>JAQPPZ010016710.1:2670000-5340000 GCA_028583015.1 Wollemia nobilis | reverse complement strand
TGTCTCACCACTTTCACTTGTCACTACAGTTAACTGCAGCATGAATTTCTCCCATGCAATCTCACCACTTGTCACTTGGAACTGTCGACCTTACTCTAAAAATTTTTGTAACTGGCGCCTTTTTGACACCTGTCACAATGCATGTATCTTCAACTTTTTCTCGCCAAAACATTACCTGTCGTGATATCGTGACGTTTTCTGCTTTGCTGACGTCATCCTCAACTTTGTCGCGATATCGCGACATTTTCGGCTTCCTGATGCTTCTCTGGCAACTTGTCGTGATATCGCAACATTTTTGGTTTTGCTGACGTCATCCTCTAAGATGTCGTGAAATCATGATGTTTCTGGCTTCATGGGGCTTCTCTGGAAACGTGTCACGAAATCGTGACATTTTCTGTCTTGCTGACGTCATCCGTTAAGGTTTCACGAAATCACGACGCTTCCGGCTTGCAATAGCTTTTTCGGCAACTTGTCGCGATATCGCGACATTTTTGGACTTGCTGACGTCATCTTCAAAGATGTCATGAAATCACGACGTTTCCAGCTTGCAATTTCTTTTCGTTCACCCTGTCATGAAATCGCGACACATTTTGGTTTTTCTGACGTCATCTTCATTGCCGTCGCGAAATCGTGACGCTTCTGGCCTCCATACAATGTTTGCTCCATGCAGCCACGAAAAACCTTACATGTAGCGAAATCGCTACACCAGTGTTGCCTTAGCATTTTTCTTTGCTGCTTGCTAGTGAAACTCCGACGTGTAGCGATATCGCTACACCTTTCCAACATGTGTTTCTAACCTGTAGCGAAATCGCTACACCTTCGCATTGTGCACTTTTAACTTGTAGCGATATCGCTACACTTCCTGCACTTGCATTTTGAACTGGTAGCGATATCGCTACAATTCTTCGCCTTGCATCTGGGACTTGTAGCTAAATCGCTACATTCTTACACTTTGTATTTTAGACTTGTAGCGCTATCGCTGTCTTTCTGCCTTGCACTTTGACCATGTAGCGAAATCGCTACAACTTTTCACCTTGCAACTCGAGGCTGTATCAAAATCGCTGCACTTTTGTTCTTAGTGTCTCAAGATTGTAGCGAAATCGCTACGCTTTTCTCACTTGGTGATTTTTATTTTCTTATGCTGGTGAAACTCAGACATGTAGCAAAATCGCTACGCTTCTTCATCAACTTTCTCTTTCCTCCGATGTGTTGCGAAATCACGACATTTTTCATCCTTGGTGCCTTTGCTTCAAACTCGTCGTGAAATCGTGACAGTTTCTCGATTTGGCTTCTTTCCTTCCAGCATGTCACGAAATCGTGACATTTTTCCTTGCACATTCTCTCTCCTCCGATATGTTGCGAAATCACGACATTTTTCAATGCACTTTCTCTCTCCTTCGATATGTCGTGAAATCACGACATTTTTCAATGCACTTTCTCTCTCCTTCGATATGTCGCGAAATCGCGACATTTTTCTTTGCACTTTCTCTTTCCTCCTTTTTGTCGCGAAATCGCGACACTTTTGCTTGCGCCTTCTCTCTCCTCAGCCATGTCGCGAAATCGTGACATTTTGGCGAGCTTTTTCTCTCTCCTCGGATATGTCGCGAAATTGTGACATTTTCTTATGGACTTTCTCTCTC
The DNA here is from genome assembly GCA_028583015.1 of Wollemia nobilis. Taxonomy (NCBI): domain Eukaryota; kingdom Viridiplantae; phylum Streptophyta; class Pinopsida; order Araucariales; family Araucariaceae; genus Wollemia; species Wollemia nobilis. The sequence continues at coordinate 5,338,360 of JAQPPZ010016710.1, read as the reverse complement.
CTTCGGTATGTCGCGAAATCGCGACAGGAACCATGTCGCGATATCACGACAGAAAACATGTCGCGATATCGTGACAGTTTTCTTCCTTGTCTTTTTCTGCAAAATTCTGGATCTGGGTCCCCTATGTTTTTCTTGAGATTTTCTGCACTTGATCTGACTGACCTCTGAACTGCTTCAACTGCATCACTCTGTCTGTGTTGACAACAATTACAATCCTTTTGCACTGCTTTTGCTGCACCTTGCTCAACACATTTTGGTCAAACTTTTTTTATCAACCAAGAGGCAGATAACACCACTCTTGGATGCTCATAAAGAATCTTACTTCAATCCCTAAGAAGGCCATAATTGTCAGACATCCCCACAGGAACAAGGTTTTCCATTCCTTTCCTCTAGGAAGCATCAAAGAAAAGGGTCCAAAAACCCACCAAAAATAAGTCAAATCTGATGGAATTCATTCAGTGTCAAGATGGAATGCAAAATTCTCATGGATGCATAGAAAATTTACTATTTCACTCTCCAAGAAGGCCATTATGGTTGGAATGCCCCACGGGAATAAAGTTTTCAACTCATTGCTTCCAGAAAACCTCCATAGCATCATCTAAATCCTTTTAAAACTATGCCATTTTCCAATGGGTACAACCGCAGGCAACCTCAACAAAAGTCATCTAGGTCAAGTGACTCATCACTTTTCTCATGATTCATTCCCTCATTGACTCGTAGCTTGAGGGGGTAGTCATACTCGGTTCAAAATCAACAAGCACACACTCAATTGGACAAATTGCATTCGTTCAATGAATCATTAACAAAGACAATCATGCTCTTGCTTGGGGTAGTAAAAAAGCACAAAACATCAAATCAAAATGCTTTGTATTGATGTAATCATGGAATAATAGGCCTCGCCTCTTCATTACAGACAATATCTAAGCTTAAGCAAGTTCCTTAGCTCATCAGAAGCAAGGATTCAAGAATGCACGCTCTTTCCAGTATTGGGGCATCTAAAGTTGGTTAGGTTATTAAGTAACCCTAATCATTGAACATTTTAGTCATCTATTTTTGCTTGGTGTTGTGTTGCACACAACACATCCCAAAAATAGACATCTATAGATACTAAAATCTAGTAAATCCTATTATGCTACTGCAAGAAACGACTAAATGATAGACCAATGCCCAAAGGGCAGCCCTTAGTAGGTATACAATGTTCTTAACCTCTTAATGCAAGGTTTTGGAAGGTTTCATGCCACTTTTGGGACATTTTGAACACCCTGTTTCTATTCATCCCACCTTGGGATGAATACAAAACTTATTCATCCCACCCTGGAGTGAATAGCAACATTCATCCCAAGGTGGAGAAAATAGCAGGTTTGATTGGTAAAAAGTCAAACCTGGGCCAATGGCTCCCAATAACAATCATATTCCTAGCTATTATTGCCCATAAGTTAGGGCATACAACATATCTTATGACATGCTCCATGAATGAGGCCAATTTGGGAGATTCTCTTCCCCCTCCAATGCATGCCGCATCAGTGACCAAGTGGTGCCTCTTTCCTTGCATGATCTTGCATGCATTTTGACCCATGAGCCTCCTTGGGATATAAAGTGGATGCATTTTCCATACAACAGAGAGAGAGGAATTTGAGGACAAAGCAATGAAGTGTTGCCAAAATTTCCTTTCACCCTTTTGTGCCCATTCTTACCTTGAAATATCTACCTAGTGAAGGAGGTTTGCGAGGGAACTAGTAGGCACAATTTGTCACATAACTGAAGCATTTGAGTGAGTTCCCTCACCAAATTTGAAGAAAATATCCCACATAGTGGTTTTCATCAATCCTCATTGGAATTTGTGGTAACATTTAGGTGGAAACAGTGGGCATACCACCCCCGAGTGCCCCTCAATTTGTGACAGTCGTATTCATCCCACCCTATGATGAATAGAAATATATGAGAAATTTTGTGACTATTTTTAATTGGTTATTTCCTACATATTATTATGTTGAATTTAAAATTTCAGGTCATTATGAGCTATATTGGCCGAGATATTGCAATTTTAGTGTTTTGCAGGGTCTCATGCAGGTCTCCGGTGGTCATCTAAAGAAACACCTAAACTATTACTGATTTTGCAAATATGATCACATGGGTTTCTTTAAAATATCATTTTATGTGTTCTATCTTATTTTCATGTATTTTAGATACGTGTAAGGCCATAAATTGTTTGCTTTGTGTTTTTTAGGTTACGAACGATCATTACAATTATGAGGCACCAACGAAACCAATCTCAATGTAATTTTTGATGATATCTTCCCGAAATATTTTGTCTTACATCCCTTTATAATTTCAAGTCATTTGGAGTTGATTCGATGTTTATTCTCACTATTAGCTATTTGGCCCCTGTGGGGATTACATGCTTCTCATCACACATACTTGCTATTTGATATTTTATATTTCCTTGTGTGTAGGTGTAGGTTATACAACACATTGGGTATCAGCATAGGACCTCAAACAATCAAAGACACAAGCGACGACAACATTGGCCTACCCACTTTGATTGTGGATACGAGGAAAGACATTGGATGTGCACCCGAGTTACTTGAAGTATTTTTATCCTTAGGCATCCAATTTGTAAACATTTGTATCATCCATTTGGTCCCTCAAAGGGGAAATTTTGTAACCTAGATATAATCTTCCCAATTAATAAGAAGTCAATTTTATTTGCTTTATTTCTTGTTATTCGCTATATTTTCTATCTTACTTGCATGTTTTAGTTTGATGCTCAAACATAATAGGACATAGATACACATATTTTTTATCATCATTTGGTGCACCATTTTTCCCTACTTCAATGGTCCCTGGTCCCTTTTGTTTTAGGTGAATTTTTGAAACTCATTTTTCATATTTTATGTTGCAGGTGCTATTCGTTCTAGACTGAAACGAAATCTAACCAGCTATTTGTGCCACCCTGGGATGAATACGAATTTGTCCCACCCTAGAACAAATGAAGGACTACTATTCATCCCACCCTAGAGCGAATAGAAACCAGAGATATTTTTGGGTAGAATTCTAGAAATAGCAAGTTTTGACAATGATGAGGTAGGCATCTGAATCTTCCATCTCTGTTTTTCACTTTCAAAAATTCTTCTATTTGGTTTTTCTCACATCTTTTGCTTGTTTAGAAAGGTTAAAAGTTAGTTTTCCTTATTAAATAAAATATATATATATATATATATATATATATATATATATATATAAAAGGATAAAAATCAAAACAAATTTAAATTAGGAATGCATCTCTTTGGATTGCTTGCTTATAGCCTACCCAATGGGTAGGCTAGCATTTAGGGTTTCACATTTATAGATACATTTGCGAGTTCTTTTTATACTAACTCTCTGAAAGGAAAATACATATTTTGCATGCATTTAGTGAATGATCATTGAATTCTTCCTTTCTTACTTTATTTAAATTAAAAAGAACCACACACACCATGATTCACTTAAATGCTAGTGAGGTGGATTTCATCACCATCCACTGGTAGAGTTTGATGAGGTGGCTTTCATCTCCATCCATCATCTCAAATCCCATGAACCTTGTTCTTTTCCAAGACCAGTTCCAATATTCGTCATATCCCATGGGTTATAGCACGTATCTCTCTTTGGATATGTATATCACAGACTATAGGTGAACTGGGTGAGGAACTTGTGAGAATAACTCGCTCCAAAATGAAATAAATTAATAATTCAACATTAGACTAGAATTGGAAATGTCATAGCCTTATATAAGTTACAAAATAGGAATATTAACCAAATAGCACAAATAATGCTAACAAAGCGTGTTATGAGAGTAATATGCTAACAGCTAACCTAGGTAGAGAAGTATGAACTAACTACTAATCTAAAATATCTCACCTATGATATTTTAGATACTAACCTAGGTTTACCAGTAGATATTTAGAACAGTAAATATCTTCGTGGTAAGTAGTAAAAAGTAAATGTAATAATCTATGTAGTATAATGCAATATACTACCTAGTTTACCTAGTGGAGTAAAAGGGTAAATATCCCAAATAATGGAATATTACTCTAGCATCCCCTATTGGCAATTTTGGGTACCGTGAGTACATTGCCTTTGCCTAAGTTTAGTTGTTGTCATTGATGTCAAGGAGCTATTGGTAGATGTTGTTTTTGATATCAAGGAGTTCTTGGAGAAATTTTTTTTTATGTCTAAGGATGTGTTTTGATGAAGGTTTCAGCTGGTCAGTAAGTCTCCACGAAAATCAGAGTAGCCCAGTTGCCAAAAATCTAGAAAAAGATAAGTTAGAAAAAGTTTGCAGGCTACTAGAAAAACTATCGTGATTTCGCGACATGTTTGAGGAGAGAGAAAGTTTGGCCAAAAGTGTCACAATTTCGCGACATGCAGGAAGGCAGAGGCAAAGTGAGTAAAAGTGTCATGATTTTGCGACATGCAGGAAGGCAGAAGCAAAATGGGCAAAAGTGTCATGATTTCACGACAAGTTTTGAAGAAGTTGTACAAATGCATAAAGTGTCACGATTTCGCGACAAGTTGAGTTGGCAGTGTTGAGTTGCAGGAAGTGTCGCGATTTCATGACAAGTTTCAAAGAAGTTGTACGGATGCAGAAAGTGTCATGATTTCACGATAGGTTGAGTTGGCAGCTTGTAGTTGGCAAAAGTGTCATGATTTCGTGACATGTTCCAGTTTCGCGAGTAGTTGACAGGAAAGAGCTTAAAGTAGCAAAAGCATCATGATTTCACATGTTTCATTTTTGCTAGTGCCAACCAAGAAAAGGATGAAGGAGCAAGAGGTGTCACGATTTTGCGATAGAGTTGTTGATGATGTCAGCTTAAGGCAAAGATGTTGTGATTTTGCAATAGTAGCGGAGAAGAAGGCTTTGAAGTCCAAAGCGTCACGATTTTGCAACAAGAATCATGATGACATTAGCAAGAGGCAAAGGTGTCACGATTTCACGACAGTAACGAAGAAGAAGGCTTTGAAGTCCAGAGCGTCACAATTTCGTGACAAGAATCATGATGACGTCAGCAAGAGGCAAAGGTGTCGTGATTTCATGACAGTAACAGAGAAGAAGGCTTTGAAGTCCAGAGCATCGTGATTTTGCAACAAGAATCATGATGACGTCAGTAAGAGGCAAAGGTGTCACAATTTCGTGACAGTAGTGGAGAAGAAGGCATTGAAGTCTAGAGCGTCACAATTTCGTGACAAGATTCATGATGACGTCAGCAAAGGCTATAGTGTCATGATTTCATGACAACAAACCAAATAAGGTGTACGATAGACAAAGATGTAGCAATATCGTGACATGTTTGAGTGTCGCATGAGAAAAGCCACAGAACAACAGAGGCGGTTGAAGCCGACGAAGTTAACCTTGGCCGATGAAGTATAAGGTTTTACAGTCGACATGTTAGAAGGTTGAACAGCCGACTAAAGAACAAGATTTCATCTTGAGATTGTGAGTATTAAAGGAGGACTGTTTGAGCATTTTTTTGTATCGATCGATGTGTGCATTCGAAGTGTGGCATTCACAGAGTTAGTGTGACAAGCAAGGTTCGATCATCAAAAAAGAAAAGAGTGAAGTTCGACTACAACATTAGAGTGCATTTTGCTGAATCTTCTAAGTTTCAAAGTTTGTGCTATTGTATACACAAAGAATGTGTTGTTGTTTATGAGAAGACTATGCGAAGAGAATTATGTTGTGATTGTGACTGTGTTCGCATAGTGTGAGTAATAAAAAGAAAAGTGCACGCAGTAGATGTTGTTGTAATTGCGAACGTTTGTGAAGAACGAACAGTGATCAAGTGCTGTTGTAAGTTGAGAAGAGAGTGCTGCTGTAATTTAAGAAAACTGTGCTACTGTAGTTGTGCAAACAGTGAAGAGTTGTTTTCCAACCAAGTGCCGAAAAGAACAAAGGAAGAGGACAGAATTGTGCTAGACTGAAGGACTGTGTTTTTGTGCAAAAAAGAGGACCAGCTTGCTGTGACAGAGTTGAGGACAGAGATCTCCATCAAGATTAGGGAAGACATGTGTCTTCTATGGAAATAATTCCACTTGCTAAGGGCAAAAGAGATAGAGGTTCTCTAGAGGATCACTAGCAAAGCAAAATTAGGGGAAGGTGTCTCCTTTGAGCTGAGGCTCATAAACATTGTAATCGAGAAGGATTCCCAGAGGTTTTGATATAACTTTTAGAGGAAAATTTTTATCCGTGGAGTAGCCCACCTTGGGTGAACCACGTAAATTGATGTGTCTCATTATGGATTGCTTCTTATGCACTGTTTTACTACTGTTATTACTGCTATCTTATTCTGCATGTTAATGGTTTGAAAGTTGTATTGATAGATAAAGTTAAAAGAGGTCTTATACTGTTCACCCCCCCTCTTAGTATAAGCTTGTGTTCTTAAATTGGTATTAGAGCCAATGCCTTCAGAAAGTTTAAACAACTTGAAGGAAAAGTTTACAAAGAACACAATGGACTACTCAAGTGGCAATGCAGCACCTATTCTTGACGGATCAGATTTTGGTCTATGGAGTGCAAGAATGAAAGTCTATCTAATGGCATTCGGTAATGAGGTATGAGAAGTTGTTGAAGATGGGTATACCATTCTTGCAAATGGTCCTTACACTAAAGAAGACAGGCTTCTACATCACAGCAATTCAAAAGCCATGAATGTAATCTTGAAGGGTTTACAAAAGGCAGATCTCACTAAAGTTATTCATTGCAAGACAGCTAGTGAAATGTGGAAACAATTGCAGGTTGTTCATACAGGTGATGCGAATGTTCGAAAGGCCAAGTTGAGACATTTTAAAGGTATTTTTGAACAACTCAAGATGAATTATGATGAAAATATTAGTGACTACATGCTCCGGATGGATGAAGTTGTTAATTCTATGAAAGACTTAGGTCTTGAACTTGCTGAAAATGATGTATGTGATAAGATTTTAAGATCCCTTCCTAATAGATTTAGTGAAAATATTTTTTCTATTGAGGAAGCTAAAGATTTAGAAAATTTGAAAAAGGATGAGCTCCATAGTATTCTTGCAGCATTTGAGCTGAGAACTCAAGTAAAATTTGATGTAAAGAAAGAGGCAGCTTTCAAAGCTATCAAGAAATCGAAGGGAAAATAGATTCTAGAAAGTGATGAGTCTTCTAGTGAGGAAGAGGCATATTACAACAGGAAAGGCAAGTTTTCCAAAAAGCACAAAAGCAAGAAAAATATAAGATGCTTCAACTGTGGGAAATTTGGTCATTATGCTACTGACTGTACTGTCTCTAAAGATGAAAGTGATGAAGATATATAGGATGTTAAAAGCAAGGATTCTTAAAAGCACAGGTATTTCAGAAAGAGCAAAAATGAGTACATCAATCACCAAAAAAGCAAAGATGAGTACAGCAATCATGGAAAGGGGCATTCTCACAAGAATAAGAAGAGCTTCTACTTAGACAAAGCAAGTAAGTGTTCTAGCAGTGAAAGTGACAGTTCTTCGAGTGATGATGAAAATGAGATGTTCATTTCAAAAAAAGAGGAAGAACCGAAACATAAATTCATTATCATAAAATGTTTTAGATGTGGAAATTTTGGGCACCTTGAGGATGATTGCAAAAATAATGATTTGGTTGCTAGTATGTATGAGGATGTTTCAAAAAACCCCAATGAAGATGCATGTATGGTTTTTGAAAAAGGTAGCACCTCTAGTGATAAGAAATCTGAAAAAGGCTGTGATGATTCAAAGTATCATCAAATAGAGGATCTTGAATGCAAACTCAATAATGCTCTTAGTGTTTTGAAAAATGAAAGAAAGAAGAATGATAGACTCAAGATTAATTTAGATGAATGTTGTATGGAGATAGATGAACTTATAGAAAATCTTGAAGTATCTATGGCTAAGTCACAAGAACTCAAGAATGAGTTAGATTCAAAAATTCTAGAGTATAGTGAGTTAGAACAGGAAATGGCTTCTTTGAAAGAAGAAAATAAAGAGTACAAGGATAAGCTCTATAGATTTTAGGATAGCTCCAAGAAGGTTAAATTTCTCATTGAAGGACAAAGAAAACCAACAGATAAAATAGGTCTCGATTTTGTTGAGCCACACAATGAATAGGTTGGGGAATCTAGCAAGAGATTTCAAAAGAAAGAGATTCCTATTGAAGAAAGTACTTCAGATCATGAGTCCATAAGTGATGAATACGTAGAAATAGAAAATGATATTCAGACTAAGAAGAAGAAATTTTTGGGACCCATGAAGTCGAATAAAAGAAAATTTCACGACAGATGTTATGCGTGTCACAGATTTGGTCACATGGTTGTACATTGCATGACTCAAATGAAGAGAGTAAATGACAGTTTCAGGAGACATAATTTCTTTCAAGGGTATTGCTACTCTTGTCAACAATTTGGGCACAAGGCAATTTTTTGCAAGGCAAACAACAGGAACTAGGTTAGTCAGAACATGCAAATTCAAAGAACAGCCATGCCTAATATTGTTCCCTGCTATAAATGCAATAATGAAGGTCACCTAGCTAGACAGTGTAGAGTTGATCTTCTGAGATACAAGAACAAAAATAGAAGCATAAACAAGTCCAAGTATCAAGGCATGGATAAAAATAGGAATGATAACAAAATTAGGAAAAGTGATATGAACAGGTCCAAGAATCAAGGTATGGATAAGAACAGAAAAGATAAAAGAAACAGGAACAGTAGTATTGACAGGTCCGAGGATCAGAACAAGGACAAGAATAGAAATATAGGAAAATAATTCAAGAGAAGGCCCGACAAAGAAATCTTAGACACTAATGATGATGAGTGTCTAATGGGAGTGTCACTCCCAACCCTGTTTTAAATCACCTCATCAGGGAGGTGGGGGAGGGACTAAGCTAAGAGGCTCATTCTTAGTCCCAAGCCCCAAAGGTGACCCTTTGCCATTGATGACAAAGGGGGAGAGATTTAAGTAAGGGGGAGAGTTTTCAAGAGAAGAGGAAAGCTTCAAGTCAGGGGGAGCAAAACTTGAAGAGATTGATTTCAGTTTTGGCTCTTGAAAGATGTGTTTTAGTTAAGGGTTGCCATCAATGACAAAGGGGGAGATTGTTGGCAATTTTGGGTACCGTGAGTACATTGCCTTTGCCTAAGTTTAGTTGTTGTCATTGATGTCAAGGAGCTATTGGTAGATGTTGTTTTTGATATCAAGGAGTTCTTGGAGCAATTTGTTTTTATGTCTAAGGATGTGTTTTGATGAAGGTTTCAGCTGGTCAGTAAGTCTCCAAGAAAATTAGAGTAGCCCAGTTGCCAAAAATCCAAAAAAATATAAGTTAGAAAAAGTTTGTAGGCTGCTGGAAAAACTGTCACGATTTCACATGTTTGAGGAGAGATAAAGTTTGGCCAAAAGTGTCACGATTTCATGACATGCAGGAAGGCAGAGGCAAAGCGGGCAAAAGTGTCATGATTTCGCGACATGCAGGAAGGCAGAAGAAAAATGGGCAAAAGTGTCATGATTTTGTGACAAGTTTCGAAGAAGTTGTACGGATGTAGAAAGTGTCACGATTTCGTGACAAGTTGAGTTGGTAGTGTTGAGTTGCAGGAAGTGTCACGATTTTGCGACAAGTTTCGAAGAAGTTGTACGGATGCAAAAAGTGTCGCGATTTCATGACAGGTTGAGTTGGCAGCTTGCAGTTGGCAAAAGTGTCACAATTTCGTGACATGTTCCAGTTTCACGAGCAGTTGACAAGAAAGAGCTTAAAGCAGCAAAAGCATCGCGATTTCACGACATGTTTCATTTTTGCTAGTGCCAACCAAGAAAAGGATGAAGGAGCAATAGGTGTCGCGATTTCGCAACAGAGTTATTGATGACATCATCTTAAGCAAAGATGTTACAATTTTGCTACAGTAGTGGAGAAGAAGGCTTTGAAGTCCAGAGTGTCATGATTTCATGACAAGAATCATGATGATGTCAGCAAGAGGCAAAGGTGTCATGATTTTGTGATAGTAGCAGAGAAGAAGGCTTTGAAGTCCAGAGCATCGCAATTTCGTGACAAGAATCATGATGACGTCAGCAAGAGGCAAAGGTGTCACGATTTTGTGACAGTAATAAAGAAGAAGGTTTTGAAGTCCAGAGCATCACGATTTCGTGACAAGAATCATGATGACGTCAGTAAGAGGCAAAGGTGTCACAATTTCGTGACAGCAGTGGAGAAGAAGGCATTGAATTCTAGAGCGTCACGATTTCATGAAAAGATTCATGATGATGTCAACAAAGGCTGTAGTGTCGCAATTTCGTGACAATAAACCAAAGAAGGTGTATGGCAGACAAAGGTGTAGCGATATCGCGACATGTTTTAGTGTCACGTGAGAAAATCCATAGAACATCAGATGTGGTTGAAGCTGATGAAGTTAACCTTGGCTGATGAAATATAAGGTTTTACAGCCAACATGTTAGAAGGTTGAACAGCCTGACTAAAGAACAAGATTTCATCTTGAGATTGTGAGTATTAAAGGAGGATTGTTTGAGCATTTTTGTGTATCGATCGATGTGTGCATTCGAAGTGTGGCGTTCGCAGAGTTAGTGTGACAAGCAAGGTTTGATCATCAAAAAAGAAGAGAGCGAAGTCCGACTACAGCATTAGAGTGCATTTCGCTGAATCTTCTAAGTGTCAAAGTCTGTGCTATTGTATACACAAAGAATGTGCTGATGTTTATGAGAAGACTGTGCGAAGAGAATTCTATTGTGATTGTGACTGTGTTCGCACAGTGTGAGTAATAAAAAGAAAAGTGCACGCAGTAGATGCTGTTGTAATTGCGAATGTTTGTGAAGAACGAATAGTGATCAAGTGCTGTTGTAAGTTGAGAAGAGAGTGTTGCTGCAATTTAAGAAAACTATGCTACTATAGTTGTGCAGACAGTGAAGAGTTATTTTCCAACCAAGTGTTGAAAAGAACAAAGGAAGAGGACAGAATTGTGCCAGATCGAAGGACTGTGTTTTGGTGTAGAAAAGAGGACCAGTTTGTTGTGACAGAGTTGAGGACAGAGATCTCTAGCCAAAACAGGGAAGACAGGTGTCTTCTGTGGAAAGAATTCCACTTATTAAGGGCAAAAGAGATAGAGGTTCTCTAGAGGATCACTAGCAAAGTAGAATTAGGGGAAGGTGTCTCCTTTGATCTGAGGCTCATAAACATTGTAATCGGGAAGGATTCCCAGAGGTTTAGATATAACTTTTAGAGGAAAAATTTTATCCGTGGAGTAGCCCACCTTGGGTGAACCACGTAAATTGTTGTGTCTCATTGTGGATTGCTTCTTATGTACTGTTTTACTGTTGTTATTACTGCTATCTTATTCTGCATGTTAATGGTTTGAAAGCTGTATTGATAGATAAAGTTAAAAGAGGTCTTATACTGTTCACCCCCCCCTCTCAGTATAAACTTGTGTTCTTCATCCCCCCTTATTACATTATTTGGGTAATGTATATAACTGCCCCAATATAGTGAAAAATATGTTGAATTGCTGGTTCTTGCTCTATCACAATGCTCTGGCTGCTCCTAAGCAAAAAGTGGGTCATTCCTCACTTTTTCTTCACACCAATGAATGTCCTTATTGTAATCTCATCATCCAACTGAATTGCATGGGTAACTAGCCATTGCAATTGCTAGGTGTAGTAGAATAGATCACTTCATACGAGTTTCACTTAGTTTACAATATGAGTTTGCAAAAGATAAGGTAGCTAAGGTGTCGGTCGTTGTCGAAAATGCACCCTTATAAGTTCCCCCTTCTTGTTGCAAAACATGTTGTAATTAATTTTTGAAAGAAGTATGACTAAGGTGTCGGTCGCTACCAAAAATGCACCCTTATAAGTCTTCTTCCCTTTTTACAAAAAATTGTGAAGAAAATAAAGTATATCCCCCCTTAATTGCAAAATATGTGCAACTTAAGAATCTTTGTGAAGGATTTTACAAATATTGCCTCCTAGGCAATTTTACACCAAAAAATTCCCTCCTTTTGTTACAAAAACTTCAAACAATGAGAGTTTGTTATTTATGAAGCCTAAAAGAGGTACAAACACCCCTTTTTTTACAAGTACTTCAAAAAAAAAATTATGCTATTTATGAATCCTAAAAAATAGAGAGAGGAAATGGTGTTTGCTCAAGGTGACAAATGTGTTTTCCCTCTACAATACTATCTTAGCAATGAGCACTCTGTGTGCTTTTTCTGAACCAAAATCAGAATCAGAACTAGACACTTCAATAGCAATATTGCCTTTGTTTTTCTTATGTGCTATACCTTTATCTTTCTTGTTTTTCTTTTTTTTGAACTAACACCGATTGGTGTCATGGTTGTCCTTTTTACAATACGAGCAAAACCTATTTTGAGATTTCTTTCCCTTATATTTTGAAGATGATCCCCCATTTTGAAATTTTTCTTTCTTCTTATCACTTTTATAGTTTGAATAAAGTGCATTGTTCGACACTTCATCATTTTGGAGTTGGTTTGCTTCCTCAGTTTGAAGCAAATTGACTAACTCCATAAAGGTGACAATTCTTTGTGAAACATTAAGGGATGTAATCAACATTTTTTAGGATTTGGGAAGAGCTCTCAAAATTACTAAAGTCAAAATGGTGTCTTCTACTTTTGCCCCTAAAGCATTAAGCTTAGACTTCAGATCTGCCACTCTGTAGAGGAATAGTTCTACTGATTCACCTGACTTCATATGGAGTATATGAAGTTGTGTTTGAAGGTTTAGAACAGCTTGATTGATTCTTGCCTTCAAAAATGGTACTAAGTGCATCCCATGCAACTTTACCAGTTTTATCTTCACTTATGTGAGGTTGGATCTCATCAGTAGTTGCAAGGAGTATCAACATGAGAAGATGATTGTTCTTTTTTTCCCATGCTTTTTGATATACTCCTGGTGATGCGGGTCTTGTTTCAGTGCCATCAACTAAATCCCACATGTCCTCTACAGTCAAGATGGCTTTCATCTTAGTTTTCCATGCTGAATAGTTAGGACCTTTTAGCAATTGAGATTCACTCAAGTATTTGTTAATTTTTTCCATGAGGAAGGTCCTACAATGCACTAAGATGATATTCCTGCCACTCTCAAGTGGTATTTAATGGCACCTTCCTGAAGATTCTCTTGAAAAGAGATAATTAGGTGGAGGAAATTAATCCAAACACATAAGATTTGAAAGGTTTAATTCACTCAAACAACTATTTAATGGCATCTGCCTTAACACCCTTCAAAAAGGATGAAAAGTTGGAGGAATTTAAGCCAAACAAATAAGAGTGAATTAGGGGTTTTGTTTTGATTTAGGAGGATATATCAAGTTTTTAGAAATGGCTTCTAATTGTGCAATTTGAGTTACACAAATTTATGAAATTTTGGGGTATGGTGTGTTCTTGATTATATGACTTATAATTGCAAAATGAAAATGCAATAATAAAACAATAATTCCCACAAAATTATTATCACTTAGGTGTCGGATGCAACCGAGAATGCACCTATTTTTCCAATTTTGAAATGAAGGTGTCGAGTAAAATCGAGAATGCACCTTATTTCCAAATTTTGCAACAAAAATGTGTATTTGTGCAAGAATGATATTTTTATGTCTCCTACTTTGTTTTACAATTTTTCAAAAGAAGTACAAGTGTTGTATTCCCCCCTTAATTTGCAAAATAAACAAAAAAATGAGCACCCCTTCCAAGACAAGTCGACACATGACCCATGTTTGAAAGGATTCCAGAACCAGTCGACAAACGACTTGGTTTTTATGGACCCAAGGCTTCAAATTCTTCTCTATTTTGCAAAAATAATGTGCAATGTTATGTCTTATATCCCCTCTTGGAGAAAACAAATGCACACTTTGTCTTTGAAATTCACAAAATTTTCAGATTCCTTGTTTTCCAAATTTGCAAGAAAGAATCAAAGTTTATTTTTGATTTTATCCCCCTTTAAGTGTGCAAATTTAACAAGGTTTTGAGAAGAATGTAGGGTCTCTAATATTGCAAGAAAAAGATGCTCGTAAATGTCTTATATCCTCTTTAGAGAGAAAAACAAAAGCATTCTTTTGTTAGATTTTGCAAAAAAAAAAATTTGCCTCCAAATTTCAAATTTAATGTATAAATTTTTAAAGAATTTAGTAAAGTTTAATAATAAAAATATTCTTTCATAATAAATCACTTTAACTATTAAATAAAATTATTTAATAAAAAAATATTAAAATTATTAACAAAACTAAAAACAATAAAAAAATACAAAAAAAATAAAAATTTTACCTTGGTAAATTTGCGCCCTGTTTTTAAATCTTTTGTTTTTAGGCCAAAATACTATCCTTTTAGGCCCGCCAGGAGTTGAACACGCAACTCCACAGGTGTGGGGCCTTCGACTGGCGCTCCTGCCAGTCGATCTAACCCGCCTGACAGGTAGTGAAGGCAAACACCTTCTCTTTGAAGGCTTAGCCTTCTTCTAGGTGGGAAAAATTAAGGATGTGGGACTTTTAGTCCCACATCCATAAGGAGAATGGAGTTTTGGTGTTTAAAAACACCAACTCCCCCATATACAGTTGATTGCCTATGGGAAATCGAGCACTATCAATGAACCTTTTGCTACACACGTGAAACGAGACCATGCCACATCACGTGCCACCTCGTTCCCTTCGCCAACTATCTCACCATGTCACCAAGCCTTCCATGCACCACGTGTGCGCTCGTAAGTGTCTAGCTCAGCCTTCTCAATCAATGAGCAACATCAAAGCCTTCGGGTCTACATATGACATGTCAACAGGTAGATCACCACATGTGACACGTTAGCAGGTCGCCAGGTGTCCTCCAGTTGTCATCCTCGAGTTGCGGGCCCATCCAGGTTGATAAGGGATCTCCTCAGAATCTATGCTAAATGCTTCATCACCACCATATTCGGGATTCATAGTGACAACTGTGTCTGTGGGACCTTCGTAAGGTAGTGCCATTTGTGTCAGGGACTCCATCAGGTAGCGGTCTGCAAGCTATTGTGTGGGGCCTAGGCTGTTGATCGACGGTCAGGGTGCTATGTAGGAATCAGATCTATCATCAGGGTAGTCATTTAGATTGCAAACTACTCCTATCATTCTGTAGGTTGATAGGCTGTCAGTGATTTTTGTGGATCTAGAGACAAAATAGTCACCCCTTGATTCGCCCACATAACGATAGGAGATTCATCGAAACCAGCGATTCCGTGCAGCAGCAACCTTGGGATCCATGTCGAGACTCAAATGCCAAGCTACCTTTAAGGGTCCCATGTGTCAGGATTTGGGCCTTGTGGTCCGCTCCTCTAGAGCGAGATGTCTCCCGCTTCAAGATCCATCCTCATAGTAACCATGTGGAATGAGTATTGCTCTTATTGTACATCAAGGCTCTGATGCCAATGTGAGAATAACTCGCTCCAAAATGAAATAAATTAATAATTCAACATTAGACTAGACTTGGAAATGTCGTAGCCTTATATAAGTTACAAAATAGGAATATTAACCAAATAGCATAAATAACGCTAACAGAGCGTGTTAGGAGAGTAATATGCTAACAGCTAACCTACATAGAGAAGTATGAACTAACTACTAATCTAAAATATCTCACCGAGGATATTTTAGATACTAACCTAGGTTTACCAGTAAATATTTAGAACAATAAATATCTCCATGGTAAGTAGTAAAAAGTAAATGTAATAATCTATGTAGTATAATGCAATATACTACCTATTTTACCTAAGTGGAGTAAAATGGTAAATATCCCAAAGAATGAAATATTAATCTAACAGAACTGGTAGTACCTGTGCTCCCTGGCCATGTGTGGATATCATCACCACACATTATAGGTAGGATAACATGATCTGGAGTTCATATCCAGGTTGTTGAGCTACGAGTATACAGGTGAAATCCAATTTAACATAATATTATCATTCAATAATATTTCAAACACGTGATACAATGTCCTTTTTTAAAAACAACACATCTGAAACACATAAAATAGTCTAGGGATTCATATCCAAAACTTAAAATAGATAATCATTTGTATTATTGATTTTTTCCTTCCTTGTTTGTTGTTTCATTAAGAATTTGTAAAAGAACATAATCACTTAGTATTTGGTAGACTTACGATGGTGTGCACCCACAACCAAGCCTAATCATGGGTGAAAGCTATAGAGAGTGGATTAGAAGACATGATTTGTCTCTGCTATAGCCCCAGGGACCTGGTCATACCTCCCTAGCAAGCCTCTACTCACCCTAGTCCCAAGATAGTGGGGCATAAACCACACTTAAGAGGGATCCCTATGCGGGGCACCCATAGAGACAATGGACTTTACTTGGGAGAGTGTTCTTAGTACATAGATACATCACATGCCTTATTGAATGAAAGGCAATAGTGCACTGAGGCACTAGTATACAAATTAGTGCCACACATCCACGTACCTATTAGAGCTGACACACTTGTTCATGGGCCAGAGCTTGACTTCACACACTGGGCAGAGCAGGTTGGTATGACCTTGCCTACACATCACCTTGATAGGATACAGTAGATTAGGCAAACTGACAGGTATGATACTCATTGCTCAGGGTGAGCCAAATCTGCCCTACCCTTCCTTGTCCAGGAAGGAAGATATGAGGAGATCCCAGACTTTCCTTAGGAGTAGTATTATGTGCATGCATAATGTGCCTCTGCACCCACTAAGTATAATGAGCATATGCTTTCGCCCAAACCTTAATTCAATGTGATGACCCTCGATCGAGGGAAGCACATGATGGATATTATAGATTATATTGAACAAGGTTGTCCTCAGGGTGGGACTCCTAGGCATCTTAGACCCCACATAGCAAAATAAATTAATCAAGAATTTGTGAGATACATAAAATGCCAAGCTCAGTTCAAGTAGCTTAAGTGAGAAAGAGCAACTAGACCACTTGCATTAGCTTGATAAATAGAGAATCGAATAGTAGACCAATGAGTTGTACCAAAAGACTCTATATGAGAGGTTTCCTGCCCCTAAGATACATAGGTAGGAGGTCCACCTGAGACAACCCACACTCATTCAAGATAGGTTTCCTAGACCTTATCTAGTGTTGTCTCCATGACCTCCTAGGCTATATCGAGATATGCCTCCTTGGACAAACATAGGGTACCCATAGTGGGCAGATAACCCTATTTATATGCTGGCTTGAGAAACACCCTATGGGGCTTACACTGAGCATGATTCGAAAGTAGAGTACTTGGAGACGCCTTACCAAGGTAGGGGGGTGACATGCCACCACCCCGCAATAGGTTGGAGGACCCTAGAACTCCATTGTAAGATGTGAGCAAGGACGAGGAAATCAAATCCTCAGACCCTTATAAAGAGTTGCTAGAGAGCCTATAGTCAATAGAGAAAAAGACCTCTAGGTCTGGATCTCAAAAGCCCACTATGTGCCAATTATGTAGTCAACCCATCCATCCTTCAGTTCCTACACCTTCTTATCTAGATAAATTTAATTTACCTCAGTTGGCTACATTTAAAGGAGAGGAATATGTGTAGGAACACATCACCGGGCCAATGCTTCAATGGTACATGCGATGGCCATTTCAAAGGCATGGCCATCACAAAATGCATTCTTTGCATGGGATATTATTTGCCAAATTTAGAGTGAGATTATTATGCATATGTGAGGAAGTGCATGAAGTGTCAACACCATGCTAACTTGACACACGTACCTTCCCAGGCCTTACAACCGATCCAACAAGCTTGACCATTTTCACATGGGGGCTAGATTTAAGTGGGAAACTCTCCCACACATCCTTGTTTTGTCACACGTTTATCATTATGGCCACCGAGTATTTTACAAAGTGGGTGGAAGCAATTCCCCTTGCCACTATGACAAGACCCCGTATCGTGGAGTTCATATTGCAAAATATCATTTGTCATTTTGGTATTCCATCCAAAATCATTTTGGATAATGGGACATCCTTTAAGAATAAAAATGTGCATGATTTAACAACAAAGTATAATATCCAACACAAATTTTTGACACTCTACTATCCACAAGAAAATGGGTAGGCAAAGGCTTCCAATAAAACATTGATTGCCATTCTCAAGAAAACTATAAAAAAGAATCACATCGATTGGCACATGCAAATGCCCATTGATCTATGGGCTTACCGCACTAGCATTTGGGCACCCATTAGGGCCACCCTATTTTCTCTAGTGTATGGTGCCAAGGTAGACATACCTCTAGAGCTGGAGATCCCATCACTATGCATAACCATGCAGGATTTCATCGATGATGATATTGTTCGGTAAGCTCACCTCGATCAGCTTACATTGCTTGTCAAACATCGTATTAATGCCCTCGAGCACCTACGCATTTATCAAGAGTGACTTAAACGAGCCTCCAATATGAAAGTTCATCTTAGATATTTTTAGGTTTGTGACCTTATTCTGAAAGAGAACCAATAGAATTCTAATTTTCCATCCCATATGAGGGATAAGTTTGCGGCAAATTGGTTAGGTACTTATGTCATTACTATTCATATTGGACCTGAAACTTATCACCTAGCCTCCCTTAAAGGCATTGAGGATCTTGAAACCTTGAACATCCTTCACTTGTGGTATTTTCATTCTTAGAGTATTGTGGCTCAACCTAAAATGCTCTTAGGCAGTCTACGATCGTCTAGGTCACCCTAAAATGCTCCAAGGGTGCTTTTAACCTGCTTGGTCAACCTAAAATGCTCCTAGATGGTCTAAAACCATCTATTCCACCCCAAAATGATCTAAGGGTGCCTTTAACATGCTTCGTCAACTTAAAATGCTCCTAGGCAATCTACAACCATCTAGGTCATCCCAAAATGATCCAAGGGTGCCTTTAACCCTCTTGGTCAACCTAAACTATTCCTAGGTGGTCTATAACCATCTAGGTCACTCCAAAATGCTCCAAGGGTGCCTATAACCCACTTGGTCAATCCAAAATGATCCTAGGGGGTCTATAATCATCTAGGTCAACCCAAAAAAAAAACAAAGGCATCCATAAGCCCTTTGGTCACCTCAAAAGCCCCAAAGGCATCCATAAGCCCTTTGGTCACCTCAAAAGCCCCAAAGGCATCCATAAGCCCTTTGGTCATCCCAAATTACCAAATGGCCCCCAATAAGACCATTGGTCACATGCATATATCTGTCAATCAAAAAATCAAAAACATCATATATATCAATCAAAAATACAAAAATATTGCATTACATTGCA
Source organism: Wollemia nobilis (assembly GCA_028583015.1). Lineage (NCBI taxonomy): Eukaryota > Viridiplantae > Streptophyta > Pinopsida > Araucariales > Araucariaceae > Wollemia > Wollemia nobilis. Next base: position 5,319,123 of record JAQPPZ010016710.1, on the reverse strand, counting down.
TCTTCAAAAATCACCAAAAAAAAAAATCATATATATCAATCAAAAATACAAAAATATTGCATCACATTGCATTTTCAACCATCATCAAAACAACAAAAGGACAAAAATATCATATTGCATGTAATTACATCACATCTCATTGCATTATCAAAATCATTTGCATTAGGCATACTTATTATTGTACTTTGCACTATAGAGTTGCTCATACGTGTCTAGCACTAAGATTGTACATCCTACATCAGTCCAAAAAAAAACAAACAAAAATAATTATGTCAAAATCATTATCCGCATCATTTCAGTTTTCCACTTATAATGTTTACCTGCATTTTACATTGGTCATAACAATGTCTGTATACTGTCACATAGTCATTTGTTCTAGAATGTCTTCATGGTTTTTAGTCACTCAGTCATACCTAGTTTTATTTTTAGATTTTGTAGAAAGTTATAATGAATTTTAGGAGGTAGATTATTTCTTATATTATACCTTGTATACAACAAATCCCAACACATTTACACAGTAATAAATCCAAGTTTTGCATAAGAAAAAATGAAACCCTTGAAGTTGTGTAGGTTGATTTAAGAAAAAAGGTTATCCTGCTCATCCCCCTATGCGAATGGCTCAAGAATGCTGAGAATTGGCAAAAGGAAAAGGTCTTCCCTACCCAATTCCCCAAAATAAATAGTGGTTTTCACCACTATCAAAAATCCCAATTCCCAATTCCCAATTCCCAAAACCCCAAAAGTTCAAAAAAATCAAAAATCCCAAAGTTCGAAAATAAAAATCCCAAAATTCAAAGTCAAAATCAAAATCCTCAAAAAAAAATAATCAAAGTCAAAATAAACAGTGGTCATCCCCACTTCCCAAATCCCTTGCTCAAAGAAAACAAAATACAAAATAAACAGTGATTTTCATCACTACACATGAGCAATTATCCGAATCCAATTGAAGAAAATAAGGGAGCTTGAGCTTAAATCCCTAGAATTATTAGCATTTGGAAAACCTTAAGATGATCCTCATTACAATTTTGATGGATAGCCTATTTTTCAATGGTGGTAGCCTCCCGCATGATGATATGTCTGTCACATTAGCTTTTGCGTGTGTGCAGACCAATTTTTGCATGTGGATGAGCTAGGTTTTGATAGCCTATACTACCTATTGGTCTAATCCAACCAAGTACAAACATAGGCTTGTGATATTCATAGGGTGATCCTCATTATAGGTTTGGTGGATAGCCTATCTAGCAATGGCAGTATCTTTATGCATCTCACAGGAATGACCTCACTTGCACACACAGGGATATGAAGTATCTTGGTCATCCTAGTATATTCACACCTTGTCAAAAAATCTTGCATAATTAGTATATAATATTTGATCAAGTTAATTAGAGTGTTTGAGTCTCAAGAAAACCTCATATACATTCTTTAACATGTTATTTTACTTATTCCATTACATCACATTGTAATAACACATTTTCATATATCCATTACACAAAAATAGTACACAAATAAACAAAAGGAATTGATTCAGTTTATACAGCCTAGGGTGTTAACATAGTAGAGCAAATAATTACTCACAATTTATTATATCAAAGCACACAATTCATCCATTTCATTGTACATCCATGCATATACATAGTCGTAAATCATAACACAAAAATATCCATATGCATGCATAATAAAAATCAATTACAATTGCATTACATCATAGAAGCATACATATGCATACATGGTACAACATCCATCAGTACTACAACAAATCACATAATGATATCCATATACATAAATCATTAGCATTTAATATATCATAATAAATCAAATACATACATTGCATTCATCTCATAAAACAATAAAAGAGACATATAATGATCGTAACAACATCTCATATATATATATATATATATATATATGGGGCAAAATATACATCATAGTTTTCAAAAATATCCATAGACTAAAATAAAGTGGGTCCTCAGACCTCACCAGTATCAAAAAGCAAAAAGTCAAAAAGAGTCTCAACAATAATTATCACCATGGTCGCACAGGATCGGTGTTGTGACTCGTACTTCCACCCATCGTTTGGGTCCACTGTGATCCCCAAGCCCTATTGCTACCAGCCCTATCAGTCCTCCACCTAGAGGACAACTGTATTGTCTCGCTATACTGAGTCCTATGTGAGATGATGAGTGTCGTAAAATCTTCATCATTTAATCATGTTTGTCAATCCAGGGTGGTGTCCAAGGCTATATACGATAGGAAAGGCAAGCATTTTAAGGACCAGTTCAATTAGGATATGGCTTTATTGGTGAAATAGTTAGTACTTGGGGGTGTTTATGTCTTCTTTTTAACTCCTAAAAACTGAAATTGACTCCTATTTACCCTTATAGATATGTAATTGCAGGAATTGAAACTTTGTAGAAAAGGAAAACTAACTATTGTTGCAAAATTTAACTAATAGAAATGAAATTATGCAAAAATTGAAATATCATAAATGAAACTTGCAGAATTGAAAATCACACCTTGCATAAAGCAAAATCTAGTTACAGCAACATAATTCAAATAACAAAAATTAAATGTTGTAGAACTAAAAACATTAGGAAATTCTCTGATGCAAACTGGGAACAAAAAATATTGTATGCTATAAGATGCATGAAGCTACCTTAAGTGATAAACTGATATGCACTAACCATTTTTAGTCTAACACAACTAGGAATATGCAATAAATACCAACATAAATGAACAAGAAATGCACTAATAAGATTGTCAGGTTCCTGCTAATCTATTGCAGTAAGAAATAGGCAGAAAACCTATCTATGTTGTCCCTTTTCCTAGGCCTGGAAGTGGCCCTTGATCCCTAAACCAGAAGAAGGTGAAAATTACATGTTCTAAAATATCTAAACTTCACACATTCACTCAAAATGCAAATGGAATGGGAAATTGCACCTTTTTATTAATTCTGCAATAGCATTTTAGTATTGTAGGAAAAGGCCTGCACAATACTATTCTACTATAATTACAAAGAAAACTTATGAAATTTTGCTACCTCTATATCCTCTAGATCCTATATTTCTCTATATGCTCAACCAAATGGGAGCACTTTATTTATACTAGCAAGGTACAACAATGATAAAGTTTGGTGCTTCAATATAGGACTATTACAACCATTGCAGGACTGTGTTTTGCAAAAATGCAGGGATCTGATCCATTAAACCTTATCCATTCCAAATTCTAGATTTATCTGGTGAGGGAAAGGTGTTGGAAATTATAGGTATACCCATAGAATATATTCAAGTACCGTTTACCTTCCTTTTACTGCAATTAAATATGCATTTGACCAAATTTATGTCTTCTGCACTCATTTCAGAGTTGCTCTAGAATATCAGGTAGTAGAACATATTTGGCATTAATTCATGCAAAAAAAGCATGTGTGACTAGTTTTGACAACAAAAATAATCTCCATACATACCTAGATGACTAATTCCACCTTTTGTATGAGCTGGAGTGGATAAATTCCAAGTCGTGTTGTATATGTATAGCTGGCTAGAATTTGTATGGAAAAATTCTTGTTTTCTACACAGTCAACTGCTGAGAAAGTATTTGGTACATTTAGGTTATTCAAAATGGGCAAGTGGTGGGGAAAATTTATAAAAGAATCACAAATTTAAATAGATAGCAGTACCTTCATATTACAATTCTATTTTAATGTAAAATATACTAAAACATACAACTGAAACAGATAAAACATGGATAAATTAGTCAAAATAGGTCATATGCACTTTATCATTCCAGTATGCAAAAATCATCATATAATGCATAGTTTCACTAAAATTAGTACAAAAACATATCATAAGTAGTTCCAAATAGTTTAATAAGTTATCAAAAGTAGTCTTTGTATGAGGCAATGTTTTGCCAAATCATTTCCCCCAAACCTATTGAAATGCATGTCCTCATGCATTATGTTCTACTATAGCAGCACAAAGATCTATGTCAAGATAGTGCTCAGCATATTTCCATAGTATCCCTCCAATATTGTAATATCCTTTGTGCTCTTTGATCTCCTTGAGTCACTCTTGGAATTGATCATCTGATTGAGGGTCATTATCAAAGAAATATGGAATAGGGGTGATGATTGTTGGATTCCTGTACCTGAGACCTATCCAATGCTCCTTTACCTCAAATATGGTCAGGATTATACATTATGATCTTCATCTAGACCACATTAGGTTATTTTTTGAGATGGGTTCTCTCTTCTGTAGTGATATAGGTAGCTCTCTCCATCTGTTTTTGCAAGCTAATAAAGCCTCAACAAAGGATGCTACACATAAAGTTTGGAAATCAGCCATGTATTTTTGAAGGTTATCCATATACATATTTATTACCCTATCATCCCTCATCAATGTATAGTGTTCATTGGTGGAGGTCCTATGGTTAAGGTGAACCGGTCTGACGAGCATTATTGCTTGTAATTCCATGGCTTTGTTGGCTTTCTTATCTTGTTCCCAACAAATTTGATTCTGCAATGTTGATAAGAAAGACCTAAGCTGAAGATCACCAATAAATATGTGTGGGAGGAATATTAATTCTGTTGGAAAAAATAAATTGTGTAGGAACAATTCACACACCAAATTTTGGCATTCTACAAAGCTTTGCCAAAAAGCCTCTAGAAATTCTCCAAGAGTTTTTAATTTGTAGGAGAGACTAGCAGTGATCCTCATTGTCTGCAAACAAAGGTATCTTTCCTTGAATATCAAACTATAGAACCTAGATGGTCTCCTACATTGTACTATACACTTTACAATTTGGCATACCTCTTGTACCTGCTCTTTCAATTTATCAAATTTTGAATTTTCCTTTTCCAATTCTTTTGTTAAGGATTGTAAATATGAGACCTTACCCTCAAATTGGTCACATTTCATCATCCAATAAGCCACATATCTATTATATTTTGCAATTTTGACTATTTTTGGTGATCTAACCATTGGTTGCATTTGAGGAATGACATTAACCTGAATGCCTATATCCACCTGTCCAATTGTAGGAGGTTCTATTTGTGTTCCAATTTCTACTAATTCAATCTTAGGTGCATTCAAATTATCAAGGTCTTGGGGAGACTGTGGTCTTACCTCTTCCTGTAATGCTCTTGCTGCATCTGTATGTGCTATTGGTTCACTCCACTGTGGATCCTCAGAAACCTGCACAAGTACTTTTGGATGTCCATCTCCTGTTTGATCTTGAGCCTATTGTACTTCTTGCATTGTTTCTTCTTCTTCTATTGCAACTTTGATAGGTGAGTTTCTTTTAGGATTTCCAGCTAAGTTTAGTAATATATTATCTAATTCATCCCCTGAGTTGTACTGAGGAGGTTTTTGCTCTGGAAGTGTTAACCTAGCCTTTACAGTCTCTATCTCTTGCCATAACTTAGCGATAGTATCATCTTTCTCTTTTAGGGAAGCTTCACTCTTTTCAATCCATCCTATCTGAGTTTTTATGAAATTCCTAGCTGCATGCAAATGAGTCTTTATGTTTATTTCTTCTTCCTATTTAGTGCTCAAATCATATTTCCCTTCCTTAGCTACCTCTATTCTTCCTCAAAATCTAAATAATCCATAAGTGGTGCAGATATTTCTACAATAATGGTGTGTCCCTCTGCTTCCTCTATTATGGTTCTATATTTTGAATATGGTGGGTAATTAAGGGACATTATAGGCATAGCCATATCTATTGCACTATCCATGCCCTTGGTACTTATATCTTCAACTTTCTCCATAGTTTCTTTCACCTATAGGGTATCAAAATGTGCAATTCCTTCTTCCTTTTCCACATCACCTATGCTGGTGGATTTTTGAAGTCTTGAAGACCTTCTCAATATTGAATCTAATTGCTTTCATTTCTTTTTAGATTGTGAAATAGAGCTTGTCAATCCTAGTGCAGGTTCTACTTTAGGTATTCCCTTCTCCATATGCCCTTCCCTGATTGAACTTCCAAATGACTCAGTGGACTGAGTGGGAAAAATAGTTAAAATTTTATAAAATGTAACCTTCCTCCTCTTTTCCACAGGATCAATATTAGACCATTTCTCTCTTTGCTTCCTCATCCTGGAGGATGGAGGTCCCTGTGGTGAGGAGGGAATTTCTTTTTTAGAGGATTCAGTTTCAATTTCATGTTTAGAACTTTCAATTTCTATTTTTGCTTTAGATTCAGGTCCTTCAACCTCTAACTCTTATTCAGATCCAGGGCTTTCAACTATCTCTTCCTCAATAAACTCATTCCATGCACAAAAAAACCTATCAATGTTTCTATGGTTTCCCCTAAAGTGATACCTGCATATAATCTTGATTAGGCCATGGTGTTTGGGAGACCCTTTTCTTACTTGGTAATTTTTTGGCCATATTTACTAGCTCCTGATATAAATACAGAGGAAGGTTTACCCTAAGCTCAGGTTTTGAGTTTCCATGGTGAATATGGGTTAGAATTATCATGTGATGTATATACATGATATGGAATTGCCCATCGTATGTCAAAAACCTAATGAACCATACTACAACTTCATCCCAAGGAGGCTGTAAACTTGTTCTTTTGACCCCCTTGCAGATATTATTATGCAATACAAACTCAGTGGGTCTATCCTCATTTCCCTTAAACTGGTTTACTAGTTCAATTAAAGTATTCTTGCCGAATTTCCCAATTTAAACCCCATGTAGTGGCATTTCAGTAACTTGATTGAGAATTTTGGGGCTTACCTGGATTGTCATGCTGCTAATGTGGATTTGATCATTGTGAATGGTTCGTGCAAACTCAACAACCAATCCTTTTGAATGCCCATTGAATTTGTGCAAAAAAGGATAGAAATGCTCCTTCTGTAAGAATTCGCATGGAATCCTCATATTTCTATACATTCTCTATATTTTTTGGTTCAATTTTATTTTTCTGTCCTCCCATCATCAATTTTTTGTGTGGAGGGTATATTAGGCCTACAAACAGTAGGATAGTTTTTTCAATTTCTATAATGCTTAGGTTTGTCAATGGTAATGCTTGAGGATGAGGAGTAAATAGATGAAGCGCTAGAATGATTTCAAATCATGCTAGGAACATGAAATGGGAATGTGTCGAAAATTCATTGCATGCATAAGTCATCATTAATTTTTACTACATGTTATAGCTATCAGGAGTGACATGGCATTATTTATGAAAGTTCTTCTTTTAAATAGATTTTGAATCGTGTGCCAAGTGGTCACGTGTTGTAGTATTTGAAACTTTATGCCCTCCTCAAAAATTTTCCTTGGAACTCGTACTTGAAACCTATGATCCAAGTGCTATTTCCAACCCAATTGGTGAAAATACTTAGGAATACATAGAAAATTTAACTTAATTTTTCACTTTTCAATTGGATGATTTTGAAGATTGATGAGTTAACCTTTTATTAATTCATTCCAATAGGTTTTATCATATGGTTCATTCCAGAGCATATACCCTTATTCATTCCAAAGCTAATTCCAAAGCTCTTTTATTTTGATACTGTTATGTGTAGTAGGTTCATTCTAGAGCAGTACCATTCAAATGCATTTGAAAAGCCTTTTCTATATTAGAATATCTTGATAAATTTCTAGAACCATATATTATGTATGATTCATACTAAATAGGCATATCATACACTACATAATAAATATTTATAATATTAAAATATAAAAGGCACATACCTGAAGAAACCATTCTATCTACATTTTGTACAAATGTGGTTTTTTGCTGATTTTAAGCTGACTCCTTACAGAGTGTAACAGATGCAATATGAAAAACAATGAAACATAGGTTAGAATGAATGGAATGGTAAATAGTGAAACAATGGTGAGAATATATGGAATGGTGGTGGGTGTGTGAGGCAAACATACCGAAAAAACTGGTTTTCATGTAAGCCCAATTCAGATGTGCCTCAAAGAGGTTTTCACATTCTGAATATTTTTTTATATATATTTTTTATATCTTGGTTCATGTCACTTGATTGAGTCCATCTTGGAAGAAGTTATTTCTTCCAATAATGCTACATCTAAGTTTCCTACTTTCTTGAGAAACTCCTCCTTGGTTAACGGTTTGTGATATATCCGAAGACGATGACTGTTAACCACCATATTCCTTCTTGAATCATCTATTGGTGAAATATGTATAAATCCATTTGCAAATACCTCCTCAACCTGATAAGGTCTGAGCCACCGAGTCTCAGAACTTGCTAGGATAGTCTTTTTATTGTGATTCAAACAACAAAGCCCAATTGCCTTAATAAAACTTCCTGTACTGAATGTGACTATCATGGCACAATTTTTGTTGTGCTTGGATCATCTCAGTCTGGTGCAATGCATCCCTCTATAGCTCATCCAATGCATTGAGCTGCAAAATTTAGTCTGTTTGTGCTTGTGACAAATCAATACCTACATCCAAAGAAGTGTGAAAATTCAATAACTCAAATTCAATAGGCATAAGAATATTTTTTCCGTAAACCAATTCATATGGTGTGAATCCAGTGGTGGATTTCCAAGTAGTGTTGTAAGCCCAAATTGCTTCAGGTAGTTTTTCCATCCAATTCCTCCTATGGGAAGCTATGGTTTTGGTTAATATTCTCTCTAGTTCCCTATTTGTTACTTCAACCTGACCATTGGCTTGAGGATGATAAGGTGAGGATTTACCATGCTTGATTTCATATAGTTTATTGAAGGCTTCAACAACTCTTGAAGTAAACTGAGGTCCCTAATCTGTGGTGATGGATTATGGAGTACCAAAATGTAGGAAAATTTGTGAATACATAAAATCAACAACTTTTTATTCTTGAGCATGCTTAAAAGCATGGGCTTCTACCCATTTCGTTACATAGTTAGTACATACCAAGATATGCACTTTCCCTTGGGAAGGAGGGTCAATGGGTGCTACAAAATCTAACCCCCACCTCTCAAATGGTCCTGTTACTACTTGAGTTTGTAATGGCATTTCACTAGTGAAGGTAGGTTTTCCCATCCTTTGGCATGCATCACAATGTCTACCAAATTTTTTCACATATTTATGCAAATATAGCTAGTAATAACCAGTACCCAAGATCTTTCAAATTGTACTCTTGACTGAATAGTGTCCTCCTGAAGGTTCATCATGACATTCCCGTAGGATATCATATACATGATCCTTGTGGATACACCTACATAAAACATGGTCAGGACCACATTTGAAAAGTAAACCTCCTATCCATTTAAAAGAAGAACTTTGCTTGATTAACTTTTTCCTTTTTTTAGGAGCAAAGTGAAGAGGAATTTTTCCTATAGCCAAATAATTAGCTATATCTACAAACCATGGAGACTGCACAGAAATAGAAAATAGTTTCTCATCAAAAAATGCATCTTCGACCAACTCTCATGTATCTTCATTTGGCAATATTGATAGAAAATTTGCAACTACATTAGCTTTCCCTAGTTTATTAACTATAGTAATATCAAATTCTTGCAACCGTATTAACCAACAAATAATTATTGCATTAACCAGAGGTTTATTCATCAGGTATTTAATGGCAGCATGATCTGTATGAATGAATACATGATATCCTATGATATAATGTCAAAACTTATTAATAGCATATACTACAGCTAAGAATTCCTTCTCAGTAGTAGTGTAGTTCTTTTCAAATCCTGTCAAGTTTTTACTGATGTAATAAATGGCATAATGTTCCCCATTGTCAATTTACTCTAATGCAACTCCAATAGCAGTATTGGAAGCATCATTTTTAATATGGAAGGGCAATTCCCAATTAGGTCCTCTCAATACATGGGGAGTTGTTAACTTTTCTTTTAATTCCTCAAAAGACTTTTGACACTCAATAGACCAAGAAAATTCAAAATTTTTCATTAGTAATGCAAACATTGGATTGGCTATACTACTAAAATTGGCAATAAATATACGATAGAAACCAATGTGTCCCAAGAAACTCCTCACATTAGTTTGAGTTTTTGGAGGATGAAGGTTTTTGATGACTTCCACATTTTTAGGATCAACCTTGATCCCATAAGATGAGATATGATGACCAAGGACAATCTCTTCCTCCATCATTAAGAAGCATTTTTCAGGATTAAGAGACAAATGATATGTTTCACAACGTATTAAAACTTTTTCAAGTTGTTCCAAAGTATATTCAAAACTATCCTCAAATACTATGAAATCATCCATGTAAATTTCTACACTCTCATTTGTCAAATCAGAGAATATGATCAAAACAACTCTTTGAAATGTTGCTGGAGTATTACATAAACCAAAATGTAGAACCCTATAAGCAAAGGTTTCCCAAGGACATGTGAAAGTAGTTTTCTCTTAGTCTTCAGATGCAACTTGTATCTAATTATAACCACTAAATCCATCAACAAAACAAAAAAATTTCTTAACAGCAAGGGTGTCTAACACTTGGTCTATGAAAGGTAATGGGAAATGGCCCTTATGTGTTACCTTATTTAACTCTTTGTAATCCACACACACTCTCATTTTCCCATTTTTCTTTGTAACAATGACTAATGGAGAAACCCATCTACTATCTGATATTGGATACATGAATCCTACATCTAAAAGCTTTTCAATTTCTTCCTTGAAAATATATTTCTAAGTAGGGTTCAAACATCTTTGAGGTTGTCTCACAGGTTTAACATCTTTAGTGTATATTCTATATGTACACACATCAAGGTAAATTTTAGTCATGTCCTTATAACTCCAAGCAAAATACTGAACATGTCTCTGCAAAACAACAAATAAATTGGCTTCTTGCTCATTAGTCAATCAACTATTAATGTTCAAAAACTTTGCTAGCTATATCTAAATCTACTTAATCCCTGGATAAATAGAGTTGAAAGCCTCATATTTACTGATTAAAGAATTTAAGGGACAATGATGTGGCTATAGATTATGAAATACTCTTGATTCAGGTGTAAATGTGATACCTGATGGGATAATTTTCATAGGATAGGTGAAAGAAGTGAGAATATGATGATGCCATCCATGTGGCAATGTGAAGGAGCTTTCTCGTAGTGGAATAGATGATAGATGTGCAACAGTTTGTTCTTCATATTTCCATAACAAATTATGGACAAGAATTTGATCATCTTTAAGTCCTTCTTGTAATGTTGCAACTAGGATAGTTTCATCTTCAAAAATTTCCCTTTTCAATGAATTGATTTCCTCAATGTGTTCCTTTACTATTACTGTGGCCAAAGTGGCAATAGTTTCTTGTTCTTCATCAAAATCAGGATACCATATATGTCTAAAAAATTTGGTTGAATGTTGGGCTGGTGGATACAAGGAAATATTCTTTAGGTCTACACCATTTGAAATAGTCATCTCACCTGACCTGCAGTCTATAAATGTAGTTGCAGTGGCAAGCCAAGGTCATCCTAGAATAATAGGATAGCCATTAGCTAACCTTCTAGGCTGAAACACTAAGAAATCTATAGGATATTCCCAAGAAGACACTTCAATGGCAACATCCTCTAGAATTCCTTCTGGTTTGGCCATTGAATATCTACCATTTCCAAAATTATGGTAGTAGGACTAAGGTTGTTGAGCTACAATTTTTGCATGGTTTCCTTAGTCATCACGTTGATTGTAGCTCCTAAATCGATAATTACATTTGGAACTTTAACTAACCCAATAGTAATTGTAACTACTGGACTCCCTGGATCACCATATTTGGGGGGTGCTAGTTTTCCAGAGAGTAGGTCAGCCAACTTATCTTCTACTTGCACAGTCTTAGGAAAGGCTTTCTTCTTCCTGTCAAGTTTCCTAATGCACAACTCCTAAATAGTTTTCTTAATCAGAGGTACATCCTTTATTTCCTGCAACAAAGGGAGTGAAATAGACATTTTCCTCAATTTTGTGACTAATTCTGATTTAGGAGGAGTGATAGTGTGGTCAAACCTTTCAGGATACAAAAGGTCTGCTGAGGCAAGTTCAATTTTTCCTTATAAAATTTCTATTTTTTCTTCTTTTTGCTTTGTTTGTGATTTTTTTGGACTTGAAAATTCTTGCTTTCCATCAATTTCTTCAATAGTGGGTGGTGAAGGGTTAGGTAAAACCCTCCATTAATGTAATTGGATGTTACTACAGTCAAGGACATGGACTGCAATAGTCTCTTCAGACTCAACTCCATAAACAGGGGCTGCTTGTTTGTTGTTATTGGGGTTAGCCACAGGTTGAGCTGGAAGTGGAGGTTGCTTAATTGGTTATGATTGTTGTGGTGGCATTCTTAATTGAAAGTTCTGATTAGGAGCTAGAAATAGGTTTTGAGTCTATCCTTGATACCTCTGTTGTCTTTGATATGATGGGTATTGTGGCCCCCATATCTGCCCAAATTGTTGATTCTATGTCCAAGGTGGATTAACAGGATTCCATGGTTGATTTCAACCAAAATATGACCAATCTTGAGGGGTTGACCAATATTGATTCCATGGTTATGAAGGTGGTTCTGAATATCCCCAAGGCATATTCTAAGGATTTTATCCCCAAATTGTAGGAAAACAAGGGGCATTCTAGTATTGTGAACATTTACCTCTTGGCCTCTGCCCAATAACATTAAGTTATTCAGTTTGGGTTTGCAAGAAAATTTTAAGGTGAGGTAGGATATGGCACTTATCAGTGTTATGCTCTTTTGAAAAAATGCCACAAATAGTTGAGATAGAGGTTCTATATAAAGGAAAATCATGTAGGGTATGCTTATTCTTGCATCTAGGATAATAGATAGCTAGGGGTGGTGAAGAATTAGATTTTGCATTCCTTTCCCCTAATGCAGTATTTAATTGAACAAGAATATCAGTTTTCATTTTAGCCATTTCCTCCATCAAATATTGTATATCAATATTACCAGGATTCCTCTTCCTTCTTCTTTGCCTAGTGTGGGAATACTTTCTACACAACTCTACAAGATCATTAATCTCAAGCTGGTTTATATCTCCTTTTCTCATTAAGTCCAATACTTCTCTGGAATCATCCTACAAACCTCTCAGAAATATAGTTTTTAATAAGTCAGTTTTCACAGGACCACATCTCTTTTGGATAAAGGTAAATCTATCAAGATAATCCTCTAAGTTTTTATCCTCTTCTTGTATAATCTGAAATAACTCATCCTTCCTATTTCTCACTCTACAATACTCCTAATACTTATCCAAAAATGCAGTTTCCATTTGATCCCAAGTGTGGATTGAATCTATTTCAAGGCTCATAAACCATCATAAGGCTGCATATTTAAGTTTAGAGGAAAATGACTTCAATTTTTGGTTGTCATTGACATAGTCATAAGTCTGACACAGGAGCTTGAATTCAATCAAAAATTGATCAAGATCTTCAGAAACAACTCCCCTAAATATTGGCAATACTGAGGGTGAAATTGTTTTCATAGGAGCATTCTGAGTAGGATTCAGATGAATAGGGTATTCAAAAGTTCTAACAGGAGGATTTTTAGTATCATGACCAACAATTTCCCTATCATGTTCTCCTTGTTCTGCCATAGATGCTTCTTTAGTTTTGACTTGTTCAATTGGTTCAGATGGATAAGCCCTATGGGTATGTCTAGAAGCAAGTGCCTCTAATATCTCTTCTTGCAAAAATCCTAAAATTTTAGTTGATGAAGAAGATGATTCTCTTTTAAGTCTTTCAAGAATTTCATACACAGGTAGATCTTCACTAGATTGTGAAGAATGCCTTGGTGTAAAAGATCCAGTTTTGATAAACCTTACTCTTTCGTCTCTTGGCCTATTCATCAATGCTCATCCACTAAATAAACTAGAATTCATTTTTCAAGAACTGTTACCTATAACAGGACAGTTCCTAGACCACTATGCTTCTCCTAACAATACCTAAAGTTGTCCTTAGCAACGATGCCAAAAATGATGAGTGTCGTCAGCTCTTCATCATTTAATCATTATGTTTGTCAATCCAGGGCGGTGTCCAAGGCTATATACGATAGGAAATGCAAGAATTTTAAGGATCAATTAAATTAGGAGATGACTTTATTGGTGAAATAGTTAGTGCTTGGGAGTGTTTGTATCTCCTTTTTAACTCAAAAAAACTAAAATTGACTCATATTTACCCTTATAGATATGTAATTATAGGAACTAAAACTTTGCAGAAAAAGAAAACTAAACTATTGTTGTAGAATTTAAAATGATAGAAATGAAATGATGTAGAAATTGAAATATCATAAATGAAACTTGCAGAATTGAAAATAACACCTTGCATAAAGTAAAATCTGGTTACAGCAACAAAATTCAAATAAAAAAAATTAAATGTTGCAGAACTTAAAACATTAGGAAATTCTCTGATGCAAACTAGAAATGCCAAAATCTAGAAATGCAAACTGGGAACATAAAATATTGTATGCTATAATATGCATGAAGCTACCCTAAGTGATCAACTAATATGCACTAACCATATGTAGTCTAACACAACTAGTAATATGCAAGAAATACCAATATAAATGAACAATAAATGCACTAATAATACTGTCAGGTTCCTGCTAATCTGTTGAAGCAAGAAATAGGTAGAAAACCTATCTATGTTCCCTTCTCCTGGGACTGGAAGTGGCCCTTGCTCTGTAAACCAGAATAAGGTGAAAAGTACATTGTATAAAATATATAAACTTTACACATTCACTCAGAACACCAATGGAATGGGAAATTGCACCTTTTTATTAATTTTGCAACAACATTTTAGTATTGCAGGAAAAGGCCTGCACAATATTGTTCTGCTATAATTACAAAGAAAGCTTATGAAATTCTGCTACCTCTATATACTATATCTCTTATATTTCTCTATATGCTCAACCAAATGGGAGAACTTTATTTATACTATCAAGGTACAACAATGATACATTTTGGTGCTTTAATATAGGACTATTACAATTGTTGCAGGACTGTGCTTCCCAAAAATGCAGGGATCTGATCCATTAAACCTTATCCATTCTAGATGCTAGCTTTATCTGGTGATGGAAAGGTGTTGGAAAGTATAGGGAGACCCCTAGAATAGTTTCAACCACCATTTACCTTACTTTTACTGCAATTAAAGATGCATTTGACCAAATTTATGTCTTTTGCGCTCATTCCAAAGCTGCTCCAAAATATCAAGCAGTAGAACATAGTTGGAATTAATTCATGCAACAAAAGCATGTGTGACCAGTTGTGATGGCATAAATAACCTCCATAGGCACCCATATGATTTATTCCACATTTTGTATGAGCTAGAGTGGAAAAATTCCAAGCCATGTTGTATATGTATAGCTGGATGGAATTTGTATGGAAAAATTCTTGTTTTCTACATAGTCAACTGCTGACAAAGTATTTGGTACCTTTAGGTTATTAAAAATGGGTGAGTGGTGGGGAAACTTTGTAAAATAAGCACAAAGCTAAATAGATAGTAGTACCTTCATATTACAATTCTATTTTAATACAAAATATACTAAAACATATAGCTAAAATAGATTATAAAACATAGATAAATTAGTCAAAATAGGTCATATGTACTTTATCATTTCAATATGCAAAAAATCGTTATATAATGCATAATATCACTAAAATTAGTACAAAAACATATCATAAGTAGTTCCAAATAGTTTAATAAGTTATCAAAAGTAGTATTTGTATGAGGTAATGTTCTACCTCATCACAAGCCACTGGTCTCCCCATCATTAGGAGGATGCCCTCCAAGGTGCACCACCTCCATCTCCAGTCTATCCATGTAAGCCTACCTCCACTATCCCCATTAATAGTATGTCTCCACCACTAATTGTAGTTGTAGCACCTCAACTTATAGCCTCTCTACCTTCCCAATGCTAGACCCCTCCTACCCTACACCTTGTTCTCTCAACTGCACCCATAGGGAGGATATCTCGACCCGGTCCTCCTGCACCTATACCCGAAGAATATCCCTCTCCTATATGACCCTACCTATCTCAAGATATAGCTCTAGATATTGGTCATCCTATGGATGCTGCTGCACTTGCACCCCCTTATCTTCAATTACCACATCATCACCCTAATCCTCCAAATATAGGAGGTCTACCTACTTGTCTTCCTGGTGGTGATGCCCATGTGGCTCATCCACCTCTGTCTAGTCCTTCTCTAGAGCATCCTCCATCACCTCCTCCACTTCCCTAGACACCTTGTCTCTAAGAGTACCCATGCCTTACCACTAGTGTATCACCCACCATGAGTCATACTCCATTGTAGTATCGACATCATCCATGTCAGGAACATCCATTATAGGGTCTGCCTCCTCTCCCACCTACTCCACCACTAGCTAGCCTAATTTCCTTTCATCCCTATGATGTTGATATACTACTAGCTCCCTGGGTAACCCCTACCATATCCTAAACTATCATGTAACTCTAGCAAATAGGAATTTCTCCCACTTGATACCATGTTGTGCAATCAACCATATGCCTCGCTTCACCCACCAGAGCTACTCTATAGCATCTAACCAGTTCGGACAGTCCCTGTATGATCACCATACCACTTGCCCTGGCCATAGTCATTAGAATGCATTTCCATAATGATCCACATCACCTACATGGTGATGAATCTGCCCTATCTCCTGTGCCCTATACCACAGGATAGAGTATCCTATCTCCCTATCGGCTAGCTATGCCCAGGTCGTCCATGGTAGTCCATGTGGTTGCTCCACAACTATTTATTGTCATCCCTAACACTACAATAAGAAGTTGCATCCAAAACCCTTCTACCAATAGTAGTGGATATTGTATAGCTTATCATACAACTATTCCAATAGGGTAGTCTCCCAAGCCATCACCAGAGGCTCATCCTTAGTGCACCTCGTTAGGGCATACAACAGCTCCAATAGTTTCCAAGGGAACCTGGCTCTAGAAGAATTTGGAAGAAGTATATTGGAGATGAGGGTCATTAGTAGCACATGCATCACCCCCAACACCCTCTCCTCATGCTAGAACCCCACCAATATCCCTCCATTTAGATAGTCTAGCTCTATCGCATTTACATCCTCACCAAAGTACTTCATCAGCACTGCACCTCTCTAGTCACAATGCATAGAGTGGATCGGTCGTCTCTCTATTGAAATCTATAGAATATGATAGACATCCTATAACATCACTATTATCTCCCCCATGGGTAAGTGGAAGGTGTTGGTGTGCGATTCCCATAGGTTAATAAGAGTGGTCAAGTAGGCTTGGTCTCCTATCATAGGCTCCAATCAAGTAACCTTCTTGAGCCCCATGGCATCAAGCCACTCCCATTCATCCTTAGTCAAGGCATATTTGGTGGTTTGGAATAGCTTTGATGTGCGATACCAACTCTTCACCACTTGGTAAAGGAATATATCAATAAGAACAAAAATAAACCAACATTCATTATGCTTCACAATAGCCTCCAAAAAACCCAAAAATAAATGCACAACTAATCCATTACATAAATTTAATTCCACAAAAACAAGATATAAAAATCAAAAAATTCAGAATATTACAACTACATTAGGGTTTCACTACCTTTCTCATAATGTGATATGTTTAAAAACAAAATACAAAAATAAAAAAATTTAACATATTACAACTACATTAGGGTTTCACTACCTTTCTCGTAATGTGATATGTTTAAAAAAAAAATACAAAAATTCAAAATACAACATATTACAACTACATTAGGGTTTCACTACCTTTATTGTAATGTGATATGTTCAAAAACAAAATACAAAAATCAACAAATTTAGCATATTACAACTACATTAGGGTTTTACTACCTTTATCGTAATGTGATATGTTTAAAAATAAAATACAAAACTTGAAAAAATTTGGTATATTTTATCTACATTAAGTTTAATTATCGAAGGTTGAATAAGCTAAAAACTGGGTGCAGTCCAATTAAATTAGGTTTAATTACTCAGTTTATACAAGTCCATTAAATGATAAAACAAAATTGTAATTTTAAAAGCAAAAATAATGAGGGAGTCGAGTCACCACATACCCGCCTCACAATGGCTCCTCCGTTGGATGCCTCTCCTTGCTAACTCATGGTGGCCATGGGTGATTTCAATAGTGATTCACTACAAAAAATAATCCTCCTCTTCCTCACCTCTCAAATTGCCATAGAAAACATGCAATAATGAGCCCAAAACTTGCATTTGGGGTTTATATAGGCCTGCAATAGCTCTATTCATCCCAAGGTGGGATGAGTGTAGTTTTTTCCATTCTTCCCACCCTGGTATGAATACAATTTTTTTATTCATTCCACCTTGGGGCGAATACAGAATTCATAGGATACACAAAAAGGGTCTAAAATCCCACAAAAATAGCTACATTTTGGTCAAACTTTTTTATCAACCAAGAGGTAGATAACACCACTCATGAATGCTCTAAAATAATGTTACTTCAATCTTTAAGAAGGCTAGTATGGCTAGACCATCCCACAAGAATGATGTTTTTCATTCCTTTCCTTCAGGAAGCATCAAAGAAAAGGGTCCAAAAACCCACCAAAAATAAGTCAAATCTGATGGAATTCATTTAGGGTCAATATGGAATGCAAAATTCTCATGGATGCATAGAAAATTTACTATTTCACTCTCCAAGAAGGCCATTGTGGTTGGAACACCCCACGGGAATGAATTTTTCAAATCATTATTTCTAGGAAACCTCCATAGCATCATCAAAATCCTTTCAAAACTATGTCATTTTCTAATGGGTACAACCACAAGCAACGTCAACAAAAGTCATCTAGGTCAAACGACTCATCGGTTTTCTCATGAGTCATTCTCTCATTGAATCATAACTTTAGGGGGTAGTCATACTCAATTTAAAATCAACAAGCACACACTCAATCAGGAAAATTACATTCATTCAACGAATCATTGACAAAGATAATCACACTCCTACTTGGGGTAGCAAACAAGCACAAAATATCAAATTAAAATGCTTGGCATTGTTGGAATCATGGAATCATAGGCCTCACCTCTTCATGACAGACAATGTCTAAGCTTAAGAAAGTTTTTTAGCTCATCATAAGCAAGGATTCAAGAATGCATGCTCTTTCCAAGATTGAGGAATTTAAAGTTGATTAGGTTATTAAGTAACCCTAATCATTGAACATTTTAATCATCTATTTTTGCTCAGTGATGTGATGCACACAATGCATCCCAAAAAGGGGCATATGTAGACACTAAAATCTGGTTAATCTAATTATTCTATCATAAGCAACAACTAAATGATAGACCAAGGCCCATAGGGCAGTCCTCAGTATGTATATAGTGGTCCTAACCACTCAATGCAAGGTTTTGGAAGGTTTCAGGCTACTTTTGGGACCTTATGAACACCCTGTTTCTACTCGTACCACCTTGGGATGAATACAAAATCTATTCATCCCACCCTGGAACGAATAGCAACATTTGTCCCAAGGTGGAGCAAATAGTAAGTTTGATTGATAAAAATTCAAACCTGGACCAATGACACCCAGTAATGGTCAGATTCATGGCTATTATTGCCCATAAGTTAGAGCACACAATAGATCTTATGACATGCTCCATGAATAATGCCATTTTGGGAGATTCTCTTCCCCCTCCAATGCATGCCATCTCGGTGGCCAAGTGGTGCCTCTTGACCTGCATGCCCTTTCATGCATTTTGACCAATGAGCCTCCTTGGGCTATAAAGTGGATGTATTTTCCACACAACAAAGGGAGAGGAATTTGAGGATAAAGCAATGGAGTGCTGCCAAGATTTTATTTCACCCTTTTGTGCCCATTATTACCTTGAAATATCTACCTAGCAAAGAAGGTTTACAAGGGAACTAATAGGAACAATTTTTCACATAATCGAACCATCTGAGTGAATTCCCTCACCAAATTTGATGACAATACCCCCATAGTGTTTTGCATAAATACTCAATGGAATTGGTGGTAAAATTTATGTGGAAATGGTGGGAACCCCACCCTCGGACACCCCCAAATTTGTGACAGTCGTATTCATCCCACCTTGTGACGAATAGAAATCTCGTTTTGTAGGGTCTCATGCAGGTCTTCGGTGCTCATCTGAAGAAACACCTAAAATGTTACTAATTTTGCAAATCTGATCACATGGGTTTCTTTAAAATAACATTTTATGTGTTCTATCTATTTTCATGTGTTTTGGATACGTGTAGATCCAAAAATTGTTTGCTTAGCGTTTTGTAGGTTGTGAATGGTCATTGCAATTACGAGGTACCAACGGATCCAATATCAATGCAATTTCTAGTGATATTTTCCTAAAATATTCTATATTACATCCCTCTATAATTTTAAGTCATTTGGAATTGATTCGATGCTTATTCTTGCTATTATCTATTTGGCTCTTGTGGGGATTGCATGTTTCTCATCACATGCACTTGCTATTTGAAATTTTATATTTCCTTGTGTGTAGGTGTAGGTTATACAGCACATTTGGGATTAGCATAGGACCTCAAATAATCAAAGACACAAGTAGTAATAGTGTTTTCCAACCCACTTCGATTGTGGGTATGAGGAAAGACACTAGATGTACACCCAAATTACTTGAAGTATTTTTATCCTTGGGCACTTGATTTTTAAACATTTGTATCATCCATTTGAGCCCTCAAAGGTGAAATTTTGGTCTGATCTACCCAATTAATAAGAAGTTGATTTGCTTTGCTTTATTTCTTGTTATTTCCTATCTTTTCCATCTTACATGCATGCTTTTGTTTGATTCTCATACATACTAGGACATAAATACACATATTGTTTATCATAATTTTGTGCACCATTTTTCCCTACTTCACCTACATTGTGGCATGAAATCAAAATGACATACAAAATAAAGTACATTTTGGAACACCCATTTTGACCTTTTACAGTAAAAGTGTCAAAAAATTTCAAAAATAGTATATCAACACGCACAAAATTTGATGTCAAAGTCAACACCAGTTCATCAATATAGCACACATGCTAAATCAACACAAATAAAAAACATAGTCACACATCTGGATACCTATTTTACCATTTCATGGTTAAATTTCAAACAAATATTAAAAAAAGTGCATATCGAGCTCCCAACAGCCAATTTCAATCTCACCCACACCTACATCATGGCACATAATTCAAACACACACAAATATAAATTTCATTTTTGAATACCCATTTCACCCTTTTATGGTGAAAGTGTAAATGGTTTTAAAAAATAATACACTCGCAATGGTCAAATTCATATTTAAATTTAATCAACTTACATCACATTCAGATAACACACCAAATGAAGACAAAACAAAAACACAGTCGCACATCTGGATATCCATTTACCACTTTTGCAAACAAAGTTCAATCACATTACAAAAATAGTACCTTGTAGCTCCCAAAATGCAAATTCAAACCATGTCGATACATTACCCATTAATCAGTAAAATTAACACTAAAATAGGTCAAACCTAAAAATTGATCACACTTTTGGGTATCCATTTGGCCTGACTAACATGTTGTGTTCCAATTTCAATTAAATTTACCATGCATTTTAGAAAAATGTGAAAATATCCCCTCCACCATTTCACGCTTTTCATATAAATTTACAAATTTAAGTAAGGAGCACTTACCAATGGGTCCCCACATCGACTGTCAACACCAGTCCATCCCCTCACCATATTTGCACCCAAATTTTTCCACCACAAGAGCTTCACATTTCCAAACGTTGCTCACCACTCACTCTCCAAAGCTGCCACCATGCAAAATTACCCCTCACCCTTAAAAAAAGGCTTAAATATATCTAAAACTCTAATTCACTCCCTACCCCATGATTTAGGTTGAATTAACCCCTTGCCCTATGAATTCAATTTAGTTCACCCCCTACCCTAGGAATTCAAGTTCAATTCACCCCCTGACCTACCAATTGTACTTATGAACCCCATAATCATCTAATTTTCATCCCAAACCCTAGGAAATATTCCCACATATCTTTCCATCTAATTTTTCATCAATATTATCATGCATTTTATTCTATCAATCGATCCATTATCATATCACCACATATCATTCACCTCATTACTGATTTCTTGTTTGAGGGGGTATTCATATACAAACATTAGCTTCACATGCAACTAAACAATCAAACATCCAAATCATGGATATTGCATCTGTCTAAAATTATTTTTGTTGAAGATTATATTATGATAATAATCTCAATCCCAATCAGATATTTGTTAGATCATGAGAGCTATGCATTACCATGGAGATGTCAATATGGCATTCATGTATATCGAATACATAATGAATGGTACATTTGAATAATCCTAGTGCAACATTCAAAGATATCATTTCTTGCATTCAGGTAAAGTGGCCCCAACTGTATACTGAATGGTACATATGAATAATCCATGTCATATAGCTCAAATGGTTTGACACATGTCACCATGCACTCATCAATCAATCAACATCAAAAATTTGAATAGGCATTTGTTCTATTCATAATTTGGACCATTTTGCATTGGTCAAAAAAGAAAATATGTCATAAGTTGCCTTCATAGGAAACCAATATGATATTGTAAAATGTCATACAAAATCAGAAAAATCATCGCATTGCATCCATAATCGTCTATTTGCATTCATCATCATCATAATTTCCCTTTTTATTTCTCTCTCTTATTTCCATTATTTCTTCTTCCCCTTCTTCTTCTTCCTTTATCCTTATCTTATCTACCTGGATTCTTGATCAATGTTGTATGGTCACACTTCAAGTGGCTACATACCTTTGGTTGGATTACATTCTCCCCTTCATTTCTTTATATTCTACTTTCTACCATTATATTTTTGTATTAAACTATGTTCTACATAGTATAGTACAAAAAGGAGCAAATGTAGACACCCAAAAATCATACATGTCTACCTCTACATACTTGTAGATCTATCCAAACACTTTTAGATTTGCATAGACTATCCTAGACCCCTCTAGGCTATTGTAGACTAGCATAGATCATTGGAGACCACTATAGACTACTCCAGACTAGATTAGACCACTCTAGATCAGTGTAGACCGCTCTAGATCAGTGTAGGCCATTGTAGACTTTTGTAGACTTATGTATGTTATTTCATTGGTTTGTAGGTATGAATTCCTACTAAATTATATATTGCATGACACAACCATCTTATATCTATCAAGATATTAGTTATCAATTAACTAAGGCAACTTAAGCCCTTCCTAGACCTAATTAGTGTTAGAAATATTGAGAAGCAATATTGGAACCAAGAAACTAGCTATGCAAAGCATTACTCAAATATTCAGAACTGATTGATTATTCCATGGGATCAACTTTGTATAAATAGCAAAGTTGATCAATGTGAGTCATTGGATTACAACAACTCAACAAATCTGAACTAGTCTAAATTGAAAGTTCACCTGACTCATGGAAGAGTGGTAACTCAAGTAAGACTATCCTAGTAGAACTTAAGAGAACAAAGATTTATTCTAACACCATCCCTTAAGTGATACGAGGGGTGAATGTAACAATAGGATATGAGTCTTGGAAACAAGGTTGGATGAGGTACTCATGTGCAATGAACACTTATATAAGAGATGGTGAAAAAACCACATGGGTAAAAACCATCTTTGATGATGAAGAAGACGAAGAAGAAGAAAAGGCATGCCTTCGGATGATGAAGATTATCCTCTATTGAACACCCAAAAATAAATGATCCCTAGCAACAAGGCCTAATGATGTACTCATGTACAATGAACTCTTATAGAAGAGATGGTGAAAAACCACATGGGAAAAAACCATATTCCAAGAAGAAAAAGAACAATAAGAAGAAGAGAGAGGTGAAAACCTTTGTGCATCCTTCAATGCATCTGCCTAACTCTAAGTTTATCTCACAACTGAATGTAATGCAGAGAAGGAAGGGATTTGGTGAAGATGTCTACAATTTTATTTTCTATGGGAATGTATGCCAAGTTTAGATCCCCTTGTTGAATATGCTACCGAATGAAATGCATGTGAATCTCAATGTGCTTGGTGTTTTGATATTCAACTGGATTGTAGGCAATATGAATTTTTCTCTGATTATCACACCAAATGGTAATAGGTTGGTTATGAAAAAACCAAATTCCATTAGTATCTAACAAAGCCAAAGAGCTTCTTAACTAGCTAAAACTGTTGCCCTGTATTCCCATATGTGGATGATAAAGCTATTGCTTGTTATTTTTTGCATGACCAAGCAATAGGTGAAGAACCAAGACAAAAAACATAGCTAGAGGTGGAACATCTATCTTCAATTGAACCTGCCTAATCAAAACCTGTGTAACCATTTATATCCATGGGTCCACCCTCATATAAGAGCCCAAATTGAGTAATTCATTGCAAGTAGTGGAGTATTCTCTTGGTTGCTTTCTAGTGGCTGAAATGATGTTGATGTGAGAATCTATATATTAAGCCAACAAAATATGAAATATTTGGGTGAGTATGAGTGAGGTACAATATACTTCCTACAAGCTATCTATAGAGAGTAGCATCATATAGATGGGACTTGCAGGAAGTACTTAGAGTGACTCCAAACTAAAAAGTTGTGCAAGAAGGTTTACAATCAATTATCTTAAATTGTTGAAGAAGTTCTAGAGTATATTTTTGTTGACATAATTAAATCATTGCATCTGATTGAGTTATCTAAAATCCAAGGAAGTAATGGTCTAAACCCAAATCAGCCATTTAAAATTTCTCAAAAAGGGAGTCTTTGATAGTTTGGATGTGAGAAATGGAACTACCAGTGAGTAGTAGATCATCAATGTAGAGAACAAGTATGGTGATATTTTTTTCATCCCTCCAAATGTAGATTGTTGCATCAGACTCACAATGAGAAAACCTTGAGGATAGAAGGAAGGAGTCCATTTTTTCATACCAAGCTCTAGGAGATTGTTTGAGACCATAGAGATATTTTCTTAGTCTACAAACAAGGGGGGAGTCTTGAATAAATCTAGGAGGTTTTTCCATGAATATTTACTCCTTTAGGTCACCATGCAAGAAAGCACTTTTAACATCCATTTAAAAAAATAGCCATTTTTTGGAAGCAACAAGTGCAATAACCAACCTTACAGAATCCATTTTTGCAACTAGTGCAAAGGTTTCAGAATAATCAATGCCTTCAATTTGTGAAAAACCTTTAGCTACCAAGCAAGCTTTGTTTTTATCAATTTCTCCATTAGGTCCATACTTAGTTTTGTAAATCCATTAACAACGAACAAATTTCCATCCTTTAGGTAGAGGGACTAGATCCCAAGTTTTGTTTTTTATTAAGGAAGAAAATTCATTCTCCATGGCATCATCCCATTCTTTTATACCAGTTGCTTCTTTGAAGGATTGAGGATCTATTGAAATGGACTGATAAACAAGACCAGAACCCATGGAGTTACTTAATATAGATGATGGAAGATTTTGAATGTAAGGAGTGGCTTCTTGAACTATGGTGTGGGTCCATTTTGGCATTTTGGAAGGAGTAATGGGTGTGGTAGGATTTTGAGGAGGAGTTTGAATTATGGGATCCTCAGTTTGGTCATCTATCTCAAGGATGGTATCTTCACTATATTGGGGCTCAAATATTGGATATGGTTTGATATCATTATTGTTGGAAAATGATTGAGGATCTTTATAAGGGAATTTTTCATCAATTTGAATACTTATGTGAAAAATACCTCATGAGTTGTGGGATCAAGGAGCCTGTAGGCTTTCATTTCCTCACAATAAACAACAAAGATAAGTTGTTTGCTCTTTTTTCTAGAGCCTTTATATTTTTCTTTGGGATGTGTGCCCAAGCAGTACACCCAAAAACTTTAAAAAAGGAGACATAAGGTTTGGAGTCAGTCCATTCTTCTTCGAGAGTCAAATGGCCAAGAGCTTTATAAGGTGTGCAATTTTGAATATAATTTACAGAATTAATAGCTTCAATCCAAAATACTACTGGAATATCTCTTGAGTGAAGCATAAATTTTGCCATTTCTTTTAAACATCTATTTTTCCTTTCTACAATGCCATTTTGCTATGGATTATGGGATACTGAATGTTGATGAATTATACCATGAGTTGAGATAAATATGGAGAACTCATTACTAAAGTATTCCCCCACATTATTTGTACGAATTTGCTTGATTTTACAAGTAGCTTGATTTTTAACTAAGGCCTTGAATATTTGAAGTGGGATAGAACATCACTTTTGTATTTTAGAAAGTAGACCCAAGTCCTTCTTGAAAAATCATCAATGAAGGTTAAGGCATATTTTGCTCCTTTGAAAAAATGTTCTCGAAAGACCATCAAGTCACTATGAATTAACTCTAGAGGGGATGAGGCTCTTTGAGAACCACTTGGGTAAAAAAGATATTTATTTTGCTTTCCAAGAGCACATCCAAGACATAATCAATAGAGGAAAATTTTGGCAACCTGATTACCATTTCATGAGTATTCAAATCCTTTAGATAGCTATAAATGAGATGTCCATACCCCTCATGCCAAATTTTACTTTCAATATCTACATGTGAAACAAAATAGGAGGCCCCATATAAATTTTTGAATCCCTTGAAGTAAAATAGGAGGCCCCATCTAAATGTTATGATCAATATCTCCTTGAGCTATGATACAGTGTGGTTATTGAAGGTCTCTTATATCAACTCTTGTTGGTGAAAATAAAACTATTTTGTCCTTTGTAGAAGTACAAATGTAATAGATGGAGAGAATATTTGTAGCTATATTTGAGACATAGAGAACATTATTGATAAAACCACCATAAATGGATATGTCACATTTTCCTTTTATTGAGATAAAGGATGAGTCACCAACTTATATGCTATAGGTTGAGTTTGAGGAGATTGAAGTGAATGACTCATGTGAGGAAGTCATATGATGAGTTACCCCTGAATCTAGAACCCAGTGTTTTGATGAAGTTTATATAGCTTTACCTTGAAAATTTAAGGCTTTTCCTATTTTCTTTTTTATGTCTATTTTGTGATCCTTCATTGCTGCCTCTAATTTTTGAAGTATTTTCCAACATTTATTTACATAATAACCATCCTTTTTGCAATTTGTACAAGTTAAATGACCTATTTATTTCTTTTTGATTTTTTCTTTAGTGGAGGTGGATGTTACTAATACTTTTGAGGAAGAGGAAGAGGGAGAGATTTCATAATTTGAAAGTTTTGTTTCCTCTCTAGTTAGCATATCACAAAACTCTTCTAAAGAGGGCATTTTAAAACTTGTGCCAAGTGCATATTTTGTAGACAAAAATGTGGTTGCAAAAATTTGAAATACTCCATTCAACTTAGAAAGAATAAGATAGATGCATTCTTCTTCCATTTTATTCTTGCCACTGCATTTTAATTGAGTGAGGACTTCTTTAAATTTGGTGAGAAATTCAATAATATTATTGAAGTCTTCAGGAGATAATGTTGTTAACTCTGCCTCTAGCTCCATTGACCTAATTTGATCCACTTAACCAAACAAGTTATTTAGTTTTTACCAACTCTCAAATGGAGTTTTACATTATGAAATGTGAAACTATAAGCTTTCATTTACATTTGTGCTTATAATACCCATTGTTTCATACATCTTCCCTTTATGAACAAATTTTTCATATTATTTTTCAAATTCAGGTTGCTCCTCTTCTAGCAAGTGTGTGAGCCCTTTTTGGGATATGAGATTTAATATTTTTTATTTCCAACTGTGATAGTTATTAGGGGTGAGTGGGTCAATTGTATTCATTTTGCCAAAGAAAAAAACTGTAGTGAGCCAATATTCCCCCATTAACTGCAAGATTTTTTAGAGTAGGAAATGCAACAAGAAATACCACCAAAAAACCTTTTATGAATCAAGGGTATAAAAAAACTATACCTTTATACCTAACTCCTCAATAACCCACCTTTACGTGAGGAAAATTATAAGTAAATTAGGAGTTGTATACATAGAACATAGGTTTTTTTTTAAACTATAATAATCTACCAAACCTTTATACCAATAATCTCAATGACCCGCCCTTACATGAGGAAGACTATAGGTGTATGGGGAGATTGATACGTGGAACATAGGCGATTATTATAAAATGTTTTTATTTTTGAGAAAATATTGCCAATGTTTGATGTGCTCTATGATATTACCAAAATATTTAGAAGGATATCAAATAAGGAAATGCATGAAACAACAATGAAGTGGTCAATGTAGTGCCACAACCAAAATGATACCACTAGTGACTTCCAAGAAACATAGGCACAAGATGAAGTCTCCCCCCTGTAGGAATCCAGCAAAAGTAAGCTACATGAATCAGCACCAAGAACTTCCTCCCCTTCAAAAAAAACTTTGTATTTAGAGATTACAATGGACTCTTCACTTATGATAGCCTTTTTGGAATAGACTGAAGAGAATGGTGAGAGGAGTCATAAAAAAAAATTCAAGTTTACAAAGTTTCTCTCAAAAAAAGATGAAGAGGATTTGCTTTTTGAATCAAAGAAAAAATATGATTATTTTACAATAGTTTACTTCCAGAAAGAAGTAATAGAAACTTCTTTGAATAATATCTACCTTAAAATATAATCACACTCAAATACTCCAACGTCCAAGGCAATACTCTAGCACATGACTTGCAGAAGACAATATGAAGAGTGGATGCCCTCATTGACAGGAAACAACACACAAGATGGAGCATACATTAGAAGTACATACGATAGTCTTGGAGAGTTGGTTGTGATATGTGAGAAAAATGATTATCTACCACTACAGTTTCAAATTTTGAGAAAAATCCAATTACCCCAATCGAGTCTTTGATGCAACCAACAGATAAAATAGTCGGGCATCTATCAAAGAAGATGAACACTAGTTCAAACATCATTGCAGGATAATGTCGGAGCTTCAAATGCATGGAGTTTCCACTATTGATTTGTTTGGTTGATGTTACATAGTGATACAGGTGAGATATTGAGAAAGCCTGCACAATCAACACAAAAAAAATTGGAGTAGTATTCTATCACCCTCCAAATTCAATTCCTTCAAAAAGAGAAATTTTGTAGCAACTATTTAGAGCAAAAATTTCAGAAGCTGGGTGAATATTTATGTGTGGGACAAAAATATTTATAGGAGACACCATATATCTCCAACCTAAATCCTTGATAATACCCATAAGATTTTATTTGATGTCGCAACATATTTTAGTTTTGCCAAGAAAATTGTCAATGGAGTCATTTATCTTGCATGCTAATGAAATGGTCTCGTTATGTTTGATGGAAAACACTACCACCAAGTGGTTTACCACTCCATTGATCCGATATGCCCTATGATAAGTGCTACCACATCATTTGAAGATGCTAGAAAATGAGCTTGAACGAGGAATTAAATACTTGGTGCAACCTTAGTTTTACCAAAAAAATTGCCCGTGGAGCCTTTTGAAAGTTGTGCACCAATGAAACTTCATTTTTTTGTGTTATATACCACAACACACAAGTGCATTCACCAGAGAACGTATCTATTTGTTGTCAGAATGGAAACAATGCCACCAAGTGGGTCAAAACCTTGGCACTAAAGCTTTAACTATATGACTATGTTTGCTTATGGTAACGTACTCCAAGGCTGTAGTGACGATGAAATAAATATTCAAAAAGTGCTTCACCAGACCATGCAATATGTGTCTAAAATGTATATTCTATAGGGTATTGAGAGGTTGCTTTTGTCAAAGCTGAACGCGCTTCAAAACTCTTGAAAAGCTACACAACATTTGATAACGAAGGGCTAGGCAAAAAACTTGCATTCAATGCTCCAAAGTAGTATAAAGGATTAAAGTTGTTTTCTTGAGTAAATAACATCTTAAATAACATATGTAGAGAGAGAGGTAGCAAAAAACACAATATGTTGTCCGTTCTTGAGTTCTCTCAAAAATTAGCAGAGAAAAAAAATTTGCCCTTGATCCTTCATTATAAATTTGAATACTGATCTATATAAAACATATTGATTTAGTGCATAGACACAAAATGATATTATAGATCATAAAAACAAATTATTTTTAAAAACTTCAAAATAAGCTAAAAAATAGTCAGGGAAGACTTATCCAAAAAAAGAGGACAAGCTAAACCAACTCTATGAAAAGTTGAACTCTTGCAAAAAATAGCCCTGCTCTAGTACCATGTTAGAAATATTGAGAAGCATTATTGAAACCAAGAAACTAGTTATGTAAAGCATTACTTAAATTTCAAGAACTAATTGATTATTCCATGGGATAAAATTTGTATAAATATAAAAGTTGATCAATGTGAGTTTTTGGATTACAACTCAAAAAATCTGAACTAGTCTAAACTAAGATTTCACCTGACTCATGGAAGAGTGGTAACTCACGTAAGACTATCCTAGTAGAACTTAATAAAACAAAGATTTATTCTAAAAATTAGGACCCCATGGGACATGTGAAGAAGTAAATGAATACATGCTTTTATTATTGATATTATCCAGATTAGGTTACAAATGAATCCCTCTGAGGGATACCCTTCATTTGATACATGATTTTACACACAAAAGAGGGTAGCAAGTGTATGAAATATCCCCTCGCACAAGGGGGCATGCTTTATAAGGCTTCCTAAGGATGTACACAAATGTATGAGGGCTTACAAATTCCTCCTTCTCTATGTTTTATTGCTATAGGGATCTTCTTGCTCTTGTATGTTGTGGATTTTCTCGCTTGAACCTGTAGCCCTAAAATCAATGAAACAACAACACACACTTAGATGTCTAAGATTACCTCTCTAGATGAGGCTGTTAGCAATAAATAATCTCAATAAATGCAATGAAACTAGTAATATGTAAGAAAATAATTGAAATAAAGCTTATTCTACTAAAATGAGAGATAAAGTAGAATAAAATAAACTAACACCTAAAACCCTAAACTAGGGTGCGGGCCACTGTCCAGGACAACGACCACTTAGGTGAAATCTCTCTCTCTCTCGATCCAAATTCTATGGGCTTAATTCCACCACTAATTTTAAAATGATTACCTTATGTGTTCAAATTTTCCCCCAATCTGACAAGGGCTCGAATACAAGAATCAATCTCCAAGGGAATATTTCCTAGTATCTTAGAAGATCTCCTCAATGATCCCACCTATTCAATGTTCTAATGTATGATGATCTTCCCATCTCTAACTGATGAAATAAGGCCTAATTAATTCTAAGAATACCTCAATTGATCAAAGAAGGTCCAATAAGGTCCCCTAGTGCTTTTAGGTTTACTCCTTATAAAGTGTTTTGAAACCCTAGGTTAATGTTCAACCCTAGGATTGAATACCTCATGTGTACTATGTGTTAGCATGAGAAGATATTTATTTTTCTATTTTTAACTGAAGTCTAAATCTGGACTTTGACTCTTCCATGTAGACTGGCTATGAGGAGGAATGCAAAGTTATCTCTGCTTGTCCTTATTGCATTCATACTACCACTTTCATTAAATCTTAGCCACTTTAATCTTAGCCACTTTCATATTAACCACTTTCATCTACAGTGGCTAAGGTTTGGTCACTCTGAGCTACAATGACTATATTTTGGTCACTCTGGTTTACAGCGGTCGGGCTTGGATGGGCTGAAAATGCCCCAAATGAGTGGTAAAAACCACTTTTGACACTTGGAAGGTCCCAAGGTTTAATCACATGACCTATGAGTATACCCATGTAAGTAGTCTCCCTGATCATGGCATGTTTTAGGTGTCTACAAATGCCCCTTTTTGTGATGCGCTGATTAATATACATAGCGCAAGGTGAAAACATAGACCGCTATGTTTGTAGGGTGTACGATGATCATTGATCTGATCAACGGTGGATGGCCTAATCATGCAATATTACACACATCCTTGAATCATTGCTTCAACCTGATTTAAGGCTTAATTTAGCATAGGTCTTTCACATGTCTACTTGCACTCATTCCTCAAACACAATCGGGTAGCTTATGTCACTATAACAAAACCGACTAGAGAAGAGCTACAAATTGAAGATGTCCTTTTTGCTTATGATCCTATTAAATGGGAAAAGTTTTGTAAGAGTTGAGTGCAATGATTCATAGGATGAATGCAATTTTGACATGATCGAGTGATCCTTTGCTAATTTTTATTATGATGATTTGAAGTTTCAAACTACCCCCTCACACAATGAATTGGTGAGGGAAGGGTAATGAATGAAGCGACAGGTTGCTTGACCAAATATGACTAGTTTTGGTTCCTTTCTAATGTTTGTTATTTTTAATGGGTAAACCCCCATCCAAGTGTGAGTTTAATTGTTTATGATAATAATTCATCCCTATCCCAAGGAGTGGTCTGACCATAAATAGCCTTCTTAGGAAATTAGGATGAACGATTCTATTTTTGCTTGTATTGCCTAACTTGGCTCAGTGTTTTTGATGTCATAAGATAATTAGGATGATTCCTTCATACCTATTGAGCAGTATTACCATCTTGGTCTTATTCGGGGTTGAAGGAGGCACATCATAGTTCCAAAATGAAAGTTTTACCCCAAGTAACCCCATGGTAACTTACTCATATTACCGAGTTGCATGGAGTGCAAATCGTTGCAACCGCTAAGTTGATAGAATAAGCAACTTGATAGGAGGCTTACTTAAGATTAATTTTTATGCAATTTTTTTGTTATTTTTATGATTATGATGACCATGAGTCATGAATATGTGTTTATTTAATTTTTTTGTTGCTTCTCATGGAGGGAATTCCTCCTATTTTTGTTTAGGCTTTTGGCCATTTTCAGGTCCAATGGCCACCAAATTCTTGCTTGTGGTCACTCTCGTCTTGATAAACCAAGAAGTTTAGGCCACTGACAATAGTAACATTCGAGCCATAATTTGAAAACATAAAAATTAACCCTAGGGCTTTGACCTTTCACTTTCACTAGCTGTCAGTTTGCATCAGAGCTCTGTTTATGAAAGTGACTTCTATGATTTGGAGTGTTGTTGCATTGTGGAGGATCATGTCTACAAAAGGTGAGACATCAACGAGTGAAGGAGCCAGATATTCTTGGGTACTCTTCAAAACTTTAACCCTATCTATTTCATCATTTTGGGTAAAATGAACTACACTAAGTAATCGGTATATGAACCTCATTAAACTTTTTGGAAACGAATTAAACCCATAGCTAGGCTTAGTTTAGAATTTTATGTGGTGGGTTTGCCACCATTTACTTATTTTTTATTTTTTTGTTGTTTTTGGCCTAGGACAGACGCTTCTACTACATCACCTATTAGCTACTACTGCTCAAAGCAGCCAGATCAGCCTCTGGCTTGGCCGTTGTCACTCAAAGAGGCCAGGTTTGAATTTCAACAATCAAAATTTTAACCCTTGGGGCTTGGTCACTCTCAACTTTAGTTTATGACTTTTGGCCACTGTAGTTGATAGTGGCTAAAAACCCTTTGTATAATTTTTGAATTTATTTGCATGATTAACTAAGTTTTTTTTGGATTTTTGAATTTTTGATTTTTTGAATTTTTGTGACTTGTTTTTGAATTTTTCTGTGTACTTAGATACATTTATTACTCTTTTTTCTTGGACTTGGTGTAGCCCATCGTTATTTGCACCATTTTCATGTTTTACTATGATTCATGCCTTGAATGCATTGTAGTTATGCTTTATTTTCTCTTTTGCTCTTAGATTTTCGATGCTCGGGCCCATGACTCAAAGCTCCTGAATGACCTTCTACCCCTGTTGGATGACATGGATTGGGCCTAGATCAAGACCCATGGGCTCCATTATGTCACTAGGTTGCCTCACATCATGTCATATTAGGCCTACCTTATGGCTTTGGTCCATCGGTGGGACCCTCGGACCAACACCTTCCACCTTCCTATCGGTGAGATGACTATTATGTCGGAGGATGTGTATAGGATTTTTTGGCTTCCTTTTGGAGTGGATATTACCCATCGGCCACTAATGATCATGATGATATATTTATTTTGGTATTCATAGGGTGCTCTACAGAGGCCTTTAGGGACACCAATTCTGGAGGAGTTTCTATCTCACAGTGGTATGATGGGAGGTCTTCATAGTGAGGTATGCAGTGTTGCTGATGGTTATCAGCAACATCTTGATCCCAAACTGCTCATGTTTGAGGTTCCCATGGAACCTTATTGTGATGGTTCAGGACCTAATGGATAGTTATGAACCCATCATCTATGCATGGGGAAGGTCCCTATTGGCCTAGTGCTATGATGAGTTGTACCATATCCATCGATAAGGTCGCATCGATATTGCTTGTAGCTTGCTCTTACAAGTTTTGGGATGGGAGCACATCAAGATATATCACCCTAGAGGGCTTCCTATCGAGATTACAGTCATAGAGTAGCAGATGTAGTGCTATGCTACTAGATGGTCTCGAGGGTGCAAAGGGCATAAGATTCATCCTCATGCGAGGGAGATTTCCTACTACACTAATACTGGATGATAACCCAATTGAGATTATTTTAATATTATTTTTTATTATTTTGTATTTAATATAA
This sequence comes from Wollemia nobilis, assembly GCA_028583015.1. Taxonomy (NCBI): domain Eukaryota; kingdom Viridiplantae; phylum Streptophyta; class Pinopsida; order Araucariales; family Araucariaceae; genus Wollemia; species Wollemia nobilis. The sequence goes on along the minus strand of JAQPPZ010016710.1, from coordinate 5,284,647 downwards.
TATTTTATATTATATTATATTATATTTATTATAAAATATATATTTATAAACTCAATTAACCATAGTCGTCTGATCCAATCTAATCCCCACCGTCCATATTCATTAATCCATGCCACATCTAAAAAGTAATCTCAAACTTAGGATCTAATTTAATATTAGCCACACGATTAAAAGTGTAAGGCTAAAACCCTAAGAAAACCCTATGTTGGATTATAAATAAGGGTATTTGTAAATGCCCAAATCCTTGAACCTTGATATTAGAAATTGTACCCTGGAGGACTCATTGTTGAAACCCTAGCGAAGTAGGGAGAGATAGAGTTTGAAGATCTAAAGACCTAGCTAGTCAGCAAGACTTCTACTATTCCATCCATCCCCTATTCATCCTCCATTTCCATCATATCCCCAATCCATCTGTCACATTCATCACCACCCCCTCGATCTACTTTTGCATATTTACCCTTACCCATAGGTGCCCTCCCAAGCTTGCCAGGCTAGCTACAGAGCCTGTGAAGCTCACTACAAAGCTTTACAGGCACTCACCAAAGCCTTTTGTATCACAAGCTCACTCTAGATCCTATGAAGCTCGCACCAAAGCCTGTCAAGTGTATGTACGAGCCTGATACATCCACAAAAATATGAATCAGAGCCTGTTGCACCATGCCATCTGCTATCAAGACTGCAACAAAAAAATGAGACATCATCACAAGCAAGGTATATCTTTATTGGTTTTATTTTTTTACATGATTTATGGATTTCGCATGCCATTTGATCCATTTTTAGTTAGGTTTTACTGATATCTGAGGGTCTCACACTATGGACCCCTCATAGGTGTTATTAATCCCTTTATCTATTTGTGTATGCAGATCTACAAATTATACATATTGTTGAGCAAATTTTGAAGCTAGAGTGGTCCAACATCGGATACCTGAAGCCCACTCATTCCGTTGGAAGCAATGACACACTATCTGAATACACTTCAATGTTGTAGCTAGGGTTTCAGAGAACCCTAGTGGTTTGTAAATATTTGTTTCAAATACTTACTGAGTATATATTGTATCAAAAGGATTTTATTGGCTCCCCCCCCCGCTTATTGAATAAATTTATTTATTTTGTGCAATATTGTGTTTATTTGGATCATTTGATTTATTTATTGTTTTAAGTGTTGTGTTTTCATCTTCATAGGTAGAATGATTATTAAATATTCATGGTTGTTATACTTTATGTGGTATCACTCATTAAAAAGTCAAAATCATAGCATATGCATCCATTATGTTTTAAGTTATTAAAACATACAAGTTCATTTGCATTAGATTACATACTATATTCACCATATCATAGCATTAGTTAGATGCATACGATTAAATCAAAATCAAATATGCATTTAACAATAAATCATTACATTTGTATATACATAGTTTATAAATCATCCATTTACATCAAAGATCACATCATTGCATTCATCCATACATAGAATGATAAATCCATCATCAAATCAACTCAAGATACATCACATCATGTCACAATGATCAAATCATGAAATCATCTACATAAACACATACATAAGCATCCATTTCAAATTCATATCATCATAAAATATCATATATCATCTAACACATATATATCAACCCATCATAATGCCATCATAACATCACATAAATAAAATAAAAATATAAGCAATAAATGACAAGCATAACTAAACATAAATGCAAAGTCTCATATAAATATGCCTGGCTCAAAAGACATCTCAGAATGTGTATCTCAAAGTGCATGAATGTATAAAATTGCCCATAGGCTACAAGTCATATAGGTCAAGCAGACCTCAAAAATAGAGTCCAAGTGCATCATCAATAAAACATAGGGTCTGCGACCCTAGCATCACCTCCCCCTGTGGCTGTGTCACACGTGGAGTGATGTGACCCTACTGGTCTCTTTGTGTGAGTTGGAGTCCTCTAACTAGGATAGATGAAAGACTACCCAAAAGTGGATTGCCTACTGACCTGTGAACCACCTGCACCTAGTTCTTCTCTAGGGACAACCCCATACCTTCTAAGTTTCATCTGGAGAGAGGATATATGAGATACATACCCTTGGATATGCTCCTCATACTCATCTAGAAATACTTGTAGGCATAGAACCTTTGCCCCTATGTTTACCCCAGGATCTGCCCTAGTAGCACCTTGTGGTATAGGAGGAGGAAAAAAAAACTTCATCCTAGTAGCACTACCTCTGAAAAAACACTTTATCTCTTGTGCATGTTTTTGTTATTATTATTTTTTTTTTGGTAATAGTATTAATGAAATTGCTTGTTGTTGTAGTTGAGTTACATAGAGCCTCGAAATTGGTTTTATCCCATCATTCCTGGGATGAGGAAGAAGTTGATAGCTAATGATTGGGTGTTTTTGGTTAGGGTAGGCCTATAGGGTGTGGCTAGGCTTGATGTGATGAGGGCCAATGAGGGATATCTCTCATAACTAATAGAGAGATGGGATTTTGATAGGGGATGTTCCAGCTATCGACTAGGGAGGCTACTGTTACGCTTGAGAATGTATAATGTATTCTCAAGGTTCTGGTAGAAGGGGAGAGGGTGGTGGTTGGTCGGGATAAGAAGGCCAATATGGAGAGGATGTTCGAGGATGGTGGTAGGAGGCCCAGATGGGAGATTGGGGTATATGCTATCTGAGCATGTACAAGGTGAAGGAGTTGGATGCGCTCCTAGCCTTGATCATTTTTGTCTTAGAAAACATAGTGTTACCCAATAGCACTAGTTCTAGGTTCCCATGGAACCTATTGGGGTTGGTGGGTGATCTTTTGAGGGATCCCCAGGAATATGCATGGGAATATGCCTTATTGGTGCAGTTGTACCGAGAGTTGTATGAGGTGATTCGAAGGGAGAGGAAGGGGATTAGGTGCAACTTCCTCCTTCAATGTTGGGCATGGAAAAACTTTATGGTAGCTTGGCCTGAGGGGTTGCCATGTGAGTCATGGTAGATGGGGGAGCATTATGCTAGGAATTGGGTAGTGGTGAAGGAGGTTCAGTTGAGTTGAGAGGTGCACACTGGTTAGTGGTACTGAGATATGTGGTTGAGGTTGACACAAGCTGATGTGGTATGGAGGCCATGGTGAGGTACTCAGTGGGATGGAGATAGGAGATAGCTTCATCGGGTGATGCAAGCTCAGTGGTTGTTTGGGTGGAGGGACGAGGAGATGGAGCACTACTAGTACTCGTAGGTGTTGAGGCAATTTGACTTACCTTAAGGTGTGCCAGATGATCTAGTGTTGTATCAGTTCCGATGAGATGAGGGGATGTTGCCATGTGCAGAGCCATGGTGAGTGGTTATTGAGAATGACAAGGAGATGGAGGTCCCAAACATAGATGATGTTGGGATGAATTTGGAGTATGTGGAGTGGTTTGGTGCCCAACTAGTATGGGTACCAAATATTGTAGGTGATGAGGTGGTAGCTATGGGGTTGAGGGTGACTCCAAAGAGGATGAGGGCTCAGCGATCGGTGGGTCAGAGACGGTCGAGGGGATTGACTTAGCAGATTTCAGATATGGGGTTGGTTGAGGAGGAGAAGGAGGATGATGAGGAGATGGGTAAGATCTCCAAGGTGGCTAGGTTGTGGGTGGAGTTGGAGTAGCTTTGCAAGTAGCATGAAGTTATGCTCGAGGCTCATAGGGAGTCACAATATACTATAGCTCAGTTGGAGGTGGAGCAAGCAACAACTATGGCTAGTGATCAGGCCATGGTCACATGGCTTTAGGCAGAGATGTTCGAAAATGAGCATCAACATTAGATGGACTTACGGTTTCTTTGGGCTAGTGAGGCATATGCACATTCCTTTGAGGATGTGTGTATGCAAAACCATATTATATTTTTGGATACTCCTTTTATGGCTGAGCCATCTAGGCATATTGAGTCTAGGTAGAGTATTAGGCCAAGGGCTCCTACTAGGTCTTAGGGGTCCTCTCATGGACATTAGCGTAGTGCTGAGATGCACTATTTTGTATATGAGCCTTGGTGCTCCCTTGTAGCATTTTTAGCATTCATTGTATATGTGATTTTCATATATATATACATGGCCTTTTGTATATTTGTGTCATATTTTATGTGAATGGTTTTTATATTTTATGCAATTTGTGTTGAATGTTTTATGGATGCTTAATGTAGGCTAATCATGATGTGTATGCATAATGCCTATATGGATGATTAATGTAAGCTAAATGACATGTATATGTAGATGATCAACTAAATGACATGTGTTATGGATGATTAATGCAAGTAAATATATAATGAATTTGCACTTATATGAGAGGAATGCATAGTGTTCGAATGATCTTGTTATAGTTCAGAAATTTTATTAACCATTTTTGTTGTCCATTGTTTGGCAATCAGGGGTACCTAATTTTTTTGTATTTTTGTAACTTGAATTTTAATGAAGAAGATATGGATGTTGATATGGAAGAAGATATGGATGTTGATATGAAAGACTAAATTATTTTCAAAGATTCAAACATACTAGTGTTATCAACCAAACTCACTAAGTTGTTTGAATTTCTTTAGGACCAGATGTGTGTGCGAGTGAGGTTCAATTATCCAGTCTTGAGCATGATAATGACCCTATCCAATCAAGTACTAGTGTGTGTGCACATGAGGTTCATTAACCCATTATGAGTAAGTTAGGCATGACTTGTTATGGAGATGACCTGAGACTAGCCTGTCCTTATGTGTATTCAGAGGTCTCCCTTTTTGGAGGAGAGACATGTCACCTCGCATGAGCTTACTTCACTACCAGTCAAGCGTCTATAGCCCCAGTGGAGATTCACTCCATAGTCGAATGAGATTGATTTTTTGGACCTTGGGGATGACTACATGACTTTCTGAGGGAAACATAGTATGATCCTTACAGCTTTTAGGGATCGAGGGTGTAGGTGTTGACTTTGTTTATTTATATAAAGCTTTGGGGAATCAAATTCTCAACTGAATTGTGATGATAATTTTGACCCTATCCTTACTACTCTATGTTTTTATGTTTATATTGGGAGGAATTTTGATAGTGGTGAAAATCACTATTTTTGTTTTGGACTATGTTGCATGATAGGACAAGTGAGGAATATCTCCTTTCACCTCAAGGTACTATCCAAGTATGGTACTAATCCTCCTTGGCTCATAATGTTTTTAATATGTGATGGAATGTGATTGGTTCAAGATTGTATTCGGGATCAATCGATAATTCTCAAGACTTTCGTAGTGTATAAATTGTGTTTTTTGTCCCAAAGAAAATCAAACATCCATTTGGAGGTTTCTTGCTATACTAGTAATGGCTTAGTGACAAAAAATATAGGCTTTTGTGACTTTGGCATGCGATGTGGTTGAAATATGACTTTTGTGAAGGTTGCATAGTTCATTTAAACTAGGTACCCCCAATTGTTATAACTTGAATTTTTTTTTATGACCATATCATCATTACTATATCATATATTGAACATGGGATGGGATGAATGCAAATGTGTATGCCTAATGCAATGGAGTATTGATATGTAAATGGAATTTGTACAATGCAATGGAATATGTATGATTTAATGCATGTGAATGAAACAATGCATGAATTAAAAAAGTGAATATGCATGTCAAAATGTAAATGCAAATGGAATGTATGCAATGTGTGCATGCCTATGTGATTTTTTTTGCTTTTTTTTTGGCCATATATATATATATATATAGTCATGCATAGAAGAGGACCCCCAAACAAGGAATATTTAAGACCGGTCTCAAAAATTAATGCAAATGCATATTGTCTCATTAATATTGCGAATGGGAACTAGTATTGAGAGCCAGTCGGGATAGTCTAGGGTGTCATCTAATTCTTCTTGCCTATCATTGCCTAAATCTACCTGAAAGACCTCAAGACCATTAGTGGAAGCTGATGGAGGTGAAGGTGGCGGTGAAGGAGAAATGTAGTTGGCTTAAGCCCTTAACAATTCCTCGGATAGGACGAGCTCTGAAAAGGAGGGTGGGGAAGAAATCTGATCCAAGTCAACAAGGCTAAAGCCAATTGGGATTGGGTTATCCAAATTGTATGGATTACAGAGCAGGGTGAATGAGTTAATAGGATTCATATTGACTTAGTGGAAGGAAATATGGCTATGAAGGCTACGTGGATGGAAATATTAAAGCTAAACCAATGTCGAGTTGTGTTATCCCTATAATAAACATGACATTAACATGAGCAACACACATTTTTATTTATTTTTATTTTTTTTGTTGTTTTTTAATTTATTTTTTGTTGTTTTTTTTTTTGAAGTATGTACATATGTTACATTTCTTGGCTTATGTGGGGCTCAAAGTGGATTACCAGGTGGGTCCATGTGTTCTTGTGGAAGAAGTAAGTGTAATATGGGATGATGGATGGGGAAAATTTGGAGGTAAAACTCTTCCTGTTGGGTGATGGGAACAATGGGATGTGACTCCTCTCTAGAATCATCAGAAGCATTTGACATGACTTCAAATTCTTCATAACTTTCATCGTCAGAATCAAATATAGGATATGATAATTTTATGGGGTCATCCTCATTTACTTTTTCAATGCGAAGTTCTTGAAGGGCTTGTTCAAGAGAAGATGTTGAGGGTAATGGGTGGATGGAGGGATTTTCATCATTGAGGCTAAGCTTTTTAAATGCTTGCTTAAGAGAGGTGGTGGAAGACAATGGGGTATAGCCTAAATCAAAATTATCATGGGTGCATCTATATGGTACCTCTAAAAATATCATGCATCCCTTGTTCATGGGAACCAAGGCCTTGACCTTGCCAATTGAACATGTTAAAGTAGCGAGCGAGAAAATCCTCAATGTTAGGGATATTGGCATGCCTAGGCTCTTGTGGTTCTTTAGGTGGGTTTGCCTTAGTTGAGCAATCCAACCCTCCATAAACAAATTTAATGCTATTTGGAGCTGCACTCACATCATAAACAACACCTATGGATAAATAACGGTCTCAAGGACATCCAAAATCTTTGGCTGTTGGAATGGCTAAGGGTGTGATGGTGACATATTGGACCACATATTCACCTATACCAAGATTGGTGATGTGGACTTTGAATTGTGCTGGCATGGTTTATGGTGGGGATTCAGATGGCTCTGGATTTTTTATGGGTGGTGGTGAATTAAATATGTCACAATCCAATATTTTGACTTGTGAAACATTGTCCGATGGAGTGGGATTAGATGGTGGTGTGGAATTAGAATATGGAGGATGAGATAATGATGAAATAGAAGAAGTGGTTGTAGAAAAAGGGATAGATGTGATGTACGATGTGTTAATAGTAGACTTATTGTTACCACATGTACAAGAAGAAATGAATGTTTGAGGAGGTGATGTGATAGGAAGCTCCTCTATGATAGGAGCTTTAGAAGAGGATGTATATGGGTTGGAAGAAGGCGGATTAATAGATGATGTGGATGGATTATATGATGGTGCCAAGAATAAATGGGTGGAAGGTAACATGGATTCATAAGGATTTGAAATGAAATTACAATACTTAAAGGGTTCGAAATCTACAGGGATGCAATGGACTTGTCCATCATGAACATATTTAAAGCATTGGTGTAGAATTTAAGGAACACATTTCATTTCCCTCATCCAAGGTCTACCAAGGAGTATATTATATGCCATGGCTCCTTCCAAGATGTGAAACATGGTGTGTAATGTTCTAGCCCCTACTTCTATAGGTAAAACAACAGTGCCAACTGTGGTACACAAAGCATCATTAAATGCTCTAAGGATGAATGATGATTTGGAAATGTGGGATGGAGGTAACTTGAGGTGGATAAGGGAAGCGGTAGTAATGATATTGATTGATGAGCCAGTATCAATAAGGACTCTTTTGAATGGATTTTTGTCTATTAGGGCCATTATGTGCAATGGAGGGTCTACTAATTTTGAACTCATTGATTTTACCTCAAAGTCATAAAAGGTAATGGATGGCTCCATGCACATTCTAACACTCCCTACAAAGTTTTTGAAGGCATTAGAGTCTTGGGATTCTAACTCAATTGACTTGAGTATTTCCATTAAATCTTCTCTATTCCTAGGGGATTGTTGGATAAGCCCATACACAAAAATCTTGGCTGATGCTATCTTCAAACTAGTGGTTAACCGGCTGGTTAAAGTTACCATTGGCCTTATTGGATGAAGGATGAGCTAATTGGATGGATTGGATATATTTATTTGTAGATATGGATTTGGTGATGTTTGTATGGGATGTGTGTTCAAAGGTTGTTGAGGATTTTTTTGATTTTGCTTTTGCCCTCTAGTGACCACATGGACCGCTCCTACAAAGTTTTGGTATTGTTAGACATGATTTACTTGATTAGGAGGTGGTTGTTGATTGTTACCTCCTACATTATGTTGGACCTCCCCATGGTTAGGTAGAGGTGTCTGATATATGCCCAAATTTTTATTTTGTGGAGCTAAGGGGTTATCCATGTTAATGGCCCCTAGGTCTATGAGGTATTGCACTATGTTTTTGAACTTATGGTAGGAATTGATATCATGCCCATTTTACCGATGGTATGGGTAAAACAAGTGCTATCTATAATTTTTAGAAATTTTGGTGGGATCATCAGGCCTAATTTTTGGTAAGGCTAATTTATTGGTCTCATACAACATTAAAAATATGGATGAATACAATTCCACTAAAGGAATGTATTGACATTGGGACCGATTGAATTAGTGACGGGTAGGTTGTTCCATAGTTGGCATTGTGTTTTGTACCATTGGTTCTTGGGTTACTGATGGTACCACATGATAGGTAATTTTTTGTTGCACTAGTTTTTGAGCCATTACGGGCTGGTTCATGACCACTTGATTGACTTGATTAGTTGTGTTAGTCGTTGAGGCTTGTGTTGATTTGGTTTGGCCAGATTGATTATTTCAGTATTGGCCCCTATTTTGCCATTCTTTCTTCTTAGGCTTAATGACACCCTCTTGGATTTTTATCTCCTCAATGACACTAGCCTATGCTAAAGCTTCCTCAAATGTTCTATAAGTATTGATATGTAACATCCAAGAGATGGGTTTTAAGCAACTCTTGGTGAAAAGTTTGATAATTTCTTCCATTGGGAGGGAGAATGGCAACTTGGTTATGAATGCCCTCAAACGGTTTCCAAAATCATAGATAGGTTCCTCATCCCATTGTTTCAAATAATATATATCTGATAAGGACACCTTCCTTTTGATATTAAGGGCAAAGCATTCCAAGAATAGATCTATCAATTGATCAAAAGTATAAATACTATGTGTAGGCAATTGATTGTACCATTCAATGGCATCTCCCCCTAATGTTTGAGGAAACGTTCAGAGAATGAGAGCATTATCATTGCTAATCTAAAAATAGATGTGGAAAAATGAACTCACATGCTCCTTAGGATCCTCAGTTCCCCTAAATTTGTTGAATTTTGATACCATAAAATTTGCTAGATATGGTGGTGATGGTATCGATGGATGTATTGGTTGATGGATCAGTTGGCTTAATGTGAGCTTTTGGCTCGTTATCCCTGGTGAGTTTTGCATCAACTAATCAATTTGCTTTTGCATTGCCTAGAATCTAAGATCTTCTGCTATAATATGAGGACCTTGGATTATGTGATGGTTGGTTGATGGGTTATATGGTAGATGTTGGGGTGTGACCAATATGGTGTTGTGGAATGGATTGGGTTGAGTATGTGGATAATATTGATGGTTGAAATATGGGGATGATTGATGAGGATGATGATGGAGAAATGGATTGTATTGTTGGTTAGTGGTAATGTTTATTGATATGGTGGATGTGTGGAGTGGTGGTGGATTGGGGATGGACACTATGGAATATTGAGGGACCCATGTTGAATTTTGATTGGTGAGCAAAGGTTTATTTGGAACTCCTTGGGTCATAGGGTCTATGTAAGCTGACTATTTTCCTTTTGTTCATTGTGAAAGCAATTTTTTGATGAGCCCTAATGTATCTATAAGTTCCTAATTTGACCATGTGTCAAATGATGGGGTTGTGGTTGGATGAGATGATGGATGGGTTGATGATGATGGATGACTACACATGGTCATGTTGATTAGGTGATATGATGGAGATGTGGATGACACAGTCATGTTGGCTAAGTGAGATGATGGAGGTATGGATGATGATGGATGAGAGGACATAGGTATGGTGCAAGTTGCATTTGATGTTACAACTTGGAAGATAGGGACTTGTGAGGCAACATTGACATACTCCTCATACAAGGGGTTGGTATAGGTGGATGTGAGATATGTGTTTGGAACACTTGGGCTTTGTGGTGGTTGGCTCATGGAGGAAGGCATACCATATTCATAACTCAAATTAGGATATCCTTGGGCAAGTTAAATGGTATCCAATTCAAATTCTTCAATACCTTCTTGGCTAAGGGGCTTTAAGACATAGTTAGAAGCCTTGTAAATGGCCTACACTCTATACATGTCTATGTAGGTGGTGGTTGTCTCCACATTGTGTGAATGTGTCCCTACTTGAGAGGGGTGGATGGGATGATCTAGACAAAGTAGTTTGAACCATATTGGATAGGGCTACTGAAGTAGCACACTCATGGGAACTATTTTTTGTTAAACTAATTTGGTTTATTATTTTCTTTCGTTGTTGTGTTAGCACCATAAAGTAGTTAAACCAAATATTCAAATATTTAATCTAAATCACACAAAATAAAAACCTTTTCCATAATTTAAAGTAAAGAAAACAATCAGTCCTAGGTTTCACCATGTGTGGCTTACCTTGTTCATTAATTATTTTCTTTTAGTAATGTTAAGTTCCTTTTAGAATTGTTGTCTTGTGTGTTTTGATGTAACTTAATATTATTTAATGAAAACAAAGGTAAAATATAAGGTTGGCCAGGGCAATGAGATTATTATTGGTAATGACCTCCAAAAATTTTATGCAGGGGTAGTCCTATAGTTTTTAGGGTAGATATTGGTGGATGGAAATCACTGCCACCATCATCAAATCTCAAGTAATGGTTGGTGATGAAATCTAGCCACTACTGTTAAGAATGTGAACCATGCAAGTGTGTGTGATTAATTTTATTAGATCTCTTATTCTCTATGGCATGCAAAAAATATTAAATATTACTAACTTTACTAATATAAATCATAAGCCAACACAAAGATATAAATTTCACCAAAAGAGCGTAGAGTACACGCTTAAAATCTCTTGCCTACAAGTGATTAAAATCACAAGAGCAACCGGAGGGTTCGTCCACCTCTCTGCCAAAGGGGCTAGCCTAGGGAAGGATTACTTTATGCATCAAGATGTTTTTCCTATTTATATATGTAAAATTAAAGTGATATTTAACCCTAAAATGCAAAATCTAGGATGCTTTTCTGTTTCATATGCACTCCAAATGCAAACAATCACCTAGATCTACAACTTTGGAACAAGAAATGAATTTTGTGTAACTAAACACACACAAACCCTAAATGTAATTTGCTAAGGATTATTTCTTAGATTACTTAGTGTTAAACCCAAAAACAAGAAAAAAAAACAACAGAAAGTAGATTACGTAAATCGCTAAATGGTAAACCAGGGTTATGGGACTTACTTGTAATCCTTAGCTCTGCTCCAAATCAAAGCCAGGTGCTACTGGGTGCCTGTGTAAGCACAATAGAGTTCCTATGGTTTTCTGTAGATGCTTCTGAATGCTTCGTGAATGCTCTTGAATGCTTGTGTAATCTCTAAAAATGCTGCAGACTACTTCAAAAACCATAACAACGAAATCGACAACCTCTATGCTTCTAAAAATTCCTATAAAAAATAGAAATAAAATTAAGTTAGCAAGATAGATCTATTAAATAATGAAACCCTTGTGGGGTCCCACCATGATCACCATTTGTGAAGATGAAAACATGACACTTAAACAATAAAGAAATCAAATGACCCAAATAAACACAAGATTGCACAAAATAGATATATTTATTCAATAAGCAAGGGGGAGCCAATAAAATTATTTTGATACAATCTATACTCAATGAGTATTTGATACAAATATTTACAAAATGCTAGGGTTCTCCAAAACCCTAGCTACAACAATGAAGTGTCTTTAGATAGTGTGTCCTCACTTCCAACGGAATGAGTGGGGTTCAAATATATGATGCTAGACCACTCCAACTTCAATAGTCATTCAAAAATATGTAGAATTTATAGATCTGCATACACAAAAAATAGAGAAAGGGATTAATAACACCTGTGAGGGATCCACAGTGTGAGACCATTAGACATTAGTAAACCCTAACTAAAAATGTATCAAATGACATGCAAAATCCACAAATCATGTAACAAAATAAAACCAATAAATATATACCTTTCTTGTGATGATTCCTCATTTTGTTGTTGTAGTTTTGATAGCATATGGCATGATGTAGCAAGATCTGATTCATGTTTTTATGGTTGTAGTAGGATCAAAAGTGCACTTGATAGGCTTTGGTGTGAGCTTCGTAGGATCTGGAGTGAGTCTATGATATAGCAGGCTCTGGTGAGCGCTTGACAAGCTCTACAGCGAGCTTTGCAGGCTCTACAGCGAGCCTGGAAAGCTCGGGAGGGTACCTACGGGTAAGGATAAATCTGTAGAAATAGATCTAGGGGGTGGCAATGAATGTGGTAGATGGATGGGGATTGTGATGGTAATGGAGGATGAACAAGGGACAACTAGAATAGAAAAAGTATTTTTGACTAGCTAGGTCTTTAGATCTTCAAAATATCTCTCTTTGCTTCTCTAGGGTTTCAATAATGACTCCTCCAAAGTACAATTTCTAATCTCAAGGTTCCAGGTTTTGGGCATTTACAAATGCCCTTATTTATAATCCAACCTAGGGTTTTCTTAGGGTTTTAGCCCTACACTTTTGATCGTGTGGCTAAGATTAAATTGGATCCTAAGGTTGAGATTACTTTTTATATGTGGCATGGATTAATAAATATGGATGGTGGGGATTAGATTGGATCGGACGACTGTGGTTAATTGAGTTTATAAATATATATTTTATAATAAATATATTATAATATAATATAAAATATTATATTAAATACAAAATAATATAAAATAATATTAAAATAATCTCAATTGGGTTAGGAAATGGCGAGAAAGGTGGAATTAGGCCAAATAATTTACAGGAAAGGTATATGGTGGACAAGTGGGTGGTGGAATGGTTAGGAATGAGGATTAGTGGTTGTAATTTGGTTTCTACACTACTCATAAGAATTAATTATTTAAATCATCCATATGTGTGATGTAATGATGTGGAATGTATGTATTTTTTGCATAAGCTTATGTAATTTAAGAGATGTAAAATAGTTAGTGGTCATATAGATATCATTTCTAACATATATCTGGTATCTATTTTTAATATTATTTTATTAATACCCCCTAATTTATAGAATATTATAAAGAAATTTGATGATGCGATTTGTTGATATGTTAGAAATTTATGGGTTTTTCCTGAGACTTCAAACACTCTAGTTACCCTATCAACATTTATGTACTGGCCATACAAGACTTTCAAAAAGCAAGGCTTTCTCTCTGTACCTGGATATTCATTCTCTCTATGTGTGCAAATGAATATATTTTTAGATAGAACTCTAGAATTTCCTCTGATGTTAGGCGGGATTATTTCATCCCATTGCTAAGATCAAGGATTCTCAATTGTTTTATCTCATCCTTATGTTGTACTTGGTTGGACTATACCATTAGGAAGTATTGGGTTACCTAAGCTAGCTCATACACATTCAAACATTGGTCTATACAAATTCTAGAAGATTTTGTGGTAGACATATCGTCATGAGTAAGGATTTCTCCTTCCAATTTTGTGCAATGCTAAGAATTCCAGGGATTCAAGTTCTATTCCCTTTTTTTCTTCATTTATTTTGGGATACTTGCTCATACTTAGTGATGAAAATCACTGTTTATCTATCTATCTATCTATATATATATATATTTGAGCAAAGGATTTATGTAAGGATGAAATTCACTTGTTTGTTTTGAATTTGACTGATTTTTGATTTTGTGATTTTGAAATATGAATTTTGAGACTGGAATTTTGACTTTGTGCTTTGTTTCAGGATTTTTGCTTGTTTTAATGAAAACAAGGGATTTATGTAGTGATGATAATCACTCATTTTTGGGTAGGGAAAAACTTGTCCTTTTGCAAATTCTTAACACCTTTGAACCTGTCGCACAGGAGGATAAGCAAGGAAGATACTTTTTGCTTAAGGTATCCTATACTACTTTGTTTTTTTCATATTTCCCTTGTACCAACTAGGATTTTAGTGTTTCAATTAGTTATGGGATATTGAATATCCATGGTATTATTACAACTAGACCTTGCTCTCTACTAATCAAGGTGGCTTTCTATAAAAGTTGATAATAACACTAGACATGGTTTAAATAATAGAAAACCTTCATATATTCTGTATAGCAACATTATTTGGTTGTGTTAAAAAACACATTTACACACATGGATGCATGGATGAGGATGAACTTGTGTATTGTGATTGAGATACAAACTACAAAATCATTTGTTAAAAAAATGTGATCATAGCCTATGTGAATGTAATGGATATGTATGGATATGCGACTATGTGGATATAAGATGCAAATGGTTTTGTATTTTTGTTTTTTGTATTGTTTTTGTGCTTTTGATTATTTTGAATGTTTTTGTGTTTTTATTTGACCAAAAGGCTTTAAGATGTCTTTGGAGCTTTTTGTTTGATTTTGACCCAGTGACTTGGGTACCCTTGGAGCATTTTTGTGTTTTGATTTTGACTTGACCAAAGGGCTTTAAGATGTATTTGGAGCTTTTTGTTTGATTTTGACCAAAGGGCTTTAAGATGCCTTTGTAGTTTTTTGTTTTATTTTTACCAAAGGACTTTAATATGCCTTTGGAGGTTTTTGTTCGATTTTGACCAAGCGACTTGGGTACCCTTGGATAATTTTTGTGATTTAATTTTGAATTGAACAAAGGTCTTTAAGATGCATTTGGAGCTTTTTTTTTATTTTGTTTTTCATTTTTATGACATATTTGAATGTTTTGATTTTTATGACATATTTGAATGTTTTTATTTTTATGGCATATTTGAATGTTTTTTATTTTTATGACATATTTGAATGTTTCTAATTTTACGTATGAAATGCCTTCAAATGGATGATATTGAGAGGTTTAGGCTCTTAAACACATTCCAATGATGTGAGGCGATATGCCCCAGGTCCAACCTTCTCTAAAACCATGTGGGGACCTATCCAATTTGCCACAAATTTATCTCGCAAATACGATGGCAAATTTGAGTTCTGCTGGTTTTCTTTGAGCACAAGATCCCCAAATTTGAATTCTCTCAAATGGAATTTACTATTGTATGCTCATGCAAGACAATTCTGATAAATGCAGAGATGCTCTAAGGCATTGAACCGTCATTCATCAAGAAGCATTAACTAATATATGTGGCCTTGCCACACATTGTCATCATCTATGAAGTCCTTTAATGTTATGTGCAAGATTGGGATTTCTAGTTCTAAGGGCATGATGGTCTTAGTGCCATATACGAGTGAAAATGGTGTTGCCCTAGTAGGCATCCGTACACTAGTCCTATATGCCCATAATGCTAGAGGTAACTACAAATGGCAGTCCCTATGATTATCTCTCACTGTTGTTCTCAAGATGGAGATGATTGTTTTGTTTGAGGATTCACCTTTCTCATTTTCTTATGGATAATAACGTGTTGAAAAACTATATTGGACGTGGTATTTTTACATTAAAGCACACACATTTTTGTTCTTGAAATATGGTTCATTATCTAATATAATCTTCGAAATGACCCTAAAAAGGCTTATGATATTGTGGAGTATAAACACCACAATCCTTGGTCCAATTGTCGATGTTAAGGGGATCACTTTGACCCATTTGGTAAAATACTCAGTGGTTGTTATGATGAATGTGTGTTGGCCCAAGGACAATGGAGAGATCTTACCAATCAATTCTAATTCCAACTATGAGAAGGGCCATGCTACCTGGATGAGTTGCAGGGCTTATGATGGCAAGTGGGTGACGTTTGCATGATGTTGAAACTTGATGCATTTCTTGACATACTCACAACATTATTTTTCCATAGTGGGCCAATAGTAACCCATCCTTAAAATACATTTAATGATGTCCATACCACTAAAGTGACCTCCACACGTAACATCATGAGCTTGCAAAATTTCCCAATATGCTTCCTGGGGCTCAAGACAACAAAGGATAATTCCATAATAACCTCATCTATAAAGGATATCTCCTAGCAAAATGTATCTAGTCACATTTTGTTTAAATGCTTGTATTTCAGCATGTGACAAGCCTTGAGATACTATTCCAATCTTTAGGAAATTCTATAATTTGGAAAGCCAATCCTGATAAGCCATTGCTTCTATGGATAAAACAACATTTTCTCCTTATGACCTAGCATTTGTGAACACTAATTGGGAAACAATCTTGTGATGAATGGTTGTTCCACATTCTTTGGGACCTTGAGAGATCAAAAATTCCCAAGGGGTTGTTTGTAAGAAATCTCTAACTTTGAATGACCAATCTTGATTTTGCTCGGTTTGGATCATGTGGAATGACTCTAGGTTGTCAATAACCTCACATTGTATCACAGAAAATGTGAGCACTTTCACATGAACGATTGTGAAATCAGAAGATGGATTTTGAGGGATTAAGGATCCCAAATATTCCATGGTGTCTAAAAACATGTTTTATGTACGAGGGATTACCTATATGTCATACAATTCTAGTAGGGCTAGGTAAGTGTCAACAAGATCCTTGTAATATTTCATGAGTGGGCACCTACATTGGAATAGTTCTTTGATTTTATTTACTATGAGCAAGGATTCACCAAAGATATTCAGTATTTTAATTACCATTGCAACTACTATTTGGAGTCCCAAGATAAAGGCTTCATACTCTATGTTATTTTTTGTGCAAGGGAAGTCTATATTGAATGATAAGGGTACTAGAGTGCCCTACGATGTGATAAATACTATCCCTGCTCCCCCCTTGCTCACACTTTGAACCATCAAAGAATAATGACATTTGTCTTTGTTTCTCAGGTTCTTCAAGTTATGGTAGATCTGATAATGTGAAGGTTTTATCATTAGGCAATTCTATAGTGAGAGGGTTGCTATCTTGAAGAGGTGCCTCTACTAATTGATCTACTATGACTTGTCCCTTGATGTACTTTTGGCTTATGAATTATAGATCAAATTCTATCAATAGCATAATCCACTTTGTAGTACGTGTATTGTGATACATCTTGTTCATCATATACTACAAAGGATTTTGTTTTGATATAATGTAAGTCATATGACTCAACATGTAGTGTCGCAACTTTTTTGTTTCAAATACCACTGCTAAGCATAAATTTTCTACATATGCATATCCTATCTCATAGCTTACCAAGATGCAACTTATGCAATATACAACTTGCTCTTTGTCTTACGCATTCTTTTGGGCTAACATGATACCCAAAGCAAAATAAGTAGCCGATATGTATAGCAAAAATGGTATGTTTGGCATTGGTGGAGCCAGCACTGGTGGCATCACTAGATATGTTTTGATATTTGCAAAGGCTTATTGGAACTCTTCATCCCAATTAAATGGGACATTATTGTGTAGCAACCAATTCATGGGTTGGCACTTGTCTAATAATTGCACGATGAACCATTTTATGGATGCTACCTTGCCTTGTAGGCTTATTAATTTCCTAAAGTTGGTAGGGGCTACCATCTCCGTTATAGATTCTACTTTTGCAGATCGACCTAAATTCCTCTCTTGGAAAAAATAAAACCTAAGATCTTACCATAATTTATTCCAAACATGCACTTATTAGTATTTAATCTGACATTGTGCTCTATGAGGTGATCAAAGACCTTTGTAAGGATCTCCATGTTCTCTTATCGTATCAAATATTTGGCTAGCAAGTCATCCATGTAATATTCCAAGATTGTGTGCATTTAATCATGAAATGTGTATGTCATGACCCGCTAGTATGTGGCACCAACATTCTTTAGGCTGAATGGCATCACTTTGTAACATAAAGTTCCCCATGGAGTAATGAAAGCAATTTTATTTTGGTCTTCGGGTTTTATTCAGATTTGATTGTATCTAGAAAACCCATACATTAGGGAGAGTATCTCATGACCTGCGGTGGCATCAATAAGGGCATATATGTTTGGAAACGAGAATGAATGCTTTAGATTTTCCCTATTTAAGTCCCTAAAATCTGTGCAAATGTGGAGTTTTCCATCTGGTTTTCCCATGGACACCATGTTTGACATCCATTCAGGATAGTCGATGGGAACTATGAAGATCACATCCAATAGCTTTTGTAACTCATTCTTCACCATCAAAGAAATGGTTGGATGCATCTTCCTCAATTTTTTCTTGACTAGCTTCTTTAGGGGATCCAATGAAAGGTTGTGAACAAATAACTTTGGATCTATACTTGGCATGTCTTTGTAAGTCCAAGCAAATAGAATTGACCTCTATTTAAGGAGAGTAATGATGATGGATTATTCCTCTGGAGATAGACTTTCTCTAAATTTGAATTTCTTTGGTTGAGTAGGATCATCACTGATGTCCACCTCAAAAGTTACTTCTATAGCCATATGTGATCCATATTACAATTGGTGAGGCATGGGTATCAAGTGAATGTCATCGACTGGATTTATAGGTCCTACTGACTTAGGATCTAGACCAACATGGAACACATCATATGGACAACCTGATGTGAAATGGAACGGTTGTAATGTATCTTCATTAGAGAAGAGATCTTTAGGCTCTATGGGTGAATCAATGCAATTCCAATCAATGGCCTACGTATTGAGACACAAAGGTTTAGTGGGATATACTGGGTTATGAATTGGAGTGGTCAAATAAATGGATATCATGTTGATGGATGGAATGAAGTTTCCAGGACCACGTGGTTGAAATATTATCTTAGAGGTTTCCTTCCTATGCTCAAGATAAGGCTCTAGAGGAAAAGGAATCTCTAGATCCGGCCCATGAGCTGGTTGAATAATAGGATCATTAGGCTCTAAAAGTTCCCTAAATGTAGGTGGAGGGGGATTAACCATGCGATGAATGACATTCAAGTCAACATGTCTCCCCAAAAACCATAATCCAGGGTCTATGGCATGAAGTACCGCATCTCTTTATAGCAATATGTCAACTTGCCATAAGTGGTGAGGTTCGAGATAAGCCATCTCAGTCTCATATTCAAATTCATCATCACTTATCCAAAAACCATTGGAATTGGTATGCGGTCCTAAGGTAAGGGGTAAGTCTCTTGGTCCTAAGTAGGCCATCTCTGTCTCATCCTCATATTCTTCATCACTTATGAAGATGCAATTTGCATTAGTATGCTTCCCCAAGTCATGGGGCCATTTCCTTGTTTCTAGGTAGGCTCTCTCTTTTGAGTCCTCTAACTCATAGCCACTTTAATTCGATATGAATCCACTCTCATTATGTATGGACCAGGTAAACCTATGTAGATAGCAAGGCCCATGATAGGCCAAGACTACTTATGCTTCATTATCACTTGCCACATATCCATTTTCTTCTTGCTCATCATCCCATGAGTGTTAGCCTATTGGGGTGGCATCAATTATGGAGCTTGGATGGTAAGTCTTGGGAGGTGGTATGCTTGTCATATCCACTTGTCTACTGCTTGGACATCTCATACTTTGTAGATGATACGGAATAAATTTGATGTTTTTTCCTAAACCCAAGGTTAATCTGTCTAATTCTATTGCTAGAGAGTCATCTCGACCTCTGATGTGATAGCCCAATCAAAATATGTAATATGGGAGCTGGTATTATGACTAGAATATCCATCTACAACCCTGCTCGTATATACCAATACCATAACCATACCAATGGTAGTGTTCAAAGTAGCTTAGAGCAAACTTAGGATTAGAGAGATAACGAATATTTACGATGAATAATTCATCATTATCCTCTTCTATATCCATAGATTTATGCACACAGTCTAGTCTAGTGTAGACAAAGTTTATCTGATTGGGAGGGGTTCCAAGCAGAACCACTATTCCCACTGGTGTTCATAGGTATTTTAGCCTTCCCATGTCCTACATAGACTCTATGATGGGTGTGAATGTTATGTTCTGCACAAGATATTGTCTTATTCCTATACTTTCCAAGTGTATTTTTGCATGTGATGTGGATGATCCTAAATACGACACTGGCAAAGCGGGTTCTAGTATATCCTCAACTTGATCTTGGATATATTCCTCCTCCATGATATTTGGACTCTTATTAATGTGTATGATTAGTGCTTTCTTTGGCTATCTTTTCTCAACCATGGGCACCTTTAGCTTTTGATTGTATTTTGGTTTAGACATTGATGTTCTATTAGAAGCATTAGTTACTTTGTACGCAAGATGAGGTGTTAATGCATATGGGTCCTTTTGTAACCCTTTGTCTTTGTTATCCAGTTGTGTAGTTGGAGATGAAGGTCCTACAAACAAGTGGGTAGAAGGAATCATAAATTATCCTGGACAATCCACCTGATGAACATAGTTGAATGACTCTTCATCATCCAACACCATGTAGACTTTGTTATCATGCACATACTTGACACATTAGTGTAAGATCTAAGGAATACATCTCATGTCCCTAATCCAAGGTCTCCCTAGGAGGATGTTGTATTACATGGATCCTTCCAAGACATGACACATCATGGGAATGGCATTATGCCCCACTTTGATAGGTAGTTCTATCATTCCCATAATATTGCATAAAGCATAATTGAATGCCCTTAATGTATAGGCTCTCAAAATGATATTGGACTTGGGCATCTTAAGATGTTCTATTGTTGTTGTTGTAATTATGTTGATTTATGAACCTGTATCAATCAAGACCCACTTAAAAAATAATAATTAATTGATTCCATGATGTGCAGTGGAGGGTCTGGTAAGGTAGTAGATATTGTATTAATTTCATGATCGTAGAATCAAATTATAGGCTCTTGGCATTCTTGTACTTGTACCACAAAATGGGTGAATGCATTTGGATATTGTGGTTGGAGCTCAATCGACCTTAAAATATCCATCAAGGTCTCCTTGTGCTTTGGGGACTGTTGTCTGAGCTCATATATTGATAGCTTAGTCAGAGTCGTTTGTAAATTTTGCTTGAGTCTAATCCGAATGGTTACCATAGGTCAGGTTGGTGGAACTAGAAGGTTGTCTTGCCCCTACCTCTACCTAGGTGTAGTTGGGACATTAATGGGAGTTGTAGGAGGTTACAGTTGAGCATACTGTCTAGTCTTGGTTTCTATATTGATAATTTCAACCATCCCAACACACCCATGGGTAGGTGTAGCACCCTAAAATTGGTGCAGTTAAACCATCAATAAAAAGATTAAAAATTTGAATTTTAACCTCGAAACCGCCCGTTAACCGCTCACCTCATTTTTCATGCCATTTTTAGAATTTGTTTTGACCATTGGACGATATCATCGTCGATCTAATGATATCATCCCAAATCAGACGAATTCATCTAAAACCAAATTTTCATAATTAGTCGTTGTTTCAACAACCTCTCCAACTCAGGCAGAAGCATGTCTATGTGGTTGGAGATTCCTACATTGGAGATCTCCTAGATTGGGATGATCCCCAACCTCCCAACCTCCCCATAATCCTATATAAACTTGGGATTTTCCCAGTTTATCCCCCTGGCTGATCATTTCCCTACAACTCTAGTTTTTTGTTGTATTAGAACATCCTCGCCCCCATCATTTGTATTTGTATTTTTAGGTTTTATTATAGGATTTTATTGTTTTTTAGTCGAAGGAAGCTCAGATCATCGTAAGCGATCCAACATGATTTCAGACGATCCTATCTAGATCGGCAATGATATCGTATGATTGTAGACAATTTTGACTGCAGTTCAGATTGGTGGCAACCAGAGCCCTGAGTTTGCATTTTTATACATTTATTTCTTATTTAATCATGCATTAGATCAATTTATTTCTGTTCTACATCCTGGATTTCACCTCATTTAGCATATTTGCATGATAAAATTTAAAATAAGTTATTAAAATAGTGCATCCCATTTTATTTGCTATCTAGATTTATTATTTAAGCATCTATACTATTATTTCTATCATTTTGCATCATTCTTGCAATTGCATTTTTGGTTTTTGGTGTATGTTTCCATGATTGCAGGTTTCTAACAAATTTGTATGATGAATTCGTTAAGTTTTCGATGATCTTGTCTGATCTCAGACGATCACCTATGATTTGAGACGATTTTATACAATTACAGACGATCCTGTCATATTCGGGACGATCTGGACTCCTACAAGCTTCAGAATCTTCATCAGACATCAGGAATCAGGTGTATTCCTCTCCATTTCACATAGTCTCTATATTTAGGATTCATTCATGTTTGTTGTATTCATATAAACCCAAAATTTAATATATAATAGCTTAGATTCATTTTGGCCAACCTAGGAATATGAATGATTGAATATAAAATGAACAAATCAAACTTGTTCTCAACCTAGGTGTGGAAACTGCCACTCAAATTTTCCTGGTGAACCCCACCATCCGTCAAAAATTCACCCTTATACCCCTCCCCCAAGAGGAGTGACCTTCAAAGGGCCTCTCCATCTGAGG
The DNA here is from genome assembly GCA_028583015.1 of Wollemia nobilis. Taxonomy (NCBI): domain Eukaryota; kingdom Viridiplantae; phylum Streptophyta; class Pinopsida; order Araucariales; family Araucariaceae; genus Wollemia; species Wollemia nobilis. The sequence goes on along the minus strand of JAQPPZ010016710.1, from coordinate 5,261,918 downwards.
TATTGTCCCATCCTTCTCGCATCCCCCTTCCAGGGCACGAATCCTTTAGCCTGAAGGTAAGGGTGCAAAAAATTTGGGCAATACATATTGGTGAACCTAACGTGAAACTAAAACACCTTTTGAAAACAATCCAAAAAAAAAAAACACATTATTAAGAACATTTGGAATCATTAGAAAACTTTTAAATTTGCATATCATATTTATATGGTATATTATAATAGAAGAAAAGTTGTCACCATAAATGTTGAAAATCAATTAACGACCATAGATATTACTTTTGTGCTTAGAGTACCTCAAAAAAATAAAGCCCAACCTTTGTGGGATGAAATTGATATGAGATTGGGTATTATTGAATCTAGATCTGTAGAACTTAGGCAAATTAAGAGGTTTGTCCTAGATAGAATCCTGGATCTTGATCAGGTGACTTTGTACCATGAACTTCAGAGAGCTTGCTATAGGTGGTTAGCTGATAAAAGAGCACTTGTGTCTTCTAAATTATACACCTTTGAGGAATACCTTGAGAATGCAGTTATAGTACATAAATTTCTATCTTGTATAAAGGATCAAGAAGACGTTCTTACAGATAGAAAGAGATGGAATAGAGTTCCTAGAGCTGTGTTGTATTGAAAGTATTGCCATGAACTTTATTTTTATAGGTCAAAGTCTGAAATAGATCATATTACCATAGCACACTTTTTCAAGTTCTTGAAAAACCACTTCCAATTTGAAGAGGAGCATTTCATGACTCCTGATGAACTTGATCCTATCAACGATATCCATAAACTATTTATAGAAAACTAAGTCATTCTTTTTACTATTGTTATTTCTTGCAAATAGCATGTTGTTTGTTATTTTTATACTTGTGAAATAATAATACAAAACAAAAATAAAAACAAAAAAATTCCTTTTTAAGTATTATAGTAGGTATATAGTTAAAATATATACCTCTCAACCCTATCGCATATATATATAAGTATATATATTTTCTAAAACCTAAGTTTAGCACAATTCCTAGAATTAGGAATGGAAAAAAAACCAAAGAAGAAGAAGATTGGTTAGGAAAACCATTAATTGACCAAAATGTCCCTCCTAAGGACCAAGTTCTAGAAGGAGAAACCCTAGACTAGCAAGAAGAAGAGCTTGCTATAAGAAATGAACAAGAAGAAAATGTTAGAGAGGAAGGATCCTCATCCCCTAAAATGTCTCCAGGAGGAGCTATCACTTTTGAGAACATAGAGCAATTCTGGAAGTTAATTAATACTAATATTGGTGTTTTTAATAGAGCAATCCATATGGACAAGGATCGAATTAGTGACACTCAAGCAACTCTATAAGACGTATTTCACACATGCACTAATCCTTTGTACTTTATTGAACAAGAGAGTGAACAAGCTGGACCATCCAATTTGGATATGGCAACTGTGATCCGGAACATGAAACAACAACAGGTTACCCAACCATATAAAGTGCCTATTAGCAAGCCTAGGGTCATTCTTGCACAAAATAAACCATCATTTACTACTCTATTTCTCCAAGCTATTGAGAAACATACCTCAAATCAACAAAAACCCAAAACAAAACCAAACACCAATTACCAACAATCTGGGATACAACATAATACTATTACAAATCCCCTTCATAATAATCTTCCTACCAACACTTCGCATAATAGCAATATAGCATCTAATCCTTATGTCACACCATAGTACACTCATAAATCTCATACCTATGTCCCACCGAACCAATATGATGGACAAACTAGTAATCTTGAAACCATGGTGAAACAGCTAGTTTCCCGCATGGACCAGATAGATCCCTACCGTCCCTCATACAACTATCAAGAGATGTGTAGTCAGCATTTATATCCTATAGTCGTAACACAGTCGTGTCCTAAACATTTTCCTATGCCTGTTCTTCCCATATATAAAGGAACCAAAGATCCCATAGAGCATCTTCGCATGTTTAAGATAGCATGTCATGATATATCACATGATGACTTGCTATTACTAAAAATGTTCCCGAAGAGCTTGGGAGGAATGGCATTAGAGTGGTATTATCAATTAACCACTAATTCTTTGAGGAATTTTGAAGAAACTGCTAAGTCTTTTGTTCATAAATTTAGTGCCTATATTGAAGGATATGTGACCATTAAAGATCTTTATAACTTAAAATAGAACAAAGATGAATGCTTTGCTGATTTCCTAGCTAGGTGGAGAAAATTGATAGGAAAATTGCACTTTGTGTTACCCTATAGGGAGATGTTGGACATCTTTATTAATAATTTGCAAGAGCAACTATCTTACGAATTATCAACCGCTACCTTGACCACCTTCGATCAGGCTATAGACTTAGCCCGAAGAGTGGAAGATGCTCTCATTAGGAGAGACCAGCTTAAAAAGAAAGACGATGAGAAAACATACAAAAATAAATATAAGAATAAACAAGTTGTGGGTGATAGAGTCATTGATAGCAAAAATATTGATAATGTTAATACTACAAAGACAACGGAGAAGTTTGGACTGAAACCTCCTGATAGACCTCCTCGATAATTTACTAGGTTAAATAAACCTTTATCAACTATTCTACTACAATTATTAGAATGAGGTTTGATTCAATTACAAAATATCTAGGAACCTAATCCAACTATACCTGGCTACAGAGCTGATTTACACTGTGACTTCGATATAAGACCTGGACACACTACCAACGCTTGTAAAATATTAAAACATAAAATACAGGTCTTGATTGATAACAATGAGATGGAGGTGCAAGCCTTTCAACCTAAGAAAAATCCTCTTAATAATTTTCAAAAGAACATCCCACAAAACCAGAATCAGAATGCCAATCATTCATTAGACATCTTTCAACATCCCTTACCAAAACATGGTAAGGAGGTGGCTAATCAAATTGAACATCATAATGTTCCTCCTCCTGCCCGATATGTAGGAACTATTAGTGGGCATTTACCTGCTCATGAGTCGAAAATATTTGACACAACTTTATCCGTGGTTACAAATAGGCCTCTACATAATATTCAGATACCTGATTTTAGTGATATAGAATATGAGACTGAGAGTGATATGGAAATCACATCAAATCAATTGAATAGCTCTGAAGATGAATCAAATACTATTCACCCTATCACAAGTCATATGGTTCCAGAAGAATCATTTCCAAGAAGATTCACTACTATACCATCATCCCACCAATTACTTTCTCATGAGTTAGCTATAAATGCTAGACCAAGACCCATTCATCATTCGTAGAATAATATTGTGGGTACCATCGGAGCCGTTACTAGAAAATAGGCTCAAAATTCTCAACAAGGTCAAATTTAGAATGGTGGATCAACTCCATTTGTTTTGAATATTCCTAATAAGGGGAATCATGCACCTAATGTTCAACCTAAACCTCCTTATAATATTAATGAACAATTATCAAATATTACAACTAGAATTTCTCTCTTGGACCTTTGAAGATCTTCTCCCACACATAGAGATGAATTAATGCTCACATTAAGCCAGATGATGGTACCACAAGACATTCACCCTCAAGACATGGCCAATACTATGATAACTTGTGAATTTGATTGTATTGACTTCAAATATAGAGACATACTGCAACATAGTTTACATAAAGATAACCCATTATATATTACCACCTTAATTGGAGATGTAGCAGTCAAATGAGTTTTGATTGATAATGGTTCATCTTTAAATATTTGTACTTTTGACTTCTACCAAATATTTGGGTTTAGAAGTGATGAAATGAAAAGAACTGATATGATTATAAAATCTTTCAATGACGAAACACAAGAAACGTGTGGAGTTATTACCATTCCATTGTAGGTTGGTCCAAGAACCTTGGATACGACTGTGTTTATTGTACATTTCCCTACATCGTAAAATATACTCTTGGGTCGCCATTGGATCAATGCGATGCGAGCTGTTCCCTCAAATTTACATCAATGTGTTAAATTTGAATTTAAGAATTAGTTGGTTACCATTCATGGTGATCCAAGACCCTTTGATATGTGTGCTTTGGCAGAACCTATTGGAGTTCAATTTTGCCCTGCACTGTCATCCACACATCCTAATTCTCATTATCTATCTAAACATGTGAAACTAACACCCACAATTTCATCTACTTCTTCTCCATCATATGCACCTTCACATATAGCTCAACCATCTTCTGAACAAACCGCATTAGGACCTAAGAAAGATCCTAATCCCACAACCAATGTCTCTTGTTCTACTTCTATAACTTCTATACATATAAAAGACCCATCTATTGACACCTCTACACTATATATATCCACAAAATGCATATTATCCACATCAGAAGACGTAGGAAATGTTCCTTCTACCTCTTATGCTCTTACTGACAAGATTTTACCCGATCTATATAAAATTCTTATATCAGAAGAAACAAATGTTTCTATGCAAGATTCCCTTATTTTAAATAATTTGCCACCATCTCCTCATACCTTGGGCCTCCCACATCCTATGGGAAGTATTTACCAAGTCGGGAGCTATGCCTTTATTTATAAGGGATATGATTGGGGTAGAATACCCAGAAACATCAAAATTCATTATGATGGATAGGCTCGATGTTATTTTACTAATGAGTATACAAAAGCCAAACCTATAATGCTTAAATTGGGATATAAAGGGAAAGGTTTGGGACCTTTCTAGAATGGTATAAAAGAACCTTTTGAGGTAGATCTATGCCCCGCATGATGTGGTGTGGGCCTATTTTATAGTAAGGGTCAGCCATTTGAGGATTATGACCATCTTATATGTTACCAATATTATTTAGATGAATGTGATGCTTTGCGTCTAACGAATAAGCCATTCACATGTAATATGCTATCTATATATTATCTTGAGATGATCGTTGAATCCGACGATGAATTGGAGGGAGATATATTCCATGATGTCTTCGTTGAGGAATTATTACATAATAGATTTTATTTTGATGGCTCTATACCTAGTATAGCCCATCTTGAGGCCATGACTCCTCAAGACGAATTATCCAAGTTAACCTTGGAATAATTATAGGAATTGGGCGTTTCACCCGCCCCACCTAATTTTGAGAGATATCTACACATGGAAGTAGAAAATGTCATAAAAATTAACATTGGAATTGAGGATAACCCTCAAATAATCAACATCATATCAGAATTGAGTCAAGAAAAATAGGATAAATACATTGCATTTATTAAATAATATGAAGATGTCTTTTCTTGGACATATGAAGATATGCCAAGTTTAGACCCTTTTGTAGTTATGCATCACCTAGTAGTCCATCCGAATGCTAAACTTGTTAAACAAAAACATAGAAAAATGCATCCTAAAGTGGCCTTACTAGTCAAAGGAGAGTTAGAAAAACTCCTGAATGTTATTTTTATACAAGCCATTGATTATGCTGAATGGATCTTGAATGTAGTTCCAATAACTAAGAAAGAAGCTACTAAGGTTAGGGTTTGTACAAAATTTAGAGATATTAATGCTGCATGCCCTAAATATGATTTTCCCCTTCCCAATATGGATCAGATCATTGATTTTACTGTTGGGAGTGGAATGATATCCTTAATGGATGGATTTTTTGGTTATAATAAGATCAGGATAGCTCCTGAAGATCAAGATAAAACAACCTTTATTACCCCTTGGGGGACCTTTTGTTGGAAAGTGATGCCATTCGGTTTAAAGAATGTAGGTGCAACCTATCAACGAGCCATGACTTATATATTTCATGATATGATGCATGATATACTACATGATTATGTAGACGACATTATAGCTTGTTCTACTAAAGAAGATGACCATTTAGATGACTTGAGAAAAGTATTTAATCGATTAAGGGAATATCTTATTTGATTGAATCCAGCCAAATGTATATTCGGAGTTAAGTCCGGTAAATTATTGGGGGTTATAGTTTCTTTATGTGGCATCGAAATTGACCCTCTCAAGATTATGACTATTGTTGATATGCCTACACCTACAAATATATCTGAATTACGGAGTCTACAAGTTAATCTTCAAGCTATCTGTTGCTTCATCGATAAGCTGGTGGATCAAACCGGACCCTTTCTTAAGATTATTAAGAAGGATGTCTCTTTCCATTGGAAAAATGAATGTTAGGAAGCATTTGAACTCATCAAACAATATCTTCTTAACCCACCTATACTTTCACCACCTAGACCTGATCGCCCATTTATCTTGTATATTTATGCTTTAGATTTTGCTTTAGGAGCTATTTTAGCTCAAATTGATGATGAGAAAAGAGAGCGTGCTAATTATTACATTTGCAGAACATTAATTAGTTATGAAACCCACTATACAGCATTAGAGAAGTTATGTCTAGTAGTCGTATTTTCTACACAAAAACTACGCCATTATATGTTCATTCAAAAAATGTATGTTAGTGCTAAATTCGATCCCTTGCGGTATCTCATGATTCGACCTTATTTATCTGGTCGCACAATGAAGTGGGTTCTTTCTCTAAGTGAGTTTGAACTTACATTTATAGGAAAGAAGTCTATTAAGGGTCAAATCATAGTAGATCAATTAGCTGCTGCAACCTTAGAGTCCACCCATCCCCTCATCATTGAGGTTCCTGATGAATGCCTTAAACTAGAGGCAGACCATCCAGAGCAATGGTCCTTATACTTTGACGGAGCTCGATGCATGAGTGGGGCTAGTGCAGGTATTATTTTTCTATCTCAACAGAAACATATCATACCTCTATCCTTTAAATTAACGTTTGCCTGTACTAATAACACTGCTGAATATGAAGCTCTAATCCTTGGATTACGAGCTGCCCTAGCCCTAAAAATTAAAAATCTATTAGTTTTTGATGATTCTCAACTTGTTATAAATAAAATTGACGATTTTTATCAAACCAGAGATGATAAATTGCACCCATATAAAGCATATGTATTACAATTAATATCTTTATTTGATCAAGTTACCTTGGAAGCTATTCCTTGAACTAGCAATTGTGTGGCTGACGCTATGGCCGCAGCTGCATCTATTTTACCCTTGGAGTTAGATGACGAATATGCTACCATCATTATTAATCGACTCCAGGAACCCAATTAAATTAAATCATGCTTGGAACCTTTGGACGTGTTTCTAATCAACGAAACTACTCCTAAACTTTGGTACTCTGACATCCTCAATTTTTTGCAAAATGGGACCTTCCCTGAAGGTTTTAATAGAAACCAACATCGGTTATTGCGTATACGAGCAAGTATCTTCATAATAATTGGCAATACATTATATGGGAGATCTTTTGAAGGTATCCTCTTGAGATGTTTAAATCTAGAAGAGTCTAGATTAGCTTTGAGTGAAGCCCACGATGGATCTTTTGGGGGACACTTTAGTGGTAGCACCATTGCTAAGAAGCTCCTTAGGATAGGATATTTTTGGCCTACCATGGAGAATGATGCACATGATTACATTCACCATTGCGACAAGTTCCAAAAACATGCTAACCTTGTCCATGCGCCTGCACAAGAACTCCAGGCTATTTCATCTCCTTAGCCCATTTCAAAATTGGGCTTAGACATTATTAGAAAAATCAATCCTGTGTCATATGATGGACACAAATTCATCATAACCACCACCGAGTATTTTATGAAGTGGGTTAAATCTATGCCCTTAGCTTCTTGCACTAGAACCCAAGTTTCCAAATTTATTTTTAATCAAATTATTTGTAGGTTCGAAATTCTTGCAAATCTCATCTCGGATAATGTAACTTGTTTCAAAAATAAAGATGTAAAGAAACTATGTCAAAAATATAAAATTCAAAATCGTTGGTCCACTCCCTATTATCCTCAGGGTAATGGCCAAGCAGATGCATCTAATAAAACATTAATTAAAATCCTCAAAATACTGGTCAATAAATCTGGTCGAGATTGGCACATTCAATTATATCCTGCTTTGTGGGTGTATCAAACTAGCGTTCGTACTCCCATGGGCACTTCACCTTTTGTTTTGGTTTATGGTGCTAAAGTTGTTTTTTCCTTTGAATTAGAGGTTCCTTCTTTGGCTCTGCTACTTCAATATATTGAAGTAGGAGATGAATATCATGCTGGCAGATTTAGTCAGTTGGAACTCCTAGATGAGAAGCACATCAATGCTTTGGAGCATCTTCGAGCCTACCAGAACAAGATCAAACGAGCATATCTTAATAAAGTTCATCACCGATCCTTTGAGATCGACGACCTCGTCTTAAAAGAAAATCAAAAAATACTTATGCAACTAAAGACCTTAAAGGTAAATTTGAACCTAACTGGCTTGGGCCATATATCATCATTGCTAAATTTGGATTAGGAGCATACATATTAGCTACCTTAGATGGTAAATATCTTAAAGAAACTATGAACATTATGCATCTTAAGCACTATTATGCATAATTCTGGTAATTTCGTCACTGTATATATTGTACGTCTTGTCTCATTTTAGTAAATTCATATAAAAATTTCAAAAGCAGTAATATTATGTATTCTCTCAATTCATAAATCAAAATAAAAATATAAAAAAATCAAAATCATCAAAATCTTCAAAAACATCTTTTATTTTTGCACTTGTCAATTCTTGAAGTATTGCAATTATATTTTCAGTTGTTTTGGATAAATTAGCATTTATTTGGAATCCCTCACTTTCACATTCACATGAATAAATATCTTGATCTTATTTGGTATGATTATTAATCTCTCTTATGTCAAAGTCCACAGTTGAATTAAATAAATTTTTGAGCATAGAGAACTGATCTTGTTATTTAATTGAACCAAGTATACCTTTTCACATTAAAATGATTTCATTGCAAATTCAAAATGATGCTACACAGTAGAAGTGGTCTCTTGAGAAAAAAGTTTCCCCTGCTATCCTATCATGCACACGGTCTAGAATATTTGAAAATTGACAAAAGGACAAGCTCACCCCTGCCCAGAATAAAAATCCCTTGCTCTACAACCAATCCGAGCAAGTATCCCTAGTATAGGAAGAAAAAGAAAAAGAAAATCAAGAAAAAAATCATGAAAAAAAGAAACATTATTTCAGTAGCATTTTGTACCATCTCAGCAATATTTTAGCATTATCTCAATATCAAGAAAAAATACAAAAAAAAAAGAGAGAAAAGAAAATAAAAAGCAAAAAGCAATAAAATCCCTTCCCCTACCCTTTGAAAATAAAAGAAGGGTGAATGAGCTTGAATCCCTAGAATTCTCAATTATTCAAAAACTGTGAGGTAAGCCCCATAATAGGTGGTTTGTGCCCAACCCGTTTGGCCTTGGGTAACTCCTAGCGTGGTGATATGTCTGTTACATTAGCGACATTATTTTGTACAGACCTATGTTTTCTTATGGATCAACTAGCTCTTGATGACCTGACTTACATAGTATTTTGGTATGGTTATATGCATATAAATCATGGTCAACGAACACTCATTTGGTTAATTCAAATTACTTGTATCAAATTATCTTGCTCAAAATCGGTAAGTGAACAATTCAATTGCACACACATTTGTATTTGAGAGATTTTGTATCATTATGATAGATTGAGATCAGCAATGAACTCACATATGCACACGAGGTTCCTTATAAATATAAATTTTGTCTTTGAGATAATTTAAAATATTTATGCAAATCTTCTGGAATAATTTGATTTTATTACTTGAGAATATTGGCTTAGCGTAAAAATAATTACATACATTTTTTTTTCAAAATCCAAAATTTCTTTCAAAGCATGTTCAAAAATCTAGCAATAAAGTCACATTTATATATTTTTGACTTTCGCAACGATGGTATAGTTCCTAAACCTAAATTGGAATTTTATGCCTAGTGCAAGTCCTCATATTATATTTTCTGTTTATCTCAAACTCAAAAATCAACTGTGTAATAAAACTATTACATCAATTTCTTCTTTTGGATTTCGCAATGATGGTATAAGTCTATACCTAAAATTTTATGCCTAGCGCAAACCATTGTTATAATTTTATTTTTAATGTATTTAATCCATAAAAGCATATGGCTTAAATAATTATGTTACACAATTGTGCTTTAAAAAGAATGAAAACTTTTCTATTTCATTTCATTATGTCAACATTCGATTTTTTGCGACGATGGTATAATTCCTAGGCAATTGTTCAAATTGCTATCACACTTAGGAATTTTATGCCTAGCAAAAATAATATTTTTAATATTTTATGCATAATATTTTCATGGACATCTGAAAACAAATCATCACCATCATAATTTTTCATCATCACATCACAAAAGTCTTAAGAAAGTCTCTTAAGCACCCTTTTACTTTTAGCAATATTTCTCTATCGGGATTAGCTTAATGACCTAGCGAGTGGTGACCCCATGAAATGGTCATGTAACAGTGACAATGTACTTTGAAATTATTGTTAGAAGTCACTTTATTTTTCATCAAATCACACCACAACAACCAATTTGTTTACATCATATTATTTCATTTAAATTTTATGGCATGACATAAAATTATAATATTTTCAACGACATAATTACATGAATAATCAATCAACAATTAAAATATTAAAGCATCATAAAACATATGCACAATTCATATCACAAAAATAATATATATATATATATATATATATATATATCAAGAAATATATGTACATCATATCAAAACGGATTGGTATGCCACAATCTATACCCTGGCATACTCAATCCTCTCAAAAATATATAGTCTATAGTCAATGTGTAGCTAGTATCGAGAAGCCCTCAAGCTCTTAGCCTCATCTCCTCTCCTGCCCTGAGGTGGAGGAGGTGTTCCCATCAAAGTCCATGCTGTATCACGGGTCCTCGACATCGATTGTGAGGATGTCCTCTATGACCCCATATTGATCGACTCTGCAATGCCGATTGGTAGATGTATCCTCTGGCCCTCTGGAACCATCTGGAAGTATACTCCTTGATAGAACGTGGTCTAATAAATAGCTCGTGCTAGCTCCTGCATGCTCACCCCTCCACTCCGAGCCTTGAGTCATGTAGCCTCATCCTATAACGTCTGCACCTGAGCTCGTAGGTGAGAATTCTCTGCTCGAAGAGCCGCCATCCTGCTGCTCTCCCCCACCTCAACACCCTTGCCCTTATTGGGTGATGGTGGCCTATCCATCTACTAAGAAGGGAGTCCCTCCTCCCTCCTCTATGGCTACTACGATCTCTCCAAAGCCTATGGCACTCTCCAGCATCTCTCCTGATGAGGTCATCATTGATCCCTCCCTCCATGACTCCTCGTTGCATCGATAGAATCCTGGTGCCACCTCCCCATCTATTGCACAATAGCGTGCATCAGACCCTATGCCCTCATCATATGAGGAGGGTAGATGCCTACATACCAGGCATCATATCCATATGCTACTCCTGCATCGTCCCCATCCACTGGCTGAATGGGGGTATCGTCAGCATCCTAACTCCAAATTCACTGCATGTCTAGAGCCTCGCTCAATGTAGTATTATCTTGGATAGTCTGGGAGTACTCGTAATCCCTATTAGAAGGGATCCTCTGCTATAGATTGAACTTCCTCAAAACTCAGTCATAGATATGGAGCTCTACCTCTCCCCTCTCCATCCTCAACTAGAAGACTCGCTTGATGTGAGCCAACTCCTATCCATCCTCTCCCCACCCTGGATGCTCTCTCCATGGCCTCCAGGTGATATGATTTGGGATGAGGTCATGTAGCAACCTCAAAGACATCGACAGATCTATTTGCCACTGTGACCCTCTATGGAGCCACCAATAGAAAACCTGAGGTCTCTCCTGGTCAACTTCTATCAGTGGAAGCCCTACCAGCCTTCGCACCGTAATGTGCTTCCATCACCAAACCTGTAGCAGTGATGTCAACACCAGACATCGACCTCCCTTGTATACGACCCTGTAAAGGATCCTATACAACCGATATAGTACAAAACTACCCCAAGTAAACCTATAACCGTGGTCTCTCATGTCATAGACCACATATAATAGGAGCCACGGTAACCTGTATCTACTCTGGTGGCATAGAAGTAGGCCACCCACTACCCCTACCAAAACCTGGGTCAACCAAGATGCCCCAAGCATCTGCCTCAAAGACTCGATGTTCACTCCACCCTCCTTCAGGGCGAAGCTTGGGTTGCTGCATAATCGCATCATGGCATGGCCCTAATTGGCCAAAGGAGTCATGAATCACCCATGTATGGGGATCCTCAAGATCCTCCATACATCCTCTAGAGTTGGAGCCATCTCCCCTATTGGTAGTCGAAAGCAAGATGATCTCGGATACCATCTCTTTGCTAGGGCTGTCAGTAGCCTCATGTCTATAGGAATTTGTGGCATCTCTGCCACATTCTATAGTCCAACCTCTTCTAGTCTGTCTTGATCGGCCTAATCGAGTGTGGCTACATCATATCTGAGCCCCCCGTATTTCCAGTCTCAAATCTTTAGTAATCCCCTCTGCAAAATAAATAATAAAACAACAAAAAAAATCATTAGTACATAATCATTAAAATCAATTAAAATCAATTTCATCTCATAAAAAAATGATATCATCCATTATTGGATGATATCATACTAAATTTAGTAAAATTGTCCTTGGTAGGATGAAATCATCTCCCTTTTGTTCAATTTAGGGATCATCCTTTATTGGACGGAATCGCCCCTATTTCTCCAATTTTGTCCTTAGACGAAATCGACAATACAGGGATGATTTCAATGAATTTGGGATGATTTCATCTTGACGTCGTCGACGGCTTAAAAATGGTCACGATGACCAAAAAAAATTAAAATTTAAAGTAAAAAATTAAACAAATCAAGTTAAAAACATAATGTATCAGGTTTAGATCCTTACCCGCAACCCGCGTCGGACCTCTGTCGATCTGTGTGCCATTTCCACCATTTCATCTACAGAGCTCTGAAATAGCAAAAGTGAACAGTAAAAATGAATTAGGGTTTTACCCTATTTTTCTTAATTTTATTTTAAAAAAACAACATTTTTTAAAATTTTTCTTTTCCACGCTTTTACCTCAAACGTTCGATTTGGGTAAAAACTCGGAGGGGGCACCATAGCAAGCAGTTGTATGATTCGACCTAGAATCGTTGTCTAAAAAAATGGAATAAATTTTGCTTTCTCGTAAAGCATGAAGAACTCGTCTTTAACGTATTTTCTTCAAAAAATTCGCTAAAGAGGGGGCAAAAATGTAGCAATCTAAAATTGGCACAATTAAACCATCAGTAAAAAGATTAAAAATTTTAATTTTAACCCCGAAACTATCCGTTAACCGCTCACCTCATTTTTTGCACCATTTTTAGAATTTTCATTTGACTGTTGGACGATATCGTCGTCGATCTAACGATATCATCTCAAATTGGACGAATTCATCTGGAATAGAATTTCCAGATGATTTCATCCCAAAACTAAATTTTCATAATTAGTCATTGTTTCAACAACCTCTCCAACTTGGGCAGAAGCATGTCTGCATAGTTGGAGATTCCTACGTTGGAGATCTCCCATATTGGGATGATCCCCAACCTCCTAACCTCCCCCTAATCCTATATAAACTTGGGATTTTCCCATTTTATCCCCCTAGCTGATCATTTCCCTGCAACTCTAGTTTTTTTCTATATTAGAACATCCTCGCCCCCATCATTTGCATTTGTATTTTTAGGTTTTATTGTAGGATTTTACTATGTTTCAGCTAGAGGAAGCTCGGATCGTCACAGGCAATCCAACATGATTTCGGATGATCCTATCGAGATCGACGATGATATCATACGATTGCAAACGATTTTGACTACAGTTCAGATTGAGGGCAACCAGAGCCCTAAGTTTGTGTTTTTCTACCTTTCTTTCTTATTTAATCGTGCATTAGATCGATTTATTTTTGTTTTGCATCCTGGAGTTCACCTTATTTAGCATATTTGCATGATAAAATTTAAAATAAGTTATTAAAACATTGCATCCCATTTGATTTGCTATCTGGATTTATTATTTAAGCATCTATACTGTTATTTCTATCATTTTACATCATTCTTGCAATTGCATTTTTGGTTTTTGGTTTCTATTTCCATGATTGCAGGTTTCTGATGAATTCATCTAACGAATTCGTCAGGTTTTTGATGATATTGTATGATATCATATGATCACCTATGATTTGGGATGATTATGTACAATTAGAGATGATCCTGTCATATCCGGGATGATCTGGACTCCTACAAGCTTCAGAATCTTCATCAGACATCAGGAATCAGGTGTATTCCTCTCCATTTCACATAGTCTCTGTATTTAGGATTCATTCATGTTTATTGTCTTCATATAAACTCGAAATTTCATATAGAATAGCTTAGATTCATTTTGGCCAACCTAGGACTATGAATGATTGAATATAAAATGAACACACCAAACCTATTCTCAACCTAGGCGTGGAAACTGCCACTCAAAGTTTCCTGGTGAACCCCGCCATCCATCGAAAATTCACCCTTATACCCCTCCCTTGAGAGGAGTGACCTTTAAAGGGCCTCTTCGTTTGAGGTATTATCCCATAATTATTGCATCCCACTTCCAGGGCACAGATCCTTTAGCCTGAAGGTAAGGGTGCAAAAAATTTGGGCGATACAGTAAGCATATCAACTCAGACCTGATTGACTTGTGCACCTTGCCTTCTAGGGACCTCATGGTTTGGTAGCAGGTTTTTGTAGATGGTCATATCTTGATTTTCAGGGGCCAATGGGTTGTCCACTTTAAGTTCTCCCACCTCAATCATGTTTTGCACTTGGTGCTTGAAACCAATGCAAACCTCAATATTATGCCTCAGTATCCTATGATAAGGGTAAAATTGATCTTCCCTATATCCTTTTGTCTTAGGATGGTTGGGATATATAAGAGGTAGATCAGGGAACTTGATCTTTCCTACCTCACTCAATTGGTTGAATATTGATTGCATTGATTCTGTCAATGGTGTGAAATAGCAAGGAGGTTTTCATTCTTTGTTTTGCCCCTGATTGTTCTTTTGATCATAATTGGCTGGTGGGGGCTGTGCTTGATAATTTTGGGGTTGGTGCATATCCCTGTCCTTAGGTGTAGCCAATACCACTTGATTAACTAGAGCAAGGCTTACCTATTTCTTCTTGTATTTACCATTTTTTTCATTTTTTTTCCACTCCTTATTGGTTCAGAGTTTGATAGTTACCTCATCTACTATTATATCCTCAATGAGTTTGGCTTGTGCTAAAGCTTCCTCAAATGAGGGGTATTTTTGTAGTTGTAGCAATAGGGTAATGTGTTTGGAACAACTCTTGGTGAACATTCAGGTGATCTCTTCTATGGGGACAAAGAATGATAATTTTGCCATGACTCTTCTCCATCTATTCCCATAATCTATTACTGGCTTGTCATCATAATGTCTCAAATTGGCTAGGTCTAAAAGGTTCACTTTCCTCTTAGCACCAAAAGAGAAACACTTCAAAAAAGCATTCACTAGTTGTTCGAAATTAGATATACTATGCTTGAGTAGCTGGTTGAACCATTGGGTGGTGGCACCCGTAAATGTCATAATGAATTTCCTAAGCATGAGAGCATCATTGTATTTAATATGAAAACATGCATTGTTGAAATTAGTAACATGCTCTTGTGCATCCTCTTCACCCTTAAAATTTTCCAACCTAAGAATCTCAAAATGCTTAGGGTATGCAGGGCTAGGGATGGATAGACATAATGGTTGATTGTGTATCTTGCTTAATGTTGGTTGGCTACCAGTCGTCAATTATTTTTCAAAGGACTTCATCTTTTTAGAAAGTGCTTGGAAGACCTTTCAGATGAGTTCTTCCTCTTGTAGAACCCCCCATGGTGGCGATGGAGGTAACACTCTATCCATTTGATTTGCTCCATTTTATTTCCTCCTATGAGAGGATTCAATATGTGCCTAATCCTTCTCTATTAATTTTACTCTTTCCCCCCTAGTATTCTTCTCATGATTCATAGGGTGATTTTATTGCGAGTTTCCTTCTTTTCTAGTGTGCTTCTCTCTTGGTGAGTTAGTGTGTTGATCTCTTTGATGATCATTTCTATTTGCTTGTTGGTTGCTTCAAGCTAGCCACTCAGTTTGATCTCTCAAACGTTGCTCATGTTGGTGCAACAACCGTTCTCTCTATTTATCATTTTTAAGAGCATCTAAAAGCTCTCGCTCTTTGTACAAGGTATTTTATAACTTTCACACATGGTTAAATTGCACGGTCATAGAAGAATCATGTTTATCTGACCCTATCCTAGTGTTTTTGACTCGTAGATCTCTCGAAGAGGCTTCCACTATCTCTTTGCTCTTGCTAGCTAATGTGACTTGTTCAGTATATTATTGAGTGTCTCTATGATAAGACTTTGTATGTTTACTACAGGGTCACCCTGAGGCACACCCAATTTGAGATGTGGGCTTAGAATTCATGGTTCGTGAACTTCCAAATGCAGAATTCTCTGTGGCTATGGTTATGGGAGGTGGACTTGGATGCAACTAATCTAACTCATCCAACTGTATTTTTTTCCATGGATGATCTCGTGGGGTGCCATTTACTCCAATAAGGTCATAGTCTATTGGAATCCTTCCTATTGTGTGAGGGACATCATTTTTTTGATGTCTATGACTGGAGGTATTTCTAGTTTCCCACCCCTTAGTGGGCTGAATTATTCTAAGTATATCATGTGAATGTTGGGATGTTGGAACTCTTGTGTGTCTTTTCGATGATGAATTTTTTGTGGCCCTCTCTACCCTCCATGAGGATGGAGATGGGGAAGCCTCATCATCCCTGTGTGAAGACTGATGTCTAGAACCCTCTTTATGTATAGGTGAGGAGGAAGCCCTTGAAGATTCCTCATGTCTCTAAGAAGTTTTTGTGTGTTTAGAGGAAGCCCTTGAGGTTTCCTCATGTCTTCTTTATGATGATGGCCGTGAGACCTCTTTGTGTTGATGTGATGTAGTTCCTTTATTTGGTTCCCTATTTGGGGTTTCTCGAGGAGATCACCCAAGAGTTGAGTTATCACCCCTTAGACTCACAAAACTACATATCATGGTCTTGTAAGTAGGTATTTCAATGTTACTACGACTTAACCTGAGGGTATGTGCTGTTTCAAACTCTCCCTCGATGTCAGACCAAGGATGTCTACTTCTTGTTTTAACCATTATTTTTGGAAATTTAGCTTTTGTGTTGCACTTAAATATGACCAAAAAATATCACACAAATGTTTATCTTGATTACAAATTTAAGTATGCCCTAAACTGTTTGTTGTATTTTAATGTTTGGTTGTTTCTTGTTTCTTGGTATTGCTTTGGATTTGGAATGAGGAGACTCATCCATACTGGTAATAAAGAACACTCATGCCAAACATGATTTCTCAAAAGAGGCTATGGTACACTACTTAAAGCCTAGTGGGGGGTTTGCCTAACTCTTCCACTTTGAACCAATGATTGTTCCAATAGTGGGAGATAGTTTGAACACAAGTACCTTAGTGTCACTATAAGCAAGTTTCTCAACCCATTTCTATGAAGCTCTAGGGGGTAAACCAGTGGAAGGAGATGAATGCCAATGTCACCGAACTAAATTGAGGACTGGTGATGAAATGCAACTCCCCAATGTCTAAAAGAAACATGCATTTGTGTGGTTCATTTTAAGTTTTTAATGAATAAGAATGCATCATATAGCAACAATGAACTTTTCCTATATGCCTAATGCAAAATGCATTTCAATTTTAGAAAGGTCCATAGCTACTATGAGATTAATGAATACAATCTATTAGGTGCAAGTATGGACTTTAGAAAGGTCTCAAAGAAAGCAAAACAATAACACAGTGTCGAGCACGTTGGATTCTAGGGTGAATTTTATAGATATAAGTCATTTTTCCTAGCAACACCTAGTGGAAAATATAAAAAGAAACCTAGGATGTGAAAGATACAATTTCTTTCTCTTTCATTCTTTTAGTTTTCTAAATCGAAATATTTCTTAGTTATCACTGATTTTAATCAAACAAAAATAGACAGACAACTATAAAGTATCAAAAAATTTGTACCAACCTTTAATCCAGCTTAGAGAGTCAGTGTTTTGACCTCTACTACACTCCAGCTCTGGTCACTATTGACCAGAGTGATTGACATTTGGCCATTCTTGACCAAAGTGGCTGAATTCTGGCCATTGTTGACCAGGGCAACTAAATTTTAGCCGATATATATCAGAGTTGCTACACCTGTATACAAAACTTGAGTCAGTAAAGAGGAAAAAAAATGCAAATAAGCTAAAAAATTATGTAGGAGTCCCACTGTGATCACCATCTATAGCAACCTTGGGGAAGCAATGTGCCATCCACTGACTACTCTACTTGTGATTTTTTTGAATACTTTGATATTAAACATGCAACAAATGAAAGGCACAAAGCAGATATAACCAGAATGTGAAGAAGTAAATGAACAAATTATTTTATTATTGATATTCTCTAGATTAGGTTACAAATGAATCCCTCTAAGGGATACCCTTCATTTGATACATGATTTTACACACAAAAGAGGGCAAGAAGAGTATGAAATATCCCCTCACACAGGGAGGCACACTTTATAAGGCTTCTTGGTGATAGACATGGAAATTTATGAGGGCTTACAGATGCCTCCTTCTCTATGTTTGATTGCTAGAGGGATCTTCTTGCTCTCGTATGTTGTGGATTTTCCCGATTGAACCTGTAGCCTTGAATCAATGAAACAACACATGCTTAGATTTCTAATATTGCCTCCTCGGATGAGGCTGTTAGCAATAAATAATCTCAATAAATGAAATAAAACTAGTACTATACAAGCAAATAACTGAAATAAAGCTTATGCTACTGAAATGAGTGATAAAGTAGAATAAAATAAACTAACACCTAAAACCCTGAACTAGGTTGTGGGCCACTGTCCAGGAAAACAACCACTAAGGTGAAATCTCTCTCTCTCAATCCAAAGTCTATGGGCTCAAGTCCACCACTAATGTTAAAATGATTACCTTATGTTTTTAGATTTTTCCTCCAATCCGATAAGGGCTTTGCTACAAGAATTGATCTCCAAGGGAAGCTTTCCAAGTATCTTATAAGCTCACCTCAATGATCCCACATGTTCAATATTTTGATGTATGATGCTCTCCCCTTCTCTGATTGATGAAACAAGGTCTAAGTAGTTTCAAAAATGCCTCAATTGATCAAAGAAGGTCCAATAATATCCCCTAGTGCTTTTAGGTTTACTCATTATAAAGTGTTTTGAAACCCTAGGTCAATGTTCAACCCTAGGACTGAATCCCTCATGTGTACTAGGTGTTAGCATGAGAAGCTCTTTGTTTTTCTATGTTTAACTGAAGTCTAAATCTGGACTTTGAGTCTTCCATGTAGACTAGTTGTGAGGAGGAATGCAAAGTTATCCCCACTCATCCTTATTACATGCATATTGCCACTTCTACCCAATATTAGGCTAGATGGGTGGTAAAATGCATTAAAATCTTAACTGCTATCATCTATAGTAGCTAAGGTTTGGCCACTCCGAGCTACTACGGCTGTATTATGGCCACTCTAGTTTACAACGATCGAGCTTGGATGGGCTTAAAATGCCACAAATGAATGGTAAAAACCACTTTTGATACTTGGAATGTCCCAAGGTTTAGTCAAATTACCTATGAGTGTATCCATGTAAGTATTATCCCTGATCATGGCATATTTTAGGTGTCTACACTCTCCTCACACATGTGTGAGGATGAGATATTTCTCTAGGGAATATTGGAATTCCACCTCACAAACCCTAACATAACCACAATAGGACTTTACCCTAGGGTTTAGTACACCTAACCACACCCCCTACACCTTGGTTTCTTCTATAAATAGGAGACCAAATCCCTCATTATCTCTCTCTCTTCCCTTTTAGTTAACCTACAAAAACTCTATAAAAATATGGCCAAAAGTACAATCTAACATATCTAAACTATGAAGACAGTGCTACACCATCTCAAGAGCCCATCCAAACAAGGATCTCTAGTAGAAAGCACTTACAACTGAATTTTCCCCTGCCTCACAAATATTGATTCTAGTTCACTCCTTGACCTACGAGTTGACCCTAAAAAAGGTTTCTCTCACCAAATCATTCAGGTATACCTCATATCATATTTACAGTCATTCCTACAGTTTATTTTAGTTTTTATCATATATTTAGTGTCAATTTATCTTCTTCAGCATGAGACCTGACTAAGGCAAGCCTGCAAAATCACTAACTTCTTTTTGTAGGTTTTAAACAGATGCAAATAGGAAACATCAACATCAAAATTACCGGTGGCACACATTACACATGAAGTCCACCTTCATTGAGGAGGACAAAAGATAGCATCAGGATTGTTATGCATTTGTGAAAAAGAATGGGAATTCTCCCTATTTGTAACTTAAAGCATTTCTCTCATTAATAAAATCAGCATTTATGGATAATTTATGTTATAGCAAGTTGTTGGATCAAATATCATCTTTTGTACATTTTAGCACTATCAATTGAAAATTCAGAGGAGCAAACGTAACCAATGAGTGCACATATGTGAATATCATCAAGAATACCACATATAAGCATTGCATAGGATTTGAGAAGATAACAAATCAGATGCAATTAATATTGGTACAAATTACATCGATGATTTATGTTCATTTGGTTTGTACATGAACAATGATAAACAACAGTGATATCTGCAGTGAACAAGACAAGGTAATAATTGATGTAGGTAGAGTTTGAATTGCTTACAATTTTCAATAGGAGATACATCATTTAGCAATTGAGCATCACTATAAAAGATTTCAAGCAGTGAATACTAGGTTTGACATATCCAGAATAATTTTGAAATAAATATTAGAGCCCATGCATGGAAGTATTAAGTGACTTTAAGGAGAATTGATATTTATTTATAGGATTTGATTTAATTAATCTAAAGCATTATAGATTAAGTAATTTCAACAAATATTGGATATTATTCATGTATCATTTTGCAAGGGCCTAGCAAGGATAGAAGGTTAAAATTTAGAATTTGAAGAGCTTGAGAAGTGCTTCATAATATGGAAGCATAAAAGAGTGATAACAAGGTATCAACATCTCCAATTCCATACACAAGTAAGTTATATAGTGCTAGGCTTGGGCTACCTTTAAAATATGAAGGATATTTTGGCCATTTGAATATTTCAACACTAGTATATCATTCTCTATTTATTAATCAATATTGGTACCATTATATTTGAGGATATTGGTGTCTCCTGTGGGTTGGTTCCCATGAAATTGTAGCAAGGAGATTGGTGTCTCCTATGGGTTAGTTCCCATGAAATTGAGTAAGGGGATTGGTGTCTCCTATGGGTTGGTGCCCATGAACTTGCATAAGGGGATTGGTGTCTCTTATAGATTGGTTCCCATGAACTTGAGTAAGAGGATTGGTGTCTCCTATGGGTTGGTGCCAAAAAAATTGCATAAGGGTATTGGTGTCTCCTGTGGGTTTGTGCCCATGAAATTGAAAAAGGATATTTGTGTCTCCTATGGATTGGTTCCCACAAAATTGAATAAGCAGATTGGTGTCTCCTATGGGTTGGTGCCCATAAAATTATATAAGGGGATTGGTGTCTCCTATGGGATGGTTCCCATATTGAAAACAAAAATATATATATTTTTCTATGGTTTTCTCCTAAAATGGTGTTTCCACTTAAATCCTTATCTCTTGTGTATATGGTGTTATGTGCATTGATTTGTTATTGCATTGATATTATTTCAAGTTATTACTTTGGGAAGAAAAGAGAAAAGTTTCATCTTATAATTTTCACCTCCCTCTCAGTATAAGCATGTGTTTCTTCATGCTAACTATGATTTTTTTGTAGTTTTTAATGCGTACTATTGAATGCCCCCCGTGTGCACCTATTATGACACTGCTTGATCTTTTGACAATCACCTTTGCCACCCAACACTATCTTGTGGACTATCTAAAACATTGATTGTTGCTTAATCCAGGGCTGCCTATTTTATCCTTTTCTTTTTGACCATCGAAGGGTGTCTCGTTGCATCCCTAAAACCTATGTGACTGAAATTGCTACTGCAACCTTGGGCAAAAATTAATATTGACTTAATTTATTTTTTATTTGTTGAAGCCACCTTAAGGTTTATTTTTTGTAAGAGGGTTATTAATGTCTTCTCTTAGGCCTGCATGGTTGTTGCATTATGGATATATTGTGATGTTTGTGCACTAGCAAACCTAGGAGGGAAGGCTATTTTTGGCCTTCCCTAACCCTTGTCCCACATTCCTTAGCTGGGGATACTAAGGTGCTTTAAAACTAAACACCTCCTTACTGAGTTGACCATGATCGGTGGTCAGTCACCTTGCTTACAACAGATGCCCAACCAGTTGTAGTTGGACCCCATATGGTTGAATTTGGTTGACCCAAGTGGTGAATGATTGATTGTTATGGACTACACTATTTTTCTTTCTGTAGGGGTAGGAATTATCCCACATGCCTTGTGCAGTGGGATAATTAAGGCTTGTTAGGCACTAAACTCCTAGGGATTAGTAGTCAAGTGCATAGGCACTTCGCTAAGATCCTTCCCCTTGCCTTGACTAGTTGTGACCTATGATCTAGTTGTCCTTCTTGCATGTCTTACAACTTGCATTAAATTCTTTTTCGATTGATATTGGGTTATTTAGTGGTTGAGCCTGGTTTATCGGGGGCATGCGATGAATAAAACCCCTTTTGGGGTTAATTTTAGAAAATGGGGACTTAATTTAGGAAGTAACCATGGGTTATTTAAATAAAATGTTAATTTCTAGAAAGAGATTTGAATTATAAAGTAACCATGGTTATATGTAAATAAAATACTAGTTAAGGAAAGGGGCTTCAACTATATAAATTTAATTATGAATTGGCCTTGACATAAAATTGGCTTTATTATAGAAAATGGGTATTCATTATTTTTTTAAGACCTTTATTTCATAAAATATTATTTGACCCTTGAATTTATTTGAATATTTAATTGATTATAGGGAATGAAATACCCTATTGAACTAAAGTTAGTTGGCCCTTGAATATATGGTTTATGAGACTAGAAGGAAATTGGATTGCTTAAAAAGGTTTACAAACCTTAGCATGATTCAAGGATGAAAAACCCTAAACCCCTTAAATAATTAAAGGATATTTGGAGGGACCATTTTCCTTAGAATAATTAAGGAGATAGACTTAGATTTCATTGAATTAATCCCACCCTTGAATAATTGAAGGAACTATATATCCTTTTGAAAGAGAATTATTAAATAATTTTGAGGGGAAAATATAATGTTTGACTAGGCCATTTTTGTGGAAAAATTGGATGCTAGTCATAGGACAATTTTGTGGAAAAATTGAATGCTTAAGGTGGGATATGATGTCGTGCTTAATGCACTGTGGCTTGTGGGTACATGGAAGCCCACTAAAATAATTCATATAGGACATTCTGCTTGTTGCCTACATTATGTCTGCTTGCAAAGATATATTTTGTTTGCTGAAGAAAATTAAATATTTGTATTATGTTACTTTCAGGAAGAGACTAAATATATATATATATGTGTGTGTGTGTGTGTGTGTGTGCAATAATGATAAATAAAATAAAGCTTATTTATTTATATATAAATTAATTTAAAAAATTAATTGTTAATATAATCAAAACATATGTATATATTAAATTTTAAAATTCAATTAACAATATATAAATATAAATATATATAAATATAAAAGTAGGTATATCTCAATTTGTGTATTCATCTATAACGTATTAGTGTATTTCATTCTTTCTTTCTGAAGGACTAGAAACCCTTCTACTTGGAAACAAAAAAAAAGTACTGCATGATAATTTGAGGTGTCCTCTTAAAATTTCATGTGAATTATTTAAAAGAGAGGAGGTACAATAAATTTGGGGTATTCTAGTTTCACTTCATGGTCCATGATTGTTGCTCACTAGAGTTGCATTTCTCATAAAAAAATATAACTTGGGTTTGTGCAAACATACTCATAGGTCGTTTCTTAATGATAATTAATATTGTGTATATAATTCTATATGTGCAATTCTTGTGTTGTTCACCAATTTTATGATCGATGTTTATTTTATATCGATGATGATATTCAATACTATTTAGTTTTAAAATATGTGCTAGAACCTTATATTTGAGAGATTGTTTCATAAAGACTATTTGAATTGTGATTGGATTGTTGTTTTTTTACTCAAAATTAAGCATGTATAAAGTTTGTATAACGATTGTATATAAAATATGGAAAACTCAAAAATATTAACTTGAATCCAATTTTTTGTGAGTGAGAGATTTGGTCAAATTAAAAAAAATTAAGCAACCCACTTTTATTTTAAGGTTTTACAATGTTGTTTTAGACACCTAAAAGTCGCACATTCTCAATCATAGGCCATTATAGACTATCATAGGCCAGCTCAGATGTCTGTAGGCAAAAAACCCTATAAAACTACACCAATTACATCTAAAACACCTTCTATTCACAAAAGGGCTACCTGTTAGCTCCCTAAGGCCACTTAATCCCTTTCCTACACCTAATTAGGGATCCCATGGGACCATTCCATCAAAAACCCTAATTATGCTAATTACAATTCTAATTTGAAACTAACTTTTCACTTAAGTGCACTTTATCATCTAAATAGGTTTAATTAGGGTTCTAAGCCAAATTAGACCTAAGTACATCCTCACACATGTGTGAACCAAATTAGTTAGAATATTTCCTAACTCAACCCTAACCTAACCTAGGAATAAATCAATCCTAGTTAATATTAATCCCTCCTCACACATGTGTGAGGATAGGATATTTACCTTAGGTTATGTGAGAGGGTGACTATGCATGAAACCTCACAAACCCTAACCTAACCACCTTAGGATATGACCTTAGGGTTTAGTACACCTAACCACACCCCTACACCTTGGTTTCTTCTATACATACAATACCAAATCCTTCATTAAACCTATCTCACTATTTTGACTAAACATACCCAGACTCTACTAAAATTTCTCTAGAATACCTTCTACCAATTTTGCACCCATGACACATAAAAAAGTACTACTTGGATTAGATTCACCACAAAAATCTTACTTCAACAACATACAACTAGTCTACAGCTCCATATTAGGTAAGTATACTTTTTTTATGGTTTTTATAGCATTTCCTTCAGTTTTCAATATATTTTACATGTCATTTTGTCTGTATAAATATGGGGTCTTATCCATGATAGGCCCCCAAATGTACTAATGCATTTTTTTAGGTTTAAACAGGTATATACAACACTCCCAAGCATCTAATCAGTGGCACACATACAAATAAGCCCACCTTCATTGAGGAATGCAAGGAGACAATCATACACTATTTTCATGTGCTTCATTATAGCATGCCTGACATGACCCCAACACAATTGAAGTAATATTAATTCTCATAATCCAAGTTCATATAGCAGTGTGCAAACACACTTCTCCTACACATACACACACCAAAACTCATATATTTCTATCAAATCTTGCACAAAACACACCCATAGGATCATATTTACATATCTAAATAATCTTGAGCACTTCATCATACTCTACATCACCATGCCTTTTGTTACTCATATTCAGGTGCATGAGCAAGCACCTCTCGAAGAGGAGGTTCCTCAAGCCACCTCTAGTTAGTCTACCACTCCCCCTTCATTCACAAGGGAAAAATCCACTATCACATTTGATTTTCTCACTATTTTTGAGCCATATTGCATACACACCTTGTCCTATGGTGAGACCTCTATTACTGATAATATATTTGCCACATCTTCTGGCAAAGCTCATCCTATGATTCCTCATTCAGCCCCACCTAATCCACCATCCACATTTTGTGATCATGCTATCTATACCTCTCTAGGCAATCCATATCCATTCTTCACTATTTATGAGGAGATTCTACCTACCTCACCCATATATTCTCACCTATTTATTTAGGTTTCATCACAATATCTTCTTAGGGATAATACCTCTTCACTTTTTCATCCAATATTACAACATCTACCCCGACAGTCAGGATAATTTCAAATCCTCAATCATCCACTCCTAGCACTCATATGTCTTCATCACATTCAAACCTATAAAAATCAACCTCGCAATAGTAGTACACCTCAATTGTGCGAAATCCTTCACAAAAATCACACCTCCCATTCCAAAAACCATAATTCATTTCCTCACAACATCAAAAAATCCCCTCCTCACAATTATTTCTAGATACATTCATCGATCCTTCACTTTAGTCTTTCACCTTTGACACCTACATCCCTTCTTCATCCCTTCCTCCACCTACATTCTCCTCTTCTAGGATGTATGATATGCCATCTCCCACTCCACTTTTACCTCCATATGCTTCCACCTTTCCACTTCCTCCACCACAATCTACTGTACCTATATTCTTTATGACACCTCCTTCCTAGTTATCCTCTCCCACTGTGCACCCATTGCATCAAACTCCTATATAGCAGGTACATACAACACAACCCCAATATCACCAGCCTTAATAGATGACTGCTCCACAATAGGATCCTTCATTAACCCACATGTTTCATGTTGTTCAACAACCACATCCATTGGATCAGTTCCAGTATAATCCCCCATCACAATGGGAGGAACACCAATTCCATTACCCCCCTCATTCTCAATCCTCCACTACTTCGTTGCAACTCATAACACCTCCATCACCCAAAATTCAACTCTTGTAAGAGGAATTTAAGATGCTAAATCTTCACATAGCTGGTTATGGACCCCCAAAACCCACATACAATGAGCTAGTTCACCCTTCAATTCCTATCCCTCCTTACTCGTATCACTTTAATATTTTGAAATTTGATAAATACAATGGTAAAGAGGATCCTAGAGAAAACATAAACAACTATCACTTTGCATGCTACCAACTTCACAACAATGATCCCTTCATGTTGCATACCTTTGCTCTCACCTGGGTGACAAGATCTTGCTTGGTAAAACCAACTCCTACACCATAGCCTGTTCACATTCGAACAGTTGGCCAATTCATTTATTGAACATTTCTCCATCAACATAAAGAAGAAGATGAACTTTTTGATGTCTACACCTTACGATAGGCTAAAAACAAACCCATCATGGAGTTCATTTCTCGATGGATATTGGTCATCCATGACCTAGCTCATAGCCTTCCATTTATAAAACTTGTTACACTCTTCTCTAAGAGTTGTAATAAATATAATACACCTCTTTATAGCTTCATCAAAGTTGCATGTTTGAGGAATCCATCACCCAAGCCAAGTTTATTGAGGATATCAAGGTCCAATATAGAAAAATAAATCTTCAAGAGAAGCCATACTATGCTTCAGATTCTCACTTCAATTGAAATGAACCAAATAAACCCTTCTCTGAACCACCACAAACCAACAAAGTAGTGGTAGCATCTCCATATTCTTCATAAATCTCCAACCCTCCTCCACAACAACAAATATTCCAAACTAATGCACCTCCTCCATCCATACCACAATGAGCTTGTAGTACTTGTCCTCCATGTTGACATTGTAATTGGACTCCACTTTTTGAGCCTCTACCTAATTTATTCTAGAGGTTGTTTGATGATGTTCATGTTACGTTATCAAACATTCGACCTATAGATACAAATCAAACCAACCCTCATGGGTACATAAAACATACTTTTTGTGTTTACCATCACCATCTTGGCCATGACGTCTATTCTTGTTGCACCTTCCATGACTTAGTTTAGAATTTTATTGATCATGATACTATTCAAGTTTTAAACCCCATCACACCACAAAATCAAAATTTGGATAATTATCAAAACCCATTACCTGAATATGGGGGGCCCTAATCCTCATGAGACTCAACCCACTCAACAAGCCCAATCAAGGTAGGTCAATCATGTCCACAATAATCCTCCTTCCCATGAAGTGGTTGGCATGATTAGCATCACTACTCACAATCAACAATAACCACCACATCAATATGTGCCCATTCCTCCACTTCCACCATCATCCACTTACACTTTTTACCTTCCTCCTACATGGCATTCCTTTTTGCTATGTTGCATTCACCATATTTACTTTATTCACATTTCATTGTTCATCAATTTTCAATCACATCTTCATCATTCCACCATTCATTTTATTACCCTTCTACAATGGTTTTGTCCATTTTTTTTGCATATTCTAAAATACGAATGTTTCTAATCTCCTTCCAATATATAATTCATGATTTGGATGAGTTTCTCTCTTTCCATCACACTCTCCATATCTAGCAGAGTTTCACTTCCTCCCAATCCATCATTCAATATTGGGGGGCAATTTCATCCCCTTCCATTTAAAATTGGAAAAACATCATCTGCTCCTAATCTATCCTTTAAAATAGAGGTAACTTCACCCTCTCCCCAATCCATCATTCAAAATTGGGTCAACTTAACCTAATTTCCATAAAATATTTCAAAACATGGGCAACTTCACCCTCTCCCAAATTCATCATTCAAAATTGGGGCAACTTCATCTCATTTCCACAAAATATTTCAAAATTGGAGAAATTTCATCTCCTCCCCATACACCATTCAAAACTAGGATAACTTCATCTTCTCCCAACCCATAATTTGAAATTGGGGTAACTTCATCCTCTCCCAAAACATCATTCAAATTTAGGGCAACCTCATCTGCTCCCAGTCAACCAGTCATTCAAAACTAGGGCAACCTCATATGCTCCCAATCCATCATTCAAATTTGGGGCAACCTCATCTACTCCTAGTCAATCAATCATTCAAAACTGGGGTAACATCATATGCTCCCAATCCATAATTCAAAATTAGGGAAATTTCATCTCCTCCTCATACACCATTTAAAACTGGGACAACATCATTTGCTCCCAATCCATCATTCAAAACTAGGGGTAATTTTATTTTTCCCTAATCCATAATTCAAAATGGAGGAAACATCATATGCTCCCAATACATCATTCAAAATTGGGACAACATCATCTACTCCCAATAATCCCATTCAAAACTAGGGCAACTTCATCTCATTTTCAGAAAATATTTCAAAATTAGGGAAATTTTATCTCCTCTCCATACACCATTCAAAATTGGTACAACTTCATCTTATCCCAACCCATCATTCAAAATTGGGGAAACTTCATCCTCTCCCCAACCATCATTTTAAACTAGGGCAACCTCATCTACTCCTAGTAAATCAATCACTCAAAACTGGGGCAACCTCATATGCTCCCAATCCATCATTCAAAACTGGGGTAACCTTATCTTCTCCCAGTTAATCAATCATTCAAAAAATGGGGTAATTTTATTTTCTCCTAATCCATCATTCAAAATGGAGCCAACCTCATATGCTTCCAATCCATCATTCAAACCTGGGACAACATCATCTGCTCCTAATCCTCCCATTCAAAACTGGGCTAACTTCATCTGCTCCTAATCCATCATTCAAAATTAAGGGTAATTTCATCTTCCCCTAATCCATCATTTACAATGGGGGTAATTTCATTTTTCCCTAATCCATCATTCAAAATGGAGGTAACCTCATATGCTCCCAATATATCATTCAAAACTATGACAACATCATCTGGTCCCAATCCTACCATTCAAAAATAGGGTAAATTCATTTGCTTCCAATCCTCCCATTCAAAATTGGGGCAAATTCATGTGCTCCCAATCCATCATTCAAAAATAAGGGGTAAATTTTACCTTCTTCCACTTCATCATTCACAACTAATAAAATTCATCTCATTTCCATAAAATATTTATGATTGGGGGACTTTTCCCCCCCTCTGTATACATAATTTTGCAATTTAGGGATCACATTTCCTTTCAAACCACTTCTATGCTTGGAAGAATATTTTCCCTCTTTCCAATCATAGTTTCCTTTCCTAGAGTTAATCCTCCTTGCACATTCGCACTTCATCACCTATCATCTAATTATGATGGTGCCACCCAACAAGGTACTCACAAATAAATCACTATTAATCTCATAACATTACTTGATCCTACCAAAAGGTATCCCTTTGTTAAAGGTTTCACCCTTTGCCATACATCAACAATTCATTCAACAACAATAGGTTTTGCCACGAACCTCATGGTATTTGGCCATCATAATCAATCACCAAGTTAAAAATATTTCATCCTTTTCCTTGCCCTCATCAAATCAAATCAATCACCAAGTTCAAAATATTGCATCTTTTGCCTTACCCTCATCAAATAAAATTAATAAGTAGGTTCAAAAGGTTACTATTTTGCCTTACCCTCATCAAATCAAATCAATTGCCAGGTTCAAAAGGTTGCATCCTTTTGTCATAGATTTTGTCCTTTACCTCACCTCATAAAATCAAGATAACCAATAGATTCAAAAGGTTCCATCCTTTTGTCAAAGGTTACACCCTTTGCCTTGCCTTCATCACAATGATTTTTCCAAAAATTAGGTTTCTCCAAAATCCTCAGTAAAATTTTGGAACATTATTTTTTAGAATCTCTTAGCAAAAACAAAGGTTTCTCTATAAACCTCAGCAAAAACAATCAACACAAAGGTTTTTCTAAAAACCTCAGCAAAAGCAATCACCACAAAGGTTTTTACAAAAACCTCAACAAAAACAATCAACACAAATGTTTTTCCAAAAACCTCAGCAAAAAAACAAAAAAAAATATATCAACACAAAGGTTTTGTCCAAAAACCTCAGTAAAAATTTGGATAAGTTTCTCCAAAAACCTTAGTAAAAATTTGGATAGGTTTCTCTAAAAACCTCAACAAAAAAAATCACCACAAAGGTTTTTTCCAAAAACCTTAGTAAAAATTTGGATAGGTTTTTCCAAAAACCTTAGTAAAAATTTGGATAGGTTTTGTCCAAAAACCTCAATAAAAATTTGGATAGGTTTTGTCCAAAAACCTCAATAAAAATCTGGATATGTTTTTTTCCAAAAATCCTCGACAAAAAAAAATTGGAACTAGGTTTCTTCATAGGCATAACATAGTCATAGCCTAGTATAGCCTATCGTAGCATATCATAGCCTAGCATAGCATAGCCAAGTCATAGGCATAGCATTAGCCTAGCTTACCATACACATAGCCTAGTCATAGCCTAGCATAGCGTTAGCATAGCCTAACATAGCATAGCCTAGTCATAGGCATAGCATTAGCCTAGCATAGCCTAGCATAGCATATCATAGCCTAGCATAGCATAGCCTAGTCATAGGCATAGCATTAGCCTAGCTTACCATACACATAGCATAGTCATAGCCTAGTATAGCATTAGCATATCCTATCATAGCATAACCTAGTCATAGGTATAGCATTAGCCTAGCATAGCATAGCATAGCCTAGTCATAGGTGTAGCCTAGCATAGTTGTAGCATACACATAGTCTAGAACAGTCTAGCCTAGCAAAATTTTCACTTCCTTGTACTTGTAAATATTTTGCTTTAGGGGTAACCTTTCCTTGCTTGCACATTCTTGTACATGTGATATCGGACACAAAAAACATCTACAAAATGAAAATAAAAATACAAACATATCAAAACCATCCATTGATAATGTATCTTTCATTTCATTTTACTCCTAATCTACTTATTCTTTTTACTTCCTCGTGTAGTCGTATGGTCACGCTTCGAGTGGCTACATACCTATGTTGATCTATTATTATTCTATCTTCCTTTGACTTTGGTAATCCCCTCATATTGCTAGTTACCAATACCTATTTCTTATCATCTCTTCCATATGTGAATCCCATTTGCTCATCCTTCCTCTTCTTGTGATTACTACATATATTCTCATAGGTCATATTTTATTCACCTATTACACACACACCCCACACACTGGGGCAACCATTATCACAACATCTCACTTTTATCATGATGATACGCCATACTTATATGTAGATAAGTTTTCCAAACTTCTCCCTCTACACTTCATGAGATTACTCTTGTAGATATTGCATTTCCCCACTTGCATCATTTACATTACACCCATTGCATATATCCATATGTTTTTCATCATAATTTTATTTCAATTTTGTATATTCTTCCCCCAAAAATGTACCTTCAATAGGACTAATACATGCACTTGTTAGCATCACCACATGGATGTCCATTCCTCCTTTTCAATATTAGGGGATACATAGGTATCGTGTTAAGCTTTGACCACTCACTAGTTCAGTCAATCAAATGTTAGCTCTAGCTGATAATTTTTATGCACTTCTTATAGTTTTTTATGCTGGTTCAACTTCTCTCATGTGATATTCTCACAATGACAGTGAGAGGGGGGGTGAATCAGTGTAGCAATTTAAATGCAGATCTATAGCTCTTTGAAACTTAAGTAGAGAGAACTTAAAAATAGATACAGCAAATAAACAAGAGAGCAATCCACAACACAAGATTTAATGAGGTTTACCAGATTTGGCTACTCATCAAAAATTAGACTGCTTGGACACCCATCCAAATCCAGCCTTTGCAAAGCACCAACTTTACAAATAATTTATCTGCACCAACAGAAAGGAGCACCAACGCCCTAATGCCAAGAACCAACTTGGACTTCAGATTTGAACAGATTTTTTGACATAAAAATGCCTTCTCTACAACAAGACCCTCACTGGTCTAAATATTTTATAACAAAAACTTCATGTTCTTACAGCTCTGTTATTCTCTCTTACAACACTCTGTTCTGTACTTTTACAGCACTTTGTTCTGTATCTTTTACAGCACAGTCTTTTGTACTTTTACAGTACTTTGTTCTATACTTTTACAACACAGTCTTCTGTAATTTTACAGTACTCTATTATATACTTTTACAGCACTCTATTCTATATCTTTTATAGCATAGTCTTCTATACTTTTATAGTACTTTGTTATATACTTTTATAGCACAGTATTTTGTATTTTTACAATACTTTGTTCTGTACTTTTATAGCACTCTGTTCTGTATCTTTTACAGCACAGTATTTTATACTTTTAGAGTACTCTGTTCTATACTTTTACAACATAGTCTTTTGTACTTTTATAGTACTCTGTTCTATACTTTTATAGCACATTGCTCTTTGTATTTTCTCTACACAATCCTCTCTGTACTCTTCTCAACAAAATACACTCTCTTGTTAATTAGTTTTCACAGCACCTTTTTATTTTTATCCGGCAAGTCACAACACTCTTGCCACGTGCAGAGCTCAACCCTAACCCTAACTTCTTGCACACAAAAACATTCTTTCGGATCTGCTTACTACGTTGTTAATAGCCTTAAAAGCTTACTTACATCTCTGATAGAATTATCTACCCACTTTATGGCTTTGACAGCATTTTCAGTGCTTTGTAAGTAAATCCACTGTTCTGACAGATTTACCTTTCTATTTATGACTCTGACCGTCTTACCTAACTTTTTATGGCTCTGAAAAACTTACCTATGTATTTACAGGTCTGACAGTCGAACTACCGCTTTGACAGAAGAATAGCCGCTTTGACAGCTTTTTGTCTTCTTCTCGGCATGCAGGCTTGAAAACACAACATGTCACGAAATCATGACACTTTTCGCCTTCATTCACTCTTCTTGGCATGCACCCGTGAAAATGGAACATGTCACGAAATCTTGAAACTTTTCGTTGCCTAGCACTTTTCTTTGCATGCACCTATGAAAATGGAACATGTCGCAAAATCGTGACACTTTTTGGCATGCACCAGCGAAATCGGAACATGTCACGAAATCGTGACACTTTTTGCTGCCTAGAACTTCTCTTTACATGCACCCACAAAAATGGAACATGTCACAAAATCATGACATCTTTTTCTCTCTCCTATTTCCTTCACTTTCGCCCACGAAAATGGAACATGTCACGAAATCGTGACATATTTTTCTCTCTCCTCTTTCCTTCGCTTTTGCCCATGAAAATGGAACATGTCACAAAATCGTGACATATTTTTCTCTCTCCTCTTTCCTTCGCTTTCGCCCATGAAAATGGAACATGTCACGAAATCGTGACATCTTTTTCTCTCTCCTATTTCCTTCGCTTTCACCCGCGAAAATGGAACATGTCATGAAATTGCGATAGTTTTCTTTGCTTGCGCCTTCTTTCCAAACATGTCACAAAATCACGACAGTTTTTCCACTTGGCTTCTTTGCCTCCAACATGTCATGAAATCACGACAGTTTTTCCACTTGGCTTCTTTGCCTCCAACATGTCACGAAATCGCGATAGTTTTTCCACTTGGCTTCTTTGCCTCCAACATGTCACGAAACCGTGACAGTTTTTTCCACTTAGCTTCTTTGCCTCCAACACGTTGTGAACTCGCAATAATTTTCTTACACTTTCTCTCTCCTCCGTTATGTCACGAAATCACGACAGAAAACATGTCGCGATATCGTGATAGTTTTCCAACTTTTTCTCTCTCCTCCTTTTTGTTGCGAAATTGCGATAGAAAACATGTCGCGATATTGCGACAGTTTTCCAACTTTTTCTCTCTCCTCCTTTTTGTCGTGAAATCACGACAGAAAACATGTCGCGATATCGTGATAGTTTTCTTGTCTTTTATTTTTATTTTTTTGAATCTGGGCCACTTTTGACTTCTTGGAAATTCACTGTACCTATTCTGACTGTCCTCTAAACATCTGTCCACTGCATCAACAATTGATCTATCTGTCTAAGTTGACAACAATGACAATACTATTTCTACACCTTGCTCAACAATCTCCCCCTTTGGAATTGTTGGCAACACATGTGCAATTTCTAGAAATTCTTCTCCCCCTTTGACAATAATACCAAAGGGCTGCAGACTCCCCCTGAGTCCATGCACAACATTCTCAGGCACACACTATTATAGTTAGCAAAAAATACAAACAAGAGCAAACAAATATATATCAAAGGGCTGATAATCAAATATATAAATGCTCCCCATGAGAATGTGTTCCCAAAAGATATTCAGTTCTTGGGTAGTGTGACCACACCCAACTTACTGTGGAGATATTCAAAAACTTCCTTGGGCAAAAGTTTAGTGAAGATATCTGCTACTTGCTCTGTAGTTGGAACAAAATCCAATTTAACCTCACCTTTTGCAACTTTATCCTTCAAAAAATGATACCGGATTGCAATATGTTTGGTGCGGGAATGCATAACCGGATTCTTTGAGATGTTAATTGCACTGGTATTATCACATTTAATTGAAATTGGCTCTTTGAAATTAATACCTAGATATTTTAGTGTTTGTCTCATCCATAATATCTATGTACAACTTGTTGTTGCTGCAATGTATTCTGCTTCTGCTGTGGATAGAGAGACTGATTCTTGTTTCTTGTTGTGCCATGCTACCAACCTATCTCCAAGATAGAATGCACCACCACTGGTACTCTTTCTGTCATCTATACATCCTGCCCAATCTGCATCTGAATATGCAATCAGAGTGAAGTATTTTCCTTCTAGGATGTGTGACTTTTGTGAATCCATCTTTGTCAGTACTCTTCTTGAGTCTAGCATTATTGCTTTCTTTGGCATGATTTGTTTTTTCTTGATCAACCCTGATATTTTCTTCTTTCTTTATGGGTTCTACATTTAAGGCATTTGAACCCTTTGATGATTCTCCTTCATCGAAGACCAAACCAAATTTGATGCCAGAAGGCCTTTGGTTATTTAAAATTTTATCCAACTTTACAGTACTTTCTTCAAACTTATGATAACAGCTCAATTTCCTATTTATCTCCTCTAGCTGTAACCTTAACTTAACAATGTCTTATTCTAGCTTGCTGCATTCAACTGTCTTTACAGTTAATTGTTCATCAAGAACTTCAGACATTTTCTTGAATTCATCTATCTAAACTTTCAAGCTGTTTATTATTTCATTGGCATATTCAAGCTTTCTTGAAACCTTTTTATTCTTTTTCCTTTCTGTGCTCAATTTTTTAAGAGTAGCAACTAACTCACCTTCCAGATAAACTTTAGCCTCATCCTCAGGTTTTTCATTACATTCTGGTTTTTCCTCTATTATTATTTCTTTAAAATCCATGAATAGAGCTTCACCTGCTTCTTCTTCAGAATCCTCATCGGAGTAGTCTTTAGAAGAGCTAACATTCTTGGATATGAAACTTTTCTTCTTGAAGTTGCTTTTTTTGAACTGTGGTTTCTTCTTCCAGTCACTTCTCTCTTGGTGTGACCCTTCATCATTTTTGTTTTTCTCATTCATTGGAAATTTAGTAGCAAAGTGCTGACTCCTCCATAGTTGAAGCACTTAAACGGTAACTTACCTCTGTACTTTCTTTTTCCCTTTATTAGTTTCCTAACAAAGTTTGCTTCTATTTCATCTGAAGACTCTTCTTCTGCAGATTATTGATTAGATTTTATATTTTTGTGTGCTTTAAAAGCAACTTCTCTATCAGAGGGCTTAGTTTGCCCTATTCTCATTTCATATGCAGTTAAAGAACCATGCATTTCATCCATGCTAAAAGAATTTAAATCTTTAGTTTCTTCTATAGCAGAAACTTTAAAATCAAATCTTTTGTGAAGAGTTCTTAATACCTTTTTCATGATGACTGCATCTTCTATTTCCTCACTGAGTCCTCTAATTACATTAATAATTCCACTGACTCTCAGCATATAGGCCTCTATGTTCTCATCATCATTCATTTTTAATGCCTCGAACTGAGCTCAATGTGTTTGAAGCTTGGCTTCCTTGATCTTGCTATCTCCTTCATGAATGCTCTACAGTTTGTCCCACATGTCTTTTGCTATTTTACAACTCATGATCCTTATCAGTTCACTATCTACTAACCCACACATTATAGCATTATTTGCCTTAGAGTTATTCTCAAACTTTTTCTTCTCAGTAGTATCATATGGAGGAGTAGAGGATATTGTGTACCCACTTTCTATTGATTCCCAAATGTCATAACCCAAAGCACACAGATAAGTCTGCATATTGAGTCTCTAGAAAGAGTAATTAGTTCCATCGAACAAAGGAGCTTTGTTGGATGAAAATCCTTCACCACCGGCCATTGTGAATCTTCCAAGATCACCTTAGCTGATTAAGCTAGAACAGGAACCTTGCTCTGATACTAATTGATATTCTCACAATGACATTGATAGGCGGGGTGAATCAGTGTAGCAATTTAAATATAGATCTACAGCTCTTTCAAACTTAAGCAAAGAGAACTTAAAAATAGATATAGCAAATAAACAAGAGAGCAATCCACAAAATAAGATTTAACGAGGTTCACTAGATTTGGCTACTCCTCAAAAATTAGACTGCTTGGACACCCATCCAAATCCAGCCTTTGCAAAGCATCAAATTTACAAACAATTTATCTGCACCAACAGAAAGGAGCACCAACCCCCTAATTCCAAGAACCAACTTGGACTTCAGATTTGAACAATTTTTTTGACATAAAAATGCCTTCTCTACAACAAGACCCTTACTGGTCTAAATCCTTTATAACAAAAACTTCATATTCTTACAGCTCTACTATTCTCTCTTATAGCACTTTATTTTGTACTTTTACAACACTCTATTCTATATCTTTTATAGCATAGTCTTCTGTATTTTTACAGTACTCTGTTCTATACTTTTACAACATAGTCTTCTATACTTTTACAGTACTATGTTCTGTGTTTTTATAGCACTTTGTTCTGTATCTTTTATAGCACAGTCTTTTGTACTTTTATAGTACTCTGTTATGTACTTTTATAGCATAGTCTTCTATACTTTTATAGTACTTTGTTCTATACTTTTATAGCACTTTGTTCTGTATCTTTTATAGCACAGTCTTTTGTACTTTTACAGTACTCTATTCTGTACTTTTACAGCACAGTCTTCTATACTTTTATAGTACTTTGTTCTATACTTTTATAGCACATTGCTCTCTGTATTTTCTCTGCACAATCCTCTCTGTACTCTTCTCAACAAAATACACTCTCTTGTTAATTAGTTTTCACAACACATTTTTTCTTTTATTCGGCAAGTCACAACACTCTTGCCACGTGTAGAGCTCAACCCTGTGTAGAGCTCAACCCTAACCCTAACTTCTTGCACATGAAAACATTCTTTTGGCTCTACTTACTGTGTTGTTAATAGCCTTAAAAGCTTACTTATGTCTCTGACAGACTTATCTACCCACTTTATGGCTCTGACAGCCTTTTTGATGCTTTGTAAGTAAATCCGCTGTTATGACAGATTTACCTTTCTATTTACGACTTTGACCGTCTTACCTGCCTTTTTATGGCTTTGAAAAACTTACCTATGTATTTACAAGTCTCACAGCTGAACTGCCGCTCTGACAGTAGAATAGCCACTTTGACAGCTTTTTGTCTTCTTCTCGGCATGCAGGCACGAAAACACATGTCACGAAATCATGACACTTTCCGCCTTCATTCACTCTTCTTGGCATGCACCTACGAAAATGGAACATGTCATGAAATCACGACACTTTTTGGCATGCACCAGCAAAATCAAAACATGTCGCAAAATTGTGACACTTTTCGCTGCCTTGCACTTCTCTTTGCATGCACCCACAAAAATGGAACATGTCACAAAATCATGACACTTTTTGGCATGCACCAGCAAAATCGAAACATGTCACGAAATCATGACACTTTTCGCTGCCTAGCACTTCTCTTTGCATGCACCCGTGAAAATGGAACATGTCACGAAATCGCGACATCTTTTTCTCTCTCCTCTTTCCTTCGCTTTCGCCCACGAAAATGGAACATGTCGCGAAATCGCAACATCTTTTTCTCTCTCCTCTTTCCTTCACTTTCGCCCACAAAAATGGAACATGTCACGAAATCGTGACATCTTTTTCTCTCTCCTCTTTCCTTCACTTTCGCCCATGAAAATGGAACATGTCGCAAAATCATGACATATTTTTCTCTCCTCTTTCCTTCGCTTTTGCCCATGAAAATGGAACATGTCGCGAAATCGTGACATCTTTTTCTCTCTCCTCTTTCCTTCACTTTCACCCGCAAAAATGGAACATGTCACAAAATCATGACATTTTTTTCTCTCTCCTCTTTCCTTCGCTTTTGCCCACAAAAATAGAACATGTCACGAAATCGTGACAATTTTCTTTGCTTCTGCCTTCTTTCCAAACATGTCACAAAATTGCGACAGTTTTTCCACTTGGATTTTTTGCCTCCAATATGTCGTGAAATCATGACAGTTTTTCCACTTGGCTTCTTTGCCTCCAACATGTCACGAAATCGCGATAGTTTTTCCACTTGGCTTCTTTGCCTCTAACATGTCACGAAATCATGACAGTTTTTCCACTTAGCTTCTTTGCCTCCAAAACGTTGCGAAATCGTGATAGTTTTCTTGCGCTTTCTCTGTCCTTCGTTATGTCACAAAATCGTGACAAAAAACATGTCACGATATCGTGACAGTTTTCCAGCTTTTTCTCTCTCCTCCTTTTTGTCATGAAATCGCGATAGAAAACATGTCGCGATATCGCGACTGTTTTCTTACTTGTCTTTTTCTTTGATTTTTCTGAATCTAGGCCACTTTTGACTTCTTGGAAATTCACTATACCTATTCTGACTATCCTCTGAACATCTGTCCACTAAATAAACAATTGATTTATCTATCTGAGTTGACAACAATGACAATACTATTTCTACACCTTGCTCAACATCATGGACCATTCACACAGGTTACACATTAAACAAGTTTTGAGTCTAGGGAAGATAACACCTTGTGTAGATATCACCATCTAGTGAATGTTTTTCCCCGCTCATCCTATCACTTGCATGGTCAATTACAACCTAGGGATAAACAATGGATAAGCATAAGAAAAAGTAAAACAATGAGGTAGAAAACAAAAGCCAATGCCCATACAAAAGAAAAACAGAGAAAAAAAAAGAAAAAAGAGCACCACAATAAATAGGTAAACAATAAATGAGGGGCAAAAAACAAAATGAAAAGCCTCCAGATATCACCAGTGTTATGCTTCATCACCTTTGGTCCTTAGGTTTAACATAACACCATGGGACGATTTCCATTTCTAGTAGTAGGCTCCAAGAGCCTGCATACCAGTGGAATAGCCTTACAAGTGGTGATATATCTATCACATTAATGAACTTCTTTTGTACAAATCACTATTTTCTTATGGATGAGCTAGCTAGTTTAGCCATGTATACAATGGGTTAATCATACCTCCCTAAAAATGGATAAATGAACCTCACTCATTTACACACATAGGTCAATGACAGACTTTGAATCAGTCATATTAGTTATGGGTTACCACAAAAAACTTACATAGATTTGGGTCTAATATTTAATTCCCAAAACTATGTTGGTCAAAGCTATTACATATACCTTATACTATCCTACATCCCTGATATTATGGAATGGATCACATTCACATAGGTACATGCAATGATACAAGTGCTTCCTTTGTGCATTTTAGTCCTCTCATACATGCATCATCACATCTATGTTACATATATTTACTACAAAATTCATTCATATAAAATACATTTCACAACATGTGCACATTACATACACATAAAATCACACACATTGTATGTAGGCACAATACAAAATCATCATGAACACCCTTCACAAGGCTTGAAATTGTGCATCCATCACTTTTAAAAGTAGGGTCATATTTGACCTAGCTTTTCACCTATCCAATCATCTCCACTTTTTTCTGAATTTTTTTATATTCTTCTTCACTTCCCATCCTGGTTTTCCACATCCTTCCACTTTTTATCACCATTTTCTTCTATCAATTGATCCATCATCATATCACCACATCTCATTCACCTCATTGTTGATTCCTTGTTTGATGGGGTATTCATATCTGAAATTCAGCTTTGCATACAACCAAATAACCAAACATCCAAATCACAGATATTGTATCTATCTACAAACATTTTTGTTGAAGATTATATTATGATTATAATCTCAATCCCAACCAGATATTTGTCAAATCAGGAGAGTTGTGCATAATAATGGAGAGGTCACTTTGGCATTAATTATACACAATGAATGACATGGTTGACTAATTCAGTGCAATATTTGGAGAAATATTTCACTCTTTCATTCATGATATATAATGAATGATACATTTGAATAATCCAAATGTTAACTAGCTAAAATGGTTTGACACTTGTCACCACGTACTCATCAATCAATCAACAAAAAAAAAATTAATAAACATTTGTTCTATTCATATTTTGGATCATCCTGCATTGGTCATAAAATCAAAGTAGCCAAAATTTGCCACCCCAAGCAACTAGTTTGACATAAAAAAAAGTGTCATAAAGACTCAGTAAAATCATTGCATTGCATCTATAATCATCCATTTCCATTCATCGGCATTGTTTTTCATTTTATTTTATTTCTATTTTATTCTCATCTCTCCATGGATTGCTAATCAATGTTGTATGGTCATTCTTAAAGCATATACATACCTTTTGTTGGATTCCATTCCCTTATTCTCTTGGCTATCGATCAATGTTGTATGGTCATGCTTCGAGCGGCTACATACCTTTGATTGGATCCCATTATTTTCCCTTCTTCTCTTGGCTATTGATCAATGTTGTATGGTCATGCTTTGAGCGGCTACATACCTTTGATTAGATCCCATTATTTTCCCTTCTTCATATTCTACTTTCTCCCATCATATTTTTGTATTAAACTATGTTCCACACAATATAGTACAAAGAGGGGCAAAATGTAGACACCTAAAAGTCATACATTCTCAATCATAGGTCATCATAGACCATCATAGGCCAACTCAATTGTTTTTAGGTACAAAACCCTATAAAAATACACCAATTACATCCAGAACACCTTCTATTCATAGAATGGCTACCTACTAGATCCCTAAGTCCACTTAAGCCTTTTACTACCCCTAATTAGGGCTCCCATGGGACCATTCCCTCCAAAAACCCTAATTATACTAATTACAATTCTAATTTGAAAGTCACTTTTCACTTAAGTGCATTGTATCATATAAATAGGTTTCTAATCCAAATTAGCCCTAATTACATCCTCACACATGTGTGCACCAAATTATTTAGGATATTTCCTAACTCAACCCTAACCTAACCTAGGAATCAATCAATCCTAGTTAATACTAATCCCTCCTCACACATGTGTGAGGATAGAATATTTACCTTAGGGTATGTGAGAGGGTGACTATGCATGACACCTCACAAACCCTAACCTAACCACCTTAGGACTTGACCTTAGGGTTTAGTACACCTAACCACACCCCCTACACCTTTGTTTATTCTATAAATAGAAGACCAAATCCTTCATTAAACCTATCTCACTCCTTTGACTA
The DNA here is from genome assembly GCA_028583015.1 of Wollemia nobilis. NCBI lineage: Eukaryota > Viridiplantae > Streptophyta > Pinopsida > Araucariales > Araucariaceae > Wollemia > Wollemia nobilis. The sequence continues at coordinate 5,219,582 of JAQPPZ010016710.1, read as the reverse complement.
AACATACCCAGACTCTGCTAAAATTGCTCTATAATACCTTCTACTAATTTTGCATACATCACACATCAACAAGTACTACTTGGATCAACTTCACCACAAAAATCTTGCTTCAACAACATACAACTAGTATACAACTCCAGATTAGGTAAGTATACTTTGTTTATGGTTTTTATAGCATTTCCTTCGATTTTCAATACATTTTACATGTCATTTTTTCTGTATAAATATGGGGTCTGATCCATGATAGGCCCCCAAATGCACTAACATATTTTTGTAGGTTTACACAGGTATATACAACACTCCCAAGCATCCAACTGGTGGCACACATACAAAGAAGCCCACCTTCATTGAGGAATTCAAGGAGACAATCAGATGTTATTTTCATGTGCTTTAGTTTTTGTATTCATGTTAGATTGCATTCATGTTGGGCCACGATGACCCAATAAAATGCATTACTCCACTATGTTCCTACCATTTGAATCTGTAGAAGAACTTGCACTCACTTAATATTTGTTATGGAGGTTTTCTAAAGAAACAATGTAGACACTACCAACAGTGGTCTTTATCCTTTTCAGAGATGGTACCCATATTCGGTTGAGAATTGGGAATCTTCTAGACAAATGGGTTGTTGTGTATTTGTTATTCATTTGGAAAAACAAGTTATAATTTGAACGATACTAAGAATATAGTGTTGATAAGGTGAATATTTCCTCGCAAGTTTAAGTATGATCTCCCAGCCATGACCATGTCACCATAATATATGATACATATATGTTATATTTATAGGATATGAATCATATTAAATGAATTTTATTATTGGCAATTGGATTGTCTCAAGTATTAATTTAAGAGTTTCTTTTTTGCATAAGTTAATTATGATAAATTAGCTACTTTTTTATTTTTTTCTCATGCTTGTGTCAGATGTATTAATGGAGTATAGATATGGTCTCAAAAGTTTGTTGTTATAATTTTGTGTATAATTTGAACCATGAAGTTGGGCAAATGTTTCAAAGGAAGTAGGTCCTAAAAACATATTTATGTCCAATTCCGTCAGTCTATCAGTGAAACCAAATTTTGATTTCTTCCATTCATTTAAGATGTACCTCCTTGTCTGAGGATGAAAGAAACTTAGTGTTAAGTCTGTTGTAGCCATATCTTCTAAGAGTAATAAGGTTTGTGTTGTCGTCCGAATGTCATCAACGAACCACAATTAGAGGAGAATAGAACCCACTAAAAGAATTCATATAGGACATTTTTCTTGTTGTCCGCATTTGTTTTCTTGCAAAAAAAAATATTATTTGTTGAAGGAAATTAAATATTTGTATTATGTTACTTTTAGGAAGAGACTAAAGATATATATATTTATATGTGTTTGTAATAATTATAAATAAAATAAAACTTATTTATTTATATATATATAGATAAACAAGGATGGATAAAAAATGAAGCATATCGAGGAGGATAGCATCCACCCAACTTTGACAACTCATAGTTGGTAGTTGTTGTGATTCAAGGATAACCGTTCTCTAGAAAGATTAAATGGGTCAGTGGATCCTATGCTATAGATAGTAACGAATGATGGTATGGGACATTGTTATAAGTTATCATACGAGGTAGTACATGAGGATTCTTATAAACACTATTTAGTTAAGGAATAGCCAATGATAACTTGAGCCTAGGGAGTAGATTACAGGATTGGAAGGTTCAATGATATATGGTATGAGATGTTTTATTAACAACTGGATCATTAACTAAAAAATATAGACCCAAATCTAGAGTAGTGGTAGGTCCTGGTATCTTCCATAAAGATATGGATTGGTATCAGCACCAGGCATAACAATGCTAAATCTAGCATGGGATTAAAAGCTTGATGAAGATAAAGATAAGTTTAGTGGACCATTAGGACAAAGATAAGGTTATAGATAAATGTCCTCTATACTATGAGATAGGGAAAATATACGTCCACCCTTCCAGGTGTTATGGGCCTTGGAATGATATCCCCTTACTGAGTACTTAGAACTCAAGACAGGAGAAGGTAGGTCTTATAAATGGTAGCCTATTGCAGGAAATTAACCACTCTCAAGAACTGGTGATTCTGTATACAATGGTATTTTATCTTGGAGTATGAAAACTTATGCCTAAGTACTAATATAAATTTGGATACGGAAACAAAAAGGAATATGCCACAAGAACAAGAAATAACATATGCAAATTGACACAAGATAAAAGCAATACGAAATATAGTAATCTCTTTTATTGATACGCTTTACAAATTGTGTTACAATACATCTCCTTCCTTTTTAGGGGATAGGAGAGTCAAATGTGTTTCTTGTCACAAGATCCATGGCTAACAATCCTTCTTCCGCATGCCCACATGTAATATGGGCGGACAAAAATGTCATCGCCACTGTTGTATGTGATTATTTGCTCTTTCCTGCTCCTCTACTGTTGGAAACCTGCGTTCAAAGAAACAGAAAATATTAATAATACCTGCAGACCAAATGAAACATGTATTTCCCAAGGCCTACTATCAGTAAAAGCATGAAAATAATAAAATGACTATCAGATGACCTCTGATTGACCTGAAACTTTGATAGAAGCATAAAAATATCATCAGAAGACCATTGCAAAAAGAATAGTCTAAAAATTCCTCACAAATCTGTACTCGCTCCAGGGTGGGACGAATAGGACTATGAGAATTGGCCAGAAAGCACCCTATTCAATGTCCTACTTAGGAAGCTCCAAAAGACCTGAAAACTTGGGGTTAGCTAATTGGGGGCATTTTGGGACGACCCAGATGCTCATATTTCTCCAATTTTGCCTCTAGGATCCAGATTTTGAAGATGGCATCTGCAAGTTAGTGAAAGCGAGAAACAACAATAACCTGGTCAAAAATAATCAGAATGACATGAAATTTGAACTGTAACCTATTTAACCTATCTAGAATCAGATGCAAAAGAAAAAAACAAGAAATCTATCACAGATTTCTAATCATCCCGGGGTGGGGCGATTAGCACTGTGATAGTTTGGGGAGTGCCCGAGGGCAGGACGCCCACCGATTGAAGCACTGTTTTGGCACCAATCCACTTGGGATGGGTCCAAAACTGATTATGGGGTGTTGTCGACAAATTTGGTGGATATTTGTGGTCAGAAATTGAGTTTTGGGTACGGATTTGCGCCTCCAATAGTCACCCAATAACCTCCCTTTCGAATGAGAGATTAAGGATGTAAAAGCACAAATCACAGTTAGGTATGAAATTGGCAGCACTTCGTTGCTCAAATGCTCCTTCTCTATATCTCTTTTGGGTGGGAAAACTCCCCAATTTATAGACCTTAGGGTCTCCTTGTTTGAATTGTGCATGCGAGGGCGCCTCTTGAGTTAATTGTCCTATTTTCAGAGAAAAGCTAACTCCCTGATAAAAAAGCTTCTTGCATGAGGTCTCTAAAATAAAGACATGCATGATTGAAGTCTCTCTTCTTGATTTGGAGCCGTTCCTCACAATTGCATGGCCTAAAGCCTCAGTTAACTGGCGGAGTTGCCGAGGTTTGACTTTTTTCCAGTCAAACATGCTATTCATCCCACCCTCGAGCGATTGCTTAATCGTCCCAGGGTGGGACGAATACTAGTCTGAATTCGTCCTTGGGTGGGACGAGTAGAGAAAAAGGTGCCAAAAAGGTGCAAAATTGACTTTTGACCCTCAAAATTGCTTTTGGGAGTGGTTAGGACCACTGTTTGACCTTTAGGGGCTGCCCTAGGGGCTGTTTGTGTCAATGCGATCAGCACTTGTTGTCACATAATCGGATTGGTGCTATTTTGGTGTCTACAGATGCCCCTTTTTGGGAAGCGTTGTGCAAGGCACAGTGCTGAGAAAAAATAGATAACCAAAGCACTAATGATTAGGGTTTCTTAGTAACCTAACCAACTCTTGATGCCCCAAGCATGGAAAGGGCATGCATTCTTGAATCCTTGCTTCTGACGAGCTAAGGAATTTGATTTCAAGTATTAACCTATTTTGGTGAGGTGTGACTTGAGCTTGGACATTGATCAGTCATGAATAGGCAAAGGGTGCAACCTTTTGTCCATGGGGGAACCTTGTGTTCATGCTTTAGGAATGCCAAGTGTTTGATCAGTTTGTGATTATTGCTTGTTTGCTACCCCAAGCAGGGGCGTGATTGTCTTTGTCAATGATTCTTTGAATGCATGTCATTTCCATGATTGGGTATGTTTTTGTTGATTGGCGACTAAGTGTGACTACCCCCTCAAGCGACGAATCGATGAGGGAATGACCGAAATGAGAAAAGTGATGAGTCGCTTGACCCAAGATGACTTAGGTAAGGGTGCCTTCAGATGTTTTCCATTGAATGTTTAAGCAGTTTCCCGATTTTTAGACCTATTTTTGGTGGGTTGAAACCCTTTTTGTGACGCCATTTGGGGATGAAATTGGCAAAAATCCGTCTTCCCATGGAGCGGTCCGGCTATGGTAGCCTTCTTAGGGAGTAGGATAATGACAATTTGTAACCCCGACGTCTATTTTGGATGCCAAGAATGTCAGCGCAAAAGCGCTTCGCATTGGGCAATGTTATTGCTATTTTTGGTGTTTTTGGTGGGTTTTGACCCGTTTGGTGATGCCATATGGGGATGAAATTCTCAAAAATCCGATCATCCCGTGGAGCGGTCCGGCTATGGTAGCCTTCTTAGGGAGTAGGATAGCGAGGATTTGTGACCCCGATGTCTATTTTGCATGCCCGGAATGTCAAGTGCAAAAGCACTCTCATTGGGCAATTTTTAGTGTTTTGTTGTGGTGCCTTTTGCCTTTTTGTTTATTTTTGTGGTGTTGTTGTTTTTTTTTTTTTTTAATGTATGATATATGTTTGATTATGATGATGTATGCATGTGGGATTATGATTGCGATGTTGCTAATTATATGATGTATGTTTATGGAATGAAGGAAATGATTTGTTGATAACTTGTCGATGGCACCATAGATTGTACAAGATTTGACTGACTTGTTGTACTAATAGGATGACTTGGTATGTGAAGACTTTGTTTTTGTATTTTGCAAATTTTTTAATGATGATGTGCGAAATGAAATGTAACAGTTGTGTTTGAAATGTATTGAAGCTTGTCTGAGATTCAGATATTTTAACTAACTAGCCAAGACTCGTACATTTATCTCGCAAGACTTTTGAACAAGGTATAAATCTGACTTGAAGGTTAACCAAGTTATTTCACATCCCTGTGTGTGCAATTGAGTTCGTTTATGTGGTATTTGTCAGGATACCGCCAGTGCCAAATAGGCTATCAACCAAACCTGTACTGAGGATCACCTAACTAGCTCCACTAACTCCGTTGTTGTATTTAGCCAGATTAATCCATGGGACAATCTAAGGTACCATAAGCTAGCTCATCCACATGCAAACATTGGTCTGCTCACACGCAAAGCTAATGTGATAGACATATCATCATGTGGGTAGGATACCGCCATTGCCAGGTAGGCTGTACACCAAACCTGTAATGAGGATCACCTAGATGGTTTTTGAATACTGAGAATTCCAGGGATTCAAGTTCAGGTTTTTGTTTTTTGTTTTTGTTTTGGGCTCAATGGTTTAGGATATTTGCTCGTATACAAAGTGATGAAAATCACTGTTTATTTTGTTCTTCTTTTTTTTTTTTTTTTTTTAGCAAGGATTTGGAATAGTGGTGATAACCACTGTTATTTGATTTGGCTTTTGAGCTTTGTAATAACATTGATCCTTTTAGGCCTTGGGGATGACTACCCATCCTTGGCAGGGATGTGTAGTACGAATCCTTACGACCTGAGAGACCAAAGGTGAATGTGATGATGGCGTGTGGAAATGTTTTTTTTTTTTGGAATGGTCATTGATTCTTTTAGGCCTTGGGGATGACTACCCATCCTTGGCAGGGACGTGTAGTATGAATCCTTACAACTTGAGGAACCAATGGTGATTTTTGAATTTTTGTTAGTGATGAAAACCACTATTGATTAGAGGGAATGGATGGGGAAGAGCTTGTCCTTTTGTCAATTCTCAGCATTCTGGAACCATTCGCACAGGGGGATGAATAGGCTAATCTTTCACCGATGGTACCCTAGACTGCTTTGTAGGTTTCTCTGGCATTCACACAACTTAGGAATTATTTTATGTGTGTTAACTTGTGTAGGGATGTTACGTAACAAGGCATGATCCAAGTAAAACTTTCTCGTGTAAAAATTTGTTTAATTGTGTACCATTTTTGGCTAGAAATTTAAAGACAGCTGAATGACGAAAACCCTAAATACATTAGGAGACAACTGACTTTGCTAAAAATGAAGATGGGATGATGTGGGATGTATGCATTGAGAAAATGGATTTGATGTGAAAAATGATGGGATTGCCAAGTAATGACAGTCTATGGTGTTGTTGACTTGTTATAACCAACAAATATGCAATGTATGAATGTGATGCCGAATGCCACCTATATTTTTGTATTTTTGATGTTTTATGAGTATGCAGGGAACATAGATGCAATTTTTTGGTTATTTTTGATGATTTTATTGTTTTTGTTTATTTTTGAATATTTGGTGTGACCAAGTGGTTATGGTAACTCTTGGAGCTTTTGGTTTTGACCAAGTGATTGCGATAATCCTTGGAGCTTTTGGTTTGACCAAGGGATGGATGGACACCTTTGGAACTTTTTGGTTTGACCAAGCGATTACGATAATCCTTGGAGCTTTTTGGTTTGACCAAGCGATTGCGATAATCCTTGGAGCTTTTTGGTTTGACCAAGCGATTGCGATAATCCTTGGAGCTGTTTGGTGTAATTGGCTTGCTTTTCGGGGGATAGAAGTACCCCCAACTGGATGATCTAGGGATAGAGGTACCCCCTGCTTATGGCATCAGAGTCTAGGTGCAATGGTCGTGGTGGATTGGCTGGATGGCGGATGGGGGCGGTTAAGTCAATGGAGATCATGTGGATGGAATGATTGTGGTCTCCATTACCGTGGGTGTGGTATCTCTAGCTTCCCTGCTGACCTTGGTGTTTAGGATCTGGCTCCAGAGGAATTGGCATGAATGGATCGGCCCTATGTGCGGATAAGAAAACTAGGTTTGTTTGGTTTGGCAGATAGCCTAAAGGGTCTACTGGAACTACGTGCACTTCCCCTTCGAAAGTGTACTTGACCCGAGGATGACCCAAGGATGCAAGGGAGATCTTTTCAATTAGATCAAAGCCCCACTACAAAAAAGGCCAAGCCGATTGAATCGGTTGCAAGGCTTGAGAAGGTACGTGTGTCAAATTGGCATGATGTTGACACTTCATGCACTTCTGCACATATGCGCAACAATCTCGCTCTAAAGATGGCCAATAATAACCCATGCAGAGAATGCACTTTATGATGGCCATGCCACTGAAATGGCCACCACATGTACCATCGTGGGCTTGGGTGATCGCCCAAGCGGACTCCTGCTGGTCCAAGCAACGGAGGAGGATTCCTTCATAGCTCTGATGATACAAAATGTCTCCTAACAAGATGTGGTTTGTCGCTTTCGATTTGAATGATCTTTTCGTGGCTTGTGTCAATCCAAGTGGGAGAGTACCTAGCTTGAGGTAATCCCTTATGGGTGTGTACCAATCTTGCTGATCAGAAACCTCGATGGTATGAACAGCCAATCCCTCTTGAAGTTCATCCTGAGCAAAAGTTGAGCAGGAAAGAACTTGTAAAAATAGCATTGTATTGCTATTAAGAGGGGTAGGGGAGAACAAGGACCCCCAATTGGCTTGAGTCAAACAATCTTGGATTCGAGAAAACCTATCCATAGATGGTTCAATTTGGATCAAGTGGATTCCTGGCGTGAGGTCAGAGCTTGCACGCTCCATCGCAGGTTGCGATAATGTCTTGACCTGAATGGTTGTCATCTCATCGAAAGGGTCTTGCGGGATTAGGGACCCCAAGGAGGCCATAGTATCCACAAAATGATTCGATGATCGAGGGAGTGCCTCGATGTCATACCATTCAAGTTGTGCCAAGAATTTGTCCACAAGGGCTTTATAGGCCTACAAAACTGGACATTTACATTGGAATATCCCCTTTACTTGATTGACAATTAACAACGAATCACCAAAGATGTTCAATCGTTTAATGTTCATGGTGATTGTTGTCTGAAGACCGATGAGCAAGGCTTCATATTCCGCATTGTTATTGGTGCACGAGAAGGCTAATTTAAATGACAAAGGCATTGGAGCCCCTTGTGGAGTGAAGAATACAATTCTCGCACCACCCCCTTGCTCATACTTAGAACCATCGAAGAATAGGGTTATGTCAGCCTGTGACTCAGGCTCATCAGAATCTGATGATTCTGAAACATGGAAGACCTCATCCTCGGGTAGCTCTATGGTCAGAGTCTGATCCTCTTCAAGAGGAGCCTCGCATAAGTTGGGCTTTTGGGACCCCGAGATCTTGGTTTCTATCGACTCTAAGTGCTCTAATGCTTTGCATATATCGGGGGATTTGGGCTCCTCCTCTTTGGTTGGTTCCTATTGAGGAACGTGGGGCCTATGGAGGGGTAGCCGGATAGCACCCCCCTACCTTGGTATTGCATTTCAGTCCACTCTTTTTCTTGCTCAGATTCCTCAGAGGCTTCTTGAGGGATTTTTGAGGGTGGCCCATGAACCCGGGTGGGTGCTTGAGGAATCGGGGGAGTAACCTCCCGCTCCTGTCTAGGAGGCGTTGGGGGTAGCGCTTGAGAAGGTCGCGGTGACCTATCTCGCATCGAGGGGTTGTGTCCCTCATAATGTTTTGTCTTATGCGTGCGAAGGGTTGGAGTCCTTGCCTGCATAGTGTGTTGGAACAACTCATCCTTCGAGCACTGAATGCACTCTTTATTTAGAAGATACCATTGCTCTAACTATTTTCGTTCTAGCTCAAGTAGCGTGAGTTCCATCCGACGTGCGATATGCTTGGCAGATTCTAAGATAGTGGGTCCTGCTGTCTCATATCTAGAAGGCCTAGATGCCTCTCCTAGATATCTATCTCGGTCATGGTGATCCGAGATCTCTATAGGCCACCTCCCTCTATTTGGGGTAGCGGCATTCCCCCGAGGCCTTGGCCTCAGTAAGTGATCCTGATAGCTAGCAGTTGCGGAGGCATATTGCTCCCGCGATGTATATTGCTCTTGAGGAAGGTAAGGGTTTTCCTCGTGCTCTCTTTCATAAGTGAAAAAGGAATGGGCAGAGTTGGCTCACCCCACCTGAGGAGCCTTGTGCTCTAGATTTGTCCTTGTAGTCCTGACAACTAGAGGGGGTGAAGGAGGGATAGTGTAATCATGTGGTTCCTCCCGTCGAACCCTATGTTGACCTAGCGCTTCATCGCACGGTGACCACTCATAGCGAGCATCTAAGGGAGCTCTCCTACGGATGTACCCCTCATGGAAGGGTGTGTGCTGGGTGCTATGCTGAATAGGAATACCCCTAGAAGAGGTGCCCCTATAGTCCCTTTCCATTAAGGTGTGGAGGGGACTGCCTTGTGTGTCAGGTCGCCAAGGTGGTATGACCAAATCCTTGGGACTGTAACGGAGGCGACTCGTGCCTCCTTGGACATTCTCCGCAGCGTCTGCCCGTGAGTGGGCTTGACTGCGGGTGAATACCATGGTAATGACTCTCTACAAGCTACGTAGATTTTTATCTTTTGTTTATGATTTTTTTATTTTTTTTTTTTACACAAAGCAGAAAAGAACAGACACACACAAAGCAATGATTATCTCTTTTAAAGATTAAAAGTGTGCCCTAAATCTGGTTTAGTGTGTTTTGTTGTTTTTTTTTTGAAATATTTTTGTGAAAACCATTTAAATGCAATTATGAAGGCTCTTATGACTCCCAAAATGGTCGCCCCTTCAATATACCATTGCCGGACCGATATACCAACCTCTCTATATACCCGCCCTTACGTGAGGGAGACTATAGGTACGTGAGAGCAGATGATACATGGAACATAGGCGGTACGAAAGGGGAATCACTCTGTTTATAACACCTACCATAGAAGACTTATCCTCATGTGCTGGGAATCACCCCAAGCTACACTTGGTCAGCTTTCGTCAGGATTTACGTCTAGCAACAGTCACGATCGGGGTAATGGATGCAATATCTCAAGCCAAAGTGATAATGGAATCCACCTTTGGTCTTGCTCAAGGGTTAGGGTTTTATGACCAACTCCTTGGTTTAAATTACCATGTGGTGTGTGGGATTCATTTTAAGTTGCAAAAAATGAAACAGGCAAGCATCTAAACTCTCCTATGCAAGCAAAAATCAGAGAACAAAAAAGATAGAAAACAAAAAATTGACAAAGGATGTTTAAATCCCTTACCTCTTCTCTGCCTAAGTCGAATATCTCTGAATTTCTGCCTGAAATAGTCTAGATTTTGAAAACTTGGTACCTGCAAGCAACAAAACAAGCAACTTTAATCAGAAATTTAATCTTTAAAAATCAAAGGACACAGGTCCCACCGTGATCGCCATTGAAAGCACGAGGATACGAAAACAAAAAGGAATATGCCACAAGAACAAGAAATAACATATGCAAATTGACACAAGATAAAAGCAATACGAAATATAGTAATCTCTTTTATTGATACGCTTTACAAATTGTGTTACAATACATCTCCTTCCTTTTTAGGGGATAGGAGAGTCAAATGTGTTTCTTGTCACAAGATCCATGGCTAACAATCCTTCTTCCGCGTGCCCACATGTAAGATGGGCGGACCAAAACATCACCGCCACTGTTGTATGTGATTATTTGCTCTTTCCTGCTCCTCTACTATTGGAAAAATGCATTCAAAGAAACAAAAAATATTAATAATACCTGCAGACCAAATGAAACATGTATTTCCCAAGGCCTACTATCAGTAAAAGCATGAAAATAATAAAACGACTATCAGATGACCTCTGATTGACCTAAAACTTTGATAGAAGCATAAAAATATCATCAGAAGACCATTGCAAAAATAACAGTCTGAAAATTCCTCACAGATCTATACTCGCTCCAGGGTGGGACGAATAGGACTGTGAGAATTGGCCAAAAAGCACCCTGTTCAATGTCCTACTTAGGAAGCTCCAAAAGACCTGAAAACTTGGGGTTAGCTAATTGGGGGCATTTTGGGATGACCCAGATGCTCATATTTCTCCAATTTTGCCTCTAGGATCCATATTTTGAAGATGGCATCTGCAAGTTAGTGAAAGCGGGAAACAACAATAACCTGGTCAAAAATAATCAGAATGACATGAAATTTGAACTGTAACCTATTTAACCTATCTAGAATCAGATGCAAAAGAAAAAAACAAGAAATCTATCACATATTTCTAATCATCCCAGGGTGGGGCGATTAGCACTATGATAGTTTGGGGAGCGCCCGAGGGTAGGACGCCCATCGATTGAAGCACTGTTTTGGCACCAATCCACTTGGGATGGGTCCAAAACTGATTATGGGGTGTTTTCAACAAATTTGGTGGATAGTTGTGGTCATAAATTGAGTTTTGGGTACGGATTTGCGCCTCCAATAGTCACCCAATAACCTCCCTTTCGAATGAGAGATTAAGGATGTAAAAGCACAAATCGTAGTTAGGTATGAAATTGGCAGCACTTCGTTGCTCAAAATGCTCCTTCTCTGTATATCTTTTGGGTGGGAAAACTCCCCAATTTATAGACCTTAGGGTCTCCTTGTTTGAATTGCGCATGCGAGGGCGCCTCTTGAGTTAACTATCCTATTTTTAGAGAAAAGCTAACTCCCTGATAAAAAAGCTTCTTGCATGAGGTCTCTAAAATAAATACATGCATGATTGAAGTCTCTCTTCTTGATTTGGAGCTATTCCTCACAATTGCATGGCCTGAAGCCTCAGTTAATCGGTGGAGTTGCCGAGGTTTGACTTTTTCCGATCAAACCTGCTATTCGTCCCACCCTGGAGCGATTGCTTAATCGTCCCGGGGTGGGACGAATACCAGTCCGAATTCATCCCTGGGTGGGACGAGTAGAGAAAAAGGTGCCAAAAAGGTGCAAAATTGACTTTTGACCCTCAAAATTGCTTTTGGGAGTGGTTAGGACCACTGTTTGACCTCTGGGGGCTGCCCTAGGGGCTGTTTGTGTCAATGCGATCAGCGCTTGTCGTCACATAATCGGATTGGTGCTATTTTGGTGTGTACAAAATGGTAGCCTATTGCAGGAAATTAACCACTCTCAAGCACTGGTGATTCTGTCTACAATGGTATTTTATCTTGGAGTACGAAAACTTATGCCTAAGTACTAATATAAATTTGGGTGCACGTGTCAATTGTGACTTTGATTTTGTAATAAAATAGAATTTAAAATTAGTGAATTTGACAACCATGATAGTTAGATCTAGGTTGTTATAGTTGGTATTAGATCCTAGGTTACAAAAATCCTAGGTTATAAAAATATGAATTGTTGTTTGACATATATCTTTTTTCCTCAGGTGTAATGGTGGGGATCTCAAAAAGGACAAGTGCTACTCTACAAGAGATAATTGCAGAGGTCTTGAGGAAGGGATTGATATGACTCGTGAGGGAGTCAAATAGTTGAAGGGTTATGCAAAATGATGATAACATGACTAGAATGATTCAACTAATGCAAGAATAGTTGAATCAATATAAGGAGCAAATGGAAATTCAAAGGACTCATATGAGTGATGATGAGGCCTGGATAAACCTCATTTATAGCAAGTTTTAAATAGTTAAAACTGCCTAAAACTCTTGTGAATTATCTTATATGCTAGTTAAGTTGATTTAATATGCTGTGTATTAATTGTTTGCATGATTGAAGTGTTAAGGATATTATATTCTGATTTTTAACAGTTCTTGTATAGTTTTATGTTATCTTGTCATGCTTAGGTTGACAACAGCACTTCAGTAGTATTATTTTTATGATCACTAAGCATTAGTTTCTCTAAATTTAGCAAATAGTACAAAGACTTATTACTGTGCAGCAAAAAACTGGTTTCTCCATATAAATTCCAGCCAGCTGCCAATGAATGGCAAGGCATGAAATTCACATCCAAGGAAGAATGAAGACTATTGCAATATGATCCTGAGGGCTAATCCACTTGAGAAATGCAGCCAAAAACATTTGGATTCAACACAGTTGGTCATTCTAAATATCTTCAAAATGAACACAGTGTCTTCGAAATGAACACAATGTCTCCGGAATGAACACAATGTCTTCGGAATGAACACAATTTCTTCAAAATGAGAATAGAAAGCACTTTTTGACTTGTTGACTGAATTTTGGCGGTGGAAAATGGGATAAGAAGGTTGAGAAAGTTAAGGGAAAATATCTCCCATCTAAATTTGCCGTCCTTGCCGTCCAAAGCCACCATTTATGGAAAAGATCAAATTGATCCTCTTCTAGGATAAACCTAGGAAATTCTGCAGGATATCAGAAACAACATATTTTCTATTTGTAATTAGATTTTAGGCATCTATAAAAGATAGCTCCCATCCAGGTTGAGCTATTATATAGAGGAGATAGAAAATAAATAGGGAGATAATAGAATAGTGATTTCAGACCTGTAATAAATTTTAGTAGAATTGTAATTATGTTTCTGAAGTAATAAAAGTGTAGTTTCATTCCATTTATTTTGTTATGTCTGAGTGTGAGTAAGACTTAAAGAAGAATTCAAACCTTCTTTTGACAAAGAAGGCTAGCCACTTCCGGACCTAGGAGGAGGACCGACGACAGTGTTTTATTCTGATTTTGCTGCAGCAGAATAAGTTGTGAACATGTCATTTTCATTCTTTTGCACAGCTAACATTCCTAGTTGTTTAATTATTTTTCATAATGTTTTGTGATATGATTAGTGGTAGATCTGGTTATTCTTTTCATTCCCAGCAACTTTCCAATTCATTGCAAATTTCCATTTCTAGTAATTTACAAGTTTCTATAATTTCCCTACATTCTTGTTTTTGCTGTCAAAACCCTCCACAGAAGATTGACGACCTTCTATTACAGAGCATTCACAGGATCTAGTTTTTATGCTTCATTTCAATTATTGCAAGATTAAATAGACTTTCAATTCTGCAACTATAACTAGAGTTTCAATTCTACAATTTAATTAGATTTCATTCTTGCAACTGTAACTAGGGTTTCATTTTTGCAATTAGCAATTAGTTTTCATTATTGCAAATAGATTAAAGTTCAATTTATGCAATTTAGGGGTAGAAGTGACACAAAACCCCCACACAATCAATTACACCAATAATAGCTACTGCTTCCAAATGAACTGAACTACAACCCTGCTTGAACTTTCTCTTGTAAATAGCCTTGGACACCACCCTGGATTGACAAATTCATTGAGAATTAATGATGTGCTTAATGACAGCCCATCATTTTGGCACCGTTTCCGAGGAACATGGTGTTGTTATAAGGTGAAAAGTAGTCCAATAATTACTAAATATGCTAAGTTGTGAATTTTAGAGTAAAATCTGAATATAATGACTGACATAAGTAATTGTTATTGGTAAATTGTATTTCAATCCATTTAGGAAATAAGCAAGAAACCACAAGAAGAAAAATTTCACAAGAGGTTTAAATTATGTCAAAAATGTCTAATTTTTTTATTTCCAAAAATGTTTGAATTTTCAAAGAATCCCAATCAACCACTTCCAGCACTACAATATCCTTTGAGAAATCATTACAAGGAGGAAAATTAAGTAGTTCAACAACATTTTCTCTTGACAAATCCATACAATCAGGAAAATTTGATAAGATTTATAATTGTTTTTGGGAACCTACAATGGAAGGCTCACAAGAGAATCAAGGTAGAGCCAACAATGTGCTCCACCCTAGTGCAACTAGTGCACCTGCGAACTTTTCAAAATCCCATCCAACTAGATATTAATCAAAATGCTCCCATGAAGGTCATTTCACCTGCAGTATTACCAAATTTCAAGGGAATTACATTCAAAGATCCTGATATGTTTTTGTTTGAGTTTAAAATTGTATGTCAAGCTCATGATTACACTAATGACAATCAAAAGCTCAAACTATTTCCTTCCACTCTTAAATAGTTAGCTCTATGATGGTTTATCACCTTAGCACCTGACTCAATTAGAACTTGGGATGAGATGGAAAACATATTATTGGAGAGATACCAAGAATATTGTCAAGTCAAGAATCAAAATGATGAAATTCTTACAATGAAACAAGAGGAAAATGAAATATTAGAAGATTATCTAGACAAATTTTCTTTTTTTCATACGAGATGTGGAACTATTGAACCTGAACTTTTCAAATTCGTATTCTTAAGGGGACTACAAGATGAATCTAGGGATGCATTGGATATCTTAGGAAGAGGAGATACAAATGCACTTAAATTCCAGGAAATTATTAAACTTTGTAAAAATTACTCTCATTCAAGGCATAGAAAACACAGAATTGGTAATGAAAAACATGATTTGAAAGAATGCATGAAAGAGGCTGATATTTTAGTACATGATAGAACATTAGATGAAAAAAATGAATCTACCGAATCTTCAGCCATCTATCTGTTCAGAATGTAAAAAGCAACACTCTCTTCATGATTGTCCTTTGAAAAAAATATTTATACCTGCTACATGTAGCATTTGTCAATTAGGATACCCCATAGATCAGTGTAGTTTATTGATAGAACTTACAAGTGTCTTTGAAAAATATTCTCAACCTATGAAAAAAATCAATTTTGTAGGACAAGGACAAGGGAATAATTTTCATAAATTTCCATATCATAATGCTTCTCAATTTCTTGCACATTGGGGAAATAATCCTTGGTATATGCCATGGTATGCTTCAAGTCCACTTCAACAATGTTGGAGTCAACCACCATGGGCATACTCCCAAGCATGGTCTCAACATGGATGGATGCAACAACAATGGAATCAACAAAATCCACCATGGTTGCAGCCAAAATTATAGGGATATCAATGGGTACAACATCAAAATCTATACAAAGGGCAGCAACATTGTCAAAAGCAAAAATCAAATTTGTTGCCTAATTATATCCATAATTTATATCATGGACAACAATAACAAAAATTAAAACAACCTCTATTTTCAACTCAACCTATGGTCAGTCCAAATCATGTTAAACAGGTAACCCCTATCTCTGTGGTTGAATCAAAAAATACAACCCTAATAAATGTTAGTGACTGTGTTAAAACTTAGTTGTGTTCAGGTGAACCACTGCTTGAACCTATTCCACTTATCAGTGTAGAAAATGAAGTTAAAAAGAATGAACATGAAAACAAATCCACATTAAAACAACATCAAGAAGAACAAGATACCTCATCAAATAAAATATCATATTTTGAACAGTCTAAGATATCAAAAATAACATCTTCGCAATCAGATTTGATAAAGGAATTAGAACATTTAACTGTTACAATCCCTTTACCTCAAGTTGTACCAATCATTAATAGGATTTTTCAAGAAATGTGTTTTAGCAAACCAAGAAAAAAAAAGAAAGTATATCCTAAAACCATACAAAAATGTGGAAAATTAGTTAACTTGCTTTTAGGTAAACTTATTACACCTAAGTATGATTGTACAAAAATCCCACAGAACACATAAGGAAAATGAAAAGAATAATTTAGTTTTGGCCTCCATTGTTGTAAATAAAAATGTAGAAGAGTTGGATTCCTCCAAAAATTTTGTTTTTGCTGAAAATGTTCAAAACTCACATTTTAAAGATGAACTAATTATTGTTCAACAATTACTACAGACTGATGAAAAACATAATTCTGAAAATTTATCACCCATTCTAGTACAAAACCATTTCTTTATTTACCACATGGATGTCATTATTGTTTCTCATATTTTCATTATCATTTATCAAAGTTAATTCTTTCAAGAATTGTTTTTGGTAAACATATACAAAATTTTCATTCTTTTCCACCATATCATTACTTTCTTAATTTATTAATGCATCATTCTCCAAGAACTAATTCAAATCAGCCTGGTACAAAACAAACTAAAATACAGCCAAAAAAACCTTTGAACAACAATAGTTGGTTGACTAAAAACTAGGGAGCAAATTTTTTTGATATATTGGTGCAACATCCTAATGCTTTACTAACATTTTATGCATCTTTAGCAGTTGGCATTGAGTTGTTGTAGGTATAGAAAAAACAAATTTTGCAATTGAATGCATTTGATGAAATTTGGTTGGAAGCACTTCACCAAATAGATTTCACTCAACAAAAATGGAAAATGTGGCATGATGATCACATTAAGAGCAGCAAGGATGAACCAAGGGAGTTTGAG
This sequence comes from Wollemia nobilis, assembly GCA_028583015.1. NCBI lineage: Eukaryota > Viridiplantae > Streptophyta > Pinopsida > Araucariales > Araucariaceae > Wollemia > Wollemia nobilis. The sequence goes on along the minus strand of JAQPPZ010016710.1, from coordinate 5,202,284 downwards.
AATGAAGTTGTTCAACTTTCTTTAGTTGATGATTTAAGGAGGATATTAGTGGTGAATGGACATATTTTACAGTTGTACCATAAACCACTAACAAAGGTGAAATTTGCTCGGTATTTCACATAGTTACATTTGACAGAAGAGGCTTCTTCTTCTGATGAAGATTCCAAATGCTCATATCTTTGAATCTTAAAAGAAAAATAAAAAGAAAAAAAATTATTAGAAAAAATAGAAAACAAAAAGATGAATAAATTCTGGCTATGAATTTATTCATGGGCATTATTTTAGGGAAGTCATGAATTCCTTCATGGGCACAATCAGAATCAAAAAGACAAAAAGAAAAAAAAAAGGGAAAAAAAAAGAGAAAAATGAATAGCTCAGCAGTGAAAACCTTTTTCTAAGGTGCTACTAAGTTGGTATGCATGAAAACCATTTTCCTGGCATGCATAACCTTGAATGTTTTGAGTCACCATTGTACAAATTCACCAACTGCACTTGTTTTTGAAGTGTTGCAGGAAGCCTCAACAAAATATCAATAGAAGCAGTCATCTTTCAAAACTTGCATTAACTTGTTTTAACCAGGTATATATATTTCTTGCACTTTTCTCATTGTAAATATTTGATATATAGTATATGACAATTAACCATTAGTATAAAAGTGTTTATAAGAGTTGGTATAAACAAAACATGCTTGGAGAAAGAGAAAAATGTTGGTTTTTGTTGTCTTCAGAATGACTGTTGTATCTTCAATAAATGTGGTATCTTTGGAATGAAGCCTTTGTCTTCGAAATGAAGTTTTGTCTTCAGAATGAAGTCGTTGTCTTTGAAATGAAGGTTTGTCTTCAGAATGAAGGTGTGTCTTTGGAATGAAGGTTTGTCTTTGGAATGAAGGTGTGTCTTCGAAATGAAGGTTTATCTTCGAAATGAGGTTATATTCAGATTAAATGCCCACCTTAGTCTTTGGAATGAAACATAATATTCGGAATGAAGATTTGATAGCCTGGTTCCACGTGGCATCCAAGGAGGGAGAAAAGGACATAGTCAACAAAATTTGTTTTTACTCCATGTGATCATTGATACATGTTAGTTGGATTGCAGTTAGATTCATCTAATATTTTGCATCCATCGAGGAAGTATGAGAATCACAGGGAAAATAACCAACAAACATGCCACCACCATTCATTGCTAATAACCACTCATGTGGGAAAATTTGCATGCAGAATGGACAAGCTAAAAATAGTAAAGAAAATTTGATGGCAAGGATGTCCAATGATTGATGGTCAGGTGTTCAGAGAACAAAATAAGGAAGTGTGCCATATTTTCTTTCTAAAGACATATTTGCTAATGATTACAAGGAAAATAAAAAATAAAAATTAAAAGTTCTTTCTAAAGAAGAATAAGAGCAAACCCTGTAATTCTATAGAAACCACAAATCAATGACCTAGTGGATGACCGTAGTAGCAGAAGAGAGCAGTCTTCTCAGCATCATAATAGAGAAATGAAGTGAAAAATGAAAAAGTGCCAGCCTACAAGAACCTTGGAATAACATAACCACATGGGTTACTAGATTTTTCAACCTGTGAAGGGTAATATGTAATTTTTTCAGGGCATCATTTCAAAATTTTAAACCACCTCAGGCATGGTAGGCAATAGCCTAAATTTAGAGTGAATTTTCCAGCATACCTGCACCGAGAACTATAGAGCATGGAAAAACATTATCAAGAGGAAAAAAAAGAGCCCTCATCATCATGGTATTATTAAACTGGTGTGCCAACATCATTTTAAGGTAAACCCTAGAAGATTTAATAGGTTTTATTCTATCCTGACTAATGTAGTTTTTGAAGAAGAATATGGAGAAGAGGATACAATTGTTCCTATAAAAAAATATGCTACTGAGGAAGAATAAAAGGCTAAAAAAAAAAATGTTATTGCAGAGAAGGAAACACACCAAGCAAAAGCAACAAAGCATTTTTTCTCTAGAACCATCAACCTCACAGACTAAGAAGAGAAGGGCTGAAATCGATGACGAGAAAAATAAAATAGAAGAGGGTTCATTTTTCTAAAGATGTTATTTATCTGATAGAATAGGAGAGTGAAGTTCCCAGTGAAGAGCCTGAAGCTATCCCTACAGCCCCTATTACCACAATAAAATAGGGCAAGAAGAGAAAATATAAATTAAGGACTAGGAGGTCTACAAGACTCCAAAAAAAAGAGATAAAAGAACAAATGATTGAAGAGAAGACCATACAAGATAGCCTTGATGTCATAGAAGTGCAACAAGCCAATGATAATTTGGATGTAATTATAGATAATTTCATGGAACCTCATGTATAGGAGTAGGGGTCTGAAATAGAGGATGAGATCATTGTTGAGTAGCAAACTGCAGTTAATTTGTTAGTATTAGGTTCTGAGTCTAACGAAGAAGATGAGGTGGACATCACAAAACAACTGAGAGTAGCCAAGAGTGTTATAAAAATACAAATGAGATGGATTGAGGAGAGAGAATATGTTATTGAAAAACATGAAAAGAAAATTAGATAATTATAGCAGAAAGTGGAGAAACTAAAAAGTAGGTTGTCACAAGTTGAAGAACAATCAACTACATCAGATAAAGAGGAGGATTTGGTTCAGTTACTACTTGGATTATCTAGGGAATATGAAGACATATGTGCTCTTTCTGAAGTAGTGCCCCTCCACTTTGAAGCAGTGTCCTTCCATTCTAAGGCATTGCCTTCTCAATCCAGAGAAATACCTTTATGCAACATTATTGGGTAGGTCTCAGGTTCAGGCCTCCAACCATCATTACTCTGGTTCCCTCCTATTTTGAATAGGATTCCCAACCAGATGATCAATTTGAAGAATGACTCAAAAACCTTCATGAGAAATTACATAGGCACTAAAATGTTCTATGAAACATGGAATATGAGTATGGACATTTGTGACTCCATAGCCCACTGTAATGCATGAGGGCATGCATTAATATAAGTTGGGGGGGAATGATGAGGCCTGGATAAGCCTCATTTATAGCATGTTTTAAATAGTTAAAACTGCTTAAAAATCTTGTGAATTATCTTATATGCTAGTTAAGTTGATTTAATATGTTGTGTATTAACTGTTTGCATGATTGAAGTGTTAAGGACATTATATTCTAATTTTTAACAGTTCTTGTATAGTTTTATGTTATATTGTCATGCTTAGGTTGATAGCAGCAATTCAGTAGTATTATTTTGATGATAACTAAGCATTAGTTTCTCTAAATTTAGCAAATATTACAAAGACTTATTACTGTGCAGCAAAAAAATGGTTTTTCCATATAAATTCCAACCAATTGCCAATGAATGGCAAGGCATGAAATTCATATCCAAGGAAGAATGAAGACTATTGCAATATGATCCTGAGGGCTAATCCACTTGAGAAATGTAGCCAAAAAAATTTGGAGTCAACACAGTTTTTCATTCTAAATATCTTCAAAATGAACACAGTGTCTTTGGAATGAACACAGTGTCTTCGAAATGAACACAATGTCTTCGAAATGAACATAGTTTCTTCAGAATGAGAATAGAAAGCACTTTTTGACTTGTTGACTGAATTTTTGCGATGGAAAAGGGGATAAGAAGGTTGAGAAAGTTAAGGGAAAATATCTTCCATCTAACTTTGTCATCCTTGCCGTCCAAAGCCACCATTTATGGAAAAGATCAAATTGATCCTCTTCTAGGATAAACCCAGGAAATTTTGTAGGATATCAGGAACAACATATTTTCTATTTGTAATTAGATTTTAGGCATATATAAAAGATAGCTCCCATCTAGGTTGAGCTATTAGATAGATGATATATAAAATAAATAGGGAGATAATAGAATAGTGATTTCAGACCTGTAACAGATTTCAGCAGAATTGTAATTATGTTTCTGAAGCAATAAAAGTGTAGTTTGATTCTATTTATTTTTTTATGTCTGAGTGTGAGTAAGAATTAAATAATAATTCAAAAATTATTTTGAGAAAGGATGTTGGCCACTTCCAGACCTAGGAGGAGGACTGACATACAGGTTTTATTCTGATTTTGCTGCAGCAGAATAAGTTGTGAACTTGTCATTTTCATTCTTTTGCACAGCTAACATTCCTAGTTGTTTAATTCTTGTTCATAATGTTTTTGTGATATGATTAGTGGTAGATCTGGTTATTATTTTCATTCCCAACAACTTTCCAATTCACTGCAAATTTCTATTTCCAGCAATTTACAAGTTTTCTGTAATTTCTCTAAATTCTTGTTTTTGTTGTCAAAACCCTACACAAAATATTGACGACCTTCTGTTATAGAGCATTCATAGGATCTAGTTTTTATGCTTCATTTCAATTATTTTAAGATTAAATAGAATTTCAATTCTGCAACTATAACTAGAGTTTCAATTTTGCAATTTAATTAGATTTCATTATTGCAACTGTAACTAGGGTTTCATTTTTGCAATTAGCAATTAGTTTTAATTATTGAAAATAGATTAAAGTTCAATTTATGCAATTTGGGGGTATAAGTGACACAAAACCCCCACACAATCAATTCCACCAATAAGACCTGCTACTTCCAAATGAACTAAACTACAACCCTGTTTGAACTTTCTCTCATAAATAGCCTTGGACACCACCCTGGATTGACAAATTCATTGAGAATTAATGATGTGCTTAACGACAACCCATAAAGTGAGCACATGGAACAACAAAGAGCACAAATATCATAGTGAAAATAAATTATTGCACAGTAGTAGAAGGTAATAGAAATTTTAACTAAAAGTAAAGATCTAGAAAGAATACAAAGTGAATTTCTTGAGGGATCATCAAGAAGGAAATTTAGTGTGGAATTACAAAAAGAAATAAAAGTTAGACATTTCTAAATTTGATGAGAAAGGGTATTATGAAGTAGCTATAAATTTTTTGAGGCTGAGGGGTAATTTTTCATTCAACTCATATGTGTAGAATCTAAAACTACATGGGCTATAACACACTTAACCTATCCGTCTAGGGATGGTGGACCACACATAATAAAACTAGTCAAAATGAGGTTGTGGACATTCCTTGGGATGTGTTTGAGAAATATTTTAGGTATAGGTTCCTTACACCATAATTTTACATTGAGGAGTATGTAGAATTTATCAATCTTCATCAAGAAAATATGTTAGTAATAGAGTATTATCAAAGATTTGTCCAACTACTAAAATATGCACCTGAATATGACAAACATGAGGAGTTTAAAGCTCAAAATTTTATGTTAGTCTTGCATCCCAGATTCAGATATCTTGTTGGATGGATCAAGCCAAATAATTTGATTGAAGCCTTTGATGTTGCACATTATGACGAGTTAAACCAGAAGAATAAAAATGCTTATTATCAAAATTTTGAGAAGGATGAATCTAAGAAAAGAAGATACCCAAAATCTGCTAAAGGAAGGGACTAGTATAAGAAATACAGAGATGGTGACCAATTTAGAGGGAATAATAAGAATAGAGGAAAGTATCAAGGTAACAAAGGGGAACAAGACAGGAGAAAATTTTCAAAGAAAACTACACAAAGAACGGTGACACAAGAAAAAGGAAATAATGTTACTATTCATAATAAGGATGGGGACAGATGGAATAAAAAAGGTCCAAACATATGCTTTGTATGTGGAGCTAAATATCATTATGAAAATTAATATCCAGAGAGAGCATATAAGAGAAAACCAATCGAAGAAGCTCCTCATAGAATTTATGTTGCCATAGGTAATTCCAACCTTTTAGGGCAAGCCACACCATTTCTCTTGAAAGAAAAATTAGGAGAGAAATATGTTTGTATTTTGATATATAGTGGTGCAACTGATAGTTTTATATTTTCTATTATTGTGAGGGTCATACCGATAACACCTAGTATTATGGCAAATGGGTGGAAAGTTAAATATGGTTCAATACAAGCCTACATGATCAACCAATATTTATTTGACTCCTAGATAGATATACCTAAAGGAAAAATAAACTGGCACCTGTATGTAGCACCTCTACATGCTTTTGATGTCATCCTAGGTGTAGACTAGTTAAAATCTCATAAAACCCTACTAAATTTTGAATATAGATGGCTTGACTTCACTAGTGACTCTAAACAAATAATATGAGTCCATTGCAATTGAGTTACCTTGGAACCTTATTTACTAACTACTATGTAGGCCAGAAGGACCTTAAGTAAGGGTTGTAGGATTTATGTGGTCAAAATAAATAAAAAAGAAGAAACTGAATCGAGCTTTGCTCTATTTCAATAGTATCCAATTTTGAATGAGTTTAGAGATGTTTTTCCTGAAGACCTTCTTGGATTACCACCAAAGAGACAATTTGATTTTTCTATTGAGTTATTACCAGAAGCAATACCCATAGCTAGAACTCCCTATAATATGACTCATATTGAATTGCAAGAGCTCAAGATCCAACTTTAAAATTTATTAGAGAAATGCCATATCAAGCCTAGTATTTCACCATGGGGTGAACTAGTTTTGTTTATCAAGAAATATAGATCTTTGAGGCTATGTATTGAATATAGAATGCTCAACAAAATGACTATTAAAAAAAGTATTCCCTACCAAGTATTGATGATCTCTTTTATAAACTAAGGGGAGAAACCATTTTCTCAAAGATTGACCTTAGATCAAGTTATCATCAATTAATAATTAATGAGGAAGATACTTTCAAGATTGCTTTTAGAACTCGATATGGGCATTACGAGTTCACAATACTTACCTTTGGTTTAACAAATGCTCTAACTAGTTTCATGAATTTTATGAACGATGTGTTTCGAGAATAGTTAGATCATTTTGTGTTAATATTTTTGAATGATATTTTGATCTATTCTTAGAGTAGGGAATAACATGATCAACACATGATAATAGTTCTGGAAATTCTTAGGAAAAATCAGTTGTATGGAAATTGTCTAATTGTAAATTATATTCGTCACAAAGTGCAATATTTGGATCATATAGTCTTAGCTGATAGGGTTGTAGTTGATCATAAAAGGATAGAAGCCATAATATACTGGACAACACCCACCAACATGTCTAAAGTGAGAAGGTTTATGGGAATGGTAGGATATTATAGGCGATTTGTAAAGGGTTTTTAAAATATTACCTTTCTCATAACAACTATGCAAAGGAAAATAAAAGTTTTCAAATGGACACTACAATGTGAGGAAGCCTTCAAAATACTTAAGAAGAAGTTGACAACTGCACCTATTCTCTAGATTATGGATCCTAGTAAACCATTCACAATTTGTATGGATGCCTATCTAGAAGGGTTACGAGGCATTCTAATGCAAGACGAGGTAGTTATGGCATATGAATATAGAAAACTTAAGAAGCATGAGGTTAATTATGCCACTCATTATTTAGAGCTAGTTGTCATAATCCATACCCTCAAAATGTGGTGGCACTAATTTTTGGGTAAACATTTCGAATTAAAAACATACCATTAAAGTTTCAATTATATATTTACTCCACCATTGTTAAATGCTAGGTAGTTATGGTGGATGGAATTTTTTGTCGAGTATGATTTTGGGATAGAGTATATAAAAGGAAAAGAGAACAAGCTAGCTGATGCACTCAGTAGAAGAAAACATATAGCCACTCTAACACGATATCAATATGGAATGGTAGGGCAAATTAGAGAGTTGCAAAAAGATGATGATTATGTAACCAATGTCGTATTAAAATCGAGCAAGGACTAAATCTGAATATGGATTTCAAAATTAAATAAGATCTGCTATATTTTAATAATCGAATAATAATCCCAAATGATGATGAGATAAAAAGGATAATATTGCAAGAGGTACACTATAATCCATACTCTGCTCATCCAGGAGTAGTGAAAATGAGAGAAATTTTAAAAAAATATTACTATTGGCATGGAATGAAGAAATATGTGATTCACTTTATTGCAAAGTGTCTTTAATGTTATAAGATTAAGGCTAAACATCAACATCCCAGGGGATGATTATACTCATTTGATATTCCAACACAAAAATGGCAAGTGATTTCCATGGACTTTATAGTTGGTCTCCCCAAAAATTGATTTCAGCATGATGTAATTTTTGTTGTAGTTGATAAATTAACTAAGGTGAAACATTTTATACCTAGTAATTTTCATGATGATGCTCTTGTAATAGCCTATAAGTTTGCTCGAGAAATTGTAAGACTACATGGTTTTCCTGATATAATTATTTCTGATAGGGATTCTAAGTTTACATCTAAATTTTGGTAAGCTTTGTATCGAGCATGGGGCACAAAGATTAATATTAGCACAACCTATCATCCTAAAATGGATGGACAAACTGAGAAGGTCTACCAAGTACTAGAAGATATGCTACGTATGTATTGCATGGATCACTAGAGTAAGTTGGAAGATTACTTCTTTCTAATAGAATATGCTTAGAATAATAGCTATCATACCACATTGGGCATGTCCCCTTTTGAAGCCCCATATGGGCGTAGGTGTATAATACCATTAACGTGGGATAACCTAGATGATCGAGAAATGATCGATCTTGATACTGTGAAGCAAATGAAGGTCTAGTTGAAATAAATATTGGATTTATAATACATATTTGGATATACTAATATTATAATGCATGCATATTTTGATACAATGCATAATTGATAGTTGGTTGTTTATATGTGTGTTTAATTTTTTTGAAACTTGCAAAAATATTTTGACTAACACAAGGACTGTGTTAAATTTTTGTGAGGGAGAATGTAACATCCCCACTATTTGATTATTTCTTTGTTTTAATAATGTGATACTACTGAAGATATTTGTGAGTGTAGCTGCAGGTTTCCACTCCTTAGCAAGCAAACTAGAGGAGAATATAACCCACTCCTTGTGAAGACAGTGGATTAAAGTTTCAGGTAAGGTGCGATATGATGTCGTGCTTAATGCACCATGGCTTGTGGGTACATGGAATCCCACCAAAATAATTCATATAGGAAATTTTGCTTGTTGTCCGCATTTGTTTTCTTGCAAAAATGTATTTTATTTGTTGAAGGAAATTAAATATTTGTATTATGTTACTTTTTAGGAAGAGACTAAAAATATATATTTATATGTGTTTGTAATAATTATAAATAAAATAAAACTTATTTATTTATATATAAATTAGTTTAAAAAAATTAATTGTTAAAATATTCAAACATATGTATATATTAAAATTTAAAATTCAACTAACAAAATATATATATTAAAAAAAAATATATATATATATATATATATATATATATTTATATTAACATAAATATATATATATATATATATATAAGTAGGTACATCTCAATTTACATATTCATCTAAAATGTATTAGTGTATTTCATTCTTTATTTCCAAGGAATTAGAAACCCTTCCACTTGGCAACACAAAAAAATAAGCATCGCATGATAATTTGAGTCCTCTTAAAATTTCTCGTGAAATCTTTAAAAGAGAGGAGGCACAATCAATTTGGGGTATTCTGGTTTCACTTTGTGGTCCATGATTGTTGTTCGTTGGATTTGCATTCCTCTTAAAAAAAAATATATAGCTTGATTTTGTGTGACCATACTCACAGGTCGTTTCTTAATGATAATTAAGATTGTGTATATAATTATGTATGTGCAATTTTGGTGTTGTTCACCAAGTTTATGATTTGATGTTTCTTTTATATCGATGAGGATATTCAATACTGTTTAGTTTTAAAATCTGTGCTAGAACCTTGTATTTGAGAGATTGTTTCATAAATATTGTTTAAATTGTGATTGGATTGTTGTTTATTTACTCAAAATTATATAAAGCCTATGTAAAGTTTGTATAAGGATTGTATATAAAATAGGGAAAACTCACAAATATTAACTTAAATTCAATTTGCTGTGAGTAAGAGATTTGGTCAAATTAAAAAAAATTATGCAACCCACTTTTATTTTATGGTTTTACCATGTTGTTATATTCATGTTAGATTGCATCCATGTTGGGCCACGCTGACCCAATAAAACACATTACTCCACTATTTTCCTGTTGTGTGAAATTGTAGAAGGACTTGCACTCAATATTTGTTATGGAGGTTTTCTAAAGGAACAATGTAGATGCTACCAATAGTAGTATTTATCCTTTTTAGAGATGGTACCCAATCCAATTGAGAATTGGGCATCTTATAGACAAATGGGTTGTGTATTTGTTAGTCGTTTAGAAAAATAAGTTATAATTTGGATGATATTATGAATCTAGTGTTGAGAATGTGAATCCTTCCTTCCAAGTTTAAGTATGATCTGCCAACCATGACCATGTCACCACACCATATGATAGATATCTATTATATTTATAGGATATGGATCATATTCAATGGATATATCGGCAATTGGATTGTCTCATGTATTAATTTAAGAGTTTCTTTTTTGCATAAGCTAATTATGATAAATTAGCTACTTTTTATTTTTTTATCATGATTGTCTCTCATGTATTAATGGAGTATAGAGATGGTCTCAAAATTTTATTGTTATGCTTTTGTGTATAATTTGAACCATGAAGTTGGGAAAGTTTTTCAAAGGAAGCAGGTCCTAAAAATAGTTTTGTGTCTAATTCTGTCAGTCTATCAATGAAACCAAATTTTGATTTCTTCCATTCATTAAGACATTCCTACTCATATGAGGATGAAATAAACTCAGTGTTAAGTCTATTGTAGCCATCTCTTCTGAGACTAATAACATCTACATTGTCATTCCAACATCATCGGTGAACCACAATTAAATTTACTTTTGTTTTTAATTTTTCTTCTAGAAAGGTTCAACAGTGATGTCATTTGTAGATTTCTTTTTAAAAATTTTGTCCCCGACATTGTGATAGAGTGTGCACTTTATAGAAGTGAACTAAATGTCATACGTCCTAGCTAGTGTGAAAACGTTGGAAGAGTAGGTAAGTTTAACTTAATGGCTGAAGCTCTTTCCAAGAGGGAAGTTGCATTTTATGAAAAACAATAACTTTCATCAAGACAAACTTATTTGCAAACCTACGGTAGAATCTGATTTTAAATTGTTATTGACAAATTAATATATGGCATTCTTACATTATTATAGTGTTGCAAACAATATAAGAATATTTAAATAAACTTTATATGATAAATTACAGATTTGTTTTTAAATAATATCACTTTACCTATGTCAAAGAAAATATCAATGACATTGTTATATCAAAACATCAAGTGCATCGAAATAATAATTTTTCAGAACATCGTCAATATCATATTTAGTGATAATTAAAATAGTGATAAAATACACTATTGAATCATCAAAGTAAGCCTTATATCACCATGCAAACCTGGAAGTCAGAATCAATTAGATACCTTCTTTTTATTAGAATGGAAATCCATTAACTTTTGTGAATCATAGAAACCATATCTTATAATTTAAATATATATATAGGGTTACTTTCTAGAATTTTATTATATTTTGAAATAGGTTTCTAATAATTTTCTAAAATATTTTATTAAAGAAATTTTACAAAGACTTATATGTTTTAATTTGTTTATTTTTTGTTGTATAATGTTAAATTTTAATTTATTATGAATGGTTCAAGTTATTGTTAAATGTAAGTTTATATATATATATATATATATATATATATATATATATATATATTATATATATATATATATATTTAATTACAAGAGTTCATATTTTGTTTTAATTTGTTTGTATGATGTTAACCTTTAATTTATTATGGATGGTTTAATTTATTGTTCAAAAGTTCAGTTTTTTTACTTTATTAAGAGATTGTGAAGTATTATATAGTTAACCTTTAGAAATATGGATGAAATATTGTACACAAGGGAAAATTTTTATACAAGCTACCTTTGGGGTATAGAATCAAATAAAAAAATATTTAAAATATTTTGGAAGTCATTGAGAAGTATGGACCAATAATTATGCACATCGAGGAGGATAACATCCACCAAACTTTGATAACTCATAGTTTGTAGTTGTTGCGATTTGGGGATAGTTGTTCTCTAGCAAGATTAAATGGGTCATTAGATCCTATGCTATAGAGAGTCTTGAATGGTGGTATGAGATACTTTTCTAGGTTATCGTACAAGGTAGTACATGAGGATTCTCACAAACACTATTTATTTGAGGAATAGCCAATGATAACTTGAGCCTAGGGAGTAGGTTGCAGGGTTGGAAGGTCCACCGATAGATGGTATGAGATGTTTTATTGAAAACTAGGTTGTGAATTGAGAAATTTTGACCCAAATACAGAGTAGTGGTGGGCTTTGATATATTTCATAAAGATATGTACTGGTATTAGGTACCAGGCATAACAATGCTAACTCTAGCATGGGCTTAAAAGCTTGATCAAGATGAAGATAAGGTCAGTAAACCATTAGGATGAAGATAAATTCATAGACCAATGTCCTCCATGCTATGATATGAGAAAAATATGCATCCACCCTTCCAGGTTTTATGGGCCCTAGAAGGATAACCTCTTTTTGAGTACCCAAAACTCAATTCAAGAGAAGGTGGGTCTCATAAATGGTAGCCTATTGCAAGAAATTGGTCAATCTCGAGCACTCATGATTTCATCTGTAGCATTATTTTATCTCAGTGTGAAACCTTATACCTAATTACGAATATAAAGTTGGGTGCACATATGTCAATTGTGACTTTGCTTTTGTAATAAAACAAAATTTTGAATTTGTAAATTTGACAACCAGGAGAGTTAGACACAGGTTGTTACAAAATAAAACATGTTAGTAGATAATATATTTCATGATTTAGTAAATACTTTATTGGATAATGTATTTCATTTTATTTATGAAATGAAATATTTTAATAGATAGTATACTTCATGAGTTAGAAAATTAATTAATGGATGATGTATTTAACTGATTTAATTAGTTGAAACATGTTAGTGGATAATATGTTTCATGGCATAGAAATATACATTAGAAGATAATGTGTTTCATTGATTTGGTGAGTTGAATTATGTTAGTGATTAAAATATTTCATAAGGTAGAAAGCTACATTAATGGATAATGTCTATCTTCGGATTATATGTGATAGAAATGTATTTTTGGAATATATATTTCATTGTGGTTAAGTATTGTTTGATAGAATAATCTATGCTAATATGTAATAATGTTTGAGTGGTACCTTATGTAAATAGGAGAAGGTTCTTCACCATCTTGGTAAGCTTGTGTAGTAATTCATTGGGAGGATTATGGGGTTATTTTTAATGAGTTGATGTATGCAATGTTATAGTTGATATTCCTTTGATTTGGACCAAGGGGAGGAGATATCCTTTAGAGGATGAATGCAGAGTTCATCTGAGGGAATTATGAGGTTCCCTCATATATTTGTAACATTAATTAAAGGATATATTCATGTATTTTTGACATGGGAATCATGGAAATTTTTATATATTTATATTTATGTTGATGTTTGGAAAAAGGAATAATGAATGTGGAATTCATTCGAGTGAATTATGGGGTTATCTCATTGAGATGTATTATGAATTAAGAGATCTATTCATGTATCAGGAACATAGGAGCTATGAGGTTCCTATGCACTTATATTATGGATGTATCAAAAGGAATTATGAATTCCTTTTATGTAGTTGTACTAGAGGTAACTAAATTTATGAAATAAAAAATGATATTTTGAGACTGGGATTTTTCCTTAGGGGTTTTACCAAGATATATGATGTGTCATATGTGTGTAATGATTATTGTTATCTCATGATATTTTTTTATTGTCACTTTCTATAAATAACTTGATATGGACTTGTTGCTCCAATTAAAAAGTAAATATCATGGTTAAGAAACTATTTATAAATACATGGCAATGTGTAGACCCAAATGTTTTTCACTAATTTATTCGAAGCTAATGGATCCACACCTAAAAGGGGGAGGGAAAATGATGTACCTACACCTCATATGAGAAGCACTTGAGTTGTGCTCTCCTTGGTGTTTGTCAACGAATTAGGTGGCGTTCACCAAGAAATACTTTATGGCGGTTTCCATGCCTAGGTAGAGTGAGCGTTTGATGGATTCTTTGATATAAACACACCTAGGGTTTAGCCAAATGTAGTTATATCTAACTACATGCACTTAAAATTTCTATGAGAGAAAAAATATATAGATTATCAAGAAATCTTGTAAATTTAACTAAAATACAATGATTCTTGTGATTACTAAAAGCAAAAGATAAATTATATGCTAACATCTGTATAAATTTTTATGTGTTTTAAAACTAGTGCAATTGATGTAAAAGTGATATAACTAAGTTTATATTTTAACCTTTTTATTTATTTTTCCTTTTGTAGAAAAACTCTAAAATAGAATAGTATAAAATTAAATATTAAAAACTAAGAGGAATCCATAATTAGACACTTACCTAATCTAGATGTTTGTTATCAGATAAATTTAGATATATTAGAGTAAATTTAAAACTATTAGGATAAATTCAAAATGCAAATCATATTTAGATCTCCAAGACCAATTCGAAAACACAGAGCAGTTATCGGAATTCATTTAGAACCTACAATTTAATAACAAAACACTAGAATCTATGATTAGTAGTTTGGGATCTCCTTAAGCCACAGTAAATGTGATCCTTAGTGATGTGGTAGTCAGATCCCCTCGGTTATTTCAGCAAACCATAAACAAAATGGTGGATTTTCTACATCTAAGGCAAACGTATGCATTCAACAAAGATACAGTGAAACAATATTAATTCAACAAGTAGTAAAAACTATGATAAATGTAAGATTTGAAGTGATATGATAAATTTGAGAACTAAAAATTTACCCCCAATGTATTTTTGTGCAATTTCAAATGTTTGTAGTGAATTTAGATTATTATGGATTAGTTCAAACCTACAACAGTCAAATTTAGAAAATTGCAGAGCAATTTTGTAAGTCCTTCAACGAATTTTGATTGTTCTAAATTAGTTCAAACCTATAATTTGATAAATACCTACTAAAGATCTACAATCAAGGGATGTCAAGATTAAAAGTCCCCATTCTAAATATTATCACTAGATAATTTTTTTATCTCTTAAGTTTATCTATGAAAATTTAGAATTTACAGAGCGAATTCAAAAATTCTCTAAAATATCTGAATTCTTTGAAAGTAAATTAAATTTAGGTCTACAGATACAAAGTAATAAAATCAAAAATCTAAATCAATGCATAAGGATCGATGATAAAAAATATCATCATAATTGATCTCTCAAATTATGATAGGGTGGAAAAATCTCTTCATACAACTTGCACCAAGACATGAAAAGCTCTTCTCCACCTCTTTTCCCTGCAAAATCACCATTAGGTCCTTCTAAAGGTATCCTGCAATATTTAACAATTGAGAGCCAATCAAGAAAAATCAAGGAGGACAAAGATAGATTAGGTTTTTTAGGGAAATTTTAGAAATTTTCCAATCTGGATGAATTTAGACGGTTCCAAATTCACTAAAAATCTAGGCTTGCCTAGAATGGAGGCAAAGTCCAAACAATCCACCAATTTTAGGCATAATTTTGATTTGCATATATTTGAATGATTTTGAATTTTCCAAAATCACCCAAATTTGTGAAGAAAGGGGAAAAGGATAAAATTAGGTTTTAACAGGCACCAAAATTTAGGCAAATAGCAAAGGGGAGAAGCTACATGTTAAAGGAGGAAAAACATGTTGTTAGGGAGCCTAGGAATTTTGAAGTGTGTCAAAATTCCATGGCTACTTTTTTTTTGAGTAATACTTTTTATACACATTCTTCACTATATTTTGCCCCCTCTTTTGCGTATTTATGAAAAATAAATTAATTAAAGAAATAATGTAGTAGAAAAGGGAGTTATGTTGCAAAGCAAAAATATTTTTATATTTTTTATTTTATTATTTATTATCTAGAGTACCCCCTTCGAGTTTTGTGAGAAATTCAAAATTTGTTACAAAACTCAAAATTTGCAAAAAAAAGGGTAAAAAGTAGTAAAAATAGAAAATTAAGGTAAAACCTAATTCATTTTTACCCTTGCAGTCTATGGTTTTTGCTTTGGAGAAAATGGTTGCTCCTCTTCATTGGGTGAATGGAGTGTGAGCAAGTGGCAACAAAGCAGGCATACAGATACAAGTAAGCCTTACTATGACCTCTAATTTTGAATTTTTGAATTTATTTGATGAATTTTTAGAATTATTTGACACAACCTACCATCACATGACTGGACCAACAAATTTGAGCAGTTCAAGAAAATTTAGGCGTTTGAATTCATCTGAACCAACTTTCAAATTCATGAATTTAGGTGGTTTAGGCAAATTCAATTGTCCAAATTCGACTGAAAATGCATCCAAATTTGCAAATATGGACATGATTAAGGCATATTTGGGCATCCGAATTTGTGTTCACACTATGTCCAAATTTACAAATTGCATCCGAATTTCCCAAAGAAGGACAAATGTATATTTTGTAAATCATTATTTTTGTGAATTTTGATTTTTTTATGAATGTTTTTTATCATAATACTTTACTAAATAATGTTTTTGTTCTTTTTTTTGTTTACAACAAGGTTATCTTAAGAATCGAGAGTGGTAGTATAAGGGATTTGAGGACCATGTTAGAGGATTTAGTGATGATTACAGATCAATTCTAAAGTTAGTATGGCTCCTGCATGTGGCTGATATGCCATGAATAGAGGCAGATTATCCTCTTCTTACTACATTAGCAAAGATATGGTATCCAAGATCTTTCACATTTTGGTTGTCTATAGGGGATATGACACTGAATTTAAAGGATGTGTGGAGGATCCTCTAAATTCCCATCAAGGTTTAATTTTTTTGCCAATCAATGACCAAGGCTCAAGCGATACAACAACTAGTATGGGATCCTTATATTTCTATTTATCAAAGTGGAGTGAACATTGAGGGCTTGATAGCTATAGAGGGGGTGTCTATATTGATAGAGGTGCTATCTAGGATAGTTGCAAGATTATTGTCATGCCATTAAAGTGGATGAAATCTCCCATGGGATATAGCTAGCGTTGTGAGCGATATGTGATATTCTAGTTAGTAGTTTGCATGGAGGCCTTTTTTTTTTGTATCACTTATATAAAATATTTTTTAATGTCATGTATAAGAATGATCATAGCCTAGTCCTCATGACTTTTCTATAGGTGTGGTGTTGGGAGCACATTGTAGTGAGGATGCCAGAGGTACTACCTAATTAGTATATAAATGAGGGGTGGCATATTGTATTCTATTGGGACCACGTAGGAGACCACGAGAGGAGGATGAGCATCTTATAAGAGGTCATGCAGGTCATCAATGAGGTGACTACTCCTTGTGTCTATTAGAGACCCTAGCAAAGATATCTTAGTTGGGATGAGTATGGCAAGAATTTGGCTTGAGTATGATGGATACGATGACTGTGGATGGATAAGAGAGAGATAAAGCTACATGATACTGATCGAGTGTAGCACTAGTTTGGGCTAGTATAGGGTATACCCTCAATACAATATTTTTTGTATCGATGAGTGACACGGGACCCAATGATTTCTAGTGGGGCATCTGATCTCAGTAGTTTCTCAAATATATATGAGAATGACCCTATGGTATTACTCACAGAGGTATATTATGTGGAATGGGAGGATGGATACCTTGAGTGGTGCCACCATCCTACTTTCTAGGATCACATGAGAGAGAGGCATGGCAGAGCAGATGCAGTGAGCCTATTATGGGGTTGCTAGATGAAGATCTACCAGGAAAGCACAAGGGAAAATATGCACAACATAGAGGCATAAAGGTCCTAATATGAAAGGAGGTAGGTAGAGACAGAGGTACTCAATATGAGAGAGTACTTAAGATAGAGATAGGTACTGGTTAGTAGTAGTAGACTTCATTTCCACAATGGTAGGTGTGACGGGGGACCAAAAAATAGACACGCACACACGCAAATTCAGAAATCTTCGTCTATTAAATCTGAAAATCATACATAAAATGCCCGTAGGCTTACAATAGCTAGCTCCCGGCTTAGCTTTACACTTCTACACTTCTGTGTCTATTCCCTGATCCACCATCCCCGATCCATACATCAAACTGGATTTTTATAGAGGCCCTGACCCTCTGAAAACATTCTTCAAAAATGGGTTCACCAACCCGATTAAAGACCCCTCTCCGCACGGTCCCTATCACCACTGAATCCGTCATATTCTTTGCACACCCATCATTTTTGTCCCCCGCGCTTTTTGGTATTTTTCTGCCATTTACTGCACCCTGGGTGCCATGTGTCATTCTGGAACAATTTTTTGAAAATACCGCCTGTCATGGTTTTCCCGCCATCTCCTCCTTCTTCGTTGCCTTCTCTCTCCATTGCGATATCGCGACATGTCATGATATCGTGACGTTCTGGCCACCCTGCGCTTCTTTCCCATTTTGGTTGTGATATTGTGACATGTCATGATATCGTGACCATTTTCCCTTCGAGCCCTAATTGCAAATTCATGTCGTGATATCGCGATGTCACGATATTGCGACGTCCCCACCACATTCTCTTCTGTTCAATTTTTTGTCGTGACGTCGCGACGTCACGATATCGCAACATCTCTGCCACTTTCTCCTCTGCTCAATTTTCTATCATGATTTTGTGACACCCTCTGCTACCAAGTCTTCTGTGCCATTTGTGTTGCGATATCGCGACACAATTCCTGTCGTGATATCGCGACAGTTTCTGCCTTCAACCTTTTCATGCCATATTTTTCTTCCTGAGCTGACTCTTCTGAAGTGGCTCTCCCACAACTAGATGCTTCTGCTGCAAGTGTTGTTGGATGCTCCTACATCAAGGTGTCATTATCGTAGTAGGTTATGTGATCTCCACAATGGGAGGTGGCATCATCACCTCAATAGGACTCACCCAAGAAAGTCATTATGATGGATATTGTGGAGTCGAGCAATGCTAGAGAGGTTGCTACTCTACAGGTGGAGAATGTTGGATTGAGGAGTTAGGTGGGAATTCAAGCAAGTCATATTTTAGTCACTGGAGGCTTAGCTTACTCAATCATAGGCTCTACTAGGATAGGCTTAGAATCAACTATCCCAAGCTCAAGCATAGCTTGCACAAGCATAGACACAGTCGTGTCAAGTGAGGAGTGGAGCTTCAAGTTAGTCCTTAGGTAGAAATGCACTAATAGAGGTGATCTTACATTCACAATGGGTGACCTTCTATCAGACACTATATTTTTAGGCAATGCTCGAGGGTCAAAGAGCTCCATTGCCTCCATATTTAGCCCCTCTAAGTTGCTTTATATTATTTTTGAGGTTGGTTTTTTGGGTCCCTCAGTTTTATGTTCCTATGTGACCTCTTGATCATGATAGATAGAGTTCTAGAGGCTCTAGGTGATGATATACCAAGGTTTTTTTTTGTGGTATACCCCCTAGTGAATGAGTATGCTAATTTGATTATGGTATACCAGTCGACATTATGTACTTTATATGCCTTTTGAGAGTAATAGTATACTATTGATTTTATTTTATTTTGACTTTTTGATTTTATGTATTATGCAAAATATATTTGTTATTTTTTGATGATCCTCCATAATCATGCTTATGGTCATGTTTGATTACCAATGTACTTTTATCATGCTTAATCAAGACATCGTTGTAGGAGAGATAAGTATGATGTAATTGAAATTTTGTAGTGTAATGTAATTAAATTGTTTGTAGAAGAAATATTATTTGGAAAATATGCCCTTACAATTTTGATCAATCATCAATAGAACTCGAGGATGTGTGTATGCATATGACCATTTATGGAGACTGTTGCTTATGTTGGTCATGAATAAAATCTTGTATGATGTGTTGTAATGCTACCATTGAAGGGTTATGATCCAAAATTACTTTGATATTTATTTATTGAAAGTGATATAGTTGATGATAAGTAATGTGTGTTCTTAAGGTTAATTTTGATTTAAACTTAAGAGAAGTTCGATGCAATGTGGGTGATTAAGCATGAAAAATAGGATAGATGACTTGCGTTAGGCATAATATTCCTAGTTTGAAGTAAATGGAGATATTTTATTAGGATTATCTCATGCCATCATCGCAAAGTCTATATGAAACTACATGACCAAGTAATTATGTATAATCAATGCAATTTTTTTGTACATAAGAAGAAATCATGCAATAAGATGAAATGAATGCATTACATTAGGTGGTAGATATGAGATGCAAGATTAATTGGTTTTTAGGGATAATTGCTTATGCTAAAAATCATGCAAATCCATGAGGATATGGTGAATTAAAATAATAGAAACTTAAGGAGAATCTTGGTCATTTTAGAAATAAATTCAATTTATCAAGAACTAGTGTGTGATTTGTGTATTCATTTTCCATATTGAACTTAATTATGGTATGAAATCTCTCAAGGATCAAATGTGTGTGCTTATAAATTTTATTTACCATTTTTGAGTAAGATAATGATGCAAACCAACTTTTAAGAACCAATGTGTGTGCAAATTATGAATTCATTTACCATGATTTTATGCATGTGGTTGGACTTAATTACTTTGTAATACAAGCCACCAAAATCTAGTTTATTCATAAGTAGATATTGGTGTGTACAAAACAAGGTTGCTAATGTGACAGATATGTCATCATGCATAAGACTAACCCATTGCTAGGCAGGTTTCATTCAACCCATTGTTGTAATGGGGATCACCCCATGATTTTCAAATAACTGAGGAATTATACGGATTCAAGCTCATTACCCCCTTATTTTATTTTTATTTCTTTGAGTAGGGATTCTTTCTCATTTTTGAAAAAGGGAATTTAATTGCTTTATAGTGAAGTCATTTTCTTCCTTTATTTTTTTTCAAAGGATACTTGCCCATTTTAGTAGGGGAGCAAGGGATTTTATTGCTTTAGATAGGGGGAGCTTGTTATTTTGCCAATTCTCAGCATTCTAGACCATGCTCATAATAGGATAGCAAAGGAAAATTTTCATTTACAGAGCAAGGACTACTATGTAGAATCATCTTTATTTGTGTAAAATCATTTCAAGTTGTGTAAGTGTGTTTTGGTTCCAAAGAGGCAGAATCAGTTTCCAAAACTCAAAATTTTCTTAATGAGGAATAGTGATTTTGGTTCGAGAGATATTTATAATCAATATCAAGAATCAAGACTATATTAAAGTGTGAATATTGTGAGTGGTTCGAGATAAAATCTTAATTTCTTTGAATAAAACCAAGATTAACTATGAATATTAATAACATTGATCTAATATTTAGGTGATATAATAACTGGATGTGACTATATACCATATGCAATTGGAAAAAAACTCATATAGGATATATGCAACTAGATGATAGATGATTTATATTAAATGGTTGTGATTATGAATTAAACTACATGTAACAAATATTGTATGTACAATGGTGAAACATGGATTTATGCACAATACCTTTTAAGATGCATTATATTAATTGGTTCCTTAAAGTCTTTTCCACCTAAGGTAGCCAAGTGATATGAACCTGATCCAAAGTTAGTAGTGATGATAAATGGTCCTAGATAATTTGGTTGAAACTTCTCTTTAATATCGGTTTGAGCATTGGTATTTTTATGATTTTCCTTAAGAACTAGGTCTCCAACTTCAAAATATCGAGTATAAACTTTCTTGGAGTATGATATTTTGTGTTTGTCTGGATAATTGCAAATATTCTCTAAAGCGTTTATGTGTTTTTCATCTAATAATTTCATTTGGCTTAATCATCCAACACGATATTCATCTCCTACCTCTACATCTTGAAGTAAAAGACCTAAATAAGAGACTTCAAGCTCAAAAGGAAATATTGCTTTGATAACATATACCAAGACAAAGGGAGAAGTACCTGTAGGGGTTTGAACACCGGTCTGATAAACCCATAAGGCTATATAAAATTGAGTGTGCCGATCATGTCTTGAATTATTAACCAATATTTTAGGATATTAATTAAATTTTTATTGGATGCTTTAGCTTGGCCATTTCCTTGTGGATAATAAGGACTAGACCAATGGCATGGTTTGTATCCACTTTATAAAATATTTAGTTGTTGTTATTATGAACTTATGACTATTAGATGATATTGGATTAATATCCCAATGATGTCTAGGCCCCATTTTGAAAATATGCAAGGGGAAGAAATGGATTGAAGTTCTTGAGCATGAGCATGAAAAATATTTGCATGTCACTAATATTTTTCACATCAATGCACATAATCATTGGCATATTTTTTCATGGAGGGCCAAAAATATTCCATTCGTAGGAGTTTTTTAGCTATGACACTACCACTAAAATGATCTCCGCAAGATCCATTATGCACTTCACTTAGTGCATTTTTGGATTTATCTAGGTTTAGGAATATTAGAATGATACCTTCAAAAGATATTTTATAAAAATTACTTCCAACAATTATGAAATTAACAACTCACTTACGCGACAATCTTTGTTGATTTCTATCTAGACCATCTAGGAATGATCCATTTTGGATAAAGTTAAAGATATCCCCATACTAAGGTTCTAAAGGTGTTTCCTCAATTACAAAAACATACAAGGATGCTAGGCAAGACTCTAATGAATTAGGTTATTGTATTTGGTGAATTATAATAGTAACATGATCGTAATTCAATCCTAAAGGAATGAGAGAAGCAGCTACTACCATAAAATCTACGAAACAGTTACTAGTATAAGGCAAAGCTTCAAGAGTAAAATTCTAAAATAAAGACAGTTTTTAAAACATGTTCTTTATAAGGACAGATTTTCTCATATCAATTTTGGTAGATATTATTAATTTGATTTACCACGAGTTGCGAGTCTCCAAAAATTGATAGGATTTTGATATTCAAAGCTATAGTTGCTCATAGCCTGAGGATCATGACTTCATATTCTACTATGTTATTCATATAGAAAAATTGGAGTTTAAAAGATAATGGAATAAGTTGTTTTTGTGGAGACACAAATATAATTATTGCACCTGCACAACTCATACAATGAGCTCCATCAAAAAACAAGGACTAAGAATCTAAATGATCACCTTCTAAATTAAGGTATTCATTTAAAAATTCTATTGTTAAAGGATGAGTAGATTCAAGAGCAGCAACAAGTTGATCTGCTATGACTTACACTTTAATGTAATTATAGCCAATAAAGTTTGGGACAAACTCACTTAGAGTGAGAACTCATTTTGATGCTCTTCTTGATAAGTAAGGTCTACTCATCAAGTATTGAATGAATCAAATTTTTCTATAACAAATATTTTTTGAATAAGCATATAGTGGCGTAGTTTTTGTGTAGAGAACACAATAGCTAAAAAAGCTTTTATAAATGTGTATAATGAGTTTCATAGCTTACAAATGTTTTTCTAATGTAATAAATGACACGTTATTTCTTATCCTCATCATGTTGTGCTAGCATTTCTCCTAACACAAGTTATGAGGCAAAAATATATAAGATAAAAGGATATTCTGGTCGAGAAGAAACAAGTATTTGTGGTGTAAGAAAGTATTTTTTGAGAGCTTCAAATGCTTCTTGACACTCATCATCCCATTTAAACAGGGTATCTTTATTAAGTAACTTAAGAAAGGATTGACATTTATCTACTAATTTATCAATGAAATGACAAATGGATTGGAGCTTACCCTTTAGAATTCTAAGTTGTTAGGATTCAATATCCTAACCCCTAAATCATTTAAATAATTAATTATCCATTCATGTTATTTCCAATTGGACCATTGTGTTCTTTCATAATAACCCTAGATAGATATAAAATAGGAATAGATATTTTATGAGAAATCATCCAGGAAAGTATAAAGAATATAATTCATTTTAATCCATTGGAAGGATCTCCTTACCAATGCAATAATGATTCATTTAAAATAGTGATTCAATATTTTCTTCTGCATATTTTAGTATTAAAATTCCAAATATTTCATTACATAAATAAGATAGGTTCAAGGAACCTATCATCTGGTATCACAGCGGTTCACAATCAAGAACAACCTTCCAATCTATGTCATTCTACACCATAAATAGTTGTAAGCCCCTGTGAACTAATTCATGGATCTTGGGCTACATTATGTGGAGGTAAACTATGTGTAATCCATCATCTCTTGCTAAATCATCTCCAATGATAAACAAAGCTTCTAAATCTAGCATTTACAAGAATATTTTTTCCAATTCTCATATTTGCTCGATGTTTGTCAATGATAACACCTTCCACAACCTATGTCATTCTACTCATAAATCCCATATATCTCATACATCATGTTAATAGTTCACCAAATTTATTTTACATGCAATTAATTCACAATATTCAGGTGTAAATCGTTCGTAGTTGTAATCTATTTTCTACTACACTGTAGATGAGTTTACACATACAAAATTAATTTTGCACCTGCACCTTCTTAATGATACCTTCATCTTTCTAGAAATGACAAATAATATTTGATGACCTAAAACCTTGGCAACCCTAAGGTTTTCATTTAATTTTTTCTACCATCAAAACTCATCTGATGTTATTGTGTTTTCCTAGTGGTTCGATGAATTTTTGGTAGGTTAAACAAAATATTGGAGAGAATTAAAATTAAAACCTAAGGTTTTTAAAAATTTCCATCGTCGATAAAGACTCATCATCAATAAAAAATATTTTATGGTCAATGATTAAAATCTACCATCGCTTCTTTATTTTGGGCACAAATTAAAGGTGAGAATTATCCCACATCCTTCCCAAGGAGGGAAGAAAGGGGATATAAAAATTTCACTCCACACTAATAACATCGTGACCACCCAATGGTGGTCACATAGCTTCCTCTCCCACCTATTCCCATGTTCCAATTGTACTTTGTTTCTGCTATCCTTGTCTATCCGCACCCTTCGCTCGTGCCTAGCCTATCGTGCTACCTTGTCCCTTCCTCAAACATCTCGTCTATTATGTTGCCTTGTCTATCCACTAGTTAGTGCTACATCTTGTCTGCATCACACCATTTAAAATCTAATCATTTATATTTCTAACCATTGATTATTTAAAAATATGACCATTGGGAAGGCTCAATTTAAAATTAAAGTTGCTAAAAACAAATTTTTGGCTAACTAAATTCAAATTTTGAGCCAACTATATTTCAATTTTTTTCCATTTTTTTTTATTGAAAATTTGAATTTTTTCAAACTACTCCTTGAATAGCTGATGGATGGAAATTGCAAGACCTTACTCTCAAAAAATTCCACCAAGAATTTTACCAATTTAAGGACCAAATTTCTCAAGAAAATCTAACTATGAGGTAGGAATTTGAGCAAATAATATCAGCAATGGACTTGAAACGGATACCTATAATCACTTTGTTGATACACTACATCAAAATATGGCACTAGTTCAAGTTGGTGCCCACCTCACCGGAGGGCCAACACACCCGACACCACTTGGAGGGCCACAAAATTCCATCCTTCCTAAAACTACTAAATTGGATTTTTCCAAATTTGAAGGAGGTGACCCCACTAACTGGATTTATGGGTAGAATAGCACTTCTCCCTCTACCAGATCCCTGAGGTACAAAATATTCGTATTGCATCTTTCCACCTTAAAAATCATGCCACCCAATTGTACTAGTGGTACAAAAAAACTACTGGAACCCCCACTTGGCTAGACTTTGCAAAAAATCTATTGGTATGATTTTTCCCTAGTAAATTCAAATATTTCATGGGAACCCTTAATAATCTCTGTCAAACCACTTTGGTGCACAAATACCAAGCTCAATTTAAAAAATTGACCAATTGTACATCAAGGTTGGATGCCTCATTCTTTCAAATTTGTTTCATCAGTGGCTTGAAGGAAGAAATCTGGATAGAAGTACAAATT
Source organism: Wollemia nobilis (assembly GCA_028583015.1). Lineage (NCBI taxonomy): Eukaryota > Viridiplantae > Streptophyta > Pinopsida > Araucariales > Araucariaceae > Wollemia > Wollemia nobilis. Next base: position 5,176,410 of record JAQPPZ010016710.1, on the reverse strand, counting down.
TTCAGTCCCACTACCATGATGTAGACCATTGGATTATCAAATTAGTAGAAGATAAATTCAATGCTCAATATCAACTAGGAAAACCACCTATTGGAACATCACAAATCCTTTCCACTACCCACACACCTAATCAAATCTTACTAATTAAACATATAAGCTTTGAGAAAATGAAGGAAAGAGGAGAAAAAAGCCTTTTTTATCATTATGATGAGAAATTTATACCCAATCATAAATGTATTACACCAAAACTATATATTCTAGATGCAACTGATCCTTGTAGTTCAACCAATGAAGAAAATAATATCAAGGTAGAAGTAGTGATGGATACACCTGATGATAGTGCTAAAGGTCCACTAGAAATTTCTTTTAATGCCCTCACCAGAAATGCTTCTCATCCAACTATGAAAATTCTAGGGTCTTTCAAATCACAAAACCTCATTGTGCTTATTGACTTTAATAGTACCCATAATTTCATCAACCCATGTATGGAAAAATAATTTAACTGCTATATACAACCTTGTAATAGTTTTGAGGTCATGATTGACAATGGAGGAAGGATAGCATGCAAGGGAAAGTGTCAAAATATTAAGCTCACCATGGGTGATTACAATATGAAAAATGGCATGTATGCATTTCCATTAGGAGGATGTGATATTGTCTTAGGAGTGCAATAATTACGAACACTCAGAACAATCCAATGGGATTTTGAGAAATTATTGATGAAATTCAAAATAAATAATCAAACATATACTCTTAAAGGATTACAATAAGGACCTTCCCAAGTAGTAATTTCTCACCGAATGGAGAAAATTATTCACAAATGAGGTAAGGGAATGGTTTCCCACCTATTTTATATTCAAGCCATCGATGAGAAATAAAAAGAGGTACCAAAATTACAATAACTTCTAACGCACTATTCTAGCATATTTCATGCACCAAAAGGGTTTCTCCCCACCATTGTTCTACTCCTACTATTCTTCCTACCAATCCCCCACCAAAGCTTCAACCTTCACGATATCCTTGCTTATGGAAATATGACATTAAATTGGTGCAAGAACTTGAGCAAATGCTACTTGGGAAGCACTTCATCCATCCCAACAACAATTTCCTCACTTTCAGCTTTGAGGATAAATATGCTTTTAAGGAGGGTGGCATGTTAATATTCAATATCCTAACCCCTAAATCACTTAATTAATTAATTAGTCATTCATGTTATTTCCAATTGGACCATTATGTCATTTCACAATAACCCTAGATAGATATAAAATAGGAATAGCTATTTTATGAGAAATCATCCAAGAAAATATAAATAATATAATTCATTTTAATCCATTGGGAGGATCTCCTTTCCAGTGCAATAGTGATTTATTTAAAACAATGATTCAATATTTTCTTCTACATATTTTAGTATTAAAATTTGAAATATCTCATTGCATAAATAAGATAGCTTCAAGTAACCTATCATAAGCTCTATTAAAGTTTTTGGTGATGGCATATTTATAATATCCTAGATTTTGATAGGATCTATCTCTATACCTCACATAGATACAATAAATCCCAAAAACTTACCAGATTTTACTCCAAACACACATTTGTCCAAGTTTAAATGGACTTTGTACTCATGGAGTCTATTAAAGACTCGACGTAAGTCAGGAATATGGTCTTACTCCTTAATGGACTAAAATATGATGTCACCTATATAATTATGCAAAATTTCATATATCATATCATGAAATACATATGTCTAGCTCATTTATAATTTGCCCCAACATTCTTTAGATCAAAGGGCATTACTTTCCAATTAAAATTTCCCCATGGTGTAATGATGGCAATTTTAGATTGATCTTCTAGTGCTATACAAATTTGGTTGTATCCTAAAAATCCATCTATAAGGGATAACATCCCACTTCCTGCTATTAATTTGATAATTTGATCCATGTTAGGAAGGGAAAAGTCATATTTGGGACATGCAACATTGATGTCCTTAAAATTAGTACATACTCTGAATTTAGAAATCTATTTTTTGGATACTAGAACTACATTAGATATCCAATCAGAATAGTGAATAGCTTGAATGAAATCGAAATCTAAATTTTTTTGTAATTCCTCTTTAACCAACAAGGCTACTTTAGGATGTATTTTTCTAATTTTTTATTTTACTAGTTTAGCATTGATACAAACTACCAAATGGTTCATAGCTATAGAAGGATCCAAGATGGTCATATCTGTATATGTCCATGTAAATATGTTAGGATATTCTGTAATAAGTTTTAAATATTTAATTTGCTCTTCCTTGCTCAAACCAACTCCTATTTTCACCATGTGAGGATTGATTTCTATTTTGATATTAATTTTTAGAATGTCTTCTACCACAATACTCAAGTCCTTTTTTAAGTTGGGAGGGATGGGTGAAACACCCATTTCTTGAATTTATTCTAAGGAAAGTTTGACTAGTTCATATTGTGTATTTGTTGTTTGAACATGATCTATGCATGGGATGGACCGATAAAAGAAGAAACTATTTCAAATGATTTCTTCATGAGGTATGTCACAAAATATGTCTCCTCCTCCACATCATCTAGAGCAGCTATTATTTTTGGATGAACCATCGAAATCATATTGTAAGAAAATAAATGAGTTTTCTTTCCCTTCTTAATATCCATTAAATGTTTTTGATTGTCTAAATATTCACTATATGTGATTAGGTTATCATATTCATCAAAGGGGAAATGTTGAAAGTTTTTAGGAATATATCCTATACCACATTGGGCAGGCCATTCCTCAACCTCAAAAGGTTCATGTGTGTCATTTTAAAAATGACCTAAACCTTTACCTTTATACCCCATATCACACATAATTTTCTTAGATTTTATATATTTATTGGAGAAATAACATTGAGCAAAACTATTTTCATAAAATGTAAAGCTCATTTTCTTAATGTTGATTTTATCTGGGGAACATCCTATGGAAATAAAGGTATAATTTCCAACATGATATATATTTTACCATTTTCAAGGTAAACCTATTGTATGTGGGGATGGTGGTAATTGAGACAAGACCATGGAGTCTTGTACAATAAAATTAACATGTTCAGTTGGTGCTAATATGGTGGATAAATACGGTAAAGCATAATCTACTTGATGATGTAGAAGGATAATTAGCACTATAAGGCATAGGTATGTTACAAGGAGGCGGTGGATCAAGTATTGGTATAGAGGACTTAGGAAAATTAGGTGCCAATGATGATAAGGCTGGACAAAATAGAATATTAGTGGGTTTCGTCATTGCACACATTTCAAAAGGTCTAGGGTCTCCATGAATGGTGAATGAATTTATTTTTAAATTTAAATTTTATACATTGATCTAAAGTAGAGGGGACTGCCCTCATTACATTTATCCAAAGATATCCTAAAAGAATGTTGTATGATGTTGGACAAGATACAACAAAAATGGATGCATCCAAAATTCTAGGACCAACTTGTAATGGAATGGACATCACACCACAAGCTTATTGGGTTTCATAATTAAAGGCTTTAATAATCATTTCAGTTCTTAAATCCTCATTTCTAAATCCAAACCTCTTGAAAAAATCATAAGTGCAAATATTCAAAGATGAGCCATTGTAAATCAACACTCTTTTAACACACACATCTCCAATTAATGTCATTATGTATAGAGGATTATCCCTATGCATACTCTAAGGAGGAATATCCTTATCATGAAAATCAATGCAGTCAACTCTATGATAACCTACAATATTAACAACAGTAGTTGGCTCTATATCCTGAGGTACCATAATTTGACTTAGGGTATTCATTAATTCTTCCCTATGAATAAATTAAGTCCTAAGAAGATCAAGAAGAGAAATTCTAGCTATTGTATTAGCTAGTTATTCATTGATATCAAAATAAGTCTTCTATTGAGGTTGAACTAAATTATTCCCTTTATGAGGTGGTTTTAGAAAAAAGGTGGTTGATCTATATCATTTGGTTGAGTTGTAGGTAATTAAGGTTGAGAATTTTGAGCTTGTACCTATTGCCTAGTAATGGATCCAATTGTACCCACAATGTTATTTGATTGATGTGGTGATTTTTAAGTGATAAATGAATTGGAAGAGTCAAACTGAATAGAGTGAGATTTTTAAGTTGATGCTTGTTCTATGGAAAGAAGTTGTTGTGAAGAGGGACAAGTTATTATCATTCTTAGAAATGGCTCTTATGGAACTAAAAAATCTATAATGGGTAGGATTAGTTCTGATTCATCTTCTGAACTATTGGAGTGAAGAGAACTAATGTCTACCTCTAATTCCAAGTCACTTTTTGTGTACTATGAATATGAAGATTGTAACTTTCTTTCTTGAAATTTCTCAATTGTAACTATGGATTGAGTAGGCACAAATATAGTTTGTGGAAGTTGCAATGGTAGGTGATTACTAACCATTCCTACATAACATGTTGGATGAGGCACACTCTTATAATATAGTTGATTCACAACTTCCTTACCACAATTGGATAATGGGTTTTGGAATATGTCTATATTTTGATTAATATTTTGTACTTGTTGTTTTTGTGCGTTTTGTGGAAGATTGACATTTGGTGGAGGAATTTCCACTTCTAGATTTATGTTTTCAATTAAATCTTGCACCAAATATTTTAATCTCCTACAAGTGTTGGTTGGATATCCATAAACTAGATGGAAACCACAATGTTTGTTTGGTCTATACCAATTCTAGGAAGTGTCAAATTGTCGTACCTTTGGTAATTTTATCAACCCTCTTTCTACCCATTGTGGTAAGACCATTGTCAAAGGTTGATTCAACCTTGTGAAATTCTATTGTGGAGGTTTTTGAGGTGATTTTAATACAAAATTGTTTGTGGTATCTATGGTATTAAAATTTTGAGGAGGTCTATTGTTCGTGATACCATCTCCTACCACATGCTTGTTCTTATATTTATTTTTAGATGATTTATCTTTATCCTTATTTTTAAATTATCCTCTTATGATAACGGCTTCTTCCACCCTTCTTTCTAAATCTATAGCTTGATCAAAAAAGGTTATAGTGGAAATGTCCAACTCATAGGACAATTGTTCTTGTAGGTTTCCAATGAATATTTCTAGCATTTCTCTTGGAGGTAGAGCAAAATTTAATTTGCCCAAGATTTTTCTCCATTGGGCTAGAAATTCTATAAAATATTCTTCTTTTACTTGTTTTAAATTGTACAAATTCTTAATTGTGACATGTCTTTCTATGTATGCATCAAATTGATGTACAAATAACTTCGTAGTTTCTTCAAAGTTTCTTAAGGAGTGTGTCGGGAGTTGATAATACCATTCCAAAGCCATGCCTCCTAAGCTTTTTAGAAATATTTTAAACAAAAACATATCATCATATGAAATGTCATGAAAATTTGTCCTAAACATATGAATATGCTCGATCGAATATTCAATCCCCTTATAAATTGGTAAAACTGGCATGGGGAAACATTTAGGATATGGTCTAGCGGCAACAAAAGGATCCAATGGTTGGTTTCACATTTCCTTATAACTGCATGTAGGGCAATAAGGATCTATTTGATCTAATCGTGAATCTAATTGTTTGACTATAGCTTAAATATTATATGGTTTCCCATTGTGTCTATTTTATGTTGCTATGTTTACACAGGGAGGGTAATATGTAGGTGTTGTTGCCACATAAGGAGTTGGAATGGTAATACTATTGTGCATAGGATTTGAAGTAGAAGGATTAAGGAGCTTACAAGGAACTATATTTTGTTGAGAGGTTGGTTGAGAATAAGTAGGTATTTGCACATTTTTATTTTTTTTAGATGTAGAAGCTTGAGCAAATCGAATGTTAAAATATTGAGAAAGAAAATTATTGTTGGCAGAGGAAGAAGTTTTTTTTGGTGGAAGTAGTTGTAGTGGCCATAAAAAAAGGTTTGTATTGTTGTGCCATAGATGTTTGAATTTGAGAATGAACATCTTGAGAAGGTGTAATTTAGGTAGTACCTAATGAATGATCATTATGAGTGGCATGTTGTAATGGTGGGAGATTATAACTCGCATATGTCTCTAGTTGAGGGTAAATTTGAAAAGCTTCTTCCAAGCTGCTTCAATTAAAAAATTGCCTCTCTTAATTTGATTTTCTATTTCAAAGTAATTAGCGAGGGTGGAATTATTATGAGCTATAATTTCATAGAAATCTTGCACAAATTCAAAATGAATGTCCCCTTGAGGTCCCACTTTAGGGTCAAAAGGGTCAATTGTTTCATCTTCTTTATTTTGTTCTATTTGTGCTACTTATTCTTCTTGAATTTCTTCTATCTTTATTTTGGTATTAGGGTTTTTAGTATCCGACTCCCCTTTGGAGCCAGTTGCCACATGTTTATCATTCCTTAAGGTTTTAGGCATATTTTATTTTTTTTCAATGCTACTCCTAAGTTTTTTTTTATATTAAATTAAAAAGGCTTGTTTACTAAGTATTTACAAAAAAATTAAGTAACAGATCTAAGGTGATTTTACTCTTCTCAAAATATCTTATAGATGTCATTAATAGGCTCTAAGTCTTTTGGGATCATAAAATATTCTTATTATAACACAAATTCCTTTTTCAAAAGGTGAATGAAGTGAAAAAGAGTAATATTATTAGTACTAGAAGTAGGGAGTTGGAATTGAAGCTTGTGGTAAAAAATCTGAAGAGGACTGCTCTAGGTTCTTTACAATATCATATTTTTTATTCAAAGGTTATCTCCTTATCTTCTAGGTTTTCTAGGAATTTGTGAATGGTTAATGACTCTTCAAAATAGCTTTCCCAAGGGTAGATCATGGAATGGACACTAGCCCTCTTATTTTCTAACCAACGTTCACAACTCCTTTTAATTTCAAAATAATGGAAGTAATAAGCTACCTAAATATTTCATTATGTCAATCCTCTTAATATGTTTTAATTCTGCATCTCTTATCTTAATGAGATAAAAGTTTTGCCAAAAGTTTCCTCAATTTTTCCTGTTGCTCCTAAAGAAGATGTTGACTTCTTTTTGTGTAAGTTCCTTCCTAAGGTCTATGAGTGTGGAATATCTAACACTATTATACACCATTTAAAAATTTTCTATATTTAGATTTTTTTTTGAGAAATAAAAAAGTAAAAGTTAAAAATATAAAAAGAAAACTCAAAACAAAGAAAACTTTTCTTCTAACTAACATTTTCTTTTTGAACTATTTTGCAAGTTTTAGGCCAAATTGTCCCATTTTTAATTAGGATTTAACCTGGATGCCTACATAAAAATTCTTCATGGTGAAGTCCAAGCCATTATGAATCCCAGGTCCTACCTGTTGGGCACTGAATTGCACCAAGTTTTCACTTGAAACTGTGGCTATCTATCTTCCTATTTTCTATCCAGGCTTGCACCTGATAGCTACAACTCAACACCCAACATTGGATGGACCAAAACAAGGGTTTCCAATCCAACCTCCAGAGTAGGCTGGTTCCTTATCAACTTATCAGATTGTTGAAACAATTATGCTCTCTTAGGGTTTGAGGTTTAGGGTAAGAGAATATTAGGGTTAGAGAAATGCAAATAATAGTGGATGAATAGGTTAATAGCATTGCACTATACTCAGACCAACATTATCTCAAATTAGATTATCTCTTATCTATTAAAGCACAATAGAGAAATAATGCAGTAAGCAATTTCAATATCCAAGCAATGATAATCCAAATAATAGAATTCACCAATACCTAGATTTCACATAAATGTACTCCCTAACAACATAGAACAAACTCAGAAGCAAATTTCAATTATTGTAATAGCTAGTAATCCATTAATTAGGCACAAAATAACCATTAAAGCATTTACAAAAATACAACTAAAGAATCTGAACCTCTGATATCAAGCATGAGAACACATATTTGAGGTGAAGATCAATGTAATGCTCCTTCCATTATATTTTTAGGAATATTTACAATAGCATAGGAAAACATGCTAGAGCCAACCCTTAAAAATGAGGGTTCAACCTCTACTTATAGTTTTGAAAAATTAAAATAATCAAGAAGCATTACAATGATCTTGTTTTGATAGCACAACAGAAAGATATAGCTAGCATCAGCTCACAGGTTCATCCTCTAGGAAATCCATCAAAAGAAGGTCCACCATGGAATCTCAAGGCCTTTGCAACTTGTTGGTCATTAAAAAAAATTGGAGTTTCGATCATTGGAGATCATGCCTTTCTGTTGATTATTCTTGGGAGTGATCTACCATCGTCAATCTATAAGCACCTCTGGTTTTATCTTCTAGAAAAACTTCGATGCTTTATCTTCCAATTGACTATTACCAATGCAAAAATTTCCCTTAAACATCAAATATTCGTCGATATAACCTCCACCATTGATTATCCTTATCATATGGTTCAGATACAATATGGCATGAGATTTATCAAAATGGCGAGGAGAATCAAGCACCATCCTACTTTAAAATATTGATGACATAATATTTCTACATCAGAAGCTATGGAATCTCCAATCTGGATCCCTGATATCTGAACATCGAATCCGTTCTTAGTTATTCATAATACATTATATTCCACATCATCTTCTTTAGTATACATTAGAATGTTGATAATATCATCCTTTCTTTATTGCTTTTGTGAATTTCATTTTGGATAGAACAAGTGCACAAGCAAACATGCTAATCTAGACCCATCATGATGTGAGGTCACTCCTTCTTCATTCTGGATAAAATTCATGATAAAACACCCTACCATGTCACCATTTTAGGTTCGTAGTTAGTCATATAACCCTTTGTCATGAATCTATACTTTCATCATTCCATTGTCCCACCTTGTCTTCATTTCAAAAAGGAAACACTTCATTTGTCCTCTGAATCACCAATCTGCACTTCTTTGCCACTGATATCATCATTTCCTTGGAAATTTTGTAGATTTGATGGTAGCACTAATTTTGATCTGAGCAACAAAATAATTTCCTAGAATCAAGAATTCCCATACTTAGTCACTCACAAAGATGCCAATCCATATTATTTCATTGTTGATGTCATCATTTCCTTGGAAATTTTATGGATTTGAGACCCGCCACTATTTCGGAGCCAAAAATAAATCGCCCAAAATTGCTTCAAGTATGAAAACTTCACTAACTATTGTATGGGTTCATATATTCTATTCCGGATATGTTTCAAAGTGCACTGCAAGAAATACAGAATGATGACTCTATCACTTAGGCAAAATTCTATAATTTTTTACTAAGTATGTGGCCATTTTGGGCCTACATTCTAGCACCTCCCGGGTGGATTTTCTTGCAAATCCAATTGAACTCAAAGTCTTATCCATTGGGCCTTAGGAGTCAAATATACTTCTCAATATATATATATATATATATATATATATATATATATATATATATATATTACAAAATGACTTCCATACAAACACTACTCTCTGGATGTTTTATCAATTTGTTGAGAGAGTAGAGATTAATATCTAATTGATGTCAAAAATACTTAGCACTAATCTGTAAATACCGGTTATTGCTATTTTCTTAAGAACTATACACAATTGTACTCCCTTTATAAAGCCTTATTACACCAAGTATACCTTCACATAAAAACACTGCTCTGTGGGCTTCATGCCTTTATTACTTATTTCTGAAAAATTGTCAAAGTAAAAACATAAATACAAAACTTATGAATATGTACAAAATAAAAAAAAACTTAAGTGTGAGCCCCTTCTAGGCCTGTAGCTGTTTCATATTGTTATCCTTATTATTTTTTTTTAGAACTTTTTGAAGAAATTTAATTACAAAGTGCGGAAATTAAATCTAAATACAAAGTGCAAAAAGGAGGGAAAATAATTATACAATGTATATACATATGTTACAATGAGCTCACTACTTATACATAGTAGATCTTGAGGTGAAAACCATTTACTAGAATGGGTTGTATGTTTCCTTCAAGACCTTCCAGCTGAAATACATTGGACTCCTTAGCTTCCACTATTATGAAAGGACCATCCCAAAAAGAATCAAACTTTTCATGCTTTCATGGTTTCGCTCTGTCAAAATTCCATCTGAGAACTAAATCCCCAACTTAGAATTTTTTGAACCTAGATTTCTTATCAAAACATGCTTTAATGTGTGATGAATGCTTTTAGAAACTATCATATGCATGATCTCTACTCTCTTCTAACTATAGCAAGTGTGTTAACCTAGTTTTTATAGGATATTCCTCTGATTCTTATTCTATACTGACAAGATTAAGTGCTCGAATCTCCAAATGGATTGGAAATACTACCTCCTTTCCATATACTAGTGCATAAGGAGAAGTCTTAATGGATTTTTTAATAGGAATCTTGTCTACCCACAAAGCTTGGTCTAGCAATAGGTGCCAACTTCTTTTATTACCTTCAAGAGATTTATTCAAAATCCTTAATAGGTTCTTATTGGTAGACTCTGCAAGCCCATTACATTGTGGGTAATAATTTGAAGTATTTTTAAGAGTGATGTCATACTTGTTGGAAAACTCAATGTACTTGGATCCTATGAAAGTAGGGTCATTGTCACTCACCAAGGCTTCTAGAAATCCAAACCTGGAAATCAAATTTTCCATAAAATTGATCACAACCTCATGGTCTGCCCTCGTAGTGGGGATGGCTTCTACCCATCTGGTAAGATAATCTATAGCAATCAAAATAAAATTATGCTCTACTGAAGAATTAGGGTTAATAACCCCTATGAAATCTAGTCCCCATTGTTGAAAAGGCTCCTCGACCTATATAGGCCTCAGGGGAGATGAAGCATCTCTTGTTATTCCAACATACCTCTGACATTTGTCACAATCTCAAGTAATTTTACAAGCATCAGTGAACACAATAGGCCAATAATAGCCTACTCTTATTATCTTTAAATTTGTAACCCTGCCTGAGCTATGACCACCGGTTGATCCTCCATAAAATTATTCCATGAATCTTTTTTGTTGGTCATATTTCAAAAAATTTAGGAGAATTCTATCCAAGTTTCTTTTGAACAACCCTTCAGGTAGCAATACATATTTTAAAGCATTAATTCTATATCTCCTTATTTGAGATGCATTCAGGTTAGGTGTGAATACTCTAGTTTAGAAATATCTAATCATCTGATCAATCCAATCAGAATAAGCAGTGTATACTATCTCCACTTGAATCTTCTTTTTTTGTGTAACAAGTTATCGCTTCAGCCAATGCTGAAGCTTCTATTAACCCTTGGCACAAAGCCCTACCTCTTACTAGCTTGGTGGGATGTATTTCTACATTATATTCTTGGATATTAGTAATCCAACTAGCTCTTTTATTACCTAGGTCACCCTATAAGATAAAAATCCTTACATCTGGATGAACCACATACACCAAGGTTTTGCTGTGTATCAGATATTACCTAAAATTCTTCAGTAACTTCATCATAGCAAACACTTGTCTTTCAATGAAGTTATATTTGACCTGATAATCATGCAATGTTTGGCTCCAAAATAACACAGGGTGTTCATCCCCTTGATCATATTTTTGGGTAAGTATTGAGGCATAACTTTCTTCCATTCCATATGCATAAAGAATAAAATATTTATTGAAATCTGTGTTCACAAAAATTGGATCTGTTGCAATGGACTGCTTTATGACCTCGAAATCTTCTATCCTGGCCTTAGTCCACTTGAACTCGGTCTTTTTCTTGAGTAGTTCAAATATAGGCCTCATGTTTTGTGCAAAATTAGAAATGAATTTTTTGATAAAGTTTATTTGGACTAGGAAATACTGCAAAGTCTTCTTATTCATAGCCAAGAGAAGAGCAAGAATTGCTCTAATCCTATTTGGATCTATGGCCATACCTTCCTTTGAGACTACATCACCCAATAGTTTTCCCTCATAAAATACAAAGAATGACTTCTTAGGATTGAGTGAAATGCCAAATTCTCTGCACTTCTAAAAAAATTATTCCAAATGAGACAGATGGTCCTTTTTATCATGGGAAAACACAGTCATGTCATCTAGGTAAATTAGAATAACTTTGTTAATAAGTGTTCCAAAGGCATAATCCATGGCCCTATGAAATGTAGCTCCTACATTGGATAGCTCAAAAGGCATTATCTGGTAGGAAAATGTACCCCATTTTGTGGTAAATATTGTTTTGTACTGATCCTCATCCTTTACCCAAATTTGGTTGTATCCAGAGTAACCATCTAGTAGTGAGAATATCTCTACTCCTACAACTACTTGTAAGATCTGATCAATCTGTGGTAGGGGGTAGTGATCTATTAGGGATGTTTGATTTAGATTTCTAAAATCCACACATAAGTGTATATCCCCATTCTTCTTTCTTACAAGTACCAAATTGGCTACCTAAGTGGAATATTTTATTGGATATATTATCTTAGACTTTAACATATTTACAATTTCTTCTCTGATAATGGCCTCTATCCTTGGATTGATAGGCCTTTGTTTCTTCCGGAATGGTTTTGCATTAGGATCTAACTCAATAGTATGCTAGATAATCCTTTTTTCATACACCTTGAGGTCCTCATATGACCAAGCCACAATGTCTTGGTACCTCAAGCATAAAGCTTTAATATCTTCTGATTCCCTAGGTGAACATTGGATTCCAACATTAATCTTATTTTCTATTCCAACCTCTACTTCTTTATAGATCCTTTCGCTGACCTTCATGGCTTTGACCTTCTTTCTATCCTCATTATTGAACAAACTTTCAAGGGTGACCAACCCTCTTGGGATATGATTGTTTCTTAGTTGGATAATGTCTTGTTGATCTATTTCTTCCAAGTTCTCCTCTTGGACCATTGAGAGACATGCCTCCCTTACCAAAAATTCAAGAATTTGTTCATCACTTTCAAAAACCTACCAAAAAATCTGCTTGTCTGGTACTGCAGGCCTAAAAATCATTTTAATTCCCTTGGTCTTCTTGGTTCCAAAGTCTATAGAAGGGTTGAATTTTTCTCCCTTTGTTGCTAATGAATCAGCTAGGGTATTTTTTTCTCTAGGTACAAAGATTAAATTTAGGGCATCAAATGATTCCATAAGGTCCCATACCCCATTTTTGTAAGCTTTTAAGTAATGGTGCTTACTATTGCACCTATTCCTTACTTGGTGAACTATCAACTTAGAATCACCATATATGTTCAGAATATTGATACCCATACTCTTTGCTTGTATTAATCGAAGAAATAGAGCCTCATATTCTACAACATTATTGGTACATGACCATGTCAGTCTGTAATAAAAATTCTTTATCCCTTCTGATTGTGATTGTAGGACTACACCAGCTCCTGCACCATTTTTGCATTTGGCACCATCAAAGTGCATAACCCATGTTTCTTTGTCTCTTAGGGATTGATTACATATAGTAGGGAGTTTCTTTTATGATTCATTTGTGATGCTATATGTACCCATACTAGTTCCAAATTGACTATATTCTTCTCTAAAAGGCAACTCATCTTCAATGTCTAACTCCTCAATATTTTCTACTAGCTCAAATTCCTCCAAATGATTAAGATTGCACATATCTTCTTCAATATTCTCAATATGATAAGCCACTAGTTTCTCAGGTGTTATCCTTATCCTTTTTCCTTTGAAATGGATTATCATGCTAGAATATTCCATATACATACATCCTCCTAGCTTTGTAGTAAACTCTCTTGAGAGGCATAATTCAAAATAGGGTTCTAAGTCCACCACAACTATTTCTTACACCACTATCACCTCAGGGGCTCTATGCAACCTCATCAGTACATATTTAATAACTCCAACTATCTTAACATGTGTCCCATCTAGTTGTAACACTCTAGGACAAGATCGAGTATACTCCATACCCATCTCTTCATAGACCACTTTAGCCATTACTATAGTTTATGCTTCTTAGTAAATCATACAATTTTGGACTACCTAACCTTCCATTCTTAAGGATATATAGAAAGGAGGAGGCTTATTATTTAGCACAGTAGGTGTCATTTCTTTCTTTTTTGATGGAATACTAAGGATTGTGGTGACCAACCTATTTTGTGGATTTTTATCGAGGGAATCTTTAAGCAAGTCAATCTGACCCAAAATGAATAGAGTGTCATATAGGCTAGCTTTTGAGGGGATTATCTTCATTTCTTCAACAATGTTGTACTCAGATTTAGTCAAAGAGAGTTTTTCTAGCCCTCTTTCCAGCTCACCATATCTTCTTTTATATTTTTGGGTGGTTTCTAATCTTTGTATTTTAGTAATAGAGGGGAACTTGAGCCTTTCTTGATCTTCACCTTTAGATCTCATTCAGTCTCCCTCTATTTCCCATTCTGGTCTCTTTGGAAGAGTATATGTCTTCTATTTTCCCTTAGCTTGGGGAATAGGTAAAGTATCACTACCTTGAAGAGAGGAGTCAACTTTCTTCTGAGAAGGGACTTGGAAATACCCCATTTTTTGTGGATCCACTTGCAAATATTTATTTCTAGACCTTGTCATAACAACTATTGGACTTTCTTCATCCAAACCTTTTCTAGCCATGATCTGATCCGGGTGCCATAACATATTGAGTCTTCTCTTTTTATTCCTCTAAGCTTGATCCATAGCTTGTTGAACATGGTGTTGATACATCACACAAGACTGTGAGTCATGGGGATTATTGCATACTAAGCACCAAACATTTACAAGAGTAGTATCTGAAAAGCATTCTGACTCCTCATATTCTACATTCACCCTAACCCCAGTACCGTTACTAGGACCAGGTCTCTGATATTTGTTTACATATGGGAATCTCCTCTGTTGTGACCTTTCTTGATCTCTTTTTTCCGTTGAATTCATTCTGTTACTCAAGTTTTCAAGGTATTTTGTTTATCAAGGATAGCATAAAGCTCTTGAGATGGTTGAGAAGGAAGGGGAGGAAAAGGAACTACCAAAGGTGTTGACCTTGGTTGAGGGATTGCATTCATATTTGGAGTTGGGGATGATAAAGAAAATGGATCTATGAAATATGGATTGGCTGCTAGACTTTGGCTGCTAGTGGTTTTTGTGTTATATGATAACATAGTTTTGGGAGGAAGTCTTCTAACATTGATCAGGGTGTTCTCAGCATGAACCGTTGCATTGTAAACTTGGGGGAAGGTTTCTACTCCTGATTGTTGTGTCTGCAACCCTAACTTAGATCCAAGAGCTTAGATATAATACATATAATCCAAACATGTAGCTGGTCAGGTAGTGGAGGGAATTCTTTTCCATGTTCTACTAAATCTCAAATTAAAGTCCAAGATAGTTTCTTATTGATTTTTTTGCATATATGTAAATTGGTTAAGTAGAGAAAAATGATCAATAGATTCTTTAAATTCTTCTATGAGCAACTCAGCCAATGCTTACCATGAAGTAATGTAATTGTATTATAGAGTTCTAAACCAATGCAATATCTTTCCTTTGAAGGATAGGGCTAGAATTATGACAATAATATTTTCTTCTTTTATGTTGTGGATTACTGCTAGATTCAAGATATCCTAACAGTGCTCATAAGCTATTTTCCTAGATCCATCATAAGTGGGAATATCCTTAGATACAGCTTGGGGAATTACATCCATTTAGGATAATTTAAGGGGACTAGTTGTGTTCCAGTTGAGATACTTCTATAATGACTAATTGGGAGACACATTTTGTGACATACTTCCTACTATAGGTCTTATTGGGGGAACTACTAGATTTTCTTCCAGAAGTTGTTCCTCCTTGAGGAAATACTGATCTAAAATTTTGGTAATAGCAACCCCTATTTAAGGTAACTCACAGTAAAAGTAGGAATTAGGGTTATTTATTTTGAAAGACCTGGTATACATAAAAGGCTACTAGTCTATAGGGATAATATTTTTACTGAGTCTAATGACCAGGGATTCTCCAGGTGAACTTTATTTTCTTTGCTTACAAGGTAAATACAATTCACAAAATCTTGATTACTTTGGGTTGAGATAACAATAATTATTATATGGGCTTTGTGTTCCTTATGAACTGGTCCCACCGGGCATGCCAAAAACTATTGGGCACTGAATTGCACCAAGTTTTCACTTGACATTGTAGTTGTCTATCTTCCTATTTTCTATCCAAGCTTGCACCCGATAGCTACAACTCAACATTAGATGGACCAAAATAGGGGTTTTCAATCCAACCTCTAGAGTAGGTTGGATCCTTGTCAACTTATCAGATTGTTGAAACAATTATGCTCACTTAGGGTTTGAGGTTTAGGGTAAGAGAATATTAGGGTTAGAGAAATGTGAATAATAGTGGATGGATAGGTTAACAAAGATTGCATTACCATGGAAAGCTCTTGAAAACTATATCAAAGATATATACTCAAACCAAAATTATCTCAAATTAGATTATCTCTTATCTATTAAAGCACAATAGAGAAATATTGTAGCAAGAAATTTCAATATCCAGGCAATGATAATCCAAATAATAGAATTCACCAATACCTAGATTTCATAGAAATGTACTCTCTAACAACATAGAAAAAACTCAGAAGCAGATTTCAATTACTGTAATAGCTAGTAATCCATTAATTAAGCATAAACTAAACATTAAAGCATTTACGAAAATATAACTAAAGAATCCGAACCTCTGATATCAATCACGAGAACACAAATTTGAGACAAAGATCAATGTAATGCTCCTTCCATTAGATTTTTAGGAATATTTACAGTAACATAGGAAAACATGCTAGAGCTAACCCTTAAAAATGAGGGTTCGACCTCTACTTATAGTTTTGCAAAATTAAAAAACCAATAAGCATTACAATGATATTTTTTTGACAACACAGTCGAAAGATCTAGCTAGCATCAACTCACTGGTTCATATTCTAGGAAATCTACTGAAAGAATGTTTGCCATGGCAACTCGAGACCTCTACAACTTGCTAGTCACTCAGTGAAACTAGATTTTTGGCCATTGGATATCATGCCTTTCTGTAGATTCTTCTTGGGAGTTATCTACCATCGTCGATCTTTAACCGCATCTGGTTCGATCTTCTAGAAAACATTTGATGATTCATCTTCCAAATGACTATTATAATCATAGTGCAAAAATGTCCCTTAAAAATCCAAGATTCATGCAAAAATATCCCTTAAACATCCAATATTCGTTGATATAACTGTAGTGACCCC
The DNA here is from genome assembly GCA_028583015.1 of Wollemia nobilis. Lineage (NCBI taxonomy): Eukaryota > Viridiplantae > Streptophyta > Pinopsida > Araucariales > Araucariaceae > Wollemia > Wollemia nobilis. Next base: position 5,159,252 of record JAQPPZ010016710.1, on the reverse strand, counting down.
GGGATGCACGCACCACCCCCTTTTTAACCCTACTTGCAATGTTATTAAAAACCCAAGATGAAATGGAAGACAAGAAGAAAAAGCATATAACACGAAATAACAAAGATGGATCTCTTTATTGGTATTGAAACTCGGTTACATGTCGGTCCCTCTTAGGGATACCCATTTCGATACAATAAGTTACAAATAGGCAAAGAGTGCCCCTTTCACGAAGAGGTGGTGCGCTTATAAAAGCTTCCTGGTTTCGCACACGAAAATGTATGAGGGCTTACAGATGCCTCCTTCTCTAGGTCTATTTCCTAGAGGGATCCCTTTTGCTCTCGTATGTTGCAAACTTCATCCGATGAACCTGTGGCCCTACAAGCAATGAAACAACAACACACGCTTAGATGTCCGAGATTGCCTCCCTGGATGAGGTTGTTAGTAATAAAATAATGTAATGGAAATATGATGAAACTATGCCATGAAATCATGTAAATCTATGCTAATGATATGAAAACATGAAGAAACAGAATAAAAGAAGCTATGTCTAAAACCTAAGCTAAGCCTATGGGCCACTGTCCAAGACAACGACCGCTAAGGTAAACCTTGCTCTCTTTGCCCCAAAGCTATGGGTCAAAGCCTATATCTGATGTCGAAATAATAGGTGTTATGCTCTTCAATCCATCAGGGCTTCATCGTACACGTGATCTCAAAGGGAACTCTCCAAGTCTCAAAAGCTCTCCTCAAAAAGATGTCTCGATGATAGAAGATGATCCTTTGGTGCTCTTAGGCTTGCACCTTTTATAGTGTGAAACCCTAGGTCTATGTCCAAGCCCTAGGAATGAATTTCTCATGCGTAGTGCAAGTTAGCATGAGAAGATTTTGTCCTTTGTCTATGTTTGAAGGCTAGTTAACTGAAATCTAACTACCCACTTGAGTCTTCTATGTGAATTGGTCATTAGCATGAGAAGATTTTGTCCTTTGTTTATGCTTGGAGGTTAGTTAACTAAATTTTAAATGCAAACTCAAGCCTCCTATGTGAACTGGTCATGAAAAGGAATGCAAAGTTACTCCCGCTCACCTTTATTGCATGCAGACTACCACTTTCACCTGTGATTAGGCCTGTTTGTCGATAAACTATTTCTTATGGCTTAGCCACTGTCATCTGTAGTGGCTAAGATCTGGCCACTGTCATCTACAGTGGCTAAGGTCTAGCCGCTCTAGGCTTGAGTGGCTAGGATCTGGCCACTCTTGGCTTGAGCGGCTAGGCTTGGATGGCTTGAAAAGGCCCCAAATGAGTGGTGAGAACCATTGTTGATGCTTGGAAAGTCCAATATTATGTCTTATGATCTTATGAATGTGTCTATGTGAGTAGCTCCCCTAAGCATGACATGATTTAGGTGTCTACAGATGCCCCTTTTTGTGATGCATTGTGTGGAAAACACAATGCTGAGCAAAAATGTAGACTGATCTGTTTGTAGGGTGTATGGTGATCAATGGTCTGATCAACGTCGGATGGCCCAATCATGCAAGATGGCATGCATCCCTTGAATCATTGCCTCAATGTTCGGAGGACTTAGCTCAGTGGCTTTTGCATGTTAAATTGCACTCATTCCTCAAACTCAATCGGGTAGCTTCAGCTGCTACAACAATTTTGACCGGTAGGAGAGCTACAATTGAAGATGTCATGTCTGCTTACGTTCCCAAAACAAGGGAAATTTGTGATTGTTGTATGCAATGATTCATAGGATGAACATGATTTTTCTATGATCGAGTGATATTTTGTTGATTTTGATTATGATTATGTTGAAGTTTTGAACTACTTCCTCACACAATGAATTGGTGAAGAAATGACAATGAATGAAGCGACAAGTCGCTTGACCAATATGACTAATCTGGTTCCTTTCTAGCATTTGTTGCTTTTAATGGGCAATCCCACATCCAAGTGTGATTCCAATTGTTTATGATGATCATCCATCCTTATCCCGAGGAGCGGTCCGACTATCAATAGCCTTCTTAGGGAGTTAGGATGAGTGATTCTATTTATGTTTAGATTGTATCACTTTGACTTAATGTTTTTGATGTCATAGGGGAATTAGGATGATCCTTTCGCACCCGTGGAGCAGTCCGACCATCTTGGTCTTCTTCGGGATTGAAGGGTGGCACATCGTAATTCCAAAATGAGTTGTTTTTGCCCCAAGTGGCCTTATGGTTATCTACTCATCTCACCAAAATACATGGAGTGCAACTCATTGCAATCATCGAGTTGATAGAGTAAGTAACTAGATACGAGGCCTACCTGAGATTGTGCTTTTATGTGATTTTTTTGTTATTTTGAACATTTTGATGATCTAAAACCATCAAAGTGTGTTTATTTGTTATTTTTGTGGGATCCCTCAAGGAGGAAGTCCCTTATTTTGATCTGTGGATCTGGTCGCTGTCAGGTCCAATGGCCTCTGAGTTCCTGCCTGTGGTCATTGTCACCTTGAGTAGCCAAGAAGTTTGGGCCACTGACGTCAGTAGTGACCAAGGCATAATTAAGGAAATATAAAATTTGCATTTCTAGGGTTTGACCTTTCACTTTCACTATTTGAAGATTCACTTTGGGAGCTCTGGTGTGATAACGATGGTTGCGACTTTGGAGTTTGTTGGCATTGAGGACATGGCTACGTAGGGTGAGACATCAACTATTGGAGGAGCTGGAGCTTCTCGGGTATTTCTCTTTTCTAAACCCTAGCTCTCTTTTCTCTTGTCTGAGTAAAACTGAACCTCACTAAGTAATGGGTAAAATGAACCTCACTAAACCTGTTGGCAATGAACAAACTCCGTAATTAGGCTTAGCTTACCCTTTGCTATGGTGGGTTAGTCCCCAATTTTTTTTTTTGTTAGTGGCTTTAGCCTAGGGTTTTTGAATTTTTTCGTTATTCACCTGTACCATTTTGAGCATTTTTGAACTTAGCTTAGTTTTGATGCTTGGGTGGGAATATTTGCTTTCTATTTTTTTTTTTTCCTCCCTTTTTGTTTTTTAATTATTTTGTAAATTTTGCAATTTTTTTATTTTTTGGCCAAGGGTTCATGGGTTTGTCATGTCGCCCCTGGCGTTGTCACTCGAGGTGAGCTGTCCTCGAGCCCAAGTTTGAACCCCAATGGTAAAAAATTTGACCGTTGGGTCTTGGCCTGCTGCCTCTACGACTAGGTTTCAGCCACTGTAGGCAACATGGCTAAACCCTTAGCTATGTTTTCTTGCATTTTTGTTGGATTTTTATGACATATTTGATTTTTTTGGTTAGGTGCAATCTTATCCTTTTGCTTAGACTTAGAATAATTCATACTCTTTTGCACCATTTTCATGTTTATTGTGAATTATGCCTTAGATGCATTGTAGTTATATTTTGTCTTTCTTCTACTTTGCTTAGATCCTTACTGCTCGGGCTCGGGACCCAAAGCTCCTGCTTGACTTACTTCCTAGCTTTGATGATATGGACTGGGCATGGTTCAAAGCCCATGGGTTGTAGTATGTCATTAGGCTACCTTACATCATGGTAGATCAGGCTTACCTTATGGCTCTGGCCCATCATTGGGACCCATGGACTAATACCTTCCACCTCTCGATCGATGAGATGACCATTATATCAGAGGATGTATATAGGATCTTTCGGATTCCATTTGATGGGGTGGCCATTGTCTCTTCGACCACTAATGATCAGGTGGTTGTCTTCACTTGGGTGTTTAGAGGGCACTCTATGGATGCTCTCAAGGACACCAAGTCTAGAGGAGTGTCCATCAGCCACTGGCATGGGGAGGGCATCTTTACGGTGAGGCATGTCGTATTGTTGATGGTGATCAACAATGTTCTTATCCTAGACTGCTTGGGTTTGAGGTTCTCATGGAACCTTTTGGTGATGGTGCAGGATCTATTGGATAGTGAGGAGCCTATCATCTATGCATGGGGTAGATCACTATTGGCTCAGTGCTATGATGAGTTGTACCACATCCATCGATGAGGACATGTCAGCATTACTTGTAGCTTGCTCCTATAGGTTTGGGGATGGGAGCATATTAGGGTAGATCACCCTAAGGGGCTCCCATAGATTATAATGATTGATGCTCGAACATAGTGCTATGCTGCTAGATGGGCTCGAGAGCATGAGGAGCGTAAGAGCCACACTTTCATAGGGGAGCTATCCCATTACACTGATGCTTTCACTAGAATTTTGGCTAGAGATGTCATGTGGTGGCCTTACTATGAGTGTCCTACTTGGGATGATCCATCTAGCTTTACTGCTAGGACATGGCATGAGTGATGGCTCATTGGTCATAAGGTTACCATCTAGGAGTATTTCTTCTACTCTTGGGTTCTTCGTCAGTATGGGTTGTAGTAGGATGTGCCCTTGATACCATTCTTGTATAGGCACCTCATAATAGAGAAGGACCTACCTCCATGATAGATTATAGAGCTTTTAGATGAGGAGGATGCCCCAATTATTGACCCTAGAGTGGTTGGGGAGTTATAGAGGCATACACTCAGTGGTGGGGTGATCGGATGTGGCATGGTATCGGTAGCCTAGGGCATGAGGATGATGGTGGGGGTGATGGTGCAGATCCGATAGGACATAGAGTCTGAGCCAGGATCGAGGTATGGGGCCAACCAGTAGAGTAGGTGGTAGTGGAGGATCCTGATGTTCCTAAGGAGGAGGAGGAGTTAGAGCTTGAGGAGAGAGACTCTCCTCTGAGAGCATAACTACATGAGGTCGAGGCTGAGCTTCAGGCCACTAAGATCTAGGTACAATGGTGAGATGCTACCATTGAGCAGCTCTCAGCATAGATATAGGCTCTGTAGGCTACTATTGGGGGTGGCGATGCTAGGATGCAGTTTGTTGTTCCTCCTTCTACACCATAGGAGGTTCTAGTGGTAGGTTTAGGAGCAGATGTGGGACAACTTTAGTATTTGTTGGATGAGCATGAGGAGTGGATCTGGGGACTTGTGGATCATGTCACCATTCTTCAGATGTAGCTCAGGAGGCATGGGATTGTCCCTAAGGATCCAACTGGTGTGGGTGGTTCATAGGTCAGTGGGTGCTCCACCTCGGGGTAGTCTTCCACCCATCCTAGCTAGAGGACCCAGACTCGAATAGAGAGACCGATAGGCTCACATCATTCGACTCGTGACACCACCATAGGGGAGGTGGCACTAGAGGAGGTGATGTAGGGGGCTCAGGCCTGGTATTTGATTGATGCTTTACTTGGTCCTTGATCCATTTTTGAGGTCGACTGACCTATATGACTGTAGCCCATGGGCATTTTTGTACATCCATTGGACTTGACACACATACTTTTATGATAGCTTTGCATTATGACTTATTATGTGTATCATTTATTGCTCATGTTTTTGTTGTTATTTTATTTTATGATATGATGCGATGATGGTATTATGATGATTTGATGAATATGTTAGATGATAGATGATATTGAAGATGCTTAGATGGATGTGTAGATGCTTATATGATTTGATGATATGATGCGATGTATTTTGATGATGAATGATGAATTTATGATTGTATGCAAATGGATATTGCCTATATGTTTTATGATGTGGTTTATGGATGATTAATGACTTGTTTTTGTGAATGTGATGTTATTGCTAAATGCATGTTTTAACTTTGCTTTAATTGTATGCATCTAACTTATGTGGTGGAATGGTATAAATGAACTTGTATGCTCTAATCACTTAAAACATACGGAATGCATATGACATTGACAATATTAATGGGTGATACCACATAAAGTAAAAAAATAATCATGAATTTAAATAATCACTCTTATCATAAGAATTGATTAAGTATTCATATATGAGATGTAATGGTGTGTAATGTATTTTCTTAATAAGTTTCTGTAAATTAAAATATATAAAGTAGTCAGTGGTCATCTATATACTATTTCTAATATATATGTGGTATCTGTCCTACTATGTTGATACCCCCTAATTTATAGAATCTTATAAAGAAAGTGATGGTGTGAATGATGTTATGATTTGTTGCTATGTAAGAATTTTTGGGGTTTTCTGAGATTCAAACACTCTAGTTACCCTATCAACAACTGTCTACTTACCACTTAGACTTTTGAAAAGTAAGGCTTTTACCATGGACCTAGTTTTTCATGATCTCTGTGTGTGCATGTGATTGTATATTTTGAGATAGAACTCAAGCATTTCCTCCGATGTCAGGCGGGATTCTTTCAGCCCATTGCTAAGATCAGGGATCCTCAAGTGTTCATCTCATCCTTATGTTGGACTTAGTTGGACTATACCACTAGGCAATATTGGGTTACCTAAGCTAGCTCATCCACATTCAAACATTGGTCTACACAAATGCATGAAGCAATTGTAATAGACATATCATCATGCATAAGGATTTCTCCTTCCAGTTTTGTACAATGCTGAGAATTCCAGGGATTCAAGCTTTATTCCCTTTTTTGGCTTCTTTTTGGCTTTGGATATTTGCTCATATGTAGTGATGAAAATCACTTTTTATTTTGATTGATTTTTTTTGAGCGAGGATTTTGTAGTGATGATAATCACTGTTTATTTTGCTCATATGTAGTGATGAAAATCACTATTTATTTTTGATTGATTTTTTTTGAGCTATGATTTTTTTGAATTTATGATTTGTGTATCGGATTATTGCTTTGAAATCTGGATTGTATGCTTGGCCTTTTGAATATGTACTTTGCTTTGGGATTTTTCTTATTTTGATTTAAGCAAGGGATTTGGATAGGGTAAAGCTTGTCCTTTTGCCAATTCTCAACACCTTTAAACCGGTTGCATAGGGGGATAAGCAAGGAAGATCCTTTTCACTTAAGGTAACCTAGACCGCTTTGCAGCTTTCATATTTTCCTTGTACCAACTAGGATTTTAGTGTTTCAATTAGTGACGGGATCTTGAATATCCAAGGCATTATCATAGCTAGACCTTACCTTCTACTAATCAAAGTTGTTTTCCTCAAAATTTGATAAGATCACTAGGTGTGGTTGATTAACCGAAAAACCTTAGTATATTATGTATAGCAACAAATAATGGTTGTGTTGAAAAACACAATTACACACATGTGTTAATGGAGGTATGGATTTGAATGATTTGTACGACAAACTATGGTATCACTTTTAAGGCTCTCATGACATATGCAATTGTAGTGGATATGAAAATGCAATGCAATGATGTGGATGCAAGATGTGAGATGCAATTGTTTTTGTATTTTTGATTTTATGTTGTTTTTGTATTTTTGATTAATTTGACCAAAGGGCTTATTATGCCTTTGGGGCTTTTGTATTGATTTTGACCAAGTAGCTTGAATTACCCTTGGAGCTTTTGAATTGATGTTTGACCAAGTGGTTTGAATTACCCTTGGAGCCTTTGAATTGATTGGATTTGACCAAGCGGTTTGAATTACCCTTGGAGCCTTTTGAATTGATGTTTGACCAAGCGGTTTGAATTACCCTTGGAGCCTTTGAATTGATTGGATTTGACCAAGTTTGTTTTAGATTTGCTTTGGAGTTTGAATTGATGTTTGATTGATTTTGACATATTTGAATGTTTTGATTTATTGATATTTGAATGTTTTTGTGTTTTTAGAATATTTGAATGTTTTTGTGTTTTATGAAATATTTGAATGTTTTTGAATTTTATGAAATATTTGAATGTTTTTGAATATTTATAGAAATATTTGAATGTTTTTGTGTTTTATGTGTAAAATGCCTTTAAGTGAATGATATTGAGAGGTTCAGGCTCTTCAACACCATCTAATGATATAAGGTGATATGCTCCAGGCCCAACTCTCTATGAAATCATGTATGGACCTATCCAGTTTACCATGAACTTATCTCGTAGATGCGGTAGTAAATTTGAATTCTGCTGGTTTTCTTTGAGCACTAGATCTCCAACCTTGAATTCCCTTAAATGGACTTTACTATTGTAAGCTCATGCAAGGTGATCTTGGTAAATATGAAGATGCTCTAAAGCATTGACTCAACGTTCATCAAGAAGCATCAACTGATCAAGGTGGCCTTGTCATGCAACATCATCATCTATGAAGTCCTTTAATGCTATGCGTAGAGTCAAAATTTCTAACTCTAGTGGCATGATGGCCTCAGTGCCATATACTAGTGAAAATGGTGTTGCCCTAGTGGGCATCCGTATACTAGTCCTGTATGCCCATAGTGCAAGAGGCAACTGCATGTGCCAATCCTTGTGATTGTCTTGCACCATCTTCCTCAAAATGGAGACTATTATTTTGTTTGAGGCTTCTGCTTGCCCGTTTGCTTGTGGATAATAAGGCATTGAAAAACTATGCTGAATATGGTATTTTTTCATTAAAGCATGCACATTTTTGTTCTTGAAATATGGCCCATTATCCGATATTATCTTAGAAGGGACCCCAAAATGACTTATGATATTGTGGAGTATAAACTCCGTAATCCTTGGTCCAGTTGTTGATGTTAAGGGGATCACTTCTACCCATTTAGTGAAGTATTCTATGGTTATTATGATGAATGTGTGTCGGCCTGAGGATGGGGGTGAGATCTTCCCAATCAAGTCTAGTCCCCATTGCGAGAATGGCCATGCTGCCTGGATGGGCTGCAAAGCTTGTGATGGTAAGTGCATTAGATTTGCATGATGTTGGCACTTACTACATTTCTTGACATACTCGTAGTAGTCCTTTTCCATGGTGGGCCAATAGTAACCCATTCTCAATATGCGCTTAATGATGGCCATGCCACTAAAATGCCCTCCACATGTACCATCGTGAGCTTGCAAAATTGCCCAGGATGCTTCCTGGGGCTCAAGACAATGGAGTAATACTCCATCATATCCTCGTCTATAGAGGATTTCTCCTAGCAAGATGTATCTTGTTGCTCTCTATTTGAATGTTCACCTTTTAGTATGCGACAAACCTTGAGGTACTATTCCAAGCTTCAGGAAGTCCCAGTTGGGAAAGCCAATCTTGATAAGCCATGACTTCTATAGAAAAGACAACTTGCTCTTCCTGTATTTTTGAGCTAGTGAACATGGATTGAGGAACAACTCTATGGTGTATGGTTGCACCACACTCCATAGGTCCTTGGGAGATCAAAGACCCCCAAGGTGTCATTTGCAAGAAATCTCTGGCTATGAAGGACCAATCCTGATTTGGCTCGATGTTGATCATGTTGACTGATTCTTGATTGTCAAAAGCTTCACGATGTATTGTTGAGTGCGAAAGCACTTTCACATGAATGGTTGTAAAATCAGCAGATAGATTCTGAGGGATTAAGGATCCCAAAGAGGCCATAGTGTCTACAAATCTATTCGATGTATGAGGGATTGCCTCGATGTCGTACCATTCCAGTCGGCTAGGTAGGTGTCAACAAGTTCCTTGTAAGTCTTCAGGAGTGGGCACCTACATTGGAATAGTCCTTTGACCTAGTTTACTATGAGCAAGGAGTCACCAAAGATATTCAATATTTTAATGCCCATTGCTATGGTTGTTTGGAGTCCTAGGATCAATGCTTCATATTCTGTATTGTTGTTTGTGCATGGGAAGTCTAGTTTGAATGATAAGGGTAATGGAGCACCCTATGGTGTGATAAAGACAATCCCTGCTCTACCTCCTTGTTCACACTTCGAACCATCGAAGAACAATGACATGTCTCTTTCTTTCTTAGGTTCTTCGAGTTCTGGTGGATCTGATAATGCAAAGACCACATCATTAGGCAATTCTATGGTGAGAGGCTTGTTATCCTGAAGAGGCACCTCTGCTAATTGATCTGCTATGACTTGTCCCTTGATGGAATTTTGGCTTATGAACTCTAGATCAAATTCTATCAATAGCATGATCCACTTTGTGGTACGTGTATTGTGATATGTCTTGCTCATCATGTACTACAAAGGATTTTGTTTTGATATGACGTAGGTCGTATGGCTCAACATGTAGTGTCACAACTTTCGAGTTGCAAAGACCACTGCTAAACACAACTTTTTGACATACGCATATCCTAGCTCATAACTCACCAAGGTGCGACTAATGTAATATATGGCTTGCTCTTTGTCTTGTGCATTCTTTTGGGCTAACATGGTGCCCAATGCAAAATCAGTAGCCGATATATATAGTAAAAATGGTATGTCTGGCCTTGGTGGAGCCAATACTAGTGGTGTTGCTAGATAAGTCTTGATCTCTACAAAGGCTTGATGGCATTCTTCATCCCAATGAAAGGGGACTTCCTTGCATAGCAACCGATTCATAGGTCGACATTTGTCTGATAATTACATGATGAATCTTTTGATGGATGCTATCTTGCCTTGTAGGCTCCTCAATTCCCTAATGTTGGTAGGGGTGGCCATTTCTAGTATAGCCTTTACCTTTGTAGGATCTACTTCAATGCCTCTCTTGGATACGATGAATCCCAAAATCTTGCTAGAAGTTATGCCAAATACGCACTTCTTAGGATTCAATCGGACATTGTGTTCTATGAGGTGATCAAAGATTTGTCTAAGGACTTCGACATGCTCTTGCCGCAATAGGGACTTGGCTAGTAAGTCATCCATGTAATCTTCTAAGATCTTATGCATATAGTCATGGAATATGTATGTCATGGCCCATTGATATGTGGCACCAACATTTTTGAGACCGAATGGCATCACTTTGTAATAGAATGTTCCCCATGGAGTAATGAAAGTAGTTTTATGTTGATCTTCGGGCTTAATCTGGATCTGGTTGTATCCAAAAAAACCATCCATTAGGGAGAGCATTTCATGACCTATGGTTGCATCTACAAGAGCATCTATGTTTGGCAATGGGAATGAATCCTTTGGTGTTGCCCTATTTAAATCTCTAAAATCTATGCAGATATGGACTCTTCCATCAGGTTTCCCCATGGGTACCATGTTTGACACCCACTCAGGGTAGTCGATAGGAACTATGAATACTGCATCCAGTAGTTTTTGCAATTCGTTCTTCACCATCAAAGTGATGGTTGGATGCATTTTCCTCAGCTTTTGCTTGATTGGCTTCTTCATGGGATCCAATGAAAGGTTGTGAATGACTAACTTTGGATCTATCCCTGGCATGTCTTTGTAAGTCCAAGCAAAAATATTTGGCCTCTCTTTGAGGAGAGGAATTAGGATGGCTTGTTCCTCTGGAGATAGACTTTCTCTGAACTTGACTTTCCTTGGTTGGGTAGGATCATCATTGATGTCCACCTCGAAAGTCACTTCTATAGCCATATGTGACCCATCCTCTAGCTGATGAGGCATGGGTATCAAATGAATGTCATCGATGGGATTTATAGGACCTAGTGACTCAGGTTCCAAACCAACATGGAAGACGTCATACGCACAACTTGATGCAAAATGGAATGGCTGTAACATCTCTTCATTGGGGAAGAGGTCTTCAAGCTCTATGGGTGAATTAGCATGATCCCAATCAATAGCCTCTATATCAAGATGCAATGATTTGGTAGGATCTGCTGGATTATGAAGTGGAGTGGTCAAATCAATGGAGATCATGTTGATGGATGGAATGAAGTCTCCAGGACCACATGGGTGCAATCTTGTCTCAGGGGTTTCCCTTCCATACTCATGATGAGGTTCTGGAGGAATGGGAATTTTTGGATCTGGCCCATGAGTAGGGTAGACAATAGGATCATTGGGCTCTAATCACTCTCTGAATGTAGGTAGAGGGGATTGACCATCCGATGAATGGTAGCTAGGTCAATAGGTCTCCCCAAAAATTGTAGATGAGGGTCTATGGCATGGAGTGCCACCTCTCTCTACTAGCTCGTTCACTTGCCATAAGTGGTGAGGTCCAAGATAAGCCATCTCGGTCTCATCCTCAAAGTCATCATCACTTATCCAGAAATCGTTAGCATTGGTATGCGGCCCTAAGACAAGGGGCTCATGTCTTGGCCCCAAGTAGGCCATCTCTGTTTCATCTTCATATTCTTCATCACTTATGAAGAATCCATTTGCATTTGTCTCTTGCCCCAAAGTCAGGGGTTGATGGCTTAGGCCTAAGTAGGCTCTTTCTATTGAGTCTTCTGATTCATAGTCACTTTCATCTGATGTATATCCACTCTCATCATGGATGGACCATGTGAATATTTGTAAATAGCGAGGCCCCTGGTAGGCTAAGCCAAGTTGCACCTCATCATCACTTGCTTCATATCCATTCTCCTCATCCCATGAGTTGTACCCTATTGGGGTGGAATCAATTGAGATGTTTGGATGATAAATTTTTGGAGGTGGTATGTTTATCATGGCCACTTGTCTATTGCTCAAATTTCCTATTCTTAGGGGATGATAAGGAATGAAATCAATGTCTTCTCCTAACCCTAAGCTTAATATTTCCAATGCCACTACAAGAGAGTCATCTCGACCTCCGATATAATAGCCTAAGCCAAATCTATCGGAGGGAAGCTGATATTGTGGCTCGTATGGCCGTCTGCGCCCCTACTCATATATGCCAAGGCCATAGCCATGCCAATGGCAATGCTCAAAGTAGCTTAGAGAAAACTTGGGTTAGAGAGGTAATGAACATTGACTATGAATAATTTATCACTATCCTCTTCTATATCTAAAGACTTATGAGCGTAGTCCAGGCATAGACAAAATTGGTTTGGTTGGGAGGGATTCCAAGTGGAACCACTATTCCTACTGGTGGCCTCAAGTCCTTAGGCCTTCCCATGTCTTGTGTAGACTCAATGATAGGCGTAAAGGTGATGTTCTACACAAGGTACTCCCCTATGCCTATGCTTGCCAAGTGTATTGATGCATGCGATGTGGATGACCCTACGGATGATACTGGTGAAGCAGGGTGATAATCACTATCTTCATCTTGATCTTGAAGATCTTCCTCTTCCATAGGACTTGGCATTTTAGCAATGGCTATAGTTGGCACTTCCTTGGGCCTTTCTTCCTTAACTAAGGGTGCCTTTAGCTTCTGATTATCTTTTGGTTTTGACGTTGATGGTACTTTAGAAGCATTGACTATTTTGAGTGCACCAGGAGGTGTTGAAGTGCATGGGTCTTTTCTTACCCCTTTGTCTTCGTTATCCACTTGTGTGGTTGGGGATGAAGGTGCCACGTATAGGTGAGTAGAAGGGATTACAAATTCTCCTAGAATGTCCACCTGATTGACGTATTTAAAAGGCTCTTCATCAGCTAGAACCACATAGACTTTGTTCTCGTGCACATACTTGACACACTGGTGCAAGATCGAAGGCACACACTTCATGGCCCTTATCCAAGGGTGCCCTAAGAGGATGTTGTACTACATAGCTCCTTCCAAGACATGACACATCATGGGGATGGTCTTGTGCCCCACCTTGATGGGTAGGACTATCATTCCCATAGTATTGCATAAAGCATCATTAAAAGCTCTCAATGTGTAAGCTCCTGGAATGATATTGGACTTGGGGATCTTGAGGTGCTCTATTGTAGTTGTTGTAATGATGTTTATCGATGAACCTATATCGACCAAGACCCTCTTGAAAGGTAAGTCATTGATTGCCACTACAATGTTTAGCGGAGGGTCTGGTAAGGTAGTAGGAACTATCTTAATCTCATGATCATAGAATCGGATTATAGGTTCCTAGAATTCTTGTACTTGTCCCACAAAGTGAGTGAATGCATTTGCATCTTGCGGTTGGAGCTCAATTGTTCTTAAAATCTCCATTAGAGTCTCCCTATGCTTTGGGGACTATTGTATGAGCTCATAGATGGATAACTTAGCTGGAGTCATCTATAGGTTTTGCTCCAATCTACTCTGAATAGTTACCATAGGTCACGTTGGTGGACCTAGAAGGTTGTCTTGCCTTTGCCTAGGAGTGGTTGGGATGTTCATGGGAGCTGTAGGTGGTTGCGGTTGACCATACCACCTAGTCCTTGTTGCTATGTTAACAATCTCAACCATCCCAATGCATCCATGGGTAGGTATATCAGCTCGAACCTGATTGACTTGGGCCCCTTGCTCTCTAGGGGCCTCATGATTGGGCAATGGGTTTCTGTATATGCCCATGTCTCTATTATCGAGAGCTAGTGGGTTGTCAACTTTGAGTTCTCCCACCTCAATCATGTTTTGCACTTGATGCTTAAACCCGATGCAAGCCTCAATGTCATGCCCCGGTATCCTATGATAAGGGTAAAATTGATCTTCCCTATATCCTTTTGGCTTAGGATGGTTGGGATCTATAAGAGGTATATCAGGAAATCTGATCCTCCTGGCCTCACTCAACTGATTAAATATTGATTGCATTGATTCTTTAGAGGCATGAAATAACGAGGTGGCTTGCATTCTCGGTTTCTTCCTTGATTGTTCTTTTGGTCGTAATTGGCTGGGGATGTGCTTGATAGTTCTGAGGTTGTTGTGCACCCCCATCCTTGGGTGTAGCCAATACGACTTGATTGACTGGAGCAGGGTTGCCTCTCTCTTATACTTGTCATTCTTACCATTCTTGTTCCACTCCTTTTTGTTTTAGAGTTTAATGGTTCCCTCATCTACTTTTATTTCTTCGATGAGCTTGGCCTATGCCAAAGCTTCCTCAAATGAAGGATACTGCTAAATTTGTAGCAAGAGGGAGATGTGTTTAGAGCAAATTTTGGTGAACATGCGAATGATCTCTTCTATGGGAATGGAGAATGATAATTTTACCATGACTTTTCTCCATCTATTCCCATAATCCATTACTGGCTCATCATCATACTATTTCAAGTTGGCCAGGTCTGAAAGGTTCACCTTCTTCTTAGCACCAAAGGAGAAATACTTTAGGAATGCATTTACTAGTTGTTCAAATTTGGTTATGCTATGCTTAGGTAGTTGGTTGAACCATTGAGTGGCAGCACCTAAAAATGTCATTATGAATGTTCTTAGCATGAGAGCATCATTGTCTTCAAGATGAAAATAGGCATTGATAAAATTGGTGACATGCTCTTGTGCATCCTCTTCACCCTTAAACTTTTCTAACCTAGGCATCTCAAAGTGCTTAGGATATGGAGGGCTAGGGATTGATGGGCACAATGGTTGGTTGTGTATTTTTCTCAATGTTGGTGAGTTCCTAGCTGCCTCTTGTTTCTCAAAGGTTTTCATCTTTTTAGCAAGCTCTTGAAATGCCTTTGATGCATAGATTTCCTCCTCTTGTAAGCCTATTCATATTGGCAATGGAGGTAACTCTCTATCCATTTGATTTGTTCTATTTTCCTCCCTCCTATGAGGGGACTCAGGATTATGATCTTGGTTTGTTGTGTTTGCCCTTCCCCCATTAGTTGGATTTCATTCATGATTTGGTGGGGGATTTCATTGTGGGCTATCTTGTCTAGTGCGCCTCTCCTTAGGTGAGTCAGTGCATCTTGTTCTTTGGTGGTCACCACCATTTGTCTATAAATTGTTAAGAGCTAGCCGCTCAGCCTGCTCTCTTAAATGTTGCTCATGTTGGTGCAAGAGTCTTTCTCTTTGTTTCTCTTGTTCGAGAGCTTCCACTAGCTCTCGCTCCTTATGTAATGCATTTTCTAACCACCTCATTTGGTTAGTTTGTTTTTATAGAAGACTCATGTTTATCTAAATCTGTTCTTGTTGTCTTGACTCATAGATTCCTCGAGGAGGTTTCTGTTGTATCTGTACTCTTGCTAGCTAATGTGACTTGTTCAGTGTACTATTGAGTATCCCTATGATCGGAACATCCATGCATCTATTATGGGGTCACTCTGAGGTACCCTAGCTAGGAGAATGTGTTTAGAAGTCACTGTTCATGAGCTTCCAGATGCAGAGTTCTCAGTAGCTATAGTTCTTTGAGTTGGTCATGTAGGAAACCGATCCAACCCATCTAGTTGTCTTGTTTTCCATGGCTGGTCCCATGGGGTGCCATTCACTCCTATGAGGTCATAGTCTATGGGAATATTTCCTTTTGTGTGAAGGGTTTCTTCTATATGATTCCCATGACTAGATGTAGCTCTAGTTTCCTACCCTTTAGTAGGTAAACCTATTTCATATGTTTCTTGTGAGTCTTGAGGTGTTGCAATTCTTGTTTGCCTTCTTGATGAAGAGGGCTTTGTGGTAACATGTTTTCTCCATGTGGATGGAGATGTAGCAGTCTCATCATCCCTATGTGAAGAATGAGTCTTAGAACCTTCTTTATGTCCATGTGAGGAGGAAGCCCTTGAAGCTTCCTCACGTCTTTGAGATGTTTCTATGTGTTTAGAGGAGGCCCTTGAGGTCTCCTCATGTCTCCTTGATGAGGATGGTTGTGAAGCCTCTTTTTGTTTATGTGACTTTGTTCCATGATGTGGTTCCTTACTTGGGGTTTCTCGAGGAGATCCCCCAAGGGTTGAGTTATCACCCCTTAGGCTCATGGAGCTACGTCTCATGGTCTTATGGGTAGGTCATTCAATGTTACTATGACTCCGCCTATGGGTATGAGTTGCTTCTGTCTCTCCCTCGATATCAGACCGAGGGTGCTTACTTCTTGTTTTGACCATGTTGTCTTATGAATTGATATTTTGAGTTGCAATTTAGGAATAACCACACAATACCAAACAAATGTTTATCTTGATTACCGATTTGAGTGTGCCCTAAACTGTTTGATGTGTTGTTCTTTCGATTTCTTTGCTCTTGTTCTTGGATTAAGAATGAGAAGACTCATCCATAGTGACAATCAAGTACACTCATGCCAAACATGATTTTCTCAAAATAAGCTAGGGTACACCATTGAAGACCCAATGGAGGGTTCACCTAGCTCTTCCACTCTAAACCAATGATTGTTCCAATAGTGGGAGATAGTTTGAGCACAAGTAACTTAGTGTCACTATAAGTAAGTTTCTCAATCCATTTCTAGGAAGCTCTAGGGGGTAAACTAGTGGAAGGAGATGAATTCCAACGTCATTGGACTGAATTGAAGGTTGGTGATGAAATCCAACTCCCCAATGTTTAAATGAGACGTGCGTGTGTGGTGTTCATTTTAAGCTTGCGTAACATAAAGTGCATCATATAGCAGCAATGAATCTTTCCTATATGCCTAAGTGCAAAAATATATTTCAATATTTAGAAATATGCATGAACTACTATGATTTGTATGAGCGCACTTTATTTCATGCAACTATGGCCTCTAGCAGGGCCTCAAAGCAAGCAAACAACATACAATGTCTAGCACGTTGGATTCTAGGGTGAAATTTTTAGGCATAAGCCATTGTTCCTAGCAATGCCTAGTGGAAAATTTAAAAGAAGATCTAAGATATGCGAAATGCTTAATTCTTTCTCCTTTTATTCTTTCAATTTCCAAACATAAATGTGCTTTAAGTTCTCTATTTTAGACACATATAAGTAGATAGAAAGTTATAAAATATCAGAGAAGCTATACCAACCTTTGATCCAGCTTAGAGAGTCAGTGTTTTGACCTCTGCTGCACTCTAGTTCTGGTCGTTGTTGACTAGAGCGGCTGGTTCTTGGCCGTTGTAGCTCAGAGCGGCTAAGCTCTATTGGTCGTTGTAGCTCAGAGTGGCTAGTTTCTTGGCATCTGTAGCTTAGAGTGGCTAGACTTGCACACAAAATTAAGTTAGTATTCTAGTAGAAAATGAAAAATTAGTGGAGGTCCCATCGTGATCGCCATCTGTAGCGACCCGGATGCATGCACCACCCCTTTTTAACCCTACTTGCAATGTTATTAAAAACCCAAGATGAAATGGAAGACAAGAAGAAAAAGCATATAACATGAAATAACAAAGATAGATCTCTTTATTGATATTGAAACTCGGTTACATGTCGGTCCCTCTTAGGGATACCCATTTTGATACAATAAGTTTACAAATAGGTAAAGAGTGCCCCTTTCATGAAGAGGTGGTGCGCTTATAAAAGCTTCTCGGTTTTGCACATAAAAATGTATGAGGGCTTATAGATGCCTCCTTCTCTAGGTCTATTTCCTAGAGGGATCCCTTTTGCTCTCGTATGTTGCAAACTTCATCCGATGAACCTGTGGCCCTATAAGCAATGAAACAACAACACACGCTTAGGTGTTCGAGATTGCCTCCCTGGATGAGGTTGTTAGTAATAAAAGAATGTAATAGAAATATGATGAAACTATGCCATGAAATCATGTAAATCTATGCTAATGATATGAAAACATGAAGAAATATAATAAAAGAAGCTATGTCTAAAACCTAAGCTAAGCCTATGGGCCACTATCCAAGATAATGGTCGCTAAGGTAAACCTTGCTCTCTTTGCCCCAAAGTTATGGGTCAAAGCCTATATCTGATGTCAAAATAATAGGTGTTATGCTCTTCAATTCTTAGGGCTTCATCGTACACGTGATCTCAAAGAGAACTCTCCAAGTCTTGAAAGCTCTCCTCAAAAATATGTCTCAAAATTTTTTGGTGCTCTTAGGCTTGCACCTTTTATAGTGTGAAACCCTAGGTCTATGTCCAAGCCCTAGGAATGAATTTCTCATGCGTAGTGCAAGTTAGCATGAGAATATTTTGTCCTTTGTCTATGTTTGAAGGCTAGTTAACTAAAATCTAACTGCCCACTTGAGTCTCCTATGCGAACTGGTCATTAGCATGAGAAGCTTTTGTCCTTTGTTTATGCTTGGAGGTCAGTTAACTAAAGTTTAAATGCAAACTCAAGCCTCCTATGTGAACTGGTCATGAAAAGGAATGCAAAGTTACTCCCGCTCACCTTTATTGCATGCAGACTACCACTTCCACCTGTGATTAGGCCTGTTTGTCGGCAAACTACTTCTTATGGCTTAGCCATTGTCATCTGCAGTGGCTAAGATCTGGCCACTGTCATCTACAGTGGCTAAGGTCTGGCCGCTCTAGGCTTGAGCGGCTAGGATCTGGCCACTCTTGGCTTGAGCGGCTAGGCTTGGATGGCTTGAAAAGGCCCCAAATGAGTGGTGAGAACCACTGTTGATGCTTGGAAAGTCCAATATTATGTCTTATGATCTTATGAGTGTGTCTATGTGAGCAGCTCCCCTAAGCATGACATGATTTAGGTGTCTAAAATAACCTCCACCATTGATTCTCCTTATTGTACGGTTCAGATCCAATATGGCATAAGCTTTATCAAAATGGCAAGGAGAATCAAGCACCATACCAATTTAAAATATTGATGATGTCATATTTTTGCATCAGAAGCTATCCAATCAAAATCCTTGATATTTGAACATTGAATCCACTCTTAGTTATTCAAAATACATCATATTCCACATCATCTTCTTCAATCTACATTAGAATGTTGATGACATCATCCTTTCCCTATTGCTTTTGCGATTCTATTTCAGGTAGAACAAGTGCACATGAAAACACGCTAATCTAGGCCTACCATTATGTGAGGTCCCTCCTTCTCTGTTCTAGATAAAATTCATGATAAAAAACCCTACCATGTCATCATTTTGGGTCCAAAGTTAGTCATATAACCCTTTGTCACAAATATGCACTTTCATCATTCCATTGTCTCGCCTTGTCTTCATTCTGGAAAGGAAACACTTCATTCATCCTCTGAATCACCAATCCATACTTCTTCGTCACTGAAATCATCATTTCCTTGTAAAATTTATGGATTTGAGGGTAGCATTAATTCAGAGCTGAGCAACAAAAGACTTTTCCAAAATCGAAAATTCCCATACTTAGCCACTCATAAATATGCAAATCCACATTATTTCATTGTTGACCTCATCATTTCCTTGGAAATTTTATGAATTTGAGACCCACCACTATTCTGGAGCTGGAAATAAATCACCCAGAATCGCTTCAAGTATGAAAACTTCACTAACTATTGGATGGGTTCATATCTTCTATCACGGATCTATTTCAAAGTGCACTACAAGCTATGCAGAATGATGACTGTATCACTTAGGTAAAATTCTACAAAAGTTTACTAAGTATGTGGCCATTTTGAGCCTACACTACCAATACTCACCCAATTCACCATGGGTAGTGATACATATTTAAGAGATGCGTACTATTTTCCATGGCTACAATGGATCTTGGAGTTGGCCAAATTTTAAAATATTGATTAAAAGTTTCAATTTTTTTAGGTACAAGTGAAAGGATAATCCCTTTCTAAAGGTCTTTAGGCCTTCACTATATATCTCGTTATATCCTGACCAATCAAATATGTAAAAAACACATTGCATGTGGTTCTTTTTAGGACAATGATGTGAAGAAAATGAAAAAATGTGAGAAGTATTGAATTACAAAGAATTATATTTTTATGTTCTAATCTAAGAAAACAAATGATTCCTTTTTTAGTTTTTTTTTCAAAAATAAAGTTAAAGCAATAATTTCAAAATGATGGTGTTTTCACATCGGGTTCACCAAAGAATGTAGACCCAAAAATTTTTGCACCCATTTCTTCTAGGCTAATGGATCCATGCCTAAAAGGGAGAGGGAAAATGATGTACCTACAATTAGATGAGAATCGCTTGAGTTGTGCTCTCCTTGGTGTTTGTCAATGAATTAGGTGGGGTTCACTAGGATACACTTTACGGTGGTATCCATGCCTAGGTAGAGTGAGTATTTAATGGATTCTTTAATATACACACACCTAAGGTTTAGCCAAATGCAACTATACCTAATTACATGCACTTCAAATTTCCATGAGAGCAACAATATATAGATTATCGAGAAAGCTTGTAAATTTAAATAAAATGCAATAATTCTTGTGAATACTAAAAGCAAAAGATAAATTCTATGCTAACATCTGTATATTTTTTTGTATATTTTCAAACTAGGGTAATTTATGCAAATGCAATATAACTAAATTTATGTTTTTGTCTTTTTTTTTCTTTTTTCTTTTGTAAAAATGCTTTAAAACATAATAGTACAAAATTAAATATGAAAAACTAAGAGGAATCAATAATTAGACACTTACCTGATCCGGATGTTTGCTATCAGATGAATTTAGATCTGTTAGAGAAAATTCAAAATTGTTAGAACGAATTAAAAAATGCAGAGGCGATTCAAATCTTCAAAAATGAATTTGAAAACATAGAGCAGTTATCTGAATTCATTCAGAACCTACAATTTCATAATATAACACTAGAATTTGTGATTAGCAATGAGGATTCTACTTAAGCCACTACAAATGTGATCCTCAATGATGTGGCACTAAAATCCCCTTGGTTATTTCAGCAAACCATAAATAAAATGGTGGATTTTCTACATCTAAGGAAAACATATGCATTCAATAAGGATACAATGAAACAATGTATAATTTAGCAAGTAGTAAAAACTAAGCTAACCAAAATGTAAGATATGAAGTAAAATTATAAATCAAATAATTAAACCTTTACCCCCAACATATGTCTACATAATTTTGGATGCTTTCAGTGAATTCAGATTGTCTTGAATTAGTTCAAACCTATAATGATCAGATTTAAAAAACTATAGAGCAATTTTAGAAGTCCTTCAGTGAATTTGGACTGTTCCAAATTAGTTCAAATCTA
The DNA here is from genome assembly GCA_028583015.1 of Wollemia nobilis. NCBI lineage: Eukaryota > Viridiplantae > Streptophyta > Pinopsida > Araucariales > Araucariaceae > Wollemia > Wollemia nobilis. Next base: position 5,137,810 of record JAQPPZ010016710.1, on the reverse strand, counting down.
CAATTTGAAAAATACCTACTAAAGATATGTGATCAATGGATGTTAGGATTAAAATTCCCCATTTTGAAGATTATCACTAGATAAATTGTTTATCTCTTAAGTATATCTATGCAAATTTGGTATATACAGAGCAAATTAAAAAATGCTCTAAAATGTCTGAATTCATTAAAAGTAAATAAAATTTAGGTCTACAAATGCAAAATAATGAAATAAAAAATCTAAATTAATTCATAAGGATCGATGATACCAAATGTCATCGTAATGGATCTCTAGAATGATGATAGGGTGGTAAAATATCTTCATACAACTTGCACCAAGACATGAAAATATCTTCTCTACATTTTTTTCCTGTAAAATCACCATTAGGTCCTTTTGAATATAGCCTACAATATTTAACAATCGAGAGCCAATCAAGAAAAAATTGAGGAGAACAAAGATAGATTAGGTTTGTTAGGAAAATTTTAGAAATTTTCCAATTTGGGTAAATTCGAATGGTTTCAAATTCATTGAAAATCTAGGTTTGTCCAGATTGGAGGTAAAATTCAAACAATCTATCAATTTTAGATGCACGTTTGATTTGCATAAATTCGAACGGTTATAAATTTTCTAGAATCATCCAAATTTATGAAGAAAGGGAAATATGATAGAATTAAATTTTAACGAGCATGGAAATCGAGGGAGATAGTTGAGGGGGGAAGCTACATTGCAAAGGAAGGAAAACATGTTGTTAGTGAGCCTAGAAATTTTGAAGTGTGTCAAAATTCCATGGCTACAAAAAGACATATATATATATATATATTCTTAGATAATCATAATGGTTGCTTATGGTTTTTTAAATTAGATATAATTTAAAGAGAGAGAGATATATGAATAGCCTATCGATAATGTGCTTAGTGCACCTACATATATAGACTTATGTATGGTGTAGGGATGAGCATACCCTTTTGACAATTAAAAATAGATAAGCTAGCTCATTGTGGAGATGATATAGATAGATTATTTGCAATATACTTAATGCACCTACATAGACGGACTTACGTATGGTGTAGGGATGGTCGTACACCTTTGAATGTTTATAAGAAGATAATTTGGCTCATCACAAGTATGATATTAATAACTTTATCATAGGTCTTGACATTGATAGGCACTTGCATAGAATGATTTATGCAAGGTGGGGAAGGCATATCCCTAATAAATGTGAAAAGAAAAAATTCTCTCTTGAGTGGGTTTGATTTTAGTGGGTTGTTACAAAATATCAAGAACATAGCTAAATATTGTCCCAATTGGGAGTATTTTTATTCCTTGAGTTATCATCATACAAACTATCTAGATATAATGGATATATAGCAAGTTTTAGCTACCAAAAAAACTCATTGAGTCTCGCACATATGTTAGGTATGAAGTATATCGTGGTAGCCTATCAGGACTCATAAGTATGATTTATTATCTCTCACATACTAGTCTTATTAAAGTATCCAATTAATACTTATATCTTGTTGATTCTACATGTGCTAAATTTATTCTCATATATTCATGGGTATATCAAGAGTAATAAGTTATATAGGGATCCCTTCAAGGTATAGCATCCAAATTGGTATAATGATGAAAGAATAATTATAAGACATAAATAATATTCTATTTCTTCTTTAATAAATTCTAAACGTATATTAAATGTAATTAAATCCTTAGCTTCAACCATACCTTTAATCATGGTTGAAGGACATTACATAACCCACAATGTCATTAACCAAATGACCATCCATCCTAATCCTTGTATCATTATTAATCAGGAAGTCAGGATGAGTAACTTAGTTAAGAAAATCTAACATTTGGCCAAGATGAAGAGGAGATTCTACTTAATAATCTATCTAGCCCACTCAATAAGAGGATGGAAAATTATTTTTTCAATCAACCATACATACAACATGCTTCCTTCATAGGCATAATAGAGCTATAGAAAACTTCATTAGGTAATTTTATGAATATCAAGAAACTTCCTAAGAGGATGATTTGTTATTGGACTAAACATAGCACCATATTTCAAGTACTTTACTTTCTAATCAAGTAGATCAAGATTTTTCTTACATATAATGTCACCATGCTCTAAATTCATGTTTTAGTTAGAAAAAGTGTGCCATTTTTATTGAATAGAAAATATCTATTACTAAATGAGAATCTTTTACAAAATGTTGCAATGGACTTACAAATGAGGGAACTCCAAGGTAGAAAGTTCTATTTTTATAAAATATAATAAAATGACATTCAATGTTCTTCCAACCACATCAAAAGTGGATAGGTTTATGGATTTCTTGAATACTTTGACCAACCTAGATCACATGCACTCCCATGAGTCCCTGGACACAATCAAATACGTTGATTAATAGCATCTAAAGGGCCTACCTTGGTTAGTCCTAGGTTTATAAAAATATGTAAAAAATTGAACTACAACAAAATTGTTGTTTTAAATTGACAATTAAAGGGGTTATAAGTGTTTCTCTATTAAAAATTTTACCTTTAAATGCTACAATATGTATCTTCCATAATGTAAGCCCTCTTTCAATGCAACCAATAATAAACTACAAATGTCTTCTTTGTATACCTCAAAGGGGGAGAATGTTTACTGTGCATGGGTTATTGTTAGCCATGTAGACCCTCCAAACTTGTATAAACATACAAAAATTATTAGAAATATTTTGGGGTCCTATATCAATCAGACCCCTCATAATAACAAATAAAAAGACTCAAAGATCTAGCCTATTGCATAGTGAAAATGACTAAAAGTGACAAAAAATAATAAAATAAAGATATTTACCTAGCTTGGTGATCTACTATAGGGTCTCTAGAATGAAAACAGTCTCTAAACTGGTTCATATCTTAAGGTTCAAATATTTGGTTCACACCCCTTCGTACAAACTACTTTGTGGTATCCAAATAAGATTTTATGCTTGGTTGATTTGGTAGGTCATCCAGCCCTTGGTAGGTTTTATCATGATGCTTCTATCATAAGTGGTCTTATACTTGCTAATTCAATAAAGGAAATTCATGATTAACTTTACAGTCTTGAACATAGAGTGTACCAAACATTTGAATGAGTTGGAGTTTTGATTGAGAATATCTTTTTTTTTTTACCCCAAAAAATTAGGGATTGAGATGGTCTCTAGAAAATGTTCTTAGATAAACATAATTTCCAAGATTTGAGTATTGACCATGTGCAAGGTGGCTTTATAATTATTGATGTCTATCATCTCAACTAATGATTTTATGGGTGAAGAGGTGTAAAAAATGACATGCTTGATAAAGTGATAATTTGATGAAGAAGTGTGAAAAGTGATGTGAAAATTTGATGAAGATTGACATGTAGATGTGTTTTGTAAGATTTAAAGATAAATTTTTGGTTTACATGACAAGGTGTGAACATTCAAGTTCACACCTATTTGTATGAACCAAAGGTGTGCACCTAAAAGGCATGTTCATAGGGCATGCTCCTCATTTATGTTATGTGACTAGTGAGAAGTGAGAGGAGGAGAGCAGTGAGGGTTATATTGTGATATAAAACACTAACAAATCAATGATACTAAGTGGTAAGATGACTGAGGGTGTAGCAAGTGCTAGTTTTGGATGGTGTGTAGTGTCAACAAATGAATTTTTACACCTATGTTGTTGAATTTTAAAATGGACTCTAGGGTTTAAGTTTTTTAGTGAAATGAAACCTTAGAGAAACAATAGGCTAGTTAGTGTTGTATGGGGTAAAATAGTAAATGGGTTGGGGAATTTGCATGCTTGCATGTGTTTTGTGATTTTTTTTGCTTTGTGATACATTTCTCGATATGCATGCATTCAAAGAGTGTGTATTTTGTGTATGCTATAAGGGGATTAGGTTATTTTGTGTATACTTTGGCTAAATGGGTAGCTAAATCTACCATTTTTTTTGGTTATTCATGCAAATTTATACAAATTTACAGTTCATATGAAGCCGTACAAATGTTTTTCTTTTGATATGTATGTTGATGAAATAAAAATATGATTTTTTGGATGATGTTAGGTTAAGAAAGTACGATCAAGACATTAGTTTTTGTCATTGTTGGATGTTTTGAGGAATGTATGCATGATTGGTGATCATGATTGGTTGTGAGAGGTGGGATTTTATAGAGTGGCATAGATAGCAACTAACCATTATAATAATTCGTAAATATCAATGTTATGTGAGAATTATGATCTAGATAGGAACACCTTTCATTTATCGACAAGGGAAATGATCATTACATTGGAGGACATATATAGGATTTAAAGGATTACCATGGAAGACGTGATGATTATGCTATGAGAGGTAGGTGACATAGAGAGGCCACATTGGAGAGGGCATTCGACCTTGCATGATGAGCAGTAGAGTGGGATAGAGACATCATATGTGAGCAGTATTAGAGGAACAAGTCATTATCATTGAGACATGCATTAGCAATGGTATTGATTTATAGTTATGTTCTTCTATATTCATCAGGGGTGAAATTCCCCTAGAATATACTTGGGATTATGTGTGATATGATAGATATGAATGTATGAGTTGCATGAACATTGGTGTTGTTGGAACAAACCTATAGAGAGTTGCATGGAGTGAGGATGACTTAATAGATAGGATTGAGTTGTAGTTTGCTAGTACAACTATGGTCATGGGAGCACATAGTCATGATGAGGCTAGTAGAGATATCATATCAAGCACCTAGCCTTATGGAGGAGGATGTAACATATGTTTTATAATAGTGTATGAATAGGGAGAAGTAGATGAGGAGGCATAATGAGAGAAATGAGCTATATAATTATTGTAGGTTTTATCAGTTGGTTTACCAAGATATCACATGGCGATTATGGAGAGGAGAACTAGTGTGGATTGAGGATGCAAAGGAGTTAGTTTGAGTTAGATGAGGTAGGTGGGTTTTTGGTTGTTATCTCAACCAGGTTGAGTTCTTCCCATTCTCATGGGTATTGAGATAGTTTGATTTGTAGTAGAGGTTTCTTTATCTACCAATAGCAATTTAGAGGATCAAGGAAGATCATGGGAGGTGACCATTGGTGCACTCCTTAGATGTGGGATGGGATGTGGCTATGGTTATACCAGATGTATTTTAAGTAGGTAGCATGCTATAGTATGATGCATGGTGGGTTATGTAAAGGTGGGATATTGGAGTAGGAGCAGTTGATAACATAAGTGAGGCAATGAAAACAATAGTTGGTGGATTAGAGTGGGTTGTATGTGATTTCAAGGTAGCAACTAATATCTTGGATATAGGATTGTAGGCCCAAAAGACCACATACTTAGAAAATTTTGGAAATTTGGCTAAGTATTGAAAGAATTTCAAATACAGTGTTAAATTCCACTAGGGAGCGAGCTTAGTGTAAAATTTCATAGTCAAAATAGTCAAATAGGCCTTAGTATAATTTAGAGGAGCATAATGAAGCATTGAAGGGTGATGCAATGTTAAAATCCACCAAGAGCAAAGTGTAAAAATCTATGGTCAACACAGTCAACAATTTCCGCCAGATAAATTTGTAGTTATAAAGATTGAACAAAAGATTGAAGAATACAAAGTAAAATCCGCCAGATAAATTTGTAGTTATAAATTCCGCTCAAGTAACACGCAATGTTAAAATCCATGGTTAAACCAGTCAAATTTGGTACAAAAAAAATTGGAGAATAATATTTTCCAAAATGAGATGACTCGAGGGAAGGTTTCACTCTCCATTGAGTGGGGTCCTATGTTGTTTTTCGCACACCCACAACACAAAGCAATATTCCATGGTCAACATGGTCAAACCTAACCGAGCATATTTTTGAGGAGCAGATTTTGAGAAGGTAACCTGTAGAAAAAAATTTCAATGGTAGAACACCTTTAATCCTTTATTCCATGGTCAACATGATCAAAATGACCTAGAAATTTTTTGAGAAGCGTATTGTTTCAGATATGAAGCTTTTTCAAGGTGCTTTGTTGCTCACATGCCTAGAGGCCATTTTCACAACTAAAATTTATAAAGGGAAGTTATCAAGTGTAAAATCCTACAAATAGAAAATGTAACACAAATTACTATAGTTGACATTGTCAAACCAGATGCAACAAAATATTGCAAAGCAAAATTTTGTACTGATCCCAAAGCAAAGCATTGATCATCAGAATTGAAGAGGTAGATTTTGGATCTACAAAAGCATGGAGTAATATATATTTCAAGTATGTCAGATCATATTTTAATGAGATATTCAAAGGGCACATCAAAGGTTGAGGATGAGAATATTGGAGTAAAGGACAAGATTCCATGCTGATAAAGAAGTGACTATCGATCCATTTGTTGTTGCTTATGAGCAAAAAGAACCAGGGGAGACCAAGCATTATAGAAATTAAGATCTATCAGTATTTTTAGTTATAGATCAATGGTGGAGAAGCTATGGCAAGAATAGAGGATGAATCTAATCAACCTACAACCAGATCAAGTTGTCAAATTCCATGAAAGGCTGAGCAACTTGCATATCAGAGTTGTAGAGGTTTCATGGAGCATAACTATTTTATTCCTATAAACAAATAAGAGACTACCACCTTAGTACTCTACTGATCTGGCATGAAAAATTTCTTGTAATATTCCTATCTTTCTATTTATTGTAAAAAACTATATATAGAGGTTGAACCCTCAATTTAAAGGGTCATCTCTAAAGTATTTTCTTTTTATATTACTATAAATTTCCTAATAAATTTATAGGAGCATTACTTGGATGTTTGTCTCTTGCCTTTGTCTTCATTTATTTTGAGTTTAATTTGTAAATTAATTTTTGCTACTATTATTATGGTTAGTCAATTATGTTGATATTGGATTGCTAGCTTAGGGTAACTTGGAATACTTCATGTTTAAACAAATGTTGTAGAGAAATTTTTTTGTTAATAAAAATGTTGATCTAATTCTTCTATTTGGATTATTAATATTCTTGATGTTTGAAATAGTTCTTTAAGTATTTTCTTATTCTATAAAAGGTGAATATTACTAGTTTTGAATGTTGTTAGTCTCAAGGGTGGCATATTGGAAATGTGATTTACCAGAGAGTTCTTGATAGTTGTCAATGTTATTAGCTTTATCCGACCATTATTCATTCAATTGTTTCTAATCCTTAACATATTTCTAACCTAAATTACATTTTAAACTAAGATTAATTGAGTCAACACACAATTAGTTGACAAGGTATACCAACCTACTCTGGAGGTTCAATTGTTTCTAATACTTACCCTATTTCTAACCCTAACCTTACATTTTAAATTGAGCTTAATTGATTCAACACACAATTAGTTGACAAGGTACACCAACCTACTATGGATGTTGGATTGAAGTAATCTTTGATCCATACAATTTCAAGGTTTGAGTTGTGATTAGCTGGTGTGCGCTTTCTAGAATGTCATAGATTCATAGTTATAGTTCAAGAATTTCTTGATGTCAATTTAGATCCCAACAATTTTGGCATGCCCAATGGGACACTAAAGACACATGATCTTTCTCCTACACATTTTGTTTTATTATTTATAATACCTTGTTCAACAGAGAAATTAAATTCACTTGGAAACTCCTTGAGTACAAAAAACCAGAAAATCCATCCAAATAGCTCATATTTTTCATGTATACCAGGTCATCTGCTAAAAATAGTCAAGACCTTGTTATATTTTATGAGCTTCCCTTAAGAGGGTCCAATATCATAAGAATTTTATTCCTTGACTCACAATTGGAAGAGGTCCCAGTTGAAATAGTCCCTTCAATACCTCTAAGACCGGATCCATTCAAAACATTACCTATAATGGCTCAAAATCAGAATGTTAACCAAAATTCCATTCAGAATCGACCCCCATAAAATTATCCTAGATAGAATACTTCTAGAGCTATTGAACTCACTAATATGCATGACATCCCTCAGGCTATTACAAAACCTATACCTATATTTTATGGTATAGGAAATATTGTGTATGAGCATTATCAAGAAAATGAATTTAGCAACTATTCACAATATCAAGAATCAAGATGCTATAGTAAGGATTCTAGACCTTTCTTCTAGAGAAAAAATATTGTGCTGGTTTAGAACATTAGGAGATAAAACCATCACTTCATGGGATGAGTTAGTAGGTCCTTTTGTAGAATAATTCAATGAGTCATCTAACCCCTTTTCACTACTAAATCAATTCACAACTATGCAAAAACACCAACACAAATTAGTCTCTAATTTTAACTTGAGATTTAGTAGGACATGGAAGAGGATTCCTCATGAAGCCAAACCAGCTGCATATTTAGCATACATGTATTACATTAGATCCCTTGGGTCATATCTAGAGCTACAAACCCAACAATCAAGCATTAATACCTTTCCTCGGCTTTATCAAGCAACTGTCCAGGTAGAAATGTACTAATTGTTGTAGGAAGGCTTTTGTCAAAAATGGTCATGCGTTATTTCTCTAAAATTCCTTAGTTTACACCAAAGGAATCCTCTCATTCATATATGGATCCTCCACCAAATCCACAAGAAACTCCATTATTTCCTCCTAAAACAACCCTTGTTGTCCCTTTTCCTCCTCTTCCTTATCAAATCTCCCACAAATTATTTGTATTTCTGGACATCTAGAGAGCACTCTAAAGATGCTCAATAACAAGGTCAATGCAATGGAAAATATGGAAATGGAAAGGTTTAAACTGATATAATTCCCATATATTAACAAATATCATAAGTTGAGTACAATTGGTAGTGTAGGATCTAAAGTCAATGAAAATCAAACAGAGAAGGAATATGCACCCAAAACTAGTTTGGTCAATATTTGGTGCTTAGTTTGTAATTATCCACATGATTATAAAACCTATATGATGTAAAAACATCATGTGCAATAAGAAATAGAAAAGGTAGAGATAAATCAAAATGGGAGAGTTAAAATATTGTGGTAGCATGATCAAGTTATGACTGGGCAAGATTTTCTTGAAGAAGAATAGGTCTCTGTTATGACTAGATCTAGAAAGAAATCTTTGCAAGTAGACCCACAAAAAATGGGTAGTTTCCAAGTGCCTACTTAGAAGAAAATGGAATCACCACTATAGGGCAATGCCAAGTTTTCCATCCCACAAGTTACTGATAAAAGTGATGTAGTGCCTAGAAGACAAGAAAGGGAAGTAAATACACCAAGAGAAGGTGAAAAGGAAAGGAGAAAAGAACAAGAAAATGGTAAAAGGGAATCCCAAGAAAAGTTGAGGTTCCCTTCCATCACAAAGGGTCAGATAATAGAAGCTACTCAAAAGTATAGAAGGAAATATGTATAACCAGAGAGAAATTATGAAAGACCTCCACTAGTTTAGTCTAAGTACAATATTATTGATGAATTGAAAAGAGCCTTGTATCGCTCCAAATTTTTCGCATCCTTACCTTCAGGCTATTGGATCCATGCCCGGAAGGAGGATGGGAAAAGGATGTCGCAGTACCTCGGACTGAGAGGACTTTGCGAAGGTCCTACCTCTCAAGGGAGGTGTATTTTGATGATTTTTTGATGAATGGTGGGTTCACCAGGAAACATTTAAGGGCAGTTTCCACACCTAGGTTTGGAATGTGTTTTAATGTGTTCGTTTTTAACTTTAACCATTCATATCCTAGGTTTGGACAAATGAATCTAGATTAATATATATGAAAATACAAATTCAATGAGTACAGAAAATAGATTTAAAGACATAAAACAGAGAATTTACAGAATACAAATTAGGAATACCTGATCCGGATGTCTGGTGATGATTTTGATGTTTGAATCAGTCAAGATCGTCTGGAATTTGATAGAATCATCTAAGATCTGATAGAATCATCTGAGATCTGACGAATTCGTTAGATGAATTCATCAGAGACCTGCAAGCAGAAACATAGATACAAAATACAACGAATACTACTGTGCTAACAGAGGGAAACAACACCAAATGACTGTATGAATACTGAGAAATAGTTATGAATAGAAATTCAAGCAAATTACGATATTCTAATGACAAATCATGATCTTAGTATGCAATCTAAGCTAAATGGGTGAACTCCAAATGCAAAATAACATAAACACTGAATAAACTATCTAATTTGCAGAATAAAACAACAGAGAAAAGGATGCAAACTTCAGGCACTGATTTCCTCAATATGGACTGTAGTCGAGATCGTCTCGCATCAGTACGAAATCACCTCAGATTCGACAGGTTCACCTCCGATCTGAACAAGTTCGTCGACGATGATGTGTGCTGACTCTGGATGAAAAAAAGTGATGTACCTACAACAAAATTGGTATGGGACCAGTGCAAATGAAAATTTGGAATGGTTCAACGTAGATGGAGTTAAATTGTAGAGAATTTCAGCCAAGGGGGTGCTAATGGAATAGCTTAGGATTAAATAGACTTAGGGGAGTAGTTAGGAGGTTGGATATCATCCCAATTTGGGAGATATCCAACGGGGGAGGGTCCCTAACGACACAGACACGCTTCTGCCCGGATTGGAGACCCATTGGAATAGAAGCTAATTATGCAAAATTAGTTTTGTGACAAGATCATTTGGATGTCCTAGTCCAGATGAAATCGTCAGATCTGGGGCGATATCGTCTGATCGACGACGATATCGTCAAATGGTCAAAATAACCTCTAAAAATGGCATGAAAAAGGGGGAAACGGATTACCCGGTGGTTAACGGGTGGTTTGGGACGTTAAATTTGAAATTTAAATTATTTACTAAGGTGAATGTAATTATGACAATTTTACTGCGCCAATTTTAGGGTGCTACAAGCCTCATCTAGGACAAGCCTGTATGATACACTTTTCCTCCTTGGCCAAATAGATTTATTGAAATCTTCTTTGCAAAAGAAGTCCCAAGAAAAAGAAATCTCTACAGTGTTCAACCTAGCACAGGACAAAGAAAATATGTCTCCTACCACCCTGAAGAACAAGCCTCCTCCATTCTACATCTCTCTTAGAATAGAAGTATGGATAGTCCACAATTGTATGATAAAGTCAGGGGCATAAATGATTGTTATGCCAAAATTAGTCTGTGATGATATGGGCGTGGAGTACACAAGGTCATGCCAGGGGTCTTACAACTTGATGTACCTTGATTAAGACTTTGGGAGTCATAAAGGATGTATTAATGAGGTTGCACAAACCCCCATAGATTACAATTATACAAGAAATCATGGTAATAGATCTTGAACCTTATTTTGGTATATGCCTTTCAAGAGAATTCACTACCAAGATGGGACGATATATGTATTTGGACTACTCTAGCATGATGATTCCATATAAATGCAAGATAATAAGAAAAACCCTAAAATACCTATGTTTTTATATATTGAAAATATTGAAGAAGATTTGTACAACCATTCAATTATGGAAGAGCCAGAGTTAGTGGAAATTATAGAAGATTTATAAATTGAAGATGAGTTATCTTTCAAATATGATCATAGCCTATTAGAAATCGGGATAGGAACCTATAGTATTTCCTAATAAGTAGATAATAATATCCCTACCATATCCAACTAGTCACTTAGGCAATAAAAAATATTGATGATGCACTTTGATGGAGCAAGGTGCATAAATGGGACCGAGGCTAGCGTGGTGCTAGAATATCCTTTTGAAGGTGTGAAGATTTTTGCTTTCAGACTAAATTGGTCTTACAATAATAATGTTATAGAGTATGAATATTTATGTCTAATATTGATGCAAGCAAAAAATATGGGAATCAAGATGGTAGACATTTATGGTGAATCGAAGCTGATGGTGAACCAAGTTACGAAGAAATACAGTATTAAACATAACTACATAAGAACATTTAGAAATAGGGTGTGGAATTTTATGGAATCATTTGATGCCATGAATATCCACTATATCATAAATAAGTATAATATATTGGCTGATGCTTTGGTAGTTAAAGGTTCTAAATTCAATCCCTCCTTAGACCTTGGGTCAACCACAAACAAAAGGGTCAAGTTAGTCTTTAGACCTACAGTACTGGATAGGCAAACTTTCTGGTAGGTATTTTAGAATGATGATAAGATAATTGAATTTCTAGTTAGATAAGCTTGCTTAGCTAATATGTAGGAGGATATTTCTTATGAAATAGACCAATTATATATCATTCAATTGAATAATAATCATATTCCTAAATGCTTGATCACATTGGAGAGTTTGTTTGATAATAAATATGGAAGAAGTTGAGAACCATGAAAGTAGATGATAAAGTATGTAGTGATATTGAGATTGAAGGGGAAAAGAAGATTAATATTGGTGTGAAATATTCTCCAGAAGAAGCTGAGGGAGTCAAAGTGTTGTGCTTCAAGTACCCAGATATTATTGCCTGGTCATATGAGGATCTGAAAGTGTATGATAAGAAAATTATTCAACATACCATCAAGTTGGAACATGATGCAAAGCCCTTATGGTAGATACAAAGGCTCATGAATCCTAAAATTGAATCCATAATGAGACACAAATTTATTAAACTTCTCAAAGAAAAGATCATTTATCCAATAAAGCATTCCACATGGGTTGCTAACTTAGTCCTAGTAAGGAAAAATAATGGGGATATTTGACTATGTGTTGATTTCAAAAATCTGAATAGAGCATCACTCAAAGATCATTATCCGCTCCCCTAGATTGATCATATTTTGTAGATGGTAGTAGGAGTATAAATATAATTTGTTCTATATGGCTTCTCTGGATACAATCAAATATGGGTCAAAGATGAAGACTAGTTCAAAATAGCCTTCACTACTAAGTGGGGTACATTTGCTTATTAGAGAATGCATTTTGGCCTATCCAATGCAGGAGCTACATTTCAAAGGGCCATGGATTTTTCTTTTGGTGAGTTGATAAAAATTTTTTATTTTGATTTATCATGACAACCTGACCATGTTTTCTGATAGGAAGGAATCACATCTTGAATATTTGGAGAAAGTTGTTAAAAAATGCTAGGATTTTGGCATCTCCATAAAATCCAAAAAATTATTCTTTGTTGTCCATGAGGGCAAGTTATTAGGACATGTAGTCTCCAAAGAGGGAGTGGCAATAGATCCTAATAGAAAAAAATTTATCCTAGCCCTTCAACTCCCCACAAATAATAAAGGTTTGCAGTCCTTCTTTGGGAAGATTAATTTTGTGAGGAAGTTCATCTCATACTTTGCTCAGGTGGTTAGGCCCATATCATAGTTACTTAATAATAACATGGAGTTCAAGTGGATTGAGAAAAGGAAGCAAGCCTTTGAGTCCATAAAATAGGCAATTGCAACTGCACCTATATTAATAGAGCATAGTTTTAGCAAGAACTTTATCTTGTATACCTATGGAGTTGAGGAAATCTATGCATTAGTATTGACATAGAAGGATGATAATGAAGAGGAACACCCCATTTTATTCTAGAGACAAACTCTTCATGAGTATCAGACCAAGTATAACTTCATTGAGAGGCAAGAATTTGCACTGATGAAATCCTTGAAAAACTTTAGGTAATACTTGGTCTAAAGCAAGACTCTTGTCTATGTAGTACATCCAAATATGAAAAATTTTATCCTTCAAGGATAATTGGGTGATAAAATATCCAGTTGGATCACCAAGATACATGAGTATGATGTAAAATTGTTAGTTTTTGAGGATATATGCAGTGGAGATATCTAACATAGATCCTAATGACATACAATAAATATGAAAGAAAGTGAAACAACAATGTGATTGAAATATACTATAAATATAAGTGACAAAAATACAATGCAATATTGATGAAATGGTCACTCCATTAATATGAGCTAAAGAGCTACATTGTACTCCATACAGGAGTACTACTACCAAGAGAATGACATGAACTTGATACAAGCTTGATGTGAGCTTGCTATGAGCTTGATATATAATCTACCACTATGAGGCCCTTTATATAGGAAGATAGATTCCTTGTCCAACACTCTACCTACTTGTACAAGAGGACATCTTTCACATTACAACTTATACATTGTCACTTGTGCATTTATTACATTTCTTGAAGTAACTAGATAAATTCCCCCTAAAGTAATATTCTATCCTAACTATGTACATAAGGGGGTAAACATACATGAACTAAATGATGTAATATACTCTAACTATAACACCCCCCTGTATTACATTATTTGGGTATTGAAGATTTCAATCTTCAATATGGATCTTTGTCTTCAAATGTTCATAAGCTTGATCTAATCCTCTTTAATTAATATTGCACTGTATGTATTTTTGCATTGGTTCTTCTTCTTCTTCTTTATTGGAGTTAGTAATTTCATAGGTGGATGTGCTATCACCTAATTCTTGCAAAGAATTTTTCTCTTTGCTTTTGTCCTTTTCATCATTCTTTGTGTCCTGTATAGAAGCTTCTAAACATACACTTAGAGCATCATGATAAGATTTAGATTTAGTAGAACTTAAAGTACTAATATTGCATGAGAATTAAAATATATTTTCTAGTGAATATTCATCTAGCTCTATTTTTAGCTTAAGTAAATCTACCAATACTTTATGTTCTACATTTTTATCCTTATAAAATTTGAATTTAAGTAGTGCCATATATAGTATACTTTCATATTATAAAGGAATTTTAATGTCTTTCTTTCCTATATCAATTGCTTCAGTGAGTCAAGCATGTAGATAGTACTCCATCGTTTCAAAACTATCTTTCAGATCTTCATTCTGTATCCTTTTTGAAATAGGATCTAAGTTTCCTTCAGATTTTATAAGTGAATTCTTGATTCCACTTTTTATGACACTTGCTCTTTCTTTTCTAATAGTGTTGTTCATGTCATTGTTTATTGTATTACTTGAGGTAGACATATTTATAGCTTCTTGGAATAAAGTGCTTGTAACTGATTAGATAGAGTCTTCTAAAGTGTTATGCCTTGTGACTCCCTAGTTATTAGCTTTGATTTGATAGAACCTTTTTAGATCTTAGGTTTTGTAGGCTTTCTTATATCTCCCTAGTTAAGAGATGTGAATTAGTAGAGTCCTTGTAGACTTTGTAGAGACCTTATGATTCCCAAATGGATTGAGTACTTGAAAATATTTGATGAATGCTATTATTATCAAGTTTTGTAGAATGCCTTATGTCTCCCTAGTGATTTTGGATATGTTGAATGATAGATAAATTTTTTTTGAGAATAATAGTTTAATTTTGAGTTGATTTTGTAAATTTTTATGAATAGCAAAAATTAACTCCTTTTACACCTTATTAATCCTATTTGAACTTAATCACTTTCTAATTTGATGATGTTTTAATAGTTGGATTTCTTTTGTCCCTTTAATGTGTTTTGAGACAAGTATACCAATTATTTTTCCTTAATAAACCTCCTATTATAGCCTTTAATAATTTAATATTAATGTTTCTAAATTCCAATTACCTACTTTGATGTAGTATTCCTTATAACTCCCTTATATGGAATATTAGAAAATAATGAAATTTACAATAATAGAAATTTTGATTTTCAAGTAGAATTCCTTATTTCTCCTATGTTTTAATATTGCAAATATTAGGCTATTTAATATGTGTTTCTTCCTTTTATATTGCTTTTAAATATGGTTGATTTCCTTAAAGTTTCAACCTTATGTTCTACCTTATAAATCCCTATTAATGAAAGTAAATTTAATGAAGTAGAGACCTTACCTTTAATGTAGTATTCTCTACATATTCATTGCAGATTTTGGACGTATATGGCAGTCCTCTTTAATACATTTTTCTTGAGTGCTTGTATAAAATGGTGTACATTAATTCTCCCTTGGCTTCAATTTTCATATGGTAGAGTTTCAACCTTGGAATTTTTGACCTCCTTTAAATATCTTGACCAGAGCTTTTAATGCTCTTCACCTCTTCCATGCTCTAAATATGGCTACTTCAAATGCTATGACTACTATGAATGTTGTGATTGTTGTGAATGCTTTGAATGCTATGAATGCTGACCTCCTTAGTCTTTGGTGTCTTTTAATAGAAGAGGAATATTGAAATGTGTGACAAGTATCATGGTAATTTATCTGTGAGCACTTGAGGGATTCTATTAGGTAACAAATGGATGTTATATTGTTTGATGGGTGCACCAACCTATAATATTTTCTTGGTCAATATTTTAATGGGATGGTGCTCATTATTATTTCCTCCTAGGTGACAAGTATCACTCTCCCTTCGTGCATGGGCTTTCTACATAACACCTCTTCAGTGTATCATTCAAATGCCCTTATTAGCAATGCAACACAACCAACTCTTCCTTTATTTTATTACACTTGATATGAGTTGGTTCTAGCTAGAGTAGAGAGCAACATTTTTGGAAATTTTGATTAGTTTTGGTTGTCATTGATGCGAAAAGAATATTGGTTTAATTTCACTGTCATCAAGTGTTTTTTCCAAAAGCAAGAAGGTCTTGAAAAGGAATAGGATATAATATTTATTGGAAATATGAGCAAGATTTATTGTCATTGATGTCAAGAGTCAGTTTCAATGAGTAGTACAAAAGGAAGGATGTCAGGAGTCAGTTTCAAGTAATCAGTGCAAGAGAAGAATTCTAGGCCTAAGGAAAAAGATGAGGTCTAAAGAGCAAAAGGAATGCCTGAGAAAATAATATTATAATATTAAAGGTCTAAGGTTGATACCTAACGATTTAAATTAATTATAAACAAATTATAATAATTTCATTATAAATTAATTAATAATTTAATTAACTTTAAAGTTATTAAGTTAATTATAATTTTTTTTTTTTAAATTATAAATTAATTTATAATTTAATTAAATAACCCTAAGGTTAGGGTTACAAAGTTCAAGAAATAAAATTCAAAGTATCGACATCGATTACCTATTCCAGTCACTGACGTGTGAAAAGGGAGAGCAAAATTCATATTAATACCATATGCTTTGGAAATAAAACATTATCCTTCAAATCTTAATTGAAGTGCATGTGATTTGTGTGAATTGCATGATAAAGAGGAGAAGAGGATAAATTTTGAAAAAATGATAGTCAAAAAGTAGATAAATGGAAGACGCTTGGATATTGGTTGCCAACCATGACAGTTGGGCCAACGGTAGGCGGTTGTAGCTTAAGGCACTAGTAGGCGAAAGGTTCGGTAATTGAAACCTGACCATAGATTTTTTTCTAAGGTACATGTGTTAGAGTTTTGGTTTGGGTTCCAAGGGAAGATCCAAGATGCACGAGGTACCTTTTGGTGCCAAGGTGAGTGCCTAGCTCATGTGGCACATGGGCCATGACTAGGGCACTATGGAATGTGCAAGCAGGGTTTGAATCCCATTGAGAGAAAGGTATTTTATTTTTTAAATATTAAATTGCTACTAAGGTTTATAAGGTGGCATGAAATATTTTTACTAAGGGAGAGTTATAAGGTATTTGAGGGTTAATTGTGTTATTGCGTTTTCTAAAAAGTGAATTGAAACAGGAGTTATAAGATTTTGAGGATTAATTGTTTTATTGTGATTTTTGATAAAGTGATTTCAAATAGGAGTTATAAGGTTGAAAAAGGGAATTGTGTTTTTTCTATAATGTGTTAAAGAGATAAGGGTTTATAAAGAAAATTATTGTGATTATTTTCTTTACACAAATTGTTGGCTTGCATTTTGAAGTGTGGAGATTATAAGGTGTAATAAATATTTATTGCTATGTATGGTAAAATATTTTGAGGGATCAAATTGAGTGAATGATTGAGAAGACATTGCTACCTAACCTTTAAAATTTGTAAAGATGTGATTGTGATTGAGACAGGTGTTTGAGGTCAAATATTCTTCAAAAAAATAGGTAAGGGCACATTATGTAGACACCTAAAACATGTTATGTTTAGGGAAACTACTCACATAGACACATTCACAAGATCATATGACATAATCTTGGACTTTCCAAGCATCAAAAGTGGTTCTCACCACTCATTTGGGGTATTTTTAAGCCATCCAAGCCTAGCCACTTAAGCCAATAGTGGCAAGATCTTAGCCATTGTAGAAGACAATGGCTAAATTCCAAAAACAATTTTATTGATAAATAGGCCTAATCACAGGTGGAATTCATAGTCTACATGCAATAAAGGTGAGCGGGAGTAACTTTGCATTTCCTTTTATGACCGGTTCACATAGGAGGCTTTAGTTTGCATTTAGAATTTAGTTAACTAGCCTCCAAACATAGACAAAGGACAAAATCTTCTCATGCTAACAACTAGTTTTCATAGGAGACTCAAGGTTGCAGTTAGATTTCAGTTAACTGGCCTCCAAACATAGACAAAGGACAAAATATCCTCATGCTAACTCTCACTACGCATGAGGAATTAATTCCTAGGGCTTGTGCATAGACCTAGGGTTTTACACACTTTAAAAGGTGCAAGCCTAAGAGCACCAAAGAGGACGATTTTATCCTGAATTTGTCAGAAGAGGTCATTGAGTAGAGCTTTCAAGACTTGGAGAGCTTCTCTTGGAGATCACGTCTACGATAAAGCCCTAAAAATTTGGAGAGCCAAAGAAACCACCATTTAAAAATTCAATACAAGATTTGACCCATTTATTTGGGGCAAAGGGAATGAAATTCATCTAAGCGACCGCTATCTCAGATAATGGCCTGCAGGTCTAGCTTAGGGTTTTATACATCAATCTCATTATTCTATTTAGCATATCATTAGCATAATATCATTTCATTCATTTAACTTCATAGCATAGGTTTAATTTGCACTTGCTTTCATTTGATATATTCAGTACTAAAAACCTCATCTAAAGAGGCATCCTAGACATCTAAGCGTGTGTTGTTGTTTCATTGCTTACAGGGCCACAGGTTCATTTGATGGAATTCGCAACATACGAGAGCATAAGGGATCCCTCCAAAAAATAGGCTTGGATAAAGAGGCATCTGTAATCCCTCATAAATTTTCATGTGCAGAACCGAGAAGCTTTTGAAAACGCACCACCTCTTTGTGAAGGAGGCACTCTTTGCCTATTTGTAACCTTATTGTATCAAAATGGGTATCCCTAAGGGGGACCAAAATGTAACCAAGTTTCAATCCAAATAAAGAGATCTATCTTTGTTATTTCCATGTTATATGCTTTTCATTGTCTTCCATTTCATTTTGGGTTTTTAATACATTGCAAGTAGCGTAAAATAGCGGTGTGTGCG
Organism: Wollemia nobilis; assembly: GCA_028583015.1. Taxonomy (NCBI): domain Eukaryota; kingdom Viridiplantae; phylum Streptophyta; class Pinopsida; order Araucariales; family Araucariaceae; genus Wollemia; species Wollemia nobilis. The sequence continues at coordinate 5,118,653 of JAQPPZ010016710.1, read as the reverse complement.
TCCCGGGGTCGCTAAATATGGCGATCACTATGGGATGTCCATTGATTTTTCCTTTTCTATTTGGATATTAATATAATTTTATGTATAGGTCTAGCCGCTTTGATCTACAGTGGCCAAAAATTAGCCACTTTGAGCCATAGTGGCCAACAAAGCCGTAGTCGCTCCTGCTAACAACAGCCAAGAACTAACCGCTCTGGTCAACAATGACTAGCATTGGAGTGTAGAAGAGGTCAAAATACCGACTCTCTAAGCTAGATCAAAGGTTGGTACAACCTCTCCAATATTTTATACCTTTCTGATTGCTTCTATGTGTCTAAAATAGATAAATTAAAGCACATTTATGTTTTAAAATTGAAATAATAAAAGGAGAAAGAATTAAGTATTTTGCATATCTTAGATCTTCTTTTAGATTTTCACTAGGCGTTGCTAGGAAAAATGGCTTATGCCTAAAAATTTTACCCTATAATCCAATGTGCTAGACATTGTATGTTGTTTGCTTGCTTTGAGGCCTTACAAAAGGCCATATTTGCATGAAATAAAGTGTGCTCATACAAATCATAGTAGTTTGTGCATCTTTCTAAATATTGAAACGTATTTTACACTTAGGCATGTTGGAAAGACTCATGGCTACTATATGATGCACTTTATGTTACACAATATTAAAATGAACACCACACACACACATATCATTTAAACATTGGGGAGTTGGATTTCATCATCAACCCTCAATTCAGTCCAGTGATGTTGGAATTCATCTCCTTACACTGGTTTGCCCCCTAGATTCTCCTAGAAATGGATTTAAGAACTTCTTTATAGTAGCACTAATATATTCATGTTCAAACTATCTCCCACTATTGGAAAATTCATTGGTACAGAGTGGAGGAGCTAGGTGAACCCCCATTGGGATTTTAGAGGTGTACCCTAGTCTCTTTTGGGAAATCATGTTTGGCATGAGTACTCTTTATTATCACTATGAATGAGTCTCCTCATTCCAAATATGAAGTAAGAAATAACATAACATCCAAATACATCAAACAGTTAAGGCACACATAAATCTATAATCAAGATAAAAATTTGTGTGATACTGTTTGATCATATTTAAAGTGCAACACAAAAGCTAAAATCCAAAATGATGGTTAAAACAAGAAGTATACATCCCTGGTGTGACACTGAGGGAGGTTCTGAAACAACACATACCCTTAGGCAAAGTCATAGTAACATTGAAATACCTACTCAAAAAACCATAAGACACAATTATGCGAGTCTAAAGTGTGATAACTCAACTCTTAGAGGATCTACTTGAGAAACCCCTCATAGGGAACCACAACATGAAACTACATATCATAAACACAAATAGGCCTCATGACCATCATCTTCAAGAAGACATGAGGAAACATCAAAGGATTACTCTAAACACATAGAAAATTCTTAGAGACATGAGGAGGCTTCAAGAGCTTCCTCCTCACATAGACACAGAGAGAGTTCTAGACCTCATTATTCACACAAAGACAATGAGGTTTCCCTTTCTCCATCCTAATGGAGGGTAGAAAGGACCATGAAAACCTCATCACCAAAAGGGCACACAAGAGCCAAAATATCTCAATGCTCACATAAAACACTTAGAATAGATCGACCCACTAAGGGGCAAGAAACTAGAAACACATTCAGTCATAGATATCAAATAGAAGATATCCTTCAAATAAGAGGAAATATTCCATTGGAATATGACCTCATTAGAGTTAATGGCATCCCACGATATCAGCCATGGAGAACAAGACAATTGGATGAGTTGGATTGATTGCATCTGAGGCCACCTCCAAGAACCATAGCCATAGAGAATTATGTATCTAGAAGCTCATGAACCATGACTTCTAAGCACACTTTTCAAACTGGGGGTGCCTCAAGATGACCCCACAAAAAACATACAAAATTTGATCATGGAGACACTCAATAGTATACTAAAAAAGCCACATTAGGTAGCAATAGCGAGGAAACAATAAAAACATTTGAGAGAGATCTGCAAATCAAAACAACTAGGATAAGGTCAGATAAGAATGATTCCTCTATAATTGTGCAAGTTGACCATGTACAATGGTTAGAGAATACCTTGTGCAAAGAGTGAGAGCTTGTGGATGCTCTTGAACATGATAAACAGAGAGAATAGTTGTTGCACCAATATGAGAAATGTTTAAGAGATCAAGCTGAGCAGCTATCTCACAAAAACCAACAAACAAGCAGAAGTGATCATCAAAGAGATCAACATTCTAACTCACCAAGAGAAGAGCACATTAGAAAAGAAATTAACTCACAACAAAGTCATCCTCCAAATCATGAGAGGAACCCAATTGAGGAGGAAAGGATAAACTTAATAGATCCAAATCAGACACATCTTTAATCCCCTCGTAGAACGGAAGAAAATAGAGCAAATAAAATGGATAGAGTATTACCTCCACTGCCACCACGAGTAGGCCTACAATAGGAGGAAATTCACACATCAAAGGCATTTCAAGATATTTCTAAAAATATGAAAGCATTTGAGAAATAATATGCAGCTGGGAACTCGCAAAAATTGAACAAGATACACAATCAACCATTATGTCTATTTGTCCCTAGCCTCGCATAACCTAAGAATTTTGATATACCTAGCCTAGAGAAGTTCAAAGGGGAAGAGGATGCACAAGAGCATGTCACAAAACTCATTAACACATGTTTTCATATTGAACACAATGATGCTCTCATGCTCAGGATATTCATTATGACATTCATGGGCGTCGCCACCCAATGGTTCAACTAGCTACCCAAACATAGCATAGAAAATTTCAAACAACTAGTGAATGCTTTTCTAAAGCATTTCTATTTTGGTGCTAAGAGGAAAGTGAACCTTTTGGAATTGGTAAATTTGAGATATTATGATGATGAGCCAATAATGGATTATGGGAATAGATGGAGAAAAATCATGGCAAAATTTTCATTCTCCGTTCCCACAGAAGAAATCATCAGGATTTTCACCAAGAGCTATTCCAAACATATTTACCTCTTACTACAACTAAAACAATACCCCTCATTTGAGGAATCTTTGGCGCAAGACAAAATAATTGAGGACATTAAAGTAGACGAGGAACCATAAAAATCCAAACTAAGGTGTGGAACAAGAACGAAAAAAATGGCAAGTACAAGCAGAAACAGACAAGACCTGCTCTAGTTAATCAAGTGGTATTGGCCACACCTAAGGACAGGGTTGGGCACCAACCCTAGAATTATCAAGCATAGCCCCCACCAACCAATTATGAACAAAATAAGGGCCAAAACAAAGAGTGCAAGCCCCCTCATTATTTTACACCATTTACAGAATCAATGCAATCTTAAATCAATTGAGCAAGGTAGGAAAAATCAGATTTTTTGATATACCTCTTATGGATCCCAACCATCCTAAGCCAAAAGGATATAGGGAAGATCAATTCTACCTGTATCACAGGATACAAGGACATAATATCAAATTTTGTGTTGGTTTCAAGAATCAGGTCCAAAACATGATTGAGGTAGGAGAACTTAAAGTGGACAACCCACTAGCCCCTGACAACAGAGATATGGGTATCTATAAAAACCTGCTGCCAAACCATGAGGCCCCTAGAGGGCAAGGGGTGCAAGTCAACCAGGTATGAATTGATACACCTACCCATGGGTGTGTTGGGATGGTTGAAATTGTCAATATAGCAACCAGGACTAGATGGTATGGTCAACCACAACCTCTTGCAACTCCCAACAATGTCCCAGTTGCACCTAAGCAGAGGCAGGGGCAAGACAACCTTCCAAGTCCACCAACCTAACCTATGGTAACTATCTAGAGTAGACTTGATCAAAACTTACAAATTACTTTGGCTAAGCTATTAATTTATGAGCTCATACAGCAGTACCCAAAGCATAGGGAGACCTTGATGGATATTTTAAGGTCGATTGAGCTTCAACCATAAGATCCAAATGCATTCACCCATTTTGTGGGACAAGTACAAGAGTTCTAAGAACCTGTAATTTTATTCTATGATTATGAGATTAATATAGTATCTACTGCCTTACTAGACCCTCCATTGCACATCATGGCATTAGTTAATGATTTTTTGTTTAAGCGGGTCTTTATCGATATAGGTTCATCCATCAACATCATCACAACAACAACAATAGAACACCTTAAGATCCCTAAGTCCAATATCATTCTGGGAGCCTATACATTAAGAGCTTTCAATGATGCTTTATGCAATGTTGTGGGAATGATAGCCCTACCTATCAAGGTGGGTCATAAGACCATCCTGTAATGTGTCATGTCTTAGAAGGGCCCATGCAATACAACATCCTCCTAGGGATACCTTGGATAAGGGACATGATATGTGTCTCATCGATATTACACCAATGTATCAAGTATGTGCATGATAACAAAGTCTACATGGTGATGGCTGATGAAGAGCCATTCAAGTACGTTCACCAGGTGGATTACCTAGGATAATTTGTGATTCCTTCAGCCCACTTGTTGGTAGGGCCTTCATCTCCGAATATTCAACTGGACAACAAATACAAAGGGGTACAAAAGGACCCATCTGCATCAACACCTCATATTACACACAAAGCAACTAATGCTTTTGGTAAACCATTAATGCCTAAACCAAATAATGATCAAAATCTAAAGGCATCTATTGTTGAGAAAAAAAACTCAAGGAAATGCTAACCATAGCTATTGAAGAGAGTCCAACTCCCATGGAGGCAAGACCAAGTCAAAGATGATGATTGTCATCCCACTTCGCTAGTGTCATCCATGGGGTCATCCACCTCATATGCAACTATACACTTGGCAAGCATAGGGATAGGAGAGTATCTTGTGCCTAACATAAATTTTACACCTATCATAGAATTTACGTAGGACATGGGATGACCAAAATATCTAAGACCATAAGTGGGAATAGTGGTTCCGCTTGGAATCCCTCCCAACCAGACAAATTTCATCTATGCTGGCCTATATTACACCCATAAATCTATGAATATAGAAAAGGAAAATGAAGAGATATTCACTGTTAATGTTCGCTACCTCTCTAATCCTGAGTTTTCTCTAACCTATTTTGATAATTACCATTGGCATGGTTACGGTCTTAGTAGATATAAGCAGGGATGTAGGTGACCATTCAAGCCACAATACCAACTCCCATCTGACATATTTGAGCTAGGATATCACATCAAAGGTCAATATGACCTTCTAGAAGTAGCATTAGATAGATTAACCTTAGGGTTAGGAGAAGACATCAATTTTATTCCTTATCATCCACCAAGTGCAAGATATTTGAGCAACAGACATGTGGCCACAGTGAACATACCACCTCCTGATATTTATCATCCAAGATCCATAATTGATGTCACCCCAACAGGTTACAACTCATGAGATGATGACCAAGAAGAAAACACATATGTGGCAAGTTATGATGAAGCACAAGAGGGCTTGGCCTATCATGAGCCTCACTATTTACAAAGCTATACCTGGTTCATCCACAATGAGAGTGGGTACATATCATACAAAAGTGACTACGAGTCAGAGGAATCAGCAGAGAGAGCCTACTTAGGGGCAAGGCAATAGCCCCATGACATGGTGCAAAATACTAATGCAAATGTATTCTTCATAAGTGATTAATAATATGAGGGTGAAATAGAAATGGCCTACTTAGGGTCAAGACATGAGCCCCTCACCTTGGGGAAACATACTAATACAAATGGATTCTTCATAAGTGACGAAGAATATGAGGGTGAAATAGAAATGACCTACTTAGGGCCAAGGCATGAACCCTCACCTTGGTACCCCATACTAATGCTAATGGTTTCTGGATAAGTGATAATGATTTCAAGGACAAGATTGAGATGGCCTATCTTGGGCCTCACCATTTACAACAAGTCAATATGTTGGTGGAAAGAGAAGTAGTACTTTGGGCCATATACCCTGGCTTGCAATTTTTGGGGATACCAATTGACTTAAATGTCATTCATCACATGGTAAATACCCATCTACCTATATTCAGGGATATTTTAGAGTCTAATGATTCTATTATCCGACCAACTCATGGACTAGATCTAGAGATTCCCATTCCTTCAGAGCCTCATCACAAGCATGGAAGGGAAATCCATGAAACAAGATTACACCCATGTGGTCCTGGATATTTCATCCCATACATCAATACAATATCCATTGATTTGACCACTCCACTTCATAACCTAGCAGATCCCACTAAACATGTGTGCCTTGAAACACAGGCTATTCATTGGAATCATGCTAATTTACCAATAGAGCTTGAAGATATTTTCCCTAACGAAGAGATGGTATAGCCATTCCATTTTGTATCAGGTTGTGCATATGACATATTCCATGCTAGTTTGGATCTGAAGTTAGTAGGACCCATAAATCCCACTGATGACATTCATTTTATACCCACACCTCACCAGTTAGAGGATCGATCACATATGGATATGGAAGCAACTTTTGAGGTGGACATTAGCGATGATCCTACCCAACCAAGGAAATTCAATTTCAAAGAAAGTCTATCTCCAAAGGAACAAGCCATCCTAATTCCTCTCCTCAAAGAGACACCAAATATTTTTGTTTGTTCTTTCAAATATATGTCAGAGATAGATCCAAAGTTAGTCATTCACAACCTTTCATTGGATCCCATGAAGAAGCCAGTCAAGCAAAATCTGAGGAAAATACATCCAATCATCACTTTGATGGGGAAGAACAAGTTGCAAAAACTACTGTATGTAGTTTTCATAGTCCTTATCGACTACCTTGAGTGGATGTCGAACATGGTACCCTTGGGGAAATCCAAAATAAGAGTTTGTATCTGCATAGACTTCAGATATTTAAATAGGGCAAAACCAAGGGATTCATTCTCATTGCCAAACATAGATGCCCTGGTAGATGCAACCACATGTCATTAAATGCTCTCCTTAATAGATGATTTTTTTAGATACAACCAAATCTGAATTAAGACTGAAGATCAAAACAAGACTACTTTCATAACTCCATGGGGAAAATTCTATTACAAAGTGATATCATTCGGTCTTAAAAATGCTGGTGCCATATATCAACGGGCCATGGCATACATATTCTATGACTATATGCATAATATCTTAGAGTATTACATGGATGACTTACTGGCCAAGTCCCTCTTGCAGCAAGAGCACGCTGAAGTCCTTAGACAAGTCTTTAACCACCTCATTAAGCACAATGTCCGATTGAATCCTAAGAAATGCGTATTTGGCATAACTTCTGGAAAGCTTTTGGGATTCATCATATCCAAGAGGGGCATTGAAGTCAATCCTGCAAAGGTAAAGGCTATATTGGAAATGGTCACCCCTACCAACATTAGGGAGCTAAGGATCCTACAAGGCAAGATAGCATCCATCAAAATATTCATCGTGCAATTGTCATACAAATGCCGACCCATGAATCGGTTGCTACACAAGGAGGTCCCCTTTCATTGGGATGAAGAATGCCATCAAGCCTTTTCAGGAATACAAAATTATCTAGAAACACTACCAGTATTGGCTCCACCGAGGCCAAACATGCCATTTTTACTGTATATATTGGCTACTAATTTTGCATTGGGCACCATGTTATCCCAGAAGAATGCACAAGATAAAGAACAAGCCATATATTACATTAGTTGCAACTTCGTGAGTTATGAGCTAGGATATGCGTATGTCAAAAAGTTGTGTTTAGTAGTGATCTTTGTAACTTGAAAGTTGTTACACTACATGTTGAGCCATACGACCTACATCATATTAAAAAAAAATCCTTTGCAGTACATGATGAGAAAGACATATCATAATACATGTATCGCAAAGTGGATCATGCTATTGACATAATTTTATCTAGAGTTCATAAGCCAAAATTCTATCAAGGGACAAGTCATAGCATATTAATTAGTAGAGGTGTCGCTCTAGGATAACAAGCCTCTCACCATAGAATTGCATGATGATGCGGTCTTTGCATTATCAGATCCACCAGAACTCAAATAACCTAAGAAAGAAAGATACATATCATTGTTCTTCGATAGTTCGAAGTGTGAACAAGGGGTGCTCCATTGCCCTTATTATTCAAACTAGACTTCCCTTGCACAAACAACAACATGGAATATGAGGCATTGATCTTGGGACTCCAAACAACCATAGCAATGGGAATTAAAATATTGAATATCTTTGGTGACTCCTTTCTCATAGTAAACCAAGTCAAAGGACTATTTCAATGTAGGTGCCCACTCCTGAAGACTTACAAGGAACTTTTTGACACCTACCTAGCCTGGATGGAATGGTATGACATCAAGGCAATCCCTCGTACGTCAAATATATTTGTAGACACCATGGCCTCTTTGGGATCCTTAATCCCTCAGAATCCATCTATTGATTTTACAACCATTTATGTAAAAGTGCTTTTGCAATAAACAATATGCCGTGAAGCTTTTGACAATCAAGAATCAGTCAACATGATCAACATCGAACCAAATAAGGATTGGTCCTTTGCAGTAAGATATTTCTTACAAACAACACCTTGGGGGTCTTTTATCTCCCAAGGACATGTGGAGTGTGGTGCAACCATACACCATAGATTTGTTCCTCAATTCATGTTCACCAGCTTGGGAAAATAGGAAGAGCAAGTTGTATTTTCCATAGAAGCCATGGCTTATTAGGATTGGCTTTCCCAACTATGAGACTTCCTAAAAATTGGAATAATACCTCAAGGTCTATCACATAAAGAAATGCAAACGTTCAAACAAAAAGCAACAAGATACATCTTGCTAGGAGAAATCCTCTGTAGATGAGGATATGATGGAGTATTACTTTGTTGTCTTGAGTCCCAGGAAGCATCTGGGGCAATTTTACAAGCTCACGATGGCATATGTGGATGGCATTTCAGTGGCATGGCCATCATTAAGTGCATCATGAGAATGGGTTACTATTGGACCACCATGGAAAAGGACTATTGTGAGTATGTCAAGAAATGCATTAAGTGCCAACATCATGCAAATCTAACGCACTTACCATCGTAAGCCTTGAAACCCATATAGGAAACATGGACATTCTCACAGTGGGGACTAGAATTTGTTGGGAAGATCTCACCCCCATACTCAGTCCTATACACATTCATCATAATGACCACATAATACTTCACTAAATGGGTTGAAGCGATCCCATTAACATCGATAACTGGACCAAGGATTTCAGAGTTTATACTCCACAATATCATAAGACATTTTGGGGTCCCTTCGAAGATAATATCGGATAATGGGCCATATTTCAAGAAAAAAATATGCAAGTTTTAATGAAAAAATACCATATTCTATCCATAAGCAAATGAGAAAGCATAAGCCTCAAACAAAATAATAGTCTACATCTTGAGGAAGATGGTGCAAGACAATCACAAGGATTGGCACATGCAGTTACCTCTTGCGTTATGGGTATACAGGACTAGTATACGGATGCCCACTAGGGCAACATTATTTTCACTAGTGTATGGCACTGAGGCCATCATGCCACTAGAGTTAGAAATTCCAACTCTACACATATCATTAAAGGATTTCATATATTATGATGTCGTGCGGCAAGGCCACCTTGATCAGTTGATGCTTCTTGATGAATGTCAAGTCAATGCTTTAGAGAATATTCATGTCTACCAAGGTTGCCTTGCATGAGCGTACAATAGTAAAGTCCACTTAAGGGAATTCAAGGTTGGAGATCTAGTGCTCAAAGAAAACCAACATAATTTGAATTTATCGCCGCACCTACGAGACAAGTTCACGATAAATTGGATAGGTCCATACATGATTTCACAAAGAGTGGGGCCTAGAGCATATCGCCTTATATCATTATATGGTGTTGAAGAGCTTGAACCTCTCAATATCATTCACTTGAAGGCATTCTACACATAAAACACAAAAACATTCAAATATGTCAAAAACACAAAAAAAATCAAATATGTCATAAAACAAAAAAACATTCAAATATGTCATAAAACATAAAAATATTCAAATATTTCATAAAACACAAAAACATTCAAATATGTCAAAAACACAAGAAATTCAAATATGTCATAAAACACAAAAACATTAAAATATGTCAATAATACAAACAAATCATAAAACATAAAAATTTAGATCCAATCAAAAATGCTCCAAGGGTATTCAAACCGCTTGGTCAAATTCAATCAAAATGCTCCAAGGGCATCCAAACCACTTGGTCAAATCCAATAAAAAATGCTCCAAGGGTATTCAAACCGCTTGGTCAAATTCAATCAAAATGCTCCAAGGGCATCCAAACCGCTTGGTCAAAATCAAATAAAAAATGCTCCAAGGGTATTCAAAACCGCTTTGTCAAATTCAACCAAAAATATCCAAGGGTACCTCATGCTACTTGGTAAAAAATCAAAAATCCCCAAATGTATAGTAAGCCCTTTGGTCAAATTAAACAAAAATGCAAAAACAACATAAAAATCAAAAACACAAAAATAATTGCATATCACATATTGCATCCACATAATTGCATTACATTTTCATATATCATGAGAGCCTTAAAAGTGATGCCACAGTTTGTCTCACAAACCATTCAAATCCATACCTCCATAAACACATGTGTGTCATTGTGTTTTTCAACACAATCATTATGTGTTGCTATACATAACATACTAAGGTTTTTTCGGTTATTCAACCACACCTAGTGATATTATCAACTTTTGTGGAAAAACATCTCGGTTAGTAGAGAATAAAGCCTAGTGGTTACAAAGCCTAGCATATATCAGGATCCCACCACTAATTAAAACACTAAATTCTAGTTGGTACATGGGAAGATGAAAACTACAAAGTGGTCTAGGTTATCGAAAGTAAAAAGGAACTTCATTGCTTATCCCCTTGTGCAACCGGTTTAAAGGTGCTGAGAATTGGCAAAAGGACAAGTTATGCCCTACCCAAAAATGAGTGATTATCATCATTGCAAACATCCCTTGATTAAAAAATAAATAAACAAGAAAAATCCCAAAACAAAGCCAAATTCAAATCTCAAATATCGAAAGTTCAAATTCTTCAAAAATTAAAACACCCATATTCATAGCTCAAAATATCAAAAGAATAAAAGCAAAATAAATAGTGATTATCATCACTACAGGAGTCCCTTGCTCAAAATAAAACAAAAAAATCAATCAAAATAATTAGTGATTTTCATCACTACATAAGAGCAAGTATCCCAACTAAATGAAGAAAAAAAGGGAATAGAACTTGAATTCCTGGAATTCTCAGCATTGCACAAAAGTGGAAGGAGAAATCCTTACACATGATGATATGTCTATCACAAAAGCTCCTAGTTTTTGTATAAACCAATGTTTGAATGTGGATGAGCTAGCATTAGGTAACTCAAAACTACCTAGTGGTATAGTCCAACTAAGTCCAACATAAGGATGAGATAAAACACTTGAGAATTCCTGATCTTAGTAGTGGGCTGAAAGAATCCTGCCTGAAATCAAAGGAAATGCATGGGTTATATCTAAATATATTCATTTGCACACACAGGGATAATGAGTATCTAGGACCATGATGAAAGCCTAATTTTCAAATGCTTAAGTGATCAGTACACAGTCATTGATAGGGTAACTAGAGTGTTTGGATCTCCGAAAAGCCCCAAAATTTTTTTACATAGCAAAAAATCATATCATCAATCACACCATTGCATTCTTTATAAGATTCTATAAATTAGGGGGTATCAACATGGTAGGACAGATACCACATATATATTAGAAATAGTATATAGACAACCACTGACTGCTTTATATCTTTTAATTTATAGAAACTTATCAAGAAAATACATCTCACACCATTACATCTCACATATGAATGCTTAATCAATTCTTATGATAAGAGTGACTATTTAAATTCATGATTATTTTTTTACTTTCTATGGTATCACCCATTAATATTGTCAATGCCATATGCATTCCTTATTTTTTAGGTGATTATAGCATACAAGTTCGTTTATACCATCCCATCACACAAGTTAGATGCATACAATTAAAGCAAAATTAAACATGCATTTAACAATAATATCACATCTACAAACACAAGTCATTAATCATCCATCATCACATCATAAAGTACATCATAAAACATATAGGCAATATCCATTTGCATACAATCATAAATTCATCATTTATCAACTCAAAATACATCACTGTTAGCGTATATTTAAATTAGCATATTGTTATTACATTCTTAGGGCGTATCGACTTTGTTAGGGTGTATTGCCACCTAAAGTGAGCTTGGTTAGCTCCGGTTGTTATAGACTAATCTAGGCATCAGATGTATTATTTAAGACTTGGTTGCTCAATAATATTTAGTTAGTTCTCTGACATGGTATCAGAGTAGGACCTGCTCGGGAACATTTTTTGAGATCTAAGAGGAGACAGGCGTAGATGCGAGCACATTTCTTGAGGTAGGGCTGGACCTTCTCGGGAATGCATCTCGAGGAATCAAAACTAGACCTGCACTTAGAATGAGGGCATCTGGACTGGATTGACCAAGCATAGATCCTAAGATCTGACGACTGTGGTTGACTGGACATGGATCCTGAGGTCGATTTGAACTGGATCCAACTTGACAAATTTCCTGAGGTTAGATCGATCGATGCTGGACCGATGCTGGACCTGACTGGACATGGGCACGAATCTCAAGGTTGATCTAAACTGGTTCTAACTCGACACATTTTCTGAGGTCAGACTGACACCTGGACTGACGCGTGGTAGCTGACTGGAATGATGTTGAATGGCAGAATCACCATGTGGACTAACGTGGCAGCTTTACTTGGATGCTAGACTGGACTGGACCTGCATCCCCTGTAGCACCACCCCCTATGGATGGATCTCTTGGAGAATGGTGCGAGCTAGACCCTGTTGGTCTCTTAGTATGAGTTCAAGCCAAGCCCCATGACCATGTTGGACAAAATACTACCTTTTTGTAGAGCTCCTACTAACCTGTGACCCATCTATGGCTCCTCTCTCCCTAGTGATGGATCATAGCCTCTTGATATACCTCAAGAGAGTGGCAATATGGGCTATGTCCTTAGCAATCTATACATCACTCATTCAGCAAACCCTGTAAACAATTGATCTCATCCTCGAGAGATACCCTCAGGATTAGGAGGATCAACAAAAACCTGCATCTGGGTAGCTCCTCCCATAGTGGCCTCCAAAGCATGTATTTAGTCTGACATCTGCACTACCTATACATCACTCTCATCCAGTAAACCCTGTAAACAATTGATCCCTCAAGAGCTACCCTCAGGATTAGGAGGATCAACAACAACCTGCATCTAGGTAGCTCATCCCATAGTGGCCTCCAAATCATGTATTTGGTCTAACAGATACACTATAGTGGTATCCCACTGAGCTATGATAGAGTCACGGTATTGTACCTTATCTTGGCCGACTAGATCTCAACCTCCACATCATGTAGCTGTGCCTTGAGAGGAGAATATCTCTCCTCAGGTTCCACATCCTCCTCTTCCTTCTTAGGAGCCTCTTTCTCCTCCACTACCACCTGCTCTACCTGCTAGTCCCATGCCACAATACTATCACAAACCCTATGCCCCGATGGATCTACCTCATCTCTACCATCATCCTCTTAGCCTATACTGTCCTCATCGTGTCACATCAGGTTGCTCCACCACCATGCAAAATGCATCTGTGACTCCACCATCTACTCTAAGATAAACAATTGGGGCATCCTCCTCATGAACTAACTATGTAACCTATCGAGGAGGGAGGTCTCTCTCTACTTGGATGCACCTATACAAAAATGTTACTAATGGCACATCCTACTGCAACTCATAATTATGAAGAACCCGAGAGTAGAATAAGTACTCCTAGATGCTGATCTTGCATCCAATGAGCCATTTCTCACACTACGTACTAGCAGTAAAGCTATCAAGGTCATCCCAAGTAGGGCACTCATGATACGGGAACCATATAACATCTCCAGCTCATATTCTAGTGAAAGTATCAATATAATGAGTCAAATCCCCTGCAAAAGTATGACTCTTGTACTCCTCACTCCCTATAGCCCATCTAGCACCATAGCACTACATCTTCTCATCCATAATGGTGATATTAATAGGAATACCCTTAGGGTGATCTAATCTAATGTGCTCCCATACCTAGATCTACAAGAGCCAACTGTAGGTGATGATGGCATGACCCCTTTGATGGATGTGGTATAGCTCATCGTAACACTGAGCCAATAGAGACCTACCCCATGCATAGATGATGGGTTCCTCACTATCCATTAGGATCACAAATAGGTTCCAAGGGAAGATCAAGCCTAAACAATTTGGGATAAGGATGTTTCTAATGACCATCAAAATTACCACATGCATCACTATAGAAACATGCTCCTAGTACCAGCAGATGATAGACACTCCCCCAAAATTGGTGTCCTTAAGGGTCACCTTAGAGAACCCTCTAAAAACTTGAGTGAAAATAGCCACTTGATCATTAGTGGTTGAAGAAACAATCACCACTCCATCAAAAGGGATCCGAAAGATCCTGTACACATCCTTCGACGTAATGGTCATCTCACCAATCGGGAGGTGGAAGGTATTAGTTCGAGGGTCCCAGCGATGGGCCAAAGTCGTAAGGTAATCCTGGTCTGACATAATATGAGGTAGTATGGTAACATACTAGAGCCCACAAGCATTAAGCTACCTCCAATCAGTGGCATCCAGAAGAGGTATAAGGTCAGTCATGAGCTTTGGGTCTCAAGCTCGAGTAGTAAGGATCTAAGCAAAACAAAAGAAATATGAAATATAACTATAGTGCATCTAAGGCATAAAACATGAAAAATCTGACACTCTCCTAAATATGAGCAAATAGGGGGAATAAATGCACCTAGGCATGCAACACATGCTAAAGAGTAGTTCAAAATTCCAAAAACAAATTATTAAACTATCTCAAAAAATCCAAGAAAAACCAAAAACTTGTGCAAAAATGGCTAAGGGGTTTAGCCTTTGTCACCTATAGCGGCCAAAATATAGCCACTGGATACAACAACAACCAAATCCTAAAGGTCAAATTTATAACAGTTCAGGTTCAAAACTAGCCGCTTTGAGCGATAGCGGCCAAATTTTTGTTTCTCTAAGTGATAGTGGTCAAAAGGTAACACGACAAACCCATGAACCCTAGGCCGTAAAATGCAAAAAATAAAAATGGGGACCAACCCACCACTTAAAAATCTATACTAAGCCTAACTACAGATTCCATTCATTACCAACAAGTTTAATGAGGTTCATTTACCAGTTACTTAGTGAGGTTTAGTTTTACCCAAAAAAGGAAAAGAGGTTAGGGTTTGAAAGAATACCCGAGAAGCTCCAAATCCTCCAACAGCTGATGCCTCACCCTGTGTAGCCATGTCCTCAATGTAGGTATCTTCAGAAATTGTAAACTATCATTGTCTCACCAAAACTTTGAAAAATGAACTGATAGCAAATGAAAGTGATAGGTCAAAACCCTAAAAGTGTATTTTATACATTTTCAAATTATGCCTTGGTCTCTACTAGCATCAGCGGCCTGAAATTCATGTTTTCTCAAGGCGATAATGGCCACAGGTAGAGACTTAGAGTCCATTGGACCTGATAGTGGCCTACTCCATAGATAAAAACAAGAAAATTCCTTCCATGGGAGATAACAAAAACATTAAATAAACACATTTTGAAAAATTCTAGTCATCATAATGACCAAAATAACATAAAAATGACATAAAAGCATAATATCAAGTAGGCCTTGTATCTTGTTACTTACTCTATCCACTTGGTGATTGCAGCGATCCACACTGCATGCACTTCGATGATATGAGTAGGTTACCATAAGGCCACTTGGGGAAAATATATTTCATTTTGAAATTACAATGTGTCACCCTTCAATCCCGAAGAATACCAAGATGGTTAGACTGCTCCATAGGTGCGAAAGGATCATCCTAATTCCCCTATGATACAAAAAACATTAAGCCAAAGTGATACAATATGAACATAAATAGAGTCACTCATCCTAAATCCCTAAGAAGGCTATTAATAGTTGGACCGCTTCTCAAGATAGGGATGGATGATTACCATAAACAATTGAAATCACACTTGGATGTGGGATTTCCCATTAAAAGCAACAAATACTAGGAGGATACTATATTAGTCATATTTTTCAAGAGACTTGTCACTTCATTCATTGTCATTTCTTCACCAATTCATTATGTGAAGAGGTAGTTCAAAGCTTCAACATAATCATAATCAAATCAACAAAAGATCACTTGATCATAACAAAATCATGTTCATCCTATGAATCATTGCATACAAAAATCACATAATTTCCCTTGTTTTCTAGGAACATAAGCAGACATGACATATTCAATTGTAGCTCTCCTACCGATCGAAACTATTGTAGCAACTGAAGCTACCCGATTGAGTTTGAGGAATGAGTGCAATTTAACATGCCCAAGCCACTGAGCTAAGTCCTCTAAACATTGAGGCAATGATTCAAGGGATGCACACCATATTGCATGATTAGGCCATCCGGTGTTGATCAGACCATTGATCACCATACACCCTACAAAAATATCAGTCTATGTTTTTGCTTAGCATTGTGTCTTCCACATAGTGCGTCACAAAAAGGGGCATCTATAGACACCTAAAACATGTCATGTTTAGGGGAGCTACTCACATAGACACATTCACAAGATCATATGACATAATATTGGACTTTCCAAGCATCAATAGTGGTTCTCACCACTCATTTGGGGTATTTTTAAGCCATCCAAGCCTAGCCACTCAAGCCAATAGTGGCTAGATCTTAGCCACTATAGATGACAATGACTAAACCCTAAAAGCATTTTTATCGATAAACAAGCCTAATCATGGATGGAAGTGGTAGTATTCATGCAATAAAGGTGAATGGGAGTAACTTTGCATTCCCTTTCATGACTAGTTCACATAGGAGGCTTGAGTTTGCATTTATATTTTAGTTAACTAGCCTCCAAACATAGAAAAATGGCAAAAGCTTCTCATGCTAACAACCAGTTTGCATAGGAGACTCAAGTTGGTAGTTAAATTTTAGTTAACTAGTCTCCAAACATAGATAAAGAACAAAATATCCTCATGCTAACTATCACAACGCATGAGGAATTCATTCCTAGGGCTTGGGCATAGACCTAGGGTTTTACACACTTTAAAAGGTGCAAGCCTGATATCACCAAAGAGGATGATTTTATCTCAAATTTATCATAACAGATCATTGAGGAGAGCTTTTGAGACTTGGAGAGCTTCTCTTGGAGATCATGTTTATGGTGAAGCCCTAAAAAATTGGAGATCCAAAGCGACCACCATTTCAACATCTAATACAAGCTTTGATCCATAACTTTGGGGCAAAGGGAATGAAATTCACCTTAGTGACTGCTATCTCGGATAGTGGCCCATAGGCCTAGCTTAGGGTTTTATACATCAGTCTCGTTATTATTTTTAGCATATCATTAGCACAATATCATTCTATTCATTTAAATTTATAGCATAAGTTTAATTTGCACTTGCTTTAATTTGATATATTTAGTACTAACAATCTCATCTAGGGAGGCATTCTCGGACATCTAAGCATGTGTTGTTGTTTCATTGCTTATAGAGCCACAAGTTCATCTGACGGAATCCACAACATACGAGAGCAAAAGGGATCCCTCCAGGAAACATGCCTGGAGAAGGAGGTATCTATAAGCCCTCATACATTTTCATGTGTAGGACCGAGAAGCTTTTGAAAGTGCACCATCTCTTCATGAAGGAGGAACTCTTTGCCTATTTGTAACCTTATTGTATCAAAATGGGTATCCCTAAGAGGGACCAATTAGGTTTCAATCCAAATAAAGAGATCTATCTTTGTTATTTTCATGTTATATGCTTTTCATTATCTTCCATTTCATTTTGGATTTTTAATACATTGCAAGTAGTGTAAAAAGAGCGATGTGTGCATCCCAAGGTCACTACACATTATTCTTGAGAGTGATTGTTGGATGTTGTAAAAGCTAAGTTGGAGTGAAAATGATTGTTTGATAAGCTTTGTTGAGTTTAATTATTAAAGGTTTTTTGAGTAAGAGTTGTTGATGAAAACCTTATTTGATAAACATCGTTCAAAACATAGAATGAGCCTTCATATGCATGATTAGGGTTTGTGCAATATCATGAGTATCATTGTTATGTGAAGTTGAAAACTATCTTGAAACTAGGGTTAGTGCAATATCACGAGTATCATTTTTATGTGAGATTGTTTGATAAGCATTGTTGGAAATAATTGAGTGAGTGTTCATATGCTTGGACTAGGGTTTGTAAGGAAGGAGTGTTTCATTGAGTGATTGGTTAAGTGAAATTGATTGAGCCTAGTCAATTGGAAAGTTTTGAAGTGATAGTTCAAGTTATGTTAAAAAAATTATTCTACATTCTAAATTTATTTGAGAAAGATATTTAAAGTGACTGAGCATTATTGTTAGTGTGAATCATATTGAGTCTCTAACAATTCTCTATATGTTTCTATGAGATTGAACAAGATTCTTTGTCGAACTTTTTTGAGTGATTGAAGAAGTTTTATGTGATAATATTGAGTTGAGTTAAGTAAGCTTTTGTGGAAGCTTACAATACAAATTTGAGGTAAGTCTTGGTGAAGACTTGTTGAGAATATTGGACAATTTCTAGTGAGGACTTGTTAAGCATATTTGAGGTAAGTCTTGGTGAAGACTTGTTGAGAAAATTGAACAAGTTCTAGTGAGGACTTGTTGAGCAGATTTGAGGTAAGTCTTGGTGAAGACTTGTTGAGTATATTGGAAAAGTTCTAGTGAGGACTTATTGAGAAAATTTTAGGTAAGTCTTGGTGAAGAATTCTTGAGTAGATTGGACAAGTTCTAGAGATGACTTGTGGAAATATTAGTGTGATATTTTGTGGAAGCTTACAATGCAGATTTGAGATAAGTCTTTGAGAAGACTTGAGAGTAGAGTTGATTGATTTATTTGTTCATGTAGACACCTAAATAATGTAAATTAGATAATACTATAAGTGCATTACATATGCCCTCTTATCGACAACATATGGCCTTATTAGGCACCCCTCTAGGCTAGAAAAAGGCTTCCAAAACCCTCCAAAACTTAGTTTGGAGGGTTCCTAGTAGCCTGGGGCAGTTTTGGGGCCCCTAATAGTGACCATACCACCTAGGGACGACCACATTTGGTGACCATATCACCCAGGGATGACCATCAACAACCATCCTTGGGTGGGACGACCCCTAATTGGACCCTTGAAAAAGTCAAAGGACGTGCTAAATGGCAATCCAAGACTACCATTAGCATGTCCAATCACCCCAAATTGATTGGGGACCTACTAATGGACTATAGGGTAGTATATTGGGATCCCTAAAGATGCAACCTTCCCCTAAATAAAATAACGCAATTAGGACAAGTGGCATCACTTGCCTCACATGGCAAAGATGCCATTTTGTCCTAGATGCCCTTTTGGGCTATAAAATGAGGCTTAAAACCTCATTCCAAAGGAAGAGAGAAGTAGCATTTGAGAAATGAAGTGCTGCCCAAATCTATCCCTACTTGTCCCCAACCTTTTTGCAAACCAAAACTCACCCTTTCCCTAGCCTTGAAATCCTCTTCATTCGAAGGCACTTTTAGGGGCAATAGGACCCGATTTACCAATCCAAAACTGGAAAAATTGAAGGAAAACTTGGCCCCATCTATCGACAACACCATCACCCTATATTGGACCAATTCCTAAGACCATAGGTGACAAAACTAAGCAATTTTTGTAACCATCCCACCTAGGAACAGCTAGTAGTCAGCCCATGGCACTCATAGGGATAGTCCCAAAATAGTAGAGAATTTTGGATAAATTCCTCTATAGACCTCCTTAGGATGTCTATATGAACCTATGGTCCAAATTTGAGATCATTTGGAGGAGTTTTGGTTCGGGATTTGGAGTCCCCAATGTTGTAGGTCTACATGGCTCACCCCGGAGTGGCCAGCAGTTTAGCATAGTTTTGCATTAAATATTGCTTCTAAATCTGGTTATTATTATTTATATTATATTATAAGATGTTCATGATTACTATAGATCATTTTTTATGCATATATATCACTTTTATATTGCGATATTGACCCCCTTTTCTTCATGTTTCTAAGGCTTTTATCTATGATATGTAGGTGCTATTGACTCTCTTGAAATATCATGTGTGTAGGTGTAGGTATTCTCAATAGATGGAAGGAGCTAAGGAGATAAGGAGCTAATGAAACACTTCAATACAAACTAAGATTGGCTCTTGGGCGTGGGAAACAAGTTTCACAACTTATATTAAAATTGCCTTAAAGGCTTCATTCCAAGGGACAAGATCCATTAGGAAATTGTAAAAATTGAATGTATCACATTTATAAAGCCCTTAAGGGGATGTTTTTTAATCTGAATTTGAAGCCATGAATCAATAAATGCAAGGATAAATCCACCCTTTTATTATATACTTCGCTTCATTTTACATAGATTACTTATTTTAAACTTCCCTTTGAATGCATGCTTTAGAAGTAACATATGATGATAGTAAAGACCCTTAAGGCGATATCGTGAAATTTTCTTCTTTAGTGTAAATCATGGTATTTTATTTTTTTCAATATCCCATTTCAATGTTGCTAATTTGGACGTCCTTTTCTAGTTTTCTATGTTGTAGGTGTTGACCATTATGAGAAGAAACGACCTGTTTACTGCTCCATGGCACTAGGTGAGATGGCCAGATCCATGGCACTAGATGATATGGACCCTAATATGTGACCATCCATGACTAGGATGGCCACAAAACTAGAGGGTTTTGCAAAATGTTTCACAAACAACAAGTCTAAGGTCCTAATTTACACCCCTTTTCATTGTCAATTTGCATATTTATTGTCCAAAATAGTCATATTTTATATTTTCTTGTTTTATCTATGCATAGAAAGGTTAGATATCCTCTTTCCCAATTTGTGCATTAATTAGATCATAAGAAATAAGGAAAATAATAGTAGACTTTCTACTTTTTTTCTGGTTTGACTGCTTGCCACTTACCCAAAAGGGGTTAAGTTCATATAGGTGTGCATTTTTGGTTTCCTTTTATGCTACTGACAATTCTAAAAGTAAAACACACATTCATGCATTTAGTCAAAAATCATTGAGTGCTACTTTATTTTCTTTCAAAAAATTTAAAAGGAACACACACACCATGATCCACTTAAACGTTGGTGAGTTGGACTTCATTCCCAACCACTGATAGAGTTTAATGATGGTGGGTTTCATCTCCATCCATTGACTCAAATCCTATGAACCTTGTTCTATTGGCCAATACCAACTCCAATATTTGTCCTAATCGTGCAAAATAGCATGCATTCCTCTTCGGAGGGGTGTATCACTATGCACAGGGTGCTGGGTGAGGATCGACAGGACCTATGCTCCCTGATCGGGTATGGATTTCATATCCATAATTTGGTTGTTTCACGTGACTAGAATTTCACTCTCGGTTGTTGAGCTATGAGTATATAGGTGAAAACAACTTAAAATTTGAGAATATCATTAAACCATATCAAACATGAGAAAATTATTTTCTTTACAAAGCAACACATATTGAAACACAACAAACAGTTTAGGATTCACATCTAAAAAATTTAAAATGAGATAATCACTTTTATGCTTGTGTGTCTCTATTGTTTGTTTGTTTCAAATTCATATAAATTGTAAAGAATATAAATACATATTAGTTAGAGTATATAGCTATGGTACATACCCGTAACCAAGCCCATTTAGGGGCAGAAGCTATGGACAATAGAGAAGAGGATATAGAACATCCTTGTGTTGAGTCTAGGGATAGGATCATTCCTCCTTGGAAATCGGCTACTCTTCCCAGTCATAGATTTACTGATGAGTGGATGGTTACTCCTAGAGAGTCAACTAGAGGATCTAGATTATAGGGGGCCCCTTCGTAGGGTACTCCTGTAGATCATAGTCCTAGTTTGGGAAAGTATCTCCCTAATTCGTATGCTACAAACACCTTATTTTGAGAAGAATCACCGTGCAATGAGGCACCTCCACATAGAGTAATACCACGCATTCATGTGCCTACTCGATCCTTTACTCTTGATAATATACAGGAGCAAGAGCTCACACCTTGAGTAGGGTTGAATGATCATCTAAATATTTCAAATCACCCTACTCCAACGTATCAAAATCACAATGAGTATGATACTAATAAAATTAGGTGACATTATTCTACCTTACCTTACCTTTTTTATGAGGGAATACCTAAGGAACATCTAGATTATCATCATGAAAATGTGTCAAAGAAAGGACGTTGTGCCTCTGAACCCGTAGTCTTTCAAAAATATTTGTCTATGAGAGAATCTCAAGTCAATGTGACTGCCCTCAATTGAGGGAAGAACATAATTGATCTCACAGAGCCTCCTAAATAGGATAGACAATGAGGCAATCATGCTAACTTACGTAGACCTAATACAACTTATCAAATTAATAATTTGGTCCAGAGATATGCTGCCCACCAAGCTGAGTTTAATTTACTTAGGTTGGATAAACATCACTTAGATCTCTTAGATCAATGAAATGTTGAGTGAATATTTTGTCCTACTACAAAATGAACACGCAACTGGAGTCTCAAACCCGCAGACTCTTTCTTGCAAAGAAAATTTATCATTTTAATTTCTCCAAGTTTCCTGTGAACAAACATTCATCTGCATATAACCAATTAAGACAAAATGCAAATAAATGAATGTAATCTAGAACAACTTATTTTCTACAAGTAACTGTTAACAAGGGGCCTTTGATGATTCCTAGCAAACTTTGTAACCCTAATCTGTTAAAATAATCTAACCGCATAAAGCAAAAGAAAGAACAAAAACCCTTTCTTCCTTTATGATCTTGAAATTAATGAAACCCTCCCTAGAATGAATTAGCAACCTCTTTTATCTTTGGCTTAAAGAAAGATTTGAAATGAGAAAATGCGTGGTATAGGCCACTTCATTTTAAGCTCCGTGCCTTTAGCATGAGATTCGTTTTACAATTAATCGGTTCGTTTTATCTTTCATTTAAATGTTCTGCTATTTCTACGTTAGTGTTCGGAGTTAGTAAGAAATATAAAACGTATCCTGGAATGCACCAGAATCCGAGATGCCAATCTTCGAATAAAAAGTAAAAATGATATCAGAACCTAGAACCGCAACATTGCTTATGAAAATCAGCTGGAAAACTAAAACAGGACGTTAATTCGGTTAGCAATCTCCTCCCTGCAAAACCCCAAGTTGTGAGACGAAGTTCTAAAACAACCTGACCTAACAGACCTGTACTAACACACAGTCAAATCAGATCAGATGCAAGACTCTAAGGAAAGAAAATAATTGCATCATTCTGTCATTCACCTATCGTAACCCATCTCATGGCGTAAACGGATAGATACAAGAGAAAATAATGCAAAAGAAAGATTAACAGAGAAAACAGTAGTAATAGCTTCAATCTCCTTTTGGTTTTGCACACAAAAGTTGCTCTTGCCAAATAACTCCTTTATTTTAAAAATAATGCTTTCTTGCTACAATTTCCAGCCCCGTATCTATCTACATTTTTGCTATTTAAACTTTCTGTTGCTGCTCTCGGCTGCTCTGTGATGCTTCGTTTCAGTTCCCATGACGCTTCGCTTCATTTTCCCGCTTTTTGGTGTTTTTAACCTTTCGCTTGAATCCGCAATGTTTGATCTTCTCTGCGGCCAGTAACTGTCGATCTGAAGCGTTACTCTGATCCTCATGCCTTTCTACCACGTGTTCAGCGCTCTCTGCATGTTCAGTAATGGTCCCATGAAAATCATGACCAAAAATAGCCCGCGGCCTTGCTCCTTCGCTTTCACAGTGAAAACGTGACATGTCACGAAATCGTGACCATTTTTGTTCTCCGTACGCTCCGGCCGCAACCTATCATGAAATCATGACCATTTTCTCCTTCGGGCCATCTCACCGCAATCTGTCATGATTTCGCTACCATTTCTCTATTCCGTACACTTTGCCGAAACCTATCGCGATTTTGCTACCGTTTCTCTTTCGGGCATGGTCTTCATTTTCTTGTTTCGCTACCGTTTCTCTGTTCCGTACACTTTGCCAAAACCTGTCACGATTTCGCTACCATTTCTCTGTTTCGGGCATGGTCTTCATTTTCTGTCATGATTTCACGACGTCTTTGTCTGGCATGGAATGCCTCGCCAAAAGTTGCACGAAATCGCTACCCTTTTGTCACTTAGGCCTTTTTATCCACTTGCGCCACGAAAACGCGACACGTCGCGATTTCGCGACGCCTTTCGAACTATGCACCTATGTCCCAGTTTTGTCACGATTTCACGACGCCTTTCCAATTTGTGCCCTCTGCCCGCTTTCGAGCCATGAAAATCAAACACGTCACGATTTCGCGACCGTTTCGCCCCCTACTGTCGTTGACTACGTTGACCGTGATTTTTTGACACGTCGCGATTTCGCTACAGTTTTCCATTCTACCTTTCTCTCTCCTCTTTGAGCCACGACGGAGCGACATGTCACGATTTCGCTACACCTTTCTGTTTTTGGCAGCGACCGCACAACACGTCGCGATTTCGTGACACTTTTCGGCCGCGACGGAGCGACATGTCGCGATTTCGCGACACTTTCCTGCACTTGTGCATTTTTTTGCCCCTTTTCTTCATTTTTAGCATCTGGGTCACTGGGATTTTCTCTGAAAACCTGCAAAAAGGTGGGTCCCCAATTTTGGGGTGTGTTGTGGAATAGCCACAACAAATGGCGACTCTGCTGTCAAATGCTCCAGAGCATTTTTGTGAGAACCCAACCTGAAATATACAAGCTTAGATACAAGCGTTAGCACATAAAAGATAAACAAATACCGACAGATCGAAGGTACATGAAACATCGGAATCATTAGTATTAGCTCGGTGTGTGCTATTTGTTTTCATTCCATATCGCTTGGACTTGATCAACATTCCATTGTCAGCTTTTACATGCATGCATGTGTGAGACTGTAAATGATTTGTGAAACCTAATGAATATGCTTAGAGATTTTGCTTTTACAAATGCATAGACCTTCTAATATCATACACAAATATTCAAGATTATCAAACCCTCTTAGGATCAACCATGTGTATAATGAATTGTTTTATTAGATCCCAAAGTTGGTTATGAGTCACTACTATCTTGAACCCATGTGTAAGTGAAAGTGAAATCAGAGCTTTGGGAAATCAGACTCCCAACTTAATCTAGATGGGAGTTTAACCCTATTCTTACTACTCTGATTTGGAATTCATTACCTCACTTTGAGCAAAATGATTTAACCAATTATGGAAGAAATGGTCATGCTAGTCTAACCCTTTGAACAGTCAGTGGTCTTGTTTTTTAGACAAGACATGTTGTCATGCATGGGCATACCTAACCCCATAATCCATGACTTAACTTCATTTCTTTGGACCTTGGGGATGACTACCCATCCTTTGCAGAGGACAAGTAGTACGATCCTTCCAATCCAATATAAATATGAGATGGGAAAAATTAATTTCACTTCTTGGATCTTGGGGATGACTACCCATCCTTGCTAGGGACATGTAGTACGATCCTTCCAATCCAAGTCTTAGATGAAGATGGAGAATATTAATCTTATTACTTGGACCTTGGGGATGACTACCCATCCTTTGCAGAGGACAAGTAGTACGATCCTTCCAATCCAAGTTTTATCATGAAATGAGACATAGGAGCTTTGGGGAATCAGATTCTCAACCTAGGCGAGATGAGAATTATGCCCTATCCTTACTACTCCATGTAGGTCAAATCAGAGCTTTGGGGAATTGGATCCTCAACCTAAGTTCGATGAGGACTTAACCCTATCCTTACTACTCTGATTTTAGGCTTTAAGCCTAGTGGAAGTGGTAAAAACCATTGTTTTAAGGATCATGTTGCATAATAGGATAGACATGAAATATTCCTTTCGCTTGACCCTTTTCTTCCAAGCAAGGTTTTGATCATTTTGCCCAAGATCTTTTTTAATGTGTACAAAATGTGCTTGGTTCTAGATATCTTGGGGCTCAGTTTCCAACCTTAGGATTTTTTATTTATTTATGTTATAGTATAACCCTAAGAGGATTTGACACACTTTAATGATTTGTATCCGAAATGCATATGCAACTAAGATGGCATGTATATGCAAAGTGAGATGTACTATGAATGCATTGCCCTTTGAATTGCAGATGAAGTATTGCCATAATTTGTAAAACTGACTACTTCATGCATCACAAGCCTCAAACGATATTATTTAACAGTTTGTGTTATATGTGGAGCTTTTACAACATAATTCCAATGCTTCATATTCTCCCGATCTTAGGCATGTGTTACCATTTCAAACTTTTATTCTTTTTTTTTTTTTTTTTTACTCTGTATAAGACAATGAAAACATGTCAAATAAACACACCACCTAAACGTCCAACCTGCACACACAAAAGAAACAAAGCACAACATTAATACAAACCTAAACATGTCAAGAACACACAACTTAAATATCAAATCTGCACACAAAAGAAACAAAGCATGGCATAATTACATATAATACAAAACCCAACTGCTTCAAGCCTGGAAGTAGTGTTTCAAGTGCAACCCATTGACAGGTAATGCCAAATCCTTTCCATCCAAGGTTCTTAGTCTAAAACTGTTTTCCCCTAGGACTTCTGAAACTTGGTACGGACCCAACCATAAGTAGTCAAACTTATCATGATCCCCTTTCTTCTCATGTCTTTTGTCCCATAACAGTACTAGATCTGATATTTTAAAAGCCTTGGCTCTAGACTTTTTGTCAAACCATATTTTTACTACATCCTGGTGTTTACTAAAATGAAGCATAGCCTCATCCCTTTTTTCATCCAGATGCATTAATTGTGTTAGTCTAGACTCAAGTTTATCATCAGTTCCGAAATAATCTTTCATGAAATGCAGCGTTTGTAACCTGAGATTTGTAGGAAAAATGGGATCTTGTCCATAAACCAGATGGTAAGGAGATGTTCCTATTGCTTCTTTGACTCTGATTCTGTCGGCCCAAAGAGCCAACTTAAGCTTGTTATGCCAGTCCCGCGGATTTCTTTCCAACAATTTTTTTATGACATTTAACAAATTCTTGTTAGATGATTCGGCCAATCCATTACCTTGCGGATAATAATTGGAAGAGAATTTTAAACTCACGCTGTTATCAAAGGCCCAATTAGCAAACTCTAGAGAGGAAAAAGCTGAACCATTATCACTTACAATGGAGTTAGGCATCCCGAACCGAGTGACAATATTATCCTCTAAAAATTTAATAACAACCTCCGAAGTAGCATTCTTTGTGGGGATAGCTTCAGTCCACCTTGTGCAATAATCTGTAGCTGTCATAATGTATTTGTGGGAATCAGATGAATTGGGACTGATAATCCCAACAAAATCTAGGCCCCATTGCGCAAAAGGTCTAGACTCAATTACGGATTGTAAAGGCATGGAAGCGCTCCTGTCTCTATTGGCTACAGTCTGACATGTATGACATGACCTCACATGAATATGGGCATCTTTGAATAGTCGAGGCCAATAATAATTGGCTCTAAGGATTTGGTGGGCTGTGGCATTAGCGGACCCATGTCCTGTCCCATGTTTACCATGAAATTCCTCGAGTATTCGCACTGCCTCTTTTTGATCAACACAACGAAGGTAAATACCTTCATGGTTTTTCTTGTATAACGTGCCGGATCTAATTAGGAAATTAGCAGACTTCAAGCGCAAGGCTCTTCGTTGAGTAGAATTCAAATGCGGTGGACATTTACCATTTAGTAGAAAATACACCACATCTGTATACCACTCATCTTTGGTTATATCTGCGACTTCATAATGTTGACATGAAATCGCGAGATCCTTTTCTGCTATTGCCTTAACCAACCCTTGTCCCCGCACTATCTTCATCGACTGAATCTCAAGATCAAACTCCTACAAAGTTGAAACCCACTTACCACGTCTTTCACCTAATTCATTCCGTATGAACATGGCTTTGACTGTAGGATCCGGGACGATAGCAAAGACCCTACTGTGGACTATGTAATGCCTGAATT
The DNA here is from genome assembly GCA_028583015.1 of Wollemia nobilis. Lineage (NCBI taxonomy): Eukaryota > Viridiplantae > Streptophyta > Pinopsida > Araucariales > Araucariaceae > Wollemia > Wollemia nobilis. The sequence goes on along the minus strand of JAQPPZ010016710.1, from coordinate 5,090,412 downwards.
TTTTTACAGTCTTAACCAGAGCATACATTTGCTTGTCCAAGATGGAGTATCTCAGTTTCGCATCTTTGAGAGGACTACTCAGGAAGGCAATAGGATTTTCAATGCTGCCTTCACTCTTCTGAGTTAAAACACTCGCAAAGGAGTGATCTGAAGCAAATGTGTAGATATAGAAAGGCTTCGTGTAATCGGGACTCACTAAAACCGGGGCTTTAGAAATCGCGTCTTTGATATTTTTAAAAGCATCTCTATTTTCATCTGTCCACTTGATCTGGACCTCTTTCTTTAACATGTCGTTCAAAGGCTTTGCTATTTCTGCAAAATCTGCAATAAATTTTCTGACGAAATTGATCTTCCCAAAAAATGATCTCAACCCCTTCTTGCTGTTGGGACAAGGAATCTGTTGTATGGCCTCTATTCTCTCAGGGTCAATGGAAATTCCATCCTTAGATATTATATGTCCCAACAGTTTTCCTTCCGTTACCCCGAAAATGCACTTCTTTGGGTTGAGAGAAATGCCATGTTCCCTGCATCTTTGAAAGACTTTCTTAAGATCCCTGACGTGGTTTTCCCTATTCTTAGAAAAGACAGGAATGTCATCTACATAGACAATGATGCACTTACCTATGAGCCCTTTAAAAGCAAAGTCCATAGCTCGCTGGAAAGTGGCACCTGCGTTCAATAGTCCGAAGGGCATTCTCCCGTATGCAAAGGTGCCCCACTTTGTGGTAAAAGCGGTTTTCATCCTATCACTAGGATGGATAAGGACCTGATTATATCCCGAATAACCATCCAGGAATGACATCATCTCCGACCCGTTTACCTTTTGGAGTATTTCATCAATGGTGGGTAACGGGTAGTTGTCCTTTTGTGAGGCTTTATTAAGATTTCTAAAATCGATACATAACCTTATTTCTCCACTCTTTTTCCTCACGGGGACCAGGTTAGCAACCCATGTGGAATGCCTAACAGGAAAGATGATCTTAGCTTCTAACATTCACTTCACCTCTTTCTCTATCAAGGGTTCTAATAATGGATTGACTCGCCTTTGTCTTTGCCTAAAGGGTTTGGAATCTGGCTTCAACGGAATCGTGTGCATTATGACATTCTGATCATAGGTTTTCAACTCCTTATAACTCCAAGCTATGCAGTCTATGTATTCCTTTAATGCATTGGCAATGGAATCCTTCTCCTACTTGGTACATGCTTTTGCTATGAATACTTCTCGAGGGTTTTCTGCACTTCCAATGTTAACCAAATCACAGGCTTCTCTGGGAGGTGGAACCTTTTTACCTTCTCTTGGTTGGTATCCGATATCAAAAGTTTTTTCTAACGAAGCCATCTCATCTGGTATCTTATTGTTTTTTCCAATAATTTTTTCTTCCAAATCTGCCTCCTTTAAATCCCTCTCATCTTCATCTATAACCTCGCTTTTCAAATATACCAGAATTAGTGACAAAATGGAATATGTGCCTGTCACTATCAAACACTTGGAAATTCATGACATTATCTAGTATTGAGGGACAAGGGACCAGTTCTATAGAGAATTTCTTGCATTTCTTATGGTCCACTGGTTTCAACATACTCGCAGCTACGGCTAGAGAATCCGCCGACGATTGCCTTTTCTAGAAATCAAAGATATGTTAAAAGCATCAAACTCGTCTATTAAATCTCTAACCCTGGTTCGGTAAAGTCTAAGCCGCTCGTCCTTGCATACGTATTGTCCCTTCACTTGTTTTACCACCAGTTCCGAATCACCAAGGACCTTGATACACTTAACTTTCTTTCAAAGGGCCAATTGAAGTCCGAGAATCAAGGCCTCATACTCTGCCATGTTGTTGGTGGTAGGGAACTGCAGTCTGTATGCAGTGAACATAGGCTCCTTATCCGAACATGACAATTCAACACCGGCTCCTGCTCCTTGTCTGGACCTGGATCCATCAAATCTTAAAGTCCAAATGTCCTGATGTCCTTCAGTAACGTTGCACCCAATTCTTTCATTTTGGGAACTTTCAGGCGTTTCTATGTCCAAACAATATGCTCCCAGCTCTGCTTCAATGTATTGGATCTCATTCGGTTTGTTGTACTCCGTGATCATCTCCTTGAGCCTAGGTTCACTATCAATCCGAATTTGGTTGGCCACTCCCCTCCACGGCAACCACATATGTGAAGAATCTGTCACAATGTAACCATTCAGGTTTTTACTCCAATCTCTTCCCAAAACCATGCCATATTTGATAGGAATGTCGAGCACCAATATGTCTATGTGATGTTGAACCCTGGGTTCTGAATTGACTTGAATAAGAACATCACCCAATTCTCCCACTGCCTCCATGGTTGATCTATCCAGCTGCACCACCCTGCTTCTAGAAGGTTTTGGTGTAAGTCCCAATTTTTTATAGATTTCTAGGGGCATGATGGTAGCCGAGGCCCCTGAGTCTATTAAACAATTGTGCAGGTTTTTACCTGCAATTCTAATGGTTATCAAAAAAGGAGGTATATCTCGTTTTTCCTTTTGTAAAACCAATCGGGACTCAGCACTTTTAGCTTCATGAACTTGGGCAGATGGATCTAATATTTTTGGTGGACTTACTTCTTGGCCTAATAATCGGGACATGTCATACATCGAGACATTGGCCTTAGTTTTCTTCATGTCTTCCACCAAGTCATAAGTGGGTTTTTCTGAACTTGACATATTTTGCACCATCTTAGACTTTTCCACCATGGATGGAGGAGGGGGATTGACATCTCCTTTGAAATCAGGAGGAAGTAATTGGTTGTTTGGAGGAGTAGAGGAAGTTTTGGGCTCCTTAGAACTCCTAGTGTAATACTTGTGATTTCCTTTCCCAAAACGTTTGTTGGCATGAACTTCCAATGTTTCTTCATCTTCGTTTCCAAAAAATTCCACATCCTCCTCTTCTTCACTTTCTTGGGAATGTATAACCTCGCTTAATATAGACTCATGCTTCCCGTGGCCACAGTGCATACAATCGTTGTCACAAGGTCCCGATTCTCCAAAATCTTCTGAGACATCTCGCTCGATTGGCTACGGGATTGGGTACTCGCCCATTATTCGGCTGCGTGTTGTATGTTCCTTTTCCTCTATGGTTATGAGGCCGGTTATGACCCATGGCTTGGTCCACCTTTTTATTGACATTTCCCACCGTGACCAAAACTTTGGCCAAGGTTTCCTTCATGTTTTCTATGGCGGATTCGGACCCTTGTGGTTGAGGCACTGTAATTCTAGGTCCAGATGCGTTTGCTGCATTAGCCACCTCTGGGATAGGTACAATGGCTTGGGTCTGGGCAGGTGGATTCCATCCCGGATTCACACTTTGAATCGGAGTGATTGTTGGGTAAGTCATTGGGCTTGGCGTGCTAATTGGAGCAAACCCCGGCATGGTCAACAAATTACTGCCCATACCGAACCCAGGCAAACCCATCGGGCCATTTTGAATTAAACCCTACGTTTGAACGGAAGCATTAGGATAACTTGGAAATGACGCCACTTGAGTGGGTGTTTGAAAATTATTCATCATAGGAACCTGTGGTGCCATTAACTGGTTCATCATGGCAAATTGACTGTATGGACCATATTGTCCCATCCCAGTCAATTGAGACAATCCTGCTCCTGGCAGGTTCATCTGTTGTTCAAGAGTCATTGTTTCTGCATAAGCTAAAGGAAGCGTCATAACCTGAGGGTTCCTTCTAGTCAACAAAGACGTTAAAGGATCTAAGGCTCCGAAATATAATTGCAAGGCGACCGCAGGATCTACCGCAAAGTGACGAGTCAGATTCGTGTATAGTTTTTGGAACCTCCGGTTAAATGTTCGTATGGGCTCATTGGGTAATCTTTTACATGATACGAACAGATTGTAGATTATGGAGGGATCCAATAACATTCTAAACTGGCTAATGAAGGCGGTTTCTAATTGGGCCCATGAAGTGATGGACCCTACTGGAAGATTTCGATACCATTCATTGGCCGTGGGGTCTAGACTAGCAGGGAAAACTCGGCAAGCAACATCCTCGTGAGTAACCCCTTGCCTAAACATATAGTCCTTGTAGATTTGGACATGATCTTCTACTGTTGTGGGACCATCGTGCAAGAATTTGGGTAATCCCCTTTCAATGTTTCTAGGCAAGTCATGGACTGCCCCCGGAATATCTAAAGGGGAACTTTGCGCACCATACCAGAGGGCAGGTGGTTGTTGTTGTTGTTGTTGTTGTTGTTGGGCCATGTTATTCAAAGGTGTTAACCCTGTGGGAACAATTGGAACGCTTGGAACTGTGGAGACAGATACAACTGGTGTTACTGTCGCACTTGAAATTAAGGGTTCAGGCCCGCTAGATGTACTTGAGTCTAAAGAAATCCCTAACTCAAGTATACTGGGTGGTATTTCGATCTCTAATGTTTTGTTTTTCGGCCTCCTAGCAGTGGGAGAAAGGCTTTGGAAAATAGTTTCCCCTGTGGTTTTAGACCTAGTAGCAATGTACTCAGGTTGGGCCAGCTTGGAAACTCTAGAACTCAAAAGACTTCTCTCAACTTACTTGCAAAATACAGTATCTAAATGTTATACCTGCAAGCACAATAAGTGGAAACAAAACTACCCACGTTAATTGTTAGAACAAATCAAAAATCACAAAGCAATAAAGAAGGCCCTCCTTCTAGCGCCAAAATGTTGAGTGAATATTTTGTCCTAATACAAAATGAACACGCAACTAGAGTCTCAAACCCGTAGACTCTTTCTTGCAAAGAAAATTTATCATTTTAATTTCTCCAAGTTTCCTGTGAACAAACATTCATCTGCATATAACCAATTAAGACAAAATGCAAATAAATGAATGTAATCTAGAACAACTTATTTTCTGCAAGTAACTGTTAACAAGGGGCCTTTGATGATTCCTAGAAAACTTTGTAACCCTAATCTGTTAAAATAATCTAACCGCATAAAGCAAAAGAAAGAACAAAAACCCTTTCTTCCTTTATGATCTTGAAATTAATGAAACCCTCCCTAGAATGAATTAGCAACCTCTTTTATCTTTGACTTAAAGAAATATTTGAAATGAGAAAATGCGTGGTATAGGCCACTTCATTTTAAGCTCCGTGCCTTTAGCATGAGATTCGTTTTACAATTAATCGGTTCATTTTATCTTTCATTTAAATGTTCTGCTATTTCTACGTTAGTGTTCGGAGTTAGTAAGAAATATAAAACGTATCCTGGAATGCACCAGAATCCGAGATGCCAATCTTCGAATAAAAAGTAAAAATGATATCAGAACCTAGAACCGCAACATTGCTTATGAAAATCAGCTGGAAAACTAAAACAGGACGTTAATTCGGTTAGCAATCTCCTCCCTGCAAAACCCCAAGTTGTGAGACGAAGTTCTAAAACAACCTGACCTAACAGACCTGCACTAACACACAGTCAAATCAGATCAGATGCAAGACTCTAAGGAAAGAAAATGATTGCATCATTCTGTCATTCACCTATCGTAACCCATCTCATGGTGTAAACGGATAGATACAAGAGAAAATAATGCAAAGGAAAGATTAACAGAGAAAACAGTAGTAATAGCTTCAATCTCCTTTTGGTTTTGCACACAAAAGTTGCTCTTGCCAAATAACTCCTTTATTTTAAAAATAATGCTTTCTTGCTACAATTTCCAGCCCCGTATCTATCTACATTTCTGCTATTTAAACTTTCTGTTGCTGCTCTCGGCTACTCTGTGATGCTTCGTTTCAGCTCCCATGACGCTTCGCTTCATTTTCCCGCTTTTTGGTGTTTTTAACCTTTCGCTTGAATCTGCAACGTTTGATCTTCTCTACGGCCAGTAACTGTCGATATGAAGCGTTACTCTGATCCTCATGCCTTTCTGCCACGTGTTCAGTGCTCTCTGCATGTTCAGTAACGGTCCCATGAAAATCGTGACCAAAAATAGCCCGCGGCCTTGCTCCTTCGCTTTCACAGCGAAAACGCGACATGTCACGATATCGCTACGCTTTTGTTCTCCGTACGCTCCGGCCGCAACCTATCATGAAATCACGACCATTTTCTCCTTCGGGCCCTCTCGTCGCAACCTGTCATGATTTCGCTACCGTTTCTCTGTTTCGTACACTTTGCCGAAACCTGTCGCGATTTCGCTACCGTTTCTCTGCTTCGGGCATGGTCTTCATTTTCTGTCACGATTTCGCTACCGTTTCTCTGTTTCGTACACTTTGCCAAAACCTGTCGCGATTTCGCTACCGTTTCTCTGCTTCGGGCATGGTCTTCATTTTCTGTCGCGATTTCGCGACGTCTTTGTCTGGCATGGAATGCCTCGCCAAAAGTTGCATGAAATCGCTACCCTTTTGTCACTTAGGCTTTTTTTATCCACTTGCATCGCGAAAACGCGACACGTCGCGATTTCACGACGCCTTTCGAACTATGCACCTATGTCCCAGTTTTGTCACGATTTCGTGACGCCTTTCCAATTTGTGCCCTCTGCCCGCTTTCGAGCCACGAAAATCAAACACGTCATGATTTCGCGACCGTTCCGCCCCCCTGCTGCCGTTGACTGCGTTGACCACGATTTTTCGACACGTCGCGATTTCGCTATAGTTTTCCATTCTACCTTTCTCTCTCCTCTTTGAGCCGCGACGGAGCGACATGTCACGATTTTGCTACACCTTTTTGTTTTCTGCAACGACGGAACAACACGTCGCGATTTCGTGACAACTTTTTGCCTTAGTGAATTTTTTTTGCCTTTTCTTTGATCTTCTTAGCATCTGGGTCACTGTTTTCTTCTTTGAAAGCATGCAAAAGGTGGGCCCCCAAATTTTGGGCGTGTTGTGGATTAGCCACAACATGATAGAAATAGAGAAATAAAAGCTTGAACAACAAATTAAAGAAAATTTGCATCATGGAGTTATCACTCCAAGTACGCATAGATAAGAGGCTCACCCAAATCAACCAAATTTCCAACAAGATAGGTCTCCTAGACCTAATATTATGTTGCCTCCTAGACCTCATAGGCCTAAACATAATACATATGATAGGCCAAACATAGATCGCCTTCAATAAGTATTAGTTCCTCCTTGTAGGCCCATAACTAAAACACCTTATGGGGCTTATGATGATTTGGAACAAGATGAGGATTATCTAGAAGCACCTTATGGAGGCATGGCTGATTTCAATAAACCATCCCAAGCTAGGCTTAATATTCCTCGTCCACCTTTACAAGTTCAAAACAAGAAAGAGGAGATTAAATCCTCAGATGTGTATCAAGCTTCACTTGCATGCTTAGAAACTATAGAAGGTAGGATAGCTGGCAATGGGCTCCAAAATCCTACTTTACGTCATCTAAAGAACCAACCATTACACCCATCCATTGCTTCCCCTATCTATCTTGAGCATTTCAAAATGCCCAAATTTGATAAATTCAAGGGCGAAGAAGATGCTCAAGAGCACATTACTAGATTTCTAAATATGTGCTTCAACATATAGGACAATGATGCATTGCTCCTAAGAACTTTCTTGAGTACCCTCCCTAGTCCTACCATTAAGTGGTTCAACCAAATTCCAAAATATAGCATCTAAACATTTGAATAATATGTTGATGCATTTTTGGAACATTTTGTCTTTAACACCAAAATAAAGGTGACATTAACCGACCTCACAGGAATGAAATAAACCGAGGATGAGAGGATCACTGACTATGGAAAAGGTGGCAAACGCTTTTGTATAAGCTATCCTATGTATTACCGATGACTGAATTAACTCGTTTGTTCTCAAACAGTTGCTTGAAACCCATCTCTTTGACATTACAATTACAGCAATACCCTACCTTGGAAGAAGCTCTAGCACAGGCTAGAAACTTAGAAGAAATCAAAATCCAATAGGGAGAAATAACAAAACCTCGCAAGGAGTGGACAAATAATCCTAAGAATAGCTCAATACCTACAAAGCCAGCTATGGTCAATCAAGTGCCCATAAATATCCCTATGCCTCCTCAATTTATGCCTCCCTAAAAGGTGAACTATCAGGCTCAACCTCCTCCTGCAAATTATAACAATAATGGTACAGTGAACCAGGGACAAAAATAGCATCACCCTCAAAAATAATTTACTCCCATAACTGAATCCATGGATTATATTTTTGATCTATTATGGGCTAAAAATATTGTTAATTTACTAGATATCAAACCCAACGATCCAGAAATAGGCAAACCCTAACTTATGGGACACCGAAAGGATCAGTATTGTAAGTTTCATTGATAAGGTGGCCATGATTTACAATCATGCTATGGTTTTAAACACGTAGTACAAGACATGATTGAGAGGAATGAGCTTATAGTAGATGCTCTAGTAGCTCCTACCAATCAACAAATGGATATTTTCAAAGACCCTTTACCAACTCATGAGGTACAGGAAGCTTCTGCTAAACCGATGAATGATGTGAATAAAAAACACCCTATTCAAGGGTATGTTGGGATGGTGAGTATTATGACCAGGAATAAGAGATGTCCAAGTCAAGTCGCATAGCCTGAGGCTTCAAATGATGTTATAACTACATCATAAACTACACCACCTATAGTACAGGGCCTTCCTTCTAGGCCAACAATGACAATTAAGAGCAAGCTTACACAAAGCTTGAGGACCACATCAGCATGATTTTCCATATATGAGTTGATCCAAAAATCACCTCCACATCGGGATGCCTTGATGGATATTTTAAAATCCATAGAATTGCAACCGTAGGAGTCCAACTCCTTCATATATTTTGTGGGACATGTGCAACAGTGCAAAGAACTAGTCATACATTTTCATGAGCATGAGCTAAAAGAAATAACCAATGATGTGGTAGACCCTCCTTTACACATCATTGCATGTATAAATGAGATACCATACAAGAGAGTGCTTATAGATACTGGGTCCTCAAGTAACATCATAACAACTAAAGCACTAAAGCATATTAAATTGCCAACATCTCATGTTGTGGTGTCAACTTACACTCTTTGTGATTTCAATGACACAATATGCTCTACTGTCGGTACCATATTTTTACCCATTCAAGTGGGACAAAATATTATACCGACATTGTGCCATGTGCTAGAAGGTGAGATGGCCTACAAAAATTTTTTTGGAAGACCTTGGATATGGGATATGAAGTGTGTCCCCTCCATCGTGCTTCAATGTCTTAAATACACTCATGAAGGGCAAGTACATGTAGTATCTACCAATCTAGAGCCCTTAAAATACTGCAACATATTATAGCATATGCCAGAGTCAACATTACCTTTGACTCATGTAGACTTCCAATTAAATACACCTAATTAGAGTCTACCCATTCCACCACCTTCACCATCATCTACTTCATCCTCATAATCACCACCTTCAGAGAAGGCTTCGACATCATCAAACCCTCCATTGAGAAACATGTCGAAGAGGCCTATTGATGAGAGCCCACCATTAGTTTCTACCATATCATGGAGGAGGTTCCTTGTGTCATTAATGAGGAATTACCTCTAGAGGTGAACATTGAATCATATCAAACCTCCATTCCATCTCATCCAGCTTCACCATCCCAGGTCATAGTCCAGATGTCTAGCATAGGGTTAGGAGAATACTTGGTGAGAAATATCATGATAGTTTCATCAGTGGAGATAGTGCAAGATATGGGAAGACCTTGTCTTCCCATAGGTATAATTGTACGTCTTTGTATACCTCCTAATCAAATGAATTTCATATATGGAGGTATATATTATGGAGCTCTGCCCATTCCTCAGACATAAGATGACAATGAACCCTTTTATGAGGATGTATTTTATTTTTCAAATCTAGACTATGCATTAAAATATCTAAATCATTGTAATTGGCATGGGTTTGTTCTTGGCCTGTATGAGCAGGGTAAACATGTTCCATTTCAACCCCAATAGCAACTTTTGTATGATAGATTTGGGTTTGGAAACAATAAACCAGTACCATTGGATGTCCTTACCAAGAGTCTTGAACACCTATGCCTAAGTCATCAGGATAAACTCACCCACGATCCATATACTAATCCGAATCATGTTCATTATTTGGGAGATCATTTCCCCATATACATTATAGATTAGGGTCTTTCTAGTGATGTTGCCCAACCCCATGAAGTGGGGGAGAGCTCACACACCTTGCAATATAATAGCGAGTAACATGACCAAGGTCCTCCTCACAAATGGATGAATGATGACGAAGATGATTATGGCATCGCACCCATTAATTGCCATAGCTTAGATGATGAATATGAGTGTGTGTTCCCTTTGGATGATGAGGATGAATATTTTCTTTGTATTTTATTCCCTATTCGAGAACCCATCTGACGCCAGCTTTTGCCTTGTGAAGAACAGGGTCACCCTCTTTCACATAAGCCATCGCCAGGTATTCTATTTCCACCTGAGCTACACCAATGAGTTATGAGACAACATCAGGTCTATAGACCCACTCATCCTAGAGCATGAGATGATGTATTCATAAACATGATTTCCATAGATTTAACGACACCATTGGTGAATCCGAATGACCCAACCAAGAAATTGCATCTTGATTTAGAGGCAATTGACTTTGATTGGGGATATTCTTCGCCATCACCCTCAGAGTATTGGCATTGTGAGGAAATGTTACAACCATTTAACTTTTCTTTAAGAACTACTCAGGATGTTTTTCAATATAAGGTTAACCCTGAATTTACTATGGAAGAAGAAAATCTAGCTGATGAAATTCACTTAATTCCCACTCCACATTAGTTTGAGGATGGATCTCACATGTCGATTGAGCCAACAATTGACAAGGATATCTGTACAGATCCTTATAATCCCCATACCATTAAATTATGGGAAGTCCTCTCCCTAAGTGAACAAGATGATTTCAAAGTTGTATTGAACGCAAGGATTAAAGCTTTTGCTTGGTCGTATAAAGATATGCCAGGACTAGAACCAAATATAGTCACGCATAATCTTACATTAGACCCCAAGATCAAACTTGTTAAGAAAAAGTTAATAAAAATGCACCCAATAGTAGCCTTAATGGTGAAATATGAATTACAAAATTTGTTGGACACTGATATCATCATCTTAGTAGATTATCCGCCATGGGTTTCAAACATGGTTCCCATCAAAAAGCCTTATGGGAGGATTCACAATTGTATCGACTTTTGAGATCTTAAGAAAGCAAGTCCTCTTGGGGTAGTCCCTCTCCTTCCAACCTATTCTTCATAACTAAGGAAATTCATATCCTTTCAACCAATTTCTCATGATTTGGAGATTTTTCTTTTACTCCCCCTTATTGCTAAATAATTTTGTGATTAGGGTATTGCATTTTATTTTCAAACCACTTATATGACTAGGGGGATTCCACCCTCTTGCCAATGATATTTTTTCCTGGGAGAGTTAGTCCTCCTTCCACATCAAAATTTCACCATAAATATTCTATGAATGATGGTGTAGCTCAACATCACAATTACAAGTTAACTACCAAATATTTCACAACAACATCACTTGCTAGGTTCAAAAGGTTGTGTCCTTTTATCAAAGTTTACACCCTTTGCCTCACCAACATAAATCATCTACTAGGTTCTCAAAAGGTTGTATCCTTTTACCAAAGGTTTCACCCTTTACCTTGACAACACAAATCAACTTCCAGGTTCTTAAAAGGTTGCATCCTTTTACCAAAGGTTGTGCCCTTTTACCAAAGGTTGCACCCTTTTCCTCATAAACACAAATCATCTACCAAGTTCTCAAAATATTATTTTATTTTATCAAAGGCTATGCCATTTTTCTTGCATTCACTTCTTAATCAACAAATCAGTCTACCATATTCTCAAAGGTTGTATCATTTTCCTTACAAACACAAATAATCTACTAGGTTCTCAAAAGATTACATATGTTTGTCAAAGGTTGTACCATTTGCCTTGCCAACACAAATCATCTTCCAGATTCTCAAAATATTATTCCCTTTTTTCAAATGTTGTGTCCTTTATGTTGCATTTAAATATAAATCAACAAATCAATTACCAAGTTCTTAAAATACTATTATAGATACCTAAAACACATCATGTTGAGGAGACTACTCATGTGGATATATTTTCAAGCCATGTGACTCACCTTGGACCTTCCCAATACCTAACAGTGGTTTTAACCAATCAAAAAAGTCAATCTAACCCTTTACATCTTGGGCTACTATATTCCATAGTCGCTACCTGGTAGCTATTTAACCCAATGATGGTATCCTAGATCAGGCCACACCCATCGAGGATGGCCTCACCTGTAACAAACATGGGCTCCCTGAGCCAAGGCAAATGTGTTACAAGGCAACTGATATTGAATGGTTACACACCAAAAACTTTTAGAAGTGATGCCTGGTATCCCTAAGCCTAACTTAATCTTGGTCTTGGATTCTTCAATAAGACAAGAATACAATTAAGGGAAATATGTAAATCGGAGTATTTCCTTCTCTCAAGTCTTGGTGTTTTGTTATCTTCGCAATAAAGTGCTATCAAAATACTGCTAGATATTGAATTATATAAAATGAAGTGCTACCATTTTATGGATTAGAGAGTTCAACCTCTCATAAGCATCAATATACTTCCCATATTTTGTGATGAAGCTTGAATTTTCATCCTTGGAGTCCATTGAAGCTTGAATAATAATTTCCATCACTTTTCACCACCAATTCATCATGAATTTGAGTCAATTTCTATCTTAAGTCATTTCTCAAGAATGTACCAAGAACTTCAAGCCATTTGAAATACAAATTTATCATCACCCTGCATCAAGCACAAATAAAGAGCTTTTCTTAATGATCATTGTTCCAAACAGTGGCCTATAGGTGGATCTGTTGGACCCAATGATGACTAACAGAGCCAACCATTTTAGCTGATGACGACCTTGTGGTGACATTTTATTTTCTCTATTTTCTTAGTTAGATTAGCTTTAGCTGCTGCTTTCAATTTGATTTCTAATATATTTTAGCATATTTTCATTTTTTTTATATGCATTTCCTTTAGTATTTTATGCATTTTATTTTCACTTGCATTATCATGAAGTGAGCCTCATATTGAGAGGCTTTACATTTGATATTGATGCTTTATAGTAACTTTTATGTGTAGATCTTAGGTTTACATAGGAGCAAATCATCTCAATATTCCTCAATCTTGGAATCATCAAATAAATATTATTAGGAAAACCCTCCATAATCAGTTTTGGAAGATTACAAAGATATTTTAGAAGACACCTAATATTGGATTCTTGATGTAATTTGCATCAATTTGGTGAATCCCTAAGAGGTATCTTTTGTAACCTTTTGTAAAGATAAATTTTGAATATCAATGAGAAGGGCACTTTTATTTCTCTATATTTTTATCATGATGGTTACATAATTTGCATTATAAATTTGATTTCATATTGCATTTGTAGGTGTTAGATCCTTTGTACATATTACAATGGTGATCACGTGTAGGAATTTTCCCATAATATCTTAATTTATCACTAACTTATTGTTTTATTACTTTTTTAGACTTACATGTACTATCATTATGAGCTAGCATGACTCACATTGGCTATCACCATACCCTCTGATGGCCTCATATTAGAGTGCAAAAATCAACTTCACAACATATATATCGAATGTTGCCTACACTTGTGAGTATCCCTATGTTGTAATTTACTAATTTTTACAAAAGTGTTAGATTTTAGGTTTTTGGTAGAGAAATTTAGGCAAATTTTAAAATTTTAAACTCTTTATCTGTAACCGTTGTTAGGAACAATGGCCTCTTCTACTAGCTTCCCCAGGGTATAGTGGCCCCCCTGTCTAACCATTCTTGTGTCTGATGGCCTCTACTACAGACCATTTTACCTAGTGATAACTCCTGATTAATTGATTGTTAGGGTTTGCTTGCATGATGCCTATATAAAAGCTAATTTCAATTAGGATTGCATTTTAAAATTTCTAAAATTAATTAATTTTTATTACATATTTATAAATTTGAGATGTTCTTTCTTGCATTAGTGAACAATCATGGATTTTTGTATGTTGCATTTTTCTTTTTCATGAAATAAAATGAACCCACACACACTTCATGTATCAAATTTAACATCAAAAATTTGGAATTCACACCCAACCGTTAATCAAGACCAACAATGGTGATCTTCATCACCACCTTGTTGTCTTGTATTGTGGATATTTGAACCCCATTTTGGCCAATGCCAGCTCCAAGAACCATCGTAGCCATTGAAAATTGCATGCATTCTTCTTTGAAATGTGTATCACTAACCATGGTGAACTGGGTAAAGACTGGTAGAACCTGTACTCCCTCACTGGATATGGGTTTCATATACATATTTTTATGGGTTTCACAACCTAGAATTCATCACCATGTTAGTGTGTGAGAGTATACAGGTGAAAACCCTTTAACTTGAGTATTACATCAACAATTTTAAACTCAAACAAGAGAAACATAAGAAAAACAATGAATCATAACACACAATCTAGTTTTAGGAAACAAATAATTCTTAAATGAGATAATAATTTGTATACTTTGTTTGTTTTATAATCACACACATAATAAAAATAAAATGGTCACAACACGAAGCCATGCCCAATTAGAAACTGACGTGATTGGCCATACACATGAAGGCTTATAACATCTTAAATACAACCCATATGACCTAGTTTTACCTTAAAACATTCAAGCAGCCATCATAGAGATAACTCTACACATGGGGGATCTACTCATCGAGACACCCCTACTAGAAGAAATTCTATGGGATCTCCCCATGACCAAGATGAGGATATTTCTAGACGTCATTTATCACATGTTCCTTCTAGAAAATATCTACCCAATGAGGGGTCCAGTAGAGGTGTTGCACACATCCATTAACCAATAGATCTACAAACTCTTATGTGCTCAATGCATAGTACATTCCCTTGCTTAGTTAATATGGGGGGGGTACTCCTACTGATAAACCTTGGAAGAGCGATAAGTTAGACCACCTAGATAGGTATGGTCTTAATGTAGCCTATAGAGCACCTTATTCTATCCACTCTCATTCAGAGGATGGATTAAAATAAAATTTAGTTCATCCTACTCATACATGGGAATATTTTTCCACTTGAGCACAACATACTCATGCACCTTCATTACATGAGTACATCACCCTAGGATTGAACATATAGTAAATATAGACTTAATTGATCAAGGTAATAGGGTAGTGATCCCATCTAAAATAACTATCACATCAAGATAAGAAGTCATTGACATCACATAGTGGATCGCACAGATCAGCTACCTAGGCCTACAACTATTCAAAGAGAGAAATTGATCCAATCCCAATAGGATAATTTTGAATCATGAGTGATAATGTTTAGATCATGAACATGTAAAACAATAGAGAAAGCATCATCAGTGTTTGTATGAGCATAGACTACATGAGGAAAAATCCTCGAATAGAGGTTACACAAAGAAAAATCACATAGAGTAGCTCAATATGAGGTACCCATGCCTAGTACCTATAGGAAACAATTCAATATGAAGTACACTATGCAGCACCAAGAGTTGCTCTCTAGGCCCACTAATAACCACCCTCTTGACACCTCTATTCATCATTCTAAAAAAATACAATACATAGTGCTAGACCTGCCAAAATATGAGGTCTATGAAGAGACAGAAGAAAATTAACAGGATCAAATATATCCTAAGCCATCTTTTGAAGACTTGGTGGATGATCAAAATCCACCAACTTGGTTAAACCAAATCCTTCCACCACTTGCACCCAAGAAATAACTTCGAGAGAATGATATCATCTCAACGTAATGCATACAAAGTTCTCATAGAACGAATCCAATTTCTTGAGAAACAATGAGTGGTTAATAAAAAACCCACAGTATACAAGTTGTATAATCAACCCCTTGATCCATCAATGCCTAGTCCAACTTACCTATAGCACTTAAAAATACCAAAGTTGGACAATTTTAGAGGGGATGATGATGCCCAAGAGCACGTCACAAGTTTCATGAACTTGTGTTTTTAGATTCAAGACAATGATGATTTGTTGTTGTGCACATTTTTGATAACTCTCTGGATCTACCGTAGAGTGGTATAACCAACTATCTAGGTATGCATCTCTATATTAAAACAACTAGATAACACCTTACTTAAATGCTTCTCTTTCATAGTCAAGAATAAGGTAAACCTTTATGACTTTTTGAATTTATGTCAATACGATGATGAGAAAGTAATGGAATATAAAAATAGATGGTGCAAGATCATGTCAAAATTACCATTCACCATCCTTATTTATGAATCAACATGAATATTAACCAAGAGCTTCTCTAAGCATATATCACTTCTATTGCAATTGCAACAATACCAACAATTCGAAGAGGCTTTGGCTTAATCCAAAGTGATTGAGGATATTAAAATCCAAGAGGGAGATATCTAACTTTAAAAGAAAGAGTGGAATAAAAATAATCGCAATAACAATCATCAAACAAAATTGGCTTCGGTCAATCATTTTTTTCTAAATATTATTAAAGTGGATAAAATGCAATAGCAACATAACTATCAGGCTCAACCTCCTCCAGTGCAATATAATAACCAACATAAAAAGAATCAAGGTTAGGACAAGCAACATCATCCACATTGCACATACACATTTTTACCCGAGTCTTTGGTATCTCTCTTTAAAAGACTATGCGAGGCCAAGTTAATTACCTTACCTAAAATTTGCTTGTTGTATCTTGCACACCTGAAACCAAAGGAGTATAGAGAGAATCAATATTATTCTTATCATAGATAAAATAGACATGACATTCAGACATGCTACAATTTTAAAAACTTAGTGCAAAATATACTTGATAAGAATCAATTATAAATAGACAATCCTTTAGCCCCAAACAACCAACAGATGAGAATATTTAAATATCCCTTGCCTACCCATGAGGTCAAGGGTAATCAAATGGGGTAGGTTAATGAGATTCATATGGATCCACCTACACATGGGTTTGTAGGAATGATCAACATAGTGATGTGTAATTGAAGATATAATCAAGTGAAGCCTCCTACAACTCCCATTTGCATCCCTTCTATGCCATAGCCCTTGCTAGATAAAAACCCTCTACCAGGGCCACCATCACAACCATTGGTTACTATTATAAATAGGATTACTCATAGCCTAATTACGGAATTGGCTAAGCTCTCAATCTATGAGCTTATTCAACAGTCTTCTAGATACAGAGAAGCACTCGTGGAAATTCTTAAATCTATTGAGCTTCAACCTTGGGATCCCAATGCATTCACTAACATTATGGGGCATGTACAACAATACAGAGAGCTTATGGTCACATTTTATGACCATAAAATTAAGTTCTAACTAATGTAAAATATCCTCCACTACACATAATTGCTTGTATAAATAGAATTCTATTAAAGAAAGTGTTGATCGATATAGGATCATTGATTAAAATCATAATGTTGAATGCTCTAGAGCATATCAGCCTTCCAGAGTCACACATATTAGCATTAAATTTCACTTTATGAGCATTCAATTATACATTATGCTCAACGGTTGGTAACATAGTCTTACCTATTCAAGTGGGACTTAAAACCATTTCTATTTTATACCATGTACTTGAAGTCTCAATGCAATGTAACATCTTTCTTGATCACCCTTGGATATGAGACATGATATGTGTCCCTTCTATTTTACATCAATATATTAAATACATTCATGAAGGGTAGGTTCATGTCATCCCATCGAATGATGAACCTTTTAAGTATGTTAATCAAGTTTGGGGGAGTTCATCCTTCTATCTATGCATTTGGACATCAAGCCTACATATTCTATTAAGCATCTAGAGCGCAAGCCTAAGGTAGTGCTTGCTAGTATGTCTACTTCAGCACAACCACCATGGCCTAAACTAGTAGTTACTTCTGATAAACATTCCTCATCAACTAATATGAAGATCAAACAGAAGCTCAAAGCACCTATGGTAGATGAGCCTAAATTCATTCCCAACATTTCAACGGTGGATATTCCAATTTCCATGGAAATGGATGATTCACCTAACCTAATGGATGATGTTCCTCAGTCTGCTTCACCTGCTTCATCTACTACATCGTCCACACCACAAGTGATGGTTCATATAGTCAATCCTAAACTCATAAAATACTTGGTTCAAAATATAACTTTTATGTCAATTATCGATTTTGCACAAGATGTGGGAAGACCTAAGTTCCTCCCTTACCCATTTTAATGGTGGTACCTCTAGGAATACCACCCAACCAAATAAATTTTATTTATGGGGGCTTTGACAAAGCCATAGATCATTCTCCTATCATCAATAATGATGATGAACCTTTTACAAGAAATATTTACTACATGTCAAACCATGAGTTTGCTCTTATATATTTTGATCATTTTTATTAGCACAAAAATGGATAAGTCCTATATGATCAGAGTCATAGAACACTCTACCATCTACAGTACCAACTGTCAATTGATAAATTTAGTCTAGGGTACTCTATCCGAATGTTGGATGAGCTACTAGCTAGTTCATTAGAATATATAATCTTAGGATTTGGGGCAAACATAAATTGGAATTCATACACTAACCCTAAAATTTATCATTTACGGAGTGATCATCACCAAATCACCATGGTTACCATGGAACCTCCTGGAGTATATCATGAAAATATTCTAGAAGAGGAATTTGAATCATATGATACTCCTAAAAATTATTGGATCAATGTAGACGATGAGCATGAGGATGTGATAAAAATTGCATACTTAGGTCCTACTCACCTTCGTCATCTCAACAATGATATAGGAAATTTTAAGCTAGCTAGGTCCCCTATTGACATAGATGACATCTATCATAGGGTATTTTCTAATCTGCTTATCTTGATATAGGTCCTCTTGCATGAGAATACCATCATTTTATCAACTCCTAGAGTGGACCCAGAGATCCCAATGCCTTATAATCCACATATGGGGCATCTAGAGCAATAAAAAATCAATAGGTCTTATCCCTACAATCATGGAGATGAACATCCATCCATAAATATTATTTCCATTGATTCAGTTGCACCCCTCTACAATACAAGTGACCCTTCAAAGTTATTGCACCTCGACATTGAATCCATTGACTTTGATTGGACCGTGTCACCCCCATCACCTGAAGAGTTCTTTCTCTATGAAGAAATTATTCAACCATTCTATTTTGCTTCATGCTATGTTCAATATGTCTATAATTTTGAGGTCAAATTTGACATGATAGATTACCTAAACCTAATAGATGATATCCATTTTATTCCTACACCTCACCAACTTTAGAAGGGATCCTACATGTTAATGGAGGAGACATTCAACATGGATATCAGCACTAATCCTAATCATCCTAAGAAATTCAAATTTAGAAAAAGTCTATCTCTTGAGGGACAAGCTATATGCATACCTCTTTTGATAGAGAGACCTAACATTTTTGCTTGGATGTACAAGGATATGTCGGGTCTAGATCCTAAGTTGGTTACACATAACCTTTATTTAAACCCCACTATGAAACCAATCAAGCAAAATATTAGAAAGATGCACCCAAAATCACCTTAATGGTGAAGGATGAACTAAAAAATTTGTTGTATGTAGAGTTTATTCATCCCATTGACTATCCAGAATGGGTATCGAACATGGTACTTGTAGGCAAACCTGATGGGAGGATCCATATTTATACGGATTTTAGAGACCTGAATAAGGCAACACCCAAGGATGAGTTCCCATTGCCAAACATATACACTCTTGTAGATGCAACTGTAGGTCATGAGATACTATCCCTTATGGATGGATTTTAGGCTATAATCAACTTTGGGTCAAACCCAAAGATCAACATAAGATAGTCTTTACTAGTCCATGGGGTACATTCTATTACAAAGTTATGCCATTCAGTCTCTAAAATGTTGGTTCTACATATGAGTAGTCCATGACATACATTTTTCATGATTACATGCATAAGATCCTAGAAGATTATATATATGATTTGCTCACCAAATCTCTATTGCATAAATATCACATAGAAGTTTTGCAAATATTCTTCGATCACCTGATAGAGCATAATGTCAGGATGAATCCTAAGAATTTTTTTTTTTGGTGTTACATCAGGAAAACTCTTGGTATTCATAGTTTATAAATGAGGTATCGAAGTCAATCCTACAAAGGTAAAAGCTATTCTAGAAGTTATTCCCCCAATGAACATTAGAGATCTTTGTATCTTATAGGGAAAAGTAGTATCCATCAAGTGCTTCATTGTGTAGCTATCAGATAAATTTTAACCCATGAATTAACTACTACAAAATGGGGTCCCATTCAATTGGGATGAATACTGTCAAAATATATTTTCTAAGATCAAATAGTACTTGGCAACGCTGCTAGTTTTAGCTCCACCTTGACTAGGTGTGCCTTTTTTGCTTTATATTTTAGCCATAGAATTCACTTTGGGAACCATGTTAGCCTAGAAGAACAAATAAAATAGAGAACGATTTATATCTTACATCAGTTGCACCTTACCCAATTATGAGCTAAAATATGCATACATTGAAAAGCTCTATTTAGCAGTGGGTTTTGCTACTAAAAAGTTGCACTACTACACACTAAGTCATACCACGTATATAATATCAAAAAATAATCCTTTGTGGTACATGATGAGTCACACGTATCATAATACATGTATCGCAAAGTGGATCATGCTATTGACAGAATTTGATCTAGAATTCATCAGTCAAAAATCAATTAAAGGTCAAGTCATAGTAGATCAATTAGTAGAGGCACCTCTTTAAGATGATAGACCCCTCATTATAAAAATACCTGATGATGTAGTCTTTGCATTATCAGTCACCTTAACTCGAAGAACCAGATACAAAGTAGACATGACTTTGTTATTATATGGTTTAAAGTGTGAGCAAGGGGGTGGCATAGGGATCATGTTTTTCATGGCACAAGGAGATTTTATACCCTTGTATTTTAAAAACAATTTCCATTGCACCAACAATAATTCTGAATAAGAGGCTTTAATATTGGGTATCCAAACAAATCTCACCATGAAGATCAAAAAGCTAAATATATTTGGTGACTCCTTGCTCATAGTAAACCAAGTTAAAGAAATTTATCAGTGTGGATGTCCCATATTGAAAGTGTAGACACCTAAAACATGTCATTTTTAGGGGACTACTCATATGGGCATCCTTGCAGACCATATGAATGATCTTGGACATTTCCAAGGCAAAGTAGTGGTTCTAACCACTCAATATAGGTATCTTTGGCCTACTCAATCTTAGCCATGGATGACATATAAAACTAAGGTCTCAGCTATGGTTGACACTCATGGCTAGGATTATAGCTATGCTTAAGATTTGTGGCTAGATCTAAAACTATATCAGACTCCTGAGCCAAGCCAAAATTAGTTACAATAGCCATGGCAATGGATTTATGATGGTTTAAAGCAAGGAAGATTCTATATTCTTCCTCCCAACTAGTCCAACGTCCTAGTTATTGATCTTGGCTTCCCAAGAAAGCTAGGATGAGGAATTGAGATTGTTATAATACCCCCATAAAAATTGAGGAGAAAGCTAGAAGAGATTTCAATTGAATGCAGTGAAGCCCTATCAAATTGGAAAGCCACTTACAACTCCTGAGGAGAGTTTACATGCTATCCATTTGGACAATCATGACTACGTTTGAATAAATGATGTTCCTAGGATCTTAAGGAGTAATATTTCCTAATTGAACCACTTCCATTGCAAATTCGAGTGAACTTCACCACCAACATATTATATAATGAAGAGGTGACCCTTGATCATCAATTCCTTGGAGGAATTAGCAGTTTCAAACCCTAATTACAATAAAAATAGGAATTTCCCCTCAACCGTATGCAACTAGTTAGATATGACTTAGATTAGCTTTTATTTATGCATCTATATGGTTAATTGTAGAAATTAGAGGTAGCTTTATTTCATCATATTTGCTAATTTGCACTTATCTTATTATATTAGATCTATTTGTTGTTTTAATTGCATATTATGCATTAGATTTTCTAGATTTACTATTTTCCTATCATGTTTTATCATAATTTAGAGATTTTGTGATTATCTTTACAAGTATTTATGCTTTCTTTGCATATTTTTCATATTCTTTGCAAATATTCAACAAGAGCCTCATCATGAGAGGCCTCATATGCTTCTAATCGTGCTATGTTGTTTCTTGAACACAGATCACAAGTTCTTAATATCTTCCAAGCATTATTTGCATTAAATTCCTCCAAGCAAGTGAGAAGAAGGGATCAATGAGCCCTTGAGTAGTTTGTGTCTATTCTAAAAGCCTACGGATTGCAACACCCTATTTAGGGATTTCAAATTTGTATTCATTGTATCAATATTGAGGGACCTACTTGTAACTAAGATTTACAATTATTTAATAAAAGAAACCTTCACATTCTTGTTAATTCATTGTTATACATGCTTTATTGCTTTAATATTTGGTATAATGATGCAATAGCTTAGGTGCATGCTTTTTAGGATGGTACAGATGGCGATCACAATGGAAACTCATAAAATTCACTATATTTACTAATATTTCTATGTTTTTTTGTTGCAGATCTTATCTACACTTGACAACCATGGTAGATAGTATCAACCGTGTTTAACACCCATGACTAGCACCTCAACCATGCTTGATAGTTATGGATAGTAGAGAATAGATAAATATATAGTAATCAGTCTATTTCTTCATTAGATGAAAGATTCCAGGTAATTTTCCCTTCTTTGTGATTTCTGTCTCTGTGTTATTCCTATCAGTAGGTTAATTAGATCATTTAGCCAAAGTATAGAAGGAAAATCATGAAAATTGCCTCATTTGCTATTAGTTGTGGGTGACAACAACAACTAGCACTATTAGTTGTGGTTGTCACCAACAACTAAAATTTAGTTGTCTGTTAGCTATGATACAGAACAACAAATAACATTAAATCTCTATGTTAGGATTTGCTTGCTTGGGGCCTATCTAAGGCCATTCTATCATGTAATTTTTCTTTCTCTAATTTATAAAATAACATGTAGTTTTACATCTTTCTGAATTCAAAATGTAAATTTCTTAAGCATATAGGAAAAATCATGGGTGCTCTCTAATGCATTTTACATTTTACGCAAAGTTAAAATGAACTCTCACACACCACGTAATATTTAAATGTTAGTGAATTGGAATTCATACCCAACCACTAATAGAGTTCAACGACGATGGGCGTCATATCCATTCGTTGGATCAAATACCATGAACCCATTCTTTTGGCCAATATCGATTCCAAGAACCATCCTATCCATGTAAAATAGCATGCATTCCTCTTCGAATGGGCGTATCACTATGCATGGTGTGCTGGGTGACGATCGGCAAGACCTGTTCTCCCTGAATAGGAGTGGGCTTCATCTCCACACTTTTGTGGGTTTATGTGATCATGAATTTCACTACCAATTGTTGAGATGTGAGCATACAGGTGAAATCCATTAAACTAAACAAGTATATCATCAACAAATATGAAAATACAATGAGAGTTATTTTATGATTACAACACACATGAAACACACTAAAATAGTTTAGGGATCATAAAAAAACTTTAAAAGAGATAATCATCCCTGTTTGCTTTTTTTTATTTAAAATATACATAGGATATAATACACATTATGGTTAATACACAAACATGATAATCTTGGTGCATAACTAAGATTGATATTGAAGCTCTAGAAAACACACAAAACAACACATTGAACTCTCAACCATAGGATCCTCCCAAACAACGTTCAACGAGTATTAGAGGGGATAATTCAATGTGTGAGGATTCTATTTAGAATACCCTAGTTATATAAGGTAATGAAAAATATTCGAGGGATATATCTAATTATAGCACTAGGCCCCCACCATCTCAGGATAGACAACAAGAAAATCCACCCAATCAAGGGTAGGAATAAAGAGTTACATCAGAGAGCCGACCTGTAAAGACACCAAACCCTAGTGGACCTAGAAAGTTCACTATAGATTTGGCCACATTAGGAGCTAATGGTAGGCCCTAAAAGAAACCCTGGAGAACTAGACAATTGGATGGACTAGATCAAGTCCTAGGCCAACTAGATTATAAAGCCTCAACTTCTCCTTCTTGCTCTACAAGTTCATGCATCATGAGCACACACAGACAAATTATTGAGCTAGGAGAGTGCTCAAAGCACTCCTAAAGTGTGCATGCTCCATACATATAGGGAGGCACATATAATAAACTACTACAAAATATGAATGCTACCCACAAAAACAAAGGCAAGAGTATCAAAAAAAATCTATTGGGGCTTACACTAAAAAAGCCCCTAAAACTGGTGTCAGAGCAGAGGTAGTGGATCTTCCAAGATCAATTGGAAGATGTGTGAGCAGATCGTGAGCACATTGAAAATGAGGATACTCAACGATAGATGTTTTTAAGGCAATATTTGTATGAGTAGCGCATGTGTGGGCAACACATCCTTAACCAAAAGGAGTGTGTAGAAAGAGAAGATAGATTGGATCACACCAATTTACCTCTTCAAAGTGAATATAGGAAGCACCATCATAGATGAGCTATTTCAAAGCCTAAATTATGCCCTAAGCATATTGGAAATCATACTCATTATATGGCCTAAAACATGTTATAGTGCCAAGCACTTGAACACCATGGTCATACTTAGTATAAGGAAGAAGAAGGAAATAACCAAGAACAACAATATCCTAAGATCTCCTTAGTGGATATGGAGGATGAGCCTAGTCCTCCATCTCGATCGAAGAAGAATCTGCCTCCAAAATCTCCTCAGAGACCTCTTAGGGAAGAGGAGATCCTATATTCATAGGTCGACAAGGCCTTGGCAAAAAAGTTAAGAGCCATTGAGAAATAAGGCATGACTTATCAGAAGCCTGCATTGAACAAAATACACAATGCACCTCTATGTCCCTTAGTGCCTACTCTAGTATATACCGATCACTTTGAGATGCCAAAGTTGGATAAATTTCTATTGGATATTTGATTCAAAGTTGTCATTGATGCTAAGGAACAAATTTGTCATTGATGTCAAGGAATAAACTATTGTTGATGTCAAAATGTCAAAAGGAACAATGCAAAGGTTAATGGCAAAAGAGCTTCATAATATTTTTAATATTATGTGGAAGCATAAGCAGGAGGGTTTTTATTAAAACCATGGATGAGAAAAAATAAAAGGTTTTTCATAAAAACCCAAGGAAGCTTTTAAATTCATGTTAAAAATCCCAAGGAAGTTTTAATATTTATTTTATAAAATATTTAAATTCAAATTGACTTTAAATTTTATAAACAAATATTATTTATACAAAGTGGTAAAACCAAAGAAGGCTTTAATCCTTAATAAATCCCAAGGGAGTTAAATATTAATTTATAATATTTAAATTCTAAAGAATTTAAATAATTTATAAATTAATTATTTAAAAAACAAAGTCATCGACATTCAAGTTTAAAGGTGGCAAATGGTATATAAACTATATGCCTTAGTGGCATTTTAATTATCCTTCGTTCGAACAAGTGAAAGAGGCAAGCATGTGTTGTGAGAATTCGTGCAAGGAAGAAGACAAGATTCTTGTCTTAAGCACTAGTGAAAGGGGATAATATTATCAAGGGCTAATATCCCATATCCACCTAGGCAGCGTGGCCTAGTGGTAAGTGATCAAGGGCTAAGGCATTTGGGTGTGGAGTGATCCATGATCGATTCACGACAGCAGCTTTTTGGTGTGTTGTGTTTGAGGCGTCGAAGGAAGCGATGCATGATTTTTTGGCTTAGGCACATTAGGGGAGAAATATAGAGCACGTGGTGCTCTTTTCTCCCTAAACGAGCACCTAGCTCGTACGACGGTTGGAGCCATGACTAGGGTGCTAGTAGAGGTAGCGTCATGAGTTCGAGTCTCACCAAGGTAAAGGTAATAAAATTTTTAATATATTTTTGTATTGCCTAAGGTTTTGACATGAGGTCCTAGGGAGTTAAAAGGGGTAGATAAAAAGTATTTTAATTAATCATAATTTTGGTTAATTGGAGGAATAAGGAGTTAGCTTTATTTTTAAATAAAGTTTTTATGACATATTGGTTTATTGAAGATTAAAGTGTTGGCTAATTTTGAGAGGACTTCTTGCCATTGAGTTATTTTGTGAAGGTGATTTTATTGACATTATTCTTGGTGTTGGATATTATTTTAACTGGGAGATTATAAGGTGTATTTGGTCAAATATTTTTGTATATGTTGATGGATGTTTTATTAAATATGGAGTGATAAGGTGTATGTATGTTTTGATATTTACATTGTATTTTTGAGAGAGTTTATCATATTATAACTTCTTTGCGCTTGGAAAAGAAGTGTTTGTGGTTGTTATATATTTTTGAGATTCCTTCATCATCAATAAAAAGGTATGGGTACATTCTTCCATAGTTGATTTTATTGTTTGGTTTTCTGGAAAAACAAGTTTGGAGTGAAAAGGAATTAATTAGGTTTCCTTATTGAGTGTGTTGAGTTAATACTTCAAGGTTTTTTGGAATAAATAGTTGATATTAAAACCTTGTTTTATAAGCATTGTTGTTGAAGCCATTAGTTAAGTAAAAAAATTGAACTAGGGTTTGAAAAGAACATGAGTATCATTGTTATATGATATTATTTGATAAGAATTATTGGAAATATTTTGAGTGAGTGTTTATATGCTTGGACTAGGGTTTGTGAGCAAGGATTGTTTCATTGAGTGATTGGTTGAGTAGAGTTGGTTGAACCTAGTCAAGTGGATATGTGAAGTGATTGTTCAAGTTCTATAAAACAAACTATTCTATATTATCAATTAATTTGAGAAAGTGATTGAGCATTGAGGTAAATGTGAAGCATATTGAGTCTCTAACAATTCTCCGTATGTTTCTAAATGAGTGATTGAGTATTGTTATGAGTATAGAGCATATTGAGTCTCTAACAATTCTATTTATGTTTCTATGAGATTGGACAAGTTCTAGTGTGGACTTGTTGAGAAAATTTGAGGTAAGTATTTGAGAAGACTTGTGGACAGATTTGGGTAAGATTTTTTGGAAGCTTACAATACAGATTGAGAGCAGATTTGGATAAGTTCTTGTGAGGACTTATTGAGAAGATTTGGATAAGTTCTTGTGAAAACTTATTGAGAATATTTGGAAAAGTTCTAGAGAGGACTTATGGATAGATTAGTGTGAGCTTTTGTGGAAGCTTGCAAGGTAGATTTGAGATAAGTCTTTAAGAAGACTTGAGAGTGAAATTGATTTATTTATTCAAACCTTGAGTTAAGGTCTGGGAAGGATCCAAAAAAGTTGATTTGATATTGATTCAAGCTTTGAGTTAAGGCTTGAGAAAAGAGATTGAGCAAATTTATGCTATACTTAAGGATTTTGTTTAGTACAGATTCAAGGATAGAGTTTTGTGCAAATTTGAGGACAATTTTGTGCCAGACCAGAGATAGATATTGAGCAGATTTATGCTAAACCGAAGGACTGAGTTTAGTACAAATTTGAGATAGAACTTTGGAGGTGATAAAGTATAGAGGATGAAATTCTCTAGTGGATAGATATCCATTAAGCCAAGGCAGTGAGGACAGGTGTCTTCAGTGGATAGAGATACATTAGCCAAAGCAGTGGGGGTAACATTTCTTCTATAATATCACCAACCAGAACAAGAGGAGAAAGGAGTTCTCTAATGGATAGAGATCCAAAAAATTGATTAGGGGATTTGTGTATCCTTTGGAAAAAGGTCCATAAATATTGTAATAGGGAAAGGATTCCCAAGAGATTGATTGAGAAAGTTTTAGTAAAATATTTTCTTCGTGGAGTAGCCCACATTGGGTGAACCACATAAATTTGGTGTCTCTATTGTGTATGGTGATTTTTGCATTACTTTGATTATTGAAATTGATATTTCTATCTATACATTGCATAATATTGATTGAGAAAGAAAAGTAAAAAGTGTTCTTATACTATTCACCCCCTCTCAGTATAAGCTTATGTTCTTCAATTGGTATCAGAGCGGGTTCCTTAGGAAGAGTTTAATAGCTTGAAGTAAAATATTACAAGAACACAATGGATTCTAAGAATGGATCATCAGATAATTTAGCACCAGTATTTGATGGAAGTTATTATATATATTGGATTTTGAGAATGAATATTTACCCGATGGCACTTGGAAATTAAATATAGGAAGCAGTTGAAAATGGATGCAATCCCTCAGTTGATCCACCTATAGATAAGGAAGATAAGCTTCTATAATATTACAATTTAAAAGCAATGAATACAATTTTGAGAGGTTTGCATAGAATACAGTCCATAAAATTTATGTATTGTCAAGATGCAAAAGGATTATGGGATAAGTTGGAAAGCATATATGAAGGAGATAAAGGTGTCAAGAAAGAAAAGATATGAAATCTAAAAGGACAACTTGAAGAGTTAAGAATGAAGGATGAGGAAAATATTAGTACTTATCTACTTCGATTTGATGAGGTTGTTAATGTTATGCAAGGACTTGGACTTAAGGTTGAAGAATCAAATGTTTGTGATAAGATCTTAAGATCTCTTCCAAAAATATTTAGTGAAAATGTTTCTGCTATAGAATAATCAAAGGATGGTGATTCTTTTACAAGAGATATGTTGCTTAGTATTCTTACAACTTTTGAGTTAAGAAAAAAATAACCTAATCCCCAGAAGGAAGCAACCTTCAAAGCAATCAATAAGACAAAGGGTAAGAAGTCAAAATCAAGAAATGAGTCATCCAGTGATGAAGAAGCAAATTATGGTAGAAGGAATAAGGATTCAAGAATATTTAAAGATACAAAATATGTTAAATATTTCAATTATGGAAAGTATGGTCACTATGAAAATGATTATAAAAAAGTTAAAAATAACAATGATGATGAAAAATAGGATCACAGAAATAGGGAATCAAAAATATATTGACACCAAAATAAAAGCAAGGATGGACAAAGCAGACAAGGAAAGAAGTTCTTTCAAAGGGAAAAGATGAGCTACTATGTAGACAAGGCAAGTAAGTACTCAAGTGATAGTGATGCTAGTTTTTTAGATAATTATAGATATGAAGTCCTATTTATGATTGAAGAAAAGGAAGAAATCAAGAAAAGGTCACCAATAATTCTCAAGTGTTTTAGATGTGGTAACTTTGGACATCTTGAAGATAGTTGTACAAAGAATGGTCATAGTTTTAGTGATGATGAATATGAGGATGCACTAGAAGGACCAAAAGAGAATCTTCTAATGGCACTAGAAGAATAAGAAGATGATCCTACAGAAGACAAGTTAAAAGAAAATGAAGATGTAGAAAAATGCAAACAAATAGAGGAATAATTAGATAAAGAAGAATATGATATCAAGGGAGAACTTATTTATGCTCTTGACACAGTAAAAAGGGTAATAAAGCAAAACTCTAAATTAGAATCTCAGTTTTAAGAATGTGATGAAGAGAGAAGAATGCTTATAGAGTATCTAGACAAATAAAATGCTAAGACTAAGAAGTTCAAGGAGAAGCTAGAAGCTAAGGTTATAGAACGTAAGAAACTAGAACAAGAAGTGGCTTCATTAGAGATGGAAGTCAAAAAATCCAAATTCAAGCTACAAGGGTTCAAAAATAGCTCAAATAACTTAGATAATTTCATCAAGATACAAAAGCCTAAATCAAGCAAGATAGGTCTTGGATTTGAATAGGATCAAAATAAATGGGAAGGGAAGTCAACCTAAAGTTTTGAAGGACAAGAAAATTCAAAAAAATAAATTTCAGAAGAAGATATTGTAAGAGAAAGTGAGACATCTAAGGATGAGTTGGACAATAGAAAGTTCAACAAGAATAAGAATAATGCACCAAGGAGAAACAAATGGAACAACAATCAGAATTGGTTAAGAGAGACTAAGAGACAAATAAGGTCAAGACAAGGAAACTTCTATGGAAGATGTTTTTCATGTCACATGTTTGGGCACATGGATTCACAGTGCGGGACACATGAAAGATAAGAAAATGGAAATTTTAGAAGCATGTAGCTTCTCAATGGGTATTGCTACTCATGTAATCAGTTTGGTCATAAGGCAATGGATTGTAGGGTTCATGACAGAAAAGGATATGGCTTCACTAGGATAAATCCTAAGACATATGCACCTCCAAGTAATAATAACATTAAGTGTTACAAGTACAATAATGATGGACATACAACAAAATGGTGTAGATTAGACATTCTAGAACCAAGCAGGAACAGGAACAGGAACAGGAAAATGGATATGAACATGAAAAATAATAGGAATAGGAATAGGAATAGGAATAGGAATAGGAATATGAATATGGATATGGAAATGAATAGGAACAAGAATAGGAATAGGAACATGGACATGGAAAGAAATAGTCAAAGGAATCAAAAGAATCAAATGATAAGAAAAGAGGATAAAGGTAAAGACCATTGCTTGTTGGGAGTAGAATTACTCCCACCCTAAAATTAACCACCTCAAGAGGAGGTGGGGGAGGGGCTAAGCTAAGAGACTCATTCTTATCCCTGAGCCCCAAAGGTTACCCTTTGCAATTGATTTCAAAGGGGGAGAGATTTGAGTAAGGAAGAGAGATTTTGTATTTAAGTAAAGGGGAGAGATTTTGTATTTAAGTAAAGAGGAGAGATTTAGAGAAAGCACTAAGCTAGGGGGAGCAATATCCCAGGGAGAGTAGAACAAAGAAAAGGTTAAGTTTCTGGTAAAAAGAATTTGGGTTGCCATAAATGACAAAGGGGGATATTGTTGGACATTTTGAGTCAAATTTGTCATTGATGTCAAGGAATAAACTACCGTTGATGTCAAAAGAAACAATGCAAAGGTTAATGGAAAAAAAGCTTCATAATATTTTTAATATTATGTGGAAGCATAAGCAGGAGGGTTTTTAATAAAACCATGAATGAGCAAAAATAAAAGGTTTTTCATAAAAACCCAAAGAATCTTTTAAATTCATGTTAAAAAGCCTAAGGAAGTTTTAATATTTATTTTATAAAATATTTAAATTCAAATTGAATTTAAATTTTATAAATAAATATTATTTATACAAAGTGGTAAAACCAAAGAAGGCTTTAATCCTTAATAAAGCCCAAGGGAGTTAAATATTAATTTATAATATTTAAATTCTAAATAATTTAAATAATTTATAAATTAATTATTTATACCCAGGTGTTGTAGGTGAGTTGGAGAGGAGAGGGCAATCCTCCAAGGGAGGTCCTAGGTTCAAATCTCCACCCTACAAAAAGTTGATGGGATACAATCCAATTGATATGTTGGGGGGGGGGGGTAAGGGTGGGGGGTTTTTTTTTTTTTTTTTGTTTTTTTGTGGGTGTTGTTGTTTTTTTTTTTTAAAAAAAAAATTAAAAAATTTATTTATTTTTTAAATTTTTTATATAAATTTTAAAACAAAGGCACCAAAATTCAAGTTTAAAGGTGGCAAATGGTATATAAACTATATGCCTTAGTGGCATTTGAATTATCCTTCTTTCAAACAAGTGAAAGAGGCAAGTGTGTGTTGTGAGAATTTGTGCAAGGAAGAAGACAAGATTCTTGTATTAAGAGCCAGTGAAAGGGGATAAGATTATCAAGGGCTAATATCCCATATCCACCTAGGTAGCATGGCCTAGTGGAAAGTGATCAAGGGCTAAGGTGTTTGGGCATGGAGTGATCTGCAATCAATTCACAGTAGCAGTTTTTGGTGTGTTGTGTTTGAGGTGTCGAAGGAAGCAACATGTGATTTTTTGGCTTAGGTGCATCAAGGGAGAAATATAGAGCACATGGTGCTCTTTACTCCCAAAATGAGTGCCTAGCTTGTACAGTGGTTGGAGTAGTGGCTAGGGCACTGGTAGAGGCAACATCATGAGTTCGAGTCTCACCAAGGAAAAGGTAATAAATTTTTTAATATATTTTTGTATTGTCTAAGTTTTTGACATGAGGTCCCAGGGAGTTAAAAGGGGTAGATAAAAAGTATTTTAATTAATGATCATTTTGGTTAATTGGAGGAATAAGGAGTTAGCTTTATTTTTAAATAAAGTATTTATGACATATTGGTTTATTGAAGATTAAAGTGTTGGTTAAATTTTGAGAGGACTTCTTGCCATTGAGTTATTTTGTGAAGGTGATTTTATTGAAATTATTCTTAGTGTTGAATATTATTTTAACTGGGATATTATAAGGTGTATTTGGTCAAATATTTTTGTATATGTTGATGGATATTTTCTTAAATATGGAGTGGTAAGGTGTATGTATGTTTTGATATTTACATTGTATTTTTGAGAGATTTTATCATATTATAAGTTATTTGAGCTTGGAAAATAAGTGTTTGTAGTTGTGATAGATTTTTGAGATTCCTTCATCATCAAGAAAAAGGTATGGGCACATTCTTCCATAGTTGAGTTGATTGGTTGGTTTTTTGGAAAAACAATTTTGGAGTAAAAAGAAATTAATTAGGTTTCCTTATTGAATGTGTTGAGTTAATTCTTCAAGGTTTTATATAATAAAGAGTTGATATTAAAACCTTGTTTGATAAGCATTGTTGTTGAAGCCATTGGTTAAGTAAATAACTTGAACTAGGGTTTGAAAAGAACATGAGTATCATTGTTATGTGAGATTGTTTTATAAGCATTGTTGGAAACATTTTGAGTGAATGTTTATATGATTGGAATAGGGTTTGTGATCAAGGATTGTTTCATTGAGTGATTGGTTGAGTAGATTTGGTTGAACCTAGTCAAGTGGATGTGTGAAGTGATTTTTCAAGTTCTATAAAACAAACTATTATATATTTTGAATTGATTTGAGATAGTGATTGAACATTGAGGTAAATGTGAAGCATATTGAGTCTCTAACAATTCTTTGTATGTTTCTAAAAGAGTGATTGAGTATTGTGATGAGTATAGAGCATATTGAGTCTCTAAAAATTCTCTTTATGTTTCTATGATATTGGATGAATTCTAGTGTGGACTCATTGAGAAGATTTGAGGTAAGTCTTTGAGAAGACTTGTGGATATATTTGGGTAAGCTTTTGTGGAAGCTTACAATACAGATTAAGAGCGAATTTGGATAAGTTCTTGTGATGACTTATTGAGCAGATTTGGATAAGTTCTTGTGATGACTATCTTCAAATAGTTGGCTAATGCTTTTCTTGAATGCTTATTCTTTGGCATCAAAAAGAAAATAATTTTTTCTTATTTGGATGCTTTAATACAATATGATGATGAGCCAATCATGGACTATGGAAAGAGATGGATAAATTTAATAGTAAAGTTATCATTTTCTATTCAAAAAATAGAACTAACTTGGATGTCCACTAAGATTTGTTGAAAACACATTTCACTATTGTAGCTCCAAAAATATCAAATATTTGAGGAGGCCATGGTGCAAGCCAAGGTTATTTAGGATATCAATTTACAAGAGGGTAATTTGAAAATCCATAACAAGAAGGATTGGAACAATAAGAACACTAAAAATCAAAATCACCAATAAGAAAACTAAAAATCAAAATCACCAAGACAAGCTAGCCCATGTAAATCAAGTAGTGTTGAACCTATAGAAAGGGGACAAGGGCCAACAACAACAAAATTATCAAGCTCAACCTCCCCATATACAGTACAATCAATGCAATATTAAGAAATAGGATAAAAATAAGGAACAACGCCATCCTCGTCAGTTTACGCCTTTATCAGAGATGATGGCATCAATTTTTCATCAATTATGTGAGGCTAAGGCCATCACTTTACTTGAGATTAAATTAATCAATCCAAAAAAACCAAGATCAAGAGGATTTAGAGAGGATCAATGTTGTTCTTACCATAGGTAGAAAGGGTATGACATTAAATGATGTCATAATTTTAAACATTTGATATAAAACATGATTGAAAAGAATGAGTTGATCATTGAAAATCCTCGGGCTCCAAACAATCAAAACATGGGGATATTCAAAAATCCCTTGCCAAACCATGAGCCTCTGAGGAACAATATTGGCCAAGTGAATCAAGTTCATATTGATCCACCTACATAGGGCTTCATCAGTATGGTGAATGTTATCACTAGGAATAGGTGGTATGATCAGTCAGGTCCTCCTCCTATGCTAATCAAGATTCAAACTACGCCCCCACAAAGGCCAATACAAAATAATATTCTAGGCCCACCAACTAGACTAGTGGTGACCATAATAAATAGGCTCATCCAAAGCCTACAGATAGCATCAGCAAAGCTATCAATATATGAAATAATACAATAGTCTCCTAAGCATAGGGAGATGCTAATGGATATTTTAAGTTCCATAGAGGTTTAGTACCAAGACCTAGAAGCATTTACAAATTTTGTGGGACATGTGCAATAGTGCCAAGATCCCGTGGTTCCATTTTATGATCACAAAATTAAAATGGTATCTACTGTTACAGTGGACCCACCACTTCATATAATTACGTGTGTCAACCACACACCTTTCAAGTAGGTATTTATCGACACAAGGTCTTCGATCAATATTATTACTACAAAGGCATTAACATATCTGAAATTACCAAAATTGCATATTATACCATTGATCTTCACACTACGAGCATTTAATGATGCATTGTGTTCAAAAATCGGTACTATAGTCCTACCTATTTATGTAGGATTGAAGAACATCCTAGTGATGTGTCACATGTTAAAAGGTGCAATGCAGTATAACATCCTCTTGGATAGGCCTTGGATAAAAGAGATGCAATGTGTACCCTCAATACTACATCAATATATCAAGTACGTACATGAGGATCAAGTGCACATGGTTCCTTCTGACAAGAAGACGATAAAATATGTAAATCAAGTAGATTTATCAGGATATTTCATACTCCCCTCAACACATCTAGATATAATACCAACATCGCCTATTAAATATCTAGAGGGTAAATCAAAGGAAGTGTGTTCTAGACCTTCAAAATTAGTACCATGATCATCTGCGCATACAATAGTTGCTTCGAAAAAGCCTACAACATTTATGATGCTTAGAAATGACCAAAATCTCAAAGCTATAATGGGCAAGAAAGAATCAAAATAAAATCCTAAAGTAGCCACTACTAAAGTATCTAATCCCATTGATGAGGGAGATGCACTGAATGAAGTCGAGGAGGTACAATAACCTGCTTCACCTATTTATTTAACAAGGTCATATGTGCCACAGGTGACCATTCACTTGGTTAATCTTGGGTTAGTGGAATACATAGTGCAGAATGTGACGCTCACACCTTTTATCAAAATTGCATAAGATATGGGTAGACCTCAATCCCAACACTTTCCTATAGGGACGGTGGTACCACTGGGGGTTCCACCCAACCAAACCAAATTCATTTATGGATGCCTTGATCAACTTGCAAATCGTACACCTATGGATGAATATGATGATGAACCATTCAAAGTGAATGTTCATATTCTATCTAACCCAAAGTTTACCTTGTAATATTTTAAATGTTACCATTGGCATGGTTACAGTCTCAAGTTATTTGAGTAAGGATGAAGAACTCCCTATGAACTGTAGTATTAGTTGTTGATTGATTAGTTTGGCTTAGGCTATAATATTAGAGGTCAGGATGAAATTCTAGTTGTGTTACTTGATCACATAATATATCACTAACAAAATTAGGAGCACTTAGGAAATTAGGAGCATAAATATTATTAACCAGATATTGCATTAACATTAAGTTCAAAGGATTACAATGCTTAAATACAAATATTATTAACCAGAACCTAGAAATATTAGGAGAAAGAATAGGGAAGAAGAAAAATAGGGAGGAAAGGAAAAATGAGATTAGGAGTCAAACTCCTTGCCATCCATGCCGTCCAATCTTGTTGACTCAGTTGTTGTCCAAGGAGGTAAAAGGGTAAGGTCCAAAGCTTACAATGGTAAAACAAATTTTTTACTTTTTTTACCCTTTTAACTTCCAACATTCTCCCCCTTAAAGTTGAGAGGACTGACTATACAATCTCTCAGATTTATATATTGAGCTTTAGCCATGTCTTTGGTGAAGATATCTGCAATGTTATCCAAAGTACTGCAATATTTAAATTCAACTATCTGCTGCTCCACCATGTCTCAGATGAAGTGATACTTCATATGAAAATGCTTTGATTTGCTATGGTGTATTGTATTGTATGCCAATTGAATGACACTTATGTTATCACAATACAGTTAATTTGGACCACTTTGAATTTCTCCAATTTCTTCAAGGACTTTTCTTAACCATAGGGCTTGAGTACTAGCATGTGTTATGGCTATATACTTAGCCTTAGTAGATGACAATGCTACAACAATCTACTTCTTGGAACTCCATGTTATTAGTCCTGACCCTAGACTAAAACGGTTCCTTGATGTAGATTTCCTATCATCTATATTACTGCCCCAATCACTATCACTGAAGCCAACTAATTTAACATAATTACATTTGTGGTAATGGATTCAAAAATCCAATGTACTCCTTACATATCTTAATATTCTTTTAGTTGCTTGTAGATGCAACTCAAATGGAATTCCCATAAACCTTGAAACTAGAGAAACAACATATTGAATATCGGGCCTTGTGTTGGTGAGAAACATCAAACTCCCAACCATGCTTCTGTAAGT
Organism: Wollemia nobilis; assembly: GCA_028583015.1. NCBI lineage: Eukaryota > Viridiplantae > Streptophyta > Pinopsida > Araucariales > Araucariaceae > Wollemia > Wollemia nobilis. The sequence continues at coordinate 5,053,698 of JAQPPZ010016710.1, read as the reverse complement.
GGTCATGTCAACCTTTGGTGCTCCGTCATCCTTGCTCAATTGGATCCCATGTCTAGTTGGAGTTGCAACTGATTTGCATTTCTCCATGGAAAATTTCTTGATCATGTCTCGAGCATACTTGTGTTGACATATGAAGATCCCCCTATTTGATTGATGCACTTCCATGCCTAGGAAGTATCACATTAAACTGATAACTTTCATCTCAAAATGCTTCATCATGGAGTTTTTGAACTCCATATTCATTTTAGTGTTACTACCCATAAATAATAGATCATCCACACACAAACAAACTATGAGAATGTCTACTCCATACTTTAGGTAGTACAGATTTGGTTCACTTTTGCCTCTAATGAATCCATACTCATTGAAATAGCCATCAATGCGTGAGTACCAAGCTCTTGGTGCTTGCTTGAGGCCATAAAGTACCTTTTTCAATTTATAAACAAGGTTCTCCTTTCATTGTTCTTGAAAGCCTTGAGGTTGTTGAACATAAACCCCCTCAGTCAATTATCCATTCAGAAAAGCACTTTTCACATCCATGTGTTGAATTTTCCATCCTTTATGGGCAACTAAGGAAATAACTGATTTGATTGTCTCTTGTCGTGCAACAAGAGTGAAGGTTTCCTCATAGTAAATGTCAAATTTCTGAGTAAAACCTTTTGCTACTAATATCACCTTGTGCCTCTCAATGCTTCCATAAACATTGTATTTGGTCTTGTAGACACATTTACATCCAACCCATTTTTTTCCTTTTGGAAGCTTTACAAGATCCCAAGTATCATTATTTTTTATAGAGGTTATTTCCTCTTTCATGGATTCTTGCCATACATTCTGAGTACAAGCCTTCTCATAGCTAGATGGTTCTAGCTATGCACTAGTTAATAAAGCATAATTAAATACATCTCCCTTAGGATCTTGGGAGTCATCATCCCCATACATATACAGATTTTAAAGTTTCTACAAAACTGAATTCATTTCACTAACTTGGCTTCTAGTGTATATTTTCTTGTAATTTTGATCCAACATTTGAAAATATGGATGATGTGTAATGTTATTTTACCTCTTGATGGAGATTCAATGTCCATCGATGAAGAAATTACTGATATATATGTGGAGAAGGAATTGGAGTGGCGGTTGAAGTACTTGATGTAGCACTCCTGCTTGGGATTGGAGGGATTGGTGTGCCTTTGCTTTTCTTGGGAAACACCTACTGTACCTATGAAAAACTTACATCTTGGGACTCATCATCAAAAAAAATTCTTTGATGACCCCATTCTCCCCCTTCATAAAAAATTACATCCCTGGAAAGTACAATTTTATGAGTCTTGGGATTATAGAGTCTATATGCTTTGGTAGACTCACAATACCCTACAAATATACAAGCTTAAATTTTGGGATCAAGCTTCTTACCATTCTCATCAGGAATATTTGTGTATGCTAAAGAACCAAAAACTTTGAAGTGCTTTACATTGGGTTTCTTTCCGTACCACCCCTCATAAGGAGTGATGCCATCTAAGCTAGAAGTTGGACTTCTATTTAGAATGTATACACTGGTTCTTACAACATCAGCCCAGTAAATATTAGTTAGATGCTTAGTCTGAATCATCATTCTCACCATCTCAACTATGGTATGATTATTTCTCTCGACCACACCATTCTGTTGTGGGGTATAGGCAATAGTGAGTTGCCTTTTTTATCCCACTTTCTTTACAATATTTCAAGAATTATTTTAAGGAGTACTCACCTCCTCGTTCTGTTCCAAGACATTTTACAAAATATTCACTTTGTTTCTCTACATTGTTTCTGAAAACTATGAAGCAATCAAAAGCTTCATCTTTATGTTTCATAAAATAAATCTAGCACATTCTAGAGAAATTATCTATGAAAGTGAGAAAATATGAATTATTTCTGATACTCTTTGTCTGCATTGGACTACAAATGTCTGAATGCACTAATTTAAGTGGATAGTTAGCTCCTTACACTTGTCCTTTTAGAAACATTAACCTTGAGTGCTTTCCCAAAGCACATCCTTCACAGAACTCCTTCTGTTTGTTGATTTTGGGAAGTCCTGTCACCATAGCTTGAGAAGTTAACAATTTCAAGCTAGCAGAATTAAGGTGACCATATCGCAAGTGCCAAAGCACACTTGTATTTTATATAGCTATATTTGCAAGTTGAGCTCCCCCTAGCTCACTAAATTTGAGAGGGAATAATCGATTCTTGATCATTGGGACCTGTGTGATGACATGATTACAATTGTTTTTATCAATAATGATACATTTTCCTTCATCAAAAACAAGTTTATAATTATTCTCCATCATTTGCCCAACGCTTAGCATATTGTGTTGGAGCTTTGGAGTGTAGTAGATGTCATTCACTTTCTTTAGTCCTTATTTCATTGAAACTTCCATTGTTCCAATGCCTTTGACTTGCAAAGCTTTATCATCCCCTAACTTGATGTGGGATTTATAAGTGAAATCTAGAGTAGTAAATATATTTTCTTTGCCACTCATATAGTTTGAAAAACCAGTATCCAGAATCCATGTGTCATTTAGATTCTATTCTGATTGTCCATATGATAGAAAAATATTAGAGGTATCATCTTCTTCTCCATAATTTTCATATTGATTTTTGCTGCCTTGAGAATATTTTGACCAGCAGTCGTGAGCAAAGTGGTCTGGCTTACCACAATTAAAACTTGTTGTTTTTGACTTGTCACTTCCTCACCCTTGATTTCCACTTCATCCTAGATTTCCTCCTCTATTTTTGTTTCCACATCTATTATGATTGCCTCCTATGTTGGAGTTGCCCCCTCTGTTCTAATTGCCTCCTCTGTAGTTGCCTCTGCCTCTTCCTATTTTCTAGACTCTGCATTGACCTCTTCCATGTCCTCTTCTAGTATTTTCATTGGATATGAAGGTTTTATCATCACCTCCATAGCTGGTTGAAGGAGATTCCTATAATATCTCTTCATGAGACATTAACAATCCGATTAATGCATCGAATGTTAAAGTGGAAAGATTTTTTAACTCTTCTATGATTATGGAAATGTGATTCCATATTTGTGGAAATGTGATTCCATATTTGTGGAAGTGTTTGCAACACTTTTGTTACAATTATCTTAGGTTTTATTTCCTCACTAGGTGTAACCATTTTATCAACAACTGCTTTCACTCTAACACAATAATCACCTACTTTTTCATCTTATTTCATTTTGAGATTTTCAAAATCTCATTTTAGTGTTTGAAGCCTCACTTACTTCACTTGATCACTTCCCTAGAATCTGTCTTTCAAAGCTTTCCACGCATATTGTGCAGTTATACAAGTGGCTATTCTAGGGAATATAATTTTCTCTAATGTTGCTTGGATATAATAAAGAGCAATATTTGCTCTTTTGTGCTTCTTTATTTGTTTTCTTATCTGTGGCACTCAATGTAGCCCAATCTATGGGTTTTGTGAAACCCTCTTCTATTATATCCCACAAAAATTTTCCTATGAGTAAGGTATTCATTTTTATAGACTAATACTCGTAGTCATACCTATTGAACTATGGAATTGGTAGATTGTTATGTGAGGCCATAGTTACTAAAACACTCTTTTATTTCTTGGTTACAATAAAGCACTCTGCTTTTTTCAAAGAAATAAGGAAGAAAGAAGAAGAAAGAAGAGATTACAAATTTAAGTCAAATCTGACTTGATTCACTCTATCACTGATGGCTTGTTCCTCTTGGTGTGGTGTTGCTACTTCTTGAGTCACTAAATTATCTACTACTTCTTCTTATTCATCACTGATCAATATTATCTTTTGTGATTTCAGTTCTAGGATTTCCACTAAATTACTGTATTGAGAATATTATGATTCTTGTGGTGTAGCTTCTATGGATTCAGATTGCTCAAATTCACTCCCAAAGGAGTTATCTTCAGAGTCTGCCTCGTACCTTGATTCTAGATGCCTCTGGTGTGCAATTACTGCATTTTTCAACTAACTAAATACAGTATGTAGCACATAAGCTCTCACTTTTTCATCAAAACTTTTGGTGTTTTCTCTTACCAAAAGTGCACATAGGGCATGATAACAACCACTTGGTCTTATCATCAATGACTCTTTACAAATTTTAGTTTGATCTTTTGTCTCTCTTACAAGGAAAAATACTAAGCCTCTTAGGCTTTGTCACAATTTTCCACCTTTGAGTCCTCTTACATAAATTTCCTCTTAGGCAATGTTCTTTTTCTCCTATTTTATTATATCAAAAAAAAAAATCTATATTTGTATTTAATAAAAGAAATATAATTTCTTTATAAAATCAATTTTTAAAAAACAATTATTATTTAATTTTATTAAATATAATATAAAGTTTATATTTTTTTTAATATATAAAATAATAAACTTTTAAGAAAAATAAAAAACCTTTTAAAAAAAAATTCTAATCCCGCAAGAGTCGAACCCGTGACTCCTTTATTTCAAGCAGAGTTTCCTTGCCAACTCGGCTTCCACCTCCGATGAAACCTAGGTAGAATACACTATTATTTCAAGACATTCAGGGCATATACCATACATAATTTTTTTTTTTGCAACTTTCATAGCCATCGAGTTTCAAACCTGCGACCTCTTAGGGGTGAACGAATTAAGGCTAGCTCCTCGATCCAATCAAGCTATGGGGCCCAATGAGGAGGTGATGGAGGCTTACCTCCTTTATCCTATCATGGTTGCGCGATAATTTAAAAAAATTACAATATTTATCCCACATCTGTTGTGTAGAGGGGATATTGTGCTTTATTAGCATAAAGAAGCACTAAGATTCTTGATTGCCTTCGGGTAATCAGTGACAACCCTTTTGCATTATAGACGAGCTAATCACCTCATACCATGTTTCCAGTTACCCCTTTGTTCACCTTGCTATCTGCTCACCACATGTTCGCCTTGTTGTCTGCTCGCCATGTGTCTGCCTTTGGTTAGCTCCTTGATCCACATGCTCTCTACGAGACTCTCTAGACCTTGCCTCATTTCACGTGTTGCAGACCCTCTCAAACTTGTCTCGGTTCATGTGTTGCAGGCCCTCTCGACATCCTCAAGATCTGTGCCTCACCTATGAGCTCTCCTCGAGATTCATGCTTTGTATGCATAGCCTCTGCTCTGATACCAGATATAACACTAACAAAATTAGGAGAACTTAGGAAATTAGGAGCATAAATATTATTAACCAGATATTGCATTAACATTAATTTCGAAGGATTACAATGCTTAAATACGAAGATTATTAACCATAATCTAGAAAGCTTAGGAGAAAAAATAGGGAAGAAGAAAAATAGGGAGGAAAGGAAAAATGAGATTAGGAGTCAAAATCCCTGCCGTCCATACCGTCCAATCCTGCTAGAGGTAAAAGGATAAGGTCAAAAGCTTATAGTGGTAATTTTTTTTTTTTACTTTTTTACCCTTTTAACTTCCAACACCTAAATCTCAATTTAGGGGATGATGTGGATTGGAACTCCTACCATATTAACCCTTCTTATTTACGAAGGGGTAACTACCCAGTGACCATGGTTTCTATCGATCCACCTAAAATTTATCACGACAATATTGTGGTGGAGGTCAATATAGAGGATATTTCGAGAAACAACTTGATAATTAGAAACAGTGAAGATGCTGATGATACTGACATGAAAATTCAAAATCTAAGCTTAACAGTGGATACTGAATCAAAAGTTGATTCTGAGGAGGTTAGATTAGAATCCATTTTCGAAGGATATGGATCAAAATGTAATTCTAAAAATTATGATGAAAAAGAGTCCTCAAACAATGAAGAATATGAGGATGAAATAGAGATGGCCTACCTTAGGCCTAGATATTTATGTCATCTCAATGAGACAATGGTTATGGATAACCGATACTTCATATATGATAACAATTACAAATATGAGATCAAAATGGTCTACCTTGGGCCATGACACTTACATCATCAAAATGAGCCATTCGATATGGATGATATGTATCAAAGAGTTTATCTTGGTCCTTGCCTAAGGGGGAGACCAACTAATGCAGATGAAATATATTGTATAGTATTTCCCGATCCTCCTACATATAGGTAGCTCCTCGAGCCAAATAATCCCATTTTCTAGTCTGTTCATAGATCGGATCCTAATATCCCCATACCCCTAGAGCCACATCTTGGGTATGAGAGTTACATCAATAATGTAGAGGTGCACACACGTGGTCTTGGAGATCTCATTCATTCCATAAATATTATCTCCATCGATTTGACCACTCCACTTCACAACCCAACAAATCCTTCCAAACCATTGTGTCTCAATCTAGATGCTATTGATTGGGATTGCACTGATTCACCTCTAGAGGCTGAGGATTTCTTCCCTAATAAAGAAATGCTACAATAATTCCACTTTGCACTAGGTTGCACACATGATGTTTATCATGTTAATGGTAATTCCAATGTGGAACCTTTAAATCCAGTGGATCACATCCACCTGATCCCTACACCTCACTAGCTTTAGGAGGGATTGCACATGTCAATATAATAAACCTTTGATGTGGATATCATGATGATCCCACTAATCCTAATAAGGTTAAGTTCAGAGAGAGCCTATTTCTTTATGAGTGTGTCAACCTCATCCCTCTACTAAAATAGAGACCTAATCTCTTTGCTTGAACGTACAAGGATATTTTGGTACTAGATACAAAATTGGTTACCCATAACCTTTCGCTAGATCCCTCTAAAAATCCAATCAAGAAAAACCTCAAGAAAATACATCCAACCATCACTTTAATGGTTAAAAATGAGTTGCAAAAGTTGTTGGATGTAGATTTTATCATATCTATCGACTATACAAAGTGGGTGTCAAACATGGTACACGTAGGAAAACCAAATGGAAGAATCCATATCTGTAAAAATTTTAGAAACCTCAACAAGGCAACACCAAAGGATTCCTTCCCATTGCCCAACATAGATGCTCTTGTATATGCAACTGCAGGTCATGAGATACTTTCCCTTATGGAATATTTTTTGGTTATAATCAAATTTGGATTAAACCCAAAAACCAAAACAAAACCACGTTCACAATATCATGGGGACCATTTTCTTATAAAGTTATATCATTTGGTCTTAAAAACACTAGTGCCACATATCAGCAAGCCATGACATACATATTTCATGAATACATGCACAAGATCCTAAAATATTATATCAATGACTTATTGGAAAAGTAATTACTGGGTTTAAAGCATGCTGAGGTTCTCTAGAAAAGTCTTCAATCACCTAATAATGTTAGGTTGATTCCCAAGAAGTACGTATTTGATTTAGGAAAACTCTTGGTATTCATTTTTTCTAAATGAAGGATTGAAGTTGACCTAGCAAATATCAAGGCCATACCATAAATTCATCCTCCCATCAATATCAAAGAGTTAAGAATCCTGTAAGGCAAAGTAACATCCATAAAGTGATTCATCACACAATTATCAAACAAATACCAATCCATGAATCGACTACTACACAAGGGGATCCCATTCAATTGGAATGAGGACTGTCAAGTGACCTTTGCTAAAATTAAGCAATACCCGGTAACATAACTAGTACTAGCTCCACCAAGGCTAGATGTGCCATTTTTACTTTATATATCAACTACTAAATTTGCATTGGGAACCATGTTAGCCCAAAATAACGTGGAAGACAAAAATCAAGTGATATATTATATCAGTTGCACCTTGGTAATTTATGAGCTAGGATACACATATGTAGAAAAGTTGTGTTTCATAGTTGTTTTTGCAACTAAGAAGTTGTGCCACTACATGCTGAGTCATACAATGTATGTGATATCAAAACAAAATACTTTGTAGTATATGATGAGCAAGACATATCATAATACATGTACTACAAAGTGGATCATGCTACTAATAGAATTCAACTTGGAATTCATCAGCCAAAAGTCTATCAAGGGATAGGTCATAGTTGATTAGCTGGTGTAGGCACCTCTCAAGGATAGTAGACCTCTCATCATAGAGCTTCTCAATGATGCAGTATTTACATTATCAAATTCACCCAAACCTGAATAACTAGATAACAAAGCTGATATGAATTTGTTCTTTGATATTTCAAAGTATGAGCAAGGATGTGGTGCAAGAATTATATTTTTCATGCCACAAGGTGCTCAAATGCTCGTATCATTTAAACTAGACTTTACTTGTACCAATAATAACTCTAAATATAAGGCCCTAATATTGGATCTCCAAACAACAATCACCATGAAGATCAAAAGATTAAACATCTTTGGTGACTCCCTTCTCATTATCAACCAAGTGAAGTGACTTTTTTAATACAGGTGTCCTATCCTAAAATCTTATAAGGATATTTTTTACACTTATCTAGTCCAGCTAGAGTGGTATGACATCGATGCAATCCCTCATACATTAAAAAGATTCATAGATACTATGGTATATTTGGTATCCTTGATCCCTTAGAATATTTCTATTGATTTCACTACCATTCATGTGAAGACACTCTCACAATCCATGATGCAGCATGAGTCTATTGAAAATAAAGAATCAGTCAACATGATTCATATAAAACAAAACCATGAGTGGTTCTATAGAGCTAGATACTTTCTTAAGAAGTCACCCTGGGGGTCTTTGATCTCACAAGGTCCTATGGGGAATGACACCACCATTCACCACAAGGTTGTATCCTAGTCTGCATTCATGCATATCAATTCACAAAGGGAACAAGTCATATTGTTAGTTGAGGTTGTGGCTTATCAAGATTGGATATCACAATTGCATGACTTCCTTAATATTGGTTTAATCTCGTAGGGTATCGTGTGCCATGAAACACACATTCAAATAGAAAGCAACAAAGTATGTCTTGCTAGGAGATATTTTGTACTGATGAAGCTACAATGGATTTCTCCTTCGTTGTCTTGAGCCCCAAGAATCAGTTTGGGCAATATCACAAGATCATGATAGTACATGTGGTGGCCATTTTAGTGGCATGGCCATCATCAAGTGCATCATTCAAATGGTTTATTATTGGTCCACTATGGATAATTATTGCACTATGTATGTCAAAAAATGTGTTAAATGTCAGCATCATGCTAATATTACATACTTGCCATTGCAGGCCTTACAACCCATTCAAGTGGCTTGACCATTTGATCAATGGGGTTTAGATCTAATTGGCAATATCTCTCTCCCATAATCTAGCCAACATATATTCATTATAACAACTACTGAGTACTTTAAAAAATGTGTGGAAGCAATCCCTCTCACAATGACAATAGAAGCATGTTTTGCGGAGTTCATACTTCACAATATCATAAGTTGTTTTGGGATACCATCCAAGATCATATAGGATAATGGAACATCATTCAAAAACAAAATTGTAAGGGCTTTGAAATCCAAGTATAATATACAACATAGTTTTACGACTCCATACTATCTATAAGAAAACGGGTAAGGTGAAGCTCCTAACAAGACTATGGTAGCTATTTTGAAAAATATTGTTCAAGATAACCACAAATATTAGCACATCCATATACCCATTGCATTATGGGATTATAGGACTAGTATATAGATGCCCACTAGGGTAACCCTATTCTCACTAGTATATGGCATTGAGGCCATTAAGCCCTTGGAGTTGGAAATTCCAACCCTGCGCATCGCATTGAAGGAGTTCATCGATGATGACACTGCACGACAAGCTCACCTCGACCAAGTGATGCTTATTGATGAACATCATGTGAATGCCCTTGAGCATCTCTGAGTTTATCATGAATACGTAAAATGATATTATAACAATAAATTCCATCTAAGAAAAATTAAATTTGGTGATCTTGTACTAAAAGAAAACCAATAGTGTTGGAAATTTTGAGTAATTGAGTTGTCATTGATGTCAAGAGTCAGTTTCAATGAGCAATGTAAGAAGAAGTGGTTTCAAAATCAGTGCAAAGGAAATTCCATGTTCATCTGGTCAGATCCAGTTCTAGGTGGTCAGATAAGGTTCAAAGAGCAATGAAGAGGCCCAAGCAAAATAATATTATAATATTTTATTATAATATAAAAATGGGAGATTTATATTTAATTATAAATTAATTTAAATAGTTTCATTATAAACTAATTTATTAATTAATTTAATTAACTTCTAAAGTTATTAAGTTAATTATAGATTAATTATAATTTAATTATAAAATTAACTTATGTTAATTAAAATAATCCTAAAGTTAGGATTACAAAATTTATTTTATAATTCGAATTTGAAAATTTTAATTATCTGTCAATGTTTTCAAATCTTGGTCTATGCATATAAAAAGGGGCAAGACTTTGTCAAAACCTATCCATGTAATTTGCATGTGTTATGCTCTCAATGATCGTGTGCAAAGGGAAGAGAATATTTTGCACTTCAAAGTTTTCGATGTGAGACAATAAGACAAAGAGGAGAAAAGATCCTTCTTCATCGCACATCGCAGTGTAGCATAGATATCAATCGAGTGATATGGTAAGTGTGGTAGGCTCGTTGTGCAAGTTTTAAACCCACTGGATTCAAAATTTTCAAAGCGGGCATGATTGGTTTTCTTGTGCATTGCACCATCAAGGAAGGCACAAAGGGAAAGAATTAGCTTTCCTTTTTGTGGTAAGGCATGTAGCCCATGTGGTGGGCTAGCACCTTGCTAAGGCACTCGGTTGGGAGAGGTTCCATGTTCGAAACTTGCCGAGGACCTTTTGCATAAGAGAGAGGTATGTGCTCATGATTTGCCAAGGTTAATTGCTATTTTAGGATTTGCTAAAGTTTGAATAAAAATAAATATTTTTTGAGGGTTATAAAATTTATTTTTAAATTTTGATTATTGAGAATTTGAGGGAGATAAAAGAATAGGAAGCATTATTTTTTAAGGTTTTATTTTAGAGGTTGTTAATTAAATATTGGAGATTATAAGGAGTAATTGAGTAATTAATTTGTGTATGATTTTATGATTTCTAATTTAAAAGGAGTAATAAGGTGTATTGGAGTTTGATTATTTTTGTGATTGAGAAATATTCTTGAAGAGAATTAGTGTGATACTTTTGTCATCTAACCATTGAAATTAGCAAAGAAGAAAATTGTATTTAAGACAGGTTATGAGGTCATTTTCTTTATAAAAAAAAAGGTATGGTCACATCTTCCTAGTGAGTGATTGTTGAATGTTGTGAATTCTAGTTTGGAGTGAAAAGGGGTTTTTTGATAAGCATTGTTGAGTTTGGTTTTTCTGGAATGAAATCTGATTCTAGAAACCTTGTTTGATAAGTATTGTTGGAAATATTGAGTAAAGCTTTCATATGCTTGAGCTAGGGTTTGTGCAAAGAATATGAGTATCATTGTTATGTGAAGTGATGAACTATCTTGAACTAGGGTTTGCAAAGATCATGAGTATCATTGTTATGTAAGGATTGTTTGATTAGCATTGTTGTTGAAGTGATTGGTTGAGTGAAGAACTTGAACTAGGGTTTGCAAAGATCATGAGTATCATTGTTATGTGAGGATTACATGATAAGCATTTTTGTTGAAGTTATTGGTTGAGTGGAAGTGATTGAGCTTAGTTGAGTGGATGTGTTGAAGTGATAATTCAAGTTCTTTGAAACAAATTATTCCATATTCTAAATTGATTTTAGAAAGAGGTTGAGTTTTTGTAAATGTGAAACATATTAAGTCTCTAACAATTCTCTATATGTTTCTATGATAAAAAGAGAGATTGAAAGTATTTGACCATTATTGTGAATGTGAAGCATATTGAGTCTCTAACAATTCTCTATATGTTTCTGTGATATTGGATAGGTTCTAGTGAGGACTTGTTGAGCATATTTGAGGTAAGTCTTATAGAAGACTTATGGATATATTTGTATGCTATTTTGTGGAAGCTTACAATACAGTTCTAAATACAGAGATTGAGACAAGTATTAGTGAAGACTTATTGAGTAGATTGAACAAGTTCTTGAGAGGACTTGTGGGTAAAATTTAGATAAGTCTTAAAGAATATTTAAGAGTAGATTGGAAAATTTCTAGAGAGGACTTGTGGATATATTAGAGTGAGCTTTTGTGGAAGATTACAAGGTAGATTTGAGACAAGTCTTTGAGAAGACTTGTGAGCAGATTTGATTGATTGATTTGTTCAAACCTTGAGTTAAGGTGTGGGGTAGATCCAGGAGAGTTGATTTGTGATTAAGTCAAGCTTTGTGTTAAGGCTTGAGGACAAAGACTAGCATATTTGTGCTAGACTAAAGGACTATGTTTTGTGTAGATCAAAGGATAGATATTGAGGATAGATTTGTGCTAGATTGAAGGACTATGTTTAGTAAAAATTTAAGGACAAAGTTTGGTGTAGATTTGAGGACTGTGGTAGGTTTATTCCAGACCAGAGATAGATATTGAGCAAATTTGTGCTATACCGAAGGACTGTGTTTAGTGCAAATTTAGGACAAATATTTGGAGGTGGTAGATTATAGAGGATGACAATATACAGTGGATAGAGATCCATTAGACAATGTAGTGGAGGCAATCATTCTTTTAGAAGATCACCAGCCAGAGTTAAGGAGAAATAAATTCTCCTATGAATAGAGATTCACAAACTTGGTCAGGGGATTGGTGTCTCCTTTGGACAGAGGTCCATAAATACTATAATAGGAAAATGATTTTGAAGATATTTATTGAGAAAATATTAGTGAAATATTTTCTTTGTGGAGTAGCCCACATTGGGGGAACTATGTTAAATTGGTATCTCTATTGTGTGTGGTGATTTATGCATTTCTTTGATTACTATTTTTGATATTTATATTGATACATTGCATAATATTGATTGGAAAAGAAAAGTAAAAATTGGTCTTATATTGTTCACCCCCCTCTCAATATAAGCTTGTGTTCTTCAATTGGTATCAGAGCGGGTTCCTTCGAAAGAGTTTAACAGATTGAAGGAAAATCTTACAAGAACACAATGGATTCTAAGAATGGATCCTCAAATAATTCAACACCAGTATTTTATGGAAGCGATTATATATTTTAGAATATGAGAATGAAGATTCATCTGATGGCACTTGGAAATGAAATATGGGAAGTAGTTGAAAATAGATACACACCACCAGCTACTCCACCTATAGATAAAGATACAAAAGAAATTTGGGATAAGTTGCAAAGCATATATGAAGGAGATAAAGTATCAAAAATGTAAATATACAAAATATCAAAGGATAATTTGAAGAATTAAGAATGAAGGATGAGGAAAACATTAGTTCTTATCTACTTCATGTAGATGAGGTTGTTAACGCCATGCAAGGACTTGGACTTGAGATTGAATAATTTGATATTTATGATAAGATATTAAGATCTCTCTAAAAAAGGTTTAGTGAAAAGATCTATGCTATAGAGGAATCAAAAGATGGTGATATTTTGACAAGATATGTATTACTTGTTATTCTTATATCTTTTGAGATGAGAACAAAAGAGGAATCTAATATCCGTAAGGAAGCAGCCTTCAAAGCTAAAAATAAGACAAAGGGTAAGAAATAAGATTCAAGCAATGAGTCATCCAAGGATGAAGAAGTAAATTATGGTAGAAATAATAAGGATAAAATAATATTTAAAGATGCAAAATTTTTTAGATGTTTTAATTATAGAAAGTATGGTCACTATGCAACTGATTATCAAGAAGCTAAAAATAGCAATGATGAAGAAAAATAGAATTATAAGAATAGGGAATCAAAAAACTATAGGCACCAAAAGAAAGGTAAGGATGGACAAGGCAAACAAGGAAAGAATTTTTTCAAATACAGAAGAGGAGTTACTATGTAGACAAGTCAAGTAAGTACTCAAGCGATAGTGATAATAGTTTCTCAGATAATGATAAATATGAAGTTCTATTTCTGACAGAGGAAAAGGAAGAAGTTAAGAAAAGGTCACCAATGATTCTCAAGTATTTTAGATGTGGTAATTTTTGACATCTTGAAGATAGTTGTACAAAGAATGATTTTAGTTTTAGTGATGATGAATATGAAGATACACTTGAGGTACTAGAAGAGAATATTCTAATGGCACTAGAAGAAGGAGGAGGTGATCCTATAGAAGACATGTCAGAAGAGAATGAAGATGTTTTCAAAGACAAACAAATAGACGAAGAATCAGAGAAAGAAGAAGTTGATCTTGAGGGAGAGCTTATTTATGCTCTTAACACATTAAATAAGGTAAGAAAGAAAAACTCCCAAATTAAGCTTCATTTTCAATAATATGATGAAGAGAAAGGAAAGCTTATAGAGGACATAAATAAGTTAATATCTAAGACAAAGAAGTTAAAGGATAAGTTAGAAGCAAAGGTCTTAGAATGTGAAAAGTTAGAACATGAAGTGGATCTACTAAGGGAAAAAATAAAATATTCTAAGGAAAGGTTACATAATTTTGAAAAGATCTCAAAGATCATAGTTAAGATGATCAAGGTACAAAGATGGTAAACAAACAAAATAGTTCTTGGTTTTGAACAGGTATAAAATAAACAAGAAGAAGCGTCAATATCAAGTTTTGAAGAAGACAAAACTTTAGAAGAAGATAGTGTGAGAGAAAATAAGACTTCTGAGGATGATTTGGACAATAGAAAGTTCAAAAAGGAAAAGAAAAATACACAAAAGTGGAATAGATGGAATAGGAACCGACATAGGGTAAAATATACTAAGAGACCAATGAGGTTAAGGCAAGGAAATTTCAATGGACGATGTTTCTCATGTCATAGATTTGGGCACAAGGCTTCACAGTGTAGGACACATGAAAGACAAGAATATGGGAACTTTAAAAACAGGTAAATTTTTCATGGGTATTGCTACTCATATAATCAGTCTGGTTATAATGCAATGAATTATAGGATTCATAATAGGAGTAGATATGGCTTCACTAGGAGAAATCCCAAGATATTTGTACCTCTAAGCAATAACAATATCAAGTGTTATAAGTGCAATACTGATGGACATATAGCAAAATGGTGTAGAGAAAAAATTTCAAAGACAAGTAGGAACATAAACAGTAAGAGGAATCAAAAGGATCAGATGAGAAGAAAGGACAAATGTAAAGATCAGTGCATTTTGGGAGTAGAAATACTCCCACCCCAAAATTAACCACCTCAAGAGGAGGTGGGGGAGGGGCTAAGCTAAGAGACTCATTATTAGCCTTGACACCCAAAGGTGACCCTTTGCCATTAATGTCAAAGGGGGGGAAATTTGAGTAAGGGGAGATATTTGATTTAAGAGGATAGCATTGAGTCAGGGAGAGTAGTTTCTCAGGGGGATTAGAACATAAAATGTCAAGGAAATGGTAAAAGGTAATTGGATTACCATAAATGACAAAGGGGGATATTTTTGGACATTTTGATTAATTGAGTTGTCATTGATGTCAAGAGTTAGTTTCAGTGAGAAAAGCAAGAAGAAGCGGTTCTAAAATCAGTGCAAAGGAAAGTCCACATCCAGTTAGTAAGATCCAGTTCCAGGTGGTCAGATAAGGTTCAAAGAGCAATGAAGAGGCCTAAGCAAAATAATATTATAATATTTTATTATAATATTAAAAGGGGAGATTTAAATTAATTATAAATTAATTTATTAATTAATTTAATTAACTTCTAAATTTATTAAGTTAATTATAGATTAATTATAATTTAATTATAAAATTAATTTATGTTAATTAAAATAATCCTAAAGTTAGGATTATAAAATATATTTTATAATTAAAATTCAAAATTTTGAATTATCCACCAATGTTTTCAAAGCTTGGTCTATGCATATAAAAATAGTACAAGACTTTATCAAAACCTATCCATGTAATTCACATGTGTTATGCTCTCGACGATCGTGCACAAAGGGAAGAGAAAAATTCAAGTTTCAAAATTTTTGGTGGCAAACAATAAGACAAAGAGGATCAAAGCTTCTTCTTCATGGCACAATGCTATATAGCATAGCTGGTAATCAAGGGAGGTGCTAAGTGTGGTAGGCTCATGGTGCAAGGTTCAAAACCCATCAACTTCAATTTTTTCAAAGCGGGAGTGATTATTTTTCTTGTGCGCTACACCATTGGGGAAGGCACAAAGGGAAAGTGCTAGCTTTCCTCTTTGTGGGAAGGCACGTAGTCCATGTGGTGGGCAAGAACCTTGCTAAGGTGCTCAGATGTGAGAGGTTCCGTGTTGAAAATCCATCGAGGCCCTTTTGCATAAGAAAGAAGTTTGCGCTCATGATTTGCCAAGGTTAATTGCTATTTTTGGATTTTCTAAAGGTTGAATAAAAATAAATATTTTTGAGGGTTATAAATTTTATTTTAAAGTTTGATTATTGATAATTTGAGGGAGATAAAAAGATAGGAAGTATTATTTTTGAAGGTTTGATTTTGGAGGTTGTTAATTAAATATTGGATATTATAAGGAGTAATTAATTTTTGTATGCTTTTATGATTGCTATTTTCAAAGGAGTAATAAGGTGTATTTGAGTTTGATTATTTTTGTGATTGAGAAATATTCCTAAAGAGAGTTAGTGTGATATTTTTGTCATCTAATCATTAAAATTGGCAAAGAAGAAAATTATGTTTAAGACAGGTTTTGAGACCATTTTCTTCATCAAACAAAAAGGTATGGGAACATTTTCCTAGTGAGTGATTGTTGAATTTTGTGAATGCTAAGTTGGATTGAAAAAGGTTGTTTGCTAAGCATTGTTGAGTTTGGTTTTTCTAGAATGAAAGTTGATTCTAGAAACCTTGTTTGATAAGCATTATTGGAAATATTGAGTAAAGATTTCATATTCTTGAGCTAGGGTTTGTGCAAAGAATATGAGTATCATTGTTATGTGAAGTGATGAACTATCTTGAACTAGGGTTTGCAAAGATCATGAGTATCATTGTTATGTAAGGATTGTTTGATTAGCATTGTTGTTGAAGTGATTGGTTGAGTGAAGAACTTGAACTAGGATTTGCAAAGATCATGAGTATCATTGTTATGTGAGGATTACATGATAAGCATTGTTGTTGAATTGATTGGTTTATTGGAAGTTATTGAGCTTATTTTAGTGGATGTGTCAAAGTGATAGTTCAAGTTATTTGAAACAAATTGTTCCATATTCTAAATTGATTTGAGAAAGAGGTTGAGTGTTTGTAAGTGTGAAACATATTGAGTCTCTAACAATTCTCTATATGTTTCTATGATAAAAAGAGAGATTGAAAGTATTTGAGCATTGTTGTGAATGTGAAGCATATTGAGTCTCTAACAATTCTCTATATGTTTCTGTGAGATTGTATAAGTTCTAGTGAGGACTTGTTGAGCAGATTTGAGGTAAGTCTTAGAGAAGACTTTTGGAAATATTTGTGTGAGATTTTGTAGAAGCTTACAATATAGATTTGAAGACAGAGATTGAGACAAGTCTTGGTGAAGACTTGTTGAGAATATTGGACAAGTTCTTGAGAGGACTTGTGGGTAGAATTGAGATAAGTCTTAAAGAAGACTTAAGAGCATATTGGACAAGTTTTAGAGAGGACTTGTGGATAGATTAGAGTGAGATTTTATGGAAGCGTACAAGGCATATTTGAGATAAATATTTGAGAATACTTGTGAGCAGAGTTGATTGATTGATTTGTTCAAACCTTGAGTTAAGATTTTGTGTATATCCAATAGAGTTGATTTGTGATTAAATCAAGTTTTGTGTTAAGGCTTAAGGATAGAGATTGTGCAGATTTTTTCTAGAATAAAGGACTATGTTTAGTGTAGATCAGAGGATAGATTTGTGCTAGATTGAAGGACTGTGTTTAGTACAGATTTGAGGGCAAATTTTTGGTGCAGATTTGAGGATAGGTTTGTGCCAGATCAAAGACAAATGTTGAGCAAATTTGTGCTAGATGAAAGTATTGTATTCAATGCAAATTTGATATAGAGTTTTGGAGGTGGTAGAGTATAGAGGACAACAGTCTCAAGTTGATAGAGATCCATTAGTCAGTGCAATGGAGGTAACCGTTCTTCTAGAATATCACCATCTAGAGCTGAGGAGAAAGGAGTTCTCCTATGGATAGAGATCCATGAACTTGATTAGGGGATTTGTGTCTCCTTTGGATAGAGGTCCATAAAAATTATAATAGGGAAAGGATTCCCAAGATATTTATTAAGAAAATATTAGTGAAATATTTTCTTCGTGGAGTAGCCCACATTGGGTGAACCATGTTAAATTGGTGTCTCTATTGTGTGTGGTGATTTGTGCATTGGTTTGATTACTTTTATTGATATTACTATTGATACATTGCATAATATTTATTGGGAAAGAAAAGTAAAAAATGGTCTTATACTGTTCACCCTCCCCTCTCAATATAAACTTGTGTTATTCAAATAGATCCCAAACCTACCGCCACACTTATGAGATAAATTTATAGCCAACTAGTTAGGTCTATATATCATCTCATAGTAGATAGGACCTGGAACATATTGCCTAACATCACTTGAAGGTATTGAAGAGCCTAAACATATCAATATCCTTCATCTTAATGTGTTCCACACATAAATTCAAAAATTCAAAAACATTCAAAATAATCAAAACATCAAAATACAAACAAAGTCAAAATACTTCAAAAGTTCAAAAACAATACAACATGTATTACAACATGGAAAAAAATTCAAAAATACACTTGCAAAAAAAAAAAAATCAATTAATTCAAGGTAAAAACAAAAAAAAATCAAATAATTTCAAATTTATTTCTAAAGTTGCTTAGTCGCAGTTGTCATCCGCAGCCAACATCAACGGTAAAATTTATGATCATTGATATTTTAAATCAATCATGGCTAACAACCGTGGACCCCAATTGGTCAATTTGGAGCCATGGCGGCCACCCATGGCTATAGGAATGACCTTGTGTGAGGTCAATTCCTATCCCAAGCAACCCAAAAAAATAAACTTACCCACTAATTTAACCTAGATCTAATTCCTAACTAGGATGAGGTTTGTTACCAGCAGTTTAGTGAGGTTCAATTTAATCCATTAATTAATGTGAAACCCTAAAATTGGTGCAGTAAAACCTTAGTAATTACATTTACTCTAGTAAATAATTTAAATTCAAATTTTAACCTCCCAAACCGCCCGTTAACCGTCGGTTAATCCGTTTCCCCCTTTCTCGTGCCATTTTTAGAGGTTGTTTTGACCGTTTGACGATATCGTCGCCGATCAGACGATATCGCCCCAGATCTGACGATTTCGTCTGGGCTAGGACGTCCAGACGATCTTGTCCCAAAACTGATTTTGCACAATTAGCTTCTATTCCAACGGGTCTCTAATCCGGGCAGAAGCATGTCTGCACCGTTAGAGACCCTCCCCCGTTGGAGATCTCCCAAATAGGGATGATCTCCAACCTCCTAACCTCCCTCCTAAGCCTATTTAATCCTAAGCCCTCCCCTTAGCACCCCCTGGCTGAAATCCTCTGTAAACTGACTTCACACGCATTAAGATATCTCAAATTATTGTTTGCATTAGCTCTATACCAATTTTGTTGCAGGTACCTTAGTGTTTTTCAGTCGAAGCAAGCTTACATCGTCGTCGACGATCCTGTTCAGATCGGAGGCGATCCTGTCGAATCAGAGACGATTTCATACCAATGCGAGATGATCTTGACTGCAGTCCACATTGAGGCAATCAGTGCCTAAATTTTGCATTTCTCCATCTTTTCTCTGTTTGTTTTATTCTGCAATTAGCTAGTTTATTTAGTATTTTATGCTATCTTGCATTTTGGAGTTCACCCATCTAGATTAAATGCATAATTAAGCCATAATTGTGATTAAATTAGCATAATTCATTCATGTTTCTATTTTTAAGTTTCAGTTTGATATTATTGCTGTCATTTTACACTATTTCCCTCTGTTAGAATAGTTGTATTTTCTATGTTTTGCACCTATTTCTCTGTTTGCAGGTCTCTGACGAATTCGTCTGATGAATTCATCAGATCTCAGATGATCTTGTCTGATCTCAGATGATCCTATCAAATTCCAGACGATCCTGACTGCTTCAAGAATCAGAATCTTCATCAGACATCCGGATCAGGTATTCTTCTTTTAACATTCTTTAATTTCTCTGTTTTCTATCTTAATTCTATTTTTTGTATTCATTTAATCTGCATCTTCATATAGAATAGCTTAGACGCATTTTGGCCAAACCTAGGATTTGAATGCTTAAGGCTAAAACGAACACATAAAACACATTCCCAACCTAGGCGTGGAAAGCGCCATTGAATGTTTCCTGGTGAACCCACCATCCGTCGAAAAATCACCAATATACACCTCCCTTGAGAGGCGGGACCTTCGCAAGGCCTCTCAGTCCGAGGTACCATGCCATCCTTTTCACATCCCCCTTCTGGGCACGGATCCTATAGCCTGAAGGTAAGGGTGTGAAAAATTTGGAGCGATACATTTTGGTGAACCCGACGTGAATGCATTGTAAACCTTTTGAAAACAAAAAAAAAAAACAAAAAATAAAACAACTAAAACATAGATGCATTTCAGATCATTTAAATTTAATATCATGTTTAGATGGTAGCTCCTAAGAAAATATTAGCAGTTACTATAAATGTAGAAAACCAATTGGCAGCCATAGAAATCAATTTTGTACTTAGTGTGCCTAAAACAGATAGAAATCAACTCTTGTGGGACGAACTTGATAGAAGACTTAGTGTCATCTCATCTAGGTCAACAAAACTTAAACAAATCAAGAGGCTTATCCTAGATAGAATCCTGGATCCTCATCAACTTGTCTTTTATCATGAACTTCAGAGAGCCTGCCATAGATGGTTAGCTTATAGGAGAGCTCTTGTGTCTTCAAAATTATTCACCTTCGAGGAATACCTCGAGAACGCAGCCATTGTACACCAGTTCCTAGGTCTTGTAGAAGACCAAGAGGTTGTTCTTAGAGATAGGGAAATATGGAATAGAGTTCCTCGAGCTGTGTTATATCGAGAGTATTGCCACGAGCTTTACTTCTATCAACCAGCATCTGAGAGAGATAATATCACTATAGCTCTTTTCATTAAATTTTTAAAAGAAAACTTTCAATTTGAAGAAGAACACTTCATGACTCCTGAAGAACTCGAGCCCATTAATGATATTTATAAATTGTTTATAGAAAACTAGATCATTACTTTCAGTCTTATTTCTTGCATTTATTGTGTTATTTGTTGTCTTTACAATATTATTACAAAAAAAAACAAAGAAAAACTAAAAAACATAGCAAAAACTTAAACATTTCATTTTAAATATTGTAGTAGGTATATAATTAATATATACCTCTTAAGCTTGTTGCATATATATATATATATATATATATATATATATATATATATATATATATATATATATATATATATATATATATATATTTGCTGAAATCAAAATTAAAGCACAATGCCTAAACTTAGGAATGGTAAAGAAACTTTAGGAGAAGAAGAAGATTGGTTACAAGATAAAACTAGAGACCCAAATGTCCTTCCTGAAGATCCAATTCCGGAAGGAAAAACTCTAGATCAACCAGAAGATGACCTAGGTGAAGATAATGAACAAGAAGGAAGTGTTAAAGGGGATGGACCCTCATCCCCTAGAGTAGCTCCAGATGGAACTATTGCTTTTGACAACGTAGATCATTTTTGGAAATTTCTCAATGATAACATTGACGCCCTTAATGTGGTAGTTCGTATTGATAAAGGGCAAATTAGTGACACTCAAGCAGCCATGGAACATGCGTTTGATGTGCACACTAATCCCTTGTCTTTCATTGATCAAGAAAGTGATAAGGCTGGGCCATCCAATACAGATATGGTCACTATGGTTCAAAACATGTCAAAACAATAGGTTATCCAACCTCCTAAGGAACCTGTTATTCAACCTAAAATCATTCCCACACAAAAGAAAACTTCCTTCACTACTTTATTTCGCCAAACTATTGAGCAATATGCTTCAAGTAAACAAAAACCTAAAACGAAGCCAAACACCAATTTTCAACAATCTGGAATACATCATAATACCACT
This sequence comes from Wollemia nobilis, assembly GCA_028583015.1. Lineage (NCBI taxonomy): Eukaryota > Viridiplantae > Streptophyta > Pinopsida > Araucariales > Araucariaceae > Wollemia > Wollemia nobilis. The sequence goes on along the minus strand of JAQPPZ010016710.1, from coordinate 5,031,672 downwards.
TCAAAATTCCTTCATAACACCTTTCCTACCAATAATTTACACAATAGCAACATAGCATCTAATCTTCATGTCCCTCCATCATATGCTCACAAAACCCATGTCAATGCCCTACCGAACCAATATGGTGGGCAAACTAGTAATCTGGAAGCCATGGTGAAACAGTTAGCTTCGCGTATGGACCAAGATAGATCCTTACCGTCCCTCGTACAATTATCGAGAGATATGTAGTCAACCTTTGGATCCCATAGTTGTAGCTCAACCATACCCTAAGCATTTTCCCATGCCCATCTTGCCTATATATAAAGGAACCGAAGATCCCATAGAGCATCTTCGCATGTTTAGGATAGCATGTCATGATATATCACATGATGACTTGCTATTACTAAAAATGTTCCCAAAAAGTTTAGGTGGAATGGCATTAGAGTGGTACTATCAATTGCCCACTCATTCTTTGAGAAACTTTGAAGAAACAACTGAATCTTTTGTCCATCAATTTAGTGCCTACATCGAGAGGCATGTAACCATTAAAGATTTATACAACTTAAAACAAGACAAGGATGAATGTTTTGCTGATTTCTTAGCTAGATGGAGGCGATTGACAGGAAAGCGCACTTTGTGCTACCTTATAGGGAAATGTTGGACATTTTTATCAATAATTTACAAGAACAAATATCTTATGAGCTATCAACTGCTACTTTAACTACCTTCGATCAAGCTATAGATTTAGCTCGAAGAGTAGAAGATGCCCTCATTAGGAGAGGCCAACTTAGGAAGAAGGATGATGAGAAAACCTCTAGAAATCAATATAAAAACAAACAAGTTGTTGGTGATGGAGTCACTGACAACAGAAATGTTGCTAATATCAATGCAACGAAGACAACAGAAAAATTTATATTGAAACCTCCTGATAAACCTCCTCGAGAATTTACTAGGTTGAATCAACCCTTATCAACTATTTTACCTCAATTACTCGAAAGAGGTTTGATCCAATTACCAGCTATCCAGGAACCTGATCCAACTATACCCGGATACAGAGTTGACTTACATTGTGATTTCCATAGAGGACCTGGACACTCTACCAATGCTTGTAAAAGGTTGAAACATAAAATACAGGATTTGATTGATAATAATGAAATGGAGGTGCAAGCCTTCCAACCTAAACAAAATGCTCCTAATAATGCTCAAAAGACCATTCCCCAAAATCAAAATCAAAATGCTAATCAAACATTAGACATATTTCAACACCCTTTACCAAGACATGGTAAAGAGGTGGCCAATCAAATCGAACATCATAATGTTCCTCCTCCTACCCGATATGTAGGAACTATTAGCGGACAATTACCTATTCCTGATCCTCAAATATTTGACACAACCTTATCCCTGGTTACGACCAGGCCCTTACATAATATTCCAACTCCTGATTCTAGTGATATAGAATCAGATACTGAAAGTGAAGTGGACATCACTTCAAACCAATCGAATAGTTCTGAAAATGAATCAGATCCTATTCAACCCATCACAGATGCTATGGTTCCAGAAGAACCATTTCCTAGAAGAGTTACTACTCGACCCTCTTCTAATCAATTCCTCTCAAATGAACAAGCCATAAATGCTCGACCGAGACCGGTTCGAGCATCCTCAATATAACATTGTAGGTACCATTGGAGTCGTTACCCGACAACGAGGCTCAAAATTCTCAACAAGAACCAAACGAGAATGATGGATCAGCTCCATTTGTTTTGAAAAATCCCAATAAAGGGAATCATGCTCCTAATGTTCAACCTAAACCCCCTTACAATATTAATGAGCAATTATCCAATACTACAACCAAAATTTCCCTTTTGGATTTATTAAGATCTTCTCCCACCCATAGGGATGAGTTGATGCTTACATTAAGCCAAATGATGGTACCTCAAAACATTCAACCTGAAGCTATGGCCAATACTATCATCACTCGAGAGGTTGATTGTATTGACTTTCGAGATAAAGATATCCCACAACACAGTTTACATAAGGATAATCCCTTATATATTACTGCTCTAATTGGAGATGTAGCTGTCAAACGAGTCTTGATTGATAATGGCTCATCTCTAAACATTTGCACTTTTGACTTCTACCAAAGATTTGGCTTTAGAAGTGATGAAATGAAGAAAACTGATATGATTATCAAAGCTTTCAATGACGAAACACAAGAAACGTGTGGAGTTATTACCATCCCCTTGCAAGTTGGTCCTAGAACCCTAGATACAACCGTGTTTATTGTACATTGCCCGACATCGTACAATATACTTTTGGGTCACCCTTGGATCAATGCGATGCGAGCGGTCCCATCAACTTTACACCAATGTGTTAAATTTGAATTTAAAAATCAGTTGGTCACTATCCATGGTGACCCTAGACCCTTTGATATGTGTGCTTTGGCAGAACCTGTTGGAGTGCAATTTTGCCCCTCTCTGTCATCCACACATCCTAATTCTTATTTTTCATCTAAAACTGTGAAACACACACCCATAACTTCACCTATTTCCCCTCCATTAATTTCATCCTCATATATAGATCAACAATCTTCTAAACAAATCACTCTAGAAACTCAAAAAGATCATCCTTCAGGTTCTATCCCTATAATTTCAAAACCTATAGACACATCTATCATACCTTCCACATTATCAACAACTATCATATCTTCCACATCTCAAGATATAGGGAATGATCCTTCTACATCTTATGCTCTTTCTGATGAACTTTTACCAGATTTATCCACAATCTTAATATCAGAAAAAACAAATGCTTTCATGCAAGATTCAATTCTTTTAAATAACTTACCACCATCTCCTCGTACTTTGGGCCTCCCACAACCTATGGGAAGTACTTACCAAGTCGGGAGTTGTGCCTTCATTTATAAAGGATATGACTTGGGAAGAATCCCTCGAAATATCAAAACTCATCATGAGGGATACGCTCGATGTTATTTTACCAATGAATATATTAAAGCTAAACCCATAATGCTTAAAATGGGATATAAAGGGAAAGGCTTGGGACCTTTCCAAAATGGCATGAAAGAACCTTTCGAGGTAGAACCGTGGCCTGCCCGCTGTGGTGTGGGCCTATTTCCTAGTAAGGGTCAACCCTTTCCTTTTGAAGATGATGATCAACTCATATGCTATCAAGATTATTTGGATAGGCATGATGATTTGCCTCTAAAAAATCAGTCATTTACATGTAACATGCTATCCATAGCTTACCCTGAAATGATTGCTGACCCCGATGAAGAGTTGGAAGGAGATATCTTCCATGATGTCTCCGTTGAAGAGATGTTACACAATGGATTTTATTTTGATGGTTCTATACCAACTATAGCCCAACTTGAGACCACTAATCCTCAAGATGAATTATCCAAATTAACCTTACAAGAATTACAAGAATTGGGCGTTTCACCCGCCCCGCCTAACTTTGAAAGAGATCTACACATGGAGGTAGAAAACGTCATTAAAATTAATATTGGAACTGAGGATAATCCTCACATAATCAATATTGGATCAGAATTAAGTCAAGAAAAACAAGAACAATACATTGCATTCCTTAAAGAGTATGAAGATGTCTTCGCTTGGACATATGAAGATATGCCAGGTCTAGACCCTTCTGTAGTCATGCATCATCTAGTGGTCCATCCGGATGCTAAACTTGTTAAACAAAAACTTAGAAAAATGCATCCCAAAGTGGCTCTGCTAGTCAAAGGGGAGTTAGAAAAACTCCTGAATGTTGTTTTTATACAAGCTATTGATTATGTTGAATGGATCTCAAATGTAGTTCCAGTTACCAAAAAAGAAGCCACCAAAGTTAGGGTTTGCACAGATTTTAGAGATATTAACGCTGCATGCCCTAAAGATGATTTTCCTCTTCCAAACATGGATCAAATCATTGACTTTACTATCGGGAGTGGGATGATGTCCTTAATGGATGGATTCTCTCGGTTATAATCAGATCAGGATAGCTCCTGAAGATCAGGCTAAAACAACCTTTATTACCCCTTGGGGTACCTTTTGTTGGAAAGTGATGCCATTTGGCTTAAAGAACGCAGGTGCAACCTATCAACGAGCTATGACTTATATTTTTCATGATATGATGCATGATATCCTACATGATTATGTAGATGATATTATAGCTCGCTCTATTATTGAAGATAATCATTTAGATGATTTGAGAAAAGTTTTTAATCGATTACGAGAATATCTTATTCGATTAAATCCAGCCAAATGCATATTCGGAGTTAAGTCCGATAAACTATTAGGGGTTTTAGTTTCTTTACGTGGTATCAAAATCGACCCTCTCAAGATTGCGGCTATCACTGATATGCCCGCACCTACTAATATATCTGAGTTACGAAGTTTACAAGGTAAGCTTCAAGCCATCCGTCGCTTCATCGATAAGTTGGCAGACAAAACCGGTCCCTTTCTTAAGCTCCTTAAGAAGGATGTCCCTTTTAATTGGGACGACGAATGTAGAGAAGCTTTTGAACTTCTCAAACAATACCTCCTTAATCCACCTGTGCTTTCACCACCTAAACTTGATCGCCCATTTCTCCTGTATATTTTAGCTTCAGATTCTGCCTTAGGAGCTATGTTAGCTCAGCTTGATGATGAAAAGAGAGAACGTGCTAATTATTATATTAGCCGAACCTTCATCAGTTATGAAACCCGCTACACAACATTGGAAAAACTATGTCTAGCAGTCATGTTTGCTATGCAAAAATTATGACATTATATGCTTAGTCAGAAAACTTATGTCATTGCTAAATACGATCCCTTGAGGTATCTCATGAGTCGACCTTATTTATCGGGTCGCACAGCCAAGTGGGTTCTTGCTCTAAGCGAGTTTGATCTCACATTCATAGGACAGAAGTCTGTTAAGGGTCAAATCATAGCAGATCAATTAGTTGTTGCACCCTTAGAGTCTACCCATCCCCTCATCATTGAGTTTCCTGATGAATGCCTTCAATTAGAGGCAGACCATATTGAACAATGGTCCTTATACTTTGATGGAGCCCGATGCATGAGTGGGGCTGGTGTGGGTATTATTTTAATATCCCCACAAAAACATCTTATTCCTCTGTCCTTCAAATTAACATTTGCTTGCACCAACAATACTTGCTGAATATGAAGCTCTAATCCTTGGATTACGAGCTGCCTTGGCGCTAAAAATTAAACATCTGTTAGTTTTTGGTGATTCTCAACTGGTTATAAACCAAATTAATGAAGTTTATCGGACTGAGAGATGATAAAATGTGCCCATATAAGGCCTATGTTTTACAACTAATGTCTCTATTTGATCAAGTTACCTTGGAAGCTATTCCTCGAACTTGCAACCGTGCAGGTGATGCTATGGCCGTAGCTGCATCTCTCCTGCCCTTGGAGTTAGATGACGAATATGCCACTATCATTATTCATCGACTCCAGGAACCCACTTCAAATAAATCATGCTTAGAACCTTTGGATGTGTTTCTAATCAATGAAACTACTCCTGAACCTTGGTATATGGATATATTTGATTTTCTCCAAAATGGGACTTTCCCTGCCAATTCTAATAGAAACCAGTGTCGGTTATTACGTAGACGAGCAAGTCGATTTGTAATAATTGGCAATACTTTATATAGGAGATCTTTTGAAGGTATCCTATTAAGATGTTTGAATTTAGAAGAATCCAAATCAGCCTTGAGTGAAGCCCACGATGGATCTTGTGGAGGACACTTCGGTGGTAGTGTCATTGCTAAAAAGCTCCTTAGGATAGGATACTTTTGGCCTACCATGGAGAATGATGCACATGAGTATGTGCGCCATTGCGACAAGTGCCAGAAACATGTTGACCTTGTCCATGCGCCTGCACAAGAGCTGTAGGCTATTTCATCTCCTTGGCCCTTTTCAAAATGGGGTTTAGATATTATTGGCAAAATCAATCCTGTGTCATCTGATGGACACAAATTCATCATAACCGCCACTGAGTATTTCACGAAGTGGGTTGAAGCTATGCCTTTAGCTTCCTGCACTGGCACACAAGTCTCTAAATTTATTTTTAATCAAATCATTTGTAGGTTCGGAATTCTTGCAAATCTCATCTCTGACAATGGAACTTGTTTCAAAAATAAAGATGTTAAAAAATTATGCCAAAAATATAAGATTCAACATCGTTGGTCCACTCCCTATTATCCTCAGGGTAATGGTCAAGCAGAAGCATCTAACAAAACCTTAATCAAAATTCTCAAAATATTGGTCAATAAAGCTAGCCGTGATCGGCACATTCGATTATATCCGACCTTGTGGGCCTACCGAACTAGTGTTCGAACCCCCACTGGAACTTCACCTTTTGTTTTGGTTTATGGTGCTGAAGCAGTTTTTCCTTTTGAATTAGAAGTTCCTTCTTTGGCTCTACTACTTCAAGATACCGAAGTAGGAGATGAATATCGTGCTGGCAGACTCAGTCATCTGGAACTCCTAGATGAAAAATGCATCAATGCTTTGGAGCATCTCCGTGCCTACCAAAACAAGCTTAAAAGATCATATGCTAAAAAGTTTCGTCATCGATCCTTTGAGATCGGCGACCTTGTTTTAAAAGAAAATCAAAAAAATACTAATGCAACTAAGGACCTTAAAGGTAAATTTGAGCCCAAGCTGGCTTGGACCATACATTATCTCTGCTAAATTTGAATCGGGAGCATACAAATTATCTACCTTAGATGGTAAAGAACTTAAAGAACCCATGAATATTTTGCATCTTAAACGTTACTATGTATAAATTTGGTCATTTCATCCTTGTATATATTTGTTTAAAATATTTCAAAATCATTATCTTGTATTTCTTTCAATTTATAAATTCAAAAACACCAAAAACATTCATAATCATCAAAATCTTCAAAACTATTTGTTGTATTTATTTATGGCACTTGTTAATTCTTTCAAAAATAATAAAAATCAAAACAACAATATTCTTGACTCTTTCGAAACCAAAACAATATAAAGAAGAAAGAGAGAGTCAACATTCTCAAAACTTCTCAAAAAGTATTTATATATATTTTCTTACAATTATTGCAGTTATATGTTTCAAATTATTTTGGATAAATTAGCATTTATTTGGAATCTCTCACTTTCACAAACACAAAAATAAATATCTTGATTTTATCTAGCATGATTACTAATCTCTCTTATATCAAAGTCCACAAAATTCAATTAAATAAAGTTTGAGCATAGAGAATTGATCTTGTTATTTACTTAAACCAAGCACATCTTTTCACAATAAAATGATTATATTTGTAATTTCCATGCTTTGCTACATAGTAGAAGTGGTTTCTTGAGCGAAAAGTTTCCCCTGCTATCCTATCATGCACATGGTCTAGAATCTTTGAGAATTGGCAAAAGGACAAGCTCACCCCTACCCAGAATAAAAATCCCTTGCTCTACAGCTAATCCGAGCAAGTATCCCTAGTATAGAACAAAAAGAAAAGCAAAGTTCAAAAGAAAAAGAAAAAAGAAACAAGTTATTTCAAGCATTATTTCAAAAATCAAGCAAAAATACAAAAAGAAAAAGAAGCAAAATTCAAAAAAAAAGCAAAAGAAAGCAAAAGCAAAAGCAATAAAATCCCTTTCCCTACCCTTTGAAAAGAAAAGAAGGGTTGATGAGCTTGAATCCCTGGAATTCTCAATTATTCGAAAACTGTGAGGTAAGCCCCATAACAGGTGGTTTGTGCCCAACCTGCTTGGCCTTGGGTAACTCCTAGCGTGGCGATATGTCTATCACATTAGCGACCTTCTTTTGTACTAGACCTATGTCTGCTTATGGATTAGCTAGCTCTTGATAATCCGACTTACATAGTAGTCTAGTATGGTTATATGCATCTACATCATGGTTAATGAACACTTATTTGGTTTATTCAAATCACTTGTATCATATTATCTTGCTCAAAACCTGGTAAATGAACATAGCAATTGCACACACATTTTATATTTGAGAGATTTTGTGTATCATTATGATAAATCAAGATTGGAAATGAATTCACATATGCACATGGGATTCCTTATAAATCTAACTTTTGTCTTTAAAATACTTTGAAATATTTTTTTGCAAATTGTTTGGAATAATTCATTTTCTTCTTCCAAGTACAATTGTTTAGAACAACTATATGCATAATAGAAAAATCAAAATTTCTTTCAAAACCATCCAATCAAAACATATATATATATATATATATATATATATATATATATATATATATATATATATATATATATATATATATATATATCTTATCGACTTTCGCGACGATGGTATAGTTCCAAAACCAAAATTGGAATTTTATGCCTAGCGCAAGTCCTCATCTTCATATTTTCTATTTATTAAAAATCAACCATGCAATAAAACAATCTATTTTCTTCTTTGATTTTCGCGATGATGGTATAAGTCTATACCTACATATTCTATGCCTAGCGCAAACCATTGTAACAATTTTTATTCCCCATTTATTTAAAAATCATGAAAACCATATGACTTAAATCATTCTATTATACAATTATGCTTTACAAACAAACAAACACATTTTCATTATTTCATGTCATTATGTCAACCTTCAATTTTGCAATGATGGTATAATTCCTAGGGAATTATCCAAAAAATTTATCACACTTAGGAATTTATGCCTAGCAAAAATCATTTTAACATTATTTCATGCATACTATTTTTATGGAAATCTGAAAAACAAACCATCATCATCATCATTTGCACCATTGCACCAAAGTCTTAAGATAGTCTCTTAAGCACTCTTTTACTTTTAACAATATTTCTATATTGGGATTAGCTTGACGACCGAGTGAGCGGTGACTCCATGAAATGGTCTATAATAGCGACAATGTCCTTTGAAATTATTGTTAGAAGTCTCTTTTTATCTTTTATCACATCACATCACAAACAACCAATTTGTTACATCAGATTATTTCATTTAAATTTTACAAACATGACATCAAAATTATAATATTTCCAATGACATAATTACATGAATCCTCAATCATCAAATCAATCAATCAAACATAAAAGCATCATAAAAATACAAGACACAAGTCATATGATCAAAATATATATCTCATCTCATATATATATCAACAATATATACATCATCTCAAAACTGGATTGGTATGCCACAATCTGTACCTCGGCATACTCAATCCTCTATCAAAAATAATAAAAACTATATATCAATCTGTACAATGTAATGCAGTAGTCTAGCCTCGAGAACCCCTCGAGCTCTCAACCTCATCTCCTCCCCCACCCTGAGGTGGACGAGGTGGCCCCATCGTAGTATGTGTAGTACTGCGAGTCCTAGTCATCGATCGGGACGAAGTCCTCGATGACCCGATCTTGATCGGATCTACGATGTTAGCTGGCAGTGGTAGTCTATCCTCCTCTGGCACCATCTGATAGTATAATGTCTGATAGAAAGTGATTTGGGCAATAGCCCATGTCAGCTCCCTAGTGCTCGCCCCTCCGCCCCATGCCCTGAGGCATGCAATCTCGTCTCTGAGCTGTGTAACCTCAGCTCGGTGTCATGCAGCCTCCTCCTGTAGGGTCTGCACCTGTGCTTGGAGATGGATTGTCTCCGCTCGAAGAGTCATTGTCTCGCTACTCTCCCCTGTGTCGACACCCTTGCCCTTATCGGGCGATGGTGGCCTCTCTCTCTGTGGAGAAGGGGGTCTCTCCTCCCTCCTCTCCCTCTGTCGTGGCCTCTCCTGTGCCTGTGGCCTCCTCAGCTCTCTCTCATCGTGACCCTGGGCCGCCTCCATAGCCACCTGGCATCGCCTCCCTATCCGATGCACAACTACGTGTATCGGACCCTGAGCCCTCGTCATCCGAGGAGGGTGGATGCTTGCGTACCAGGCATCGTAGCCATCGGCTACCCCTACATCGTCCCCATCCACTGGCTGAATGGGGGCATCGTCCGAGTCTTGACTCTAGAAGCGTTGCATGTCTGGAGCCCCGCTCACTGTGGTGTTATCTCGGATAGTCCAGGAAAACTCGTAATCCTTGAGAGATGGGATCCCCTACTGTAGACCGAACTATCACAAAACTCGGTCGTAGCGGTGGAGCTCCACCTCTCCCCTCTCCATCCGTAGCCAACAAACTCGCCTAACATGAGCCAGCTCCTGTCCATCCTCGGCCCACCCTGGGTGCTCTCGCCATGGCCTCTAGGTGATCTGGTCCGGGACAAGGTCATCCAGTAGTCTCCGGGACATCGGTAGGTCAATCCGTCATTGTGACCCTCTCCGGAGCCACCAGTAGAAAACTCGGGGCCTCTCCCCGTCAATCCCTATCAAAGGAAGCCCTACCGGCCTCCGCACTACAATGTGCTCCCAGCACCAAACCTGTAGGAGCGATGTCATAACTAGACATCGACCGCCCTTGTACATGACCCCATGCAGGATCCTGTACAACCGGCATAGAACAAAGCTGCCCCAAGAAAATCTGTAACCATGGTCTCGCATATCGTAGATCACATCTGCTAGCATCCATGGTACCCTGCACCCACTCTGGTGGCACAGCAAAAGTCCACCAACCACTCCGGCCAAAACCTGTGTGAGTCTAGATGCCCCAGGCATCTGACGTAGTGCCTCGATGTTAACTCTGCCCTTCTCCAGGGCGAAGCTCGGGTCACCACACAACCGCCCCATAGCATGGCCCTGATTGGCCGTAGGAGTGATCAACCATCCTTGTATGGGGATTCTCAGAATCCTCCATACATCCTCTAGTGTGGGAGTCATCTCCCCTGTCGGTAGCTAAAAATAGGAAGAACCCGGATACCACCTCTCTGCTAGGGCTGTCAGTAGCCCCATGTCTGTAGACACTTGTGGCATTTCTGCCACATGCTGTAAGCCGGCCTGTGCCAGCTGATCCCGCTCTGCCTATGTTAGAGCGGCCAAGTCATCTCTCAAACCTCCATATTTCCATTCCCTGCTCTTTAGCAATCCTCTCTGCAACATAAACAACAAAACAACAAACAATCATTAATAAACAATTCAAGTGATTAATAATGCAAGTTAAAATAAGTTCAATTTTATGCAATTGATGATATCGTCCACTATTGGACGATATCGTCCCCAATTTGAGCAGAATCGTCTCCGATTTTGCAAGCCGAAATCATCCCTAATTTGATGAAATCGTCCCCCTTTCGCCGATTTCGCCCTTAGACGAAATTGGCGAACTTGAGACGATTTCGTCGAAATCGGGACGATTTCGTCCCGACGACGTCGACGGCCCAAAAACGGCCGCGATGCTCAAAATTCATTTAAAATTCACCTAAAAAGCATGTAAATTCAAATTAAAACATTCTAAACTAAGTTTAGACTCTTACCCGTAGCCCACGTCGGACCTCTGTCGATCTGTGCGTCGTCTCCACCATTTTTGCTTGCAGAGCTCTAAAACCAGAAAAAAATGAACAGTAAAAATGAATTAGGGTTTTACCCTATTTTTCTTAATTTTATTCAAAACACAATTAAAAACATTTTAAAATTTTTGCTTTTCCATGTTTTTACCTCAAACGTTCGATTTGGGTAAAAACACGGAGGGGGCACCATAGTAAGTTGTCGTACGATTCGACCAAGAATCGTCGCCTAAAAATGGGAATAATTTTTGCTTTCTCGTAGATCGAGAAGAACTCATCTTTAACGCATTTTCTTCAGAAAATTCGCTAAAGAGGGGGCAAAATGTAGCACCCTAAAATTGGCGTAGTGAAACCTTAATAATTACATTTACTCTAGTAAATAATTTAAATTCAAATTTTAACCTCCCAAACCGCCCGTTAACCGTCGGTTAATCCGTTTCCCCCTTTCCCGTGCCATTTTTAGAGGTTGTTTTGACCGTTTGATGATATCGTCGCCGATCAGACGATATCGCCCCAGATCTGACGATTTCGTCTGGGCTAGGACGTCCAGACGATCTTGTCCCAAAACTGATTTTGCACAATTAGCTTCTGTTCCAACGGGTCTCTAATCCAGGCAGAAGCGTGTCTGCATCGTTAGAGACCCTCCCCCATTGGAGATCTCCCAAATAGGGATGATCTCCAACCTCCTAACCTCCCTCCTAAGCCTATTTAATCCTAAGCCCTCCCCTTAGCACCCCCTGGCTGATAATCCTCTATAACCCGACTTCACACGCATTAAGACATCTCAAATTCATATTTGCATTAGCTCTATACCAATTTTGTTGCAGGTACCTTAGTGTTTTTCAGCCGAAGCAAGCTTACATCGTCATCGACGATCCTGTTCAGATCGGAGGCGATCTGTCGAATCAGAGACGATTTCGTACCAATGCGAGACGATTTCGACTGCAGTCAACATTGAGGCAATCAGTGCCTAAAGTTTGCATTTCTCCATCTTTTCTCTGTTGTTTTATTCTGCAATTAGCTAGTTTATTTGATATTTTATGCTATCTTGCATTTTGGAGTTCACCCATCTAGATTAAATGCATAATTAAGCCATAATTGTGATTAAATTAGCATAATTCATTCATGTTTCTATTTTTAAGTTTCAGTTTGATATTATTGCTGTCATTTTACATTGTTTCCCTCTATTAGAATAGTTGCATTTTCTGTGTTTTGCACCTATTTCTCTGTTTGCAGGTCTCTGACGAATTCGTCTGACGAATTCGTCAGATCTCAGACGATCTTGTCTGATCTCAGACGATCCTGTCAAATCAGAGGCGATCTTGACTGCTTCAAGAATCAGAATCTTCATCAGACATCCGGATCAGGTATTTTCTTTTAATATTCTTTAATTTCTCTATTTTTTGTCTTAATTCTATTTTCTGTATTCATTTAATCTGCATCTTCATATAGAATAGCTTAGACGCATTTTGGCCAAACCTAGGATTTGAATGCTTAAGGCTAAAACGAACACATAAAACACATTCCCAACCTAGGCGTGGAAACTGCCATTGAATGTTTCCTGGTGAACCCACCATCCGTCGAAAAATCACCAATATACACCTCCCTTGAGAGGCGGGACCTTCGCAAGGCCTCTCAGTCCGAGGTACCGCGCCATCCTTTTCACATCCCCCTTTCGGGCACGGATCCTATAGCCTGAAGGTAAGGGTGTGAAAAATTTGGAGCGATACATTAGGTAAATTTTAATGTGAGATATTGTAATGCTACCTTAGAATAACTGGCTCCGCAACTCATCAAAGCCTCAGGTTGGTCCACCATTATGTTTTAGTCAAGTTTTTAGTAGATTTCGAGATTAAAAGTTTTATCTCACCTCTTAGAGCTCTCACTGTCACACTGGAAAACTAGAAATAATTAAAATAAAATGCCAAGTTTTTATTTTATATTTCTATCTTAGCCCTTAGTCATGGTTGGTAACAACATGCACATATTAGGGTTTTTCCAACCGTGGCTATCAAGTGCAGCTAAGGAATTTTCCAAAACTGGTTGCAATTGACACCCGTGGCTAGCAACCAATAATAAATGCTTGCAAATTTTCATCATGGATGGATTTAAAATGCAAAATTAAAAATATTAAATGATTCAAAAACCTAAAAAATTTCAATAAATACCAAAAAAATTATATAATTCAAAATTCAAATGCAGCTTGTATCTATTTATCTACCCTATACACTTGGTGATTGTAGCGACTTACACTCCATGCAATATGGAAGGATGAGTAAATTAACATAGGATCATTTGGGGTAAATTAGTCATCGTTGAATTGACATGTCTTCCATTTAATCCCTAAGAAGGCCATGGTAGCTAGATTACCCCATAGGAACGAGGTATTCATTTCATTTCCTCTATGAAATTTTTTAGCAGATCATCGACCATAGTGATTCAAACAAGCCTACCTAGAATTGTTATCATATTGAAAAGTGAAAAATAATGAATGAGAATAAAGAGCTTACTCCACTAAGATCATCCAAAAAGCACATATAAAATTGAATTATAATGTGAACTAAGTAAAAGTCAACTCAAATTGGAGGGACATTTTTCGCAGGACTGCCCAAACTACCGAACTCGTTTCGGCCATATCTCACTCATCCGGACTCGGATTGAGCTAAAATTTTGAGGGTAGATGCCTAAAAAACCCTAGAACGTCTCCACCAATTTTCATATCATTTGGAGCAACACAGATCCTAGCACATCCCTATGTGTGAACGAGATATTTGGCAAGCGGCTATGCGAGGGTTTCATCTGGGTTGAGTGCAAGCAGCTCCAGAGGTTGGTTTTTAGGGCCTTCGGGCCCTAGCGGCCAATATTTTTGTGGTTTATGCTCAATATTTTAGCAAGAAATGTTGCAGGGGATCCAATATGGGTTAGAAATTTGTCTTTCAACAGATCATACTATGAACTTGAGTGACAACGGCTTCCAATTTGCTGCACAAAAGAAAAGTGAAAACCATACCTTTCCACGACGTCTAGGGCAAGGATTAAAGAGATCACGAAACAAGTTTCAAGCAGTTGATCAAAAAATGGCTCATATCTCAAGTGAATCTGGTGCTAAGGTGCACCCACAAAATAATTCTACTATGAAAACCCCTGTCAAGGGTAAGAATTTTGAAGACTCGGTCCCAAAAATGAATTTTAGGGATGCCCTTCATGGTGGACAGCCTCAGCCCAATGCTAATATCAATCTTAGGGCTTCCCATAAACCTCTAAGAATGCCTAAGATTGATCCCAGGAAAATGGAGTCGGGATGTCTTAAAGCAGCTGATGGAACTCCTATTGTTAAGCTTGATATGGGTAACATTCGGACTGGCATTGAAGATTTGGAAAAAAGAGGACTAATTTGTCGGTTCATGGGTTTTCGTCCGAGTCTATCTGCTTTCAAAGTCTGGGCTGCAAAAATCTGGAAAACTAAAGGTGAGTTACAAATCTCTATTTATCCAAATGGTTATTTTCTTGTTTTATTTGCTAATAATGAAGATAGAGAGAAAAATTTTCAAGGGGGTCCTTGGTTTTTTGGAAGGGCGGGGCTTTTCATGAAGCCCTGGCATACTAAATTTAAAGTCGAAGAAGAGATGCCTTCTATAGCTCCCGTGTGGGTTAGACTCTTTGGCCTCCCTATTGAATTTTGGAATCCTACTATTTTTTCTTCAATTGGAAACTCTTTAGGAACTTTTATGATGACTGTTGATTGTACTCAAAATTTTGAACATATTATTTATGCTCGGATTTGTGTTTTAATGGATTTTGACAAACCCCTACCTAAAAATATCACATTACAATTTGGGGAAGACACTTGGGAGCAAGTAGTGGACTATGAGAACATTCCTTTTCGTTGTAGAATTTGCCATGAATATGGTCATTTGGCCAGTGCTTGCCCAAATAAAATTCTTGATCAAAAGAAAGAAGATATAAACTCAGCAGGTTTCCAAATACCTAAGAAGAAGAACACTCAGAAAAAACCAGTTATGAAGGATCAATCAAAGTCATCTGCTAATATGTTTGAAATCCTTTCCACAAATGATGTCCCAAGTGAGGAAGAGGAAATAATGGAAACTGAAATCTTAGAAACACAATTTAAATATGAAGGGAAGAACTCGAAGACAAACCAACAAATCAAAGGTTTTCAACAGAAAAAAAGGGAGAAAATTTACACAAGAAAAACAATCTTTCAAATGTCAAAACTTCAAATAATGCAGGTCCCAATATAGACTCCGTTGAACCATCTAGTAAAATTTTGGCTGTGTACGAGCATTCTTCAAGGTTAGAAGCCATCTCAGATTCAATTGGAATAAGTCAAGAAATAGGGAAAAAAAATTGAAGATGGATTCTAATCAAAAAGTAGGTCGCAAGACCAATCAATATCATATGGTAAAAGAAGGTGAAAAGCTTGTAGAGGAAGGTAATATTAATGCCCTTCCCAAATTTTTTAGCCCTGGTATTAATGAAGATCATCACTTGGAATATTAGAGGACTCAAAGGGAGTCTTTCAAAACAAAATGAAATTAGAAGAATGATTCAGATAAATCATCCACATCTTGTTTTCCTTCAAGAAACAAAGATGTCAATGGAGGATATGGACTCAATTGCCAGTAAAATTTGGCCAGCTGGAAAAGTGGTTTCCCTCGGTTCCCAAGGGACTTAGGTGGCATTGCTTGTCTTTGGGACCCAAAAGAGGTAGTTATTCACCATATGGTTGGCGGTTGGGGTTTGTTGGCTATAGCTATTCAAAGTAGACATTCCAACCAGATTATGCTCTGCATTATTGTTTATGCTCCGACTTCTTTGGAGGAAAAAAGAAGACAGTGGAAGGATATTACTCATATTATCTCTCATTTTCCTGAAGCTTGGATCTTGATCGGAGGAGATTTCAATACCATCCTCTCTCTGGATGAGAAAATGGGGGAAATAGAAATTTGGACAAAAGCACTGACCTCATGAGCGAATATATTGCAAACCTCCATCTTGTGGATATCCAACTGAGATAATGGCCTTATGACTTGGTCTAACAGAAGGCAAGGCTTAGCTTGTATAATGGAGAGATTGGATAGGTTTTTGCTCTCTAAAAATTTCTTAATCCATGGTCACATTCCTAAAGTGAAGACTCTTAATAATGTTGGTTCGGATCATTGGCCAGTCATGGTGGAAATGTGGAAAACCAATGTGAGTTTCTCTCCTTTTCGTTTTCAATTAATGTGGCTTAGAGACATTTCCTTCAGACCTCATGTGCAACAATGGTGGAAGGAAGGTAAACCTAGGCATGGGACTAAGATGTTCTATTTTGCCAAAAGACTGCAATACATTAAATCCAAAATCAAGACTTGGAACTGGAAAGAGTTTGGGGATGTTCATAAAAAAAACATGAAGTTATTGCTCATCTTGAAAATTTGAATAAGAAAATCCGTTTAGATGGCCTCACAGAGAAGAGAAGTGCGAGATGAAATTAAACTCACAACTCGGTTAGAGGAATGGGAAAAAAGAGAAGAAATCTTATGGAAGCAAAAATCTAGAATTCAATGGCTCAAAGAAGGAGATCGAAACACAAATTTCTTCCACAAATCTCTTCTAGCTCGAAGATCTCACAACTTTATTTCTTCCTTAAAATCAGATTATGGAGATGTTGTTTATACTTGGGATGGCATGAACTCTATTGTTGTTGATTACTTTTCCAATATTTTTGCTGCTACTCCTCTTGACTCAGCTTCACAACAAAATGTTCTTCAAGCAATCCCTTCTCTTATCACTTCTGAGGAGAACTCTATTTTGACTGCTCTTGTTACTATCAATGAGCTTCAACAAGTAGTTTTTAAAATGCAAAAAGGAAAACCCCAGGTCCTGATGGTTTTCCCATTGAGTTCTACCAAGAGTTCTGGGATATCCTTCATGTTGATTTATTAGAGGTGGTGGAAGAAGCCAGGAAAGCCAAAGAAATTTTGAAGGTTATCAATAAAACTTATATTACTCTTGTTCCAAAAGCTCAAGAGGTTGATCATATCTCAGCTTTTAGACCTATTGCTTTATGTAATGTTCTTCTCAAAATCATTACTAAAATAATGGCAGAAAGGTTGAAGCCTCTTTTGCATAAGATTATTTCCCCAGAGCAAGGGGGTTATGTGGAAGGACGTCAAATAGTAGATGAGATAGTTCTTGCTCAGGAAGCCATCCATTCCATGGATATGCAAAAATCTCCTTCCATGTTCATTCGGTTAGACTTATCCAAAGCTTATGACAGAGTGGATTGGCACTTCCTTATCAAAGTTTTGAGGCAATTTGGTTTCTCTAAGGATTGGATGGATTGGATTATGGGATGTATCTCTTCAGTTTCCTACTTAGTTCTTATCAATGGCAGGCCTTCTCGGTCATTCCCGAGCTTCCAGAGGTATTAGGCAAGGTGACCCGCTATCCCCTTATTTATTCATCATTCTTGTTGAATGCTTGGGTAGGACTATAACCAAAAAGAGGGAAAACAAAACCCTTGAGGGAGTTACCATTGCTCATGGAGCTAGACCTATCTCTCATCTTCAATTTGTGGATGACTCTACTCTTTTAGGTAAAGCTACGGTTAAGGAAGCTTCTAATATTAAGCAAATCATTAGCTATTTTTCTAAGGCTACTGGGAGTTGATCAATGAAGACAAATCTAAAGTTATTTTCTTTCACTGCTCTGCTAGACGAGGAATCCATGGTCTTGGATAAATTAAGATATAAGAAGACCTCCCTTCCAATCACTTATTTAGGTATTCCCATAAATATTCAAAGGCAGAAAAATAAATATTGGAATTGGTTGTTGGACAAAGTCAAGAAGAAAATTGGAAAGTGGACCAACAAGTGGCTTTCTTCTAGGGGTAGAATCACCTTGGTAAAATCAGTCCTTCAAGCTATTCCTATTTATGTTTCTTCCATTTTGAATATCCCAAAGGCTGTTCTTCGAGAATTGGATCAAATCAGTCATCGTTTCCTTTGGAGTGGTACTAAGGAGAAAAGAAAATGGGCCTTGGTGAAATGGGATACTTTATGTCTTCCTAAGAGTGAAGGGGGGTTAGGATTCCGGTCTTCTATTAATAACAACAAAGCTTTAGCTGCTAAATTATATTGGAGGATGTTGCATAACCCCAATGCTCTTTGGGCCAATAATCTCCTTGCTAAATATGTTGAGAACAAAAGTCCTGAAGACCTTGTTCGCTATCAACTTCCTACCAAAGGTTCTCCCATTTTAGCAGTTCTTAAGACTGGTGAGGATTTGATAAAGAAAAAATTATTTTGGATCATTCATAATGGTCAACAAGCAAATTTTTGGATAGATTCTTGGGATGGTCACAAGCCTTTGATAACTCAGTTTCCCGATTGGAGGCCTTGGATGGAGGAGCTTCACCGAGCTAATTGGATAAAGGTGGCTAATTACTATCGGTACCATACTGGTAATTCAAAGGTTGGTAGATATTGGATCCCTATTGAGGACTAGCCTATTCAAATCCCAGAAAGGCAAAGACAAGATATCCAAGGCATCCTTCATATGAGATCCCTCTCTTGGTCCCATGAAAAATATTGTTTTGGATGGAACAACACTACTAAGGGTGAGTATTCGGTTGCTCAAGGTTATTTGACCTTATGCCATAATAATCCCAACCATTCTTCTGACATATTTTCTCGATTGTGGGCTCAAAAGCTCTGGCCTAAGGTGAGGTTCTTTAATTGGCTTTTATTGCATCGTAGGGTGCTTCCTGGTGAGCAACTTATGAAGCGTGGTTTTCATGGCCCTTTTAGATGTGAAATGTGTGAAGAGAATGTAGAAACTCTCAACCATATTTTTATTGAGTGTACTTTAGCCTCTGAGCTATGGAGGAGAATGGCCACTTTACTTGGCTTACAGTGGTCCAATTTTTTTACTTTTGAACAACTTTGGAGGGATTGGCCTAATCAAGAGGGTGTTGATCATTTTATTAGGCAGTTAGTTTGGATGGGTTCTACCATTCTTCTTTGGAATATTTGGAATGAAAGGAACAATCAAATTTTTAATCAAGATAGGAAGGATATTCACTATATTTGGCAAAAGACCATAGCCAACTTAGTTGAATCAGTCCATCAACTCCTTAATCACCCCCAAAACTCCCACCAAAGATGGGATCAAGTGATGCAAATATTGAAGATTAAATCTTCTAAGGGCAACCAACTTAAAGGGAATGTGAGTATTAGTAAGATGGATAGGACTAGAAATTGGCAACCTCCTCCTAAGGATTTTGGAAAAGTCAATATTGATGGAGCCTCTAGAGGGAACCCTGGAAAAGCCAGTGTGGGAGGAATTGGTAGACTTTCGAGATGGCTCCCTGGTTTTTACTTTTGCTTGAGAATTTGGGTATTCTTTCCAATAACCTTGTTGAGGGGTATGGTATCCTCAGAGGCCTTCAGGAGGCTACTAAGGTTGGATGGGAAAAGGTGTTAGTTGAGTCGACTCTCAACTTATGATTAATCTCTTGAAGACTCCTTCTAAGAATCATAAGGTGGATTGGAGAATAAAAATAATTATTGAGAAGATTCAATTAATCCAGATGGGATTTTTGAAAGTTGATTACAATCATGTGGTGAGAGATCAAAACAAGAGTGTTGATGCTTTAGCTAATTGGGCTTTGGACAAAGGTGATCTTACTTGTTATGGCCACCCTCCTATATGGTGGGCTTCTCAAATTAGGGAAGCTCTTCTTTCTATCATTTCTTTGGATGGCTCCGGTTCTGAAGGTACCTAGTTTCTTCTTGTTTTTTTTTTTGCTTCTCTTTGGTTCATTCAGTTTTTTTAGTTCCCTAGCTCATTCTATTCTTTATTTTGTTTCCTCTGTTGATTCTTGCCTTAATAGTCTTCCGGTCTAGATAGGTCATTGTTATGTTCAATTTTTTTTTTTTTTTTTAGTTTTTTTAAGGTGGGTGGGTTCTTTTGTTTTGTTTTGTTTTTGTGTTCTTTGTGTTGTTTTTTGTTGTTCATGTGTTTTTGTTGTTTTGTGTTTTTTTTTATGTTTTTTGTTATTGTTCTTGTGTTTTTTCGTTCTTGTTCTTGGGTTTCTCTTTGTTTGTGTTAATTCGTGTTTTTATGTGTGAGTGTTTTCTATGTTTTTTGTTTTTGTTTATTGTCTATTGTTGGTTGTTTTTTATTTTTATTTTATTTTATTTATTTTTTAGGTTTTGGTTGTGTTTATTTTTCATGTTTTTTTGGGTTATGTCTTTGTAGTGTTCTGTTGTTTTTGTCTTGTTTGTGTTTTGTTATGTGGTTCTTGTGTTTTTCTATGTGGTTTGTGTTGTGGTTTCTTTTATCTTATTGTGCGTGTTTGGTTGTGCTTTTGTTTTTGACACACTCAAGGAGCATGTTTTTTATTTTATTTTATTATTTTTGTTGTTATTTACTTATTTTTAAATTGGTTTTGTGTGTTTGTTTGCTCCTTGAGTATGTCAAAGGTGGTAGGCCAGGTCCGAGTCCTGGGCGTTTTTGGTGGAATGGATACCCCTGCCTCCTTGGGTCTTACCCGAAAGTGGCATCCCTTTTGGGATGTTTTCCACAAAAAAAAAAAGAATTGCTATCATATTGATTTCCTAAGAAGGCCATTGTGGTTGGACTGGTCTGTGGGATAGAGATGTACAATTATTATTAATGGTTGAAATCATGGCTGACATAGGCCTTGCCATATAACTCAATACAAAAAGTTTTAATCATCCAAATTATTCATCTTGGTCAAGCGACTTGTCACTTTATTAATTTTACTTCCCTCATCGACTCGTCACTTGAGGGGATAGTCATAATATCAATAATTATAATAAAATTCAAAAAAACATCACTCGATCTTGTAAATTACATTTGTCTTACAAATAATTTCCAAAAACTATCATAAGCTTACCCTTTTTTGGGGCAAAAAACAAATATGACAGTTAATCTTGAAGCTTTCCACCTATAAGAACAAGTGTAGCACTAGCTACCTGATCATCATGGAGATGCAAAAGATTTATAAATTTAAACCTTCCACCCCATTGGAAGCAATTATTATAGGATGTGCATCCTTTCGTAGGATCGGGCATCTAATGTTGATCAGATCAATGATCATCATTCAACCTACAACATGGCTTTAGGTGGTCTATTTTTTCTCAACAATGTGTTCCCACAATGCATCCCAAAAGGGGTATTTATAGACACCTAAAATACATCATTTTTAGGGGACTACTCATATGGGCATCCTTGCAGATCATATGAATGATCTTGGATATTTCCAAGACAAAGTAGTGGTTCTAACCACTCAATTTAGGCATCTTTGGCCTACTCAATCTTAGCCACGGATGACATCTATAGCTAAGGTCTCAACCATGGCTAACACCTATGGCTATGATTCTAGTTGTGATTAATAGTTGTGGCTAGATCTACAACTATCTTAGACTCCCAAGAAAATCCAAAATTAGTTACAACAACTATGGCAACATATTTTGGATAATTTCAAGCGAGGAAGCTTCTGAATTTTTCCTCCCAATTACTCCAACCTCTTAGTTCTTGATCTTGCCTTCCCAAGGAAGCTATGATGATAAATTAAAAGTGTTATAAGACCCCCCTCCAAATTGGGGAGATAGCTAGAAGAGATTTCAATTGAATGTAGTGAAGACCTGCTGAATTTGAGAGCCACTTCCAACCCTTGAGGAGTGTTTACATGCTATCCATTTGGATAATCATGACTATGTTTGAAGCAATGAAGATCCTAGGAGCTTGAGGAGTAAGCTTGCCTAGTTGAACCACTTCCATTAAAAATTTTAGTGAGCTCCACCACCAACCTATTACAGAATGAAGAGGCGACCCTTGATCATCAATTCCTCAAAGGAATTAGTAGTTTCAAGCCTTGATTACAAGATAAAAAGGACTTTCCCCTCAGCTGCAGTTGTCAACCATGACTAATAGAGCTAGCTACATTTAAAACCTATGGCTAGGGTTTGAATCACTTGTTCCTTTTTTTTAGCCATAGGAATTTCATTTCATGTATGCAATTAGTTAAATCTGACTTAGATTAACTTTCATTTATGCATCTGTATGGTTAATTTTAGAAATTAGAGGTAGCTTTGCTCTTATTTCATCATATTTGCTAATTTGCACTTATCTTCTTAGATTATATCTATTTCTTGTTTTAATTGCAAATTATGCATTAGATTAGCTAGATTTACTATTTTCCTAGAATGCTTTATCATAATTTAGAAAATTTGTAATTATATTTACAAGTATTTATGTTTCTTTGTATATTTGTCATATTATTTACAAATATTCAACAAGAGCCTCATCATGAGAGGCCTCATATGCTTCTAATTGTGCTATGTTGTTTCTTGAATGTAGATCACAGGTTCTTAATATCTTCCAAGCATTCTTTGCATCAAATTCCTCCAAGCAAGTGAGAAGAAAGGATCAATGAGCCCTTGAGCAATTTGTGTCTACTCTAAAAGTCTACGGATTGCACCACCCTATTTAGGGATTTCAAATTTGTATTCATTGTATCAAGATTTTGGTATCCCTAAGAGGGACCTACTTGTAACCAATATTTACAATGATTTAATAAAATAAACCTTCACATTCTTGTTAATTCATTGTTATACATGCTTTATTACTTTAATATTTGGTATAATGATGCAATAGCTTAGGTGCATGCTTTTTAGGATGGTACATAAAGCTTACAAAGAGCTTGTGGACACATTACTAGCCCAACTAGATTGGTATAACATTGAGACAGTCCCTTGTATATCTAATTAATTTGTGGATACAATTACATCTTCGGGATCCTTAATCCCTTAGAATCATTCCACTAATATTACTACCATCCATGTCAAAATGCTCTTGCAATTAGTGATGTTGCATGAGGCTTCAAGCAAGAAGGAATAAATCCACATGATTCAAATAGAACCAAACCATGAATGGCTCTAAAAAGCACAAGAATTTTTCACACAGGCATCCTATGGGTCCTTGATCTCATAGGGTCATTAATATTATGGTACTACCATTCATCATAAGGTTTTCTCCCAATATGCATTTGTGCAAAACAAATCACAATGGGAATAAGTTGTTCAAAAAATTGAAGCAATAACTTTTCAAGATTGGCTCGTCCATTTAAATGATTATGTGAAGCTTGGTAGTATCCCTTATGGATTATTGCATGCTACAAAAAGAGCAATTAAATATAAATCAAGTAGATATGTATTTCTAGGAGACATTATGTATCGATGGAATCCTCCTTCATTGTCTTGAGCCCTAAGAATTAGATTGGGAAATCTCGTAAGCTCACGATGGTAACTACAGTGGCCATTTCAATGGCATGGCTATCATTAAGCACATACTTCAAATGGGCTTGTAGATACAAAAATCTTGCCACTTGTCATTCATCCTTAGTTTCTTACGACATTTACTTATTATTTATATATTTATATATTTATTTAATATACATTTAAATAATAATATTTTATATATTTTATTTATATATATTCAATAAATATATATTTATATGAATTAATCCCATCCCTCCATCATGATTTAATCCCAAGCATCCATCCACCTTAATCCATGTAACATACCCAAATTTAATCTCCACCCTCCGTTGTGTTTTAATCTTGACCACACAAATTGTGTTGTTGAAACCCTAACATGCCCTAGGGAATATTATAAAGAAGAGTCATTTTGATGAATCAAAGATAATTTTTTCCCAACATTTTTGGAACACTAATATTCCTAAAAATATTTAGCTTCTCCCTTGTATCCTCACCTTCACTTTCACTCACTTTTGCCTCTACATCCATCGTCACTCACATTACACAAACTAGATTTGGTTCTATCACATTCCTTGCAACCCCTTGAATTCCCCTCTAAGTTTCCTAAGTACCCATGGGCACTTATGAGTTCCCATGAGCATTTCCTACCCTATCAAGTGCCCTCTCAAGTCTGTTGAGTGCTCGTAGGTTTTTATCGAGTGCCCATGGGTGTTTCCTATTATATCTAGTGCCCACAAGAATTTACTGAGTGCCCATGGATGTTTCCCATTCATATTTCTATAACCCTATGTGTAGACACCTAAAAGTCACACATTGCTATACCTACATACTTGTAGATCCTTTTGGACACTTGTAGGTTTACATAGGCGATCCTAGATACCCCTAGGCTATCGTAGACCAATGTAGACTATTGTAGATCCTCCTAGACCTATGTAGACTACTTTAGATATGCGTAGACATGCATAGACTACCGTAGACATGCGTAGACTAGCGTAGATCACCCTAGATTATCGTAGCATTACGTAGACTTCCACACACCACTTCACTAGTTTTTAGGTCCAAAACCCTAATAAACTACCTAAATCACATCATGAACACCTTCCATGCATTAGAAAACCATCCACCAGCCTCCTAAGGTGATACAAGACTCCTTTATGCTTAATTGAGGCCCCCACGGGGCTATTAATTGGCAAAAGTATTAATTGAGTCAATTGTTAAATCTAATTTTAAAGTGACTTCACTTAAGTTCACTTTTAGGGCTAAAAAGGTTAATTAGGTCCTTAATACCTAATTACCCCTAATTATTCCCTCCCACATGTGTGTGCACTAGGTTAGTTAGGATATTTCTTAGGAAACCCTAACCTAACCCCAAACCTAACCTAGAGTTGACTAATCCTAGTTAACCCTAATCTCTCCTCACACATGTGTGAGGATGAGATATTTCCTCAAGGGAATGTGAGGATGCCACCTCACAAACCCTAACTTAACCTTCATGGAACTTCACCCTAGGGTCTAGTTCTCCTAACTACCCCCTACACCTTGGGTTTTCTTATAAATAGTGGGCCCAAACCCTCATTTTATCTCTCTCCACTTATGTCCAAAGTACAGAAACTCTACCAAAATATGTACAAAAGCATAGAAACAATAATATGAACCTGCACATCAGTAATTCAATAGCAAAGGAACCTCTCCACCGAAGGATTTCTGAAGAACAACATTCATAGTCGAATTCACCCCCCGCCCTACGAATCCGACACCAATTCACCCCCGGGTGGCGAATTGGGTCTACAGGACCCAAATCAACCCAAATTTGGGAGGTAAGCTTCATTTGGTGTTTTTATGAGGTTTTGCATCATTTATTTTAGTTTTTATCATGTTTTATGAGTCGATTTGTCTTTCTTACTATGGGGCCTGACTGAGGCAAGCCCCCTAACCCACTAACCCCTTTTTGTAGGTTTATCATAGGACCAAGGAGGGAAACAACAACAACTACAACCCCATGGTGGTACGCAAGCCCATCTACATTGAGGAACGTGAAAAGAAGGCATCAGGCCTATTGTAACATTTGTGAAAAGAAAGGAAAAAGGGAATTTCCCCCATTTGTAACCTATGCAAATCTTATCATGAATAAAATACATTTTCCTATATAGCATGTGTCTTTAATGTGTTATTAGATCAAATGCACTATTTTAGATGTTTCATTCTAGCATGCCTGGTGGGACCCCCACAATGGATAGTGTTGGAATGACTATTTTACAAATCTGATATTATCCTCTATTTTTGTGTTTTGTAGGTACCATATCTGACTGATATAGAGACCTCCAAAGCCCTGGGAACCACCTCAGGCCTTCAGAATAGAGATCTGAGGTCTCCAAACCTGATTCACCCCCACCCCATGAACCAGATCTCAATTCACCCCCGGGTGGTGAATTCAACTTGGAAGCCTCAAAACCCCCAAAATTGTAGGGGTGAGTAGCAAAGGGGTCAACCAGACCACCCACAACATCAGAGACTAGGTATTTTACTTCATATTCTCTATTTTGTCATTTGTGTTGGTAAAAATGCTTACTAGTCAAAGCGCCATAGCTAGTAGCAAATTCTCCCCTCCTTCACATCTCCATTTACTTTAAAATGTTGTTGTAATTACAGAACCTATAAAATTTCCAGCAACTTTAAATTTCAAAATTTCATGTAAATTTTAATAAGTTTTAAATCGTCCTCTTGCTCCATAGCATTTGTTTCAAAGAAATTTTGTATTTCATTTTGAGAGTTAGGGTTCCTTAATCCCCTTTTTCTTATATTCCTTAAAAGCAAAATGCATATTCTTCTTTGCATGTGTAAATGTTAGATTTACTTTTTGTGTATTAATTCCACATTGCTTTTATAAATCCTCAGGGTAGATCATTTTGTTGTATTCTTGTTTACATGCATGGTATGTGATTGCCTATCTATACTTGCATAAATATTTCTTGCAAATTACTCCATGTTGTCACATATATTTAGGGTCACATAAACCCCTTTCTTCACACCCTCGTATTGCATGTTTCTACGCTTTGAAAAATAGAGTCAATTTCTTTTCCTAAAGGCATCTAGGATTAGATTCTTTGTTTACAAAAAGTATTTCATTCTAGTCTTTTGCTTTCAAAAAATGCATATAAGGCTAGCTTTTAATTTGAAAAGGCAATTAGTTAGATTTCCTATTTTACATACCATCGATAGCAAAATAAAAACCCACACACACACACGTGGTATTAAAACAAGTGGTGAGATTGGATTTCATCCCCAATCCATCACTCGAGACTGGTGTCGGTAGGAGTTGTACCCTCCACCAACTCTCAACCCCCTAGACACCTAGCAGCCCCACAAGAGTGGTTTTTTAGATTTCATCACCGAAAAACCCCCACTTTTGAGACTAGGCTTCTAGATTTCATCACCAGAAGTTACCTTCAAAGTGGGAGAGGATTAGATGTCTTTGTTAACAAGGCTTACATAATTAGTGAACACGGTAACTATCGTTATTGACTAAGCCCACCCGAGGGTGAAGCGAAAGCATGGGTATGCCGATAGTAGGTCTCAGACAGTGCCACCTCTTCTCATGAGAGGATATAGAGAACTCACTTCAGCATAGTGGGTTCCCCCCCTTTTAGGATATCATTTTACTACACCTTCCATACAGGTCACCTTTCACACGTTGTGATATTGTTCTATTCTGTGCATCTTTGGGTGTTGCAGGAGGTTCGATACCGACAATATTCTTGATATTCTAGAGTATTCACTCCACTACCCATGATTCTACTTAGGAAGTATCAACATCAAAACACACATAAATGAACAAAACACTTTTATTTTTGGCATTTAGAATTGATTCCAGTTTACCATTGTTTGCATGATCACAAACTGGTTTCAACACAATACACCACTTGTCACTTTATTGTTTGAGCTACATGCAACACATCATTGCTTTACTTTTATATTAGATACAATCGAGTCTACACCACATAGGGTTATTCCCAAACCCCTTCACACTACACACTTAGAATTATAGGCTTGAATTCCTGCATAGTCCTAAACCTTCATGACACGACACATGCTACCATGCCTGTTGTCACCCATAGTCAAGCGCGCGAGCAAGCACACCTTATAGAGGAAGCACCTACCACCTCTTCTAGTCAGCCCCCTCCTACTCCTTTGATCATGAAGGGGAAGGCCATACACACACTTGATTTACTCATAGAGTCTGATGTATAGTATACACATGCGACACCTCATAGATGAGACATCCACTTTGAGTGAAGCCCTCGCTACTTCACTTGTAGAAGATTATCCACTTCTTTCATCCCCATCCTCACCTAATCCACCGACCACGTTCTACGACCATGTGATCTACATGGTGCTAGGACAACCTCATCCATTATTTACCATAGATGAGGAGGTCACACCTACTTCCCCTACCTTTGCACACCCCTTTTTCCAGAGTCTATCTCAATCCCTTTTTGAGAATGACTCCTCCCTCTTGAACCGCACTCGCCCAGAGGTCACATCATTCACCCCTATAGTAGGAATGATTTTTGACCCTTCCTCTTCTACCATAGGTACCCAGAGGCTAGCATTCCAAACTGTGCAACAACAACCTCCTCTACAAGAACAACAAACACCCCCTCAAACATCATACCCATACTCTTCTCAAGAGTCCCAACCATCATCATCTCAGCAACCATTTTTCATAATGTTTGAGGACTTATCATAGAAGCCTCTCCAAACCCAAGTCACCCAATGTCAATAACAACAACCAACAACCCAAATTCATTTGAGAGTGGACACAGGCACCACCTCCTCTTCCCAAGCTCCTACTTTAGAAGCTTACCCTTATTTTTTTCCATTGCATTCCCACCTATATCTCAGGTTCTTGGAGTGTACAATGCCCAATCCTTTACTATACCCCCACCTTCATCGACCTTTAGGATACCTCCTCCTCCTCCTTTCCAAGCACCTACCACTAATCTTCCCCCTACCTATGGATCAAAACCCATAGCTTATACACCCACTTCCCCAGGCTATTCCACATAGTTTAGCTTCACCACCACCCATCCTTTAGGATAGAGATAGGTCCCAACTTTTGACACCTTACCTCGACCATCCCTAGCACCAGTAGCATCGATACCCCCACTCTCACCTACTAGGGCTACATTTTTCACACCTCCTCCTTTGTGGTCATCACCTCCTATGGCCCAACCATTACAATAGGTTCCTACCCAGTAGGAACCCATGCCACAACAACACACATCCCAATCACAATATTACTACCCCCAACAAACATCTATTCCACAACCTAGTATCCCACTAGCCCCTACATCATATGCCACTCAATACCCATCATACCAAGACCAGTTGGAACAATTCCCTCCATAATATGAGGAAGAACAACAACAACCTCACTATCCACCACATTCCCAGGCTCAACCAACCCTAGCGCAATCCTCCACACCTTTAACACCTAAAATTCAACTCCTACGAGATGAAGTCAAGATGTTAAACCTACGCACCACAAGCTACGGGCCATAAAAACCATCCTACGATGAACTCTGCAATGAGCCGGTTCATCCATCCATCCCTATCCCACCTTACCCCTACCACTTTGAGATCCCAAATTTTGATAAGTATAAAGGTAAGGAAGACCCTAGAGAGCATGTCAGTAACTATCGCTCAGCTTGCTACCAGCTTCATAGTAGCAATCCCCTTATGTTGCGTACCTTCTCTCTCTCCCTTGCAGGACAAGCTTTAGATTGGTATAACATGCTACCATGACATAGCCTTTATACCTTTGAGCAATTAGCAAACACCTTTTTAGAACACTTCTCCATTAATATAAAAAATAAGACTACCTTCTTAGATGTCTACGCCTTACGATAGGCTGACGATGAACCTATCACCGAGTTTGTCTCTAGATGGAGAGCGATCATCCATGATCTCACCCATAGCCTCCCTACCATGGAGCTAGTGACACTCTTTTCCAAGAGTTGCCACAAACACATCTCTACCTCTCTACAGCTTCACCAAAGTCGCACCTTCGAGGAAGCCATTTCACAGGCAAAGGTTATCGAAGACATTAAAGTCCAATCCAATAAAATTAAGTTAAGATCAAAGCCTAACTATAGTTCAAACTTCTATTTTAATAGAAACACACCCAACCAACCTTATCCTTGGCCTCCACAAACCAACCAAGTGGCAAGTTGCTACCCTAGCACCCGCACCAAGTCCACCACCTTACATTCCACAACAACAAGTATTTCAAACCAACGTGCCTTCCCCACCTAGGCCTCAGTAGTCTCATGGCATGCATCCACAAGGTCCACAATGTAACCTTACACCACTATCCAAACCCTTACCAGCCCTTTTCCATAGGTTACATGAGGGTGGACATCTCCTTCTACCCGAGATTCGACCATTAGATCCAAATATACCTAAGCCTCGTGGATACAATGAGCAATCCTATTGTCCATACCATAGATAGTGCAACCATGACATTGAGTCATGTCGCTCTTTTCATGCTCAAGTGTAGGACCTAATCGATAGGGGTACCATTCAGGTATCGAACCCTTTGGCCCCGCAAAACCAAAACCTAGGGATCTTCCAGAATCCTCTACCTGACCATAGAGGAACCAATCCCCAAAGACCTCCAACCAATCCTCCAGGACCACCTCACCAAGTGAATAGTGTCCAATGTGACCCTCCATCATGCGGTGTGGTCGGCATGATAAATATTACCATGCAAAACCAATGATATCCATCATGTCAGACCACACCTATTGTCTCCCCACCTACCCAATTCACATCACCATAGGTCTCCCAAACTCCTAGCACTATACCACCTCCACCACAAAATGTGATCATGATCCGTGGTAGCCTCACCCATCAATTATGTAATGCCCTCATGCGATTATCCATTTTTGACCTCTTACAACAATATCAACCCCATCATGAGGCGTTGAATGATATTTTATGTTCTATAGATTTAGAAACGCATGATACAAATGCATTTGTAAACTTTGTAGGGAACATCCCGTGATGCCTCCAACCATCCATTAGTTTCCATGACCATGAGATAACAGAACTTGTAGGAGAAGGAGCAGATCCCCCTCTCCATATACAAGCCACTATCAATGACATCACCTACAAGCGGGTCCTCGTTGATACGGGATCATCCATTAGTATCATATCTACGATAGCTCTACACCATTTACATATTCTACCAGCCCACTTTGCCATGCCTTCGCTTGACTTACGTGCATTTGAAGACTCTATGAGACCTACGGTAGGATCCATAGTCCTACCCATCCGAGTAGGTGTTCATACTATTTCCATCCTCTTCCATATAATCCAAGGGGAGATGCAGTACAACATCCTCCTTGGTCACCCATGGATCAGGGATATGCAATGTGTCCCTTCCATGCTACACCATTATCTCAAGTATATCCATAATGGACTTGTCCACTACATCCTAGCCGATGGAGATCCCTTTAAGTTTTACAACATTGTAGATCTTCCACCTACACCTTCCTTCTCATCCATGCAACTATTCCCTGTTTCTTCCCACCAGTTAGTTGGGGCATCAACATCCTCCCCTACATCTACCTTGTTACCCCCATTCTCATCAAGGACACACACCTCAGTGTTAGCACCATTAGCACCATCATATGTAGTGCCTAACCCCACTACCATACCATTCTCACCTCCCATATTATGGCCACCATGACCATCCCAACCTTCATCCTCTACAAGCTCACCTTCGATGCCACAACCACCATCGCCACCCACATCATGCCCTATCACTCCACCTCAATCATACTCCCCTATGGAAGCACCTATCCTCCCTACACCATGCACACCTCCCCTTCCTTTTCATCCATGGCCTAGGTCATTCACTTCCCCATGTAGTCCAGTACCTACTCCTCCTCCTTTGCAATTCCCATATGCCAATCATCCTATACTAGCTACCATAACCGAATGCCATGAGTGGGAGCAATGAGCATCTCACTTATATGACCAACTACTACACCCTTCCACTGCTACCATTAGAGAATATTAGACTTCACCTTCATCATATGATTTGGATTTACCACCTCATTCACTAGAGCATGCAACACCATGCATATCTATTTTTATGACAAACTCAGGTCCAAGGGATTACAATGTGCGTGATGCTCATGTACGTCCACCTATCATCCAATCCATGCAAGACTTTGGCCACCCCTCAGCCTCAGTTTTGACTATTGGAACCATCATACAACTAGGATCTCTCGATAATCATACCAACTTTGTCTAATATGAAGAATATGTTGAACTAAAGATGATAACCAACTTGAATCTATTCTTTGATATCTCCTGATGCATGCATGTTGGGGGTGTAGGTATTGTAATATTCATACTTGAAGGTGAACCACTCCCCATTTCATTAAAGTTGTACTTCCCTTGTATGAACAACAATGTGTAATATGAAGCTGTAATCCTTGGATTGAAACGAGCATATTCCATGCATATAAAACTCCTATACATTATAGGTGATTCCCTCTTAATAGTAAACCAAGTGTAGGAGATCTGGTAATGTAATTGCCTAGTTATCCAACAATACAAGCACATTGCACAACAACTCCTCTACCGATTTGAATGGTATGACATCAAAGCCACTCCACGATCCTCAAACCATTTTGCAGATACAATGGCCTCCTTAGGATCACTAATCCCATAAAATTCAACATCAACAACCACATATATGACCATTCATACACTCACTTAATCTACCATATCACCCATGTCTCCTAAATATGATGGTGGCATTCATGTGGTCGATACCGAACCACATGACCCATGGTTTGCGTAGATCAAATATTATATTAAATTAGGATTTCTACCATGACTTATCCCATGCTCAACATCAAGCATTTAAACAAAGAGAAATCCGCTACACATTGTTGGGGGACATCCTTTATCACCTTAGCTATGATGGCATACTCTTGTATTGCTTAGAACCTCATGAATCTCAATGGGTTGTACAAGAAACCCATGATGGTACTTGTGGTGGCCACTTCAGTGGCATGGCAATCATGAAATGCATCCTTTGCATGGGATACTATTGGCCAAAAATAGAACATGACTATTGTGAGTATGTGAGGTATTGTATCAAGTGCCAACAACACGCAAACCTCACACATCTTCCATCTCAAGTGCTCCAACCTATCCAATCCATGTGGCCTTTCTCCCAATGGGACCTAGATATTATTGGACAAATTACACCTACCTCCTTAGGTAATCATAAGTTCATCATCACTACCATAGAATACTTTACAAAGTGGGTCGAAGCCATCCCACTTGTCCAAACCACAGGAGCAAAGATAGCAGCATTCATAACAGACCATATCATATGTCACTTTGGAATCCCTTCCCAAATCATCTCTGATAATGGGAAATCCTTCAAAAATAAAACCATCCACGCTCTTTGCAACAAGTTCAACATTCAACATAGTTTCTCTACCCCATACTACCCATAGGGTAATGGCCAGGTAGAGGCCACAAACAAAATGATTTGCTCCATCCTACATAAAATAGTAGTAGAATTGCATCGTGACTGGCACAACCAAATACCCCTAGCCTTGTGGGCATACCATACAAGCATTCGTACCCCCACTAGGGCAACCCCATTTTCACTTGTCTATGGGGCTAAAGCTATCATGCCCCTTGAGCTTGAGATACCTTCCCTAAGGGTATCCATGAAGGAATTCATTGATGATGACACTACTTGCCAAGCCTATTTAGATCAACTTACACTCCTCGATGAACGTCACATCCATGCCATCGAGCACACATGTGTCTACCAAGATCACCTTCGCCATGCCTACAATAGTAAGGTACATCAACATGAATTCCAAATTGGTGATTTAGTTCTCAAGGAGAACCAATAAATCACAAGTCAGCCTCACCAACAACGAGACAAGTTTACCCCAAACTGGTTGGGCCCCTTCATTATCACACACAAATTTGGTTCAGGTGCCTATCACTTGGCTAATATGGAAGGCCTTGATGAACCTGAGCCTATCAACATCCTACACCTTCATGCATTCAATGCCTAACACACATAGGTGTTCACTATCACAAGTAGTATACACTACTATGCACAAACACATCACCTACTAGGCACATCACTATACATGCATCTCTTTTACTTTAAATGTTACAATACACATGCACTTTTACTTTTTTGTTACCATTTATATGTTGTTGGTATCTATCTTTACTTGTAGGATTTACATCATCTACAACCACACCATCAGTAATGAGATACGACAACATCCACACACATCATCATGTAGGACCCTCCACCACCACCACCTATACCGATCATGTCGGCTGACCTAGCCCGACCACTAGTCACCCTTCATACTAGGTGGTCTTCACATTCCTCACATTCATACCATTACACTCCACCCCGATGCCTTTCCCCTCACCATCGAGGTTCATCTTACTCACCCCATTCTAGAGATAGCCAAGTCTCCCTATCCTCCTTTGATGAAAAGGATGAAACATCCCATCCTCAAACACAAGGGTCTCCCTCTCATCTACTTGAAGATACCAAGAACCCTTATTCACCAATTGATTCCCCCCACCACCCTCTAGGAGCTTACTGCCCTCCTAATAGAGGATACACTCCTCATCCGACCCATCCTTCATGCCTATCAGCCCCACTCCCCAATAGGAGTCTTCTTATACCCAAGCCTTGCAAGCCCATATGGCTCAAGCTGCCCAAGCCTCCCACATGCACATACCTCCATCCCACATGCACCACCATCCAAAGCCATCTCCTATGCCACCTATCCTCTAGACACCACCCTCACCACTGCGAGGCTTACCCTTTCAACAAGCCTCACAATCCCCAAGGTCATTCCACTCCTCCTCATCATCATGACCTCATCCATATTCTCATGCATACCAGGCCACTCCATACACATTGGGGTCTCGATCACCACCTTCTTTGATACTATCACCTCCACACTATGATATACAACATCTCCTTTCTCATCTCGAGGCTCTTGAGCTATAGATGAGCCATTACCATTGCCATATTCATCCATGCCAGTCCCCCATGACCCATGCATCCTCACCTCCATGCAGATCCATTCCCCGACCTCGAATTCGACCCACATCGGACTCTCGACCTGCACCTCCATCATTGGACCTCCCTTCATCTGCCCCTCGTTCACCTCCAGCGGAACCTTACATTTACCCCATGCCTATTCCATTCACTCCATTATCAAAAATATTCTATCACCTCATGCATCAAGGTCTTCTTGACTTACCAAAAATTTAGCCCATAGACCCCTCACATCCTAAACCATGTAATTACCATGAGAGCCAATATTGTATTTATCATCGTCAACCAGGTCATGACATTGAAGAATATTGATCATTCGAGAACCTGGTGCACAACATGTTGCATGGTGATCAAACTCCATCACCTGAATGCTCCATCCCATTTAGCCAACTTTTGAGTCCTCCACACCGTATCATCCCTAGAACTTTGCCACCATGTGAAACCTTGATAGTGCCAACTCACTATATTCACAACATATCCAACTACACCAACCATCGAAGTCCCAATTGTACCATCACTTCACCATCCCATTCCCGACCTGACCCATGCCACTTTACCCATCAGTAGTTCCCATATTCTTCCTTCTTTCTTCTTCTACTTCTTACTTCCTTGCGTAGTTGTATGGTCATGCTTCGAGTGGCTACATACCTATGTTGATCCACTTCCCCTCTTCTATCTTCATTGGCTTTTGGTAATCCCCTTATCTTACTTTGGTTACCAAAGCCTATTTCTTCTTACTTCTTCCATATGTACATCCTACTCTCACATCCTCTTTCTTTTTATGATTATTACATATATTTGTACAACTCACATTTTATTCACCTACTACACACACACCCCACACACTGGGGCAACCATTATCATAGCATCATATTTTTTGTCATTATGATACACCATACTCATATGTAGATAAGTTCTCCCTCTACACTTCATAAGCTTCCTCTTGTAGATATTGCATTCCCCCACTTGCATCATTTACATTACCTCCATTGCATATATCCATATATTTTTCATTTTAATTTCTTTTATAGTCTGTATATTCTCCCCCAAAATACGCCTTCAATAGGAGTAATACATGCACTTGTTAGCATCACCACCTGGATGTCCATTCCCCCTTTTTAGGATTAGGGTATACATAGGTGTCGTGCTAAGCTTTGACCACTTACTAGTTCAGTCAATCAAATGTCACCCCTAGCTGATAGGTTTTACATACTCCTTATGGTTCTTTAGGTTGGTTCAACTTCTCTCACGGACCATTCACAATAGGTTACACATTAAATAAATTTTGAGTCTAGGGAAGATGACACCTTGAGTAGATATTGCCATCTAGCGAATGGTTTCCCCTACTCGTCCTATCACTTGCATGGTCAACATACGACTTGGGGATAAACAAAGGGATAAGCATAAGCAAAAGTAAAACAATGGGGCAGAAAACAAAAGCCAATGCCCATACAAAAAAAAATAGAAAAGAAAAGAAAAAAAAAGAGAAAGAAAAGAGAAAAGAAAAAGAGCACCACAATAAATAGGTAAACAATAGATGAGGGGTAGAAAACAAAAGGAAAAGCCTCCAGATATCACCAGTGTTATGCTTCATCGCCTTTGGTCCTTAGGTTCAACATAACACCATGGGACGATTTCCATCGCTAGCAATAGGCTCCAAGAGCCTGCCTACTAGTGGAATAGTCTTACAAGTGGTGATATATCTACCACATTAGCTACCCACTTTTGTATAGATCACTGTTCGCTTATGGATAAGCTAGCTAGTTTGGCCATGTCTACAATGGGTTAATCCTACCTCCCTCAAAATGGATAAATGAACCTCACTCATTTACACACATAGGTCCATGACAGATTTTGAACCAGTTCGATTAGTTATGAGTTGCCACATAAACTTGCATAGTTTTGGGTCCAAGATTTGATTGCCAAAACTACATTGGTCAAAGCCATTACATATACCTTATACCATCCTACATCTCTGAGATCATGGAATGGATCACATCCACATAGGTACATGCAATAATACAAGTGCTTCCTTGGTGCATTTCAGTCCCCTCATACATGCATCTATGCATCTATGTTACCTAGAGTCATCAAACATTACATCAATGCATTTATCCTACATACACTCTCTCACATTGCATCATCGCATTTCTATTACATGCATTCACTACAAATTGCATTTCATATTACATCACATTACATTGCATTCGAAATACAATCATGCATACTATTCTATAGTATATTCATACTATAGTACGATCATAGATCTACACCATACCACACATGTATATCCATGCATTATAGATACCTACAAATTATGTTATGCTATCTACGCAAACATAAAGAGAACACATTTCAAACCATAATAACAACACATGTATATATAACAATCAAAACCAAAAGGTATATATATATATATGTCATCCATCAAAAATACCCATAGGCTACAAACCAGGACCATGCCCATCATCCATCATCCAAAATACCTATAGGCTACAATCATGAGCAACCCTAACTACCACTAGGAGTCTCCCCACTCCCCTCATGGCTCACCCAAACCTCTACAACTCTGCTAGACTCCGCCCTAGCCCTTGAAGCCTGAACCTCGGTAGGAGATATCACCATCATCAAACCAATGACTACATCTACACCTAATAATGTACCTCATACCTCAATCTTGGCGCCCATCTACTCTATCAAAGTAGCACTATGTTGGCTATGCTGTGAAGGTGCCCATACGTATGATCATGATCCAGACTAGGACACCACCCGATCATAATCAGGGAGTGTGATCCCATGCACTATCAGAGCAACCTCACATAGTGACCTCTTCATAGACTCTATAACTAGTAGCCCAGTCACCCTCTCAATGGCCTGTGAAGCCTCCTCTCATGCCTACTACTGGCTAGCCATATCTACCCTCATCTGCTCCATCTCTACCCTCATCTGCTCCATATCTATTACCACCTTGGCATATCTAGCCTTGATAGCCTTCATAGAGGCCTCACCCACACTCTCCATGTATATCAACCACTCCTCTAGATCTATCACATCTATCTTGTAACTCTTCTCCTTCTCGTGAAGCTCAGTCTCTAACTGATGAACCCTATCATGTAGTAGTCATGCCTCCTCATCTGCATCCTACCTCTCCTGAACCTCAAATGGAATCTCCTCCATATCCTCAAAAAAACCAACATCAATGGTGTCATCCACACCACCCATCATAGTGGGCCCACCTACCTCCTCTACTACCCCAACTACCTCTCCCATGGCCATGCCCCCTCCATAGGATCCATCTCAATGATCACGAGAACCTCCCCCACTCCTCACCCCTGTGAACTCGAAGCACCATCCAATCATCATTGAGATCATCATAGAGGAACCTCCCTCTCACTACTAGATCTCCCCTCTGACCTAGCTTGAGTGCCTCTACCTACTCTCCCCTCTATCGGAGGCACCCCACCACCAGGTGGTACCCATAGATCAACCACACCCTTACCGGGCTCCCAACTCTACATCACCCACTAGGCATCAAACTCTGGTGTCATCCCTACATTATCCACATCTGGGATAACCATAGGTGGGTCACTCTCACCAACCCATGGTAGGACCATAGGCCACTCTCCCCTATCACCTTGTCACCTAAAGTATATGATAGGAGCCTCTAGAATATCCTACCACAACCTAAACTATTGCATCACTCGACTAAACTGAAAGAACTTAGCTTATCGAGTATATCATCCAACCACCCAATATCCTCGATGAATGGCCTACAACTGCTCATCATCCTTCTCCCAGGTCACCCCACCCAACCAAGGCCTCCACTTAATATCATTGGGTGTCAAGTCTCCAAACTTGACCCTCCAACACAAAGGATCACCCTCATGTGGCCTCTTAATGCCCTTCTCCTCATCTATCCTCCATATCAAAGCATAGGGTAAATACTCCTTACCCTCAACATGGGTAGGGTGAGGCAATAGTGATGACCTCTCAATGGATATGTGCTCCCATGCCCATACCTATAGCAGGGGAGTCCAACTCAAACCCTTCCATCCAACATGCACCACATCATGCAACTCTCTATATACCTAGGCTAGCAATGCAGGTACCCATGCAAACATAATGCTCCACTCTACCATGTCACTCACCACATCCAACATGTTCTAGGTAAATAGTACCCTAGAAGTGTCAGGTAAAGCATAGGTAGAAATCATCATCATTACCGCACACTAGCACTTAGATATCATCTTCTTTTTCCAAAGAAACTCATAGTCCATATTTCTAGTATCCACCTGCTCCCATTTATCACCAAAGAATCACTGCATCACAACCTCCTTTGAATCATCTGGTGCTACTCTAACTGGAACACCCTCAATAGGTAACTTATAAATCTTGTACACATCCTCTAGTGTAATCATCATTTCCCCTGTAGGAAAATGAAAAGTATTACGATCTGCATCCCATCACTCACATAATGTAGATATGTATGCCCTATTTGCATGAATGCTCTTGCATTCCCAAACACCTCTCAACCACATGACATCCAACCATGCCTCATCATCCTTATTTTCCATAAGCTTCTCCACCTCACTCTTCATCGTCCGAACATGATGATGAGGCTCGAGCATATTCACCTGTTCATCCACAAACAAGCACAACAGAATATACATTAGCCATCAACACAATGATGCAATCCAATAAAACTCAATCATCACATGAATCCAACATACAAATTAAACTATTTAATTTGACACGCACTTCGAGACATAAAATAGTGCACAATTCACATATCAAAACATATCAAAAACACATATTTGGATACCCATTTTGCCATTTCATGGTAAAAATTTGAACAGATGCGAAAAATAGTACATATTTGGCTCCCAACAGTCAAATACAAAATTACCCACATACCCACTATGGCACAAAATTCAAAACTAAGTCAATCCATCAGACATACAAAAACAAAGTATATTTTTGAATACCCATTTGCCCACTTTACGGTGAAAATATCGACAAAATTCAAAAATAGTATACAATCAACACGAATTTTGAGGTCAATGTTACCACACATACATCCAAATGGTACATACACCAAAACACACAATATCAAAAACACAGTCACATTTTTGAACACCCATTTGCCCACTTCATGATGAAAGTTCAAACAGATATTGAAAATAGTGCAAATCGGGCTCCCAACAGCAAATTTCAAATTCAACACTACCCACATCTTGGCACGTAAATCAAACACATGCCAAATGCAATCATCTACCAAAACAAGTAACATTTTTGGATACCCATTTCACCCTTTTACGGTGAAAGTATCAACGGTTTCTAAAAATACTATCTCTACGGTGGAAAATTTAATAGTCAAAGTTTTCCAATTTACACCCTAAAACCATACATTCAGAAAACACGCCAAATGAAGGCATAAAAAAATAACAGTCACAAAAGTGGATACCCATTTCCCACTTTTATAGATGAAATTCAACCACATTGCAAAAATAGTACACCATCGCTCCAAAAATGGATGGTCAAACTGTAAGACTACTCTACCCATCACCCGATCAAACTGATGCGAAAACAAGTCAAACCTAAAAATAAACTACATTTTTGGGTACCCATTTGGCTAGTTTTACACTTTGTGTTCCAATTTTAATTAAAATTTGCAAAAATTTTAAAAATAACATGAAAACCTCCCCCCCTAATTCACATTTCTCTAGAAAACAAAAAATGAAAAATGAGGTAAATAAAAGCACTTACTAGTGGATCCCTATGCCTGTTGCTAGCTCCACTTCATCCTCTCATCATCTTCTCACTTGAAATTACCAACCATAATATCTTCGCATTGTCGAATGCTTCTCCCACTCACTCTCCAAGTCTCCTATCATCAAAATGAGCCATTTCAATTCAAAAATTGGCTTAAATATACCTAAAACCCTAATTCACCCCTGCCCCATGAATTAGGTCCAATTCATCCCCCACCCCATGAATTAGGATTCAATTCACCCCCACCCTATGAATTGAGCTTATGACCCTCAAAATCATGCAAATTTCTTCCAAAACCCTAGGAAATCATGCAAATTTCTTCCAAAACCCTAGGAAATCTCCCAAACTATCCTCTAATTTGCTTTTTTATCATTTTCATCATGCATTGGTATTCTATCAATCGTTGCATCACCAAATCACCACATTCCATTTGCCTCATTGTTGATTCCTCGTTTGAGGGGGTATTCATATCCAAAGTCAGCTTTGCATGCAACCAACCAACCGAACATCCAAAAGCATGGATATCACATCTGTCTACGAAATTTTTTGCTGAAGATTATCTTATGAAATAATCTCAATCCCAACCAGATATTTGTTATATCATGAGAGCTATGCGTTTCTATGGAGAAGTCAATCTAGCATTCATGTATGTCGAATACAGAATGAATGATACGTTTGACGTAATCCTAGCACAACATTTGGAAAAGGATTTCTGGCATTCATGGTGCATAATGAATGACACATTTGAATAATCCAAATGTCCCTTTAGCTCAAATGGTTTGACACTTGTCACCATGTGCTCATAAATCAATCGACAACAAATATTTGAATAGGCATTTGTTCTATTCATACTTTTGGACCATGTTGAACTGGTCGTAAAAGCAAAGCAGTCAAAAGTTGCCTCCCCCAAGCAACTAGTATGACATCAAAAATGTCATACAAGCTCAACAAAACCACTGCATTGCATCCACAATCATCCATTTCCATTTACCAACATTGTTTTCATTCTATTTCTTTCCTCTTCTTCTTCTTCCTTTCTCCCCTTCTCTCCCTAGATTTCTGGTCAATGTTGTATGGTCACGCTTTGAGCGGCTACATACCTTTGATTAGATTCCATTCTCCTCTCTTCTCCCCCTGGATCCCTAGTCAATGTTGTATGGTCACGCTTCGAGTGGCTACATACCTTTGATTGGATTCCATTCCCCTTCTATCCCTTTTCCTCTACACAAACCCTTCACATTTTTGTATTAAACTATATTTCACATAGTATAGTACAAAAAGGGGTAAAATGTAGACACCTAAAAGTTGCACATTGCTATACCTACGTACTTGTAGATCCTTTTGGACACTTGTAGGTTTACATAGGTAATCCTAGATACCCCTAGGCTATCGTAGACCAATGTAGGCTATTGTAGGTCCTCCTAGACATGCGTAGATGACTGTAGTCATGCGTAGACTAGCGTAGATCACCATAGATTATCGTAGCATTGCGTAGACTTCCACACACCACTTCATTAGTTTTTAGGTCCAAAACCCTAATAAGCTACCAAAATCACATCACAAACACTTCCCATGCATTGAGATACCATCCACCAGCTTCCTAAGGTGATACAAGCCTCTTTGCACTTAATTGAGGCCCCCACGGGGCTATTACTTGGCAAAAGTAATTATTAAGTCAATTGATAAATCTAATTTTAAAGTGACTTCACTTAAGTTCACTTTTAGGGCTAAAATGATTAATTAGGTCCATAATCCCTAATTAACCCTAATTATTCCCTCCCACATGTGTGTGCACAATATTAGTTAGGATATTCCCTAGGAAACCCTAACCTAACCCTAACCTAACCTAGAGTTGACTAACCCTAGTTAACCCTAATCTCTCCTCACACATGTGTGAGGATGAGATATTTCCTCAAGGGAATGTGAGGATGCCACCTCACAAACCCTAACTTAACCTTCATGGGATCTCACCCTAGGGCTTAGTTCTCCTAACTACCCCCCTACACCTTAGGTTTTCTTATAAATAGTGGGCCCAAACCCTCATTTCACTCTCTCTCCACTTATGTCCAAAGCACAAAAACTCTACCAAAATACGTACAGAAGCACAAAAACAACAATCTGAACCTACACAATAGTAATTCAATAGCAAAGGAACCTCTCCACCGAAGGATTTATGAAGAACAACATTCACAGTCGAATTCACCCCTCACCCCATGAATCCGACACCAATTCATCCCCTAGGTGGTGAATTGGGTTTACAAGACCCAAATCAGCCCATATTTGGGAGGTAAGCTTCATTTAGCATTTTTATGAGGTTTTGCATCATTTATTTCAGTCTTTACCATGTTTTATGAGTCGATTTGTCTTTCTCACAAAGGGGCCTGACTGAGGCAAGCCCCCTAACCCACTAACCCCTTTTTGTAGGTTTATCACAGGACCAAGGAGGGAAACAACAACAACTACAAACCCGCGGTGGTACGCAAGCCCATCTACATTGAGGAACATGAAAAGAAGGCATCAGGCCTATTGTAACATTTGTGAAAAGAAAGGAAAAAGGGGAATTTCCCCCATTTGTAACCTATGCAAATCTTATCATGAATAAAATACATTTTCCTGTATAGCATGTGTCTTTAATGTGTTATTAGATCAAATGCACTCTTTTAGCTATTTTACTATGATCCCTCATGTGCCATTAGGATGATATGTGCACCAACCATATACACCAATAGTCAATACAAAAGTGACAAGTTCGTATAGACAAGGCAATTAAGTTTTATTGCATTTACTTTTAGTATTTTCATATTTGTTCACAGTATTTTTATTTTGTAGCTATGATTTGTTGTTTCATGTCTAAGGGTATCACACAGTGGAGCCTTCACAATTGCTACTAATCCTTTGTTGTTAATTTATGTGTGTATATTTAAAAATAATCTATATTCATTTGGAAGCTACGAAAGCTCTTGAGTGGTCCAGTCTAGGATATCTAAGCCCACTCACCCTTCTGTTGAGATTGATTCGAGCCTAAAGACACCCCCTTATTTTTTAGCTAGGATTTTAGAGAACCCTAGCATATTGAAATTGTTGTATTGGATAATAAAGCATTGTAAAATCCCCTATCTAGGGTGCACTTGGTTGTAATGTTAGAGATCCATAGACAATAAGAATAAAAGTTTACTTTTGTGCAATCATATGTGCTTATTCTGTTTTGTTCATTTGTTTATTTAAATATATTATTTTGTTTTGTTCAATTTTACATATACAAATGGTAATCATGGTGGGATCGAAAATGGATTATTTATGCTAATTATATTATCATTAATTCACTGCTTTTTATCTTCTATCTTACAGATTTTTTAGAAAAATAGGTTGCACAAATTTCATAGAACCAGTTTA
Organism: Wollemia nobilis; assembly: GCA_028583015.1. Classification (NCBI taxonomy): domain Eukaryota; kingdom Viridiplantae; phylum Streptophyta; class Pinopsida; order Araucariales; family Araucariaceae; genus Wollemia; species Wollemia nobilis. The sequence continues at coordinate 4,987,637 of JAQPPZ010016710.1, read as the reverse complement.
TGAGGAGTTGTAGAAGTTGCAAAAGGTGCATAGATGCCCTATGGTGCACGTGGGACATTCAGGAAGCACTACATGCATTTCGTAGGAACCCATATGCATTTCATAAAGAATAGGAATAATATGTAAGCTTATATGTAAGTCTACCTTAGAACCCTAACTTCTCTATTTTATGTATTTTTAATGCTTTTACAGATTTGGTATTAAAAAGAACAACATTAATAATCTGTCAAAATCAAGCATTTAATCTGCATTTCTAGGCATTATAATAATTCTTTGCATCCAAATTTATCACAAATTTCACATTTCCATTTAAAATTCCACTATTTTATAGTGTGTTGCAATTAAAATCCCACATTTTTATTTTCATATGAACTATTAATTGCATGAAATAGTATGCATTCTAGGGTTAGGAATTTCTCCTTATGCTGGTCTAAATAGGAACAACATTATACTATTGAAAGTAGCCCCGCATTTGGTAATTAAAGGTGGAAGAGTAGAAAAACCCTCCTCTATTTAGAGAGTGGTATTAAGAAATGTTCTCTAATTCTCTTGGTAAAATCAATATTTCTTGTGTTGGCTTCTAATTTAGACTAGTGAAATCAATTATTTTTAAAATTGTATGTACACCATAACAAAATGAAAATATTAAAAGGAATCACACACTGCACATATCACTTTTAGTAGTAATTTATTGTATTTTATCACCAACCATTTCTTGAGATCTAGTGACGGTGGGTTTCATCTCCATTCACCAATATCTACCCCTAGACACCTTAGAACACCCCTGAGCAAACTTGCAAGATTTCATCACCAGTAAGAATCTCATTACCCATCCAAGCCATAGTATTCACCCAATTTAATTCAAATTAGTGCATTGAAACACAAAGCCAAAAAAAGAGAGAAACATTAGCACGAGATAATCAAATAATTAGATAAAACACATTTTTATTGCATAAACATAGGATTGGATTGCCTATTTCATTTTGTGAGTTTTTCATTCCATATTTTATTTTTAGTATATTTTATATTTAGTTCATTATTTTATGGTATTAACAAGAAATTAAGCTAAAATAATGAATCAAATATCCATTAATAAAACCACTTCAGCAATGGAGTGTTCATCACCACCTTCCACAACCACTTCCATGATCAATCCCCCTAGTGTGATACATGCAGGTCATATAGATTTTTTTGCAGGTCCCTCACACACTATGTTATCCATATCATTTCATATAGCCATGCCCAAAATAGAAGCATATTCACCAACAATTGACCATAAAATCACCCACATAGACATGGCATGAGTTGAAGCTCTTTTGAAATCCACTAACTATGTCTTAGAGTTAGTCCCCAAATCACCTAGGGATGATCCTTATTTACAATATGAACTTATCTCCTCCCAAACTTCAAGCTTTTCCCAGGTGTACAATAACCCTATTTTTGAGGTATCTGTTGCATCTTCCCAATATTTTTCCATACCACAATCATCATGTACCCAAAGCATATCCATCCCATCCTCATATACCTCAGTCTATGGTAATCCCTTTCTTGAAGCACATATTATTATTGCTTCACAAGTGCCCACATCCATGCCATCTAATGTCTCCCATCAAGTTACAATTCCCATTGCAACTTACCCCCCACTTACCTCATCAATACCATCCACATCCACTCCATAAAATACTGACATGGAAATAAATAAAACTTGGGAACATCTAAAAAAATTGCTTAAGAAGTGATAGAACACTCAAAAAAAAGTTTAGGTGATCAACCCTAAGCTTCAACCTATTTCCACTCAGCCCATTTTTGTTAGCTAAAGTCCATCTTGGGTGCCACAAAATTCTATGGTTTTCATTCCAACACCACCATCAACCCATACCCATTCTATTCCCATTGGCAAACCTATCCAAAATCCTCATACATCATCTTATTTTCTTTATTCACCATCATTTCTTCACCAACATCATCATCATCAATTTCAATCTACACCCCCCAGTTCATCACTCCACCAACAACACACTCAATCTCATCCATTCATGAATATAGACACCACATCTCAATACACTCAACAAGGAAACCAATGTCAACACACTTTAATTTTGCAATAGATTTTAACTCGAATCACTAACATTGAGTTACAGTTAAGTCATCATCAATGTCATCATCATTCATGTCAACAATCACAATAGCAAAATTTAGTTTCACAATCCACATATTAGGTTACAATACTTGTACCATAATTTCAACATGCAACACAATTAGATAAATGCACCAAGAGTCCTAGCTCCATCAATACTACACGGTGATTTCATAATATTATTCAACCATTTTTGAAGGCTTTATGAAGCACAAGAGATTGTACTTCCAAAAATCAAATCAATTGATCTTAACAAGCCACATTGAAAGAATTATAAGAAGCACTTGTATTATCCTTATCATCATCAACCATCATTATACATTTAAAGACATTGTCCAAGATCTTATTGATAGGAATTATTTCCCACAAACAATCCATCCAACCCATCTTATCAGGACATTGGTACCAATTCAATCATCAAGAATTATGAGGATTCTCAAGATATCACATCATCCCAAGAAAGCTACTTTTGCATCAGGCTAAACTAGGTGTCTTGTATTTTTGCACCGCATTGTGTATCACACAACACAATACAAAAAGAGGTACCTGTAGGCACCAAAATATAACCACTTATCATCCATACATAGTTTATTGCCACATTTACCCATTATTTATATATATTTACATATAGTATGCATTTAAAATATTATAATATATATATATATATTATATAATATATATATATATATATATATATATATATATATATATATATATATATTTATATGAATGAATCCCAGCCCTCCATCATCATCTAATCCCAATCATCCATCCATATTAATCCATGTCACATACCTAGATTTAATATCCACCCTCCATCGTGTTTTAATCTTGACCACACAAATTGTGCCGTTGAAATCCTAACATGACCTAGGGAATATTATAAAGAGGATTAATTTTGACTACTAAAAGGTAAATTTTTCATAACACTTTTGGAGTCTTAAGATTCCTAAAAATCTATGGATTCTCCCTTGCATCCTCACCTTCTCTTTCACTTGTCATCACCTCTACATCCATTGATACCCACTTTGTGTGAACCAAATTTGGTTCTACCACATTCCTTGGAACCCCCCAAATGCCCTTATAAGTTTTATCATATGTATGTGGGTGCTTACCGAGTACCCATGAGTGTTTCCTATCCTGTCAAGTACCCTTTCAAGTATGTTGAGTGTCTATAGGTATTTACCAAGTGCTTGTGGGTGTTTCCCATTTTACCGAGTGCCCATGGTCATTTCCTGAGTGTCTGTGAGTGTTTCTCATTCATAGTTCTATAGATATAAAGCCCTTCATGTGTCGTTAGGGTGATATGCATACCAAATGTATACAGCAACAATGAATACATAAGAGATAAGTTAGTATAGATAAGGTAATAAATTTTTATTACATTTAATTTTAGTATTTTCATATTTTTTCATAGTATTTTTATTCTACAACTAGGGTTTGTTGTTTCATGTCTAAGGGTATCATGCAGTGGAGCCTTCACAATTGCTACTAATCCTTTGTTTTTAATTTTTGTGTGGATATGGGAAGAATCTATATTCATTTGGAAGCTATTGAAGCACTTGAGTGGTCTGGTCTAGGATATCTAAGCCCATTCATCCTACCATTGAGATCGATTCAAGCATAAAGACACCCTCTTATTTGTTAGCTAGGGTTTAGAAAAATCCTAGCATATTGAAATTATTGTATTAGATAATAAAGCATTCTAAAATCCTCTATCTAGGGTGCACTAGGTTGTAATATCAGAGATCTACTAGCATTAAGAATAAAAATTTATTTATGTGCAATCATTTGTGTTTATTCTACTTTTTTCATTCATTTTTTTAAATATATATTTTGGTGTTGTTTGATTTTGCATCTATAGGGCTATTATTGGCCCATGATGGAGAAATATTATTACTCATATGTCAAGAAATATGTCAAGTATCAACATCATGCTAATATCACACACTTACCATCTCAGGCCTTGCAACCAATTCAATCAGCTTGGCCTTTTTCTAAGTGGGGATTCAATCTAATCGGGAAGATATCTCCTTCTTCGAACCACCGCATGTTCATCATAATGACCATTGATTACTTTATTAAATGGGTGGAAGCAATCCCTTTGACCTCTATGATTGGATCTCGTATTACAGAGTTCATACTCCATAATATTATGTCATTTTGGTATTCCATACAAAATAATATTGGATAATGGGACTTCATTCAAGAACAAATATGGGTGGGCTTTAACATCCAAATATAACATTCAAAACAACTTTGAAACACCTTATTATCTACAATAAAATGGGTAAGTAGATGCCTCTAATAAAATCATAGTTGCCATATTGAAGAAAATTGTTAAGGAGAATCATAAGGATTGGCGCCTTCAATTACCTCTAGCTTTGTGAGCTTATCACACTAGCATTCAAAATCCCAGTGAGAAACCCTATTTTTGCTAGAAAATTGTGTTGAGGCCATTATGACCTTGGAATTAGAAATTCCATCATTGTGAGTCTCATTGAAATATTTCATTGATGATGACACTTTGTGACAAGCTCACCTTGATCAATTGACCCATCTTGATGAACAATGAGTGAATGCTCTTGAGAATCTCCATGCTTATAAGGATCATATTAAATGATTTTATAATACTAAATTCCATCCAAGAGACTTTAAGGTTGGGATTTTGTGCTTAAATAGAACCAACAAAACTCAAACATACCACCTCATCTACAAGATAAGTTTATGGCCAATTGGTTAGGTCCCTTTGTCATCACAGAGAAGATAGGACCCAAAAATTATTGCCTAACTTTACTAGAAGGTGTTGAATATCCTGAGCCTATCAAAATTTTTAATTTATGGATATTTTAAACATAGATCATAAAACAACCAAAATGACAAAAATAAAAAATAAAACATTAAAAATTCCAAACAAATCAAAAAACATTAAAACACAAAATAATTCAAAACATTAAAATACAAAAACATTTGAATTTCATCATATGCATTCATTAGTTGCATTGCATTAGGCATATTCATCCATTGCATTTGCACTAGGATAGGTTGTGTCTACATTCTTATGAATGAAACCATGTATTTTTTCAATCATGAATCCACATATCCTTAACATTCATATTTCATTGTGAGTAACTGTGTTTTTTAACATAACTTATGAGTTGCTATCGGGTGTATACTAGGGTTTTTTGGTCATTCAACCATCCCTAGTTATATTTTCAGATTTTGTAGAAAGCTATCTTGGATTTTATAAGGTAAGGTTTAGTTTTTATAGTACCTTGCATATATCAAAATTTTAACACCATTTAGACATTAACAAGCCTAGTTTGAACAAGGAAGGATGACACTACAAAGTGGTCCTTGTCACCTTAAGTGAAATGTTTTCCTTGCTCATATTATTATGTGCATGGTTTAGAATGCTAAATATTTATAAAAGGACAAGCTCCCCCCTAGCTAAACAATCCCTTGCTCTCTCACAAAACTAGAAAAATTCCTAAAACAATGCAATATAAATAGTGATTTTCATCACTACACAAATCCCTTGCTCACAAAACAATACAAAAAAATAAATAATGGTTTTCACCATTAAGCATGGGCAAGTATCCCAAGAAATAAAAATAAAATAAGGGAGTAACATACTTGAATCCTTAGAATATTCAGTATGCAAATGCCATGGGGTGATCTCCATTACAAGAATGGATTGAATGAAACCCACCTGGTAATGGAGTAGCCTTACACATGGTGATATGTATGTCACATTAGTGAACTTCTCTTGTACAGAAAAATTTTAGCTTATGGATGAACTAGCTTTAGGTGGCTTGTATTGCCTAGTAGTCTAATCTAATTGTGTCTAAACTTAGGATCATGATGACCATAGGGTAATCCTCATTACAACAATGGGTTGCATGAAACCTGCCTAGCAATGAGGTAGACTTATACCTCATCTAATAGATTCACTTTGCACACATAAGGATAATGAATATCATAGTATTTTTAACAGGCTTGTATCCTTCAAGAGTCTTGTGTAGTCATTATACAAATTTTTGATCAATCAACTAGAGTGTTTGAGTCTCATGAAAAACCTTAAAATATCCCCTATAACAACAAATAACCTCATAAAATAATCATATTTTTCCTTATAAACTTTTTTTTATTAAGGGGTCTTCATAAAATAGGATAGATACTAAACGGTTATCACCAATGATATTTAGACAGCCACTGACTAATTTATGCATACATTTTAATTTGTAGAAGTTTATAGAGAAAGCCCCTACATATCACATTAATCTCATATCACATATGGATATATAAATGATTAGTTCTTATGATAAAAGTTAATATTTTCATTCATGATTTTGATACATTCTAAAGTGTCTGCCATTAGTTTGTTAAAACACAAATTAGATTTATTCATTATTTTTTTAAGTGATTAAAGCATATAGGTACATGTGCATTAGACCATATGCATGAAATTAATCCATTATATCCACCATATCATATCACAAAAATTAAATGCATCATCAATTAAACAAATATAAACATGCATTTAACATCTAACTATTACATCCATATAAACATACATAGTAGCACATCCATACATCTAGATCATATAATCTAATCATACATCTATCATATAACCATTGCATGCCATTAGTATTTTACATACATATAACATAATCACATCATCATATAAGCATAACATACATCAATGCATCCATGAACATAAATCAAGACCATGACACATAATAATCCATAAAAGGATACCATATGTGTGTGTGTGTGTGTGTGTGAAAATAGAGTACATCATGGTACGAACTTACCCATAGGCTACAAATATGTAGGTCCTTAGACCTTAAACTCAAAAATAATAAATACATGATGCAATCAAGTGGGGCATGCACCCCTAAAGTCACCTCCACCCTCAGTGGAAGGTGATGCCTTCACGTACTTCAATGATAGTTATATAACTCCTTATTCACTCATACAAAAACAACACAACAACATAACTCGAAATAAACAACTGAATAATAATGCAGTAAATGGAATACAACTAAATTAAATCATACTACTTCAACTCTTAAGGAGGTATGGTCCTCACCACTCATAGGGCTCAGTCCTTGCAAGAGCAAATGAGTAAAATTCGATTAAGATGATTATTTTAAATCAAACCTAATCTATTAAATAATGAAATAAAATTATTCAATTGGAAACCTAACATAGTCAACTATGTTAGGGTTGTAACATGGATCCCCTCCTTGGAAAGCTTTGTCCTCAAAGCTGGAAATTTCTAGAAAATACTTTCAGGTTTTCGTGTAGCATATTCTTCAGGTAGGTCCTACAATTTGATGAGGAATTCTTGGATGTGACGAGATCTCAACATGCATGTTCTTATTTGTAAAATTGCTTCAAGTTAGAGATATATACATTATTCTTCATCGAGTACTGGTAATTATGACTGAGATTATACTTTTTGGATGATCACCTTCTTGAGACAGGAAACATGAAATACTAGATGTATACAAGATGAGGAAGACAACTCTAGTTGATATACCACTTCTCCAATGCAACGCACGATTTTGTAAGGGCCATAAAATCTTGGAGCCAAATTTTGACTGGTCTTGATCTTCAATGATAATTTTTTGTAGGGTTGCAAATGTAGGAACACCATATCATCAATATTGAATTGTCTTTCTAAATTGTGTGTGTCTCATTGCTGCCTCATACGATTTTGTGCTTGAGCCAAATTGTCTTTGAGAATGGTGAGCATGGACTATCGGTGTTGAAACTAGTCATCTACTTGGGCTACTTTGGAAGATCCTGGTACATAATATGCTATTTTTGGTGGCTTAATTCCATATAACGCTTCAAATGGAGACATCTTAATAGAATAATGGTACAAATTGTTGTACCATGATTCTACCAAGGAAAGCCAATGACTCCATTGATATTGTTTATCTTGAACAAAACATCTTAGGTAGGTACCCAAGCATTTGTTAACTACCTCAGTATAGCCATCTATTTTTGGATTGTATTTCGAGGACATATTTAATTTGGTACCACTAAGTCAAAATAATTCTTCCCAAAAATTGCTAGTAAATATGGGATCACAATCACTTACAATATTTTTTGGTATTCCATGCAATTTGAAAATTGAGTCAATAAATACCTTAGCCACTTTGCTTGCTGAAAATGGATGTTGTAGAGCCTAGAAGTGAGCATATTTGGAGAGGTGATCTACTACCATGAAAATTACTATTTTACCTTCTGATTTAGGAAGACCTTCAATAAAATCCATTGAAATATATTACCACTAACGATCTAGAATGGGTAATGGTTGAATAAACCCTAGTTATTTGACTATTTTGCCCTTATTGCATTGGAAAAATTCACATTTAGCCACCCATTGTTTGACCTCTACCTTTAATCCCTTCCAACAAAAGGATTGTTTAACCCACATATAAGTTTTCAAAAAACCTAAAAATCATGCAGATGGAGAAGCATGTGACTCATATAGAATCCTTGATTTGATTGTAGAAGTGTATGGGATGTAAATGTGATTCTTCCTTCTTAACAACTTGTCTTCATATGAAAAAAGAGGATTCTTGGATGAACGTAACAAAAAATCTTGAATTATTTGAGCAGTTTTTGTATTGGACGACCATTCTTCCTGTAGCTGAGATGCCCATTGAGAACAAGGACCTGAAATAGCATTAATAACCACTTCATATTCATATTTTTATGATAATGCATCTACTGCCACATTTTATTTACCTTTATTATACTTGATAATGAAATCATATCCCAATAATTTTGTTAACCACTTGTTTTGTTTCAGATAAGAAAATCGTTATTCAATAAAATGCTTAAGACTACTATGATCGGTTTTAATAATGAAGCAACTACTTAGTAAGTAGTATCTCCATTTCTCCATTGCATGTAGGATAACCAAAAATTATTTCTCATATGTGGATATTCCCACATTTTTTCCCAAAATTTGTTTACTTTCGAATTCCAAGGGATGACCTTCCTGCATTAATACTACCCCAATACCTATTTCTAAAGCATCACATTTGATTACGAATGGTTTATGAAAATCTAGAGTTGTAAAAATTGGAGTAGTACACATTGCTTATGTGAGAGCCTCAAAGGCTTCAGTGGCTAATTCTAACCAATGCAAGATGTCCTTTTTTTAAGAGTTGTGAGAGGAGCTGCAATTTTACCATAGTTATGCACAAACTTGCAATAGTAACCAGTGAGACCCAAAAAACCATGAAGTTTCTTGATGGTTTTAGGTAAGGGCCAATCCTGAATTACCTTTATATTATTAGGTTCCACTTTAATACCTTTTTTAGAAAATATATGACCTAGGAACTCAACTTATTGAAAACCAAAAGAGCATTTAGAGCACTTGACAAACAATTTTTCCTTGTGTAGTATATGAAGCACCCTTCCCACATGCAACAGATGATCCTTCCATGATTTACTATATATGAGTATGTCATAGAAGAAGACTAGGACAATTTTGTGAAGGAATGGATGAAACACATGGTTCATGATACTTTGGAATGTGGATGGGGCATTAGTGATATCGAAAGGCATGACCAAGAACTCATAGTGACCTTCATGAGTACAAAAATCTATTTTGGGAATATCATCTTCCCTAACTCTTATTTGGTGAAACCCAAACCTCAAATCCAATTTTGTAAAAAATTTTGCACCATGAAGTTCATCTAGTAGATCATAAATGATAGGTAAAGGAAATTTATCTTTGATGGTGATTTTATTAAGGGGGAAAAAATTCGAACACACCAAAAATTATCTTTACGATGGGCAAAAACTACTGGTGAAGAATAGGGACTTACCTTCAGGCTATAGGATCTATGCCCGGAAGGAGGATGGGAAAAGGATGTCACGGTACCTCGGACTGAGAGGACTTTGCGAAGGTCTCGCATCTCAAGGGAGGTGTATTTGGATGATTTTTCGATGGATGGTGGGTTCACCAGGAAACATTTAATGGCAGTTTCCACGCCTAGGTTTGGAATGTGTTTTTATGTGTTCATTTTTAGCCTTAAACATTCAAAAATCTAGGTTTGGCCAAATGAGTCTAAATTAATCTATATGAAAATACAGATTTAATGAATACAGAGAACAAATTTAAGACAAAAAATAGAGAAATTAAGGAAGAATAAGAAGAATACCTGATCCGGATGTTTGATGGAGATTCTGATGTTTGAAGCAGTCAGGATCGTCTGGGATTCAACAGAATCGTCTGAGATCAGAAAAGATCATATGAGATCAGACACGATCATCTGAGATCTGATGAATTCGTAGACAAATTTGTTAGAGACCTACAAACAGAAGAGCAGATGCAAAATACATAGAATTCTACTGTGCTAATAGAGGAAAACAACACAAAATGATAGTATGAACACTAGAAAACAATTATGAACAAAAATTCAAACAAATTATGATGTTCTAATGATAAATTATGATCTTATCATGCAAGTTAAGCTATATGGGTGAACTCCAAATGCAAAATAGTAAGAAATAAGGATAAACTAACTAAAATGTAGAATAAAACAACGAAAGGAATAAGAGAAAGCGCAAAATCTGGGCACTGATTGCCCCTAATGCAGATTGCAGTCGAAATCATCTGGAAGTGATGAAATCATCTCGAATTACGATAGGATCATCCGAGATTTGAATGAGATCATCTGCGATGATCTGAGCGTGCTTCGATTGAAGATCAATGAGGTCCTTGCAAGAAAACTTCAAAATAACAAAGGCAAAATAATGTTCTAGGTATTCTAATGCATACAAAATCAAGTTATAGGGAAATTAAGCCAGGGGTTTGGAGGGGAAGGTCCTAATGATTAAATAGGCTTAGGGGAGAAGTTAGGAGGTTATATATCATCCCTATTTGGGAGATCTCCAATGAGGGAGGGTCTCTAACGACGTAGAAACGCTTCTGCCCAGATTAGAGGCCCGTTGGAATAGAAGCTAATTGTGCAAAAATAGTTTTGCGACAAGATCATCTGGATGTCCTAGCCCAGACGAAATCGTCAGATTTGGGGTGATATCATCTGATTGGCGATAATATCGTCAAATGATCAAAACAACCTCTAAAAATGGCACAGAAAAGGGGGAAACGGATTACCCGATGGTTAACGGGCGATTTGGGAGGTTAAATTTTGAATTTAAATTATTTACTAAGGTGAATGTAATTATTATAATTTTACTGCGCCAATTTTAGGGTGCTACATTATTTAATAAATCTGGCCGAGATTGGCACATCCAATTATATCTTGCTTTGTGGGATTATCGAACTAGCATTCGCACTCCCACGGGCACTTCAAATTTTATTTTGGTTTATGGTGCTAAAGCTATTTTTCCCTTTGAATTAGACGTTCCTTCTTTGGCTCTACTACTTCAAGATACTGAAGTAGGAGATGAATATCATGCTGGAAAATTTAGTCAGCTAGAACTCCTAGATGAGAAGCACATCAATGCTTTGGAACATATTCATGCCTACCAAAACAAGCTCAAGCGAGCATACCTCAAGAAAGTTCATCATCAATCCTTTGATATCGGTGACCTTGTATTGAAAGAAAATAAAAAAAACACTAATGCAACTAAATATCTTAAAGGTAAATTTGAACCTAACTGGCTTGGGCCATATATCATCACTGCTAAATTTGGATCAGGAGCATACCGATTGGCTACATTAGATGGTAAATATCTTAAAGAACCTATGAAAATTATGCATCTTAAGCATTATTATGCATAAAATTTGGTCATTTCATCATGGTATATATTGTTATTTTGCATATTGTTTCATTTTCGTCATCCATATAAAAATTTCAACAAAAAAAAAAACAGTAATAGTATTTATTCTTTCCATTCATAAATTAAAATCAAAATATAAAAACTTCAAAATCATCAAAATCTTCAAAAACATCTTTTATTTTCATACTCGTAAATTCTTGAAGTATTGCAGTTATATTTTCAATTATTTTGGATAAATTTGCATTTATTTGGAATCCCACACTTTCACACTCACATGAATAAATATCTTGATTTTATTTGGTATGATTATTAATCTCTCTTATATCAAAGTCCACATTTGAATTAAATAAATTTTTGAGCATAGAGAACTGATCTTGTTATTTACTTAAACCAAGCATATCTTTTCACATTAAAATGATTTCATTGCAAATTCGATATGATGCTACATAGTAGAAATGGTTTCTTGAGCAAAAAGTTTCCCCTGCTATCCTATCATGCACATGGTCTAGAATCTTTGCGAATTGGCAAAAGTACAAGCTCACCCCTACCCGAATAAAAATCCCTTTCTCTACGACCAATCCGAGCAAGTATCCCTAGCATAGGAAGAAAAAGAAAAGTCAAATAAAATGAGAAAAAGAAAAATATCATTTTGTACCATCGCAACAATATTTCAGCATTATCTTAGTTCCAAGAAAAAATACAAAAAAAAAAGAAAAAAAAAAAGCAAAAAACAATAAAATCCCTTTACAGGCGGTTTGTGCCCAACACGCTTGGCCTTGGGTAATCCCTAGTGTGGTGATATGTCTGTCACATTAGAGACCTTCTTTTGTACAAACCTGTGTCGGCTTATGGATCAGCTAGCTCTTGATGACCTAACTTACATAGTAGTCTGGTATAGTTACATGCATATAAATCATGGTCAATGAACACTTATTTGGTTAATTCAAATTACTTGTATCAAATTATCTTGCTCAAAATTGGTGAATGAACAATACAATTGCACACACATTTGTATTTGAGAGATTTTGTATCATTATGATAAATCAAGATTAGTAATGAACTCACATTTGCACATGAGGGTTCCTTATAAATCTACATTTTGTCTTTAAGATAATTTAAAATATCTCTGCAATTCTTTTAGAACCATTTCATCTTCTTATTTAAGAACATTTGCTTAGCATCAAAATAGTTAAATATATTTCTTTCCACAAATCCAAAAAATTTCTTTCACAACCATCTTCAAAAACCTAGTAAATAAAGTCATGTTTATATATTATTCTTTTCTGTTTATCTCAAAAATAAAAAAATCAATCATGCAATAACACTAAAATATCAATTTTCTTCTTTGGATTTCATTTCAAACCATTGTTCTAATTTTATTTTCCCATCCATTTTTAAATTCATAAAAACTTATGGCTTACATCATTATGTTACACAATTGTGCTTTAAAAGGAATGCAAATTTTTCTATTTCATTTCATTATGTCAAATATTCCATTTTGCAACCATGGTATAATTTCTAAGGAATTGTTCAAAATTTTATCACACTTAGGAATTTATGCCTAGCAAAAATCATATTTATTTTAATATCTCATGCATAATATTTTTATGAAAATCTGAAAACAAATCATCACCATCATAATTTTTCATCATCACAACGCAAAGTCTTAAGACAGTCTCTTAAGAACTCTTTTTCTTTTAGCAATATTTCTATACTGGGATTAGCTTGATGACCTAGCGAGTGACGACTCCATGAAATGGTCTATAACAGTGATAATGTCCTTTGAAATTATTGTTAGAAGTCTCTTTATTTTTCATCAAATTACACCAAAACAACCATTTTTTACATCAGATTATTCCATTTAAATTTTATGGCATGAAATAAAATTATAATTTATTTCCAAATGACATAATTACATGAATAATTAATCAACAAATCCAAAATTAAAGCATCATACAATATATAACAAGTCATATCATCAAAAATACCATCTATATATATATCAATAAATTATGTACATCATTTGGATTGGTATGCCACAATCAAATACCCTGGCATACTCAATCCCCTAAAAAAGTAATAATAATATATACAATTTGCAGTCTGTAGTAGCTACCCTTGAGAACCCTCGAGCTCTCAGCCTCATCTCCTCTACCGCCCTGAGGTGGAGGAGGTGGTCCCATAGAGGTTCGTGTTGTGTCTCGGGTCCTCGTCATCGATCATGAGGATGTCCTTGATGATCCCATCATGACCGGCTCTACAATGGGGGCTGGCAATGGTATCCTCTGGTCCTCTAGAACCACATGGTAGTACAACACCTGGTAGAACATGGTCTAATAAATAGCCCACACTAGATCCTAAGTGCTCACCCCTCCGTTCTGAGCCTTGAGCTGTGTAGCCTCATCTTGTAGTGTCTGCACCTAAGCCCAGAGAGCCACCATCTCACTGCTCTCCCCTACCTCAACACCCTTGAACTTATCAGGTGATGGTGGCATCTCCCCCTATTGAGAAGGGAATCTCTCCTCCCTCCTCCCTGTCTGCTGTAGCCTTTGTGGAGCCTGTACCATCCTCTGGCATCTCTCCTACGAAGATCATTGTTGCTCTCTCCCTCTATGACCTCGTGCTACCTCAATAGTAGCCTGGCATTGCCTCCCCATCCATCGCATAATCGTATGCATCAAACCATGTGCCCTTGTCATCCGAGGAGGGCAGATGCCTGCATACTAGGGATCGTATATGTCGATAACCCCAGCATCGTCTCCATCCACTGGTAGGAGGGGTATCATCTGTGTCCTAGCTCCAAAATAATTGCATATCTAGAGCCCCGCTCAGTGTAGTACTATCACAAAAAGTTTGAGAGTACTCGTCATCCCTAAGAGAAGGGATCCCTTGCTAAAGACCGAACTACCACAAAACTCGATCATAGCGATGGAGCTCTACCTCTCTCTGCTCCATCCTCAGCCAATAGACTTGTCTGATGTGAGCCAACTCTTGTTCATCCTCTCCCCACCCTGGGTGCTCTCTCCATGGCCTCTAGGTGATACGGTCTAGGATTAGGTCATCTAGCAACCTCCATGACATCGATAGATCTATCCACTACTGTGACCCTCTCTATAGCCACCAATAGAAAACCTAGGGTCTCTCTCGATCAACCCCTATCAGTGGGAGTCCTACCAACCTCCGCACTGCGATGTGCTCCCAGCACCAAACCTATAGTAGAGATGTCAAAACTAGACATCGACCTCCTTTATATACGACCCCATGCAGGATCCTATACAAGTGGCATAGTATAAAGCTGCCCCATGCAAATCTATACCCATGGTCTCTCATGTCACAAACCACATATGAAAGAATCCAGGGTAATCTGCACCCGCTCTGGTGGCACAACAGTAGACCACCCACTATCCCTGCCAAAACCTGAGTCAACTTAGATGCCCCAGGCATCTGCCTCAGTGACTCGATGTTCACTCCACCCTTCTCCAAGGTGAAGCTCGGGTCTTCGCTTAGCCTCATCATAGCCTGGCCCTAATTAGCCACAAGAGTCATCAACCGTCACTGTATGGGGATCCTCAATATCCTCCATACGTCCTCTAGTATGGGAGCCATCTCCCCTGTCAGTAACTGGAAGTAGGATGACCCCATAAACCACCTCTCTGCTAGGGCTGTCAGTAGTCCCATGTCTGTCGATACTTGTGGCATCTCTGCCACATGCTGTAGTCTGACCTATGCTAGTCGATATTGCTTTGCCTGGTCGAGTGCGACCACATCATCCCTCAGCCCCCCGTATTTCCACTCTTGACTCTTTAGTAATCCCATCTGCAAAACAAACAATAAAACAATAAAATTCATTAATAAACCAATTATTAAAATCAATTAAATACAATTCAAACAAGCTTAATTTCATAAAAATAATGATATCGTCCACCATTGGATGATATCGTCCCAAATTGGGAAAAATTGTCCTTGGTAGGATGAAATCATCTTTGATTTCACAACTTGGGGATAGCCCCCTGTTGGACGGGATCACCCCTAGTTCACTGATTTTGCCCTCGGACGAAATTGACGATCTAGGGATGATTTTGATGAAATGAAGATGATTTCGTCCCAACGTCGTCGACGGCCTAAAAATGGCCGTGATGCCCCAAAACAGTCAAAATTTAAAACAAAAAATTGCACAAATCAAATTCAAACATAATTCACTAGGATTAGATCCTTACCCATAGCCCGCGTCGGACCTCTGTCGATCGATGCACTGTCTCAACCATTTTTGGATGATCCTATCATAGATCGGTGACGATTTCATAGGATTGGAGGCGATCTTGAATGCAATCTATATTGGGGGAAATTAGAGCCCGAAGTTTGCATTTATTTATCTTCTCTCTTCATTTCTTTATGCATTAACTTATTTTATTCTATTTTTGCATCCTGGAGTTCATCTCATTTAGCATAGATGCATGATAAAGTTAAAATATATTATTAAATTGATGCATTTCATTTTAATTGCTATCTGAATCTATCATTTAGGCAAATTTACTATCATTTCTATCATTTCCCCTTGCTTTTATAGTTGCATTTTTTGGTTTTTGGTATCTGTTTTTGTGACTGCAGGTTTTTGATGAATTCGTCTGATGCATTCATCAGATCGATGATGATCTCATCTGATCTCAAATGACCGACTAATATCTGAGATGATTCTATGCAATTTCAAATGATTACGTACGATTTGAGACGATTTGGACTTCTACAAACCTCAAAATCTTCATCAGACATCCAAAATCGAGTATATTCTATCTTATTTAGCATACTTTCTGTGTTTAGCACTTATTCATGTAAATCAGCATTGGCATATAGAATAGCTTAGATTCATCTTGGCCAAACCTAGGAATTGAATGATTAAAGTACAAAATGAACACATCAAACCTACTCTCAACCTAGGTGTGGAAACTGCCACTCAAAATTTTCCTGGTGAACCCACCATCCATCAAAAATTCACCCTTATATCCCTCCCCCAAGATGCACGACCTTCAAAGAGCCTCTTAGTCCAAGGTATTGTCCCATCCTTCTCGCATCCCCCTTCTCGACGTGGATCCTATAGCCTGAAGGTAAGGATGCAAAAAAATTGGAGTGATACAAACACCAACGGACCAACACACGATGACTATAATGGCACTATAACTGACTCTTTCAATGACCTAAGTGATGTGATAGAAGACAACAAGGGGACATGATAGCTAGTCTAGGAAACACTATGGACATGTGACAGCGAAGGAACACAAAAACAAGGGGACACGATAGCTAGTCTAGGAAACACTATGGACATGCGACAGTGAAGGAACACAACAACTAGGTGAAACGAAGGATATGAAAATATGCTACACAATGTAGGACATTATGGAATCAGGGGATAGGAAAGGATGCTATAAAAACCCAGGAACCTTAGACACTACAATATGACCAACAACCGAAGTAATGAAACTAATTTGTGAGAGGGAAAACTAACTGGCATGATCAGAGTCATGATTAAATAGACACAGAAAACATATTTTAAATGTTCCCTTTGCCCACCCCACACTAAATGTAGGATAATTTCCCTTTCTTTAAATGAAAAAATAATAATTTTAGCACTAACCTTACATTTTTTGGTGATTGAAATTTAATTCTTCTCTTTATTGGCCAACAGTTTTTGGATGTGACTGTGCTAGTTTTAGAGGTTTGCTATGGTGTATTGAATGGCAATGGAGTGCATATGCTTCTAATTTTTATCTAACCTTTCACTTCCCTTGGGTATGTGTGGAGTATTTGCTAGAATCCACTTAAATTTGACATCTAAAACTTAAACAACAGTGCCTAGTAGTGTTTATCGCAAGCAACTATTGCTTGGTGTGCATATTTTGGGTTGTGTTTGTGACTCTTGATGTGCAAAATATCTACAAAAATATTAGGTGCGAACCACAGTTCCTGTGATTTTTTACCATTAGCACTGTAGCTGGAGCGTGCATCAGTGAATGGTGAGTATAGCAGCCTATATTTTATATTCAAGACCAAACCATATAATACAACTTGGAAGGCAATGTCTTCACGTAATTCAATGATAGTTATATTGTTCCTTATTCATTCATACAAAAATAGCACAACAACATAACTCAAATTAAATAATTAAATAATAATATGATAAATGGAATATAACTAAATTAAATCTGATTCCTTCACCTCTTAAGGAGGGTTGGTCCTCGCCACTTAGAGGGCTTAGTCCTTACAAGAGCAAATGAGTAAAATTTGATTAAGATGATTATTTTAGATCAAACCTAATCTATTAAATAATGAAATCAAATTATCCAATTGGAAATCTAATATAGTTAGCTATGTTAGGGTTGTAACACTCAACCCCATATCTGTGAAGCTATCTAGAGCCACTACTTATCTATCTCATTGATCAAGAAGTTTACCTATGACTGGGCTGCACTGATGGCTATCTAGAATCACTATGCCTGCTCTACTGGGAGCCCCCTACTATAGACCTATTTATAAGACTACCCCCACATAGCCTAACTTGAGTCACCAAGGCAATAGTGTATGTTGTATTTTCTATGAATTGAGCTGAAGTCTCCTCTACGAGGCTCTACTGTATATTGATCTATGTGTCATCACCTAATTCTACTAGCCCTTGAGTGGATGGAGTAGAAGGTGCATGCTAACATGTAGTAGTAGTTGCTAGCTAATGTAGAGAGTATCATAATATGCTATCTTAGTATCCCTCTCATATTTCATAGTTGTTAGTTGTGTACATAGATTTTCCATCACCATTGTAGCTATATCCACTTGAGCCTGAAGGAGAGCTCTTTCCTTAGCATATTCCTGCCGCTACTGTTATCTAGTGCTAAGTTAACTCTAGGTAATCACAAGACTAGTATCCCACTTCACAAGCTGCATTTGTGAGGTCTATAGCTATGCTTGTACACTTTGCAATTATGCCTATAGTTGTGTCACTTCATCCAATGGGTCATCCTCCTCACCCTTATCCTCTACCTAGGTCTCATTTGTCTGACCTGCAATTTATCCCCACTCATCCTCTATCTTGTAATGAAATTTTTGCTCATCATCACCTTCACCTCCTCCACTATCACTGCTACAGGTCTACTCATAGGATTACCACCATTCCATATCCAAGAGATCCACCAGGTATCATACTCAACACTAGTCCTTGGGTCCTCTAAGACAACCTCTACCATTGTAGGATCCTATGATAGTGCAACTACCTGACGTAACTCAAATTGTATCTCATCGTTGCAATGAGGATCGAGGAATATATCCTCTAGCATATCCTGAGCAATACCAAATTTTTGAGTCAGCTAAGAGCAATGAAAATCTGATAGTCCCATGACACCCAATGAGCCATCTACTACATATCCTATCCAGGTATTGTGTAGCCTCTAGTCAATCAAGGTAATACAAATATGGTCTCTATACAACCTGATCATGTTGTAATCCCTCTAGTGACCCTATGTAGTGGGCTAAAATGCCTCCATGTGGCTGAATTCGACCAACCTCCTCATTTCATGGCCACCATGTTTCATATCCAATGACATCATCCCCTAAATCAACTTAGGACATCAATAATCCAATGGGTCGATCTACCTAGATATATTCCCAAATCCAAATCTAGAGCAGAATATTGCACCCCAATCCCACCCATCATTGATGTTGTATCTCATACAACTCATCATATAGATGTGCTAAGAGAGTGCTCCTCCATATCATAATGATAGGTTGCTCTAGGTCTCACTCTAATAAGTCTTACACCATGTTAAAGAGGTTTCAAGGGAACCTCACTTCTTATGAGTCTAGAACATTGAATATGACATGCATCAATACTACTTGGCGATGAGAGAATATATGTACCTCATACCACTTACTGACTAGGACCTTGTCATGATCTATATTAGCCAACACCCTAAATTCATTGTAGAACCCTCGATTGATCTTGAATATGAGTAGAGGTAATGGTAAGTCCCTGAATGGGGATCTTGTAAATTTGGTAGACATCCTCTAATATCATAGTCATCTCACCAGTCAAGATATGAAATATGTTGGTCCTATTATCCCAATGATGAGATAGGTTTATGAGATAGTACTTATCTGGCATTACAGTTAGTAGGTGAATAACCTTTTTGAAGTTGATCACCTTAAACCAATCTCAGTCATCATTGTTGAGCACCTCTCATATATTTATGAATAGGTTAGGCTCCCTAGATTGAAATATCAAATTCTAACACCCAGAAACCCACAAATCAAAAACCAATAAACAAAATCCAAAAAAATAAAAACAAATCAATAAAAATATAAAAACATTAAAAAAATCAATAAAAATCCAAAAACATAAAAAAAAATCAATCGAAATCAAACAATATAAAAAATCCAATCAAAATCCAAAAACATTAAAAAATCAATCCAAAAAAAAGCATAAAAAATCAAACAAAAATTCATTTTTTTTTCATAAATTTGGAGGCCGCTCTGGGCCCTGATGGTCACTAGCCACTATTGTTGAACCCAAGGACAACCACCCCCAACGATCAAATTTTTTATCATTGGAATTTAACCATGGCTACCATTGCCCATGATGACCCCCTTCCTACCAGGTACGACCCTACAATGGCACCTAATTAGGGTATGACCCCATCCTAAAAATACCAAAAAAATCTAACCTACCCTTAAGCTAACCTAAGCTACATTCCTAGACTAGGGATGAGGTTCATTACCTATAGTTTAATGTGGTTCATTTAGCCCATTAATTAGTGAAGTTCATTTTAAATTTCATAATTCACGAGGGTCATATGGAGAGTCTACCTTAGGAGCTCTGGCTTCATTGCTCGTCGAAGCCTCAGGCTAATCTATCATAATGGTCTATCTCAATTTTGGTAGTATTATGTATCAATCTATTTCTCTCCTCCCTCAGATCTCACTTTTATCTCACTTTCAACTATAAAAATGACTTTTAAAATTGCTAAATTTGCTTTTATATTTTCTAAAATTTGGTAGTCATTATCCTAAAGTGTGGTTACATTTTAGCGTGACCATCATACCAATGATAGCCCTAAAATTTGTAGATTATTACTACTATACCCCAATATGACCTCCATATGGCCATAAATACAATCATTTTTTCAAGCACCGTGAGCTCCATTTTCAATATTTTATCACATCTACTGATCCATATTCATCAAAAAGTGTAAAATTTACCAAAAAATAAACTAAACAAAATTCCAAAAGTGCCTCAAACCTAGTAATTTACCCTATACACTTTGCGGTTGCAACGACTTGCTATCCATGCAATCTGGTAATATGAGTAAATTACGATAAGGTCATTTGAATCAAATCATTCATTTATGAATTGAAATATCTTCACTTCAATCCCCAAGAAGGTAATTGTGATCTAACTACTCCATAGGAATGAGGCGTTCATTTCATTCTTCTTTGAAATTTCATCAAATCATTGAATATAGTAATTCATAACATGCTTTAATCAAATTGCTATCATCTTGATTCCTTAATAAATCCATGTGGCTCGACTACTCCATGGGATAGAGATGTACAATTAATAATCATGGTTGAAATCATAGTTGTAACAAAAATTTACAAATGTTGTACCCTTTACCTCACCAACACAATTCATTTGCTAGGTTCTCAAAAGGTTGCACTCTTTGCCTTGCATTCATATATGAATCAACAAAACACTCTATCAGGTTCTCAAAAGGTTGTCCCCTTTTATAAAAGGTTACATCCTTTACTTGCATTCACATATCAATCAATAAGTCAATTTCTAGGTTCTCAAAAGGTTGTGTACTATGGGAAAATTGGAAGTCTTTTCAGCATTTATTCCTTGATTTCCTGGTATCCACATCCATCCTGAATGGGATATTTCAATTTTTCCATATTTACTGGGTTAAACCAGCTTCTATCTATGATTTATTCCAACAATGGCCCAACCCCTTTTCTAAAATTAGGCTAAGGTTCATGTGGAAAATTTATCTCCATAATTTCCTTTGGCAAATATGGTTGGATAGGAACCATAGAGCCTTATTTGAGTCCAGAAGGTCTCCTATGTCTATCACCAAAAAAATCCTAGCCTTTGCCAAATAGAATACTATATTACATCCCTTATCCTCTCATACAGTTTCTTCCAGTAAGAAGTCTTTAGGAAAATCCTTGAGTATCTCTTTAGAGGACACATCCAATCCAGGTCATCCTAACCTTAGATTAAATTCGAAGTGGATTCCCCCCCACTAGACTAGCTCAAATTGAATTTTGACGGAGTTGCCAAGGGTAACCCTAGCAGGGCTAGGGTAGGAGAAGTTATGAGAAATTATCAAGGTCACATTGTGTTTTATTTTGCAGAACATCTAGTCACCCAAACCAATAATGAACTCGAAGCTAGAGCAATGTGGAGAGGAGTGGTTTTGGCAAGGGAATTCCAAGGTAGACTGATAGTGGAAGGCGATTTGCTCAATATCATAAACCTACTAAGAAACAATACAAACTCCCCTTGGAGGATTTATGCCTGCATCAAAGAAGCGAGGATCCTACTAGGGTCCATAAGTGACATGGTAGTCCAACATGCTTTTAAAAAATCCAACAAGGTGGCAGACAAGCTGGTAAATCTAGGAGTGAATTTAGATAGTATAATTACATGGACCCAGGGAGTGCCATGTGATGTGGAAGTCCTAATTCAAAATTAACATAGATGACGTGGTTCATGAATGCTAGGGTAAAGAGCATATTTTCAAAATTTATCCAAGGTGGCCCTCATTTTTAGGCCCCAAGGAGGAAATGCCTTTTTTGGTCATTTTGGTTTGTCAGGTTTTTGTGAGTGGGCAACCTTGAAAAACATAAAATCAAGCATGCTTTTAATGGGCACATTGATAAGGCAGTTCACACTCACCCTAGGAGTGCTAATTAATGATGGACATGGTTCTGAGGTAAGCGGTTGAATGTCCCTTCTTACATTCTTACCAGAGTTACCTATCAAGGAGGCATAATTTTTTCTGCCATGCCTACCATTTCAAATCTATCCATGATTTCAAATATTGGGTATCTAGATAGTTACACTGCTTTGCATGCTGGCATGAGATTTTTTATGACTAAGGGAGCCAAGTGGATCTTCATCCAGGTGGACTCTAGACTGGCACACATCCCAATGCAAGGTACCATCATCCACATTAATTTACATTCGAGCCATGAGTGCATCCAAAAGTTTCTTCATCTTCCTATTAAAAGCAAGCTTTACATTTTTCTAGAGATTATTTTACTCATTACGAAGTCTAAGAGTAGTTGCCTCATGAATTTCCTCAAGGTTGATAGCAATTGTGAGTGTGAGAACACCATGACTTTTATTGAGCTGAGCTATGTTGATATGGAATCCCTGGTGAAATCCATTCTCACCGAGAGGGGTTTCACCCCATTCTTCAACCTATTTTTTGGGTCCAAGGATGAGATCACCATGGTAGTGTTGGAGTCATGGGATGGAGGTAGAGTGGTGGTTCAAGGTTGGGAATTTTTTATTGATGTTCACCTACTAGAAACTATCATAGGATAGGTGTCCAAAGGTAGGTCGATCCATAAGGAAAAATATAATTTGGAGGTGGAGTTAAAAGAATTCAAATACAACTCCAAGATTTACAAGGAAGCCAAGAATGGTCTATTGTGGACCGACCTCCCCACCCCATGGAATTTTGTTATGAAGAATGTAATGGAATTTATCACTGCTAAGGATCCTAGCAAGGTTCTCATTAGTTTTCATTATACCTTTATCAATTTATTTTGAGATGTAAACCCTATAAACATCTTCCATTTCCTATTAAACTCTATCAATTACACCATAAAATCCTGCAAGAAGAAGAAAGGGTTAGACCTACCTATCCACCAGGGCTTGTATAAAATTATTTATAGCCATGTTCTAGCCAATTCCCCCTAGAGTGAACCCCCCACCATTCCCCAAGGTGAATGTTTTAGAGTTAGGGATAGCCCCGGGCTTCCTAATCCATATGCAACATCCCCGTCAAAGAAAAGGGTGGTGGAGTTTCTAGCCAAAGGAGGGCCCACAAGAAAAATGCTAAAGATCAAAGACCATGAAGGCCCTACAAGATCTTTGCAATACCTAAAGAATAATAAAATATTTGGGACCTTGAATATCCTTGAGGTGGATTATGAGGATAAGGATCCTTCCAATATTGTCTTGAAGTGTTATGTCATTTCAACATCCTCAAACATCATCGAGTAGATGAAGGGGCTTCATGATGTGTTGAACGTCTTATTCTTAAATGAAGGCTATCAGGGCCAAGGTGAGTCCAAGATGGTGGAGGTCAATTATGAGGTGAATGTGAAGGAAGAGGACAAGAATGATGAGAAGGATAAGGAAGAAGATGATATCTCAAGGAGGACTAAGTTGTCTTGTCCTGCTCAATCCTGTTGGCTGCCCTATGTGGAGCCATTTTTGTTTTTAAGGCTTACATTTTTGCTATCTTGTTGGTTTTCCTATGGGATGTATGGGTGTTCTATCTTTCTACCTTGTTGACTGTCCTGATTGGTTGTTTGTATGTATGGATGTCTTATTTTGCTACCTCGAGGGCTATCATTTTGGCTATATTGATGTATGGGTGCTATCCTTAGTATGGTTAGTAGTCAAGTAGGACCAAGGGTCCTTAGCTATTTAAGGTCTATTTAGTTCACCTTCCAAGCAATATTTTGTATAAATATTTTGGGTCAACCTGTTAAAACCCATACTTAATGAAATACTAAAATTAACAAAAAAAAAGGTTGTGTCCTTTTGTCAAAGATTACACCCTTTGCCTCTCATTCATGTTTGATTACATTTCAAAGGCCTAAAGTGACTTTGATTCCCAACTTCTAAAAGCACATCTCCATTTTTTTATGTTTCATAATATTAAATTTCTTAGCAAATGCAACTTTCATTTGGTCAAGTTTTCCAAAACCAACACATGCATCTTGAAAATCTTAACAAATGCACCATTCATTTGGTCACATTTCCCAAAACCAACAAATATAGTTAAAATTATCTTAGAAAATGCACCATTCATTTGGTTAGATTTCTGAAAACCAACACATTCATCTTTAATATTTTAGCAAATCCACCATTCATTTTTCAAGTTTCCCAAAACCAATAAATTTAGTTAATAATCTCTTAGAAAATGCACCATTCATTTGGTCAGGTTTTCCAAAACCAACACATCCATCTTAAGTCTCTTAGTAAGCACACCATTCATTTGGATAGGTTTTCCAAAACCAACACATCCATATTAAATCTCTTAGAAAATGCACCATTCATTTAGTCAGGTTTCCAAAAATCAACAAATCTAGTTAAAAATTTATTAGCAAATGCACCATTCATTTGATCCGGTTTCCCAAAACCAACAAATCCAATTAAAAATTTCTTAGCAAAGGCACCATTCATTTGGTTATATTTCCTTTAATATGCTCTTACCATAGCTACTCAATTCAGATGCTCTTAGTCTAGTATAGATGTAGCATAGCCTAGCCTAGCCTAGATATATCATAGCAATTTACCTTTCACATGATCTTAGCCTAGACATTTAATTCCATGCCTAGCATACATATTGCTTTAAATAAAAATTTTCCTTTGCTCTTAGCCTAGACATTTAATTTCCATTTCTCTCTACAACCTTAGTTGCATTGTTCTACATATATCCTCATCATGGTCAGTATGTTTCCATGTTTTGTTTCATGTTAAATAGAGTTCACATATACATCCCTCTATGCACATATATATACCTCCATTTCAAAGAAAAATGCAAAGTTAAATACACACACATTAGTGCAACTATTGTGATGTCCAATCCTCTTTTCAAGATACTGGGTAATGGAAAGATTATTATAATTCAACCATGTTTAGTTAATACAATCAACCTTCATTCAATGTTGTCAAATTATAAATGATTTCAAAGCTTCCCTTGGATAACTTGAGTTCATTCATGGTGAACTACACATATAAAAAACTAAGCAAATTTTGGGCATAATAAAAGCAACATCTTGAGTATACTAGCCACCTAGTGAAAGTCACCTTGCTCATCCTATCATTTGCATGATACAAACTTGAGGATAAACAAAATGACAAGCTACAAAATAGAAGAATAAAGGTAGAAAACAAAAGCAAACACCAGAAGAGCTCTAAAAAAGAATAAAAAATAAAATAAAAGAGCATGATAAAAAAAAATGAATCACTAAGATCCTCTGATCCGTAGATCATGGGGCTAATCTCTATCAGGGCTAGAGATGTTTATCTAGAAATGGATAATTCCTTCTAAGTGGTGACATATTTTTCATATTAGTGATATTAATTTATATAGACCACTATAACTAAGTTTACAATTGGTTAGTCCAACCTCACTCAAAATGGATAAATGAATATAAATTTATACACACTGACCCATGATCAACTTAAAATTAGTCAAGATAGTTGTAATTTTTGTAGGATATTGTTCAATTACTAGATGGTTTTGATTGCTCAAACTATGGTGTTTGACTCTCTTGAGATTCTTCTAACATCTAACATTTTTGGAACAAAAAATATAACATCACAACTAGTTCTACCACAATACAAGTGCACTCTTTATTAGAATTTCACATCCTAATTATGTAGTTCTTAGCTTCACTTGTTATGATCCATAGGTGTACCTTTACCAACTGATGCTTCATGATGAAAATCACATGAATGCCCTTGAGTATCTTCGATTTTATCAAGAATGCCTAAAATGAGCTTATAACAATAAATTCCATCTAAGAGAATTTAAATTTGGTGATCTTGTACTAAAAGAAAACCAATAATGTTGGACATTTTGAGTAATTGAGTTGTCATTGATGTCAAGAGTCAGTTTCAATGAGTAATGCAAGAAGTGATTTCGAAATCAGTGCAAAGTAAAGTCCACGTCCAGTTGGTCAGATCTAGTTCCAAGTGGTCAAATAAGGTTCAAAGATCAATGAAGATGCGCAAGCAAAATAATATTATAATATTTTATTTTAATATTAAAATGAGAGATTTAAATTAATTATAAATTATTTTAAATAATTTCATTATAAATTAATTTATTAATTAATATAATTAACTTCTAAAGTTATTAAGTTAATTATAGATTAATTATAATTTAATTATAAAATTAATTTATGTTAATTAAAATAATCCTAAAGTTAGGATTATAAAATTTATTTTATAATTCGAATTCAAAAATTTGAATTATCTTCCAATGTGTTCAAATATTGGTCTATGCATATAAAAATGGGGTAAGAATTTGTCAAAACCTATCCATGTAATTCACATGTGTTATGCTCTTGATGTTCATGCACAAAGGGAAGAGAATCATTTTTCATTTCAAAGTTTTCGATTGGAGACAACAAGATAAAGAGGAGCGGAGCTCCTTCTTCATCGCACAATGCTGTGTAGCATAGTTGGAAATAGATGGAGGTGGTAAGTGTGGTAGGATCATGGTGCAAGGTTTGAAACCCGCTGGATTCAATTTTTTCAAAGTGGGAGTGATTACTTTTCTTGTGTGTTGCGCCATCAAGGAAGGCACAAATGGAAAGCATTAGCTTTCCCCTTTTTGGGAAGGCACGTAGCCCATGTGGTGGGCTAGCGCATTGCTAAGGCACTCTATTGGGAGAGGTTTCATGTTTGAAACCTGCCAAGGACATTTTTCATAAGAGAGAGGTGTGCGCTCATGATTTTCCAAGGTTAGTTACTATTTTAGGATTTGCTAAAGGTTAAATAAAAATAAATATTTTTGATGATTATAAAATTTATTTTTAAACTTTTATTATTGATAATTTGAGGGATATAAAAGGATAGGAAGCATTATTTTTGAAGGTTTGATTTTGGAGGTTGTTAATTAAATATTGGAGATTATAAGGAGTAATTGAGTAATTAATTTTTTTATGATTTGATGATTGCTAATTTCAAAGGAGTAATAAGGTGTATTTGAGTTTGATTATTTTTATGATTGAGAAATATTCCTAAAGATAATTAGTGTGATATTTTTGTCATCTAACAATTGAAATTAACAAAGAAGAAAATTGTATTTAAGATAGATTTTCAGGTCATTTTATTCATCAAATAAAAAGGTATGGCACATCTTCCTAGTGAGTGATTGTTGAATGTTTTAAATGATAAGTTGGAGTGAAAAAGGGTTGTTTTATAAGCATTGTTGAGTTTGGTTTTTTTGGAATGAAATTTTATTCTAGAAACCTTGTTTGATAAGTATTGTTGGAAATATTGAGTAAAGCTTTCATATGCTTGAGCTAGGGTTTGTGCAAAGAACATGAGTATCATTATTATGTGAAGTGATGAACTATCTTGAACTAGGGTTTGCAAAGATCATGAGTATCATTGTTATGTAAGGATTTTTTGATTAGAATTTTTGTTGAAGTGATTGGTTGAGTGAAGAACTTGAGCTAGGGTTTGCAAAGATTATGAGTATTATTGTTATGTGAGGATTACATGATAAGCATTGTTGTTGAAGTGATTGGTTGAGTGGAAGTGATTAAGCTTAGTTGAGTGGATGTTTTGAAGAGATAGTTCAAGTTCTGTGAAACAAATTGTTCCATATTCTAAATTTATTTGAGAAAGAGGTTGAGTGTTTTTAAGTGTGAAACATATTGAGTCTCTAACAATTCTCTCTATATTTCTGTGATAAAAAGAGAGATTGAAAGTATTTGAGAATTATTGTGAATGTGAAGCATATTGAGTCTCTAACAATTCTCTATATGTTTCTATGAGATTGGACAAGTTCTAGTGAGGACTTGTTGAGCATATTTGAGGTAAGTCTTAGAGAAGACTTGTGGATAGATTTGTGTGAGCTTTTGTGGAATCTTACAATATAGATTTGAAGATAGATATTGAGACAAGTCTTGGTGAAGACTTGTTGAGCAGATTGGACAAGTTCTTGAGAGGACTTATGGGTAAAATTGAGATAAGTATTAATGAAGACTTAAGAGCAGATTGGACAAGTTCTAGAGAGGATTTGTGGACATATTAGAGTGAGAATTTGTGGAACATTACAAGGTAGATTTGAAACAAGTATTTGAGAATACTTGTGAGCAAAGTTGATTGATTGATTTGTTCAAACATTGAGTTAAGTTTTGGGGAAGATCCAACAGAGTTGATTTGTGATTAAGTCAAGATTTGTGTTAAGGCTTGAGTACAAAGATTGAGCAGATTTGTGCTAGACCTAAGGACTATGTTTAGTGCAGATCAGAGGATAGATATTGAGGATATATTTGTGCTAGACCAAAGGACTATGTTTAGTAGGAATTTGAGGATAAAGTTTGATGCATATTTGAGGATAGGTTTGTACCAGACCAAAGACAAATATTGAGAAAATTTGTGCTATACTGAAGGACTATGTTTAGTGTATATTTGAGATAGATATTTGGATGTGGTAGAGTATAGAGGATGATAGTCTCCAGTGGATATATATCCATAAGCCATTGCCATGGAGGCAATCATTCTTCTAGAAGATCACCAACTAGAGCTAAGGAGAAAGGAATTCTCCTATGGATAGAGATCCATGAACTTGGTCATGGGATTGGTGTCTCCTTTGGACAGAGGTACATAAATATTGTAATACAAAAATGATTCCCAAGAAATTTATTGTAAAAATATTAGTGAAATATTATCTCCATGGAGTAGCCCACATTGGCTGAACCATGTTAAATTGGTATCTCTATTTTATTTGGTGATTTATGCATTGCTTTGATTACTGTTGTTGATATTGCTATTGATACATTGCATAATATTGATTGGAAAAGAAAATTCAAAAGTGGTCTTATATTTTTCACACCCCCTCTCAATATAAGCTTATGTTCTTTAGTTGGTATCAGAGAGGGTTACTTCAAAAAATTTTAACATCTTAAAGTAAAATATTACAAGAACACAATGGATTCTAAGAATGGATCCTTAGATAATTCAACACTAGTATTTTATGGAAGCGATTATATATTTTGGAGTATGAGAATGAATATTCACCTTATGGTACTTGGCAATGAAATATGATAAGTGATTGAAAATGGATACACACCACCATCTACTCCACCTACAGATAAATATGCAAAAGAAATTTGGGATAAGTTGCAAAGCATATATGAAGGAGATAAAAGTGTCAAAAAGGTAAAGATATGAAATATCAAAGGATAATTTGAAGAATTAAGAATTAAGGATGAGAAAAATATTAGTTCTTATCTTCTTCATGTAGACGAGGTTGTTAACACCATGCCAGGACTTGGACTTGATATTGAAGAATCTAATGTTTGTGATAAGATCTTAAGATCTCTCCCAAAAAGGTTTAGTGAAAATATATATGCTATAGAGGAATCAAAATATGGTGATCTTTTGACAAGATATGTATTACTTGGTATTCTTACAACTTTTGAGATGAGAACAAAAGAGGAACCTAATATCCAGAAGGAAGCAACCTTCAAATATACTAAGAAGACAAAGGGCAAGAAGTCAGATTCAAGCAATGAGTCATCCAGTGATGAAGAAGCAAATTATGGTAGATTGAATAAGGATCCAAGAATATTTAAATATGTAAAATATATTAGATGTTTCAATTGTAGAAAGTATGGTCACTATGCAACTAATTTTCAAGAAGGTAGAAATAGCAATGATGAAGAAAAATAGAATCATAAGAATGGGGAATCATAAAACTATAGTACCAAAATAAAGGCAAGGATGGAAGAGGAGTTACTATGCATACAAGGCAAGTAAGTACTCAAGCAATAGTGATAATGGTTTCTTACATCATTATAAATATGGAGTTCTATTTATGACAGAGGAAAAGGAAGAAGTTAAGAAAAGGTCACCAATAATTCTCAAGTGTTTTAGATGTGGTAATTTTTGACATCTTGAAGATATTTGTACAAATAATGGTTTCAATTTCAGTGATGATGAATATGAAGATACACTTGAAGGACCAGAAGAGAATATTCTAATGGCACTAGAAGAAGAAGGAGGTGATCATATAAAATACAATTCAAAAGAAAATGAATATGTTTTTAAAGATAAACAAATAGAGGAAGAATCAGAGAAAGGAGAAGTTGATCTTGAGGGAGAGCTTATTTATGATCTTAACACATTAAAGAAGGTAAGAAAGTAAAACTCCCAAATTGAGTTTTAGCTTCAAGAATATGATGAAGAGAAAGTAAAACTTATAGAGGATCTAAATAAGTTAATGGCTAAGACAAAGAAGTTCAAGTATAAGTTAGAAGCAAAGGTCTTAGAATGTGAAAAGTTAGAACATGAAGTAGCTCTACTAAGGGAAAAAATAAAAGAGTCTAAGGAAATATTACACAAGTTTGGAAAGAGCTCAAAGATCATAGTTAAGATGATCAAGGTACAATATGGTCAAAAAATAAAATAGGTCTTGATTTTGAACATGTACAAAAGAAACAAGAAGAAGAGTCAATCTCAAGTTTTGAAAAAGAAGAAACTTTAGAAAAAGATAGTGTGAGAGAAAGTGGGACTTTTGAGGATGAGTTGGACAATATAAATTTCAACAAGGAAAATAACAATACACAAAAGAGGAATAGATGGAACAAGAACCAACATTGGTTAAAAGAGACTAAGAGACCAATGAGGTTAAGGCAAGGAAATGTCAATGGACGATGTTTCTCATGTCACATATTTGGGCATAAGTCTTCATAGTTTAGGACACATGAAAGACAGGAATATGGGGACTTTAGAAAAAGGTAAATTTTTAATGGGTATTGCTACTCATATAATCAGTTTGGTCATAATGCAATGAATTGTAGGGTTCATAATAAGAGTAGATATGGCTTCACCAGGAGAAATCCTAAGACATTTGTACCTCCAAGGAATAACAATATCAAGTGTTATAATTGCAATACTAATGGACATATAGAAAAGTGGTGTAGAGAAAAAATTCTAGAGACAATTAGGAACAAGAACAATCAGAGGAATCAAAAGGATCAGATGAGAAGAAAAGTGGATAAAGGTAAAGATCAATGCATGCTGGGAGTAGAAATACTCCTATCATAGAATTAACCACCTCAAGAGGAGGTGGGGGAGGGGCTAAGCTAAGAGAATCATTTTTAGCCTCAAGCCCCAAAGGTGACCCTTTGTCATTGATGTCAGAGGGGGAGATATTTGAGTAAGGGGGAGAGATTTTATTTAAGAGGAGAGCATTGATTTAGGGAGAGTAGATTCTCAAGGGTAATAGAATGGAATTGGTCAAGGAAATGGTAAAAGGTAATTGGGTTGCCATCAATGAAAAATGGGGATATTGTTGGAAATTTTGAGTAATTGAGTTGTCATTGATGTCAAGAGTTAGTTTCAGTGAGCAATGCAAGAAGAAGCGGTTTCAAAATAAGTGCAAAGGAAAGTCCACATCCAGTTAGTGAGATCCAGTTCTAGGTGTTCTAGATAATGTTCAAAGAGCAATGAAGAGGCCTAAGAAAAATAATATTATAATATTAAAAGGGGAGATTTAAATTAATTTAAATAATTTCATTATAAATTAATTTATTAATTAATTTAATTAACTTCTAAAGTTATTAAGTTAATTATATATTAATTATAATTTAATTATAAAATTAATTTATGTTAATTAAAATAATCTTAAAGTTAGGATTATAAAATTTATTTTATAATTCGAATTCAAAAATTTGAATTATCCATCGATGTTTTCAAAGCTTAGTATATGCATATAAAAAGGGGCAAGACTTTGTCAAAACCTATCCATGTAATTCACATGTGTTATGCTCTCGACGATCGTGCGCAAAGGGAAGATAATAATTCACATTTCAAAATTTTCAGTGGCATATAATAAGACAAAGGGGAATGAATCTCCTTATTCATCGCAAAATGCTATGTAGAACAACTATAAATTGAGGGAGGTGCTAAGTGTGGTAGGCTCGTGGTGCAAGGTTCAAAACCCGTCGACTTTGATTTTCAAAGCGGGAGTGATTGGTTTTCTTGTGCACTACACCATCAGGGAAGGCACAAAGGGAAACATTAGCTTTCGTATTTTTGGGAAGGCACGTAGCCCATGTGGTGGGCTAGCACCTTGCTAAGGTGCTTGGTTGGGAGAGGTTTTGAGTTCAAAATTCATCAAGGCCCTTTTGCATAAGAGAGAGGTATGCGCTCATGATTTGCCAAGGTTAATTGCTATTTTTGGATTTGCTAAAGGTTGAATAAAAATAAATATTTTTAAGGGTTATAAATTTTATTTTTAAAGTTTTATTATTGAGAATTTGAGGGAGATAAAATGATAGGAAGCATTATTTCTAAAGGTTTGATATTGGAGGTTGTTAATTAAATATTGGAGATTATAAGGAGTAATTGAGTAATTAATTTTTGTATGCTTTGATGAATGCTAATTTCGAAGGAGTAATAAGGTGTATTTGAGTTTGATTATTTTTGTGATTGAGAAATATTCCTAAAGAGTGTTAGTGTGATATTTTTGTCATCTAACCATTGAAATTGGTAAAGAATAAAATTGTGTTTAAGACAGGTTTTGAGGTCATTTTCTTCATCAAACAAAAAAGTATGGGAACATCTTCCTAGTGAGTGATGTTGAATGTTGTGAATGCTAAGTTGGAGTGAAAATGGTTGTTTGATAAGCATTGTTGAGTTTGGTTTTTATGGAATGAAAGGTGATTCTAGAAAACTTGTTTGATAAGCATTGTTGGGAATATTGAGTAAATATTTCATATGTTTGAGCTAGGGTTTGTGCAAATAACATGAGTATCATTGTTATGTGAAGTGATGAACTATCTTGAACTAGGTTTTGCAAAGATCATGAGTATCATTGTTATGTAAGGATTGTTTTATTAGCATTGTTGTTGAAGTGATTGGTTGAGTGAAGAACTTGAACTAGGGTTTACAAAGATCATGAATATCATTGTTAGGTGAATATTACATGATAAGTATTATTGTTGAAGTGATTGGTTGAGTGGAAGTGATTGAGCTTAGTTGAGTGGATGTGTTGAAGTGATAGTTCAAGTTATTTGAAACAAATCATTCCACATTCTAAATTGATTTGAGAAAGAGGTTGAGTGTTTGTTAGTGTGAAACATATTGAGTCTCTAACAATTATCTATATGTTTCTGTCATAAAAAGAGAGATTGAAATTATTTGAGCATTATTGTGAATGTGAAGCATATTTAGTCTCTAACAATTCTCTATATGTTTTTATGATATTGTACAAGTTCTAGTGAGGACTTATTGAGAAGATTTGAGGAAAGTCTTAGAGAAGAATTTTGGACTATTTGGTGTGAGCTTTTGTGGAAGCTTACAATACAAATATTAAGACAAATATTAATAAAAATCTTGGTGAAGACTTTTTGAGTAGATTGGACAAGTTCTTGAGAGGACTTGTGGGCAGAATTGAGATAAGTCTTAAATAAGACTTAAGAGAAGATTGGACAAGTTTTAGAGAGGACTTGTGGACATATTAGAGTGAGATTTTATGGAAGCTGATGAGGCCCAAAAGTGCCTCATTATTGCACAATGTTTGACTACCATATGATAAGTTAATTTCCAAATAGTTGACTAAAATATACTATTTGTTAAGTGTTTACATGATTTTATGTTAGGAATACTATATCTCTATTTTTGACTATTTTCAACATTTTGTGATTGATTTTGCTTGATTAAGTAGCAAGTAAGAACATGCATTTCAATTAACCAAATGTGGTATGCTGATATCCATTAACTTCTCAATGGTTTTTGAATGTTTTCCTGCCCTTCAACTTGTTTCAAATCCACATTGAAGCCAAAAGTTTAGGACTGTCATAAATCTGAAAATCTGAAAAAACAACCATATAAAAATCAGCAAGCTGTTACTTTATAGGAACACCTTGAAGTTGTCAAGAAAAGCATGAGGATATGGATGGAATGAGTTCAGAAGGACTACAAAAGACATCTTACCTATTTAGAAGCATTCCCACATGGTCTAAATAGATAGCAACAGGGTTTAACAGAGCAGGGGCAATTGTGCAGCACTGTTGCACTATTTCAGCATGGTTACTTGGTGAATGAAGTGTATAAATTCAGTAGCAACTTGATGTAATCCTTCATGTTGATATTTGAATAATTTTTCCATGTTCTAATTTGTTTGAATTTGCAATAAATGCCAATATTTTACAACTATGCAGTAGAATTGGAAAATGCAGTAATTTACCATGTAAATTCTAGCAAGCTACAAATGAATGGCAAGGCATGGAATTCACACATGGAGAGGAATGAAGGCTATTGCAATATGATCCTGAGGACTAATCCACCAGAGAAATGCAGCTAAAATCACTTGAAGAGCACACAGTTGTTCATTTCAAAGATCTTCAAAATGAACAAACATCTTTGGAATGAGAAATGCAGTCTCTTCGGAATGAGCCACTTATCTTCGAAATGAGAACAGAAAGTGCTTTTTGACTTGTTGACTGATTTTTGACGGTGGAAAAAGGGAAAGAAGGTTGAGAAGGTTAAGGGAAAATATCTCCCATATGATTTTTCCATCCTTGCCGTCCAAAGCCACCATTCATGGAAAATATCAATTTTGATCCTCTTCTAGGATTAACACAGAAATAACTACAACATAATAGGAAGTTGTTTGCAAGATAGAAATGGAATATTCTGAAGTGGAGAAATATGTGTGAGATATTTTTGGATTCCTCCCACGTACTCCCACCATTGAAGATGCTTTCTAAGGGCAAATGACTACTGCTGCAACACAAATTGTCCAGATTTGCATTTATTTTAGATCCAAAATTATTGGCAAATGACTGTAAAGTAGCACATAGGCTGATTTGAGCATGGGATATATTGTAAATATTTATATAAATAAAATATATCCCTCCTTGGTTGAGCCAGTTAGGAATTAGAATAGAGGAGAGTTTTCAATAGCAACAATTAGGATTGTACAACAATTTTTTGTAATAGTTTTTAGCATGTTCTGTCATCAATAAAAGTGCAGCTATTTTATCATTTTCTGTTCTAAGTGTTAATTAGTTAAGGAGTGCTTTTCACCTCCTTCTAGATCAGGAAGTATGGGCCCACTTTCAGATCTAGAAGGAGGGATTTTATGGCAGTTTTTAATCTGTAATTTTGCTACAGTAGAATTAATAGATTGCTTGCCAGATTTCATTTTCTTGTTTTTATTTTGTATTATGTGATTTATGTTTTCTATTATGTTTGTGTATAGAATTTGTGTGTATGTCAGCTGACAAATTATATTAAGCATTTTTCCTTTGCTTTCCATGTTTTCCCTGCTTTCTATTTTAGCAACTTTCCATTTTCAGCATATTTCATTTTGCTATCAATTCCTGTAGCAGAAGCTTGATGACCTTTTGTGGCAGGGCATTGACAGGTGTTTTTAGAATAAGTTTCATTTACAAGAATCATTTCAATTATGCAAAAGTAACTAGATTTCAATTCTACAAATGTAACTTAGGATTTCATTTCAACAATTTAAATTCTGCAAGAGTAGATTAGACTTTCAATTTAGCAATTTCAATTCTTGCAATTGTAGTTAGATTTCAATTCTTGCAACTTAGAATTAGTTTTCAATTCCTGTAATTTATTTTAGTTTCCATTCTTCAGACTAGGTTTAGTGTGACACCAAAAGGCTAAACCAAAATCTTCTTCACCAATAAATGCTTGAAATATGAATGCTTGAATTGTACTTTGCCCTAGCCTTCTATCATAGACAACCTTGGACACCACCCCGGATTGATAAATCATTGAGATTAAATGATGAGACTCAATGACACTCATCATTTTGGCACCATTGTCTAGGGATCATGGTGTTGTTAGAGGGTAAAAGCAGTCAAATAATTATTATTGTGCTAACTTAGGAAGTTTAGAGTAAAATCTGAATGAAATAGCTGGTATAAATAATAATTATTGATAGTTGCATTTCAGTCCATTTAGAAAACAAGCAACCACAAGGAGGTGATCTTCACACTTGGGGGTTAAATTGCCTATGTTTGAAATTCTTGATAAAAATAGAAAGAATTCATCATCCTCATTATCAAGAAACATAAGATCTCTTAAAAAAATTTAGAAGAGCCATCTGCTAGTACTGCCCTTTTTATATCCATATCATTAGGGTAGTATAAACAAATTTGTACTAGGTGTTGGAAATATATCATGGTAGATATACAAGACTATCCCTTGAACAAAATAGCCATATCAGCCACCTGTAGCATTTGTTCACAGGGACATATCATTGATGAATGCCATGTACTTCCATAACTTGGAGATGCAAAATTTGTTGCCTAGTCTGAATTCTTCTCAAAGAGAGATCCCAACAACAACAAACAGGGCAAGTAAATCAACCACCACCTTCAGCCCAACCTATGGCCAATATGAATAATACAGGATAGGAAACCCCTGTCTATGAAAGCTGAAAAAAAAAAATCACAAAAACTTTTGCACAATCAAAATAGGAGTTTACAACTTAATGATGATCCTAGAGTTTTCCATTATTACTTAAATATTGTTAGGATTTTACCGCGCTAAACCGCAACCTAGCAATTCTTAGCCTACACGGACAATAGTTGATCTCATTAGAGGTGATCCTACCTGACAAGTAGTTGATCTGCTAAAGTTGTACACTTCTTGTCTTATTGTGCAAACCAAAAATATTTCTTTTTTAGCCCAACCTATGATCAGTTTGAATAATATAGGATAGGCAACCCTGTCTATGTAGCTGAATCTGGTATATATATATAAAAAAAAATTGCAGGAAATGTTATTGACTGCAACAACATCCAACTGTGCTCAAACAAGAACTTACCTGAACTTGAAGAGACAAAAATCAATGGAGATACACAGAAAACCTTTAGTCCAAATACACAGAAATTAGCCTTGGATAAAGGAGAAAAACTAGAAAAAATGCACATAGAAAATTTACTTCCATTTTACAAAAGGGTAAATTC
Organism: Wollemia nobilis; assembly: GCA_028583015.1. NCBI lineage: Eukaryota > Viridiplantae > Streptophyta > Pinopsida > Araucariales > Araucariaceae > Wollemia > Wollemia nobilis. The sequence continues at coordinate 4,949,740 of JAQPPZ010016710.1, read as the reverse complement.
TATCCTCCTAGGAATGAAACAAATTGAAGTGCAACCAAGAAAATTCTTGAACATTATTAGCTGGTTGACTTATAAACAAAAAGCAAAATTGTTGCTATTTTGAAACAATATTTCAATCCCTTTACATGGAATTACAAGGGTATATCAAGATTTTATCTTGATGTAAGCACTTAACATCTTTTGGGAATTGGTATTTAATTGTTTCAAGAATAGATTGACAAGATTTTGCAGACTAGGAGGCATGGACAACACTTGATTGAAGAAGTTTTCAGATATGGAGCAGTGCTTCTTTCTCCCATTGGTAATTCATGGAGGATGTTAGTGGTGAATGGACATTGCCTTTGGGTATACCATGCACCATTAACTAAGGAGGAGTTCTTGAAGGATATTCCATTGGATGTACACATAATGGAAGAGAATTTCTCTTCAATATCATATTCAGAGTGATGATAAAAAGTTTGACAAAAAGAAAAAAATAAAAAAAAAAATACAAGAAAAGCAAAAATAAGAATAGTCTTGTTTGTGAACTTCCTTCTTGGGTACAAGCAAGACAAGAAAAATTGAAAAAAAAAAAAAAAAAAAAAGAAAAAAAAAATTGCAGCAAAGGCATGTCCCACAAAATGGGAATACATGAGGACAAGCATCAATTTCAGCAAGGAAGAGGAACAATGGAGCCAATACTTCATTTCCAACAATAAGGAGGCAATTATGATGTAAGAAGATTCTTCTTGCTCATCTAGAAAGGAAGGTTGCATCAATGTTGCAGGTTTCAACAGAAAGAGATGGTGTTTTCATACAACAATTGACATGTTTTTGTAGAATAAGGATTGGTCTTATCCAAATAAGAGTGAGAGATGTTATCTCTCATTGAAGCACTTGAAAAAAAAAAGAGGATAGAATTTGGTTGAAAACAAGAAATGGCAGCCTCTTCTGATGAAAAAAATAAAAAAAAAATTGAAAAAAAAATGAAAAAAAAAAGAAACAAAATAAAAAAATGATGAAAAAAAATGAATAATTCAGTAGTGAAAACCTTCTTGGAGGTGCTACTGAGTTGGCTTGCATGAAAATTGATTTTTTGGCATGCATTGCCTTGTTGATCTACCCATCATTATTCCACCATTGTACAAATATCACACTGCACATGTGTTATTTTTATGTTTTTAGATAGCCTGCTAACAATCATCAAAAGCATCTTGTAAGGTGCATGATTAATTTTCAGGACAGTAAGGTATGTGTTTCTTGCATTTAAGTCATAGTAAGCATTTAGCATTTAATGTATGATAATCGGTATTTGGCATAAACTATTCATACAATATTGGCAAGTTGAAAATGGAACATGTTCAAGATGTCAAGAAACACCCCCTTATGCCCTTAATTGCATGGAAATTCCAAAACTGTGCAAAAAACTGATTTTGGGATAGACATGGCAGCAATTCTATTTCAATTTGTAGGGCAAATTTTAGAAGGAGAACTGCAAGTTTATATCTCACAATTGTATGATAAATTGAAGGAAGATAATAAAAAAAATGCACCTGAAGGTTCTATTTTAGTACTACTGGAATAAAATAGCAACATACAAAACAAAGAATAACATCTAAAAAAAAGGATGAAGAAGGGATTTTTGATGTTATGGAAGGCTTATACACTCTAGAGATGGACCCACAATAGAATCTGTAGCTAACTTTTGCATAGGAGGTCATTTCTGCATTTTTTTTAAGATCTTCGGAATGAGTAGACATCTTCAGAATAAGAAATGTTGTCTCTTCGAAATGAGCAGACATCTTCGAAATGAGAAATACAGTCTCTTCGGAATGAGAAATACAGTCTCTTCGGAATGAGAAAACATCTTCAAAATGAGAAATACAGTCTCTTCAAAATGAGCAGACATCTTCGGAATGAGAATACAGTCTCTTCGAAATGAGTAAGATATCTTCGGAATGAGCAAAAACTATACCAGAATTGTTGAAAATGCTACAGAATAGCAAAAAGAGTAGGGTACATCAAATATTGAGGTTTATAAGGCTCTACCACAAGTAAGTACATCCCTCAAGCATTTCAAATAAAAAAAAAAATTATCAATTTTGTTCAAAAGGTGCAAACAACAAAAATAAGCATTCAGGCCGAAATGTTGTTAAGAGAAAAAAATTCCATCAGTAGTAGTGCATCTGCCAAATATGGTTCCACAATAAGACTATTGCAAGATGAATCATATGATATCAAGCCTTTAAGAGGTACCTTTCAACACTAAAACTTGTAGAAAAACATAAAAAGAGTCATACATGTGCTTAATTGCAAAATACTTGATATAGTGCAGCAAGGAGGAATTTCTCAGTTAGCAAGTAGCAAAAGATGTTGTTCACAAGAATAAAACCTGCATATTACTATGGCCTACTAAGATACATGAGGGCATGCATCAGTTCAAATTGGGGGGGATGATGAGGCCCAAAACTGCCTCATTATTGCACAATGTTTGACTACCATATGATAAGTTAATTGCCAAATAGTTGACTAAAATATACTATTTGTTAAGTGTTTACATGATTTTATGTTAGGAATACTATATCTCTATTTTTGACTATTTTCAGCATTTTGTGACTGATTTTGCTTGATTAAGTAGCAAGTAAGAACATGCATTTCAATTAACCAAATGTGGTATGCTGATATCCATTAACTTCTCAATGGTTTTTGAATGTTTTACTACCCTTCAACTTGTTTCAAATCCACATTGAAGCCAAAATTTTAGGACTGTCATAAATCTAAAAATCTGAAAAAACAGCCATATAAAAATCAGCAAGTTGTTACTTTATAGGAACACCTTGAATTTGTCAAGCAAAGCATGAGGATATGGATGGAATGAGTTCAGAAGGACTACAAAAGACATCTGACCTATTTAGAAGCATTCCCACATGGTCTAAATAGGCAGCAACAGGGTATAATAGAGCAGGGGCAATTGTGCAGCATTGTTGCACTATTTCAGCATGGTTACTTGGTGAATGAAGTGTATAAATTCAGTAGCAACTTGATGTAATCCTTCATGTTGATATTTGAATAATTTTTCCATGTTCTAATTTGTTTGAATTTGCAAGAAATGCCAATATTTTACAACTATGCAGTAGAATTGGAAAATACGAGTAATTTACCATGTAAATTCCGACCAAGCTACAAATGAATGGCAAGGCATGGAATTCACACATGGAGAGGAATGAAGGCTATTGCAATATGATCCTGAGGACTAATCCACCAGAGAAATGCAGCTAAAATCACTTGAAGAGCACACAGTTGTTCATTTCAAAGATCTTCGGAATGAACAAACATCTTCGGAATGAGAAATGCAGTCTCTTCGGAATGAGCCACTTATCTTTGGAATGAGAACAGAAAGTGCTTTTTGACTTGTTGACTTATTTTTGACGGTGGAAAAATGGAAATAAGGTTGAGAAGGTTAAGGGAAAATATCTCCCATATGATTTTGTCATCCTTGTCGTCCAAAGCCACCATTCATGGAAAAGATCAATTTTGATCCTCTTCTAGGATTAACACAGAAATAACTATAGCATAATAGGAAGTTGTTTGCAAGATAGAAATGGAATATTCTGAAGTGGAGAAATATGTGTGAGATATTTTTGGATTCCTCCCACGTACTCCCACCACTGAAGATGCTTTCTAAGGGCAAATGACTACTGCTACAACACAAATTGTCCAGATTTGCATTTATTTCAGATCCAGAATTATTGGCAAATGACTATAAAGTAGCACATAGGCTGATTTGAGCATGGGATATATTGTAAATATTTATATAAATAACACATATCCCTCCTTGGTTGAGCCAGTTAGGAATTAGAATAGAGGAGAGTTTTCAATAGCAGCAATTAGGATTGTACAACAATTTTTTGTAATAGTTTTCAGCATGTTCTGTCATCAATAAAAGTGTAGCTATTTTATCATTTTATGTTCTGAGTGTTAATTAGTTAAGGAGTGCTTTTCACCTCCTTCTAGATCAAGAAGTATGGGCCCACTTTCAGATCTAGAAGGAGGGATTTTATGGCAGGTTTTAATCTATAATTTTGCTGCAGCAAAATTAATAGATTGCTTGCCAGATTTCATTTTCTTGTTTTTATTTTGTATTATGTGATTTATGTTTTCTATTATGTTTGTGTACAAAATTTGTGTGTATGTCAGCTGAAAAATTATATTACACATTTTTCCTTTGCTTTCCATGTTTTCCCTACTTTCTATTTTAGCAACTTTCCATTTTCAGCATATTTCATTTTGCTATCAATTCCTGTAGTAGAAGCTTGACGACCTTTTGTGGCAGGGCATTGATAGGTGTTTTTAGAATAAGTTTCATTTACAAGCATCATTTAAATTATGCAAAAGTAACTAGATTTCAATTCTACAAATGTAACTTAGGATTTCATTTTAGCAATTTAAATTCTGCAAGAGTAGATTAGACTTTCAATTTAGCAATTCCAATTCCTGCAATTGTAGTTAGATTTCAATTCTTGCAACTTAGAATTAGTTTTCAATTCCTGTAATTTATTTTAGTTTCCATTCTTTAGACTAGGTTTAGTGTGACACCAAAAGGCTAAACCAAAATCTGCTTCACCAATAAATGCTTGAAATCTGAATGCATGAATTGTACTATGCCTTAGCCTTCTATCGTAGACAGCCTTGGACACCACCCCAAATTGATAAATTATTGAGATTAAATGATGAGACTCAACGACACTCATCAGAAGCTTACAAAGCATATTTGAGACAAGTCTTTGATAAGGCTTGTGAGCAAAGTTGATTGATTTATTTTTTCAAACCTTGAGTTAAGTTTTGATGTAGATCCAACATAGTTGATTTGTTATTAAGTCAAGCTTTGTGTTAAGGCTTGAGGATAGACATTGAGAAGATTTGTGTTAGATCGGAGGACTGTGTTTAGTGTAGATCAGAGAATAGATATTGAGTATAGATTTGTGCTAGACTAAAGGACTATGTTTAGTATAGATTTTACGACAAAGTTTGGTACGAATTTTAGGATAGGTTTATGCCAGACTAGAGATAGATATTGAGCAAATTTGTGCTAGATTGAAGGATTGTGTTTAGTGAAAATTTGATATAGAGATTTGGAGGTGGTAGAGTATAGAAGATGACAGTATCCAGTGGATAGATATCCATTATCCAGTGTAGTGGAGGAAACCATTCTTCTAGAATATCACCAGCTAGAGCTGAGGAGAAAGAAGTTCTCCCGTGGATAGAGATCCATGAACTTGGTCAGGGGATTGGTTTCTCCTTTGGACAGAGGTCCGTAAACATTGTAATAGGGAAAGTATTCCCAAGAGATTTATTGAGAAAATATTAGTGAAATATTTTCTCTGTGGAGTAGCCCACATTGGGTGAACCACATTAAATTGGTGTCTCTATTGTGTATGGTGATTTGTGCATTGCTTTGATTATTTTTTTTGATATTGCTATTGATACATTGTATAATATTTATTGGGAAAGAAAAGTAAAAATTGGTCTTATACTATTCACCCTCCCCTCTTAGTATAAGCTTGTGTTATTCAAATAGAACTCAAACCTGCCATTGCATTTACGAGTAAATTTACGGCCAATTAGTTAGGTCCATATATCATCTTAGAGAAGATAAGACCTGGAACATATCGCCTAACATCACTTGAAGGTGTTGAAGAGCCTGAAACTCTCAATATCCTTCATCTTAAGGTGTTCCACACATAAATTCAAAAATTCAAAAACATTCAAAATAATCAAAACATAAAAACTCAAAAAAAGTAAAAAATACTTTAAAAGTTCAAAAAAGATACATGTGTTCAAACATGCAAAAACATTGAAAAATACAATTGCAAAAATAAAAAAAATCAATTAATTCAAGGTAAAAACAAAAAAAAATCAAATAATTTCAATTTTTTTCCTAAATTTGCTTAGCTGCGGTTGTCACACGTGACCAACATCAATGGTGAAATTTCTAACCATTAATATTTGAACTCAATCACGACTAACAACTGCAGCCCCAAATTGGTCAATTGGGAGCCATGGCTGCCATCCATGGCTATGGGAATGACCTTGTGCAAGGTCAATTACCACCCCAAGCAACCCAAAAAAATAAACCTACTCACTAATCTAGTCTAATAATTCCTAACTAGGGTGAGGTTCGTTACCAGTAGTTTAGTGAAGTTCAATTTAAACCATTAATTAATGTGATTAATTTTAAGTTGGGTAAATTTGAATATGAAATACTATGATGCTACATTAGAAGCACTGGCTCCACCACTCATCGAAGCCTCAGGTTTGTCCACCATTATGTTTTAGTTAGATTTTCAATAGAGTTCAGGATCAAAAGTTTTATCTCACCTCTCAGAGCTCTCATTGTCACACTGGAAAACTAGAAATAATAAAAATAAAATGCCAAGTTTTTATTTTATATTTTTGGCTTAGCCCTCAACCATGACTGGTAACCATAGGCACATATTAGGGTTTTTACAATTGTGGTTGCCAGGTGCAGCTAAGGAAATTTACAAAAATGGTTGCAACAAACACCCGTGGCTAGCAACCAACAATAAATTTTTGCAACTTTTCATCGTGGATGACTTTAAAATGCAAAATTAAAAATATTCAATGGTTTAAAAACCTCAAAAATTTCAATAAATACCAAAAACATTACATAAATCAAAATTCAAATGTGCCTTGTATCTAGTTATTTACCCTATACACTTGGTGGTTGTAGGGACTTGCACTCCATGCAATCTAGAAGGATGAGTAAATTACCATAGGACCATTTGGGGTAAATTAGTCATCATTGAATTGAAATGTCTTCCCTTCAATCCCTACAAAGGCCATGGTAGTCAAAATACCCCATAGGAATGAGGTATTCATTTCATTTCTTCTATGATACTTTTAGTAGATCATCGACCATAGTGATTCAACACAAGCCTACCTAGAATTTCTATCATATTGATTCCCCAAGAAGACCATTGTGGTTGGACTACTCTATGGTATAGAGATGTACAATTACTATTAATGGTTGAAATCATGGTTGACATAGGCCTTGCCATCTAACTCAATGCAAAAAGTTTTAATCATCCAAATTATTCATCTTGGTCAAGCGACTCATCACTTTATTAATTGTCCTTCCATCAATGACTCGTCGCTTGAGGGGATATACATAATATCAATAATCATAATCAAATTGAATAAAATATCACTCAATATTGTAAATTGCATTCGTCTTACAAATAATTTCCAAAAACTATCATAAGCTTACCCTTTGTTGGGGCAAAAATAAAATATGATATTTAAGCTTGAAGCTCTCCACCTATCGAAACAAGCATAGCGCTAGCTACCCGATCATGATGGACATGTGAAAGCTTTAAAAATTTAAGCCTCCAACCCCATTGGAAGTAATAATTCTAGGACGTGCATCCTTTCATAGGACTGGGCATCTAATGTTGATAAAATCAATGATCATCATTCAACCTACAACATGGCTTTAGGCGATCTATTGTTACTTAGCGTTGTGTTCCCACAACGCATACCAAAAGGGTTATTTGTAGACACCTAAAACACATAATGTTTAGGGGACTACTCATATGGGCATCTTTGTAGACCATATGAATGATCATGGACCTTTCCAAGGCAAAGTAGTGGTTCTAACCACTCATTTTAGGCATATTTAACCTACTCAGTCTTAACCACATATGATATATACAGCTAAGGTATCAACCATGGCTAACACCTATGGCTAGGATTCTAGCCATTATTAAGAGTCATGGCTAGATCTACAACTATCTTAGACTTTCGAGCTAAGCCAAAATTAGTTAAAACAACCATGGCAATAGATTTCGAATGATTTCAATGGATGAAGCTTCTAGATTTTTCCTCCCAACTGCTCCAACCTCCCAGTTCTTGATCTTGGCTTCCCAAGGAAGCTAGGATGAGAAATTTAGAGTGCTATAATACCCCCCTCCAAATTGAGGATAAATCTAGAAGAGCTTTCAATTGAATGTTGTGAAGCCCTATTAAATTGGAGATCCACTTACAACCCTTGAGGAGTGTTTACATGTTATCAATTTGGAGAATCATGATTATGTTTGAAGCAATGAAGATACTAGGAGCTATAGGAGCAAGCTTGCATAGTTGAACCACTTTCATTGTAAATTTGAGTGAACTTCACTGCCAACCTATTACAGAATGAAGAGGCAACCCTTGATCATCAAGTCCTCAAAGGAATTTATAGTTTCAAGCCTTGATTACAAGCGAAAGAGGACTTTCCCCTCAGTTGTGGCTATCAGCCATGACTAATAAAGCTAGTTGCATTTAAAACCTGTGGCTAGGGTTTGAATCACTTTTTCCTTTGTTTTAGCCATAGGAATTTCATTTCATGTATGCAATTAGTTAGATCTGACTTAGATTAACTTTCATTTATGCATCTGTATGGTTAATTTCAAAAATTAGAGGTAGCTTTGCTCTTATTTCATCGTATTTGCTAATTTGCACTTATCTTCTTAGATTAGATCTATTTCTTGTTTTAATTGCAAATTATACATCAGATTAGCTAGATTTACTATTTTCCTAGCATGCTTTATCATAATTTAGAGATTTTGTGATTATCTTTACAAGTCTTTATGATTTATTTGCATATTTGTCATATTATTTGCAAATATTCAACAAGAGCCTCATCATGAGAGGCCTCATATGCTTCTAATTGTGCTATGTTGTTTCTTGAATGCAGATCACAAGTTTTTAATATATTCCAAGCATTCTTTGCATCAAATTCCTCCAAGAAAGTGAGAATAAGGGATCAATGATCCCTTGAGAAATTTGTGTCTACTCTAAAAGCCTACGGATTGCACCACCCCATTTAGGTATTTCAAATTTGTATTCATTGTATCAATATTTTGGTATCCCTAAGAGGGACCTACTTGTAACCAAGATTTACAATGATTTAATAAAAGAAACCTTCACATTCTTGTTAATTCATTGCTATACATGCTTTATTATTTTAATTTTCAGTATAATGATGCAATACATTAGGTGCATGCTTTTTAGGATGGTATAGAAATCTTACAAAGATCTTGGTAACACATTACTAGCCCAACTAGATTGGTATAACATTGAGGTAGTCCCTTGTACGTATAATAAATTTATGGATACAATGATATCTTTGGGATCCTTAATCCCTTAGAATCCTTCCACTAATATTACTACCATCCATGTCAAAATGCTCTTACAATAAGTGATGTTGCATGAGGCTTCAAACAAGAAGGAATCAATCCACATGATTCAAATAGAACCAAACCATGAATAGCTCTATAAAGCACAAGACTTTTGACACAGACATCCTAGGGGTCTTTGATCTCATGGGGTCATTCATATTATGGTACTACCATTCATCATAAGGTTATCTCCCAATCTACATTTGTGCAAAAAAAATCACAATGGGAATAAGCTATTCAGATAATTGAAGCAATAGATTTTCAATATTGGCTCATCCATTTAAAGGATTATGTGAAGCTTGGTAGTATTCCTTAGGGATTATCGCATGTTGCAAAAATATTATTTAAATAGAAATAAAATAGATATGAATGACTAGGAGACATTTTGTATTAATGGACTCCTCCTTCATTGTCTTGAGCCCAAGAATTATCTTGGTAAATCTCGTAAGCTCATGATGGTACCCATGGTGGCCATTTCAATGGCATGGCTATTTTTAAGCTCATACTTCAAATGGGCTTGTAGATACCAAAATCTAGCCACTTGTCAATCATCCATAGTTTCCTGCCACATTTACTTGTTATTTATATATTTATATATATATTTTTAAATACATTTAAATAATAATATTTTATTTATATATATTTAATAAATATATATATTTATATGAATTAATCCCATCCCTCCATCATGATCTAATCCCAGCCATCCATCCACCTTAATCCATGTCACATACCCAAATTTAATCTCCACCCTTCATTGTGTTTTAATCTTGACCACACAAATTGTGTTGTTGAAACCCTAACATACCCTAGGGAAGATTATAAAGAAGATTCATTTTGATGAATCAAAGGTAAAGTTTTCATAACATGTTTGGAACCCTAATATTCCTAAGAATATTTGGCTTCTCCCTTGTATCCTCACCTTTGCTTTCGCTCACTGCTACCTTTGCATCCACTGTCGCTCACCTCACATGAACTAGATCTAGTTCTATCACATTCCTTGCAACCCCTAAAATGCCCCTTCGAGTTTCCTAAATACCCATGGGAACTTACTGAGTGCCCACAAGTATTTTCTATCCTATCAAGTACCCTCTCAAGTCTGCTGAGTGATCGTAGTTGTTTACTGAATGTTCATGGATGTTTCCCATTATACCGAGTGCCCATTGACATTTCTCGAGTGCCCATGGGAATTTTCCATTCATATTTCTATAACCCTATGTGTAGACATCTAAAATTCACACATAGCTACTTTTGCATACTTGTAGATCCTTTTGGACACTTGTAGGTTTACATAGGTGATCATAGATACCCTAGGATATCGTAGACCAATGTAGACTATTGTAGATATTCCTAGACCTACGTAGACTTCTAGAGATATGTGTAGACATGTATATTACCGTATACATGCATATACTAGTGTAGATAACCCTAGATTATCATAGCATTGCATAGACTTCCACACACCACTTCACCAATTTTTAGGTCCAAAACCCTAATAAACTACCTAAATCACATCATGAACACCTTACATGTATCATAAAACCATCCACCATCATCCTAAGGCGATACAAGACTCCTTTATGCTTAATTTAGGCCCCCATAGAGCTATTAATTGGCAAAAGTATGAATTGAGTCAATTGTTAAATCTAATTTTAAATTGACTTCACTTAAGTGCACTTTTAGGGCTAAAAAGGTTAATTAGGTTCTTCAACCCTAATTAGTCCTAATTATTTTCTTCCACATATGTGTGCACTAGGTTAATTAGGATATTTCTTAGGAAACCCTAACCTAACCCCAAATCTAACCTTGAGTTGACTAATCCTAGTTAACCCTAATCTCTCCTCACACATGTGTGAGGATGAGATATTTCCTAAGGGAATGTAAGGATTCCACCTCACAAACCCTAACCTAACCTCCATGGAACTTCACCCTAGGGTCTAGTTCCTCTAACTCCCCCTCCCACACCTTGGGTTTTCTTATAAATAGTAGGCCCAAAACCTCATTTTATCTCTCTCTCAACTTATGTCCAAAGTATAGAAACTCTACCAAAATGTCTATTAAAGCACAAAAACAATAATCTGAACCTGCACAATAGCAAAGGAACCTCTCCATCGAAGGATTTTTGAAGAACAACATTCACAGATGAATTCACCTCCCACCCTATGAATCTGGCACCAATTCACCCCTTGGGTGGCAAATTGGGTTTACAGGACCCAAATCAGCCTAGATTTGGGAGGTAAGCTTCATTTAGCATTTTTATGAAGTTTTGTATCATTTATTTTAGTCTTTACCATTTTTTATGAGTTGATTTGTCCTTCTCACAAAGGGGCCTAACTGAGGCAAGCCCCCTAACCAACTAACCCCCTTTTTATAGGTTTATCACTGGACCAAGAATGGAAACAACAATAACTACAAATCCATGGTGGTACACAAGCCCATCTACATTGAGAAACATAAAATGTAGGCATCGGGCCTATTGTAACATTTGTGAAAAGAAAGAAAAAAGGGGAATTTTCCCCCCATTTGTAACCTATGCAAATATTATCATGAATAAAATACATTTTCTTGTATAGCATGTGTCTTTACTATGTTATTAGATCAAATGCACTCTTTTATATGTTTTATTCTAGTACACACAGTGGGACCCCCACAATGGATAGTTTTGGAATGACTATTTTACAAATCTAATATTATCCTCTATTTTTGTGTTTTGTAGGTACTGTATCTAATTGATATAGAGACCTCTAGAGCCCTAGGAGCCACCTCAGGCCTTCATAATAGATATTTGAGATCTCCAAACTTGATTCACCCCTTGGGTGGTGAATTCAACTTGGTAGCCTCAAAAACCCCTAAAATTGTAGGGGTGAGCAGCAAAGGGGTCAACCAGACCACCCACAACATTAGAGACTAGGTATTTTACTTCATCTTCTCTATTTTGTCATTTGTGTTGGTAAAAATGCTTACTACTCAAAGCACCATAGCTAGTAGCAAATTATCCCCTCCTTCACATCTACATTTACTTTAAAATGTTGTTGTAATTATAGAACCTGTAAAATTTCTAGCAACTTTAAACTTCAAAATTTCATGTAAATTTTAATAAGTTTTAAATCATCCTCTTGCTCTATAGAATTTGTTCGAAAGAAATTTTGCATTTAATTTTGAGAGTTAGGGTTTGTTAATCCCTTTTTTCTTATATTTCTTAAAATAAAAATGTATATTCTTCTTTGCATGTGTAAATTTTAGATTTACTTTTTGTGTATTAATTCCACATTACTTCTATAAATCCTTAGGGTAGATCATTTTGTTGTATTCTTATTTACATGAATGGTATGTGATTGCCTATCTATACTTGCATAAATATTTCTTACAAATCACTCCATGTTTTCACATATATTTAGGGTCACATAAACCCCTTTCTTCACACCCTCATATTGCATGTTTCTACACTTTGAAAAATAGAGTCAATTTATTTTCCTAAAGGCATCTAGGATTAGATTCTTTGTTTACAAAAAGTATTTCATTCTAGTCTTTTTATTTCAGCAAATACATATAAAGCTAGCTTTTAATTTGAAAATGTGATTAGTTATATTTCCTATTTTACATACCATCAATAGAAAAACAAAAACCCACACACACACCTGGTATTAAAATAAGTGGTGAGATTGGATTTCATCCCCAATCCATAACTCGAGACTGGTTTCAGCAGAGTTATACCCTCCACCAGCTCTCAACCCTCCTAAACACCTAGAAGCCCCACACAAGTGGTTTTTAGAATTTCATCATGAAAAAACCCCCCACTTTTGAGACTGGGCTTTTGGATTTCATCACCAGAAGTTACATTTATATTGGGAGAGGATTAGATGCCTTCGTTCACAAGGCTTACATAATTAGTGAACATGGTAATTATCATTATTGACTAAGCCCACCTGAGGGTGAAGTAAAAGCATGGGTATACCAGTAGTAGATCTCAAAAAGTGCCACCTCTTCTCATGAGAGGATATAGATAACTCACTTCAGCATAGTGGGTTTCCCCCCCTTTTAGGATATCATTTTACTGTGCCTTCAAAACAAGTCACCTTTCACATGTTGTGATATTGTTCTATTTTGTGAATCTTTGGGTGTTGCAGGAGGTTTGATACTGACAAAATTATTGATCTTCTAGAGTATTCACTCCACTAGGGAAGTATCAACATCGAAACACACCTAAATGAACAAAACACTTTTATTTTTACCATTTAGAACTGATTCCAGTTTATCATTGTTTGCATGATCACAAACTAGTTTTATCATAGTACACCACTTGTCACTTTATTATTTGAGCTACATGCAACACATCATTGCTTTAATTTTATATTATATACAGTCAAGTCTACACCACACAGGGTTATTCCTAAACCCCTTTACACTATACACATAGAATTATAGGCTTGAAATCCTGCATAGTCCTAAACCTTCACGACACAACACATGATTCCATACTTGTTGTCAAGTCGAGCGCATGAGCAAGAATGCATTATAGAGGAAGCACCTACCATCTCTTCCAATAAGCCCACTTTTACTCCTTCGATCATGAAGGGGAAGGCCATACACACACTTGATCCACTCAAAGAGTTTTATCTATAGTATACACACATGACATCTCAGAATGAGACATCCATTTTGAGTGAATCCTTCACTACGTCACTTGTAGAATATTATCCACTTCTTTCATCCCTATCCTCGTCTAATCCACCAACCACATTCTATGACCATGTGATCTACATGATGCTTGGATAACCTCATCCATTATTTACCATAGATGATTAATTAACACCTACTTCCCCTACCTTTGCACATCCCTTTTTCCAGAGTCTATCTCAATCCATTTTTGAAAATGACTTCTCCCTCTTGAACCGCACTTGCACATAGATCACATAATTTGCCCCTATAGTAGGAATGCTTTTTTACCCTTCCTCTTCTACCACAGGTACCTAGAGGCTTGTTGGACATTTTGATTCCCTAAGCTAAAAGTTGTTATTGATGTCAAAAGGACCTATGTAAGTAAGCACTATTATTTTGCTCCACAAAGAGCTTCATGAGAAGCCAAGATTTTGATCAAATGTTCTAGAAGGGATGCATGGAATTTTGTTACAAAATGAGCATCAAGGGAAGCTTAGCAAAAGGTTTTTATGAAAACCAAGGAAGGCAAGGAAAAGTTTTATTTAAAACCAATGGATGACAAACTTGAAATGGGTTTTTCTTAAAACCCAAGTTGGCTTTTCGTTTCATCGAAAAAGGTGCCCCGATGATGGAAAATTTTAATTTTAAAGGTTTAGTTTAAATTTTAATTTATTTAAAAATTTTAATTTTAATTTTAAAATTAAATAAAATGTTTTTCCCTCATTTCTTATTGGCACCGCTGGCGTCATGAGGGTAATGTTAAAAGAGCTGATGTATTCGCACTGAAGGATTGCTTATATAAATAAGCCAAATGTTATCCATTTAAAAACCTAAGTCGTGTCGCATGATTTTTGAAAACCCAAAGTATTTCTGCATTCGAATATTGTGCAGTGAATTTCATGGAGTGTGACATGGGCGGTCAAGTCATGGATGGTCAAATTTTTAGTGCCTTATGAGGAAAGTGCACACATATTAAGGAAGAGAGTGCCCAAGGAAATCATGTAGGAAGTGTTAGCTCATGTGGATTAGTTTTTGCTTGACAACACGGTGAGCAGAGGTTCAAAATGCCAAATCCCTTCGAGGGCTCCTTTGAGATATGCACTCCGAATTCGATATTTGTGGGAGTAAATATTTTAATTAAAATATTTTCTTGCTAAGGTTTGATTATGATTTTTGTGGGAGATATAAGGTTGAGCAAGATTTAATATTTTATTAAGGTCTGATTATGATTTTTATGGGAGATATAATTTTGAGCAAGCTTTAATATTTTAATAAGGTTTGATATTTGATTAATGTGAGATATTGCCTAAGAAAGCTTTGTGATTATTTTTGAGTGCAAAATTTTTGAAAGGAAGGATATAAAATATTTGATTTATTTTATGGTATAAGTGGTTTGTGGAGTGACAAGGTTATGCAATGATTTGATTTATTTATTTTATGGCATAAGTGGTTTGTGGAGTGACAAGGTTATGCAATGTTTTGATTTATTTTATTTTATGGTACAAGTGGTTTTAGGAGTGATAAGGAAGTTGTGCATTAATTTTTAAGAAGGTTTTCTATTTAAAAGCCTTGGTGAATATAATTGTGAAGTGGAGTAATGTTGATTATTTTGTGATATTCTAACCCTTGTGAAGATTGGCAAAAGAATATTATGATTGTGGAAGATTTCCAAAGAGGCTTCTTCATCTTCATAAAAGGTATGGGCACATTCTCCTATTGATTTATTATGGTGGTTGATTTCTAAAATTATCTTTGGAGTGAAAATGATTGATTGTGATTTCCTTTTTGAAAGTGAATGGTTTAATGCTTCAAGGTTTTTTGGATTAAGAGTTCTGATTAAACCTTGTTTTATAAGCATTGTTGTTGGTGCCCATTGGTTGTGTGAAGAACTTGAAATTGAGTCAGAAGAGAACATGAGTATCATTTTTATGTGAGATTTTTTGTTGAGCATTGTTGAAAATATTTTGAGTTGATTGATATATGCTTAGACTAGGGTTTGTGAGAAAGGGTTGTTCATTGAGGTGCTTGGTTGAGTTGAGTTGATTGAGCCTAGTCAAGTGGATGCATGTGGTTTTTCAAGTTCTATAAAATAAACTATTCTATATTCTTGATTTGAATTGAGATTAATATTTGAGAATAGAACATATAGAGTCTCTAACAATTATCTTTATGCTTCTATGAAATTGATTTGAGTTGATATTAGGATTTGAGTATAGAATATATAGAGTCTCTAACAATTCTCTTTATGCTTCTATGAGATTGATTTGAGTTGAGATTGGGATTTGAGTATAGAACATATTGAGTCTCTAACAATTCTCTTTATGCTTCTATGATATTGAGTTGAGATATTGATTGAGCATTAAGTATATAATATATTGAGTCTCTAACAATTATCTTTATGATTCTATGAGATTGGACAAGTTTTGTGTGAGCTAGTTAGGCAAATTTGAGATAAGTCTTTGAGAAGGCTTGTGGACTGATTTTGAGTAAGCTTTTATGGAAGCTTGCTATGCAAATTTGAGCAAGTCCTAGAGAGGACTTATTGAGCAGATTTGAGAAAATCCTAGAGAGGACTTATTGAGCATATTTTGACAAGTTCTGTGTGGACTTATTGAGCATGTTTGAGCCAGTTATATGTGGACCTGTTGAGTAGATTTGGACAGGTTTTGTGTGGACCTATTGAGCATATTTGAGCAAAAAAAAGTGTGGACCTATTGAGAAGATTTGGACAAGTTATGAGTGGAATTCTTGAGCATATTTAGAAAAGTTATGTGTGGACTTATTAAGAAGATTTGAGCAGGTTCTGTGTGGACCTGTTGAGAATATTTGGATAGGTTCTGTGTGGACCTATTAAGAAAATTTGAGCAGGTTCTGTGTGGACCTGTTGAGCATATTTGGACAAATTTTAAGTGAGCTTGTTGAGCAGATTTGGACAAGTTATGAGTGAGTTTTTTGAGTGGATTTTGATAAGTTCTGAGTGATTTTGTTGAGCAGATTTGAGAAGCATCTGAGTGAACCTATTGAGATAGATATTTAGAGGTGATAGAGTATAGAGTATAGAATCTCAATGGATAGAGATTTAGTAGCTAGGACAATTGAAGACAAATCTAAGTGAGGAGTCTTCAAGTGGAGAGAGATCCACCAGTCAGTGCAATATAGAGACAGAGTCTTCTAGAAGATCACTAGCTAGAGAAGAAGGGGAAAGAGTTCTCTTGTGGAAGAGATCCACAAACTTGAGATTTATGGGATCAACATCTCCTTTTGATAGAGGTCCATAAACATTGTAATTAGGAAGGATTCCCATGAGATTATTTGAGAAATATTTAGAAGAAATATTTTCTCTATGGAGGCAGCCCACATTGGGTGAACCATGTTAAAATTGGTGTCTCTATTATGTGTTATGATATGTGCATTGCTATGGTTATTACTATTAATACTACCATTGATTATATTGATTAATACTATTTGGGAAAGAAAAGTAAAAAGTGGTCTTATACTATTCACCCCCCTCTTATTATAATCTTGTGTTCCTCAATTGGTATCAGAGTCGGTTCCTTCGAAAGATGTTTAACAGCTTGAAGGAAGATCCTACAAGAACACCAATGGCAAAGAAAGGCAAGAGTAGAAGCATGATACACAAGAATAAAAGAACACCTATGGTCATGAGAGAAAAGGAGATGAGTTTAATATTGTTGTGTTGGGAGGACACATAGAAATAGCTTCAATATATGAATCAAGTAATGGAGAAATATCCATACTAATAAAGTTTTGTATCAGATGTGGGAACATAGGTCACCATGCAACTTATTGTCCACAAGAAATTTTCTTTTTTGTGGTAAAATTGGCCATGATGCAAGATATTGGGTTTAGTGGCAGTAAAGATGAAGATGATATTCTTGGAAATGAAATCTTAGATATTGGTTCAAAAAAGGATAACAAGGACAATCAAAACAGGTATGAATAAGAAACTCTACTTTCAATAATAGAAGAAAAATAAGATGCTTCATAAAAATAAAAAGGGGAATCCACTCTTAAGGATCTTATTGAATTAAAAAGAGAGAATTTAGAATTTAAGGCTAAAATACAAGAAGATGAGAAATGTAAGACAAAGCTTATACAAGATATGTCTTACTTGAGAGATAAGGTTGATAAAGCAAGAAAAGTTGAAGAAGGTATGATTAAACAGTCAAAGGCAAAAGAGATACAATGTGAAAGGCTTATGATTACTCTTGAAGAACTAAAAAGGGAGAACTCAGGATTAAGGTATCAAGCTCAAGAATATGAGAAAGAAAAAACAAGGTTTCTATAGGAACTCACTAACTTCAAAATCAAAGTTGAAGAGACAAGAAAAATAGAAGAAGGTATGACCAAAAAATTAAAAAATATATTTCTAGAGTGTGAAATATTAGAGCATGAGATATTTTCACTAAGGTTGGTAAAATGTTCTAAGGAAAATCTACACAAGTTTGAGGAAAATTAAAAGACCTTGGAAAGGACTATCAATGATCAAAAGTCATCAGTCACCATAACAAGACTTAGTTCTAAATAAGAACAATGGAAATAGGAAGCAAAAAAAGGAGAGTCAAGATCAAACACCAAAAAATAAGAAGAGTCAAAATAAGTAAGTAAAAGATATATTGAGACCTCTAAGGATAAGTTGGACAATAGAAAGTTCAAAAAGGAAAGGAACAATGCACAAGTTAGGAACATATGGAACAAAAAATAGGTAGAAGAGACTAAGAGACCAATGGGGTCTAGGCAAGGTTTATTTAGTGAAAGATGTTTTTCATGTCACAGGTTTGGGAACATGGCTTCACAGTGCAGGACACATGAAATATAGGAATATGGGAAAGGATAAATTTTCCATGGGTATTTGTACTCATGCAATGATTTTGGTCACAATGTAATGAATTGCAGGATTAATGATAAAAGAGGATATGGCTTCACTAGGAGAAATTCTAAGACAATTGCACATCCAATGAATAATAACATTAAGTGTTACAAGTGCAATAATGATGGTCACATAGCAAGATGGTGTAGACCAAATATTCCATAAACAAACATGAACAATATTAGGAACATGAACAGGGACATGAATATAAACAGGAACAAGAATATTAACAGAAATAGGAATATGAATAGAAATAAGAAGATGAACAGGAATAAAGACTCAGAAAAGAATAGAGACTCAAAAAATAATAAGAATAGGAACAAGGATGAGAACCAGAATAGGAACATGGATGAGAACAAGAACAAGAATAGGAACATAAGTGATGACATGAACAGGGATGATGACTTGGAAAGAAACAGTGAGAGGATTCAAAAAACCCATAAAAGAAGAGAGAAATATAAAAGCATAGATCTATGATTTTGGGGAGTAGAAATACTCCCACCCTAAAATTAACCACCTCATGTGGAGGTGGAGGAGGGGCTAAGCTAAGAGGCTCATTATTAGCCTTGAGCCCCAAAGGTAGCCCTTTGCCATTGATGTCAAAGGGATAGAGATTTGTGTATTGGGGAGAGATTTGATATTTGAGATAGCATTGAGCTAGGGGGACAAAAGTCCTAGGGGGAGTAGAAAATAAGGTCAGGTTTCAGTAAAATGAATATGGGTTACCATCAATGACAAAGGGGGATATTGTTGGAGATTTTGAGTCCCTAAGCTAAAAGTTGTCATTGATGTCAAAAGGACCTATGTAAGTAAGCACTATGATTTTTCTCCACAAAGAGCCTCATGAGAAGCCAAGGTTTTGATCAAAGGTTCTAGAAGGGATGCATGGCATTTGGTTCCAAAAGGAGCTTCAAGGGAATCTTAGCAAAAGGTTTTTATGAAAACCAAGGAAGGTAAAGAAAGGTTTTATTTAAAACCAATGGATGGCAGACTTGAAATGGGTTTTTCTTAAAACCCAAGTTTGATTTTCATTTCATCAAAAAAGGTGTCCCAGTGATGGAGAAATTTAATTTTAAAGGTTTAGTTTAAATTTTAATTTATTTAAAATTCAAATTAAAATTTTAAAATTAAATAAAAGGTTATTCCCTCCTTTCTTATTGGCACCACTGATGTCATGAGGACAATGTTAAAAGGGCCGACGTATTCGCATTGAATTATGGCTTATATAAATAATCCAAAGGTTTTCCATTTAAAAACCTAAGTCGTGTCACATGATTTTTGAAAACCCAAAGTATTTATGCATCCAAATATTGCGTAGCAAATTTCATAGAGTGTGACATGGGCAGTCAAGTCATGGAAGGTAAAAGTTTTGGTGCATTGTGAGGAAAGCACACGCGTCTTAAGGAAGAGAGTGCCCAAGGCACTCATGTGGGTAGTGTTAGCTCATGCGACTTAGTTGCTACTTGGAAGCACAGTGGGTAGAGGTTCAAAATGCCAAAGCCCTTTGAGGGCTCCTTTGAGGTATGCACTCTAAATCCAATATTTGTGGGGGTAAATATTTTAATTAAAATATTTTCTTGCTAAGGTTTGATTATGATTTTTGTGGGAGATATAAGGTTGAGCAAGCTTTAATATTTTATTAAGGTTTGATTATGATTTTTGTGGGAGATATAAGGTTGAGCAAGCTTTAATATTTGAATAAGGTTTGATATTTGATTAATGTGAGATATTGCCTAAGAAAGCTTTGTGATTATTTTTGAGTGCAAAAGTGTTGAAAGGAAGGATATAAAATATTTGATTTATTTTATGGTATAAGTGGTTTGTGGAGTGACAAGGTTATGCAATGATTTGATTTATTTATTTTATAGTATAAGTCATTTGTGGAGTGACAAGGTTATGCAACACTTTGATTTATTTTATTTTATGGTACAAGTGGTTTTAAGAGTGATAAGGAAGTTGTGCATTAATTCTTAATAAGGTTTTCTAATTAAAATATTTGGTGAATATAATTTTGAAGTGGAGTAATGTTTATTATTTTGTTTTTTCTAACCCTTGTGAAGATTGGCAAAAGAATATTGTGATTGTGGAAGATTTCTAAAGAGGCTTATTCATCTTCATAAAAGGTATGGGCACATTTTCCTATTGATTTATTATGGTGGTTTATTTCTGAAAATATCTTTGGAGCGAAAAGGATTGATTGTGATTTCCTTTTCAAAATTAATTGGTTTAATGCTTCAATTGAGAGTTGTGATTAAACCTTATTTTATAAGCATTGTTTTTGGAGCCCATTGGTTGTGCAAAGAACTTGAACTTGAGTTGGAAGAGAAGATGAGTATCATTGTTATGTGAGATTTGTTGTTGAGCATTGTTGGAAATATTTTGAGTTGATTGATACATGCTTGGACTAGGGTTTGTGAGAAAGGGTTGTTCATTGAGGTTCTTGGTTGAGTTGAGTTGATTGAGCCTAGTAAAGTGGATGCATGTGGTTGTTAAAGTTCCATAAAAAAAACTATTCTATATTCTTGATTTGAGTTGAGATTGAGATTTGAGAATATAACATATAGAGTATCTAATAATTATCTTTATGCTTCTATGAAATTGATTTGAGTTGATATTGGGATTTGAGTATAGAACATATAGAGTCTCTAACAATTCTATTTATGTTTCTATGAGATTGATTTGAGTTGAGATTGGGATTTGAGTATAGAACATATTGAGTATCTAACAATTCTCTTTATGCTTCTATGAGATTGATTTGAGATATTGATTGAGCATTAAGTATAGAACATATTGATTCTCTAACAATTCTCTTTAATATTATATGATATTGGACAAGTT
The DNA here is from genome assembly GCA_028583015.1 of Wollemia nobilis. Taxonomy (NCBI): domain Eukaryota; kingdom Viridiplantae; phylum Streptophyta; class Pinopsida; order Araucariales; family Araucariaceae; genus Wollemia; species Wollemia nobilis. The sequence goes on along the minus strand of JAQPPZ010016710.1, from coordinate 4,928,134 downwards.
CTATGTGAGCTTGTTAAGCAAATTTGAGACAATTCTTTGAGAAGGCTTGTGGGCTAATTTTGAGTAAGCTTTTGTGGAAGCTTGCTATGCAAATTTGAGAAAGTGCTAGAGAGGACTTATTGAGAATATTTGAGGAAGTCCTAGAGAGGACTTATTGAGCAAATTTGGACAAGTTTTGTGTGGACTTATTGAGCAGATTTGAGTAGGTTCCATGCGGACCTGTTGAGAAAATTTGGATAGGTTTTGTGTGGACCTGTTGAGCAGATTTGAGCATGTTTTATGTGGACCTATTGAGAATATTTGGACAATTTCTGAGTGGACTTGTTGAGCAGATTTGGATAAGTTTTATGTGGAATTTTTGAGAATATTTGAGCAGGTTCTATGTGGACCTGTTGAAAATATTTGGATAGGTTCTGTGTGGACATATTGAGCAGATTTGAGCAGGTTCTATGTGGACCTGTTGAGCATATTTGGACAAGTTTTGAGTGATCTTGTTGAGCATATTTGGACAACTTCTGAGTGAGCTTGTTGATCAGATTTGGAAAAGTTTCGAGTGAGCTTGTTGAGCAGATTTGGACAAGTTTTGAGTGAGCTTGTTGAGCATATTTGATAATTTTCTAAGTGAACCTATTGATATAGAGCTTTGGAGGTGATAAAGTATAGAGGATAGAGTCTCAATGGATAGATATCCAATAGCCAAGATAATTGAAGACATATTTGAGTGAGGAGTCTTCAAGTGGAGAGAGATCCACTAGTCAGTGTAGTAGAGAGACAGAGTCTTCTAGAAGATCACTAGCTAGAGCAGAGGAGGAAATATTTCTCTTATTGAAGAGATCCAAAAACTTGAGATTTAGGGGAACAACATCTCCTTTGGATAGAGGTCCATAAATATTGTAATTGGGAAGGATTCCCATGAGATTATTTGAGAAATATTTAGAAGAAATATTTTCTTTGTAGAGGTAGCCCACATTGGGTGAACCACGTTAAAATTGGTGTCTCTATTATGTGTGATGATTTGTGCATTACTTTGGTTATTGCTATTAATACTGCAATTGATTATATTGATTAATACTATTTGGGAAAGAAAAGTAAAAAGTGGTCTTATACTATTCACCCCCCCTCTCAGTATAAGCTTATGTTCTTCAAGGCTAGCATTCCAAACTATGCAAAAACAACCTCCTCTACAGGAACAACAAACACCCCCTAAAACATCATACATGTACTCTTCACAATAGTACCAACCATCATCATCTCAGCAACAATTTTTCACAATGTTTGAGAACTTATCACAAAAGCCTCTCCAAACCCAAGTCACCCAATATCAACAGCAAAAACCAACAACTCAAATTAATTCATGAGTGGTTTAGGTATCACCTCCTCTTTCCAAGATCCTACTTCGAAAGTGTTCCCTTATTTTTCTACCAAATTCCCACCTATATCTTAGGTTTTGGGAGTGTACAATGCCCAATCCTTTACTATAGCCCCACCTTCATCGACCTTTAGGATACCTCCTCCTCCTCCTCCTTTCTAAGTGCCTACTGCTAATCTTCCCCCTACCTATAGATCAAAACCCATAGCTTATAAACCCACTTCCATAGGATATTCCACAAAGTTTAGCTTCACCACCCATCCTTTAGGAGAGAGATAGGTCCCATTTTTTGACACCTTACCTCAAATTTCCCTAGCACCAGTAGCATTGATACCCACACTCTCATCTATTGGAGCTACATTTTTTACACCTCCTCCTTCATGGTCATCACATCCTATGGCCAAACCATTACAAAAATTTCCTACCCAGCAAGAATGCATGCCAAAACAACACACATCCCAATCACAATATTACTACCTCCAATAAACATCTATTTTAGAACCTAGTATTCCACTAGCCCCTATATCATATGCCACTTAATACCCATCATACCAAGACTAGCTAGAACAATTCCCTCCATAATATAGGGAAGAAAAACAACAAACTCACTATTTATCATATTCCCAGGCTCAACCAACCCTAGTGCAACCCTCCATGTCTTTAACACCTAAAATTCAATTCGTACAAGATGAAGTCAAGATGTTAAACCTACGCACCACAAGCTATGGGCCAAAAAAACCATCCTACAATGAACTTTGCAATGATTTGGTTCATCCATCCATCCCTATCCCACCTTACCATGTTGGAACCATTTCTTGCCTCCATAGGATTCGACTATCATGCTACAAGAAACCATTTGAAACCAATGAGCTATTACAAGGTCTAGTCAACCTGCCTGTTTGTTCTTATAAACATGAGTATTGCTAAATAAAAACTACATAACAGGTAAGGAGACCCCAACGGTAATTTTATAATAAAACGTTGACTACACAGTCTAGATTAATATAATGCTATATGTATTAAAATTACCAAGAAATAAAACAACCATTTGTTATGCCTTATGTAGATCGGTGCCTAGATTCATTAGGCTATTATAGTAATTTAACAACAATTTTAACATAAACAAAAATAATGGGGAGAAGAAAGTTGGCACTCCTAGAGTTATTCGAATATCGTAATAAAACTAAAATTTGACCAATGAAAGAAACATATGTAATGCATTCAAATAATGTAATCCATTACATAGTAACACACCAAAATGATACAAAGAATTAATAGGAAAAAGACTCAAAATTGTATTGATTTAAAAAGTCATTACATTCAGAGTAAGCAAGAAGATTTTAAACTTTGTTTTCTCTCAGAAATTATCAATACAATGAAGATATTCTGTTCAAATAATGTAGCAGAAATCTCCTACTCACCTTGTTCCAATATGGTAAGAGAAAAGCCTTAAAATATTTGACTCAATAGTCTAGAAATATTCTCAGCTTCTTGGGTACTTTCGTATCAAAATATTGCGTGGAATGAGGAAGAAATAAGAATGAATGAGAAAAAAATACACAAAAAGGAGATACAACAACATAACTCTAAAGGGCACTCAAGTACACCTCTTAGAAAAAATGCTATTCTCTAATTGCTTTATGATGATTCTAAACCTGGGCACTCCTTCTTATAGGTTGGGTTCTTGAATCTATTATTCTAGATTTGTCTTGGGCCCTACACTTGTCAATATATGATTGAATCTCTTCTATATGCTATCCAGTTGGTGTGGTTCTGAATCGACTGTTACAACTCACTCTTGGTTTGAAGGGAGTTATTCCATTGAAATGAGTTGGCATACTTGTTTCTCTTCTTCTGCTCATTTAACAAAGGATTTATACTTATATGTAAATTATTTTCTTCTGCTTTTCTTGGTCACTATGATAAACTATGAGGGATTGACTGGAATAATGTCATAAAATCTTGATGAAAGACGGAGGGGGACCCGACGTGATGGTGAAGAAAAGGGATGTGTGTCTCTGGCAAATGGACAAAATGGTATTGATCATGCAATAGAGTGAAGAAAAAATAGAGGAAAGAGGATGGCTTTGCACAATGGATGGAGGTGAGATGGTGCAATGTTGGAAAAAATGTCAGGATGGTCAAGGAAGAATACCTAGAAAAAGGGAGGCAGTGATAAGTAGGAGGAAGGTAGGAATGGAAAACAAGATCTGGAAGCATCTATAAGTTTCTTCCATAACTATACTTCATCGAAGTGTTCCCCTTGTAACTATATTCCATCGAAGCATAGATTGAATGAATTTTGGCAAGTTGAAACCATGTTTTATTATTCACGTGCTTTCTTCACCTTAAGTATTTACAGATCAAAAAATGAATATACTCATACTTCTTGTACTCCATTATTATTCTTACTGGTGTCTTTCAGATCTAGTTTACTATCTCTATTTATAAGCCATGAGTTTCAGGTATGAGCATGTTTTACAAGTTTATATTAGTCTTTTACACAGTATGCTATCTTTTTTAGTGGATATTTATGATCTAATTTGCATTCTTGAGCATCAATATTTATCTTCTGATTAGTCTACATTACCCTTATCTAGGTACTATTCACGAGATTTATTATGATTGCTCAAATCTTTCCTTCCTTGAGTATCATCTGTATTTGCAATGCTTATGCATACTAATTTAATTAGCTTCATATCAGCTATTAATATTCATAGCACCCTTCAAAGTGCCTTTTTTTGAATGAGTCACATCCCTGTTCTCTACCTCGATATTTTTTTTGGGTATTTTGCGAAGCGATTGTACTTCTCCTAGGAGCTAAACTGACAAATATTCTCTTCAAAATATGATTATGCTAATTCTGCTGGTTTGTGATCATCATATATTCTATCAGGGCTACCCTTGATATTGTTAAACCTTAAGGTTCCCTGGATAACCAAAAACGAGTGTAGCCATTCGATTAGATTGGATAAGGATGCAGCCTTGGATCTTTTATAATTTATGGGTTAGATAACCAAAAAAATAATGCTTTGAACCTTTTAATATTGATTAATAGAAAAATGAGGGGTGATTAATAACATGCTAGTACCCTTGCTAAATGTGATTAAAATTTGATTAATCGGATGCTAATTTAGGCTTACCATTAGATTTACCTTTGAAGCGTGCGCCACCATTGGATTTTTTTGATAGGGAGTGCATCTGTTGGATTTTTCAAAAGATATCTGTTGGATTAGCCCCGCTTGTATCTTATCATTTTGACTTTGACTCGATCACTACCATAGGATATTTTTAATCTCAGTGGAGTGCTACCATCAGATTTACTGGAACACATTCATGATCATTTCATTGCTTAGACCTTTGACTTGTGCGTTGTCATCGGATATTGAGGGGGATTAGCATAGTAATTTATTTCCTTTATACTTTTTCTTGGTTGGCTTATATTTCGATTGGCTCATTAAAGTGCCATCATCCAATTAAGTAAGAAAGGAGTTCTACCCTTACATATAGATCAATGTGCTCAATTGTTAACAAATGGGGGTGTATACCCTCAAGCCTTCGTTCAAAATTATCATTTCCTTAATGTTGCATTTTAATAACTAAGGTATTTTGATGATCACTAGATAAATTTCATTCATTGATTCCTTCTAATTTGGCACGTGATTTATCATGTCCCTCATTATAATAAATTGTTTTACCTTGGTAATTTGTGATGAACATGCATTTTCGGATCAAATTTTTTATCAAACGCAACCCTTAGATATTTTGTGACCATGGTACTCAAATATTCAAACTTTATATCAACATGATTTATTAAGTTGGGTGCATCCATTAAATTTCTCCTTGATGAGGTGTTGTCATTAGATATCCTACAATCTACACATTCGATAACTGGAAGGGGTGCATCATTGTATTTGATTAATCTTAGATTAAGCCCAAAGGGGGTAATTAGTAACATATTATATCGTCACTAATGCATGATTAATCTTAGCTTTACCTTCATATTACCTGATATTATTATCGTTCCATCATTTGGGTTTTGACTTCGACATAGCCATTGGATCTTATCAATATTGGCACTGCCATTGATTTCTTTCAACCTGTGGGGTTAGTTACCAAAGGGGCACATGATTTTAACATTTGATTAAGCCGAAGGGGGATAATTATATGATGTGTTAGACCCTCACTAATCCCATTTAATAGTTTTAATTAATCTTGTGATCTTTTACCCTTTTGATACACCTTTTATGAGAGCACCAACATTCGATCAGATCTTGATCAAGCACTATCGTTAGATTCATCCAATTAGCTTGGTGTTTAATTATAGGGGGTGCATACCCTTAATGTTTTAATTAATATTTATTTTGAAACTTTAGACTTTAATGCCTTTGATCACATCATTTTAAATGTTTGATTAATCTAAGTGAGTGTGTCCGTAGGATTTTACTCTAACAAAGAGCTCCCCTTAGATCTACATGAGGTGCTTGTTTTTTAACACAATGAGGCACATAACCTCAAGGTTTTAATTAATACCTTTATTCAAACCTTATGTTTTGGAATTTATACCATGGTATTTCATTATTATGCCTTGGTTTATATTTTTCTAATACTTTAGGACTTAAAATTGTATTTGTTATGCTTAGATTCTATTATTATGATCATCATAACCCTTACCTCAAAGTCGGGTACTTTATGATTTTGCCAAGGTATTGGGTGCTTAAAAATTTAGTCTTAATCACTTTAAATATGATAAAAAAATAGCTATAGGATCAAATAAAAAAAAAGGCTTAGGTTAATTCTAAATTTTCAAAAATATAAAATTCAACTTCTCAGATGAAAAATGCAATAGAGGCTAGCAATCTTCTGTCAATCATATTGAAAACCAAAAATTTAAATTTGGGGGTTTTTCAGATGTTGATTCAATTTTGGCTCGAACATAGGCTCTAACTAGGACAATGTGCTGAAAACATGAGGCACTTGAGAATTATAGAATATCCTGGTTTTTATTGCAAATTGGAAAAAAAATCAAATCAACTTGACTGCTAAGCAAAAAATCTTGAAAAATAAAACATAACAATTTTTAAACTGAAAAATTGTACAAACAATAGGACATCAAAGTAATGGAGTTTTTTTACACCCAGGTGTTGTAGGTGAGTTGGAGAGGAGAGGGCAATCCTCCAAGGGAGGTCCCAGGTTCGAATCTCCACCCTACCAAAAAGCTGAATTGGGTACCCAAAATCCAATTGATAATGTTGGTGCGGGCAGTGCTGGGTGCAACCCCTTGGTGACTTTGACGGTGTAGAACCCCCTGTTCGTGGTCTCTTAGACCAAGGCGGTCCTACAAGGGGTTTTTCATTTTTTTTTTTTTTTAAAGTAATGGAGTTTTGAAAAACTATAATTCCTTTTATCACTTTGGAAACTAGGATTAGAATTTTGGAAATATATGAGTTTTTTTTATTATTGTAATGCTTGTTTTAGCTAAGTCATAAGATATGATTACACAAAATTTTATCAAATCTATTTGATTCATCATTCTTTGGCCCATGTGTGTGTTTGTGCATTTGTTTTGATTTCTAAGTCTTTCAAAACTTTGTCATATCTGAGCAAAATAGTTAAGCCTAATATGTGATTTCATTCTTAAAAAAATTCACCATTCTGTAGGGCTCCACTACCGATAAAGTGTCTATAGCCCCGATGGAGTTGCTTCTAATACCATCCAGTTTTACCCTACTACCAACTAGGAATCTATAGCCGGATAGAGGTTTTCCAAGATATCTCAGGTAGTGAATCAATTTTACTTTATTTTAATTTTTCTTTCTCATTAGAGAAGTATTTGATATAAGAAAATTGTGCAACGAGTATTCCTGAGTTGAGTATTAGTTTCTAGATATAAAGAATGAGTGTAATGATTTTTAGATTAACCACCCTCTCAAAGATAACTCGGTTATTTGGACCTTTGAAGTCACCTTAAGTATCATTTGTAATGTGAGGCCTTGACATGATTTTTCAATCAGCTCTATTTTCATCCTATTTTATCTCATATCAAGTAACTATTGCATAAACACTCATATTTGAAAAATTGTAAACCTCATCAGAGTCTAAAATAAATCTCCTTTTTTCTTATTGTTTTTGGTGTAATAAACAGTAATGTATACTCATAAAACTAAGAATACCATGTGTACAACAAACTTAGAATTATGCTAACAACAAAAGAAAATCTTATCTAGTACATAAAATAACAAAATACATCATTCTATTTTTGGGGTTTTTTATTTTTCAATTTTTTTTTCTATTTTTTTTATTTTTCACCTTCAACAGGGACTGTACAATTTGAGGTGTTGGAAATTAATAGGGATGGCCATTATTTCACCTTGAAAAGTCTACAACTTGTAAGTATTCTACCCTATAACATGGGTTATCTGGTATCGACCAATCAATTTAGGTTAAAATTTACTCTTTTCACCATGTTTATCATTTTTAGGATCCCAATAGAAGACTACATCTCCTTGATAAAAAGGAGTACCCTTGGATTTCTTATTAAATAATTTTATGGTTTTCTAGGTTTTTTCCATCATTCTATTAAGGCTCTCTCTTCTTTGTTCTTCTAACAAGACAATTTGTTCAAGCCTTCTCTGTAAGGGATTGGGGTCTTTATGGTCTTGCAGTAGGAGGGAAAGTGCCAATTTTTCTATTCTTGAAGCTAACAAGGCTTTCTCTCCATATACCATATCATAGGGGGTTCTTCTTGTGTTTATTTTTATAGACAACCTATCAACCCATAGAGCAAATTTAAGTTCACTGTCTCATCCTCTTTTGTTCTTACCTAATGATAGTTTTATTCTAGTTATTATATTCTTATTTGATGATTCAACTAGACCATTTCCTTGGGGGTAATAATTAGCATAATGGGACAACTCAATTCCATATTCAACATAAAATTCTACCATTTCATATGAAATAAAATACTGTGCATTATCTATTACCAATTTTTGAGGAATCCCAAACCTGGTCAAAATGTTTTCTTCCAAAAATTTGATGATAGTGGCAGTTGTGGATGTTTTTAGAGGTGTAGCTTCTACCCAATTTGTAAAGTAATATGTAGTTATGATCCACTTTTTTTTCTAGATGAATTAGGTTTGATCTCTCTAATTAAATCAATGCCCCATTGGGTGAATGGTGCTTCAATGATTACTGGCTTGAGGGGCATGGCTACTAGCTATTTCTTTCATGCAAAAAACTGGTTGTTATGATAGTTCCAAACATATTTCTATACATCATTAAAAATGGAAGGCCAATAATATCATGCTCTCATAATTTTATTAGTTGTGGCTCTTGGAGCAAAATTTCCCCTACAAAAACCATCATGAAATTCATTAATTATTTTTGGGATTTCACTTTCATATAAACAAACTAATAATACTCTGTCAGGGTGTTTCCAGTACAACACACCATCCTGTATATAATATTTTTGGGCTTCAATCTTGACTGACCTCATTCTGTTTGCTAACATATTTTTAGGGAATGATAGGGTTTGTAAGTATGACAAAATTTCTTCATACCATTTGCATTTAATATTATTTAGTCTTCTGACATCATATGTCTCATCTATTGTGAGAATATTGTCAAATCATTCTTCTTCTTTATTAGCCAATAATTTAGCCAAACCTCATCCTTTGATAGTTTTAACTACCTTGAATTCACCATTATACTACAAAAGCTTTACCATCCATCTTGCTGGTCTTCCTAATGGATCTGATTGAGAAAAAAAATATTTTATTACTATAAAAGGGGTACAACAGTAAACTTCATTTGAGCCAAATATACCTTTGAAATGTTCTAAATATTGGATTACTACATAAGCATGTTTTTCTAGCAAGGTGTATTTGAGATGTGCTCCTTTCAAACCTGAACTCATGAAAGCTATTGGTATTTCATTATTTTCATCATATTTCTATGAAAGAACTGCAACAATGGAGCTTTTAGATGCATAAGAGTAGATATTAAAATCCTTTGCATAATCAGGGCAGCTTAGAGCTAGAGTGGTTGATATGGCTTCTTTGATCTGGTTAAATGCTTCCATATTTTCTATTGTCCATTTTATTTCTCTAGTTTTCTTAACCATATCATTTATAGATTTGGTCATATTTGCAAAATTTGGGACAAATATTCTAATAAAATTTATCTTGCCAAAGAATGACCTAACTCCTTTTAAATTTTTGGGAGGGGGAATTTTGTAAATAGCTTCAATTATGTCTAGATCAATGCTTATTATTTTTTCTGAAACTATATGTCCTAACAACTTTCCTTGTGTAGTCCCAAATATGCATTTCTTGGGATTTAAAGAAATTCTAAATTCTTTGCACCGAGAAAAAATGGCAATCAAATGTTCTAAATGATCTTCTGGATTTTTAGAAAATACTGTGATATCATCCAGGTAGACAACTACTATTTTGAACATTAATCCTTTGAAGGCAAAATCCATTGCTCTCTAAAATGTAGCACCTAAATTCATCAGTCCAAAAGATATTCTTAAATATTCAAATGTGCCCCAAGGTGTAGTGAATGCAATTTTATGACTATCTTTTGGACTAATCTGAATTTTATTGTATACTGAAAATCCATCTAACAAGGACAATCTAGTTGAACCAACTATTTCTTGTAATAGTTGTTCCATATTGGGCAATGGGTGATTGTTTTTCAGTGAAATCCTATTTAAATTTCTAAAATATATACAAAGTCTAATATCACGATTATTTTTTTTGACTGGTACCAAATTGGATATCCAAGAAGAAAATCTTACCTTTCTGATTATTTTGGAATCCAATAATTTTTGTACCTCCTTTTGCATTATTGGGTGTAGAGTTGGGTTGTACTTCCTCTATTTCTGTCTAAATGGTTTGGAATATTCCTTCAAGGGTATTATGTGTGTCATTACATCTATTTTGAAAGTTTTAAGGTCTTCATAAGTCCAAGCAAAATGTTCTTTGTTCTTTTTAAGAAACTAATATATCCAAAATTTTCTTTAGCAAGTAAGTCCATGTCTACCTTTACTATTCTAGGTTATTTCATTGAACCAATGTTAATATCTTCAGATATTACTTCTCTACTTAAAGGCTTATAAGATTTGTCAAAATCATCAAATAAACTCTCTAGAGAAACCAATCCTTTGGGTATCCTATTTTTTTTTAGCTGGATTACTTCTACTGGATCTCCTATTTGATATTTTAGCTTTTCTTAATCCCTTTCATCACAGATTACATCTGCATACTTATTTTGTAGAGTCATAAAATATTTAATATCGATATCATCCTAAAAGACCTGTAGATGGGCTATGTTATCTGGCACAAAATATTTATAGACTAAAATAGTTGGGAATCTATCCATATATTCTATAGTTATCTCTAGATGATCAAGACCTGAGGCATTTATAGCTAAAATATCCGCAACATAATTTTTTTCTCTTGGAATATATGAGATATTGAAAGCTAAGAATTTATCAATTTCTTCCAATATTGCATTTTTATATTTCTTAAGCCTAGGGTGCTTGGTATGATATTTACCTTTGACCTGCTGTATAATAAGATTTGCATACCCTATTATAGTCAAGTAGTTAATACCTAATTATTTTGCTTTTCTTAACCCTAGTAGTAAAGCTTCATACTCAGCTACATTGTTTGTGCAGGGAAATTCTAGTCTATAAGGAATACCAAGGTAATTTCCTTTTATATCGATCAAATTAACACCTACACCTGCTCTAGATTGGGATTTAGCTCCATAAAAAGACATGGTCCACATTTATTGGGTTAATACTCTATCTGATTCAACATCTACCATTTTCATAACTTTTGGATCCATGTTATTTGCTTTTGGTATTTTCACCAGGAATGGGTTGTGCCATATGGAGTAAACTCCCATCCATTTTTCTTCCATAGAGTTTACTAAGTTTATCATTGTTTCATTAGTTTGAATTAAATATATAGAGTGCTTTTTAAATGGTTGTATTCATAATATCATGTTCTCCTTATCTGATATGGGGATTGTAACATAGGACTATTCTAGATGAATTGAACCTCCCAGTTGTTCAGCCTAATGTATACTGAGTGATAGTGAGAAGAATGAATCAACATAAACTACTTCAACATCCATGATAATGCCATTTTTGGGGTTTTTATCTAAGAAAACTAAGCATCCAATTATCACTCCTACATAAGGAAATTGTCTACTATCCATTACTAAAATAGGGGTAGAATCTCTTGTGCAGATTAATCTCTTTTGATCAGCTATCATTTTGGGAATAATGTTATGAGAAGCTCCACTGTCTAACATAAAATTGTGCATAATGTACCTTTATCCTTCATATAAATTATACCTTAGTGATACATAGAAGGGTCTAACAGAAGATGGTGATCTTGCATCATGTTGATTTTGTCTAGCAGCATGGCAAGTTGGGTCTTCTTTTTGTTCTACTAATTCAAATGCTCTCCAGACTTGTTCTCTATATTGTTGAACTTTCATAAGTTATCCAAATGTGATGTTAACATTTTGCTTACTGATTTTTGACCCAACATCAAATTCCATCTTCTTTATATCCAGTGGTCTATTACTTTCTTCTTTGGAAATCTCTTCCTCTAATTCTATTACTTCAGGAATAATATTTTTGAGGATTTTATCAATTTTATCTTTACTGATATTATTATTTGTGAAAGTTTGTTTTCCTTTTTCACTTGTAGAGGCCTTCTCTATTCGGTCTAGGACAATCATGTTTCTTAAATTCAAAGTATGGGTAGCCTCTAATTCTTCAACTTCTTGAGTAGTGGGGATTAATTTTCCTTGTTTCATCTTGTCATATCTTAACTCATGTGATTTCTACAAGATTTTAGTTCCTTAAGCTATTAATATTTGAGGATGATGATTTTAAGCATACTTATCCATATCTTCTTCAAACAACCTTTCTATGGATTCATCTTCAATAGACCAATAAACATTGATTCTTATATCCTCTCCTGATTCAACATGTAAATATACATTACGCTGGTCACTTAGGTGAATTCCACATGCATCAGGGTTATGAGGTGCATCACATGTAGATAAGAAATAGGGAAATCCTTATGCTACATTGGTATATGGTATGGGGTTAGGAACACTATTACGATCTCTATCAGATTTTTTGTTTTTCCAATTATTGTTACCATTATTCCTATTCCTATTTCCTTCTTCACAACCATTGTTGTTTCCCCAATTACTATTGAAGTTATTTTAAAAGGAGGACGATTATAAAAATGTGGTCATTATGTTTGTGATGATTCATAATTATTACCATTGTTTATTTTGATTCTTCTTATCATGTTGTTCATCTTATTGAGCATCTCAGTCATTTGGATAGTCAATTTCTCCATTGGATCAATTTTAGTTATTATTTGTATATCAAATGCTACTATTTTAGGTTTTCTATCAGGTAGGTTGACTTATAGAGAATAAGGCTTCATATTACCACTTTCAAGCATGTTTATTTCTATATCCATTGATTTTTCCATACAATCATCAATGGTAGTGGCTTCTTCTTGCCTCAGATCATAGTTAAACTTTGCTTGAAAATCTTTCTTATAAAAACAAATAGACTAAATATCACTAGGCCTAAGGTTGATGGGGATTTTGTTTCTAGTATTTGAAAATATTTTATTAAAGTCACTAACAACCTCATTCTCTTTTTTCTTCATAGTGGCTAGCTCAGTTAATAGAGATTGTTCCTTTTTTCTTTCATCATATTTCTTTAGAAATACATCTTCCATTTTGGTGAAGTTTGGGATAGCATTGTCAGGAAGGGAATTGAACCACTCTCTAGCATGTTTATCTAAAGTCTATAAAAATAGTCTCAAGACTACATCTTCATGTTCAACCTCTAGACTATCCATCACATACAATAAAATCTTGATATGATCTTCTCTAGTTATTGCACTATTTCCTAAGAATTTTGGAAGGTTTTTGTATGCTTTATTAGGCAAGGCATTAAGATTTATTGGTAACATAAAAGACCTATATCTATTAGTTCTCCATAAATGAACATTATCCTAGGCCATGTTAGACTTACAATGGCACTGATATGGGGGGGTGAATCAGTGTAGCTCTTTAATCATGAATTAACAGCTCTTAAAACTACAGCAGTTAAAACTTATAAACAAATATAGTAAGTACAGCAAGAGAGCATCACACAACATAAGATTTAATGAGGTTCACCAATGTGGCTACTCCTCAAAAATGACTTCTTGGACTACCATCCAAATCTAGCCTTTGCAAAGCAACAACTTTTACAAACAGTTTACCAAAGACCCACTAGAAGGAGCACCAACCCCTGATTTATCTATACCAACAAAAAGGAGCACCAACCCCTGATTTGCCAGCACCAACTAGAAGGAGCACCAAACCCTTATGCCAAGCACCAACTTGGACTTCAATTCTGAAACTAGAAGAATGATAGTAAGATACCTTTGCTTTTACAAGACCTTGACAGGTCTGCTTCACTTTTTTGTCCTTTGCGCACTCTGCTCTTTCTACGCTATCACTTCGCACAATTTGCTGCTTAACTATTGAAAGATTATCTTCTCCCCATTGTGTACTCTGCTTCCTTTGTGACCTTCACACTTAGAATGATTTGACAACTTGTACACTGCACACTATGACCAAACTTTGCACTCTATGCACTCTGCTTCCTTTGCAATCTTTGCACATAGAATGATTCGATGACTTGCACACTGTACTCTATGACCGAACTTCACACTCTCTTAGAATTTTGCACTGTTTGACCTCAAAAACTCTTCAAACAGCCTTCCTTTTATAACAAAATTTTCAAGATCAAAAACTCTAATCTTAGTTGGATGTAACCCTAATCATAGTTGACTGCAAACCCTAAACTTCATCGACTACAAACCCTAATCTTCGTCAGCTAACATCGGTCTTCGTCGGCTTCAACTGCCCCTATAACTCTTCTGTTGTTGTTGCTGCGAAAACACAACATGTCGCGATATCACGACACTTTCACCTCTGTATGCTTTCTCTTAGCTTTGGCCCGCGAGAACATAACATGTCGCGATATCGCGACACTTTTGCCTTCTTACTTTCTCTCTCCTCTTTTAGTCACGAAAATGCGACATGTCGCGATATCGTGACACTTTTTCTCCTTAGCGCTTTATCTTGCCTTTGGGTCGTGAAAACGTGACATGTCACGATATCGCGACACTTTTTCTCCTTAGCACTTTTACTTGCCTTTGGGTCACGAAAATGCGACATGTCGCAATATCACGACACTTTTTCTCCTTAGTGCTTTTTCTTGCTTTCGGGTCATGAAAACCCGACATGTCACGATATTATGACACTTTTTCTCAGTGCTTTTTCTTGTTTTTGGGTCACAAAAACCCGACATGTCATGATATCGTGACACTTTTTCTCTCAAACTCTCTCTCCTGCAACATGTCGCAAAATCATGACACTTTTTCTCTCGGACTCTCTCTCCTGCAACATGTCGCGAAATCATGACACTTTTTCTCTCGGACTCTCTCTCCTGCAACATGTCACAAAATCACGACACTTTTTCGTCCGTACAACCTTCCTTGCAATATGTCACGAAATCGTGACACTTTTTCATTCGTACAACCTTCCTTGCAATATGTCACGAAATCACGACACTTTTTTGTCCGTACAACCTTCCTTGCAATATGTCGCGAAATCGTGACACTTTTTCGTCTGTACAATCTCTCTTGCAATATGTCACGAAATCATGACACTTTTTCTTTCTTCTTCTCTCTCCTCCAACATGTCGCGAAATCGTGACAATTTTTCTTTCTTCTTCTCTCTCTTCCAACATGTCATGAAATCGTGACAGTTTTTCTTTCTTCTTCTCTCTCTTCCAACATGTCGTGAAATCGCGATAGTTTTTCTTTCTTCTTCTTTCTCTTCTAACATGTCGCGAAATCGTGACAGTTTTTCTTGCCTGCTGTATATGTCGCGATATCGTGACACTTTTCTTACTTGTTTTTTTCTTTGATCTTTTGCAAGTGGTCTACTTCGGTCTTCTTGGAGAATCACTGTACATACTCTGAGTAACATTTGAACTCCTATCTTCTACATCTGACTAGCTTTTGAACTTCCTATCCATTGCATCAATAGATCTATCTGACTGTGTTGACAACAATGACAATATCGTTGTCGCACCTTGCTCAACAATCTCCCCCTTTGGAATTGTTGGCAACACATGTGCAATTTTCTGTAACTCTTCTCCCCCTTTGTCAATAATACCAAAGGGCTACTGCAGACTCCCCCTGAGTCCATGCACAACATTCTCAAGCACAATTTGTTACACTTAGCACAAATTATGAACATGAGCAAAAAAATAATCAAATACTCAAATGCTCCCCCTGAGAATGTGATCCCTGTAGCTAGTCAATTCTTGGGAAGTGTGACCACTCCCAATTTGTTTCGAAGGTACTCAAACACTTCCTTGGGCAATGGTTTTGTGAAGATATCTGCTACTTTTTTTGTGGTTGGAACAAAGTCCAATTTAACCTCACCTTCTGCAACTTTCTCCTTCAAAAATTGATACCTGATGGCAATGTGCTTTGTGCGTGAATGCATAACCAGATTCTTGGAGATGTTAATGGCACTAGTGTTATCACACTTAACTGATATTGGCTCACTAAAGCTAATACCAAGATCTTTTAAGGTTTGTTTCATCCATAATACCTGTGTACAACATGTTGTCGCTGCAATGTATTCTGCCTCTGCTATCGATAAAGAAACTGAATCTTGTTTCTTATTGTGCCACACAACTAATCTATCTCCAAGATAGAATGCACCTCCACTGGTTCTCTTTCTGTCATCTACACATCCTGCCCAATTGGCATCTGAATACAAAATAAGGGTGAAGTCTTTACCTTTCGAATACCATAATCCATATTCCATAGTACCCTTGAGATACCGAAGAATCCTTTTCATCGTTGTTACATGAGTCTCCTTGGGATTAGCTTGAAATCATGCTACCATGCATACTGCCTATAAAATATCTGGTCTGGTAGCTGTCAGGTATAGTAAACTTCCAATCATGGATCTGTACATGGTTTGATCAATAGGTGGAGATTTTTCATCCTTGCTCAACTTACAACCTATCATCATGGGAGTGCTAACTGGCTTACAGTCCTCCATTGTGAACATTTTTAGCATCTCTTTTACATATTTAACTTGAGAAATAAATATGCCCTTCTTACTTTGATTAACTTGCAATCCAAGGAAATATGATAGTTCTCCAATCATTGACATTTCAAATTCTTTCTGCATCTTATCTTCTAATTCCTTGCATGACTCATCTTTTTTTCTGCCAAATATGATATCATCTACATAGACAAAAAGAATAATAAGATTTCCATTTTCTATTTTGACATACAGATTACTATCCACCATACCTTTCTTGAACCTTTGTTGAGTGAGATAGTTTTCTAGCCTTGCATACCATGCTCGGGGTGCCTGTTTTAAGCCATATAAAGCTTTCTTCAACCTGCAAACAAGGTTGGGATCATCACCAAGTTGGAAACCATCTAGTTGCTCGATGTAAACTTCTTCTTCAAGTTTACCATTCAAAAACATTGATTTCACATCCATTTGATAAAATTTGAAATTCTTGTAGACTGCTAAAGCCAAAAACATCCTAATTGCCTCTAGTCTCGCTACTAGTGCAAATTTTTTCTCAAAATCAATGCCTTCAACTTGTGCATAACCCTTGCAAACTAATCTTGCTTTATTTTTGACTACCTGTCCGTCTTCATTCAGCTTGTTTCAAAAAATCCATTTAGTTCCGATGATATTTTTATTTGCAGGTCTAGGTACTAGTTCCCAAGTGTCATTTTTCTCTATCTGATCTAATTCTTCATTTATTGCCTTCATCCAGCTTTCATCTTTTCTTGCATCATCAATATTTTTAGGCTCAATGCTGGATAGTAGAGAGTAGTTACTTACTGCTCTTCTTCTTTTCTGAACTCCAACTTTGGGATCTCCGATGATTTTCTCTCTAGGATGATTTCTCTGCCAGCTACCTTTTTTGAATTTCTTATTTTCTTCCATTTCTGCATCATCATCTGAGTCAATTTTCTGTATCTTTTCAATTTTTTTTTCCTCATCTCCTTCAATAACCTCTTCATAGATTGGGTAGTTTGTTTCATAACTAATTACTCGTTCTTTACCTTCATCAAACTTAACATCAACACTGTCCACAATTTTCTTTAGCCTTTTGTTGTAGCATTTGTAAGCTTTGCTTCTAGGCGAATAACCAACAAAAATACCTTCATATGCTCTATCTTCAAACTTACCAAGATTATCTTTAGTTCTTTTGATATAGCACTTGCTGCCAAACACTTTGAGGTATTTTGTTGTTGCCCTTTTATCGAACCACAGTTCATAAGGAGTTTTTCTTTCATGTGTTCTCAGCATGTACCTATTTTGGATATACACCACAGTATGGACTGCTTCTTTCCAAAATATGTTTGCTACTCTACTTTTAGCCAACATAGATCATGCCATTTCCTACATAGTCTTGTTCTTTATTTATACCACTCCATTTTGCTGAGGTTTCCTGGCTGCTGAGAACTGTCTCCTGATACCATATTTTTCATAGTATTCTGCAAACTCCTCTGAAATGAATTCTCCTCCTCTATATGATCTTAAACATTTGATCCTCTTTCCTATTTCATTCTCAACCTGGTTTTTGAAAATCTTGAACATATCAAAAGCTTTTGATTTATGCTTCAAGAAGAATATCCATGTCATTCGGAATAGTCATCAATGCACAACATAAAATATTTGTCACCATTTATGCTTTGTGTTCTCATGGGTCCACATAAATTGGTGTGTATCAGTTCCAAAGGTTTGCTTGTGTAGTATTCTTTTGTTTTGAATGTGACTCTAGTTTGTTTCCCCTTTTGGCATGATGCACAAATGTTGTTTGCAGGTTTGCTAATGGTGGGAATATCTCTCATTGCCCTTTTTGAGGTGATTTTTACTAGATTATCAAAAATAATATGACCAAGTCTCTTGTGCCACAACCAATTTTCTTCTTCCTGTCCAATAAAGCAAGCTCCTTTTGAAGTCTTTGAGAGCGTGTACAAGTTACCAAATGTTCTTGACCCTATTGCTATCAATTTTCCACTGTTTGTTTTTCTGACTTCACAACCCTGCTTCATAAAGACTACTTCATGACCTTTATCACAAATCTGACTTACACTCAATAAATTATGTTTCAACCCATCCAAAAATAAGACTTCTTTTGATTTAATCCTTCCATCACTAATTTTGATTGAGCCTTTGCCGACTATCTTGGCTCCATAATTATTTCCAAATTTTACTGATCCTCCTTCATATTTTTGTAACTTTTCAAATTTTTGTTTGTCACCTGTCATATGACTGGAGCATCCACTATCTAGTATCCATGGTACATATTTATTCTATGCTTTGAATGTAGTTTGAATTATTAAGGATTCCTTTTCTTCCTTCAGTCATTCTTTTCCTTTCCACATTGTTTTGATAGTAGTTTTGGGCTCTTGTTTTGCCTTTCCCTTATCAGTAGTTTGAGCATGTTTTCCAGAAAGCTTGCTATTTTGACTCATCCTGTATGGTTGAAATTTTCTTCCCTAAAACTGATTTGATGTAAATGTATTTCTACAGTTTCTTACAATGTGCCCAAAATTATGACAGTTATAACATTCTACTCGTATAATTCATCGGAGGAGAAAAAAACATTTCTACTTGGTGAAATTCCTTGGTCTTACATTGTATTTGCAGTCCGAGATTTTATGCCCATAGCCATTGTATTTAAAATAGAAACCAGAGAAAGGATAATTGAACCTGGGTGATGGTCTTTGCCATGTTGTCGTAGGAGCCATAGGTCTTCTTCTTCTTTGATGTGTGATATTGGTGAATCCATCATTGTCAGTTTTCCTTTCGTGCCTGGCATTAATGCTTTCTTTTGCATGAGACATTTTTCCTTGATCAACCAGTCTCTTAGCTTCATTCTTTGTGGATTCTGTATTTTTGGCCTTTGATCCACTTGATGATTCTCCTTCGATGAAACCCAGACCAAATTTGATGCCTGCAGGTCTTTGGCCATTTATGATCTTATCCATATTCATAGAAATTTCTTCACGTTTGTGATAATAGCTGATTTTCTTATTCATCTCTTCTAGATGCATCCTTAAACCAACAATCTCTTCTTCTAAATTGCTATAAAGATCTATTTTCATAGTTAAATGCACTTCGAGATCTTTGGAGATTTTCTTAGATTCTTCTATCTGTACTTTTAAGCTGGTTATGATTCCATTTGTATCCTCAAGCTTTCTTGATAGTTTCTTATTCTTTTTCTTTTCTATCTCCCACTCTTCAAGTGCAGATATCAACTCACCTTCTAAGTCTACTTCAGCCTCAAAATGTTCACCACAAACTTCAAAGGTCACTCATTTTTCTTTTTCTGAATTAACTTCTTCAAATGCCATAAAAAGAGCTTCATCTCTTTCTTCTTTAGACTCTTCACCGAAGCTATTTTCTGATGAACTAACATTTTTGGAGATGAAACTTTTCTTTTTGAAGTTGCCTTTTCTGAAATTTGTTTTCATCTTCCAGTCACTTCTTTCTTGGTGGGATCCTTCATCATTTTTGTTCTTCTCTTTCAGTGGACATTTAGTCGCAAAATGCCCAATGCCTCCACATTTGAAACATTTAAATGGAAGCTTCCCTCTGTATTTTGCTTTCCCCTTTTTTAGTTTTCTAACAAAGTTTGATTCCATTTCATATGATATATCTCGTGTTTTGTGTTTTTATTTTTAAGGGCTTTGAAAGCTGCTTCTCTATCAGAGGGTTTAGATCTTCCTATCCTCATCTCATATGCAGTTAAAGAACCATACATTTCATCTATACTAAAATAATTTAGATTTTTAGCTTCTTCTATCACTAAGACTTTGGAATCAAACCTTTGAGGAAGAGATCTTAATACCTTTTTCACAATAGCAAAGTCATCGATATCCTCATCGAGTCCTCTGATCGCATTGATGATTCCATTAACTCTCAACATGAATGCCTCAATGTTTTCATCATCATTCATATTCAATGCTTCGAACTGAGCTCGATGTGTCTGTAACTTGGCTTCTTTGATCTTATCATCTCCTTCATGAACACTTTTCAATTTGTCCCATATTTCTTTTGCCAATTTACAGTTCATGACCTTTACTAGTTCACTTTTTGCTAATCCACACAAGATGGCATTCGTTGCTTTCAAATTATTCTCAAACAGTTTCTTTTCATCCACTTCTTTTGGAGGAGTGGTGGGAATTATGTATCCACTAACTACTAAATCCCAGATGTCGTATCCCAAAGCACAGAGATATGTCTGCATCCTGACTCTCTAGAACACATAATTAGATCCATCAAACAATGGTGCTTTGTTTGATGAGAAGCCTTCACCACCTGCCATTGTGTTATTTCCAAGATCACCCTAGCTGGTTAAGCTTGTACAGGGACTTAGCTCTGATACCAATTGTTAGACTTACAATGGCACTGAGAGGGGGGGTGAATCAGTGTAGCTCTTTAATCATGAATTAACAACTCTTAAAACTATAGCAGTTAAAACTTATAAACAAATACAAGTACAACAAGAGAGCATCACACAACATAAGATTTAATGAGGTTCACCAATGTGGCTACTCCTCAAAAATGACTGCTTGGACTACCATCCAAATCCAGCCTTTGCAAAGCAACAACTTTTACAAACAGTTTACCAAAGACCCACTAGAAGGAGCACCAACCCTTGATTTATCTGTACCAACAGAAAGGAGCACCAACCCCTAATTTGCCAGCACCAAATGGAAGGAGCACCAACCCCTTATGCCAAGCACCAACTTGGACTTAAATTCTAAAACTAGAAGAATGATAGTAAGATACCTTTGCTTTTACAAGACCCTGATAGGTCTACTTCACTTTTTCATCCTCTACGCACTCTGCTCTTTCTATGCTATCACTTCGCACAATCTGCTGCTTAACTATTGAAATATTGTCTTCTCCCCATTGCGCACTCTACTTCCTTTGCAATCTT
Organism: Wollemia nobilis; assembly: GCA_028583015.1. Classification (NCBI taxonomy): domain Eukaryota; kingdom Viridiplantae; phylum Streptophyta; class Pinopsida; order Araucariales; family Araucariaceae; genus Wollemia; species Wollemia nobilis. The sequence goes on along the minus strand of JAQPPZ010016710.1, from coordinate 4,906,649 downwards.
CACACTTAGAATGATTTGACAACTTGCACACTACACACTATGACCAAAATTCACACTCTACGCACTATGCTTCCTTTGTAATCTTCGCACTTATAATGATTCGACGACTTGCACACTGTACTCTACGACCGAACTTTGCACTTTGTGCACTCTCTATGAATTTCACACTGTTTGACCTCAAAAACTCTTCAAACAACCTTCCTTTTATAACAGAATTTTCAAGATCAAAAACTCTAATCTTAGTCGGTTGTAACCCTAATCATAGTCGACTGCAAACCCTAAACTTCATTGGCTGCAAACCCTAATATTTGTTGGCTAACATCGGTCTTCATCGGCTTCAACTGCCCCTATAACTCTTCTGTTGTTGTTTCCATGAAAACACATGTCATGATATCATGACACTTTTGCCTCTATACGCTTTCTCTTAGCTTTGGCCCGTGAGAACATAACATGTCGCGATATCATAACACTTTTGCCTTCTTACTTTCTCTCTCCTCTTTTAGTTGCAAAAATGTGACATGTCATGATATCGCGACACTTTTTCTCCTTAGCACTTTATCTTGCCTTTGGGTCGTGAAAATGTGACATGTCGCGATATCGTGACACTTTTTCTCCTTAGTGCTTTTACTTGCCTTTGGGTCACGAAAATGCGACATGTCACGATATCGCGACACTTTTTCTCCTTAGCGCTTTTTCTTGCTTTTTGGTCACGAAAACCCGACATGTCGTGATATCGTGACACTTTTTCTCCTTAGCACTTTTTCTTTCTTTTGAGTCATGAAAACCCGACATGTCACGATATCGCGACACTTTTTCTCTCGAAATCTCTCTCCTACAACATGTCACGAAATCGTGACACTTTTTCTCTCAAACTCTCTCTCCTGCAACATGTCGTGAAATCATGACACTTTTTCTTTCGGACTCTCTCTCCTGCAACATGTCACGAAATCGTGACACTTTTTCGTCCATACAACCTTCCTTGCAATATGTCATGAAATCACGACACTTTTTTGTCCGTACAACCTTCCTTGCAATATGTCACGAAATCATGACACTTTTTCATCCGTACAACCTTCCTTGCAATATGTTGCGAAATCGTGACACTTTTTCATCCGTACAACCTTCCTTGCAATATGTCACGAAATCGTGACACTTTTTCATCCGTACAATCTCTCTTGCAATATGTCGTGAAATCGTGACACTTTTTCTTTCTTCTTCTCTCTCCTCCAACATGTCGCGAAATCGTGACAATTTTTCTTTCTTCTTCTCTCTCTTCCAACATGTCGCGAAATCATGACAATTTTTCTTTCTTCTTCTCTCTCTTCCAACATGTCATGAAATCGTGACAGTTTTTCTTTCTTCTTCTCTCTCTTCTAACATGTCACGAAATCGTGACAGTTTTTCTTGCCTGTTGTATATGTTGCGATATCGCGATACTTGTCTTTTTTTTTATCTTTTGCAAGTGGTCTACTTCGATCTTCTTGGAGAATAACTGTACATACTCTGAGTAACCTTTGAACTCCTGTCTTCTGCATCTAACTAGCTTTTGAACTTCCTATCCACTGCATCAGTAGATCTATCTGACTATGTTGACAACAATGACAATACTGTCACTGCACCTTGCTCAACAGGCCATTTTTATTGTAGGATTCAAATTCACAACAATAATACCTATAGGAATATGGGTATGGGTAGCTTGAATATAATATAATGGATTATCTATCTTAGTATTACTATTAATTGGATAATGAGAATAATCACATGTATCTTCTATATCAAAATTTAAATTTTTATCTATAGTGATATCAACAATAAAAGTATTATAATATTTATTTTTCTTTATGAACTTTTTACCACTAGAATTCGATTGACTATATAAGTAGTATTCTTGAAAAGTGGAGTTTTCTAATTATGTATAAATACCTTTGGATTCTTGAGTTCTGGGAATAGCTCCTTACCACTTCTCTTGGTGTTTGCCAACACATTCTACTCTTTCCTTTTTTATTTTAATCTTTTGGGTTTTTTCAGATAGATTCACCAACACTGGGGTGGAGAAATAACAATATATGCTTTATCAAGAATGCTTTATATTAACACTCATCCTCACAAGAGTTGGTTCTTGGGATAATTCAAAAAAATCAAGAAATGCATAACTCAATTTAAAAGCAATTGAAAAATATGGGTAAGAAATAAAATAAAGAACGTGAAAGACATAAAAAACATAGGTTATTTATTCTTATTGGCCACTCATTTGATTAATATGTGTCATGAAATCTAGGTCTAAACTCATGAAGAATATATCCCCAGAAATGGCACCAAAAAATTATTGGAACCATTTCTTGCATCCATAGGATTTGACTATCACGCTACAAGAAATCATTTGAATCCAACGAGCTATTACAAACTCTGGTCAACCTACCTCTTTATTCTGATAAACACAAGTATTGCTAAAGAAAAACTACATAACGGGTAAGGAGACCCCAATGGTAATTTTATAATAAAACATTTATTACACGCTCAAGATTAATATAATGCTATATGTATTAAAATGACTAAGCAAGAAAACAACCATTTGTTATACCTTATGTAGACCGGTGCCTAGATTCATTGGGCTGTTATAGCAATTTAACAACAATTTTAACATGAAAAAATAATGGGGAAAAGAAAGTTGGTGCTCCTAGACTTGTTCTAATATCGTAATAAAACTAAAAGTTGACCAACAAAAGAAATGTATGTAATGCATTCAAATAATGTAATCCATTAGACAGTAACACACCAAAATGATACAAAGAATTAATAGGAAAAAGACCCAGAATTGTATTGATTTAAAAAGTCATTACATTGATAGTAAGCAAGAAGCTTTTAAAAAAAATTCTCTCAAAAATTATCAATACAATGAAGATATTTTGTTCAAATAATGTAATAGAAATCTCCTACTCTCCTTTTTACAATATGGTAATATAAAAGTCTCCAAATATTTGACTCAATAGTCTAGAAATATTCTCAGCTTCTTGGGTACTTTCCTATAAAAATCCTACATATAATGGGGAAGAAATAAGAATGAATGAGAAAAAAAGACACAAAAAGGAGATACAAAAACACAAATCTAAAGGGCACTCAAGTATGCCTCTTGGCAAAAATGCTATTCTCTAATTACTTGATGATGATTCTAAACTTGGTCACTCCTTATAGGTTGGGTTCTTGAATCCATTATTCTAGATTTGTCTTGGGCCCTACACTTTTCAACATCTTATTGAACCTTTTCTGTATACTATCTAGCTGGTGTGTTTCTAAATTGACTATTATAACTCACTCTTGGTTTGAAGGGAGTTATTCCACTGAAATGAGTCGGCATACTTATTTCTCTTATTATGCTCATTTAACAAAGGATTTATACTTATATGTAAATTATTTTCTTCTGTTTGTCTTGGTCACTATGATAAATTATGGGGGATTGACCGGACTAATGTTGTAAAATCTTGACGAAAGATGGAGGAGGACTCGACATGATGGTGAATACAAGGGGTGGCGTGCCAGTGGCAAATGGACATAATGACACTGATCATGCGATAGAGTGAAGGAAAAAGAGAGAAAAGGTGATGGATTTGCACAATGGATGGAGGTGAGATGGCACAATGTTGGAAAAAATGTCAGGATGGTCAAGGAAGATTTCCTAGAAAAAGGGAGGAAATGATAAGTAGGAGGAAGGCAGGAATGGAAAACAAGATCTAGAAGCATCTATAAGCCACTTCCATAACTATACTCTGTCGAAGTGTTCCCCTTGTAACTATATTTCATCGAAGCACAGATTGAATGACTTTATGCAAGTCGAAACCATGTTTTATTCTTCACACGCTTTCTTTACCTTAAATATTTGCAAAACAAAAAATGAATATAATCATACTTCTTGTACTCCATTGTTTTTCTCACTGGTGTCTTTCAGCTCTCATTTATTGTCTCTATTTATAAGCCATGAGCTTTAGGCATGAGCATGTTTAGAAAGTTTATATTAGTTTCTTACACAGTATGCTATCATTTCAAGTGGATATGTATGATCTAATTTGCATGCTTGAGCATCAAGATTTATCTTTTGATTAGTCTACATTACCCTTATCTAGGTACTATTCATGGGATTTATTTTGATTGCTCGAATATTTCCTTCCTTGAGTATCATCTAGATTTGCAGTGCTTATGCGTACTAATTTATTTGGCTTCATCTCAGCTATTAATCTTCATAGTGCCCTTCAACATGCCTTATTGTGAATGAGTCACATCCCTATTCTCTGCCTCAGTATTTTTTTTGGGAATTTTTCAAAGCAATCATCCTTCTCCTGGGAGCTGAACTGATAAATATTCTCTTTGGAACATGAGTATGCCGATTATGCTGTTTTGTGATCATCACAGGTTCTATCAGGGATGCCCTTGATATTATTAAACCTTAAGGTTCCCTGGATAATTGTGAACGAGCATAGTCGTTCGATCATATTGGATAAGGACACAGCCTTGGATATTTTATAACCTATGGGTTAGATAACCAAAAAAATCATGCTTCAAACCTTTTAATATTGATTAATAAAAAGAGGGTGGTGATTAATAATGTTTTAGGAACCTTGCTAAATGTGATTAAAATCTGATTAATCAGATGCTAATTTAGGCTTACCATTAGATTTACCTTTGAAGTGTGCACCATTGTTGGATTTTTCAATAAGGAGCACATCCGTTGGATTTATCAGAAGATATTTGTTGGATTATATCTACTTGTATCTTATCATTTTTAATTTGACTCTATCGCTACCATCATATCCTTTTAATATTAATGGAGTGCTACCATCGGATTTACTGGAAGACATCATGATCATTTCATTACTTGGACCTTTGACTTGTGTGTTGCCATTGGATCTTGAGAGGGATTAGCATAGCCATTGATTTCCTTTATCATTTGTCTTGGTTTATTTATCTTATGATTAGCTCATTAAAGTTCCATCACTCAATTAAGTACGAAATGAGTGCTACCCTTAGATTTAGATCAATGTGCTTGATTTTTAATGAATGGGGGTGCATACCCTCAAGACTTCATTCAAAATTATCATTATAACCTTAATGTTTCATTTTAATAACTAAGGTATTTTTATGATTACTAGATAAAGTGCATCCATTGTTTCTTTCTAATTTGGCATATGATTTATCATATCCCTCTTTATAATACCTTGTTTTACCTTGGTAATTTGTGATGAACGTGCATCTTCAGATCAAATTTTTGATCAAGCATAGTCGTCAAATCTTTTGTGACCATGGTACTCAAATATTCAAACTTTATATCGAGGTGCTTTATTAATTTGGGTCCATCCATCTGATTTCTCCTTGATGAGGCACTACCGTTAGATATCCTGCAATCTGCACATTCGATAACCAAAAGGGGTGCATCACTATATTTGATTAATCTTGGATTAAGCCCAAAGGGAGTAATTAGTAACATATTATACCCTCACTAATGCATGATTAATATTAGCTTTACCTTCATATTACCTGATATTCTTACCATTCCATCATTTGGGTTTCAACTTCGATGCAGTCATTGGATATCGATCAATATTGGCATGGTCGTTGATTTCTTTCAAGCTGTGGGGTTAATTACCAAAGGGGCATGTGATTTTAACATTTTATTAAGCCAAAGGGGATAATTAGATGATGCGTTAGGCCATTTATAATACCATTTAATAGTTTTAATTAATCTTATGGTCTTTTTCCCTTTTGATGCACCTTTTATGAGAGCACCGTCGTTCGATTAGATCTTGATCAAGTGCTATCGTCATATTCATCCAATTAGCTCGATGTTTAATTAAATGGAATGCATATCCTTAATATTTTAATTAATATTTCTTTTGAAAATTTATATTTTAATGCCTTTTATCACATCATTTTAAATGGTTGATTAATTGAAGTGAGCGCATCCATAAAATTTTACTCTTACGAAGTTCTCCCCTTAGATCTATGTGAGGTGCTCATTTTTTAACATAATGGGGCACATACCCTCAAGTTTTTAATTAAGACATTTATTCAAAATTTATGTTTTTAGAATTTAGACCATGGTATTTCATTATTAGGCTTTGTTTTATCTTTTTCTAATACTTTAGGACTTAAAAAGTTATTCATTATTCTAAGGTTTGATTATTATGATCATCATGACCCTTACCTCAAAGTCATGTACTTTTATGATTTTGCCAAGGTATCGAGTTATCAAAAATTTAGCCTTAATCACTTTTCACATGATAAAAAATGGCCATAGGGTCAAATAAAAAACAAAAGGCTTAGGTTAATTCCAAATTTTCAAAAATACGAAAGTCAACCTCTCAGATGAAAAATGCAACAGAGGCTAGCAATCTTCTATCAATCATATTGAAAACCAAAAATTTAAATTTGGGGGTTTTCATATGTTGAGTCAATTTTGGCTCCAACATACCCCTACCACTTTGAGATCCAAAAGTTAAATAAGTATAACGGTAAGGAAGACCCCAGAGAGCATGTCAATAACTATCGTTCAACTTACTACCAGCTTCATAATAGCAATCCCCTTATGTTGCGTACCTTCTCTCTCCCTTGCAGGACAAGATTTATATTGGTATAACATGCTACCATGAAATAGCCTTTATATCTTTGAGCAATTATCAAACACCTTTTTAGTAAACTTGTCCATTAATATCAAGAAGAATACTACCTTCTTAGACATCTATACCTTATGACAGGCTGACAATGAACCTATCACCGAGTTTGTCTCCATATGAAGAGTGATCATCCATGATCTTGCCCATAGCCTCCCTACCATGGAGCTAGTGACACTCTTTTCCAATAGTTGCCACAAACACATCTCTACCTCTCTATAGCTTCACCAAAATTGCACCTTCGAGGAATCCATTTCATAGGCAAAGGTTATCGAAGAAATTAAAGTCTAATACAATAAAATTAAGTTAATATCAAAACCTAACTATAGTTCAAACTTCCATTTTAATAGAAACACACCCAATCAACCTTATACTTGGCCTCCACAAATCAACCAAGCGGCAAATACTACCCTAGCACCTGCACCAAGTCCACCACCTTACATTCCACAACAAAAATTATTTTAAACCAATGTGCCTTTCCCACCTAGGCCTTAGCAATCTCGTGGCATGCATCCACAAGGTCCACAATGTAACCTTACACCACTATATGAACCCTTATAAAAATTTTTCCATAGATTACATGAGGGTGTACATATCCTTCTACACAAGATTCAACCAATAGATCCAAACATACCTAAGCCCCATGGATACAATGAGAAATCCTATTATCTATACCATAAACAACACAACCATGACATCGATTCATGTTTCTCTTTTTGTGCTCAAGTGCAAGACCTAATCTATAGGGGTACCATTCAGGTATTGAACACTTTGGCCCTGCAAAACCAAAACCTAGGAATCTTCCAAAATCCTCTACCTAACCATAGAGGAAACAATCCCAAAAAACCTCCAACCAATCCTCTAGGACCACCTTGCCAAGTGAATAGTGTCCAATGCAACCCTCCATCGTACAGTGTGGTGGGCATGATAAATCTTACCATGCAAAACCAATGGTATCCATCACATCAGACCACACCTATTGTATCTCCACCTACCCAATTCACATCACCACAAGTCTCCCAAAATCCTAGCACTATACCACCTCCACCCCAAAATATGATCACGATCCGTGGTAGCCTCACCCATCAATTACGTAATACCCTCATTTGATTATCCATTTTCAACCTCTTACAATAATCTCAACCCCATCGTGAGGCATTGAATGATATTTTACATTCTTTAGATTTATAAATACATGATACAAATGTATTTTTAAACTTTGCAAGGAACATCCCGTGATGCCTCCAGCCATCCATTAGTTTCCATGACCATGAGATAACAAAACTTGTAAGAGGAGTAGATCCCCCTCTCCATATACAATCCACTATCAATGACATCACCTACAAGTGGGTCCTCATTGATACAGGTTCATCCATTAGTATCATATCTACAACATCTCTACACCATTTACATATTTTGTCAGCCCACTTTACCATGTATTCGCTTGACTTACGCATGTTTGATAGATCTATGAGACCTACGGTAAGATCCATAGTCTTACCCATATGAGTAGGTGTCTATACTATTTTCATCCTCTTCCATATAATCTAAGGGGAGATGCAATACACCATGCTCCTTGGTCTCCCATGGATTAGGGATATACAATGTGTCTCTTCCATACTACACCATTATCTCAAGTACATCCATTATGGACTTGTCCACTGCATCCCTACCAACGGAGATCCCTTTAAGTTTTACAACATTGTAGATATTCCACTTGTGCCTTCCTTTTCATCCACATAATTATTCCCTATTTCTTCCCACCAATCATTTGGGGCATCAACATCCTCCCCTATGTCTACCTTGTTACCCCCATTCTCCTTAAGGACACACACCTCAGTGCCAAAACCATTAGCACCATCATCTGTAGTTCCTAATACCACTACCATACCATTCTCATATCTCATATTATGGCCACCAAGACCATCCTAACTTTCATCCTCTACAATATCACCTTCGATGCCACAACTACCATCACCACCCACATCGTTCCCTATTACTCCACCTCAATAATCATCCCCTACGAAAGCACCTATCCTCCCTACACCTTGCACACCTCTCCTTCCTTTTTGTCCATGGCCTAGGTCATTCACTTCCTCACATAGTCTAGTACCTACTCCTTCTCATTCATAATTCCCATATGCTAATCATCCTATACCAGCTACCATAACTAAATGCCATGAGTGGGAGCACTGAGCATATCACTTATATGATCAACTACTACACCCTTCCACTACTACCATTAGAGAATCTCATACTTCACCTTCATCATATTATTTGGATTCACCACCTCGTTCACCAAAGCATGCAACACCATGCATATATGTTTTTATAACAAACTCAAGTTCAAAGGATTACAATGTGTATGATGCTCGTGTACATCCACCTATCATCCAATCCATGCAAGACTTTGGTCACCCCTCAGCCTCAGTGTTGACTATTGGAATCATCATACAACTAGGATCTCTCAATAATCATACCAACTTTGTCTAATATGAATAATATGTTGAACCAGATATGATAACCAACTTAACTCTATTCTTTTATGGCTCCTAGTGCATGCATACTGGGGGTGTAGGCATTGTATTCTTTATACCTGAAGGTGAACCATTTCCCATTTCATTCAAGTTTGACTTCCCTTGTATGAACAACAATTTGGAATATGAATCCCTAATCCTTGGATTTAAATAGGCATATTCCATGCATATCAAAATTATGCACATTATAGGTGATTCCCTCTTGATAGTAAACCAAGTGCAGGAGATCTAGTAATGCAATTGCCTAGTTCTCCAACAATACAAGCACATTGCACAACTCCTATACCAATTTGAATGGTATAACATCAAAGCCACTCCACAATCCTCAAATAGTTTTATAGATACAATGGCCTCCTTAGAATCACTAATCCCATAAAATCCAACATTAACAACCATATCTATGAACATTCATACACTCACTCAATCTGCCATATCACCAACATATCCTAAAGATGATGATGGTATTCATGTGGTCGATACCAAACCACATGACCGATGGTTTGCACAGATCAAATATTATATTAAATTAAGATTTATACCATGTGATTTACTTCATGCTCAACACCGAGAATTTAAACAAAGAGCAATCAACTACACATTGTTGGGGGACATCCTTTATCACCGCAAATATGATGGCATACTCTTGCATTGATTAGAACCTCATGAATCTCAGTGGGTTGTACAAGAAACCCATGATGGTACTTGTGGTGGCCACTTCAGTGGCATGGAAATCATGAAATGCATCCTTTGCATGGGATACTATTGGCTAAAAATAGAACATGACTATTGCGATTATGTGAGGCATTGTATCAAGTGCCAACAACATGCAAACCTCACACATATTCCATCTCAAGTGCTCCAACCTATCCAATCCATGTGCTCTTTATCCCAATGGTAGCTAGATCTTATTGGATAAATTACACCTACCTCATCAGGTAATCATAAGTTCATCATCAATACCATAGAATACTTTACAAAGTGGGTCGAAGCCATCCCACTTGTCTAAACCATATGAGCAAAGATAGTACCATTTATAAAAAACCATATCATATGTCACTTTGAAATCCCTTCCCAAATCATCTCTGACAATGAAAAATACTTTAAAAATAAAACCGTCCATGCTCTTTGCGATAAGTTCAACATTTAACATAGTTTCTCTACCCCATACTACCCATAGGGTAATGTCTAGGCAAAGGCCACAAACAAAATTATTTACTCCATCCTACACAAAACAGTAGCAAAATCGCATCGTGACTGGCATAACCAAATATCTCTAGCCTTGTGGGAATATCATACAAGCATCCATGCCTCCACTGGGGCAACCCCATTTTCACTTGTCTACAATGTTGAAGCTATCATGCCCCTTGAGCTTGAGATACCATCCCTAAGGGTATCCATGAAAGAATTCATTGATAACGACACTGCCCATCAAGTCCATTTATATCATATTACACAAATTTATGAATGTTGCATCCATACCATTGAGCACACACGTGTCTACCAAGATCACCTTCATTGTACCTACAACAGTAAGGTACATCAACACAAATTCCAAATTGGCAATTTAGTTCTCAAGGAGAACCAACAAATCACAAGTCAGCCTCACCAAAAACAAGATAATTTTACCTCAAACTGGTTTTGCCCCTTCATTATCACACACAAATTTGGTTTAGGTGCCTATATCTTGGCTAATATGGAATGCCTTTATGAAACAAAGCCTATAAAAATCCTACACCTTCATGCATTCAACACCTAACACACACAGGTGATCACTATCACAAGTAGTATACACTACTATGCACAAACACATCACCTACTAGGAACATCACTATACATGCATCTCTTTTACTTTAAATGTTACAATACACATGCACTTTTACTTTTTTTGTTACCATTTATATGTTGCTGGTATCTATCTTTGCTTCCATGATTTACATCATCTACAACCACACTATCACCAATGAGATACAACAATATCCACACACATCATCATGCAGGACCCTCCACCACCACCACCTATACTAATCACATTTATTGACCTAGCCCAGCCACCAGTCACCCTTCATACTAGGTGGTCTTCACATTCCTTACATTTGGATTGTTACACTCTACCCTGATGCCTTTTCCATCACCATCAAGGTTCATATTACTCACCCTATTCTGGAGATAGCAAGGTATCCCTATCCTCATTTTATGAAAATGAGGAAATATCCCATCCTCGAACATAAGGGTCTCCCTCTCACCCACTTGAAGATAACAAGAACCCTTATTTACCAACTAATTCCCCCCATAACCCTCTAAGATATTAATGCCCTCCTTACAGAGGATACACTTCTCATCTAGTCCATCCTTCATTCCTACCAACCCCACTCCCCAATGGAAATTCTTCTTATGCCCAAGCCTTGCAAGCCCACAAGGATCAAGCTACCTAAGTTGCCCACGTGCACATGCCTCCATCCCACATGCACCGCCATCCAGAGCCATCTCCTATACTACTTGTCCTCCAAAAACTACCCTCACCACTGCGAGTCTTACCCTTTCAATAAGCCTTGCAATACCCAAGGTCATTCCACTCCTCATTATCACAACCTCATCCATATTCTCATGCATACCAGGCAAATCCATACACATTAGGGTCCCAATCACCATCTTATCTGATACTATCACCTCCACACTACGATATACATCTCCTTTCCCATATCGAGGTTCTTGAGCTACAAATGAGCCATTTATATTATCGCATTTATCCATGCTAGTACCCCATGACCCGTGTATCATCACCTCCATGCAGATCCATTTCTTGACCTCAAATTCGATCCACATCAGAATCTCAACCTGCACCTCCAGCATTGAACCTCCCTTCGTCCATCCCCCATTCACCTCCAATAGAACCTTACATTTATCCCATGCCTGTTCCATTCACTCCACTATCCAAAATTTTCTATCACCTCATGCATCAAGGTCTTCTTGACTTACTAGAAATTTGGCCCATATATCCCTCACATCCTAAACCATATAATTACCATGAGAGACAATATTGTATTTATCATCATCAACCAGGTCATGACATTGAATAATGTTGATCATTCAAGAACCTGGTGCACAACATGTTACATGGTGATCAAACTCCTCACCTGAATGCTCCATCCCATTTAGCTAAATTTTGAGTCATCCAGGCCGCATCATTCCTAGAAATTTACCACCATGTGAGACCTTGATAGTTCTAGCTTGCTATATTTACAACATATCCAACTACACCAACCACCGAAGTACTAGCCATACCATCACTTCACCATCCCATTATCGACCTGACCCATGCTACTTTACTTGTCAATAGTTTTCGTCTTCTTCCTTCTTCCTTCTTCTAATTCTTACTTCCTTGCGTAGTTTTATGTCCACTCTTCGAGTGGCTACATACCTAAGCTAATCCACTTCCCATATTCTATCTACATTGGCTTTTCGTAATATCCTTATTTTACTAGTTATCAAAGCCTATTTCTTCTTACTTCTTCCATCTGTACATCCTACTCTCACATCCTCTTTCTTTTTACGATTATTACATATATTTTTACAACTCATAATTTATTCACCTACTACACACACACCCCACACGTTGGGGCAACCATTATCATAGTGTCACATTTTTTTTTACGATACACCATACTCATCTATAGATAAGTTCTCCCTCTACACTTCATAAGCTTCCTCTTGTAGATATTGCATTATCCCACTTGCATCATTTACGTTACCTCCATTTCATATATCCATATGCTTTTCATTTTAATTTCTTTTATAGTCTATATATTCTTCCCAAAAATGTGCATTCAATAGGATTAATACATGCACTTGTTAGCATCACAACCTAGATGTACATTCCCCCTTTTCAGAATTAGGGTATACATAGGTGTCATGCTAAGCTTTGACCAGTTACTAGTTTAGTCAATCAAATTTCACCCCCAGCTGACAGGTTTTACATACTCCTTATGGTTCTTTAGATTGGTTCAACTTCTCTCATGCACCATTCACAACAGGTTACACATTAAATGAATTTTGAGTATAAGGAAGATGATACATCGAGTAGATATTACCATCTAGCAAATGGTTTCCCCTGCTCATCCTATCACTTGTATGGTCAACATACGACCTGGGGATAAAAAAAGTGATAAACATAAGCAAAAATAAAACAATGAGGAAGAAAACAAAAGCCCATGGCCATACAAAAAAAAAAGAGAAAATAAACAAAGAAAAGATAAAGAGAAAAAAAAAAGCAAAAAGAAAAAGAGCACCACAATAAATAGGTAAACAATATATGATGGACATAAAACAAAAGGAAAAGCCTCTAGATATCACCAGTGTTATACTTCATTGCCTTTGGTCCTTAGGTTCAAAATAACACCATGGGATGATCTCCATCGCTAGCAATAGGATCCAAGAGCCTGCCTACCAGTGGAATAGTCTTACAAGTGGTGATATATCTACCACATTAGCTACCTGCTTTTGTATAGATCACTATTCACTTATGGATAAGCTAGCTAGTTCAACTATATCTACAATGGGTTAATCCTACTACCCTCAAAATGGATAAATTAACCTCACTCGTTTACACACACAGGTCCATGACAGATTTTGAACCAAGCTGATTAGTTATGAGTTGCCACATAAACTTGCATAGTTTTGGATCTGATATTTGATTGCCAAAACTACATTGGTTAAAGCCATTACATATGCCTTCTACCATCCTACATCTCTAATATCATGGAATGGATCACATCCACATAGGTACATGCAACAATACAAGTGCTTCCTTGGTGTATATCAGTCCCCTCATACATGCACCTACGCATCTATATTACCTAGTGTCATCAAAAATTACATAAATGCATTTATCTTATACACTCTCTCACATTGTATCATCATATTTCTATTACATGAATTAAATAAAAATTGCATTTCATATTACATCACATTACATTACATTCAAAATACAGTCATGCATATTATTCTATAGTATATTCATACTAATGTACAATCATAGATCTACACCATACCACATATGTATATCCATGCATTTTATATACCTATAAATTATGTTATGCTATCTACACAAACATAAAAGAGAACACATTTCAAACAATAATAACAATAGATGTATATATAACAACTAAAACCAAAAGGTCTATATATGTCATCCATCAAAAATACTCGTAGGCTACAAATCAGGATTATGCCCATCATCCATCATCCATCATCCAAAATTCTCGTAGGCTATAATCATGAGCAACCCTAACTACCACTAGGAGTCTCCCCACTCCCCTCATGGCTCACCTAAACCTTTGTAGCTTTGGTAGACTCTCCCTTAACCCCTAAAGCCTAAACCCCGATAGGAGATATCACCATCATCGAACCAACAACTACATTTGCACCTAATAATTTACCTCATACCTTAGTCTTGGCACCCATCCACTCTACCAAATTAGCACTAAAATGGCTATGTTGTGAAGGTTCCCATACACATTATCACTATCTAAAATAGGACACCACCCAATCACAATCAAGAAGTGTGATCCCACACACCATTAGAGCAACCTCACATAGTGACCTCTTCGCAGACTCTAGAGCCAGTAGCCCAGTCACCCTCTCAATGGCCTGTGAAGCCTCCTCTCATACCTACTACTGCATAGCCATATCTACCATCATATACTCTATATATACCCTCATATACTCCATATCTATTATCACCTTGGCATATCTAGCCTTGATGGCCTTTCGAGAGGCCTCACTCGCACTCTCCACATATATCAAACACTTCTCTAGATATATCACATCTATATTGTAACTATTATCTCTCATGAAGCTTAGTATCTTGGGTGAAATCTACTTGGGCTCCAAAATATCCTGCTATAACCTCAACTATCACATCACTCAACTAAACTAAAATAACTCAACTTGTTGATTATATTGTCCAACCAACCAACATCCTTGATGAATGGCCCGTAATTGCTCATTTTCCTTCTACCATGTTGATGAGGCTTGGAAATGCCTCAATAATAACATGTTTTGAACACTAAAAATGCCTATAAACTCTTATGTTTTATCTAATATGTTAGTTAAGTTGATTCAATATGTTGTATATTAACCATTTTGCATGATCAATGTATTTGAAATATTATATGCTGATTTTACAGCTTTTTGCATAGTTTTGTGTTCTTTTTGCTATGATTTGCTACAATGGGATATGCTTAGAATAATAGAAACATTTCACTAATCATGTTTTGATTTATCTCAAGAATTTATTTCACCTAAATTTGGCAACAGTGCAAGCAAATTGTTGCTATGCAGCAAAAACTGGTCTTTTCCATGTAAATTCCAGCCAAGTTGTCCATAAATAGCAAGGCATGGAATTCACATGAGAAAAGGGATGAAGACCATTGAAATTTGATCTTAGGAGATAACCCACCTGAGATATGCAGAAGAAATCATGAGAAAAGCATACATTTGTTCATTCTGAAGGATCTTCGAAATGAACAGATATCTTCAAAATGAAAGAACACATCTTCGAAATGAGCGGATCTTTGAAATGAAGAATACAATGTCTTCGAAATGAGCGGATATTTAGAATGAAGAATGCAACGTCTTCAAAATGAGAGAATATTTAGAATGAAGCATGTAGTATCTTCGTAATGAGAGATCTTCGAAATGAGAATGCAGTATCTTCGAAATGAGCAATCTTCGGAATGAGAACTGCATTGTCTTCGGAATGAAGCCACTTATCTTCGAAATGAAGAACATAATGTGTTTTTGACCTGTTGACCAATTTTTGAAGCCAAAGAAAGGGAAATAAAGGTTGGAAAATTTAAAGGGAAATATATTCCATCTGTCTTTGCCGTCATTTCCGACCAAAGTCATCATTAAAGGAAATATCAAGTTTTAGTCCTCTTCTAGGATAAAACCAGAATTTGTTGCAGCATTGTAGGATTAGATCTTTTGAGATATTATTTGTTTGTAATCAGATCATAGGATAGCTATAAATATTGCTCCCATTTAGGTTGAGCCTAGTAGGTAGAAAAAGAGATAGAAAATAGTGAAAAGAGTAAGGAAGCTAGCAGAAAATACAGAGTATAGGTAGAAATTGACTGTTACAGTCCTGTAACAGTTTTTCAGTAGAATTCTTGTAATCATGTCTTTTGATCAATAAAGTGCACCAGTTCTATTTCATATTGCTTGTAAATGAGTGTGATTAAGATTTAGAAAGAGAGAGAGACTTACATATTCTTCTAGACAAAGAGGTTGGCCACTTCTAGACCTAGGAGGAGGACTAACAAGCAGGTTTTTATTCTGATTTTGCTACAGCAGAATGAGTTGTAGAACTTGTTATTTCAATTGCTTGTAAACAGTTGACAATATTTGAAGTATTAGTTTATTTATGCTTAGATTAACCTTGTGCTTAATTTTTTAGTTGCAATCTTACTTTCAACAAAGCTTCCACTTTATTTCAGACTGTTATTTCTAAAATTTACTATTTTTTAGCAATTTTTCTGTATTTTTATGTTTTGCTGTTAAATCCTAAACAGAAGATTGACAACCTTCTATTACAAAAATTTGACAGTTTTTATTTCCACATTAGATCTAGAATTTCATTACTGCAAAATTAATTAGATTTCCTTTCTGCAATTAGGATCAGACTTTCAATTTTGCAACTGTTATTTCTGTAATATAATTAGGTCTCATTTTGCAATTGTAATTAGGACTTCATTTCTATAGTTAATGATTAGTTTCCAATTCTGCAACTTAGATTAAGATTTAATTCATGCAATTTAGAGATAGGAATGTTCCAAAACCCCCCACACAACCGGTTCCACCAATAAGACTTGTTGCTCTAAATTGACCTAAGTTATAGCTGTTTCACTTCTTCTTCGTAAATAGCCTTGTACACTGCCTTGGATTGACAGATTCATTGAGAATTAATGATGGTATAATGACTACACATCATTTTTGCACCATTGCCAAGGAATAGTGTTATCAAAAGAAAACAAATAGTTCAATAGTTGTAATCAGACTAAACTATGAAAATTTAGGTTAAAATCTGAATACAATAGTTAAGGAAGATAACAACTATTGACTTAATTTATGTCATTTAAGAGTAAACATGAATGAGTAAGTCTAGGGATGAAAAAGGTAGAAATACCCTAAAGGATCCCTGGCTTATCCCATTAAGGAGATCTTCATGCCTAAGGGGTGAATCACCTGTGTTTGAACTACCAAAAAGATTGATAGAAAAATCACCAGTCTCACCATCATTAGAACATTCTAAGATAGGAAAATCATCAATTTTATCATCATTAGAATATCCTAAGAAAGACAATTCATCAGACTCATCATCAACAGAGAGGCTTGGACCTCTTGAGAGAACAATTTGGGAAGCTTTAACTTCTCCCAACAAATAGGAAACTATGGCAAAAGGAGGCAATATAGATGGCCAACATGGTTATGTTCATAATGAAGGAGATGATCAAGATATACTCCAACCATCCAGAACATTTGAATATCCTATTCATCTGAATCCAACACAAAACTCTCCCATGAAGACCATTTCACCTTCAGTACTTCCAACCTTTCGAGGTGTTGTATCTGAAGATCCTGACTAGTTTTTGTTTGAATTCAAGGTAGTGTGTTAGACCTATGATTATATAAATGACAATAAAAAACTTAAGGTTTTTCCCTCAACTCTCAAGGATTCAGCATTGCTCTGGTTCATGAGCTTAGATCCAAATTCCATAAGAACCTGGGATCAAATGGAGATTGTATTTTTAGACAAATATCAGGAATATTGTCGTGTAAGAAATAGAAAAGATGAGATTCAGAATCAAGCAGGAAGATGATGAGACCTTGGAAGATTATCTTTATAGGTTCTCCTTTGTTCAAAGGAGATGTGGACTTGTAGAACCAGAATTATGTAAAACCATCTTTTTGAGAGGATTGCAAGATGAATCCAGAGAAGTTCTAGATTTGATGGGAAAAGGGGATGTAACCACTCTCAGTAATGAGGAAATTATGGATCTCTATAGGAATTACTCTCGCACTAAGCAGAGAAGAAGAAAAAGCTGCACAAATGGCACTGATGTAAAGGACCTGATAGAGGAACTTGCAAATTTCAAAAATGATATCCTAGTGCATTTAAACACTACTTTGGGGGAAATGTCTACAAAAGCAAAAAACATAGAACCTTTGGCAATTTATTGCCCAAGATGTAGAAATAAACATGCTTTGCAGGAATGTCCTTTGAATAAAACATCTATCTTAGCCATTTGTAGTATCTGTTCAAAAATGCATTCAACTGATCAATGCCACCTACTACCACAACTCAAAACTATGTTAGAAAACCAGACTGAGGAACTCAACTATATTGGACCAAAATAAGGGGGAAATTTCTCTCAATACCAAAATCCCCCTCATTTTCCTACAAATTGGGGGCATAATCCTAGTACTATGCCTTGGGTAGAATCAGAACCACCCCAACGTCCTTGGAATTATCCTCAATGGACAAATTCCCAAGAATGGCCACAAGCAAATTAGAGTAACCCAACCTAGAATCAAAATAAAAACAACCCCTCATGGAATTAAAATAATCCAACTTGGAATCAAAATTAGACTAATCCACATTGGATGCAAAACCAACCACAATGGAATTAGCAATACCAGTCCTATCCAAGGCAGCAAAGGAATCAAGGTCAAACTCAGCATTTGTTGCCTACACCTAATCAAAATTTTCAAGAAAAACAATAGCAAACACAGCAAGTGAAACAACCTCAATTGCCAGCTCAGCCAGTCACTAATCCAAATAGTGTGAGACAAACACCTCCTGTCTATGTGGCTGAAGCTAAAGAAAATGTTGAAATTAATGTTCTTGATTGTAGTAACATCCAACTTTGTTCAGGGAAAGTTGTACCTGAACCAGTTTCAATTGAAATCAAAGAAAATAAAGAGCAAGAATCATCAGAACCAGAGAGAATCCAACCAACAATAGAGAAAGAGACACAAGAAGAATAATTACCAAGGATAATTCCATATCCTGAAAGACTTAATGCAATACCAGAAAATTTTGAGTCAGAATTGGTCAAAGAACTCAAAAATTTGACTATATCATTGCCCTTATTGTAAGCTATTAAGGAAATACCAGAGATTAACAGTACTATCCAAAATTTGTGCATTAAAAGAGCAAGAAGAAAGAAGAAAGCATTTCCCAAAACTGTGCAGGTTGAAGGGAAGATAGCTGATCTCTTATCTGGAAAACTACTACCTCCAAAGTATAGTGACCCAGGAAGCCCAGTTATCATAGTCACCATAGGTTCAGTACCAATATCAAATGTTTTAGTGGATCTAGGAGCTGCAATAAATGTCATGACCAAAGATACAATGGAACAATTACAACTCAAACATCTCAGCCCCACATTTACAGTTTTAGAAATGGCTGATAGGTCAGTTGCAAAACTTGAAGGAATCATTGAAGATGTCCCTATAGAAGTTTCTTCTTGGGAATTCCCTACAGATTTTTTGGTTTTACAGCCAAGAAATTCAACACATGGATATCCCATTATTTTGGGAAGACCTTGGCTTGCAACTGCAGCAACCTTCATAGAATGTAGATCTAGAAATATGACTATTTCAAATGGTATTGATCTGAAACAAATTTCTTTATATCCTCCTACAAAACCATATAGCAAATTTTTAGGTCATTTATGGTTTTCTCGACTCGGAGGAAGAACCGAGAAGAGGTCATTTCTACACTAGCTACCTTAGTAGTAAGAGAACACACAGAAGACCTCGATGACATGAGAAAACTTAGAAAATGAAAAAATCCTGATGAATGTTCTGCATGAACAAGGTTTAGAAGGGGAAGCAACAAATATCCAACAGTTGATAAGTAATGATGAGAATCAAAAATATGAAGATGAATCATCTGTGCTATCACAGGGAAACTCTGTTTCACTACCACATGGATGGCATCATCATCTGATTTTTCCTTCTCATTGTTCCATATAAGATATGCTTCCCTCAAGCAGCAATAAAATAGAAACTGCTTCTTTTCTCCCATCTCAACAATGTCCTCTTAATCCCTTAATCACCAGGTATGAAGGAGTGAATTCAGTCCTTCTAAATACAAAAAAAATAGAAGTCCAGCCAGGCAAATTTTTGAACATCTACAACCAGCTTACTAGGGAAGAGGAAGAAAAACTGATAGTTGTCTTGCAGAAGCATGTTCATGCTTTTGCTTGGAACTACAAAGATATGTCAAGAGTTCATCCTAATATATGTACCCATAGAATCTATACTGAAGAAGTCAAGCCAGTCAGACAACCTCAAAGAAGATTGAATCCTGCCTTAAGAGATATTGTGAAAGAAGAAATTGAAAAACTCCTAGAAGTAGGATTCATTTACCCAATTTTTGATAGCCAATGGGTTTCTCCATTGGTAATAGTTCCTAAGAAAAATGGAAAAATGAGAGTATGTGTAGACTATAGAGAGTTGAATAAGGTGACATAAAAAGACCATTTTCCATTACCTTTCATAGATCAAGTGTTAGATACTCTTGCTAGAAAAAGATACTTTTGTTTTCTTGATGGATTTAGTGGATATAATCAAATTCAGATTGCACCCGAAGATCAAGAAAAGACAACTTTTACATGTCCATGGGGAACATTTGCCTATAGGGTTTTACCTTTTGGTTTGTGTAATGCCCCAGCAACTTTTTAATGAGCAGTCCTAGCAATTTTTGCTGATCTGACCACCAAAAGTGTTGAAATTTACATGGATGATTTCATAGTATGTGGACAAACTTTTGATTTTACATTGGAAAATCTTGACAAAGTCTTAACTCGCTATGAAACATACCACTTATCCTTAAATCCAGATAAATGCTTCATGATGATGAAGGAAGGGATAGTTCTTGGTCATCACATCTCTCCTGAAGGGATCCAAGTTGATCCAAAGAAGGTTGAAATTATCAAGAATCTCCTTCCTCCTAAAACTCAGACTAATGTCAAAAGCTTCCTAGGACACATTAGTTTTTACCGTAGGTTTATCCCCAACTTTAGTACAATAGCCAATCCTTTGTTTGCCCTATTGACTAAAGATTCTAAATTCTCCTAGACTGCAAAGTGTCAGGAAGCATTTGAAGCTCTGAAAGAGAAATTGATAACTCCACCTGTGCTCAGAGGACCTAATTGGACATTACCATTTCACATACAGACTGATGCCTCCAATATAGCAATTGGAGTAGCATTAGGACAAATTGATAATGGTGAACATTATACCATCTACAAAATTAGCAAGAACTTGACAGGAGCCAAGAAAAATTATACAACTGAGAAGGAATTCCTACCAGTAATTTATGCCATCAACAAATTCAGGCATTATATCATAGGTTATCAAATATTTATTCACACGTATCATACAACCATTAAGTATTTGATGAATAAACTTATGGCAAGTGCAAGAATTATTCATTGGTTGCTGTTGCTACAAGAATTTGATATCACTATAATCAACAAACCAAGAAAAGCTAATGTTGTGGCATATTTCTTGTCTAGGTTGTAGAAAACAGATGAAGGGGAATTAGTTGATGACACTTTTCCTGATGAAAAACTATTTGCTATATTAGTCCAATCACCTTGGTTTGTAGATATAGCCAATTATTTGGTCACAGGGAAAGTTCCTCCACATTTCACTTCAAAACAAAAAAAACAATTGATCAAATAGAGTTCTTCTTTTGAATGGATTAAGGGTATGCTTTTTAAGTGTAGTCCTGACCATGTGTTACGTAGGTGCATCCACAAGGATGAAGTGTATGATATCCTTAGAGCTTGTCATGATAAACCCTCAAGTGGACACTATTCTGTAAAAAGCACAGTTAGGAAAATCTTAGGGACAGGATATTATTGGCCATCTCTTCATAAGGATGTGAAAAAGTACATCAGGCATTGTGATGCATTCCAAAGAATGGGGAAACCCACTCATACAAATGAGATGCCACTACAACCTCAAATGGTTTTAGAACTATTTTAGAGGTGGGGGCTTGATTTTGTAGGACCTATTGATCCACCTTCTCAAGGAAAGGTGCATATTCTAGTATGCACTGATTACCTGACAAAGTGGGTAGAGGTGCGTGCTTTCAAACATGCTCATGAAGAGGTCATTGATTTCTTGTATACTCAAATTTTTTAGAGATTTGGAGCTCCACGGTCTATCACCATAGACTAAGGACCCCAATTTGCATCCAAAGTCATAAAAGCATTTATAGAATTGTATGAAATCAAACATAGGAAATCATCACCTTACCACCCACAAGCAAATGGCTAGGTTGAAGTAACAAACAGGGAACTAGAACGCATCTTGACAAAAATAGTAGCTTTTCATAGGAAAAATTGGCTAGATAAATTACCTGAAGCATTTTGGGCCTACAATACTACTTGGAAGTCCACTACTGGATTCACACCTTATGAACTAGTCTTTGGTAAAAAGCCTCTCTTACCTATTGAATTTGAGCTACTAACATTGCACACAACACTGGAAATTGGAATTGAATTGTCACAGGCATAGATAGATAGAATTTTGTAGTTGAATGCATTGGATGAACTTAGATTGGATGCTCTACACCAGACTGAGGTAATTCAGGAGCAGAGGAAGCTATGGCATGACAGTCACATTCAGTAGAGGAAACTTCAACAAGGATATTGGGCTTTACTGTTTGATTCTCAATATGAAGACTTCCCTGGAAAACTAAGAACTAGATGGTTGGGACCTTACTGGATTGAGGAGGTATTTAACAATGGAGTAGCTCGTTTATCCCCTATTGATGGATCACAAAGAAAGTTGGTAGTGAATGGACATCGCCTCAGGGTATACCATACACCTCTGACTAAAGAAGAATTCTTGCAACAACTTGATAGTTTGGATACACAGCAGGTGGAAGAGATTCCCTCTTCCACTTCAAAAAAATCAACATGATCAGTGGATTTCAAGAAAAAGTAGAAAATACAAAAAAATTAGAAAATAGAAAACAAAAAGATGAATAAATTCTGAGTATGAATTCCTTCATGGGCATGGTTTCAGGGGAAATCATGAAATTCCTTCATGGGCATAGTTAGGATCAAGAAAAAAAAAAAAAGGAAAAAAGAGAGAAAAGGAGAGGTAAAAAAAAAAAAAAGAGGGAAAATCAAGAAAAAATAAGAGAAAAATGAATAACTCAGCAGTGAAAACCTTTTCTTAAGGCACTACTGAGTTGGTGTGCATAAAAACTAGTTTTTTGGCATGCATAACCTTGAGAAATTTCTAAACCATCATTGTACAAATTCACCAAGTGCACTTGTTTTGAAATGTTGTAGAAAATCTCAGCAGAATATCAACAAAGGTAGTCATTCTTCAAAACTGGCATTAACTATTTTTATCAGGTATATATTTCTTACATTTCTTCATTGTAAAATGATTGGTATATAGTATGTGACAATTAACCATTAGCATAAAAGGTATTCATAAGAGTTGTCATACTTAAGACATTTTTTTAAAATAAAAATATTGATTTCTACCCGATCTTCGGAACAAGAATGCCAAAAATAGTGCCTGCTATATTATCTTCGGATTGAAATTGTCTTCGGAATGATAGCAAAATGAATGTTGCACTTTGTCTTTAGAAAGAAACTTTGTCTTTGGAATGACAATTTGTCTTTAGAATGAAACTTGGTCTTCAGAATGACGACTTGCTACATCATCTTCATAATGAAGATCTGTCTTTAGAATGAAGATCTCTCTTCGAAATGAGGATCTGTCTTTGAAATGAAGATCTATCTTCGGAATGAGGATCTATCTTCGAAATGAGGGTCTGTCTTTGGAATGACGATTTACCTTCGCAATACAGCTTGATCTTCAAAATGAGGATTGATCTTCGGAATGAGGATTAATCTTTGAAATAAAAATTTTGCAAAGAAGATTTGTCTTCGGAATGAAGACCTGTCTTCGAAATGAAGTCATAATCTTTGGAATGAGGATTTGTCTTTGAAATGAAGACTTGTCTTCGAAATGAGGTCATAATATTTGGAATGAAATTTTTTCTACATAATAAGTTATAATCTTTGGAAAGGGCATTTCCATGTGGCATCCAAGAAGACAAGGTACAACAAAATCAAACTCTTTTAGTTGCATGTGAGGAAGGAACACGTGTCAGTCAACACATGGTTTTTTTTTGCACTCATTGGAAATACGAAGGACGTGACCAACCATATGCCACTAGTTTTTAATGCCAATTAACATGCACATGAGAATCTGCAAAACTAATGAGGTGGATCTAACGGCAAGGACATCCATGCAATTATCAACAAACAGGTGTACAGTGCAAAAGTAGAAATGTGTGCCACCTTTCTTTCCAAATATGTGTTGTGAAGTACAGTGCACAGGTTATGATTCATTTCGAAGAAGAAGACGAGAAACAGGGCAACGAAGGTTTCAAACAAAAACTCTGCAAATTTGCAACAAAAAACAGCCAGAAATCTAGCAGAAGAACAATAGCCATAGTGTACATTTTTTAAAATAGAAAATATGGGGTGAAAGATCAGAACAGAGCCTACAGATACCACTTACCTTCGAGAAAATCTGACAGTTGTGCAGATTTTTGAAGATGGAGGGTTTATGCCATTTCTGGATAAATTCAATGGATCTTTTGAAGATTTGGCTGGCATGTTCACCCATATGTTCAGAAACAACCGAGCACATGTTAACGACATGACTATTGAGGTAATCCCTAAAATTTTAAGTCAGATTATAGAGCTGCCATTAGAAGGGATTTCAATTTCTAGATCTAGCAAGAACACATTGGCAAATGTAGTTAATCAGTTTGTAGAAGAAAATGATAGAGAACCAGAGTACTTAACCCATAACAACACATGCAAAGGGTTAAAAAGGGCCAGCCTGCAAGAACCCTGGGATGAAGTAGCCACCTAGGTAATTAAATTCCTAACTTGTGAAGGGCAGTATGTGCTATTGTCAGGGCATCACTTGCAAATTTTGAACCATCTCAGACATGGTGGGCAACAACCAAAAGTTAGGGTAAATATTCCCTTGTATCTGTATCAAGAGTTAAAGAACATGGCAAAGAGATATCAGGAGGGTAAAGGAAGCCTTTGCCATCATGGCCTCATCAAATTAGTTTGCCAACACCATTTTAGAGGAAACCCTAGAAGCTTTGATAGGTTTTACTCTACCCTAAATGATGTCATTTTTGGGGATGAAAGTGAGGAAGAAGAAGAACCAAATGCTGCTGATTATGCTACAGAAGAGGAAACAACTGCTACAAAAAATGTTGCAGAGGATGCTATAGAAGAAACTGCAAAAGGTGCCCCTAAAGCTATTATAGAACTACACCCCACAGTAGTAGTAGAAAACCTTGCTCCTGAACCCTCAACTTCACGAGCTAAGAAAAAAAAGAGAAGAGGATCTGGAACTAGTAGCAGAGTAGAAAAACAAAAGAAGGTTCATTTTGCTGAAGCTGCAACTGATTTGTCAGAACAGAGAAATGAAACAAAGGAAATAGAGGCATCGAAAACTGACCCCATGACCCCTGTTGTCACCAAAAAATAGAGCAAAAAGAAGAATTTTGCATCTAGAACTAGGAGGTCTACAAGAATCCATTTGAAAGAAACTACAGAATAGGTCATGGAAGAAGAAGATAGACCAAGTATCTCAGATGTCACAGAGATACAACCAGCATATGAAAACTTTCCAGAATTCTCTAAACAGATAGCTAAGGCAAAAATTGAGCAGGATGGTTTGGAGGAGGCTACAGTTCAATAGGCTATAGATATGGTAGATACCCTTATAGATAGTCTCACAGAGCCTCCTAAACAAGAACAAACTATTACAAAAGAAGAGGAAAATTTGGTTGAACAACCAACTGCAACTAATTTGTCTGCATCAGCTTCTGAAGCAGAAACAAAAGTGGAAGACATCACAAAGTAGCTGACGACAACAAGGAGTGTTGTCAAAACATAGACCAGATGGATTTCAGAGAAAGAAAGCATCATTGAGATGCAAGAAAGAAAAATTGTAGAGCTTCAATAGGAAGTGGCAAAATTGAGAAAACTACTATCACAATCTAAAAAATAGCTAGCTATATCCAATGATGAAGATAATTTGGCTCAATTGCTTCTGGGTCTATCAAGAGCAGATGACTCTGTTGAGGCAGACATAGGAGTTCATCCTGAAACAACACTCTTTCATTCTGAAAAAGTGCCTATTTATTCTGAAGCATTACCTTCTTGTTCTAAAGATGCTTTAGAAATGATGAAGAGCATAGCAGAGGATGTTGAAGATGAGCCACCAACATAGGAACAGTCCTAAAAGCAAGAAAATGTTCAAGTAAGTACTCCTATTGAGGTCCCTGCATTTCAACTTATTACACTTTCAGTAGAAACAACAGATAAGGGGGTACAAGTAGAAATACTATCTGATGACAACCCCATAGAAATAGCAAATAAGGGGGTGCAAGTAGAGTTATTGACAGATGAACAACCAGTGGAAGTGGCAGAAAAAGGAGTTCGGATAAATCTGTTGCCTAGGATCCCCCCTGTAGTAAGACCACCTAATACTGTGTCTCTAGAGCAGTATAATGCAGACATAGCTAGCTGGATGACTAGATATGAGCAACTTGCCACTAAAACTGAAAAGTTCAAATTGAAAGCAAAATAGCTAGAAGCCAAGGACACAAAAATTTAGGCATTAAAAGAAAAGGTGTCTGACTTATGCCAAATTGCTGAATTTTTAGTCCAATTTAGACCACCAGCCAGATTTTACAGCCTTATTTTGAAGGAAAAATACCTCAGATGGCAGGTCATGAGGATTACTTCAAACCTTCCATATAAATTGGACACTATTGAAGATTTTCTAGAGGCATATTTTGACAGTATTTTTGAGCAGAAAAATCTCTTATGTGAACTGTTTTTACACAGTTTATTCATTCCAGAGGAAGTTGACTCTCATCCTCAAATATACATAAGAGATGTTCAGTTGAGAGCATTTATATCTACTTTGCAGAATCAACTTTACTGGGATCAAGAGAAAAAGTAGAATAAAGTTATTGAAACAAGGGCTGAGTTGTTAGTCAGAGCAATCAAGCCAAATCACCTAGTTATCACCAGGCAACACTTCTCAATGATGAACAGGGATGATATAAAGAGAATGTACTTGAAAAATTTAAGGGATTGTGTGGCCAGATTTGACAATTTTTGTGATCATAATTTCTTCCCAGCATTGTCAGTATGTAGAGATAGATGTAATGAACTTTCCATGTCTTTGAGGAAAAGAGAACCTATCTCCCCCATCAACTTAGAATGGTCCAGAAGAAGAGCAGAAGGTGTAGTCCAGCTGATTCAGATCATGCAACATAACTGGATAGGTCTCAGATTCAGGCCTCCGACCATCATTACTCCAGTTCCATTCTACTTTTAGGAAGATGCCCAACCTGATGAACAATTTGAAGATTGGCTCAGAAATATTTAGGAAAATAGGGGGTATTACATAGGCAAGAAATTATTCTACAGGTCATGGAATCTAAACATGGACATATGTGATTCCATAGCCCAACAGAATGCATGAGGGCATGCATTAATATAAGTTGGGGGGAAAATGATGAGGCCTAGAAATGCCTCAATCATAACATGTTTTGAACACTAAAAATGCCTATAAACTCTTATTTTTTATCTGATATGTTAGTTAAGTTGATTCAATATGCTGTATATTAACCATTTTGCATGATCAATGTATTTGAAATATTATATGCCGATTTTACAACTTTTTGCATAGTTTTGTGTTCTTTTTACTATGATTTGCTACAATGGGATATGCTTAGAATAATAGCAGCATTTCACTAATCATGTTTTGATTTATCTCAAGCATTTATTTCACCTAAATCTGGAAATAGTGTAAGCAAACTGTTGCTGTGCAGCAAAAACTGGTCTTTTCCATGTAAATTCCAGCCAAGCTATCCATAAATAGCAAGGCATGGAATTCACATGAGAAAAGGGATGAATACCATTGGAATTTGATCTTAGGAGATAACCCACCTGAGATATGTAGAAGAAATCATGGGAAAAGCATACATTTGTTCATTTTGAAGTATCTTCGAAATGAACAGATATCTTCAAAATGAAAGAACATAGCATCTTCAAAATGAGCGGATCTTCAAAATGAAGAATACAACGTCTTCAAAATGAGCGGATATTTGGAATGAAGAATGCAGTGTCTTCAAAATGAGTGGATCTTCGAAATGAAGCATGCAGTATCTTCGGAATGAGCTATCTTTAGAATGAGAACGCAATATCTTTAAAATGAGCGATCTTCAGAATGAGAACTGCATTGTCTTTAGAATGAAGCCACTTATCTTTGAAATGAAGAACAGAATGTGTTTTTGACCTGTTGACCAATTTTTGAAGCTGAAAAAAGGGAAATAAAGGTTGGAAAAGGTAAATGGAAATATCTTCCATCTGTCTTTGCCGTCATTGTCAACCAAAGTCATCATTAAAGGAAAGATCAAGTTTTAGTCCTCTTCTAGGATAAAACTAGAATTTGTTGCAGCATTGTAGGATTAGATCTTTTGAGATATTCTTTGTTTGTAATCAGATCATAAGATAGCTATAAATATTGCTCCCATTTAGGTTGAGCCTAGTAGGTAGAAAAAGAGATAGAAAATAGTGAAAAGAGTAAGGAAGCTAGCAGAAAATACAGAGTATAGCTAGAAATTGACTGTTATAGTCCTGTAATAGTTTTTCAATAGAATTTTTGTAATCATGTCTTTTGATCAATAAAGTGCACCAGTTCTATTTCATATTGCTTGTAAATGAGTGTGATTAATATTTAGAAAGAGAGAGATACTTACACCTTCTTCTGGACAAAGAGGCTGGCCACTTCTAGACCTAGGAGGAGGACTAACAAGCAGGTTTTTATTCTAATTTTGTTGCAGTAGAATGAGTTGTAGAACTTGTTATTTCAATTGCTTGTAAACAGTTGACAATATTTGCAGTATTAGTTTATTTATGCTTAGATTAACCTTGTGCTTAATGTTTTAGTTGCAATCTTACTTTCAGAAAAGCTTCCACTTTATTTTAGACTATTATTTCTAGAATTTACTATTTTTTAGCAATTTTCCTGCATTTTTATGTTTTGCTGTTAAAACCTGAACAGAAGATTGACAACCTTCTATTACATAACTTTGATAGTTTTTATTTCCACATTAGATCTAAACTTTCATTACTGCAAAAGTAATTAGATTTTCTTTCTGCAATTAGGATTAGACTTTCAATTTTGCAACTATTATTTCTGCAATATAATTAGGTCTCATTCTGCAATTGTAATTAGGACTTCATTTTTGTAGTTAATGATTAGTTTCCAATTCTACAACTTAGATTAAGATTTAATTCATGTAATTTAGAGATAGGAATGTTCCAAAACCCCCCACACAACCGGTTCCACCAATAAGACTTGTTGCTCTAAATTGACCTAAGTTATAGTTGTTTCACTTCTTCTTTCGTAGATAGCCTTGTACATTGCCCTAGATTGACAGATTCATTGAGAATTAATGATGGTATAACAACTATGCATCACAGGTCACCCCACCCAACCAAGGTTTCCACCTAATATCATTGGGTGTCAAGTATCCAAACTTGATCCTCCAACACAAAGGATCACCCTCATGTGGCCTCTTAATCCCATTCTCCTCTTCTTTCCTCCATCTCAAAGCATAGGGTAAATACTCCTTATCCTCAACATGGGTAGGGTGAGGCAATAATGATGACCTCTCAATGGATATGTGCTCTCATGTCTATACCTATAGTAGGGGAGTCTAGCTCAAACCCTTCCATCCAGCACTCACCACATCATGAAAATCTCTGTATACCTGGGATAGCAGCGCAGGTGCCCATGCATACATAATTCTCTGCTCTACCATGCCACTCATCACATCCAATATGTTCTAGGTAAATAGTACCTAAAAAGTTTCAGGTAAAGCATAGGTATAAATCATCATTATTACCACACACTGGTGCTTAGATATCATCTTATTTTGCCAAAGAAACTCATAGTCCATCTTTCTGGTATCTACTTGCTCCCATTTATCACCAAATAATCGCTACATCACAATATGCTATGTATTATCTGGTGTTGCTCTAACTGGAACACCCTCAATAGGTAACTTATAAATCCTATACACATCCTCTAGCGTAATCCTTATTTATCCTGTAATAAAATGAAAAGTATTATGATCTACATCCCATCACTCACATAATGGAGATATGTATGCCTTATTTGCATAAATGCTCTTGCATTCCCAAACACCTCTCAAGCACATGACATCCAACCATGCCTCATTATCCTTATTTTCCATAAGCTTCTCCACATCGCTCTTCATCGTTTGAGCATGATGAAAAGGCTCGAGCATCTTCACCTATTCATCCACAAACAAACACAACAAAATATACATTAGCCATCAACACAATGATGCAATCCAATAAAACTCAATCATCATACAAATCCAACATACAAATTAAACTATTAAATTTTAAATGCACTTCGAGATATAAAATAGTTCATAATTCACATATCAAATATATCAAAAATATAGTCATATATTTGGATACCCATTTTTCCATTTCATGGTAAAAATTTGAACAGATGTAAAAAATAGTACATATTTAGCTCCCAACATTCAAATATAAAATTATCCACATACTCACTGTGGCACGAAATTCAAAACTAAGTCAATCCATCATACATACAAAAACAAAGTATATTTTTGAGTATCCATTTGCCCACATTATGGTGAAAATATTGACAAAGGCAAAAATAGTATACAAATAAACATGAATTTTGAGATCAATGTTACCACACATACATCCAAACGATACATACACCAAAACACACAATATAAAAAACACAGTCACATTTTTTAGCACCCATTTGCCCACTTCATGATGAAAGTTCAAATAGATATTTAAAACAGTGCAAATCGGGCTCCCAACATCAAATTTCAAATTCAACACTACCCACATCCTTCCACGTAAATCAAACACATGTCAAATGCAATCATCCACCAAAATAAGTAACATTTTTTGATACTCATTTTGCCCTTTTATGGTGAAAGTATCAATGGTTTCTAAAAATTCTATCTCTACGGTGGAAAATTTAATAGTCAAAGTTTTCCAATTTACACCCTAAAACCATACATTTAGAAAACATGCCAAATGAAGGCATAAAAAAATAACAGTCATAAAAATGGATACCCATGTTCCACTTTTACAGATGAAATTCAACCACATTGCAAAAACAAAACACCATTGCTCCAAAAATTGACGGTCAAACTGTAAGACTACTCTACCCATCACCCAGTCAAACTGATGCGAAAAAAATTCAAAACTAAAAACAAACTACATTTTTAGGTACCCATTTGGCTAGTTTTATACTTTGTGTTCTAATTTTAATTAAAATTTTCAAAAAAATTAAAAATAACACAAAAACCTCTCCCCCTAATTCATATTTCTATAGAAAATAAAAAATGAAAAATGTGGTAAATAAAAGCACTTACTAGTGGATACCCATGCCTATTATCAGATCCACTTCATCCTCTCATCATCCTCTCTCTCAAAATTTCCAACCATAATATCCCCACATCGCCGAATGCTTCTCCCACTCACTCTCCAAGTCTCTCATAGTCAAAATGAGCCATTTCAATTAAAAATTTGGCTAAAATACACCTAAAACCCTAATTTTCCCCCTACCAAACAAATTAGGTCCAATTTTCCCCCCACCTCACAAATTAGGATTTAATTTGCTCCCCACCCCATGAATTGAGTTTATGACCCTCAAAATCATGCAAATTTCTTCCAAAACCGTAGGAAATATCCCAAACTATCCTCTAATTTGTTTTTTTATCATTTTCATCATGCATTGGTATTCTATCAATCATTGCATCATCAAATCACCACATTCTATTTACCTCATTGTTTATTCCTAATTTGAGGGGGTAGTCATATCCAAAGTTAACTTTACATGCAACCAACCAACCAAACATCCAAAAGCACGGATATCACATTCGTATACGAAAAGTTTTGTTGAAGATTATCTTATGAAATAATCTCAATCCCAACCAAATATTTGTTATATCATGAGAGCTATGCATTTCGATAGATAATTCAATCTAGAATTCATGTATGTTGAATACAGAATGAATGATACATTTGACATAATCCTATTGCAACATTTGGAAAATAATTTTTGGCATTCATGGTGCATAATGAATGACATATTTGAATAATCCAAATGTCCCTTTAGCTCGAATGGTTTGACACTTGTCGCCATGTGCTCATCAATCAATAGACAATAAATATTTGAACAGGCATTTTTTCTATTCATACTTTTGGACCATGCTAAATTGGTCATAAAAGCAGAGCAGTTAAAAGTTGCCTCCCCCAAGAAACTAGTATGACATCAAAAATGGCATACAGGCTCAACAAAACCACTGCATTGCATCCACAATCATCCATTTCCATTTACTAGTATTGATTTCATTCTATTTCTTTCCTCTTCTTCTTCTTCCTTTCTCTCCTTCTCTCTCTAGATTTCTAGTCAATGTTGTATGGTCATGCTTCAAGTGGGTACATACCTTCTATTAAATTCCATTCTCCTCTCTTCTCCCCCTGTATCCCTAGTCAATGTTGTATGGTCACACTTCAAGCGGCTACATACCTTCGATTGGATTCCATTCCCCTTATATTCATTTTTATTTACACAAACCCTTCATATTTTTGTATAAAACTATATTTCACATAGTATAGTACAAAAAGGGGTTAAATGTAAGATACCTAAAAGTCACACAACTACTTTTGCATGCTTGTAGATCCTTTTGGACACTTGTAGGTTTACATAGGTGATCCTAGATACCCCTAGGCTACCGTAGACCAACGTAGACTATTGTATATTTTCTTAGACCTACATAGAATGTTGTAGATATGTGTAGACATATGTAGACTACTGTAGATATGCGTAGACTAGCATAGATCACTCTAGATTATCATAGCATTTCGTAGACTTTCACACATCACTTCACTAGTTTTTACATCCAAAACCCTAATAAACTACCTAAATCACACCATGAACACCTTCTATGCATAAAAAAACCATCCACCAGCCTCCTAAGGTGATAAAAGACTTCTTTATGCTTAATTGAGGCCCCTATAGGGCTATTAATTAGCAAAAGTATTAATTGAGTCAATTGTTAAATTTTATTTTAAAGTGACTTCACTTAAGTGCAATTTTAGGGCTAAAATGATAAATTTGGTTCTTAAACCCTAATTAGTCCTAATTATTCCTTCCCACATATGTGTGCACTAGGATAGTTAGGATATTTCTTAGGAAACCCTAACCTAACCCCAAATCTAACCCAAATTTGACTAATCCTAGTTAATCCTAATCTCTCCTCACACATGTGTGAGGATGAGATGTTTCTTAAGGGAATGTGAGGATGCCACCTCACAAACCCTAACCTAACCTCCATGGAACTTCACCTTAGGATCTAGTTCCTCTAACTACCCCTACTACACCTTGGGTTTTATTATAAATAGTGGGTCCAAACCCTCATTTTATCTCTCTCTCCACTTATGTCCAAAGTACAGAAACACTGCCAAAATGCATACAAAAGCACATAAACAACAATATAAACATGCACAATAGTAATTCAACAACAAAGAAACATCTCCACAAAAGGATTTTTGAAGAACAATAATCATAGTCAAATTCGCCCCCCACCCCATGAATACGACACCAATTCATCCCTCGGGTGGTGAATTAGGTTTACATGACCCAAATCAGCCCAGATTTTGGAGGTAAGCTTCATTTAGCATTTTTATGAAGTTTTGCATAATTTATTTTAGTATTTACCATGTTTTATGAGTCAATTTGTCTTTCTCACAAAGGGGTCTGACTGATGCAAGCCCCCTAACCAACTAACCCCCTTTTGTAGGTTTATTATAGGACCAAGGGGGAAACAACAACAACTACAAACCCACAGTGGTACGCAAGCCCATATACATTGAGGAATGTGAAAATAAGGTATCAGACCTATTTTAACATTTGTGAAAAGAAAGGAAAAAGAGAAATTTCCCCCATTTGTAACCTATGCAAATCTTATAATTAATAAAATATATTTTCCTATATAGCATGTGTATTTAATGTGTTATTATATCAAATGCACTCTTTTAGCTATTTCACTATGATCCCTCATGTGTCATTATGATGATATGTGCACCAACCATATACACCAACAATGAATACAAAAGTGACAAGTTAGTAAAAATAAGGTAATAAAGTTTTATTGCATTTACTTTTAGTATTTTCATATATGTTCACAGTATTTTTATTCTGCAGCTAGGATTTGTTGTTTCATGTATAACGGTATCACGTAGTGGAGCCTTCACAATTGCTACTAATACTTTGTTGTTACTTTATGTGTGTAGATCTGGGAAGAATATATATTCATTTGGAAGCTACAGAAGCACTTGAGTGCTCCAGTCTAGGATATCTAATCCCAATCACCCTACTGTTGAGATTGATTTGAGCCTGAAGACACCCCCTTATTTTTTAGCTAGGGTTTAATAGAACCCTAACATATTGAAATTGTTATATTGGATAATAAAGCATTGTAAAATCCC
The DNA here is from genome assembly GCA_028583015.1 of Wollemia nobilis. Classification (NCBI taxonomy): domain Eukaryota; kingdom Viridiplantae; phylum Streptophyta; class Pinopsida; order Araucariales; family Araucariaceae; genus Wollemia; species Wollemia nobilis. Next base: position 4,871,714 of record JAQPPZ010016710.1, on the reverse strand, counting down.
CTATCTAGGGTGCACTTGGTTGTAATGTTAGAGATCCATCGACAATAAGAATACAAGTTTATTTATGTGCAATCATCTGTGTTTATTCTGCTTTGTTAAATCTAATTTTAAATATAAATTTATTTGCAATCATTTGTGTTTATTTGCAAAAGTATTAATTGAGTCAATTGTTAAATCTAATTTTAAAGTGACTTCACTTAAGTGCACTTTTAGGGCTAAAATGATAAATTTGGTTCTTAAACCCTAATTAGTCCTAATTATTCCTTCCCACATATGTGTGCACTAGGTTAGTTAGGATATTTCTTAGGAAACCCTAACCTAACCCCAAATCTAACCCAAATTTGACTAATCCTAGTTAATCCTAATCTCTCCTCACATATGTGTGAGGATGAGATATTTCTTAAGGGAATGTGAGGATGCCACCTTACAAACCCTAACCTAACCTCCATGGAACTTCACCCTAGGGTCTAGTTCCTCTAACTACCCCTCCTATACCTTGGGTTTTATTATAAATAGTGGGTCCAAACCCTCATTTTATCTCTCTCTCCACTTATGTCCAAAGTATAGAAACTCTACCAAAATGAATACAAAAGCACATAAACAACAATATAAACCTGCACAATAGTAATTCAACAACAAAGAAACATCTCCACCAAAGGATTTTTGAAGAACAATATTCATAGTCGAATTCGCCCCCCACCCCATGAATACGACACCAATTCACCCCTCGGGTGGTGAATTGGGTTTACAGGACCCAAATCAGCCCATATTTGGGAGGTAAGCTTCATTTAGCATTTTTATGAAGTTTTGCATCATTTATTTTAATATTTACCATGTTTTATGAGTCGATTTGTCTTTCTCACAAAGGGGCCTGACTGAGGCAATCCCCCTAACCAACTAACCCCATTTTGTAGGTTTATTATAGGACCAAGGAGGGAAACAACAACAACTACAAATCCACAGTGGTACACAAGCCCATCTACATTGAGGAATGTGAAAATAAGGTATCATACCTATTTTAACATTTGTGAAAAGAAAGGAAAAAGAGAAATTTCCCCCCATTTGTAACCTATGCAAATATTATCATTAATAAAATATATTTTCATATATAGCATGTGTATTTAATGTGTTATTAGATCAAATGCACTCTTTTAGCTATTTCACTATGATCCCTCATGTGTCATTATGATGATATGTGCACCAACCATATACACCAATAGTGAATACAAAATCGACAAGTTAGTAAAAATAAGGTAATAAAGTTTTATTGCATTTACTTTTAGTAATTTCATATATGTTCACAGTATTTTTATTCTACAACTAGGATTTGTTGTTTCATGTATAAGGGTATCATGTAGTGGAGCCTTCACAATTGCTACTAATCCTTTGTTGTTACTTTATGTGTGTAGATCTGGGAAGAATCTATATTCATTTGGAAGCTACAGAAGCACTTGAGTGCTCCAGTCTAGGATATCTAATTCCAATCACCGTACTGTTGAGATTGATTTGAGCCTGAAGACACCCTCTTATTTGTTAGCTAGGTTTTAATAGAACCCTAACATATTGAAATTGTTGTATTGGATAATAAAGCATTGTAAAATCCCCTATCTAGGGTGCACTTGGTTGTAATGTTAGAGATCCATCAACAATAAGAATACAAGTTTATTTATGTGCAATCATATGTGTTTATTCTGCTTTGTTCATTTTTTATTTAAATATATTATTTGGTATTTTTCGATTTTGCATATACAAATGATGATCATGGTGGGATAGATAATGGGTTTTTTATGCTAATTATATTGTCATTAATTCAATGCATTTTGTATTTTATATTATAGATTTTTTAGAAAAATAGGTTGCATGAATTTTGTAAAACCATTTTATGAGGAGTTTTAGAAGTTGCATAAGGTGTGCAGATGTCCTGTGGTGCTTATGGGACATTCAGGAAGCACCCAAGTACATTTCATAGGCACCTAGATGCATTTCATAAAGAATAGGAACAATACGTAAGCTAATCCATAAGTCTACCTTAGAACCCTAAATTCTCTATTTTATGTATTTTTATTCTTTTAAAGATTTGGTATTAAAAAGAACAACATTAGTAATCTATCAAAATTAAGTTTAAGATCTTTTAAAATCCACTAAATATGTCTTATATTTAGTCCCCAAATCACCTAGAAATGATCCTTCTTTACAATAGGAACTTGTCTCCTCCCAGCCTTCAAGCTTTAACCAGGTGTATAATAACTCTATTTTTGAGGTATCTACTGCATCTTCCCAATATTTTTCCATACCACAATCATCATGTGCCCAAAGCACATCCATCCCATCCTTATATACCTTAGTATATGGTAACCCCTTGTTTGAAGCACATATTATTGTTGCTTCACAAGTGCTCATATACATGTCATCTAGTGTCTCCCATCAAGTTACAATTCCTATTGCAACTTACCCCCCAATTACCTCATCAATACCATCCACATCCACTCCATCAAATACTGATATGAAAATACATAAAACTTTTGAACATCTAAAAAAATTTCTTAAGAAGTGACAAAACACTCAACAACAAGTTCAGGTGATCAACCCTAAGCCTCAACCTATTTCCACTCAGCCCATATTTGTTAGCCAAAGTCCATCTTGGGTACCACAATATTCTATGGTTTCTATTCCAAAACCATCATCAACCCATACCCATTCTATTCCCATTGGCCAACCTATCAAAATTCCTCATACATCATCTTGTTGAAATCTAGAGCATACTTTAGAGTATCTTCCCTAAAGTATATAGGTTCTAAATAATTAGCACTTTTTTTTTTTTATTTGTGGAAAACATCCCAAAAGGGATGCCACTTTCGGGTAAGACCCAAGGAGGCAGGGGTATCCATTCCGCCAAAAATGCCCAGGACTCGGACCTGGCCTACCACCTTTGACATACTCAAGGAGCAAACAAACACACAAAACCAAATTAAAAAAAGTAAATAACAACAAAAATAATAAAATAAAATAAAAAACATGCTCCTTGAGTGTGTCAAAACCAAAAGCACAACCAAACACACACAATAAGATAAAAGAAACCACAACACAAACCACATAGAAAAACACAAGAACCACATAACAAAACACAAACAAGACAAAAACAACAGAACACTACAAAGACATAACCCAAAAAAACATGAAAAATAAACACAACCAAAACCTAAAAAATAAAATAAATAAAATAAAAATAAAAACAACCAACAACAGACAATAAACAAAAACAAAAAACATAGAAAACACTCACACATAAAAAAATGAAATAACACAAACAAAGAGAAACCCAAGAACAAGAACGAAAAAAACACAAGAACAATAACAAAAAACATAAAAAAAAAAAACAAAACAAAAACACAAGAACAACAAAAAACAACACAAAGAACACAAAAACAAAACAAAACAAAAGAACCCACCCACCTTAAAAAACTAAACAAAAAAAACAAAGAAGACAAAAGAAAAAAAATGAACAAAACAATGACCTATCTAGACCAGAAGACTATTAATGCAAGAATCAATAGAGGAAACAAAATAAAGAATAGAATGAGCTAGGGAACTAAAAAAACTGAATGAACCAAAGAGAAAAAAAAAAAAACAAGAAGAAACTAGGTACCTTCAGAACTCGGAGCCATCCAAAGAAATGATAGAAAGAAGAGCTTCCCTAATTTGAGAAGCCCACCATATAGGAGGGTGGCCATAACAAGTAAGATCACCTTTGTCCAAAGCCCAATTAGCTAAAGCATCAACACTCTTGTTTTGATCTCTGACCACATGATTGTAATCAACTTTCAAAAATCCCATCTGGATTAACTGAATCTTCTCAATAATTCTTTTTATTCTCCAATCCACCTTATGATTCTTAGAAGGAGTCTTCAAGAGATTAATCATAAGTTGAGAGTCGGACTCAACTAACACCTTTTCCCATCCAACCTTAGTAGCCTCCTGAAGGCCTCTAAGGATACCATACCCCTCAACAAGGTTATTGGAAAGAATACCCAAATTCTCAGCAAAAGTAAAAACCAGGGAGCCATCAGAAAGTCTACCAATTCCTCCCACATCGGCTTTTCCAGGGTTCCCTCTAGAGGCTCCATCAGTATTGACTTTTCCAAAATCCTTAGGAGGAGGTTGCCAATTTCTAGTCCTATCCATATTACTAATACTCACATTCCCTTTAAGTTGGTTGCCCTTAGAAGGTTTAATATTCAATCTTTGCATCACTTGATCCCATCTTTGGTGGGAGTTTTGGGGGTGATTAAGGAGTTGATGGACTGATTCAACTAAGTTGGCTATGGTCTTTTGCCAAATATAGTGAATATCCTTCCTATCTTGATTAAAAATTTGGCTGTTCCTTTCATTCCAAATATTCCAAAGAAGAATGGTAGAACCCATCCAAACTAACTGCCTAATAAAATGATCAACACCCTCTTGATTAGGCCAATCCCTCCAAAGCTGTTCAAAAGTGAAAAAATTGGACCACTGTAAGCCAAGTAAAGTTGCCATTCTCCTCCATAGCTCAGAGGCTAAAGTACACTCAATAAAAATATGGTTGATATTTTCTACATTCTCTTCACACATTTCACATCTAAAAGGGCCATGAAAACCATGCTTCATAAGTTGCTCACCAGTAAGCACCCTACGATGCAATAAAAGCCAATTAAAGAACCTCACCTTAGGCCAGAGCTTTTGAGCCCACAATTGAGAAAATATGTCAGAAGAATGGTTGGGATTATTATGGCATAAGGTCAAATAACCTTGAGCAACTGAATACTCACCCTTAGTAGTGTTGTTCCATCCAAAACAATCTTTTTCATGGGACCAAGAGAGGGATCTCATATGAAGGATGCCTTGGATATCTTGTCTTTGCCTTTCTAGGATTTGAATAGGCTAGTCCTCAATAGGGATCCAATATCTACCAACCTTTGAATTACCAAGTATGGTACCGATAGTAATTAGCCACCTTTATCCAATTAGCTCGGTGAAGCTCCTCCATCCAAGGCCTCCAATCGGGAAACCGAGTTATCAAAGGCTTGTGACCATCCCAAGAATCTGTCCAAAAATTTGCATGTTGACCATTATGAATGATCCAAAATAATTTTTTCTTTATCAAATCCTCACCAGCCTTAAGAACTCGCTAAAATGGGAGAACCTTTGGTAGGAAGTTGATAGCGAACAAGGTCTTCAGGACTTTTGTTCTCTAGCATATTTAGCACGGAGATTATTGGCCCAAAGAGCATTGGGGTTATGCAACATCCTCCAATATAATTTAGCAGCTAAAGCTTTGTTGTTATTAATTGAAGACCAGAATCCTAACCCCCCTTCACTCTTAGGAAGACATAAAGTATCCCATTTCACCAAGGCCCATTTTCTTTTCTCCTTAGTACCACTCCAAAGGAAACGATGACTGATTTGATCCAATTCTCGAAGAACAGCCTTTGGGATATTCAAAACGGAAGAAACATAAATAGGAATAGCTTGAAGGACTGATTTTACCAAGGTGATTCTACCCCCAGAAGAAAGCCACTTGTTGGTCCACTTTCCAATTTTCTTCTTGACTTTGTCCAACAACCAATTCCAATATTTATTTTTTTGCCTTTGAATATTTATGGGAATACCTAAATAAGTGATTGGAAGAGAGGTCTTCTTATATCTTAATTTATCCAAGACCATGGATTCCTGTCTAGCAGAAGCAGTGAAAGAAAATAACTTTAGATTTGTCTTCATTGATCAACTGCCCAATAGCCTTAGAAAAATAGCTAATGATTTTCTTAATATTAGAAGCTTCCTTAACCGTAGCTTTACCTAAAAGGGTAGAGTCATCCACAAATTGAAGATGAGAGATAGGTCTAGCTCCATGAGCAATGGTAACTCCCTCAAGGGTTTTGTTTTCCCTCTTTTTGGTTATAGTCCTACCCAAGCATCAAGCAAGAATGATGAATAAATAAGGGGATAGCGGGTCACCTTGCCTAATACCTCTGGAAGCTGGGAAAGACCGAGAAGGCCTGCCATTGATAAGAACTAAGTAGGAAACTAAAGAGATACATCCCATAATCCAATCCATCCAATCCTTAGAGAAACCAAATTGCCTCAAAACTTTGATAAGGAAGTGCCAATCCACTCTGTCATAAGCTTTGGATAAGTCTAACCGGATGAACATAGAAGGAGAATTTTGCATATCCATGGAATGGATGGCTTCCTGAGCAAGAACTATCTCATCTACTATTTGACGTCCTTCCACATATCCCCCTTGCTCTGGGGAAATAATCTTATGCAAAAGAGGCTTCAACCTTTTTGCCATGATTTTAGTAATAATTTTGAGAAGAACATTACATAAAGCAATAGGTCTAAAAGCTGAGATATGATCAACCTCTTGAGCTTTTGGAACAAGAGTAATATAAGTTTTATTGATAACCTTCAAAATTTCTTTGGATTTCCTGGCTTCTTCCACCACCTCTAATAAATCAACATGAAGGATATCCCATAACTCTTGGTAGAACTCAATAGGAAAACCATCAGGACCATTTTTGCATTTTAAAAACTACTTGTTGAAGCTCATTGATAGTAACAGGAGCAGTCAAAATAGAGTTCTCCTCGAAGTGATAAGAGAAGGGATTGCTTGAAGAACATTTTGTTGTGAAGTCGAGTCAAGAGGAGTAGCAACAAAAATATTGGAAAAGTAATCAACAACAATAGAGTTCATGCCATCCCAAGTATAAACAACATCTCCGGAATCTGATTTTAAGGAAGAAATAAAGTTGTGAGATCTTCGAGCTAGAAGAGATTTGTGGAAGAAATTTGTGTTTCGATCTCCTTCTTTGAGCCATTGAATTCTAGATTTTTGCTTCCATAAGATTTCTTCTCTTTTTTCCCATTCCTCTAACTGAGTTGTGAGTTTAATTTCATCTGCACTTCTCTTCTCTGTGAGGCCATCTAAATGGATTTTCTTATTCAAATTTTCAAGATGAGCAATAACTTCATGTTTTTTTTTATGAACATCCCCAAACTCTTTCCAGTTCCAAGTCTTGATTTTGGATTTAATGTATTGCAGTCTTTTGGCAAAATAGAACATCTTAGTCCCATGCCTAGGTTTACCTTCCTTCCACCATTGTTGCACATGAGGTCTGAAGGAAATGTCTCTAAGCCACATTAATTGAAAATGAAAAGGAGAGAAACTCACATTGGTTTTCCACATTTCCACCATGACTGGCCAATGATCCGAACCAACATTATTAAGAGTCTTCACTTTAGGAATGTGACCATGGATTAAGAAATTTTCAGAGAGCAAAAACCTATCCAATCTCTCCATTATACAAGCTAAGCCTTGCCTTCTGTTAGACCAAGTCATAAGGCCATTATCTGGTTGGATATCCACAAGATGGAGGTTTGCAATATATTTGCTCATGAGGTCAGTACTTTTGTCCAAATTTCTATTTCCCCCATTTTCTCATCCAGAGAGAGGATGGTATTGAAATCTCCTCTGATCAAGATCCAAGATTTAGGAAAATGAGAGATAATATGAGTAATATCCTTCCACTGTCTTCTTTTTTCCTCCAAAGAAGTCGGGGCATAAATAGTAATGCAGAGCATAATCTGGTTGGAATGTCTACTTTGAATAGCTATAGCCAACAAACCCCAACTGCCAACCATATGGTGAATAACTACCTCTTTTGGGTCCCAAAGACAAGCAATGCCACCCGAAGTCCCTTGGGAACTGAGGGAAACCACTTTTCCAGCTAGCCAAATTTTACTCGGCAATTAAGTCCATATCCTCCATTGACATCTTTGTTTCTTGAAGGAAAACAAGATGTGGATGATTTATCTGAATCATTCTTCTAATTTCATTTTGTTTTGAAAGACTCCCTTTGAGTCCTCTAATATTCCAAGTGATGATCTTCATTAATACCAGGGCTAAAAATGTTGGGAAGGGCATTAATATTACCTTCCTCTACAAGCTTTTCACCTTCTTTTACCATATGATATTGATTGGTCTTGCGACCTACTTTTTGATTAGAATCCATCTTCAATTTTTTTTTCCCTGTTTCTTGACTTATTCCAATTGAATCTGAGATGGCTTCTAACCTTGAAGAATGCTCATACACAACCAAAATTTTACTAGATGGTTCAATGGAGTCTATATTGGGACCTGCATTATTTGAAGTTTTGACATTTGAAATATTGTTTTTCTTGTGTAAATTTTCTCCTTTTTTTTTCTGTTGAAAACCTTTGATTTGTTGGTTTGTCTCTAAGTTCTTTCCTTCATATTTAAATTGTGTTTCTAAGATTTCAGTTTCCATTATTTCCTCTTCCTCACTTGGGACATCATTTGTGGAAAGGATTTCAAACATATTAGCAAATGACTTTGATTGATCCTTCATTACTAGTTTTTTCTGAGTGTTCTTCTTCTTAGGTATTTGGAAACCTACTGAGTTTATATCTTCTTTCTTTTGATCAGGAATTTTATTTGGGCAAGCACTGGGCCAAATGACCATATTCATGGCAAATTCTACAATGAAAAGGAATGTTCTCATAGTCCACTACTTGCTCCCAAGTGTCTTCCCCAAATTGTAATGTGATCTTTTTAGGTAGGGGTTTGTCAAAATCCATTAAAACACAAATTCGAGCATAAATAATATGTTCAAAATTTTGAGTACAATCAGCAATCATCATAAAAGTTCCTAAAGAGTTTCCAATTGAAGAAAAAATAGTAGGATTCCAAAATTCAATAGGGAGGCCAAAGAGTCTAACCCACACGGGAGCTATAGAAGGCATCTCTTCTTCGACTTTAAATTTAGTATGCCAGGGCTTCATGAAAAGCCCCTGCCCTTCCAAAAAACCAAGGACCCCCTTGAAAAGTTTTCTCTCTATCTTCATTATTAGCAAATAAAACAAGAAAATAACCATTTGGATAAATAGAGATTTGTAACTCACCTTTAGTTTTCCAGCTTTTTGCAGCCCAGGACTTTGAAAGCAGATAGACTCGGACGAAAACCCATGAACCGACAAATTAGTCCTCTTTTTTCCAAATCTTCAATGCCAGTCTGAATGTTACCCATATCAAGCTTAACAATAGGAGTTCCATCAGCTGCTTTAAGACATCCTGACTCCTTTTTCCTGGGATCAATCTTAGGCATTCTTAGAGGTTTATGAGAAGCCCTAATATTGATATTAGCATTGGGCTGAGGCTGTCCACCATGAAGGGCATCCCTAAAATTCATTTTTGGGACCGAGTCTTCAAAATTCTTACCCTTGATAGGGGTTTTCATAGTAGAATTATTTTGTGGGTGCACCTTAGCACCAGATTCACTTGAGATATGAGCCATTTTTTGATCAACTGCTTGAAACTTATTTCGTGGTCTCTTTAATCCTTGCCCTAGACGCTGTGGAAAGGTATGGTTTTCACTTTTCTTTTGTGCAGCAAATTGGAAGCCGTTGTCACTCAAGTTCATAGTATGATCTATTGAAAGACAAATTTCTAACCCATATTGTATCCCCTGCAACATTTCCTGCTAAAATATTGAGCATAAACCACAAAAATATTGGCCGCTAGGGCCCGAAGGCCCTAAAACCAACCTCTGGAGCTGCTTGCACTCAACCCAGATGAAACCCTCGCATAGCCGCTTGCCAAATATATCGTTCACACATAGGGATGCGCTAGGATCTGTGTTGCTCCAAATGATATGAAAATTGGTGGAGACGTTCTAGGGTTTTTCAGGCATCTACCCTCAAAATTTTAGCTCAATCCGAGTTTGGATGAGTGAGATATGGCTAAAACGAGTTCAGTAGTTTGGGCCAAATATTTAGCACTTATTTAAATATAGTTGAACCAAGTTTACTATTTGAGAGAAAATTAGTTTTTTTGTGAGAGCATATAGGAATTTTTTAGAGTGTTTCTAAACGTAGTAGGAGCAAGTAAGATCTCCATAATAGTAGAGATTTCAAACTGATTGGAGTGCTATAAAAGCATTGTAAGTTCTTATGATTATTAATCTAATGAGTCTATTTTCTCATTTTGGTATTAGAGCCAGGTTTGATTAGACAGATAAAAACCTAGGGAGAGTGGCATGAAGAGATCTAAAGCACACACTTTGTTAGAGAAACTCAAGTCGCTAGCACTTAGCAGAGCTGTAAGGAAGAGCTTGAGTAAATAATTTATATCTCATGCATACTGAGGTATTTTTTGATGAAATTTCAAAGGTTGTTATATAGTTGTATCAAGAGGATGTAGTAAAATTTTTAGGTAATTTGGAGCTTATTTGCTTATGTTATTAGCATTTTGAGTTTTACAATAAAATGGTTGTATAAGGTGGACAACAGGGTATTTGCTTCTAAATTTTTTTTAGAAATATTATTTAGGTAAAATAATCATTCAAACAAAATTTTAGGGCGTTTGGATCTATATTGATCTATTTGTGTGAATATTGGTTTTTTCTTCAAAAATCCTAGATCCGAAATTGTGATAAAAAGGTAAAAAGTAAATGATCACATATTTTTCACCTTTGTGAATTTTCTTATAAAATTTAGAGGGTTTTCATATTATTTTCTCAAGAATACAAAGTTTAATTTTCAAAATTTTTGGAGCTGTATGGATTGATTTATGTGAAAAACATTGAGGTTGTCTCAAAAAACACTCTAAGATCTAGAAAGGACAAACGTAAATTGATCACATATTTATCATTTGTGTGAATTTGGTTTTTAAATTTAGTGGATTTTAAGATACATATATCAGAATTCTATAGTAAAATTTTTAGTTTGTTTCAATCAGTATTGGTCGATTTATGATAAATTTGGTGCTTGAGATTTTGGTAAATAAAAAAGAAGCATGTATTTTTGCAATCATAGGTTAATTATGAGAGATTGACTTAACAAGTTGAGTCAATTGAGTAAAATAAGATCTTTTGGTGCTATTTATTATAAAAATATTGTATTAGAAGCTATCTATATTATTCCAAAGTTTTTTTTATTAGCATCAATGGCTGCCAATAACAATCTTTCCATTCCTGAATTTAATGGGTTAGATTATGAGTATTGGTCTATCAAGAGGAATACCTTACTCATAAGCAAGGGGTTATGGGATATTGTAGAAGAAGGCTACAATGAACCTACATATTGGACCACCTTGAGTGCAGCTAATAGAACCAATAAAAATGATGTCCAAAAAAAAAACTCATTTGACCTCTACCATATCCAAGCAGCACTGGAGAAAAGCATCTTTCCAAGGATTGCTTCATGTACATCATCTCTAGATGCTTGGGGTACCTTGAAGGATAGCTATCAAGGTAGAAATCAAGTGAAGCAAGTGAGGATTCAAACCTTGAAGAGGAATTTTGAGAATATAAAAATGTAAAATGATGAAAATGTAGGTGATTATTATGTTAGAGTGAAAGCCATTGTAAACAAAATGCAAACCCTTAGAGAAGACATAAAAACTAAAGTAGTGGTGAATAAAGTTTTTATAACATTTCTTCATAAATAAAACCATATTTATATCATTATTTAAGAGTCTAAATATTTGTTTACTCTAACTTTTGATGCTCTAATTGGTTCTTTTATGTCTCATGAAGAGAGATTACAGGGTTCTACTTCAACAAGCTATGGAGGTGATGACAAATAATTCTCATACAAGGATGGTGAAGGAAGAGGACAAGGAAGATGCCAATGAAAAGTACAAAGGAGAGGTAAATAAATAAGTAGATCAAGAGATGGAAACCAAGGAAGAGGAAGAGGAGTTGATAAATCAAATAAATCTTGTTACAATTGTGGTAAGGTTGGTCACTTTGCTAGAGATTGTTGGTCCAAACCTTCTCAATAAGGGTAAGGTAATAACTATGGAAACTATGGAGAAGAGGAAGGAAATTATTCAAATCTATTTCTCACCTATGGAAAATCAGATCAAAATATCAATGAAACTTGGATTTTGGATACTGGTTGCTCAAATCATATGAGTGGCAAAGAAGAGCTTTTTGCTACAATGGATTCCACCTACAAGTCAAAGATCAAATTGGGAGATGACAAGGCACTACAAGCTGAAGGTATGGGATCCATGGAGGTTACAACAAAATAAGGCACAAAGAAGGTAAACAACATTTATTACACCCCCAAACTCCAACATAATTTGCTTAGTGTTGGACAAATAATGGAAAATAACTACAAGATTGTTTTTTAATATGGAAAATATGTAATTTTTGACAAAAACAATTGTAATAGAGTTGTTACACAAGTTCCTATGACAAACAATAGGTTTTTTCCTATTAATTTTTAGGAAAAATGAGGTGCCCAACTTGTTAATGTGGCAATAGAAAATACAAGTGTGCTTTGGCACTTGAGATATGGTCATCTTAACTTTGCAAGCTTTAAGTTGTTGATTTAACAAGCTATGGTATGTGGATTGCCAAAATTTGAAGAGCACAAGAAGGTATGTGAAGGATGTGTTTTGGGAAAATACTCAAGAACCAATTTTCCAAGAGGACAAGCATGGAGAGCAAGCCATCCACTACAATTGGTACATTCGGACATTTGTGGTCCAATGAATACCAAAATCTTGGGTAACAATTCTTACTTTCTCACTTTCATTGATGATTTATATAGAATGTGTTGGATTTATTTTTTGAAAACTAAATATGAAGCTTTTGAATGTTTCAAATATTTCAAAAATAATGTAGAGAATAAAAGTGAGTATGGTGTAAAGATATTAAGTATTGATAGAGGGGAGTTTTGTTCAAATGCATTTCTCAAATTTTATAATTATTGTGGGATCAAAAGGTAATTAACTACTGCTTACACCCCACAACAAAATGGTGTGGCTGAAAAAAAGAACCACACTATTATAGAAATAGCTAGATCAATTCTTCAAACAAAGCAACTCAGAAGCATGTATTGGGCTGATGTTGTTAGAACAAGTGTTTACATTTTGAATAGGAGTCCTACTTCTAGTTTATATGGGATGACTCCTTATGAGGGTTGGTATGAAAAAATCCAAATGTAAAACACTTCAAAGTTTTTGGTTGTATTGCATATGCACACATTCCTGATGAAACAAGAAAGAAAATTGACCCCAAAATTCAAGCATGTATTTTCATTGGGTATTGTGAGTCTTCAAAGGCATATAGGCTCTACAATTCAAAAACACATAAAGTTGTAATTTATGGAGATGTGATTTTTATGAAGGGGGAGTATGGGGTCATCAAAAAAAATTTGTTGATGATGGATCTCATGATGCAAGTTCCTCTCAAGTGCAGAAAGTGCAGCCCAAAAACAGCAAAGGAAGTCCTCCTCGAAGCCCAAGTATGAGTACTACTTCAAGTACAACTGATGCTACTCCAAGTCCTTCTCCACAAAGATCAGTAAGTTCTTCACAAATGGATATTGATTCTACGTAAAGAGGTAAGAGAACACTTCAGAACCATCCTTCTTTTCAAATATTGGATAAGAATTTCCAAAAAAGGTATACTAGAAGCCAAGCTAGTGAGATTAATGCAGTTTTGAAAAGACTTGAAAATTTACACATGTATGGTGATGATGACTCTTAAGAGCCTAAGGGTGATGTTTTAAACTATGCTTTAATTACTAGCATAGAGCTAGAGCCATCTAGTTATGAAAAAACATGTACTCATGATGTATGACAACAAGCCATGAAAGAGGAAATGACCTCTATAAAAAGGAATTATACTTTGGAGCTAGTGGAGCTTCCTAAAGGCAATAAATGTGTTGGATGTAAATGGGTCTACAAGACCAAGTTTAATTGTGATGGGAGTATTGAAAAACACAAGTAAAGGCTAGTAGCAAAAGGGTTTACTTAGAAGTATGGGATTGACTATGAGGAGACCTTTGCTCCTGTTTCTAGACAAGAGACAATCAAACTAGTACTTTCCTTGGCTTCTCACAAAGGGTGGAAAATTCAGCACATGGATGTTAAAAGTGCCTTTATTAATGGGTACTTGAATGAAGTGGTTTTTGTGCAACAACCTCAAGTATTTGAATAACAAGGTAATGAGCATCTTGTCTACAAATTAAATAATGTTGGCAATTTTGGGTATGTTGCCTAGATTCATGTTTGTGAGTTGTCATTGATGTCAAAAGGAATGTGTGTTGATGTCAAAAAGAGTTTGGTGACAAAAAGATCTTGAAAGTTCCATGATGTTTTTTTATGGGTTTTTAATTAAAACCATGGTGAAAAGGTTAAATATTTTTCTTAAAACCATCTGGACTCATTAAGGGTTTTTATTAAAACCATCTTGGCTTAATGAAAAGTTTTTTCTCCTTGAAAAAACCTTAAAAGTCCATTTTGATTATTAAAAAATAAATTAACTCAAACCTTTTAAAAGGTTTTAAGTTAAGTTTATTATTAATAAAATAATAATTATTAATTTAATAATTATTATTGAAAGGGTTTCTAAACCCTTAGCGACGCTCATGTGGAATACTTACAGTGTTGACGTCAACTTGCATGGGATGCAAAAGACTATTAAAGGATATTATTTCCTAAGGTTTTAAGCACCTTTGATTTACGTGATTACCTTTGAATTCATATTGCTCTATGACCCTCAATTTTAGATTGCATTGTGATTTTTGAATCTCATTTTGATCTATGTTAATTTTCGATTTCGTGCGCCAGTGAGGAAGACAAATCTAGTCTGTGTTAAATTTTGATTTCGTGTTTTTTCCCTATGAGGAGGGTTTTTTTTGTGTTGAAAATTTTAGTTATCTTTTACGAGCAAAGGAAAGGTAAAACAATGACTAGCGCTTGAGAGTTTCATTGGGCACTTGTGCTCCAATGTAGGAGGCAGTGGAGCGAAGGTGCTCGCTAAGTAGATGTACTGAGTTTGATTCTTGACAGGCGTGTTTCAATTTTTTCTTGGTCGTGGATTATTGTGCATGTGGTATGACGGTTGCTTTGGGCCACGAGTTTGGAGGAGGAAGAACTTTGGTGCTTATGTTGGTGTCTCCACACTTCTCCTAAGGTTGGAGAATTGATTTTTGGCCAAGGTAGATCTTTTGTTGATAATGTGGAATATTTGATTTGACTTGGCAATTATTGTTGGTAATTGGATGGAGGTATAAGGTTAAATAGAAATATTGCTTTGATATTGTTATTATTGATGCTTAATGTTTATGTGGTAAATTCATTTAGAAGTAAATGTATTTTAGGAGTTATAAGGGTTTAAGGAATAATTGTGCTTAATGTCATATTGGGGTTAGAAAGCCTTTGGAGTTATTGAGTGGATATTCTCTTGTAATTATTTTTGAGGTTGAAGTTATTTTGTGATATATTAAGTAGGAGTTATAAGGTGTAAAGGAATATTGTTGATATGTATATTTGTGAGTTTTGATTATTGATGAGTTGGAGTGATAAGGTGTTATTAGGACTCTTATCATTGTGTATTATTCCATTGTTGCTAACTCTAATTTGTGGCAAATTGAGAGTTAGTATTGTGACAGATTTTGAGCTCTCCTTCTTCACCAAAGTAAAGGTATGGGAACATTCTTCCATGGTTATTATTGATTGATGGTTTTCTAAAAATAAGTTTGGAGTGAAAAGGATTAAATTAAGTTTCCTTATTTGGAGTGGATATTATTTTCTGAAAGTGGAAGTATTTTTTATGCATTATGAGATCATGGTGAGTTTATGAGTTATTGCATAATTTTTGTTTATGAGAGTGGAAGCATTTGAAGTTTGCTTTAGGGTTTTTTAGTGAGAAGCGTATGCCATTGCTATAAGTTTTTGAAACACTAATTGAGTTGTTTGGTTGTTGAGAGTTTGGTTTTGAGATTACTTCCATTGAGATTGAGTTGATCAAGTTATGCTTTACTTGATACATGAGTTGGGCTTGCTCCTTTGAGATTTGATTTTATCAAGTTGTACTTTTCTTGATAAACTTGGTTGTGTGGTTAAGTTGAGCATTCCCATTTGAGAGAAGTTGAAAATATCTTGAAACCCTTTTTTGATGCTTAGAGAGAGATTGCTTTGAGTTCTTGAAAACTAACTTGGCTAGGGTTTGATAGCAAGTTATGGTTCTATGTTGGAGGAGTTTATTCCTTGATATTGCATTATTGGCAATTGTTGGGTTGTGGTTCAAGATCTTGTGAAAGTATACTACTCCTATGAGATTTATTTGAGTTGATATTGAAATTTGAAGGATAGAACATATTGAGTCTCTAAAAATTCTCTTTATGCTTCTATGATATTGATTTGAGTTGATATTGAGAATTGAAGGATCCAATCGAGTTAAATTTTTTTGCTTCTATGCGATTGTTTGAGTTGAGATTGAAGTTGAAGGAAGAATATATTGAGTCTCTAACAATTCTCTTTATGCTTCTATGAGATTGATTTGATATGATTGGATGAAACACATTGGGTCTCTAACAATTCTCTTTATGTGTTCACATTGGGCAAGTTTCTTGGTAAACTTTCTTGAGCTGATTTGGGCAAGTTCTTGGTGAGCTTGCTAGGACAGATTTGGACAGGTTCTTATGGAGAACTTGTGGACTGATTTGGATAGGTTCTTGTGGAGAACTTGTGGACTGATTTGGACAGGTTCTTGTGGAGAACTTGTGGACTGATTTGGATGGGTTCTTGTTGAAGAACTTGTGGACATATTTGATGAAGTCTTGGTGAAGACTTGTGAGTAGTTGTGATTTATTTTTTCAAGATTTTGGCTTAAGCTTGGGATAGATCTGATAGATATTTGAGAGCAAATTTGTGTTGGACCAAAGGACTAAGTTTGGTGCAGATTTGTGATAGAGTTTGAGAGGACTTGTGCTGGACCGACTAATTGTGTTTAGTATAGGTGTTGATGAGAAGCTATGGAGGTGATCAGTGAGGACAAAATTCTCTAGAGCTAGAGAAAGGAGGACAAGACATCTTCTATGGAAAGGAGTTCCACCTACTAGCGACAAAAGAGGTAGTGATCTTCTAAAGTATCATTTCCAGATATTTGGGGGATAGGACATCTCCTTTGGGTAGGAGGCTCATAAATACTTCTTTGGGGAAAGGACATCTCCTTTGGGTAGGAGTCTCATAAATATTTGGTTAGGGGAATAATTATCCTTTGGATAGGAAGTCCATAAATATTGTAAGGATTTGATTGAGAAAATTTAGTGAAAGATTTTCTCTGTGGAGTAGCCCACCTTGGGTGAACCACATTATATTGGTGTCTCAATTGTGTGATGACTTGTACACTGATTTTATTATTGCTTTGATTTTTGAAGTAAAAGGAAATAGTTAAAAAGTGGTCATATACTTTTCACCCCCCCTCTCAGTATAATCTTATTTTCTTCAATTGGTATCAGAGCAGGTTCCTTTGAAAGAGTTTCATAGATTGAAGTAAAAGCTTGAAAAGAACACAATGGATTTTATAAGTGGTAATTCAACACCTATTCTTGATGGGACATATTTTGGTCTATGGAGCATAAAGATGAAGGTTCATCTAATGGCTCTTGGAAATGAAGTTTGGGAAGCAATTGAGTTTGGGTACACTATTCCAAATCTTCCTCCTACTACAACATATGAGAAACATTTACATAACTAAAATTCAAGGGCAATGAATGCAATTCTTAAAGGTCTACAAAATGTAGATCTTACAAAGGTGATTCATAATAATACAATAAAGGAAATGTGGGATCAATTGCAAGTGGTTCATACAAGTGATGCAAATGTCAGAAAAGCAAAATTGAGATATTACAAAGGTATTTTTGAACAACTCAAGATGAATGATGAAGAAAATATTAGTAACTATATTCTTCCTATGGATGAGATTGTTAATTCCATGAAGGAACTAGGTCTTGAGCTTGCTAAAAATGATGTCTGTGATAAAATTTTGAGGTCTCTTCCAAATATATTTAGTGAAAATATTTCAGCTATTGAGGAAGCCAAGGATTTGGATAAATTGAAAAAGGATGAGCTTCATAGTATACTTATAGCTTTTGAGTTAAGAACTAAAGTGGTACTTGATCCTAAGAAGGAGGCAGGTTTCAAAGCTACCAAGAATTCCAAGGGTAAAAAACAAGAAGATAGTGATGAGTCTTCTAGTGATGAATAAGCAAACTACAGTAGGAAAGGCAAGTTCTCAAGAAAGCACAAAGGTATGAAATCTATTAAATATTTCAATTGTGGAAATTTTGGTCACTATGATACTGACTATCCGAAACCCAAGGATGATTGTGATGAAGAAAAATAGGATTATAAGCATAGGGAATATGAGAAGCACAGGTATCAAATGAAGAACAAAAATGAGCAAAATAGTCAAGGGAAGAGGTACTTCCAAAAACACAAGAAAAGTTTCTACATAGATAAAGCAAGTAAGTGTTCTAGTAGTGATGATGGAAGTTCTTCAAGTGATGATAGAAATGAGATGTTGTTTCTAACATAAAAGGAAGGAAAATAAAAGAGGAATAGATTTGTTGTTCTTAAGTTCTTTAGATGTGGAAATTTTGGTCACCTTGAGGATGATTGTATAAATGATGGTTTGAATTTTGGTAATACTATGTATGAGGATGCTTCATAAAATTATGAGGAAGATCTTATTATGTATTTAGATGAAGGTAGCACCTCTAGTGGTAAGAAATCAGAAAAGGATATTGATGTTTCAAAAGGTAAACAAATAGAGGATGTTTTAGAAAAGGGAGAAGTAGATCTTGAGGTTGAACATGTTAATGCTCTTGATGTGTTAAAGAAAGAAAGAAAGAAATATGCTAGAATCATTGATAGGTTTGATGAATGTCGTTATGAAAGATATGAGATTATAGGGAATCTTTATATCTCTATAGCAAAGACACAAGAACTCAAATAAGAGTTGGCAGCTAGGTCTCTTGAGTGTAAAGAGTTAAAACATGAATTAGCTTCCTTGAAAAAGTAAACTAAAGAGTACAAGGAGAAGCTTTACAGGTTTGAATAAATTTCCAAGAACATAAAATCAATAATAAAGGATCAAATAAGGACAATTGATAAAACAGGTCTTGGTTTTGGAAAGAAACAAAAGGAACAGGTTGAGGAATATAGTATGAGCTCCCAAGAAGAAGATGGTTCAGATGAAGAGAGTACATTAGAGAGTAGGTTTTCAGATGGTGATTTAGATAGCACATAATAAAAAAATAGGAATCAACATAAGGGGAGAAATACTAAAGGACCTATGAGTTCAAGGCAAGGAAAGTTTAATGGAAGATGTTTTGCATGTCATAGGTTTGGACACATGGATTCACAGTGCAGGGCTCAAGCAAGATAAGTTAATGGAAATTTTAGAAATGGTAATTTCTTTCAAGGGTATTGCTACTCTTGTAATCAGTTTGGGCATAAGGTAGTTAATTGTAGGGTTAAAAATAGGAACAGGTTTGGTCCAACAAAAAAAAAAAAAAAGGACGAAAGAAAAAAATAAAAAAATGAAAAGGGAAAAAAGAGGGGGAGACGGCGAGGGGGGGGGGGGGGAAAAACAAGGGGGGGGGGGGGGGGGGGGAAAAAAAAAAAAAAAAGAAAGAAGGGAGGAACGAAGAAAAGGGGAAGAGGGGGGGGGGGGGAGGCGGGGAGGAGGGGGGGGGGGGGGGGGGGGGGGGGGGGGGGGGGGGGGGGAGGGAGGGGGGGGGGGAGGAAGAGAAGGGGGCGGGGGGCGGGGGGGGGGGAAAAAAAACAAGAGGGGGGGGGGGGGGGGGGGGGGGGGGGAAACCGGGGGGGGTTCCCCCCCCGAATAACCCCATGGGTGGGGGGGGTAGCTAGGGGCTCGTTCTTAGCCCTGAGTGTTGTGGGCCAAACAAGGTTAACTTATTTCCTACTTTTGTCACATGCTCGTGCATTTAATTTATCAACCCAGGGAGCTTCATAAACTTGCGAAGGGTCTTGAAAAAGACTACTTACAATACCACTTGAGATGAGTCTTCTAGTTCTACTATTGGGGGATGTTTCAATGGTCGTCAATCATTCATACACTCAATAATTTACGTAAAAATAATTAAATCTACAGAAAGGAAATATTCACGCATTCTTGGAAATAAACCTATTGCAATACTAGAAATAATAATGTGATAAACAATCTTATAAAAGCGGTAAACTAATCTAGAAAACATAGGAAAAATAGGGGAAGAAATATTGGTTTAGAGTGGGCCCAGGCTCCAACAGCTTCCTCCCAGCTGAACACTCACTTAGAAACTCTTAGAAATCTATTATAATTATCAAAGTATTAGAATGTTTCTTCTGTATATCTCTCTACATTTACTATCAAAATATTCTATATATCCTTAGAGATTTCTATGTGTGTTTATATAGCATACCCGCAGATCTTCTGTTACAAAGAAGTTATAACATTTGATTCATTCCAGACTAAACTAAGATAGTCTGGTAAATGTGATCGATGTCTACTAAAATTGGAATTCGTTTCTAATGGTGGCATGTTCACTGATTGGTTTGTGCTTTGCCTGACATTGGTAGGAAATTATCATACTTTTGTGAGATCCCCAATTTAACTCTACATGACGTAGAGTTGGAACTACACCAGTATTTATTGTCCATGTCATGCTTGTTTGGTCAACGGGTGAAGAACAAGGGTGCCTTCCCTATGAGGAATGTGCCTAAGTATGTCGGGTGCCTTATCTATGTGGAAGGTGCCTTACTACCGTTGGAGCCTTCCTAGAAGAGGAAGGTACTTATCTTCTATTGGCACCTTCCTGTTTTGAGAGGAAGGCACTTGCCTTCTAGTGGTGCCTTCCTTATGAGAGGAATGTGCTTGCCTTCTAGTGGCACCTTCCTATTGATGCCTTCCTATGAGAGGAAGGCAATTATTTTCCTTTGGCGCCTTCCTAGAAGAGGAAGGATTTGGCCTTCTATTGGCACCTTCCTGGGAGAGAAAGGTGCTTGTATTTCCTTGGCACCTTCCTAGAAGAGGAAGGCACCTACTTACGCTTGGTGCCTTCTTGGAAGAGGAAGGCGCCTACCTTCTCTGTGTTGATTCCAAAAGAAACAAAGTGCCAAGTCCATGAAAAGACCTCAACTGATCCAAATCTAACTAAATCAACTACAATTCCACAAAAACACATTAAAAACACATGAATTAGATAACATGCATAATTTCATCAAATAATTATATAATAATTCATAAACATATGCAATCCTTATTATACAGTCGCATAATAATCAAGAAAATGTATACAAAATATGAGCATTTTTTATGCTCATCATCCCCCCACGCCTAACATATGCCACGCCCTCGTGGCATAAAAACTATAGGTATCCCTGTTGACCCCTCATATTTTCCATTTATTGGTGGATTCGACTGTACCTACGACTTGTGTCTGCCTCTTATGTGCACTAGCATCTGGAGGTGTGGCTCCTCTTTTTCTACATGGGGCTGTGGGTGCTGATGTCAACTTTGCTTTCCTTGTCTTGGCCACTATCAGAGATGATCTAGCCAGTGTCGTCTCTACTACCTGAAATGTATATTTTGTAGCTTGTTATAGGTTAGCATCTGGAGGTTTGACCACTGCAAGAGGGATATCTGAATTATCCCTCTTGAGATGAACTACTTGGGCTTTGTACAATTGGGCTGCTTCAAGAGTAAGCCCTGTGTTCTCCTTTACAATGGTAGTGGTTTCCAATTTGGGGCCATATATCCCCCATAATTCAAAATACCTTCTTATCTTGGAGGGCCATCCCTGGGATGACTTTTAAATCTCCCAGAACTAGCTATCCTATGTTGGATTTATGTAGATACTAGAGTCCCCCTACATCCTCGAGGTTGCCTTCCTGGTCTCCTTGGTTGTTGTCATCTCTTTGAGCAGTCGTTTGAACTATTTTTGCCTCTCCACGAATGGTTGCATATCCCACTCATCTTCCTATGGCTCGGTTAAGGTCACCTTCACCTTCTTCCAAGCCGTCTTGGGCCCTTTTCCTGTGGCCTCTACAAAAAATATGGTGGCTCAAACAAGGGTTTTCCCTTTCTCCCTGGCGAATGTCTTCTTGCTCCAAGGGGCCTGCTCTATGGTCCCTGGAGTGTTATATTCACTCTAGGGGACCTGTGCTACCATCCCTGGGGGTGCTCTTCACCCCATTGTCTATCCTGTGCTGACCCCTCAGGTTCTTCTCTTTCTTCCTTAGGTTCGGGGAGTTCTTCCTTATCCCAAAATCCTATCTACTGTTGTTGGCCCTAATCTTGCTCTGTATCACTCAGGTCGATGACAAGGGGTGTTGTGGGATTTCTTTCCCTTTCACTCCCAAAAATAGAGGAATTCTCCCCTGCCTTTGGGCTGCTCTATCGGACGTCCGATCAAAATTCTCCCGAAGAGAATACTCATTCTACAGATGTGGGAGAATTCATAGGGACCTCTTTACCCAGTAAATTTGGGTCGATGCATCCCTTATTTCTATTCCCCTATCCTGGAGTTGCTGGTTCTCCTCCACCAACTATTGGAGCAGCTGCTCGAGCTGGGTGATTCATCTTTCTCATTCTTCTAATTCTCCTCTATGCTCGTTTTGGTAGTCCTCAAAAATTTGTTGGGCCATCCAACAATTGGTTTGCCACTCCAGTGCTTCCTCCAAGGCCATGTCGACCTGATCATTGCTCCCGAAAGTCCCTGCATCTTGTGGGCTTTAGTTTGTCAATTCCTTGAGGGTTTGGGCTGCAATGTCAAATTTTGGTTCATTCTCTTATTATTTTGTCGATATGAGGAGTCATCACAGGAATTTCCTCCTAGGGACTGGTTCTAGCAGTCTAAACTCAGCCTCACTGCTAATAAGCAGTTCTCCTTCCTCTTCATACTAGAGCACTGGGGAATTCCCTCTTTCCTCTATGCATTTAGGAATTGGTGAATTCCCTCTTTCTTCCATGAAATAGGGCAATGCCAATTCCCCGATACTTGCAATATCCTCTGTAGGGCTTCCCTCTTCTTGCCCTATTTTAGCAACAACATCCTGTTGCCTTTATTGGCCACCATATCCCTCTGTGTTGGGGTTTTTATTCTGTGCTTCTACATGGTGGACCAGTGCTGATATCATCCCATGGTGGGCCAAGGCAGATGGTGCTCCCTTCTGGTACCTAGCCGCTTCTTCCTTTAGGGCATTTTCTAGGTAGAAGGGCATGTTCAACTTCCTTCCATGCACCAGGTGATTTAGAAACTACACATGGTTAGTGTGCAAATGGGTATACTTCTTGGTGCATGTAAATAATCGAGCAACCTACTCGAATATCTTTCACAAATTCATGGGAAGGCTAATTTTGGGTAGCCCTTCCTTATCTATCTACACATTTTCCCCTGGTAGCAACACTTTGGTGTATGGCTTCAGCAGTTCACCTTTGTATATGCATTCCCCTATGAGGGGCAATCCAGTCGCCTACGAGATGTATTTGAGGGTGACTGGAATTTCTACCCCTCGCACCTGAGCTATGTCGCCCCTCAAGGAGGCAGAAAATTCCTTGGCTACCTCCATATCCTAGCCCTAAATGACTAGGGTACAGTATTCAAACCATCCCTCGACCTTGAACTGTGTTTTTACCGTCCCCCTGATTCCTTCCGTATCACTCGGATCATTCTTTTTCATCTCATGATTCTTTGAACTTCCTCCCATGGCACCTTCCTTACTGTTGTGCTTCTTTTTTTTATGTCCTTACTTCTTCAATAGGTGCCTTATTATAGGGAAGGTGCTTAACCTTAGCATTTAATTCTAGGGTATGCCTTTCAAGCCATATCATTGGCACGTGGTTCCGGCCATGGGGGGATATGATTTTTATGACGAAAATATTTTTTTGGTACTGCATAATTTATGAATAATTATATAAAGATTTGAATTAGCATGCGCATACCTTATTTGGTGTTTTAGGTATCATGAAGAGCTTTGATTCACTTATTTATGACACGAGGGAGGGGTATGCTCATTTGTGGTTCGCTGACTTTGGTTGAGTTGTTTGATGGTTGGTGTGAAGAGACTCCGATTTGCTAAAAATATGTCCATCATATTTGGAATGTGTGCGTTGATCTCGCCCCATAATTCTCTAAGATTTTTTTGATTAGGGCAGATTTCCATCACATGGGTGATGGTTGTAATCTGATGTCGCTCGTTCGTGTGGTGGTTTCATTTCGATCGAGGTGTCCATGAGATGTAAGTGCTAGTTGTACATGGAAGGTGCTCTTTGGTACCTTCCCAATGTGGAAGGTGCTAATGTGGTGCCTTCCCAATGTGGAAGGTGCTTATATGGTGCCTTCTTGATGTTGTCGGTGCTCTTTAAATGGATGCGCCTTCCGATGGTGGAAGGCACCTTTTTGATGATGGTGCCTTCCTGCTATGGAAGGTGCTTCTGAATGGGTGCACCTTCCTGATGTGGAAGGCGCTGCTAAATACCTGCACCTTCTTGGGGTGGAAGGTGCCGCTATATACCTGCACCTTCCTAGGGTGGAAGGTGCCTCGGTCTGTATGTGCCTTCCTAATTTAGAAGGTGCCTCGGGGTCTTCTTTTTTTCTGTGTGTGGTGCATTCCCGCCATGGAAGGCGCCTATTTTTTTTTTATGTGGCACCTTCCTGATGTGGAAGGCACTTACTATTTTCTCTTTTTTTTTTCCTTTTTTGTGTGTGTGCCTTATTTATAAGGAAGGCGCCTTCTTCTGGTTGGGTGCCTTCTTCATAAGGAAGGTGCCTTATTCTAGCGGGGCGCCTTCTTCATAAGGAAGGTACCTTATTCTGGCTAAGCACCTTCTTCATAGGGAAGCTACATTCTTTATAAGGAAGGTGCCTTCTTCTATGCCTTATCGATGTGGAAGGCGCTTTATTCTCGGCAATCATGTTGCGATTGATTGGGAAAGGGTGATCAAGCCTTCTTAGTCTTGCTTCATGCTGCCTCAACTTCTACCTACGAGTGTCGATGTCGAAATGCTAAGCTAAATTAGGCCTGGTTTCCTAGATACCTATTCCTCGTGTTGTCAGGTCCTCCACCTACAAAAAGCAAATGAAAAGAAAGAAAAAATATAAATGCAGCTAGATGCATTCCATGCCTGTTAGGCCCTGGATTAGGATTCTTGTAGCTTGCATGTGAGTGTCGTCCCTGCAAAACACACCATAAGAAAAAAACTAAATTAATTGATTTTGGTGAGCACCTCCATGCCCACCATTTTGCCTATTAAGATTTTGGTCTAGATCTAACAAGATGGGGTCTCCCCCACGTCTATTATGGATTCCACCTATAAGGTTTCGGATGTGTTATAGGGGTACAGTCGGTGGCCATTGATCATTAACACGGTGTTGCTGTCGTCAATTGTTCTAATGCACATTCCCCATTCTTGATGAGCTCTACCACCTCATATGGTCCCATCCATATTTGCATTAATTTACCTTTTCTTTCCTGGAACCTAGAATCATACAACAACACCCATTCTCCTTCTTGTAACTGCTTTAGTTTAATGTGGTGATCATGCCACCACTTTCTTTGCTTTTGTATGATTTTTGTTCTCTACAAAGCGTCCATTCGAATTTCATCCAGCTGATCTAGCTGCTGAATCCTTTATTTTTTAGCATCATCCAAGCTCAAGTTCAATTCTAAAGTCATCCTCAATGTCTTGATTTCAAATTCAATGGGCATCATCACACTCTTCCCATAGACCAGTTGGAAGGGTGTGAAGCCTGTGGTGGATTTCCACATGGTATTATACGCCTAGACTACCTCCGGCAACTATGTAGCCCAATATTTTCTGTGTTTCTGCATGGTCTTTGTTAGGATGTTCTCTATTGCTTTGTTCATCACTTCCACTTGCCCATTTTCCTACAGATGGTGGTAGTTTTATTGTGCCAAACTCTATATTGCTCCATCAGCTCCTTGATCAACCTGGAGGTAAATTGAGGCCCCTGGTTTGTTGTTATCTCTCTAGGGACCCCAAATCATGTAAAAATATGGGAAAATAAGAAATCGGTGACTGTTCTTTCTTTTGAATCTCTCAATGCTTGAACTTCAACCCATTTGGTGACATAATATGTACAGACCAAAATAAACCTCCTCCCTATTGAAGGTGGATTAATTGGTCCCATGAAGTCCATGCCCCACTTATCGAAGGGTTCTAGGTGTACCTGAGGCTAGAGGGGCATTTTGTCTCGATGGGTTGGTCTACCCATTCTTTGGCATTCATCGCACTTGTTGGCGTACGCAGCCACATCCTTGAATAGAGTGGGCCAAAAGTACCCAACCTATAGGATTTTGTAGGTAGTTCATTTCCCTACAAAGTGTCCTCTGCATGGTTCGTCGTGACACGCTTTGAGTACTTCTAAGAACTGTTATGCTATGCATCTCCTTATAATTTGGTCACATCCTATTTTTGAATAGGAGGCCATAAATCCATAGGAACGATGCACTTTTCTCTATGGATGCCTAATTTTCTCAGAAAGAGAGAATAGTGAGGTTCTTCCAGTGGCCAAGTAATTGGCTATATCTACGTACCATGAGATTTTCTCACTAATGGTGAATAAATGTTCATCCAAAAATTGGTCTTCCACTATTGTATGGTCTGTCGATATCAATCTGGATAGAAAATATGCTACGACATTGTCTTTGCCTAGTTTGTCGACTATTGTGATGTCAAATTCCTGCAGTAATAAGAGCCACCTGATAATTCTTCCACCAATGGCTGGCTTGCTCATCAAGTATCTAATGGTCGCATGGTCCATGTGGAAAAATACCTTATACCCAATGATATAATGGTGGAATTTGTTTATGGCATGCACAACTGCAAGGAACTCCTTCTCCGTCACCGTGTAGTTGAGCTCGACTCCTACCAAGTTTTTGCTGACATAGTAGATGGCATAAAATTCTTCACCATCCTTCTATCTAAGGACTGCTCCAATCACATTGTTGGATGCATCATAGTAGATATGGAATGGTATGGCCCAATTTGGTCCTCTCAAAATTGGTGCGGATATTAGTTTCTCTTTAAGAAACTAAAACGCTTCTTCATAGTCTTCCATCCAATTGAACTCCACATCCTTAGATAATAGAGTGTGCAATGGTTTTGAAATTTTGTTGAATTCGACGATAAATCTCCAATAGTACCCGGCTGATCCAAGAAAACTCCTCACCTCTCTCTACATTCTAGGGCTAGGTAGATCTCTGATGACCTCAATTTTTCTTTTATCAACCTTTATTCCTTCTATGGAGATGTGGTGTCCCAGTACGATGCCTTCTTGCATCATCATAAAGCATTTCTCGTTGCTCAGGGACAAATTATTTTCCTTGCTTCTTTCGAGCACTCTTTCCAAGTTCTTCATTGCTTCATCAAAGGTTTCTCTATAGATGGTGAAGTCATCCATGTATACTTCGATCGCGTCTCCCATCATGTTTGAAAATATGCTAAGCACCACCCTTTGAAAGGTGGTAGGTGCGTTGCACAATCCGAAAGGTAATACCCGATAGGCAAACATTCCCCATGGGTAGGTGAACGTTGTCTTATCTTGATCCTCTTCTCCTATCTAGATCTTGTTGTATCCACTGAATCCATCTAGGAAGGAGAAATACTTCCTCCTGGAGAGTGTATCCAAGACTTGATCAATGAACAAGAGTGGGAAGTGGTCCTTCTTGGTCACTTTGTTTAACACCCTGTAGTCCACACATATTCACTTCTCATTATTTTTAGGGACTACCACTAACAGTGATACCCACTCACTGTCAAAAATTGGATAGATGAATCTAGTAGTCAAGAGTTTTTATAGTTCTTCCTTGACAATGTCTTTCATTATCGAATTCATTCTTCTCTGTGGTTGCCTGCTTGGAGTTGCTTGATCATCGAGGTATATATGATGGGTATAGATCTCTGGGCTGATACCCTTCATATATGAGTAATCCCATGCAAATTCCTGTTGGTGTCTAACCAGGAGCTCTTCTACTTTCATCAATTATGTGGGAGTCAACCCACTGCTAACATTCAACGTTCTTCCTGGATTGACGTGTATTTGCTAAATGTGGTGATCTTGGGCGCCAGCCAATGGTGATCTAGGTGTGGAGATGGAGGACTCCCCATGGAGGAACTCCACAATAGCACCATCTTCATATTCTTCTGCCAACTCATCCAACATCATCACCGGTTGGATCATGGATAGCTCAGGATTTTCATGCTCGATCAACATGGGTTCTCCTAATGAGTCGACAAACTACGTTGGGGGTGAAATAGTCAACATTTTAATGTTTTGTCCATTGGAGATGGTCATCATCCCATCTCAATAGCTGATGTAAGCATCAACTATTGCCAGCCATGGCCTTCCCAAGATGAGCGGGTAACCACCCAACCTAGTTTTAGATTGCAAGACTAAAAATTTGGCTGGGTATTCCCATGCATTGACTATCACTATTATATCTTCCAACATTCCTTCTAGTGCCACGGTCGATCGATCGACCAGCTGCAGCACTATCATAGTGGGTTTTAGGTTTGTGAGCTATAGCCTCTGCATGGTCTCCTGAGGCATTACATTGATGGCTACTCTGAGATCGACCAACGTATTGGACAAGGAATATCCCTCAATTTTTATAGTCAACACCAAGCTACCTAGGTCTGCATACTTAGGATGGCACATTTTGCCCATCATCAAATCTTCTAGTTTACCCATGACATTGATAGTATGGGTTGCTCTTCATCCTGGATTCCTTAGACACATCTCTCTTATTGCCTTGGTATATATCAAAACATCTCGAATGGCTTGAAATAATGGAATTTTCATAGTGAGGTTCTTCAATCTAGATAAGATATCGAACTTTAGTTGCATTACTTTCCTCTGTTATTGTAGCTGGTTGGGAAATTGAGCCTTTACTCTCTCAGGAATTTCTTCTATCACCTCTTCTATAAGAGGTGTTTCTCCTACCTCTTTCTCCTCTTCTACCAATGGAGGCATTCCTACTCCTATTTGTCTACTAGACCTAAGTTGAATATGGTACATCAGATACATCTCACCCTCTATGTTGTATGCTAGCTGGTTCACCCTGTTATTAGGATTTGTCATCGGTTGTGCGAGTAGCTGCACAGGTCTCACTACTAGAAATCCTGGTAAATTTTATTGGGGGTGAGCTGGTTCTACAATCTGTGGAGCCTAATTCCTCACAGTGTGGCCTCTCCACTACTGCCCAGGATATGGCTATGGCATCCATGGTTGCTAGTTCGGGAATGCTACTGGGGGTGCATTGGACCAGGGTGATGGCCCCTACCACCCCATGTTAGGTGGTTGAGGCGGGCCTTGGGGCATGTATGGTCCTCCCCCATATGACGACATTCCGGTTGGCATATTCCCCATAGGGGGTTGTTGCCAACTCTTTCGATTGCATATGAAATAGGCATCCGTGCTTTCAACATCCTCCTGATTACTGGGCAGTTGTGGGCACAATCGAGTTTTATGGTTCATCTTGTAAATTGTGCATACTCTAACTTTTTTCTCTGGGTATGCATTCTTTGCATGCTTCCCTCTACATTTTGGATAGAAATAAGCCAATGCTACTTCATTTTCTTACTTCTTTTTCTCTAAAAGCTGCATATCCATCTGCAATGCTAAAGATGAGAGCATTTCACTCTTTAAATCTTCCAGCATGTTACCTATTTTTGTATTCATGACTAAAGCAGTCGCTTTCATGGTTCTAGAAGTGGTCTTTCCTCTAATTCTTGAGTAGTTCTGGCATATTTTTTGGATGTCTCCATAGTGTGCTAGTAGACATCACCTCTAGAAATCATGTTAAGAGCCTCCAGTGATTCATTGGTAAGTCCTCTCAAAAAGATACTTTTGAGGGACTTATCAAATAGTTTCATGTGAGAAGATCGTTGAAGATTGAAGTTGAATCTCTCCCAATAGTCCTTGAGAGACTCATCTTCTTTCTGCGTCATGCTCAGGACCTCTTCTCTGGAGTCTCTTGCTCTCCCGAAATCTTGGTATTGCTCTAAAAAGAGCTTTTGTATATTTTTGGGTTTGAGTAGATTATTTACTATTATAATCTCAGGATCCACCCCTAATATGAACTTATGTATCTTTAGTTGCTCATTGTTGTCATACTATAGAACATACTTCAAAATTTTCACATATAGTTGAAAGTATACCTCTATTGACAATGTACCCTGCTAAAGTCTAGAGAATTCCTCAACTTCTCAACATAAAGACGATTAGAAATAAATATTTTCTTTAAATCCTTGACAAAACTACCCCACTTAAGATCCATAGCTTAGATATTTTTGCCTGTTTTGAATGTGTTCCACTATTATAGGGATGCATCATGAAGATGAAGGATAGCCCACATAGCACAGGTGTTAGAAGACTAACTTTTCATAGAGAAGAAGGTTTCCAACTCATTCAACCATGAATCTACTAGATATCCTCATTCTTTCCCATTAAATTTGGCTACTTTAACATTCTTAAGGTCTTTAGCCAACTCAACCTCTATCCAGGTTTTTCCCTCATGGATTCTCCTAACATGATTCTCTTCATGTCTACCTTCTAAATTATTTGTATTAGTTTCCTTCTTGATTAGGATTTTTAGTAATTTTTGTTTTTTGTTCCATATATTCTTGAAGCAACTTCACTATAGAAGAGATATCTTCCACTCTCATTGGAACTTGTTGTTCCATTCATTTTCTTGCTGGGGTCTATTGCCCTCCTAAAATTTTTATCGGGATTCACTATTCTCCTAGTTCTCTTGCTAGTGTCCATGGTTTATCCAGACTTCTTTGGGTATGCACTACAGTTTCCTCTTATGCAACCAATCTTGCTTTCTTGGATGATCCTCATTTTAAAGCAAGTGCCATATCCTATACACACAAAGAAGTTGGGTAAGTCATAATTTATCTCAATTATACTTATAATTAGTTTCATTTTTGCCATGAACTAACATAGACCATTATCACTCACTTGATAATGATAATGGTCACACTTGTCTCTGCAAGGTACCGATCCCCAATCAAAAACTATACTCTATAGGATTTTTACTTCTTGGTCTAGATGGTCTAGTTGACATGTAATGCCTGACTTATACCAAGTCACGTTAAGGTCCCTAGGTCCCTAGCAGGAGATAAGTGAGTGGCCTAAAAGAGAATCAAACTTGACATGGAAAAATTCTTGGAAAAACAATTATAAATTACAAATAAAAATCTTAGAAGAACAATCATTCTCAATAGTTAATTATGGGACTCCCCAAAGCCCAAAAGATCATGAGCTTCAATAATTATGGTCATTGAATAAGAAGAGTTTATGAAACGATGACTCAAGTCAATAAGGGTCAATCAAAAAAAGTAGGAGTCAATATTACATGTGCTTTTGGGAACTCTACAAATGATAATGGAAATATCAATGCTAAAAAAATTAAGCCTAGCTATTGGCTTCACTCAAAACAATCATCCATGGCTACCACGCATGCCAGAAATAAAAAAACTATTGGATATATAACAAATCCAAATTAGAATACAATAACACTTGATGATAGTTTAAGTTTCTAAGAACATATTGAGAAGACAAACTCAAATTTTACATTATATGGCTAGGACATTACAGATTTCAAGAATAGATTGAAAGAAATCATTTCTGCTAGGCATGGGCAAACATGCCATATTTTTGTTGAGATTGTCAGCAAGTAAATAAACAAGTTGAATCCAAATTTGATAAATAAGGATATTAGCTGATAAAGTAGTAGAGGAACACACATTATAAGGTGATGAAAGGAAAATTATATGACCATAGTAGAGGGAAAACAAAAAAGGTAGTAGTAACAAGGCAAGCATAGAAAAAGAGGATCAACTTGGCTAATAGAGAAAATTACCATGATAGATTCAACAACCGATATAAGAAGAGTCTTAGATGAATTTTAATTATTGAAGGGATAAAAAATACTCAAGAAACCCTTGGAAGGAAAATAATCATAAAACTATCTTTCCAAATCTAAGGGTTGTTCTTAGTTACACATGCTAGAGAAAATATTTGAAAATGTGTATCTGTGAACAAACTTCTAATTTGACCAAACTGAAGAAGTTGCAAGGCTCAATTGAGGTGAAACATGGAGGAAAAGTAGAGAAGAAATACTCTCTAAAAATATGGTTGAGAGCCTATATGATAGAGATGATGACTCCACTAAGAATAGTTTCGAATGAGACGAGATCGAGATATATTAGTGTATTTTGAAGAAGGAAGATACATTATACCTTGATCATTTCTTTTCATGGTACACATCCTTGAGTATTACAATCATTGCTCCTCCTTTTTTAACCCACATCATTTAATCCCATAATTTTCATCCATCATTTTACCTCCGTCCTTCCTCTCTCATGACTTTACAATGTAATGGACAAGACAATAGGAATGGACATATGCTAGAAAAAGTATATAGGCATTATGACATGGCATAAGCTAAGCCAATAAAATATGTGTAAAATGCACCATATGAGTATTTTCCCTATGCATGACATAAGAAAAACACAAGGAAACCAACCCAAAGAAGCTTAGCTAGCACAAAGACATCAAATAAAGCATGTGAATAAATAATTCACATAGGTTCCAAATTTTGGAAAAAAGGGCCAAGTTAGAAAAAGTATCATCAAATCATTATCAAAAGGTTAGCTAACATAACTACCCTGAAGCTCTATATAAAAAATTTAAGGCTCTAAAATTCCAAGACATAATGCTTCCTAATGCAATCATGAGTTCTAAGGAAGACTTGAGGCATTGTGATACAAAAAATGATAAACAAAAGAAGTTTTTATGCAATTGTATAAAGAAAAGAAAAATAATAAGTTATAATGATAGGCTCTATCCTATAAGTGCCTAGAATATTCACCTAAGGCATCTTACCTGGACTTGGAGAATCTCTTGGCTACAACAAAGTATACTTATAGAGGCATATTTTTCTTTGGGTATAGCATAGACCAGGTGTCCTTGATTATAATATCCCTTTTTTTTCTTCCTATATTCTCCTTTGTGCTGCTTGTTCTTTTTCTCCTACTTGTACATTGCCTCATCAACTCCTATTTTTCCATTCTCTATCATCTATGCTTTTCTCACATCTTGTAATAAATACTACATATAGTACCATTGCCTCTTATTTTTATTAGTTGTTCCCATTTGTGCCACTTCTCCTTTGATCTACCCACATGTCTCTTCACCATATCTAGTTATTCCACTTTCTATTATCCCTACCTTTCTTGCTTATTGCAGTAAACCATCATACTTTGTGCCACCTTCACTCTTCCTTTCTTTACCAACTTATCGTCAAGCTCCTACTATTCTTCATAAGTCTATAATATGAAGATAAGACCTTCTAGGTTCTTTTTTTACAAACCAAAAATCATGATAGGCACCAAGAATGTAGGTCAAATTTATGACCTCATTTGTATTTCAAAGAACCAAGCTACTTTTGGAAAAAAATTGGCTAAGTGTTTCCAAATGCTTAAGGGTTGTACGAAACCATGATGCACCAAATTGAGCACTCTATTAAAGTAATGTCAACATAGCCATGTTTAAGCCTAGTACCATTAAAGATCAATGCATGAAACTAAGATCATCAAGAGTCAAATCTTAAGGAAACCACTACACAAAATAAGGCCCCTTCTAGTAGTGATGTTAGCATGACATCACACATTTTCGATAAGGTATAAGTGGATTTTGCAAAATTATGAAGCATAAAATTGGGATTGTGTAGGCAATGACATCGATAAAAGTCAAAATAATGTATGTAGGAATGACTACACAAAGTCATAATGCACAAAATTAGGTTGCAAAAAACTATGATTGTTTCAAAGTCATGATGCACAAAACTAGGTTGCAAAAAACTATGATTGTTTCAACAATGACATAAGTGCTAGGAGGAGGAGTTTGAGAATGTGCAAGCAAAGCATTCTAAGGAAATTATTGAGATTAAGATGCACACAATTAGGTATTAATAAATGAAGATATTAGCTCCTCCATATTGAAGCTTAACTTTGTGCAAAGTGAATGAAACCAGAGCTATCCTTTGTACAAATCTAGAATAGCATACATGTAGCTAGAGTGACTTTGAGAAGACTCTACAACTTTCCTAGTGCCTTAAAACTAGTAAATAAAGTGCCACCCTGTAAAAACCCAATTTTCACTACTTAAATACCCTATATATATATTTCATATATCGTTCATGAAACAAGGAACATAATCATGACTTAAGGTAGAACCATTCTAGCTGGATTGTAACTTATCAATGTAGATAGCATCAAGAGCTATTGAGACTTGATTAGAGTATATTTAAGTAGAAGTGATCAGCTTCTACAAGTCTCTCATATCCCACTGGTATGAGAACACTGGCCAAGCATTCTTTTCATCCCACATAAAAGGGAAAATCACCAAATGGTCCACCAAGACCAGGTGAATGCCTTGAAGATGGAATACCCATCATAATGAACTAACCTCATCATTGGTTATTCATAGATATTAGATCTGATCCACTTCATCTAGAAGAGATCTCTAAGACAACAATATCACCACCATGATTAAACTCATAGAATCCATGGAAGGTCATCTTAAGTATAATTATATAACCTTAAACCTCTTAAGACTTATTTGTCCATTCTTTCCTTTAGGTGTCTAGATTACTATTCATAAGATTCATTTAAAGACAATATGTCCATAACGGGAGTATCCTTCCTCATTCACACTCAACTTCTTAGCTTTAGAATATAAGGTTTGTTTTGGCTTTCAATTCTAAACCAACTTGTCTTCTTGTGGGTTTCATCCCATTCCAAATTACAATGTGTTCTAATTAAAAACATCGTGAGTGTTAGGATGTGAATTTAAGTCAATGATGTTATTTTATGATAAAATTCATTACATCACAACCTTAGATTGAAACAACACATATGCGATCCACTTAAGAAAGAATTCATTACATTATGATCAACTTATAAATCCACACAACCATTGATTACAAAGAGAAAAACTAATTATCTAAATTATTCACATTTAACCAATTTAACCCAGGAAGTAAATGACACATTCACATAACATTAAATCAACAACATATTAGAAACTAGGCATACATTTTTAGCATCCTATTGAACTGTTGAATAAATCACATTCAAGGTAAACATTGCAGTAATATCTTAAACCATCCATCCACATATATCATTTCTTTTGAAAGTAAGAGCAATAGAAATAAGAAGTAGCACATCAAACCACAAAATAAAGTAACACGATAATTTATCCTGGGAACCCTCATGGGAATAAACCCAACCTCCAAAATATACTCTTTTTCATATTCATAATTTTGAGATGAAAAATATTACAAGTAAGAAGGGCATCTACGGATCCCTTTTAATCAAATACAAATCAAGGGATACAATTGTCCCTTTAAAGGTTCACAATGTAATTAAGGAATTTTCCAATTCCTTTATCTAAGCCATTATTATAACATGAAGGTACTTTTATACCCAAAGGGAGATCCATATGTTCCTTCAAATATTCTTGATGCAATTGAAGAATCTATTGGCACCTTATTCTAAGCCATCTAAATGAACTATAACATCTCACATGTGTTTATGATAATCATCGGTTTATATTTTGGAGAAGTCACATTGACTTTAGAGGAAATTCTATTAATTCCCTCAAGATTGAATTCCAATTCCACTTTTCAGAGCTAATAGACAATCAACCCTTCACCTTCATAAATTAAAGTCCCATACCCTTAATTTATGAAATAATAAAAAATTTTACACTAATTTCCCATATATTTACCATAATTTTCTTATCAATATTGGATCTATATCTTCCAACCTAATTGAGATATATTATTCCAAAAAGGTTTCAAGATCTTTTGTTTTAGTTTACAACTTAACTAAAATTATATTATCTTTATTTCATGAATCATAGCTCCATTAGCAACATAGCAACGATAGTCTCTTTTCCCTTATATCAAACTTCTATACTTCTATAGTTCTTTCAATAAAATCCCTCTAAATTATTTCCAACCAATTCAAGTTGATTTGAAAGGTAATGAACCAATATTCTAAATAAATCCTCACTAATCTATATAGTTCTAGCATAGCTACAATGTTAATTTTCTCAAGGAAGTAGTCTTAAATTTATTAGCTCTATTTTAGATTGACTAAGTTTAAGCTAAACTGTTGTCCACTATAATTATTTCATGGCTACTCACTAATAGTACTTCTTTATAAGTGCTTACCAAAGCAATGACTTTATATTTTCCCAAATGGGTAGTTTCTCCCCACCCTTACTTGGCCCAAAGGTTAACACTTAGATATAACTAACATTTATAACTAAATTTGTTTGAACAGCCCTGGCGCTGCGTCTACCCATAGGTCATTGTGTCTGGCTATAGGTTGTAGTTCAAAATTAATATAAGAGGGATCCACATCTTATCTCGACCATCACGGGTCGTCAAATGAGTTTCATTGAAGTAAATTCGATCCGGTCACCCGAATCATGATGTGAGATATGGGAGGGCATCCTATACGGTGGATGCTCGCCACTCCTTCTACTCTCCATATCAGAACCACTTCCTGGTTAAATTGGTTTGCTAGAGGTTGGGTAATACATTCTCCTTTCAACACAACAATATATAATTACTATAGATTGGGAAAATTGATGATTCTAAACATCAAATATTTTCCTTCTTATCCTTTTGATTGAACCCACTACCGTTGATGGAGATATAAATATGATTTGTCAAGAAAGAATCATATTATTTTCAAACATCAACTAGGATTTCGATTTGCTCAATCAACAATTTGGAATCAACCATATTAGATAGAAAAAATGGGGTAGCGGTGCATTTTCTTATCATAAAAGTTTTGACAACATACTCTGTTCAACACAACATCTAATAGGATGTTCCCTCTCGAAGTGTAGTTGTGATTTCAGTTAGAGGTCTCATCTCACAGGTAGGGAAGACATGTTTCTATGAAAACACAGGGACCTCTTTAAGGGGTTTTAGCCATAAAGAGAGCTAATACATCCATGCAAAGGTAAGGAGTAAACCAAAGTTCCACATTTCATACTACTATCTATGTGAGGTTACTTCAAGCATGACTCAAGGATGGATACTCTTCACAAGGTTAATAAACAGGTGAGTAGGCCCACTCATCAAACCTTGAAAAAAGAGAGGGTGAGAAATTTTAGGGAGGACTTAGCCAATCGTTAGCTACAAGTCTCATTGATGTATTTGAGTGGTGTGGTTGAGCATGATTCGATGTATTTATAC
The DNA here is from genome assembly GCA_028583015.1 of Wollemia nobilis. Classification (NCBI taxonomy): domain Eukaryota; kingdom Viridiplantae; phylum Streptophyta; class Pinopsida; order Araucariales; family Araucariaceae; genus Wollemia; species Wollemia nobilis. Next base: position 4,834,543 of record JAQPPZ010016710.1, on the reverse strand, counting down.
ATGAAGCTGTTAAGCCTCCATCGAACACACAGGTTACTAGCCCAAGAAATCTCCCCTAATTGTAGTATAGGAGATGAGGCTACGGTCTAGCTTTAAATAAGCTAGAACTGTTATATCGATGCTTTCTAATGCCAAAATCATATTTTAATCATATCGCTAATCTTGGATCAATGTCTTTTGATATGATTCTTTCTAGATTACTAGTGAACATCACATACAAAGATTTATTGATATTCTACTTTTCAAAGAGAAACATTGAGTATCTCATCCTTTACTTAATTAGAGGTACACTACATGACTGACCACTAGTTATTGGTCAAAACGAGGGCTATGGGTATAAATTCCACATCCAACAAGTTGGGATTAGATTATAAAACGAAAGCGCCTACAAGCTTCAAATACTATAACCACCAAAAGGTGATCATCAAGGCTCCGCTAGCGGATATAGGGGAATTTAACCATTCTATTGGTGATACTATAAGCCCTCCTCAAATGGGGTTTCTCCAACCCACTTGTATTTTTCTACAATATTAGCAAGGTTTAAACTAATTAAAGTCCTTATGGACTATATATGATTCAAAGATCACAAATATTAAACGAAATAAATGGATTCAATTAACACAATTCAAATTTCATACTAATCGCATAAATAAATTGAAGCTAAGATTGAGTTAGATAGATCCAACCTATATTTTCTAGGAGTCCTCCTTCTTTAATCCTTCCGATGGTTCCTTATTTTAAGTGCTTTTATCTTCAACTAAGAGGTCTCTCAAAACCTTCTGGTTTCTTATCCACCAAAGTGGAGAGCATACTCCCTAGTTTTTTTTTTAAGACTCCCTAGCTCCCTTTCTTCACAAAATATCCTCTATTTATAGGACACTTCTCCACTCATGGGCCAAATAGTGGTCACATTATAATAATATTAAAAATATGCCTTGGACCCATTATGACTCATCATGTCTTGTATAGTATGACCAATAGTAGAAAAATGGTCCACTTAGAGATAAGGAGAGTGTCCTTATTTTTGTTTTGTATCTTTTCCCATGGGGACAAATATAAAACTAGTACTATTAAGGAAAAGAATGGGTACAAAGTTAGAACTATTATTGATAGGGTAAGGGATTTTCTTTTTAATTTCCACCAATATAGGGAAGCCATATGGGTATTTCCCCAATGGGTAGGATAGTTCATATAATATTTAAAAATCCTATAGTCCTTTTAAGTCCCATATACATTGGGTCCACTAAATCTACTCATAATTTATTATATGGTTATAATTTAACAAAAAGATAATTCCTCAAATTTATCTTTTACAAGACCTCATAATTCATTTCTAATTAATTATCTTCTCTAAAAGATAATTAATATTTTCCTATCCTTCATAAAATTCTTTACTTAGAATTTTTGTAGGATTCTTTAGGATCCGTGCCCTTTTTATTAGGCATTAATTGATCCCCAAGATCAATTAATATCCTTTAAATAAGTTAGGAGGGTGACAGGTCATGGCACATCCAAGAATGAATGCGACTACTCTAACAAGTCCATTGTAATAGTTTAAGCCACTTGTAGGAAGAAATTGCATATTGACGAAGCTAATTGCACAAGAAATTCATACTTCAAATGTAAAATAAGATCTAAGTCAACCACCTTAGCTTCTAGAACTTTTTGGTAAGCTATATTTGTAATAGTTTTTTAACTAAATGTAAATCTTGTGCTACAAGACTCAATACATAGCTTATAAATACGACAAGAGACCTTTGATACAGGGGTTGACTTTGTATTCGTTACCTAGTATTGTTATGCAATTTTACTATTGATAAATGAAGTGATAATTGTTTGGCCTCCATTATTATCAAGTTGTAGGTTTTTATGCATGTCTTTTTTGTTTTAAGTCATGTTGAAAATGTGTTGAATATTTTCCATGTTATTATGGTCGGGTTTTGGGTTAATATATTTGAACCCATTGATTAATATATTTGAACCCATGGATAAATATATTTGGGTTAATATATTTGAACCCATTGATTAATATATTTGAACCCATGGATAAATATATTTTAGTTAATATATTTGAACTCGAGTTTTATGGCCATGGTATTGTAAAATCCTTTCTTGTGTTGTTGGTATATAAAACAACACTTACATGAGGGTTTGTATATGTAAATGCTCGAACACCCCCCAAAGAGGGGAAATGAATTTACAAATAGTGTGTCCATGTAGTGTAATTGACAGTGATAGAGCATAGAGGAAGTTATAGCGGATCTGTTGCATGTTGTATCCCTTTATTTTATAGATGGAATAAAAGGCCTGGTTATTTTCTTCATGGATGTAGTCCACATTGGATTAACCACATAAATTTGTGTCTCGTGTATTGAATTATTCTTCCATGATTTAATTTTACATTTATTTATTGCTCTTATCTTATTATTTAATCCTAACAACTAGTATAAGAGTAAGGTTTAAAAAACACACTTGAAAGGAGGGTTTTCTAGTTCATGTGGGAGTGATAGTAGAAGGAGAGAGGAAGAGCTAGGTTATAGCTTGATTTGAGGAGAAAGGTTTTCAATCCTAGGATAAATCAATTCTTGAGTGGATGTAGTGTGTGGATGAATCTAGGTGAAGGAAAAATAACAAGAAACACAATAGTAGAACTGGTGAGCTCCGATAGCAATAGAGCTGGTTAGCTTCAATAGAGATAGTTCTAGTGAGCTCTAATAGTAGTGGAGCTAGTTAGCTTCAATAGTAGTAAAATTAGTGAGCTTCGATAGCAGTGGAGATGGTGAGCTCTAATAGTAGTAGAGCTAGTGAGATTCAATAGCGATAGAGTTGGTGAGCTCTGATAGTGATAGAGTGGGTGCAATATAGTAGTAGTAGAGCTGGTGAGCTTTGATAGTGGTAGATTTGATAATCTCTAGTAGCAGTAGATATGGTGATCTTCGATAGTGGTAGATCTAGTTAGCTTCGATAATGGTAGATCTAGTGAGCTTTGATAGTGGTAAATTCGATGAGATTTAATAGTAATAGATTCGATAAGCCTCAACAATAGTAGATCCGATGAGCTTCAATAGTAGTATATCTGGTAATCTTCGATAGTAGTAGATCTTGTGTGCTTTTATAGTGGTAGATTTGGTGAGTGATAGCGATAGATTAGATGAGCTTCAAAAGTGATAGATCGTATGAGCTTTGATAGTGGTAGATCTTGTAAGCTTTAGTAGCGTGTACATATGGTTAGCTTCGATAGTGGTAGATATGGTGAGATTTGGTAGTGATAGATATTGTGAGAATTGAAAATGATAGATCTAGATATTAAGGTTGGAAATGCTTGTTCTAGTGGTCTTATTGCAAAGTTGCTGGAAAATGTTTGAAATGGTTTATTGGTTGTACCACAAGTTTTTGGGCAAGTATTAACTACTATAACTAGTATAGCTTGTACCTGAAGAAGCTACTATAACTGGTGTAGTTGTGGTAAAAAAGATACTGGTGTGGATGTTAGTGGTGGTTTCCTAGTGTAATGTTCTCAAAGTTAGCTCCAAGATTATTTTTAATATTTATGAAAGTATATTTTTGGACTATTTCGTTATCTTGTTAGTATATGGTTGAGGGTAATAGGTGAAACTAATATGTTTAGATATTGTACATGCAGTGGGAGTAGTTAGCAGATATATGTCCAATCCAAGGAAGGAACATTGAACTATTGTGGTAGTTTTTGGACCCTATGGAAAGTATTCAACAAGTGGGAGATTGTTGGAAATGTGTTGAATATTTTCCATGTTATTATGGTTGGGTTTTGGATTAATATATTTGAACCCATTGATTAATATATTTGGGTTAATAATTTGAACCCATAGATAATTATATTTGGGTTAATATATTTTAACCCATGGATTAATATATTTGGGTTAATATATTTCAACCCATGGATAAATATATTTGAGTTAATATATTTGAACTCGGGTATTATGACCATGGTATTGTAAAACCTCTTCATGTGTTGTTGTTATATAAAATAACACATTGCATGAGGGTTTATATATGTGAATGTTCAAACACCCCCCAAATGGGGGGAATGAATTTACAAGTAGTGTGCACATGTATTGTAATTGATGGTGATAGAGCAAAGAGGAAGTTATAGTGGATCTATTGTAGGTTGTATCCCTTCATTTTTGGATGAAATAAAAGGCCTAGTTATTTTCTCTATGGATGTAGCCCACATTGGATGACCTACACAAATTTGTGTCTCGTGTATTGCTTTATTATTATGTGACTTATTTCAGCTTTTATTTATTGCTCACGTTTTATTATTTAATCCTAACAAGTCATTTTTGTTACACTTAATACTTAGTCTATTATGTTAAAGAAAATTTTACTTTTTGGATCACTATTGGATTGCTATTTATTCAAGTCCTTGAAATTATTAAAACATTTATTTTAAGTTGAATGAATCTTAAATTGAAACAAATAATTGCTAGTCTATTAAGTATCATATATTTGATTTATTTAGCATGTTATTTAGTAAGATCCAATATTTTTACACTATATCCCAATCACTTTTCAATATCTCTTTTATAACCCTTACTATTTCTAACCCTTTTACTCTTAAAGTATAGTCATTTCAAGGATTCTACATTATTTAAAGGTTGAAACATAGAGAAATATCATTTCATCCAATGTTATACTTTAGCTAAAGTTTAGGGCACAATTCCCACCTATTGAAATGGTAGATTTTAGTCCAACCAGTCTATCATGATAAATTTATAGATGTTCTAGGGCATTGATGTATTTTTATATAAAATATATAATTGGTGAATGTGACCTAAATGATATTCGTCACTAACCCAAGAGTCTTGAAGCAAGACTCTTAAAGAAATGATTTCAAGAATGAAAGGTAAAGCAACCTTGGTACTATAAACTAAGGCATAATGTATTGTGCCTGTAGGAGTTAAAGCACTAGTACGATACACCCACAAAGTAGGATGTAATTGTAAGTGCTAGTCTCAACCATTCTTGTTCACCAATTTCTAAGAATCTTGATTAGCATTTTATTAGATGATTTTGCTTACCCATTGCCTTAAGGGTAATAGGGTGTCAACAATTTTTGTTGAATTTTATATTTATTACAAACCTTTTGGAATTATTTACTCTTAAATGGTGTACCATTATCTAAAATTAGGACATATGGTATACCATAGTGGCTAATGATTTGATTAATTAAAAAATTTAAAATTTGAATTCTAGTCATAGAAGAAAAGGGCACAATTTCAACCCACTTTAGTAAAATACTTAGTGGTGGTGATAATGAATTTTTGTCCATCCAATGATTGTGGATTAATTTTTCCTATTATGTCTATACCCTAGGTGGAGAAAGGCCAAGGTGATGTACTATTTTCTCTAAGGAGAATATGCCAAAATAATTGAAGACAATAAGAAGGCAAATAAATCCTATCCAATAGATGTAGTAACCAACACCCCTAATACTATCTTGCAACTAGAAAATATATTGGAGGGGTCAAGGTTATCCTAAAATTAAAGGAGGATTTACCTCAAGAGGAGTTTGGCAACATGATGATAACTCTATTGAACATTAGATCCATCATATTTCTAATAAATCAATCACATAATGGCATATAGAAGGAATTTAACGGTTGAAACTGACATATTTATCTTTTTGCTATAAAATATAAATGTAATATTTTTCACTTATGGTAAAAGGAGTAAATACCTAACTATAAGTAAGAGCCTAGATATCATTGTACACATGTTTGGCCATTTGGAGAAGACTAGAGCTACACTCATTGAATGTAACCTCTTATTATTTAATTAATATAAAATTGTGCTTGTCTTTCATAAAGGATTTTATCTAGATATATTAGATCTCTCTTTGTATGCATGTGTGAATTGTGTTACTCTATATTTTCTATTAGTCCTATTTTCTACTACATTCACACTTAAGATAAGTTTTTTATTGCTACTACTTAGTCTTCCTGAGATGGCATAACTGATCACTCATTAGCCTTGTTATGATCTCTAGCCATAGTTGCTTTTGTTGCAATATATTTTACTCTCTCACACTCTTACTTATTATGTTTTTACTTTTTGCATTATATTATATTTATTTAGCATACGTTAGTAGGGATCCAACCTAAATCCTTAGGTAAATGGAACTAAAAACCCATATTTCTAAGGTGTTGTTTATAGAGTCATGAGTGTTATCTCATAACAATCATCCCTATGGATTATCACTTCTTTAACTAGAAGTATCATTTTTAGGTGCATCTTATGTATCTTCTATTAAATAGGTTTAGAATTAGATATAACAACTAGATGATGAAAAACTAAGGAAGGATCTAATCCAAGAATATTAACATATGACTAATAAAATATATCTTTAAATTTAACTAGTAGTTGGGTGTATTATTCCAACTTATTTAGGATCAATAATTTACCTAATGTGCAGACTTGAGTCTCTTCTATAGTTCCAATATTGATGCCTATGATTAGCTCTATTAAATTATGATATTTATCTTCTAATTAATAGAAAGTTGAAAAAATACCTAGACATTGTAAATCTATATTTTCTTGTTCTATGGTTTGAGGATATAAGTTGGAGTCCTAATATAAAGCTCTATTAGGTATTTTAGGAAATTATATTTCAAAATAGAATTAATATTGGGAAATATAGTCCTAATCCTCTTAGGAGATGGATGGGACAAAGTAATATTATATCCCTTTTAGTCACAAGAAAACTTATTATTGATAAGCTTAGGATGAACTATGGTTAAGTAAATTACATCATGGTGAAGAGTGAAATCACTATAAAACATTTCTAAATATAAAATTTCCAAGAATTATAAAATATTCATCATTATATTTTAAACCATTTAAAAAGATAATACTAGATAAGAAGACTTGATCATACTTATATAATTGATTGGACTTAGTTTCTTATCGAAGATTAAGTAAATGTATGGTTTGATGTTGTTAGGGTTAAAAACTATTCCAAACCAACCTAGCCAAGATTTATATTGAATGGGTTCTTTCATTCCATACTAATTAAGGAATAAATACATTTTGTGATAATCTCTATTAGCTAAAAAAAGTTAATATAGGGTAAGAGTTAGACAAATGAAACGAAACATATTAGCAATGGGAAGTAACTAACTGCTACCAATTATATTATCAACATTAGAAACTATCATAGATTAAATAACAACTTCAAATCTATAAATTTTTAACTTTGTTACTAATGGTGTTTTTCTCCTAGACCGATGAACCACCATAGAGCTGCATCGTCCAATGTGGAAGGAAAGAGTTTCAGCTTTTGCATATCAAATTTGTAGTCCACAAACCTACATAAGACATCAAACTTAAATAAAAATAGGTCAAGGTCCTCAGTTGGGTATCCTCTGAAGGTCAAAATGTGAGTAGGGGATATGTTTTTTATTTTGGTATCTCCTACTCCTTCATTAATCGGGAAACTAAAGCCAAATGAGACTTCTTCATTGTCAGCCCTTTTTTAAGAAATGCGATCTATAATGTAGTATTTATGGCCTTACGATCGTTTAAGAATTTCTAAGTCAAGGCTCTAAGGTTTTCTGGTGTTATTGTCTGATATTCTACAACTTTCCACAATAAGGCTTCCTCTAAGGGTTTCCTATTAAATAGGGGATTTATGTTGATTCATTCTTCCCCAAGTTGATGGGATGAGGAGGCACTTTCCACAAAGTGTGGATCCTCACTCCAATGGATTGCTGGTGGTGGGTGAGGTGAGTCTAATTCAAATTTAGAATGTTCAGCTGACTCAGGTTCTGGTGGATTGGTTTTTATAAACTGACCTTCAGGTCCTCTTCTTCTCGAAGAACTCATACAAGGTCAGATGGAAGGTTTCCAGGTATTGTAAATAATCTAGTTGAGACGCTTCCCAAAAATGACGCCAAAATGTTGCGGGCCAAACAAGGTTAACTTCTTTCCTACTTTTTTCACATGCCCATGCATTTAATTTATCAACCTATGGAGCTTTGTAAACTTGCGAAGGGTCTTGAACAAGATTTATTACAATACCACTTGATATGAGTTCGCTAGTTCTACTATTAGGGGGTGTTTCAATGGTCATCAATCATTCATATTACGTAAAAATAATTAAATCTACAGAAAGGAAATATTCACGTATTCCTAGAAATAAACCTATTGCAATACTAGAAATAACAATGTGATAAATAATCTTATAAAAGCGGTAAACTAATCTAGAAAACACAGGAAAAATAGGGGAAGAAATACTGGCTTGGAGTGGGCCTAGGCTCTAGCAGCTTCCTCCCAGCTGAACACGCACTTAGAAACTCTTAGAACTGTATAATAATTATCAAAGTATTACAATGCTTCTTCTGTATATCTCTCTGCATTTACTATCAAAATATTCTATATATCCTCATAGAGGTTTGTGTGTGTTTATATAGCACACCCATAGATCTTTTGTTACAAATAAGTTATAACAGTCGATTCATTCCATACTAAACTAAGATAGTATGGTAAATGTGATTGGCGTCTACTAAAACTGGCATTCATTTCTAATGGTGGCATGTTCATTGATTGGTTTGTGCTTTGCCTAACATTGGTAGGACATTATCATACTTCTGTGAGATCCCCAATTTAACTCTACATGACATAGAGTTGGAGCTACACCAATCTTTGTTGTCCATGTCATGCTTGTCTGGTCAACGGACGAAGAACATGGGCGCATTCCCTATGAGGAAGGTGCCTAAGTATGTCGGGTGCCTTCTATATGAGTAAGGTGCCTTACTACCATTTGCACCTTCCTAGAAGAGGAAGGTGCTTATCTTCTATTGGCGCCTTCCTATGAGAGGAATGTGCTTGCCTTCTAGTGGTGCCTTCCTGTCGGTGCCTTCCTGTGAGAGGAAGGCACTTATTTTCCTTTGGCACCTTCCTAGAAGAGGAAGGTGTTGGCCTTCTATTGGCACCTTCTTGGGAGAGGAAGACACTTGTATTTCCTTGGCTTCTTCCTAGAATAGGAAGGCACCTATCTTCTCTATGTTGATTTCGAAAGAAACAAAGTGCCAGGTCCATGAAAAGACCTCGAATGATCCAAATATGACTAAATCAACTACAATTCCACAAAAACATATTGAAAACACACAAATTAGATAACACACATAATTTCATCAAATAATTATATAATCATTCATAAACATATGCAATCCTTATTATATAGCCATATAATAATCAAGAAAATGTATACAAAATATGAGCATTTCTGATGCTCATCACCAACAAAGAGGATTCAAAAAATAGGTACATCTCAAAGGAATAACATTATCAAATGTTATAAGTACAATAATGAAGGACATACAACCAGATGGTGTAGAGCAGAAGTTCCAAGGTACAGGTTCAAGGCTATGAATAGGAACATGAATAATGGCAGGAACAGGAATAATGGCAGGAACAAGAATAATTACAAGAATAGGAATAATGGCTTGAACATAAACAAGGATGAGAATATGAATAATAACAGGAATAGGAACATGGACAAGGATATCAAGAAAAATCATGGAAGGCAGCTATGGACACTAATGATGATCAGTGCCTAATGAGAGTTTTACTCCCACCCTAGAATTAATCACCTCAATAGGAGGTGGGGGGGGCTAAGCTAAGAGGCTCATTCTTAGCCATGAACCCCAAAGGTGACCCTTTGCCATTGATGACAAATGGGGAGAGATTTGAGTAAGGAGGAGAGATTTGAGTAAGGAGGAGAGCCTTGAGTTAGCAAAGCTTCAGAGGATGGTTTTTAGTTAGTTTCAGTTTTGATAGTTGGCAATTGCTTGGATGTTTTTTTTTAGTAGTTGTTTTAGTAGTGGTTTGCCATCAATGACAAAGGGGGAGATTGTTGGTAATTTTGGGTATGTTTCCTAGCTTCATGTTTGTGAGTTGTCATTGATGTCAAAATGAATTTGTGTTGATGTCAAAAAGAGTTTGGTGACAAAAATATCTTGAAAGTTCCATGATGTTTGTTTATGGGTTTTTAATTAAAACCATGGTGACAAGGTTAAAGGTTTTTCTTAAAACCATTTGGACTAATTAAGGGTTTTTATTAAAACCATCTTGGCTTAATGAAAAGGTTTTGCTCTTTGAAAAAACCTTAAAATTCCATTTTGATTATTAATAAATAAATAAAATCAAACCTTTGAAAAGGTTTTAAGTTAAGTTTATTATTAATAAAATAATAATTATTATTGAAAGGGTTTCTAAACCCTTAGCGGCACTCATGTGGAAGACTTACAACACCGATGTCAACTTGCATGGGATGCAAAATACTATTAAAGGGCATTATTTCCTAAGGTTTTAAGCACCTTCAATTTGTGTGATTACCTTCAAATTCGTATTGCTCGATGACCTTTGATTTTGGATTGTGCTATGATTTTTGAGTCTCATTTTGCTCTGTGTTAATTTCTTATTTCGTGTGCCAGTGAGGAAGACAAATATGGTCTGTGTTAAATTTTGATTTTGTGTGCAGTGAGGAAGACAAATATGGTCTGTGTTAAATTTGGATTTCATGTGCCTATGAGGAAGGAAATTCTGGTTGTCTTTTGCAAGCAAAGGGAAGGTAAAATGATGAGTAGTTCTTGAGAGTTTCATTGGGAACTTGTGCTCCAATGACAGAGGCATTGGAGTGAAGGTGCTCGCTAAGCAGAGGTGCCGAGTTTGATTCGTGACAGGTGTATTTCAATTTTTTCTTGGTCGCGATTATTGTGAACGTGGTATGACAGTTGCTTTGGGCCACGAGTTTTGAGGAGGAAGAAATTTGGCACTTATTTTGGTGTCTCCACACTTATACTAAGGTTGGAGAATTGATTTTTGGCCAAGGTAGATCTTTTGTTGATAATGTGGAATATTTGATTTGACTTGGCAATTATTTTTGGTAATTGGATGGAAGTATAAGGTTAAATAGAAATATTGCTTTGACATTGTTATAATTGATGCTTAATGTTTATGTGGTAAATGCATTTAGAAGTAAATGTATTTTAGGAGTTATAAGGGTTTAAGGAATAATTGTGCTTAATGTCATATTGGGGTTAGAAAGCCTTTGGAGTTATTGAGTGGATATTCTCTTGTAATTATTTTTGAGGTTGAAGTTATTTTGTGATATATTAAGTAGGAGTTATAAGGTGTAAAGGAATATTGTTTATATGTATATTTGTGAGTTTTTATTATTGATGAGTTGGAGTGATAAGGTGTTATTAGGATTCTTATCATTGTGCATTATTCCATTGTTGCTAAATCTAATTGTGGCAAATTGAGAGTTAGTGTTATGACAGATTTTGAGTTCTCCTTCTTCACCAAAGTAAATATATGGGCACATTCTTCCATGGTTATTATTGATTGATGGTTTTCTAAAATTAATTTTGGAGTGAAAAGGATTAAATTAAGTTTCCTTATTTGGATTGGATCTTATTTTCTGAAAGTGGAAGTATTGATTATGCATTATGAGATCATGATGAGTTTATGAGTTATTACATAATTCTGGTTTATGAGACTGGAAGCATTTGAAGTTTGCTTTAGGTTTTTTGAGTGAGAAGTGTATGCCATTGCTATAAGTTGTTGAAACCCTCATTGATTTATTTGGTTGTTGAGAGTTTGGTTTTGAGATTGCTTTCATTGAGATTGAGTTGATAAAGTTATGCTTTACTTGATACATGAGTTGGGATTGCTCCTTTGAGATTTTATTTTATCAAGTTGTACTTTGCTTAATAAACTTGGTTGTGTGGCTAAGTTGAGCATTCCAATTTGAGAGAAGTTGGAAATATCTTGAACTCATTTTTTATTCTTAGAGAGAGATTGCTTTGAGTTCTTGAAAACTAACTTGGCTAGGGTTTGATAGCAAGTTATGGTTCTATGTTGGAGGAGTTGATTCCTTGATATTGCATTATTGGAAATTTTTGGGTTGTGGTTCAAGATCTTGTGAAAGTATACTACTCCTATGAGATTGATTTGAGTTGATATTGAAATTTTAAGGATAGAACATATTGAGTCTCTAAAAATTATCTTTATGCTTCTATGATATTGAGAGTTGAAGGATAGAACATATTGAGTCTCTAAAAATTCTCTTTATGCTTCTATGAGATTGATTTGAGTTGAGATTGAAATTTGAAGGATAGAATATATTGAGTCTCTAACAATTCTCTTTATGCTTCTATGATATTGATTTGATATTATTGGATGAAACACATTGGGTCTCTAACAATTCTCTTTGTGTGTTCACATTGGGCAACTTGAGCTAATTTTGGGCAAGTTCTTGGTGAGCTTGCTAGGACATATTTGGACAGATTCTTTTGGAGAACTTGTGGACTGATTTGGACAAGTTCTTGTGGAGAACCTGTGGACTGATTTGGACAAGTTCTTGTGGAGAACTTGTAGACTGATTTGGACAGGTTCTTGTTGAAGAACTTGTGTACAGATTTGATGAAGTCTTGGTGAATACTTGTGAGCAATTGTGATTGATTTGTTCAATATTTTGGCTTCAACTTGGGACATATCTGATAGATATTTGATACTAGATTTGTGCTGGACCGAAGGACCGAGTTTGGTGCAGATTTGTGATAGATTTTGAGAGGACTTGTACTGGACCAATTGACTATGTTTAGTACAAGTGTTGATGAGCATCTATGGAGGTGATTAGTGAGGACAAGAGTCTCTAGAGCCAAAGCAAGGATGACTAGACGTCTTCTATGGAAAGGAGTTCCACCTTCTAGCGGTAGAAGAGGTAGTGATCTTCTGAAGTATCATTTCCAAAGCTTTGGGGGATAGGACATATCCTTTGGGTAGGAGGCTCATAAATACTTCTTTTGGGGATAGGACATCTCCTTTGGGCAGGAGGCTCATAAATATTTTATTAGGGAAAGGATTATCCTTTGGACATGAAGTCCATAAACATTGTAATTGGGAAGGATTCCCAAAGGATTTTATTGAGAAAATTTAGTGAAATATTTTCTCTATGGAGTAGCCCACCTTGGATGAACCATGTTATATTGGTGTCTCAATTGTGTGATGACTTGTACACTGGTTTTATTACTGCTTTGATTTTGTTATTGGTTCATTGCATTGCTTTATGAAGTAAAAGGAAAAACTTAAAAAGTGGTCTTATACTGTTCACCCCCCTCTCAGTATAAGCTTGTGTTATTATAATAAAGCATTATATGGCCTAAATAAAAAACCAAGGGTATGGTACTCATGCATTTATGGCTAATTTCAAAGGTATGGGTTCACCAAGAGAAAAAGTGAGCCTACTCTCTACTACATGAAACAAGGTAAATATATTCTCATTGTATGATTATATGTGGATGATCTAATATTCATGGGTAATAGTTCTAATATGAATAAGGAGTTCAAAAACTAAAGTATAAAATAATTTAAAATGAAATATCTAGGCTTGATGCATTACTTCTTAGGCATGGAATTACATCAAAAAGGTAAAGGGATATTCATATGTCAACACAAATATGCTCAAGATATGATAAAGAAATTTTCTATGGAGCAATGCAAGTCTGTTGCAACTCCAATGGGTCATGGGATCCAATTGAGAAAAGAATATGGAGCACCAAAAGTTGACATGACCACTTATAGGAGCATGGTTGGGAGTCTAATGTTCCTCACCAACACAAGGCCAGATATTCAATATACAGTTTCTCTTGTTTCAAGGTATATGGCTGATCCATATGAACTTCATATACAAGAAACTAAAATAATTTTGAGATATGTAAAGGGTACATTGTATTTTGGTATCCATTACCACAAATGTAATTATGTAAAATTAGTTGGGTTTAGTGATAGTGATTGGGGTAGAAATATAGATGATAGAAATTCTATTTTAGGGAATTTTTTTAATCTTGGATCAGGACTAATTACTTGGAGTTCCAAAAAGTAGACTGTTGTAGAATTATCATCTACTGAAGTTGAGTACATAACAATCACAAATGCTAGTACCCAAACTTTATGGTTGAGAAAAGTACTTGAAGAAATAGGAGAAAGACAATGTGGTCCTACTATATTGTATTGTGACAATATGAGTGCCATACAATTGGCACATAATCCTATCCACCATAGTAGGTCAAAGAACTTTGACATGAAGTATCACTTCATTTGAGACATGGTGGAGAAACATGTGATTGAGCTACAAAATTGTAGCACTTTGGACAACATAGTGGACATCTTCACCAAAGGATTGTGAAAGCTCAGTATATAAAGTTGAGAGACTATCTAGTTAGTCCTCTCAACTTTAATGGGGAGAATTTTGGACTCTAGAGCATACTTTAGAGTATCTTCCCTAAAGTATATAGGTTCTAAATATTTAGCACTCATTTAAATATAGTTGCACCAACTTTACTATTTGAGATGAAATCAATTTTTTGTGAGAGCATATAGGGAATTGTTTAGAGTGTTTCTAAACATAGTAGGAGAAAGTAAGACTCCATAATAGTAGAGATTTCAAACTGATTGGAGTGCTATAAAAACATTGTAAGTTCTTATGATTATGAATCTAATGAGTCTATTTTCTCACATCTTATTTTCTTTATTCACCATAATTTCTTCACAAACCTCATTATCATCAATTTCAATCTACGCCCCCAATTCATAACTCCACCAAAAACACACTCAATCTCATCCATTCATCAATCCAGTCACCACATCTCAATACACTCAACAAGCAAACCAATGTCAACACACTTTAATTTTGTAATATATTTTAACTTGAATCACTAACATTGAGTTACATTTGAGTCATCATAAATGTCATCATCATTCATGTCAACAATCACAGTAGTTGCAAAATTTAGTTCCACAATCCACATATCTGGTTACAATACTTGTATCACAATTTCAACATCCAACACAATTAGATAAATGCACCAAGATTCCTAGCTCTATCAAGACTACACGGAGCTTTCATAATATTATTCAACCATTTTTTGAAGGATTTATGAAGCACAAGATATTGTACTTCCAAAAATAAAATCAAGTGATCTTAACAAGCCACATGGAAATAATTATAAGAAGCACTTGTACTATCCTTATCATCATCAACCATTTTTATACATTTAAATACATTGTACAAGATATTATTTATAGGAATTATTTCCCACAAACGGTATGTCCAACCCATATCATAAGGACATTGGTACCAACTCAATCATCAAGAATTATGGGGATTCTCAAGATATCGCATCATTTCAAGAAAGTTGTTTTTGCATTAGGCTAAACTAGGTGTCTTGTATTTTTGCACCGCATTGTGTATCACATAAAATAGTACAAAAAGAGGTACCTGTAGACACAAAAATATAATAAATTATCATCCATCCATAGTTTCTCACCACATTTACCCATTATTTATATATATTTACATATAATATGCATTTAAAATATTATAAAATATATACTTTATTTATATATATATTTATATGAATGAATCCCAACCCTCCATAATGATCTAATCCCAACCATCCATCCTCCTTAATCCATGTCACATACCCAGATTTAATATCAACCCTCCATCGTGTTTTAATCTTGACCATACAAATTGTGTCGTTGAAACCCTAACATGACCTAGGGAATATTATAAAGACGATTCATTTTAACTACTCAAAGGTAAAGTTTTCATAACACTTTTGGAGCCTTAAGATTCCTAACAATATATGGATTCTTCCTTGAATCTTCACCTTCTATTTCACTCGTAATCATCTCTGCATCTACTGCTACCCACTTTGCGTGAACCAAATATGGTTCTATCACATTCCTTGTAACCCTCCTAATACCCTTCTAAGTTTCTCAAGTGTATGTGGGTGCTTACCGAGTACCCATAGGTGTTTCTTATCATGTAAAGTACCCTTTAAAGTATGTTGAGTGCCTACAGGTATTTACCAAGTTCCTGTGTGTGTTTCCCATTCTATCGAGTGCCCATGGTCGTTTCTTGAGTGCCTATGGGTGTTTCTCATTTAGATTTCTATATATATACAACCCTTTATGTGTCGTTAGAGTGATATGCCCACCAACCACCTACACCAATAATGAATACAAAAGCAATAAGTTAGTATAGATAAGGTAATAAAGTTTTATTGCATTTATTTTTAGTATTTTCATATTTGTTCATAGTATTTTTATTCTGCAACTAGGGTTTGTTGTTTCATGTCTAAGGGTCTCACATAGTGGAGCCCTCATAGTTGCTACTAATCCTTTGTTGTTACTTTATATGTGTAGATCTAGGAAGAATCTATATTCATTTTGAAGCTATTGAAGCACTTGAGTGGTCTGG
Organism: Wollemia nobilis; assembly: GCA_028583015.1. Classification (NCBI taxonomy): domain Eukaryota; kingdom Viridiplantae; phylum Streptophyta; class Pinopsida; order Araucariales; family Araucariaceae; genus Wollemia; species Wollemia nobilis. Next base: position 4,818,231 of record JAQPPZ010016710.1, on the reverse strand, counting down.
TCTAGGATATCTAAGCCCATTCATCCTACTATTGAGATCGATTCAAGCATAAATACACCCTCTTATTTGTTAGCTAGGGTTTAGAAAAATCCTAGCATATTAAAATTATTATATTGGATAACAAAACATTGTAAATTCCCATATCTAGGGTGCATTTTGTTGTAATATCTGAGATCCACTAGCATTATGAATAAAAGTTTATTTATGTGCAATCATTTGTGTTTATTCTGCTTTGTTCATTCATTTACTTAAATATATTTTTTGGTTTTGTTTGATTTTGTATCTATATGGATATTATTGGCCCATGATGGAGAAGTATTATTACTCATATGTTAGTAAATGTGTCAAGTGTCAACATCATGCTACACACTTACCATCTTAGGTCTTGCAACCAATTCAATCGGCTTAGCCTTTTTCTCAGTGGGGATTCAATATAATAGAGAAGATATCTCCTCCTTCTTCGAACCACCACACATTCATCATAATGACCACTGAGTACTTTACTAAATGTGTGGAAGCAATCCCTTTGAACTCTATTATTGGATCTCGTATTGTGGATTTTATACTCCATAATATTAGATTTCATTTTGGTATTCCATCCAAAATAATATTGGATAATGAGACTTTATTCAAGAACAAATATGTGTGGGCTTTAACATCCAAATATAACATTCAACAGAACTTTGAAACACCTTATTATCTACAAGAAAATGGGAAAGTAGATACCTCTAATAAAATCATAGTTACATATTAAATAAAATCGTTAAGGAGAATCATAAGGATTGGCACCTTCAATTACCTCTAGCATTGTGGGCTTATCGCACTAGCATTCAAACTCCCACTATGAAACCCTATTTTTGCTAGTAAATGACATTGAGGCCATTATGACCTTGGAATTAGAAATTCCATTATTGTGAGTCTCATTGAAATATTTCATTGATGATGACACTTTGTGGCAAGCTCACCTCGATCAATTGACCCATATTGATAAACAATGAGTGAATGCTCTCGAGCATCTCCACGATTATCAGGATCATATTAAATGATCTTATTTTATCCAAGATAATTTAAGGTTGGGATCTTGTTCTTAAAGAGAACAAAAAAAACTCAAACCTACCACCTCATCTACAAGATAAATTTATGGCCAATTGGTGAGGTCCCTTTGTCATCACAGAGAAGATATGACCCAAAACTTATTGTCTAGATTTGATAGAAGGTTTTGAAGAGCCTGAGCCTCTAAAAATTCTTAATTTAAGGACATTTTTAACATAGATCATAAAACAACCAAAATTATAAAAACAAAAAATAAAACATTAAAAATTCCAAACAAATCAAAAAACATTAAAACACAAAACAATTCAAAACATTAAAATACAAAAACATTTGCATTTCATCATATGCATTCATTAGTTGCATTGCATTAGGTATATTCATCCATTGCATTTACACTAGGATAGGTTGTGTCTACATTCTTATGAATGAAACCATGTTTATTTTCAATCATGAATCCACATATCCTTAAATTTATATTTCATTATGAGTAACTATGTTTTTCAACACAACTTATGAGTTGTTATCGGGTGTATACTAGGGTTTTTCGATCATTCAGCCATCCCTAGTTATCTTTTAAGATTTTGTAGGAAGCCATCTTGGATTTTAGAAGGTAAGGTTTAGTTTTTATAGTACTTTTCATATATCAAAATCTAAACACCATTTAAACATTAACAATCCTAGTTTGAACAAGGAAGGATGACACTACAAAGTGGTCCTTCTCACCTTAAGTGAAAGGTTTTCCTTACTCATATTATTATGTGCATGGTATAGAATTTTGAACATTGATAAAAGGACAAGCTCCCCCTACATCCTACCTAAACAATCCCTTGCTCTCTCACAAAACTAGAAAAATTCCTAAAAAAATGCAACATAAATAGTGATTTTCATCACTACACAAATCCCTTGCTCACAAAACAATAAAACAAAATAAACAATGGTTTTCACCATTAAGCATGGGTAAGTATCCCAAGCAAACAAAATAAAATAATGGGGTAACAATATTGAATCCTTAGAATCTTCAGTATGCAAATGCCATTGGGTGATCTCCATTACAACAATGGATTGAATGAAACCCACCTGGTAATGGAGTAGCCTTACACATGGTGATATGTATATCACATTAGTGACATTATCTTATACAAACCAATGTTATATTATGGATGAACTAGATTTAGGTGGCTTGTATTGCCTAGTAGTCTAGTCTAATTGTGTCCAAACTTAGGATCATGATGACCATAGGAAAATTCTCATTATAAAAATGGGTTACATAAAACCTGCCTGGCAATGAGATAGTCTTATGCCTCATCTAATATATTCACTTTATACACATAAGTATAATGAATATCATAGTATTCTTAATAGGATTGTATCCTTCAGGAGTATTGTGTAGTCATTATACAATTTTTTGATCAATCAACTAGAGTGTTTGAGTCTCATGAAAAACCTCAAAATGTCCCCTATAACAACAAATCATCTCATCAAACAATCATAGTTTTCCTTATAAAATTTTGTTTATTAAGGGGTCTTCATAAAATAGGATAGATACTGGATGGTTATCAGCAATGATATTTAGACAACCACTGACTATTTTATGCATACCTTTTAGTTTGTAGAAGTTTATAGATAAAGCCCCTACATCTCACATCAATCTCATATCACATATGGATGTATAAATGATTAGTTCTTATTATAAGAGTTAATATTTTCATTCATGATTTTGATACATTCTATAGTATCTACCATTAGTTTGTTAAAACATAAATTAGATTTATTCATTATATTTTTAAGTGATTAAAGCATATAGGTACATGTGCATTAGACCATATGCATGAAATTAATGCATATCATATCACAAAAATTAAATGCATCATCAATTAAAAAAATCTAAATATGCATTTAACATCTAACTATTACATCCATATAAACATACATAGTAGTACATCCATAAATCTAGATCATATAATCTAATACATCTATCATCTAAATATTACATGTCATTAGTATTTTGCATACATACAACATAATCACATCATAATATAAGCATTAATGCATCCATGAACATAAATCAAGACCATGACACATAATGATCCATAAAATGATATCATATATATATATATATATATGTGTGTGTGTGTGTGTGTGTGTGTGTGTGTGTGTGTGTAAAAATAGAGTACATCATGGTACAAAATTACCCGTAGGCTACAACTGTGTAGGTCCCCAGACCTTACACTAAAAAATAATAAATACATGATGCAATCAAGTGGGCATGCACCCCCAAAGTCACCTCCACCATCAGTAGAAGGTGATGCCTTCATGTACTTCAATGATAGTTATATAATTACTTTTTCACTCATACAGAAACAACACAACAACATAACTCAAAATAAAAAATTGAATAAAAATACGGTAAATAGAATACAACTAAACTAAATCATATTCTTTTACCTCTTAAGGAGGGTTGGTCCTCGCTACTTAGAGGGCTGAGTCCTTGCAAGATCAAATGAGTAAAATTTGATTAAGATGATTATTTTAAACCAAAACTAATCTATTAAATAATGAAATCAAATTATTCAATTGGAAACCTAACATAGTCAATTATGTTAGGGTTGTAACATGGCTCCCCTCCTTAGAAAGCTTTGTCCTCAAAGTTGTAAATGTCTAGAAAATACTTTTAGGTTTCCATGTAGCATCTTCTCCAGGTAGTTCTTGCCATTTGATGAGGAATTCTTGGATGTAACAAGATCTCATCGTGCATGTTCTACTTTGTAAAATTGCTTCAGGTGGGAGATATATACATCCTTATTCATCGAGTACTGGTAATTGTGATTGAGATTGTACTTTCTAGCCAATCACCTTATTAAGATAGGAAACATGAAATGTTGGATGTATACAATATGAGGAAGATAACTCTAGTTGATATAACACTTCTCCAATGCGAAGCATAATTTTGTAAGGGCCATAAAATTGTGGAGCCAAATTTTGACTGATCTTGATCTTCAATGACAATTGTTTGTAGGGTTTCAAATGTAGAAACACCATATTACCAATATTTAATTGTCTTTACGAATGGTGTGTGTCTTGTTTTTGCTTCATACGATTTTGTGCTTGAGCCAAATTATCTTTAAGAGTGGTGAGCATGGACTATCGATGTAAAAACCAATCATCTACTTGGGCTACTTTGGAAGATCCTAGTACATAATATGCTATTTTTGGTGGCTTAATTCCATATAATGCTTCAAAAGGAGACATCTTAATGTAATAATGGTATGAAGTGTTGTACCACCATTCTGCTAAGGAAATCCAATTACTCCATTGATATTGTTTATCCTAAATAAAACATCTTAGGTAGGTACCCAAACATTTGTTAACTACCTCATTCTAGACATCTATTTGTGGATGGTATGCAGAGGACATATTTAATTTGGTACCACTAAGTCAAAATAATTCTTTCTAAAAATTTCTAGTAAATATGGGATCACGATCACTTACAATATTTGTTGGTATTCCATGCAATTTGAAAATTGAGTCAATAAATACCTTAGCCACTTTGCTTTCTGAAAATGGATGTTGTAGAGCTTGGAAGTGAGCAAATTTGGAGAGATTATCTACTACCATGAAGATTACTATTTTGCCTTCTGATTTAGGAAGACCTTCAATAAAATCCATTGAAATATATTCCCACTAACGATATGGAATGGGTAATGGTTGAAGCAACCCTGGTGATTTGGTTATTTTGCCCTTATTGTGTTAGTAGACTTCACATTCGACCACCCATTGTTTCACCTATGCCTTTAATCCTTTTCAACAAAGGATTTTTTAACCCACATATAAGTTTTCAAAAAGCATAAATGTCCTTATGATGGAGAAGCATGTCACTCATCTAGAATTCTTGATTTTATTGTAGAATTGTATGGGATGTAAATGTGATTCTTCCTTCTTAACACCTTGTCTTCATATGAAAAAAGAGGATGCTTGGATGAACACAACAATAAATCTTGAATTATTTGAGTATTTTATGTATTGGACGACCATTATTCCTATAGCTGAGATACCCATTGGAAACAAGGACCTGAAATAGCATTAATAATCACTTCATATTCATATTTTCATGATAATGCATCTACTGCCATGTTTTATTTACCTTTATTATACTCGATAATGAAATCATATCCCAATAATTTTGTTAACCGCTTTTTTTAATTCTGGATAAGAAAATTGTTGTTCAAGAAAGTGCTTAAGACTACTATGGTCAGTTTTAATAATGAAGCAGATACTGAGTAAGTAGTGTCAAAATTTCTCCACTTCATGTAGGATAGCAAACATTTCTTTCTCATATGTGGATCTTCCCACATTTTTTCCTAATTTCTTTTACTATCAAATGCCAAGGGATGACATTACTACAGTAATACTGCCCCAATACCTATTCCTGAAGCATCACATTTGATTACAAATGGTTTGTAAAAATCTAGATTTGCCAAAGTTGGAGTAGTACACATTTCTTCTTTGAGATCCTCGAAGGCTTGAGTGGCTACTTTTGACCAATGAAAGGCATCCTTTTTTGTAATATTTTCAAGAGGAGTTGCAATTTTACCATATTTATGCACAAAATTGTAATAGTAGCTAGTGAGACCCAAAAAACCATGAAGTTTTTTTATGGTTTTAGGTAAGGGCCAATCTTGAATTACCTTTATCTTATTAGGGTCCACTTTAACACCTTCTTGAGAAACTATATGACCCAAGTACTCAACTTCTTGAACACCAAAAGAGCATTTAGAGCACTTGACAAACAATTTTTCCTTGTGTAGTATATGAAGCACCATTCCCACATGCAATAGATGATCCTTCCATGATTTACTATATATGAGTATTTCATCAAAGAAGACTAGGATCAAATTTATGAAGGAATGGATGAAACACATGGTTCATGAGACTTTGGAATGTGGATGGGGTATTAGTGAGACTGAGAGGCATGACCAGGAACCCATAGTGACCTTCATGAGTATGGAAAGCTATTTTGGTAATATCCTCTTCCCTAACTCTTATTTGGTGAAACCTACACCGCAAATCCAATTTTGTAAAAAAATTTACACCATGAAGTTCATCTAGTAGATCATCAATGATAGGTATAGAGAATTTATATTTTATTGTGATTTTTTTAAGGGGGAAAAAATCCAGAAAAATACGCCAAGAATTATCTTTGTGATGGGCCAAAACTACTAGTGAAGAATAGGGACTAGTGTTGTGATGGATGACTCCATGTTCTAATAGTTCTTGGACAATTTGCTCAATTTCTATTTTTGAGGTTGGGTATATTAATAAGGATGACCATTAGGTGGAAGACTTACTGGAACAAGGTATATGGCATGGTCATGTGATATTTTGGGAGGTAGTTCCTTTGGTTCTTGGAAGACCTTATCATAGTTGACCATGATATTTTGTAGATATTCTGATTTGATTTCTAGAGTATCTTTTGCTTTCATTTCCATACAATTAACTTGAGTGATGAATCCATAACTACCTTCTCTTAATATTTTTTCCATTCTATGCAAAATTACTATATTTTATGGAGGTATTAGAATTCCTTGGAGGCGAATGGTCTTCCCATTTTCTTTCCATTCAAAAAAGCATTACTTGCAGTTAAAATTGACTGTGGTTTACGTTTTTTCTAACCATGTGACTCCCAAGATAAATTTTGAATTCCCTAAATTCATAATAAAAAGTGGACCATGCCAAGTATAACTTCCAATTTGTAATAAAATTGAATATGTTCTACCTATACATTGAGAAATTCCCCTGTTTGCAGTTAGAACTTGAGATTTATCTTAGTTGGAAGAGTTGATGTGTAAGTTTAATTCCCTAGCAATATTTGTATCAATAAAGTTATGAGTACTTACCGAATCAATTAATATGGTTACCTTCCTTTATCGAATGAACCTTGATACCTTGATTGTATGGTGAGATGATAAACCCATAAGAGCATGTACTAAAATTACCATAGTATCTTCCTCAACTATGACCTCCTTGTGTTCAATTTGGTCTTCATCTATGGTATAGTCAGGTGTGTTGGTATCCTCTATTTATTCATCTTCCTTATCAACATATTCGATTTGAAAGTTCTATCATGGTACACATACCTGATATTTTTGGTGGTGATTATGACATTTATAGCAGAAATATCTTGATGGTTGATAATTTCTATGAAAGGAGTTGTGGTATTGAGGTCGACCATATGAATCACATAGTATAGATGTCCCCATTTGCACCTTCTTCTCAGCCAACTTGGAAATCCTTATACAAGCATCCAAAGAGGATGGATATTATAGGTCAACTTCGATTTGAATATTATCTTTCAACCCATTTCTAAAAGCCTGTATCACAACATCGGTTTGTAATTTTCTTGCATAGGACAACAAGCTAGTGAATTTTGAAATATATTCCATTACCGATCATGTTTGCTTAAGTGATAACAACCATAACATGTATGAATATGAGGATCCTTCATCAACTATTTTTAGAAAATATTTGGTGAAATCATCCTAGTATATGGTATTTCCCTTCTCACATTTTAGCCATACAAACCATTAATAAGCTTCAGTACTGAGTTTGGAGGAAGCAAAAGGAAGTTTTTCTGAATCTCGAATTCGGTGTAGGTCTAAATTGCCTTCCATTTTAGCTATCCAACCATGTGTATCATGACCCTCAAAGGTGGACATATCAATGCATGGAAAATTCATCCCATTTGGACCTTTTATTTGTTGGTAAACCTTGTCTCTATCTTGGTCCTCATTTTACCTCTATCTATGGAAGTGATTTTGAGTATGACCACTTTGTTGTTCATAAAATTCTTCATTGTCGATATCCTTAACATTCCCCTATCCATTGAAGTGATTTTTAGGACTACCATTATGACCTATTTGTTGTGCATAAAATTCTTCTCCATACTAATCCTCATTTTTCCAGTGTCTATGGGAGTGATTTGGAATAGGAAGGATTGGTTGGCTTTGTCTATCCATAAGTTGGGTCACCTTGATGGTCAGTTTGTTCATACTATCTAATAATATTTGTATGGTCGTGTTGGTGATATTAGGATTCCTTATTTCCTCATGTGTGAGCTTATCATGGGAAGAATTAGGAGACTAATTGGATGCCATAGTGTTAAGCAACATTTGACCAAGATTAAAACTATTAATTCATAGAGGAGAAGAATAATGTGTACCTTTGTTTCTAGGAGGTCTTCTTTGTGACTTGAAGATCCCTTCATTTGAGTTCTCTGAGTTGGTTAACCGGTTGTTTGGTCCTTTGGTCCACCTTTCGCTCATGCACTTGTCAAAAAGTCCTTTCTAACCAATTTTGCCTTTGAAATCTTAAACCAAAAAATTGGTTTATTTTTTGCTTCAACTATCGCTCCAACTATGACATAGAATGTGATTAATTGTTAGTGGCTAGTTTATTTTTCATTAATTGCATTTATTACTTTATTATACCTCAATATTCGTATGTGACTTGTCCAACACAACTCAATATACCCAAGACCAATTGACCTTGGAATTCAACATAATATAGCTAAGGATTCTTTGGCTAAGACCACCCTGGACCATATTATTACCCTATGCTAACCGGATACAACTAATGATTTAATGTTGTTAGAGTTACTATAGTAATTCTATATTATTACTTTATTTATGTTGTTAGGGTAGTTAGTTAACTACCTAGGTTAGTTACGCTATTGTTAGCGTATATAATATTGAGTCTATATTATTATTTTATTTTAGATCTAAGTTGTTGATTAGATCCTATGATTACGAGCTAATCTGGGCTCTACAATGTATTATTTATATTGGTTCTAATCAATGGAAAGATGTTCATTTTCTTCTACATGGCATTAGAGCCAGAAGTATGAGAGAGAGAGAGGATGTTACAATTTTTTTTTTGTAGAGCTAGTCTAAGGAAAAAAATTGCGCAACAGAAGCTTGCTGGAAAACGAAGTGAATTTTTTTTTTTTAAATTTTCCTTCCCAGCACCGCAGTACTGAGGCTACAGCACTCAATTTTTTTTTTTTGTGCACATTTTTTTGTGCATTCTGTTCCTTCCTTGGCATGCCCTCCCATGCATGTTTTTTTGCACGTGTCTCCCACCCCCCCTCGTGCTGCGTGACTCCCATGGACCACCACCCACCCCACGTCATGTGACATCATGGACCACCCCCATTCCCCCCCACACCACGTGACTTCCACCGCACGACATAGGTGACATCCAACAACTGCCAGCAGTGGAGACAGTAGCAGGCACCACCTTGCCACCGCCTACATCCAAGGCAATAGTAGGCACCACCCTGCTACTTCCTGTAGTCGCTGCCACCTACACCGCGTACAACAGAAGTAGCCATGACCACCTGTCGCTACCTGTAGCAGAGGTAGCCACGACCACCTACCACCGCTTGTAGTAGCGACAGCCATGGCCTGCTACCACTGCCAGCCACAGAGGAAGCCGTTGCCAGGCAGCCACGAGGGGGACGGGCTTCCGGGACCCTCCTCAAATAGGAGGGGGTCCATGATCCTTTTGGATCAACCCGCTAGTCCACCTGGTGGTGGACTGAGCGATAGGTCTCAGGGAACCCGTAGGTCACGGGTTCCAATCCCGCCCACACCCCCTCTTGATAAAAAGGTAAAAAAAATTTCTTCTAAAGTTTTTTTAATTATTTTTTTTAAAATTAAAATTATTTTTTTTTTTTTTAATTTATTTTTACATAGTTTTTAAACTATATAAATTAAATTTAATATATTTTTTTTAACTTTAAAACTATAAAATAATTATCAAAAACTTTTTTGAGAGAATTTTGTTTTTAAAGAGGGTATTTTTTTTCAAAAAAATCAAAGGGGAAAAGTGAGTAATTTTTTTAAAAGCAAATTTGGCATTATTGTAAAGGTGCATTTTCAGCTGCGCTCGACACCTAGTGGGTCATTCCCGTGGGCACTTTTATGTTGTAGGTTGCATTTTTTTCTATTTTGCACTACTTCATTAAAAGTTAAAAAACAAAAAAACAAATTCACTCCCTAAGTCCCCAAAATAATTAAAACCCATCTGTGCTATTTATTGCACTGCAACATTCGGTATTTGTGATACCTTTGGCCAACACTTATAGGTAAAGCTATCATGATTGCGCTATTATATCTACCACCTAATATAGCTGCCAAAATGATGTCTGAGCTTGTTCTCTATAAATCGTCAAGGAGAGATAAGTTTGCCATTTTGCATTTTTTACTCCATCCATTACCCTAATAGTTCTTGTGTTTAGGCGTAAATCTTGACGAAAGTTCTAGAATCCAAAGTTTTTAGGGGAAGTTACACCCCATGCATGAGGATTGCAGACTTTCTATGGTAGGTGCCATAAACAAGACTATTCCCTTTTAGTCACTGAGAGGGGGGTGAATCAGTGTGTTCCTTTTAAAATACTTCTAAAACAATTAGTCTTAAATCCAGCAGTAGATTAAAACTGATAAATGAAATACCAAGAAAGCATCACACATAACACAGCATTTTAACGAGGTTCACCAATGTGGCTACTCCTCAAAAATACTGCTTGGACTACCATCCAAATCCAGTCAATGTAAAGCTACAACTTTACATAATCCTTTACCAGCACCAACTAGAAGGAGCACCAACCCCTTAACTTTATCTGCTTCAACAGAATGGAGCACCAACTCCTATTTTACCAGTACCTACTGGAAAGAGGCACCAACCCCTTAATTTGCCAGAGCACCAACCTGGAAAGAGGCACCAACCCCTTAATTTGCCAAGCACCAACTGGACTTCAATATTGAATAAAAAATGTTTGACATATACCTTTGTTATTGCAAGACTCTAACTGGTCTACATCACCTTTGCAATCTCTGTGCACTATGCTCTCTCCTACGCAATCACTTCACACGATCTGTCTGACCTTGCTACGACCAGACTTTGCAATCAACTTTGCCCTTCACGCTTCTCTGCACACTCTGCTTTCTCTGCACACACGCTTCGCACACTCTGTGTCATTTCACATTATGCTCTCTGCTCAACACAAAATTCACTTTCACAAACACTATGCTCGCATTCGCACTTTATCTTAACACCCCAATTTTTTCAAACTCGAAGTACCCTTGCTTTTATAGAAGAAGTTTTAGGAACAAACCCTAAAAGAAGGTCGTTTGAGAAACCCTAGAATTTTTCAGCTGCCAAACCCTAAAATCCGTCAGCCCAGATTTAACTTTGTCGGCCTCAAACACTTCTTCCACCTTCGTCACTTTCCTGTAGCTTATTGCCGCGAAATAGTAACATGTCGGCCCTTTTAATTTAATTTAATATTTTAATTTAAATTTTAAATAAAATAAAATTTAAACTAAATATTTAAAATTAAATATCTTCATCATCGGGGCATCTTTTTCAACGAAACAAAGAGCCAACTTGGGTTTTAAGAAAAACCCATTTCAAATCTATTATCCATGGTTTTAAATAAAACTTTTTATTTTGACTGCCTTGGTTTTCACAAAAAACCTTTAAAATTTAAACTAAATATTTAAAATTAAATATCTTTATCACCGGGGCATCTTTTTCAACGAAACGAAGAGCCAACTTGGGTTTTAAGAAAAACCCATTTCAAATCTGTTATCCATGGTTTTAAATAAAACTTTTTATTCTGACTGCCTTGGTTTTCATAAAAAACCTTTCTGTTTCTTGACATCTCAGGTTCTGAAGACTTCTTCTTCTCATTCTGAATTATGTTTTCTGTTTCTGTGCATCTATCATTTAAGGACTCATGATCTAACTAACTTCTAAACTTTATCCCTGCATCTGAGTGACTTCTAAACTGCCTGTCCATTGCATCATTAGATCTAACTGACTGTATTGACAACAATGACAATCCTCCTGCAACACCTTGCTCAACACTGAACTCCTATCCATTGTACTTTGGCTGCACCTTGCTATTCAATAAACTCTTGTCCATTGCATCAATAAATCTGTCTGACTGTGTTGACAACAATGACAATACTATTTGCTGCACTTTGCTCAACAATCTCCCCCTTTGGAATTGTTGGCAACACGTGCAATTTTCCTGTAAATCTTCTCCCCCTTTGACAATAATACCAAAGGGCTACTACAGACTCCCCCTGAGTCTATGCACAATATTCTTAGACACAAATTATTACAATTAGCAAATATTCCAAGCATGAACAAGAAGAAAAACAAGTACACAAATGCTCCCCCCGAGTCCAAGACCACTTCATTTCACTGATTGACAACATCATGATAAGCATAATAGGCATCAATAAAATCAACAATGTGAATAGCGAGCAATAACCAGATGAATGACACCATCACCGTCAACTTCACCAATATAACATGTGTAAGAACATGACTGAACCACTGTCTTCTGTGCAACTACCCTCTGTTGCTTTGCAAACTCAAACTTGTCCACTGTTAGTGAAGGCATACAATAATCTTATATAGCCAACTTTTTGTTCTGCAATGCCAAAAACATCTGCATACAACTTCACCATGCATCTTGGATATATTCTCAACAAGCTTGAACCCAATGACAGCCACTTTCAACTCTGTGCAAGTACCAAACACTGTACCACAGCACAACCAACATTTTTTCTCAACCAATTAGGGCTTTGGCAACAATGCTTATAGACAAGGTTTAACCAACGTCATTCAACTCAAGATTAACCTTGAAGCATTCAACCAATCACTACATGAAAATGAAACTAGTAGACATCCTTTTCCTTCCAATTAACAATATAGCCACCAACATAAATCACCAAGGCAAAGAATAACTTGCTCAAATCAAACTCAATGGAGTAAGTCCAAATCATGTATCAAGAAAAGCATTAACTTGATCAAAACAACCACTATGAAAGCAACTCAACTATTCATCACCAGGCTGGAAATCATCTGGCTGCTCAAAAAAACATTTTCTTCAATCTTCCCATTCAACATGTTGATTTCACTTTTGTCAACAGAATTGACAAGTGACTCACATCTGTACCAATTTTTGTCCAGCACTGCAATTTTACTGCCAAATCTTACTTTCAACTATGCATGTCGAAGAAGACATTTTGTCAAACACTTTATGGCCAACCGTAGTGCACCTTACTCAGCCTCAAGCTTCTTATCCTTGGAATGGAATTAAATCAATAGTTAAAACAAAATTGTCTGTGAATTAAATATATTCACCAAGGTGTCATGAAAGATCTGGCAATCTTCACATCAAAGAGTAAAAACAAATACATGCTACTCGAAACACACATACACAACTAGGGCAAGCATTATTTCGTTGAGAAAATTATCTGGACTATTATGATTCGTAATTTTGAACAGTGGTATTAAGAATCATCAACAGTACAACAGTGACATATCTCAAAACTACCAATGGTGACAGCTCTCAAATTAAACACCACACTTCACGGCATTTCCACAAACCATTATATAAACTGAAAAACACACTTTAACAACTATACAACATTAACCTGATTGCTTACCTTTCATCCTCAGATACCTAGACAAATACATATGAGCATTAAAATAAAACTTTAATATTACTCCTCCTGAGGATGTGTCACCTGGAGTTGCTTAGAGCAATGGCAGAGTAGCCTCCTTCAGTCCAAGGAGACACAATTTCCTTTCTTCTGTCTTTCTCCAGACTTTCCTAAACTTGGGCTTGGGTTTTTCAACAACATCCCTATTTTGCTCCTGTTTGTGAACTTGAACATTTCTCTTGTGGGGTTGTCTCTTGTGCATTCTTGATGGATGATTATTTTCTTTTATTTTATGCACATGATATGTTCCTTGTCGGTGTTGTCCTCTTTGTGTCTGATGAAATCTAGGGTTTTGCCTTAGATTAGATATAGAAGTGCTTAGACAGAACCTTGCTATGTGCCCTTGACCGTTGCATTTAAAACATTGCACATGTTTTATTCCCTATCTGTATTGCATTCTATGTGTATGATGAAATCTATGGTATTGCCTTAGATTGGATACAGAAGTGCTTGAACAAAACTTTGCTATGTGCCCATGGCCATTACATTTAAAACATTGCATAGGGTGTTCACTCAAAAAAATAGAAGTATTTTTATCAGCATAACTCTTTGATCTATTGTTCAGTCCACAATAAATTGCCTTGTGACCAAAGTGGTTGCATTTAGAACAATAGCCATAAAAAGAATTATTATTAAAAGAGTGAGAGTGAGAGAACCTCTTTTGCTGTGGTTGCTTTGTTGTAGATCTTCTTTGATATTTTCTTCCTTTTGAGGATTCAGCTTCAGACTTTTCTTGTTTCAATCCTTCAACCGAGGACTTCTTCTTCTCTGCATATTTGGAGGATGAAGGTTGTTCAGCTTCATATCCAAGACCAAACTTAGCTGTGGAGCTTCTTTGTTGATTTATCATTGTATCTAGTAACTCTGTGCTCTTCTCAAATTTGAGATTTATATTGGCCTCTTTTAGTTGTTTCTTCAATGAAACAATCTCTTCTTTTTGTTGGCAGCATACAGTCTCTTTCTCATTGATCTGAGACCTAAGAATATCTTCAATCCTTTTGTTCTGTTCTACTTACAGCTTTAGATCAACAATAACCTGTTTATATTCCTCTTCAATTGTGTTGTATACATCATTCTTATTATCTAGCTGTGTCTTCAAGGCTTCTTCTGATTTCTTGGCCTTTTGAACTTATAGGAAGAGATCTTCAATCTCATCCTCATATTCTTCTAATTTCTTAGACAGTATTTTGTTCTTTTTCTTTTCTATTCTCCACTCTTCAAGAGCAGATATCAACTCTCCTTCAAAATCTACTTCAGCCTCAAGATTTTCATCACAAACTTCAAGATTCACTTCTTCTACCTTTTTCGATTCAAATTTCTCTTCTACAGGAACCGAAACTGACTGGGATGCATTTTTGGATGAGGATCTATTCTTCTTAGCCATTGTGTACTAATCCAAGATCAACCCTGACTGATTTAGCCAAAATTGGGAACTTGGCTCTGATACCAATTGTTGTAATCACAATGACACTGAGAGGGGGGGTGAATCAGTGTGTTCCTTTTAAAATACTTCTAAAACAATTAGTCTTAAATCCAGCAGCAGATTAAAACTGATAAATGAAATACCAAGAAAGCATCACACATAACACATCATTTTAACGAGGTTCACCAATGTGGCTATTCCTCAAAAATACTGCTTGGACTACCATCCAAATCCAGTCAATGTAAACCTACAACTTTACATAATCCTTTACCAGCACCAACTGGAAGGAGCACCAACCCCTTAACTTTATCTGCTTCAACAGAATGGAGCACCAACTCCTATTTTACCAACACCTACTGGAAAGAAGTACCAACCCCTTAATTTTCCATCACCAACTGGAAAATTTGTTTACCATCACCAACTGGAAAGAGACACCAACCCCTTAATTTGCCAGCACCAACTGGAATTCAATATTGAATAAAAAATGTTTGACATATACCTTTGTTATTGTAAGACTCTAACTGGTCTACATCACCTTTGCAATCTCTGTGCACTCTGCTCTCTCTTGCGCAATCACTTCACACAGTCTGCTGCACTGCTACAGCCAGACTTTGCAATCAACTTTGCCCTTCGCGCTTCTCTGCACACTCTGCTTTCTCTGCACACACGCTTCGCACACTCTGTGTCATTTCACATTCTGCTCTCTGCTCAACACAAACTTCACTTTCACAAACACTATGCTTGCATTCGAACTTTATCTTAACACCCCATATTTTTCAAACTCAAAGTACCCTTGCTTTTATAGAAGAAGTTTTAGGAACAAACCCTAAAAGAACGTCGGTTGAGAAACCCTAGAATTTGTCAACTGCAAAACCCTAAAATATGTCGGCCCAGATTTAACTTTATCGGCCTCAAACACTTATTCCACCTTCGTCACTTTCCTATAGCTTATTGCCGCGAAATAGTAACATGTCGGCCCTTTTAATTTAATTTAATATTTTAATTTAAATTTTAAATAAAATAAAATTTAAACTAAATATTTAAAATTAAATATCTTCATCATCGGGGCATCTTTTTCAACAAAACGAAGAGCCAACTTGGGTTTTAAGAAAAACCCATTTCAAATATGCTATCCATGGTTTTAAATAAAAATTTTTATTTTGACTACCTTGGTTTTCACAAAAAACCTTTAAAATTTAAACTAAATATTTAAAATTAAATATCTTTATCACCGGGGCATCTTTTTCAACGAAACGAAGAGCCAACTTGGGTTTTAAGAAAAACCCATTTCAAATCTGTTATCCATGGTTTTAAATAAAACTTTTTATTCTGACTACCTTGGTTTTCACAAAAAACCTTTTCGCTTCTTGACATCTCAGGTTCTGAAGACTTCTTCTTCTCATTCTGAATTATGTTTTCTGTTTCTGTGCATCTATCATTTAAGGACTCATGATATGACTAACTTCTAAACTTTATCCCTGCATATGAGTGACTTCTAAACTGCCTGTCCATTGCATCATTAGATCTAACTGACTGTATTGACAAAAATGACAATCCTCCTGCAACACCTTGCTCAACACTGAACTCCTATCCATTGTACTTTGGCTGCACCTTGTTGTTCAATAAACTCTTGTCCATTGCATCAATAAATCTGTCTGACTGTGTTGACAACAATGACAATACTATTTGTTGCACTTTGCTCAACACTACCACCTAATATAGTTGCCAAAATGATGTCTGAGCTTGTTCTCTATAAATCGTCAAGGAGAGATAAGTTTGCCATTTTGCATTTTTTACTCCATCCATTACCCTAATAGTTCTTGTGTTTAGGCGTAAATCTTGATGAAAGTTCTAGAATCCAAAGTTTTTAGGGGAAGTTACACCCCATGCATGAGGATTGCAGACTTTCTATGGTAGGTGCCATAAACAATACTATTCTCTTTTAGTACTGCTTAAGTACCACCTATCGTATGATCTCTAAAAATTACCTATAGTTTCCCTCACATAAGGGCATGTGATTTTTTTTATCTTTCTAAATACCTATAGTTTCCCTCACATAAGGTCAGGTATTTTGAATGGTATAATGGCCTAGAAAAAGGCATATCGAAAGGGGGACCAATTGGTGTTATAAGGAACGTTCACTATGTCTGCAAAATTAATGACTGATTCTCATCAGTTGTTGAAAGGTCCTAATTACACACCATGGAAAAACAAGATGAAGGTCATCCTAGCAATGGATGACTTATGGGATGTTGTATCTGGAGCAACAAAAAGACCTTCATCTGCTGTTGGTGCTATAGCTCCATATACTACTCAAAAAGAATTTGACAAGAAAGACAACAAAGCAAAAGTGCTCATTTTGCTTGATGTGTTTGATGAAGTTCAACCCCATATTACTGAATGTGAAAATAGTAAAGAGGCATGGGATGCCCTTAATACTATATATGAAGGAAAGAATGATTCCACTATTCTATTTATTCAATCTCAATTACATAGTCTAAGCATGAAACAGGGAGATACAATTGAATTTTTTCTTTGCAGAGTGTCTAAATTGAAATCAAAGTTGAATTATTTAGGAGAACCAGTTGATGACAAGCTCTTTACCTCAATTGTATTGATAGCTTTACCTGATTATTATCAGGTGTTGATCACTTCCCTTCAGGTATCACAAAATAAATTTACTTTTGTAGAATTGGTTAATATGATTCAAGAGGAGGAGGCACTCCAACTACAACGAGATGAT
The DNA here is from genome assembly GCA_028583015.1 of Wollemia nobilis. NCBI lineage: Eukaryota > Viridiplantae > Streptophyta > Pinopsida > Araucariales > Araucariaceae > Wollemia > Wollemia nobilis. Next base: position 4,800,434 of record JAQPPZ010016710.1, on the reverse strand, counting down.
TCTTCTAACACTGCCCTCTACATCAACAGGAAAGAGAAGAACCAGAAGAAGGGTAATTTTTAAAAGGGAGGGAATTCACAAAAGGATTCAAAAGGGAAACAAACTCAACAACCTCAACATAAAAAGAGATATTGCAAGATCTATGACAAAGAAGGTCATGATACAAATAGATGTTGGCATAAGAATAAACAATCAAACAAGAAAGGGCAAAAAAAACCACAAAAGAATAAACAACAAGTGAATGTTGTTGTTGAAGAATCTGACATAGATTCTGAGAGAGCCCACAAAGTTCTCATGACTGCCATAGTGTCCAAACAGATGGATCCTATATGGTATGTTGATTCTGGAGCCAGTAAGCACATGACTGGTGATAAATCATGGTTTGAGTATTTTGATGCCAAAGAGGGCAAACCTGTCACTATTATTGATGATAAAACCTACAAGTTTCAGGTAGAAGGTACTTGTTGAGTGGTGTTTTCACCCAATTGTGAAAGCACACTCTCCGATAGGATCTGAGTCCTAAAATCCTCTGCTTGCAAAGAAGGTAACTTCTCCAAGGTTCCTGTTATGCTGATTCTTTGTCTACCAATGATGTTATTCAAGTGAAATGCTAGGAATACCTTAGGGTTTGCAAGTGGATGTTAACAAGGGGCACTGGGGTTTATATAATTTGAATTTACAGTGGACTCAAAGTGAATAATTGTACTTTAATCTTGGATTTTGATGGATTTTCAGTTATTTATTTGGATACAGTAATTAAACTGCAGAAAATGAAGCAAGGGTTTGAACAATAAAGAAAAGTAAATGAAAGAGAAACTAAACTACAGTCAGAATGCTGCCATCAATTCGATGAAACCGAAGATAATGAGGTTTTATGCATGCAACCTAACCTAATGAACCCGCAAACTCGCACAATCCAAATAAGCTAGGTGCGGGCTTCTAAGGTTTCTACTGTAATTCCGGATTCAGGCATTCGCATGAAGCAACCAAGAGCACTTGCATTAAACTTCACCTAAAAGCCTTATAAATCTGAAATGAATGATATAACATTAAATCATGCATACAAAAAATGACTCCTTCTTTCTCATCAATTAGATGCCAACTCTCTGTATTTTGTATTAAATGATATGTCAATTACATTCAAAGAATGTTCCAGGCATAAATATTCCAGGAACAAAAAAAGAAGGAAATTGCCCAAGTGCAGGCCCAGAATAGCATGAAGCTCTTGTCTCTGCAACTCTGCAATCGGCAATTTCCAACCCCTCTTTCAATCTGCACTTCTGGCTTTATACTAACGGAAATGGCTCTTCGATTCTCCCTGTGTCGCTTTGTTTCATCTTCCTGCATGTGACCCTTCAACTTCCCTTTCTTTTCGTTGTATTTATTCCATGTTTAACGAAACGCCTAAAATCCTCCGTTGCATGTAACGCTTCTGCAGACCTGACACCTACATGCCACGTGTCACACTCTCTCTATGCCTTCTATAACGCCACTCTACGCAAATCACGACAAAAACTGCATGCTGCCTGTTCACCTTCCTGGCCGCGAAAACGTGACATGTCACGAAATCGCGACACTCTTCCCGGCCGTACGTCTTCGACAACATCTTGTCGTGATATCGCGACCATTTTTGCTTTTGAGCCTTCTTGCCACAAACTGTAGTGAAATCGCTACCATCTCTTCGTCGGGCTTCCTTCTCACAAAGCTATAGCGAAATTGCTACCATCTCTCCATCGGGCTTCCTTCTCACTTTCTGTAGCGATATCGCTACCATTTTCTTTCGGACCTCTTTGGCAACTTTACGTCGCGATATCACGACCATTATCACTCTCTTGCCTTCTTTCAACAAACCGTCGTGATATCGCTACCGCTTTTGCCCTCCGTACGTTCTTGCCGAAACCTGTCGCGATATCGCTACCATTTTCTCTTTCCGTACGCTTTGCCGAAACACGTCGTGATATCGCGACCATTTTCTCTTCCGTACACTTTGCCAAAACACGTCACGAAATCGTGACACTTTTCATCATCCGTACGCTTTGCCAAAACACGTCACGAAATCGCGACACTTTTCATTCTTTTCCAATGGCATGTCACGATTTCGCGACACCTTTTCTTTTCTTCTCAGCGACATGTCGCGATTTCGCGACAACTTTCAATTTTTCTTTTCTTTCTCCTCTTCGGCAGCGATGGAGCTACATGTCGCGATTTCGCGACAACTTTCCTATTTTCGGCAATGATGGCGCGACAAGTCGCGATTTCGCGACATGTCGCGATTTCGTGACACTTTCAACACTTAGGCATTTTTTTCCTCTTTTCTTCAATTTTAGCATCTGGGTCACCGAGATTCTTCTCTGCAAGCCTGCAAAAAGGTGGGTCCCCAATTTTGGGGTGTGTTGTGGATCAACCACAACAAATGGCGACTCTGCTGTCAAATGCTCTTGAGCATTTTAGTAAGAACCCAACCTGAAACATATCACAAACTCGCAAACATATGTTAGCACATAAGCAAAATAACAAATGCCCAAAGATCAGAAGTACATGAATCATCAGAATCATCAAGTATTAGCTAAGTGTGTGCAATGTGTTTTCATTCCCTATCGTTTGAAATTGATCAACATTCCATTATCAGTTTTGCATGAATGCATATGTGGGATGGTGAATGATTTGTGTACCCTAATGAATGTGCAAGGAGATTTTGCTTTCATAAAAGGCATGGTCCTTCTTCTATTATTATGTACAAGCATTCAAGATTGCCAAACCCTCTTAGGATCCACTAATTCATTACCTTATTGTATCCCAAAGTTGGTTACGAGTCTCTACCATCTAGAACCCATGTGCAAGTGAATGTGAAATCAGAACTTTGGGGAATCAGACTCCCAACCAACCGAGATGAGAGTTTAACCCTATCCTTACTATTCTGATTTAGAGTTCATTACCTCACTTTAAGCAAAATAATTAAACCAGTTATGGAAGAAATGGTCATGCTAGTCTAACCCTCTAGACAATCAGTGGTCTTGTTTTTTAGGCAAGACATGATGCCATGCATGGGCATATCTAACCCCACAATCCAAAACTTATCTTCATTTCTTTGGACCTTGGGGATGACTACCCATCCTTTGCAGAGGACAAGTAGTACGATCCTTACAATCCAATATAAAGATGAGATGGGAAAAATTTATTTATTTTTTTTTTTTTTTTTTTTTTTTACTTCTTGGACCTTGGGGATGACTACCCATCCTGGCTAGGGACATGTAGTACGATCCTTACAATCCAAACTTTAGATGAGAAATATTAATTTTGTTGCTTAGACCTTGGGGATGACTACCCATCCTTTGCAGAGGACAAGTAGTACGATCCTTACAATCCAAGATTTATTATGAAATGAGACATAGGAGCTTTGGGGAATCAGATTCTCAACCTAAGCGAGATGAGAATTTATGCCCTATCCTTACTACTCCATGTAGGTCAAACCAAAGCTTTGGGGAATTGGATCCTCAACCTAAGTTCGATGAGGATTTAACCCTATCCTTACTACTCTGATTTTAGGCTTTAAGCTTAATGGAAGTGGTCAAAACCACTGTTTTAAGGATCATGTTGCATAATAGGATAGACATGAATAACTTCTTTCGCCCAACCTTTTCCTCCAAGTTAGGTTTTGATCATTTTGCTCAAGATCCTTTTTAATGTATGAGACGTGCTTGGTTCTAGATATCTTAAGACTCAGTTTCCAACCTTAGGATTTACTTACATATATGTTATAACACAACCCTAAGAGGATTTGACATACTTTAATGGCTTGTACCTAAGATGCATATGTAACTAAGATGAGATGTATGTAAGGTGAGATGGAACATGAATGCATTATTTCTTGAATTACAAATGGAATGAATTGTCATGCAAAGCTGATTCTTTCATGCATCACAAAATCAAACAATATAACTTAAAATGTTTTATGTTACTTGTGGAGCTTTTACAAGATAATTCCAATATTTCATATTCTCCTAACCTTAAGCATAAGTTGACATCTCAATTTTTTATTCTTTATTTATTTATTTATTTATTTTTTATTTTTTTTTTTTTTATTTTTTTATCAAAATTAACACACATGTCAATTGAAATCAAATCCATAACCAAAATCCTAGCTAGACTAACAATCCTAAACAATAAAAACAAAATCTGAAAATCCCCCACCAAAACCAAAAGAATAATATCAAAGTCTCACAACCTAAGGGCTAAAATAATGCTTCAAAATCTGCCCATTAACCGGTAGCATGAAATCTCTCCCTTCTAAGGTTTTTAGCCTGAAGGTATTCTTCCCGAGAATCTCTGAAATCTGATATGGGCCTAACCAAAGACAATCAAACTTTTGATGATTCCCTTTTTCCTCATGTCTTTTGTCCCATAGTAATACCAAATCTGAAATTCTGAATGATTTAACTTTGGCCCTTCTGTCAAACCATCTCTTGATAACTTCCTGGTGTTTATTCATGTGATTCATGGCCTCTTCTCTCTTTTCATCAAGGTGCAACAACTGGCTCAACTTGGCTTCAACTTGATCATCTGTCCCCAAGTACTCTTGTATGAAATGTAAGGTCTGCAACTTCAAATTTGCTGGAAATATCGGGTCTTGCCCATAGACCAAATGATAGGGAGTATTCCCTATGGACTCTTTCACTCTGGTCCTATCTGCCCAAAGGGCAAACTTTAGTTGGCTGTGCCAGTCCCACGGGTTCTTTTCCAGCAACTTCTTAATAGTATTCAACAAATTCTTATTTGAAGACTCGGCCAACCCATTTCCTTGAGGATAGTAATTGGATGCAAACTTTAAGCTCACTTTGTTATCATATGCCCAATCTGCAAATTGTGTAGAAATAAAAGCTTTACCATTGTCATCGACAATAGAGTCGGGCATTCCAAATCTTGTTATAATTTGATCCTCAAGAAATTTAATCACAACATCTGTGGTGGCATGTTTAGTAGGAATCGCTTCTGTCCACCTTGTATAGTAGTCTGTAGTTGTCAAAATGAATTTATGAGAATCAGAAGAATTTGGGTTAATAACCCCGATGAAATCTAGTCCCCACTTGTGCAAATGGTCTCATTTCAACTACGAGGTTGCAACGGCATGGCTGCATTTCTCTCTCTATTTGCAGCCACTTGATAGATATGACAAGATCGTACATGGGTATGCGCATCCTTGAAAATATGTGGCCAGTAGTATCCTGCTCTCAGGATTTGATGTGTTGTAGCATTGGCTGCACCATGACCAGTTCCATGTTTCCCATGAAATTCCTGCAACACCCTGGCAGCTTCTTCTTTGTTCAAGCACCTCAGGTAGATACCTTCATGATTCTTCCTGTAAAGCACACCAGATTTTATCAGATAATTGACAGATTTAAGCCTTAAGGCTCTTCTCTGTGTTGAATTCAGATTAGAAGGACACTTACCAGTCAATAAAAATTGCACAATATCAACATACCAGTCATCCTTAGCCATGTATTCTGTATTTGAGCATTGACCTGTTATTTGCGGATTATTTTCTGCGATCGCCTTCGCCAGTCCCTGTCCTCGAACTAGTTTCATTGGTTGGATTTCGAGATCAAATTCTTGGATGGTTGAAATCCATTTTCCTCTCTTCTCACCTAGTTCATTCTGTAAAAACATGGTCTTGACAGCAGAATCGGGCACGATGGCGATAATTCTGCTATGCACGATGTAGTGCCTAAATTTTTTCACAGTTTTAAAAAGTGCGTACATTTGCTTATCAAGGATTGAATACCTTAATTGAGCGTCTTTCAGGGGGGCACTTAAAAATGCAATGGGTTTTTCGGCACTATCCTCACCTTTTTGGGTTAAGACACTCGCAAAGGAGTGTTATGATGCAAAAGCATAAATATAAAAAGGCTTGGAGTAGTCTGGGCTTATAAGGACAGGGGCTCTGGAAATGGCATCTTTGATATTCTGGAAAGCCACTCTACTTTCCTCGTTCCATTTTACATCCACATCTTTCTTGAGCATCTGGTTCAGAGGTTTGGCTATCTCGGCAAAGCTAGAGATAAACTTCCTCACAAAATTGACTTGCCCAAAGAAAGATCTCAGTTCTTTTTTATTGCTCGGGAGAGGTAGGTTTTGGATAGCTTGTATCCTTTCTGGGTCGATGGATATGCCCTCTTTTGAAATGATGTGACCCAACAATTTCCCTTCTGTCACTCCGAAAATGCACTTTTTGGGATTTAAGGAAATTCCATGTTCTCTACATCTTTGAAGCACTTTCTTCAAATCTTTAACATGATCCTCTCTCTTCTTCGAGAAAACTGGGATATCATCCACATACACGATGATGCATTTGCCTATTAGCCCTTTGAATGCGTAATCCATGGCGCGTTGAAAAGTTGCACCAGCATTTAACAATCCGAACGACATTCTCTTATATGCAAATGTCCCCCACTTGGTAGTGAAGGTTGTTTTCATCCTGTCATCTGGATGTATAAGAATTTGGTTGTACCCCGAATATCCATCGAGAAAGGACATCATTTCAGATCCATTTACCATTTGCAGAATTTCATCGATTGATGGTAATGGATAATTATCTTTTTGAGAGGCTTTATTAAGATTTCGAAAATCTATGCACAACCTAATCTCTCCACTCTTTTTTCTTACTGGAACGAGGTTGGCCACCCAGGTTGAGTGCCTAACAGGAAAAATGATTTTCGCTTCCAATAATATTTTAACCTCCTTTTCGATCAAAGGCTCCAATAGCGGGTTAACAACTCGTTGTCTTTGCCTAAAAGGCTTGGAGTCTGGCTTCAAAGGGATGGTATGTGTGATAATGTTCTGGTTGTAAGTCTTCAGCTCATTGTAGTTCCAAGCAATACAATCTATGTAATGCTTCAATGCCTGTATTATATTGCTCCTTTCTTCCTCTGTACATGCCTTTGCTATGTACACCTCCTTTGGATTGTCTGCACTCCCTAGATTAATTGAATCGCATGCATCTTTGGGGAGTGGGACTCTTTTTCTTTTCTTGTTCTTGCATTCCATGTCGAACATATTTTCTAATGAAACCACGTCTTTAGGAATTTTGTTGGATTGATACGCAGTTTCACTTTCTTCTGTTTCATCCTGCCACCTTTGTTCCTCATCAATCACCTGATTTTCAAAAATACCCGAGTTTGTGACAAACTTGAAGATGTGACTGTCACTTTCAAAAACCTGGAAATTCTTTACATTATCAGGTATTGATGGACAAGGAACCAGCTCAATGGAAAAATTTTTACATATTTTTATATCCACCGGGTTTAACATGCCCGCGACGACTGCAAGAGAGTCTGCTATTCGATTTCCTCTCCTAGAAATAAGGGCTATGTTGAATGCATCAAACTCCTCCATGAGGTCCATAACCCTAGTTCTATAAAGGCTCAGTCTTCTGTCGTGGCATGTATATTGTCCTTTGATTTGCTTGACAACCAACTCAGAATCTCCCAAAACCTTCAAGCATTTAACATGTTTGCTCAATGCTAGACGTAAACCATAGATCAATGCTTCGTATTCTGCCACATTGTTTGTGCAAGGAAATTGCAGTCTGTAGGCAGCCAATAATGGTTTACCTCCTGGACCAGTGAGCTCGACTCCAGCTCCTGCTCCCTGTCTAGACTTTGATCCATCAAACTTGAGCAACCACGTGTAATCCTTTTCCTCAGAAGAACCACCATGACACACTTCTTCTTTAAGCTCGTCAGCAACTTTCTCAACATCAAGTGCATAGACCCCTAGGTCTGGCTCAGAAAACTGAACCTCATTCGGCTTGTTGAAATCCGTTATAATCTCCTTAAGCCTCGGTTCATTTTCCACTCTGATTTGGTTTGCAATGCCCTTCCATGGCAGCCACATATGTGAGCAGTCTGTTGAAAAATAACCATTCAGAGTTTTCATCCAGTCTCTCGCAAGTAACATTCCATACCTACTTGGGATGTTAACCACCAAAATGTCTACAACCTTTTGGACCCTGGGTTCAGAATTTAATTGAATCTTGACATCATATAAGGTCCCTACTACATTTACCTCTGAACGGTCCAATTGCAAGACCGTGCATTTGGATGAAACCGGTTGTAGACCCAGCATTTGACATATCTTCGTAGGCATGAGGTTGCTCGTGGCTCCTGTGTCCACCAAACAGTTATGCAAGTTCTTACCCACAATTCTCAGAGTCAATAAGAATGGCGGGACATCCCTTCTCTCCTTTCGCAAAATTAGATGGGATTCAGCTCTTTTTTCCTTCCACTTTGGATCAGGTGAGTTCAAAGCCTTGATCAAAGCCTCCTTTTGGCCAGGTAATCTAGCTGCGTCCAATAACGAAATGCTAGATTTGGACTTCTTCATATCCTCCACTACGTCATAATTTGGTTTCTCTAATTTGATTGTCTTACGGATGTCATTAGACATTTCTTTTCCGAGTGGAGGAGGGAGGATTATTATTTGCCTTAGTGTCTGGAGGAAGAATAGAATTATTTGGAGGTGTTGATGAGGTTTGAGGGGCTTTAGATTTACTCCTCAAATGGTACCCATGAGTCCCCTTTCTGAAATCTCGAAAAGCTTGCACCTCCTGTTCCAAAATTTCGTCTTCTTCCTCCTCGCTCTCACCCTCTTGGTGATATATTGTTTCCATCACCATAATATTTTCATCTTGATGATACGATGGATCCTCATTTGATACCAGTTCCAAATCATCAACTTGTGCTTGAAGACAATGAGTGTATCTAGCAATCTCAGGACAATTCCTCTCGTTGTGTTCTTTTGTGTTATGCAACCTGCACCCCCTTTCCCATGCCAAATCTGAAAGATTCAAAAGAGAATTGGATTGGCTAGGGCCTGCAGAAGCATCTAATTGATTAGCAATGGGAGCAGGAACTCCCCCATTGTTTGGCTTGGTGTTCCAGTGCCTCCCTCTATTGTTAAAATTCTGATTTGGGTGAGGGGCATGGGACTCATACTTCTGTTGTTGAACCCTGTCATTGCTTAGTTTATGCACTAGTTTCTTGAGCTCCTCGACTTCTGAATAAACATCTTTTGGTGGAATCATATTGTTGTTAACCCCCATTGGATTCGCATAATTAATGGGGTCTTGATTCCACATTTGGGTCGGGTTCTGAGGAATTTGATTCCCATATGGATTGATACCTTGAATCGGGATTGGATTCGAAAAAGGAACTATGGCTTGAGGATTGACTTGACTAGTTTCCTGCGTAGTTGATTGATTGTTTTGCAAAAATGCGAGGAACAGGTGGAATGGCTGTGATTGGTTGGATTGGAATGGGTGCATATGCGGGTGCTTTGGTGGATACGGCTGCTGATATGGGAAGGCATTCATACTTGGCATTTGTGGTGCCATGAGTTGATTTTCCTGGGGAGCTTGACCATATGGAGCACACTGTCCCATCATAGGCATCTGGGTAAACCCGTAGCCTTGCGGTGTCAATTGCTGCTCAATAGTCATGGCTTCATTATAGGCCAAAGCCAGCGTGGTGACCTGAGGATTACGCCTTGCAAACAAGGCTGTCATGGGGTCCAATGCCCCAAAATATATCTACAAAGCCACTGCGGGATCGATGGCAAAATGTCTAATTGCTCTATTATAGTTCTTTTGGAATCTCTGATTAAACATTCGGATTGGTTCCCCTTGGCCCCGTTTGCATGTAATAAACTGATTGTAAATAGTTGCGGGATCTAAGGGTGATCTAAATTGATTGACAAAGGCATTTTCCATTTGTGTCCAAGAGGTGATTGAACCAGTTGGCAAGCATATATACCATTCATATGCTATTGGATCCAAGCTCATGGGGAAAAGTCTGCAGGCTACATCTTCATGCTGAACTTGCAGCCTAATTAAAACATCCCTATAGGCTTGGATATGTTCTTCTACTGTTCTTAGGCCATCTGGTTTGTATTTGGGCAGAAATATTTCAATGTTCTTGGGGATTTCATGGATATCCCCAGCAATGTTCAAAGGAGTATTGTTGGCTCCATACCAAGGAGCTGCTGGAGCTTGAGCCATCTGACTCAGAATTGATGAAGACAAACCTACAATAGCAGTAGAAATATTACTGACTATAGGCACACTAGGGGCAACAGATATTACTGGCGTAGGTCCACTCGATGTTCCTGGAGAAAATAGGTCTTTTGCGGTTGGTGAACTTACGACTTGCTTGGTTTTATTCTTGGGAGTGCCAGTAAGGTCATGAAAAATGGTTTCTCCGGTTGTTTGAGACCTGGTTGCAATACGGCATGGTGGGTCCAGCCTGCCTGAGGAAACCCTCGGCTATTTCGAAGAAAACCTGCAATAAAAACAAAAATAGTGTTGCAGTTTAGCCGTAAATGATTTCAAAATTAAATCAAAAACAAAATATTCAGATATGAAAATCAAAATAGAATAAACCAATTCGGGCCCTCCTTCTAGCGCCAATCTGTTGAGTGGTGTTTTCACCCAATTGTGAAAGCACACTCTCCGGTAGGATATGAGTCCTAAAATCCTCTGCTTGCAAAGAAGGTAACTTCTCCAAGGTTCTGTTATCCTGATTCTTTGTCTACCAATGATGTTATTCAAATGAAATGCTAGGAATACCTTAGGGTTTGCAAGTGGATGTTAACAAGGGGCACTGGGGTTTATATAATTTGAATTTACAGTGGACTCAAAGTGAATAATTGTACTTTAATCTTGGATTTTGATGGATTTTCAGTTATTTATTTGGATACAGTAATTAAACTGTAGAAAATGAAGCAAGGGTTTGAACAATAAAGAAAAGTAAATGAAAGAGAAACTAAACTACAGTCAGAATGCTGCCATCAATTCGATGAAACCGAAGATAATGAGGTTTTATGCATGCAACCTAACCTAATGAACCTGCAAACTCGCACAATCCAAATAAGCTAGGTGCGGGCTTCTAAGGTTTCTACTGTAATTCCAGATTTAGGCATTCGCATGAAGCAACCAAGAGCACTTGCATTAAACTTCACCTAAAAGCCTTATAAATCTGAAATGAATGATATAACATTAAATCATGCATACAAAAAATGACTCCTTCTTTCTCATCAATTAGATGCCAACTCTCTGTATTTTGTATTAAATGATATGTCAATTACATTCAAAGAATGTTCCAGGCATAAATATTCCAGAACAAAAAAGAAGGAAATTGCCCAAGTGCAGGCCCAGAATAGCATGAAGCTCTTGTCTCTGCAACTCTGCAATCGGCAATTTCCAACCCCTCTTTCAATCTGCACTTCTGGCTTTATACTAACGGAAACGGCTCTTCGATTCTCCCTATGTCGCTTTGTTTCATCTTCCTGCATGTGACCCTTCAACTTCCCTTTCTTTTCCTTGTCTTTATTCCATGTTTCACTCGAGATGCCTATGAAATCCTCCGTTGCATGTAACGCTTTTGCAGACCTGACACCTGCATTCCACGTGTCACACTCTCTCTGCGCCTTCTGTAATGCCTTCTGTGCAAATCACGACAAAAATTGCATGCAGCTTTGTTCACCTTCCTGGCCGCGAAAATGTGACATGTCGCGAAATCGCGACATGTCGCGATATCGCTACGCTTTCCTCGTTCGTACGCCCTCGACGGCTTCTTGTCGCGATATCGCGACCTTTTTCACCTTCGAGCCTTCTTGCCGCTGCGATATCGCTACCATTTCTCCTTCGGGCCTTCCTTCTCACAAGGTAGCGAAATCGCTACCATCTCTCTGTCGGGCTTCCTTCTCGCAGCTGTCGCGATATCGCGACCATTTTCTTTCGGACCTCTTTGGCAACTTTACGTCGTGATATCACGACCATTATCACTCTCTTGCCTTCTTTCAACAACCTGTCGCGATATCGCGACCATTTTCCCCTTCGGACCTTCTTGCCGCAAACTATCGCGATATCGCTACCGCTTTCTCCTTCCGTACGCTTCCCCGAAACACGTCGCGATATCGCGACCATTTTCTCCTTCCGTACACTTTGCCAAAACACGTCACGGAAATCGTGACCATTTTCTTCATCCGTACGCTTCGCCAAAACACGTCACGAAATCGCGACCATTTTCATCATCTTTTCCAACGGCATGTCGCGATTTCGCGACACCTTTTCTTTTCTTCTCAGCGACATGTCGCGATTTCGCGACAACTTTCAATTTTTCTTTCCTCTCCTCTTCGGCAGCGATGGAGCTACATGTCATGATTTCGCGACAACTTTCCTATTTTCAGCAGCGATGGCGCGACAAGTCACGATTTCGCGACACTTTCAACACTTAGGCATTTTTTTCTTCTTTTCTTCAATTTTAGCATCTGGGTCACCGAGATTCTTCTCTGCAAGCTTGCAAAAAGGTGGGTCCCCAATTTTGGGGTGTGTTGTGGATCAACCACAACAGTACTATTTTAGTCACTCTTACCAGGAGGGGTAAGAACATTGCAACTACTTCATATAAGCATGGCTTATTTTCCTTAGATGCTATCTCTACTCCACATGTAGCCATGATAGTCTCTAAAAAGGTAGCAACTTCCCTATGGCACAAGAGATATGGACATTTGAGTTCTGGTTACTTACTTGAGTTAAGTAAGTATGAAATGGTAAAGGGTCTTCCTTCCATTTCTACCACTTTACCAGTTTACTCTGACTGCTTGGCAAGCAAGCAACATAGAGTGCCTTTTGAAAAGAGCTCTACAAAAGCTAAGAAATCTCTGGAGTTGGTTCACATCGATCTGTGTAGTCCCTTCACTCCCAACATTTTTGGGGGTAAGAGTTATTTTCAATTATTCATGGATGATTACTCATGAAATATGTGGGTATTATTTCTTCAACTGAAATCTGAAGCATTTGTCTTTTTTTAGCAATTCAAGAAATCTGTTGAAAAGGATTCAGGGACTTCTATCAAGACCCTCGGCTCAAATTGAGGGGGGAGTTCACCTCTAAATAATTCTCTAAGTTCTTGCAAGAAAATGGGATCACATGACAATTAACTACTACTTATACTCCTCAGTAAAATGGAGTTGCTGAAAGGAGGAATCGTTCCATCATGGAAATGGTTCGTTGCATGCTCATAGGATCTAGTCTTGAGCAACTATATTGGGTAGTTGTCACCATAGTAGTATATCTATTGAATAGGGCACCCAAAAAGGGCCTAAAAGGAATGACTCCACAGGAAGCATGGAGCGGTAGGAAACCCTCCATTTCTCATCTACTCATTTTTGGATGTAAAGCTTTCATTCACATACCAAAAGAGAAAAGGAAGAAGCTAGATGAGAAGATGTTGAAGTGTATTCTTCTTTGCTATGATGAGCACTCTAAGGGTTATCGTTTTATTTATCCCTTGACCAAGAAGATACACATTAGTAGAGATGTAGTTTTTTATGAGGCTTTCACATCAGAAAACACATCAGATGTATACCTAGACCTTGTGGAAACTAAGGTTGATAAATCTCCTTCATCAAAGGTTGGAGGTTCTTCTTCATATTCTTAAACACCTTAGAAGAAAAATCCAAAGTGGTATACAAATACAATCAAATAATCTAAGCTATCCACTCCACCAGATTTGACATTGGATAGGCCTCGTACTCGCAGCATGGCTCAATAGGAGAAAGCTACAACAAAGAATATTGGGGTTGATAATCTGTGTCAATATTTTGAAGAACTTTTTGTAGATCTAGAGAGAGATACATAAGATATGGATATTGATAATGATAAGGTGTTTATGTCTTCAATAGATGATCTTGAACCTACATCAGTGCAAGATGCTCTAGGTGAGCCTTAGTGGAAGGTCGCTATGGATGCAGAGTATAAGTCTTTGATGAAAAACAAAACATGGAAGCTTGTCGATCTACCACAAGGAAAGAATCCCATTGGCTGCAAATAGGTGTATAAAGTCAAGTACAAAGTAGATGGGACAATTGATAAGCATAAGGCCCATCTTGTTACAAAGGGCTATGCTCAAAAGGAAGGCATTGACTATGAGGAAACTTTTGCACCTACTACTCGGATGACCATAATTCGAGTTATTTGTGCTATGGCAGCATAGTTTGGATGGAAAGTTCACCAGATGGATGTCAAAAGTGCTTTTTTGAATGGTGATCTCTAAGAAGAAGTCTACATGACTTAGCCAGAAGGATTTGAAGTGGAAGGCCAACAGCAGAAAGTTTGCAAATTTGTCAAATCCTTATATGACCTGAAACAAGCTCCTCGAGCTTGGTATATAAAAATGGACAATCACCTTTTGAAGCATGGATTTAAGAGATGTTCGTCAGATGCAAACCTCTATTTCAAGAAACAAGGTTCTGAGATAGTGTTGCTTGTACTCTATGTTGATGATCTGCTCATTACAGGGAGTTCAAAAACTATGATCTCTACTATCAAAAGAGACTTGTGTCAATATTTTGAGATGTCAAATCTTAGACTTCTCCATTATTGTCTTGGTCTAGAAGTCAGCTAGAAGGAGCACTACATCAAAGTGTCTCAGAAAAAATATGCCAAGACATTGTTGGAAAAATATCGCATGACTGATTGCAAGCCAATGGCAACTTCGATGGAGATAGGAATTCAGTTATCACGATATGATGATTCACCTCAGGTAGATGGTACTCTCTATCGATAGTTGATTGGGAGTCTCATATATCTGACTAATACTAGGCCAGATATCATATTTGCTGTCAACTATATTTTGAGGTTCATGCAAGAGCTTAAAACCACTTATTGGAAAGTAGCAAAGCGTGTTCTTCACTATGTCCATGGTACTATGGAATATGGCCTAGAATACAAGAAGAACAACAAATTCTTCTTGCAAGGATACACGGACTCCGACTATGCCGAGTCATATGATGATCGCAAGTCAACTTCAGGATATATTTTTCATCTTGGATCTGGTCCTGTCTCTTGGTACAACAAGAAGCAATAGGTAGTTTTTCTTTCATCAACAGAGGTAGAATATCACATCGCACGTGAAGCTATGTGTGAAGTGATATGGTTACGTTGCATTCTGAAAAATATGGGTCATCCATAAAAATCTCCAATTTACTTGTTTTGCGACAACAAGGGTGTTTTGAATCTTGTTAAGAATATAGTACATCATGAGAAAACCAAGCACATTGACACACAATGTCACTTCATTCGAGACAAAGTTCCAAAGCATCGAATTTAGCTTCAGTACATTCCCACCGATGCTCAAGTTGCAGATATTTTCACTAAGGCACTTGCACGTGTTAAATTTGAATTATTTTGCAGCTCACTCTGTATTGCCAAATGATGTAATCAGGGGGGGATGTTAGTACAAACTAGTAGTTCTTCAATTACATAAATAATGTAATAAGGGGGGATGTTAGAGTTACTATAGTAATTCTATATTATTACTTTATTTATGTTGTTAGGGTAGTTAGTTAACTACCTAGGTTAGTTATGCTATTGTTAGCGTATATAATATTGAGTCTATATTATTATTTTATTTTAGATCTAAGTTGTTGATTAGATCCTATGATTACAAGCTAATCTGAGCTCTATAATGTATTATTTATATTGGTTCTAATCAATGGAAATATGTTCATTTTCTTCTACAAATGTGACACCCAAAATATTTCTGACTTGACTAACACCATGATGACTAGACTAATGACCAACACCCAAAGTGATCTGACCGGACCAACACAACTAAGACTAGAATGATGGACCAACACATGATTACTAGATCAACGAACCAACACATGATGACTAGACCAACGTTATAACTGACTCTTTTGACACCATAAGTGATGTGATAGGAGACAATAAGGGGACATGATAACTAGTCTAGGAAACATCATGGACACATGATAGAAGAGGAACACAACAACTAGGTGATATAGAGGACACAAAAATATGCTTCACAACCTAGAACATGATGGAATCAGGGGACACGAAAGGATGCTATAACAACCTAGGATCCTTAGATACCACAATATGACCAACAATCAAAGTGATGAAGCTAATGCATGAGTGGGGAAACTAAGTAGAATGACCAGACTCACTATTAAATAGATGTAGACCACATATTTTAAATGTTGCATTTGTCCACCCCACACTAAATGTGGGATAATTACCCTTGCTTTTGATGCGTTTTCGTTATGCACATCATTAATTCTCAATGAATTTGTCAATCCAGGACAGTGTACAAGGCTATTTGCGGAAGGAGTGAACAGGGCTATAACTTAGGTCATTTGGGAGCAACAGGTCTTATTGGTGAAACCGATTGTGTGGGGGATTTAGGAAATTTTTATCTCTAAATTGCATAAATTGAACTTTAATCTAATTGTAGGAATGGAAACTAATTACTAACTGCAGAAATGAAATCCTAGTTACAATTACATAATGAAATCTAATTATGTTGCAAAAATAACTCCCTAGTTACAATTGTAGAATTAGAAATCTAATTATGATTGTAGAAAGGAAGTCTATTTACTTTTGCAGTAATGGAAACCTGATTATAACATGGAAATTAAGTCCTGTCAATGCTCTATAATAGAAGGTTGTCAATATTCTGTGCAGGGGTTGACAACAAAACACAAAATGCAATAAATTGCAAAAAATAGTAAATTTTGGAAATGACAATCTACAGTAATTTGAAAGCTTGCTAAAAATGGAGATTACAACCAAACCTATCATTAATCACAATATCATCCTAATCATGAAATAAACTAAGATTGCAAATATTGTTAGTTGTTTACAAGGAAATGAAATGACAAGTTTTACAACTTATTCTGCTGTAGCAAAATCAGAATAAAAACCTATTGTTAGTCCTCCTCCTAGGTCTGGAAGTGGCCAACCTCCTTGTCCAGAAGAAGGTATGAGTCTTTCTATCTCTCTAGATCTTACTCACACTCATTCACAACAACATGAATAGAAAAAGTAGTGCACTTTATTGATTCAAGAACATAATTACAGATATTGTTGCTAAAAACCCTGTTAGAGGACTATAACAGTCACTTTTCTTATTATTATACTTCTTGCTTATTTTCCCCTACTATCTTAGCTCAACCTGGATGAGAGCTATCTATTTATAGATATCCTAAAATCTATTTACAAACTAAGAATATCTCATTCCTATCTTACAGATCTATTCCTATTATGTTGCAACATTTCTTGGGTTTATCCTAGAAGAGGATCAAAATTGATCTTTTCCATGAATGGTGGCTTTGGATGGCAAGGACGAAAAAGTCAGATGGGAGATATTTTACTTTAACCTTTTCAACCTTCTTTCCCTTTTTCCATCGTCAAAAATCAGTCAAAAAGTCAAAAAGTGCTTTCTATTCTCATTTCAAAGATAAGTGGCTCATTTCGAAGAGACTGTATTTCTCATTTCGAAGATGTCCACTCATTCCAAAGAGACTGTATTTCTCATTCTGAAGATGTCTTCTCATTTTGAAGATCTTTAGAATGAAAAACTGTGTGCTCTTCAAGTGATTTCATCTGCATTTCTCAGGTGGGTTAGCTCTCAAGATCAGATTGCAATAGCCTTCATCTCTCTCCATGTGTGAATTCCATGCCTTGCCATTCATTGGCAGCTGGCTGGAATTTACATTGGAAAACCAGTTTTTGCTACATAGTAACAATTTTCTTGCACTATTTGCTAGATTTAGATAAATAAATGCTTGAAACACATCAAAACAAAACTAGTGAAGTGCTGCTATCAACCTAAGCATACTTCTCATTTAGCAAGTCATGACAAAGTAACATAAAACTATGCAAAAACTATAAAAATTAGAATATAGTATTTCTAACACATTGATCATGCAAAAATTTAATACACAACATATTAAATCAACTTAACTAGCATATCATATTAAACACAAGAGTTTTTAGGTAGTTTCAATGTTCAAAACATGCTATGATTGAGGCATTTCCAGGCCTCATCATTTCCCCCCAACTTATATTAATGCATGTCCTCATGCATTCTGTTGGGCTATAGAATCACATATATCCATATTCAAATTCCATGATCTGTAGAACAATTTGGTGCCTATATAATATCCCATGTTCTCCTGAAGGTTTCTAAGCCATTCTTCAAACTGATCATCAGGTTGAGAATCTTCTTCAAAATAGAAGGGAACTGGAGAAATGATGGTTGGAGGCCTAAATATGAGACCTATCCAGTGATGTTGCATGATTTCAATAAGTTGTATCACTCCTTCTACCCTTCTTCTGGACCATTCTAGGTTAATGGGGGAGATAGGTTCCCTTTTTCATAAAGAAATGGAAAGTTCTGCCCATCTGTTTCTGCAAAATGATAATGCTGGAACAAAACTGTCATTACAGAAATTCTAGAATTTGGTCACACAGTCCCTCAAATTGCTCAAGTACATCCTTTTTACATCTTCCCTGTTCATCATGGTGAAATGTTGTCTGGTGATAAGTGGATGATTTGGCTGAACTGCTCTGACTAACAATTCAACTCTTAATTCAATTTCTTTATTTTTTCTTTTCTCCTGGTCCCAAGTAAAACTGATTTTGTAAAGTGGACATGAATGCTCTCAATTGAACATCTCCTATGTAAATTTGAGGGTGAAAATCTACCTCTTCTGGAATAAAGAAGTTGTGTAAAAATAATTCACATAAGAGATTTTTTTGTTCTACAGGGTTGTCAAAATAGGCTTCTAAGAAATCTACAGTTGTGTCTAATTTGTATGGGAGACCCGAGCTAATCCTCATGACCTACCATCTGAGATATTTCTCCTTCAGAATGAGACTGTAAAATATAGCCAGCCATTTGAATTGGACCAAAAACTCAACAATCTGACATAAATTAGTCACTTTTTCATTCAATGCCTTGATTTCTATTTCTTTTGCTTCTAACTGTTTACCTTCCAATTTAAAATTTTCAACTTTAGTGGCAAGTTTTTCATATCTGATCACCCAACTAGCTATGTCTGTATTATATTGCTCTAGGGATATAGTATTGGGTGGTCTAACTACAGGTGGAAATATGGGTAGCAGATCTACCTGAACCCCTTTTTCTGCTACTTCCACTGGTTGGTCATCTGATAATAATTCTACTTGTATCCCTTTTTCTGCTATTTCCACTGGTTGGTCATCAGACAACAATTCTACTTGTACCCCCTTATCCTCTACTTTTATTGAAGGTATAACAATTTTAAATACAGAAATCTCATTTGAAGGAGTACTTACTTGAACAATTGCATGTTGTTGTTTAAACTGCTCTTGTGCTGGTGTTTCCTGCTGTGACTCATCTCCAATATTATTTTCTATGCTTTTTATCAATTCTGGAGCATCTTCAGAATGAGAAGGCAATGCTTCAAAATGGAAGGGCACTTCTTCATAATGAAAGGGTGCTACTTCATAATGAGCACCTATGTCTTTAGTCAAAGTTTTAGACGCCTCAATCAAAGTAAAAGAGTCATCTGCCCTAGATAATCCCATAAGTAACTGAGCCAAATTATCCTCATCAATAGATACAGTTGGTTGTTCTTCAGATCGTGACAACCTCTTCCTCAATTCTGCCACTTCTTGTTGTAATTTTGCAATCTTCTTTTCTTTTTTTTTTTTTTTTTCTTTTCTTTTTTTTTTTTCCCCCTTTTGATTCAGAATATGATGCAGACAAATCATCTGTAGTTGGTTGCTCAACAACTATCTCATCTTCTACTTTAGCTGTCTTCTCTTGTTCAGGAGGTTCCATGAAACTATCTATGATTGCATCCACATCTTCTGTGGCTTGTTGAACTGTAGCAACTTCAAAATTGTCTTGCCCAGTCTCTTCCTCAATCATTTGTTTAGGGAATTTTGAAAAATCTTCAGGGGCTGGTTGCACTTCTGTAACATCCAAACTGCCTTGTCCACCTTCTTCTTCTATCACCTGTTCTTCTATTTCTCTCAAGTGGAGTCTTGTAGACCTCCTAGTTCCTACTGCAATTTTTTTCTTCTTGCCCTAGTTTTTGGTGACAGCAGGGGCTATGGGGACAGTTTCAGATTTTGGTGGGAGTGCTTCTATTTCCCTTGTTGTCTCTTCCCCTATTTTTCTGGTCACTTCACTCCCTATTGGGTGATAGATGACAAGTAACATCTTAACAAAAACGAACTTTCTTCTATTTTTCTTTTCAATGCGTCTTTTCTTTTGTTTTTTTTTTGGTTGGATTTTTTTTTGTTCTCCTCTACAATAGCATCTATGATCACTATATTTTTCCCCTCTTATCATTGGTAGCATCTATTTTTTCTTCCTCCTCATCCTCTCTTCCAAAAACTACATCATTCAGATTAGAATAAAACCTATCAAAGCTTCTAGGGTTCTTAAATGTTTTCTTTTTATACCTTGGTCCTTTTCCTTTTGTTTTTCATTTTTCAACTCTTTGCAATGGGAAGTTTCCTAACTTCTTTTTGCTACCATGCTTAGTGTTCAAACTTTTGAAATGATGCCTCGATAAAAGTACATATTGCCCTTCATAGTTAAAAATTTTATTACCCATGTGGCCACTTCATTCCAGGGTTCTTGTAGGTAGCCTTTTTACCCCTTCATGGTTTGTGTATTAATTATTCGATCCCTATCATTTTCTTCCAAAATTGATTAACTACATTTGTCATTGTATTTTTCCATTCTAGAAATTTGAAGACCCTCTAATGGAAGCTAAGTAATTTGACTTAAAACTTTAGGGTTCCTTAATTTCATGTCTTAATGTGTTTGTCATTTCTAAATTTGAGTGAACATTTCCAAATCTTCAGAGGACCCATTAAATTTGTTCAAAAATGGCATAAGCCATCCATCTTCAAAAATTTGTAGCACTTCTAGATTTTCTTGAAGGTGGGTGGTATCTGTTGGTTCCATATTTTTTTTGGCATTCTCATTTCAAAGATTAGGTAGAAACCAATATTCTCCTTCTCAAAACATGTTTTAAGTATGCCAACTCTTATGGATACCTTTTATGCTAATGGTTAATTGTTATATACTACATACCAATCATTTACAATGAAGAAATGTAAGAAATATATACCTGATTAAAACAAGTTAATGCAAGTTTTGAAGAATGACTGCTTCTGTTGATGTTCTGCTAAGATTTTCTGCAATATTTCAAAACAAGTGCAGTTGGTGAAATTGTACAATGATGATTCAGAAATTTTCAAGGTTATGCATGCCAGAAAACTGGTTTTCATGCATACCAACTCAGTAGTGCCTTAGGAAAGGTTTTCACTATTGAGCTATTCATTTTTCTCTCTCTTTTTTTCTTGTTTTTTTTTTTTTACCTCTCCTTTTCTCTCTGTTTTTTTTTTTTTTTATTCTGATTATGCCCGTGAAGGAATTCATGATTTCCCTGAAATCATGCCCATGAAGGAATTCACAATCAGAATTTATTCATCTTTTTTTTTTCTGCTTTTTCTAATTTTTTTTTTTTTTTGCTTTTCTTGAAATCCATGATCATGCTGATTTTATTGAAGTGGAAGAGGGAATCTCTTCCACCTATTGTGCATCCAAATTTTCAAGCTATTGCAAGAATTCCTCTTTAGTCAGAGGTGTATGGTACACCTTGAGGCGATGTCCATTCACTACCAACTTTCTCCGTGACCCATCAATAGGAGATAGACGAGCTGCTCCATTGTCAAATACCTCTTCAATCTGGTAAGGTCCAAGCCATCTAGTTCTCAGCTTTCTAGGGAAGTCCTCATAGCGAGAATCAAATAGCAAAGCCCAATCTCCTTGCTAAAATTTCCTCTTTTGAATGTGACTGTCATGCCACAACTTCCTCTGCTCTTGAATTACTTTAGTTTGGTGCAGAGCATCCAACCGAAGTTCATCCAATGCATTCAGCTGCAGAATCCTGTCCATTTGTGCCTATGACAATTCAATCCCAATTTCCAATGTTGTGTGCAATGTTAGTAGCTCAAATTCAATAGGTAGGAGGGGATTTTTACCAAAAACTAGTTCATAAGGTGTGAATCCAATAGTGGATTTCCAAGTAGTATTGTAAGCCCAAACTACTTTAGGTAATTTATCTAGCCAGTTTCTCCTATGAAAAGCTACTATTTTTGTCAAGATTCGTTCTAGTTCCCTGTTTGTTACCTCAACCTGGCCATTTGCTTGTGGGTGGTAAGGTGATGATTTCCTATGTTTGATTTCATATAATTCTGTAAAAGCCTCAATGACTTTAGATGCAAATTGGGGTCCTTGGTCTATGGTGATAGACCGTGGAGCTCCAAATCTCTGAAAAATATGAGTATACAAGAAATTGATGACCTTCTCTTCATGAGCATGTTTGAAAGCATGCACCTCTACCCACTTTGTCAGGTAATTAGTGCATACTAGAATATGCACCTTTCCTTGAGAAGGTGGATCAATAGGTCCTACAAAATCAAGCCCCCACCTCTCAAATGGCTCTAAAACCAATTGAGGTTGTAGTGGCATTTCATTTGTATGAGTGGGTTTCCCCATTCTTTGGCATGCATCACAATGCCTGATGTACTTTTTCACATCCTTGTGAAGAGATGGCCAATAATATCCTATCCCTAAAATTTTTCTAATTGTGCTTTTTACAGAATAGTGTCCACCTAAGGGTTCATCATGACAAGCCCTAAGGATATCATATACCTCATCCTTTCGGATGCACCTACGTAACACATGGTCAGGACTACACTTAAAAAGTATACCCTTAATCCACTCAAAGGAAGAACTTTGTTTGATCAATTGTTTTTTTTTGTTTTGAAGTGAAATGTGGAGGAACTTTCCCTGTGACCAAATAATTGGCTATATCTGCAAACCAAGGTGATTGGACAGATATAGCAAATAATTTTTCATCAAGAAAAGTGTCCTCAACTAATTCCCCTTCCTCTGTTTTCTGCAACCTAGACAAGAAATCTGCTACAACATTAGCTTTTCCTTGTTTGTTGATTATTGTGATATCAAATTCTTGCAGCAATAGTAACCAATGAATAATTCTTGCACTTACCATAGGCTTATTCATCAAATACTTAATGGTTGTGTGATATGTGTGAATGAATATTTGATAACTTGTGATGTAATGCCTGAATTTGTTGATGGCATAAATTACTGCCAAGAATTCCTTCTTAGTTGTGGTATAATTTTTCTCAGCTCTTATCAAATTCTTGCTAATGTAGTAGATGGCATAGTGTTCACCATTGTCAATTTGTCCTAATGCTGCTCCAATTGCAGTATTGGAAGCATCAGCCTGTATGTGAAATGGTAATGTCCAATTAGGTCCTCTTAACATAGGTGGAGTTACTAATTTCTCTTTCAGAGCTTCAAATGATTCCTGACACCTTGCAGTCTAGGAGAATTCAAAATCTTTAGTCAATAGGGCAAACATGGGATTGGCTATTGTGCTAAAGCTGGGAATAAACCTATGGTAAAAACCAATGTGTCCTAGGAAGCTTCTGACATCAGTCTAAGTTTTAGGAGGAAGAAGATTCTTGATAATTTCCACCTTCTTTGGATCAACCTGGATCCCTTGAAGAGAGATGTGATGACCAAGAACTATTCCTTCCTCCATCATCATAAAACATTTGTCTGGATTCAAGGATAACTGGTATGTTTCACAGCGAGTTAAAACTCTATCAAGGTTTTCTAATGTAAAGTCAAAATTTTGTCCACATACTGTGAAATCATCCATGTATATCTCAACACTGTTGGTAGTCAGATAAAAAAAATTGCTAAGACCGCTCACTGAAATGTTGTTGGGGCATTACACAAACCAAAAGGTAAAACCCTATAGGCAAATGTTCCCCATGGACAAGTAAAGGTTGTTTTCTCTTGATCTTCAGGTGCAACCTGAATTTGATTATACCCACTAAATCCATCAAGAAAACAAAAGTATTTCTTTCCAGCAAGGGTATCTAACACCTGATCTATGAAAGGTAATGGAAAATGGTCTTTGTATGTCACTTTGTTCAGCTCTCTATAGTCTACACATACTCTCATTTTTCCATTTTTCTTAGGAACTATAACCAATGGAGAGACCCACTGGCTATCAAAAATTGGGTAAATGAATCCTACCTCCAGAAGTTTTTCAATTTCTTCCTTTACAATATCCCTCAAGGCAGGATTCAGTCTTCTCTGGGGTTGTCTTACTGGCTTGACTTCTTTAGTATAAATCTTGTGGGTGCATATATCAGGGTGAATCCCTGACATATCTTTGTAGTCCCAAGCAAAAGCATGAACATGCTTCTACAAAATAGTTATCAAATTTTCTTCCTCTTCCCTAGTAAGCCAGCTGTTAATGTTCAAAAATTTGCCTAGCTAGACTTCTATTTGTTTTGTATTTGGAAGGACTGAATTCACTTCTTCATACTTGGTGATTAGGGAGTTAAGAGGGCAATGATGAGATGGGAGGAAATAAGAAGTTTCTGTTTCATTGATTTCTAATGGAAGCATATCTTGTATGGAACAGTGAGAAGGGAAAATTAGGTGATGGTGCCACCCATGTGGTAGTGAAATAGATGTTTCCTATGATAGTACAGATGGCTCACCTTCAAAATTTTGGTTCTCCTCATTCCCTAACAACTGATGGATATTTACTGCTTCCTCTTCTAACCCTTGTTCATGTAGAACATTCATTAGGATAGTTTCATTCTCTAAAGTTTCTGTGTCATGGAGGTCTTCTATGTGTTCCCTTACTACCAAGGTGGCTAGTGTGGAAATAACCTCTTCTGGTTCTTCATATGAGTCAGGAAACCATAACTGACCTAAAAAATTGTTGGAGGGTCTTGTAGGAGGATACAAAGAGATTTGTTTTAGATCAATACCATTTGAAATGGTCATTTTTCCAGATCTGTAGTCTATGAAGGCTGTTGCAGTTGCAAGCCAAGGTCTTCCCAGAATGATGGGATATCCATGTGCTAAATTTCTTGGCTGTAAAACCAAAAAATTTATAGGGAATTCCCAAGAAGAGACTTCTATAGGGACATCTTCAATGATACCTTCAGGTTTTGCAACTGACCTATCAACCATTTCTAAAACTATAAATGTGGGACTGAGATGTTTGAGCTGTAATTGTTCCATTATATCCTTGGTCATGACATTTATTGCAGCTCCTAGATCTACTAAGACATTTGATATTGGTACTGAGCCTATGGTAACTATGATAACTGGACTCCCTGGGTCACTATACTTTGGAGGTACTAGTTTTTCGAACAAGAGATCAGCTATCTTTCCTTCAACCTGAACAGTCTTGGGAAATGCTTTCTTTTTTCTTCCTGCTCTTCTAATGCACAAATCTCGGATAGTACTTTTAATCACTGGTATATCCTTAATGGCTTGCAATAAGGGCAATGATATAGTTAACTTTCTAAGTTCCTTGACCAGGTCTGACTCAAAATTTTCTATTGTGGTATTGAATCTTTCAGGATATGGAATTATCCTTGATGAAGGTAATTGTTCTGCCTGTGGTTCTATTTTTTCTTCTTCTTTCTCTGTTGTTGGTTTAACTCTAACTAGTTCCAAAGGTTCTTGCTTTTCATTTTCCTTGATTTTAGTTGAAACAGGTTTAGGTACAACTTTTCCTGAATGAAGTTGGATGTTACTACAATCAAGAACATTTATTTCAGCATTTTCTTCAGCTTCAGCCACATAGACAAGGGATGCCTATCTCATGTTGTTTGGATTAGTGATTGGTTGAGCTGGAAGTTGAGGTTGTTTCACCTATTTTTTTTATTGTGGTTGGTTCTATTTTTCTTGAAAATTTTGATTAGGTGCAGGCAGCAAATGCTGAGTTTGACCTTGATTTCTTTGCTGCCTTGGATAGGACTGGTATTGCTAACTCCACTGTGGTTGATTTTGCATCCAATGTGGATTAGTCTAATTCTAATTCCAGGGTGGGTTGTTTTGATTCCATGATGGGTTATTATGATTCTAATTCCAGGCTAGATTACTCCAACTTGTTTGTGGCCATTCTTGGGAATTTGTCCATTGAGAATAATTCCAAGGATGTTGGGGTGGTTCTGATTGTCCCCAAGGCATAGTCCAAGGATTATGCCCCCAATTTGTAGGAAAATGAGGGGGATTTTGGTACTAAGAGAAATTTCCCCCTATTTTGGTCCAACATAGTTGAGTTCCTCAGTCTGACTCTCTAACACAGTTTTGAGTTGTGGTAGCAGGTGGCATTTATCAGTCAAATGCTTCTTCGAACAGATACTACAAATGGCTGAGATAGACATTTTATTCAAAGGACACTCCTACAAAGCATGTTTATTTCTACATCTTGGGCAATAAATTGCCAAAGGTTCTATGGTTTTTGCTTTTGCAGATATTTCTCCCAAAGTTGTGTTCAATTGCACCAGAATATCAATTTTAAAATTTGCAAGTTCCTCTATTAGGTCCTTCACATCAGTGCCATTTGTACTCTTTTTTCTTCTTCCCTGCTTAGTGTGAGAGTAATTCCTGTAGATATCCATAATTTCCTCAATTCTGAGAGTATTTACATCCCCTTTTCCCATCAAATCCAATACTTCTCTGGATTCATCTTGTAATCCTCTCAAAAATATGGTTTTGCATAACTCGGGTTCTACAAGTCCACATCTCCTTTGAACAAAGGAGAACCTATCAAGATAGTCTTCTAATGTTTCATCATCTTCCTACTTAATCCTGAATAACTCATCTTTCCTATTCCTTACATGACAATACTCCTGATATTTGTCTAAAAACACAGTTTCCATTTGATCCCAGGTTCGGATGGAATTTGGCTCTAAGCTCATGAACCAGCGTAATGTTGTGTCCTTGAGTGTTGAGGGAAAAACCTTAAGTTTTTTATTGTCATTTACATAGTCATAGGTTTGACACACTACTTTGAATTCAAACAAAAATTGATCAGGATCTTCGGATACAACACCTCGAAAGGTTGGAAGTACTGAAGGTGAAATGGTTTTCATGGGGGAGTTTTGTGTTGGATTCAAATGGATAGGATATTCAAATGTTCTGGAAGGTTGGGGCATATCCTGATCATTTCCTTCATTATGGACATAGCCATGTTGGCCATCCCCATCTAGATTGCCTCTCTCTGCCATAGTTTCCTTTTCCTTGGGAATAGTTAAACCTATCCAAATTTCACTCTTAAGAGGTCCAGAATCCTTTGTTGATGATGAGTTTGATGATTTTTCTTTCTTAGGATGTTCTAATGATGATGAAACCGGTGATTTTTGTTTCAATTTTTTTAGTAGTTCAAACACAGGTGATTCACCCCTTAGGCATGAAGATCTTCTTAATGGAACAAGCCAGGGATCCTTTTGAGTAATTCTACCTTTTTCATCCCTAGGCTTACTCATTCATGTTTACTATTGAATGACATAAATTATAGGTCAATAGTTGTTACTTTAACCAGCTGTTATATTCAGATTTTATCCTAAATTTTCATAGCTCAGTCTAATTAACAACTATTGGACTGTTGTCACCTTCTAGCAACACTATTCCCTGGCAACGACGCCAAAATGATGCATTTTCATTATGCACATCATTAATTCTCAATGAATTTGTCAATCCAGGGCAGTGTACAAGGCTATTTGCGGAAGGAGTGAACAGGGCTATAACTTAGGTCATTTGGGAGCAACATGTCTTATTGGTGAAACCGATTGTGTGGGGGATTTAGGACATTTTTATCTCTAAATTGCATAAATTGAACTTTAATATAATTGTAGGAATGGAAACTAATTACTAACTGCATAAATGAAATCCTAGTTACAATTACATAATGAAATCTAATTATGTTGCAGAAATAACTCCCTAGTTACAGTTGCAGAATTAGAAATCTAATTATGATTGCAGAAAGGAAGTCTATTTACTTTTGCAGTAATGGAAACCTGATTATAACATGGAAATTAAGTCCTGTCAATGCTCTATAACAGAAGGTTGTCAATATTCTATGCAAGGGTTGACAGCAAAACACAAAATGCAATAAATTGCAAAAAATAGTAAATTTTGGAAATGACAATCTACAGTAATTTGAAAGCTTGTTGAAAATGGAGATTACAACCAAACCTATCATTAATCACAAGATCATCCTAATCATGAAATAAACTAATATTGCAAATACTGTTAGTTGTTTACAAGGAAATGAAATGACAAGTTTTACAACTTATTCTGCTGCAACAAAATTAGAATAAAAACCTGCTGTTAGTCCTCCTCCTAGGTCTGGAAGTGGCCAGCCTCCTTGTCCAAAAGAAGGTATGAGTATTTCTCTCTCTCTAGATATTACTCACACTCATTCACAACAACATGAATAGAAAAAATAGTGCACTTTATTGATTCAAGAACATAATTACAGTATTGTTGCTAAAAACCCTATTACAGGACTGTAACAGTCACTTTTCTACTATTTTCTTATTATTATACTTCTTGCTTATTTTCCCCTACTCTTCTTAGCTCAACTTGGATGGGAGCTATCTATTTATAGATATCCTAAAATCTATTTACAAACTAAGAATATCTCATTCCTATCTTACAAATCTATTCCTATTATGTTGCAACATTTCCTGGGTTTATCCTAGAAGAGGATCAAAATTGATCTTTTCCATGAATGGTGGCTTTGGACGACAAGGACGACAAAGTCAGATGGGAGATATTTTATTTTAACCTTTTCAACCTTCTTTCCCTTTTTCCATCGTCAAAAATCAGTCAACAAGTCAAAAAGTGCTTTCTGTTCTCATTCCGAAGATAAGTGGCTCATTCCGAAGAGACTGTATTTCTCATTTCGAAGATGTCCGCTCATTCCAAAGAGACTGTATTTCTCATTTCGAAGATGTCTTCTCATTTCGAATATCTTCGGAATGAACAACTATGTGCTCTTCAAGTGATTTCATCTACATTTCTCAGGTGGGTTAGCTCTCAGGATCAGATTGCAATAGCCTTCATCTCTCTCCATGTGTGAATTCCATGCCTTGCCATTCATTGGCAGTTGGCTGGAATTTACATTGGAAAACCAGTTTCTGCTGCACAGTAATAGTTTTCTTGCACTATTTGCTAGATTTAGATAAATAAATGCTTGAAACACATCAAAACAAAACTAGTGAAGTGCTGCTATCAACCTAAGCATACTTCTCATTTAGCAAGTCATGACAAAGTAACATAAAACTATGCAAAAATTGTAAAAATTAGAATATAGTATTTCTAACACATTGATCATGCAAACAGTTAATACACAACATATTAAATCAACTTAACTAGCATATCAGATTAAACACAAGAGTTTTTAGGTAGTTTCAATGTTCAAAACATGCTATTATTGAGGCATTTCCAGGCCTCATCAGCTTTAAATAAAATAATAATAATTTTAGCACTAACCTTATGTTTGTCAGTGATTGAAATTTAATTCTTCACTCTTGATTGGTTCGTAGTTTTTGGCTGTGAATGCGCTAGTTTTAGAGGTTTTACGTAGTGTATTGAATGGAAATGGAGTGTTTTTTATTTTGATTTCTATCTGACCTTTCACTACCCTTGGGGAGGTGTGGAGTATTTGCTAGCATCCACTTAAACTTGAAATCTAAAACTTAAACAACAACACCTCGAAGTATCCATCATGGGCAACTATTTCTTGGTGTGCATATTTTGGGTTGCATTCATGACTCTTATTGTGTAGAAGCACTACAAGAATATTGTATGTGAACCACAATTCTTGTGATTATTCATTGTGAGCACTATAGTTGGAGCATGCATCAGGTGAATGGTGAGGATAGCAGCCTATGTTTTATCTTCAATATCAAACCAGATGATACCACTTGGAATGCAATGCCTTCATGTACTTCAATGATAGTTAGATAATTCATTTTTCACTCATACAAAAATAGCACAACATAACTCAAAATAAACAATTGAATAAGAATACGGTAAATGGAATACAACTAAATTAAATTAGATTCCTTTACCTCTTAAGGAGGTTTGGTCCTCTCCACTCTAAGGGCTTAGTCCTTGCAAGAGCAAATGAGTAAAATTTAATTAAGATGATTATTTTAAATCAAACCTAATATATTAAATAATGAAATATAATTATTCAATTGGAAACCTAATATAGTTAGCTATGTTAGTGTTGTAACACTCAACCCCATCTTTGTGAGGCTATCTAGAGCCACTACTTGTTGATCTCACTGATCAAGAAGTTGACCTATGACTGGGCTGCGCTGATGACTACCCAGAATCACTCTGCTTGCTCTACAGAGAGCCCCCTACTATAGACCTCTTTAGAAGACTACCCCCACATAGCCTAACCTAAGTATCCAAGGCAATAATGTATGTTGTATTTACTATACGTTGAGATGAAGTCTCCTCTATGAGGCTCTGTAGTATCTTGATCTATATGTCATCACCTAATGCTACTAGCCCTTGAGTGGATAGAGTAGAAGGTGCATCTTAACCTGTAGTAGCAGCTGCTAGCTAAACTTGGAGAGTGTCGTATTGTGCTATCTTAGTATCCCTCTCATATTTCATAGTTGTTAGATGTGTATGTAGAGTGTTTATTTAAATTGTAGTTGTATCCACCTAAGCCTGGAGAAGATATCTCTTCTTAGCATACCCCTACCACTACTGTTATCTAGTGCTAAGTTAACTCTAGGCAATCACAAGACTAGTATCCCACTTTACAAGTTGCTTTTATGAGGTCTATAGCTATGCTTGTACACTTTGCAATTATACCTATATTTATGCCACTTTATCCAATGGGTCATCCTCCTCACCCTTCTCCTCTACCTAGGGCTCATTTATTTGACCTATAACTTATCCCCACTCATCCTATATCCTATGATGAACCTATTGCTCATCATCACCTTCACCTCCTCCACTATCATTGCTACAGGTCTGCTCATAGGATTACCACCATGCCATATTTGAGAGATCCACCAGGTATCATACTCAATACTAGTCCTCAGGTTCTCTAAGCCAATCTCTACCACTGTAGGATCCTATGATAGTGCCACTACCTAACATAACTCAAACTATATCTCATCGTTACAATGAGTATAGAGGACTATCTCCTCTAGCATATACTAAGCAATGCCAAATTGTTGACTCACCTAAAAGTAATTAAAATACTATCTCTTAGTCCCATGACACCCAATGAGCCATCTACTATGTCTTATCTTAGCTATGTATTATGTAGCCTCCAGTAAATCAAGGTAATACAAATAAGATCTCTATACAACTTGATCATGTTGTAATCCCTCTAGTGACCCTATGTAGTGGGCCAAAATTCCTCCATGTGGCTGAATTCGACCAACCTCCTCATTTCATAGCCATCGTGCTGCATATCTAATGATATCATCCCTTAAATTAGCTTAGGCATTTGATAATATAATGGGTTGATCTATATAGATATGCTCCCAACTCCAAATCTAGAGCATAAAATTGCACCCAAATCCCACCCATCATCAATGTTGTATCTCATACAACTCCTCGTATAGATGTGCTAAGAGAGTGTTCCACCATATCATAATGATAGGCTGCTCTAGGTCACACTCCAATAAGTCTTGCACCATGTTCCAGAGGTTTCAAGGGAACCTCACTTATTATGAGTCTAGCAGTAGCACATTTAATATGACATGCATCAACACTACTTAGTGATGAGAGAATATATGTACCTCATACCACCTATTGACTAGGACCTCGTCATGATCTATATTAACCAACACCCTAAATTTATTGCAGAATATTTGATTGCTCTCGAATATGAGTAGAGGTAATGGCCAATACCTCAATGGGGATCTTGTAAATTTGGTAGACATCCTCTAATATCATATTCATCTCACCAGTTGAGAGATGAAATGTGTTGGTCCTATTATCCCAATGATGAGCTAGGATTATGAGATAGGACTGATCTAACATTACAGTTGGTAGGCACATAACCTATTCAAGGTCGATCGCATTCAACCAATCTCATTCATCATCGTTGAGCACCTCTCATAGATTTATGAATAGTTTAGGTTCGCTAACTCAAAATATAAAAGTCTAACACATAGAAACCCACAAATCAAAAACCAATAAACAAAATCCAAAAAAAAAAAAAAAAATCAATAAAAATCCAAAAACATAAAAAAAATCAATCAAAATCCAAAAACATCAAAAAAATTAATCAAAATCCAACAACATAAAAAAAATCAATCAAAATCCAAAAACATAAAAAAAACCAATAAAAAAAAACATCAAAAATCAAACCAAAATCAAAATTTTTCATAAATTTGGAGGCTGCTCTGGGCCTCGATGGTCGCTAGGCACTATTGTCGGACCTAGGGATGACCACACCAATGGTCAAATATTAAATCATTGGAATTTAACCATGGTTTCCATTGCCCATGATGACCCCCTTCCTGCTAGGTACAACCCTGCAATGGCACCTAATTAGGGTATGACCCCATCCTAAAAATACCAAAAAAAATCTAACCTACCCTTAAGCTAACCTAAGATACATTCCTAGACTAGGGGTGAGGTTCATTGCCTATAGTTTAATGTGGTTAATTTAGCCCATTAATTAGTGAAATTCATTTTAAATTTCATGATTCACGAGGATCGAATGGAGAGTATACATTAGGAGCTCTGACTTCATCGCTTGTTGAAGCCTCAAGCTGATCTATCATAATGGTATATCTCAATTTTAGTAGTGTTCTATATCAATTTATCTCTCTCCACCCTCAGAGCTCACTTTTATCTCATTGTCAACTATAAAAATGACTTTTAAAATTGCTAAATTTGCTTTTATATTTTCTAAAATTTGGTAGTCATTCTCCTAAATGGTGGTTACATTTTAGTGTGGCCGTCATACCAATGATAGCCCTAAAATTTATAGATTATTGTTGCTATACCCCAATATGATCTCTAGATGGCCATAAATACAATCATTTTGTCAAGCAAAATGAGCTCAATATTGGATATTTAATCACATCTACCAATCCATATTCATCAAAAAGTACAAAATTTACCAAAAAAATCAACTAAAAAAAATCCCAAAAGTGCCTCGTACCTAGTAATTTACCCTATACACTTAGCGATTGTAGTAAATTGCTATCCATTCAATCTGGTAAGATGAGTATATTACCATAAGGTCATTTGAACCAAATCATTCATTTATGAATTGAAATGTCTTCACTTCAATCCCCAAGAAGGTCATTGTAGTCAGACTGCTCCATAGGAATGAGGCGTTTATTTCATTCTTCTTTGAAATTTTCATCAAATCATTGAATATAGTGATTCATCACATGCTTTAATCAAATTTCTATCATCTCGATTCCTTAAGAAATCCATGTGGTTGGACTTCTCCACGAGATAGATATGTACAATTACTAATCATGGTTGAAATCATAGTTGTAACAAAACTTTACAAAGGTTGTACCCTTTGCCTCACCCACACACATAGTTTGATAGGTTCTCAAAAGGTTGCATCATTTTCCTTGCATTCACATGTCAATCAACAAAACACTCTATTAGGTTATCAAAAGGTTGTCCCCTTTTGTCAAAGGTTACATCTTTTGCCTTGCATTCACATATCAATTAGTAAGTCAATTACTAGGTTCTCAAAAGGTTGTGTCCTATAGGTAAATTAGGAGTTTTTTCAGCATTTATTCCTTGATTTCCCAATATACACATCCATCCTAAATGGTATCTTTCAAATTTTCCACATTTACTGGGTTAAACCAGCTTCTATCTATGATTTATTCTAGCAATGACCCAACCCATTTTCTAACATTAGGCTAAGGTTCATGTGGAAAATTTATATCCATCATTTCCTTTGGAAAATCTAGTTGGAAAGGAACCATAGAGCCTTCTTTGAGTCCAAAATGTCTCCTGTATCCTTCACCAACAAAATCCTAGCCTTTGCCAAAGAGAATGCCATATTACATCCCTTATCCTCTCATCTAGATTCTTCTAGTGATAAGTCTTTAGGACAATCCTTGAGTATCCCTTTAGAGGACACACCCAATATAGGTCATACTAACCTTAGATTAGACTCAAAGTGGATTCCCTTCTGCTGGACTAGCTCAAGTTGAATTTTGATGGAGATGCCAAGGGTAACCTTAGTAGGGCTGGGATAGGAGGAGTGATGAGAAATTATCAAGGTCACATATTATTTTATTTTGCATAAAATCTAGGCACCCAAACCAATAATGAAGCCAAATCTAGAGCAATGTGGAGAGGAGTGGTTTTGGCAAGGGAATTCTAGGGCATACTGATAGTGGAAGATGATTTTCTCAACATAATAAACATCCTTAGAAATAATAAAAACCCCCCTTGGAGGATTGATGTCTGCATAAAAGAAGTGAGAATCCTGCTAGGGTCCAGAAGTGATATAGTAGTCCAACATGCTTTCAAAAAATCCAACAAGGTGGCGAACAAGATAGTAAATATAAGAGTGAATTTAGATAGTCTAATTACGTGGACCCAAGGAGTGCCACGTGATGTGGAAGTCCTAATTCAAAATAAACAGAGATGATGTGGTTAATGAATTCTAGGGTAAAGAGAATGTTTTAAAAAATTATCCATGGTGGCCCTCCTTATTAGGTCCCAAGGAGGAAATATCTTTTTTGGTCATTTTGGTTTGTCAGGTTTTTGGGAGTGAGCAACCTTGAAAAGCGTAGAATCAAGCATGTTTTTAATGGGCACATTGACAAGGCAGTTCACACTCACCCTAGGAGTGCTAATAAATGTTGGACATGGTTTTGAGGTGAGCAGTTTAAGAGCCCTTCTTACGTGCTTACCAAAGTTACCTATCAAGGAGGCATAATTTTTTTTGCCATGCCTACCATTTCAAAATTTTCCATGATTTCAAAGATTGGGTATCTAGACAGTTACACCGATTTGCATGCTGGTATGAGCTTTTTTCTGACTAAGGGAGCCAAGTGGATATTCATCTAGGTGGACTCTATACTGGCACACATTACCATGTAAGGCACCATCCTCCACATTAATTTATATTCTATCCATGAGTGCATCCAAAAGCTTCTTCATATTCCTATTAAAAGCAAGCTTTGCATTTTTCCAGAGACTATTTTTCTCGTTATGAAGTCTAAGATAAGTTGCCTAAAAAAATTCCTTAGGGTTGATAGTAATTGTGAATGTGAGGACACCGTGACTTTTATTGAGCTAAGCTATGTTGATATGGAATCCCTAGTGAAATCCATTCTCATTGAGATGGGTTTCACCCCATTCTTCAACCTATTTTCTAGGTCCAATGATGAGATCACCATGGTAGTGTTGGAGTCATGGGATGGAGGTAGAGTGGTGGTTAAAGGTTGGAAATTTGTTATTGACATTCACCTACTAGAAAATATCATAGGATAGGTGGTCAAAGGTAGGTCAATCCATAGGGAAAAATATAATTGGGAGGTGGAGTTAAAAGAATTCAAAGACAACTCTAGGATTTACAAGGAAGCCAAGAATGGTTTGTTGCAGATCAACCTCCCCACCCCATGGAATTCTATTATGAATAATAGAATGGAATTTATCACTACTAAGGATCCTGGTAAGGTTGTCATCATTTTTCATTATACCTTTGTCAATTTCTTCCAAGACGTAAACCCTATCAACATCCCCAATTTCTTATTAAACTCTATCAATTACACCATAAAAAACTGCAAGAAGAAGAAAGGGTTAGACCTGCCTATCCACCAAGGCTTGTATAAAATTATTTACAACCATGTTCTAGCTAATTTCCCCTAGAGTGAACCCCCCACTGTTCCCCAAGGTGAATGCTTTAGAGGTAGGGATAGCCCTGAGATTCCTAATCCATATGTGGCATCCCCATTGAACAAAATGATGGTGGATTTTTTGGCCAATGGAAGACCCATAAGAAAAAGGCTTAAGACCGAGAACCATGAAGGCCCCACAAGATCTTTGTAGTGCATAAAGAACAAGAAAATCTATGGGAGCTTGAATATCCTTGAGGTGTATTCTGAGGATGAGGATCCTTCCAATCCTATCTTGAAGTGTTACGTCATTTTGATGTCCTCAAACATCATCCAGTAGATGAAGGGTTTTCATGATGCACTGAACTTCTTGTTATTCAATGAAGGCTATCAGGGCCAAGGTGATTCCAAGATGGTGGAGGTCAATTCTGAGGTGAATGTGAAGGAAGAGAATAAGGATGATGAGAAGGATGATGAAGAAGATGATGATCCCAAGGAGGACTAAGTTGTCATGTCCTGATCAATCCTGTTGGCTACCCTATGTGGAGCAATTTTTGTTTTTAACACTTATATTTTTGCTATATTTTTTGTTGTCCTATGGGATGTATGGGTGCTCTATTTTGCTAACTTATTAACTATCTTGATTGGTTGTTTGGATGTATGGATGTCTTGTTTTGCTACTTCGAGGGCTATCCTATTGGCTATCTTTATGTATGGGTGCTATCCTTAGTACGGTTAGTAGTCAAGTGGGACTGAGGGTCCTTAGATCTGTAAGGTCTTTTTTGTTCAGCTTCCAAGCTATCTTTTGTATAAATATTTTGGGTCAACCTGTTAAAACCTATACTTAATGAAATCCTTAAATTAAAAAAAAATGTTGTGTCCTTTTGTCAAAGGTTATACCCTTTGCCTCTCATTCATGTTCCATTACATTTCAAAGGCCTAAAATCACTTTTATTCCAAACTTTGAAAAGCACAACTCCATTTTTTCATGTTTCATAATATTAATTTTTTTAGCAAATGCACCTTTCATTTGGTTAGGTTTTCCAAAACCAACACATGCATTTTGAAAATCTTAAAAAATGCACCATTAATTTGGTCACATTTTCCAAAACCAACAAATCTAGTTAAAAATATCTTAGCAAATGCATCATTCATTTGGTAATGTTTTCCAAAACCAACACATCCATCTTAAATATTTTAGCAAATCCACCATTCATTTTTTCAAGTTTCCCAAAACCAATAAATTTATTTAACAATCTCTTAGCAAATGCGCCATTCATTTGGTCATGTTTTTCAAAACCAACACATCCATCTTAAGTCTCTTAGTAAACACACCATTCATTTGGATAGGTTTCCCAAAACCAACACATCCATATTAAATCTCTTAGAAAATGCACCATTGATTTAGCCAGGTTTCCAAGAACCAACAAATCTAGTTAAAAATTTATTAGCAAATGCACCATTCATTTGATCAGGTTTCCCAAAACCAAAAAATCCAATTAAAAATTTCTTATCAAAGGCACCATTCATTTGGTTATATTTCCTTTAACATGCTCTTATCATAACTATTCAATTCACATGCTCTTAGTCTAGTATAGATGTAGCATAGCCTAGCCTAGCCTAGATATAGACTAGCAATTTACCTTTCACATGATATTAGCCTAGACATTTAATTTCTATGCCTAGCATACATATTGCTTTAAATAACAATTTTCCATTGCTCTTAGCCTAGACATTTAATTTCCATTGCTCTCTACATCCTTAGTTGCATTGTTCTACATATATCCTCATCATGATCAGTATGCTTCCATGTTTTGTTTCATGTTAAATAGAGTTCACATATTCATCCCTCTATATGCATATATATACCTCCATTTCAAAGAAAAAATGAAGATTTAAACATACACACATATTAGTGCAACTATTGTGATGTCCAATCCTCTTTTTAGGATACTGGGTAATGGAAATATTTCTATAATTCAACCATTTTTAGTTAATACAATCAACCTTCATTCAATGTTGTCAAATTATAAAGGATTTCAAAGCTTCCCTTGGATATCTTGAGTTATTTCATGGCCAACTACATATATCAAACACTAAGTAAATTTTAGGTATAAGAAAAGCAACATATTGTGTATACTAGCCACCTAGTGAAAGTCACCTTGCTCATCCTATCATTTGCATGATCCAAACTTGAGGATCAATAAAAGGACAAGATACAAAATATAAGAAGAAATGTGGAAAACAAAAGCAAACACCAGAAGAGCTCTAAAAAAGAAAATAAAATAGCATTATAAAAAACTTGAATCACTAAGATCCTCTGGTCCATAGATCATGGGGCTAATCTCTATTAGGGCTAGAGATGTTTATCTGGAAATGGAGCATTCATTCTAAGTGGTGACATATCTATCATATCATATCAGTGATATTATTTTATATAGACCACTACAACTAAGTTTATAATTGGTTAGTCCAACCTCACTCAAAATGGATAAATGAATATAAATTTATACACACTGAACCACGATCAACTTAAAATTAGTCAATATAGTTGTGATTTTTTTAGGATATTTTTCAGTTACTAAATGGGTTTGACTGCTCAAACTATGGTTTTTGACTCTTGAAATTCTTCTAACATCTAACATTTTTGTAACAAAACAGATAACATCACAACTAGTTCTACCACAATACAAGTGCACTCTTTATTAGAATTTCACATTCTAATGATATAGTTCTTAGCTTCACTTTTTATGATCCATATGTGTATTTATTCATTGCATATTCATCCATCACTTGTATTCTTTGTCGATCCCTTATTTGTTTGGAATCCATACTATCCAATGCATGTTTGCTTGTCTCATACATGTGATATTAAATGTGCCTATTTGTCATCGATTACTTCCCATTATTTAATATTGCCTAAGTATTATTGCGTATAATTCTAAATATACCTATACATCCATTTGAATACATAAAAATTCAACCATTCATTCCATATATATTTACATCTTCGTAATCATACATCTACACAACAAAATTAATAATCAAAGCACACTCATATTTATGCTAGTTCAACACAACACATTTGTAAAATGTTACCACATGTAATCAACACCACATAATATATATCATATATCAAAAATTACCTTGGGA
Organism: Wollemia nobilis; assembly: GCA_028583015.1. NCBI lineage: Eukaryota > Viridiplantae > Streptophyta > Pinopsida > Araucariales > Araucariaceae > Wollemia > Wollemia nobilis. Next base: position 4,761,685 of record JAQPPZ010016710.1, on the reverse strand, counting down.
TATCATATATACCTTCCCACACATATCATCCTAGCCTCACATACATATACATACAATACATCAAAAATAAAAAATTATGGTATTGTTGCCACCTTAAATATAAGTCAACCCTACTTCTCATCAAAAGTCTCCACTCCTCTCATGACTGCTATGAGAACCTTGTACCCTCAACTATTCCATATCCTCCCATAGGTCCATAATATCATCCATGGACCTCTCTCTTTCAGCTCTCACATCCTCCAACTCTTTCTATAATTGGACAATATCTCCTATGGATCCATCTCTCTCAACTCTCACTCCATATCTCTATATTACTAGAGAGGCTCTATCAACCATCCATATTAAGGCTCAACTCTCCCAATAAAATATCTCATATATCAATTCATCCTCATACATTGAATTTATAACCAATCATAGCCAAATTTCCCTTCTGAAAGGCCTAAAATTGTGCATTAATCATTTCCAAAAGTAGGGTCATATTTGACCTAAAATTTGCCTAATCAAATATTCTCCAAATTTTATAAAACCACCACCATTGGATTGGCCTCAAAAATATATTTCCAATGGTATAATTTTTATCCAATTCTATCATCATTTGGTCCATCAAAATGCAAAAAAAACTACCCATAGATCACATAGTTAGATTTGCACAGATGTGTGTGAATATCGAGGACCGTTATATTTACACACATATATGTGGATATAAATTTTCAACCTCTATTAATACCTCTATTATTTTCCATGTCCACATATACAAATATCTTTCATTTTATTCAAAGGATTCCACCACATTTTTTTGCTTTTCAAGAAATTCTTCATTGTCTTTTGCTTCTTCCACCATCAACTCATTACTTGAGGGGGTAGAAATCAAACATAAAAAATCTACCTTGTTCATGATAAATAATAAAACACTCAATATTATAAATTGCATTAGTCTTAGAACTTTACCTAATACTATCATAAGCCCTCATCTACTAGGGAAAATAAAAACAAAATTTCTCTTCTCAATAAAATGTCAATCAAATTTGATTTGGTATGTTATATTCTAGTAGATGCAAGTTTAATCATACTATATTTGGGCCATCAATAAGCCCACTAAATCAGTTATGAGTATGGTCTACCTATAATTACGTCGAAAGGCGTCCTACAATGGTAGCCAAGAAGGTCAGCCACATTGTAAAAAATATTAATATTTTATTAAAAAAACCGACATTAAGAAAATTATCCATCGACATTAAGGGTTACGGTGGATTTAAAATATTTAAAAAATATTTAAACTATTTAAACTAAAATGGTGCCCAAAATTTCTAATAAATGCCGAGAGTTATGAATCTCGAGGTGCCTATCTATCACAACCCCAAGAAATGAGATAGGTGCCTTGAGATTGATAACTCTCGGTATTTATAGATATACATATTTTATATATCTAAGCTAGTTTACCATCAAATCAAATCAAACCAATATTAAAATCTTATCAAATACAAAGTTTCAAAGATATTTGTCTCTTCTACAATAGGGGTATTTTACATTGATCATGAAGCGAGATGATCCTACATCTCCTCCCTCAAAATAAATCATCATCAAAAAAAATTCCATAACCAACTACAATAATTCATTATTTTCATCATCCCTAACCACTACACACTCATCCAATGATATTTTATTATCAAGCAGTTCATTATTATCTTTTGCTTCTTCACTTATCAACTAATAACTTGAGGGGGCAAACATCAAACAATAAAACCTCCTTGCACATGATCAATAATAAAATAATAAATCAATGAAATTGTATTTATCCAAGAGCATTTCCCAAATATTATCTCAAACCCTCCTTTGTTGGGGCAAACAAAACAAAAATTTCTCTTCTCAATAAAAATCCAATTCAAAATAAATATTTAATAGAGCCAATGCTTGATTCTGTAGGTTAGTCATGGATTACCTTCCTTGGAGTAGCATTTGTAAGACCACTCGACACAAATCTACCTAGGTTTGAATTGTTTGTAAAATAAAATAAAGCACAATGATTTATCAAAGGTAAAGTTTCAAAGGCATTTGTTCCTTCCATAATTGGGATATCTTACATTGATCATAAAGCAATATGATCATGCATCTCCTATTAAAGAAATCATTGAAACACTACAAAGAGATAATCAATACCAAATCATTCAATATAAATTTGTCTCACACACTCAATCATACATCATCCATTACCAAAAACTTCTTCAAAATAAAACCACCAACAGGGTGTCATTAGTTTTTGCGCTACACTGTGTCTTTACACAACACAATACAAAAATGGAAAAATGTAGACATCCAAAACTCACACATTGCCACTTATTCCATCATCACAATTGATCAATTTGTAAAACCCACAAAATTTACATAAATTAGCCTCAAAACACTATTTATTTATCAAAAACACTATTCATATTCACAAGCCCCAAGTAGCCCCTTTCTATGCTTAACTCTGGATCCTCATGTGGCCACCATCATGGCTTAACCTTGGTCAAATATTGACCCTGGTTAAAATTTACTTTATGGTTAAACTCTACCCTATAGTCAATCTGATTCATGAGCACCTCATCTACTCTACTCTTTGACTAGCCTAGCCTCCACCTCATCCATTTGACACTAGCTAAATATATGGTCATCCTAATCATGGTTAACAATAACCCTTGCTCCACACATCCCCATATGTGCATTTAGGGCCTTAAATGCCATTTGGAGACTTTTGTGTCCAAAGGCATGGGAGACATGGTGAGTCACACTCCATCTCACCCAAAAGTCAACAATTGACCTAGGTTCAACCTAACCTTGGTTAAATTTAACTCTTGTCCCATTTCAAATCCTCATGTGGGTTTGAATTCACAAATAAATTTTGAATAATTTTGGGTTTTCAAGGCACGGGCATGGATGAATCACCTTCTACCTCAACAAAGTCAACGACTAACCCATGGTTAATATTATTGTAGTTAGGGTTTAACGTCAACTCCAATCGACATCTCCATGCTAATTTATGACATGTAGGTGGGTGAGAGATTCTCTCATCCAAATGCATTAATGGAACATGCCACATTAGTAAAAACATCATAGAGGGTATCTCATAGGGGACACCTCAACCCCTCCCCTAAGTTTACCAAATTCTATAAATAGAGGGTCATTTCCTCTATTCAAGAAGGATGACTCATTTTCATACTCAGACTTTGCTAGAATTAGTCTATACCACCAACATCACTCACCATCCATACCCACATGGAGACCCACATGAATTCATCAATATCCCTTGTTGCTTGAAAGGTTGCTAACAAAGATTGTAGTTTTTTAAGGCAAATTGGTGGACAATAGGAGTGAAAAATGCACCAGGAGAAAGTTTACATCAAAAACTACAAATTCAAAAAAACATAGTTAGATTTGTATAGAAGTGTAAAAATCTTGAGGTATTTTCAAATTCATAAACATGGTACAAATCCCATTTTGTGGCTCCTAGAGCTTCCAAAACTAGGTAAGTTCTCTTGTTTAATATGTTTTTCATAATTTCATGCACTTTAACCATGATTTAAGCTTAATTTATAGGTATTTTGTCTTCAAACATGAGGGGTTTGATCAAGATAGGCTCCCAAAAATTCTAACTCGGTTTGGCAAATCTCAAGGATAGGTCTGATCAATAGTGGCACACAAGCGGTAAGTCCACTCCAACTTACAAAGACAAGGAAAACACTTGTGGTTGTTTAACCATCCCCACTCGAAGAGGGATTCCCTTGTGGAATATCCCTTTTTGTGTCCTCTCAAGACCCCTTTTGTAAAATGCTATATTTGTAACCCTTGTAACATAAATTGTAAAACAACTAGTTTTTTTGTACTTTAGTATGATTTACCTATCATGAATCATAAGGGGTTTTCATATGAAATGACATAGGTGGTGTGGTTTAGCATGTAATGGTGAATATTCTTGGTGTTGAAAACTACTACCATGCATAACGTTCGCTATATATTCATAGCACATTTCATAGGTAACTAATATTTTGCTATATAATATATAGCCTAACCATGACTAGCCTTATTATTTTGAGCTAGCATAGTACCCAAAGAAAATTTTGTGGCTGATATGTATATATGAAAAGGGAATCCTGGTCATGGCAAGGATAAAACTAGGGGTGAAGTGAGATAGGTCTTAATAACTGTAAAAGCATCTTGGCATTCTTTATCCTATTTAAATTTGATCCATTTTTACAATACACGATTAAACAACTTGCATTCATATGATGGTCAATTAAATGATGAACCTCTTGGCTCTTACCCTGCAAGCTATGTAACTGTTTGATGTTTGTATGGGGTGGAATTTCTATGATGGCCTTTACCCTTTTGGGATCTAATTTAATGCCTCATTTAGAGACAATGAAATTAAAAATTTTGCCTAAGATCACACCAAAGACACACTTTATTGGATTTAACCTTACATTTTTCTTGAGGAGATGATTAAAAACTTGGTGGAATATATCAATGTGTTGATGGTACTCTTTGGATTTTTCTAGTAGGTCATCCACATAGTCTTACATAATATTATACATGTAATCATGGAAAATATAGGTCATGGCATGTTGGTATGTAGTGCCTACGTTCTTAAGACCAAATGACATGACCTTATATAAAAAGTCCCCTAGGGAGTGGTGAAGGATGTTTTATGTTGATCATCAAGGTTAACCTAAAATTTTGTTGTAACTTGAAAACCCATCCATGAGGGATAATATTTCATGACCTACGATGGAATATACTAGTGTGTCAATGTTTGGCAAGGGGAAATTGCCCTTGGGACATACCTTATTTGGATCACAAAATTTAGAACAAACCCTCCTTTTGGATTTCCAATAGGTACCATATTGGATACTCATTCAAGATAATAAATTGGATGGATGAAGTTGATATCAAGAAGATTTTTTAACTTATATTTGACCATCAAGATGATATTGGGGTGCATCTTCTTGATATTTTGTTTAACCAGTTTGGAATTATTGTCAAGCATGAGGTTGTGGACCATGAGCAAGGGATCAATGCTAGGCATATAGATGTATGACCATGCAAAATAGTATTGTATTATTTAAGAAGCTTAGTGAAGTTGGCATGCTCTTCAAGAGAAAGGCTCTATTTGAGTTTGATGATGAGAGGGTTTTTGGGTCATCACTAATGTCAACATTTATGATGTCATCCATAAGTATATGGGAGCCATATTTGAGTTGTGTGGGGATTGGGATGAGGTGCAAATCATTCATTGTATTCTTAACATGAATCTTATCATCATGGGCAATGTTTTTTTTATAGGGTCATGCATAAGGAGTAGGTCCAAAAATATATTTATAATAATAGGGTGAATCAATTTCAAATCCAAGGTGACTAGGGTTCAAAATCATGTATAAGGAATGACGAGTTACCTTTTTTTCACAAAAAAATATAAAAAGATGGTAAATTTATCAAAAAATTGAAATGTACACTAAAATAATACGAATGGAAACCTACTGACACGTGATGACTGATGAGACACTATTGACACCATATCTAGAGATGCCTAAATTAAGCCTATAGGATGTGACACCTAGTGAGATCCTACCAATACATGATGCCAGATGAGAGTGTAGACACCTAAAACTAGATTGGGATTGGGGAGTCTATTTATAGACCCCTCAAAGAGGCCAAAAGGATCCTGATTTTATTGTAATGAAGCCCTATAAAAATGGAGAGATAATTATAACATTGAAGAATAAGGAGATGCTACCAAATTATAGTTTTATACCAAGATTTTGCAACAATGAATCTTCCAATGGATTGAGAAGAAAACCTTGCCATTCCACACCTATCCGACATGAATTCAAGTAATTTCAATTGCCAATATGTGTCTGGACACGAAGGTGACCCTTGAGCATCAATTACATAGAGGATTTGAGCATTCCCAACCCTGGTTTCAGAAGAAAGAAGTCTTTTCCCATGGCCACTATTGTCACCAGTAGCCCATAGTCTTAGATGCAGTTATCAACCATGGCTAACAAAGCCAGTTGCTTTGAGTACCCATAGCTAGGATTTTATGCCCTTATTCCTCTATTTTAGTAGTAGATTTACTTTTCTTAATGTGCATCTAGGTTAATATAGCATCGATTAGTCTTATTTCATGTATTTACATGATTAATTAATATGTTCATAGATATATTTACCGTTAATTATGTCATACATGCTTTATTTTCATAAGCTTTCATAGATTAGCTTCTTTTATGCTCAATCATTCATATTAAATGTAATATTAGTCATATTTGCACATTTCAAGTCATGCTTTGTGTTTATTTGTCAATTTCATAAGCATATTTACATATTTCATGCTTTCTTCAAGTGTTTTCTTCACTTCTTATATTTCTTAGGCAATAGCCTCATCATGAGAGGATTCATATGTATTTGACATATTTTGTTGTTTTTTGTATGCAGGTGATAGATCCTTCCAATCTTCAAAGCACGCTCAAAGATCAATTCCTCTTGACAATGGAGGAGGCATCCTAGTAATCCCTCATGCAAAGTTGGTGGAGAGCTAAGGAGACCTTAGAGTATATCACCCCTGTTTAGGGGCTTTAACACCATTGTAATCATGTATTATTTTGTATCCCTAAAAGGGACGTATATGTAACTGAGTTTCATCATCAATAATACAAAGGAGGCTCACTTTATTTCAAATTTGGTTTCATATATGTTGTTTTCTTTAAATTTGCTTATCATGTTGCAATAGTGGTAGATATATGCTCTTTAGACCTTTCTATAGTGGTGATCACAATGGAAACCTTAAAATTTGAGTTGCTTTTGTTGATTTTCTCTATTTTTTTTTGAGCAAGTACTGACTGCATTTGACAGTTGTGGTGCATAGTCTCAGTCATGGTTAAAATTAGCAGCTAGCACCTTAGACATGTTGAGCAACAACGACTAGCAAAAAACTAAGAAAAGATAGTAAGCAGCCTATCTCTTCATTAGATGAGGATTTCTAGGTAGGTATCCTCTTTTGTGTTTTTCATTCTTTCTGTGTTTTCTCTGCATTAGGCTTTAATTAGGCCACCTAGAAAAAATTTAAGAGGAAATACATAAAAAAAATTATCTACTGTTAGTCGTGGCTGATAATAGTAGCCAACTCTGTTAGCTTCTATTATCAATAGTGACTAAAATTTTAGTTGCTTTTTAGTCTAGCGGTCGATTTTGTTGCTTGCTTTACAAAACAATGGCTAGTGTTAAAATTGTGTGATATTATTTTACTTACTTGGGACCTATATAAAGGCTAGTTTTATTTAATTTTGCATTACATTATCTTAAACAAAAAGGCATTTAACATTGCATCTCTCTAAAAATGAAACATATTTGGAAGAATCACATTATATTTGATAGAGTGGATATCAAACATGGTATACATAGTAATTTATCCTAGCTCATATCTAACCAAGGTGCGAATTATGTAATATATCACCTATTATTTGTATTGCATGTTATCTTGGGCTAACATGGTTTCTAGTGCAAAGTCAATGGTAGATATATACAACATAAATGACACATATGGTCTTGGTGGAGCTAGTACTGGTGATGTGTCCAAGTATTTCTTGATCTGAGTGAAGTCTTTTTTGAAGTCTTCATCCTAGTTAAACATGATCCCCTTGTATAGTAGTCAATTTATGGATTGACATTTATCTGATAACTGCATGATGAAGTGCTTTATGGATACTACCTTGCCATGTAGGATTCTTAATTCCTTGATATTTTTGGAAGGATCCATTTCCAATATAGCCTTTACCTTTGCTGGATCTACTTTGATTCCTCGTTTAGAAATGATGAATCCTAAGATTTTTCCTAAAGTTATATCAAGGACGTATTTCTTGGAATTCAACCTGACATTAAGCTCAATCAGGTGATCGAAGGCTTCCGTAAGGACTTCGAAATGATCTTCATGCAATAATGACTTGGACACTAAGTCATCAATATAATACTCTAATATCTTATGCATATAGTGATGAAAGATGTATGTCATAGCACATTGATATGTGACACCAACATTTTTAAGGCCAAATGGTATAACTTTGTAGAAAAATATCCCCCATGGAGTGGTAAAAGTGGTTTTATGTTGATATTTGAGTTTAATATGAATTTGGTTGTAACCAAAAAAACCATCCATGAGTGAGAGCATTTCATGACCTATAGTTGTGTCTACAAGAGAATCAATATTAGGCAACAAAAATGAATCCTTGGGTGTTGCCTTGTTGAGGTCCCTAAAATTTGTGCATATGTGAATTCTTCCACTAGGTTTTCCTATGGGTACCATGTTTGATACCCATTTTGGATAGTCTATGGGAATAATAAATTATACATCCAATAGCTTTTGGAATTCATATTTAACCATCAAGATGATGTTTTGATGTATTTTCCTGATTTTTTGCTTGACTGTTTTTTAGTGGGGTTTATAAAAAGGTTGTGGACAACCAATTTTGGATCCAAATACAACATATCCTTATAAGTCCAAGCAAAGAGATCAGGTATCTCTTTCAATAGAGGAATAATTTTGGCACGCTCCTCAGGAGATAATATTTCTCTAAATAACTTTTTTTGGAATTGGGGGATCTTCACTGATATCCACTTTGAATTTTTTCTCTATTGACATATGTGATCCCTTATCAATCTGGTGAGGTGTAGGGATCAAATGGATGTCATCAATTAGATTTATAGGTTATACCAAATTAGGGTTAGCCTCGAAATGATAAATATCATGGGCATAACCTGGTGTAAAATTGAAAAGTTGTAGCATTTCTTTGTTAGAGAATAAATCTTCAAGTTCTAAGGATGAATTTATGTAATAAAAATAAATGGCCTCAGGATTGAGGTGCAATGGCTTTGAAGGATCAAATGGATTTTGAAGTAGATTGGTCATATCTATGGAGATCATGTTGATTTATGGAAAGAAAACTTTAGGACCACATGGATGAAATTCACTACTTTTGGTTTGTTCCACATGCTCTAGATGTGGCTTAAGCGGTATGGGGATAATCAGGTCTACTTTAGAAAAATATAAGATAATTAGATCTTTTGAGGGAAGAAACTATCTTAAGTTAAAAGGACCAAGGAATACCATGTGATAAATATCCTCTAAGTTCACAGGTTGCCTCAAAATGGGAGAACTTGGGAAGACTATATGGTACACTTCCTCTATATCCATAGGTTCCCTAAGATGACGTAGATTCCAAGGCACTAGGTATATCATCTCAGTATCATCCTTGTATTCATCATCATCATAGAAGTACTCACTCTCATATTCTTCAAAAATATATTCTGCATCAAACTCTCCATTTATGCTAGATATCTAAGGTTCAATGCCAACATCATTAGCATAATCATTATTCCTAATAACCCAATCGATCCTTGGGATGCTTTCTGAGTTAGTATTTATAAATATGTTCTGATGATAGACTACTAGTGGTTCTACAATAACCATAGTCATAGGCCAATTACCCCTTTGTTAATATAAATGTTTGGAGTGATAGGGATTCTAGTCAATGTCCTCCCCCAAGCCTAGATTTAGATGATCTAAAGATATGGCTAGTAATTCATCTTGACCTCAAATGTGATATCCCAAACCAAACATGTTAGTTGGAAATTGGTATTGTGACTGATATGGAGTTTCGCACCCTTGCTCAAATAATCCTATCTTGTAACCATGCCAATGGTGATGTTCAAAACACCTATGGGTGAACTCAAGGTTGTATATATAATGAACATTGGCAACAAATGATTCATCATCATCATCTTCCATGGGTAAGCGATCCATGAATTGATGCATGTACCCATAAATGAAATTAGTTTAATTTAATGCCTTAGGGTTTTTGACCCTTTTGTGCCTTAGGGGTGCTCTCTTCTTACTATGGCTATTTTTGGCACTTACTGCATCGAGTTGGCTGACTTAGTCTGGCTCCTATACTTAGATGTTTTTTTGTCCAAACTTTCCTCCTTGCCACATTTCTCAAATAATACCCAATAAAGTTTAGGGCTTCTTTTTGAAATGATGGCTCAACATGCTTCTAATATTCATGTTAAGGGGTAAGCTTTCTCCGTTTGGGATTGATGATTCATCCCAAAATGAAACATTGTATTTTTAGCAACCTTGGCCTTAAGCAATCTACCCAATACTATTTCAAGTTCAACATCATATTTATAATCTGATTCTTCTACTATAGAAGTTTTACTTGTTGTTTCCTAAGTTGTATGTGGTATAGGACCTAGTAGTTCCATCTTCATGAAATATACCTTCATCTTTGAAGGTTGATCATTGGTTAACCCATACAAATCCCAGAAATAATATGGTCTAGCAAATTCAATTTTCATGGGAGGAGTCTTGGATTATTTGGCCACTATTTTAGAGGCACTCCTAAACTCCTTCCTGTGTGCCTTTATGTCTACTTTGAGCCTTTAAAATTTATTTTTCTACTCAATAAAAAACTTCAGATATTCTTCCCATTCTTCATCCAAATTCATGCCTAAGTCTTTGCTTTGGTCTTGGTTCTTCATTGAGGTTCACATAAAAAATTCCTTTTATATCTTAATTTATTTGGCTATATGTCTAGGCCTGTGTGAATTATTTAAATAGGAGAATTCTCCTCTTCTATGATTGTTGTTGTTGTTTGTACTTGATTTTTAGAATATGTAGACTTTTGATTCACCTATGCCCATTCTATAGGTACCTACCTATTTAGGTGACTCAATAGTCATATTATGGTCATCTAGTGACTGACCTATTGAGGGTTCCCCTTCTGTATGAAGATTCTTAATCTCAATTTCTATAGCTTTTTCAATTCTCTTTTTGCAGAGTGTGTTGAGCCCTAAGGCTCTTCAACTTTTTTATTTTCCTCTATAGAATTGGTTGGAATTTGAGACCCCTCAATCTCAATTTTTTTTTCTACCCTTGATATATAGAGTGTGTTGCCACATGAGGTTGTTCAACCCCCATTCCTGTATTTGACTCATGCTTTTCTTTTACATAGGTTTGTAGTTGTAGTTTTGTTATTGTTTCCTACAACTTACAGATGGTTTGATACAATTCCTACATATTTATTGCACCTACTTTCTTGAACTCTTGAAAAAGAGTCCACTTATCCTTATACTTGGACTCCCAAGTATAGGCCTATTATTTCAATATTATATAGATCCAGTTGTAGATCCACCATCTATATTTCATGTTGAGGATATTTTCCACTGGCCAAATTCTGTAATGCCCGGGCCATAAAATCATCCTTTATCAATCCCCTAATTTCCTTATCATCATCATATGATGAGTTGTAAATGAAAATGGATGCCATAATCCTATTACTCCTAGTTCTTATGGAAATTTTCATGTGAGTAGGGCTTGACAAATCCTACCCTACATCCTCATCAATTTGGGGAAAACTAATGGACAAAGCCTACCTTGCATCTAGTGTTTATTTTCTCAGGTTGGGATGCAGGCACCATCACTAGTTGTTTTACTATTTTAGCAGCTGACTATTCATTCTATTCAGATATCACTACCTCTTCCTCCTCCTCAATAACAACATTATCTCCTTTAGTTTTCTCAGTAGACATTCCCTTGAACTCTACATATTTCATTAAGGTCAAAATTAGCCCATGGTGACCTAGGGCAGAAGTCGTTCCTATCTGGTATCGACTAACCTCATATTTTAGAGAACATGCAAGATAATGAGGGACATTGATTTTTTCCCCATGAAGTAAATTGTTGAGGAAACAAAAATTGTTCAAATTGAGCTAAGAAAACCTACCCGTGCATGTGAAGAACCAAATGATCTGTTCAAAGACTAGTCTCCAAAATTTCAAGATGTGCTACTTTTATAGACCAAAGCATGTTAGGTGTGGATTTTATTGTTTGAAGAACCATTGCACATAGAGCATGGGGTTGTCCTTCTTGTATGTGTGTTCCCCTATCTAAGTAAGACCTGTAACAGTGGCAATGTAGGATTCCATTATTGGAATTTCTAACCATTCATTCTAAAAATCATGTCCCTTATAAATACTACAAACTCCTTATCTACCTTTGCATCTTGGTTTTGGATTACCAGATGTTAATATTCCATCCATCCAACAAATTAGAACTATGTATACACATCTTCACTAATGTCAAAACAGTCACTGGGATATTTTTTCCTCAGTAAATGATTGGTGAATTTTTACTCTATAGTAAATTTGAGTTTTCCCTTGGCTCTTAGTTTTACTTCTAGAAATTTCTCACACTATGATTTCCATCTCCTGCAACTATGTTATTTTATTGTATATAGTTTTGTCAATGCATGGTTTTAAATCGCTTACATATGTAAACACAAACACCTGATTTTTGTAATTAGAAGTAATTATGGTTATCTATTCAAAATCTCATTAAAGCATGTACCAAATTTTAAGTGGATGTCAACCAAGAGTAACCTCCCAATAGAATATTTACACGTAGAAAAATGCTAAATGGAGCAAACTGGTTGGATGGATAATTAATTGGGATTGTGCTAGCACTATTTGATAGAAATATGCATCCACGAAAACTATATATACAAAAAAAAAATTAAGTATGCACCTATATTACATTTTGTACATGTTTGATGTGTAGATGTTCATGATGCACTTGCATTGGTTACCTTATGATGACCATGTATTTTGTAACAAAAATGATATGCACATTTCCCATGTGGTAAATTTTTCTCTATTTTAACTAGTTCTCGGTTGTTGCAATTTTATTCATTTAAGGATTCCTGTAAAATTTCAAGATAATCTTAAAAAAATATGTCTTTGTGGGATGACACACATCCCTCCCTTGGAAATTTTTCACTGATGACCTTGGAACGTGCATAAATCTCTTATGGAAAAATTAAAATAATTTCATCCGTGAGAAGTTTGACTTTATGAATGTGAGTGAAATACTAGCGTGGCTCACACCACTTCCCAATACTGAATATTATTCATACGAGGTACAAACACCCATTAGAATAGAAAGCAAGCACCTCCTTGTATGGAAATCAGGAACCTTCCTTCAGATCAAAGCACGTAGCCACTTGTGAGAAAGGAAAGCAGGCACCTTGTGTTAGCAATCGGGCACCATGCTTAAAATGGAAAGAAGACAACTTTTGCTAGAAAATAGGCACCTTACTTAAAAATAGAAAGCATTTTTGTTTTACAAGGAAATAGGTGTTGCTTTCCCAAAAATGGTAGTCAGGCACCTTTTCCCTAAAATACAGGAGTCGGGTGCCTTTCAATGTAAAAATAGGAGTCGAGTACCTTTTCCCTAAAATATGGGAGTCATGTGCTTTTCACTATAAAAATGGGAGTCAAACACTTTTCTGTTAATAAAATAGGAATCAGGCACATTTTCCTATAGAAAATAGAAGGTATGTTATCCTCATTTATTTCATCTACTGATATGTCCATTGGTGTACGCCTATAGCTGATCAAAATTTTGGCATTCTAATTTGAATGATAAGGATAGAATCAACATCCAATACCTAAACCCGTATTTAGACATTTTTCTCCATGAAGACCAAAAACAACATCCATACACATGTTCACATGTGGTATCCCCCTATGAGTTGGGATAATATACTTCTACTATAATATTTATCTCCTAGAAAACTGGAATTGCACAGGTTCATGGATCATGTGCTTGTTAGGCCTAGGTTTCCCAGGCTACCTAACAATTGCACTTAGGGCATTATTCCTGCAAAACATAAATACAACTAAAGAAATAAAAATTACTAAAATTTTAATAGAATAATTGTCTTTGGATCATGTGGACAATATCCACATATTACTAACAAATTTTAAAATTTAAATCAACTAGGGTCTCCCCTATTCCTAATCTAGACTTCATCATATAAGTATCAAACACATGATATGATCACAATAAATGACCATTGACTGTTAATATAATATCACTATCATCAATTGTTCTAATTCTAACAACTCCATCATTGATAATTTTAGTCACTTCATATGGATCCATATAGTGATGCATGATTTTCTCTTTCCTATCTTGGAACCGAGAGTCATATAACAATGCCCATTCCCCTACTTTGAACTTCTTTGCCCTGGTGTGATGATCATGCCATTTTGATCTTTGTTTTTGTATGACCTCTATTCAATGTAGAGCATCATGATGTTATTTATCCAGCTAATTAAGTTGTTGAATCCATTCCTTTTATAACTCATCTATATTCAAATCTAAATTTATTGTAGTTTTGAGTCTTAATCTCAAATTATATGGGCATCATAGAATTCTTCCCATATACCAGCTGGAATGGTGTAAAAGCATTGGTAGTTTTCTAGGTGGTTATATAATACCACACTGCTTTTGGTAATATTATGGCCTAGTCGTTCCTATGCTATTGTACCGTATTGGTGATAATGTTCTCCAATTCATGGTTGGTTACCTCTACTTGCCCATTTGCCTGTGAATGTAAGGAGTGAATGTAAGGAGTGGTTTTGTTATTCTTGATTTTATATGGTTATGATCTCCTCGATCAACTTTGAAGTAAATTGAGGCCCTTGGTTAGTTGTAATCTCCTTGGAACCCTAAATCTTGTAAATATATATAAAAATAAGAAGTTTTCTATAGTATTCTCTTTATAATAAAGCAATACATGCACTTCAACCCACTTGGTTACATATTCAGTGCAAACTAAGATATACCTCTTACTTTCTGACTGTGGATTAACGGGTCCTATGAAGTCCATCCCCCATTTATCAAATGGATCAATGTACACATGTAGTTGGAGTGGTATTTTATCTCTGAGATTTGGTCTGCCCATCCTTTGATATTGGTCACATTGGCTCACATGCTTGGTTGCATCTTTGAATAAAGGTGTATCCAACCTGCAATACTTTGAATGCAATTAGTTTTCCTACAAAATGGCCACCACAAGGTTCATTATGGTAAGCCTTTAGTATTTATATAATTTAATTATCAACAACACATATTCACATGATTTTATAAGACCCTGTTTTAAACAGGCACCCATAAATCCATGAGAAGTCTACACTTTTTGTTAGAGAAAATGATAGATTCTATTAATCATTCAACAAATAAATATATTACATTATGCTTGTAATAGCCCATGAATTTAGGATCTATATGAAATAAAGACATAAAAATGGTGTACTGATGTGATGCAAACAAAATTAGATACATATGCTAAGTCCTACGAATGCATGAAGGAAGTGACGTAGAAACGAGATGTGAGCAAACAAAGTGGGGCCTCCTTTATTGATATTGCTTTTAATATTGTTACAATATGTCCCCCTTCTAGGGCTCAGAACATCTGATACAATTTTTTACATTAATGGATGCCTGAAGTAAGCCACGCTTCCAAGATCGGGAGGTACTCTTCCAGCATCTTCCACGTGCCCACATTCAAAGTGGGCGGGCTAAAAGTTGTCACCACTTGTATCCATGTGTTTGTCATTACTTTATACCCCTCTAGTACTCTTGGCAGTGATATCCTATGCACAAAAAGACAAAAAATCGTTAATAGCATATGCATATCTAGAAAAACATGCAATCCCCAAGGCCTCCAACGGGTGCTTGTGGGATATCAGTGATAAATTTGATAAATTGATTACAAAATGATATATAAATGGAAAGGACAACTTCTAGAATTGGTCTCACCTAATTTTGCATCAAAGCGACGTCAGACGACCCCGTTATGCTCATTTGCTCGTCGAGGGCCTCTCCAAAGTGAGCGGTCCAATGTCCTAGCTATGCTCATAAAAATCACCTAAAAATAATGATTTAGGAATTATATGTAATCCTAATACTACCTAGATACCCGTAATTTGCACATCCTCAATATATTCTCCTATATGTGACAGGGGCGCCCTACGAGCTAGTTAACACATAAAATAGTAAAACAATAGTCAAATCATGTTAGAATGAGTTCAAATTTTAACAGAGGCATTAGGATATCATATGAGACATATTGAAAAAATAATAGTAAGGAAATCATGCACATATTTCTAATTTCTCTAGGGTGGGACGCTGGGGACTGCAAAAAAACTTGCAAAAAGTGACCTTCCAAATGTCCTTCCTAAGGGCCTCCAAAACTCCTAAAAAATTGTGGTTAGACTAAAAACAACATTTTGAGATGACCCAGAATGTCATATTTGGAAGATTCTGCCCAAGTGCTCCTATATCCGAAGGCACTCCCTATAGGTTGGTAGACGCATAAAATGACAGAAACCAGGTCAAATCATGTTAGAAAGCAATGAAATTTGGACAACAGCATAAGTACATCAGGTATAAAATAATGCAAAAAATAATAGTAAAAAAACCATGCACAAATTTCTAATCGCTCCGAGGTGGGGCAATTAGGACTGCAGTAGTTTGGAGGGCGCCCGGGGTGGGACGCCCACCGTTTGGGGCCTAGTTTTGACACCAGTCCAAGTAGGATGGGTCAAAAAATTCTTAAGGGGTTGTGTTGATGAGTTTAGGGTGGGATTGTGACTAATTTCTTGGGTTTTGGATCTGGATTGCGTTCCTAGTGTTCACTCGACAACCTCTCTTCCAGAAGAGAGATATTAGGGATGTAGGAAGCACAAAGAGGAATGGGTGTACAATTTGGCAGCACTTCGTTGCTCCAAATGCGCCAGCTCTATTCTATTCTTGGGGTGAGGAGGCTCACCTTTTTATAGACCTAAGGGTCTCCTTTGCATGTGCATGTGAGGATGCCACTTGGCTCATTATGCATTTTAGGGGGAGAGAAGATTCCTCCCTATTTAGGGGCTCCTTGATTGAGGCCTATTTGATTTGAAATGTTCCCTCACACTCCCATGCCTTGAAGGTGGAGTTAAGTGGTGGATTTGGGCTACCATTTGTCAAGGTTTGAATTTTTTCCAATCAAACCTACTAATCGTCCCACCCTAGAGCGATTGCTGCTAATCGTCCCGGGGTGGGACAAATAGGATTCTAATCATCCCTAGGTGGGATGAATAGGGAGCAAAGTGCTTAAAAGGTGTAAAACTGACCTCTGACCTTCCAAAACTGATTTGGGAGTGGTTAGGACCACTTTTTAACCTCTGGAGGCTGCCCTAGGGGGTATGTATGCCAAATTGGTCAATGCTTGTAGTCACATAATCGGATTGGTGATGTTTTGGTGTCTACACTAGAAAACCAAATAAAACCTAAAATATACTCACATTATGCTAAGCCTAACCACTAACCAAATAATGGAATAATAATGTATATGAATAATATATGCTAACATCCCCCCTTATTACATTATTTGGGTAATACATATAACTATCCCAAAAATAGTGAAGAAGAAGGTAAATGAAAGAATGGTGGCTCATGCTTTGTATTTGGATCTGGCTCTGGATTTGGCTCTAAGCGTACCTCTGGTTTTGTACGACTGGGTCTATCTTGGGTTATGCCTATAAATCTACCTTTGGATCATTGCCTCTGGATCTTCCTGTAGATCTACCTCTAGAACTTTGTCTCTAGGTATGTCTTTAGGTTTGTCTTTGGGTCATTGTCTCTAGGAATGTCACTCGATCTATCATTGGATTTGCCTCAGGATCTACCATAGGTTTTACCTTTTCGGTATAAGCCATACAAAATTGTTTTCATCATGATCCATTGTGTGTGATCTATCCATCCATAATCTATATGAACCTTGTTGGCCATTTTCACTTTGTACCAACAATTTGAAAAAGAGTGTTTCGTACATCCACATGAATCACAAGGATGTAATTTCCAAAACTTAGCTGCAATATGTCCATTTTTTACATAATTATTGCAACAATGATTTTTAGGATTTGGAGGAGATTTAGGTTTTACAAACATGGTATTATTGGTACTTGCATGTCTAGTATAGCCAAGGCCTTCATTATTTGCCCTGAAATTTAGCATTATTGGAGTTTTAATGCCTTGTTCCTGTTTACCTAATATCTCACCATTGAATCCCATTTTCTTCATTAGTTTGGAACCAAATCCTTTAGTATATTTTTCAAAACACCCAATTTCATCATCTTCATCAATGTTTTTAACAATATGGCATTTATCACTATTGATGAGATTATGGAGTTCATTTTTAGGAGGTTCAATTTTTAAGTCACTTGTATCACAAGAAAAATCTACTACTATGATGAGATCACCTATGCTACAATTGATATCTAACATATAAGGTATGAGGTAACATGTATCACAACAGACATTGGCCATCATGGGCTCAAGATCACATGTGTCACAACAAGCATTCGCCACCATGGGTTGAAGGTCACTTGTGTCACTACGAGCATTGACCATTAGGGGTTTTATCTCTATTTCCTCACTAATGTTCCTTTTCACTTTAATTTGAGAAATGTAAAGAGCAAAGTTTGACATGTATATTGCCATTACAATGCCAATAGGGATTGGAACACCATTTTTATGCATGTCTTCACAATATGCATAATCATTGATTATGGCATCTACACCATTTCATAGTGTGAGAAATGTGCCATCTTCATAAAAATCTATCTCATCCATGTGTGGGGAAAAGTATGGGTGTTTAACTGAATTAGCAACATCAGTTGATTTTGGGGTAGTTTTCTTCTTTGATCTACCCATTTTTAAGGTGTCGGTCACTACCGAAAATGCACCTTTTACAATGAAATTTTGCAAAAATAATCTGACTAAGGTGTCGATCACTACCAAAAATGCACCCTTATAAGTATTTCCCCCTTGTTTTTTTTTAAATTATATCCCCCCCCTTTAGTAAAAAAACAAAATGCAACTATGAAGTCTCAAAGAAGCTCTTACAAAGCTTGCCTTGTAGGCAGATTTGCACAATATGTCACCAAAAAATCCCCCTATGAAGTACTTCAAACAAAAGAAGTTTGCTATTTATGAAACCTAAAAATAGGTAAGCCCCCCCTTTTATAAGGACTTCAAACAAACAATTTGCTATTTATGAAGCCTAAAAAAATAGGTTTGAGTTTTGATGATTTTATGCCTTGTTGATTGCCTTGACAAGGGTTATCTTCATAAAAGGTGGACAAAAAAAATGGTCTTTTAAATTTAATTTGCAAAAAATAGAAGTTTAATATTGAATTAAAAATAAAATAATTGGATTAAAAATAATTTATTAAAATAAAAAAAATGATTTTATAAAACAAAATATTAAATTATTAATAAAATAAATAGAAAAAACTAAAATTTAACTTTTGCAAATATTACCTTTGGTGCCCCGACAGGATTTTATCTATGAACTGCTTGTGCTTTAGCGCCTTAGCACTGGGCTTTGAACCAGGCCAATTTACACTACCCTTGGGAATGGAATAGCACAATGTGCGCTTTATGTCGTGCTCCTTCATCGAAATGCTCCGCAATGGTACATATCCTCCATCCACTACATCACCTGTAAGGCAGCACATCTCCTTATACCCATTACTAATGACCTTTTGTTTGGTGGAAGTCACTGCTGTTGTGGATCACTATCCACTAGAAAAATGGAGATCTTAGTGTTCGTCGATAATGTGATGTTGGTTGTTGCAAAGCTTTGCAAATCTAGATATACCAATATTAGTAGTATCCAGTAACAACTGAACGTCGAATCCTTCTACATCATGAATGTCTGTGATCATTAGGATATTACGAGTGAACATAGGTGGACTGGTAGCATGCATCTTCTTCAGGACCAAAATATGTAAAACACTTGATCCTTGCAAACACTTCTGCATTATTTTTCTTGAAAACATTTTGAAAAAAATGGTGTCGCCACCAATATTCATCCAATTTTATCACCGCGATCATTTTTTCAATCTATCCTTGCTCAACAATGTGGAGCTTATTGTGATTTGGCTATGTACGCGATCATCTGAGGAAACCATCTTTGGCTATGTAAACTATGGGTTGTCATAAAAAAAATGACACCCTTCTATAAAGTCACCTGCATCGGGTAGGTGGTTCTTTTACTGTGGAATGTTCCTTCTCGCACTACAATCGAAATTTTCTATGACGTGATGAAGGCTTCTAAAATAGTTTTTTCTCCATGTTGTCTGCAATGCCATCAAAATTGTCTACTTCTGAGCAACGTTGGCAACTACAAAGTGCGGAACACATCAATTACAATATGGTCTTATCTTGATGGAATTGTAGATCTATTCCATATGCTTGTGCAGGGATAAATAACCTTCGAACTGGTTCTGCTCTGCCATATCTGAAGATCACTAGATGGATGCAATTGCAGATCCGTGTGTGAGATTTCTATTTTTCTTAGTTTAGTTTGGAAATATACAACGCTGACATTAAACAGGGAATAATATTCCACACTCACCATACAGATGGACAAAAAGGTAGTTAAAAACTACAATTCCTACTAAGCACAATGACCACCTAACAGTGGTCGAATCCTAGTTTAGTTTTACCTCTTGCTCTCCATGAACATTTTGAGTTAATCATGTTAGGTATATCCCTCCTCTAGGAGTCCTCCATGTGTCTTCCCATTAGGTTTAGCTGAGTTGTCCATTCCTAGGGTCCAACAAGTAAAGAGGCATCAGTTCAGTATCTGTCCTCTCCCATCAAGGTGAGTCATATCTAGTCGGTCAAGGTTTCCCCATGTTAGCCTATGATCAGGGTTGACCACACGTTCAGTTGTCAGTCCCATAACCAGATTTGAGTCATGCAGATTACTACCCATCCACTTTCAACTATGTAGGTCTGTGGATGGTCACAAAAATCCATGCATCATTGGTTCTTAGAGCTTCGATCATCGATCTATGATAAGATCTATGTCACAAATCATTGGATCTACCATATTTATTTGCTGGTCATAACGCTTGAACACCAAGCCAACCAAAATTTCCTTTCACAGACTGAGAACCTCTCGGTAGCTCTGATACCATGTTAGAGAAAACGATATATTCTATTAATCATTCAATAAATAAATAGAATACATTAGGCTAGGAATAGCCCATGAATTTAGGATCTAGAAAACCAAATGAAACCTAAAATATACTCATGCTAATCTAAGCCTAACCACTAACCAAAATAATGGAATAATAATGTATATGAATAATATATGCTAACACTTTTCTCTATTAAAGTTTGTTTCTCGCGTGGTGAAAGTGCAGGGGAAATTTTACCAATGGCTAAATAATTAGCTATATCTACGTACCATGGTATCTATTCATTAATAGTAAACAAATGCTCATATGGAAACTGATCTTCTGTAGTTGTATGATCAGGAGGTATCAATATGGAAAGGAAATCTGCCACCACATTGTCCTTGCCTAGTTTTTCCACAATTGTCACATTAAATTCCTACAAAAGTAACAACCATATAATAATTATGACACTAATGCTAGGTTTTCTTATCAAGTATCTGATAGTTGAATGATCAGTGTGCACAAAAACCTGATAACCTGTAATATAGTGGAAAATTTTTTAAGAGCGTGTATCATTACAAGGAATTATTTTTCTATGACTAATAATTGAACTCAACACATGTAATATATTTACTGATATAATAGATGGCATGCAAATTATCATAATATTTCTATCCTAGAACTGATCCTATCACATTATTGGATGCATTTGCATATATGTGAAAGGGGATGGTCCAATTTGGACCTCTTAGGACTGGAGCAGAAGTCAAATTTTCTTTCAAAATGTTAAATGCATGTTCACATTCATTTGTCTAGACAAAATCTATATCTTTTGATAACAATGTTCTTAGGGTTTTAAAAGTTTTTCTAAAGTCTACTATAAACCTCCTATAATAACCAATTGAGCCAAGGAAACTTTAAATATATTTTTGAGTTTTTGGAGTGGGAAGATTTTGGATTACATCAATTTTCTTTCTATCTACCTTGATCCCATCTGTAGAAATGTGATGTCCTAATACTATCCCCTCCTATATTAACATTTAACATTTCTCATTTCTTAGGGATAAATTGGTTTCCCCACACTACTGAAGTGTTCTTTCCAAATTTTTTGTGGCTTCTTCAAAAGTTTCAGCATAAATAGTGAAATCATACATGTATACTTCCACAATTTCTCGAATCATATCAAAGAAGATTCTCAAATTTTCCCTTTGAAATGTGGCAGGTACATTGCACAACCCAAAGAGCAAAATTTGGTAAGTGAAAGTTCCCCATGGACAAGTGAACGTGGTCTTATATTTGTCCTCTTACCCAATATGAATATTATTATTTCCACTAAACCCATCCAAGAAATAAAAGTATTTCTTCCTTACTAAGGTGTCAAGGACCTAATCTATGAAAGGTAAGGAGAAGTGGTCTTTCTTGGTTGATTTATTCAGTGACCTCTAGTAAACACAAATCCACCACTTTCCATTTTTCTTAGGCATACCCACCAAAGGTGATACCCATTCACTATTTGAAATAGGGTAAATAAACCCAACTATTAGAAGTTTCTATAGTTCTATTCTAACAATATCCTTCATAGATGGATTCATCCTACATTGTGGTTGTCTTACCGATTTTATTTAATATTCCATATATATTTGATGAGTGTAGGTTTCAGGAGCTATTCCTCTCATGTTTGAATACTCCCAAGCAAAGGCACCTTTATGTTTGACAAATGTTTATTTTAGTTTGATCTACTGATCAAGTTTCAACTCATTATATATGTTTAATACTCTCCTAGGGGCAACTTCAATTTGCTTAATATGGTGATTTTTATCTTCAACAAGTGGTAGTCCTAGAGGAGGATAGGAGGGTTCTCCTTGAATTTTTTTTGATATCACTTTGTCCTCCTCACTCTCATCCTCCAACTCATAAATTGTTCTTATGGATTGAATCATTGATAAACCACTCATATTTTGTTTCTCACATTTAGGTTCTCTCAAAAAATCTACAAACTGTGTAGGTGGATGGATGATCAGATTTTTCACATTCTGACCACCAGAAATGGTCATTTTACCATTTCTACAACTTATGTAGGCATCAACTATTGTCAGCCAAGTCCTACCTAAGATGAGTGGATAACCACCCAACATAGACTTGGATTGTAATACTATAAAATTTGCTAGATATTCTCATGCATCCACAGTGACTGTTATGTCTTCCAGTATTCCTTTAGGGAGCACTATAGACCTGTTTGCCAACTAAAGGATAATTTTAGTTGGATTTAGGTTGGTCAGTTAAATTTTTTGCATGGTATCCTTGGGTATGACATTAATGGCAGCCCTTATATGTACTAATGTATTGGTTAAAATATAGCCTCCAATTTTTATCGTTAAAATAGGGCTTCTTGGGTCTGAATATTTTTGGCTATATGTGTTTCCTAGCATAAGATCAACTATTTGACCTATAAAATTAATTATTTGTGCTAGTTTTCCTCCTATTTTTCTCAGACACAATTCACTTATGGCCTTGATGTAGATAGGAATTTCTCTTATGGCCTAAAAAAGAGGGATTGTGACTATTATATTTTTAGAATGAAAAGAATATCAAATTATGGTTGTATTGGCTTTCTGGGTTCCAACAACCTTTTTGGAAAAAGGTGGAACCCCTTATCTAGTATTTATAGCTACTAGTTCATCTTCTATTTCTTATATAAGAGGTGATTCCTCTTTCTCTAAATATATATTTTTCTCTTTTTTCTAACAAAGGAGTTGATTCTACACCTACCTGTTTACCTAATCTCAATTGTATTGGACTACAATTTACTTTAATATTAGAGATGGGATACATCTCATTATTCATATAGTATGTTGATTGTGTTTTGTTATTTGGATTAGATATAGGTTGTTCTAGAAGTTGAGTAGGTCTCAAAGTAGGGGAATCTGGCAAACTTGGCTATAGTGGGACTTGAACTACCTACTATGGAGTTGGACTCCAAGCATTGGGATTTCTCCATTGTGGTCTAGGCTATTGATATTGCATTCATGGATAAGGATTATAAGGGTTTGATCCTTGTGGGGTATGTGTCTTAGGTTGTTGTCCCCACCAACCCATATTGGGTTGTTGAAATTGACCTTGGTTCTGATAATTGTTGCCCCCATAATATGGCATTCCCACTGGCATATTATTTACCATATGAGACTATTGCTAGTTTCTCCTATTACCCATGAAGTATTATTTCATTACTTCAAGATATTCTCTAGATTTTTATAATTACAGACACAACTTATTTTTATGATATTTTTGGCATACAATGCATACTCTAACTTTGTTTTTAGGATATTTTTTTCTGGGGTGCTTTTCCCTACATTTAGGACAAAAAAGGCTAATGTTGCATCATTCTCCTACTTCTTTCTTTGAAGTAGAAGAGTATCCATTTTGAAGTGTAAGAGATGATAACATGTCACTCTTGAAGTCTTCTAACATATTCCCTATCTCTAATTTTATGACTATGGCTGATTGTTTGACATTTCTAAAAGTTAATTTACCCTTCCTCCTTGAGTAGTTTCAGTATAAATGTTGAATATCAAACATTTGGTTTTGATAAATATCCTCTCCAAAAATAATTTTTAATGCATCAAGAGATTAATTTGTAATCCCCTTTAATAAATTACTTCTCAAAGACCTATCTCTTAATTTTGTATGGGGAGATCTTTGCAAGTTAAAGTTGAACCTATCCCAATACTCCTCCAATGAATCACCTTCCTTTTGAGTCATATCCACAACTTCTTCTCTGGAATATCATGCCCTACCAAAGTCTTGATACTGATCTAGGAAGAGTTTTTTTAGGTCTTCCCTGTTAGTTATCTATTTATGTCCTAAACTAATAAACCAACTTAGAACTGCATCATCAAGAGTTGAGGGAAACAACTTTAATTTCTAAGCATCGGTTGTATAGTCTACCAACCTATATAAAACATTAAATTTGAATAGAAATAGGTCGATATCCTCTGATTGAAATCCTATAAATATTATAAGGTGGGTAGGAGATATATATTTCATATTGTGGTCTCCTCTTGCCTCTTCTATGGGGAAGTTAAAACTAGTATATGCTTCTTCTACTTTAGCCATCTTGTCTATAAATAGGGTGTCTACACCTGCTATTTTAGGGTAGATTTTAGGGCTTCTAATTCATTTATTTTATCCTCTATAAGGATTACTAAATTAGTATTTGAAATAGTCCCATATTCAAATGCTTGCCAACATTGAATGTTCAAAAATCTTCCTCAGATGAACTCTTCCTACCACTGATCCTTCCCTAAGATTTTTTTGGTCTGGTTTAAAAGGATCCTATGCAAAAAGTGGATGTTGAATCCAATGCACATGTGGATATGGTGGTGGGGAGATATCACTATAAGGATTTGACATAACTACAATAGAGGTTTCTAAAGAAACAACATTTTTTGTTCTTGATGAAATGATCATCTGATCCTCTAACTCTAGGTGAAATCATATAAAATTATAATGGAGTGGTTATGTAGAAAGTAACCTAAAATAATTCAAAAACACTTTATTTAGAACTAGATTTTATAGATGTTTTTTCCCCAAAAATGGTGCCAAAATATTGGGTAAAATATTGGTTACATTTCTATGATTAAAATCATTACCTTCATTTAATTGTCAACCCAGGAAAACTCATAAACTTGTGAAAAATTATGCATAGTATATGCTTGTAAAATCTTCTTAATAATATGAGTCCCTTAGATTATATGGTTTGGTGGGTATGTTATTGCGTTGGAGTTTTTGTTCATTTTCCAAACCATTAACCTATTTCATTTTTATCAAAGACATGACCGAACTAAACTACAAAAAAAAAATGCACACTTGCTAGAAAATTTATAGAAAAATAGGGGAAGCTACAAAATTAAACTAATTTGCAAAAAGTATAGTAAAACAAGAAATAAATTAAAATACAAAAAGTAGGGAAAAAGTGGGAGGAATACTATTGAGAGTGGGTTGATGCTTCCGGTAGATTTTGCTTGATTCAATTTGTTCACCGGATGCTAGTTGAGATTTATAAAATACTTAGATAAGTTGTATTATTTACAGTTTTAGAAAATATAAAAAGAAAAACAATCTAGGATCTTGTTCTCAGAGGTGGCCTACATATTTATAAGATATGCAACTTTACTCTATTATATTTGGAGGTAATCTATTTCTAATTTTACTATTACAAAAAATATATGAAAATAGGGGGGATAAGCGAATATATAGTTAATGTCCTCTATTTCCAGATTTAATTAAGCATATTATATTTTTATTAGAACAAAATACATATGCTATCATGTTTATTAGTTTACTTAGATATTTATATATTTGTTGAAAATAGATGACATCTACTTTATGACATTTTCCATCATCCACATTCATTGTTGAAATCATGTCTGTATCCATCGCTAAAATCATTGTTCTATTCTACTGACAAAAGAGGTCATGCTATACTTTTGCTTCAACGAGAGTCAGATGTTGAACGAGATTTAAGTACCAAATGGGAGTCAAGTGCCAAATGGGATTCAGGCACCAAACCAGAAGTCAGACATCAAAATGGGAGTCAAGCACCAGACTTAGAATTATTTCTTTATTTATTGTGGTTATGTTTACCTTCAATTTTTCATCATAAACTAGAAAGTGCCAAGTTCGTATGAGACCTTGACATAAACATGCTGAAAGGCATAAAAATAACTGAATCTACACACAATTCACTTAAAAAAAATATTAGACAACATACATAATTTACTATTAAATATATATATAATTTGCATAAAACATACACTTTTATTAAAATAATATCACATTATATATGAAGAGTGTATACAAAAATATGAGCATTTTCAGGGCTCATTAGCAAGGTAGGTTGAGATACCTCCTTGACTATATTGTGTGATTTCTCCTTCATAATATTTAGAATTTATGGAGTTGTTATATTTGGGATTACCCTTGGTTCCTATTTGACTAAAGGTACCTTTAACTTTTGATCATCCTTCTATTTTGATGATGTTGTAGGATTTTTAGAAGCACTTATTGTACTAGGGGTTGGTTGTGGTGCTGATTTATAAGGATCAACCCACACTAAATTTTATTTACTCTCTAGATGTCTAATGGAAGATGTAGGTTGAATATCCAAGTGAGTATATGGGAGGATGAAATCTCTCAGTAATTCAACCTAATTCACATATTTAAATGACTCTTCATATGACCAAACTACATGCACTTGTCCCTCATGCACATACTTGATGCATTGATGTAGAATTGAGGGGATGCAACACATGTCCCTAATACATGAACATCCTAGAAGGATTTTATATTTCATAGCATATTCTAAAACATGGCACATCATCAGGATGCTTTTTAGCCATACATTAATAGGAAGGACTATTGTGACTACTATTTAGCACAACACATTGTTGAATGCTCACAACATAAAATTTGAAGCGATGGGTCTGCTATGGCAGTGGATACCATTTTTATTTTGAGATCATAGAATTTGATCATGAGCTTCTGACACTGCTACACATGCCCCATGAAATTAGTAAAAGCTTTAATATTTTAGGGTTGAAGTTCTATGGATATCAAAATATCCATTAATGTCTCCCTATGCCTAGGAGAATGTTGTAGAAGCTCATATATTCACAACTTTGTCGAGGCTATTTGGATACTCTAAGTGATTTTCTTCCTGATTGTAACCATTGATCTTATTGGTGGGTTTGGCAATGGGTTTTGTTCTAGCATCTACTAATGCACAACTAGGATACAAATGGTAATTGTGCATGGATCCGATTAATTATATCTATGCTTCGTAGTAACCACATTAACCATGCCAAAAAATCCTTGTGTAGGAGGATCTATATAAACTTGGTTGGCTTGAATTGCATGGTTCCTTGGTAGCTCATGATTTGGTAGGGGATTTTTGAAGATTCCCATGCTTAAGTTATCGAGTTCCAAGGGGTTGTCAATTTGTAGCTGATCCTTTTTTATCATGTTTTGTACCATGTGTTTGAACCCGTGGCACACTTTGATGTCATACCCCTTTCGCTTGTGATATGGGTAACAGTGATCTTCCCTATACCCCTTGGGATTTATGGTGGTTAGGGTCTAGTAGCTAAAATTTTTGCAAGTGAAGCACCTTAGACTCGCACAATTGGTTAAATATAGATGCTAAGGATTTCGAAAATGCCATAAACTGGTGAGGTGGACAATGTTGTTTATCTTTTCCCTGGTTTCTATTTTGTTAATCATACCACACAAGGGGTGATTGAGCCTAATAGTTCTATTGTTGTTGGCTCTTATCCCCCTTAGTAATATTTAACACAACTTGGTTGACAGGTGCTGGTTTGACCTGATTTTGTTGATTTTGTGTGTTCTTGTTATTCCAATATTTCTTGGTTTAGAGCTTTAGATCCCCTTGTAATTTTATATCTTCAATTACTTTGTCTTGCACCAAAGCCTCTTCGAATATTGTATATTTTTGCAATTGAATATATTTTTTGCATAGATTTTCATAAACATCCAAGTGATATTTGTGGTGATAATGAAGAATGGTAATTTTACCATTAGTTTTCTTCATCTATTCCCATAATATATAATCATGTCATCATCACACTATCATAAGGTAACCAAATCTAATAGATTAGTGTTTATTTTTATGCCAAATGAAAATCATTCAATAAAAGCATTCACCAACTACTCAAAGTTGGTGATGCTATGTATCAGTAGTTGGTTATACCATTCCAAGGCTACGCTTGAAAGGGTGATCACAAAAGTATTTAACAACAAGGAATCATTATTTTGTATCTAAAACCATAAATTAGTGAAGCTGGTTACGTGATCTTGTGCATCATCATCACCTCATAACTTGTATAGCTTTGACATCTCAAATTTATTGGGATATGCCAAAATTAGAACTGATGGACATAGAGGTTGATTGTGAATTTTACCTAGGGTAGGCTTTTTCTAAACCATTCTCTATTTATTGAGATATTTGATTCTCTCGATGAGGACTCTATAAGCTTGAGAAGATATGATTTCTTCTTCCCTAAGTGACCATTGGGATGCACATGGAGGTTAATTCCTTTGATACCAAGATGGTCGATTGTGTTCATCGTCCATGTCTACTGAAGATGGTTTAGGATACTAGTGATCCTGATCATTCCTCTATGAATCTTCATACTAAATTTACTTAGGATGATTTAGCGATTGATGTTGTTGTTGTATGGATGCATGATGGTAAGTACGATAAGCATGGTGATATCCTTTCCTAGTGTGCATCTCTAGGTGTGATATAACATGTATTACATTGTACTACTCTTTGTACTCACTATTGAGAGGTAAGTCAACCCAAGCTAATATGTTCTCTCTCTGTTCTCACTCCTTTTAGTCAAGGATGCATGTTCTCATAAGTTATGTTCATACAAATATTTTTGAAGCAAAATTTGTCTTTGTGTATATTCTTGTTCCAACTACTCATGCTCTACGTGCAAATTCTCCAATTGGTCTTGGATTATTCACTATCTTTGATCTAAACAAAGCCTACATATCTGATTTGAGTAATATATTGTGTAGTTTCTTTGAATTTACAACTCTATGCGAGGATTTTTATTGGTATGATTTCTAGCGATGGGATCCACTATACTCTTACCTATATCTATAGAAGTTGCATTGATATTATGCTGAGATATTTACCTCATGACTGCATTTGTGAATGGGACTTTTGTGCTATAAGGGCATTTTAAGAATTCACCCTGAGCATAAGTATACCTCTCTATGTATTCACTATGCATACTCTTGGAGTGAGAGTGGGTGGTAGAGGTGGTCCTACGTGTTGATATTAAAAGAGCTTTATGTAGTTGATTAAGTTGACTAGTTCTCCATGGTTGATTAGGAGGTGTACTATTTACTATGATACCATTGAGATCTATCATGTACCTTCCCTACTCAGTGTGGTTTGAAACTCTTGTGGTTCTATGATTAGAAGCACCCATTTTATTTTACCCCTCATTAGGCATGTCTTGTCTATTTCTATCTTGTGATGGTGGGGGTCTTAAAGCACCCTCTTTTCCATCATGAGGGGATCATGGATTCGGTCCTCTAGTTGGGGTTTTTCTATGAGAACCCTCATGAGTTGTGGTGTCACCTCTAATACTGGTTGAGCATCATTTAGGAACATTTTGTATAGGTGGTTCAAATTTAGTGTCATTTGTGTTAGGTGGGCAATGGTTTCCACCTCAATCATAGACCGAGGGTGGCGGCCCCGTGTGTTGACCATAGCTTTGTAAAATTAATCATGTGTAAATTTGAGGATACAAACAAAGTAAATAGGGTGTTTATATCTTTTAAATTTGTATTTTGTTCCTAAAACTTGTTTCATATGTTTTCATGACTATTGTTGATAGTCAAGATAAAGTACAAAATTTAACCATTCCATCGCAAAGTTTGCTTTTGGTTTGAAATGATCAATATGTGGAATCAAAACAAGTTATTGCCGAGGTTGTGAATAAAATATAATATATTATTGTTTTTGCAATAGTTGATGTAATTCTTATATTATTTAAATCTTTCACCTATATACTCATAGCGACAAACCCGATAATGACATCCAAGTTGCCTACCCACAAAAATATGGAGATGAAATCCATATCCTTTCAGGGAGCATACGTACTACTGATTCTCACCTAGCACATCGTAGGCAATGATATACCTTTTTAGGAAGAGTAAATGCTATTTTCTATGGATAGGATAGTTCTCGAATCAATCTTGGCCATGGATGGGTAACAAAGAATAAGTCTCAATCAACAAGCCAACCGAGTGGTAATAATTTCCATCGTTGATCTTGATCAATGGGTTGGATGTGAAGGCCCAATGCCATTGATGTTTACTTGAGTCATGGTGTGTGGTGTGTTCATTTTAAATTTACATAAAAGAGATGCATCAAACAACATTCAATGACTTTTCCACTATATGCATAAAGAAGTATATTTCATTTTTAGAAATGCAATGTGAAAAATATATTTTATATTAAGAAAATGCAATGCAAATTTAAAAATGAAGTAGCCTTTGAACAAGATTCAAGCATTTACATATAAAAAACAACTTAAACAAGGGCTGCTCCTATGAATAAAAAGTAATAGACTTGGCCTCTATACACAATAGCAATCATAATTCTAGTCGTTGGCTTCTAGAGTGGCTAACACTAGCGATTTAAAATTTTATCCTTAGCTTTCACTATGTGTTGTAATTATTTCTAAATTTGACATTCAAACACATAGATAAAATATAGAAACCAGAAATATACAGAGAGG
This sequence comes from Wollemia nobilis, assembly GCA_028583015.1. Taxonomy (NCBI): domain Eukaryota; kingdom Viridiplantae; phylum Streptophyta; class Pinopsida; order Araucariales; family Araucariaceae; genus Wollemia; species Wollemia nobilis. Next base: position 4,730,465 of record JAQPPZ010016710.1, on the reverse strand, counting down.
ACTACTTACCTGTAAATCCTCATCCAAAGAAGAAATAGGCTACTGACTATTTTTGTTGACTTTTCTCCTAGTCGTTGTTGATCAGGGTGACTTCTATGCTAGTTGTTGAAGCTGATGGTAGCTACATTTGTTAGCCACTATTTCTCAGAGTGGATGTACCTACATGAATAAAAATTACAATAACATAAGTAAGCAACACAAAAATAGGGCATTTCCATCATGATCGCCACTTGTAAGCAGTAAAAATCATGCATCTAAACTATTTGCAAGCATGTAACAAATTGACAATATGAAATCATGTAACTATAGCAAGATAAAATATGATCAAAATGGGGTGCTCTTTATTAATCATAATAAATATTGATTACAATATTTCCTTTTTAGTTAAACCCTAAATTTGATACATTTATTACAAATGTTGTAGCCCTATAAAAGGGAGAGATGCTTTGCAATGATTTTCACTCCACTACTTTACTTATAAGAAGGCTTATTAACTGCCTCCTTCTTTGATATCAAGAAATATGATCTTAAATATGCTCTTGGATCCTTGATTGTCCTTGTCACTTGCACACAAGAAAACTCATAAAATATTAATAGTAAAGCTTAGCCTCTCAAGATGAGGCCATTTTGTGATGATAGCAAGATATAAAGGAAATGCATGAAAGAATGATAAAATGCTTATAAATATTGAAATAAAATAATGAAATAATAGCAATTATAATACAAAGAATGTAAAATATATGGATAAAATGTAGGAAATGACCAATCAAACCACAGCCACTATTGAGTAGAGTAGCTGAATCTGCTAGCCACTATAAAATTTGATGGTTGAGATTGTGGGTCATTGTTAAACATAGTGACCATAGGAAATGAGTTCTTTCCTCTAAATTCTTGGCCTGGAATTGATAAATTATCTTGCTAAATTGATGTTCAATGGTTGCCTGTGTCTTAGAACATGGATTTGTGATGGATTATCTTAGATTCATGGTAAATTTATGGGGAATAGCAAGCTTGCTCCTCAAGCCTTTGGAAGCTCCATTGATGTAGCAACAATTGTCATTTTGTAATTGGAAAACACCTCACTACTCTTCAAGGGATACAAAATCACTCTCCAATATGATAGGGCTTTGTTGCAATGAATTCATGATCAATAGATCTCTTTGGGAGGTCTATAAATAGACTTCCCAAATCCTCACCTTGGCTTCTCAAGGAATCCAAGATCAAGAATCTGTTGGCATGGAGCAGTTAGGAAGAGGCTTTTGGAAGCTTCATAAACAAAACTACCCAAGAACCATTGCAAATTGGTTAAATGCAATTGATTTTTCTCAGCTCGGGGAGCCCAAGTTTGTTATAGGGCTAGTCATTCTCACTCAGTGCGGCTAGGGACATATTTCCCATAGATATTATCGAAAGGCATGACTAGCACCTATCTGCTCTGATTGTCAATGGCTATGATCACATCCACTATTGACATCAATGACTAGAGTTGCATAGGACTAAAATACCCTAAATGAGTGGTTAAAACCATTGATAGATCTTGGAAAGGTCCAATCTCATTCATATGGGCTTCAAAGGTGCTCATACGAGTAGTCTCCTAAACATGATATGTTTTAGGTATCTAAACAAACAACATAAATCTTTGAACATGGTTGGTGGAATTTGGAAACAACAAGAATTAGAGCAATAAATTCAACACAAAGTGGATGTTATGGGCAACAACTATAAATTAGAAGACATAAAGGGATAAATAAAAAAATTTCAAGACATAAGTGCAATCAGTAATGCACATAATTAATTGCTGAGTGGGATAGTTATATCTTTTTAGATTCCATGGGTCATCTAGATAAACAAGATTAGTACAAGCAGTAACTAATGCCATATCCTCGATAACAATGGATTTATGTTTCCAAAACTTAATTTTACAAAATTTGATGGAAAATATCTTGAGGGGTGTATTTGTAAGGTATAAAAATATTTAACTCTTCATAATGTTCCACATTATTCATGGTTGACCATTGCTTCAATTTTGAATCTGATACATTCCACTAGTTTTTGTGTCTTAGAAAGGTTGAGCTTGACCTTGCTTTCGAAGAATTTTAATAACGCTTACTCATTCACTCTGGTCCTAGTGATTTTGAAGATTTTACAAGATCCCTTTTCCAATTGAGACAAGCATTTGCCATTAGAGAGTACCAAACTCAATTTGAAAAACTTTCTAATTGCACTATTGGTCTAACTACTAACTCTTTTGAAATATGTTTTGTGAGTGGGTTGAAGGATAATATTTAGGCTAAAGTAAAATTATTTAGAGCCCAATCATTACCACAAGTAAGACAATTGGCTAAATTGGTAGAAGATAAATTTAAGGCTCTAGGATGCACATCTAAATTTCCTCAATCTTAGTCATATTTTTCATCCAAGCCTATGAAAAGCCCTACCACTAAATATCTGACTATAAAAAAATTAAATCATGAAGAGATGGAGAGTCATAGGGTACACAGGCTATTTTTTCATTTTAATGAAAAGTATTCTGAAGCACATAAGTGTGTTCAATAATTTTTTTTTTCTTGATCTGGATGAAACACCTATTGAATAATTGTTAGAGGATGAGGAGGATCATCTAGAGGAGGAAATAATAGAACATGCAACATATTCAAAGGAATCCCCACAAAAAATATTAGTGCATGCCTTAGCAGGATTTTCCATGCTCCAAAAAATGAAAGTGATTGGCCACTTTAAAGCACAATGAGACATCATCCTTATCAACTCAAGTAGTACCAATAATTTTATTTATCCTCATATATCCAAATAGATAAATTGTTACATTACTACATGTAATTACTTTGTGGTCATGATTTCTAATGGAGACACCCTTCTGTACAATGAAAAATATTGTAATATCAAAATTTAATTTGGTGACTATAATATCAAGATAGATATGTTTACATTAGCCCTTGGAGGGTGTGATATAATTTTGGGAGCATAATGGTTGCAAATGTTGCAGCTAGTTTTTTGGAATTTCATCAAATTGTGGATGAAATTTAGTCAAGAGGGGAAGGAATATAATTTCCATGGCATGACATTTGGTGTGGCATAGTTTATTTCTACTTATAAAATAGAAAAGTTCTTAAAAATATCCTCCCATGGAGTTGTGGCACAATTTTTTGCTATAACCAGCCATGAGGAAACAAAACATTGTTATTCATTGCAATTATAGGGATATTAGACAAATATTCTCCAGATTTTTAGGAAACCAAGGGGCTACCTCCTCATCACTCCCATGATCATGCCATACAACTTTTTCCTAGTAGTATTCCTCCTAATGTCTATCCATACAAGTATGCTCATGCTCAAAAGTTAAAAATTGAGAAAATTGTGCAAGGTCTTCGTGAGACATGAATTATTCATTCCAACATTAGTCCCTATTCTTCCCTTGTGTTATTAGTAAGGAAAAAGGATGTCACTTGGTGCTTGTGTGTGGATTATTTGGACCTCAATGAAATCACTATTAAGGATAAATTCTCCATTCCTATGATTAATGAACTCCTTGACAAGTCGCATAGGGCCCAATATTTTTCCAAGTTGGATTTGTGGTTAGGATATCATCAAATTCATATCAAGGATAAGGATACTCCAAAAATAGTTTTTCATACTCATGAAGGATATGATGAGTTCCTTGTTATGTAATTTGGGTTAACTAATGCACCCTCTACCTTTCAAAGTTTGATAAAATCAAATTTTCATCCTTTCCTTCACAAATTCATTCTAGTCTTTTTTGATGACATCTTGATCTATAGTCGTTCATGGGATGAGCATATTCACCATTTAGATCAAAAACTCAAATTTTTGTATGACCATAAACTTTATGCCAAGATGTAAAAATATTCCTTTGGCTAGCAAGAGGTTGAATACTTGGGTCACATTGTCACTAATGATGATGTTCAAGTGGATCACAAAAACATTTAGGTAGTCCAAGATTGGCCTAAACCTCATACATTAAAGGACCTTCATGGATTTTTAGGAATAATAGGTTATTACCAAAAATTTGTGAAAAATTATGATAAGATCGCAACCCCCTTGACCTCAATGTTGTCGAAGGAATTTTTTGTGTAGTCAAAACTAGTTGAAAAGGATTTTGTTGATTTTAAATATGCCATGATCACTACTCATGTATCGGTAATGCCAAATTTTTCTACATTGTTTGTTAATGAAATTGATACATTGGGCACTAGCATTGGAGCATTTTTAATGCAAGAAGACTGATAGGGATTAATATTTAATTCTTAATATTATCCCTATTCATAGGGATCACATTGTACAAAATTTAATGCTCACATGGATTGGGTGCATTAAATGCCACTTTTGTAAATGTAGACATGCCTATAAAAATATTTTTGATGTGAATGCAAAAATTATTTTTTATCATGATATTCCTTATGTGCTTGATCTCAAGTGTGACTTCAGTATCAGTGGTATCATAGCTGAGCATTAAATAGGTGAGTATCCTCTTCATCGAGGCTATTCTGTTTCAAAAGAAAAACAAGAAAACCACCAGCGTATATTAGCTTGGGAGGAACACTCTCCCATTTTTTGCACATGCATTCAGGAACTCGTCATTTAAAAAATCTCACTAGGATTCCTTTCGTCACTGATATTCAGCTAGCCATGATCCCTTTGAATCTGATCCGTAGCTCTTGATCCAAGTTCTCACACTTAGATTTGTCATTCCTTAACAACTTTTGCAAATCCTTGCATTATTCTGCACATCATTTCACCATTTTATTGGCATATTTGAAGCATAATCGATATATCACATATCTATGTGATTTTAAAATTATCAAAGCACACAACATCAAAGGATATACTTTGCTTTGGTGGGCTTCTTTCCATAGTGGGGAACCAACTAGAGAAGCTATTCCAATATTGCTACTATCGAGTTTGTTTGAGGTGCAGCATGTGAACTCTTTTCACCATTGATCATGGAACATTTTCCTTGGAATGGATTACATACACTTTGACAAACTCTCAGCATCTACCTTCGTGGTCAGTTTTTCTATGCAACATACAACCACAAGTCATTGGTGCATCCTCTGTTTATGCCCTAACCTAGTGTTTTGTGGGACGTCACTAGTTTTTGGGATTTCCTCCAGCCTTGGTGATATTTATAATTGGTCCCACAGACCACTCCATTTTACCATCAATGATCTACACTAATTTTGTACCATCACATAATCACTTGCAACCATTTAGTCGATATCTCACCTATCATTTGGAGGAGCCACTACTGCATGTTTTGTCTATCATAAATACAATGGCCTCTCACTCGACTTAGCATGCTCATACCAGTCACATTTGATCTCAGATGGATCTACAAAATAAAACCCTAGTTTAGGCACCACCAGGACACAGATCATCATCTCCACAGTGATTTCCTGCATGACTCAGATGCTCAACAATAATTTTTCTAGCATATTCTATGTTTTTTGACCATAATATTCATTTTTTGATGACATCCATTCACTGGTGATAAATATTAATAGGCCTCTCTAAGGTTTAAGCATTTTTTGACACCATAATTTTTTTTTTGATGGTTTGGTTTTTGGCAAGGTGTGTTGAGTTAGTTTTTGTGAAGTCATCTTTCGCATATATCCCACATTGTTAATACCTACACCCTTGTGCTATTTTTAATTAATTTCACACACATAATTAGGTAGCTAGTGTATGATATCTAACCAAGATCTCATCTTAGACTTCCCTAAACTTGTGTATCCTTGTCGTATAGATTATCATCGTCAATTTATTCCTTGTCATCATGTGTCCTTGTCATGTAGCTTGTCATCATTGATTCTTTCCTTGTTATCACTGGTGGTCACATGTTTCTCACTTGTCATTGGTTGTGTCAGTGATCATGTGTCATCAAGGTAATATTGAAAATCCTACCTACTAGCTCATGCATAGTGGTCATTGGTTGTGCATCACTGGTTGTTTATCAATGGTCACATGTTCTTCCTAAATTATGTGTCACCCTAATTATGTGTTACTTACAGTGGTATTAGTGCTAGCCATTTAGGTTTTTTGGTCATGTTAAGTGCTAATTGTTATGATTTATGGTCGGTTTGTTGGTCATGATCAATGCTAGCAATTACATTTTGTGGTTACTGAGTCAAGTGGTCTTTCAAAGATGTTAGGTGCTAGCCATTGGCAGGTTGACTTGGGCTACCTGTCGGAGTTTAGTGCGTGCTAGCTAGCTATTGGGAGCCATTATTGCACTAGCTATTGTCCTTATTAATTGAATTAAAATTAATTCTCCTCATAAATTACCATCAATAATTATTTTTAGCCCAGGCCAATAGGAGATGGAGGACCCATTCACAGTTGATAAACCAAATTTTTGCTTCTAGCTGATTAAATTTTTTCTTGAGTGCACTAGAACCTACTAAATATTTATCCACTCCTAGTAGACCAATGGCAACTAGCATGGCCATATCAAAGAAAGTGGCTGAAATTACTACAAAGAAAAATGAAAATATGGCTAAAATCACTACAACCCAACAAGAATTAGCAGCCATAATGCAATCACTCCAAAATTCTTCCTCATCTTCACCACATCCTAATGTTTGATGTGAAGTCCAAATCTATAAAGGTTCTCAAGATCAAGATGTCTTAAATAGTTGGATACTTGACGTGGAGACTTGGTTTGAGTTTAGTAATACTCATGATGCCCAAAAAGTCCCATTTTCCAAACTCAAACTTTCTAATATTGCCAAGTTCCTCGTATCCAATTGCCAACAAGGCCAAAACCCAATTACAACATGGGAGGAGTTGGTTAAAGCCTTAAAAAATTTATTTTATCCATTCGAATATGAGGATGATTTAATCAATAAATGGCTAAGACTTTGCTAAGAAAAAATACAATTTGTACAAGATTTTACTCACCACTTTAACCGCCTCCAAGTGTTACTTGCCATTACTGATCCTGATGGGCTGTTGATTGCAAAATTTAAGAGTGGTCTACTTACACATCTTTACATGGATTTGAAATATTCTGCTTGCACTACGTTGTATTATTTGCACATATTTTTGAGGATAAGTTCATTACACAACATAAGGGGTCTCATTGTTTTGTAGATAGCTCAACCTATGAAGTGTACATGGAGTAACAGGGCTGACGAAGATATTCTAATACTTATTTTGTTAATCCTACTTCTCATAAATCCCTTTCTTCTTATTATTCTCCTTCTTATTCATATTATTTTTATCAAATTGATAAGTTCTGTAACTATTTTTAAAAGAAAGGGCATGACAAAAATCAATGTCCTAACTTACAAAGGAAGAAGAATTTGATTGTAAAGTCTGATGAGGGCTCAAGTGATAACCTCATAAGGGCTTCTGATGGTGAATAAGTGTATGAGGATTTGAGAAGACAATTTAACAATGTCACACTGATGAATAAAAATTATCAAGGTTGTGATGGTGGACATTTTTTTGTCACTAGAGCTCACCTCCTTCACAAATTTGTAGTAGATTGTATAATCAATAATGGTTTACAAAATAATCTCATTGTGAAGTCCATTGTCGATAGGCTAAAGCTTCTTACAGTCAAAAATCCTCACCCATAATCTTGGGTAGAAGGATAACAACAATACCTCATAGATCACACACACACTTGCACAGTTGGATTTGCATTTGGGCCAATGTTTAAGGATAAGGTGACTTGTGATGTCACCCCAATGGATTGTTGTGAATTTCTTCTAGGTAAACCATACCAATATGATAGACATGCTACTTATGATGCATTTAAAAAGACATGTATTACAAAATTATCACAAGTATTATCTCATTGAAGCAACAAAGAAAACATATAATCTTCTTCTTACTTGCATACAAGCTAGAAAAGCCACTAATAATGCTCAAGCACTAGCACTCATTTTCATTCAACAACAAGAACACATAAAAGAAAAAGGACATAGAAACAACATGACATAAAAGAATAAATAAATGAACATAATATTGCATAAGTACAAAAATGATCCCACTAATTTACCACTAGAAATAACAATTAATCATACAATTGAGATAATACAATCAACACCTCTTACAAATATTCCAACATACAGGCAATCCATTCTATATTATGATGAAATCAAGAAAAAATTACATGACTTATTGGACAAGGGTTTCATCAAACCCAACACTTCTCCTTGTTCTTCACCAATTTTTCTTATTCTAAAAATGATGGCATATGGAGATTATGTATTGATTTTAGGGCACTCAATAAAATAACAATAAAAAACACGTATCCACTTCCTTGCATTGATGACTTGTTAGATCAACTTTAGGGGTAAAATTCTTCAACAAAATTGATCTTAAGAGTGGCTATCCTCAAGTTAGAATAGAAGCGAAGGATACATGGAAAACAACTTTCAAGACAAATATGGAATTGTTTGAATGGTTGGTTATGCCTTTTGGCCTCACCAATGCTCCAACTACTTTTATGAGGTTCATGAATGAGGTGTTATATGAGTTCCTTGATGAATCAAAGATCTAGACAACTCGTTTACAACTTCTTGAGCATGTCCTTGCCATACTTCAAAAGAATCAGTTATATGCTAGTATAGAAAAGTGCTCCTTTGGTAAAACATCCATCTCATACCTTGGTTTCATCATTAATTTTGAATGTATTAAAGTTTATCTTGTCAAATTCAAAGTTCTTCTCAAATGGCCTATCCCAACCACCATTACTGACTATGGAGTTTTCTTGGCCTTGCTAACTTCTACCATAAATTCATTCTAGGTTACTCCATTGCATTCCTTGACTAAGGATAAATCTATTTTTCATTTGAGGGATGCCCATACACAAGCTTTTACTACTCTCAAAGATAATATTTGCTCAACTCATGTCTTAGCCATTCCTAACATCTAAAAATATTTTTAAATAGAAACTAATACCTCTTAGTTTACCCTTGGTGTTCTCAAAAAAAATTGTCACCCCATAGCTTATCATTCTGAGTCCTTTTCCACAACAAATTAGAATTATTATTATTTTTTTTAGAATTTACATGGTGGAATTGGTAACCGCCACCATGAATCCGGGTAGGCTATCCGGCTTTTTATGGCCACCATAGTATTCTGTGCTGTTCACCCCAAAATTTGCCACACAGATCTTCGTAAAGTTCACCCCTATAACAACCATGGCACAATCATTTTAAACCTTTTACACTGCTGAAAGCACCAGGAAAGGGACAAGTGTTCAATCCGACGAGGCCTAAGATTTGAACCATGGACCTCCACTCCCCTTATGGGGTTTGGATGAACCAATTGGTCTACACCTTAGACCTACAACAAATTAGAATTACTCCACTTATGATAAGGAACTTTATGCCTTAGTCCAAGCTATAAAATATTGGCATCACTCCCTTATGGGTAAATAAAATATTATCAAAAAATATCATTTGCCCTTGCAGTTTATTCAATCCCAAACAAAGATCCAATAAGCACGCCACATGAAATGGGTCTTCTATCTTCAACAATTTCACTTAGTAATAAAATACAAGAAGGGAAGTCAAAATATTGTTGCCTATTATCTCTACCACCCTCCATATGCTCAAGCTTTAGCCATAGTCACTACCTCTCATTTAGCGTTCCAATATTGGTCTTCTGAGTATCCTAATGATCCAAAATTTGCCATAGTTTATCAAAAATTATAGCATCCATCCTCTTCTAATTTAAGTCTCTTTTAGGATTTCCATCTCAAGGAGGGGTTGCTTTACCATATAGAAAACTTTGTGTTCCCACCGAAAGCATACCATCCCTTCTAAGAGAGGCCCATTCCACCCTATATGGTGGTCATTTTGAAAAACATAAGACCCTCCATAATTTGCAAAGATTCTTCTATTGGCTACACATGCAACAATATATTCTGAAGTACTTAAAATAGTGTGTTCGATATAGTCAGTATAAGTCCTCTAACCATAAGCTTGGTATCAATATGCCTTTACCCATTACATCACATCCTTGGGAGAGTATATCTATGGATCTTATTAGTGGTTTTCCAATGAAGCATGATTGTGTATTTGTCATAGTTGATCATTGCTAAGTTCATTCCATGTCAAAAAATAAGTTCTACTACTGAATTAGCCCAAGTGTTCTTTGATGTTGTCTAGAATTCCTTTGGTCTTCCCATAGGCATTATTTTCGATAATGATTCCTATTTTATTGGTCATTTTTAGAGGTATTTATGGAAATTATTATGTGGGTACTTTATTTTTTCCATAGCTTTTCATCCACAGTCTGATGGTAAAAAAGAAGTCATCAATCATACACTTATCTAGAGTCTTTGAGTCTACCACCATACATCACCTACCAAGTGGGATCTCATTCTAACTCATATTGAGCATGCGTACAATAGGGCTATCTATTCTTCCATAGGTCATAGTCCTTTTGAGGTATGTTTAGGATTTCAACCTGTCACTTCATATGAGTTACCCTTGGCACTTTCATCTCCTCTCACAGTCCACATGTAGAAGGAATAGGATAAAGCAGTCATTCATACAGAACCTACAATAGCTTTAGTCTAAGGTTATTCACATCCTACAGAAGACACAATAATATAAAAAATAGGACATGGACCAACACCGTGTCCCTTATTTCTTTTATATTGGTGATCGCATCTAGTTGTACCTTTATCGTAAGAGATTTCCAAAGAAGGAACATAGCAAGATCAAACCTCTCTGATATGGGCCTTACAACATAATTTAGTAGATTTTTGAGAATGCATTCCTATTGGACCTTCCAGTACACTTGGGTATTCATGATGTTGTTAATGTTGATCTACTCCATATATATCATGAGTCAACATTAGAGATCCCACCAACCATCAGTCATCCTACCAATGTTGTTCCATATTTCTAGTTTCCATTGGAGGAGGATCATTTATTTGACACTAGAAATTTCCACACTCACCAAGGTTCATCCTCATCATATCTGGTTGCACTATGTGGATATATTCCTCACTAGGCGAAGTGGATTACTTCAGCATAGTTGGCTCATGATTTTCCCTCTCTTTTGGATGCATTGGAGCCCAATGCTTCTATGGTGGGGAGGAATGATATGGATTAATATTTAATTCTTAATATTATCCTTATTCACACAGATCACAATTCACAATATTTAATGCTCACATGGATTGGGTGCAGTAAATACCACTTTTGTAAAGGTATACATGCTTCTAAAAATATTTTTGATGTGAATGCCAAACTCAGTTTTTATCATGCTATTCTTTGTGTGATTGCTCTCGAGTGTGACTTCCATATCAAAGACATGCCCTTGGATTTTACTAGCAAGGTACTCTCTAATACAAATTTAGTTAAATCTACTTATGAGAAAGAGTTGTTTGTCATATACATGTGGTCAATCATTGGTGCCCATATCTCATTGATCAATATTTTTCCATAAAAATTGATCATCAAAGCCTCAAATATTTTTTAGAAAAAATGGTGGCCATTCTTGAATAAGAGAAATGGGTTTCCAAATTGTTGGGATATGAATTTGACATATCCTATAAGAAGGATAAGGAGAATGTGGTGGTCAATGCCTTGTCCCAACTCTATGAAGATCAAACTATACTCCAGGCTATCTCCACTCCACTTCCATAATGGATACAACAAATTTACATGGATCTAGGCCAATATTCTTGATTGCAAACCCTCATCCACACACTTCAAGTCACTCGTCACTCATACCCTAGCTATACTTGGGATGGTCAAGATTTACAATTTTATGACTATTTGGTTATATCCTCTTAGTCACCTATTAAGGACCTTATCCTTTAGGAAATGCATGCTTCTCCCACAATAGGTCATTTAAGTTTTATCAAAACCTATACCAGGGTTACGAGTACCTTTTTTGGCATGGAATGAAAAAATACATTCATACTTTTATGGCTGAATGTGATTACTGCCAATGCATAAAAGGCGAGACTATTAGTTATCAAGGTATTATTTAACCTTTATTGATTCCTGAGAAGGTGTGGACAAATATCTTGATGGATTTTATTGAAGGGTTATCCAAATATAGTGGGAAATCATTTATTCTAGTAATAATGGATCATATTTCAAAGTATGCTCATTTTTGTTCCCTCTCCCATCCATACACTACATCCATTGTCACCCAAATTTTCCTTGAATCTATCTTTCTCCTCCATGGTATACCTCAATCCATTGTGTTTGATAGGTATAATACCTTCATGAGTTAATTTTGGTAGGAATTATTCAAGTTGCAAGGAATACAATTCTAGATGAGTTTGACCTATCATCCATAAAATGATGGCCAAACTAAAATTATTAATAAATGCTTGGAGATATAGCTTCTCTGCTTCACTTTAGAACATCCTACACATTGGGCTAAGTGGTTTCCTTTGGCAAAATGGTGGTATAACACTAGATATCATAGTACCACTAAGGTGAATCTATTTAAATAAATTTATGGCTAGGTTCCACCAACCACAAATTTTGATATTCCAGGAAGTTTCGAGGTTCACCCTATAGATTCCATCCTTTGCCAAAATAATTCTATTTTTTTCCAACTCAAGATCAATCTTGACATGGCTTAGAACCATATGAAACAACAAGCTAATCAACACTGCATCAAACATAGTTTTTCCATTTATGACATTGTATTTCTTCACCTATAGTCATACAAAAAATCATATCTCTAGCTGTGTGGTTGTCAAAAAATTACTGCCAAGTTATATGGTCCTTATCAAGTTTTGTAGAGGATTGGATCAACAACATAAAAGTATTCCTTTCGGTTAGCTCCAAAATTCATCCAATTTTCTTGTCTCATATCTCAAGAAAGTTGTTGGCAACAAGATCTAGCTATAGTCTACACCTTCCAAGTTGGATGAGGAAGGATCCATCATCCATGAACCTAAATTCATTTTTAACCACATAATGCACAACCTTCATAACTATGTTATCATAGATGTCTTAGTCTAGTCACATGGCTTACAATCAAAATATGTGATATGGGAACCACTTCAACAACAATTTACTCACTTTTAGCTTTGAGGACAAATATTTTCAAAGGATAAGGGCATGTTATAACCCCATACTAACACCATGATGTAATAGTCCTGTTAGAATATGTAGAACACCCATGTTAATATATTTTGTAATAGATTCATATTGAGAAGTGCCTAGCCAAGTGGCATTGTGTTATGTAACTATTTTTCAAGAATGTAACCGCCTGTAGGTAGAATATTCTAGCTTAGGTAGTATTTTTCATGTAAGCCAACCTTGGGAGTTAGATGTTAGAGGAATTATTTAAAAGTATGAGGGGCAGTATTGTATATATATTTTTCATAATTGAATGAGATTATTGAAGGAGGTTGTATCACCCAAATTTTTCCCACCCTTACCTTTAGGCTAAAGGATCCGTACCCAGAAGGGGGGTGAGAAAATGATGAAACAATACCTCGGAAAAAGAGGCCCTTTGAAGGTCTTGCCTCTCGGGGGAGGGGTTTAAAGGTGAATTTTTGATGGATGGTGGGATTCACTAGGAAAATTTGAGTGGCAGTTTCCACACCTAGGTTGAGAATGGGTTTGATTTGTTCATTTTATGTTCAATCATTCAGATTCCTAGGTTGGCCAAAATGAAGCTAATCTATTCTATATGAATATTATGATTTATATGAAGACAACAGACATAAATGAATCCTAATATGATTGAATATAGAGAATATATAAAATGGAGAAGAGTACACCTGATTTCTAATGTCTGATGAAGATTCTGAAGCTTGTAGGAGTCCAGATCATTCTGGATATGACAGGATCGTATGTAATTGTACAGAATCATCCCAAATCATAGGAGATCATATGAGATCACCCAAGATCATCAACAACCTGACGAATTCATCAGGTGAATTCGTCAGAAACCTGTAACCAAGAAAATAAACACCAAAAACCAAAAATACAATTGCAAGAATGATGCAAAATGATAGAAATAAAAGTATAGATGTTTGAATGATAAATCCAGATATCAAATTAAATGATATGCACTGTTTTGGAAACTTATTTTGATTTTTATCATGCAATTATGCTAAATGAGGTGAACTCCAAGATGCAAAACGAAGTAAATTAATCTAATGCACCAATAAATAAGGAAAATGAGATAGAGAATGCAAACTCAAGGCTCTGATTGCCCCCAAGCTGAATTGCATACCATATCATCTGTAATCATACAATATCATCGTTGATCTTGACAGGATCATCTAAAATTGTAGTTGAATCACCTACGACGATCCGAGCTACCTCCGACTGAAACACAGTGAAATATTACAACAAAACTTGAAAACACAAGTGCAAATTATGGGAGATCACAACAAAAACTAAAATTACAGGGAAATAATCAGCCAGGTAGCCAAGTAGGGAGTCAGGGGGATAAACTGTGAAATATCAGTTTATATAGGATTAGGGGGAGGTTAGGAGGTTGGGGATCATCCCAATTTGGAAGATCCCCAATGTGGGAATCTCCAACCGTGCAGACACGCTTCTGCCCAAGTTGGAGAGGTCATTGGAACAGAAGCTAATTGCAAAAATTTAGTTTTGGGATGAAATCATCTGGACGTTCTGTTCCAGATGAATTCGTCTGATTTGGGGTGATATCGTCATATCGATGCTGATACCATTAGATCGATGACGATATCATCCAACGATCACAACAACCTCTAAAAATGGTGCAAAAAACAAGGTAAGCAGTTAAATGATGGTTTCAGAGTTAAAATTCAAATTTCTACTTTTTACTGATGGTTTAACTGCACCAATTTTAGGGTGCTACATTTTGCCCCCTCTTTAGCAAATTTTTTGAAAAAAATGCATTAAAGACGAGTTCTTCACACTTTACAAGAAAGCAAAAATTTATTCCATTTTTTAGATGATGATTCTAGGTCGAATTGTATGACTGTTTGTTATGGTGCCCCCTCCGAGTTTTTACCCAAATCGAACATTTTAGGTAAAAGCATGGAAAATTAAAAATTAAAAAAATGTCATTTTGAATAAAAATAAGAAAAATACGGGTAAAACATTAATTCATTTTTACTGTTCACTTTCGCTGTTTCAGAGCTCTGTAGGTGAAATGGTGGAAACGATGCACAAATCGACAGAGATCCGGCACGGGTTACGGGTAAGGATCTAAACCTAGTTTACTATGTTTTTAACTTGATTTACTTGATTTTTGACTTGAACTTTAAGTGTTTTTCGACGTCGCGGCCATTTTTAGGCCATAGACAAAATCGTCTCTATATTGTCGATTTCGTCTAGGGACGAAATCAGAGAAATAGGGGCAATCCCGTCTAATAAGGGGCGATATCCCAATTGAAGAACGAAGACAATTTCATCCTATTAAGGATGATTTTATTTAAATTTGGTACGATATCGTCCAATAATGGGTGATATCAACTTTTATGGGATGATTTGATTTTAATTGATTTTTTTTAATGATTTTTGTTGTTTTATTGCTTATTTTGCAGAGGGGATTGCTAAAGAGTCAGGAGTGGAAATATGGAGGTCTAAGAGACAATTTAGCCACACTCGATTAGGCCAAGCGAGATAGATTGGCAAAGGTAGGACTGTAGCATGTGGCAGAGATGCCACAAATTCCTATAGACATGGGGCTACTGACAGCCCTAGCAGAGAGATGGTATTCAGAGTCGTCTTGATTTTGGCTACTGAAAAGGGAGATGAATCCAAATATAGAGGATGTATGGAGGATCTTTAGTATCCCCATACACGGTCGATTCATGACCCCTTCGTCCAATCAAGGCCATGCTATGATGAGATTGTGAGAGGACCCAAGCTTCATCTTGGAGAAGGGCAGAGTGAACATCAAGGCTTTGATGCAGATGCCTAGGGCATCTCGGTTGACCCAAGTTTTGGCAAGGGTGGTGGGTGGCCTTCTTCTATGTCACCAGAGTGGATGCATATTACCGTGGCTACTTTCAGATGTGGTCTGTGACATGAGAGACCACAGATATAGGTTTTCTTGGGGTAGCTTTGTACTGTGCCACTTGTATAGGATCCTTTACAAGGTCGTATACATGGGGGGTCGATGTCTAGTGCTGACATCGCTTCTACAAGTTTGGTGCTAGAAGCACATTATAGTGTATAGGCCGATAGGGATTCCACTAATAGGAGTTGACTAGGAGAGACCCCGGGTTTTCTATTGGTGGCTCCAGAGAGGGTCATAACAGCAGATAGATCTGTCGATGTCCCGAAGGTTGCTGGATGACCTCACCCTAGATCATATCACCTAGATACCATGGAAAGAGCATCTAGGATGGGTAGAGGATGGACAAGAGTTGGCTCACATCAGGCAAGTCATATGGTTGAGGACAAAGCGAGGAGAGGTAGAGCTCCATCGCTATGACCAATTTTTGAGGCAGTTTGATCTACAGTAGGGGATCCCTACTCTTAGGGATTATGAGTACTCCTAAACTATGTAGGATAGTACCACACTGAGTGAGGCTCCAAACATGTAGTAGTTCTAGAGTTAGGATGCTGATGATGCCCCCATTTAGCCAATGGATGGGGATGATGCAAGGATAGTAGACAGATATGATGCCTGGTATGTAGGAATTTACCCTCCTTGGATTACAAGGGCACAAGGTTCGACGCACACTGTAGTGCAACAAATGGAGAGGCGATGCAAGGTTGCCATTGATGCAATGAGGGATTGTAGAGGGAGGGATCAACGATGGCATCCTTAGGAGAGATGCCATAGAGTACCACATGCTCTGGAGAGATGGCAACAATCGAAGAGGAGGGAAGAGAGGAGAGATAAGAGGAGAGAAATACTCCCTCCTTAATAGAGGGATAGGCCACCATTGCTCGATAGGGGCAAGGGTGTCGAGGTGGGGGAGAGTAGTGAGATGGCAGCTCTTCGGGCAGAGAATGCCTGCTTATGAGCTTAGGTGCATACTTTGTAGGATGAGGCTACATGACTTAGGGCTTGGAGCAGAGGGGTGAGCATTCTGGAGCTGGCACGGTCAGTTGCTCAAACCACGTTCTATCAGGGAGTGTACTACCAACTGGTTCTAGAGGGCCAGAGGATATAGTTGCCAATCAACATTGCGAAGTCGATTAGGATAGGGTCATTGAGTACATCATCACGATCGACGTCAAGGACCCATGATACAGTACAAGATTTTATGGGACCACCTCCTCCACCTTAGGGCAGGAGAGGAGATGAGGCTGAGAGCTCGAGGTCTTCTCGAGAGTAGATGTACATTGTACATAGACTATTTTTGATATGATTGAGTATTCCAGGGTATAGATTGTGGCATACCAATCCGTTTCGACATGATGTATATACTTCTTGATATATATATGATGTTATTTTTGTGATATGACTTGTGCATATTATTGAGAAGCAACACACCCCCACTGAAAAATGCATTCCAATCCTCTTGAAAACTCTGAACTTCCATTTTTGCAGCAGGGACCCTCTTGATAATTTTCAGGTTTTAAATCCAAATTTGCTTGCCTCCTTTTTAAAGTTGTGCTTTTTCTTGCATTCCAGCTGTGTTATCCAAGAATTCACTTTTTACATGCTAGAATCATTCATGCACAAATAAAATCTTGCACCGGTACCAAGAAAAATGCTGAAAATAGTTGCATAAATGAATGAAAAATCAAAATTTCCATTTTTGGAAGTGTCGCGATATCACGACACTTCCATTTTCGAAAATGTCACGAAATCGCGACAGGTAAATCAAAAAGCAGCTAAGTCATTTTTGTGTAGCGAAATCGCAACACTTTCCATTTTTGGAAGTGTCGCGATATCGTGACATTTCCATTTTTGGAAAGTGTCGCAAAATCGCTGCCGGTCGGAGGAGAGAGAAAGAAAACGTACGGAAGGGCGCGATTTTGCTACATGTCACGAAATCGTGACATGTCGCATTTTCATGGCAGGAGAGAGAAAGTGGGCTGCAGAATGAAAATCGGCTAAGTCGTAAAATTGCGGTCAACGCGGTCAACGCATGCAGCTACGGGAACTGTCACGATATCGCGACGTGTTCTATTTTCATGGGTTGTTGATGGAAAAACGCTTAAGTACAAAAGGTGCAGCGCGTCGCTAACATGTCTCAAAATCGCAACATTCTTGAAAAGGTTGTGCGACAGCTGGCAGGAGGTGCGATTTCGCGACATGTCATGAAATTGCGACATGTCACGTTTTCACAGCCGATGGGGGAAGAAGCAGTGCAGCGCTGGGGATGTCGCGATTTTGCGACATGTCACGAAATCGTGACATGTCGCATTTTTGCGGCCGACGGGGGAAGAAGCAGCGCAGCGCTGGGGACGTCGCGATTTCATGACATGTCACGAAATTGTGACATGTCGCATTTTCGCGATAGGAGAGAGAAAGTCCTCAAAAGGCCAGAAGTGCATTCCAGCGGGAAACAGAAGGCATCCTGGGGTAGCGACATGTGTCAAAGCGCAAATCAGACAGAGCAGGGCCGACATGCAAGCTTATTTTGCGGTTTTTAATCTGATTTAAATGTTAAAGCTTCTGATTTAATTAAAGTGCTAATCTAACTCATCTTTTTGTCTTTCATGCAGGATTCCATCTGGCACTTGCGGGACAACCGGGAAAGGCCACGAAGTCAAATTTAAAGTGCATATTTGATCGAGGACCACCATGCTAGAGGAGAAGATGTCGGTGAGGGCATTCAATGACAAATTTATGGCAAAATTAATAGCATGAAGACAATTTCAACACAGGGATGGCTTTACGGAGATCAGATCTAAGAGAGGTGGTGACTCATCCGACTCACCCATAGGAATTAATGGAGGCATTTATTTGTAGCTACGGATGAATGCAAGTGGCTTTAGATTTTATCTTCTCCATTTATGGCAGCTAACTGCACAGATTTGTAGAATGGTTAAGTTCTATCCAGAACTTGATTTTAAAGGATTTTTATTGTAAAACCTGGGTCCTAGGGTTTAGAAAGATCAGATTTGTAGTTAAAGAAGAAGATATTTCTGAAAAGATCAGGGTTTGTCTTGAGTCTATAAATACTTCTTCTCAATGTAATTGCGGGAGGCGAAGACTTAGAAATAAAAGGATTATAAGCAATTTTTTGCAAATCTTGTGAAATCCTTTGTTTCTGGACTTGGAGTTGATGTGCTTTAGCTTTTACGTGATAGCATGGCCGGGGAGCCTAATATTTTGCAGAGTGTGATAAGTGTATCTTCTTTTGTTATCCGTTTCATTAAATTTTGTTAGATATATGCTATGAATCTGCCATTATCAAGTTTAAATATGTTGTTAGGCTTCAGTTGTTCCATTGTCTGCTAGGGGAAATTACAGATTTGAGGTTAAGTTTGTTCTAATTGCTCTGTCTTCACTGTGTGAGCTAGGCTACCGGTGAAAGATACCAGTTTTAACCAGTTGCCCCTTGGATTTATAATTTTCTGCTAGATCTGTTTCACTCTGCCTTGTGCTCTTAGTTGAAAGTGATCTTAGACTGACTGGACACTTTCTTCTTTGATTTGTTCTGTTGTGAAGCTAGTAGCATAGATAAAATTGGTGGGTTTAAGTTTTACAGTTTAATGTTTGATAAGCTTCTCTTTTCTGCCTTACCCTACCCTCTCTTTGTTTTCGATGAATGATCCATTTTTATTTTCTTTATGTCTTTTATTTAAATCTGCTGACCCATGAGAGCTAGATCAAGAATTCAAGTTAAATATGATAAACAACTTTTGAAACTACTGAACAAGTTCAGGAACCCCCTGTAAGGTAACAGAGCAGTCCATATTGAAATCTATTTCAGAAGCGGAAAAGAGTGAATAACCATTCGACCCAACTCTGTAACTCGCACCTTGGATAACCAGCTAGATCCTAAAGTGAGTGGGATTCGTCCCGTGGGTGTCTCCGGGGCTTCCTACCCATAATTTCATGGGGTGCGTATGAAAGCCGGACCAAAACCTAATTGGCACTAGAAGGAGGGCCTGTTGAACTCAGTTCAAATATTGTATGTTTGTGAGTGCTGATTTAAAATTTTGTGGTTAGAGTTTTTGCCTGAACAGCGGGACTTAACACCAACATTTTAAAACTGGCCCAGTGAAATCCGGGCAGTATTGTAAGTTGTCAGTACAGTTTTTAAAATTGCCAGAGAAGACCTCAAGTTAAGAACAATTTTATCTCCACTGGCAGTTATCCAATTACAACTCAGAACATCACTGTCAGCCAAGTAATAATGGCAAATTGGTTGGGCCCCACTGCTTTGAATATCCCGGGTATAGCCCATGACCTACCCAGAATCCCGGAAAGGTATCTCCCCAGGTATAAACATGATGGGACAAGAACTGCAGAAGAACACCTGCTAGCTTTCAAAAATGCTTTAAAATTGTTGAATATACAACATGAAGATGTTGTCTGCAGATTGTTCTCGTTCACTCTCCAGGAGGGAGCTTATGACTGGTTTTTAAACCTCACCAACAATTCCATTACTATCTGGGATGACCTAGAGAAAGCTTTTATATCACAATTTGGGGAAGTGATAGACCCCAGTGTGTTATACCAATAATTTTCCAGCATCAAGAGAGAGTCGGGAGAAACTGTCAGGTCTTTCAATATGAGGTTCCAAAGAGCTTACGGTAGAATGACTGGCCATTACATCCCAAATGCAAATCTGGCCTTAGAAATCTACAAGAATGCATTGGATTCAGTGACCTCTATTTTCCTCAAGAGAGACATCAATATCACAACCCTGGCAGGGGCTTATAAAGAAGCCTTAATTCTTGAAAGATAGTTAGGGCCTCAAATTCTGAGTAGTCCTTTGATATCCTATGTTACACAGAACATGCCTATTTCAGATCCCATTCCACATCATGAGTTAGTGCCAACATGTCATGCTCTACCCAAGGAGACTCCGTTAACTGTGACATCCACTCAGCATGTGCAAAATATACAGAAAAGTTCTAACAAATTCAAAGTTTAGGTGCTTGAATTGAACAGTTGTGATCTGGCACCACCCAAATCTAAAGTTTTTCCTGGTGAGTTAAATTTTCCTAGAGATCAAAGAAATATTGATATTTCTAGTTCACCCAAAAATAGTACAACCAGGGTTTCAGATTCTTTCACTTTTTCTGAAGAGACAGAAAGTCTTGTACAGACTCCTGTGGATGAAATGCAAGATTTTCAACAGTTCAAAATGAACAGTTATAATTTGAGGTGTCAGATTCCAGAACCTAACAATGATCCTTCCTCATCAGAGGATGATGAAAGTGAGATTCAATGTCACTATGCAGAAGTAATTGAGGAGGATAACATCATTGAGGATATGAGGGAACTTAAAGCTGACATCACCCTCTATGAACTGCCCCAGATTGTTGAACAAAAGGATAGCTTGATTGAAGCTTACTCTGGACCACCTGTTGGATTTCAAGAAAAGGAGGAAAAGATAGTAAATATGAATGTGGTCAGCCAACTTGGAATTGATGAACTGTCTCAACATAAGCCTGCAACTTCTGAACATAATGTCAAAGAAAAGGTTGTAAATCATGTTGATGTAAATATTGGAGTTTATAAGTTGGCAACTAAAAAGGTGAGAACGGTTACAGCTCTAATCCATCACAACAGTGACAGTTGGACATTGCACATTGATGAGGTTAAATCTAAGCAAGGCTCAGGTGAAAAAGCAAATTGTAAACATTCTGCTAGAGGGATAAAAATTGAAGTCCTGGATATTGAAGCAGTATAGCAACCACAAAATGATCAAGTTGTTAAGAACCAGGGCATACAGATAAAACATGATTTCTTTCAGTTGTCACATAATTTTGAAGATGTGGTGGTCTGGGTCTGTCAAGATTTTAAAGTATTTGATCCTGGGGGTTTTTTACATTCAGTACTTTTGAAAGAACTTTGCAAACCCTTCAATTAGAAGCATAAACATGTTATCATATGATTTGTCATTATATGATTTGTTTAATTTGAAGGAGTTGCAGATTTGTTTTTCAAATGGGACAGGGAAGACAGTAAACACAAGTCTTTCCTAGATAGCAAATTTTTGAAGCACAGTCTGGAGTGCATTTCATCAACAGGACCTGAAAGGTAATTTTTCTAAATTACTTGCACATGGTCAAAAAAATTTTAAGGCACCATTTCTCTGCTTTCCCAACTGCTGCATTTTTTGAGTATGAAGGGAAGTTGTAACATATGTATACATTGTAAGTAAGCTTTCATTGTCTGTACAGTTTTAGCTTGTGCAGTTTATTTCTTTTGTCAGTGCTTTTTATTTCCTTTCTTTGTCTTTTTATGTCAGCTTGTTGTTTAAGTCTGTACAGTCTTTTGTTTCAGTTTTATTTGCTTTAGTTCTTTATTGCAGTTCTTTTTCTTTGTTGTCTGTACAGTTGCAGTTTAGTTTATTTCAGTTGCTTTAGTTTATTTCAGTGCTGTTGCAGTTTAGCTTTGCTGCAGTTCAGCAGTTTTAGTTGCTTTGCTTCAGTTCTTTTAGTTTATTTCTTTTATTGCCTATTCAGTTTTTATTTTCTTCCTTGCAGTTCCTTTTCTTTGCTGTCTGTACAGTTCAGTGTTTTAGTCTGTGCAGTTTTGATTCTGTCTTGCTTTAGAAGCCTGTGCCTATCCTTGGATGCCTGTACAAAGTCCTTCAACTTTTGAAATCTGTCCTTTAACCTCTGCCTGAGCAATCAATGGGATAGTCAGCCTTCAAATTGTTTTATTCTGAGCTGATCAATCCACAATCCAATGCCCATGTTGTTCACCATTCTAATTGAGATAGTCTGCTTGCACTGAACTGTAGAACTATTTTTTTATTCAGGACAAAGGTAGAGAGATGATGGGATCTTGTGTCTTACTTGCCATAGTTGTTTTAATAATAGAAAAAATGCTATGCTGTTTGGTTGGAGGAACTTCCGGGGAATCCAAGAAAAGCTGGTTATAAGAGGGGACTATGATTCATGCAATTACTTGGGTGTCACCAGAGGCTATCAGTGCCTAGACTGAAACAGTTCCAGATTGATCAAGTGTAAAAGAAAATTATGATTTCCCTAAAAGCATTTCAGATATTGATATATTTCAGAGGGAGAGATATATAAAAAAAAAAAAAGAGAAAAGAAAAAAGAAAAGAGTTGAACAATTAAGAGAGGCAGCCAGCTTCCAAAGCTATTTTTCTTTTACCAAGTTGAAGATCCTTCCTTACAGTTGTAAATTTGGGTCGTGTATATCTAAAGGGTAACTCTGTCTAGGCTGTAAAAGGCTAAACTAGTAAACAAAGCTCTACTCGGTTTCCCCTTTTTATAATTTAGAAAAGCTGATCAGTCCAAAGTTCATCATTCAATCCATTCATCCTGAAGAAAGTTTTATACCTTTTGAAATTGCACATCAGAAATCTTCCTTGAAGTAATCCAGCCTAGTATGTCCTTGAAAAATTTTAACAGCTAGCAGTTGGCAGTCAATTTATTGTGAAGAATGTCTGTGGCAAGGCATGATGCATGGTCTTTTTGTTTTTAAGCCAGAGTCCTGGGTTCTAAAATAGTGCTACTATTTTACCCGCAGATATCGCCATTTGTTGAGAAGCAACACACCCCCACTGAAAAATGCATTCCAATCCTCTTGAAAACTCTGAACTTCCATTTTTGCAGCAGGGACCCTCTTGATAATTTTCAGGTTTTAAATCCAAATTTGCTTGCCTCCTTTTTAAAGTTGTGTTTTTTCTTGCATTCCAGCTGTGTTATCCAAGAATTCACTTTTTACATGCTAGAATCATTCATGCACAAATAAAATCTCACACCGGTACCAAGAAAAATTCTGAAAACAGTTGCATAAATTCATGAAAAATCAAACTTTCCATTTTTGGTAGTGTCGCGATATCGCGACACTTCCATTTTTGGAAATGTCACGAAATCGCGACAGGTAAATCAAAAAGCAGCTAAGTCATTTTTGTGTAGCGAAATCGTGACACTTTCCATTTTTGGAAGTGTCGCGATATCGCGACATTTCCATTTTTGGAAAGTGTCGCAAAATCGCTACCGACCGGAGGAGAGAGAAAGAAAACGTACGAAAGGGCGCGATTTTGCGACATGTCGCGAAATCGTGACATGTCGCATTTTCACGGTAGGAGAGAGAAAGTGGTCTGCAGAATGAAAATCGGCTAAGTCGCAAATGTGTCACAAAATCACGGTCAACGCGGTCAACGCATGCAGCTACGGAACTGTCGCGATATCGCGACGTGTTCTATTTTCGTGGGTTTTTGATGGAAAAACGCTTAAGTACAAAAGGTGCAGCACATTGCTAACATGTCTCAAAATCGTGACATGCTTGAAAAGGTTGTGCGACAGCTGGCAGAGGCGCGATTTCGCGACATGTCACAAAATCGCGACATGTCGCGTTTTCATGGCCGACGGGGGAAGAAACAGCGCAGCGCTGGGGACGTCGCGATTTTGTGACATGTCACGAAATCGTGACATGTCATGAAATCATGACATGTCGCGAAATCGTGACATGTCGCATTTTCGCAGTAGGAGAGAGAAAGTCCTCAAAAGGCCAGAAGTGCATTCCAGCGGGAAATAGAAGGCATCCTGGGGTAGCGAAATGTGTCAAAGCATGAATCAGACAGAGCAGGGCCGACATGCAAGCTTATTTTGCGGTTTTTAATCTGATTTAAATGTTAAAGCTTTTGATTTAATTAAAGTGCTAATCTAACTCATCTTTTTGTATTTCATGCAGGATTCCATCTGGCACTTGCGGGACAACCGGGAAAGGCCACGAAGTCAAAGTTAAAGTGTAGATTTGATCGAGGACCTCCATTCTAGAGGAGAAGATGTCGGTGAGGGCATTCAATGACAAATTTATGGCAGAATTAATAGCATGAAGACAATTTCAACACAGGGATGGCTTTACGGAGATCAGATCTGAGAGAGGTGGTGACTCATCCGGCTCACCCGCAGGAATTAATGGAGGCATTTATTTGCAGCTGCGGATGAATGCAAGTGGCTTTAGATTTTATCTTCTCCATTTATGGTAGCTAACTGCACTGATTTGTAGAATGGTTAAGTTCTATCCAGAACTTGATTTTAAAGGATTTTTATTGTAAAACTCGGGTCCTAGGGTTTAGAAAGATCAGATTTGCAGTTAAAGAAGAAGATATTTCTGAAAAGATCAGGGTCTGTCCTGAGTCTATAAATACTTCTTCTCAATGTAATTGCGGGAGGCAGAGACTTAGAAATAAAAGGCTTATAAGCAATTTCTTGCAAATCTTATGAAATCCTTTGTTTTTGGACTTGGAGTTGATGTGCTTTAGCTTTTCTATGATAGCATGGCCAGGAGCCTAATATTTTGCAGAGTGTGATAAGTGTATCTTCTTTTGTTATCCGTTCCATTAAAGTTTGTTAGATATATGCTATGAATCTGCCATTATCAAGTTTAAATATGCTGTTAGGCTTCAGTTGTTCCATTGTCTGCTAGAGGAAATTACAGATTTGAGGTTAAGTTTGTTCTAATTGCTCTATCTTCACTGTGTGAGCTAGGCTGCCGGTGAAAGATACCAGTTTTAACCAGCTGCCCCTTGGATTTATGATTTTTTGCTAGATCTATTTCACTCTACCTTGTGCTCTTAGTTGAAAGTGATCTTAGACTGACTGGACACTTTCTTCTTTGATTTGTTCTGTTGTGAAGCTAGTAGCATAGATAAAATTGACAGTTTAAGTTTTACAGTTTAATGTTTGATAAGCTTCTCTTTTCTGCCTTACCCTACCCTCTCTTTGTTTTTGGTGAATGATCCATTTTTATTTTCTTTATTTGTCTTTTATTTAAATCTGCTGACCCATGAGAGCTAGATCAAGAATTCAAGTTAAATCTGATAAACAACTTTTGCAACTCATCGAACAAGTTCAAGAACCCCCCGTAAGGTAACAGAGCGATCCATATTGAAATCTATTCCGAAGCGGAAAAGAGTGAATAGCCATTCGACCCAACTCTGTAACTCGCACCTTGGATAACCAGCTAGATCCTAAAGTGAGTGGGATTCGTCCCGTGGGTGTCTCCGAGGCTTCCTGCCCATCCTTTCACGGGGTGCGTATGAAAGCCGGACCAACACATATGTTTTATGATGCTTTAATATTTTAATTGTTGATTGACTATTCATGTAATTATGTCATTGAAAATATTATAATTTTATGTCATGCTATAAAATTAAATGAAATAATATGATGTAAACAAACTGGTTGTTGTGGTGTGTTTTGATGAAAATAAAGTGACTTCTAACAATAATTTCAAAGGATATTATCACTGTTACATGACCATTTCACGGATTCGCCACTCGCTAGGTCATCAAGCTAATCCCAGTATGAGAGAAATATTGCTAAAAGTAAAAGGATGCTTAAGAGACTTTCTTAAGACTTTGTGTTGTGATTATGAAAAATGATGATAGTGATGATTTGTTTTCAAATTTTCATGAAAATATTATGAATGAAATATTAAAAATATGATTTTTTCTAGGCATAAAATTCCTAAGTATGATAGAAATTTGAACAATTCCCTAGGAATTATGCCATCGTCGCAAAAAAAATTAATGTTGACATAATGAAATGAAATAGGAAAGTTTGTATTCTTTTTAAAGCACAATTGTGTAACATAATGATTTAAGCCATATGCTTTTATGGATTAAATAAATGAGAAATAAAATTAGAACGATGGTTTGCGCTAGGCATAGAATTTTAGGTATAGACTTATACCATCATCACGAAATCCAAAGAAGAAATTGATATAATAGTTTTATTGCATAGTTGATTTTTGATTTTGAGATAAACAAAAAATATAAAAATGAGGACTTGCACTAGGCATAAAATTCCAATTTAGGTTTAGGAACTATACCATCGTCATGAAAGTCGAAAATATATAAATGTGACTTTATTGCTAGATTTTTGAACATGTTTTGCAAGAAATTTTGGATTTTTGAAAAAAATGTATTTAATTGATTTTACGCTAAGCAGATATTCTCAAGTAAGAAAGTCAAATTATTCCAAAATATTTGAATAAATATTTTAAATTATCTCAAAGACAAAATTTATATTTATAAGGAACCCCGTGTGCATACGTGAGTTCATTGCCGATCTTGATCTATCATAATGATACAAAATCTCTCAAACACAAATGTGTGTGCAATTTGTAATGTTCATTTACCGATTTTGAGCAAGATAATTTGATACAAGTAATTTGAATTAACCAAATGAGTGTTTTTTGACCATGATTTATATGCATGTAACCGTACCAGACTACTATGTAAGTCGGGTCATCAAGAGCTAGCTGATCCATAAGTAGACATAGGTTTGTACAAAAGAAGGTCACTAATGTGACAACCATATCACCACGCTAAGAGTTACCCAATGTCAAGCAAGTTGGGCATAAATCACTTGTTATGGGGTTTACCTTACAGTTTTTGAATAATTGAGAATTCCAGGGATTCAAGCTTCACACTTCCTTCTTTCAAAGGGGGGGAGGGATTTATTGCTTTTTTATTTTTCTTTTCTTTTCTTTTTCTATTATTTTTTTTCTTGACACTGAGATAATGCTGAAATATTGCTGAGATGGTACAAAATGATACTGAAATAATGCTTCTAAATAATTTCTCTTTTTTTCATGATTTTTCTTGATTTTCTTTTTCTTTTTCTTTTTCTTCCTATACTAGGGATACTTGTTAGGATTGGCTGTAGAGCAAGGGATTTTTATTCTGGGCAAGATTGAGCTTGTCGTTTTGTCAATTCTCAAATATTCTAGACCATATGCATGATAGGATAGCAGGGGAAACTTTTCGCTCAAGAGACCACTTCTACTGTGTAGCATTGTTTTGAATTTGCAATGAAATCATTTTAATGTGAAAAGGTGTACTTGGTTCAAGTAAATAACAAGATTAGTTCTCTATGCTCAAAACTTTATTTAATTCAACTGTGGACTTCGATATAAGAGAGATTAATAGTCATACCAAATAAGATAAAGATATTTATTCATGTGAGTGTGAAAGTGAGGGATTCCAAATAAATGCTAATTTATCCAAAATAACTAAAAATATAACTGCAATACTTTAAGAATTGACAGGTGCAAAATAGAAGATGTTTTTGAGGATTTTGATGCTTTTGATTTTTTTATATTTTGATTTTAATTTATGAATTGAGAGAATACATATTATTACTATTTTTGAAATTTTTATACGAATTACTAATATGAGACAATATGTATAATATATACAGTGACAAAATTACCAGATTTATGCATAATAGTGCTTAAGATGCATAATGTTCATAGGTTCTTTAAGATATTTACCATCTAAGGTAGCTAATTTGTATGCTCTAGATCCAAATTTAGCAGTGATAATATATGGCCCAAGCCAATTAGGCTTGAATTTGCCTTTAAGGTCTTTAGTTGCATTAGTATTTTTTTGATTTTCTTTTAAGATGAGGTCACCGATCTCAAAGGATCGATTATGAATTTTCTTGAGATATGCTCGTTTGAGCTTTTTTTGGTAGGCACGAAGATGCTCCAAAGCATTAATGCACTTCTCATCTAGGAGTTCTAGATGACTAAATATGCCAACATGATATTCATCTCCTACTTCAGTATCTTGAAGTAGCAGAGCCAAAGAAGGAACTTCTAGTTAAAAGGGAAAAATAGCTTCAGTGCCATAAACCAAAACAAAAGGTGAAGTGCCCACAGGAGTACGAATGCTAGTTCAATAAGCCCACAAAGCAGGATATAATTGAATGTGCCAATCATGACCAAATTTATTGACCAGTCTCTTGAGGATTTTAATTAATATTTTATTAGATGCTTTTGCTTGGCCATTACTCTGAGGATAATAGGGAGTGGACCAACGATGTTGAATTTTATATTTTTGACATAATTTCTTTACATATTTGTTTTTGAAACAAGTTCCATTATTCGAGATGATATTTGCAAGAATTTTGAACCTACAAATAATTTGATTAAGAATAAACTTGGAAACTTACGTTCCAGTGCAAGAAGCTAAGGGCATAGCTTCGATCCACTTCGTAAAATACTCGATGGCGGTTATGATGAATTTGTGTCCATCAAATGACATAGGATTGATTTTTTTGATGATGTCTAAGACCCATTTTGAAAAGGGCCAAGGAGATGAAATAGCCTGTAGTTCTTGTGTAGGCGCATGGACAAGGTTAGCATGTTTCTGGCACTTGTCGCAATGGTGCATGTAATAATGTGCATCATTCTCCATGGTAGGCCAAAAATATCATATCCTAAGGAGCTTCTTAGCAATGGCGCTACCACTAAAGTGTCCCCCACAATATCCATCATGGGCTTCACTCAAAGCTAATCTAGAATCTTCTAGATTCAAACATCTCAATAGGATACCTTCAAAAGATCTCCTATACAACGTATTTCCAATTATTACGAAGTGACTTGCTCGTCTACATAATAACTGGTGTTGGTTTCTATTAAAACCTTCAGGTAAGGTCCCATTTTGAAAAAAATTGAGGATGTCAGTGTACTAAATTTTAGGAATAGTTTTGTTGATTAGAAATATGTCCAAAGGTTCCAAGCATTAGCAGGTTCCTAGAGTCGATGAATAATGAAGGTAGCATATTCATCATCTAACTCCAAGGGTAAAAGAGATGCAGCTGTGGTCATAGCATTAGCCGTATGATTGCTAGTTCTTGGAATAGATTCTAAGGTAACTTTATCAAATAATGATATTAATTGTAATGCATATGCTTTATATGGGCACAATTTATCATCTCTGATCTGATAAACATCATTAATTTGATTTATAAAAAGTTGAGAATCACCGCAAACTAATAGATTTTTAATTTTTAGTGCCAGGGCAGCTCGTAATCCAAGGATTAGATCCTCATATTCAGTAGTGTTATTGGTACAGGCAAACATTAATTTAAATGATAGAGGTATGATATGTTTCTATGGAGATATCAAAATAATACCTACACCAGCCCCACTCATGCATCGGGCTCCGTCAAAGTATAGGGACCATTGCTCTGAATGATCTGCCTCTAGGTTAATGAATTCATCAGGAAACTCAATGACGAGGGGATGGGTGGAATCTAAGGGTGTAGCAGCTAATTTATCTGCTTTGATTTGACCCTTAACAGACTTTTGTCCTATAAACGTGAATTCAAAATCGCTTAGAGAAAGAACCCACTTCGTTGTACGACTAGATAAATAAGGTCGACTCATGAGATACCGTAAGGGATCAGATTTAGCAATAACGTATGTTTTCTAATTGAGCATATAATGGTGTAGTTTTTATGTAGAAAATATGACTTCTAGACATAACTTCTCTAATGTTGTGTAGCGGGTTTCATAACTAATTATTTTTTGCTAATGTAATAATTAGCACGCTCTCTTTTCTCATCATCAAGTTGAGCTAACATAGCTCCTAAAGAAAAATCTGAAGCAAAAATATACAAGATAAATGGGCGATCAGGTTTAGGTAGTGAAATTACAGGTGGGTTAAGAAGATATTTTTTGAGGAGTTCAAATGCTTCCTTACATTCGTCGTCCCAATGGAAAGAGACATCCTTATTAAGAAGCTTAAGAAAGGGTCCAGTTTTATCCGCCAGCTTATCGATGAAGCGATGGATAGCTTGAATCTTACCTTGTAGACTCCGTAATTCAGATATATTTGTAGCTGCAGGCATATCAGTGATAGTCGTAATCTTAAGAGGGTCAATTTCGATGCCACATAAAGAAACTATAACCCCCAATAATTTACCTGAATTAACTCCGAATATACATTTGGATGGATTCAATCGGATAAGATATTCCCTTAACCGATCAAATACTTTTCTCAAGTCATCTAAATGGTCATCTTCTTTAGTAGAATGAGCTATAATGTCATCTACATAATCATGTAGTATATCATGCATCATATCATGAAAGATATAAGTCATGGCTTGTTGATAGGTTGCACCTACATTATTCAAACCGAATGGCATCACTTTCCAACAGAAAGTCCCCCAAGGGGTAATAAAGGTTGTTTTAGCCTAATCTTCAGGAGCTATCCTGATCTGATTATAACTAGAAAATCCATCCATTAAGGATATCATTCCACTTCCAGTAGTAAAATCAAAGATCTGATCCATATTGGGAAGGGGAAAATCGTCTTTAGGGCATGTAGCATTAATATCTCTAAAGTCTGTACAAACCCTAATCTTAGTAGCTTCTTTCTTAGTTACGAGAACTACATTCGAGATCCATTCAGCATAATTAATGGCTTGTATAAAAATAACATTTAGGAGTTTTTCTAACTCCCCTTTGATTAGTAAGGCCACTATAGGATGCATTTTTCTAAGCTTTTACTTAATAGGTTTAGCATCTAGATGCACTACTAGGTGATGCACAACTACAGAAGGGTTTAAACCTGGCATATCTTCATATGTCATAGCAAAAACATCTTCATATTATTTAAGAAATGCAATGTATTTATCTTATTTTTCTTGACTCAATTCTGATCCAATGTTGATTATGTGAGGGTTATCGTTAGTTCCAATGTTAATTTTTATGACATTTTCTACTTCCATTTGTAGATCTCTCTCAAAATTAGGTGGGGCGGGTGAAACACCAAATTCTTGTAATTCTTCCAAGGTTAGCTTGGATAATTCGTCTTAAGGAGTCGTTGCCTCAAGATGGGCTATACTAGGTATAGTGCCATCAAAATAAAATTTGTTATGTAGTAATTCCTCAACAGAGACATCTTGAAATATATCTCCCTCCAACTCATCGTCGGATTTAGCGATCATCTCAGGATAAGCTATAGATAGCATATTACATGTGAATTTCTTATTCATTAAACACAAAGCATCACGTTCATCTAAATAATCTTGGTAACATATAAGATGGTCATCATCCTCAAATGGGAATGGTTGACCCTTACTAGAAAATAGGCCCACACCACATCGGGCGGGCCACGCTTCTACCTCAAAATTTTCTTTCATACCATTCTAGAAAGGTCCCAAACCTTTCCCTTTATATCCCAATTTAAGCATTATAGGTTTGGCTTTAATATACTCATTAGTAAAATAACATTGAGCATATCCATCATAATGAGTTTTGATGTTTCTGGGTATTCTACCCCAGTCATATCCCTTATAAATAAAGGCAAAACTACCGACTTGGTAAATACTTCCCATAGGCTGTGGGAGGCCCAAGGTATGAGGATATGGTGGTAAATTATTTAAAATAAGGGAATCTTGCATAAAAGAATTTGTTTCTTCTGATATAAGAATTTTAGATAGATCGGGTAAGAGCTCATCAGTAAGAGCATAAGAGGTAGAAGTAACATTCCCTACATATTTTGATGTGGAAAATATGAATTTGGTGGATGTAGACGATGTAGAGGTGTCGATAGATGGGTCTATTATAGGTATGGAAGTTATAGGAGTAGAACAAGAGACATTGGTTGTGCGATTAGGATATTTCTTAGGTCCTAATTTGGTTTTTTCAGAAGATGGTTGAGCTATATGTGGAGGTGCAACTGATGGAGAAGAAGTAGATGACGTTGTGGGTGTGAGTTTCACATGTTTAGATGGATAATGAGAATTAGGATGTGTGGATGACAGAGCGGGGAAAAATTGAACTCCAATAGGTTCTGCCAAAGCACACATATCAAAGGGTCTTGGATCACCATGAATGGTGACCATCTGATTCTTAAATTCGAACTTAACACATTGATGTAAAGTTGATGGAATAGCTCGCATTGCATTGATCCAAGGACGACCCAAGAGTATATTGTATGATGCAGGGCAATATACAATAAACACAGTCATATCCAAGGTTCTTGGACCAACTTGCAATGGAATGGTAATAACTCCACATGTTTCTTGTGTTTCATCATTGAAAGCTTTTATGATCATATTAGTTCTTTTAATTTCATCACTTCTAAACCCAAATTTTTGGTAGAAGTCAAAAGTGCAGATATTTAAATATGAACCATTATCAATCAAAACTCGTTTGACTACTACATCTCCAATTAAGGCAGTAATATACAAGGGGTTATCTTTATGTAAACTATGTTGCGGTATGTCTCTATCCCGAAAGTCAATACAATCAACTTCATGAGTTATTATAGTATCAGCCATGGCTTCAAGCTGAATGTCTTATGGTACCATAATCTGACTTAATGTGAGCATTAATTCATCTTTGTGTAGGAGAAGATCTTAAAAGGTCCAAGAGAGAAATTCTAGCTGTAATATTTGATAATTGTTCATTAATATTATAAGGAGGTTTAGGTTGAACATTAGGTGAATGATTCCATTTATTAGGAACCTTCAAAACAAATGGAGCTGATCCACCATTTTGAATTTGATCTTGTTGAGAATTTTGAGCCTGTTGTCTAGTAATGACTCCGATGGTACCCACAATATTATTCTCGGATGATGAATGGGTCTTGGTCTAGCATTTATAGCTAGCTCTTTAGAAATTAATCAGTGAGACGATGGTATAGTAGTGACTCTTCTTGGAAATGGCTCTTCTAGAACCATATAACTTGTGATAGGGTGAATAGGATCCGATTCATCTTTAGAACTATTCGATTGATTTGATGTGATTTCCATATCACTCTCAGTATTGTATTCTGTATCACTAAGATCAGGTATCTGAATATTATATAGAGGTCTAGTTGTAACCATGGATAAAGTTGTGTCAAATATTTCCATATCATGAACAAGTAAATGCCCACTAATAGTTCCTACATATCGGGCAGGAGGAGGGATATTATGATGTTCAACTTGATTAGCCACCTCCTTACCATGTTTTGGTAAGGGATGTTGAAATATGTCCAATTACTAATTGGCATTCTGATTCTGGTTTTGTGGGGTGTTATTTTGAACATTATTAGGAGGATTTTGCTTATGTTGAAAGGCTTGCACCTCCATCTCATTGTTATCAATCAAGTCCTGTATTTTATGTTTTAATATTTTACAAGAGTTGGTAGTGTGTCTAGGTCCTCTATGGAAGTCACAGTGTAAATCTGCTCTATACCTGGGTATAGTTGGATCAGGTTCTAGAATATTTGGTAATTGAATCAAAACTCATTCTAATAATTGCGGTAGAATAGTTGATAAAGGTTGATTTAACCTAGTAAATTCTTGAGGAGGTCTATCAGGAGGTTTTAGTACAAACTTCTTCGTTGTCTTCACAACATTAACATTAGCAGTATTTTTGCTATCGGTGACTCCATCACCCACAACTTTTTTATTCTTATATTGATTTTTGGATGTTTTCTCATTGTCTCTCTTTTTAAGCTGGCCTCTCCTAATGAGAGCATCTTCCACTCTTCAGGCTAAGTCTATAGCTTGATCGAAGGTGGTCAAGGTAGCAGTTGATAATTCATAAGATAGTTTCTCTTGCAAATTATTAATAAAGATGTCCAACATCTCCCTATAAGTTAACACAAAGTGCAATTTTCCTATCGACTATCTCCACCTAGCTAGGAAATCAGCAAAGCATTCATCTTTGCCCTATTTTAAGTTATACAAATATTTAATGGTCATGTATCTTTCGATGTAGGCACTAGATTGATGAACAAAAGACTTGGCAGTTTCTTTGAAATTCCTCAAAGAATTAGTGGGTAATTGATAATACCACTCTAATGCCATTCCTCCCAAGATTTTCAGGAACATTTTTAGTAATAACAAGTCATCATGTGATATATCATGACATGCTATCCTAAACATATGAAGATGCTCTATGGGATCTTCGGTTCCTTTATATATGGGAAGAACAAGCATAGGAAAATTTTTAGGATACGGCTGTGCTACGACTATAGGATCTAAAGGCTGACTACACATCTCTCGATAATGGTATGAGGGACAGTAGGAATCTATTTGGTCAATGCAGGAAACTAACTGTTTCACCATGGATTCAATATTGCTAGTTTGTCCACCATATTGGTTTGGTGGAACATAGGTATGAGATCTATGAGTGTATTATGGTGTGACATAAGGATTAGATGTTATATTGCTATTATGCAAAGTGTTGGTAGGAAGAGTATTATGAAGGGGATTTGTAATAGTATTATGTTGTACCTTAGATTGTTGGTAATTTGTGTTCGGTTTTGTTTTGGGTTTTTTTTTTTATTTGAGGTATGTTGATCAAGAGCTTGGTGAAATAGAGCAGTAAATGATGGTTTCTTTTGTGCGGGAATGACCCTAGGCTTGTTAGCAGACACTTTATATTATTGGGTAACCTGATGTTGTTGCATGCTTTGGATCGCAGCTACTATATCCAAATTGGATGGTCCAGCTTGATCACTCTCTTTTTCAATAAAGGACAAGTGATTAGTGAATGTTTGAAATACTTATTCTAGAGTTGTTTGAGTGTCACTAATTCGATCCTTGTCCATATGGGCTGCTCTATTTAAAACACCAATATTAGTGTTAATGAACTTCCAGAATTGTTCCATGTTCTCAAAAGTGATAGCTCCTCCCAGATACATTTTAGGGGATGAAGATCCTTCCTTTCTAATAGTTTCTTCTTGTTCATTTCCTACATCAAGCTCTTCTTCTTGCTGGTCTAGGGTTTCTTCTTCCTGAATTTGGTCCTTAGGAGGGACATTTTGGTCAGTTAATGGTCTTCCTAACCAATCTTCATCTTCTTTGGTTTTTTTTCCATTCCTAAGTCTAGGCATTGTGCTAAACTTAGGATTTAGCAAATATATATACTAATTTATATATATATATATATATATATATATATATATATATATATATAGATATAGATATGCAATAGGGTTGAGAGGTATATATTTTAACTATATACCTACTATAATACTTTAAAATGAAATGTTTTGTTGTTTTTTTTTTGTGTGATTTTATTATATTATTATTTTGCGAGAATAAAAATAACAAACAACATGCTAGTTGTAAGAAAAAATAGTAGAAAGAATCACTTAGCTTTCTATGAATAGTTTATGGATATCATTGATAGGGTCAAGTTCATCAGGAGTCATGAAATGCTCCTCTTCAAATTGGAAGTTGTTTTTCAAGAACTTGAAAAAGTGTGCTATGGTAATATGATATATTTCAGACTCTGACATGTAAAAATAAAGTTCATGGCAATACTCTCGATACAACACAGCTCTAGGAACTCTATTCCATCTCTTTCTATCCATAAGAATGACTTCTTGATCCTCTACACGAGATAGAAATTTATGTACTACAACTGTGTTCTCAAGGTATTCCTCAAAGGTGTATAATTCAGAAGACACAAGTGCTCTTTTATCAGCTAACCACCTATGGCAAGCTCTCTGAATTTCATGATACAAAGTCACCAGATCAGGATCGAAGATTATATCTAGGACAAACCTCTTAATTTACCTAATTTCTATAGATCTAGATTCAATAATACCCAATCTCCTATCAATTTCATCCCACAAAGGTTGGGCTCTATATGTTTGAGGTACTCTAAGAACAGAAGTAATCTCTATGGTCATTAATTGATTTTCAACATTTATGGAGACAACTCGTCTTCTATTATAATCTACCATCTAAGTATGATATGCAAATTTAATAGTTTTCTAATGATTCTAGATGTTCTTAATAATGTGTTTTTTTTTTTTTTTGGATTATTTTCAAAAGGTGTTTTTAGTTTCACGTCGAGTTCACCAAAATGTATCGCCAAAATTTTTCGCACCCTTACCTTCAGGCTAAAGGATCCGTACCCAGAAGGGGGGTGAGAAAAGGATAGAACAATACCTCAGATGGAGAGGCCCTTTGAAGGTCACACCTCTTGGGGGAGGGGTATAAAGGTGATATTTTGATGGATTATGGGGTTCACCAGGACTCTTTGAGTGGAAGTTTCCATGCCTAGGTTGAGAATGGGTTTGATTTTTTCATTTTATGTTCAATCATTCAGATTCCTAGGTTGGCCAAAATGAAGCTAAGCTATTCTATATGAAGATTCTGATTTATATGAAGACAATAGACATAAATGAATCCTAATGTGATTGAATATAGAGAATATATAAAATGGAGAAGAGTACACCTGATTTCTGATGTCTGATGAAGATTCTAAAGCTTGTAGGAGTCTAGATCATCTTGGATATGATAGGATCATCTGTAATTGTACATAATCATCCCAAATCATAGGAGATCATCCGAGATCACCCAAGATCATCAGCAACCTGATGAATTCGTCAGGAAAATTCGTTAGAAACCTGCAATCAAGAAAATAGACACCAAAAACCAAAAATACAATTGCAAAAATGATGCAAAATGATAGAAGTAAGAGTATAGATGTTTGAATGATAAATATAGGTATCAAATTAAATTATATGCACTATTTTGGAATTTATTTTGAATTTTATCATGCAATTATGCTAAATGAGGTGAACTCCAATATGCAAAACAAAAGTAAATTAATCTAATGCACCAATAAATAAGGAAAATGAGATAGAGAATGCAAAATCAAGGCTCTAATTGCCCCCAAGCTGAATTGTAGACCATATCATCTGTAATCATACAAGATCATCATCGATCTTGATAGGATCATCTAAAATTGTAGTTGAATCACCTGCGATGATCCGAGCTACCTTTGACTGAAACACAGTGAAATCCTACAAAAAAACTTGAAAACACAAGTGCAAATGATGGGAGATCACAACAAAAAAAAAAATTGCAGGCAAATAATTAGCCAGGAAACTAGGCAGGGAGTCAGGGAGATAAACTAGGAAAATCCTAGTTTATATAGGATTATGGGGAGGTTAGGAGGTTGGGGATCATCTCAATCTGGGACATCTCCAATGTGGGAATATCCAACCATGCATAAACGATTCTTCCCAAGTTGGAGAGGTCATTGGAATAGAAGCTAATTGTGAAAATTTGGTTTTGGGACGAAATTGTCTAGACGTTCTGTTCTAGATGAATTCGTCTGATTTGGGACAATATTTTCAAATCAACGTCGATATCGTCAGATCGATGCCGATATTGTCTAGTGGCCACAAAAACCTCTAAAAATGGTGCAAAAAATGAGGTAAGCGGTTAACAGGTGGTTTTGGGGTTAAAATTCAAATTTCTACTTTTTACTGATGGTTTAACTGCACCAATTTTAGGGTGCTACAGAGGCTTCCCCATCAAAGAGGCCTACAATTTAGTACTATTTGTGAGACTATTCTATTTGAATTTATATTTTCATAGTTGTGTTTTGAGTATTAATGTTATTTTTAGTATTTTGTGTGCGTTTATTTTTAATATCAGGTTCCTAACATATATGTTTGAAATATAAAAATTGTTGGATTAGACATGAATAATTAATACTTAATAATAATAATATCGGTGTTAATGGTAATATTAACACTCGATACTAATTAAATCACTTCTAAATATGAGCAATTGATTTAATCCTAATGTTAGTGAATTAAGGTAGTTTTAATCAAAAGCAAAATATTAAATAAAGCCCATAATGTTGGCAAGATGGAATTGTGAAAAGGTTGTATAGCTAGCAACATTGGATAACTTCTTGTAATGTAGTTTTGAAAATTTTACTTTTGTTATTAATAGATGAAGCATGCAAGGAATAAATTACTTACTTCTTGGATCTTCATTTGGGGTTGCTTATAAAGTTATTTATGTGGAAGAATTCCAAGTTTGAGAGAGCTATCTAGTGAATGATTTGAGGAGAAAAGACTCAAGGAGAAGAAGAATGAATCAATTTTATGTTGTCGAGGTATTTATCTCCTAGTTATTCTTTGAAGAGTGTTTGCTTCATATATGCTAGAATAATATTTATGTATGCTAAGTGCTTTGATATTCAAATAGTTATTATGTAGTTACCTGGATAGTTGATTGTTTCTATAATTGTAGAGACCATTGAGTTAAATGGGTTCTTGTCTCTTGTTTTAGGAAGGATTATATTTTGGTTGTATTTATATATATATATATATATATATATATATATATATATATATATATATATATATATATATATATATATATATATTTTTTATCATGTAAATATCTTTGGGTTGTTTTAGGTTTATTTTGATTTGGGTTGCTCCCTTCTCTTAACAATCCTTTCAGTCATCAAAAGATTGGTGTGAAAATATTTACAAGTTAAATACTCTATAACTTCTTTTATAGGTTTTAGAGGATGTATAGGAGAGCAGTGTTGTTGTTGGGGACCACATTTGTTACCCTTTCCCATGTGATGTTTGTTCCTTTTTCTAGTGCACCTTTAGGGATGTTAGTAGAGTTGGTCCTCTATGTATGGTTTTACTTTAATTTTGAGCTTGGTTTTCAACTTTAGATAATCCAAAAAGCATATTTCAAAGTAGAAACCTTCAGGTGGTCATCTATAGCTTTGTATACCTTAGAAATTTTAGTGTCATTATAGGAGTGGTTATGACTATTTAGATCCATGGTCGCCAACCCTAGATAGACGTAGGAGGTTGAGTTATCAATAGGATCATTGTCTCTTATTATTTTCCTAGTTGTCCTAATGATGGTGCCTTTGTTTTTGTTGCTCAATTGGAAGCTTAGGGTTGTTTTAATTTATTTTAATTACTCTTGCAAGTAATTTAAAAGTTTAATAATAGTTCTAGGAATTAAAAAAAATAGGCTTATTTTTAAGGCTTTGATGATAATACTTTATGAATAGATTATGAAGATTATTTTATTACAAATATAAATGTTTAATAGCTTAAGTTGGTATTATTGGATCTATTAATGATATTTTATTATTGCTCCATGTTTGATTATTTAATAAAAAAAATATTGATTTATTGAAAGATTTATTACCATTAGAAAAAAAACCTTTGAATTAATTTAATGGTTAAATATTGTTAATGTCTAACAAGTTGTCTTGTTAGATCTATTGATTAATGTTG
Organism: Wollemia nobilis; assembly: GCA_028583015.1. Lineage (NCBI taxonomy): Eukaryota > Viridiplantae > Streptophyta > Pinopsida > Araucariales > Araucariaceae > Wollemia > Wollemia nobilis. The sequence goes on along the minus strand of JAQPPZ010016710.1, from coordinate 4,690,582 downwards.
AAGAATTTAATGAATATAGGATTATAATTGGATCTTAAATATGGATAAGGATTGAGTAGTTAAAGAGTTTGTAATTGAGAATTTTTTGGATGAGAGGATGGCGGGAGTGGGAGTGGGAGCAGGAGTGGGAGCAGGACTGGGAACAGGTTCAGAGACTGGTGCAGGTTTCTAGGTGGGAGTGGGATCGAGATCGGGCACGTCAAGGCCCGGACCCAGGCCCGCAAGGCCCTCGACGGGCCCAGAGGAGGGCTCAGAGACTGAGCAGAATGGTGGCCAGGGTGGGGATGACATCTTGGGCCCGGGCCCTCAGCCCAGCCTCGATGCGAGCATAGGCCTAGGGAAAAAGCCTCCAGATCCTGGGCAGGGTTCTGTCCCGGGTGGGCCCAAACCCTCCTATCAACAGATCTTGGCTGGCACCAGGGCCCATCCTCGGGCCCTGGGTCTAGGGATTTCCCTCGAGGGCACTCACATTTCTATTCAAGAGGAGGTCTACTCCTCCTTTGTCGTTGGATCCTCTGTCTCCCTGGTTGGGAAATTCTTGGGAGGGCGACCAGACATGGAAACCATTCGCAGATGGGCGACTTCCAAATGGAAGGTTTTCGGGCATATTCAGCTGGTTGCCCTTACCAAGGGATTCTTCATCATCAAACTAAATAACAGCGATGACGCCGAAAATATCTTGTCGGGCGGGCCCTGGTTTCTGGGATGCAAAAGCCTCTTCCTCAGGCGATATGGAGCTGACTTCCACCCCAGCACCCAAAGCATCAACTTCACCTCGGTCTGGGTCCGGCTCCCAGACCTTCCCTTCCACCTGTGGCACGAAGATGTCCTAAGACTTATTGCTCAGTCGATCGGGGACCTGGTGGCCTTCGACCCCGCTACCAAGGCAGGATCCCGAATGGTTCATGCCAGATTTTGCGTCAATGCAAATCTCAAATCCGAACTTCCCTCTTCTGTGACCATCTCTTTTGGGTCCTTCTTTTGGCGCCAATCCCTGATTTACAAAAATAAACCTGCTTTCTGCCCCCTCTGCTGCACTCAGGGTCACCTCCCCCACCAATGCCCTGTATCCAAAAAGGCTGATGGCCCTCTCCCCAAACTCCCTTCCCGATCAGGTCGGGCCCCATCCCGAGGGCCCCCTCACGATGACCACAGATCCTAGGCCTGGACCACCAAGGAGGCCTCCCCTTCTATCCCAAAGGATTCCCAAGTGGGCCCTGGCCTGGAGGACGGTCTTCCCCAGGTTTCCCCTTTCGTTGCTCCCTCCCCTGGGTCATCTTTCGGGGCCCCGATCCCAGGTTCTCCCTCCCCGCTCGATGCGAATCCCTCCCCGCAGGCCCCTGCTTGCACCCCCCTAGGCCTGCGAGCCACCCGGGCTCTTTTCCCCGTTGGCTCCCACCTTCCCGTCTTCCTCTGTCGGGGTTCCCTCCTCCCCCCACCCCCGCTATCCCCCCCTCGACCCCCTCTCGGCCCTCCTGGTGGTCTCTACTGGGCTTCCCCCCTTGGAGTGTGGATCCGAGAGGTCAGACGAAGAGGTTGAAGGCAGTTCTCCATCCGGGCCCGATGAAGTCAGCCCCAAGATGACCCAAAGCAGGACTTTCACCATAGACTTTGGCAGCAAACTCAAGAGAGGCCGGCCCACCCTGGGTGACCAACGAACAAGGATCACTGAAGATGACATAGCCAATGGCTCCCAGGAAACTCTTTTTGATGTTGCCATGAGCTTCTCCAAGATGGATGCCCTTCGACCCAAACCCCCCGCTCAGGCCGAGAAGGGGGGCAAGCGACCCCACAAGGGTGTCAAATGAAGCTCATCACCTGGAATGTCAGGGGGCTCAATGGTGCCCCCAAGAAAAGGATCCTCGGCCAACTCCATAGGGATCACCGCCCATCCTTCCTCCTTCTCCAGGAAACCAAAATAGATGACGCTGTTGCCCGACGAGTAGCCCAAGCTACCTGGCGCAACTGCGAGTCCCTGTCTACCCCTATGGCTAGCTCGGTTGGGGTCTGCTATGCATGTGGGATCCTCGGTCTTACGAGGGGAGGCTCATATCATCTTCTCCTAGAATAATCAACATTCTGGTCCATTGCGTGAAGTCAAGGCGCTCGTGGATTCTGTCCAACGTCTACGCCCCTAACAACCCTATTGAGAAAGTGGGCTTATGGAAGGAAATCAGCTCGATGAGAGAAGCCTTTGCCCCCCTCCCCTGGATCCTGGTAGGGGACTTCAATAGTCCCCTATTCCTTTCTGACAAAAGTGGGGGCTCAATGGCTCCGAGAAAAAGCATGGGGGACTTTGGAGCCTTCACCATCCTCAACGAGCTCATGGACGTCAGCCTAAAAGGAGCCAGGTTCACCTGGTCAAACAGAAGAGTGGGAGCAAGCCATATCTAGGTCAGGTTGGATAGAGTGTTCCTATCCAAGGAAGCCCTTCCCCTATTTGCTGATGCAACCTTGTTGGCCCTCCCTAAAATTGGGTCTGACCATAGCCCCCTCCTCCTCGAAATCGATCATCGCTCCTCCCCCAAGCGGCCCTTCTAGTTCGAGTCCATGTGGCTACATCATCCCAACTTCAGGGCCTAGGTAGGCCATTGGTGGGCTCCCCCAGTCCCTGGGTGCCCCGCTGAACAAGTCTACCACAAGCTGAGATGCCTCAAAGAGCAACTCAAGGTATGGAATAGAGAGGTGTTCGGTAACATCTTTGAAAACAAAGCGACAGTTAAGAAAAAACTCGAAGACCTTGAGCTCAGATTTTAGGCAGGCTCCCAAGACCCGGGGAACAGGGAAGAGGAACGCCTAGCCCTCAGCGAGTATCATAACATCCTGGCCAGGGAAGAAACATTTTGGAGGCAGAAGTCGAGAGCCCTATGGCTCCAAGATGGCGATGCTAACACGAAGTTCTTCCACACGTCGACTCTCAGGAATAGGGGCTCTAACAGAATTGCTGAGTTGGTGGGCAGTGATGGTAGAATTATCAAGGAAGAAGAGGACATTCAGACTGAAGCCACCAACTTCTTCCAGGAGCTCCTTGGCGACAGCCCCCCCATGTCCTCAGAAGTGGCAGACTCCCTTCTGGAACATATCCCTACTTCAGTCTCGGCCATGGCAAATGAGATGCTTGTGCAGCCCCTGTCTGACTCTGAAATCCATGCTGCCACCTTTTCCATGAAGGCTGAGGTGGCCCCGGGCCCGGATGGGTTTCCCCCTCATTCTTCCAATCCTTTTGGGACATCATTGGGCAAGAAGTGTGTGCTGCCATCCGAGACCTCCAGACTGCCAGCTCCATCCCCAGAGGTATTAACTCCACCTTCATTGCCTTGATCCCCAAGTCCCAGGTAGCCAGATCCCTCTCGGATTTTCACCCCATTAGCTTGTGCAATGTCCTGTACAAAATCTTGACTAAATCCATGGCCTCCCGCCTCAAGGATATCCTTCCCCTGATCATTGCCCCCTGCCAGGGAAGCTCGGTCAAAGGCAGACTGATCACAGACGGAGTTATAATCATGCACGAGGCCATCCACTCGGCCTTCCTTTCCAAAAAGGCCTCCTTTCTGCTCAAGCTGGATATGAACAAGGCCTTTGATAGAGTCGACTAGGATTTCCTTTCCAAGGTCCTCCTTAAGTTTGGGTTCCACCCCTCCTGGGTCAGGCTCATCAGCAACTGTGTGTCCTCCCCCTGGTTCTCTATCCTCATCAATGGATCCCCTATCGGGTTCTTCCCCAGTTCTAGAGGCCTTCGACAAGGTGACCCCCTATCCTCGATCCTCTTCATTATCCTGGCTGAGGCCCTAGGATGCACCATCTCGAGTGTTGTTTCCCGTGGACTCATTTTGGGCATCAGGCCTACGCCGGGCCTACCCCCTGTGTCCCATCAGTAGTTCATGGATGACACCATCCTCGCCACCTCAGCTTCGATCCCTCAAGCCAAGGCCCTCAAGAAAATCTTGACCCTATACGAGGAGGCGGCCGGGAAGAAAATTAACCTCCAAAAAAGCAATATTTTCTTCATCCATACTCCCTTGGCTAGGCAAATCAGAATTGGGTGGATTCTGGGTTGTACCCCCGGTTCCCTTCCCTCCTCTTACCTCGGGCTTCCCCTATTTATAGGTGCATCCTCCAAGGCCCTATGGGGTGGGATGATAGAGTGGATTCAGAGGAAGCTGGCCCCCTGGAAAGGTCACCTCCTCTCTCAGGCTGGCAGAGCCACCCTCTTGGCGATGGTCCTTCAAAGCATTTCGATATATTTCATGTCAGTCTTTAGAATCCCGGCCTCCATTGCAGCCCACATCGAACAAATTTAGAAATGCTTTCTCTGGTCGGGTAGCGAAGATAAGAAGAGGATTCCCCTGGTCTCCTGGCCCCTGGTCTACCACCCCAAAGGTGAGGGAGGGATCGGTCTCAGGTGGGTGACCCTCATGAACAAGGCCCTCTTGTCCAAGCACGCCTGGAAGGTGTTCACCAATGCCCCTGATGAGTGGGTCAGCATCGTGCATAGGAAATACTACCATCATCACCCCTTCCTCAGTGAATCTCAGCCCCGAGATGGATCAGCCTTCTGGAAATCCCTGATCTCCACCAAAGACATTATTCGGAAAGGGACCAGATGGATCCTCGGGGACGGAGCCAAGATCGACTTCTGGGAAGACAGGTGGATCCATGATGAGGCCCTGACTGCTGACAGAGATCTCCTCATCCTCAAACCAGGGCTGGCGGATAGAGGGCCCAGAGTTTTGGCCTATCTTTCCCAGAACCAGGGGCGGGTTACTTGGAAACCCATCCTGAACCCCAGGCACCCGCTCCAAGCTTCCAGGCTTCAGCGCCTCCTCAAGGTGACTGTTATTTCGTCCTCCAGAGGAAATGATAGATGCGTTTGGCATGGCACTCCCAGTGGCATATTTTCTATCAAATCTGCCTACAACCTTCAAAGAGTCCCTGACGAGGCCCCCTTTCCAGCCCGGTAGGTGTGGGCCAAGAAGTTGATCCCCAAAATCAGCCACTTCGTCTGGGCGGCCATCCAAAACAAGATCCTGACTATCGAGAACCTGATCAGGAGGGGCTTTCAGATCCTGAATAGATGCTTCCTCTGCTGTGCTACCTGGGAGTCCACTAATCACCTCTTTATCAGATGTCCCTTCTCTTCTGAAGTCCTGGGCCTCATCCTTTCCCAATTCTCTATTCAGTGGGTGGCCCCCAACTCCATCTCTGACCTCCTATCTCAGTGGCCCAACCCCTTTGCCCATCCTTTCATCCACTTCCTCTGGGGCTCCTGCCTTCCTCATCTGCTTTGGCAACTCTGGCTTGAGCACAACAGTAGAGCCTTCTCCTCCCCGGCCCGTTCCCCCTAGTGGATAGCGACCAAGGCGGTGTCCTTCACCCTTGAGAATTCCCGCTCCATCCCCTTGATCGAGGCACCCCAGTGGCTGGGCGAGGCCACCCTCCTATCCTCCCTCGGAGTTCAGCTTCCCCCTCGGTCCCCCCCGCCCCCTCCCATCGATCTATGATGAGGTGGACTGCCCCCCTCGATGGGTCAAACTTAACTTTGACGGAGCTTCTAAAGGGAATCCCGGGCCCTCTAGAGTGGGTGGGGTCATCAGAGACTATCACGGGGCCCTGATCATGGCGTACGCTGCACCGCTTGGCATCCAGACTAACAACTTCATCGAAGCAGCAGCTCTCCTCAGTGGGCTGACCGCCCTCAGGGAGTCCTCCTCAAAAGTCATCATTGAGGGTGATTCCCAAGTTATTATCAAAGCCGCCCGTAGCCCAGGAAACTACTCTTGGCGCATTCACAACTCCATCTGGGAAGTCCTCACCATTCTCCAAGGACTCCCCGACCATGCCTTTCGGCATGTGTACAGAGAAGGCAACAGGGCTACCGATTTCATGGCAAATCAAGCCATCTCAGCTGAAGACTTCACCACCTAGACCATGAACTTCCCTGAAGCTCTGGTCCAAATAGCTTCGCAAGACTATCCTAGCAACGATGAGGGCCCTGGTGCTTAGCCTGCCCCGAGTCGGGGCCCCAAAGTTTTGCTGTCATGCCCCCTAGTGGCCAGGGGAATCACCTATCTGCTCCACCATGTCGACTGGCCCCTGTCCTCCTCTTGCTCGTGAGCCGGTCATCAAGATCCCCCTCATGGTGCCAAGTGTCATCGACCACGTCAGACGATCGGTTCATCTCGACCTGGATTTGTGAAGCTCCACTGGCAGTTTTGGCAAGTCCAAGTCAGAGTGTGCGACGGCCCATTTCGACCTTCCCGCCTTGGATGCCGCACCATCGGATTCCCATGCTACGTCAGTTCACCCGTGGCTCTATCCCATGAGGTCCCCTCAAGTTGATCCCCCACTCAGATTGCGCCATCTAGAGCGCTGGCATTGGCCCTTCTCCCCTGCCCCGTGTGGCAGTCATCAGCCGTGCCCCCTCAGCCCCTCCCACCTCGTGTCGCCCCTTGCCCCTAGCGCTCCTTCCCGACGTCGGTGGCCCTTCCCCTCCTCTGCGCCCCCTACAAGTTTTTAAACCTATCGCGCGTAGAGTTCTCCCGCATTCTTGTCTGCTTCCCCCTCCCCCTGTCCCCGCATCTCTGGTCAGGCCACCCCTATTTCCCCTACCCCTGGGCTGTCAGTTCACTCCTCATGGCTGCCAAAGTCGTCTTCCTCGAGCCTTCCACGCTTGAATTGAGCGAGTCGGCCAGGCTATTTTCCAATGCCAAGAAATATACCCCTTTCTTCAGCAAATTCGTAGGGGCCGACGAAGATATTACCCAAAGTTTTTTGGATACCTGGAATGATGGTGAGGTCAAAGTGAAGGGTCTCCACTTCAAAGTGACCAAAGAGTTTCTGACGGAGGTTACAGGCCTGCATCATGAGGAGAAAGGCAGAGTCATCAGATGGGATAAGCACAATTGGGAGGAGGAGTTGTCCCGCTTCCCGGAGCAGCAGTGGGATAAGGCCAATATTTTTTGCACCAACCTCCCGGCCCCCTTCGACAAGGCCATCATCCCGGTGATGCAGTACATCACCTGCGACGATCCGGACCAGCGGCTGTACAGTTTCCACCTTAGCTACTTCAACCACCTCCATGGAGCCACGCTGGTCAGCACCCCTTGGTTCCTTCTATACTCCCTGAGCCTTTCCATCGATCGAGCTCACAGGAGCCACTCTCGACCCTCCCACCAAGGCCTCATGGCTGTCCTATATAGGCATGCCCTAGCTAACCAGTCGTAGCTTCACTACATCCCTCCCCTGTCCACTGTCCCCCCTGAAGTGGCTAACTCCCCCGATGCTTCTCCTGTAGCTTCTAAATCCAAGGAGACCCCCTCCCCCGAAGCCTCCCCTTCCTCGAAGTGGCGCAGGCCCACCCAAAAGTGCAGAACTCTGGCCCAGGGCCCAGGCGGGGCCCCGCCTCCTGGTGCCAGTCGTAAAGGCCCGCCCCCAGGCAGTAGCAGGGCTGCTGGCAGCACCAAGAAGGCCAAGGTGGAGGCCCCGGAGCCCATCGAAGTCAGCTCTAACTCTGGCAGTAGGCTGCAGAACTTGGCAATCAGGGCCCTTCTTGACACTACGATTGGCTCCCTGACCGCGTCCGCCAAAGCGGCTTCCTCAGCGGCCAATGCCCTGGTCGAACTCTGGCGCAGGTTGGGCGATGGCCCTGATAGGGAGTGGAGCTGATCTGACAGGTTGGGCCCCGTCTAGGCCAGGCCCGGCTGTAGGGCCTCCCGGAGTGACGGCGTGTAGTTTTTGCGATATTGGCGTTTGTCGTTTTACGGCTTTTCCTTGTTTTGGTGGCCACAGGCCAAATTTTGTTGTTCTGTTTCTTAGTTGGCCTGATTTTTGTAGGCACCAGGGCCCTGGGCCCCGGATCGTTGCCCAAGGGCGCAGCCCCAATTTTTAATCTTAATTTCAGCCTCGACTTTCTATGTAACTAAGGTTTTGGGATCCTTCTTTAAAAAACCCGCTGTAAATATATTGCTACTTATAAAAAAAAAGAGTTTGTAATAGAGAGATGTATGAGATTATCTCAATGAATAATGTTGCTTTGCTTTTCTATGCTTTTACATTTTGGTATGATGTTTGCATAGTGTATGTTAAGCTTGCATATGATATTCATGATCTGTCCTTATCCCTAGACTTACTTAAATTGTTCGTTGGAGAAGAACCAACAACAAAAAGATCTTGGGGAAAATATGAAAGTTTATTCTTGAGTTAAGACTTTGAAATGCAATATTTTTTTGGATGAGGATCTTTATGATTTTTATGGTTTTTGGGGAAGGAATAATGTTTATGGATAACCTTCTTGTTGTTAATTGCTACTTGATTCAAAGAATGGAATATTTAATGTTATTATGTTTTTATGTAAAGTTATTGAAATATTTATGTGTAAAATAGAAAGGATGTGCTTTTGAAAGGAATGATGGAATCAAATTCATGGATTATGAATATAATTCATTTAGATTTTTCTTATACAGTTTGTTATAAATAAAGTAAATTATAAATGATATTTTTATGAATTAAAGAGTATTTAAATTCCTAGTTTTAGCAATGTGTTATGTTGAAATTATTTAGATTTAATATAACACTTTATTCCTTTTTGGGAGAGATGTTATTATTTTAAAATATTAAGACTCTTGGGTTGTTTTGGGGGTTTTTGGGCATGAACTAGAGCCATATTAGAAATCCTTTGGGTTAATATGTACCCAATATTGGGAGGAGTTTTGATGATGCAATAACCAGGTAGTTGTGAATCTGGGAGGATTTGTGGTGATGCAATAACTAGGTATTTATGAATGACATATCTTGAATTATGATGCTTGGGTGTTCTAAAGTGGTGAGGCTTTTGGGTAGTCTATAGTAGTGAGGCTTGAACATATTCCTAGTGGTGAGGTCTAGGAATATAAATGGTGGATTGATCCACCAAATCATTCACAAAATAGTATAGTGGTGGCACATTGAATGGTGAGGTTTAGGTGACCATGATCATTACTACGTGAGTGGTAATGACCTTAGTTATCCCAAGGAGTTACAAGTAATTTAAGAAAAAAATCTTATACTAAGAGGGGGATGGTGAACAGTATAAGATAAATTTTTATTTTTCTTATCCCAATCAATATTATGCAATATATCAATGGCAATATCAATAGTAGAAACCAAAGCAGTGCATAAAACATCACACACACATGAGACACCAATTTAACGTGGTTCACATAATGTGGTATACTTCACGAAAAAAATATTTCACTAAAATTTTCTCAATCAATATCTTGGGAATCCTTTCCATATTAAAATATCTATGGACCTTTGTCCAAAGGAGAAACCAATCCCCTAATCAAGCTTGTGGATATCTATCCATAGGAGAAACCAATATCCTAATCTAGTTTGTGGCTCTCTATCCATAGGAGATACCAATATCCTAATCCTACTATGGATGGTGATACTCTAGAAGACATATGTCTCCAATTCCCTTAGAAAATGGAACTCTATCTATAGAATACACCTATCCTCCCTACTCTAGTTGGAGACCCTCTATCCTCAAATATATCACCTCCAAATCTAGTTCTTTTATTTGCACTAAACATAGTCCTTCGGTCTAGCAAAAATATTCTCAATCTCTATATCTGATTTACACTAAAAATAGTCCTTCGGTCAAGCACAAATATCCTTAATTGATAGGCTGTCATTAAGCACATCATTAATTTTCAATGAATCTGTCAATCCAGGGCAGTGTACAAGGCTATCTGCGAAAGGAGTGAACAAGGCCATAATTTAAGGTCAATTGGGAGCAGTAAGTCTTATTGGTGGAACTTATTGTGTGGGGGTTTTTAGGTCTCTTCTACCTCTAAATTGCATAAATTGAGCTTTAATCTAATTACAATAATGAAGACTAGTTGTTGATTATAGAAATGAAACCTTAGTTATAGTTGCAAGAATGAAATCTGATTAAATTGCAAAATTAAAACCCTAGTTATAGTTGTAGAATTGGAAACCTAACTATAGTTGCAAAATGAAAGTCTATTTATTCTTGCAATAATGAAAATTAAAATTAAGTCTTTTCAATACTCTATAACAGAAGGTTGTCAATCTTCTGTGCAACGGTTGACAGCAAAAATAATAATGCAGGAAAATTGCAAAAAATTATAAATTTTTGAAAATGGAAATTGCAGTAAATTGGAAAGTTGTTGGAAAGCAAAAAGACTGATCAGATCTACTGCTAATCACATAACAAAAGTATATTGAATAGAAAATAAATTATTAGGACTAAAATAGATGTTAACTACTACAAAAGAATGAAATTGAAAAGTTTCACAACTTATTCTGCTATAACAAAATCAAAATAAAACCTATCTGTTAGTCCTCCTCCTAGGTATGGAAGTGGCCAGCCTCATTTTCCAGAAGAAGGTATGAGTTTCTGTCTCTCTAAATATTACTCACACTCAAACATAATATAATGAATATAAAAACTTGTACTTTATTGATTCAGAATATGATTACAAATCTACTGCTAAAACCTATTATAGAACTGTAACAGTTTCAGTTTTCTCACTTATTCTCTATCTATCTTTTCTCTACTAATATTTCTACTATCATTATTATTCTTATTTTTTATAGCTCAACCTGGATGAAAGATATTTTATATATATGCCTAAAATCTAATTACAACAGAAATATACTCTGCAAATCAATTCCTATTATTTTGCAGTATTCCCTAGGTTTATCCTAGAAGAGGATCTTTTCCATAAATTGTGGCTTTGGATGACAAGGATGGTAAATTTATATGGGAGATATTTTACTTTAACCTCCTCAGCCTTCTTTCCCTTTTTCCATCATCAAAAATAAGTCAACAAGTAAAAAAGTGCTTTTTGTTCTCAATCCGGAGCTAAGTGGCTCAATCCGAAGATATTCGCTCAATCCGAAGAGATTGTATTTCTCAATCCGAAGATATTTGAAATGACCAACTATGTACTCTTCAATTGATTTCAGCTGCATTTCATAGGTGGATTAGTCCTCAGGATCATATTGCAATAGCCTCCATTCCTCTTCATGTGTGAATTCCATGCCTTGCCATTCATTGGTAGTTGGCTGGAATTTACACAGGAAAACCAGTTTCTACTACACAGTAACAATTATTTGCACTATTTGCTAAATTCAAAGAAATTAATGTTTGAGAAACATCAAAATAAGAATAGTAAAGTGTTGCTATCAGCCTAAGCATATCCCTTATGTAACAGGTCATGGCAAAGTGACATAAAACTACACAAAAATTATAAAAATCAGCATATAATATTCCAAACACATCAATCATGCAAATAATTAATACACAACATATTAGATCAACTTAACTAGTATATAAAGTAAATCACAGAGTTTTAGGTAAGTTTTAGTTGTTCAAAACATGCTATGATGGAGGTATTTCTAGGCCTCATAATTTCCCCCCCAACTTATATTAATGCATGTCCTTATGCATTCTATTGGGCTATAGAATCACAAATATCCATATTCAAGTTCCATGATCTGTAGAACAACTTTTTGCCTATATAGTATCCTCTGTTCTCCTGAAGGTTTCTGAGCCAATTGTCAAACTGCTCATTTGGTTGAGGATCCTCTTCAAAATAGTAGGGAACTAGAGTAATGATGGTTGGAGGCCTAAATATGAGACCTACCCAGTTATGCTGCATAATTTCAATAAGTTGTATCACCCATTCTGCTATTCTTCTAGACCATTCCATATTAATGGGGGAGATAGGCTCCTTTTTCTGTAAAGACATGGAAAGTTCTGCCCATCTATTTTTGCAATGTGATAATGTTGGAACAAAATTGTCATTACAAAAATTCTAGAATTTAGTTACATAGTCCCTCAAATTTCTCAAATACATCCTTTTGATATCGTCCCTATTCATCATGAGAAAATGTTTTCTAGTGATAATCGGATGATTTGGCTGAATTGCTTTGACTAACAATTCAGCTCTTAATTCAATTTCCTTATTTTACCTTTTTTCTTGGTCTTAGTAAAACTAATTTTGTAAGGTAGACATAAAAACTCTCAATTGCACATCTCCTATGCAAATCTAGAGGTGGAAATCTACATCCTCTGGAAAGAAAAAGCTATGCAGAAATAACTCACATAGCAATTTTTTCTGCTTTGTAGGATTGTTGAAGTAAGCTTCCAAAAACTCTTCAAATTTTTCCAGTTTATAGGGGATACCTGAGCTAATTCTCATAACCTGCCATCTCAGATATCTATCCTTCAGAATGAGACTGTAAAACCTGGTAGGTCTTTTGAATTGAACCGAAAAATAAAAAATTTGACACAGGTCAATTACTTTTTCATTCAATGCACTGATTTATTTGTCCTTTGTCTCCAAATATTTTCCTACCAGTTTCAATTTCTCAACCTATGTGGCAAGATTTTCATATTTGATCATCCAGTTAGCAATTTTTGTATTATATTGCTCTAGGGATACAATATTGGGTGGTCTAATTATAGGTTGAAACTTAGGCAACAGTTCCACCTATACCCCTTTTTCTACCACTTCTACTGGTTGGACATTTGGTAGCAATTCTACTTGTGTCCCTTTTTCTACTACTTCCACTGGTTGGACATCTGACAGTAATTCTACTTGTATCCCTACTTCTATAGAAATATTATTCAGAGGAGCACTTACTTGATTATTTATATTTTGTTGTTAAAAATGTTCCTGTGCTGGTGTTTCTTGTAGACATAACTATTGTGACTCTTCACAGATATTATTTGTTGGGCTCCTAATCAATTCTGGAGCATCTCTAGATTGAGAAGGTGTTGATTTAGAATGGAAGGCCACTACTTTGGAATGAGCTCTTGTATTTTCATCCAAATATACCTCTATCAAGGGGGAAGAATTATCTGCCCTAGATAATCCAAGCAGTAATTGAGCCAACTCTTCCTCATTATCTGTTATAGTTGACTGTTTTTCAAATTGTAATAGTCTGCTCTTTAGTTCCTCCACTTCCTGCTGCAACTCTGCAATTCTTTTTCATGTTTTTCAATGATATTTTACTTCTCTTCAACCCATTTGGTTTGTGTTTTAATCACACTCTTGGCTTCTCTTAACTATTTTGTAATGTCCACCTCCTCTTCTTCTGATTTAGAATTTGATGTAGATAAATTATCTACAGTTTGTTGCTTAACCATTATCTCACTTTCTATTTCAATTGTTCGCTCCTATTCAGAAGGTTCCATAAGGTTATCTATGATTGCATCTAAGTTTGCATTAATTTCAAAATTATCTTGTCCAAACTCTTCTTTAGGAAATTCTAAAAAATATTCCAAGGTGGTATTTATAGTGGCTGGTTGTATTTCTATGACATCAGGATTGTCTTGGTTATTTTCCTCTTCAATTGTCTATTTTTTTGTTTCTTTCAGGTGGAGTCTTGTAGACCTCCTGGTTCCTAGTGTATACTTTCTCTTCTTACTCTATTTTCTTGTGTCAATAAGGGCTGTAGGAATTGTATCAGGTTCTGGTGGAATTTCCTCTGCTTCCACTTTTGTCTCTTCTCTAGTTTTGCTGGGAACTTCACTCCCCTGTTCTGTCAGATCAACAATATTCTCAAAAAAATGGACCCTCTTCTATTTTCCTTTTATGTTTCTAGTTCCAAACCCTCTCTTAGTTTGTGAGGTTGAAGGTTCTGGGGCAAGGTACTTTGTTGCCTTTTTAGCAATATATGTAGCAACATCTATTTCCTCTTCTATAGCAGCATATGTTTCTTCTTCTAAAACAACATCTGTGTCTTCTTCTGCAACAACATCTGTGTCTTCTTCCTCCTCATCCTCTTTTTCTAAGACTACATCAGTCAGAGCAGAGTAAAACCTATCAAATCTTCTTAGGTTTCCTCTAAAATGATTTTTGCAGATAAATTTGATAAGACCATGGTGGCGAGGGCTCCATTTTCCCTCCTGATAGTGTTTTGCCATATTTTGCAGCTCCTGGTGTAGATATAGGGTAAGATTTACCCTAACCTTAGGTTGTTGCCTACCATGTCTAAGGTGGTTCAAAATTCTAAAATGATGCCTTTATAAAACTACATACTGCCCTTCACAGGTTAAAAACTTGATTACCCATGTAGCTACTTCATCCCAAGATTTTTGCAAGCTGGTCCTCTTTACACCCTTACACATGTTATTTATCAAGTATTTTGGTTTTTTATCATCTTCTTCCAAAAATTGACCAACTATGTTTGCTAGTGTATTCTTGTTAATTCTAGAAATTTGAAGACCCTCTAATGGAAGTTCAGTAATTTGACTAAGAACTTTAGGGGTTACCTTAATTATCATGTCGTTTATGTGCACCCTGTTGTTTTTTAATGTACGAGAAAATTCAGCAGCCAAATATTCAAAGCTTCCATCGAATTTGTCTAAAAATGGCATAAACCCTCCATATTCAAAATTTTGCAACACTTATAGAATCTCTCAAAGGATGGTAGTATCTACTAGTTCCATTTTTATCTTTAGTCCCATTTTTTTGTTCTAGCTGTGCTAAAAATACTGCTCACCTATGCTACTACAATCGTTCGCTAGGTCACTAGTTTCTGGTTTATGCAAAATTATAGGGTTTTCTCTTTGGATTTACAATGTTTTATTCTTCTTCAAAAATAAATTCTTGTAATCATGTTGCATTAGTGATTACTTCTTCAGAATGAAGAGTGGCACGCTTCCCTATTTTTGACTTGGACACCTATCCATCAATCATTGGATAGACGTTCTTATCATCAAATCTCCTTAGCTCATCTGATCTGTGTGTATTTTTTTCACATGCATGGTTATTAGCAACGAACGGTGGTGGCACATTATTAGTTATTTTCCCTATGATTTTGTACTTCCTCGAGATGAGACAAATCTCATCGTGAACCATCTAACATGTGTCAATGATCACATGGAGTCAAAAAAAATTTTGATCATGTATTTTCTCCCTCCTTGGATGCCACATGGAAACATAACATTAAGTGCTCATTCCGAAGATTAAATTTCATTTCAAAGATAAAGGTTCACTCCAAAGACAAAGCAGGACTTGTCATTCTAAAGACAGTTTTCAATCCGAAGACAAGGCTGGACTTATCATTTCGAAGATAATTTTCAATCTAAAGACAAGGCTGGACTTGTCATTTCGAAGACAATTTTCAATTCAAAGACAATGTTGGACTTGTCATTCTGAAGACAATTTTTAATCCAAATACAAAGCTTCATTTCGAAGATACAATGCAACAATCATTTCATAGATACTATGCAGCAGTCATTCTGAAGATACAACAAAAACCAACATTCTTCTTTTAAAACATGTTTTGCTTATGCCAACTCTTATGAACATTTTTATACTAATGGTTAGTTGTCATATACTATATATGAAATATTTACAATGAGAAAAGTGCACGAAACATATATCTAGTTAAAACAAGTTAATGCAAGTTTTTGAAAGATGATTGCTTTTGTTGATGCTCTGCCGAGGCTTACTACAATACTTCAAAAACAAATGTAGTTGGTGAATTTTTAAAATGGTGAATCAAAAGTTTTGAAGGTTATGCATGCCAGAAAATTGGTTTTCATGCATACTAACTCAGTAGTGTCTTAGAAAAAGGTTTTCATCATTGAGTTATTTTTCTCTTTTTTTTTTTTTATTCTGATTATGCCCATGAAGGAATTCACAACCACAATTTATTCATCTTTTTGTTTTTTGATTTTTTTGTTTTCTTGAAATCCATGATTATGCTCAATCTATGGCAATTGTGGTGGAAGAGGGAATATCTTCTACCTGTTGTGCATCCAAGCTATCAAGTTGTTGCAAGAAATCCTCCTTAGTCAGAGGTGTATGGTACACTCAAATACGATGTCCATTCACTATCAACTTTCTTCATGAATAATCAATGGGAGAGAGGTGAGCTTCTCCATTGTCAAATACTTCTTCAATCTGGTATGGTACAAGCCATCTAGTCCTTACTTTTCCAGGGAAGTCCACATAGCGAGAATCAAATAGCAAAGCCCAATATCCTTGCTAAAATTTTCTCTGTTGTAGGTGGCAATCATGTCACAACTTCCTCTGCTGCTAAATTACTTTAGTTTGGTGTAGAGCATCCAACTGAAGTTCATCCAATGCATTCACCTGTAGAATCTTATCCGCTTGTGTCTGTGACAATTCAATTCCAATTTCAAATGTTGTGTGCAATGTTAGTAGCTCAAATTCAATAAGTAGGAGGGATTTTTTACCAAAAACCAGTTCATAAGGTGTGAATCTAGTAGTGGATTTCCAAGTAGTATTGTAAGACCAAACTGCTTCAAGTAATTTATCTATCCAGTTTCTCCTATGAACAACTACTATTTTCATCAAGATCCATTCCAATTCTCTGTTTGTTGCCTCAACTTGGCCATTTGCTTGTGGGTGGTAAGGTGATGATTTCCTATGTTTGATTTCATACAAATATTTAAAAGCCTCAATAAATTTAGATTCAAATTGGTGTCCTTGGTCTATGGTGATAGAACGTGGAGCTCCAAATATTTGAAAAAATTGGTTATACAAGAAATCAATGACCTCTTCACGAGCATGTTTGAAAGCATGCACTTCTACCCACTTTGTCAGGTAATCAATGCATACCAGAATATGCACCTTTCCTTGGGAAGGTGGATCAATAGGTCCCACAAAATTAAGCCCCCACATCTCAAATGGTTCTAAAACCACTTGAGGTTGTAGTGGCATTTCATTTGTGTGAGTGGGTTTCCCCATTCTTTGGCATACATCACAATGCCTGATGTACTTTTTCACATCCTTTTGAAGAGATGGCCAATAATATCTTGTTCCTAAAATTTTCCTAATTGTGATTTTTATAGAATAGTGTCCAACAGAGGGTTCATCATGACAATACCTAAGGATATCATATACCTCATCCTTTTGGATGCACCTACGTAACACATGGTCAGGACTAATCTTGAAAAGCATACCTTGAATCCATTTAAAATAAGAGCTCTATTTGATCAATTATTTTCTTTGTTTGGAAGTAAAATGTGGGGGAAATTTCCCTATGACCAAATAGTTGGCTATATCTACAAACCAAGGTGATTGGACAGATATAGCAAATAATTTTTCATCAAGAAAAGTGTCCTCCACTAATTCCCCTTCCTCTGTGTTCTGCAACCTGGATAAAAAATCTGCTACAACATTAGATTTTCTTGGTTTATTGATTATTGTGACATAAAATTCCTATAGCAACAGTAACCAACGGATAATCCTTGCACTCACCATAGTCTTATTCATCAAATATTTAATGGTTGTGTGATCTGTGTGAATGAATATTTGATAACCTGTGATGTAATGCCTAAATTTATTGATGACACAAATTACTTCCAAGAATTATTTCTTAGTTGTGGTATAATTTTTTTAGATCCTTTCAAGTTCTTGCTAATGTAGTAGATATCATAGTGTTCACCATTGTCGATTTTTCCCAATGCTGCTCCAATTGCAGTATTGGAAGCATCAATCTGTATGTGGAATGGTAATATCCAGTTAGGTCCTCTTAACATAGGTGGAGTTACTATTTTTTTTTTAGAGCTTCAAATTATTCTTGACACTTTGCAGTCCAACAGAATTCAAAATATTTAGTCAATAGGGTAAACATGGGATGGCCTATTATGCTAAATCTGGGAATAAACCTACGATAAAAACCAATGTGTCCTAGGAAGCTTTTGACATCAGTTTGAGTTTTAGGAGGGAGAAGGTTCTTGATAATTTCCACCTTCTTTGGATCAACCTAGATCCCTTGAGGAGAGATGTGATGACCAAGAACTATTCCTTCCTCCATCATCATAAAAAATTTGTCTGTATTTAAGGATAACTGGTAGGTTTCATAGCGAGTTAAAACTTTATCAAGGTGTTCCAATGTAAAGTCAAAAGTCTGTCCACAGACTGTGAAATCATCCATGTATATTTCAACATTGTTGGTAGTCAGATAAAAAAATATGGTAAAAATTGCTCGTTGAAATGTTGTTGGGGCATTACACAAACCAAAAGGTAAGAACCTATAGGCAAATGTTCCCCATGGACAGGTAAAGGTTGTTTTCTCTTGATCTTCAGGTGCAACCTGAATTTGATTATATCCACTAAATCCATCAAGAAAACAAAAATATTCTTTTCCAGTAAGAGTATCTAACACCTGATATATGAATGGTAATGGAAAATGATCTTTGTATGTCACTTTTTTTAGTTCTCTATAGTCTATCCATGCACTATAACCAATAGAGATACCCATTGACTATCAAAAATTGGGTAAATGGATCCTACTTCTAGAAGTTTTTCAATTTCTTCTTTCACAATATCCCTCAAGGTAGGATTCAGTCTTCTCTAAGGCTATCTTATAGGCTTTAAATATTCAATAAAATTCTATGAGTACATACATCAGGGTGAATCCCTGACATATCTTTGTAATCTCAAGAAAAAGCATGGATATGCTTCTGCAAAATAGCTGTCAAATTTTCTTTCTCTTCCGTAGTAAGCTGGCTATTTATGTTCAGAAATTTGTCTGGCTGGACTTCTATTTTTTTTGTATTTGGAAGGACTAAATTTAATTCTTCACAATAGTTGACTAGGTAATTAAGAGTACAATGATGATATGGGAGTACATAAGAAGTTTCTGTCTCATTTATTTCTAATGGAAGCATATCCTATATGGAACAATCAGAAGAAAATATCAAGTGATGGTGCCACCCATGTGGTAGTGAAATAAATGTTTCCTGTGATGGTATAGATGGTCTTTCTTCAGAACTTTGACCTTCTTCTTTCACTAGAAATTGATTGATATTGGTTGCTTCCTCTTCTAACCCTTATTCATGCATAATATTCATTAGGACTATTTCATATTCTAAAATTTTTGTGTCATGGAGGTCTTCTATGTGTTCCCTTACTACCAAGGTGGCTAGTGTGGAAATAACCTCTTCTAGTTCTTCAGCTGAGTCAAGAAACCATAACTAACCTATGAAATTTCTTAAAGGTCTTGTAGGAGGATATAGAGAAATCTATTTTAGGTCAATACCATTTGAAATTGTCATTTTTCCAGATCTAAAGTCTATAAAGGCTGTTGCAGTTGCAATCCAAGGTCTTCCTAGGATAATGGGATAGCCATGTGCTGAGTTTCTTGGCTATAAAACCAAAAAATCTATAGGGTATTCCCAAGAAGAAACTTCTATAGGGACATCTTCAATGATACCTTCAGGTTTTGCAACTGACCTATCAGCCATTTCTAAAATTGTGAATGTGGGGCTGAGATGTTTGAACTGTAATTGTTCCATTGTATCCTTGGTCATGATATTTATTGCAGCTCCTAGATCAACTTAGATGTTTGATATTGGTACTAAGCTTATGATCACCATGATAACTGGACTTCTTGGGTCACTATACTTTGGAGGTACTAGTTTTTTTGACAAGAGATAAGCTATCTTTCCTTCAACATGAATAGTTTTAGGAAATTCTTTCTTTTTTGTCCCTGCTCTTCTATTGCAAAAATCTCAGATAGTTCTTTTAATCATGGGTATATCCTTAATGTCTTGTAATAAGGGTAGTGATATGATTAATTTTTTGAGTTCTTTCACTAACTCCGATTTAGAATTTTTTGTTGTAGTGTTAAGTCTCTCAAGGTATAAAATTATCCCTAATGAAGGTAACTGTTCTGCCTGTGGTTCTATTTTTTTTTCTTCTTTTTCTGTTGTTGGTTTGAATTTTCTTGGTTCAATAGGTTCTTGAATTTCATCTTCTTTCACTTCAATTATAATAGATTCAGGTAAAACTTTCCTTGAACATAGTTGTATGTTGCTACAATCCAGAATTTGCATATATGAATTTCCTTCTGAATCAACCATATAGGCAGGAGCTGCCTGCCTTATGTTATTTGGATTTATTATAGGTTGAGCTAGTAATTGAGGTTGTTTCACCTGTTGCATTTGTTGATTTGGTTTTCCTTGAAAATTTTTATTTGGTGTAGGTAGCAAATTCTGAGTTTGACCTTGATTTCTTTTCTACCTTGGATAGGACTGGTATTGTTGATCCCACTACTGTTCATTTTACATCCAAGATGGATTACTTTGATTCTGAGTCCATGGTGGGTTATTTTAATTCCATGATGGGTTGTTCTGGTTTTGATTCTAGGATGGATTATTCCAACATGTCTATGGCTATTCTTGAGAGTTTTTCCATTGAGAATAATTCCAAGGATGTTGGGGTGGTTCTGATTGTCCCCAAGACATGTTTCCATGGTTGTTTCCAAAAATTTTAAGAAAATGAGGGGTATTTTGATACTGTTAAAAATTTCCTCCTTGTATTGGTCCCACATAATTGAGTTCTTCTATTTGAGTTTCTAGGACAATTTTTAGTTGTGGTAGTAGATGACATTTGTCAGTCAAATATACTTTTGAGCAAATACTACAAATGGTTGAAATGGATGATTTGTTTAGAGGACATTCCTATAAGGCATGTTTATTCTTGCATCTTGGGCAATAAAATGCTAAAGGTTATGTGGTTTTTGCTTTAGTAGACATTTCTCCCAGAGCTGTGTTTAATTGTACTAGGATATCAGTCTTAAAATTTGCAATTTCCTCTATTAGATCCTTCACATCAATACCATTTGTACTCTTTTTATTTCTTTTTTGCCTAGTGTGAGAGTAATTTCTGCAAAGATCCACAATCTCATCCATATTACGAGTACTTACATACCCATTTCCCATAAAATCTAATACCTCTCTGGATTCATCTTGTAATCCTCTTAGAAAAATGTTTTTGCATAATTTTGGTTCTCCTAGTCCACACCTTCTTTTAGTAAACACAAATATATCAAGGTAATCTTCTAATGTTTCATCATCTTCTTGTTTAATTCTGAACAACTCATCTTTCATGTTCCTTATATGACAATACTCTTGATACTTTTCTAAAAACATAGTCTCCATTCGATCCTAGGTTTGGATGGAATCTGGTTGTAAGCTCATGAACCAGTGTAATGTTGAGTCCTTGAGTGTTGAAGGAAAAACCTTAAGTTTCTAATTATCATTTATATAGTCATAGGTTTGACACACTACTTTGAACTCAAACAGGAACTAATCAGGATATTCAGATGCAACACCTCGAAATATTGGAAGCACTAAATGTGAGATTGTTTTCATGAGAGATTTCTATGTGGGATTTAGAAGAATAATATATTCAAATGTTCTAGGATTTTGGAGCACATATTGATCATCTTGATCATTATGGAAACGACCATGCTGGTCATCCCCATTTAGATGACCTCTTTCTGCCATAATTTCTTGTTCTTTAAAAATAGTTAAACCTATCCAAATTTCTTCCTCAAGAGGTCCAAAACCTTCTGTTGATAATGATTCTGGTAATTTTTCTTGGTTAGGATATTCTTATGATGATGAAGCTAGTGGTTTTTGTTTTAGTTTTTTTGGTAGTTCAAACATAGGTGATTCACCCCTTAGGCATGAAGATCTTCTTAATGGAATAAACTAGGGATATGTTTGGATAATTTTGCCTTCTTCATCCCTAGGCCTACTCATTCATGCCTACTCCTTAATGACATAAATTATAAGTCAATAATTGTTACTTAACCAGCTGTTATATTCAGATTTTACCCTAAATTTTCACAACTTAGTCTAATTAATAGCTATTGAACTGTTGACACCTTCTAACAACACTCTCCTTGACAACAACACCAAAATGATGGGCTATAGTTAAGCACATCATTAATTCTCAATGAATCTATCAATCCAGGGTAGTGTACAAAGCTATCTACGAAATGAGTGAACAGGGCTATAATTTAAGGTCAATTGAGAGCAGCAAGTCTTATTTGTGGAACTGATTATGTGGGGGTTTTTAGGTCTTTTCTACCTCTAAATTGCATAAATTGAACTTTAATATAATTTCAAGAATGAAGACTAATTTTTGATTACAGAAATGAAACCTTAGTTACAGTTGCAAGAATGAAATCTAATTAAATTGCAAAATTAAAACCCTAGTTACAATTTTATAATTAGAAACCTAATTACAGTTGTAAAATGAAAGTAAATTTACTCTTGCAATAATGAAAACTAAAATTAAGTCCTGTCAATACTCTGTAACAGAAGGTTATCAATATTCTATGAAAGGGTTGACAACAAAAACAATAATGAAGAAAAATTGCAAACAACTGTAAATTGCTAGAAATGGAAATTGCAGTAAATTGGAAAGTTGTTGGAAAGCAAAAAGACTAATCAGATATACTGTTAATCACATCACAAAAGTATATTGAATAGAAAATAAATGATTATGACTGAAATAGATGTTAACTACTACAAAAGAATAAATTTCATAGCTTATTTTGTTGCAGCAAAATCAGAACAAAACCTATTTGTTAGTCCTCCTCCTAGGTCTTGAAGTGGCCAACCTACTTTTACAAAAGAAGGTATGAGTTACTATCTCTAAATAATACTCACACTCAAACATAATATAATGAATATAAAAACATGTACTTTATTGATTCAGAACATGATTACAAATCTGCTGCTAAAACCTATTACAGAACTATAACAATTTTAGTTTTCTCACTTATTCTCTATCTATATTTTCTCTACTACTATTTCTACTGTCATTATTATTCTTCTTTTTTTAGTTTAACCTAGATGGAAGCTATATTTTATAGATGCCTAAAATCTAATTACAACAAAAAAAATACTTTGCAAATTAATTCCTATTATTCTATAGTATTCCCTAGGTTTATCCTAGAAGAGGATCTTTTTCATAAATTATGGCTTTGGATGGCAAGGACGATAAAGTTAGATGGGAGATATTTTCATTTAACCTCATAATCCTTATTTCTATTTTTCCATCATCAAAAATTAGTCAACAAGTCAAAAAGTGCTTTCTATTCTCAATCTGGAGCTAAGTGGCTCAATCCAAAGATATTCGCTCAATCCGAAGAGACTATATTTCTCAATCCGAAGATCTTTGGAATGAAAAACTATGTGCTCTTAAATTTATTTTAGCTACATTTATCATGTGTATTAGTCATAAGGATCATATTGCAATAGCCTTCATTCATTTTCATGTGTGAATTCCATGCCTTGCCATTCATTGGTAGTTGGCTGGAATTTACACAAGAAAACTAGTTTTTGCTGCACAGTAATAGTTCTTTGCACTATTTTCTAAATTAAAAGAAATTAATGCTTGAGAAATATCAAAATAATAATATTAAAGTTTTGCTATTAGTCTAAGCATATCCCTTATGTAATAGGTCATGGCAAAGTGACATACAACTACACAAAAACTGTAAAAATCAACATATAATATTCCAAACACATCAATCATGCAAATAATTAATACACAACATATTAGATCAAATTAACTAGTATATAAAGTAAATCATAGAGTTTTAGGTAAGTTTTAGTTGTTCAAAACATGCTATTATGGAGGTATTTTCAGGCCTCATCATCAATCTCTATCTTTGGTATGGCACAAAACTATCCTCAAATATGCACCAAACTCTATCCTCAAATATGCACTAAACATAGTCCTTCGGTATATTACAAATCTATCCTTAATATATATCCTCTAAAATACACTAAACACAATACTTTAGTCTAGCACAAATTTATCGTCAATCTCTGTCCTCAAGCCTTAACACAAAGCTTGAATCAATCTCAAATCAACTTCACTGGATTTGCCCCAAACCTTAACCCAAGGTTTAAAAAAATCAATCAATCAACTATGCTCACAAGTCTAATCAAATATTTATCTCAAATATTCCTTGTAAGCTTCCACAAAATCTCACACTAATATGCCCACAAGTCCTCTCTAGAACTTGTCCAAATATGCTCAACAAGTTCTCACTAGAACTTGTCCAAATTTGCTCAATAAGTCCTTACTAGAACTTATTCAATTCTACTCTCAATATGTATTGTAATCTTCCATAAAATCTCACACAAATCTGTCCATAAGTCTTCTCAAATACTTGCCTTAAATCTGCTCAACAAGTCCTCACTAGAACTTGTTCAATCTCATAGAAACATAAAGAGAATTGTTAGAGACTCAATATGCTTCTCACTCATCACAATGCTTAATTACTTTCAATAACATTTTAGAAACATATAGAGAATTGTTAGAAACTCAATATGCTTCACATTCACCTCAATTATCAAACACTTTCAATCACTCTTTTGAAATATAAAGAGAATTGTTAAAGACTCAATATGATTCACATTTACAAACTCTCAATCACTTCCAATATCTCTTTTATCATAGAAAAATTATAGAAAATTTTTAGAGACTCAATATGTTTCACACTCATAAATACTTAACCTCTTTCTCAAATGAATTCAGAATATAGAATAATTTGTTTCATATAACTTGAGCTATCACTTCACACATCCACTTGACTAGGCTCAACCAAATCTATTCAACCAATCACTCAATGAAATAATCCTTGCTCACAAAACCTAGTCCAAGCATATGAACACTCACTCAAAATATTTCCAACAATGCTTATCAACCAATATCACATAACAATGATACTCATGTTCTTTTCAAATCCTAGTTCAAGTTCTTCACTCAATCAATGGCTTCAACAACAATGCTCATAAAAAAAGGTTTTATCAACAACTCTTCATTCTAGAAAACCTTGAAGCATTAACTCAAAACACACTCAACAATTCTAATACAAAAATCTTCACATATAGCTCAACAACTCAATAAGAAAACCTAATCAAGACCTTTTCACTCCAAAGTTGTTTTCCAGAAAACCAATCAATCAACTCAACCAAGGAAGAATATGCCCATACATTTTTCTTTTATGGAGAATGATCTTCAACACCTATCTCAAATATCACCACTTTATTTGCCAAGTACAAGGGTTAGATGATAAGAATTATCACCCTAACACTTTTCACAATTTACCTTAATCACAAAGATAAATTAAAATCCAAATACACCGTATTGCTCCATCTCAACAATAAATTTCAACATCATAAATTTCATCAAAAATACCCTTTAAAATATAACACAAATTCTACTTAACTCCTTTCTGAATATTACATTTAAATTAAATAATTCATTTTATTACTAAATGCAATAAATCAATCTCTCTTTCCTAAGGTACAAACAATGTTACCCTAGCAATATTCACTATTTACCATTTAGGTAAGTAAAATAATTTATTTACACCTTATCCCTCCACACAACTTTGACAAGAGCAATAATTTAAAAATAAAATTATAAAAACCTTTTTCTACCCTCTCCGTGAATTATGGGATTTGAACTTGCACCACTGTCGCTATAGCACCTTGGCTACAACTTCCATGCCATGTGAGACAAGCACTCACCTTGCTCCACTAAGGTGCAATATATGATTTATGCCTTTGATTCCCTTTAGATCCTTTTGGATCCTTTATCCACCATGTTTCCTTGATCCACGTAGTGCTTTGAAGGCACTTCTCCAAATGGAATTTACACGAGTCCTACATCGAATATTTTGAAGGATGTTTCGAATAAATTTTCCAATGCTTTGGCTAAGGTATAAATTCCTTGTGTGGACACCTAAATCATGTCATGATTAGGGGAGGTGCTCACATAGATACAATCATAGATCATAAGACATAATATTGGAATTTCCAAGAATCAAAAGTGGTTCTCACCACTCATTTGGGACCTTTTCAAGCCATCCAAGTCTAGCCACTCAAGCCAAGAGTATCCAGATACTAGCTTCTCAAGCCTAGAACGGCCAGACCTTAGCCACTGTAGACAACAATAGATAGATCTTAGCCACTGTAGATGACAGTGGCTAAGCCATAAGAAGTAGTTTACCGACAAATAGGCCTAATCACAAGTAGAAGTGGCAGTTTGCATGTAATAAATGTGAGCGGGAGTAACTTTACATTCCTTTTCATGACCAGTTCACATAGGAGGCTTGAGTTTGCATTTAAATTTTAGTTAACTAACCTCCAAGCATAAAAAAAGGATAAAATATTCTCATGCTAACAACTAGTTCGCATAGAAGACTCAAGTGGGCAGTTAGATTTCAGTTAACTAGCCTTCAAACATAGACAATGGAAAAAATATTCTCATGCTAACTTGCACTATGCATGAGAAATTCATTTCTAGGGCTTGGACATAGACCTAGGGTTTCACACTATAAAAGGTGCAAGCCTAAGAGCACCAAGAGATAGAGAATCAAATATTCAAAAATCTTTTTTTATCATATTAGAGAGAGAGACATATTTTTAAGGAGAGCTTTCAAGACTTGGAGAGTTCTCTTTGAGATCAGGTGTATGACTAAGCTCTGACAGATTGAAAAGCATAACACCTATTATTTCAAAATGAGGTACAAGCTTTGAACCATAGCTTTGGGGCAAAGAGAGCAAGGTTTACCTTAGTAGACATTGTCTTGGATAGTGGCCCGTGGGCTTAGCTTAGGTTTTAGACATAGCATCTTTTATTCTGTTTCTTTATGTTTTCATATCATTAGCATATATTTACATGATTTCATGGCATAGTTTCATCATATTTATGTTACATTATTTTATTACTAACAACCTCATCCGGGGAGGCAATCTCAGACACCTAAACATGTGTTGTTGTTTCATTGCTTACAGGGCCACAGGTTCATCGAACGAAGTTTATAACATACAAGAGTAAAAGAGATCCCTCTAGGAAATAGACCTAGAGAAGGAGGCATCTGTAAACCCTCATACATTTTTATGTGTGGAACCGGGAAGCTTTTATAAGTGCACCACATCTTCGTGGAAGAGGCACTCCTTGCCTATTTGTAACTTATAGTATCAAAATGGGTATCCCTAAGAGGGACCAACATGTAACCGAGCTTCAATATCAATAAAGAGATCCATGTTTGTTATTTTGTGTTATATGATTTTTTATCTTGTCTTCCATTTCATCTTGGGTTTTTAATAACATTGCAAGTAGGGTTAAAAAGGGGACTGGTGCTTGCATTCTCGGTGTCGCTACAGCTGGCAATCATGATGGGACCACCACTAATTTTTTATTTTTTTCCAAGATACTAAATTAGTTTTATGTGTACGTGTAGCCGCTTTGAGATACAGTGGCTAGAAACTATCCGCTCTGAGCTACATCGGCCAATAGAGCTTAGTCGCTCTGAGCTACAGTGGCCAAGAATTAGCTACTCTAGTGAACATCGACTGAAATTGGAGTGTAGCAGAGGTCAAAATACCGACTCTCTAAGCTGGATCAAAGGTTGGTATAGCTTCTCTGATATTTTACAGCTTTATGTCTACTTTTGTGGGTCTAAAATAGAGAACTTAAAGCACATTTATGTTTGGAAATTAAAGGAATAAAAGAATAAAGAATTAAGCATTTCACATATCTTAGATCTTCCTTTAAATTTTCCACTAGGTGTTGCTAGGAACAATGGCTTATGTCTAAAAAGTTTGCCCTAGAGTGCTAGACATTGTATGTTGTTTGGTTGCTTTGAGGCCCTGCTAAAGGCCATAGTTGCACGAAGTGAGGTGTGCTCATAAAAATAATAGTAGTTCATGCATATTTCTGAATATTGAAATGTATTTTTACACTTAGACATATAGGAATGATTCATTGCTACTATGTGATGCACTTTACGTTACGCAAGCTTAAAATGAACACCACACATGCACATCTCATTTAAAAATTGGGGAGTTGGATTTCATCACCAACCTTCAATTCAGTCCAATGACGTTGGAATTCATATATTTCCACAGGTTTACCCCCTAGAGATTCCTAGAAACAAATTGAGAAACTTACTTATAGTGACACTAAGTTACTTGTGCTCAAGTTGTCTCCCACTATTGGAATAATCATTGGTTCAGAGTGGAAGAGATGGGCAAATCATCCATTGGGTCTTCAACGGTGTACCCTAGCTTCTTTTGAGAAAATAATGTTTGGCATGGGTGTACTTGTCATTATGGATGAGTCTTCTCATTCTTAATCCAAGAACAAAAGCAAGAAATCAAAATAACAACACATCAAAACACACCAAATAGTTTAGGGCACACTCAAATCAATAATCAAGATAAATATTTGCTTGGTATTGTGTGGTTATTCCTAAATTGCAACTCAAAATATCAATTCATAAGACAACATGGTCAAAAAAAGAAGTAAGCACCCTTGGTTTGATATCGAGGGAGAGACAGAAGCAACTCATACCCATAGGCAAAGTCATAGTAACATTGAACGACCTACCCGTAAGACCATGAGACGTAGCTCCACGAGCCTAAGGGATGATAACTCAACCCTTGGGGGATATCTTTGAGAAACCCCAAGTAAGGAACCACATCATGGAACAAAGTCACATAAACAAAAAGAGGTTTCATAGCCATCCTCATCAAGGAGACATGAAAGACCTCAAGGGCCTCCTCTAAACACATAGAAACATATCAAAGATGTGAGGAATATTCAAGGGCTTCCTCCTCACATAGACATAAAGAAGGTTCTAAGACTCATTATTCACATAGGGATGACAAGACTCCCACATCTCCATCCACATGGAGAAAACATGTTACCACCAAGCCCTCTTCATCAATAAGGCAAACAATAATTGCAACACCTCAAGACTCACAAGAAACATATGAGATAGGACTGCCTACTGAAGGGAAGGAAACTAGAGCTACATCTAGTAATGGGAACCATATAGAAGAAACCCTTCACACAAAAGGAAATATTCTCGTAGACTATGACCTCATAGGAGTAAATGGTACCCCATGGGACCAACCATGGAAAACAAGACAACTAGACGGGTTGGATCAGTTTCCTACACAACCAACCCAAATAACTATAGCTACTGAGAAATTTACATCTAGAATCTCATGAACTATGACTTCTAAACACACCTTTGAGTCCAAGGGTACCTTAGAGCAACCCCATAGTAGACGCATGGATTTTGATCATAGGAATACTCAATAGTACATTGAAGAAGTAACATTAGCTAGCAAGAGTACATATACAATAGAAACCTCCTCAAGGAATATATAAGTTAAGAAAACAAGAACATAGTCAAATATACATGAGTCTTCTATGATAGCACAAACTGACTGAATGAGACGATTAGAAAATGCATTACACAAAGAGCGAGAGCTAGTATAAGCTCTCGAAAAAGAGAAATAAAGAGAAATACTCTTACGCAAACACGAGCAGCATTTAAGAGAACAAGTTGAGGGGCTAATTTATAGGCAAATGGTGGTGAACACAAAATAACAAGATGCATTGACTCACCTAAGGAGAGGTGCACTAGACAAGATATCCCACAAAGAAATCCCCCACAAAATCATGAATGAAATCCAACTAATGGGGGAAGAGCAAACATAAAAAATTGGGATCACAATCCTGAGTCCCCTCGTAGGAGGGAGGAAAATAGAACAAATCAAATGGATAGAGAGTTACCTCCATTGCCAATGTGAATAGGGTTACAAGAGGATGAAATCCGTGCATCAAAAGAATTTCAAGAGCTTGCTGAAAAGATGAAAATCTTTGAGAAACAAGAGACAACTGTAAACTCACCAACATTGATCAAAATACACATCCAACCATTTTGCCCATCAATCCCCAGCCATACATATCCTAAGAACTTTGAGATGCCTAGGCTAGAAAAGTTTAAGGGTGGAGAGGATGCACAAGAGCATGTCACTAACTTTATCAACGCATGTTTTCATCTTGAAGATAATGACGCTCTCATGCTAAGAACATTCATAATGACATTTTTAGGTTCTACCACCCAATGGTTCAACCAACTACCTAAGCATAGCATAACCAACTTTGAACAACTAGTAAACACATTCTTGAAGCGTTTCTCCTTTGGTGTGAAGAATAAGGTGAACCTTTCAGACTTGGTCAACTTGAAATAGTATGATGATGAGCCAGTAATGGATTATGGGAATGGATGGAGAAAAGTCATGGAAAAGTTATCATTCTCCATTCCCACATAAGAGATCATTTGCATGTTCACCAAAAGTTGTTCTAAACACATATCCCTCTTGCTACAACTTTAGCAGTATCCTTCATTTAAGGAAGCTTTGGCACATGCCAAGCTCATAAAATAAATAAAAGTAGATGAGGGAACCATTAAAATCTAAAACAAAAAAGAGTGGAACAAGAATGGTAAGAATGACAAGTATAAGTAGAAGCAGGGCAATATTGCTCTAGTCAATCAAGTCGTATTGGCTACACCCAAGTATGGGGGTGCATAACAACCTCAGAACTATCAAGCACATCCCTTGTCGGCCAACTATGACCAAAAAAATAATCGAGGAAGAAATTGAGAATGCAAGTCGCCTCGTTATTTCATGCCTATGACAGAATCAATGCAATCAATCTTTAATCAGTTGAGTGAGGCCAGGAGGATTAGATTTCCTGATATACATCTTATAGATCCCAACCATCCTAAGCCAAAAGGATATAGGGAAGATCAATTATACCCCTATCACAGGATACTGGGGCATGAAATTGAGGCTTGCGTTAGGTTTAAGCATCAAGTGCAAAACATGATTGATGTGGAAGAACTCAAAGTTGACAATCCACTGTCTCCCGATAATAGAGACATGGGCATATATAGAAACCCATTGCCCAATCATGATGCCCCTCAAGAGTAAGGGGCCCAAGTAAATTGGGTTTGAGTTGACATAACTACCCATAGATGCATGGGGATGGTTGATATTGTTAACATAGTAACAAGGACTAGGCAGTATGGTCAACCAAAACCACCTGCATCTCCCATGAACATCCCAAATACCCTTAGGTAAAGGCAAGACAACCTTCTAGGTCCACCAAAAATACCTATGGTAACTATTCAGATTAGATTGGAGAAAAACCTACAGATGACTCTAGTTAAGTTATCCATCTATGAGATCATACAGTAGTCCCCAAAGCATAGGGATTCTCTAATGGAGATTTTAAGAATAATTGACCTCCAACTGCAAGATGCGAATGCATTCACTCACTTTGTGGGATAAGTGCAATAATGCTAGGAACCTGTAATCCAATTATATGATCATGAGATTAAGATAGTTCTTGCTACATTACCAGACCCTCCACTAAATATTGCAATGGTAATCAATAACTTACCTTTAAAGAGGGTTTTGGTCGATACAGGTTCATCGATAAACATCATTACAATAACTACAATAGAGCACCTCAAGATAACCAAGTCCAATATCATTCTAGGAGCTTACACATTAAGAGCTTTTAATGATGCTTTATGCAATACTATGGGAATGATAGTCCTACCCATAAATGTGGGGCACAAGACCATCCCCATGATGTGTCGTGTCTTGGAAGGAGCTATGCAGTATAAAATCCTCTTAGGGCACCCTTGGATAAGGGTCATGAAGTGTGTACCTTTGATATTGTACCAGTGTGTCAAGAATGTGCATGAGAACAAAGTCTATGTGGTTTTGGCCGATGAAGAGCCTTTTAAATATGTCAATCAGGTGGACAGTCTAGGAGAATTTGTAATCCCTTATACTCACCTATATGTGGCACTTTCATCCCCAACCACAGAAGTGGATAATTAATACAAAGGGGTAATAAAAGACCCATGCACATCAACACCTTCTGGTGCACTCAAAATAGTAAATTCCTCTAAAGTACCATCAACGTGATATTCTCACAATGACACTGAGAGGGGGGGTGAATCAGTGCAACTATTTAAAACTTAAATCTGCAGCTCCTAATGCTGAAATAATGCAAGCTTAAAAATAGATACAACAAGTATAACAAGATAGCATCACACAACACAAAATATAACGAGGTTCACCGATTTGGCTACTCCTCAAAAATGACTGTTTGGACTACAATCCAAATCCAGCCTTTGCAAAGCTTCAACTTTACAAGCAATTTACCAGCACCCACTGGAAGGAGCACCAACCCCTGATTAACCAGCACCAACTGGACTTCTATTTTGAGTCTAGATTTGACATAAAAATGCCTTCTCTTTTACAAGACCCTCACTGGTCTATTGCTCACTCAACTCAATCTCATAGAAGCATAAGGAGAATTGTTAGATACTCAATATCTTCTATTGCTTACAAAACCTCTCTTTTTATTTGCATAAACAAAACAAGGTTTATCAGCTCTGTTACGGTTTTGCCTACCGCACTCTTTCTGTGCTTCTTACAACACTCTTACTCAACCTCACTTTCAGTTTTTCAAGAATAAACAAGGTTGCAGTAACCTTACTGCACTTTTTCAGTTCTTTATACTGGCTCACTCAAACGGCTCTTTTCAAAATGGCTCTACTTTTCCCTCCATTTTGCCATGCATTCTTAGCTGCGTTCAATCTATCACACTCTCTCTGACGCGCTCTGTCTTTCAGCCACTTTCTTTTTGACGCGTTCTGACAGTCTTCTCTGCTCACTCTGACAGCCTTTTCTATGCATTTTGATAGCCTTTTCTATGTATCTCGACGCTCTATCATTCTTATCTTCTCTCTTTTGAATCCTGAGCTACCTTTTCACTTCTGTACGCAACTGCCCTTTCTGACACACGCAACCTATTAATGAATTTCTCTTTAATCAGGATTCTCGGAATATCCACCCCTCTGACAGTCTCACAGCGTTACGGCCCTGTAACAACCGTTCTGTCTTTAATGCACTATTCTGTAACTGCCCCCTGTAACTGCAGTTCTGACTCCAGTTAACTCTTACATGTTTGGCTGTATGATTTTCCTCTGCAACTTCCCCCTGCAACTGTCGCTGTGTATGCTTCTCGGCTTTTACCCACGAAACTATGACATGTCGCGATATCGCGACATTTCTGCCCCTTTGACTTTTTCTTGACAGTTGACCGTGAAAACAAGACATGTCGCTATATCGCGACATTCTTCGCCTCCTTGTCCTCTTCTCGGCATGCAACCATGAAAATAGAACATGTCACGAAATCATGACATTCTCCGCCTCCTTGTCCTCTTTTCGGCATGCAACCGTGAAAATAGAACATGTCATGAAATCGTGACGCATTCGCTGCCTTGATCTCTTTTCTGTCTCTTGCCAGCGAAAACACAACATGTCACAAAATCGTGACACTTTTCACTTCCTTGCACTTCTCTGCCTTCTCCGTGAAAATGGAACATGTCACGAAATCGTGACACTTTCGCTACCTTGTGCTCTCTTCAAACATGTCAAAATGACTTCTCTTCTTCTCATGCCTCAAATGGAAACATGTCACGAAATCATGACACTTTCACTTTGAGCTCTTCCTCCTTGAATATGTCATGAAATCATGACGCTTCTGCTTCCTTGCTCTTTCATTTTGCTTCTGTCATGAAATCATGACACTTCATCCTTCGAAACCTTCCTCTCTGCTAAAATGACATGTCATGAAATCGTGACATCTTTTCTCCTTGGCTCTTCTCTTCTCTTCAGGTCGTGAAAATGTGACATGTCGCGATATCATGACACTTTTTCTCTCGAGCTCTTTCTCTTGCAATATGTCACGAAATCATGACGCTTTTTCTCCTTTGCGCTTCTTCTTGCAACTTGTCATGAAATCGTGATAGTTTTCCTTACAAGCGCTTCTTCTCGCAACTTGTCACGAAATCGTGACAGTTTTCCTTGCAAGCGCTTCTTCTCCAAACATGTCACGAAATCATGATAGTTTTCATTGCAAGCGCTTCTTCTCCAAACATGTCATGAAATCATGATAGTTTTCATTGCAAGCGCTTCTTCTCCAAACATGTCACGAAATCGTGATAGTTTTCTTACTTGCCTCTTTTGCTTCCAACATGTCATGAAATCATGATAGTTTTTCTACTTGCCTTCTTTTCTTTCAACATGTCATGAAATCATGATAGTTTCTTTTCCAGCTTCTCAACATGTCACGATATCACGACAGTTTCTTTTCCAGCTTCTCAACATGTCGCGATATCATGACAGTTTCTCCAACTTTTTCTCTCTCCTCTGATATGTCATGAAATCATGACAATTTTGCTTGCCTTCTCTCTCCTCGTCCATGTCATGAAATCATGACAATTTTTCTTGTGCCTTCTCTCTCCTCCGATATGTCACGAAATCGCGACAGAAAACATGTCGCGATATCGCGACAGTTTTCTTACTTGTCTTTTTGCTTGATTTTTTGAATCTGGGCCACTTCTATCTTCTTGGAAATTCACTGTACCTATTCTGACTGACCTCTGAACTCCTGTCCACTGCATCAACTGATCTTTCTGTCTGTGTTGACAACAATGACAATACTTTTGCTGCACCTTGCTCAACAATCTCCCCCTTTGGAATTGTTGGCAACACTCATGCACTCTCCTGTAATTCTTCTCCCCCTTTGACAATAATACCAAAGGGCTGCTGCAGACTCCCCTTGAGTCCATGCACAACATTCTCAGGCACACAATGTTATAGTTAGCAAAAATTACAAATATGAGCAAATAGGTAATCAAATATATAATTGCTCCCCCTGAGAATGTATTCCCGATAGCTAGTCAGTTCTTGGGTAGTGTGACCACTCCCAACTTACTGCGAAGGTATTCAAAAACTTCCTTGGGCAATGGTTTTGTGAATATATCTGCTACTTGCTCTGTAGTTGGAACAAACTCCAATTTGACCTCTCCTTCTGCAACTTTATCCTTCAAGAAGTGATACCGGATCGCAATATGTTTGGTTCGAGAATGCAAAACCGGATTCTTTGATATGTTGATAGCACTAGTGTTATCACATTTAACTGAAATTGGCTCATTGAAGTGAATACCAAGATCTTTCAGTGTTTGTCTCATCCATAATATCTGTGTACAACATGTTGTTGCTGCAATGTATTCTGCCTCTGCTGTGGATAGAGAGACTGATTCTTGTTTCTTGTTGTGCCATGCTACCAACCTATCTCCAAGATAAAATGCTCCTCCACTGGTACTCTTTCTGTCATCAATACATCCTGCCCAATCTGCATCAGAATATGCAAAAAGAGTGAAGTCTTTTCCTTTTGGATACCATAACCCATACTCCATAGTACCCTTGAGGTACCTAAAAATCCTTTTCATAGCTGTCACATGAGTCTCTTTGGGACTAGCCTGAAATCTTGCAACCATGCAAACTGCCTGTAAGATATCTGGTCTGGTGGCTGTCAAATACAATAGGCTCCCAATCATAGATCTGTACATTGTTTGATCAACATCTGGAGATTTGTCATCCTTGCTCAACTTGCAGCCTGTTGTCATGGGAGTGCTAACAGGCTTACTATCCTCCATTGTGAACTTTTTCAGCATTTCTTTCACATATTTAACTTGAGAAATAAAAATGCCCTTTTCAGTTTGATTAACTTGCAGTCCGAGGAAATATGAAAGTTCACCAATCATAGACATTTCAAATTCTTTCTGCATTTTATTTGCTATGTCTCTACATGACTCATCATTGCTACTGCCAAATATTATATCATCTACATAAACAACAAGGACAATAAGATTGCCATTCTCTGTTTTGATATATAAATTGCTGTCCACCATACCTTTCTTGAACCCTTGCTGAGTGAGATAGCTGTCCAGTCTTGCATACCATGCTCTGGGTGCTTGTTTCAAGCCATACAATGCTTTCTTCAGCTTGCAAACAAAGTTGGGATTATCACAGAGTTGAAAACCATCTGGCTGTTCAATATAAACTTCTTCTTCAAGATTTCCATTCAGAAATGCTGATTTCACATCCATCTGATAAACTTTGAAATTCTTGTGAACTGCTAAAGCTAGAAACAGTCTGATTGCTTCAAGTCTGGCCACTGGTGCAAAAGTTTCTTCAAAATCAATCCCTTCAACTTGAGCATAGCCTTTACAGACCAATCTTGCTTTATTCCTTACAACTTGTCCGTCTTCATTCAATTTGTTTCGAAAAATCCATTTAGTACCGATTATGTTTTTATTTACAGGCCTTGGTACTAACTCCCAGGTTTTGTTTTTCTCAATCTGATCTAGTTCTTCATTTATTGCCTCCATCCAACTTTCATCTGTGCTTGCTTCAGCAATATTTTTGGGCTCAATGCTGGATAACAGAGAGTAGTTACTTATTACTCTTCTTCTTGTTTGAATACCAACTTTGGGGTCTCCAATAATTTGCTCTCTGGGATGATTTTTTTGCCAACTGCCTGTTTTGGATTTCTTGTTTTCTTCGATTTCTAAATCAGTACTGAAATCATCTGAGTCAAATTTTTGTTTCTCTTCTTTTTCTTGATCTTCATCCTCTTCAATAAATTCTTCATAAGTAGGGTAGTTTTCTTCATAGCTGATTTCTTGTTCCCTACCTTCATCAACCTTAACATCGGCACTCTCAACAATTTTCTTTAGTCTTTTGTTGTAGCACGTGTAGGCTTTGCTTTTCGTCGAGTAACCAAGAAAAATACCTTCATCAGCTCTATCTTCGAACTTACCAAGATTATCTTCAGTTCGTTTGATGTAACACTTGCTGCCGAACACTTTGAAGTATTTTGCTGTTGCCTTTCTGCCAAACCACAGTTCATAAGGTGTTTTGCTTTCATGCGTCCTCAACATGCACCTATTTTGGATGTAAACTACAGTATGAACTGCCTCTTTCCAGAATCTGTCAGCTATTTTGCTCTCAGTCAACATGGTCCGTGCCATTTCCTGCACAGTTCTGTTCTTTCTTTCTACCACACCATTCTGCTGAGGTGTTCTTGCTGCTGAAAACTGTCTTCTAATCCCATATTTTTCATAGTATTCTGCAAACTCCTCTGACATAAATTCTCCTCCTCTATCTGATCTTAAACATTTAATTCTTTTTTCTGTTTGATTCTCAACTTGGTTTTTGAAAGACTTGAACATCTCAAAGGCTTCTGATTTAAGCTTCAAAAATAGTACCCATGTCATTCTGGAATAATCATCTATACACAGCATAAAATATTTGTACCCATTTATGCTTTCCGTTCTCATGGGTCCACATAAATCAGTGTGTATTAGTTCTAACGGTTTGCTCGTGAAGTACTCTTTTGCTTTGAATGTGGCTCTGGTTTGCTTCCCCTTTTGGCATGAAGCACAAATGCTATTTGAAGGTTTGCCAATAGTGGGTATATCTCTTACTACCCTTTTTGAGCTGATTTTTACCAGATTATCAAAGCTTATATGACCGAGTCTCTTGTGCCACAGCCAATTTTCTTCTTCTTGTCCAACCAAGCAAGCTCCTTCTGAAGTCTCTGAGAGAGTATACAGATTTCTAGAAGTCCTCAATCCAGTAGCTATCAATTTCCCATTTTTTGTCTTTCTTACTTCACAGCCCTGCTTCTTAAAAATTACTTCATGACCTCTGTCACAAATTTGACTTACACTCAGTAAGTTATGCTTCAGACCAATCACAAACAAGACTTCTTTAGAGTTGATTTTTTCGTCACTTATCTTGACTGATCCTTTACCAACTATCTTGGCTCCATCATTATTTCCAAATTTTACAGAACCACCTTCGTATGTCTGTAACTTATCAAATTTTTGTTTATCTCCTGTCATATGACTGGAGCATCCACTATCCAGAATCCATGGTGCAGATTTGTTCTGGGCTTTGAGAGTTGTTTGAACGATCAAGGATTCCTTTTCTTCCTTAGGTCGCTCCTTTTCTTTCCATTCTGATTTGATGGCAGATTTGGTCACTTGTTTTGCCTTTTCCCTTTCATTGGCTTGTGCCTATTTTTTGAGAAATTTTTTGTTTTGTTTCAATCCATTTGGTTGATAATTTCTTCCCTGATATTTATTTCCTACAAAAGAGCTACGACAATTTCTTGCAATATGTCCAAAGTTATGACAGTTATAACATTCTACTGCATAATCTATCAAAGGTGAAAAGATATTTCTACTAGTGAAATTTCTTTGTCCTACATTATAACTGCAATTTGAAATTTTATGACCATAAGCATTGCATTTAAAACAATAACCAAAAAAGGAACGATTGTACCTGGGTAATGGTCTTTGCCATGTTGTAGTAGGTGCCATAGGTCTTCTTCTTCTTTGATGTGTGACTTTGGTGAATCCATCATTGTCAGTACTCCTATCGTGCCTGGCCTTATTGTTTTCTTTTGCATGATTCGGTTTTTCTTGATCAACCCTGATCTTACCTTTATTCTTTATTGGTTCTACAATTATGGTCTTTGATTCCATTGATGATTCTTCTTCTACGAAGCCCAAACCAAATTTAATGCCTGTAGGCTTTTGGTTATTTATAATCTTATCAAGCTTCACAGAACTTCCTTCAAGTTTGTGGTAGCAACTCAGTTTTTGACTCTTTTCTTCTAGCTGCATTCTTAAGCCAACAATCTCTTCTTCTAGTTTGTTGCACTCATCTATTTTCACGGTTAATTGTACTTCAAGATCTTTAGACTTTTTCTTAAATTCTTCAATCTGTACTTTCAAACTGATTATTATTTCATTGGCATCCTCAAGTTTTCTTGAAACCTTTTTATTCTTTTTCCTTTCTGTACTCAACTCTTTAAGTGCAGCAACCAACTCACCTTCCAGATCTACTACAACCTCATCCTCTAGTTTTTCATCACACTCCTGGGTTTCCTCTGTTCTTTCTTCTTCAAATGCCATGAACAAAGCTTCACCTGTTTCTTCTTCAGAATCCTCATCGGAGCTGTCTTCAGAAGAGTTGACATTCTTGGAAATGAAACTTTTCTTCTTGAAGTTCCTTTTTCTAAAATGTGGTTTCTTCTTCCAGTCACTTCTTTCTTGGTGTGACCCTTCATCACTTTTGTTTTTCTCATTCATTGGGCATTTAGCTGCAAAGTGCCCGATGCCTCCATAGTTGAAACACTTAAACGGTAACTTTCCTCTGTACTTTCCTTTTCCCTTTATTAGTTTCCTAACAAAGTTTGCTTCAGTTTCATCTGAAGATTCTTCTTCCTCAGATTCTTGTTTAGCTTTTATATTCTTCTGTGCTTTAAAAGCAGCTTCTCTATCTGAGGGCTTAGTTTGTCCTATTCTCATTTCATATGCAGTTAAAGAACCATGCATTTCATCCATGCTAAAAGTATTTAGATCTTTAGCTTCTTCTATAGCAGAAACTTTAGAATCAAATATTTTGTGAAGAGTTCTTAGTACCTTTTTCACAACAACTGCATCTTCCATTTCCTCGTCGAGTCCTCTAATCGCATTAATGATTCCATTGACTCTCAGCATATAGGCCTCTATGTTCTCATCATCATTCATCTTTAATGCTTCGAACTGGGCTCGATGTGTTTGTAGCTTGGCTTCCTTGATCTTGTCGTCTCCTTCATGAATGCTTTGCAGTTTGTCCCACATGTCTTTTGCCATTTTACAACTCATGATCCTTATTAGTTCACTGTCTACTAACCCACACATTATAGCATTTTTTGCTTTAGAGTTATTCTCAAACTTTTTCTTCTCAGTAGCATCTGTTGGAGGAGTAGAGGGTATTGTGTATCCACTTTCTACTGACTCCCAAATGTCATATCCCAAAGCACATAGATAAGTCTGCATCCTGAGTCTCCAGAAGGAGTAATTAGTTCCATCGAACAAAGGAGCTTTGTTGGATGAAAATCCTTCACCACCGGCCATTGTGTTTCTTCCAAGATCACCTTAGCTGATTGAGCTTGTTCAGGAACTTGGCTCTGATACCAATTGATATTCTCACAATGACACTGAGAGGGGGGGTGAATCAGTGCAACTATTTAAAACTTAAATCTGCAGCTCCTAATGCTGAAATAATGCAAGCTTAAAAATAGATACAGCAAGTATAACAAGATAGCATCACACAACACAAAATATAACGAGGTTCACCGATTTGGCTACTCCTCAAAAATTGACTATTTGGACTACAATCCAAATCCAGCCTTTGCAAAGCTTCAACTTTACAAGCAATTTACCAGCACCCACTGGAAGGAGCACCAACCCCTGTTTAACCAGCACCAACTGGACTTCTATTTTGAGTCTAGATTTGACATAAAAATGCCTTCTCTTTTACAAGACCCTCACTGGTCTATTGCTCACTCAACTCAATCTCATAGAAGCATAAGGAGAATTGTTAGATACTCAATATCTTCTATTGCTTACAAAACCTCTCTTTTTATTTGCATAAACAAAACAAGGTTTATCAGCTCTGTTACGGTTTTGCCTACCGCACTCTTTTTGTGCTTCTTACAACACTCTTACTCAACCTCACTTTCAGTTTTTCAAGAATAAACAAGGTTGCAGTAACCTTACTTACTGCACTTTTTTAGTTCTTTATACTGGCTCACTCAAACGACTCTTTTCAAAATGGCTCTACTTTTCCCTCCATTTTGCCATGCATTCTCAGCTACGTTCAATCTGTCACACTCTCTCTGACGCGCTCTGTCTTTCAGCCACTTTCTTTCTGACGCGTTCTGACAGTCTTCTCTGCTCACTCTGACAACCTTTTCTGCGCATTCTGATAGCCTTTTCTGCGTATCTCGGCGCTCTGTCATTCTTATCTTCTCTCTTTTGAATCTTGAGCTACCTTTTCACTTCTATGCGTAACTGCCCTTTCTGACACATGCAACCTGTTAATGAATTTCTCTTTAATCGAGATTCTCGGAATATCCACCCCTCTGACAGTCTCACAGCGTTACGGCCCTGTAACAACCGTTCTGTCTTTAATGCACTATTCTATAACTGCCCCTATAACTGCAGTTCTGACTCCAGTTAACTCTTACATGTTTGGCTGTATGATTTTCCTCTGCAACTTCCCCCTGCAACTGTCACTGTGTA
Organism: Wollemia nobilis; assembly: GCA_028583015.1. Taxonomy (NCBI): domain Eukaryota; kingdom Viridiplantae; phylum Streptophyta; class Pinopsida; order Araucariales; family Araucariaceae; genus Wollemia; species Wollemia nobilis. The sequence goes on along the minus strand of JAQPPZ010016710.1, from coordinate 4,649,893 downwards.
TGCTTCTCGACTTTTACCCGTGAAACTATGACATGTCGCGATATCATGACATTTCTGCCCCTTTGACTTTTTCTTGATAGTTGACCATAAAAACATGACATGTCGCTATATCATGACATTCTTTGCCTCCTTGTCCTCTTCTCGGCATGCAACCGTAAAAATAGAACATGTCACGAAATCATGACATTCTTCGCCTCCTTGTCCTCTTTTCGTCATGCAACCGTGAAAATAGAACATGTCGCGAAATCATGAGCATTCTCTCCTTGATCCTCTTTTCTCTTCCAGCGAAAACACAACATGTCACGAAATCATGACACTTTTCACTTCCTTGCACTTCTCTGCCTTCTTGCCCGTAAAATGGAACATGTCACGAAATCGTGACACTTTCGCTCCTTGTCTCCCTTCAACATGTCAATTACATTTCCTCATTCTTCTCCCATGCCTCGTAAATCGGAAACATGTCACAAAATCATGACACTTTCGCTTTTGAGCTCTTCCTCCTTGACTATGTCACGAAATCGTGACGCTTCTACTTCCTTGCTCTTTCATTTTGCTTCTATCATGAAATCGTGACACTTCATCCTTCGAAGCCTTCCTCTCTGCTGCTATACATGTCACGAAATCGTGACATCTTTTCTCCTTGGCTCTTCTCTTCTCTTCAGGTCGCAAAAATGCGACATGTCGCGATATCACGACACTTTTTCTCTCGAGCTCTTTCTCTTGCAATATGTCATGAAATCGTGACGCTTTTTCTCCTTTGCGCTTCTTCTTGCAACTTGTCATGAAATCGTGACATTTTTCCTTACAAGCGCTTCTTCTCAACATGTCGAAATCGTGATAGTTTTCCTTGCAAGCGCTTCTTCTCCAAACATGTCACGAAATCGTGACAGTTTTCATTGCAAGCGCTTCTTCTCCAAACATGTCATGAAATCGTGATAGTTTTCATTGCAAGCGCTTCTTCTCCAAACATGTCATGAAATCGTGACAGTTTTCTTACTTGCCTCTTTTGCTTCCAACATGTCACGAAATCATGATAGTTTTTCTACTTGCCTTCTTTGCTTTCAACATGTCATGAAATCATGACAGTTTCTTTTCTAGCTTCTCAACATGTCATGAAATCATGATAGTTTCTTTTCCAGCTTCTCAACATGTCGCGATATCGTGACAGTTTCTCCAGCTTTTTCTCTCTCCTCCGATATGTCGTGAAATCATGACAATTTTGCTTGTGCCTTCTCTCTCCTCGTCCATGTCACGAAATCATGACAATTTTGCTTGCGCCTTCTCTCTCCTCCGATATGTCACGAAATCGCGATAGAAAACATGTCGCGATATCGCGACAGTTTTCTTACTTGTCTTTTTGCTTGATTTTTTGAATCTGGGCCACTTCTGTCTTCTTGGAAATTCACTGTACCTATTCTGACTGACCTCTGAACTCCTGTCCACTGCATCAACTGATCTTTCTATCTGTGTTGACAACAATGACAATACTTTTGCTGCACCTTGCTCAACACAACGTCAAAACCAAAATATAATCATAAGCTAAAGGCACCCTTAGTTAAGGAAGAAAGGCCTAAGGAAGTGCCAAATGTAGCCATTGCTGAAATGCCAAGTCCTATGGAAGAGGAAGATCTTCAAGATCAAGATGAAGATAGTGATTATCACCTTGCTTTGCCAGTGTCATCCATGGGGTCATCCACGTTGCATGCATCAATACTCTTGGCAAGCATAGGCATAGGGGAGTACCTTGTGTAGAAAATCACATTTACGCATATCATTGAGTCTGCACAAGACATGGAAAGGCCTAAGGACTTGAGGCCACCATTAGTAATAGTGTTTCCACTTGGAATTCCCTCCAACCAAACCAATTTTATCTATGCTAGCCTAGACTGTGCTCATAAGTCTTCAAATATAGAAAATGATAGTGATGAACTATTCATGGTCAATGTTCGTTACCTATCTAACCCCAATTTTAATCTAAGATACTTTGAGCATTACCACTAGCATGGCTATGGCCTTGGCATATATGAGTAGAGGTTCAGGCGGCAATACAAGCCACAATATTAGCTTCCCTCTAACATATTTGGCTTAGGCTATTATAGCAGAGGTTGAGATGACTCTCTTGTAGTAGCATTGGAAAGATTAAGCATAGGGTTAGGAGAAGACATTTATTTCATTCCTTATCACCCCATAAGACCAACAAATTTGAGCAATAGACAAGTGGCCATGGTAAACATACCACATCCAAAAACTTATCGTCCAAACATCTTAATTGATTCCACCCCAATAGGGTATAACTCATGGGATGAGGAGAATGGATATGAAGAAAGTGATGATGAGGCGCAACTTGGATTAGACTATCAAGGACCTTGCTATTTACAAAGGTTCACATGGTCCATCCATGATGAGAGTGGATATACATCAGATGAAAGTGACTATGAATCAAAAGACTCAATAGAAAGAGCCTACTTAGGCCTAAGTCATCAACCCCTAACTTTGGTGCAAGAGACAAATGCAAATGGATTCTTCATAAGTGACGAAGAATATGAATATGAAATAGAGATGGCATACTTGGGTCCAAGACATGAGCCACTTATATTAGGACCACATACCAATGCTAATGGTTTTTGGATAAGTGATGATGACTTTGAGGATGAAATCGAGATGTCTTATCTTGGACCTCACCACATGCGGCAAGTCAACGAGATTGTAGAGAGAGGCAGAACTCTGTGCCACAGACCCTCATATATGATTTTTGGGGAGACATATTTACCTAGATGCCATTCATCAGATGGTCAATCCCACTCTTCCTACATTCAGAGATTAATTAGAGCCCAATGATCATATTGTCCGCCCTGATCATGGGATAGATACAAAAATTCCCATTCCTCCAAAACCTCATTGTGAGTATGGAATAAAACCCCTAAGACAATATTGCACCCATGTGGTCCTAGATACTTCAACCCATCCATCAACATGATATCCATTGATTTAACCACTCCACTTCATAACCCAATAGATCCTACCAAATCATTGCATCTTGATGTAGATGCTATTCATTGGGATCACGCTAATTCACCCATAAAGCTGAAATACCTCTTCCCCAATGAATAGATGTTACAACCATTTCATTTTGCATCAGGTTGTGTGTATGATGTCTTCCATGTTTTTTTGGAACCTGAGTCAGTAGGTCCTATGAATCCCATCGATGAAATTAATTTGATACCCATGCCTCATCAGCTAGAGGATGGGTCACATATGGCTATAGAAGTGACTTTCGAGGTGGACAACAACGATGATCCTACCCAACCAAGGAAAGTCAAGTTCAGAGAAAGTTTATCTCCAAAGGAACAAGCCATCCTAATTTCTCTCCTCAAAGAGAGGTCAAATATTTTTTCTTGGAATTACAAAGACATGCTAGGGATAGATCCAAAGCTAGTCATTCACAACCTTTCATTGGATGCCATGAAGAAGTCAGTCAAGCAAAAACTGAGGAAAATGCATCCAACCATCATTTTTATGGTGAATAATGAATTGTAAAAACTACTAGATGCAGTATTCGTAGTTCCCATCGACTACCCTTAGTGGGTGTCAAACATGGTACCCATGGGGAAACCTGACAGAAGAGTTCATATTTGCATGAATTTTAGGGATTTAAATAGGGCAACACCAAAGGATTCATTCCCATTGCAAACATAGATGCTCTTGTAGATGAAATCGTAGGTCATGAAATGCTCTCTCTAATGGATGGTTTTTCTAGATACAACCAGATCCGTATTAAGCCCGAATATCAACATAAAACTACTTTCATTACTCCATGGGGAATATTCTATTACAAAGTGATGCCATTCGGTCTCAAAAATGTTGGTGCCACATATAAGTGGGCCATGACATACATATTCCATGACTATATGCATAAGATCTTGGAATATTACATGGATGACTTACTGGCCAAGTCCCTGTTGTGGCAAGAGCATGCCAAAGTCCTTAGACAAGTCTTTGATCGCCTCATAGAACATAATGTCCGATTGAATCCTAAGAAGTGCATATTTGGTGTAACTTTTGGCAAGCTTTTGGGATTAATCGTATACAAGAGAGGCATTGAAGTAGATCCTGCAAAGGTAAAGGCTATATTGGAAATGACCTCCCCTACCAACATTAGGGAGTTGAGGAGCCTACAAGGCAAGATAACATCCATTAAAAGATTCATCATGCAATTATAAGACAAATGCAAACCTATGAATCAGTTGCTATGCAAGGAGGTCCCATTTCATTGGGATGAAGAATATAATCAAGCCTTTGCAGTGATAAAATATTATCTAGCAATGTCATTAGTATTGGTTCCACCAAGGCCATACATACCATTTTTACTATATATATCAGCTACTGATTTTGCATTGGACACCATGTTAGCCCAAAATAATGCAAAAGACAAAGTGCAAGCCATATATTACATTAGTCGCACCTTGGTGAGTTATGAGATAGGATATGCATATGTCAAAAATTTGTGTTTAGCAGTGGTCTTTGCAGCTAAAAAGTTGCAACACTACATGTTGAGCCATACGACCTACGTCATATCAAAACAAAACCCTTTGCAGTACATGATGAGCAAGACATATCACAATACATGAACTACAAAGAGTATCATGTGATTGAAATTTTTTTATCTAGAGTTCATAAGCCAAAAGTCCATCAAGATACAAGTCATAGCAAATCAATTAGCAGAGGCACCTCTTCAAGATAACAAGCCTCTCACCATAGAATTGTCTGATGATGTAGTCTTTGCATTATCAGATCTTCTAGATCTCGAAGAACCTAAGAAATAAAGAGACATGTCATTGTTCTTCGATGGTTTAAAGTGTGAACAAGGAGGTGGAGCAGGGATTGTATTTATCACACCATAGGGCACTCCATTGCCCTTATCATTCAAACTAGACTTCTCGTGCACAAACAACAATACAAAATATGAAGAATTGATCCTGGGATTCCAAATAGCTGTAACAATGGGTATTAAAATATTGAATATCTTTGGTGACTCCTTTCTCATAGTAAATGAGGTCAAAGGACTATTCCAATGCAGGTGCCCACTCCTGAAGACTTACAAGGAACTTGTTGACACTTACCTAGCCTGGCTGGAATGGTACAACATTGAGGCAATCCCTCGTATGTAGAATAGATTTGCAAAACCATGGCCTCTTTTGGATCCTTAACCCCTTAGAATACGTTTGCTGATTTTACAACCATTCATGTGAAAGTACTTTTGCACTCAACAATATGTCATGAAGCTTTTGACAATAAAAAATTAGTCAACATGATCAACATCGAGCCAAATCAGGATTGGTCCTTCACAACAATAGAATTCTTGCAAACAACACCTTAGGGATATTTGATCTCCCAAGGACCTATGGAGTGTGGTGCAACCACACACCATAGAGTTGTTCCTCAATCCATTTTCACTAGCTCAAAAATGCAAGAAGAGCAAGCTATCTTTTCTATAGAAGTTGTGGCTTATAAGGATTGGATTTCCCAACTATGGGACTTCCTAAAGATCAAAATAGTACCTTAAGGTTTATCACATATTGAAAGGAAAACATTCAAATAGAAAGCAACAAGATACATATTTCTAGGAGAAATCCTCTATAGACGAGGATATGGTGGAATATTACTCCATTGTCTTGAGCCCCAGGAAGCATCCTGGGTAATTTTGCAAGCTCACAATGGAACATGTGGAGGGAATTTCAGTGGCATGGCCATCATTAAGCGCATATTAATAATGGATTACTATTGGCCCATAATGGAATAGAACTCCTATGAGTATTTCAAGAAACATAGTAAGTGCCAGCATCATGCAAATCTAATGCACTTACCATCGCAAGCTTTTCAGCCCATCCATGTAGCATGGTCATTCTCGTAGTGGGGACTAGACTTGATTGGGAAGATCTCACCCCTGTCCTTAGGCCGATACACATTCATCATAATAGCCACATAATACTTCACTAAATGGGTAGAAACGATCCCATTAACATCAACAACTAGACCAAGGATTACGGAGTTTATACTCCATAATATCATAAGTCATTTTGGGGTCCCCTATAAGATAATATTGGATAATGGGCCATCTTTAAAGAAAAAAATGTGCGTACTTTAATGAAAAATACCATATTTAGCATATTTTTTCAATGCTTTACTATCCACAAGCAAACGGGCAAGTAGAAGTCTAAAAAAAAAATAGTCTCCATTTTGAGGAAGACAGTTTAAGACAATCATAAGGATTGGAACATGCAGTTGCCTCTTGCACTATGGGCATACAGGACTAGTATACGGATGCCCACTAGGACAACATCGTTTTTACTAGTATATGGCACTGAGGCCATCATACCACTAGAGTTGGAAATCTTGACTCTACGCATAACATTAAAGGAATTCATAGATGATGCTGCGCGGAAAGGCTTCCTTGATCAGTTGATGCTTCTTGATGAACGTCGAGTCAATGCTTTAGAGCATCTTCATGTTTACCAAGATCGCCTTGCACAAGCTTACAATAGTAAAGTCCACCTAAGGGAATTCAAGGTTGGATATCTAGTGCTCAAAGAAAACTAGTAGAACTCAAATCTGTTGTTGCATCTGTGAGATAAGTTCATGGCAAATTGGATAGGTCCCTAAATGATTTCATAGAGAGTTGGGTATGAAGCATATCGCCTTATATAATTAGATGGTTTTGAGGAGGTTGAACCTCTCAATATCATTCACTTAAAGGCATTCTACACATAAAACACAAAAACATTCAAATATATCATAAAATACAAAAACATTCAAATATATCATAAAACACAAAAACATTCAAATATGTCAAAAACAAAAACAAATCATAAAAACATAAAATTTCAAAAATCAATCAAAGGCTCCAAGGGTAATGCATACTACTTGGTCAAACATCAATTCAAAGGCTCCAAGGGTAATTCATGTTGTTTGGTCAAAATCAAATCAAAAGGCTCCAAGGGTAATTCAAACCGCTTGGTCAAACATCAATTCAAAAAGGCTCCAAGGGTAATTCAAACCACTTGGTCAAATCCCATCAAATCAAGAGTTCCAAGGGTAATTCAAACCGCTTGGTCAAAAAATAATTCAAAAAGGCTCCAAGGGTAATTTAAACTGCTTGGTCAAATCCCATAAAATCAATAGCTCCAATGGTAATTCAAACTGCTTGGTAAACATCAATTCAAAAAGCCCCAAAGGTCAAATAAATCAAAAATACAAAAAGAACATAAAATCAAAAATACAAAAAATAATTGTATCTCACATCTCACATCCACTGTTCATTTCATTGTATTATCATATCCACTACAATTGCATATGTCATGAGAACCTTACAAGTAATACCACATTTTGTCATGCAAATCATTCAAATACACACCTCCATTAACACACGTGTGTAATTGTATTTTTCAACACAACCATTATTTGTTGCTATACATAATATACTAAGGTTTTTCAGTTAATCAACCACACCTAGTAATCCTTTTCACTTAAGGTAAGGTCTAGCCATGATAATACCTTGGATATTCAAGATACCATCACTAATTGAAACACTAAAATCCTAGCTGGTACAAGGAAAAGATGAAAGTTGTAAAGCGGTCTAGGTTACCTTAAGTGAAAAGGATTTTCCTTGCTTATCCCCTTGTGCAACCGGTTTAAAGGTGTTGAGAATTGGCAAAAGGACAAGCTTTACCCTATCCAAATCCCTTGCTTAAATAAAAATAAGCAAAATTCCAAAGCAAAGTACATATTCAAAAGGCCAAGCATACAGTCCACATCTCAAAGCAATAATACAAAAATCATAAATTCAAAAAAAATATCAAAGCTCAAAAAAATCAATCAAAATAAACAGTGATTTTCATCACTACATATGAGAAAAATAAACAGTGATTATCATCACTACAAAAATCCTAGCTCAAAGAAAAAATCAATCAAAATAAACAATGATTTTCATCACTACATATGAGCAAAAATCCAAAGCCAAAAAGAAGGGAATAAAGCTTGAATCCCTAGAATTATCAACATCATACAAAATTGGAAGGAGAAATCCTTACGCATGATGATATGTCTATTAAAATTGCTTCATGCATTTGTATAGACCAATATTTGAATGTGGATGAGCTATATTAGGTAACCCAATATTTCCTAGTGGTATAGTCCAACTATGTCAAACATAAGGATGAGATGAACACTTGAGGATACCTGATATTAGCAATGGTCTGAAAGAATCCCATCTGACATCAAAGGAAATGCTTGAGTTCTACCTCACAATATACAATCATTTGCACATATAGAGATCATGAAAAACTAGGTCCATGGTAAAAGCCTTACTTTTCAAAAGTCTAAGTGGTAAATAGACAACAATTGATAGGGTAACTAGAGTGTTTGAGTCTTCAAAAATCCTAAATATTTTTAAATAGGAACAAATCATAACATCATTCACAACATCACTTTCTTTATAAGATTCTATAAATTAGGGGGTATCAACATAGTAGGACAGATACCACATACATATTAGAAATAGTATATAGATGACCACTGACTACTTTATATCTTTTAATTTATAGAAACTTATTAAGAAAATAAATTACACACCATTACGTCTCATATATGAATACTTAATCTATTCTTATGATAATAGTGATTATTTAAATTCATGATTATTTTTTTACTTTCTATGGTATCACCCATTAAGATTGTCAATGTCATATGCATTCTGTATGTTTTAAGTGATTAGAGCATACAAGTTCATTTAAACCATTCCATCACATAAGTTAGATGCATAAAATTAAATCAAATCTAAAACATGCATTTAGCAATAACATTGCATTCACAAAAACAAGTTATTAAATCCATAAAGCACATCATAAAACACATAGGCAATATCCATTTGCGTACAATCATAAATTCATCATTCATCATCAAAATACATCACATTATATCATAAAATCATATAAACATCTACACATCCATATAAGCATCTTCAAATATCATCTATCATCTAACATATTCATCAAATCATCATAATACCATCATCGCATCATATCATAAAATAAAATAACAACAAAAACATGAGCAATAAACGATACACATAATAAGTCATAATGCAAATCTATCATAAAAGTATGTGTGTCAAGTCCAATGGATATACAAAAATGCCCATGGGATACATTCATATAGGCTAGTTGACCTCAAAATGGATCAAGGACCAAGTGACGCATTAGTCAAATACTAGGCCTGAGCCCTCTGCATCACTTCCTCCAATTCCACCTCCACCTATGGTGGTGTCATGAGTTGAATTATGTGAGCCTATCAGTCTCTCTGTCTGAGTCTAGGTCCTCTAGCTAGGATGGGTGAAATACTACCCTAAGGTGGATCTCCCATTGACCTGCGAACCACCTGCACCTATTGGATCCTTAGGGACAATCCTGTGCCTCCTGAGCTACATCTAAATAAGGGTAACATGATCCATAAGTACTTGGATCCGTGCCTCGTGCTCATCCAACAAAGATTGAAGATGTACCACATATGCTCCTGAACCTACCACTAGAACCTCCTGTGGTGTAGAAGGAGGAACAACAAACCACATCTTGACATCACCACCCCCAATAATAGCCTATAGAACTTGTATCTATGCTGAGAGCTGCTCAATGATAGCATCTCACTGCTATACCTGGATCTTAGTGGCATAAAGCTTAGAATTGACCTCATGTAATTGTGCTCTCAAAAGAGAGTCTATTTCCTCGGGCTCTAACTCCTCCTCCTTAGGAACATCAGGATCCTTCATTGCCACCTACTCTGTTGGCTGGTCCCATACCTCGATCTTGGATTGGAATCTACATATTATCAGATTTGTGCCATCACCACCACCATCATCCTCGTGCCCTAGGATACCAATGCCATGCCACATTCAATCACCCCACCATTGAGTGTAGGCCTCTGTAACTGACCTAGCCACTATAGGGTCAATTTTTGGGGCATCCTCCTCATCTAAAAGCTGTGTGATCTATTGTGGAGGCAGGTCCTTCTCTGATGTGAGGCGCCTATACAAGAACGGTACCAAGGTCACATACTATTGCAATCTGTACTGAAGAAGAACCTGAGAGTAGAAGAAATACTCCTAAATGGTAATCTTACGGCCAACAAGCCATCGCTTGTGCCATGTCCTGGTAGTAAATATAGCTAGATCATCCCAAGCAGGACACTCATTGTAAGTTCGCCACATGATATCTTCGAACAAAAGTCTAGTGAAAGCGTCAGTGTAGTGGGACAAATTCCCTACAAAAGTGTGGCTCTTATGCTCCTCATGCTCTCAAGCCCATAAAGAAGTAGAGCACTATTTCTGAGCATCAATCGTTGTAATCTCAACCGGAATCCCATTAGGGCGATCTACCATAATATGCTTCCATCCCAAAACTTGTAGGAGCAAGCTGCAGGTAATGCTGACATGTCCTCATTGACGGATGTGGTACAACTCATCATAGAACTGAGACAATACTGACCTACCCCATGCATAGATGATAGGCTCCTTGCTATCCAATAGATCCTACACCATAGCCAAAAGGTTCCATGGGAACCTCAAACTTGAGCAGTTTAGGATAAGAACATTGCTGATCACCATCAAAAATACAGTATGTCTCATCATAAATATGCCCTCCCCATGTCAGCGACTAATGGAAATTCCTCCAAACTTGATGTCCTTGAGAGCATCCACAGAGTGCCCTCTAAACACCTAAGTGAAAACAACCACCTGATCATTAGAGGTCGAAGAGACAATGGCCACCCCATAAAATGGAATATGAAATATCCTATAAACATCCTCTGGTGTAATGATCATCTCGTCGGTCGAGAGGTAGAAGGTATTAGTCTACGGGTCCCAACGATGGGCCAAAGCCATAAGGTAAGCCTGATATACCATGATATAAGCCAGCATGATGACGTACTGCAACTCGCAGGCTTTGAACCATGCCTAGTCCATATCATCAAAGCTAGGAAGTAAGTCAAGCAGGAGCTTTAGGTCCTGAGCTCGAGTAGTAAGGATCTAAGAAAATTAGAAGAAATACAAAGCATAACTACAGTGCATATAAGGCATAATTCACAATAAAAACATGATAACTGTGCAAAAAAAAGTATGGACTATTTTAAGTATAAACAAAAAGGATAAGATTGCACCTAATCAAACAAATCAAAATTTAAAAATTCCAAAAAAATAAAAAATGTCATAAAAATTCAACAAAATGCAAGAAAACAAGGGATAGGTTTTATCTGCTATTGCCTACAGCAGCCGAAACTTTGTCGTTGGAGGCAGCAGCGGCCAAGACCCAATGGTCAAATTTTTGACCATTGGGATTCAAGCTTGGTCTCTTTGAGCGACAACGACTTGGATTCGACCGCTTTGAGCGATAGCGGCCAAGAGGTGACACAACAAACCCTTGAACCCTTGGCCAGAAAATAAAAAAAATGTAAAATAACAAAATAACTTAAACAAATCAACAGTGGGAGGGAAAACAAACAAAATGGAAAGCAAACATTCTGACCCAGACATAAAAACTAACCTAAGTTTTAGAACACCCAAAATGGTGACAACTGGTGAATAACGATAAAATTCAAAAACCCTAGGTTAAATCCACTAACATAAAACAAAATTTGGGACTAACCCACCATAGCAAAGGGGAAGCTAAGCATAATTACAGAGTTTATTTGTTGCCAATATGTTTAGTGAGGTTCAGTTTACCCATTACTTAGTGAGGTTTAGTTTTACATAGATAAGGAAAAGAGAGTTAGGATTTTGAAGAGAAAAATACCCTAGAAGCTTTGAATCCTCCAGCAGCTCATGTCTCTCCCTACACAGCCATGTCCTCAGCACCAGCAAGTTTCAAAGTCACAACCATCATCATCACACCAGAGATCCCAAAGCGAATCTTCAAACAGTGAAAGTGACAAGTCAAATCCTAGAAAAATAAATTTTAAATTTCCTTAATTATGCCTTGGTCGTTGTTGACGTCAGTGGCCTAAAATTCTTGGCCACTCAAGGTGACAGCGACCACAGGCAGGAACTCAGAAGCTGCTAGACTTGAGAGTGGCCAGATCCCCTGAGCAAAATAAGGAATTTTCTCCTTGAGGGATCCCACAAAAACAACAAATAAACACACTTTGGTGGTTTTAGATCATTAGAATGTTCAAAATAATTAAAAAATCACAATCTCAGGTAGGACTCATATCCAGTTACCTACTCTATCCACTCAGTGATTAAAGTGATTTGTGCTCCATGTATTTTAGTGAGATGAGTAGATAACCATAAGGTCACTTGGGGCAAAAAAAAACTCATTTTGGAATTATGATGTGCCACCCTTCAATCTTGAAGAATACCAAGATGGTCGGACTACTCCACGGGTGCGAAAGGATCATCCTAATTCCCCTATGACATCAAAAATATTAAGTCAAAGTGATACAATCTAAACATAAATAGAATCACTCATCCTAACTCCCTAAGAAATCTATTGATGGTTGGACTACTCCTTGGGATAGGGATGGATGATTATCATAAATAATTGGAATCACACTTGGATTTGGGATTGCCCATTAAAAACAATAAATGCTAGAAAGGAACCATATTAGTCATATTGGTTAAGAGACTTGGCACTTCATTCATTGTCATTTCTTCACTAATTCATTGTGTGAGGAAGTAGTTTAAAACTTCAACATAATCATAATAAAAATCAGCAAAATATCACTCGATCATAGAAAAATTATGTTCTTCCTACGAATCATTGCATACAACAATCACAAATTTCCCTTGTTTGTTGGGAACGTAAGTAGACATGACATCTTCAATTGTAGCTCTCCTACCGGTCAAAATTGATGTAGCAGCTAAAGCTACCCAATTGAGTTTGAGGAACGAGGATCTTAGCCACTGTAGATGACAACGGCTAAGCCATAAGAAGCAATTTTCCAAAAAATAAGCCTAATCACAGGCATAAGTGGTAGTCTGCATGCAATAAAGGTGAGCGGGAGTAACTTTGCATTCCTTTTCATGACCAGTTCACATAGGAGGCTTGAGTTTGCATTTAAACTTTAGTTAACTAACCTCCAAGCATAAATAAAGGACAAAAGCTTCTCATGCTAACAACCAGTTTGCATAGAAGACTCAAGTGGACAGTTAGATTTCAGTTAACTAGCCTTCAAAAATAGACAATGGAAAAAATCTTCTCATGTTAACTTGCACTATGCATGAAAAATTCATTTCTAGGGATTGGACATAGACCTAGGGTTTCACACTATAAAAGGTGCAAGCCTAAGATCACCAAGAGATAGAGAATCAGATATTCAAAGATATTTTTTTATCATATCAGAGAGAGAGACATATTTTTAAGGAGAGCTTTCAAGGCTTGGAGAGTTCTCTTTGAGATCATGTGTACGACTAAGCTTTGATGGATTGAAAAGCATAACACCTATTATTTCGACATCAGTTACAGGATTTGACCCATAGCTTTGGTGCAAAGAGAGCAAGTTTTACCTTAGCGACTGATGTCTTGGACAGTGGCCCATGGGATTAGCTTAGGTTTTAGACATAGCATCTTTTATTCTGTTTCTTTATGTTTTCATATCATTGGCATAGATTTACATGATTTCATGGCATAGTTTCATCATATTTATGTTACATTCTTTTGTTACTAACAACCTCATTTGGGGGGCAATTTCAGACACCTAAACGTGTGTTGTTGTTTCATTGCTTTCAGGGCCACAGGTTCATTGGATAAAGTTTGCAACATACGAGAGCAAAAGGGATCCCTCTAGGAAATAGACCTGGAGAAGGAGGCATCTCTAAGCTCTCATACATTTATGTGTATAGAACCAGGAAGCTTTTATAAGCGCACCACCTCTTCGCAGAAGGGGCATTCCTTGCCTATTTGTAACTTATAGTATCAAAATGGGTATCCCTAAGAGGGACCGACATGTAACCGAGCTTCAATATCAATAAAGAGATCCATCTTTGTTATTTCATGTTATATGTTTTTTCATCTTGTCTTCCATTTCATCTTGGGTTTTTAATAACATTGCAAGTAGGGTTAAAAAGAGGACTGGTGCGTGCGTTCCCGGGATAGCTACACCTTGTGCTATCATTCCATGCACGTCGACGAAGGTGATTTTATGGATGTCGGTGCACATTTAAATATTTTAATTAATAAATCATTTAAATTCTTTAGAATTTTAATTTTATAAATTAATATTTAAATCTCTTAGCTTTATAAAAAGCCTTCTTAGGTTTTAATCAAAACCTTTTATTTTTGCCTATTATGGTTTTTAATAAAACCTTTTATTTTCCCACTATGGTTTTAATAAAAATCTTTATTTTTTTCCACCATGGTTTAAAAAAAAAAACATTTTATTTTGACCACCATGGTTTTAATAAAAACCTTTGTTTTTCTTCACATAATATTTTTTTGGTAAGTTAATATTTTTATTAAACAAAGGAGGCATTTGAAAGGCACCCTAATGCCTTGTACAACAACGAATAAGAAAGAAAAACACCAGAGGAACCAAGAAAGGAACACAACAAAGAGGTAATCAATATTTGCTTCATATAATATTAAAAAGAATATTATAAAGCCCTTTTTCATCAACCTCTAACATTGCTTATTTTTACCTTTTGACATCCTTGGTCATTCAATTCTTGGCATAAATGATAACTTCATGCCTTGACATCAATGATAACTCCATGGAATCAAAATTTCCAACAATATCCCCCTTTGTCATTCATGGTAACCCAATAACTTTTTACCACTTCCTTGACCTTTTCATTTTGCTCCTCCTAGGAAAATGCTCCCTCTGACTGAATGCTTTCCTTCTAACACAAATCTCTCCCCCTTACCCCATTGACATGAATGGAAAAGGGTCACATTTGGGGCTTGGGGCTAAGAATGAGTCTCTTAGCTTAGTCCATCCACCACCTCCTTTTGAGGTGGTTAGTTTTGGGGTGGGAATATTTCTACTCCCAACAAGCACTGGTATTTAATTTTATCCTTTTTCCTTCTCACCTAATCCTTCTAATTTATTTTACTATTCTTTTTTTATATCCATATTCCTTTTCTTCTTGTTCATATCCATATTCCTGTTCCTCTTCCTGTTCCTATCCATGCTTGATTTTGGAATGTTTTCTCTACACCATTTTGATGTGTGTTCATCATTACTACACTTATAACACTTAATGTTATTATTACTTGGAGGTCCAAATATCTTAGGATTTCTCCTGGTGAAGCCATATCCCTTTTTGTCATGAACCATGCAATTCATTTCCTTATGGCCAAACTAATTACATGAGTAGCAATACCTGTGGAAAAAATGTTTATTTCTGAAATTTCTATATTCTTGTCTTTCATGTGTCCTACACTTTGAAGCCATGTGCCCAAATTTGTGACATGAGAAACATCATCCATTGAAACTTCCTTGTCTTGACCTCATTGGTCTCTTAGTCTCTCTTAACCTATTCTGATTGTTGTTCCATCTATTTCTCATTTGTGCATTGATCCTTTCCCTGTTGATCTGTTTATTTTCCAAATTTTCCTTAGAAGTCTTACTCACCTTTTTGCTCTCTTATTTTGAAGCTTCTTCCTTTTTGAAGGTTGATTTTGAATCTCCTTTTCTTGCTTCTTCAGTATTGATGTTGTCCAAACTATTTGTCTTTGTTTTCTAGTCTTCTTGTCCTGCTTCAATGCCTAAACATGTTTTGATGAATGAGGAATTTTAAAATTTCATACTTTTCTCACATCTATGTAGCTTGTCCTTAGAATTTTCAACTTTTGTCCTTAAAAAAACTACCTCAAGTTCTAGTCTTTCACATACTAAGACTTGTGCCTCTAGCTTTTCATTCATACCTTCTTCAATTTTCCTTGCCTCTTCAACCTTAACCTTAAGGTCAATGAGATCTTGTAGAAACTTTGCTTTTGCTTTCTCATATTATTGAGCTTGAATCCTTAATATTGAGTTCTTCCCTTTTAGTTCTTCAAGAGTAACAATAAGTTTTTCACATTCTATCTCTTTTACCTTTGATTTTTCAATCACACCTTCTTCAAATTTTCTTACCTTTTCAAACTTATCTCTTAAGTTAGAAAGATCTAGTAAAATATTTATCTTACATACCTCATATTTTTGTATTTGAGCCTTAAATTCTAAATTCTACCTTTTCAATTCAACAAGTTCCTTAAGAGTGGCTTCCTCCTTTTATTTTTTTGAATCTTCCTCTTATTTATTTCTTTGATATTCTATTACTGAAAGTAGAGTTTCTTCTTCATACCTGTTTTGACTATCCCTGTTATCTTTTAGATCTATTTCATATTCACTGCAACTAAACCCATGATAATATCTTGCATCATCATTGATTTGACCATAAACAAAACATTCTTCACCATCTTGTGAACAATAAGCTACAAGGTGGCCTGACTTCCTACATCTGGTACAAAAATTTATTAAGTTAGTCTCATATCTACTGTTTGACTCATTTTTGATTTCCACTATTCCTCTTAGAACAACATAATAAACTTCATATTCATTTTATTTCATGACCATGTGTGTTCTTTTATTTTTAGATCTCATGGTTCTGCTTTTGCCTTTCCTTGCCATGTGTTTTATTATAAGATATTACTTCAAGCTGTTAAAATATTTTCGAAGGAACCTTTTATGATACCAATTGAAGAACACAAGCTTATACTAAGAAGAGGGGTGAACAATATAATACCACTTTTTAATTTTCTTATCCCAATTAATATTATGAAATATATCAATGGCAATATCAATAGCATAAACTAAATCAATGCACAAAACATCACACACACATGATACACCAATTTAAAGTGGTTCACCCAATATGGGCTACTCCACGGAGAAGATATTTCACTAAAATTTTCTCAATCAATCTCTTGGGAATACTTTTCCTATTACAATGTTTATGGACCTATTTCCAAAGTAGACATCAATTCCCTAATCAAATTTATGGATATCTATCCACATGAGGTACCAATTTCCTAATCTAGTTTATGGATCTCCATCCATAAGAGACATAAATATCCTAATTCTGCTCTAGCTGGTGATCCTCTAGAAGACCTCTGCCTCCACTACCCTTAGAAAATGGAACTCTATCTACAGGAGACACCTGTCCTCCCTGATTTGGTTGGAAACCCTTTATCCTCAACTCTATCACCTCCAAAGCTGGTCTTTTTATTTACAATAAACATAGTCCTTTAGTATAGCACAAATATTCTCAATATCTATATCTGATCTAAAATAATATAGTCCTTTAGTCTAGCACAAATCTCTTCAATATCTATCTATGTTTTAGCACAAACCTAGCCTATAATCTGCACCAAACTCTATCCTCAAATATACACTAAATATAGTCCTTCAGTCTAGTACAAATCTATCCTTAATCTCTATCCTCTGATCTACACTAAACATAATCCTTTAGTCTAGCACAAATTTGTCCTCAAGCCTTAACACAAAGCTTGAATCAATCTCAAATAAACTCTTCTAGATCTATCCCAAACCTTAACCCAAGGTTTGAACAAATCAATCAATAAACTCTTCTCACAAGTCTACTCAAAGAATTATCTCAAATATACCTTTTAAGCTTCCACAAAAGCTCACACTAATCTACCCACAAGTCCTCTCTAGAACTTGTCCAAATCTGCTCAACAAGTTCTCACTAGAAATTGTCCAAATCTACTCAATAAGTCCTTACTAGAAATTATTCAATTATGCTCTCAATCTATATTGTAAGCTTCCACAAAAGCTCACACAAATCTGTTCACAAGTCTTCTCAAAGACATACCTTAAATCTTCTCAACAAGTCCTCATTAGAACTTATTCAATCTCACATAAACATAAAGAGAATTGTTAGAGACTCAATATGCTTCTCACTCATCACAATGCTTAATTAATTTCAATCACATTTTAGAAACATATAGAGAATTGTTAGAAACTCAATATGCTTCACATTCACCTCAATGCTCAATCACTTTCAATAACTCTTTTGAAACATACAAAGAATTATTAGGGACTCAATATGCTTCACATTCACAAAATCTAAATCACTTCCAATCTCTCTTTTATCATAGAAACATATAGAGAATTGTTAGAGACAATATGTTTCACACTCATCAATACTTAACCTCTTTCTCAAATCAATTCATAATATAGAATAATTTGTTTCATAGAACTTGAGCTATCAGTTCACATATCAACTTGACTAGGTTCAACCAACTCTATTCAACCAATAACTCAATGAAATAATCCTTTCTCACAAACCCTAGTCCAAGCATATGAAAACTCACTCAAAATATTTCCAAAAATGCTTATCAACCAATCTCACATAACAATGATACTCATGTTCTTTTCAAACCCTAGTTCAAGTTCTTCACTCAATCAATGTCTTCAATAACAATGCTTATCAAACAAGGTTTTATCAATAACTCTTCATTCCAGAAAACCTTGAAGCATTAATTCAAAACACACTCAACAATGCTTATAAAACAATCTTCACATATAGATCAACAACTCAATAAGAAAACCTAATGAAGTCCTTTTCACTCCATAGTCATTTTACAGAAAACCAATCAATCAACTCAACCAAGGAAGAATATGCCCATACATTTTTCTTTTACGGAGAATAATCTTCAACACCTATCTCAAATATCACCACTTTATTTTCCAAGTACAAAGATCAGATGATAAGAATTATCACCCTAACACTTTTCATAATTTACCTTAATCACAAAGATAAATTAAAATCCAAATACACCTTATTGCTCCATATCAACAATAGATTACAACATCATAAATTTCATCAAAAATCCCCTTTAAAATATAACACAACTTCTACTTATAACTCCTTTCTCAATATTGCATTTAAATTAAATAATTTATTTTATTACTAAATGTAATAAATCAAATTCTCTTTCATAAGGTACAAACAATGTTACCCTAGCAACATTCACTATTTACCATTTAGGTAATTAAAATAATTTATTTACACCTTATCCCTCCACACAACTTTGGCAAAAGTAATAATTTAAAAATAAAATTATAAAAACATTTTTTTGCCCTCTCTGCAAATTGTAGGATTCGAACTTGCACCACTATCGTTGTAGTGCCTTGGCCACGACTTCCACATCATGTGAGTCAAGCTCTCACCTTGCTCCACTAAGGCACAATATATGTCTTATACCTTCACTACCCTTTAGAGCATTTTGGCTCCTTTCTCCACCACGTATTCTTGCTCCATGTAGTGCTTCAAAGGTGCTTCTCCAAACGAAATTCACACCAGTCTTGCATCGAATATTATGGAGGATGTTTCGAATGAATTTACCAAAGCTTTGGCTAAGGTATAAATACAGTGTGCCATCATTCCATGCACGTCAGCGAAGGTGAGTTTATGGAGGTCGGCGCTAAGGTATTTACATTTAAATATTTTAATTTATAAATAATTTTAATTTTTTAGAATTTAAATTTTATAAATTAATATTTAAATCTCTTAGCTTTATAAAAAGCCTTCTTAGGTTTTAATCAAAACCTTTTATTTTTGCCCATTATGGTTTTTAATAAAACCTTTTATTTGCCCACTATGGTTTTAATAAAAACCTTTATTTTGTCCACCATGGTTTTAATAAAAAACCTTTTATTTTGACCACCATGGTTTTAATAAAAACCTTTGTTTTGCTTCACATAATATTAAAAAGAATATTATGAAGCCCTTTTTCATCAACCTCTGACATTGCTTATTTTGACCTTTTAACATCACCGGTGGTTCACTTCTTGGCATCAATGACAACTTCATGCCTTGACATCAATGATAACTCCATGGACTCAAAATGTCCAATAGTAACTAAGCACTAAGGCATTACACCAGAATAATATTACATAGATGGACTTATGTAGGGTTAGGGAAAAAGCATCTCCCTTTAAGTGTGATGGGCCTTAAAGGATAATCTCTATACCATGGCCAAGTTGTCCTATACTGGTGAGGGTATAGGAAAAGTGAGGGGGCCTATTATGGCATCCTTTCTAAATGGTGAGGTTTAGAAAGGTGAACCTCAATAGTAGAGGAAGCTGACCACTCTTTTCCACTTGAGTGGCATCTACAATAACATTCAACTCAAAATGTGGTTATGCCTTACAATGCTTGAAAAAAATATTGGGACTTCTTTGTGAGTTATTCCTTGTGAAAATAAAAATAAAAACCTCTCTCCCTTGGGTTGATTTGATGGGTTGTTACACTAATTAGGAGCGAAAAAATGTAAAAAATTATATTTTGCTACCAAGATGAACATGTCTTTCCTTGAAATAAAAGTATTCTAACTATAGATACAATATAAATTGGGGAAAATAAGGATATTAGGTGAGAAATAATAAATTATTTTTATGATATTCCATTAGAATTTTAATTTAACAAGGAACATGAATTTGAGCATTTGTAGAATATTCCATCAGATATAACATAAATATAGAATTATATATTGATTATGAACATAAATTATTTAACAAACTACATGAAATAATTTTCTCTTTGTAACCAAAATCCATGTAGTTGTTGTGGTTTCCATGCATCTGGAAGGTTTTGAAGAGAGATACATTATTTATGACAAAAGAGTTTATAAAAAATCTTGTATAGTAAGTGTGATTAATTGAAATTTTATTTTGTAGGTTACTATAGATGGTAAGATAGAATATTTGATCATTGATTACTAATCTATTATAATATGGTATATAAGATAATCTAAAAAAATAATAAAAAGAAGAAAATATTAAAATGCATACTATATAATGTTAACATATATGAATAAGGTGATTTTGTTTTAGCAATACACTAAATATTTTATGGTATATTCCTTTTCCATTAGGTTGCACATAATTTTAGTCCATGAGAAAAATCATGTGTTCATATAAAACTAAAAATATCATAGCAATGGTTTTTTTTTTTCATTTTTTTGGGGGAGGGGAGGGAGAATTTTATTCATAATGATGTTCTTTAGAGATTTATTTTTTGATCAAATCATTATATTAATGGATTATTTATTATGACAACACTCCAAATTACTATATTATATTTAATGGAAACCTCTATTGATATTGTCATTATGTAGAGCTTACTAGGCTACTTGCAACATCTCGTTCTATGATGGTTATTATTGCTTAGGAATTGAGTAGAGATTTACAATGGTAAAGGGTAAAGTAAAATTAAATTTATTCAAACTTATACAAATGGAAATGCATTTAAAACTCTTGACAAAATATATTCATGAAGCATTTATTTTGAATCATCCAATAGTGAAAAGGAGCATGTAGCTAAAATTAAGTGGATCCTCTAAAGAGAGAAAAGTTGGATAGTTGATAAGTATAAAAAGGTCTAAGATAATTTTTATTTATAAAACCCTTGATTTTAATATATGATTAGATATATTTTTTGAAATAGAGAAGTAAAATTATCATCAAAATTTGTTGTGTTTGTCATTTGAAAAGAAAGAAGGAATTTTGTCAATAGGTGAAATTATTTTTGTTAATTAGGAACATAAATTGTTAATCATAGTTATCCATGTCTAGCACATTAAGGCTATAGTACAATCTATCTTAATATATATGATATCACTTATAGGTGTAATGTTTTGCATTGACAATGTTGAAAGAGGTTTTTATTAGAAATAATGTGAGAATAACCTCATGTTTCCTCTTTATAAATTAGATAGGATTCATAGAAGAAATAATCTTTAAGATGGTCTAGTTCGATAAACTATCAATTTATTTTAGAGGTGGGGTTAAATTTCTATTGGCAACTATTCAAAGATAAGTGAATGAAGTAATAATAAATACTACTTCAAAATTTATGGGATTGCCTCATGGAATTGTTTTATTTAGTAGATGATATCCTCCTAGCATATACATAACATTGAACTTTGTATTAGATAGGTTATAATTAAGTAAACATTGTTTTAGGTAGTCTAATATTAGAAGTATTCTAAAATGTTCTGATGCAGGAGCCTATCTTTAGAGGATTTTTTTAAAAATAAGTTTTAAAGTATTTTTTTATTACTCAAAATGAAATTATTTGACGCAAAATATAATTTTCCGAAAATGGTAATTACTAAAAAGGCAAATTTTTATGAAAAAATAATTTGCCAAAAATAGTAATTTTTTTATTTCTAGGGTTTTAAGCTTTAGGGTTTTCTTTTAAGGTTTATTTTAGGGCTTTAAGTTTTAGGGTTTTATTTTAGGGTTTCTTTGGGGATATATATTCCCTTGGTATTACATTGTAAAAGGGGAAGTGAATCCAGGAATAAGAAAATAAATTATTTATTGGTTTATTTCTATGTACTATAGTTTTTATGTGAATGGAGGGTTTTACTGATTATTTTCATTTATTAAAATTTTTATGTAAATGGACGGTTTTATATATTATTTTCATTTACCGCAGTTTTTATGTAAATGGACGGTTTTACATATTATTGTCATTTACCATAGTTTTTATGTAATGGGAGGTATTTTGTTTTGACCTCTTGCAATTGGATTTACATAATTTTGTATCAGAGCAAGTTGGATCTTGTTGGGAGGAGAAAAGAGAAGAGAAAATAAAATAAAATGAGAGGAGAGCAAAGAGGCTCAAAAAAAAATTGGCACTCTATGCAGTGCTTGTAGAAGGTTTGTAAAACCTTGGAGACAAAAATTGGCACTCTGTGTAAGTGCTTGCAGGAGGTTTTTTTATGTAAAATCTCCAAAGAAAGATATTGGCACTTTGTGTAGTACTTGCAGAAGGTTTGTAAAACCTTAGAGAAAGAAATTGACACTTTGTGTAAGTGCTTGCAGGAGTTTTTTTATATAAAACCTCAGAAGGAGGAATTGACACTTTGTGTAGTGCTTGTAGAAGGTTTGTAAAACCTTAAAGAAATAAATTGGCACTCTGTGTAGTGCTTGCAAGAGGTTTTTTTTTCATTAAAAACCTTAGAGGGAAGAATTGGCACTTTGTGTAGTGCTTGCAGGAGGTTTGCTATTTTAAAACCTCGAAGAAATAAATTGGCACTATGTGTAGTGCTTGCAGGAGGTTTGAGATATAAAACCTTAGAAGGATATTGGTACTTTGAGGAGTACTTGCAGATGCATGACACTCTATGGAGAGAGATTATGAGTTTGATCAAAGGAACTCGTAGGAATAGAGTTCTTTTCAACCAAATGAGAATGATGCAAGAGCCTATCTTTAGAGGGTTTTTTTAAAAAGAAGTTTTAAAGTAATTTTTTATTACTCAAAATGAAATTATTTGACACAAAATATAATTTTCCGAAAATGGTAATTACTAAAAAGGTAAATTTTTATGAAAAAATAATTTGTCGAAAATAGTATTTTTTTTTAATTTCTAGGGTTTTAAGCTTTAAGGTTTTCTTTTAGGGTTTATTTTAGGGCTTCAAGTTTTAGGGTTTCTTTGGGGATATATATTCCCTTGGTATTGCATTGTAAAAGAGGAAGTGAATCCAAGAATGATAAAATAAAGTATTTACTAGTTTATTTCCATGTACTGTAGTTTTTATGTGAATGGAGGGTTTTACTGATTATTTTCATTTATTGCAATTTTTATGTAAATGGAGGGTTTTACATATTATTTTAATTTACTGCAGTTTTTATGTAATGAGAGGTATTTTGTTTTGACCTCTTGCAGCTGGATTTACATCATGTTTTTTTTAATGCTTGATTGGAGGATATTTTTCTCTTACTTTTATCCAAAATAATAATATTTTAGATTATTATTGGTTGTATTATTTGACTTGTAATATTTTATTGGCTTGTAGTCTACTATTGGGTTGCATTATTTGGCTTGTAATGTTTATTACATTATAGTAAGCAACAACTATAGATTTTAGATTTCAATCAATAATCTAGGATTGATTGAAAGGTCTAAAACAATTGATAGAAGATGTTAGAATCTCATTTGTTTATTTTTCACAAATATTTGCATTCATATTTGAAATATATAAATAAATGATGGATAATTATTGAAATTAAGAAATAAAAATTTGAAGCAATCACAATTTCCTAACATATTATTTCTACTGGAAGAATATTTGGGATCTCAAGATCATTCTCAAATCCTTCACATTGTTATGGTTGAGTGTATGCAAGGAAGGGGTGTTATAAAATATTCTAAATGATATATATTTTTTGTGAGGAGATACACTCATCATATCATGATTTTTCTCGTTATTAATTTTCATTCACTATCAGAGGTTATTTTTTAAGTAAAGTTATCTTATTGGTTTAATACATTAACATTCAAAGAATTAAGCTATTGGGTTCAATGTCTCAAGGAAAAATAATTAAGCATTTTATAGATAAGTGGTTTTAATACTAGGCTTTTAAAATATTTGTGTTGCAAATAAATTTAGAATGTTCATAAGTTACAAAATGATCTCCAAAATTAGATTCACATTCTTAATTATTTTCAAGAGTTGATATAAAAAAATGAAATATTAGGGTATTAGAAGATCTAAGAAGGTTTCTTTCCTTGTTTATCTTTAGAATTGGATTTACTATTAGATTTAGAGTCTTTCAAATCATCATGAGAAGTTTCTTCCTTTGTTTTAATAATAATGGATGCTTTGGGATCCCTATGTACTATTTCTAATTGAAGTTCTAATTCATTCTAAACAATAGTATTTATAAATAAACGATAGTTATCCTATTGACTATTGACCATATAGTGATTAGTGATTATATTACTTTACTATTGTGCTCAATGTTGGTTTTGGATGTTGTAGGTTGGAAGAATTAAGAATAGGTAATAAAGCTTGTTGTGGTTGTGATGGTTAATGATATTGCCAATTGTGTGGAGAATAACATGATTGTTGTACGTTCTTCCATGTTTGATTGGGATATTATTATTGAGGATAAGGTTTCTATTGATTCATCTAGGGATTTTGATTTTGAAAGGGTGGGCATTGCTATCCTAGTGGAGACCACACATTTAAAAGTTAAAAATGAATATAAGAATGATTGAACTACAAGATTCATCCTTCAATGTTTTGCCAAGGTTGTCATGGCTTCCTTTGGTTAGCGTAGTAGACATCTTCCACTCCTTGGGTTTCATTGTGTCAAATTACTTTGAATTTAGACAACATAAGACAATTTCTTATCTTGTGATCTTGCTAGTAAACACTGCAAATTTTGAATTTTAAGGGGCATTGATGTTTTACATGTTTTTCTGTAGACCATGAATAGAAGATTTTCCAAACATTTCTCCACCTCCTCTACTTCTTTATAGATTTAAATGTATTTAGTTAAGTGACCAAAGGAAAGAGGGTATTTATTCCACAAAGATCTTAGAAAATTTAACCATACAAAATTATCCATAATGAACTTTTGTGAATAAAAAATAAAACGTTGAATGCTGACTTGACATAAATTAAAAAAAAAAAAACTAAACGAAGAAGGTTAGCAAAGCTGTGATTATGTACAATGTATGTGAATAATTAAGTGTCCAAAGAATCAAATACTTCTTACATTAATTAAAATTTTTATTGAAAACAAAATGGATACAAATTCAATTGAGTTGCATTACATGTAGAAAATCATATGTTTTGTTGCCAGTATAACTACCTCAAATCAAATCTACGCAGTATTTATTGAAAAAATCTCCTCACGCTTCAAATTATGGAATCTTTCCTTCTATAGCATTGCTCTACAAATGGCGAAAGAAGAGGCATACAGAGAAGACAGAGAAAGTATTACTGTGGACAGTTTTAATGTTTAAACAGATCTGAGGCCTGCATACCTTCCAACCCATTTGTCACGGAAAAATATGACTTGAAGATAAAACATAAAGTGTGTGCAGTGAACAAGTTATGGAAGAAAGAATCGGTTCAAAATATCCGCTTTTTGGTGAATGCATACCTTCCACCCCATTATTTCCGCGTTTTGGTGAATGCATTACACTACATTTATAAATATTTCACTGACATTATGGAAGAAATAATGATTTTACTGACATTTTGTCCGCGTTTTCTGACGTGATGAACCCATTGTACTGCATACCTTCAAACCCATTATTTCCAATTTTGAACCCTGTATTTCCTTATAAATATGCGTGCACTGACCTTGTCTATTTGTATTAATTTGTATTTATTATTTACAAATTTAAATTATATTTATATATATAAAATTTAAATTTATAAATAAACCAATAATTCTATTACAAAATAAGCAATGTAATTTACATGTAATTGAGTTTAACGTGTTCTTTTATAATAAATAACAAACAAATACCATTAAAATTTAAATAAATTAAAGAGTCATTTAAATTTTGTAATTAATTTATTTAATATTATAATATATTATAAATAATTAATTTTTATATTTAATTATAAAAAATAATATTTATTTATATTTTAGTTTTTAAAACAAATATAATTTAAATAATATGAAACAAAAATAAATGAATTTAACTAGCTTCTTATTCCTTCGATGAAGGAATTATACAATATAATGTTAAAATGCAATTAAGTAATAAAACAGCCATATTAGTTAACAATGCCTAAAAATATATTTTATATTTAGATAAATAAGTGTATATTTATATTAAAAAGAAATAATTTACATAAGATAAATGTTTTTAATAATATAAAAATCAAGATGAGCGTTTGCTAGTGACGTTCGTTTGACGTCTTTGGTGGTTTTTGAGAATGCTTTTTTTTGGTAAGTATATGGTACGATGGTGAAGGTGGTTGTGAGTTTTCACCCATTGAGTTTGATGAGGGGCCACCTTTGGGGTCTAGACCTCTTGGCAGTTTGGGTTTACCCTCTTCTTGGGTCCTAGGAAAATTAAGCAATATGGAGGGAGTTAAGTTTGGGCCCAAGATTTCATTTATGGAAGTTGTTGCTGGTTGTGGAGCCTGAGTCAATTTGGAGCCCTGCTCTATGGAGGCTGAGTCCTTCCTAATTTGTATTCCTGTTTTGGTCATGAATTCTCTTCTGGAGAAGGGATCTTTTGACTTGGTGGGAAATTTCTCGGGATGTAGACCAGACCTTGAGATCCTCAAGCATTGGGCGTTGTTGCAGTGGAAGCCTAGTCGTTCCCCTGCCTTGGCTTCCCTTCCTCGTAATTTCTTCTTGATTCGACTCTCCTCTAAAGTTGATTTCCAAACAATTCTCGATGGGGTCTTTGGTTCTTTGGCAAGTGTGGCTTGTTCTTGCATTTTTTGGGTTATGATTTTAACCCCACCTCACAAAAGGTCAATCTTGTTCTTGTTTGGGTGCAGCTCCCAAAATTTCTAATCTTCCTCTAGCATGAGAATGTGTTCAAAGTGGTGGCTTTAGTAAAATTCATCTCCTTTGACTCTCTCTCTATCAACAGATATACACCAATTTGTTTGTATGTGTGTAATGGTGGATTTGGAGAAGGAGCTCCCTAAGTCAATTGAATTGGTTTCCCACTTAGGTTGTTGGGTTCAACCAGTGGTCTATGAGAATAAACCTATCCCGTATGGGAATATTCAAAAATATTTTCCTCTATCTCTACCTCAAAAGCCCTCTGTAATTGATTCTATATATCTAGATTCTCAAGGAGCTACTTCGGTCCTGGGATCCACTATTAAGAAGAAAAATGTTTGGAAGAAGAAGGCTTTAAGACCTTCTAAAGAGAAATCAATGATATCTTCGAGCGGGTCAAAGCCCATTGGAAGGGACCAAGTTGATCCGATAAGACCTACTATGATATATCCCTTACCAAAATCTTATGCTCCAAATCCTCACCTGGAGGTGGTTCTTTAGATCAAGAAGGTAGTGTCACATTTACCTTTGGTTAACTTGTTTGGCTATCTTGAAACGGAGGCCACAAAGGCTCTAGACATGATGATGGAGAATGTGGTTTCTACTCCCAAGGTAGTTTATGATTCCCTGAAGGATTCATTATCAATACCTTCAAGTGGTCTGGGCAGCCCAATGGTCTCTCCTAAAATAATTTTTGAAAAAGGCTCCTCGGGCCCAAATACAAGAAGTCAACGTAAGAAGGGTTTGGACCTTGGCCTATCCAAACATCTGGGTAGACCCCCTAGCAAAGCCGATAGAAAGAAATAAATGGATAAGGCTTTGGCCAAAGGTGGGCAAGCAAGGCTTGTTTTTGAAGAGGAGAATATAGATAAGCATATAAATCTTGATAGCTTTAAACCTTCACTCTTTGGAGGGTCGAGCAAGAGACTCTCATTTTGATCTCAATGAAGTTGTGCTCATAGAATGTGAGAGGACTAAATAGGTCCTCCAAATGAGTTTGTTGGATTCACTTAGAAAAGAAAAATTTCCTAATTTTTTGTGCATCTAAGAGTCCAAACTTGATGCTTCTTCATGGGATTTGGTTCATAATGTAGTTTGGAAACACTCTAGATTTATAGCGAGTGAGGCTTTTGGTTTTTCCAGTGGCCTTTTATTTTTTTGGGATCCTTCTAAGTTTGATGACCACGTGGTTTCATCCTCTTCTAGGGTAATAAATATTATTTTTTGGTGTAAGACAACCCATAGAAGGTGGGTCATCTCTAATATCTATGAATTGAGTTCCCCTACTGATAGAAGGAGATTTTGTTATATTTTGCTCGATATGAGAGTCTTCTTTTAGGATGAGGTATGGGTGGTTTTGGTGGATTTCAACACCCTTCTTTTTCCTTCAAAAATATGAGGTGGCAACAAAGTGGACGCTAGAAGCCTAAATGATTTCACAAATTTTTTTAATGTCGTAGGTTTAAGAGATTTATACTTAAAGTGCTCGAAGTTTACATGGAGTAATAGGAGGGTGGGGGCCAATTTGATTCTCAGTAAATTAGATAGAGATTTTGTCTAACTCCTGTCTCCATCTCTTTGGTGTGACCATTTTATCCACTCTTCCCTAAATTGGTTTAGACCATAACCCTTTATGGTTGGAGGTCCCTAACGGTCACCCTTTTTTCCCTCGCCCATTTTCTTTTTTAAATGATGTGGCGCTCGTATCCTGGTTTTGATAGCTCTTTGTGGGACTTGTGGTCGGAGGAGGTTAACGATGTGGGTATGGAAAGACTATCCAATAAGATTAAAATGCTAAGGTCCAATCTTAAGATTTGGAATAAGTTTTCATTTGGTAACATTTTTAGAGAGAAAGAAAGGATTTGTGGGTAGTTTTCGAATATTGAATCCAAATTGGAAATGTAGGGAGGTTTTAAGGAGATTCTCTTGGAGGAGCAATATTTGCTTGCAAGGCTTCATAATATTCAAGCCAGAGAAGAGATCCACTAGAAGTAGAAATCTCAAGAAATCTATCTTAAGGAAGGGGACCGTAATTCTTGGATTTTTCACACCTCCACCCTTCGTCGAAGGAGACATAATTGCATAACAAAAATTAATATTAGTGATGATAGCTCAACTTAAAATATCTTCTGAATAATGGAGGAGGCTATGGAGTTCTCCTCCGTTTTATGCTTGACCCCGATAAGGGCAATTGATGATGAGAATTTCATGCTAGAGGTAATCCCTTGCTTGGTAATGAAGGGGATGAATGAGGGGTTGGTTACTCATTGTTTAGATGAAGAAATTTTTAATGAATTAAAATTTATGAGCCCTATTAAGGTGCCTAGTATTGATGGTTTCCCTTAGGGGTTCTTTCATAAGTATTGATATATCTGTGACTCAGACATTTGTACGACGGTTCAAGACTCTCAAGCTTTGATGGTCATCCCTAAATTAGTGAATTCGATGCTATTTTCCCTGGTGCCAAAGAAATACAATGTGTTCTCTTTCAATGACTTTTAGCCTATAATTTTATGCAATACAATCTATAAGATTCTTTCTAAAGCCTTAGCCAACAGGTTGAAAGTTATCCTACATCTTCTCATGGATAGTATCCAATGTGCCTTTGTCCCTAGCAGATAAATTCTATACGGGGTGATTGTGGTACATGAATTCCTCCACTCAGTTAAAAAGAGTTTACGAGCATCATTATTCCTCAAGTTGGATGTAAGAAAGGCTTATGATAGGATCTCATGGCAATTTTTATTCTGCATCCTAAGGAAATTTTGTTTTAGTAAAAGATCGATGGGCCTCGTAGAGGCTTGTATTTCTTTTACCTGCTTCTCTATCCTGGTTAATGGCTCTCAAGCAATGTTATTTTAGTCATGTCATGATCTATACCAATATGACCCTCTATATCCATTTATTTTCATTCTTATGGTGGAGGTGCTTGGTCATTCGATTTCTTGTCGAAGCTTTGATTTTGGTCTAAGGTCGACACTCCCCTACCCATCAATCTCTCACCAGTAGTTTTTTGATGACACCCTCCTCTCTTGTGAGGTGTTGGTGTTCCATGCAAGGGATGTGAATTATATTTTGGTAAGCTACAAGAAGGCTATTGGGTAGCAGATAAATTTTGAAAAAAGCTTCATTTATTTTGTTAATACTCTGAAGACCCGATAAAGGAGAATAGGTAACATTTTAAATTTTTATATTTCTTCTCTCCTGGCCACTTACTTGGGGCTCATCCTTTCTGTTGGCCGCATTATGGATGAGTTTTGGACCTTGGTTTTTGAAAGAGTCCAACGCAAATTAGCATCTTGAAAATGGGCATTACGTAGTCAAGCAGGGAAGGTGATGCTTGTTCAAAGCACCTTGTAGAGCATCCCCATATATTTTTTATCTCTCTTTTATTTACCCTCTAAGGTGGTCATAAAACTGGATAGCATTTGTAAATCCTTCCTATGGGCGGGCCCTGATTTGAAAGGAAAATTCCACTTTATCTCATGGGAGTAGGTTTGTAAGAGGAAGAGGAAATGGGGTCTCAATCTCAAAAATACGGTCGTGATGAACAAAAATCTTGTGGAAAAACTTGGGTGAAATTTATTGTAAATTCTAACATTCTTTGGCGTAATATCCTTAAGGCTAAATATAACTTTAATTATTTTTTAGCAGATTTCCTTCCCCGTGGAGGGTCAACCTTCTGGAACAACCTCATCAAATCTCATTGATTCCTCAAGTCTTGTTGCAGTTGGATTATTGGAAGTAGTGACACGATTAATTTTTGGGATGACATTTGGGCCAGGCAAAGTCCCTTAGGGAATAATCTATGGTTTGCCTCCCTTGTTGCTCATTCTAGAACCCACACACTTGAAAAGTTGGCAAAATTTATTACTGTCCAAGATGGACGTAGATTTTGGTCTCATTCCTTTTCAAAGCTGGTTGTTGATGTAGATGTAAGATTATGGTACACTTT
The DNA here is from genome assembly GCA_028583015.1 of Wollemia nobilis. Classification (NCBI taxonomy): domain Eukaryota; kingdom Viridiplantae; phylum Streptophyta; class Pinopsida; order Araucariales; family Araucariaceae; genus Wollemia; species Wollemia nobilis. The sequence goes on along the minus strand of JAQPPZ010016710.1, from coordinate 4,618,610 downwards.
ATTGGTGGAGTTAAGGCTTATTGTGGTACGTAATATTTTAACAGATGATATATTGGTGTGGATGGGGGACCCGGATGGGTCCTATTTGGTTAAATCTACCTACATTGCTCTTAGCTTAGTGGAGGAAGACTTTTTTCCTGCAAATCAAATTTGGTTAAAAAATATAATGCCAAAGATTAATATTTTCTATTGGTTGGTTGTGCAAAACAAAATCCTCTCGATCAAGAATATTCTCAAGAGGGGGATGTTCCTGGTCAACAGGTGTTATTTATGCAAGAATTATTGGGAATCGATGGCTCATATTTTGCTTAGTTGTCATAGTGCACAAAATATTATGGCTTCCATTCTCTCTTGGTTGGATGTTGCATGGGTGTTTCCTAATTCCTTAATGGACTATGTCATCCAATGGAAGTCACCCTTTCTTTCTTCTCGGCTTAAATGTTTTTGGAAATTTCTCCTCCCACACTCCTTCTAGGGAGTGTGGAAGGAAAGGAACTCAAGGGCATTCAAAGAAGTGGAAAACAATATCACCCAAATCAGCCTCAAGATTCTGTGGAAGGTGTTGAAAAATGTGTCTTCGGCTCTCAACAATTTGAATCCTTCAAAATTAATTTCAGTGCTCTCCCTAAGTGATTGGTTGTTATAAGAATGGCTTGGTTTTGTGTTGTTAGCCCACCCCACTCCTGCTTCTGATTCAAGGATGGAGGTTTATTGATCTTCGCAACCTATTAGGTGGTTCAAAATTAACTTTGATGACACCTCTAAAGGTAACCTTGGCTTAGCTGGCATGGGCTATGCAATAAGAGACAAAAATGGTGATCTTACTCTGGCTTTCACAGATTGCCTTGGAGTCCAATATTCCATAGTGGCCGTGGCTGAAGCTAGAGTGACCTTCATTGAATTGGAGTAGCTAAAGAACATTAGAATCAAAAACACAATTATTGAAGGGTATTCCTTATCCATCATAAACATGCTTCATGCAGTTTGTGGTGTGGGATGGAAAATAGCTAATTTAATTGATGAAGCAACTTGGTTTGCTCATTCCTTTTATAGTTTGAAGTTCTCCCATATTTTTAGAGAAGGTAATTCAGTGGTTGATCTCTTAGAAAACATGGAAGTTAATTCTCAAGGCTTATCTATTTGATAGTGGGATTTTACCAATGATATTGTACTTTGCATCAGGGAGGAAGCTCCTTAACTCTTATCAAATTTGAGTTCCTTTCAGATATCTAGATGATTAGGTTGGTGTCTACAAGTTTAAGTACTTTATGGTGTATACTAGCCTTTATTATGCTACCCCCTTAGTACATTATTGCCTTCCCCGATTGTCCTTTTTAGCCATCTCATGACGTCACCCCTTATTATACCCAGGCTTGTTGAACATTGCAGCCTGTTGTTACTTTCAAATTTCAAATGATGCATTTATTTGGGTTGGTAGTTTCTGGCCCCCTACGTTGTCCTATTATTATTTAGGGCTATGTTGTTTGGGTTTTGTTCCCTGGATTGCTTTTGTGGGGATGGTGTGAACTCCATTGGTTCCCCCTTCCCCAAGGGGTGCTTGCCTCAATTTGTAATACTTTGTTTTCCTTTTGTGTGGGACTCCCTTATGGAGGTTGTCTTGTGATTTAATTGGCATCCATGCTTACTTGTTGTATAAGGTTGTGGGGCTAACCCTCTTTTAATATTAACAAAAATAATAATATAAAAACAACATGGTAGTAATTATTATGGAGGGAATATTGATTATACTTTACTTTACTTAACTATGAAGGGAATAATGATAATGGTAGGATGGGAGAGTGGTTAGGATTTTGGTATTTTTTGGGGGGAGATGTATCTGGTAGAGACTGATTGGTCAAGTATTTGTGAGATTCCATGCTTAAGTTAAGTTCCTACTAGATTTTATAGTAACATCATCCAATCAAAAATAAATAAATATAAAATAAATATAAAGTTTTAAATTATTATATATTTTATTAATGAAAATAATTTATATAAAAATAAATGTTGTGGATAGTAATGAAAGCATCAGGTTAGTAAAAATGTCATGACAATATCTTGCAAAGGATTTGTTTTTTTAATCTTGCAAAGGAGTTATATAACATGTAGAATATGGGCACCAAGTACCTCATTGGAAAGTTCCACAATCCTTTAAAAGAGGTCCAAGGTTAGGTACTTCATTGGCAAGTTTTCCTAATCCTCTAAAAGAGATCCAAGGTTCAATCCTAGCGGATACAAAAAAAAGGGTTCACTCGGATGGGGCAATTCCCATAGAACACAACGTCCTAGTATTTAGGGGATACAAAGAATGGTTTTCCTTAACAAAGGCTTGGTCCCAAGGGGAACAATGCAACAATTTAGGCTTTGGCTCTTCTTCGAAAGGTCCAAGGTTCAAACCGTAGTGTGGGCAAGTGTGTGTGGGGGTGACAGTGTGTTAAATTCCCCATTGATAAGCATAGCTCTCAACTTTACAAGAGATCATGGTTGGAAAGAGACTGCTCAACCCTGTGCGTTGGTGGTAAAGGTTTCTCACACTAACAATATATATATATATATATATATATATATATATATATATATATATATAATTTTTAAATTGTAACTACTAATATTTACATATGTAATAGTCATAATATTTCCACTAATGGCCTTCTATATACAACTTATATACACAATTGCCATAAGTTAAATAATGATATATCTTGAATCCCAACAATTAAGAGTTTGACTTTTTTAGGAGGTCTAAGGTTCAAACCATGGTGTGGGTGTATGAGTGTATATTAATATTTGGTTGATAAACAATTCATGGTTGTGAGGAGACAACTCAGCCTATAAATTTATCATAAAAAGTTATCACCCTACCCAAATCCAAAAATAAAATCATAATATTAACACTAATATACTTTTATGTATAACTTATATATACACTACAACTTATACACACAATTATCATAGGTTAAATGGTGATGTGATATATATATATATATATATATATATATATATATATATATATATATATATATATATATATATATAAAATAATTGTAACTATTATTATTTACTAATAGTCATAATATTTCCACTAATATCCTATATACAACTTATATACACAAATTCCATAAGTTAAAGTATATGTCTCAAAGTGCAACGATTTAGAGTTTGACTTTTTAAGAAGTCTAAGGTTCAAACCATGGTGTAAGTGCATAAATGTATATTAATCCTTTGTTAATAAACATTCATTATTGGGAGGAGAGTACTCAGCCCTATACATCTATCATAAAAATTTATCACACTACCCAAATAAAAAAAATCTTAATATTAACACTAATAGACTTTTGTGTATAACTTATATACATAGTAGAACTTATACATACACAATTGCCATAAATTATATATACCATGTAGAATAATTGTAACTATTATTATTTACTTATGTAATAGTCATAATATTTCCACTAATAGCCTTCTATATACAACTTATATACACAAATTCCATAAGTTAAAGTATATGTCTCAAAGTGCAACGATTTAGAGTTTGAATTTTTTTTAGAAGGTCTAAGGTTCAAACCATGGTTTAGGTGTATGAGTGTATATTAATCCTTTGTTTATCTATTACATGCAGTTTATATAGAAATATTAGGACAATTATTTATGTGTTTCATATATTATATGTATTAAATTGATTTTGTGTATTATTTTTTATTTTTTATATTATATATATTTTAAATTGATTATTACGTATTATAGATTTTAATTTATTATAAAAATTAGATAATTGACTAAAGAATAAGCTCACATACATACTATTTTAAAAGTTTAAATTTAAAATAACTTTTTTTTTAATATAAATTATTATAAATATTAATAATTTATTTTAAATTTAATTTTTTTAACATTCAAATTACTATGATATTGAATTCTTATTAAAATCTATACTCAAATAATTATAATTAATTGTAATAAAACACATTCCCCTTACTTCAGTTTCGACGCTCTGAAACTCTTTGAGCGAGAGGCATTTTGTTCTTCCACTTTAGATTTGGCTTTTAGTCATGCTTATTCTCTATTGTGACCTGTATCCGGGGTGTTTTGCTTGCTAGGGGTCTTGTTGGTTGCGTTTTGTGGGTCATCGTCAGTTTCGGGAACTTGGTTGGATGGTGCAACACTTCTTCTAGGTTCAATAGTTTCATGTTTTTCTAGCTTTTAAAGGGAAAGGGTCATCTATAGACCCAAACACACTAGGGTGAATTTGTGAGAACACATATAGTGGTATGGTGTTTTGTTGCAACTATCTGAGGGTGTTCCCTTGGTTACCTTTGACTCCATGGAAATTTTTGGTTGTTGATCCCTTGGCTGGATCTCATTGTGGTTGGCAAGTGTGTAGGGCGGCTACATTTCTTGGGTCGTTGTTGGTTGTGTTGGGTTTCCTAGATTAAGTGCCTTATAGAGATTTATTTCTCCAATTTCAATAGTGGTGGTGTTCTTCTTGGTGCCAGAGGCTAGAGTCCCTTCGGTTCATGCAGAGTGGTGAGGTCATGGGTGGGTGCTCATTGGTGGTCCCTTCTCATGGGTGGGATTTGTTTTTGAGCTCCTATTAGGGGGATTATTGTTGCTAGACCTGATCCTTTTGGTGTACACTCAGATATTTATTCTTGATCTCGAGGGTGACCTTGTGTTTTGAATGCTATTGAGTGGATCCATTGGCTTCCTAGGTTTAGTCTTTGAAGCTATTCATTCGTTGGAAATTTTGAGTTAGTTGTGTTGTCATTGATGTCAAGATTCGATGTCAGGAATCAATGCAGGACTTGGCAAAATAAGGGTTAAAATATTTATATTTTAAGCCCAAGAGATTTGGTCTAAGAGCTCCAGATGATTGGTCAAAAGGACGGTTAAATACCCTGAAGAAAAGGCCTAAAGGAAATAATATTATAATATTTATTATTATAATATTAAAGGCGATCAAAAAAGGTCTAAGGGCGAAAGAGGAAAACACCTAGGCCCAATGGAAATAATATTATAATACTTTATTATAATATTAAAAGTTTAATTATGCCTAAGGTAGTTTATAAATAATTTATAATATTTATATTATAAATTTATTTATAAAAATAATATTTTCATAACCCAAAGTTGGGTTGGGCGCCAAAATGAATTCAAATTTTATATTCTCCGTTGACGTTGGAAAAAGGAAGGCATATGGTATAAATACCATAGCACTTACCCCTAAAAGGTAAGTCTCCAAAATTATTAATGCATGCGATTTAGAGTGAAGGTGAATATTTCATGAGCAAGCAAAGGACAAAGATTATAATTTTTATTTACCCCCAAAATCCATGGAAGACAAAGTGACTAAGGTGGAAAAGTCAAACACCAACCAACGGTTGGGCTAGCGGTGAATCCAAGGTGTGTAGAGCATTGGGAACATAGAGGTGTTGCATTCGAGTCTTGGCGATGACGTAGGACAAAGCCTTTTGGCTTTTGGCGTGGGAGGAGGAGTCAAAGCACTCTAGGCACTTTTACCTCCCATGTGAGTGCTTAGCTCATGTGGTAGGGGAGCCACAACTAAGGCGCAGGCGATGCTTCGACCAGGGATTGAGTCCCATGAAGAGCGCACACTAAGGTATTTGATTTTTGGTTAAATTGTGCATAGACTAAGGTTGTTGTGGCACTTAAAGCGCATGCTTTAATTTTTGCACTTGGGTTAAAGTGTGAAGTGGGAAAGTTATTAGCACGTGGTTATTTGGTTTTTGTTGAGTGCTTAGGGAGTTAAAATGGGTAAGGTAATTAATTTTTACCTTAGAGAAAGTGAGAAATATTTTATTGAAGGTTAAAAATATATTGCATTGTTTTATAAAGTTAATTATTTGAAAAATGCAATATTGAGTAGGGAGACATAAGTAGTGTTTGGATTGCTTCATGCATTAAATTTTTAAAAGGGGTTATTGTGAAATTGAGTGGGTGAAATATTTATTTGATAAAGTTGGAGATTATAAGGTGTAATTGAGAATTAATAATTTTTGTATGGTGAAATATTTGAAGGAAATAATTGAGGATAGATTTTTGATATCTAACCATTGATATTGGCAAAGAGGTTGATTGTGTTGAGATAGGTTTTGAGGTCATTTCTCCATCAAGAAAAAGGTATGGGCATATCTTCCTTGTGAGTGAAATATTGTTGGGTTGAATGTTATGAATGCTAAGTTGGAGTGAAAAGGTTTGTTTGATAAGCATTGTTGAGTAAGCTTTCATGTGCATGATTGGTGAATGTTTGTGAGAACATTTGAGTGAGATATTGAGAACTATCTTGAACTAGGGTTTGTGAAAGATCATGAGTATCATTGTTATGTGAGGTTGTTTGATAAGCATTGTTGGAAATATTTGAGTAAACCTTCATGTGCATGATTAGGGTTTGTGAAAAGAACATGAGTATCATTGTTATGTGAATGAGGAATCATCTTGAGTCAAGGATTGAGATTCATAGTGTGAGTTGTTGGAAGTGGAGTGAAACACTTGTTTAGGGTTTGTAAACAAGTTGTGTTTCATTAAGTGATTGATTGAGTGGATTTGGTTGAGCATAGTTGATTGAGAGTGTTGGAGTGATAGTTCAAGTTCTGTGAAACAAATTGTTATTTATTCTTAATTGATTTGAAGAGAGTTTGGAAGTGATTGAGTGTTGTGTGAGAGTGAAACATATTGAGTCTCTAACCATTCTCCATATGTTTTTATGGTTAAACAAGAGAGTTTGAAAGTGATTAAGTATTGTTGTGAGTGTGAAACATATTGAGTCTCTAACCATTCTCTATATGTTTCTATGAGATTAAAACAAGATTCTATGTGAAACTTGTTTGTGTAATTGAAGAGGTTTTCTGTGAAAGATTGAGTTGAGTTGAATAAGCTTTTGTGAAAGCTAGTGGACAGATTTGAGTAAGTTCTAGAGTGGACTTAAGGACAAAGTTGAGTAAGCTTTTGTGGAAGCTTACAATGCAGATTTGAGGTAAGTCTTAGTGAAGACTTGTTGAGCAGATTGGACAAGTTCTAGTGAGGACTTGTTGAGCAGATTTGAGGTAAGTCTTGGTGAAGACTTGTTGAGTAGTTTGAGCAAGTTCTAGAAAGGACTTGTGGACAGATTTGAGGTAAGTCTTTGAGAAGACTTGAGAGCAGAGTTGATTGATTGATTTGTTCAAACCTTGAGTTAAGGTTTGGGGCAGATCTAGCAGAGTTGATTAGTGATTGGGTCAAGCTTTGTGTTAAGGCTTGAGGATAGAGTTTGGTATAGATTTGAGGATAGGTTTGTGCTAGACCAAAAATAAAGATTGAGCAGATTTGTGCTAGATCGAAGGACTATATTTAGTGCATATTTGAGATAGAGATTGAGCAGATTTGTGCTAGATCGAAGGACTGTGTTTAGTGTATATTTGAGATAGAGTTTGAGCAGATTTGTGCTAGACCAAAGGACAATGTTTAGTGCAGATTTGAGATAAATTTAAGAGTAAGCTTTGGAGGTGACAAAGCAGAGGACAGTAGTCTCTAGTGGATAGAGATCCATTAGCTAGGGTAGTGAGGATAGAGGTCTTTGAGAGGGTCTTTAGTGGAGAGAGATCCACAAGCCAGTGTAGTGGAGGTAGTAGTCTTCTAGAGGATCACCAACCAGAGCAAAGGAGAAGGAGTTCTCCTATGGATAGAGATCCACGAACCAGCTAAGGAGATTGGTGTCTCCTGTGGGTTGGTGCCCACAAACTAGATTAGGGGATTGGTGTCTCCTTTGGATAGAGGTCCATAAACATTGTAATAGGGAAAGGATTCCCAAGAGATTTGTTGAGAAAATTTTAGTGAAATATTTTCTCCATGGAGTAGCCCACATTAGGTGAACCACGTTAAATTGGTGTCTCTATTGTGTGTGGTGATTTATGCATTGCTTTGATTACTATTATTGACATTGCATTGATATATTGGATAATATTATTTGAGTAAAGAAAAGTAAAAAGTGGTCTTATACTATTCACCCCCCTCTCAGTATAAGCTTATGTTCTTCAATTGGTATTAGAGCGGGTTCCTTCGGAAGAGTTTAACAACTTGAAGAAAAAGCTCTCAAGAATACAAATGGATTCTTAGAATGGATCCTCAGGGAATTCAACACCATTATTTGATGGGAATAATTATGTACTTTGGAGTATGAGAATGAAGATTCACCTAATGGCACTTGGGAATGAAATATGGGAAGCAGTTGAGAATGGATACATACCACTAGCTACTCCACCTACAAATAAATATGGTAAGCTCCTACATATGAATAATTCAAAGGCAATGAATGGAATTTTAAAGGGTTTGCGAGAAATAGAGTTTATAAAGGTTATGCATTGCACATCAACAAAGGAAATTTGGGATAAATTGAAAGGTATATATGAGGGAGACAAAAAGGTCAAAAGGGTAAAGTTGCAAAATTACAAGAGAACATTTGAAGACCTAAATATGAAGGAAGAGGAAAACATTGCTGCATATCTACTTCGTGTGGATGAGGTTGTTAACTCCATGCAAGGACTTGGGCTTAAAGTTGAAGAAACAGATGTTTGTGATAAGATTTTAAGGTCACTTCCAAAGAGGTATAGTGAAAATATTTCAGCTATAGAAGAGTCAAAAGATATTGAACTTTTGACAAAGGATGAATTACATGGAATTCTCATAGTTTTTGAGATGAGAATAAAAGAGGAACCTATTCCCTAGAAAGAAGCAACCTTCAAAGTTACTAAGAAAACAAAGAGTAAGAAGTCAGATTCAAGCAATGAGTTATCTAGTGATGAAGAAGCAAATTATGGTAGAAGGAACAAGGACTCAAGAAAGTATAAAGGTACGAAATCAGTTAGATGTTTCAATTGTGGAAAATATGGTCACTATGCATCTGATTGTCCAGAGGCTAGAAATAGCAATGATGAAGAAAAATAGGATCATAAGAATAAGGAAACATGAAAATACAAATACCAAAATAAAAGTAGGGATGAACAAAACAAGCAAGGAAATAAATTATTCCAAAGGCATAAGAAGAGTTTCTATGCAGAAAAGGCAGGTAAGAGTTCAAGTGATAGTGATGAAAGTTCCTCAAATAATGATGAAGATGAAATTCTATTTATGGCAGAAGAAAAAGAAGTGGTTAGAAAAAGGTCACCAATAATTCTCAAGTATTTTAGATGTGGTAACTTTGGTCATCTTGAAGATAGTTGTACAAAGAATGGATTTAGTTTAAGTGATGATGAATATGAAGATACACTTGAAGGACCAGAAGAAAGTCTACTTTTGGCAATAGAAGAAGAAGGAGGTGCTCCTATTGAAGACAAATCAAAAAGGAATGAAGATGATCTCAAAGGCAAAGAAATAGAGGAAGAATCAGAGAAAGGAGAAGTTGATCTTGAGGGTGAGCTTATTTCTGCCCTTGATGCATTAAGGAAGGTAAGAAAGCAAAACTCAAAACTCAAGCTTCAATTTCAAGAATGTGATGAAGAGAAAGGAAAGCTTATAGAGGATCTAACCAACTCAATAGCTAAGACAAGGAGGTTTAAAGAGAAGTTAGAAGCTAAGGTTTTAGAATGTGAAAGGTTAGAGCATGAAGTAGCCTTACTAAGGAAGGAAGTAAAAGAGTCTAAAGATAAGCTACACAGGTTTGGGAGAAGCTCAAAGAACTTGGATAAGATTATCAAGGTACAAAGATCTTCATCAAATAAGACAGGTCTTGGTTTTGAACATGTACAAAGAAAACAAGGAGAGGAGTCAATATCAAGCTCCAAAGAAGAAGAAGATTTAGAAGAAGAGAGTGAAAGATAAAGTGAGACTTCTGAGGAAGATTTGAACAATAAAAAGTTCAACAAGGAAAGAAACAATGCACAAATGAGGAACATATGGAATAGGAAGCAACACAGGGTAAAAGAAACTAAGAGACCAATGGGGTCAAGACAAGGTAGTTTCAATGGATGATGCTTCTCATGTCATAGGTTTGGGCACAAGGCTACACAACACAGGACACATGAAAGACAAGAATATGGGAATTTCATAAACAGACATCTCTTTCAAGGGTATTGCTACTCTTGTAATCAGTTTGGTCACAAGGCAGTAAATTGTAGGGTTCATGATAGGAATGGATATGGCTTCACCAGGAGAAACCCCAAGATATTTGCACCTTTAAGGAATAAAAACATTAAGTATTATAAGTTCAATAATGATGGGCATACAACAAAGTGGTGTAGAGCAGAACTTCTAGAGACAAGTAGGAACAAGAATAGTCAGAGGAATCAAAAGGATCAATTGAGGAAGAAGGTTGACAAAGGTAAATATCAGTGTATGCTGGGAGTAGAGATACTCCCACCCCAAAATTAACCACCTCAAGAAGGAGGTGGGGGAGGGGCTAAGCTAAGAGTCTCATTCTTAACCCAAAGCCCCAAAGGTGGCCCTTTGCCATTGATGTCAAAGGGGGAGAGGTTTGAGTTAGGGGGAGAGCATTCAATTAGGGGGAGCAGTTTCTCAGGGGGAGCAGTTTTGAAAGAGGAAAATGTTTGGTAAAAAAAGGGGTTGCCATCAATGACAAAGGGGGAGATTGTTGGAAATTTTGAGTTAGTTGTGTTGTCATTGATGTTAAGAGTCAGTGTCAGGAATCAGTGCAGGACTTGGCAAAATAAGGGTTAAAATATTTATATTTTAAGCCCAAGAGATTTGGTCTAAGAGCTCTAGATGATTGGTCAAAAGGACGGTTAAATACCTTGAAGAAAAGGCCTAAAGGAAATAATATTATAATAAAGGGGGGAGGAAAAAGTGGGGGGGGGAGAGAGGAACACCCCCCGGCCCAGGGAAATAATATACTTTATTATAATATTAAAATTTTAATTATGCCTAAGGTAGTTTATAAATAATTTATAATATTTATATTATAAATTTATTTATAAAAATAATATTTTCATAACCCAAAGTTGGGTTGGGTGCCAAAATGAATTCAAATTTTATATTCTCCACCGATGTTGGAAAAAGGAAGGCATATGGTATAAATACCATATGACTTACCCCTAAAAGGTAAGTCTCCAAAATTATTAATGCATGCGATTTAGAGTGAAGGTGAATATTTCGTGAGCAAGCAAAGGAAAAAGATTATAATTTTTATTTGCCCCCAAAATCCACGTAAGACAAAGTGACTAAGGCAGAAAAGTCAAACACCAACCAACGGTTGGGCTAGCAATGAATTCGAGGTGTGTAGAGCATTGGGAACACAGAGGTGCTGCGTTCGAGTCTCGGCGGTGATGTAGGACAAAGCCTTTTGGCTTTTGGCATGGGAGGAGGAGTCAAAGTGCTCTAGGCACTTTTGCCTCCCACGTGAGTGCTTAGCTCATGCGACAGGGGAGCCGTGGCTAAGGCATAGGCGGTGCTTCGACTAGGGATCGAGTCCCATGAAGAGCACGCACTAAGGTATTTGATTTTTGGTTAAATTACGCATAGACTAAGGTTGTTGTGGCGCTTAAAGTGCATGCTTTAATTTTTGTGCTTGGGTTAAAGTGTGAAGTGGGAAAGTTATTAGCACGTGGTTATTTGGTTTTTGTTGAGTGCTTAGGGAGTTAAAAGGGGTAAGGTAATTAATTTTTACCTTAGAGAAAGTGAGAAATATTTTATTGAAGGTTAAAAATATATATTGCATTGTTTTATAAATTTAATTATTTGAAAAATGCAATATTGAGTAGGGAGACATAAGTAGTGTTTGGATTGCTTCATGCATTAAATTTTTGAAAGGGGTTATTGTGAAATTGAGTGGGTGAAATATTTATTTGATAAAGTTGGAGATTATAAGGTGTAATTGAGAATTAATAATTTTTGTATGGTGAAATATTTGAAGGAAATAATTGAGGATAGATTTTTGATATCTAACCATTGAGATTGGCAAAGAGGTTGATTGTGTTGAGATAGGTTTTGAGGTCATTTCTCCATCAAGAAAAAGGTATGGGCATATCTTCCTTGTGAGTGAAATATTGTTGGGTTGAATGTTATGAATGCTAAGTTGGAGTGAAAAGGTTTGTTTGATAAGCATTGTTGAGTAAGCTTTCATGTGCATGATTGGTGAATGTTTGTGAGAACATTTGAGTGAGATATTGAGAACTATCTTGAACTAGGGTTTGTGAAAGATCATGAGTATCATTGTTATGTGAGTTTGTTTGATAAGCATTGTTGGAAGTATTTGAGTAAACCTTCATGTGCATGATTAGGGTTTGAGAAAAGAACATGAGTATCATTGTTATGTGAATGAGGAATCATCTTGAGTCAAGGATTGAGATTCATAGTGTGAGTTGTTGGAAGTGGAGTGAAACACTTGTTTAGGGTTTGTAAACAAGTTGTGTTTCATTAAGTGATTGATTGAGTGAAGTTGGTTGAGCATAGTTGATTGAGAGTGTTGGAGTGATAGTTCAAGTTCTGTGAAACAAATTGTTCTTTATTCTTAATTTATTTGGAGAGAGTTTGGAAGTGATTGAGTGTTGTGTGAGAGTGAAACATATTGAGTCTCTAACCATTCTCCATATGTTTCTATGGTTAAACAAGAGAGTTTGAAAGTGATTAAGTATTGTTGTGAGTGTGAAACATATTGAGTCTCTAACTATTCTCTATATGTTTCTGTGAGATTAAAAAAATATTCTGTGTGAAACTTGTTTGTGTAATTGAAGAGGTTTTCTGTGATAGATTGAGTTGAGTTGAATAAGCTTTTGTGAAAACTAGTGAAAAAATTTGAGTAAGTTTTTGTGGAAGCTTACAATGCAGATTTGAGGTAAGTCTTAGTGAAGACTTGTTGAGCATATTGGACAAGTTCTAGTGAGGACTTGTTGAGAAGATTTGAGGTAAGTCTTTGAGAAGACTTGAAAGCAGATTTGATTGATTGATTTGTTCAAACATTGAGTTAAGGTTTGGAGAAGATCTAGCAGAGTTGATTAGTGATTGGGTCAAGCTTTGTGTTAAGTCTTGAGGACAGATTTGAGGATAGAGTTTGGTACATATTTGAGGACAGGTTTGTGCCAGACCAAAAACAGAGATTGAGCAGATTTGTGCTAGACTAAAGGACTGTGTTTAGTGTAGATTTGAGAGAGATATTGAGCAAATTTGTGCTAGAGCAGAGGCCTATATTCAGTACAAATATGAGACGATTGAGATAGAATAGAGTAAGAGTAAACGTTGGAGGTGATAGAGTAGAGGATGAAGATACATTAGCTAGGGTAGTGAGGATGGGGATACTTTGAGTGAGGATAGGGATATTCAATGGAGAAATATCCACAAGCCAGTGTAGTGGAGGCAGTAGTCTTCTAGAGGATCACCATCTAGAGTAGAGGAGAAGTAGTTCTCCTGTGGATAGAGATCCACGAACCAGCTAAGGATATTGGTGTCTCTTGTGGGTTGGTGCCCACAAACCAGATTAGGGGATTGGTGTCTCCTTTGGATAGAGGTCCATAAACATTGTAATAGGGAAAGGATTCCCAAGAGATTTGTTGAGAAAATTTTAGTGAAATATTTTCTCCGTGGAGTAGCCCACATTAGGTGAACCACGTTAAATTGGTGTCTCTATTGTGTGTGATGATTGTGCATTGCTTTGATTATTGATGTTGACATTGCATTAATATATTGGATAATATTGTTTGAGTAAAGAAAAGTAAAAAGTGGTCTTATACTGGTCACCCCCCTCTCAGTATAAGCTTGTGTTCTTCATCGTCTACAAGGATTTAGGGTTCTAGATCATTTTTGGTTGCTTGGGATACCATACTGCATCCTTCGATATTTGGGGAGTGGACCTATGTTTTATCAGTAGCTTTGGTTTATACTCACTCCTCTAGATCTGGATCCTTAGAATCTTCCTGCCCATCTCTGCTCTTCACCTGGGTTTTGCGGGCCATCATTTCCTCATGTCTTCTGGCTTCCTTGAAGTTCACCTCTGTGTGCAAGAGGATCTCCTAGCTTGAGAAGATCCTCGGGATTGTTGTTCCACTTTTTAGGCTTGTGTTGTGGCATCCTTGGGTTCCTACTACTTCTTGGACTGCATCCTACTGCTACATCCAGATTGGTTTCCTATCGTTGCTTCCTAATTTGCATCATGATCAACATCCTGACTAGTTGCTGCTTCATGGATTGCATCCCAGTTGACATCTTGGTTTGTGTCCTACATATTATTCCTGGTCTGCATCCTACAGTTGTGTCCCTAGTCTCCTATGGTCGGGAACGATTTTCAAATTTCATTTTTTTTTGTTTTTCTTGCTTCATTTTCAAATTTCATTTTTAAATTTTGGATGGGATGGCCCTGTTTCAAATTTTCCATCCTTTGTATGGTTTTGGGCAGGATGGCCCTATTTCAAAATTTCCATCCTTTGTATAGTTTAGCGTGGAATCACCCTTATTCAAATTTTCTATCCTCTGTATGATTTTGGGTAAGATGACCCTGATTCAAATTTTACGAGTTTAGTTGTTTTTCTCCAATAACTCACATAGGGTCTGTTTCTTCAGCTATTTTTTGATTGAGAAATCTTCTCTCAACCTTCTTCTCTTTGTAAAAGGTTACGGGATCTTTTCAAAACCTCTTTTACCAATCAAAAAAATATTAATATTAATTATAATTAACTTGGAAATGGCTTTCAATTATAATTTGATTTGATGATCAATGTTGAGAGCCCAATGTGCAAACTATAAATCTATTATTGAACTCTACTGAGCGATATGTTTGCAGTTACAAATCTTCTATGTAATGATATGTTTGTAGTTGCAGATCTTCCATGAAATGAAATGTGATCTACTTTAAACGAAGCTTTTATGTTGTCCAATGTACCCTCATGTAAGACGAAAGTTCTCTAAACAAACATTGTTGCTTCCTCTAGTTTCATGTATAACCTATATAACTGTTTTATAGTTTTTAGCAAGGTTTTATAGATGTGGGTGCATAAGGTGTATCACTCCGGGGTATATAGATTGAGGGATAAGTTCAAACAAATAATATATATTATTTAATATTAATAATTTTATTAGTATTAATATTAATAATATAGTATATGAATGTGTTTTATTACAAGTTAATTATTGTTTTAATTATTTAAAAATAGATTTTTAATAAAAAATCAATATCATACCAATTTGAATGTTAAAAAAATTAAATTTAAAATAAATTATTAATATTTATAAATATTTTTATTGACCTTATTCTTTAATCAATTATCCTTATGTAAACTAAATTTTATAATATATAATAATTAATTTAAAACATATAATATACAAAACACAAAAATAATATACAAAACCAATTTGAAATATATATAATATAATAAACACACAAATAATTGTCCTAATCTCACTATATAAAATACATGTAATAGATAAACAGTGGAGGATTATTATACATTCAAATAAACATTTACCTATTTCAGCTCAAGGTCAGATTTAATGACATACGTCCTGGTCATTTATTAGCGATTTTTCTCACTAAAGTTGGACAATCCTTTGTTAGAACTGCACACTGCGTGCGGATGACTGAAGATTATGTTCAATTTTTTCATTCCAAAACATGGTCAAGTAGCTAGAAGTGTTCATGTCTGCGATTTGATTCTATACAAATAAATGCCTCTCATCAAGAATATCATCGCGTCATAGGAGAACACATGATGCAATTTTCCCACATTCGTAGTACTACGGGAGAAAAGTGCTATAAAGACACATGTATGTTGGTTAGAGCGTGACTACCGAACAGTGGTTATAAACCCCATCGGCGGTGATGGTTGTGACGACTTTGTTCTAGAGCTTGACATATGTAAAACCTCCTTTGGATTAATTAAAGAATCTAAAAGCACCTAATAAAAATGGGCATAAATCTTTAGGGAAGTCTAATCAAATAAAGTATATAATATTGCTTATATATTTAAAGTGTGGATCACCATTCCTAGCATAAGTCTTATACATTCTCATATTAATATCAAAACTCATTAAAGCAACATGTATATGGAGAAATCTAAAAGTACCTAAAAAAAAATGGGCATAAATCTTTAGGGAAGTCTAATCAAATAAAGTATATTGCTTATATATTTAAAGTGTGGATCACCATTCTTAGCATAAGTCTTATACATTCTCATATTAATATCAAAACTCATTAAAGCAACATGTATATGGAGAAATCTAACCTTAGGATTTTACCTTTGCCTCTCTAATAATCTTTTGGTAGGATTTTACTTTTGCTTCTTTGATCGTCTTCTTTTGCTTTCCTTTGATGTTTTCCTTAAAGATATAATTTTGATAAAATCATTTATCTTGGTAAAATGTATTTAATTAATACTAAGTACTCACTCAAAGCTTTTTTATTTTTGATTTACCAAGGTAGAAAGCATACTCCCTAGGCTCAAGATTTTCCTCCCCTTTCCAATCACTTGTCTCCCCTTTTATAATTTTTCCCAACTTTTTTTCCTTCATGAGCAAGAAGGTGGTTCATTATTAAAATATTAAAGGGTGCCTTTTTGGAGTCAACCCAAAATAGTGAAATCCCTTTTTATTATTTAAAAATTAGGGGAAGGGACAAGAGGAGATAAGGTGGGAGTACCTTGTTCATTTTGGGCCTTCCCTTTTTCCTAGGGCAACTTACAAGGTCAATCTTGGAACTGTTTTGAAGGAGTCATGTGGAATGGAGAATAGTTCCTCCACTAATAAAATATATACATTTTTATTATTAAATCATGACCTTGCTCTTTTTGGATCCATTTAAAATTGGATAAATTTTATGGACACCTTATTGTAATAAATTAGGTTTATTATACTAAATCACTTTTTGTAAAAGATAAATTCCCAAATTAATCTTTCACAAAAGCCTTATTTAATTTCTCCAAAACCTTACAAAATCCCAATTACATTCTAAAACTCTCCAAATTAACTTGGTAGAGTATAATTAGTTTTAATTAGGGATTTATAGGATAATTAGGGTTTACCATCCCCTAGATTTATCAATTAGACCCTCTTATTAATGCTAGGCAAAATTAGTAAGGTTTGGTTAATATTAAAATTTGAGTATTAATTGATCTTTTCGGTCAATTATTATATTTTAGAAAGTCCTAAAGGGTGGGCTGCAAAATTTATGAATCCCTCTCCTTAGTCAAAAAAAAAAAAATCTTTCTATTTCTATGTGTTTTATTATTTCTTGATTTTAGGGTCATTACAAACCACCATTAGCTCCATTCCAAGGAGCACAAGCATAGTTTATGAACGTTGGAAGAATGAGTAGTAAGTTGAGCATTAAAGATCCAACCACCAACATGGAAGAATAATACAATAGCACCATAAATAAAGGAAGAGTAATTCCAAGAAGCAATAACGTTGTTGACCAAGATAGAATAACGTTTAAAATTTATCACTCCCAAGTTTTACATAGAGAAAATAACATATAAAATATTTGGAGCACCAAAAGATAGTGTATGTCATTTGGCATTGCGCATAGAGAGTACCAACATGTATTAAAGGAAGATAAGGTATTTCACAGTAGTCATTAAATGCATGGGCAAGTCAAACAGTAAAAGGAGAGAACAACTACATGCCTTCATAAAATCTCAGGTTTGAGAGTGATAGCATGGATAAAATTTCCATACATGTAGCAGAGTGGAGTAATTTCATTGAGCATCACCATTTTATGGCAGATCAAATGGCTTTGAGTAGTTATCTTCATGCTTCAAGTGAGAGGTGAAGTAATTGATTTACAATTTAATTATTTTCTCAATAGTTAGGAGTTATAAGGTTGGATAATGTTATTATTTTTCTAAGGTTAAAGATAAATTAATCCATTTGCTTTATTATTGTATAGATAAGACATAAAAGTGAAATTTAAAATATTAGAAAAATTATTAGCTTTTTGGGAGAAAATCTTGAGAAGCTTTGAAATAATTTTTGAGAAATTTGGGAGATACAGGATTTCAACCTAGAGTTTTGAAGAATTGAAACTTTTGTCAACAATTAGTGGTTGATCATTTATACCTAAGAATAATTTAAGGTATTTATTCTAAATAAGTATAAGTTAAATGTTACATTGAAATTGAAATTAGTATTTCATTCAAACATTAGGGAGATATAAAGCTAATAACATAATTTTTTGAGAGGTTAAAAACTTGAAAAGTATTCTTATTCTATCATAAAAATAAGGAGGAACAAGGATGTATACTTCAAAGAATACATTAAACAATGATATAGAGAACATTGTTAGAGAGTAAAAAAAAAATATGATAAAACTTGGAATCAAAGATTTGATTAAAAAGAAAACTAGACTTAGTATCAAATTTCATTTAGAAAGAAACTTTAGAAGAGAATTTTGAAACATTAGAATTCAAATCTACATGAGATAATGTTTGAAGCAATTTAAAATGATAAATATAGTGTTATGATATCTTTAAACATTGCTACTATAATATACATGGCATTGCTTACACTTAAACATTTCAAAAAGAACTTGAAACAAAAGGAGTAGATTAAATCCCACAAGAAGAAAGAAAAAGTGGATGAATCATAGAAAAAGTATTTCATTCCTCATGAAATATTGATGCTTCAAGTTCATATAATTCAGAGTCTTATCATGATGCCATAAGTGAATTCTCAAAAGGTTCCGTGCAAAATAAGATTTGTGATATGAAGAACAAAGACAAAGAGAAACTATTTGTAGTAATCAAATGACAATGTGATATCACCTAAAAGCATAACAACTAGCATCAATGGTCAAGACAAGAAGAGAAAGAAACTGATCAAGGAGGTATATAGTGCAAAGTGAGTTAAAAAAGAAAGACCATTTTGAAGACTAAAGTATTCAATAATCAAATTATGTAATACATGCGGTGTTGGAATATATGATAATATTTGGTACATGCTAATCTACATCCTTGAGTATATTTCTAGATTAAGAGTGTGTCTTAGATTAGAATATGAGTATTTACTTTAAGCAATGTAATAAATGCACAAGTATTATTAGAATGTGCAAAGTATTTAATAATGTAAATTTGTATAATAATCCATGTGCACATGAGTCCATAGAGTAGGAAAATGAAGAGTCTCAAGAAGAGTAAAGGCCAAGAGTATTCGATATGAAAAGTCATATTTCATTTCATATGTATCTTTGTGTGTGTATGTGAGGTGAGAATGTGTAATGAGAGTGTGTGGAAGTATGGTGTATTTGAGATCTTTATTTTGTATCAAATACAATTTTCATGAGAATTTGTTAATAGCATTTTTATGAGTTGTTGGAGAAGTTTTTTATGATTTTTATATGTTTAGAATATTATCATTATATTATATTTGATATTGTAACTTTGTTTTAGATCTTGTGGTTATTTTACCTTAAGTATTTAGCTTCAAAATATAACACATTTTAGTCTATGAGAAAACCCATGTTTTCATATAAAACTAAACATATTATAGTAATATTTTTTTTCATTTATTTATTTTTGGTGGGAGAGGAGGGGGGGAGTTTTCTACATAATGATGTTCTTAAAATATTTATTTTTTTATCAATCATTATTTTAATTGATTACTTATTATCACAATATTCCAAAGTGCTATACTTTATTTAATGGAAATATCTATTGATATTGTCATTATGTACACCTTATTAGGCTAGTACATCTCATTATATGATGGTTATTATTTCTTAGGAATTGAGTAGATATTTACAATGGTAAAGGGTAAAGTAAAAATCAAATTTATTCAAGCTTATGGAAATGGAAATCCATTTAAAACTCATTGATAAAATATATTCATAAAACCTTTATTTTGAATCATCGAATAGTGAAAAGGAGCATGTAGCTAAAATTAAGTGGATATTTTAAAGAGATGAGAATTGGATAGTTGATAAGTATAAAAATTTCTAAGATCATTTTTATTGATACAACCCTTGATTTTAAATATATTATTACATATATTTTTTGAAATAGAGAAGTAAAATTATCATAAAAATTTGTTGTGTTTGTCATTTGAAAAGAGAAAGGAGGATTTTTGTGAATAGGTGAGATCCTTTTTGTTAATTAGGAACATAAATTATTAGCCATAATTATCCATGTATAACACAAGAAGAAAGCAAAAGTGGATGAATAATTATTAGAAAAAGTATTTATTTCCTCATGCAATATTGATGCTTCAAGTTCATCTAATTCAAAGTCTTATCATGATGCCATAATTGAATGCTCAGAAGGTTCTGTACAAAATAAGACTTGTGATATGAAGAACAAAGGCAAAGAGAAAATATTTACAGTAATCAAATGACAGTGTGATATCACCTGAAAGCATAAAAATTAACATGAATTGTAAAGATAAGAAGAGAAAGAACTTGATCAAGGAGGTATACAGTGCAAAGTGATTTAAAATAGGAAGACCATATTGAAGACTAAAGTATTCAACAACCAAATAATGTAATACATGGGGATGTTGCAATATATGACATTATCTGGTACATCCTAATGTACCTCCTTGAGTACATTTCTATATTAAGAATTTGGCTTAGATTAGAATATGAGTATTAACTTTATGTAATGTAATAAATACATAAGTATTATTAGAAATTGTAAAGTATTTAATAATCTAAATGTGTGTAATAGTCCATGTGCACATGAGTCCATAGAGTAGGAAAGTGAAGAGTCTCAAGAAGAGTAAAGGCCAAGAGTATTTGATATGAAAAGTCACTTTCCATTTTATATGTGTCTCTGTGTGTATGTGAAATGAGAATTTGTAATGAGAGTGTGTGGAGGTATGGTGTATTTGAGATATTTATTTTGTATCAAATATAATTTTCATGAGCATTTGTTAATGGTATTTTTATGAGTTGTTGGAGAAGTTATTTATGAGTTTTATATGTTTAGAATATTTTTATTATCTTATATTTCATATTGCAACTTTGTTTTAGATCTTGTGGTTATTTTACCTTAAGTATTTAGATTCAAAATATAACACATTTTAGTCTATGATAAAACCCATGTTTTCATATAAAACTAAACATATTATAGTAATATTTTTTTCATTTATCTATTTTTGGTGGGGGAGGAGGAGGGGAGTTTTCTTCATAATGATGTTCTTCAAAGATTTATTTTTTGATCAAATCATTATTTAATGGATTATTTTTTATCACAATATTCCAAAGTAATATACTTTATTTAATGGAAATATCTATTGATATTGTCATTATGTACACCTTATTAGGCTAGTGCAACATCTCTTTATATGATGGTTATTATTGCTTAGGAATTGAGTGGAGCTTTACAATGGTAAAGGGTAAAGTAAAAATCAAATTTATTCAAGCTAATGCAAATGGAATTCCATTTAAAGCTCATTGATACAATATATTCATAAAACCTTTATTTTGAATCATCTAATAGTGTAAAGGATCACGTAGCTAAAATTAAGTGGATATTTTAAAGAGATGAAAATTGGATAGTTGATAAGTATAAAAAGGTCTAAGATCATTTTTATTGATACAACCCTTGAATTTAGATATATTATTACATATATTTTTTGAAATAGAGAAGTAAAATTATCATCAAAATTTGTTGTGTTTGTCATTTGAAAAGATAAAGAAGGAGTTTTGTGAATAGGTGAAATCCTTTTTGTTAATTAGGAACATAAATTATTAGCCATAGTTATCCATGTCTAAAAAAAGAAGAAAGAAAAAGTGGATGAATCATTTTTAGAAAAATTATTTCATTCTTCATGCAATATTGATGCTTCAAGTTCATTTAATTCAGATTCTTATCATGATGTCATAAGTGAATGCTCAGAAGGTTTTGTACAAAATAAGACTTGTGATATGAAGAACAAAGGCAAAGAGAAAATATTTGCAGTAATCAAATGACAATGTGATATCACCTAAAATCATAAAAACTAGCATCAATGGTAAATACAAGAAGAGAAATAACCTGATCAATGAGGTATATAGTGTAAAGTGAGTTAAAATAGGAATACCATAGTGAAGACTAAAGTATTCAATAACCAAATAATATAATACATGGAGGTGTTGGAATATATGACATTATTTGGTACATGCTAATGTACCTTGAGTATATTTCTAGATTAAGAGTGTCTTAGATTAGAATATGTGTATTTACTTTATGCAATGTAATAAATGCACAAGTATTATTAGAATGTGTAAAGTATTTAATAATGTAAATGTGCATTATAGTCCATGTGCACATGAGTCCATATATTTTTTGAAATAGAGAAGTAAAATTATCATCAAAATTTGTTGTGTTTGTCATTTGGAAAGAGAAAGAAGGAGTTTTGTGAATAGGTGAAATCCTTTTTGTTAATTAAGAACATAAATTATTAGTCATAGTTATCCATGTCTAACACATTAAGATTATAGTACAATCTATCCCAATATATATGATGCCACTTCTAAGATTACATATAGGTGTAATGTTTTATATTGGCAACATTGAAAGAGGTTTTCATTAGAAATAATGTGACAATGACCTTGTGTTTCCTCTTTTTAAATTAGATAGGATTCATAGAAGAAATAATTTATAATATCGTCTAGTTGGAGAAACTATCTATTTGTTTTAGAGGTAGGGGTAAATTTATGTTAGCAACTATTCAAATATAAGTAAATGAAGCAATAATAAATGTTACTTCAAAATTGATGGGATTTACTCAAGGAATTGGTTTATGTAGTAGATGATATCCTCCTAGAATATCCATAACATTGAACTTTGTATAAGCATAGATTTAGGTAGTCTACTATTAGAAGTATTCTAAAATATTCTTTTTTTTAATGTTTGATTGGACTCTTACTTTTATCCAAAATAATAATATTGGGTTGTATTATTTGGCTTGTAATGTTTATTATATTATAGTAAACAACAACCATAGATTTTAGATCTCAATCAATAATTGATTGATCTAAAACAACTAGTAGAATATTTTAGAATCTTATTTGTTTATTTTTCACAAAAAGCTGCATTCATTTTTGAAATATATAAATAAATGATGGATAATTATTGAAATTAGGAAATAATGATTTGAAGCAACCACAATTTCCTAATATATTATTTTTATTGAAATAATATTTGGAATCCTGAGGTCATTCTCAAATTCTTCACATTGTTATGGTTGAGTGTATGCAAGGAAGGGGTATTATAAATTATTTTAAATGATATATTTTTTGTGAGGAGATACACTCATCATATCATGATTTTTTTCATTATTCATTTTTATTTACTGTTAGAGGTTCATTTTTTCAAATAAAGTTATCTTATTTATTTAAGACATTAACATTCAAAGAATTAACCTATTAGATTCAATGTCTCTAAGAAAAATCATTAAGCATTTTATAGATAAATGGTTTTAATACTTTTGTTTAAAATATTTGTGTTTTAAATAATTATAGAATTCTCATGAGTAAGTCAAAAAATGATATTCAAGTTTAGATTCACATTCTTAACTAATTTGAAGGATTGATATAGAGAATGATATACTAGGGTATTAAAAGGTCTAAGAAGGCTTCTTTGCTTATTTACCGTTAGAATTATATTTTCTATGGGAGTTAGAGTCTTATTAATCATCATGAGGAATTTCTTCCTATGGTTTAATAATAATGGATGCATTGGGATCCCTATGTACTATTTTTAATTGAAGTTGTAATTCATTCCAATGAATAGTATTTATAAAATAGATGAGTTATCCTATTCAATCTTGACCATATAGTAATTATATTTCTTTACTATTGCATTCAATGTTGGTTGATCACCTAGCTATGGTTGTGGTTTTGGATGTTGTAGATTGGAAAAATTAAAAATAAGTAAGAAAGCTTGTTGTGGTTGTGATGGTTGATGATATTGCCAATTGTGTGGAGAAATAACATGCTTTTTGCAGGTTCTTCCATGTTTGGTTGGACTATTATTATTGAAGACAAAGTTTCTATTGATTCATCTAGGGGTTTTGATTTGTATTTTGAAATGGTGGCCATTACTATCCTAGTGAAAAGCATGCATTTAAAAGTTAAAAAGAAATATAAAAATGGTTGAGCTGCAAGATTCATACCTTCAATATTTTGTGAAGGTTGTCATGGCTTCCCTTGGTTAGTGTAGTAGACATATTCCACTCCTTGGGTTTCATTGTATCAAATTGCTTTGAATTTAGACAACATATGACAATTTTTTATCTTGTGATCTTTGTAGTAAACACTACTATTTTTTAATTTCAAAGGGGCATTGATGTTTTGCATGTTTTTCTCCAGATCATGAATAGAATATTTGCCAAATATTTCTCCACCTCCTCTACTTCTCTATAGATTTAAATGTATCTAGTTAAGTGAGCAAGGGAAAAAGGGCATTCATTTCAAAGAGATCTTAGAAGATCTAAACAACCATTCAAGACTGTCCATCCATATAGTATAGCTAGCATAATTAATTTTCGTCAATCAACATAAATTTATTAAAAAAAACTAAACTAAGAAGGTTAGAAAAGTTGTGATTATTTAGAATGTATGTGAATAATTAAGTGTGCAAGAATAAAATACTTCTTACATTAATTAAATTTTTTATTGAAAATAAAATGGATACAAATTTAATTGAGTTGCATTAAATATAGAAAATCATATGTTTTGTTGACTTTATAGCAACATCAAATCAAATCTACCCAGTATCTATTGAAAAAATCTCCTCACTCTTCAAATTATGGAATCTTTCCTTCTATATGATTGTTCTACAAATGCCGAAAGAAGAGGCATACAGAGAAGACATTGAAAGTATTACTGTGGGCAGTTTTAATGTTTAGACAGATCTGAGGCCTGCATACCTTCCAACCCATTTATCACCGAAAAATCTGACTCGAAGATAAAACATAAAGTATGTGCAGTGAACAAGTTATGGAAGAAAGAATCGGTTCAAAATATCCGCGTTTTGGTGAATGCATACCTTCCAACCCATTATTTCCGCATTTTGGTGAATGCATTACACTACATTATGGAAGAAATAAAGATTTTACTGACATTATGTATAAATAATGATTTTACTGACTTTATGTCCGCGTTTTATTGACATAATGAACGCATTTTATTTCCAATTTTGAACCCTGTATTTCCTTATAAATATGCGGTGCATTGACCTTGTCTATTTGTATTGCATTAAGTATCATCAAGATGGGAAACGTGGATATTACTGTTAAACTCTGGTTATTGTGCTTTGTCTAACAACGGCAATTATTAGTATTATGATAATAAGGTCACTACCATTGATGTATCTGTAAAAGCTGCATGGGACAAATACGTTTTAGTCTATGTGCAGATTGAAACGTACTGGGTGTAAGACTACTTCTACTTTGTTGGAAAGTAATATATATATATATATATAATCATATTGGCATGGATAACATCGGTGACATAGTCATCTCACTTATATATCTCTTCAACAAGCAACTCTATTGCGATGAGATTTTCGAGTACGGTATATTTTAACATTAGTCTTAGTTGTGGATTTTTTTTTTTCTTTTTCACAATCATATTTTAAAAATATATATAATTTAAATTTATAAATTATAAACCAATTCTATTACAAAATAAGCAATATAATTTACTTTAATTTTAACGTGTTCTTGTATAATAAATAAGAAACAATCACCATTAAAATTTAAATAAATTTAAATAATCATTTAAATTTTGTAATTAATTTATTTAATATTATAATATATTACAAATAACTAATTTTTATATTTAATTATAATAAATAATATTTAGATTAAGGATCTTAGTCGAGTGAGGAGCGATGGCGAGTGAAACTTCATTTTTTTGAATCGTCGTCAAGCGGGAAGAGAGAAGTTACAGTTCAGGAGCAAGCAATGGTATGGACACATATGAAAATGGGACCGAGGGTGGACTCGATGACCAGGGAAACGAGAACGAGGCCTTAGATAAATTTGACCCTACAGCTTCGGATGATGGGAACACTGTATTCGGGGGCAAGAACCCCCAAACAAAATAGTGGTGGTAAATAAGGAAATTCTAAGCAACATCATTTGCAGAAACCCTCATGGAAAGGTCCAAACCCTTCTCAACATCACGCACATTCTTTATTTATGGATGCAATGTAATCCTGCTAGAAGAAGTCATGGCTGGGTACATTTCTCTTGATTCCTTCTCCCTAGTTAGGAAATTTATAGGGGGAAGACCTAATATGGAGGCTATTAAGCGATGGGCAGTGGTGAAATGGAAAACCAGGGGTTGTATGGAATTGGTTGCTATGTCAAGAGGCTTCTTCATGATTTGGCTTAATACTCAAGAAGACGCGAATCACATTCTAATCGGGGGGCCATGGTTCTTCAAGAGAAGGAGTTTATTCCTCCACAAGTCGAGTGGATTTTGATCTAGAAACCCGGAGCATCAATACAACTCCCAACTAGGTCCACCTCCCAAATTTACCCTCTTACTTTTGGCATGAGGATGTTCTACAAGGGATAGCTCGAGCAATTGGTGAGCTTATCTCCATAGACCCTGCCACACGTGCTTGATCAAGAATGACACAGACTCGTATTTGTGTTAACACGAATTTAGAATCCTAGCTTCCAACCCATGTGAATTTAATTTACAGGTCTTACCATCGATGCCAAGTGGTGGAGTATGAGAAAAACACCTCTTTTTGTACAGAGTGCCACACCTAGAGGTACCTTCGAATCCAATGTTTGAAACTGAGACTTGTTCTCAATGATAACCAGGAGATGCAACGCCCACTCAAGGGAGAGGTTCAAAGAATGAGAGCTACAACAGGACCCTGTTATGAGTCCAAATGCAAGCAACCTTACTCCCCCATATTTGAACAATGATAAGAAGAAGGTAAGTTCCCTATTTGATTTTTCCAATAGGTTCAATTTATTCAATAATTTAGATATCAATACAAATAATGATAATGAGGAGATTCCTGGAGAAGAACTTCGTATATTAATTTACCTTGATCAATCCTTCATGAAGGCAAAACCTCCCCTACAACCTCCTCATTCGTTCCCTAACCTGTGTCCAAAATTCTTGTCTGCCATGACTGTTGCTCCCTAGCCCCCACCACCATCTAATCCCCCACCCAACTCCCCGCATCCTCCAACAGGTTTGGCTCTTCTCACCCCCACCCGACCCCCACAACGATGAGATTGAGAGCCCTGAGTTGTCTCGCAATTCTCCCAAAGCATGGATCCCTAAAAAGACCAAAAGTTTAAAAAAATTCCTAATTGATGTCTAAAGTGACAAAATACGGAGAAAAGAAACAAAGATATAGTGGAATACATAGCTAATGGTACCCAACATACTCTCTTTCAAGAACTAGGAATTTCCAACTAAGATGAACCAAAGAGAACCAAACCTCCTACATAGCAAGGTAAAGGTGGCAGAAAACCCTCCAAGAATTCCAAATGAGAATCCTCTCCTGGAATGCAAGAGGGTTAAACAAAGCGGCAAAATAAAGACTTCAAATCCTACATTTTTTCTAACTCAAGAAACCAAATTACGCGTGCAATCCTTGCCTAAAGTTGCCAAAAATATATGGATAAAATGTAAATTTTCCTTTAGCCCAACCTCTAGAACCTCTGGCGGTCTCCTCTGCCTTTGGGACCCAACCAAGGTGGAAGGAAGAGTGATTTTCAATGACGGGTAAATTTCCAACATTTTTTTCCACAATTCTGTCTCTTAGCACTCTTGGGTATTGATGAACATCTATGCATCAAATTTTCCTTAGGATAGGCTAAACCTTTGGCATACTCTCACTCAGATGAGCGAGGCTTTCAATAACATCCCCTGGATCCTTACCAGGGATTTCAATGCTTCGTTGTATCCCTATAAGAAAAAAGGAGGGAAATATATCACTCCTAGGATCATGGGTGACTTCAAAAAAAAATTAGATGCTAACGAGTTAGTGGATGTTCAACTAAGGGGATCTCATTTTACCTAGAGCAACAGAAGGGTAGGGGTGATCTCATTCAAGAAAGGTTTGATCATTTTATTCTTTCTTAGGATGCACTACTTCTCTTTGGAGATACCAGTTTACAGGCCCTACCAAATATTGGGCCTGATCACAGTTCCCTTATTTTTAAAACTACCAATAGACCTTCTTTCAAAACTCCCTTTTACTTTGAGGTAATATGGACCCAACACCCTAACCTTAAGGCACACATTGTTGAATGGTGGGGAGAGAATTTCTCTGGAATAGTCACTAATCAATTCACTTAGAAGTTGCGGTCTATAAAAGCCAAACTAAAGATATGGAATAAATAAGTTTTTGGAAATATTTTTGAAAATAAGCAGAACATCAAGGACAGACTCCAAATTATTGAAAATTAGTTTCAACAGGGTCAAGGGGATGCTAGTTTGAGAGCCAAAGAAAAATAATTGCTTTTAGATTTCCATAACATTTTGAAGAAGAAAGAGATGTTTTGGCATAAAAATTTGAGATATTTGTGGTTGAAATAAGGAGATTCCAACTAAAAGTTTTTTTTACATTTTCACTCTCAAGCATAGAGGGGCAAACAGGATCAAGGGTCTAATAAACAAAAATGGCACCTTCACCTCCACTATTCATGAATTGTGATGAAGTGGTCCTTCACTTTGAGTCCCTCCTGGGTTCCTTCCCTTCCCACTCTACCTAAGCCATGGATTCCCTCCTTATGCACATCCCCAAAATCATCACTGATAGCATTAATGCCTATCTACTCAGTCCTTTAAGTTTTGAGGAGATACACCATGCCCTCTTCTCCATGCAACCAGATAAAGCCCTAGGTCCTGATGGGTTCTCCTCAAGGTTATTCCAAGCCTTTTGGTAAATCACCGACCTTGACTTGTGCCAAGCCATCAAAGAAATACAAAGATCTAGAGTCATTCCCAAAGTTGTGAATTCTAATTTTTTGGCCCTCATCCTTAAAGGCCCCAATTCTAGATCCCTTTCTTATTATCGTCCCATCAGCCTATGTAACCTGGTCTACAAAATATTTTCAAAGGCTATGTCCAGTATATTGAAAGGTATTCTACCATATTTGGTTGACCCCTACCAAGAAAGCTCGATTAAAGGTAGAAATATTATGGATGGGATCATAACCATTCATGAGTTGATCCACTCAACCCATAAGTCCAAAAAATTAGCTTTCTTCCTAAAGCTTGACATGAAGAAGACCTTTGATAGAGTGGATAGGGGGTTTTTTTCTAAAGTTCTCAAGAAATTTGGGTTCCATGACAACTGGTTTCATTTGATTATGTAATGCATCTCTACTTCTTGGATTTCTATGCTTGTAAACTTGTCTACTACATGGTACTTTCCTAGTACCAAAGGATTGAGACAATGGGATCCTTTATCCGCCATCCTCTTTATTGTTATTGTTTATCCTAAAAAGAGACATAAAATTTGCTTATTCCATGGGCCTAATTTTTGGAATCAAAGCAACATCCAATATCCAACCCTCAACCCACCAATAGTTCATGGATGATACTCTATTAGAAATGGCTGCATTTGTTTCTGAGGTAAGAGTCATCAAAGCTATCCTCAACCTCTATGAAGAAGCCATAGGGCAAAACATCAACTTCACCAAGAGTAAGATTTATTTCATTAACACTCCATTGGCCCACCAAGTCAAAATTGTAAACATTCTTGAATGTTCTACTACAGTGTTTTCAACTTCTTATCTTGGTATCCCAATGTTTCAGGGGAATCCTGGCAAGACAATGTGGAACAATGTTATTGAAATATTTCAAAAAAAACTTGCAGGGTGGAAAGGCATCCTTCTATCGTAGGTAAATCTACCCTGGTCATGTTAGTACTACAAAGCATACATGTTTATTTTCTATCAGTTTTCAAAATTCCTATAGTAGTTGGGACCATGATTAAGCAAATCCAAAAATGCTTCCTATGGGCTGGACCTGACAATCAAATAAAGTTTCACTTAGTGGCCTAGGACAAAGTATGCTCTCCAAAATATAAGGATGGACTTGGATTTCAGAGAATCGACAAAATGAACTAGGCCCTCTTAGCTAAGTAGGCTTGGAAATTTTTCACTAATGAAAATTTGGAATGAATTTCAATCATTAAAAGAAAATATCTGCAGCATCACTATTTCATAGATGAAGAAATCCCCCAAATATGGTCTCATTTCTAGTGGTCTATCATCCAAACCAGATCTGTGCTCCAAAGAGGAACCATATGGCAACTCGGAGATGAAATATCCATCAATTTTTGGTATGACACATGGGCTAGGGATGAGCCCCTTATCAATGATCTAGAAATCACTACTATTAAACTTCTAAAAGATCATAGGTTTGGCCTGAGAGTTGTTGAATTCATTATGCAAGACTAGGACCACCCCAAGTGGAAGTAGCTTCAGTTCAGAATAAGCAATGCAATCATTGATAGAGCTATCACATCTTTGTAGGTGATTTTCAGAGCAAACTTCATACCCAAGACCCAAAAAAAAGATAAACCATTATGAAAAGGTACTGACAAGGGCTCCTTTTTAGTTAAGTCTACATTTGTATTGCTAGATTCCTCTCACGATCTACACAAAAAATAGGTTTCCCCAGCTATCATCAAGAGAAATTAGCTCAAAAATCTCATCTTGAAAGTCACTCACTTCTCTTGGTTAGCTTCCCAAAATAAAATTCTCACTAAAAAAAATCTAAACAAGAGGGGTGTCATAGTTCCCAAAAAAATTTACTTGTTCTTACAAGTGTGGGAGTCCACTCAGCACCTCTTGATCAAGTATTCCTTCATCTACACTACTTTATCAATGCTGGTAAATATTTTTTAGGTCAACTGGGTATGGTCCCAGTCAATCATTGGCATTTTTACCCAATGGCCCCAAGTGTTTCATAACCCTAAGCTCAAGTTTCTATGGGAAGTAGTACTGCACCATATGTTATAGTAAATATGGCTTGAGCGTAGCAGTAGAATATTCAATGACCATTCCAATGACCCAGATGCAACGACTAATAAAGCATTATGCTTTGCCATTGAAAATGTAAATTTTTTCCCTTGTCCAAAGATCCCAACATCTGGGTTGAAAGAATTCTTGTTTAAATCCCTTGGCATATTTTCTGAGTGCACCAAATCCTAGACCTAAACCAACTATAGGCCCACCATAAAGTGGAACCCTCCCCCTTAGGTTGGCTCAAGGTGAATTTTTATGGATCTTCTAAAGGCAACCCTAGAGATGCTGGGGCTGAAGGAGTCATTCGGGACCATGAGGAAAAAATCATTAGGGCCTTCATCGAAAACCTGGGAGTCCAGTACAAAAACTATGCCATAGCTCGTGCCTTCTAGAGGAGCCTTGAACTTAGAAAAATTCTAACTAAACCAATAATATTTGAAGGAGATTCCCTAAATATGGTCAACCATATTAAGAATAATTCCAAGGTTGGGTGGAATATGTTGGAAATTTTGAGTCCCTAATTCAAAGTTGTCGTTGATGTCACCGGATGAAGTCATCATTAATACCAAATATTTTAGTAGGATACAAAGGGGATAAAAATAGTTATTTGATATCTAGGAAGAAGGCCAAAGATCAAGTGAAATAGTGCAAAAGACAGAGTAAAAAAGGAGTTATAATATTTATTTTATAAATTATTTAAATTCAATGTGAGTTTAAATTTTATAAATAAATATTAAAGTTACTTTATCAAAGGTATAATATTATAATAGTGGTTATTATGATATTAAATGTGCCATGGTGAAAACCCAAATAAAAAATTTATAATTCTTATTTTAATGTTTTATAAGGAAAAAGTGGGTTTTATAAAGTCTAAAGATATTTTAAAAATAAAAGGCTTTTAAGCCTTATAATTTTTTTGACGTTCACAAAGGAGCTAGTGCCGACGTATTAAGGTTGGCAAGAAATTAATATAAAAGCATTTCCAAAAACCATTGGCAATTATCCTTGCTCGAATATCGAATTGCATGTGAAGAAGAGGAAAGAGCTCGTGAAAAATATTTTTGTTCGCTGCAGAAAGGAGAAAAGCAGGAGGTGCACGATTTAAGGGCACATATGCCAGCTTGGACTAGAGATGCATTGAGTTGTTTGGACGCAGGAGGTTCTGCGTTCAAATCAAATGCAGTGCAAAATGGAAGACATGTTTTGCGCCCAAGGCGCTTGCAATTTTTTTTAAGGTGCACATTTTCGCAAAGGATAACAAGCACATTGTGCTTGTTGGTTGTTGTGCAAGCTCTTGGCTCGAAAGTAGATTTTGTCGTGGCAAAGGCACTTAGGGAAGGATAAGAGAGAGGGTTCGAAACCCTCCAAGGGAAGTTTAATTTTTTGTAAAGTTTTTTTAATTTCCCATGTGGAGTTATAAGGGTGTTATATGATGTGTTAAGCCTTAGGGAAATTAAAAGTGGGTTATGATTTAATTTTATTTTATATATGCCTGGCATAAAGTTTTTTATTAAAGTGGATTTATTTTAGTGGGGAAATTTAATTAAAACTTGCCATTAGGGGTTATGAAGAGTTTGTGAAGGATAGCATTGACATTATTGAGAATCAAGGTTATTGTGAATTAATTTCTCATGAAAGGGGTTATTTCTGTTATAATAATACTATGGTGAATATTATTATTGAGTTGGAGTAATAAGGTGTTATTGAGTTATTATTTTTGTATTGTGGTATTACTCAAGTCTTCTAACTCTTTTGTGATTGGAAAGAGAAATTTATGAGAGTGGCAGGTTTGTGAGAACAACTCGTTGGCATCAAAAAGGTATGGGTAAATTCCTTCTTGGTTGAGTTGATTGATTGGCTTTATTGAAAAATATGTTTGGAGTGAAAATGACTTGATTAGGGTTTCCTTTTCGAAAGTGGTTGAGTTATTGCTTCAAGGTTTTCTAAAATTGAGAGTTGAGATTATTGGTTGAGTGAAGTGTTTGAGTTAATGCTTCAAGGTTTTCTAAAATTGAGAGTTGTCATTAAAACATTTTTTTATGAGCATGGTTTTTGAAGTGAGTTTTTATGCAAAGAACTTGAACTAGGGTTTGAAAATATCATGAGTATCATTGTTATGTGATATTTTTTGTTGAGCATTGTTAGAAACATTTTGAGCTGGATGATACATGCTTGGACTAGGGTTTGTGAGCAAGTGTTGTTTCTTGAAGTGATTAGTTTAGTAGAGTTGATTGAACCTAGTAAAGTGGATGTATGACGTGATTTCTCAAGTTCCATAAAATAAACTATTTTATATTAGTAGTTGAGAAAGTGATTGAGTTATGATAATAGAACATATTGAGTCTTTAAAATTTCTCTTTATGCTTCTATGAGATTGAGTTGAAAAAGTGATTGAGTTTTGAGAATAGAACATATCCAGTCTCTATCAATTCTCTTTATGCTTCTATGAGATTGAGTTGAGAAAGAGATTGAGTTTTTGAGAATAAAACATATTGAGTCTAGAAATTATATTTATGTTTTTGTGATATTGGATAAGTTTTCTGTGAGCTTGTTGAGCATAGTTGTGAAAGTTCTCTGTGGACCTATTGAGCATATTTGAGAAAGTTTTGTGTGATATTGTTGAACAGATTTGGATAAGTTTTGAGTAGACCTGTTGAGCAGATTTGGAAAATTTTGAAGAACACAAGCTTATACTGATAGGGTGGATGAACAGTATAAGACCACTTTTTACTTTCTTTCCAAACCAATATCAATTAATGTCCTTAATTGCAATAACCAAATATAGCAGTGTGCATTAATAACTCAGATAGAAATAGTAAGAAAGAGCATAAGTCACCATACACAATTGAGTCACAATATTTAACATGGTTCCCCCAATGTGAGGTACTCTACAAGATAATATCATTATAATATTTCACACAAAAATAAGGATCCTTATCCAATACAATGATTTCTTTGATCTGCTCAAAGCTAGGTAATAACAAGCTCATATAGAACTTGTCCAAATCTGCATAACAAGCTCACATAGAACTTGCCTAAAATTGTTTGACAACCTCACACAGAACTTGTCCAAATTTCTTTGATCTACTCAAAGCTAGGAAATAACAAGCTCACATGAAACTTGTCCAAATATGCATAACAAGCTCACACAGAACTTGTCCAAAATTGCTCAACAAGCTCACATAGAACTTGTCAAATCTTCTCAACAAGCTCACATAGAACTTGCTCAAATATGCTCCAAAAATCTCACTAAGAACTTGTCCAAATATACTCTAGCAAGCTCACCAAGAACTTGCTCAAATATGCTCCAAAAATCTCACTAAGAACTTGTCCAAATCTACTCTAGCAAGCTCACCAAGAACTTGCTCAAATATGCTCCAACAAGCTCACTAAAAACTTGCTCAAATCTGCTCAAAAATCTCACAAAGTACTTTCTTAACTTTGTTCAATAGGCTCACTCATAACCTCATAAAAATCTGTCCCAAATATGTCCACAAATCTATCTAAAATTATCCACAAATATGTCCCAAAAACTATCCGCAAATCCTTGTCAAAGGCTCAATCAATCATACACAAACTCCCACAAATATGTCCAAAAATATATCCAAAAGGCTTTCTCAAAGTCTCAATAAATCGTGCTCAAGTAGTTCTCAAATATCATCCACAAATCTATGAAGGCAAGGCTCAAATATGAACTCAACAATAAATGGCAATGCACTCTACAATATATGACAACAATGATCCACAATGATCTCAACTCAACTCAACTAAAATCAATCTCAACTCAAGTCAACTCATAAAAGCATAAAGAGAATTGTTAGAGACTCAATATGTTCTAAGCTCAATCTCAACTCAACTCAACTCAAATAAATCTCAACTCAAGTCAACTCATAGAAGCATAAAGAGAATTGTTAGAGACTCAATATGTTCTAAGATCAATATAAACTCAACTCAACACAACTTAACTCAAATTAATCTCAACTCAAATCATAATTATAGAATATTTTATTTCATGTAACTTGAACAATCACCTCACACAATCACTTGACTAGGCTCAATCAACTCAACTCAACCAATCACCACAAGGGACAACTCTTTCTCACAAAACCCTAGTCCAAGCATGTATCAACCAACTCAAATGTTTCCAACAATGCTCAATCACAAATCTCACATAACAATGATACTCATGTTCTTTTCAAGTTATTTACATAACCAATGGGATTCAACAACTATGCTTATAAAACAAGGTTTAAACACAACTAGAAAACTAGAAAACTTTGAAGCATTCAACCAACCACTTTCGAAAAGGAAACCACAATCAATCCTTTTCACTCTAATGATATTTTAGAAATCAACCACTATAAACAATAGAATGTGCCCATACCTTTTTTATGCCAAGAAGTTGTCCATAAAATCTGCCACACTAAACACAACTTTCCTTTCCAATATCAATAAGGATTAGTGGACTTCAAATAATAATCACAAGATAAAGCATAACTCAATTTACACCTTTTTACTCCAACTTAATAAACACATCCACCAAAGTCCTTTTAATAAAAACCCTTATCAAAAAATAATAATCAATAAACCTCTCAAAAATTATTTTATAACAACTCCTTATTTCTCCTAAATCTTAATTCTCAATTTCATGATCATCAAATTAAATCAACAACTCATCCACATTTGAAATAATAATCACAACCCTTATAATTTTTTTTTTTAATTAAAAACTTTAATTATTCTTAACCACCTTATAACTCCAACTTAGGGCTTAATAGAATTAATTAGAGAAAAAACATATTTACCTCCTCAAGGGGATTTGAACCCCCGACTTGCCCACACCACGAGTGCCTTAGCCGCAGCTAAGGTTGCCACATGAGCTAGCTACTCATTCAAAAGGGAAAGGCACAACGTGCCTTAAAACCTTTCCTCCCTTTTCATAAATCAAAAGCACTTTGAGCGCTTTTCTTCCAATGCCTTCTAAATGTAGTCAAGGGGATTCGAAACCTTGACATATGTGTTGGCACACACCTTAGGCAAAAGCCAATTGCCAATGTGCCACTCTTCCCATGATGAATTTGGACTTCAAACAACCTTCATTTATTCGCTGCTTCTGCTTTCTAAAAGATTTTTGCATGAGCTCAATTTGGATGCTTAGCCAATGGTTATTAAGCATGAGCTTAGATAAAATGTACTTACCTCCTCAAGGGGATTTGAATCCTTGACTTGCCCACACCATGAGTGCCTTAGTTGCAACTAAGGTTACCACATGAGCTAGCCGCTCGTTCGATAGGGAAAGGAACAACGTGCCTTAAAACCTTTCCTCCCTTTTCTCAAATCAAAATCACTTCGAGCGCTTTTCTTCCAACGCATTTCAAACATAGTCAAGGGAATTTGAAACCTTGACATTTGTGTTGCAACACACCTTAGCCAAAATCCAACTGCCAATGCACCACTCTACCCATGATGACTTTGGACTTCGACCAACCTTCGTTTATTCACTGCTTCTGCTTTCTAAAAGATTTTTGCACGAGCTCAATTTGGATGCTTAGCCAATGATTATTAACCATGAGCTCATATTGGTTTATGAACCTTAGGTATCCCCTTTATATAGCCTCATTATTTTTGATGATGTCGGTGGAAATCTTGCATATTTAATTTTAAATTTAAATTTAAATTTTAAATAATTAAAATTTAAACTAAATATTAAAAATAAAATATCTCCATCATCGGGGCACCTTTTTTGATGAAACGAAAGGCCAACTTGTGTTTTAATAAAAACCCAGTTCAAATATGCCATCCATAGTTTTATATAAAACCTTTTATTTTTCTTGCCTTGGTTTTCACAAAAACCCTGTATTTGTCTATGCTTTCCAGAGTATCATTTGGCCACCAAAACTCAATGTGATCCATGTGACATCAATGACAACATAAAATAACTCAAATTGCAAACAATATCCCCCTTTTTCATTGATGGCAACACCTCCAATGCAAAAACCACAATCACTACAAAAAACATATTTGAGAATCAAAGCTGCTCCCCCTGACTCAATACTCTCTATGGAGGTTACTCCTCCTAACTCAATGCTCTCTTTGGAGGTTGTTTCCCCTAACTCAATGCTCTCCCCCTTACTCAAATCTCTCCCCTTTGACATCAATGGCAAAAGGGACACCGGTGGAGCTAAAATATATGACTCTTAAGCATAGCCCCCTCACCACCTTCTCTCTTGAGGTGATTAATTTTGGGGTGGGAGTACTTTTACTCCCATATTACATTTTTTTCTTTCCTCTATCAACTTCCTTCCATGTTTTTTTGATATCCTTCTCTTAATATTCTTGCCTTGAACATGTTTGACCTTCTTGCCTTGAACCTGTTTGACCTTCTTACTTTGAACTTGTTTGAAATTGAGTCCTACACCATTTTGCAATATGTCCAAAATTATTGTAATTAAAACACTTGATATTTTAACCTTTGGATGGTGCCCATATCCTCCAATATTTCTTGAAATAATTTCCATATCCATTCCTTTCCTGAACCCTATATTGTGAAGTTCTATTTTCATGACCATTATGACCATGACTTCTGAATTGTGTAGCTCTAAAACCAAAACCATGTTGCTCATTTAATTTGCATTGAAAATATCTATGACCAATCTTGTTGCATGAGAAGCAATGTCCCTAAAAATCATACCTTCTTCCTTCTATGTTCCTTCTATCAAAATCAAACTTCTTTGATCCATAGACCCTGCAGTGTATAGCCCTGTGTCCAAATCCATTACAAGAAAAACAATGTCCTTGAAAAGCCCTTTGTTCATGCCTTGGTTCCTCATACCTTTCTTGACAATTATTCCTATGATCATATTCAACTTGTGCATTGCATTCTTGAACTTTCTTTGTAGTATCTAAATCCTCTTAGTTTCTTTTTTTTCTCCTCAAGTATTTCTTTTTCTTTTGAACTTGATTCACCTATCTCAAAACAAGATCCAAAATGAATATTTGGAGCCATAGGAACTTTGGAACTTTCTTCATAACACTTAGGTGCTTCCTTGATTTCATCTTTTAGAACTTTCTTTCCTTTTGAGTGTGACTTTTCTTGGAAATAGGATACAACTTTAAAATAAGTTTCCACTTCTTTTTTAACATTTTCATCTAATGTGTCATGTCTTGTCATTATTACCCTTAGTTATTCATTCATAATTTCTTCTATTCTTTTTGAATTTTGAAGATCTTCTCTGAGATTACAAATTGTCTGTAGTAGTTCTCTAATTTTGACATCTGTTCAAATCTTATTTTTAAGATTCCTGAATTCTTATTTTAACCTTTTGACTTCTGATTTTTGTTTTCTTGGCTCATACTCTTCTTTTTCTATTACCAAAAGTGAGACTTATTTATCTTCATTGTCACTGATACTATTAAAATCTTCTATAGCAAACAAACTCTCAAGATTTCTTTGACCATGCTTATTTCCTTGATGTGTCATCTCATCTTCACTATCACTAAAACCATTGCAATATCCTGATCTATGATCTCTTTGACCACACACAAAGCACTATTCTATTTCACCTTCTATTACTAGGAATAGATGTTCTTCCTTTTCATCATCTGATTTTTCTCTATCACTTGCTTATATAATATAGTAATATTTCTTTGTATTACAAAAAAAATTCTTCTTCTCATACCTATTTTGCTTGTATCTGTCATATTTGTCATGCTTATGCTTTCCATATTCTTTTCTTCTGTGACCCTCTTTTTCATCATCACTATTTTCTTCATGTGGACACTTGTATGCATAGTGACCAAGATCACCACACTTGTAGCATCTGACTTTCCTTATATCCCTGAAATTCCTTGAGTCCTTATTCCTTTTGATGAAGTTAGCTTCCTCATCATTATTTGAACCTCTACTTATTTCTAAAACTTTCCCTTTATTTTTTTTTGAAGCCTTAGATGCAATATATTTTATTGGAACCTGATGCTTACTTACCCTCATTTCATAAGCTATGAGATTTCCTTGCAATTATTTCATTGTTAGCTTGTTGATATTCATTGTTTATTCTATTGTTGAAACCTTAGCATCATATTTCATGGGAAGTGATCTCAAAACCTTTTGACTAACTTTTTATTCTTTCATATCAAATCATAGCATATCATGGTGTTAGTAATCTCATAAAATTGAAGTAAAAACCTTGCAATATCTTCATAATATTCCATTTTCAATTTCTCAAATATTTTTCTATGAGTTTGTAGTTTTGCCAACTTTACCTTGGAATATCCTTCATAAGTATTCCACAACTTGGTCCACGCTGCATTAGCTTAATTACATACCATAACCTTTGTAAAATATGTCTCTCGTAGCCCAATAAAAATATAATTCATTGCTCTTGCATTGATCTCAACCAATTTCCTAATAGTCTTATCTGCCTCAAGATCACCTTCAACCCTATACTCTTTTTAAACCATTTTCCATACCTCAAGGATATCAAGTAGTTCTTCATCCTCATGCTCTAGAAAACATAATTCTTACCATAAAATAGTGGAGCCTTATTTGTAGATAATCCATTATGTTAAGCCATCTATGTTCTTGTAGAATTTGCCCTTAAGCTATTAGCTTTTCTAAAGGAACCCACTTTGATACCAATTGAAGAACACAAGCTTACACTGAGAGGGGGGGTGAACAGTATAAGACCACTTTTTAATTTCTTTCCAAATCAATATCAATTAATATCCTTAATTGCAATAACCAAATATAGCATTGTACATTAATAACTCAGATATCAATAGTAAGCAAGAGCACAATTCACCATACACAATTGAGACACAAGATTTAACTTGGTTCCCCCAATGTGGGGTACTCCACAAGATAATCTCCTTATAATATTTCACATGAAAATAAGGATCTTATCCAATACAATAATTTCTTTGATCTACTCAAAGCTAGACAATAACGAGCTCACACAAAACTTATCTAAATTTGCATAACAAGCTCACATAGAACTTGTCCAAAAATGTTCAACAAGATCACACAAAACTTGTCCAAATTTCTTTGATCTGCTCAAAGCTAGGCAATAACAAGCTCACATAGAACTTTTCCAAATTTGCATAACAAGCTCACATAGAACTTGTCCAAAACTGCTCAACAAGCTCACACAGAACTTGTCCAAGACTGCTCAACAAGCTCACATAGAACTTGCTCAAATATGCTCCAACAAGATCACTAAGAACTTGTCCAAATATGCTCTAGCAATCTCACCAAGAACTTTCTCAAATATTCTCCAACAAGCTCACTAAGAACTTGTCCAAATCTGCTCTAGCAAGCTCACCAAGAACTTGCTCAAATATTCTCCAACACGCTCACTAAGAACTTGCTCAAATCTACTCAAAAATCTTACCATAACTTGTCCAAAAATTCTCTAGCAAGCTCACCAAGAACTTGCCCAACTCTACTCAATAGGCTCACTCAAAACCTCATCAAAATTTGTCCCAAATATGTCCATAAATTTGTCTAAAACTGTCCACAAATCTATACCAAAACTATCCACAAAGCCTTCTCAAAGGCTTAATCAATCATACACAAACTCCCATAAATCTATCCATAAATCTATCCCAAAGGTCTTCTCAAAGGCTCAATCAATCATGCTCAAGTAGTACTCCAATATCATCCACAAATCTATGAAGGCAATGATCAAATATGAACTCAAAAATGAATGTCAATGCACTCTACAATGGATGACAACAATGATCCACAATGATCTCAACTCAACTCAACTCAAATCAATCTCAACTCAATTCAACTCATAGAATCATAAAGATAATTGTTAGTGACTCAATATGTTCTAAGCTCAATCTTAACTCAAATTGACTCAAATAAATCTCAACTAAAGTCAACTCATAGAAGCATAAAGAGAATTGTTAGAGACTCAATATGTTCTAAGCTCAATCTCAACTCAACTCAACTCAAATCAATCTCAACTCAAATCAGAATTATGGAATAGTTTTTTTCATGGAACTTGAACAATCACCTCACACAATCACTTGACTAAGCTCAATCAACTCAACTCAACAAATCACCATAAGGGATAACTCTTTATCACAAAACCCTAGTCCAAGCATGTATCAACCAACTCAAATATTTTCAACAATGCTCAAACACAAACCTCACATAAAAATTATAATCATGTTCTTTTCAAGTTCTTTACATAACCAATGAGTTTCAACAAATATGCTTATAAAACAAGGTTTAAAAACAACTCTCAAACCAGAAAACCTTGAAGCATTCAACCAATCACTTTAAAAAAGGAAACCACAATCAATATTTTTCACTCCAATGATATTTCAGAAATCAACCACCATATAAAATCAATAGGAGAATGTGCCCATACCTTTTTTATGCCAAGAAGTTGTCCACAAAATCTGCCACACTAAATAGAAATTTCCTTTCCAATCTCAATAAGGGTTAGTGGAATTCAAATAATAATCACAAGATAAAGCATAACTCAATTTATACCTTTTTACTCCAACTTAATAAACACATCCACCAAAGTCCTTTTAATAAAAACCCTTATCAGAAAATAATAATCAATAAACCTCTCAAAATTTATTTTATAATAACTCCTTATTTCTCCTAAATCGTAATTCTCAATTTCATGAACATCAAATTAAATCAACAACTCATCCACCCTTGAAATAATAATCACAGCCCTTATAAAAACAAAGTTTAATTAAAAAATTTAATTATTCATAACCACCTTATAACTCCAACTTAGGGCTTAACATAATTAATTAGAGAAAAAATGTATTTACCTCCTCAAGGGGATTCGAACCCTCGACATGCCCACACCACAAGCGCCTTAGCCA
Organism: Wollemia nobilis; assembly: GCA_028583015.1. Lineage (NCBI taxonomy): Eukaryota > Viridiplantae > Streptophyta > Pinopsida > Araucariales > Araucariaceae > Wollemia > Wollemia nobilis. The sequence continues at coordinate 4,576,889 of JAQPPZ010016710.1, read as the reverse complement.
TGACTAAGGTTACCACACGAACTAGCCGCTTGTTTGAAAGGGAAAGGCACAACGTGCACCTTTCCTCCCTTTCCACATATCAAAAGTGCTTCGAGCATTTTTCTTCCAATGCCTTCCAAATGTAGTCAAGGGGATTCGAAACCTTGACATCTATGCTACCACACACCTTAGCCAAAAGCCAATTGCCAATGCACCACTCTGCCCATGATGACTTTGGACTTCAACCAACCTTCGTTTATTCGTTGCTTTTGCTTTCTAAAAGATTTTTGCACGAGCTCAATTCGGATGCTTAGCCAACGATTAGTAACCATGAGCTCAGATCAGTTTATGAACCTTAGGTATCATCTTTATATAGCATCCTTATTATTTTGATGACGTCGATGAAAATCGTGCATATTTAATTTTAAATTTTAATTTTAATTTTAAATAATTTAAATTTAAAATAAATATTAAAAATTAAATATCTCATCATCGGGACACCTCATAAATCCAAGAGCTATACTTATAAATAGAGAATTTAACACAAATCCACCACACACCCACCCGCTCACACACTTTGTCCTTCCAACCATGACCCTGCATTTTCTTTCCAACAATGACCCCTAATAAAGTCGAGAGCTATACTTATCAATAGAGAATTTAACACAAATCCACCACACAACCACCCCCTCACACACTCGTCATCCCAACCATGACCCCTTGTAAATCCAAGAGCACAAAGCCACCACACACCCACCCCCTCACACACTCGCCCTCCCAACTTGTAAAGCCAAGATCTATACTTATCAATAGAGAATTTAACACAAAGCCACCACACACCCACCCCCTTACACACTCACCCATGGTTTGAACCAGGCCATGCCATGGTTTGAACCAGGTCAGACCATGGTTTGAATATTCGGATAAATAGAGAATTTAACACAAATCCACCACACACCCACCCCCTCACACAGTCGCCCATACCATGGTTTGAACCATAGATCTCCTAAAGAAAATCCAAAGCCCAAATGGTTGTTGCTGCACTATGGGTGCAAAATAAATGAATTTAACTAGCTTCTTATTCCTTCGATGAAGGGAATTATACAATGTAATGTTAAAATGTAATTAAGTAATAAAACAGTCATAATAGTTAACAATGACTACAAATATTTTTAATATTTATATAAATAAGTGTATATTTATATTAAAAAGAAATAATTTAAATAAGATAAATGTTGTCAAAAAGTAATGATTATGGAAGGAATAATGATTATACTTAACTTAATTAAGTATTAATAAATTTTATTAATTAATAATAATAAAATTAAGTATGATTAATAAGTGTGAGATAGAAGTTAGGGTTTTAGTTTTTGGAAGGGGGAGATGTATCCAAAAAGGGAGTGACCGAGTGTTAGTGGGGTTCCATGTTCTAGTTAAATTCCTACTAGAGTTTATAGTAACATCACCCAATCAAAAATAAATACAAATAAAATACAAATAAAGTTTTAAATTATTATATATTTCCATTAAATGAAATAATTTATATAAAAATAAATGTTGCGGATAGTAATGAAAGTATTAGGTTAGTAACAATGTCATGACAATAGCCTGCAAATACATGTAGAATATGGGCACAAGTACTTCATTAGCAATTTCCCCCTAGTCCAAGGTTCAAGCCTGGTGGATAAAAAAAAACCAGACTAGCCTAAAGGGTTCACCCATATGGAACCCTATAGAATGGGAAGTCATGGCCTCTAGGGAATACAAGGAATGATTTTCCTTAACAAAGGTTTGGTTCCAAGGGGAACAACACAACAGTCTAGGTTTTGGCTCTTCTTGGAGGGGTCTAAGGTTCAAACCATAAAGTGGATAAATGTGTGAACAGTGAGCATGTGGTTACATGTTAAATTCTCTATTCATAAGCATATTGATAAGCATAACTCTCAACATTACAATGGATCAACATGGTTGGGAGAAAACTACTCAATCCTATGCATTGGTGGTAGGGGTTTCTCACACTAACCAAATAAATATATAAATTATTTACTTATGTAATAGTCATAATATTTCCACTAATGGCCTTCCATATACAACTTATATACACAAATGCCATAGTTTAAATAATGATATGTCTCGAAGCCCAACGATTAAGATTTTGACTTTATTAGAAGGTCAAGGTATGTCTCAAAGCCCAATGATTAAAAGGTTGACTTTTTATGAGGTCTAAGGTTCAAACCATGTTGTAGGTGCATGAGTGTATATTAATATTATGTTGATAAAAATTCATGGGTGGGAGAGACTAAACATTCATGGGTAGGAGAGACTGTTCAGCCCTATACATTTATCATAAAAATTTCACACTACCCAAATCCAAAAAAAAAAAAAGTGATAATATTAATAGAATTTTGTGTATATAACTTATATATACACAATACAATTTATACATACATAATTACCATATGTTAAATAGCGATTATATATAAATAAATATAACATGTAACTATTATTATTTACTTATATAATTGTTATAATATTTGCACTAATGGCTTATATACATAATTACCACAAGTTAAATAATGATATGTCTCAAAGTGCAAAGATTTAGAGTTTGATTTTTTTAAGAGGTCTAAGGTTCAAACCATGGTGTAGGTGCATGACTGCATATTAATCCTTTATTGATAAACATTCATGGTTGGGAGGACATTGAAGAGCCCTATACATTCATCATAAAAATTTATAATAAACAAAAAAAAATCATAATATTAACACTAACAAACTTTTGTGTATAACTTATACATAAAAAATTATCATAAATTAAATATCGATTTGATATATATATAAAATTGTAACTATTGAATACTAGCAAAGTTGGAAAGGAACTGGTTTTTGAGCTCTGGCGATTTGGCGGGAAACTTTCTGAACTGTCGTCGACCGAGGCTCTAGGGTTTCTGGTGGGAAGATTCTACCAGGGACTCAGGTGGTTTGCTGTTGTTTTTCGCTGACGGCTCTTTCGTTGCCCCGGGAGGGCCCAATGGGGTCTCCTCCAGGATTTCTCGATGGGAAGAAGACCTCTTATGCCGAGATATTAAGAGAAAACCCTACGTCTTCCTCCGATGAAGCTCAGCGGAGTGCTTACCATTCGCTATCCAGGAATGCGGGCAAGGGTTCTCCTGTGCACAGAGTCAATGGATGTCTCCCGCAATCCGCTTCCAGATCGAAGATTGTCATAGAACCAAAGCTGGTCGAGGACACGATCAACTACCGTGCTACTCATGACCTGATTTGCAAATTCATGGGCATCCGACCCACCCCGCACTTTCTCGCACACCCGGGTGAGACAAAACTGGAGCCTATCGGTGAGTACTCCTTATGGCCCATAAGCAATGGGTATTTTATTATTAGTTTTTCCTCCTTAGCGGATAGAAACAGAGCATTTGAATCAGAAAAGAGGAGCCATGGCCCGACAGGGTTATTTGTCCAACCGTGGAGAGCGGGCTTCGACCCTCGCATTGAGCCCACGGCTGTCCCGGTTTGGATCCGACTGTATGCTCTCCCGATGGAGTTTTGGGGTGAGCAGATTCTTGAATTGATAGGTAACTCTCTAGGTAGATATTTGGGAGTTTCCAAAGATACCATAGAAGGAAACACTGCTGTTTATGCTAGAATTTGTGTAGAACTGGATATTAGCCAGCCGCTACCAGCTGAGATGGAACTGGAGTTAGCAGGACAATCCTGGATACAGCAGTTAGACTATGAAGCCCTACCTTTCCGATGTAGAGTTTGCCATAAGCATGGCCATTTGGCTAGGTTCTGCCCAAATATCTTGAGCACCAAAGCGGATGTTCCACAGGGAATGCCAAATCGCCCCCGAGAGGGTAAGCCCACTCCGGTCAAGGAACCACCCATCATTCCCCCTGGTTCTGATGCCCAGAAAGATGGCTTTGAACAGCAGAAGAGAAGAAGAAACAAAAAGAGAAATGGCAAGGAGCAAGCTCAACCCAAGCCAACCAACCGGTATGAAATCTTCAAATCTCTTGTGGATCAAGAAGACCAAATTATGGAAGGAGCAGATGGGAACCTTGAGGATAATATCATCCATTCTCATGCTCCTCCCTCACCAACCCCTGTCCTAGAACAGGTGATTGACTCCTCTGAGATTTTGCAGCTAGAAAACCCATGGGCATTGGTAATCCACTCCCCAGCACAGCCAGCTATTAAGGATGTCACCATGGGAAATGCAGAAAATATCAGAGAAAGACCAGCTCTAGGGATTACCCAGGTGGAGAAGAGGTCGAAAAATAGTAATTCCCAAGGGGCGGGCAGGAAATCCAATAAGGATCTAATTGCAAGGCAAGGAGATAAGCTAATCAATGGAGGATTGGCGAGAACAATTGATTCTTATTGCTCCCAAGGTTTCCAATGATTATTCAATCTTGGAATGTGAGGGGTTTAAACAGTAGAACCCATCAATCTGCTGTTCAAAGACTTTTAGAGAGAAGTAAAACAGACTTTCTGCTCATTCAGAGACAAAAATGTCTTTAGACCTTATGAGTAAAACCTGTCGATCGAACTGGAGGGGTGCCGGCCATATGGTCGTGGTCGCTCTAGGTGCCTCGGGAGGGATTGCTACTCTTTGGAACCCTTTGGCGTGGATAGCAATAGAACATATAGCTTGGAGGGGTGTCCTCACATCTCTTTTTAGGAACATTGTTACAAATCGAACAAGTCTTAATTACAAATTTCTATGGGGCTCGTAACATCGATGGTCAACGGTTTCAATGGAAAGTCGTTCAAAACATGAGGTCCTCCCGGGAAGATTTTGATTGGATTATTGCTGGGGACTTCAATGCCAAATTATCTGCCAGGGATCAGGAAGGTGGCATCCCAGTTTTGGATACAGGGGACCGGCTTTTTATTGCCCAAGTCCAGGCCTTTAACCTTGTTGATATCAAAGGCCCTGGTACAAACTTTACCTGGACTAATAAGAGAAGAGAGCCATACAACAGAGGGTTAAGCTTGACCGGTTTCTGGTCTCTGAGGAAGCTTATGTTAGATGGAATATCAAATTCCAGATTTTGGAGGGCCCAGCCTCGCATCACTCTCCCATTTTGGTCGGAGGGAGGGACTATGTCGTAGCAAGATTACAAACCATTTAAATTTGAAAATTTTTGGTTGCAAAAAGAGGACCTCCGAAGGAAAATTCCACAAGTGGTGGGAAGAAGGTCGTCTCCCTTTTGGGACAGCTATGTTCAAATTTCATAAACAACTTCTTTTTGTTAAGAGTAAACTAAAACAGAGGAGGCAAACTAACAAATCTGATTTCCAGCTCCAACGGGCTCCCTTGTTGACCAGATGGAATGAGGTGCAAAAACAATTCAGGGAAGGAATCATTTTTGAGCATCTTAAATCCGAGGATGATGCTTTACGCAAAGCGGTTGAGGACATTGATAATCAAGAAGAGATCTACTGGAAACAGAGAGCAAGAAACACATGGTTATTAGAAGGAGACAGAAATACAAAATTTTTCCATCGCTCCGCCTGTGCTAGAAGACAATTGAATAACATGGAACTCCTTCAAGACGAGAATGGAAACTCTTTTGACACTCTCCCCGGTATGCACTCCCACTCAATGGAGTATTTCTCAAACCTCTTTAAGGAAAGTATGGAGCATGATGTGGAAGCCCAAAATGAAGTCATTGATGGCATTCCCTCTATTATCTCTCATGAAGAGAATCAGGCCCTTCTTAAGCCCATTGATCGTGATGAACTCAAGAAGGTGGTCTTTGGGATGTGCACTGGAAAATCGCCTGGTCCTGATGGCTTCCCTATTGAGTTTTTTCAGGCCTTCTGGGATATCCTGGAGGAGGATGTGCTGGCTGTCATTGAGGAGTCCCGAACTAACAAAAGAATGCTCAAGGCTCTAAATCACACCTTTATTACCTTAATTCCAAAAGGAGAGGGGGGGCTCACATTTCTGATTTCAGACCTATTGCCTTATGCAATGTGATTTACAAAATAATCACTAAAATTATGGCTGAAAGACTAAAACCTCTTCTTCATAATATAATCTCCCCTGAGCAAGGGGGTTTTGTTGAAGGGAGACAGATCTTGGATGGAGTGATCTTGGCTCAGGAGGCTATCCATACTATGCACAATTCAGGTAACAAAGGAATGTTCATCAAACCGGATATGTCTAAGGCTTATGACAGAGTAGAGTGGGGCTTCTTGGTCAAGATGTTGGCAGCCTTTGGTTTTTCTCAGGACTGGATTGCCTGGGTCATGAGCTGTATCTCTACGCCTTCATACTCTGTTTTAATTAAGGGGCTTCCCTCGCCACCTTTTGGAGCCTCTCTGGGTCTTCGCCAAGGAGACCCTTGCTCTCCTTATCTCTTTCTCATCTTGGCTGAAGGATTAGGCAGACTCCTCCTCGAGAAGAAGACTTCAAGGACGAGATAACAGAATTAAAATCGGGGCTGAAGTTTTGACTCATTTACAGCTTGTGGATGATACTCGGATTGGTGGGAGTGGCCGACCTCATGGAAGCAAGAGGAATCAGAGATTCTCTAAACGTCTACCTCCGGGCCTCTAATCAAGTCATCAATGAAACAAAATCCAAAGTGGTCTTCTTTAATCTTGATCAAAGGTCACAAGACAGAGTTATTGAGATCTTGGGATTCACTAGGACCTCTCTTCCTGTTGTTTACCTGGGGGTTCCTCTGCATTTCAAAAACTGAAAGCTGATTTCTGGAAGGACCTTTTGGATGGCATCAAAGAGAGAATGAATCACTGGTCTCATAGATGGTTAAGCTATGGGGGCCGACTGACTTTCCTGCAGTCTGTTATTCAGGCCATGCCAATTTATAAATTCTCTATCCTGGCTGCCCCTCCATCAATTTGGAAAGAGCTGGACAAAGTGGCTAGAAGTTTTCTTTGGGAAGGTGCCAAAGGAGAGAGGAAATGGGCCTTGGTTGGATGGGATAAGGTCACCCAGCCCAAGGAAAAAGGTGGGCTGGGATTAAGAAGCTCCAAGTTTAACAATCAGGCTCTGGCTGGTAAACTGTATTGGAGGTGGATTTCCCAGCCAACGTCCCTCTTTAGCATAATCCTCTCTAGTAAATACTTGGGTCTTGTTCACCCCAATGACTTGGGCCGCTTTCCTTTGGAGGGTAATGGATCATTAGTGTGGCAGGCTCTCAAGCTTGGATCTCGCATTATCAAAGATCAATTGTTCTGGAAAGTTGGGAGAGGGGAGAAGGCCCGGTTCTGGATTGATTCTTGGGATCAGAATCCTCCCATTCTTGCTGTGTTTCCTGAATTGCATCCGTTAAAATCAGCTCTAGAAGATAAGGGATGGATCCATATTGAGAGCTACTTCAATACCACCCAATTGGGGGAGTATAAGATTCAAAAGTTCAAGCGGCTGGGTGAATGGCCTATTCCAATCCCCCGGAGCAGGCTCCAACTCGGGAAAAATCTTGTCGTAACGGTTTCTTACCGGGAGAGATGAGGAGGATGAGCTTGCTCGGGGCTTTGGGAACCTTGGGGTTTATACCGTGAAGGAGGGCTATGATTCGATCCTTCCAGCAGCCCCCCCACACTCTTTTCCAGCTCAAGAATGGAGGAAGATTTGGCATCCCAAGGGCCGGCCGAAAGTGAACTTCTTTGCCCTGGCACCGATGCACAATGGAATCCCGACCTTTGACAATCTCATAATCGGAGGCATCATTGGTCCTTCCCAGTGTGTTTTATGCTATAGGAATGAGGAAACCGCTGATCATCTTCTGTTTGATTGTCCTTTCACACAACAGATTTGGCATCGTTGGTTCTCCCATTTTAAACTTCATGCTATTGGAGACTTGTCTCGGACTCAATTTATGGGAAAGTCGGAAGAGAGGTAGATTTACATCTAAAGCTCTTCGAATCGGCTGGGAGCTTGGTTTCCTTTTTATTTGGTGGCAGGTGTGGTTGGAAAGAAATGCTCGTATTTTCCGTGAAACCTTCTCTTCGGTGGATGGGATATGGCAGGTCATCTGGAGCAAAGTAGTGGAAACCGTTGCCATCTATGCTGAGGAGGAAAATCAGCCTGCTTCTAAGCCTCTGGAAGAGAGAGCTGCTGATCTTGAGAGACAGGTAAGAAGTTGTTGGAAACCTCCCCAGAAGGCTGGATCAAAATCAACACTGATGGAGCTGCAAAAGGCAATCCGGGCAATGCTGGAAGTGGAGTAATCTGCCGTGATCATGTTGGGGTTGTGCTCTATTGGGAATTGCAAGGTCTGGGATATGCCACAAACAATGAAGCCGAGGCCTTTGCTATTAAATCTGCTTCCATCTGGGCCGTCAAGCAGGGTCATAGAAAGATAATCATTGAGTCTGATTCCCAAATCCTGGTTGGCGCTCTTGATTGCATGAGGAACTTTGCCTTAAAAGCTTGGAGGTCATGGATTCTGGTCTCCCAAATTAAAGAGCTTTGGAAGGAATTAGAGGATGTGATACCTGTTTATGCTAGTAGAACTCTTAATAAAGCGGCTGATTTCCTTGCTAAGATGGGTGCTGAGAGGGAGGTTGGGATGCATCTGCATAGTGATATGCCTGTGGAGGATGCAGAGATTAGACAAGGCCTTGAACAAATTTTGAAATAATGTGCAGTGTTTTTTATGCTAAGGAAATTTTTTGTCGCGATATCGCGACATGTAGTGCTGTCGCGGCCTCAAGCCGAAAGCTGTCGCGATATCGCGACAGGTTGAGCCTCCGCGGCCTTTGGTGGGTTTCTGTCACGCTATCGCGACATGTCGCGCTATCGCGGTCCTTGTTGAGATCCTGTCGCGATTTCGCACCTCTTTTGAAGTTGAAGAGCAAAGTTGAAATTTCGTCGCGATATCGAGACAGGTTGGAGAGTGGGAAGCTGCAAGGTAATCTTGTCGCGATATCGCGACACGTTTGGCACTTAAGCGGCTGGGAGGAAAATTGTCGCGATATCGCGACCTGTAGCGCCGTCGCGGCCTCGAGCTGGAAGTTGTCGCGATTTCACGACAGGTTGAGCCTTTGCGGCCTTTGGCGGGTTTCTGGCGCGATATCGCGACATGTCGCGCTATCGCGGCTCTTGTTGAGATTATGTCACGATTTCGTGCCTCTTTTGAAGATGAAGAGCAAAGTTGATAATTCGTCGCGATATCGCGATAGTTTGGTAAACTGGAAGCTGCAAGGTATTTTTGTCGCGATATCGCGACACGTTTGGCACTTAAGCGGTTGGGAGGATAATTGTCGCGATATCGCGACCCTTTTGTGGCATGAGTGCCGTTTAGAAACTTCGTCGCGATTTCGTGACTCCTTTTGCGTGCGGCTACCGAGGGCCCTTCCTGTCGCGATATCGCGACATGTCGCGATTTCGCGACATGTCGCGATTTCGCGACATGTCGCGTTATCGCGACTGTTGGCGCCGACGCGGTCGAGACGGGGGTGACTGCCGCGATTTCGTGACATGTCGCGATTTCGCGACATGTCGCCTTTTCGCGCCCTGTTGTTTTCTTTGCCCTGTGGTTGTTAGTGCTGCCTTTGTGCTTTGCACTTGTTGTGTTGCTCTTTGCTCTGGGTCGGGATGTGTTCTCTCCCGTTTGTAATTGGTCTTTGTATTAATACAAGTTTTCATTTTTTTCAAAAAAAAAAAAAAAAAATTGTAACTATTATTATTTACTTATCTAATAGTCATAATATTTCCACTAATGACCTATATACAACTTATGTACACAATTACCATAAGTTAAATAATGATATGTTTCAAAGTGCAATGATAGAGTTTGATTTTTTTAAGAAGTCTAAGGTTCAAACCATGGTGTAGGTGCATGATTGTATATTAGTCCTCTATTAATAAACATTCATGGTTGGAAGGAGACTACTCAACCCTATACATCCATCCTAAAAAAATAAAAATCACACTACCCAAATCCAAAAAAAAATAAAGCTGAATGTGATTTGGTATAATGGTAGTTGCCTAGTTATTATCATCCATGTGGTTGTGAGGTCAATTCCTCTTGTGTTTTCTCAAACGAGTGCTCATATTTGTAAAAAATGTTCAATAATAATAAAAATAAATAAATAAATAATCATAATATTAACACTATATAACTTATATATACAGAGTACAACTTATACATACACAATTGCCATAAGTTAAATAGTGATTTGAATATTATAACTTAAATAATTTTTTTATGAAAACTAATTATTAACTTATATACCTTAACTTAAATACAAATTGCTTTATTAATGTTAAAAAATATTTTTATATATTACAGCTTGTGATCTGTAAGTTTATACTATAAACAAATTAATGAAAGTTTATGTTATAAATAGAGTATCTTCATTAAAACCTTACAAATGATAGGAATCTCTTACTAAAAATTTTTTATTTGTAAAAATTATAAACAAATCTATACATACATACTTTCTAAATATTTTTAATGGTAAGTATAATTTATTTTTACGATTAGATTTTATTTAATGTAAATGTATTAATTAATTTTTTTAATTATTATATTGATTAAAATATAATAATTTTAGAGGAAAAAAATACATAAACATATTTTTAAATAGCTATTAATTATATTTATTACATCAACAAAGATTATGAAGGCTTATATTTAGTAGATTGTCCTCCTAATAACTTTTGTCTTCTACATGTATTTCAACCTAGTGTAGAGGATGAGTCACCTCATTGGCAAGACCTATCACATTCAATATTAAGCTCTACATATCTAAGATCTAGTGTAGAGGATGAGTCACCTTAGTGGCTAGACCTATCACATTCAGTATCAAACCTTATGTATCCAACCAACAATATGGTCGATGAAAGAAAATAGTGTAGGGAGTATTCCCATAACTACCACATTCAATGTCAAGCTATATCTAACCGATGAAATGACTAATGTGAGCAAAAGTGTAGGGAACATTCCTAGTGTTTAATCAAATCCTATAAATGGATCAAATTCATTATGATTTTGCTGGCTTGCACTAAAGTCTATAACAATATGAAAGAAACAACATTGACCTGACACAAACACCATAAAATGAAACAATAGGTCTTTGAATTAAAAAAAAATGCCAATCCTAGAGAGTTGCCATACTTCTAGAAACACCAGAGGGAGAAGAGGGGTTCCAAGGAGAATTTGTTGCCATATGATCCACTATGGGAGAAAAAGCTAAGAGAAATAAAAAGTCCACTTCTAGGCATCCTTATACTTACAACATCTTAAAAAGAGGCAATTATATCTTTAGATTCATAATAAAATGGATATAATTTGTTAGAAACCCCAATATAGAAAAGCCATTTACTAAATGAGGCACCTTGGTGAATTAAACTCCACGTAAGGACAACATGTTTGGGTTTGAGATATGTAAAGCATGTTATGTGAAAACAATAGGCCCAAATATATATGGATGAAGAGAGGCCTCATATAGCATTTGCTTTATCAACCATGGGTAAATATGGAAATAATCTTTCATAACAACCCCATAATTAAGGAGGGGTGTATCTAAATACCACTACCACTCCTTCCACCAAGAACATTAAGAGTGCACTATGATATTGTGAAAAATAAACATATTTGATTTAACAGCATCAAAGGTTTTCTTATCAGTGAAGGTGAATCTAAACTTGAATTTAATATAATTCCATGATTTTCAATCCCTAGTCAATCGAAAAAACAAGTGAACCACTATAGAGATACCACTTTTATATGTTTTTTATGCATGCTTCCAAGGGATTTGAACAAAATGAAATTCTTGAATAATAAGGATAGAGGACTATTAGATGTTCATACAATTGATGGAAATTCTATACAAATATAATTTCTCTATGGTTTGAAAAATTAACCAAGCCTACCAAATATTGTGGATGATAAAAGAACCTAAAATCTTGACTCAAGCAATGAGAAGGGAGCGAAATCCATACTTTTCCATCCATGATACCCATTCAAATAAATTGAGGTAATACAATATCGAACCAATGCATTCTAGGCTTTCTCTCCTTTCATAGCTCTAATTATGAATTTGGTACATAAGCTCATGCCTTTTCATTTATAATCGAGAAGAATCATTCTCATTCTTATTGGGTAAATAACATAATTCCCAAGCTACTCTATGGAAACTAGAGTTAGAGGTAGAACTTCCCCATATAAAATATCTAAGCAAGTTCTTTAGTTTCTGTGAACAAACCTTGGATGGGACCCAACATGAGGAGTAATATATGTTGGTTGTAGGATCTTGATGCAGATTCAAAACTTACCAATAATGGAATACCTTTTAGTAGTCCAATAAGAAAGCTTGGCTTCAATTTTTTGTATGACATTTTTTAGAGCTCGAAAGGGAAATTATGGAAGGTGAAGAGGATACCCATAAATTGAAACAATTCTCCATCATGTACCCATATCTATTGAAACTAAGTCAACAAATATGGAATAGAGATATAGAGTCTTCCTACTTATAAAATTAAAACCTTTGAAATTAAAAAATTAACAATTTTTAACAATGAGGAATTAAATTTAATAGTTAATATATGTTTAATGAAATCAATATAATTGACATAATATAAATAATTAATTATAATATATATATTACATGAAGAATTTGAATAAGTTAAATTGATTCCTTGAGTGAAACCAATGAAATTAATACATTATATAACAAGATGTGCAGAGGAAAGAGGTAGTGTTATTATAGTTTTATTATATATATACTTACAATTTTAAGCAGATAAAAATGTAATTTTTTTAATGCTCATTACCTATATTCATGTTTCAATATTTTTAAACATATATTGTTTTATTTTATTTTTTTAGTGGGAGAAATCCTTATGATCGATGATGCTTTGGACATCCCCATCCCATTGTAACCTTCATAAGATGGAGATCTGAGCTTATCAATGGTAAATTTAACACACAACCATACACACACCCATCCCATTACACACTATCCCACATCGTGGTTTAAACCTTAGACCTCCCAAAGAAAAGCCAAAGCCTAAACTATTATGTTTTCAATAGATATATATATATATATATATATATATATATATATATATATATATATATATATATATATATATATATATATATATATATATATATATATATATCTTAATAAGCTATGTGTGGCTTCTATTGGAGCCATTCTCATTACAAAAATAAAAAATTACATTTCCCTCACTATATTTATAACAAGTTAATTAAAACATACCCATATTTTTCTTTCTATCAAATATATTCTTTACCTTCCTCAAACTACTAAGTTTCCATAATCAACTTTTTTTTAAAGGAACTAACAACAAGAACAACCCTTACATGACACATAACTCCAACAAATAGAAGGAAAACAAACATAACAATCATCCATCAAAGAGAAAATTAGCTAATTTATTTTTCTTTTATAGGAGAGGTGGTAAGATATGAGAATGCATTTTTGCACTTCAAGATCTTAAGGTAATATCTAGTTGTAACACATTTTTTTGGATCTTAATTTTAAAAAAATGGCCAAAGCTGATTTTTTCATAATAAGCTTCTAGAATACCGTTTGAGGTACTAATATTTTCCATCGAACCATCTGTATCATCTTCACTAAAATTTTAGCTTTTATCAATGATCTGATTCAAATTCTTCTTTTGAGGTTGAGTCTTTTGTTGCTTGCATGATTCCTGTTAGATAATTGGTGCATTTGGAGGATGAGATTATTTCTTTTGAATTGGGATATTTGAAGATTTTGAATCATTTGTATGGCCTTATCCTCCACCAAGGAGGAATTAGAGCATGATTGGATTACTAGGCATCTCTTATTTAGGTAGCCTTATTGTTGACAACCATAACATCTTAGGGAGAAGTTTTCATATTTAATGTTTTGGATCTATTCCACTTTGCTTGAGGAGATAGTAATGGGCCCAAGAACTCAAACATACATTCAAACAACCAATATTGCTTTACTCATATTAATTTTACTAGACAATTTTTTCTTTATTTGGGAATCTATATACTGGAATGCACCAATGACATTACCAAATTTAGTGTATATATTCTCTCCCCAAAAATCCACAAGGAGAGCATAAAGATTCACCTAGACTAGGAAGTCATTAACTTCTTCTATAAAAGGGTTGAAACTAGGATTCCAAGGTCTTATATAGACACCCCTTCGTTCAAAAAACTAATTATACCTATAATACATTACCCTATATCTATCTTCTAAATTAGAAAAGAAAACACAAAAGGAATTTTTTTTGTAGGAGGGTTACTTGGAAATATGTATCGGTCCACCAATATTTAAGGTATTCTTTGAGCTCCTCTAAGCTTTGTATTTTCCCTTTGAGTTTACAAATAATTATTTTAGCTTTATGATCAATCAAATCCAACACAAATTCATCCTTCAAAATACTTATAGAGGATATAGGTTCATCCACCCACGAACTTAAATATCCTTGAGATAAAATTCTTCTCATCAAAGAGGCTTTCTCACAAACTAAAGATACAGTTTGCAAAAAACCCTCTTCCTTCAACACTTGACTAAACCTAGGGTATACATCCCCTTTTGCAAATATTATAGCCAAATTCATCATTTTACTCTATCACTTGATTGCACCTAGGGTTTACACCTTTTTTGCAAAGACTATAGTTGCAACCTATTATTAAAGATATATTTTTTGAGAATTCGAGTAGTGTGATAAGCTTCTACAACCAACATAGACACATAGAGTTAAGTAGTCACATCCCAACCATGACCGCTCGTAATTCAATATCTATGCTTATGAATAAAATATTAACACATAGCCACACAGATGTCATGATTTGAACCTTGAGAGCCAAATCCTAAACCGTTGAACTTTCTTCTAATCCCCTCCTAGCCATGACCCCTTGTACGATTGAGAACTATTCTTATTAATAGGGGATTAACACATAGCCGCACACATGTTATATTTTGCACATGCTATATTTTGACCTCTCGAATAAGATCCAATCCTAAAATATTACCCTATCCATTGAGACTCTCTATATATATCCATGATTTATTGGAATATTTCTTTGTGTGAGAATCCCCTACAACTAACGCTTAGAGCTAAGCATTTCCATCTCATCCATGAACCCTCATAAAGCTGACAAATAAGTTTAAGCTTATCAATAGTATATTAATACACACTCACAAACATCGTGGTTTGAACCTTGGAGCTCCCAAAGATCCAAATCCTAAACTGTTACTCTATCCTTGACACATAATTTATTGAAATATTAGTGTTTTAGAGATATCATTCAAAATATTGATGATGTAATAATATAATACCTTAAAAATAGTGTACATGTAGAGTCTAAATTTATTGATAAATATGTGCATTAAATAAATATAGGCACTACTAGTAATTAAATATCTATGTTATCGACACAGTGCAATGGTTCGAGCCTTGGCTCTTCTTCGGGAGGTCCAAGGTTCAAATTGTGGTGTGGGTGAGTGTGTGAGAGGGTGGATGTGTGGTGGTTGTGTGTTAAATTCTCTATTGATAAGCATATATCTTAGCTTTACGAGGGGTCATGGTTGGGAGGAGACTGCTCAACCCTCTGCATTGATTGTAAGGGTTTCTCACACTAACCAAATAAATAAAAAACTATGTTATCAAAAATAAAAAAGTTATCTATGTATTTTCAATGATGGAATATATATATATAGCGAAAAACCCCTTGTGAGGTCGCCTTGGTCTGACAGACCACGAACAAGGGGTTCTACACCATCAAAGTCACCTAGGAGTCGCACCCGACCTTGCCCGCACCAACATTATCAATTGGATTTTGGGTACCTAGTTCAACTTTTTGGTAGGGTGGAGATTCGAACCTGGGACCTCCCTTGGAGGATTTCCCTCTCCTCTCCAATTCACCTACAACACCTGGGTATATATATATATTTATATATATATTTATTGAAAAGTTAATTTTATAATTATATTTTCATTTAGAACATTATTTTTTTTGGATATACACACATTTTTTCCACTTGGTCCTTCTCCCATTACTCATGCTTCAGGATGGGGTGAGGAGCACTTTTATGGGTGGGGGGAAGCATCCAATTCATGGATAAGGCTTTGTCTACCAATGGCTCCCTTCATTTTAAGGTCTTTTTGGTTGTAGACTGTTTCTATTTTGGTGTTGATGGTTGTGGTACTCATTTTGTGCATTTTGTTTTTTTATCTGTTATTAGGATAAGTTAGTGTCATCCGGCGTGTGATTTTTCTTCACCCACACTTTGTTTTGGGCTATAGAAAAAAAAGTATTTACTCTAGTTAGAGGGACCTCGAGCTGACAAACACCCAGTGGAAAATTGGTTGGTCTACTACCTCCCCAATTATTTACAACATTATTATAGATGGACTTTGAATAAGGGTTTATAATTTTTTAACTTTATAAAAATATTTAAAAATATATTTTTATTTGTTTGCCTTGCTTAAAATAATTTGTCTGGATTTAATTTATTATTGTTTTATTTATGATGAAATTTTTATTGCACTTATATATTTATTATATTTTTTCATGTTTAAGAATTAGCAATTATTTTTAAAATTTAAATTAAATTTACAAACTCTATCTCTAATTGTATGCTTTATGCTTTGGCTATTAAAGTAGTTAAAAAAACATCATTTTTATAGTGAGAGGTCAACATATTTAATATTATTCAACTATTAATTGCAACACCATTTTATAATATCGTTAGTGAAGAAATATTTTATAAAAATATTTTAAACCAAAAACATAATTATTTGTTTGCCTTGTTTTGGATAGTTTATTGTGACTTTTCTTAAATTATTATTCTTTATTTATGATGAAAATTTTGTTATACTTATATATATATATATATATATATATATATATATATATATATATATATATATATATATATATATATTTTTCAAGATTAAGAATTAACATTTATTTTTATAATAATTCATATTTAGTGGCCATGGTCTTAGTTATATGCTTCAACTATTAAAATAGCTCAAAAAATATCGGGGAGGGCAACCAAGAGTGACAACAGCTAGGAGTAAACACAAATGAAAGCAAGTGGGAGGACAAGTTGGGAGTGAGGGCAACTAGAAGCAAGTGCAAGCACAAGTTAGGAGTGAATGCAACCACAAGCAAGTGTGAGCATAAGCCAAAAGTGAATATAGCTAAAAATAAGAGTGCGAGTGTAAATCAGGTGTGAGTGTAATCAATATCAAGTGTGTAGTATGGAGTGAGTACATCCAAAAGCAAGTACGAGTGCAAGCTGAGAATGAGGAGGAAGTGTGAGAAAAAGGTAAATTGTGACCAATTACTTCTTGTTCCAGATATCATAAAAATTTAGAGGATTCATTTGAAAAAAACCTAGGTAACATGGAAAGAAATTCATTTGTGAAAGTCGTTACTAAAAGTATGAATGGCCAAGTTGTAAGTTTGGATACCCTAGATAAGGGTAAGAGAGAATATATGGTAAACCTAGTCCAAGTATCATATTATACACTAGAAGTGATTATCAAAGATGAGATGATTGAGCATGATATAATGATTCTAAAAACTAGAGGGTTAATTTGTAAGTTTCATAGATATTGGTATAGTTATTTTGGTATTCAAAATTGGATTAAGTGGAAGTGGGGATTGAATTCAAATTATTTCATGAATTTTATTCTGAAAGGATTTTTCCTCATTTTTTCTCTAGTTCAGAAATAAGGGATAAAATAATCGATGGAGGCCCATGGATTAATGGTAAAGATGCATTATACTTAAGACCTTGGAGTGAGAATTTTTTTGTGGACACAGAAACTATTAAAAAGCTTTCAGTATGGATTAGGCTTTTTTGACTTATTAACTCATCAATAAGGAGGTTTTGAAGAGTATCGCTAATACTCTAGGTGAATTCATCCAATAGGGACCATCTACTAAGGAGATAATACATGTTGTATATGCTTGAATATGTGTTTCCATGGATATTTCTAAACCTTTACCATAATTGATTAAGATTAAAACCGAATCAAGAGAATGGTATCACCAGGTGGATTATGAAAATATTCCATTTCGATGTCGCAAATATCATGAAACTGGGCACATGGTAAAAGATCAAAAAGTAAAAATAGAGGAAGAGATGGAATTTTTTGGGCATGGGGGTAATTTAAATTTGAAACAAGTAGACCATATCACAAGAGAATCTAGGTCAAATCAAGGATTTTCCACTCCTAAGAAAGTGGCAATAAAAATCCCTCTACATCATAAAATGGAAAAGGCAATTACAGTTCACTTGAATTAGCCATTAGAAGAAAAAAATGGTATGGAATATGAGGAAGTACATTGCGCAAGTTCAAATATAGGAGCTCAAGGTGTGAAGGAAGAGGGGAAGGCAAATTTTAATACAAACTAAAATGGGGATATGAATCTTAAATCAAATAATGAGAAGGAGGTCAAGATTAATCCATGTAAATCACCTTTACTATCCTCAAGTAGCTTAAAATATTCTCCTTCCAATAAAAATGAAAGTAGTATGGAGTGTGCTCCTTGCACTTTAGGTTTTCAAGAGCAGTATATTAAAGAAAATATTATGGAGGATATCCAAGGAAATTTAGGGTTTTCAAGACAACATAAGAAAGTAATGGAGTATTATATTTATAGTTTAGAGTTTTTAGGTTAACCTAAAGAAGAAAATGCTAATGAGGCTATTCCTTGATTTTCAGCTCTTTAAGGCAACATAAACCTTTAAAATATTAGTCTCATTTTGAACAATATGAAAAATGGAAGAGGTTGATGAAGATGAGAGTGTTGGAAAGAATGGAAGAAGGAGAGGAAGACCATCAAACCACGATCTAAGAGAAAAGGAAACTCAAAAGGATATTTATTTGATAATCCAAACAAAAATATCACAGGTGTTAACAAGAAGTAGGGCTAAGCCCACTAACAAAAATAAAAACTATTGATGATGAAAATGATATCATGGAATATAAGGGGTATGAATAAAACCCCTAAAAAAAGATTTATTAAGGAATTAATAGGTTTTTATAAGCCCGAGTTTATTTTAATACAAGAAACAAAATTAAGTAGCAAGGAATGTAAGAATGCTTTTAAGAAGATTTGAAAAACAAGTGATTGTTTAACAGTTTCTTCTACAGGAGATTCAGGCAGTATTGTAATAATATGGGATAAATGCAAATAACATAGAGAACTATTAGAATCAAAAAATAATTGGGTTGCTGGATTATTTTGAAGGAAAGAGTAAAACATCAAATTTGGGGTTATAAATGTATATGCTCCAAGTATAGTTACTCCATGTGAAATATGTTTGAAGGACCTTAGTTTTATTTTGTCAAATACAATGATGATTCATTGTGATCTATGGATTATTAGGGGTGATTTTAATATTATTATATCTCCTTTGAGAAGAATGGTAGCATTCTAGGATGGTCTAAATTAATGCAATATTTTTATTCAATTCAAATGACCTTTTGGATGTTAGTCCCTCAAGCTTTCAATACACATGGGATAACAGATGCATTGGGAAAAATCATATAGCAGAAATATTGGATAGATTCTTGTTATCCAATAATTGGTTGCAAAGAAAGTATACAATATCTTTAAATATTTTATTGCGAGCAGGATTAGATCACAAACCAATTATTTTGACTTGTGACTCACCTAACAATGGTCATCCAAATCCATTTTGCTTCTAGTCTATATGGCTCCAAGACCCCAATTATTTCCAGATGGTTATGTTATGGTGGGATGAATCAAAATTTGAAGGTTCATGTATGTACAGGTTTGTTCAAAAGTTGAAACATGTAAATGAGCAAGTGAAGATATGGAATGTCAAATATTTTGGTAATATTTAAAAAAAAATAAAGAATTTGAATCCAAACTCCAAAACTTACAAGAGATAGTAGAAATTAATGGAATGGACCAGAATTATTATGTGAAAGAAAAACAATTACTTTTTGATTATCATAATGTGTTGAAAAAGGAGGAGTCATATTGGTTCCAAAAATCTAGAGAGAAATGGCTCAAGGAATGAGAGAAATACAAAGCTTTCTCATGCTATAGCAAAAACAATTTTTTTTGTTCGTCATAACAAAAATATTATAACTCGATCCTTGGACAAAGTTTTGTTTGTTATAACAAAATTATTGTAGAGGATGATTCTTTAAACATTTTAAACATGCTAAAATTATATTGCCACGTAATTTGGAGGGTGACAAATTTGATTAATGAAGCCATTGGAATTACTCGATGCTTGGATGAAGCTTTGATTATGCACATTTTTAGAGAAGACAATTTTGCAATGGATTTAATGGTGAATATGGAGGCATATCACCCAGGATATTCTGTTTGGTAGAGGGTTTTCCCTCTCAAGCTCATCCATTGTGTTAATAATGATTTTCATTAATTCTTGGCAAGTGATTTGCATTCACTTGCTTTGGTGGGTGGGGATTTGCAGTTGTAGTTTAAGTTGGCTAAAGAGTAGGGTGATTAATTCCTCGGGCTTCGTGGAGATGTTTTCCTTTCAAATTTTAAATTTTGAATCTCATATCCCTCTTTGTAGTTGGTGTTTAGATGTATCCTGAAGCTTATCTAGCTTCCATTGGAGTGCACCCTCTACCCAAATTCCTACTCTCTTTATGTGGTGTGCTTTTCCTTGATTGTTCTTGGTATTGGGTATTCCACGGTTCGGTTCTAGACCTTCTATTTTGTGTCTTATCACATGTTTATTAGATGGTGGTTGTTACTCTAGATTCATTGTGAGGTGGGTACTTGGGCTGGTGATAATTCCCCATATTGGGATTGGTTTTGAGATAATCATTTTTGGTGTTTGTGCCTAGGTTTGGACCCTTCCTAGTCTTTTGACTTGGTGTATTTTATTACGATATGTTCTTCTGAGTCTCTTACACATACATGTAAATATTTTGTCCTCTAGAGATTTGGTAGTGTGTGGATGTTTTATCTATTTGGGTATGTTTTTGGTGGCCTTTTCCCCCTTATTTTTAGGTTTAGATGGATGTAAAATCCCGTGATTTAGTTTTTAGTGCTCCTTCTCATAGTTGCTCTTTTGCATTTTTTCTAGTGTGTTCTCTTCTTTTTGGAGCATGGATGGAGAAGATCTGGTTTTTTGGCTATTCTCGATGTTCGTTAGACTCTGGTGTTAAGGACTTTTATTTTTAATTTGGGGGTTTCTGTTTGGCCTATGATGGGGATGAAGGTCTATTTATGCTCGAGCCTGTTATGGGGCCTCCTGTGTTTTGTTATTTGTTCGAGTGTATTCCTCATTGGTTTCTCAATGTGGAAGATAGTGGTTTTTAGGAATTTGATTCATGTGTCCTTCTTGAAGATGGAGAAGGCTAAATTTCTTGGGCTCAATTCAAAGCAAGTTAAACTTAGGGTGGATCCTGATGCTCTAATTGTTGATGAAGAGGTTTTATCTATTTTAAAGAATAGGGGTTTGCTGGAATGTATCCAAAAATTTCATGGACACAACCCAGTTCTTTCTAAATGGATGGTTGCTACGTGGAATGAGGGATGGGTAAGAGTAGGATCTTGGTCCTTTGAGGTTTCTATGGAGTTGATTAGCCACACTATGGTGTTAGTGTTGGATGGTGTATATCACAACCGATATAGGTACTCATTATTGAAGGAAATCAGCTTCTTCTTGGAAGGAGATGAATTCTTACCAAGAATTCAAAATGGGTTCAGTGCCAAGGCTCTATCTCCACCGTGGGATAGGGTGATTAAGGTGTTTATAGAATTTTTCACGTTGGATTCTACATATGATGTTTTACATAGTTTTCATGCTATGTTCTTGAATCACTTATGGAGGTAAATGTGGATGAATATCCCCTTATTCCTATTTAATTCTATGCGAAAGTTGATGTTGGTAGTTCAAGGTGGGTGGGGTCAGCTTCCCCTTCACCAGGGATTGGCCCTATTAGTTTTTTAAGAAGTTGCAATTGAGAAAGGGGTTGCAGTGGAGGACATTCTAAAGACCTTGGAAACTCTTCCAATCCCTACTCCTGGTCAAGATTTGTTGGTTTTAAAGAGTTTGAGTGAGGACTTGGTTGATGTCTATTTCTTTTCCATGGATTCTGGTCTAGAGAAAATCTCCTGCAAGGTTCATGTTTCTACTAAATGTATTAGGGGATCGATGGTGAATAACTCTATAGTTGAGTTGACTAAGAATTCCATGGTTTTTTATGTTGCTACTCCGATGATGGGGGATCATGCTTTTTTCAACATTAATGAAGGTAGTGGCACCCGTAAGTCACTACGGCTTAGTGGTAAAAAGAGGGATATGGTGGAGTCCTCTCCCTTATCCATAGATGAATAAGTGGAGGTTCTTCCTAGAGATTTTGTTAAGGATAAATTAGTGGCTGATGTCTATTCCTCGAGGGAAGTTCCTACAAAGAAAAGTGCTCTTTTACATAGCTTGCATCTAATTGAAATTAAGCAATGTGTGATTTGGAGCTCTGTCAATATGGCATTGGATTTTGCTATGGAGGTGGCTCAAATATCTGGTAATATTGTCCACAAAATTGACTTAATGCTATAGAACTCTCTCGGTTCTCTCATTGGTTGCTTTTGTCTTGTTTTCCTTGTTGTTTTTTGGGGTCTCTTTCTTTGTTGTGTTTTGTAGTGTTCTTTTCTAGCTACCTTTGTGGTAGGTTGCTCTGTAAAAGGTTATGGGGTCCCTTTCCAAACTCTATTCTTAATAGTACAATTTTTTTTATTATTATTTACTCCATATGGAAGAAATATCGATGATGAATAAGATATAAGGTAGGAAGCAATAAATTAGTACAATTTTTTTTGTCAAATTGTAGGCAAGATAAGGAGACACAAGAAAAACTTCTACAAAATATTCCATCAATTATCACTAAAATACAAAATGAAAGCTTGAGGAATAATATTATCTGTGGAGGAGCTCCATGAATTAGTTTTTTCTTTCCATCCTAACAAGGCACCTGGCCTTGATAGATTTCCTACAATTTACTTTCAAAAATTTTGATATTTTTTGAAGAGTGATATGTTAAATGTAGTGGAAGAGACCCAAAAAAGGAAGGCTATAATAAGTTATATCAATGCTACTTTTATTACCTTGGTTCTCAAGAAGGGTGACACAAAATGTTTTGATAATTTTCATCAAATAAGCCTTTGTAATGTGATTTACGAGATATATCTTGAACGATGAGGCTTGGGTGTTCCAAAGAAGTGAGGATTTTGGGTATTCCATAGTAGTGAGGCTTGTACATATTCCTAGTGGTGAGGTCTAGGGATCTAAATGGTGGATTGATCCACCAAATCATTCACAAAATAGTATAGTGGTGGCATATTGAATGGTGAGTTTTTGGTGACCATGTTCATTACTACATGAGTGGTAATGATCTTAGGTATCCCATGGAGTTGCAGGTAACTAAGCACTAAGGTATTACACCAAAATAATATTATATATATGGACTTATGTAGGGTTAGGGAATAAAAATCCCCCTTTAAGTGTGATGGGCCTTAAAGGATAATCTCTATACCATGATCAATTTGTCCTATACTGGTGAGGATATAGAAAAAGTGAGGGGGCCTATGATGGCATCCTTTCTAAAATGGTGAGGTTTAGAAAGGTGAACCCCAAAAGTACAAAAATTTTACCACTCATTTCCACTTGAGTGTCATCTATAATGAAATTCAACTCAAAATATGGTTATGCCTTACAATACCTCAAAATAATATTGGGACTTCTTTGTGAGTTAGTCCTTGTGAAACTAAAAATAAAAATCTCTCTCCCTTGGGTTTATTTGATGGGTTGTTACACTAATTACGAGCAAAAAAAATGAAAAATTACATTTTGCTACCAAGATGAACATGTCTTTCCTTTAAATAAAAGTATTCTAATTATAGATACAATATAAATTGGGGAATATAAGGATATTATGTGAGAAATAATAAATTATTCCTATGATATTCTATTAGAATTTTAATTTAACAAGGAACATGAATTTGAGCATTTGTAGAATATTCCATCAGATATAATATAAATATAGAATTATATATGATGATGAACATAAATTGTTTAACGAACTACATAAAATAGTTTTCTCTTTGTAACCAAAATCCATATAGTTGTTGTGGTTTTCATGCATATTCATTACTTTTGAAATTTTTTAAAGAGAGATACATTATTTATCACAAGAGTCTTGAAAAAAGGTTGTATAGTAAGTGTGATTAATTGAAACTTTATTTTATATGTTACTATAGATCGTAATATAGAATATTTTATCTTTGCTTGCTAATCTATTATAATATGGTTTATAATATAATCTAAAAAAAATTAAAAAGAAGAAAAGATTAAAATGTATACTATAAAATGTTAACATATATGAATAAGGTGAATTTGTTAATGGTATATTCCTTTTCCATTATATTAAAGGATTATTTGTTATGACAACACTCCAAATTATTATATTCTATTTATTGGAAACCTCTATTGATTTTGATATTGTCATTATGTAGAGCTTACTAGGCTACTGCAACATCTTCTTATATGATGGTTATTATTGCTTAGGAATTAAGTAGAGATTTACAATGGTAAAGGGTAAAGTAAAATTAAGTTTATTCAATATTATGCAAATGGAACTGCATTTAAAACTCAATGATAAAATATATTTATGAAACCTTTATTTTGAATCATCCAATAGTGAAAAGGAGTATGTAGCTAAAATTAAGTGGATCCTCTAAAGATATGAAAGTTGGATAGTTGATAAGTATAAAAAGGTCTAAGATAATTTTTTTTTATACAACCCTTTATTTTAATTATATTTATATATATATATTTTGAAATAGAGAAGTAAAGTTATCATCAAATTTTGTTGTGTTTGTCATTTGAAAAGAGAAAGAAGGAATTTTTTGAATAGGTGAAATTATTTTTGTTAATTAGGAACATAAATTGTTAGTCATAGTTATCCATGTCTAACACATTCAGGTTATAGTACAATCTATCTTAATATATATGATATCACTTCTAAGATTACATATATGTGTAAAAATTTTCATTGACAACATTGAAAGAGGTTTTTATTAGAAAGAATGTGAGAATAACCTTGTGTTTCCTCTTTATAAATTAGATAGGATTTATAGAAGAAATAAATTTTAATATGGTCTAGTTAGAGAAACTATCAATTTGTTTTAGAGGTAGGGCTAAATTTCTATTAGCAACTATTCAAAGATAAGTGAATGAAGTAATAATAAATGCTACTTCAAAATTGATGGGATTTCCTCATGGAATTGGTTTATTTAGTAGATGATATCCTCCTCGAATATTCATAACATTGAACTTTGTATTAGATAGGTTACAATTAATTAAACATTTTTTTGGGTAGTCTACAATTAGAAGTATTCTAAAATGTATTCTTTTTTTTAATGTTTGATTGGAGGATATTCTCCTCTTACTTTTATCCAAAATAATAATATTCGGTTGTATTATTTGGCTTGTAATGTTTATTATATTATAGTAAGCAACAACTATAGATTTTAAATTTCAATTAATAATCTAGGATTGATTGAAGGGTCACAAATAATTGATAGAAGATGTTAGATTCTCATTTGTTTATTTTTCACAAATATTTGCATTCATATTTGAAATATATATATATATATATATATATATATATATATATATATATATATATATATATATATATATATATAGTATGGATAGTTATTGAAATTAGGAAATAACAATCTGAAGCAATCACAATTTCATAATATATTATCTCTATTGGAAGAATATTTGGGATCTTTAGGTCATTCTCAAATCTTTCAGATTGTTATGGTTGAGTGTATGTACCGAAGGGGTATTATAAAATATTCTAAATGGTATATAGTTTTTGTGAGGTGATATGATTTTTCTCATTATTAATTTCCATTCACTATCAGAGCATATTTTTTAAGTAAAGTTATCTTATTGGTTTAAGACATTAGCATTGAAAGAATTAAGCTATTGGGTTCAATGTCTCAAAGAAAAATCATTAAGAATTTTATAGATAAGTGGTTTTAATACTTTTATTTAAAATGTTTGTGTTACAAATAAATATAGAATTTTCATAAGTCACAAAATGATATCAAATGTTAGATTCACATTCTTAATTCTTTTCAAGAGTTGATATAGAAAATGAAATATTAGGGTATTAGAAGATCTAAGAAGGTTTATTTCCTTGTTTATCTTTATAATTGGATTACTATTAGAATGAGTCTTTCAAATCATCATGAGAAGTTTCTTTCTATGGTTTAATACTAATGGATGCTTTGGGATCCCTATGTACTATTTCTAATTGAAATTGTAATTCATTCCAATCAATAGTATTTATAAAATAAATGAGTTATCCTATTGACTATTGACCATATAGTGATTATATTACTTTACTATTGTGTTCAATGTTGGTTGATCATCTAGCTATGGTTGTGGTTTTGGATTTTGTAGGTTGGAAGAATTAAGAATAGGTAATAAAGCTTGTTGTGGTTGTGATGGTTGATGATTTTGCCAATTGTGTGGAGAATAACATGCTTTTTGTAGGTTCTTTCATGGTTGATTTGGATATTATTATTGAGGACAAGGTTTCTATTGATTCATCAAGGGTTTTTTATTTTGAAAGGGTGGGCTTTGCTATCCTAGTGGAGACCACACATTTAAAAGTTAAAAAGGAATATAAGAATGATTGAGCTGCAAGATTCATCCTTCAATGTTTTTCTAAGGTTGTCATGACTTCCTTTTGTTAGCATAGTAGACATATTCCACTTATTAGGTTTCATTGTGTCAAATTGCTTTAAATTTAGACAACATATGACAATTTCTTATCTTGTGATCTTGCTAGTAAATACTGCAAATTTTGAATTTCAAGGGCATTGATGTTTTGCATGTTTTTCTCTAGACCATGAATAGAAGATTTGCCAAACATTTCTCCACCTCCTCTACTTCTTTATAGATTTAAATGTATTTAGTTAAGTAATCAAGGGAAATAAAGTATTCATTCCAAAGAAGATCTTAAAAAATCTAAACAACCATATGAGATTATCCATTAATAAATATTGAACTTTTGTCAATCAAAAATAGAAATGTCGAATGCTGACTAAAAATAAATAAATAAACTATACTAGGAAGGTTAGCAAAGCTGTGATTATCTAGAATGTGTGAATAATTAAGTGTGCAAAGAATCAAATACTTCTTATTAAATTTTTATTGAAAATAAAATGGATGTTGCATTACATGTAGAAAATCATATGTTTTGTTGCCAATATAGCGACCTCAAATCAAATCTAAGCAGTATTTATTGAAAAAATCTCCTCACGCTTCAAATTATGGAATCTTTCCTTCTATAACATTGCTCTACAAATGGCGAAAGAAGAGGCATACAGAGAAGACAGAGAAAATATTGCTGTGGACAGTTTTAATGTTTAAACAGATCTGAGGCCTGCATACCTTCCAACCCATTTGTCACGGAAAATTCTGACTTAAAGATAAAACATAAAGTGTGTGCAGTGAATAAGTTATGGAAGAAAGAATCAGTTCAAAATATTCACGTTTTGGTGAATGCATACCTTCCAACCCATTATTTCCACGGTTTGGTGAATGCATTACACTACATTATGGAAGAAATAAAGATTTTACTGACATTATGGAAGAAATAATGATTTTACTGACATTATGTCCGCGTTTTTCTGACATAATGAACCCATTGTACTGCAACCTTCCAACCCATTATTTCCAATTTTGAACCCTATATTTCCTTATAAATATGCGTGCACTGACCTTGCCTATTTGTATTGGATTAAGTATCATCAAGATGGCAAAGGTCGATATTACTGTTAACTCTTTGGTTGCAGTTTCTATATTGTTTACTGTGCTTTGTCTAACAACGGCAACTACAAAAGCATCTCGTCTCTCATCTCATCTGTTAGGAGAGGTATATGTTCCAGGTGAGAGCATTAGAGTAGTTGCTGGTGTTTTTATTTTTTATACATTATTATTATTATTATGATAATGAGATTTGTTTTAGCTCCTTATTATTACTATTTCCTTTCTTCAGACGACGACGGTTGCATGCCTGTAGTAAAAAATTGTGGATATTGTAAAGGCGAATGTACTAGCTTAGACAGGAATGGTCACTACCATTGCTGTATCTGTGAAAGCTGCATGGTTTTCTAGTCTGTGCAGATTGAAATGTACTGGGCGTAAGGCTATTTTCACTTTGTTGAAAAGTAGTATATATATATATAAAATAAATGCATAGCTGATACGAATTACTGCTATGGATTGGAAGTGTATAAGTGACGAAATCTCATCAATACGATTTTATCAATTGGCATGAATAACATCGGTGACATAGTCATCACTTAAATATCTCTTCAACAAGCAACTCTAGTGCAAAGTTTTCAATATCTATTGGATGAGATTTCTGGTACGGTTTATTTTAACACAATTGTTAGTTGTTGATTTTTTTTTTTTTCACAATCATATTAAAATATATATATGATCACCACAGTAAATATTTATAAAAAAAAATTATTCAAAATATATATATATATATATAAAAAATTTTAAATTTATAAACTATAAACCAAAATAAGCAATTGAGTTTAACGTGTTCTTTTATAATAAATAAGAAACATACCATTAAAATTTAAATAAATTTAAAGAATCATTTTAAATTTTGTAATAAGTTTGTTTATTATTATAATATATTATAAATAAGTCATTTTTATTTTTAATTTTAGTAAATAATATTTATTTATATTTTAATTTTTAAAATAAATATAATTTAAGTAGTATAAAATAAAAATAAATGAATTTAACGAACTTCGTATTCCTTCGATGAAGGAATTGCACAATATAATGTTAAAATGCAATTAAGTAATAAAACAGTCATCTAAGATAACGACGTTCATTATTGAAATGCATAGAATTTTTTTCAGTTGATTATACAAAAATCTTTTGTGTTCACCTTCTTTAGACTTTAAGTTCAATTTAATGTCCAATGGTAATTTTTTGCTACTTAAATTTGGAAAGCTCCTATTGAATCAAAAACTCAACTTTTTGGTTGGTGGATTTTGCATCAAAAATTATCAACACCTGAAAGTTTGGCTGTGATTTGATTTTACATATTCCCCCTGAATGCAATTTTTGTAATGTTTTAGAAACTCTTATTCACTTGTTTTGGTTTTGTGGCATGCTTAAACAGTTTTGGGATATCTTCTATGCTTTTCTTTTTTCCTCTTTCACTAGATCTTGGAAGCTTTCTCTGCTTGGTTTTTCTCAGCTAGATCAATGCCCCCAAACTCTGGGATGTTTGTAGACTCGTTATTCTCAAGCACATTTGGAAGTATAGATGCAAAAAGGTGTTTACTGGATCTCCTCCTCCATGGAATATTGTTTTGGCAGACTTGACCTTTGATCTTTTGTTACATGTGGACACATTCATTTCCAAGTCTATGGACCTTACAACACACCTTGAGATGTTATTGAGAGATTCCATCAACATTCTCATATGATTCAAGATCTTCAAAAAGTCCAGCAAGAAACTAAGAAGAAGGCATATAATAATGATAAGCAGGTTCAGGGTTTGATTACTTCTTTTTCTTCTCTAAAGAATTCAAAAGATATCACAGAAGACATACCTAAATTTTTTTCATATAACAAACTCATAAATGTTGATATCTGGTGTATTGCAACAAGGTATAGCTATAGGATTTTTGTTGATATTAGCTTCTATTCTTCTGTATATTTAGTTATGGATGCTTTACTCCTCATCCACCTTATTTTGTTCTTTTAGCCGGTGGAACACCAAAATATTGTAATGTTTTGATTAATGATATAATATAATCTTTGCATTTTTCAAAAAAATAAAAATTAAATAGTCATATTAGGTAACAATGACTAAAAATATGTTTTATATTTATAAAAATAAGTGTATATTTATATTAAAAAGAAATAATTTGTATAAGATAATTGTTGTTAATAATATAAAAACAACATGGTAATAATGATTATGGAAGGAATAATGATTATACTTTACTTAATTTAGTATTAATAAATTTTATTAGTTAATAATAATAAAATTAAGTATGTTTAACAAGGACAAGATAGTAGTTAGAGTTTTAATTTTTTTTTTGGAGGAGATTTATCCAAAAAAGGATGGTAGAGACTGAGTGGGTTTTTGTGAGGTTTTTTGCTCTAGTTAAGTTCCTTCTAGAGTTTAAAGTAACATCATCCAATCAAAAATAAATAAAAATAAAATAAATATAAAGTTTTAAATTATTATATGGAAAGAAATAATTTATATAAAAAAATGTTGTGGATACCAATGAAAGCATTAGGTTGGTAACAATGCCAGGGCAATAGATTGAAAAGATATTTTTTAATCTTGTAAAGGAGTTATATAGCATGTAAAATATGGGCACCATTTACCTCATTGAAAAGTTCCACCAATCCTTTAAAAGATGTCCAATGTTCAAGTCTATCGGACAAGGTTCAAACCGTAGTGTGGGCAAGTGTGTGAGGGGATGGTTGTGTGTTAAATTTTTTATTGATAGTTCTCATCTTTACAAATGATCATGGTTGGGAGGAGACTATTCAAACCTATGTGTTGGTGGTAGGGGTTTCTCACAATAACCAAATATATATATATATATATATATATATATATATATATATATATATATAACATTGAGAATAATTGTAACTATTATTATTTATTTCTATAAGTTAAATAATGATATGCCTTGAAAGCCCAAAAATTAAGAGTTTGAATTTTTTTAAGGAGGTCTAAGGTTCAAACCATGGTGTAAGTGCATGAGTGTATATTAATCTTTAAAAGTCATAATATTTCTACTAATGCCCTTCTATATACAACTTATATACACAATTGGCATAAGTTAAATAATTATATGCCTCAAAGACCAATCAAACCATGGTGTAGGAGCATGAGTGTATATTAATCTTCAATAGTCATAATACTTCCACTAATGGCCTTCTATATACAACTTATATACACAATTACCATAAGTTAAATAATGATATGCCTTGAAGCCCAACCATTAAGAGTTTGATTTTTTTAAGAGGTCTAAGGTTTGGTGTAGGTGCATGAGTGTATATTAATCTTCTATTGATAAATATTCATGGTTGGGAGGAGATTGCTCATCCCTACACATTTATTATAAAAAATTATCACACTACCCAAATCCAAAAAAAATCCTAATATTATAGATTTTTGTGTATAACTTATATTACACGGTACAACTTATACATACACAATTGCCACAAGATATATATATATATATATATATATATATTTTTTTTTTTATATATATTTTCAAATATAATACAATAGAAGATAATATGTAGAATAATTGTAACTATTATTATTTACTTTTTTAATAGTTATAATATTTTCAATAATGACCTTCTATATACAACTTATATACACAATTACCATAAGTTAAATAATTATATGTTTCATAGTGCAACTATTTAGAGTTTGATTTTTATAAGAGGTCCAAGGTTTCAAACCATGATGTAGGTGCATGAGTGTATATTAAACATTCATGGTTGAAAGGAGACTGCTCAACCCTATACATCCATCATAAAAATTTATCACACTACCCAAATCAAAAAAAAAAATCATAATATTAACACTAATAGACTTTTGTATATACTTATATATACAGTACACCTTATACATACACAATTGTCATAAGTTAAATAGTGATTTGAAAAATATAATTTGAATAATATTTTTTTTGTGAAAACTAATTATTAACTTATATACCTTAACTTAAATTAAAATTGTTTTATTAATGTTAGAAAATATTTTTATATATTAGAGCTTGTGGTCTCTAAGTTTATTCTATAAATAGTTTAATAAAATTTTATGTTATAAATAGAGTATCTTCATTAAAACTTTAAAAATTAGAGGAATCTCTTACTAAAATTATATATATTTTTTTAAAATTATAATCAAATTTATATATACTTTATAAATATTTTCAATGCTAAGTATAATTTATTTTTAAGATTAAAATTTATTTGACGTTTAGAAAAACATATTAATTAGTTTTTTTAATTATTATATTGATTAAAATATAATAATTTTAGAAGAAGAAAAAAGAATAGATAAGCATATCTTTAAATAGCTATTAATTATATTTATTACATCAACAAAGATTATGAAGGCTCATCTTTAGCATATTGTCCTCCCTATAACTCGTTTCTTCTACATGTGATTCAACCTAGTGTAGAGGATGAGTCACCTCAGTAACCAGACCTATCACATTCAATCTCAAGCTTTGCATATCTAAGACCTAGTGTAGAGGATGAGTCACCTTAGTGGCTAGACCTATCATATTTAGTCTCAAACCTTGTGTATCTAACCAACAATATGATCAGTAAAAGAAAATAGTGTAAGGATCATTACCATACCTACCACATTCAATTTCAAGCTATATCTAATGGATGAAATGACTAGTGTGAGAAAAAGTGTAGGGAGCATTCCTAGTGTTTTATCAAATCCTATAAATGGGTCAACTTCATTATGATTTTTTTGGCTTGCACTAAAGTCTATAGCAACATGAAAGAAACAACATTGACTTGAAACCAACACCATAAAATGGAACAATATATCTTTGAATTAAAAAAATAAATAAATGCCAATCCTAAAGATTTGTCATACTTATAGAAATACTAGAGGGAGAAGGGGCTCCAAGGAGAATTTTTTGCCATGTGATCCCCTATGGAAGAAAAAACTATAAGAAATAAAAAATCCACTTCTAGGTATCCTTAGACTTATGAAATATCCACTAGAGGCAAATAAGATCTTTAGATTCATAATAATATGGATATAGTGAGTAAGAAATCCCAATATAGATAAGTCATTTACTAAGTGAGGAACCTTCGTAAATAAAACTCCAAGTAAATACAACATGTTTGGGTTTGAGATATGTAGAGCATGTCATGTGAAAACAACAGGCCCAAATATATATGGATGAAGAGAGGCCCCATCGATCATTTGCTTAGTCAACCATGGGTAAATATGAAAATAGTCATTCATAACTACCTTATAATTAAGAAGGTGTGTATTTGAATACCATTACCAGTGCTTCCACCATGAACATTAAGAGTGCACTATGATCTTGTGAAAAATAAACGTATTTGCTTTAACAACATCAAAGGTTTTCTTATCAGTGAAGGTGAATCTAAACTTGAATTTGATATAATTCCATGATTTTCAATCCCTAGTCAATCGGGAAAATAAGTGAGCCACTATAGAGATACCACTTTTATAGATTTTTTATGCATGCATCCAAGTGATTTGAACAAAAGGAAATTCTTGAATAATAAGGATAGGGGATTATTAGAGTTTCATACAATTGATGGAAAGTCTATACAAATACCATTGTCTTTCCATTGGATCTATGGTTTGAAAAATTAACCAAGCCTACCAAATATTGTGGATGATAAAAGAACCTAAAATATTTTTGGGAGCTTAAGCAATGATAAGGGAAGTAAATCCATACTTCTCCATCCATGACACCCATTCGAAGAAGTTGAGGTAATATAATATCGAACTAATACATTCTAGGCTTCCTCTCCTTTCATAGCTCTACTTATGAATTTGGCACAAAATATCATGCCTTGTAATTTGTAATCAAGAAGACTAATTCTCATTCTTCTTGGGTAATTAACATAATTCCCAATCTACTCTATGAAACTAGAGTTAGAGGTAGAACTTGCCCATAGAAAATCTCTAATCAACTTCTTTAGTTTTTGTGAACAAACCTTGGATGAGACCCAACATGAGGAGTAATATATGTTGGTTGTAGTATCTTGAAGAAGATTCAAAAATTACTAATAATGGAATGCTTTTTAGTAGTCCAATAAGAAATTTTGGCTTCAATTTTTTGTATGACATTTTTAGAGCTTGAAAGGAAAATTATGGAAGGTGAAGAGGATACCCAAAAATTGAAATACTTCTCCATCATGTATCCATATCTATTGAAACTAACTTTAAAAATATGGAATTGAGATATAGAGTCTTCCTACTTATAAAATTAAAGCCTTTGAAATTCAAAATTAATAATTTTTAACAATGAGGAATTAAATTCATTAGTTAATATATGTTTAATGAAATCAATACAATTGACATAATATAAATCATTAATTATAATATTAATATATACATACATACATACATTTTTTTGGATCTTAATTTTCAAAAAATTGGCCAAATGATTGTTTCATAATTAGCTTCTAGAATACCATTTGAGGTGCTTAAATTTCCCTGGAACCATATGGATGGTATTTAATAAAATTTTAGATTTGATCAATTATCTAATTCAAATTCTTCTTTTTAGGTTGAGTCTTTTGTTGCTTGCATGATTCCTTCTAGACAATTGGTGCAGGATAAGCTTATTTCTTTTGAATTGATATATTTGAATATTTTGAATCATTTTTATGGTCTTATCCTCCACAAATGAGGAATTAGAGCATGATTGGATTATTGGGTATCTCTTATTTAGGTGGTCATATTGTTGACAACCATAACATATTTGGGAGAAGTTTTCATATTCAATATTTTGGATCCATTCCCCTTTGCTTGAGGAGATAGTAATGGGCCCAAGAACTGAAACATCCATTCAAACAACCAATTTTGTTTTACTCATATTAATTATAGGAGACAAATTTCTTTATTTGGGCATCCATATGCTAGAATGCACCAATGGCATTAACAATTTTAGTGAATATCTTCTCTCTCCAAAACTCTAGAAGGAGAGCATAAAGATTCACCCAGAATAGGAAGTCATTAACTTCTTCTGTAAAGGGGTTGAAACTAGGATTTTAATATCTTATATAGACACCTCTTTGTTCAAAAATCTAATTATACCTATAATATATTACCCTATCTCTATCAGCTAAATTTTAAAATAAAACAAACATGAAATTTTTCGGTAGGAGAGTTACTTGGAATTTTGTATTGGTCCGCAAATATTTAATGTATCCTTTGAGCTATTCTAATCTTGGTATTTTCTTCTTGATTTTAAAAATAATTATTTGAGCTTCATGATAAATCAAATCCAACTCAAATTCATCCTTTAAAATCCTAATAGAGGGCATAGGATCATCCACCCATGAATTCAAATATCCTTGAGAGATTTTTTTTTATCAAAGAGGCTTTCTTAAAAATTCAAGAGACAGTCTGCAAACAACCCTCTTCCTTCAAAACTTGACTGCACCTAGCATATACATCCCCTTTTGCAAATAATATAGCCAAATTTATCATTTTATTCCATTACTTGATTGCACCTAGGGTTTACATCTTTTTTATGAAGACTATAATTGCAACCTCCTATTAAATATATATTGTTTTGAGGATTTGAGTAGTGTGATAAACTTCTACAACAAACATCAACACATAGAGCTAAGCAATCCGCTCCCAACCATGAACCCTCATAATCCAAGAGCTACACTTATCAATAGGATATTAACACATAGCCACACACATATCATGATTTGAACCTTGTGAGCCAAATCCTAAACTGTTGCACTTTCTCCCAATCCCCTCCTAGCCATGACCCCTCATAATATTGAGAACTATACTTATTAATAGGGGATTAACACATAGCCACACACATGCTTTAGTTTGACTTCTCAAAGTAGATGCAAACCCCAAACTATTACACTATCCCATGAGAATCTCTTTATACATATACCCATGATTTGTTGAAATATTTCTTTGTGTGAGAAACCCCTACAACTAACGCTTAGAGCTAAGAATTTTCATCTCATCAATGAACCCTCATAATGCAAAAAGCTAAGCTTAAGCTTATAAATAGTATATTAAAACACACTTGCACACGTCGTGGTTTAAACCTTGGAACTCCTGAAGATCCAAAACCTAAACTGTTGCGCTATCCTTAGAGACAAAAATTGTTAAAATATTAGTTTTTTAGAAATATCATTCAAAATATTAATAATGTAATAATATAACATCTTAAAAATAGTGGACATATAGAGTCTAAAGTTATAGATAAATATGTGCATTAAATAAACATAGGCACTAGAAGTAGTTAAATATCTATGTTATCAAAATATATATATATATATATATATATATATATATATATATCATTTATTTTCAATGATGGAAAATATTTATTTATTTGAATTATATTATTATTTAGAATATTTTTTTTTTCTAGATATACACAAGTTTTTTATACTTGGTCCATCTTTACTCTAGTTAGGGGACCTAGAAGGACCTCGAGCTGACAAATACCTAGTGGAAAATTGATTAGTCTACTAAGTTCTCAATTATTTACAACTTTGAAGAAGGGTTTTGTTGGTCAAATATCGGCCTAAAATACAAATATACGTTTGTGCATCCTAGACACGATCAACATTGAATGGCCGAAGGAAATAAATGTCCTTCGTGCCAATATCTAGAGAGGGTTGGATCTCTTACTAATCCTACACCGATTTAAGATTAGATTTATAGGAAAGAAATTGGAAATAACATAAAGAAATGGGAAATATAGCCACAGGCCAAATATGCAGGACTAAGAATAGACTAGCAACATGAATTCCACTCTAGTGTCATCACAACATATCATAGAAAGGAGGTAGGAGAATCTACTTACAGTTCCTTGGAGACAACTTCCAAAATAACATTCCAATACTCACACTTAAACCAGCAATGCCCAAATCAAGGTGCAAAATTTGAACTTAAAAGCAGATGGTAAACATGAATATTAATAGAAATCCTTACAAAAATAAATCACACATAAGAATGCTTGCAAAATCAAAATCCGCAATCTTTTATTTACGCAGAAAACTTGAATAATTTTTTTGTAGAATGTTTATCCTCTTCTCTTTATTACATTGCCATGTCTAGTTTTTATAGAGTATTTTACCTATTTCATTTAATTCATATGAAGACAAAATGTTTACAGATCAGGAAACATCATCAAGAAATTCCTCAGAATCCTTTATTAGGGGGTATCAATCCAACTTTTAAGGAAAATTCCTAGGAAATCAGCACATTTGAGTGTTAGTGCATGGAAAACTATGATGGTGGTTGATGACTTGATACATACGTTGTGCCTCAAAAAGTTGAAGAAAGTGATGCAGAAAAATTATTTTGTATTTTTCTGCATCACTTTCACCCAAATTAGGTGACTAACACCTTCTTGCTATGTAAGTCTCTCATCTCATTTTTGAGATGCAATACTTTCAAACTTTCCTTTAAGTCTTTACATGGGACCCATGAATTGCGTCTCTTGCGTTTGCTCGAATAGCTCTTCTTTTCTTACAAAACATACATTCAACTCAAGGTGGGGTGCATTGGATTTTTACCCCTTCCTTTGGGCGAATACCTACATATTTCATTTCTACTGTCATTGCAAAACCCGTTTTGACCTTTGAATGGTGCAACACTTTCTTCAAATTTCACATGGAACCTTTTGGAATATATAAGGAAAATGATTTTTCTTTTCGAAATATGCATTCACCCTAATGAGGGGCGAAAGACATTTTTGCTCCTCACTTGGGGTGAACATCCCTTAAAATTCCTTTTAAATTTGTGCCTTTGTGGGTCCCATAATGCACTCTATATTTATGTTTGTTCACCCAAATAGGAGGTGAAAGGTTTCTTTGCCCCTCTCTTGAGGTGAATGAGGCTTTGACATTTCAACATTTTCTTGGCACTCAAACTCATCATTTTGTTGTGCTTTCACCCTACGGAGGGGAGAATGGGACTTTCACTCCTCCACTTCGGTGAAATCCCATTTGACTAGTCAACGTGTTAGTTGAGCACATTGCTTTAAAATTTTGAAGATGTTTGCCCCAATGTGGAGTGAACAATGCTTTCACCCCAAATTTGGGGCAAATGCATTTCTTAATATTGTCATGGTGTTTCCACCTTGGTACCACTTCAAAATTAACCATTTAAATGTATTTTTACCCCTAAGAGGCACGAAAGACCCACTTGGGGTGAAAGTGCCTTGTCGTCTTAACACTTCATTTTCACCTTTAAATTTCCATGTTCATCCCAGAGTGAGGTGAACGGGCACTTCACCTATATTTTTAGGCAGATGTGATTTTAACCCTTAGTAAGGCCTCTACATTTTATGTGCACTTATTCCTTGAGCACCATTTTTTGCAAATGTCTTTAGGCAATTTCAACTAATATCACAAACCAATTCTCATAAACATTCATATTATAATCCCCACTATTTTGAATCATAAAATTTCATGAAAATGCAAGAAAATAATTACACACAAAAATAACTACATCACATTGTAGAAAACACTGTAACACAATTTATTATATTTTACCACTTTTACAATCAAAACCTTTCAAAAAAAAATTAATGTGGTAGAGTGCAAACTTGCCAATATTTGTAGTGGCTCTCATGGTATCCAACTCATATGGATGCAAATTATCCTAGGCCTTTATACATTGGGATTATTATTGGATATTCTTGCTAGCTACGTTAGCTGACACTTATGATTTGGACATCTTTTCCTACACCTGGTCAACTGCTGCATTTTCAGCCAACTTTGCCTCTGCTACTATCTGTGTTGCTTCTACTTGCTCTGTTGTTGCATGATCTACTATAGCTTGTTCTTCCTACTCCTTCAAACTTTTGTAGGTGATCTCATAAACTATAATTTCCTCTACCCAAGCATGTGTGGTGAACATGAAGGGAACACTAAGTGATTCGTATATATATCGTAAGTGTTTGGTATCCTTCAGGCTAAGGAACTTAGCTCATTGGACCGACTCAAACAAAGACAACTCCATGCATGTGAACTTATTCATAAGTGGTAGGACTTGTTCTTCTATGATCGATGCCTCCAACTTATCAATTTTAAATGTGTCTTCCACAAAATTCTTCCAGGTCACTTCCAATAATTCCTTTGGCAGAGGCTCACCCCATTCATTGGTAAAATCTGGGAATCCCATATCGCTGAGAGCATCAAAATGAAAAATTAAAATAGTATTCTCCCACTCCATTGTGTTGAGGAGCTTCCTACCTTCTCTTACCAAATATAGCCTTTGTAAGTAACTGCACAATGTGAATTTGGTGGCAGACCAGGCTCATTCTATTTCACTCACTTTCCTATCAAAGCTTCTTTAATGATAGGGATTTTTAGTTTTATCTTACCCTAATTCTAGTTTCATAGAAATACTTTTTACAACATTCCCTTTTAAATTAAATGGTGTGGGTTCTAGGATTATCCTTTTAAATCTTCATAAAATACTTTTGTCCTAACGAGGGGTGAATGAGAGTTTTACCCCTCGTTTGGGATGAAAGCCCTTTTGACCACTTTCGTCATGATGAACTAGCACTTGCATACAATCTTCCCTTTTATTTTCTTTTAAAACTTGTGTTTTCCCCATGGTAAGGTGAATGGGGTTTTCACCTCTTGCTTGGGGTGAAAGCACATTTCATTCATCAAACTTCATGATTTTAAAAATTGGGTCCCAGGTGTTTACATTTCGAGCTTTAATTTCTTAGTTGAAGCCATGACTTCTCTACTCTTATACATTCAACAGGTTCTCTTAGATGTTTTTTCTTAAAATGTCTTATCCTTTTAAATTTGAAGACGTACAAAGTAGAGCCACCTTTTAAATTTGAAGCCTTCAAACGCACTCAAAAAAATTTAATACGATAACGTACAAAACTCGCAACATGCCTCTAGGGAAATATTTTAGGGTAAAATTGATTTTCAAAGAGAGAAAAACATAAAGCAAATTTCCTTTGAGGCAAACCTAGAATTTTCTAGTAGATCCCACCTCGTACTTATTTTTTTATATATAAAATAATAAATACTTGTAAACAAAATCTGTACATATTTACACACCGTACCTCTTGAGTTCATCATTGAAAATGGACCTTCATATGAAGACCATTAACTGGAATCTACAGATCTCAACCACCCATATCTCGAAGATGATACGCATTCATACAATTTACTGTAGAAACCTAAAATGGACCTTCCCAAATTAAATCAAACTTGTGGTGCTTCCTTGGCTTGGCTTTGTTCTCATTCCATTTTAGGACTA
Source organism: Wollemia nobilis (assembly GCA_028583015.1). NCBI lineage: Eukaryota > Viridiplantae > Streptophyta > Pinopsida > Araucariales > Araucariaceae > Wollemia > Wollemia nobilis. The sequence continues at coordinate 4,536,787 of JAQPPZ010016710.1, read as the reverse complement.
GATCTCCCACTTGAAAATTACATTCTGTTGTCTTCTTGCCAAACCATTTTTGTGTTATATTTACATTTTCTATGAAGGCCTCATACACATTTTCTCTCTCCTCCTATAGTTGCAACAATTGAGCTAATCTCGCACTCATAGGATTGAATTCATCATCTTCTTCTTAGAAAAACTGTAATGTCTAGATAATAGGAAGCTTGATGTGAGTGGGTAAAACTACCTCTTTCCCATATACCAAATATTAAGGAGAGGATTTAATGAACTTCTTAATTGATATCTGATCTACCCATAGAGTCTGATCTAAAAATAGGTGCAAGCTTCTTTTATTGTTTTCCAATGTCCTTTTTAATATTTGCAACAAATTTTTTTTTGTGTATTCGGCCAAGCTATTTCCTTGTGGGTAATAATTGGAGGATATCTTGAGATAAGTCTCATACCTACTTGCAAATTCGATGATCTTGGCCCCAATAAATGGAGTCCCATTTTCCATTATGATAACATCTGGAACACCAAAATGGGTGATCAGTCCCTCAAGGAAGGAGATAACTCTAGCCTAATCTACCTTTTAAACCAAAATAGCCTCCACCCACCTGGTAAAATAATAAGTCACTTTCAAGATGTATTTATGCTCAATAGAAGAATGAGGATCTATAACTCCAATTAAGTCCAAGCCCCACTACTAAAATGATGCTTCCACCTGAATCGAGTGCAAGGGCAGAGTTGCTTTCTTATTCCTGCCAACATATCACTGACATTTATCACAATATTGGTTCACCTTGTGTGCATCCACAAATAGAGTAGGCCAAAAATACCCAACTCACATGATCTTCAAGGTCATAGGCCTTCCTAGATAATATCCATCGAATAATCCATTGTAGAACTCCTCCAAGATCTTTTGCTTCTTAAACTCCTTCACACATCTAAGGAGTACTCTGTCTATATTCTTATGGAATAGCCCGCTTGGAAATCAGACATACTTAAGTGCCTGCAGTCTGAATATTCATCATTGTGAATCATCAAGGTGTGATGGAAATTTCCCAGATGTAAAAAATTTGACAAGGTCCTCTATCTAGTCACAAGTAATAGTAGCTCAAGTCACACAAATACTTTCACTGATTACCTCATCCTATATTGTAGTCAGTGATCCAAAAGTCATGCTTTTGGCTATTTTTTGGTAGAGAACTCATCCATGAACCAAATTAGTGGGTCTAATCTCCACATCGTATTCCTATATTTTTGAGATCCAACCTGCTCTCTTGTTGCCTAATTCCCCTTGAAGAATGAAATTTCTGACATCTGGGTGAATAACGTAGACAAATATCTTGCTCTATGAAATGAAATGTCAAAATTTCTTTAAGGATTTCATGACTGCATACACCTATTTTCCAAGCAGTGAAATAACTTGACTTAGAAAATCAATTAGCTTTTCATCTTTGTCCTCTTGCTTATGTGTGATAATAGCAGTGTAACTCTCCTACTTGCCTATTGCATAAAGGATGAAGTCCTTCGAATAATCTGGATTAATTAATACTAGCACTTGGGTAATTCTATTTTTGATCTCCTAAAAGGCATGTCTCCTCACTTCCATCCATTTGAAATCTATGTTCTTCTTCAGAAGCTCAATCATTGGATTCACCACTTGAGCAAAGTTAGCAATGAATTTTCAAATGAAATTGATCTATCCAAAGAATTATTATAAGTCCTTCTTGTTAACTAGGAGTGGTAACTTCAACTGAGCTTTAGCTCTTACAATATTAATCGCCAGTACTTCTTGTGAAAACATGTGTCCCAAAATTTTCCCTTCTTTGATAGTGAAAATAGATTTCTTCGGGTTAATGAAATTTCCAAATTTCCTATGTCAGGGTAATTTTGCCAGCTTGAGATAAGAGATTGCCTTTCCAACCTACTAATTTCTTTTATAGCCTTTCAATCACACCGCTTCACATTGAAGCATAAGGCTATCCCAAGAACAAAGGAAGACCTAGGTACATAGCAGGTAAATAAGTACGTTGGCATTCAAGAATGGAAAAAAATTTATGTTTTCACTGGATGGGAGTATTTAGGAAATAGATTTTCCTCTTGCAAAAATTGATTTTTTTTCCTAATTGCTTCTTCATATAATAATATGATGTGTTTAATACCATTAGCTTCAAGGATAGATGCTTTAGATGAAATGATGGTGTCATCCACAAACTGTTGGTGAGAAATAGACCTAGTTTGAGATGCAAATTTTATACCTGAGATGATTTTGAGATTACAAGCTACTTTTATTGTTCTTCCCAAAGCTTGAACGGTAATTATAAATAGTAAGGGAGATATAGGATCACCTTGACAAATGCCTCTATTGCTCAGAAAATAACTAGCAATGGAACCATTGATAAGAACTGAGAACCATGAGGTGGAAATACACCCTTTAATTAAATCAATCCAATCAGAGTGAAAACCAATTTTCAAGAGGATTGTTATAAGGAAATCCTAGTTTAGTCTATCATAGGCTTTATTCATATCCAATTTTAGAACAAAGGCTGGTGTTTTTAACATTTGAATAGAATGAAGAGCTTCATGGATAGTTATGACTCTATCAAGGATCGATCTACCATGAACAGAGCTTCCCTGGCAAGGGTCAATAATGGAAGGAAGGGTGTCTCTCATTCTATAAGCAATGGCCTTTGTGAGGATCTTGTAGACCACATTACATAAACTAATAGGTCTAAAATTAGTCATAGATTTAGCATTTGAATTCTTTGGAATGAGGGCAATAAAATTTGTGTTCAATCCATGAGGAATGGTTTTTGTAGATTGAAATTGTCTAATGGTAGAACAAATATCATTGCCCACTATATCCCAAAAGGTTTAAAAAAATGAGGAGGAAATTTTTCGGGGTCTAGGGCTTTGTCAGGATGCATTGAAAACAGGTCTGAATGGATCTCCTCATCATAAAATGGGGCTAGTAGTTTGTAATTAGAATTAGTAGAAAACAACTTAGGAATATGATAAAGCATATAATCAAGAACAAGATTAGAGCATATTATGCTTTCCCCAAGAATATTTGTGAAATAAAAGACAACCTCATTCCTGATTTCATGAATATCAGAAGTAGTAGATCCATCTATCTTTATCATCTCTTTGATTCTATTGTGATTTATATTTCTCATGGTGGAAGCCTAAAAAAACCTAGTGTTTAAATATCCTTATTTAAGCCACAAAGCTCTAGATTTATGTTTCTAGAAAATTTCTTCATGAGAAATAATATTGTGATAATCAGCCATGGTCTCCCTTTCTTTAACATGTATTTGATCATCGCAAAGACCTGCTTGAATTTTGATTTCAATGGAAATAAGTATGTCTTGAAGAGATTGTTTGAACTCAAAAAAAAATCCAAACACCTCTTTGTTCCATATTTTGATATTTTTCTTTACATGTCTTAATTTTTGTGCTAGGCAAAATGAAGTACAATCCTAGCCAACCTATTGCCATCATTGGGAGATCATAAGTCTCAAATCAGGATGCTAAATCCACATTGATTCAAATCTTAAAGGTATTCTAAAAGGATTATCCTTGAAAATATCCAAAAGGAATGGACTATGATCAGATCCAACTTTTGGGAGAGCAAGAAGGTTGGCATCCCCAAAGATTTGGATAACTTCATGGGATAGGAAAATTCTATGAATTTTTACTTGGATGAGTTGATTTCCTGATCTTCTATTGCTCCATGTAAATTTTGCATTTTTGAGCTTAACATCCATCAGATTTTTAGTGTTCACGAAGTCCAATAAATCCTCCATACTCTTTTCGGGACACCTTGAAACCCCAAATTTATCTGAGGGTTAGATAGGTGTGTTGAAATATCTAGAAACAATCCATGGAGCATTATTGAAGGAGTCTTTAAGGCTACTAAGCATATCCCAAAATAGGGCCCTCTTGGATACAAATTTGGAGCATAGATACTCGATAGAATCCAAGAAATATTGAAGTCTTATTCTTGAATTATGACACTAATAATCCTTTTACTAGAATGAATTAACTCTCCATCCACATTTCTTGGGTGCCACAAACAAACGAGTCCATCTGAAGCACCCATGGTAGGATTAAAAATAAGTTTTCCTCTACTCCAAATTTTGAGAGTAGCTAAAGTAGAGTTTTTTAGATCAAGTTTTATTTTTTGAAGGATTAAAATAGTAGGATTTAATTTTTTTCTTAATGAGTTAACCACCCTCTGCTTGGTTAACCTATTCAACCCTCTCACATTCCATGAGAGGATATTTATTCGGAAACCTTTGAAGATTTCTTACCTCTCTTACTAGTCGGTTGGGGAGGTTTGGTGCTTTTTGGTTCATCCTTAGCCTAAGACCCAACAAGGGGAAATAAAGTCTTTTGGATGTCATTATCAATGTCATCCTGAACTCTATTTTTCCATTGTTCACTTATAGAAGGTCATCTTATTTTTTTATCACTTCCACAATCAATTGGTGATTTTTTAGAGCTACGAGTGTGCTTGGGACTAAATTTGGATGGGACATTTTTCTCAACTATAGAGCCTAAGGACATTAAAACGATTGAGATTTTAGCAAGGCTAAAGGTCTCAAGAGGAGGAAGGATGGTCCAAAATTTGTAGGAGAGTCAATATTTTGAGGGAGTTGAACCTCATTATTTTGGATAACTGTAGACACCAAACCAACACCAATCCAATTATGTGACTAAAAGCATTGACCGAATTGGCATACATACCCCCTAGGGCAGCCTCTAGAGATTAAATAGTGGTCCTAACCACTCTCAAATAATTTTAGGAAGGTTAGAGGTCAATTTTGCACCTTTTTAGCACTTTTCTACCTATTCGTACCACCCTGGCATGATTATAATCCTATTCGTCCCACCCCAGGACGATTAGCAGCAATCGCTCTAGGGTGGGATGATTAGCAGGTTTGATTGGAAAAAAGTCAAACCTTGACAAATGGTAGCCCAAATCTACCACCTAACTCTGCCTTCAAGGCATGGGATTGTGAGGGAAGGTTTCAAATTAGAGAGGCTTCAATCAAGCCTGCCCTGATCATGGAGGCCTCAATCAAGGAGGCCCTAATTAGGGAGGAATCTTCTCTCCCCCAAAAAAGGCATAATGATCCAAGTGGTGCCCTCTCATGAGAATTCAAAGGATACCCTTAGGTCTATAAAAATGTGAGCCTCCTCACCCAAAAAATGGAACAGAGCTAGAGCATTTGGAGAAACGAAGTGCTGCCAAACTATACCCCCATTCCTCTTTGTGCTTCCTACATTCCTAATCTCTCTCTTTTGGAAGAGAGGTTATTGGGTGAACACTAGGAATGCAATATAGATCTAAAGACCCAAGAAATCAGCCATAATCCCACCCTAAACTTTTCTACACAACCCACCAGGAATTTTTGGACCCATCCCACTTAGATTGGTGTCAAAATTAGGCCCTAAACGGTGGGCGTCCCACCCCCGAGAACCCCCCAAACTACTGCATTCCTAATCGCCCCACCCCGGAGTGATTAGAAATTTGTGCATGGTTTTTTTACTATTATTTTTACATTATTTTATATCTAATTTACTTGTGCTATTGTACAAATTTCATTACTTTCTAACATGATTTGACATGGTTTCTATCATTTTATGCGTCTACTAACCTACAAGAAGCGCCTTCGGATACAAGATAAATTTGGTAGAATATGCAAAATATGACCTTTTGGGTCATCTCAAAATATTGTTTTTAGTCTAACCACAAGTTTGAAGGAGTTTTGGAGGCCTTTGGTAAGGACATTTGCAAGGTCACTTTTTACAAGTTTTGCTATAGTCCCCAGCGTCCCACCCCAAAGTGATTAGAAATTTGTGCATGATTTCCTTAATATTACTTTTTAAATATTTCCTATATGATATCCTAATGCCTCTGTTAAATTTTGAACTCATTCTGACATGATTTGATGATCGTTTTATTATTTTATGTATTAACTAGCTCGTAGGGCGCCCCTGTCACATACAAGAGAATATGGGAAGGATATGCAAATTTCGAGCATCTGGGTAGTCTTATAATTACATATAATTCCTAACCCATGTGTTTAAGGTTATTTTAATAAGCATAGGTGGGACATTGGAGTGCTCACTTTGGAGAAGCCTTGAGGGCAAACGAGCATAACGGGGCCGTCCGACGTTGCTTCGATGCAAAATCAGGTGATAGCAATTCTAACCATTGTCATTTACATTTCCATATCATTATGTAATCTAATTATCAATATTATAGCTGATATCTTCTAAGCGCCCGCTGGAGGCCTTGGGGATTGCATGTTTTTCTAGATACGCATATGCTATTAATGATTTTTTGTCTTTCTGTGTGTATTATCTCACCAAAATGAATACTAGAGGGGCAGAAAGGAATGAGAAACACATAGATATAATCAGTGGCAACTTTTAGCCCACCCACTTCGAGTGTGGGCACACGAAAGACGTTGGAAGCATACCGTCCGATATTGGAAGCACAACTTCTTTTGGGCATCCATTAATGTATCAAATTATATCAAATGTTTTGATACCTAGATGGGGGATGTATTGTAATCATATTAAAAGCAATATCAATAAAGTAGGCCCCGCTTTGTTTGCTCACATCTCGATTCGGCATCATTTCCTTCATGCATTGCTCATCGCATTCGTAGGACTTAGCATCTATATATATTTTTGTTTGAATCATATAGGTATGCCATTTTTCTACTAATTTTAGTGGCGATCATGGTGGGACCCTGTACCCTACTATTAGGATCAAGTTTTTGATCCAAATTTTAAGGTTTTTCTTTGCATGTGTTACTTATTCGGGCACTAGACTACTACTCGTGCCACCCCGGGATGAATACATATTCATCCCACCCTATTATGAATGTAGACTTGCTATTCATCCTACCCTAGGATGATTAGATATCTGTGCATTTTTTGAGCAAAAACTCAAAGGCATCTGGTTTAGACAGAGAAGAGGTAGGCCTTCTGAACATCCTCTATGTTTTTCTACTTTCTATTTCTGCAATTTTTTGTTTTATTTGCTTTATTTTTAGACACTTGCATAGAAAGGTTAAGTAGTTCATTTTCCTTTATTGCAATAAAAAAAAAAACATAGAGTAAATTAAATGGAAGGAACTTGATTAGGAATGCATGTTTCTCTGGTTTGCTTGCATGATACTTGCACAAATGGCAAGTCCTTATTATAGGTTTCAGTTCTAGTTAGGTTTTGTGATTTCCTTTTTTCTACTAATTGTCTTTGAAAGATAAAACATACTTTAAAGCATTGCATTAGTGAAAATCATATTTTGTTGTATGTTTTCTTTCTTTACACAATTAAAAGGAACCACACACACCACCTAATAAAATTAACATCAAGGAGTTGGTCTTAATACCCCAACACTTGATCAAGACCAACGGTGGGTTTCATCACCACCTTGGCTTGGATTTTCCATACATATACCCTGATCACGACTGTTGCTAGACGTAAATCCTGATGAATGTTGACCAAGTGTAGCAGGGGTGATTCCCCGTGCATGAGGATAAGTATTCCAAGGTAGGTGCAAAAATAGAGCAATCCCCCTTTCATACCGCCTATGTTCCACTTACTATTCTGCTCTCGCGTACCAAAAGTTTCCCTCATGTAAGGGCGGGTATATTGAGAGGTTAGGTATAATGACCTAGCAATGGTATATTGAAGGGGCGACCATTTTGGAGATACAAAATCCCTCATTATGCATGTATAACAAAATTTTCTTTACAAGATTTACATAACAAAAATCAAACACACTGAACCATATCTAGGACACACATTTGATCTGTAAACGAGATAATCATTTCTTTGTTTGTGTGGTCCCCTTTTGTTTGGTATATCATAAAAATTGTAAAGGAGATAAAAATATACATATCTTTTTAGAAAAACCACCACCATGGTGTATACCCATAGCCAAGCCCAATCATAGGCAGAAGCTGTGGAAAGTATGCAAGAAGGCACAAGTTGCCTCCATTATAGACCCAAGGACTTGGTTATACCACCTTGGTAGCCTGACCCACAACATAGTCCACACTATACCACTACAGAACAGGACAATAGAGGCACCCCTTTGAGGGGCACTCCTGTTCAACACAGACCCTCTTAGGAGGAGTACACACATGGGAAGGCCCCCTTAGACACTCATTATGAGTGTCCACTACATGATGAAGCTCTAGAGTAGCATAGGATTCATAAGGAGGACCCACATGATTATATCATTCCTCCTCCACCCCTCATTACTGTTAGAACTAATAGGCCAAATCTAGAGCGCAAGGCTCTTCATATAGGTCGAGCCAACTCTACCCATCCCTTTCACATGTACGAAAGGGAGCATAAGGAAAAAGAGTATATTCCTCAAGATCAATACACCCCACGGGGGCAATGCGCTTCTGCACCTGCTGATTATCAAGATCACCTATTGAGGCCAGAGTCTCGAGTGAATGTTGCTAACCTCGACAGATGAAAGTGACCCATAGAGATCTCGGATCACCACGACCAAGATAGATATGTAGGGGAGGCATCTAGGCCTCCTAGACCTAGGACGGTGGAACAAATTGACTTGGCATTTTCCAAACATGTCACCTGCCAAGCGCAAATCACACATCTTAGGCAAGATTAGCTGTAGTTAAAACAACTGTATCATCTTAACAAAGAGCGCATTCAATGCCAGACAGATGATTTGTTCCAAAACACTATGCATGAGAGGATTCCAACCCCTCGCATGCATAGGACAAAAATTTATGAGAGGCACAACCCCTTAGTACGAGACAGGTCTCCATGACCTTATCAAGCATTACCTCCAAGACCTCCTAGACCTAAGTAGGAGGCCACTCCTAGAACCAATGATGGGTGCCTTCCTTGGGCACCCATCCATGTTTATAGGTCACGCCTAGAAACTCCTCAAGATGCCTATGAGAAATTTGAGCGAGAAGAAGAGTGGGCTAAAATGCCCCACCAAGGCAAGGGGGGTGCTATCCAGCTACCCTTCCATAGGCCTCAAGTTCCTCGCAATTCACAATGGGAACAAACCAAAGAAGAGGAAATCAAATCCTCCTATGCATACAAAGCAATGCTAGAGCACTTAGATTCTATGGAGACTAAGACTTCAGGGCCCCAAAATCCCACCTTATGCCAACTCCGCAGTCACCTTGTGCATCCTTCAGTTTCGGCACCCCCATACCTCGACCACTTCAAAGTGCCTCAATTGGCAATTTTTAGAGGGGATGAGGATGCCCAAGAGCACATAACAAGGTTCCTGAGTCAATGCTTTGGCATTCAGGACAATGATGAATTGCTTCTGAGAATTTTTATAACCACATTCGTAGACCTTGCCTCAGATTGGTTTACCCAGTTTTCGAAGCATAGCATCAATAATCTAGACAAGCTAGTGGACGCGTTCCTTGAATTTTTTTCCTTCAACACCAAGAATAAGGCATCCTTAAGTGACCTAGCTGGCCTTAAGCAGTATGATGATGATACCATGGCTGCTTATGGGAATCGGTGGAGGACATTTCTTTCAAAGCTACCTTACCTCCCTCCCATGGTCGACATGACTCAAATGTTTTCAAAGAGTTGCTTAAGGTCGATCTTCGTGCTATTGTAGCTGCAACAATATTCCACCCTTGAATAAGCCCTAGTGTAAGCCAGGATAATTGAGGAGATCAAAATACAAGATAGTGAGATTGCCAAGCCGCGCAAGAAAGAGTGGCCCAAAAATGCTAAAACTAGACCCATGCAACCGAAACCCATTGCGGTCAATCAGGTTGCCATAACTATACCAAATCCTGCACAAACGACACAACCCCCAAAGGCTAATTATCAGGCAGTTGCTCTTGATAACTATGAAAAGGAAAATTATAAACAAGATTAAAATTAGAAGTGTCGCCCTAGGCGACAATTCACATAATTCATAGTCTAGAAACTCCTTGTTTGACCGCTTGTTCATGCCAAACATGATAAACTTGCTAGAAAGTCGACCCATATACCCCAACACACCAAAAACCAAGGGCTGTAGGAAGACATATATTGTAGATTTCACCAGCAGAAAGGACATGAAATCTCCACTTGTTGGAAATTCAAACACTTAGTGCAAGATTTGATAGACAATAAAATGCTTGTGGTAGATAGTCCCATAGCACTGAGAAACCAATATATGGAGGTCTTCAAATACCCCCTACCTACCCATGATGCACAGGCAAATACTTTACAAGTGAACAAGGTAACACAAAACTGCCCCATGCAAGGATACATAGGGATGATAAGCATTGTGACATGGAAGAAAAGATACCCAAACATGACTGCACCCGCTGCAGCTACAGGAGATGTTCCATCAATGTCACAACCTCCACAACACCCTATGCAATCTCCCCCTCCTAGACCAGTGGCCATGATTCGGACTAAACTTACTCAAAGTTTCAGGACCACGTTGGCTAGGCTCTCCATTTATGAGCTCATCCAACAATCACCGCCCCATCGAGAGGCTCTAATGGAGATACTCAAAGCCACTAAGCTACAACCCCACGAAGCCAATTCTTTCAATAATTTTGTGGGACATGTGAGACAATGCACATAACCAATCATAACCTTTAGGGAAGATGAACTGAAATTGGTGACTGGTGATATGGTGGATCCACCCTTGCACGTCATTGCGTGGGTCAACAGGATTCCATTCAAGAGTTTTGTTGGACACTGGATCGTCTAGCAACATAATCATGATAGTGGCATTAAAACACCTTAAGCTACCAAAATCCCACATTGTGTCATCCACTTACACTCTTTGAGCATTCAACGACATGTTATGCTCGACGGTTGGCACAATTGTCCTACCCATCCAATTAGGATAAAAGACCATTCCTACGTTGTGTCACATCCTTGAGGGTGATATGGCCTATAATATCTTGCTAGGATGGTCTTGGATCAAGGACATGAAGTGTTTCCATTTGATAGCCCATCAATGCCTCAAATACACATACAAAATGCAAGTACATGTAGTCCCAATAGACTTAGAGCCATTTAAGTTTTACAATGCGGTGCAATTTATGCCACAATTGACCCTACCATCGACACATTTGGACTTTCAATTGAATTAGTCCACACAGGGTTTGATTTTTCCTACATCCTCGCTATTGAGTCCCTCAACTCACCAACGTGGCCCATATTTGTCGTTTTTTCCTTCACCAACGATGTCACCTATGGTGGTCACACCAAAGGACAATGGGAAGAAGCCCCTAGAGGATGTACCACCATTAGTCTTAACCATATCTACTGAAGAGGTTCCCAACTGAATGGAAGTCGAGACACCTGGTTTACCCAACATGCAGTGGACTCAGGGAGAACTCCCATTCCCTCCCCCTCAATCATCGATGATTATCGTTGAGATGGCCAATACGGGCCTATAGGAGTACCTAGTTTAGAACGTTGTGGCAACACCCACGCTCGAATCCATGCAAGACATGGGGAGACCTCACCTCCCCATCAGCACTATCATCCCTTTATGCTACCCATCAAATTAGACCAATTTTCTATATGGGGGCCTCAAGAACGACATTGAACCCTACCTATAAGAGGAAGAGGATGAAGAGCCATTTTCTAAGAATGTTGACTATCTTTCCAACCTAAAATTTGCCTTGAAATACCTAGACCAACATAATTGGCATGGATCTGGATTGGGTAGATACGAATAAGGAATGCGTAATATTTGTCAACCAAGATGCCAGATTCAATATGATAAATCAGGAATAGGGTTCAACCACCCTTTGCCCCTTGACATCTTGGTAGAAACCATGCAAGGCCTAGGTCTAGGCAATAGGGATGGGTTGGCACAAGATCCATATGCCAATCCCAACACAACATACACATTGGGGGATTATCTCCCATTGTTAACAAAAAACCTTGTTGACCTCAACAACCCCTCCCATTTGATCGAGGAAGGGGAAATTTCAAGAAGTAACCTCCAAGAGGGATATGAACAAGATCAAGGAGGGTCTTTTGAAGATGAGTCATATTATGAGGTAGCACCTTGGGACCCTTTTGCGTTAGATAGCAATCACTCGCAGGTGACACCCATTGTCGACTATCAGGAGAACATTGTGGCAATGTTCCCCTTTAATGTTTCGATCAGGCAATTGCTACCTCCAGAGAATCCAGCCCTCTCGTAAAGAGTGAAACAACCTAGAATGGACCAAATCAACTTGCTCAAAAAAATGATCCTCCCATGTCAGCCATAAGGCCAAGTGATCCACCGAAGGAAGGAGATCCAAATATCTTCTTCAACATCGACTACTTGTGTGCCAGATTTTGGATTTTCATAGAGAGTGAGGATAGTGATCAAGAAATTCCTAGTGGGAGGCTATACTAGCCAGAGGGACACATAGTTTTCGGAGCTAATGAAGGCCTATGGATTTTTGATAGCGAATATGAGGATGAGACTGAGATGGCATATCTCAACCATATGAGGCACCAAAAATACCCCATAGACATCGATGATATGTTTGAACATCTAAATATGGGACCAAGGCATAGGTGGCATTTAAACCAAGTAAAGTTAAACCAAGTGCTTCATCCACCACTTCGGGCATACAGGGAGAACCTCCCACCTAGATACCCTATAGGGCCATCAGTGCCAATGGTAGACCCTGTCCTTCTATCCACACATAGGGCCGATCCTTTTGTGCTAGTATCCATAGAGCCAGATCTGGGGTACAAGGATCACCAAGGATGTCTAAATCAACACCCATGCAGCAATGGAGATAAAATTCATTCCATCAACATGATCTCCATTGATTTAACCTCCCCCATCCACAATCCAATCGATCCAACATGACCATTGTATCTAGACCTAGATGCCATAGACTAGGATCACGCTAACTCACCACCATCCCCATCAGAGTACTGGCCTTGTGGTGAGATGTTTCATTTCACCCTAGGATAGACTCAGGATATCTTCCATGTTGAAGAGGAACCTAACATTCCCAATGTAGATCTAAATTTAGCAAATGATATCCACCTGATCCCAAATCCACACTAGTTGGAGGACGGATCCCACATGTCAGTCGAAGAAACTATTGACATAGACATCGGTTCTGATCCAATGAATCCACAAATCATCAAGCTGGGGGTAATTTTATCCCCCGAAGAGCAAGCCAATTACATTGTCCTTCTCAAAGAGAAGAAGGAGGTTTTTGCATGGTCCTACAAAGGCATGCCAGGGCTAGACCTGTAGCTAGTCATGCATAATATAACACTTGATCCGATAGTCAAGCCAGTCAAGCAAAAGCTATGTAATATGCACCCAACAGTGGCCTTAATGTTCAAAAATGAGCTACAAAAGCTATTGGATGCATAGTTTGTCATCTGCGTAGATTACCCACCATGGCTATCCAACATGGTACCCATCAAAAATCCTAACGGGAGGATTCACACATGCATTGATTTTTGAGATTTAAAAAAAGTGAGTCCTAAGGAAAATTTTCCCTTGCCTAGCATCGACACATTGGTAGACGCTACAATAGGCCATGAAATGTTTTCCCTCGTTGATGGTTTCTCGGGATACAACCAGATTCGTATCAATCCCAATTATCAACTAAAAACGACGTTCACGATGCCTTGGTGAACATTTTGTTATAAGGTCATGCCCTTTGGCCTTAAAAACACTGGTGCCACTTACCAACGCACTATGACATACATCTTCTATGATCACGTGCATAAAAATTTGGAAGATTATATGGATGATTTGTTGGCCAAATCTCTTTTGCACCAAAATCATCTCGATGAATTACGCAAGATCCTTGATTGCCTCATCTAACACAAGGTTAGACTAAACCCCAAGAAGTGCATATTTGGCATCACATCTGGAAAACTCTTGGGTTTCGTAGTCTCAAAATGAGGCATCGAGGTAGATCCAAATAAATTCAAGGCAATCCTTAAAATGCTTCCCCCACCCACCATCAGGCAGATCAAAATCTTGCAGGGTAAGGTCGCATCGATCAAGCGCTTCATAGTGCAGTTATTTGACAAGTGTTGACCCATGAATAAATTATTACATAAGAGGATAGCATTTCATTGGGATGATGAGTGTTAGTCAGTCTTCGACGACATCAAACAATACTTGGCTTCGTTGCCAGTATTGGAACCACCTAGACCAAGAGTGTCATTCTATTTATACATCTCAGCTAGTGAGGTGGAACTGGGTGCCATGCTAGCCCAAAAAAATGAATTATATAAAGAACAGGCTACTTATTATCTTAGCCGCACCCTGGTTAGTTATGAACTTAAATATGCATACGTTGAGAAGCTATGCTTGGCCATGGTATTTGCCACCAAAATGCTACACCGTTACATGCTGAGCAATACAATGTATGTTGTGTCTAAGGAGAATCCATTGTGGTACATGATGAGTCATACTTATCATAGTAGTCACACAACGAAATGGATCATATTGTTGACAAATTTTGACATCGAATTCATTGGACTAAAGTCCATCAAAGGTCAAGTCATCATCGATAAACTAGTAGAGGCTCCTCTCGAAGATGATCAACCTCTGACCGTAGAGTTTCCCGATGATGGGGTCTTCCATGTCTTAGAATCACTAAATTCTGATGAGCCTAAGTCACAGGCCGACATAACCTTATATTTTGATGGTTCTAAATATGAGCAAGGGGGTGGCGTGGGAATCATGTTTTTCACACCGCATGGGGCTCCAATATCTTTATCATTTAAACTTGATTTCCCATGCACCAATAACAATGCTAAATACGAAGCCTTTCTCATAGGTCTTCAGACAACCATCACCAAGTGAAAGGGGTATTCCAATGCAAATGCCCAGTTATGTAGGCCTACAAAGCCCTTGTGGATAAATTCCTAGAAAATCTTGAATGGTACGACATCGAGGCACTCCCTCGATCATCGAATCGTTTTGCGAACACTATGGCCTCCTTGGGGTCACTAATCCCATAAGACATTTCTGGTGAGATGACAACCATTCAAGTCAAAATGTTATCACAATCTATGATGAAGCGTGCAAGCTCTGACATAACACCAAGAATCCACCTGATCCAGATTGAACCATCTCAGGATAGGTTCTCTCGAATCCATGATAGTCTGAATCATGCCAACTAGGGGTATTTGTTCTCTCCAAACCCTCTTAATAGCAACATAACACTATTTTTACAAGTTCTTTCTCACTCAGCTTTTTCTAGGGACAAAATTCAAGAGGTATCGAGCATTCATACCATCGAGTTTTTTGATCAGCAGGATTGGTACACACCCATAAGAGACTATCTCAAGTTAGGTAGCCTCCCACTTGGATTGTTGCACATAATGAAAATATCATTCAAATAGAAAGCGACAAAACATGTCTTGCTAGGAGATATTTTATATCATTGAAGCTACGAAGGAATCCTCCTCTGTTGCTTGGACCAGCAGGATTCCACTTCAACGGTATGGCCATCACAAAGCATATTTTTTGCATGGGCTATTATTGGCCATATTTAGAGCGAGATTATTGCGCATATGTATGAAAGTGCATGAAGTGTCAACACCATGCTAAGTTGACACACGTACCTTCTCAAGCCTTGCAACCGATCCAATTGACTTGGTCATTTTTGCAGTGGGACTTAGATCTCATCGAAAATATCTCCCCTACATTGTCAGGTTGTCACAGGTTTATCATAACGGCCATAGAGTACTTCATTAAGTGGATGGAAGCAATTTTGCTTACCTCTATGATTGGGCCCCACATTGCGAAGTTCATTTTACATAACATCATATGTCATTTTGATATTCCATCCAAGATTTGGATAATGGGACATCATTTAAGAACAAATATGTGTGTGCTTTGACAACAAAGTACAAAATTTAGCACAGTTTTTCGATACCTTATTATCCATAAGCAAATGGGCAAGGAGAGGCATCAAACAAAATGCTAGTTGCCATCCTTAAAAATATAGTTGCAAATAGTCATAAGGATTGGCACATCCAAATACCACTTGCCCTATGGGCTTATCACACTAGCATTCGGATGCCCACTGGGGAAAATCCATTTTCACTAGTATATGGCTCTGAGGTAGTCATACCTCTTGAGTTGGAAATACCCTCCTTACGCATATCAATGTAAGAGTTCATCGATGATGACACTGCATGGCAGGCCCGATTAGACCAGTTTATATTACTCGATGAACGATGCGTCAATGACCTTGAGTATTTACGTATCTATCAAGAGCGACTTAAGAAAGCATACAACATGAAAGTTCACCTAAGAGACTTTTAGGTCGGTGACTTGGTCTTAAAAGAGAACCAACAAAATTCTAATTTTCTGCCCCATTTAAGGGACAAGTTCATGATAAATTGGTTAGGTCCTTATGTAATCGACAGTAAAATAGGACCTGAAACATACTGGCTCACCTATCTTGAAGGAATCAAGGAACTAGAACCCTTGAACATCAGTCATTTGAGGCCATTCAATATTTAGAGAGCCATGGCCCACTCCAAAAGCTCCAAGGATTCCCGCAATCACTTGGTCAACCCAAAACACCCCAAAGGTATCTATAATTCCTTTGGTCAAACCAAAATATCCAAGGGTTCCCACAATCGCTTGGTCAACCAAAAACACCCCAAAGGTATCTATAATCCCTTTGGTCAAACCAAAAGCTCCAAGGATTCCCGTAATCGCTTGGTCAACCTAAAATGCCCCAAAGGTATCTATAATCCCTTTGGTCAAACCAAAAGCCCCAAGGGTTCTCACCATCGCTTGGTCACCCAAAATGCCCCAAAGGTATCCATAATCCCTTTGGTCAAACCAAAAGCTCCAAGGGTTCCCACAATTGCTTGGTCAACCAAAAACACCCCAAAGGTATCTATAATCCCTTTGGTCAAACCAAAAGCTCCAAGGATTCCCGCAATCGCTTGGTCAACCTAAAATGCCCCAAAGGTATCTATAATCCCTTTGGTCAAACCAAAAGCTCCAAGGGTTCCCACAATCACTTGGTCAACCAAAAACACCCCAAAGGTATCTATAATTCCTTTGGTCAAACCAAAAGCTCCAAGGATTCCCACAATCTCTTGGTCAAACTAAAACGCCCCAAAGATATCTATAATCCCTTTGGTCAAACCAAAAGCCCCAAGGGTTATCGTCACCGCTTGGTCACCCAAAATGCCCCAAAGGTATCCATAATCCCTTTGGTCAAACCAAAAGCTCCAAGGGTTCCCACAATCGCTTGGTCAACCAAAAACACCCCAAAGGTATCTATAATCCCTTTGGTCAAACCAAAAACTCCAAGGATTCCCACAATCGCTTGGTCAACCTAAAACACCCCAAAGGTATCTATAATCCCTTTGGTCAAACCAAAAGCTCCAAGGATTCCCGTAATCACTTGGTCAACCAAATGCCCCAAAGGTATCTATAATCCCTTTGGTCAAACCAAAAGCTCCAAGGATTCCCGCAATCGCTTGGTCAACCTAAAATTCCCCAAAGGTATCTATAATACCTTTGGTCAAACCAAAAGCCCCAAGGGTTCTCGCCATCGCTTGGTAACCCAAAAATTCCCCAAAGGTATCCTTAATCTCTTTGGTCAAACAAAAAGCTCCAAGGGTTCCCACAATCACTTGGTCAACCAAAAATGCCCCAAAGGTATCTATAATCCCTTTGGTCAAACCAAAAGCTCCAAGGATTCTCCGCATCGCTTGGTCACCCAAAATGCCCCAAATGTATCTATAATACCTTTGGTCAAAACCTCCAAGGATATGTAATAATCACTTGGTCCACACCCATTCAGGTTAAACCACCATAACGAATATTCAAAAACAACAGATAATCAAAAATAACAAAAAAATTGCATCTCACTTTCATGCATAATCTTAAAAATCAAAACACAAGAAAAAAAAAAACCTGCATTAGGCATCGCATACATACATTGCATATTTTCTGGTCATACATGTCAAACACACCATAGACTATAATTACTTGGCAATTCCATCATTTTCCACATTTGTTCATTTTGTAAATGATCCAACAAGAATAACGTCATTCACATTTTTGCCATATCATAGTCAGTTGTCTTCTAATGTCTTTAGGGTTTCACCATTTAGTTGTCTTTAGATTTCTAGCCAAATGTTGTATAAAGCCAGACCAATTTTTACAAAGTAGAGTTTTACTTGGATCACGCCTTGTTACATAGCATCCCAACACAAGCTTAAAACACATAAAAATTCCCAAGTTGTGTGAACAAAAGGTGAAACCTGCAAAGCGGTCTAGGATACCATACAGTGAAAATGTTATCTCGCTCATCCCCCTATGCAAATGACCCCAAGAATGCTAAGAATTGGCAAAAGGACAAGAAAACTTCCTTCAATTCCCCAAAATAAATAGTGGTTTTTACCACTACAAAGAATTCCAACTCCAAACATGAATATCAAAAGTGCACAAATCAAAAAGCACGAGAAAAAGTGATTCTAATCACTACTCAAAATCCCAAGCTCAAACAAAATAAATAGTGATTATCATCACTACTGAGCAAATATCCCATTAAAATAGAGGGAGTAACTATTGAATCCCTAGAATTCTCAACATTCAAAAGGTCATGAGGTGATCCTCAATCCCGATTTGGTGGATATCCTACTGGTCACTGGTGGCAAACCTCCCGCATGACGATATATCTGTTGCATTAGCTGTTGGGCATATGTATAGATCAATGTTTTCATGTGGATGAGCTAGCTTATGGTATCCTAGATTGCATCATAGATTAATCCTACTAAATGCAACAAAGGATTTAGTGGAGCTAATTAGGTGATCCTTAGTACAGGTTTGGTGTACAGCCTACCTGGAACTGACAGTATCCTTACGAATACCACATAAATGAACTCAATCTCACACACATGGATGTGAAATAACTTGGTCAAACTCAAGTCTGATTCGTACCTTGTTCAAAAGTCTTGTAAGATAATGTACAGTCTTGACTAGTTAGTTAAAGCATCTGAGTCTCATAAAAACCTTAACTACATTCTAAAACAATTGTTGTACATTTCATTACTTACATCACCTTCAAAAAATACAAAACAATTATTATAAATGCAAAAGTTATTTCATAAAGCAATCACATAGTACAAAAAGCCAGTAAATCCTATACAGTCTATGGTGCCACTGCTTGTATATCAACAAATCATTCCATTCATTCCATATGCATACATCTATATCATATAGTTAAAATCATCCACAGTCATAATAGCATATGCATACATCAACATACATAAATGTGCATAAAGAACAATAAACCATGACAAATAAATAATAAAACAAAAAAAAAAATAGTCATGTATATATATCAAGTCAAAATGCCTTCAGGCTACAATAAGAAGGTCCTCTGACCTCAAAAAAACCAAAAACTCAAAATCCCCAAAGCCTAGGGAGTCGACCACCATGATCACGCAAGATTGATGCGACTGGAAGTACCCCCAATAGTATGGGTCCTATGGGACCTCTCAGGGCAGTTGTTGCTAGCCCTCACACCCTGCCCACCAACACTACCCTCACCTAGCCGCCTGTAATGAGATGATGCAGATCGCTCAGTCTCACTACCCCTCGTACGATGTGATGAACCACCTCCATCAAGCACAGGCAACTATCCACCGATGTGGACAACCTCTATCTATAAATATATCTAGTACCGACCCCACTCCATATATCATTGGTGATACATAGCCAATGCACTATCCTATTATGCCAACTGAGTCCGTAGGAGATCTCTCTCCTGCGTTAAATAGTGGTCCTAACCACTCCCAACCACTACAAGCACCCAATCCCCTTTCGTACAACTGCATCAATAACATTTGACCCCATCTCATAATAAGTGGATATGATGTAGGACACTCCACCAATGTGAAAACTAACTCAAGTAGGTTCCAAGGGAACCTCACACCTAAGGAGTCAGGAAGTAGCATATTGGAGATGAGGGTCATGATCAAAGCATGCCTCACCCCTAATATGCCCTTCTCTAGCCACCACCACACCAAAATACTACCTTTCTGGCAGTCAACCTCTACCCTCTCCATAGCCCTCTCCACCCCCCTCTCCATCACTAGACCAAAACATCGTGTCAATATCATTGTCCACTGGTCACGGTGGGTCATCCGGATAGGCATTCCATCTATAAAAATTTGCAGAATCTAATACACATCCTCTAGAGTAACAGTCATCTCCCCTGTTGGGAGATGAAAAGTGTTGGTGCAGGGATCCTACAGATCGATCAAGGCAGTAAAATATGCCCGATACCCCACCACAGGCTCCAGACGCATCATGTGCTTGAGCCCAAGGGCATCAAGCCACTCCCAATACACAACTTTTAGGGCATCCTGGGCATCAGAGAAAATAGTCGGTTGGCGATACCGAATCTTCACAACCTGAAACAACAAAATAAAACAAAAAAATATATTAAGTACATACTTAATATACACAAATTAAAAAAAACTATACAACAAAAGTACAGACTACAATTTAAAATTGTACAGCAAAAGTACAACATAAGAAGTACAATAAAACAAATGTACAATGAAAGTACATAATCATTAAAATAAAACTATACAACAACAACAACATACATGAAAATAATTGTACAATAAAAAAAAAACAACAAAAATCATATTAATGAATGCAAAACAAAACAATAAAATATATATATTAGGGTTTCAACCTTAATATGGCAAAAACAAAAACAAAATAAAACATATTAGGGTTTCAACCATAATATGAACAAAAACAACAAAATAACAGAGCACAAAAACATGTTGGGTTATTTTAACCTAATATATAAAAAAAAAAGCAAAGAAAGTTCCTATATTAGTTTTTCATCTTGATATACGAATAAAATCAAACCAACACACCCAAAAAAAATAGGTTTCTAAAACCTTAAAAACAAAATAAAGCGAACAAACATTTTCTATGTGAGTTTTAAACTTCATATAAAACATGCACGAATAATAGGCAGAGAGAAGTAACATCATACCGGTCTCACCTTGGCTCCTCCCCTTGAATATCCAGTTCTTGCACTCATGATGTCCATGAAATTTCAGCAACTCTCTGCTATGCACACTTGCACTCCTCCTCCTCACTGCTCCAAATCGCCAAGAAAAAAAATATTGCAAATGATCCCAAAACCTAGTTTTGGTCCTTATATAGGCTGTTAGGCCTGTAATTGTTCCACCCTGGGATGAATGCTCTAGTTATATCTCATACCACCATGGGAATATTACAAAATTGGTATTCATCCCACCCTCGGACGATTACAGAGCAAGAAATAAAGCAACAAAAACTGCACCAAAAATAGTAATAAATCTGCTGAACAAAGGTGCCTTTGCACCTGACATTCATGGTAGGAAAAACTACCATCGGGGTCACAAATACTCACTATCCTACTCCCTAATAAGGCTAGCATAGCCATACCACTCCACGGGAAGAAGGAATTTTGATAATTTCTACCCCAATAGGCCTTAAAAAAAGGATCAAAAGCCACCAAAAATAGGTCCGATGGTTGGAAAACTACAATAAGCATTGAACGAAAACAACTTAATGCACCCTTACAAACATCATCTTGGGTCAAGAGACTTGTAAATTTTCTCATTTTTTGTCATTCCCTCATCGATTCGTCGCTTGATGGGGTAGTCACACTTAGTAACCAATCAACAAATACACACACAATCAAGGAAATGGCATGCATTCAAAGAATCATTGACAAAGACAATCACGCTCCTGCTTGGGGAAGCAAACAAGCAATAATCACAGGCTAAACAAACACTTGGCATTCTAGAAGCATGAAGAAAAGGTTCCTTGGACAAAAGTTTGTGCCCTTTGCCAATTCATGTCTGAACAATTTCCAAGATCAAGTACACCTCACTAAAAAAGGTTACACTTGAGTTAAGCTCCTTAGCTCATTAGAAGTAAGGATTCAAGAATGTGTGTCCTTTCCATACTTGGGGCATCAAAAGTTGGTTAGGTTACTAATAAACCTTGATCATTAAGTGCTTTGGTCATCTATTTTTTCTCAAAACTATGCCACACACAGTGCATCCCAAAAAGGGGCATTTGTACACACCAAAACAACACCAATCTGATTATGTGACTACAAGCACTGACCGAATTGGTATACATACACCCTAGGGTAGCCTCTAGAGATTAAATAGTTGTCCTAACCACTCCAAAATCAGTTTTGGAAGGTCAAATGTTAGTTTTGCACCTTTTAAGCACTTTTCTCCCTATTCGTCCCACCCTGGGACGATTAGAATCCTATTCATCCCACCCCAGGACGATTAGTAGCAATCACTCTAGGGTGGGACGATTAGCAGGTTTGATTGGAAAAAAGTCAAACATTGACAAATGGTAGCCCAAATCCACCACCTAACTCCACCTTCAAGGCATGGGATTGCAAGGGAAGGTTTCAAATCAGAGAGGCTTCAATCAATCCTACCCTGATCATGGAGGCCTCAATCAAGGAGGCCCTAACCAGGGAGGAATCTTCTCTCCCCCCAAAAATGCATAATGAACCAAGTGGCACCCTCGCATGCACATTCAAAGGAGACCCTTAGGTATATAAAAATGTGAGCCTCCTCATCCCAAAAATGGAACAGAGCTAGAGCATTTGGAGCAATGAAGTGCTGCCAAACTATACCCCCATTCCTCTTTGTGCTTCCTACATCCCTAATCTCTCTCTTTTGGAAGAGAGGTTATTGGGTGAACACTAGGAATGTAATACAAATCCAAAGACCAAAGAAATAAGCCACAAGCCCACCCCAAACTCGTCGACACAACCCCATAGGAAGTTTTGGACCCATCTCACTTGGATTGATGTCAAAACTAGGCCCTAAACGGTGGGCATCCCACCCCTGAGTGCCCCCCAAACTGCTATAGTCCTAATCGCCCCACCTCGAAGAGATTAGAAATATATGTATGGTTTTGTTACTGTTATTTTTGCATTATTTTATATCTAATGTACTTATGTTGTTGTCCAAATTTCATTGCTTTCTAACATGATTTGACATGGTTTCTGTCATTTTATGCGTTTACTAACCTACAAGGAGCACCTTTAGATACAATATAACCTGGGAAGAATATTCCAAATATGACCTTCTAGGTCATCTCAAAATATTTTTTTTAGTCTAACCACAAGTTTGTAGGAGTTTTGGAGGCATTTGGGTAGGATATTTGCAAGGTCACTTTTTGCAGGTTTTACGACAGTCCCCAGCGTCCCACCCTAGAGAAATTAGAAATCTATGCATGATTTCCTTACTGTTCCTTTTGCAATATGTCCCAAATGATATCCTAATGCCTCTATTAAATTTTGAACTCATTCTAACATGATTTGATGATTGTTTTATTATTTTATGTATTAACTAGCTCGCAGGGCGCCCCTATCAAATACAAGAGAATCTAGGCAGGATATGCAAATTTCGAACATTTGGGTAGTCTTAGAATTACATATAATTCCTAACTCGTGAGTTTTAGGTGATTTGTATAAGCATAGGTGGGACATTGGAGAGCTCACTTTGGAGAGGTCCTCGATGGGAAAATGAGCATAACGTGGTCGTCCGATGTCGCTTCGACATAAAATTAGGTGATACCAATTCTAGACATTGTCCTTTACATTTCCATATTATTCTATAATCTACTTATAAATCTTATCACTGGTATCTTCTAAGCACCCGCTGGAGGCCTTGGGGATTGCATGTTTTTCTAGATACGCATATGCTATTAATGATTTGTTGTATTTATATGCATAGGATCTTACCCCCAGGAATACTAGAGGGGTAGCAAAGAACTACGAACATAGATACAAGCGGTGGCAACTTTTAGGCCACCCACTTTGAGTGTGGGCACACAAAAGACGCTGGAAGCATACCATCTGATCTTGGAAGCGTGACTTCTTTCGGGAATCCATTAATGTAACAAACTGTATCAAATGTTCTGATTCCTAGAGGGGGGACATATTGTAATCAGATTAAAAGCAATATCAATAAAGGAGGCCCCGCCTTGTTTGCTCACTTCTTGTTTCTACGTCATTTCCTTCATGCATTGCTCATCACATTCGTAGGACTTAGCATCTATATCTATTTTTGTTTGCATCATATCGGTACGCCATTTTTTTGTTTCTTTCAATAACTTGTTGATTTTCTTGATCAAACATGTTGGAATTAGCCAGAATTTCCAACTTGTTGGGGCCCAAAGGAGCAGGAAATACCTCATCACCTGAATCCAATGATGGAATTGGAGACGCGACTATCTTCTTACCCTTTCCAATAGCCTCCATATAATCTAGCACGGATTGAAAATTCTCTATTCCACAAAATACAATGCCTTTATTACCTTGATGTTTCCCTTGCTTAGACTATATATAACTTTTTTTAGAACTAGTAGTCTTCCACTCTTGGGTATTTTGGCTTGGAATAATAGGTCCAAATTTTTTCCATCCCTGCACTTGATGGGGAGGGACTTCACCCTGTGGCCTTTTCAATGTTATATTCAAACATTGGAATTGTCCTAAGGGTATTTTTGTTACTCCTCCCCCCAAACCCAAACTGAGTCCTCTAAAACCTAGTTCATCCCAAACCACACCTAAATCTTCTTGTTGTGCGACCTTAGGAAGTACGCACCGCACCTGACATGAGTTTCAATGTATTTATTATTATATCAAATTGAAAGGAATGAACATGCAAATGAAACATAAATAAGAAAAACAAATAAAATTTATTTTTATTGATATTTCCAATCCACGGTTACATATTCATCCCTCTGAGGGATACCCAGTGTGTGATATAACCAGTTACAAGAAAGGCACAAATGGTGGTGGAATAAATCCCCTCACAAAGGGAAGGTGTGCTTTCACAGGCCTCCCAATCCCACACACAAAACTGTATGAGGGCTTATAGATGCCTTCTTCTCTAGATCTACTCCTGGAGGGATCCTTATGCTCTTGATGCTTTGATCTTATCCTATAGACCTGTACCTATGTTTATGGAAACAACAGAGCAAGATAAGTAGAATGGATAGCCTCCCCAGATGAGGCATTTTGTTAGTATATATGATAATCTAGATAAATAATCATGAAATGCATTAAAAAAAAATAGATGTAAGTAATGTGCATATGGAAACCAGGAATACTAATATAAAGATAATAAAATATTTAGATCTATGCTAAAGATATGTAAATGAAATAATAAAAATGCAGATCTATTACTAAGAACAAATGAATCAACCATTTTAAAACCTAGCTATGACTATGGGCAACTACCAAAGACAAGGACCTCTAACTTAAAGGTTACCTCAAGTATTATGAGTTGTGTAAATCGATCCCTTGCTCAAATTGATGTGCAAGGGTCACCGAATGTGTCTCCTACACTGATTGGTGGTTAAGAATGATGGATCTGAATGCATGTGTGTGGACGTAACTCAACTAGATAGTGATCCAATTCTCTCAAGGGGTGTGCATTGGCATTTTTATAGGGCTCCACTACACATAATTTGAACTCTCTGTATCTCTTTTGCCTCCCTTAAAGTCTGCATATATAGAATTCTAGGTTTCAGGTTTAGATCTAGGGCTTGGCTTCCTGAGGAAGCCAAGCTCCCTCACGACAGTTCATGTTTAAGTGCTAACCACTATCATCAGTAGTGGTTAGTTTTGGCCACTCTCAGCTTGAGTGGCTAGGATTGTCTGCTCTTAGCTTGAGCGGCCAAGATTGGTGGCTACTTTGGTCGATAGAAGCCAAGCCTAAATGGGCTAGAACTGCCTATTTTGAGTGGTTAGGACCACTGCTTGCTATTGGAAAGGTCAATATTGGTCATATGTTCTACGAATGTGCCCATATGAGTAGTATCCTAAACATAATACATTTTAGGTGTCTACAGATGCCACTTTTTGGGATGCATTATGAAAAAACATAGCACAGAGCAAAAATAGACCACCTAAGGCCACATTGTAGGGTGTATGATGATCATTGATCTAATCAACATTGGATGCCCCAGTCATGGGATTGAAATGCCTTTTGGACATTTTGTGAGTTGACCAAAGGTTTTATGCTACCTTTCGGATAGTTTGTGAGGTGACCAAAGGACTTGTGATGCCTTTGGGACATTTTTTTTTTGACCAGAGGGATTATGCTACCTTTGGGGATTTTTGCGAGGTGACCAAAGGGCTTGTGATGCCTTTGGGAAATTTTTTGAGGTGACCAAAGGGCTTGTGATACCTTTGGGGCATTTTTTGAGGTGACCAAAGGGTTTATGATGCCTTTGAGGCATTTTTTGAGATGACCAAAGGGCTTGTGATGCCTCTAGGGCATTTTGTTTTTGACCAAAAGGCTTATGCTACATTTGGGGCTTTTTGTGAGGTGAGCAAAGGGCTTGTGATACCTTTGGGGCCTTTTGTGAGTTGACCAAAGGGATTATGCCCTTTGGGGCCTTTTTTGCATTGACCAAAGGGCCTACACTACCTTTTGGGCCTTTTGTGAGTTGACCATAGGGTTTATGCCCTTTGGGGCCTTTTTTTGAGTTGACCAAAAGGATTGTGCTACCTTTGGGACCTTTTCGATTGACCAAAGGGCTTATGCCACCTATAGGGCTTTTTGGGTTGACCAAAGGGCTTATGCTACCTTTGGGATCTTTTGTGAATTGACCAAAGGTCTTATGCTATCTTTAGGGCCTTTTATGAGTTGACCAAAGGGCTTATGCTACCTTTAGGGCATTTTAGGTTGACCAAAGGGCTTATGCTACCATTGGGGCTTTTTGGACAATGACAAAAGGGCTTATGCTACCTTTGGAGGATTTTTTGAGTTGACAAAAGGGTTTATGGATATCTTTGGAACTTTTTGGGTTGACCAAAGGGTTTATGGATACCTTTGGGGCTTTTTATTTTTGACCAAATGGCTTATGCTACCTTTGGGGTTTTTTGGTTTGACCAAAGGGCTTATGCTACCTTTGGGGCTTTTTGTTCTTTGACCAAAGGGCTTATGCTACCTTTGGAGGATTTTTTGAGTTGACCAAAGGGTTTATGGATACCTTTGGAACTTTTTTGGTTGACCAAAGGATTTATGAATACCTTTGGGGCTTTTTATTTTTGACCAAATGGCTTATGCTACCTTTGGTGTTTTTTGGGTTGACCAAAGGGCTTATGCTACCTTTGGGGAATTTTGTGAGTTGAAAAAAAGGCTTATGCTACCTTTCGGGCTTTTTGTGAGTTTACCAAAGGGCTTATGCTACCTTTGGGGTCTTCTGTGAATTGACCAAAGGGCTTATGCTATATTTGGGGATTTTTGGGTTGACCAAAGGGCTTATGCTACCTTTGGGACTTTTTGTGCATTGATAAAAGGGCTTATGCTACCTTCAAGGTCTTTTATGAGTTGACCAAAGGGTCTATGGATACCTTTGAAACTTTTGTGAATTGACCAAAGGGCTTATGCTACCTTTAGTCCTTTTATGAATTGACCAAAGGGCTTATGCTATCTTTGGGATCTTTTGTGAGTTGACCAAAGGGCTTATGCTGTCTTTAGGGATTTTTGGTTTGACCAAAGGGCTTATGCTACCTTTGGTGATTTTTGTACGTTGACCAAAGGGCTTATGCTACCTTTGGGGCCTTTTGTGAGTTGACCAAAGGATTTATGGATACCTTTGGAACTTTTTGGGTTGACCAAAGGGTTTATGGATACCTTTGGGCATTTTTGTTTTTGACCAAAGGGCTTATGCTACATTTGGATATTTTTGGGTTGAACAAAGGGCTTATGATGCCTTTGGGGAATTTTGTGAGTTGACCAAAGGGCTTATCCTACCTTTGGGGCTTTTTGTTTTTGACCAAAGGGCTTGTGATGCCTCTGGGGAATTTTGGGTTGACCAAAGGCATTATGCTATCTTTGTGGCAATTTGGGTTGGCCAAAGGGCTTATGTTACCTTTGGGGTATTTTGGTTTGACCAAAGGGCTTATGCTACCTTTGGGGTTTTTTTTTTTGACCAAAGGGCTTGTGATACCTTTGGGGCATTTTGTTTTTGACCAAAGGGCTTGTGATGCCTTTGGGGAATTTTTTTTTTTACCAAAGAGCTTGTGATACCTTTGGGGCATTTTTTTTTTTGATCAAAGGGCTTGTGGATACCTTTGGAGCCATTTGCGTAACCAAAGGATTTTGGATACCTTTGGACCATTTTGGATTGACCAAAGAGTTTATGGATACCTTTGGATTTTTTTGGGTGACCAAAGGGTTTTGGATACCTTTGGAACATTTTGGATTGACCAAAGGGTTTAAGGATACCTTTGGGGCTTTTTGGTTTGACCAAAGGGCTTATGATACCTTTGGAGCCTTTTGGATTGACCAAAGGGTTTATGGATACCTTTGGAACATTTTAGGTGACCAAAGAGTTTTGGATACCTTTGGAACATTTTGGATTGACCAAATGGTTTATGGATACCTTTGGAGCCTTTTTGGTGACCAAAGGATTTTGGATACCTTTGGAACATTTTAGATTGACCAAAGAGTTTATGGATACCTTTGGGGATTTTTAGTTTGATCAAAGGTTTTATGGATACCTTTGGGGCTTGTTGACTCCCAAAGGGATAGTCCCCCTTTTTGATATCCTAACTCACTTTTCCTATGGGGCACACAAGGTGGTGTGCCCCAATTTAGCCTAGTGTGCTTCATCCCTATGGAGCACATTCAAAGCCCCCCTGAGCACACAAATATGTGTGCCCCAAGTTAGACTTTTGCACTCCAAATAGTATAGCGTACAAGGACTCCGCTATGTGCACAAGGTTGTGCACCCACCTCTAGCCTGTGCACTCCATTAGGAAATGAGGTGCACAATATCCCCTAGGGGTGCACAAGGCTATGCACCCCACCAAAGGTCTACACACTCCATGGGGATGTGGAGCACATAATATTCTAGAGGGGTGCACAAGGTCATGCACCCCATCAAATCTCACACACTCTAAAGGGTGGAGCACACATCAACCCAAGGATGGTGCACCACCTGGTGTGCCTCAAATAAGTCATGTGTTCACCCTTTGGAGCACACAAAATTCTTGTGGGTGCACTTAATCTTGTGCTCATCTCCCCCTTGCACACCCTATTACAATGGAGCATGTGCAAACCCCTTGGAGTGCACAAGTAGTGCACTCCTCTCTAGTCTAATGTACTTCACTCCCAAAGCAGAGTGCACAACCTCCATCGGGGCATACAATGTTGTGCATCCCATCCTGAGTCTCTATGGACTCTATTGGGGTACACAAATATCCAAGTTGGGTACACAAGATAGTGTGACCACCTTCAAGTTGTATGCTCCACTACGGTGGAGTGCACAAAGTCCTTGGATGCATGACATGTGCACCCCACAGAGTCGAGTGCACCCCACTCCCTTGGATGAATAGAGGTCAAGCGAGCACTCAATCCTATGCACCCACCTTAGGTATCGTGTCCTCCACTTCCTAGTGTAGCGCATGTGATAAGTAAGGCTAGTGCACTCTACACACACACACCTGCTTGCATTTGTCTGCTTCAATCTTGAGCCACCACATGTCTAGTCCAATGTACCCAATCGCCACTACCCTTCATTAGTACTTTGAGCCAATAAAAGCACCAATCGACATGGTGCACCCAACCAATTCAAAGACTCCTAAAATGCAAAAAGGATATGCACCCATCTACCCAAATTTAATGCACGTTATTTATAAGAAGGTGGAATATCATTTTGCACTATTTGCGCATACAAATTTGCCTATCGATGAGGTCGATCACAAAGAAAAAAAGGAGAGATTACATATTCACTGTTAAAATATGGTAGCGTCCACCAATTCCTCTACTCCCAATACATCAATCACAAAGAAAAAAAAGGAGGAGAGATTACATATTCACTGTTAAAATTTGGTGGCGTCCACCAATTCCTCTACTCCCAATATATCAAATTTTTGATAGAGGATCGGTAAGATTACTGGGGCATCGCCCATTGTGAAGAAGCCATGGAAGGCATAAAACCCTAAGGCGTTTGAGAATCTACCAGATACTAGCAAGGATATCACTAAGGAACAATAAAAGGAAGTAGAAGGGGTCACAATTTATGCATTCAACCCCACAAAAGAGGATAACCAGTGCCATATGATGCTCCTAAGAAGCCTATATGCATGGGCTTATCGAGATAGTACCAAGCTTGCTCCCATGTGTAACAAATGGGATACTAATCTAGGTTGGTTAACCTACCCGAGGGTATACCACTATTCTAACCTATTAGCATAGATCACGGTATCCTATGACTTCAGAGCGCATACAATTAACTATTACAAAGGTTAGGCAGTGGCCTAGGTTTTAGCCGATACAATTTGGCAGGTCTTCAACCTAGCCATCACATCCAGGGTGGTGGACTTCAAGACATTGGCCCTCCAAGCCAATTATATGCTAAATACTACATTTCCCCAGTCACTAATGAAGAAAGGAAGAAACATACCAGCCAATTTTCCCATCAAAACATTCTTGCTTCGTCCTTGGGCGCAGGACTACACCGACATGATAAATAGCATTGGGGGTGAAATACCTAGAACTGATCATGAAGGAGGTGATGTTTTTAATCCTCCAATGCAATAGAATCGAAAATAATCCTCTTTATCGATGGGAGGATGTCATCAATGATAATATGGATGAAGAACTACAATAGTTATAGGTAGCCATATTTGCCAAGAAAGAGGATATTCCCCCTTTCTCTTATTACTCATTTTTTATTCATTTATTTATAGCACAGTTAGACAAATCCTTGGTGGCCCATCTGGGAGGAGTGACTACACCAACTATGTAGGACTAGATATTGTGCATCTAGGAGAGGTGCACCAGTTACACAACCTTCTTTGAGAAGTTCCTCATCATGGTTCACTTCAGGTTATGTGGCAAATACCCAAATAGAATTGGGGCAGGGGTTAGGAAATTTCTACACTAGGAAAATGTGGGAGGCTACTTCTACGTGGAGGTTTTTTCCTAAATTAGGATATACGGGTCGAAGCTGCCCCCAAAGGTTCTCTCGCTGCATTTCTCAACTTCTATTACCATCCTGGAGATCACTTGGTAGATGGCCGAGGAGGTTAAAATCAGGTATTTAAGGAAGAAAGGACCAATGAAATGGCTGCCCATTTCCTACATGATGGTATTTTACACTTATCTTGGCCACTTTTTTGTACTACAGGCTATCTATAATATGGACACTTAATATTTTCCAGAGGTCACTTGGAGGTCCTATGACCCAGATGGCCATCATAGAGGAGAAGTTACTTGAAATATGGCCCTTCTGGTAGTCACACACAGTGATAATGATTTTGAAGATGCAATGCAAAAATATTTTAGGAACAACCAAACCTTGGACTTGGTCTGAAGTACGGATAAGGATAAGTAGCCATACAATAATCTAGAGGTTTTCAGTGATTATAATACTCATATGAGGTTGCACCGAGGCCTTCTAGTTGAAAATTTAGTCCCACTAGTCCTAGTTGCCCCTATAGAAGAATTTGAGGACCCCACATTCCAAATTGTTCAGCAGGACTCTAACCTCTTTGAGGTCATGATGAAGATCATATATGATGCCCAAAAAGAGAAATCAAGGCTCACTTCCTCTTCTATTTTTCCATCTACCTCTTCAAATGGAAGGATTTGGACATGGGTCCTTCTCATAATATTGCCACATCATTAGAAATGACTTTAATAAGTCCACAAGAGTGAGGACAGTTTGTAGAAATCCAACATTATTTGTATTTTTCTACCCTGGTGATCAATCACTAAGAACGTCCAGTATACCCCAAGGTGATTAAAAAGATAACTAAATCTAGAGGATTATCCAATATATTGAGAGGCTATGAGGTATAGAGCCCCAAGTAGTCCCATACTCACAAGAGGGCTAGGACTGAGTCCTCGAGTCAAGGAGTCAAATATTTGATGATGGCAAGGGTCACTGACACCTACCATTTCATAGCTAATGAAGAGGACTAGATCCAGGACATGGAAGAACAAAGGCCTCCTAGCAAGGGGATAGTCAGGTCCAAGGAGACAACTGGACAAGGGGCCACTGACACATATGTTGCCACATTTGAGATACCCTTGCCACCTAGCATGAAGGAGGCCACCATCGATGTGAGTAAAGGTGTCATCAGAGCATCTACTACACCTATCCAAATGATGAAGTCCCAGGTGGCTACCCAAGCACAGGTGGTCGAGGTAGTAGAGAAAGAGCTTGAAGGATGGAAATCCAAGGCTGTAGAAGTAGAGCCATTACAGCTTAAGGTCAAGCAACTTTAGGGTGAATTTGACAAATTAAAAATACCTGCTCCCTCCACTGTGCAGGCTGGTATCCACCTTGGTTCTGCAAATGAGCTCAAGCAAGAAATGAAAGAGAAGATCCAAGAGAACATGAGGGATTTTGAGTCTATCCTTGTAGATATCTATGTTTTTCAGCATACAATGGGCCTCATCTAGAACAACCTAAAACAAGGGAGATAGAGGATAAATGCAATCATGTCAATCTACCAGATATTTTAGGAGGACTACGTACCCATTGTTGGGATGTCGGCCACCCTA
Source organism: Wollemia nobilis (assembly GCA_028583015.1). NCBI lineage: Eukaryota > Viridiplantae > Streptophyta > Pinopsida > Araucariales > Araucariaceae > Wollemia > Wollemia nobilis. Next base: position 4,504,200 of record JAQPPZ010016710.1, on the reverse strand, counting down.
TCTAATGACTCTTTCTGCTTCTTTGTGGAGGAATATATTAAGATATTATTTTTGCAAAATGAGTAGAGCTAGCTCAAGTGGAACCAAGAGGTGGTAGATACTGAGTATGAGGCCAATGATGAGTTGGCAGACTGCAATATCTCCATTGAAGACTTTGGATGGGCCCCAGTAATTAAGGATTTTGTTTTTTAGAAGATTCAAGAGTTTGACCTAGAATCTGGTGATAGGTTGTCTAAATGTTTCACAACTCTAGTTGAAATGGTAGACCGCCTATGCATCTTCACAAAAAATAATATACAATGGGTGAGGGACCATATAAATAAGGCCATGCAAGACTTGAACCTACTGTTGTTCTCATTAACCTTTCACGATGAGGCTTGGGAGTTTATTGACCAGGCCATTCAAAATATAAGGGTAGGAGTGGGGCCCATTTCTACTACGACACATGCATTAGAAGGGTCATAGCCTCTAGCACAGGGCAGTACCGGTGGTGACACATAGCCACCACCTGCATGAGAGGAAGCACGGGTTACGTGCCCATTTTTTAATGCATCCTAATTTTTGGTATAGAAGGATTCCTCCAGTTGGAACAAATAGTTAAAATAGCTAGGTAGTCTCAATTATAAATGAGAAGAATATTGCAACTAAATATTTTTATCGAATCTTTGAGAGAGAAAATCTAGGTATAGCCTTGTCTAGCATTTAGTCGTCTTTCCCTTGTGTTTTCTGTATGTGTGTCTTATCGCCCTTTCTGTTGTCATTTACCAGGGACTGTTAAGGTGTGTCGTTCACTATGATTATTTCCCATGGAACGTGCTAGAGTTGAGAGCTCTTACATCACTGCAATCAGGATGAAGAGAAGATACCCCTTGTTATGAATATTCAAACCAAGGGTTTATTGTAATCAAATGGTATATACAAATTATGCAATATATTTTATTAATGAAAATCTCAACTCTTCCCTTGGCATCCTTCTGTGTAAATGTCTTGTGTTAGCTCGTTCATGCATTACTATAATCAGAATCTGTGAATGACACCTTCTTTCACTGGTTTAATCATTTTATTTACATTACATCATTTGAATGGAGTAAAACAAACTAGTTCTTCTTTCTGTTATCTTTTCTAAGGTCATTTATCAATCTGCTATGACTCTGCAATGGATAAGGCACCGGTTTGAGTTTTGTAAGCTTTAATATCAATAGGTTCGGTCACTAAAATATCAAAATAACAAAAGAACTATTTTTTCTAGCTTAGTGGGTCTTTGCATCACATAAATCCATTATATGAACCCACCATTTGGGGTTTCCTTACCCAACCTGGTCTATTTAGAGTTGTCCAAGGTAATCTATTCCTAGGTTAAATAGGTGGATCAACCAGAATCCACAGTGTTGGTTGTGATTTTAGAGTTTCCTATGACGTGACAAATATTTTAAGGGTAAGCGAAAAACTCCACAAAAAGGCTTTTGGGTTGATTACTTAACTGTTTGATTGCTAATTAGGGGAGGCATAATACCAATAGTGCCCCAATTGATGTTTAGCAAATATTTTTGTTTTAATTTTAGGTTATGGATGCAATGATGGATACTATACCTAGATAATGATTTTATTTTGCTATATGTATGCAATGTACTGGTGACATGTGCTAGCTAGATGATAGATGTGTTATTAGATGCCATGATCTATATGTATAGATGGACTATTATGTATGCATATATGGATGCAATGGTGAATGTTAAATGCATGTTTAATTTTGTTTCAATTGTTTATGCATTTAATTTATGTGATATGATATGATATATGATGTGGAATGTAATGCATTAATTATATGAGGATGGTCTAATGCATATAACCCTATATGCTTTAATCACTTAAAACATAAGGTATGATGTGATATGAGTTTTGACAATCTAATGGGTGACACCACATAATGTATAACAATCATGAATGTAAATAATAACTTTGATAATAAGAATTAATTATTTACACCTTCAAATGTGAGATGAGATGATGTGATATGTATGTATGATTTTACTGATGGAATTATTTGTTGCTATTACAGGATTTTTGAGGTTTTCCATGAGACTCAAACACCCTATTTACTTCATTAAATTGTTGTATACTAATCATATAGAGCCTTTGAAGGATAAAGATTTGTTATGCAACCCTAGATATTCATTATCCCTATGTGTGCAATGAATATATTAGATAAAACATAAGCATACCCCAGTGCCAGACGAGATTCATTTAGACCATTTTTGTATTGGGGATCCTCAAATGTTTATCTTTATCCTAAGCTAGACTCAGTTCGATTAAACCACTAGGTGGTACAGGACACCTAAATCTAGCTCTTCCACATGTAAACATTGGTTTGTACAAAAGTGAGATGCTAATGTGATAGACATATAATCATGTGTAAGGCTCATTCATGCTAAGAATTCCAAGGATTCAATTTTAATACTCAATTATTTTCTTCATATTGTTTTGGGATACTTGCTCATGCTTAGTGGTGAAAACCACTATTTATTTAAAAAAAATTATTTTTCTTTTGAGCAATGAATTTATGTAGTGATGATAATCACTGTTTACTTTGTTTTTGAATTTTCGCTTTGTTCAAGATTTTTGTAGTGATGATAATCACTTTTTTACTTTGTTTTTTAATTTTTCTTTGTTTAGGATTTTGCTTGTTTTGATAAAGCAAGGGATTTATTTGGGTAGGGTTGAACTTTTCCTTTTTCCAATTCTTAGCATTTTTGAACCGGTCGCACAAGGGGACGAGCAAGATAAGCCTTTTTCACCTTAGGATTCCTAATACCACTTCACAATGTTCATATTTTCCTCGTTTTAACTAGGATTTTAATTTTTTTATTAGTGATAGGATTCTGAAATATACCAGGTGCTATCAAAACCAAACCTCATATATTAAAAGCAAATACAACTTTATACAAAGTTTGATAAAACCACTAGGTATGACTGAGTGACCGAAAAACCTAGTATATTCCTTATAGCAACAGGAGGGGGTTGTGTTGAAAAAAATAGTTACACACATGGGTTGTGGATGATGATGGATTTTGAAGATGCATGATTGAGGTACAAACGTGGTGTCATTTGTAAGGTTGCAAACACAAATGTATCTAATGCAAATGTAATGGGTGCAAATGCCTAATGCAATGCAACTATATGGATGTGAGTGTGAATGCATAATGCAAATATTTTTGTATTTTTGATGCTTTCAATTGTTTTTGAATTTTGATTATTTTGAATATTTTCAAAATTTTGAATTTGTTTTTGACTTTTTGAATTTTTAATTATTTTTGACTTTTTGAATTTTAAATTTATTTTTGACTTTTTGAATTTTGACTTGACCAAAGGGCTTATGGTTCCTTTGGGGCTTTTGTGAATTGACCAAAGGGTTTTATGATGCCTTGGGAGATTTTTGTGATGTGACAAAAGGGCTTTAATATACCTTTGGAGTTTTTGGTGAGTTAACCAAGTGGCTTGGAGATGCCCTTGGAGCCTTTTGAATTTTATTTTATTTTAATGTTTTCTATTATTTTTGTGTTTTACAATGTTTTTGAAATTTTGTGTATTTTGTACTTGACCAAAGGGTTTGAGTACCTTTGGGGCCTTTTTTTGAATTGACCAAAGGGCTTATGATGCCTTTGGAGCCTTTTGTTTTTTATTTTAATGTTTTATGATTTGTTTGTATTTTTTTATGTTTTATACTATTTTTGAAATTTTGAACTTTATTGTTTTGATAGGGGGAAGGTATGATACCTTAGGTATCCCACATGTGTGTGCTACTCAATTAAAGTGAGGAATTTGTGATACCTTTATAAGTCTCACTTTGATTTATTGAATTTTATGTGGATGTTGGGGAAGGTATACTACCTTGAAGACCCCCAGTGTGCTTGTTGTGCACTATAATGTAATCATCTTGCTTAGGAAGAGTGATAGAAATCAATTCTCCAAATTGGGGCATAGACCTCCATAAGGTACCGCTATATTTGTGGGGAGAAATGAGTGAACCATCTGCACGAAGCTCATTTCACTCTAAAATATCTTGTACCATCTTATGGAATGAATGAAATTCATGGATGTCATGCCCCTGTGTATGATGGTACATACAATGAATGCTCTCATCAGTGGACCCGTGCTTGGGTGCTCTTTGCTTGACCTCAGGTAATTCAAATGTATTTTCCTTGTACACTTTTTGAAATAAAGTCATAGTAGTCATCTCAAATGTTACCTCTTACTGAGGTGGCTTCTTAGACCTACAAGGCTGCGAATGACCTTGGGATCTCAATTGGGATGATGTAGCCTCTATTTTGGAAGGTTGAGACACTATGGATGAATCATTTATAGGAAAATCCCCACTATATATGAGATATTGAACCATGCTTCTAAATACATAACAATTGAAATTGCCATACCCCTCTATTCGATGATAGATATAGTAATGGTCCTCTCTATAACCCTTAGGTTTAGCTCTATTTGGGTCTAAAGGATTGATGTTTGGTAAAGTGATGACTTTAGCTTCTTGTAGCTTTTGAAAAATGTTAGACATAGACTCTTTTAAAGGAATCCAAATGCATTGCTTCTATTTTGAGCGTGTAGCAAACTCTGGTCTAGCTTGGTAACCATATTGAGCCCTAGGTATGTCACTTGCTGGCTCAAGGGGCTCCTCTTGCTTTTTGGGTGCAAGGGGTGGATTACTAACTATGGTCACTTGTTGGTTGACAATTTGAATTTGCTTTTTGTTGAGCATGTTGTGTATTAGAGCTTTAAAATATTAACATACATGAATTTCATGTCCATTTTATCTATGGTATATATAATGCTCATCCTCCTCATATCTTTAGGTTTTCGGATGATTTGGATATAAAGGTTGAACCTCAAGTAGGGTGATGGCATTTGTGGTAATTAACCAATTGAAAATTGATAATGCAAGATCAGGCAATAGGGGATGCTTGCTAGGTTGTTGAGGTGATCGAGTTGGTGCTTGCTCTGGTTGAGGCTTTTCCTGTGGCTACATAGGAGGTGGTTTGAACTTAGATGAGGGCTACTTCTATAATTATAGGCTCTCAAGTTGTTTCATGATAAAGTGCAATGCCTCATTTTTCTCATTCATTTGGTACTCCATTCTATCTATATGACTTAGAATGGATTGCAACACTGACAAGGATGTCATGTGTATTTCTAATGACTATTTTGAAATACCATTATCATCACTTGAAGGTAGTGAAATATTGGGGTCTACAGGACCCCCAAGTATATGCAAATCACCAATTTATTTCATGTGAGATGAGGTGGACATTTATTGATTATCCACTTTATTAGTGGTATCCACATGCTCATGTTTATGACTCAATTTGTGTTTTTGTTTCATCTCATGATGTTACATTGTGCCTGATTGATTATCCCCAATATGATATGGGGGGAACACTTGTTTTTCTCTTGATGAGGAAACATGATAAGTGATTTAGGGGTGACTAATGCCAATATTTTTTACCTTTTAAATTGGGAAGCAACATCTAATTGTACCACGTATTATTTTGTCTCCTTTAGAGTCATTTGGTCCTCTATCTTGCTATTGACCATTGCCACAAACTATTGAGAAGACACATTTTCTTGTGTCTCATTGACCTTATTGTAATACTTGAATGGCTTGGGATCATGGTGGATCACATACACTTGTCCTTGGTGTATGAATTTTAGGTTTTGGTGTACCATGGAAGGCACACATTCCATATACCTCATCCATGGTCTTCCTAGAAACATGTTATACTATATATCACCCCCTAGGATATGGCACAATGTAGGTATCATATTTATCCCAAACTATATAGGTAGGATTATTGTACCAATTTTTTTGGTAAGTAGCATCATTGAAGGCCCTCAATATGAATGTTGAGTCTGTAATGCGTGAGAGCAGCAATTTTAAGTGCTTCAAAGTTGTAGTTGTAATGATGTTGGTAGATGACCTGGTATCAATCAAGACTCTCTTGAATGGAATATGATTGATGCTTACTATGATGTGTAGTGAAGGATCAGTTTCATCCTTAGAGATTGGCTTAATCTCCTATCTGTAAAAGGTAATCATAGGGTCCTTTTGTAAGTGAATTGAACTCATTATTGGTGTGGACTATGATAGATTATCATCTTTAGTTGACTTTTTTGGCATATTGGGTTGATCAAGGCATATTTTGCTTCATGTTTTAGTATTTATCATATATATAAAACCTTCATTAGGTGGGGCTATGTGCACCTCATTGACGTGCTCAACTTGATTATTGTTGGCCCCATTATTGGGAAGATGATTTTTGAATATGTCGATGTTTTGCAATTCATTCTTATCCAACATATTATAGACTACATTTTTTAACGCAACACAATCCTGGATATCATGGCCATTTTTTTGATGATAAAAATAATAGAGAAATTCCCTATACCCATTAGGTTTGGAACAATTAGGATCCATGATGCACTCCTTAGGCAAGATTAAAACCTTGGCCTTGAGAAGGCGATCGAAAAATGATGCTAAGAATTCAGGCAATGGTGTATAGTTATGAGGGGGTTGTTTCTTCTTGCCCCTACTTTTATTCCTATTGCACTGGTTGTAATGCATAGTAGGAGGTTGAGCCTGATATTTTTCTTGTTGTTGGCTTTGTGCTACTTTTGGAATGCTTAACAAGATCTGGTTGACATGCACAGGATGGGCCTATTGTGATTGATGTCACATGATCTTATTCCATTATTCCTTTCTATGGAGCTTTAGGTCTCCTTCTTCCACCTTAATTTATTCAATGAGTTTGGCTTGAGCCAAGGCTTCTTCGAATGATCAATATTATTGTAGCTGCAATAACAGGGAGATGTGCTTTGCACAGCTCTTGGTGAACATCTAGACAAGTTCCTCTATAAGGATGAAGAATGATAATTTTACCATAATTTTTCTCCACCTGTCCCCATAGTCCATCACTGGCTCATCATCATAATATTTCAAGTTGGCTAGATTAGACAGGTTCACCTTCTTATTTGCTTCGAAGGAAAATTGTTCAAGGAATGCATTCACCAGTTGTTCAAAACTGGTGATGTTATGCTTGGGAAATTGGTTGAACCACTATGTTGTCACACTCGAGAATATTATGATGAATGTCCTCATCATTAGGGCATCATTCTTCTTAAGGTGGAACCATGAATTCATGAAATTAGTCACGTGTTCTTTTGTGTATTCTTCTCCCTTGAATTTTTCTAACCTAGGCATCTCAAAGTGCCTAGGATAAGCAGGACTTGGTATCGAGGGGTACAAAGGTTGATTATGTATCTTACTTAAGGTTGGATTTTGCCCCACTATGTCCTACTTCTCGAGATACTTGAATATCTCAACTATCACTTTGTATGCTTGAGAAGAATATATCTCTTCCTCCCGAAGGGGTCTCTGGGATGCAAGTGGAGGTAAGTTTCTTTGAGTACGGGGTGGTCGATTGTATTCATCGACCATGTTTACAGAATATGGTTCAGGATATTACTGATCTTGGTCATCCAACTCTGATCTCTCATAATGCCTATGCTCAAGCTTGTTTAGCACAAAATGCTCATGTGGCCGAGAAGCATGTTGATAGGTATGGTGAATATAATCATCCACTCACCTATTATGTAGCTCGAGGTGTGAAGTAGCATGTCACTCATTGTGATGTCACCCATACTCACTATATGAAGGTAATATTGATTGAACCAATCTATTTTATTGCTCTTCACGCTCCTTTAGATCGAGGAGATGCTACTCTTCAAGGTGGTGTTCATATAATTATTGTTTATGCAACTATTTTTGTTTTGCACTTTCTCGTTCTACATTTTCTAAATGTTCATGCTCAATGCATAAATCCTCTAAATGATCTTGGAGCATTTGTTCTCTCTGAATTGCATCTGACCTATGTGACCATTTTGTGCAGTTTGCTATGCTGGTTCTATGACTCTAAAACTCTGTTTGAGGGTTCTTATTTACTTTAAATTAAGTAAAAATGTTGGAAACCATCTTCTCTTGATGATTCGAGATTGCATTGATATTATGCTCTTACCTAGGGGTACAATATTCATGCAAAGATATTGTAGGGGTGTCACATGTTCATTGGGAATATTCACCATGGGTATGGATAGGGCACAACTAAGTTATAGTTCCTTCATCCATGATGTATTATTCAGCAAATCTAGTAGATCCATGAGGGGTACGATCATGATATATGTTACCATGCTCAACTGTATCATGTTGGGATCTTCTAGCACCTTTATATAATAATTCAAGGTGATGGGTCTTCCAAGGTTGAGCAAAAGGAGTTCCTTCATTGCAAATACTATGGTTAGACAATTGACATCTCCTATGTTCCAAAGAATTTGGTATTACAATGGGTATGTGAATGGTTACCTTCCCTCTATATTTCCCCTTATTGGGTTATTTTGAACTCTCAGTGTGATGAGATGTGGTGGATCTGGAAGTATTCTCATTTAGGTCATGAGAAGATCTGGAGCTGGTTCTCCTGAGCGGGGTTTCTTGGTGAGATCTGCTATAAGTGGTGTTGTCTCCTCTAAGACTACCTAAAGTTTATTAAGACATATTCTCGGTAGGTGTGCTACCTCTAGGGTAGTCTAGGCCCTCTGGTGCATTGGGTGCAACCTCATTCTTGGACCGGTGACTGCCCCATGTATTGACCATAATATTATGAAATTTGACTTCAAAAAAAGGTTGTGGGTGTTATAAATTTCTTTAAAAAATTAGGGTTAGGTTTATTACCCCAACAATAAAGAAACACATAGAGTAGCCAATATGATTATCTCTTTTAAGAATTAAATGTGTATCCTAATAACTTGTTTCAGTGTGTTTCATATGTGTTGTTGCTTTTGCTTACATTTTCATGTTTTGGAATAAGGGAACTCAATAAAAGTGGTTACTACAAAAACTAGTGCCAAAAATGATTTCTCAAAAGATTCTAGGGTACATCGCTTAAATCCCAGTGGGGGGTTCGCCTAGCTCTTCCACTCTGAATCAATAATTGCTCCAATAGTGGGAGGCAATTTGAACACAAGTGACCTACACCAACTTAAAGGAGTTATCCATTCTGTCTAAGGACATCTATGGGGCAAGTCGGTGGAAGGAGGTGAATTCCAACATCATCGGTCTGAATTGGGGGTTGGTGATGAAATCCAACCTCACTAATGTTATTGTAGTACGTGCAAGTGTGTGGGGTTCTTTTTAGAATTTTGAAATAAAAAGTGATGCATCAATCAAAAATCATGTCTAATTTTATACCTGCCTAAAAATAATGTTTGTCTTCAAAAATATGCATATCTAATTTAATCTATATGATATTCATGCGATGCACTTCCTACTTTGTGAATAGGTGGCCACTGGTTGGGCCACATGCAAGAAAACTTACACGCAGAAGCCTAGCACATAGGATACTAGGGCATACCTTACAAGCAGAGGCCCGTTGATCCTAACAGTGCATAGATGAAACTAAAGACATCTAAGAAACTTAAAATACAAATTTATTTTCATTTTATTTATTTTTACCTACTTAGACTATATTTTTGTTGTTTTTGGAAAATAAATGTAGACAAAAAATCACAAAGAAAACAAAGAATGAAACCAACCTCAAATCCCACTCTGAGGGTGGAAATTCTGACCTTTGTTGCACTTGGCTATTGGCCACTGTTTACCAGAGCAGCTGCTATTGGCTACTAATAGCTACAATAAATGTTGACTACTGATAGCTACAATAGTTAAGTTGACCACTAACATCTACAAAAACTAATATTTTTTGGCTGTTGTTGACTACAGCGGCCAAACGTACACATAGAAAAATACCTGAAACATTAGTAAAATGGCCAAAAATAAAAACTTAGTGGGGGTCCCATTGTGATCACCATCCATGCGACCCCGAGAAGCATGCACCACACCTGACCTGACTTGCAATGTATTTATTATTATATCAAATTGAAAGGAATGAACATGCAAATGACATGTAAATAAGAAAAATAAATAAATACGCTTTGTATTGATATTTCCAATCCACGATTATGTATTTATCTCTCTTAGGGATACCTAGTGTGTGATATAATCAGTTACAAGAAGGGTAAAAATGGTGGTGGAATAAATCCCCTCGCAAAGGGGAGGTGCACTTTTGTAGGATTCTTGATCCTGCACATGAAACTGTATGAGGGCTTACAAATACCTCCTCCATATCTGCTCCTAGAGGGATCCTTGTGCTCCTGATGCTTTGATCTGATCTTGTAGACCTGTACCTACGTTCATGGACACAATAGATCATGGTAAGTAGAATAGGTAGCCTCCCCAGATAAGGACTTTTGTTAGAACATATGATAATCTAGATAAATAAGCATGAAATGCATTAAAACAAAGCAGATGTAAGTAATGTGCATATGTAAACCAGGAATACTAATCTAAATACGATAAAATATTCATATCTATGCTAAAGATATGTAAATTAAATAATAAAAATTCATATCTATTACTAAGAACAAAGAAATCGACCATTTTAAAACCTAGCTATGACTATGGGCTGCTGCCAAAGATAGCAACCTCTAAATTAAAGGTTACCTTAGGTCTTATGGGCTGTGGAAATTGATCTCTTGCTTGAATTGATGTTCAAGGGTCACCATATGTGTCTCATACACTAATTTATGGTTAAGAATGATGGATCTTAATGCATGTGTGTGGACGTACCTCAATCGGATGGTGCTCCAATGCTCCTCAAGGGGTGTGTATTGGCTCTTCATTTTTATAGGGATCTGTTGCACATAATTTTAAATCTTTGTATCTCTTTTGCCTCCCTAGAAGTTTGCATATATAGTATTCTAGATTTCATGTTTAGATCTAGGGCTTGAATTTCTAGGGAGTCCAAGCTCCAGATCTGTATGCCAACTAACTATCCCAGAGGGAAGTTTTAGTCTTGACTTGGCATGGAAGGGGTGGTCTGGAGGAAATCTGCGAGTTCCTTATCGAGATCCCTTAAAAATGCATGCAAACTACCATTATTTCTTGGGATTTTGGCAATCCCTCATAGTAGTTCATGTTTCAGTGCTAGCCACTATCATTATTAGTGGCTAGTTATGGCTGCTCTCAACTTGAGCAACTAGGATTGGCCAATGTCAACTTGAGCAGCTAGAATTGGTGGCCATTCTGGTCAATAGCATCCAAGCCTAAATGGGCTAGAACTACCCCTTTTGAGTGGTTAGAACCACTACTTGCTCTTGGAAAGGTCCAAGATTGATCATATGGTCTATGAGCATGCCCATATGAGTAGTCTCCTAAAAATGACACGTTTTAGGTGTCTACAGTTGTACTCCAAGGTTGTCTACCAAAAAGCAAAATATTGTTGAAAATATCTAAGAGTTAAGAAAGAGACCAAGAAGTGCCTCACCTGAACCTGAGAGCGAGCCTAAAAAAAACCCTTATGATCCTCTGCATGATTAAATAACAAAGCTATGAAGAAAGAGTCGTTGGTTATTGAGTCTAAATATGAAGACAAGGACAACCCTAATCACTACATGTAGACATTCATCATCCAGTCTGTAACAAATTGCATTATCCATTTGGTTGATTTGTGTAATACCCTTAACTTATGATTTTTTAAGAAGTCCTTTACTGAAAGTGTGGAAGTAGCTCCTACTTAAAAATCTAAAGAAGGTGGTTGTTAAATCTGAGGACATCCCTACCAAGGAAAACATTGTTGATATGGACACCCTAAATATTGAAATCCAAGATATTGAGGTCAATCCTGATCTTGAAGGCTAAGGGTGCCTACTCTAGTCTAGAGGGATGTTATTCAAAGTTTGATGTTTTTTGTTCTATGTATCAGTTTTGCCTGAATTTTTTTATTTCTGGTGCTGGATGATGACAAACTTATTGATTGTTCCTCTTTGGATAGTTCCTTTTTCTCTTCTATGCTCTTATAGTTGTGGATGGAGTTTTGTATACAAGTTTTGGGGCCCTGTTAAAACTCGTATGATATATAAATTTTAATCTATTTAATCGATAATTTTTTTTTTCCAAATTCTTGACATTTCTTGAATACTTACCTCAAATGAGAGATGTGCTCTTCCCTAGGTGTGAGAAAATAGTCATGTCATCAATGTAAATCATAATAACTCTATTTAACAACTCACCAAAAACAACATTCGTTTCTCTAAACGGTCGTGCCAACATTGGAAAAACCAAATGACATTCTTTGATAAGTGAAGTACCCCATTTTGTGGTAAATATCATCTTGTGTGGGTCTTTTTCCTTCACCCAAATCTAGTTATAACTAGAGAATCTGTTTGGCAATGAAAACCTCTACACTCTAGCGACTACATGGATAATTTGATCAATCTGTGATAGGGGGTAGTGATATTTTAACGACGTATGATTCAGATTTTGAAAGTCCATGCATAAGAGAATACACCATTCTTATTTTCAATTGGAACCAAATTTTCTACCCATGTTGAGTGCTTAATAAAATAATTTTTTTTTGACTCCAAAATTTTTAACAACTCTGCCTTCATGAGGATCTCAATTTTGGGATTGGAAAGTCATTATTTCTACCAAAAAGGCTTAACCCCCTCCTGCAATTCAATAGTATGTTGCATTAAATTTTTATCATATCATTTTAAATCATGATAGCTCCATGCAATGATGTTGAGGAACTCATAATACAAATTTTTTATATCTTCGAGCTCTTTCAACATATAGTCTACTCCAAATTTGATAATCTTCTCAAAATCCAATTGCATTTTCTTGTATTTATTTGCATAAAATTTGATCTTGTGTTTCTTCGCTTGGTCATTCTAATAAAATAGAATCTCAAGCGAAATCACCCCCTAGGAATATGATTGTTCTTCAGCTGGATCATCCCTTCCATTTCCTCTTCGACCAATGTTCTATCTTCTGCACTTGCACCTTTCTTAATAAAAAATAGATTATTTGTTCATCATTGTTGAAAAATTGCCAATAAAGGTTTTTATCAAGGACCAAGGGTCTATAAATTACCGTCACAGTCTTGGGTTGCCTAACTACTTACTCTATAGGAGAAAAATTAGCACCTAGGGAAGCTAGTATATCTCCATGTCTGTTCTACTCTCGTGAAATTACTCGAATATTTAATGTAATAAATGACTCAAAAAAATCCCATACCTTGTTATGGTAGGCCTTCAAATATTTTTTATTTGACACATTGTTTTTTAGTCTGGTTGATGATGAGCTTAGAATCTCCAAATATTTGCAGCTATTTTGTGCCCAACTTTTCAGCTTTCTTCAAATCAAGGCACAATGATTCATATTCGATGATATTATTCATGCAACTCCAAGTTAACCAATATGAATAGGTTTTATGCAACCCTATATGATAAACAAGAAAAATACCATTCCTTACACCATTCTTGCACCTTGCACCATAAAAATATAGCTTCCATAGCTGATCAGAGATAGGGTCTAGAAAACCAGAGACTTCTTCTTCAGTCTGCTTAGTTTTAGTTATGGTATAAAAACCGATGTCAATTTTGACCATCATATTGAAATCCATAAATAAGAACTCATCCTCTAGTTGGATATTTCCAAGAGCTTCTTCCATCAAGTCTACTTCTGGCAATTCCTCTATCATCATATTGAATACACTAGTAGGCTTTTCTTCCTCTTTCGATTGTTCTATATGAAAAGTGGATGGCTTTTCATTATAGATGTGGATTTTTCTTCCCTTGAATGGTATATACAAATATGAATAATCCAAGGAAAGGTATCCTCCTAGTTTATTGAACTCTCTTGAAAGACACATGCTAAAGTAAGGTTCCAAGTCAACCACCACTACCTCTTGGATGATAGTGATTTGCATCATGCTATGTAGAATGATAGGAATATCCTTGATTACTCCCACTATTTTGATTGGGATCCCATCCAACTGTAATACCCCTAGACTAATTCTTGTGTACTCCATTCTCATGAATTCACATACTACCTTTGGTATGATAGTAGTTGCAACACTAGAGTCAATCATACAATTATGTACAACACACCCTTCTATTCTAAGATACAAATAGAATGGGGGTGGCCTATTCTTACCAATGGTAGAGGTTAGTAGTGTCTATTATAACACTTTTTGAGTGGATATTTTCTTGTTATACTTCACAAATTTGAGATATTATTGCAATAGGTCCACTTTCCTAGGTAACTACAAAGCATCGTACAAACTCACTTTCATCGGTATCTTCTTCATCTTTTCAACAATATTGTAGCTATAAGTACCAGGAATATTCTTTTCTTCAGTCAGCTCATACTTGTTATTATACTATTGAGTAGCCTCTACTATCTGTATCTTCAATAATGATGGGTACTTGAGGCACTCCTTTACCTGTTCATTTGCATCAGCTTGACCTTGAGTGACTGTAGGTTGTGAAGTTGATGTCTTTTCCTGTAGTTTCTCTTGGGTTAATGTAGGTAGTAGATCTTTCAATAGTACAACATCTTGTTGTTTTATTGTTGTGCTAGGCACTTTTGCTTGTGGTTGCACTTTTTTATTTTGTACCTTCTATTCAGTAGGAACTTTCATAGGCTCTATTTATGTTGGATCAATAGCCATCGACTTATTTCTAGCCCTTGTAAGGACTAAAACCTACTCCAAATAAAGGACCATAAAATTATGATCATCTTCCATTATCATATTAAATTTCCCACTGGTAGAAATTTTTTCTAATGTCTGTACATAGTTCTAATGAACCATGCACATGTCTTCACTATGGGGATCATTACAAGTGGAGCACCAGTATGCTCTCTCTGATATACTAGTTTCTTCATTTGCCAACATAGTTGTGTTCTCTTAAGGCCCTTTCTAGTGGTTATTTTTTCCCTAGTAATTAGTAGTGTTTGAAACCTCCTTGAATGAAAATCAACTTCATCTTGTTTCTTCTTAATTACAGTGATTTCATTCAACATTGTTCTTATGAATGAATTAATAGATTGCATTTCTTGTAACAATTGCATGTAAGGATCAAGATTTGAGGGTGGAGGAGGTGCTGGTAAGGGTAGGGTGTTGATGGATTAGGAAATGATATTAAAATAGGTGGCACTAGTAGCACTGGGAAAGGAACTGGTGCTGGCAACTACGAAATGACTGGTGTAGATAATTATGGAATACTTGGAGTAGGGAGTTGTGGAACCAATATTGAATTAATTTGATGTGGGACCAAGCTTCATGAGGAAATTATGTACATATAAGGCATAGGTTTCAATAATGTACTTGAATACAAATGTTGTGGAATATGAAGAAGGATGGGCATACTTACCTTTGGGAGAAGTTTACCTATAGTGATCAAATCTGATTCAAACTTCTATGCTTATGTATATAGATCAAGAAGGGTATTTACATTGGCCTATAAAACTACCATACCAATATCATATTTGAAGACTCTGAGGTAGTAAAATGTAGCTTGCTCATTTGTGGGACAAAGGCCATCAGGAACTCTTTTCCAGCTTCATGCAAATTTGACATTTAAATCCACTATTTCCCCCTACTAATGTTTTTGGATGTTTGTGAATTAATATAGTAAGGAAAATGGATCAGCTTGTTCATAAAAATTATTTATTAGCAATTCTACTAGTGGTGGGCAGTAAATATCGATACTAGTATAACAAATTTCTTCTAAGAGACAACACTAGTAATCTCACCATAATATCCTCATTTGTAATACCATGAATCATCGCCAAAGAAGCCACATCCAATATGTACTCATAAGTGGTCTTACCAATACCATCATAGATAGGCAAAGCCTTCAATGCTACTTGAGGTACTAGATTCTGAGCTTGTAAGTTCAAAGCTCCTGAGCTATTACATGTAGGAAACTGCCTTGGTGGTTGTGGTTGCTATGGTGGTGGATTATGAGCCATGTGGACTAGTGTATATAGTTAAGGAGGTGGGATGCTAGTAGCAGTACTAGATGGACTTGAAGGGATGGAAAACACACTAGATAACTATGAGGATGTTGCAGATGATGTATGGGGTAATGATGATGTACAAGGAATGTAACTAACTTGGGATGGTTCCCTAACCTTTGGGTGTTGAGTTAAAAAACTCAATGGGATATTCATGATTTTTGGCCTTTGATCTTATGATCATGAAGTACATATTTTGTTGCCTTCATGTTTAGAGGCTTCTGGGTATATCTGAGTCACCAGATGTTCTAACTATACAATACGAAGGTGAACACTGAACCTCAATACTGTTTGACAGTGGAACTATTAAAAGTCCCACCGAGCATGTGAATTTTTTTTGGTCAAATATTTGCCTAAATTATAAAAATACATTTGTGCACCCTAGACATGGCCAACATTGAATGGCTGAAGGAAATAAATGTCCTATGTGCCAATATCCAGAGAGAACTGGCTCCCTTACTAATCCTACATCAGCTTAAGAATAGAGTTGCAAGAAATAAATTGAAAATAACAAAAATAAATAGTAAATATAGCCACAAGCCAAATATGCAGGATTGGATATAGAATAGTAGTAGGAATTCCACTCAAGTGTCATGAAAATATATAAAAAAATGAAGCAAGAGAATATACTTACACTTCCTTGGTGACAACTTCCATAATAGTATTCCAGTACTCACACTTACACTAGCAATACCCAAATCCAAGTGCAGAATTTGAATGTAACAATAGATGGCAAACATGAATATTAATAGAAATGCTTGAACAGATAGAAATCACACATAAGACTACTTGCAAAATCAGAAGCCACAACCTCTTCTATTTACGCAAAAAACTTGAATAATTTTTTTTTTGAATGTCTATCCTCTTCTCTTTATTACATTACCATATCTAGTATTTATAGAGGATTTCACCTCTTTTATTTAATTCACTTGAAGACAAAAATTTTATAGATCAGAAATTATCAAGAGAAAATTCCTTGGAATCCTTCAATAGGGAGCATCTATCCAAATTTTAAGGAAAATTCCTAGGAAATCAGCACATTTGAGTGTCGGTGCATGGAAAACAATGATGGTGGTCGATGACTTGATACATTCGATGTGCCTCAAAAATTTACTCCTATTCGGAATATCTTGAAATTCATGAAAATTGCCCTATGATTTTAATGTTGTAGCCCTTTTCAAGATGAAATTTGCAACTGTAGTCACCTTTTCACCTCCATTATTAAATTTTCCTTGAGTGCCCTTGAAAGATCATTTTTTATTGTTCTACATCACTTTCGCTTGAATTGGGTGACTGAAACATTCTCACTATGTAAGTCTCTCATCTCATTTTTAGGGCGCAATACTTTCATACTTTTCGTTAAGTCTTTGGTATGGGACCCATGAATTGCATCTCTTACCTTTACTCGAGCAACTCTCCTCAAGGTAGGATGCATTGGATTTTCACCCCTTACTTGGGGTAAATATCTGCATCTTCCCTTTCGACTATCATTGCAAAACCTATTTTGGCTTTCACATGGTGCAAAACTTTCTTCGAATTTCACATGGCACCTTTTGGAATATATAAGAAAAATGATTTTTCTTTTTGAAATATGCATTCACCCCAATGAGGGGTGAAAGGTATTTTCACCCCTCACTTGGTGCAAACGTCGCTTAAAATTTCTTTTAAATTCATTCTTCTGTGGGTCTCGTAACACACTCTATCTTTATGTGTGTTCACCCAAAGAGGGGGCTAAAGGTGTCTTTGCCCCTCTCTTGAGGTGAATGAAGCTTTGATATTTCAATATTTTATTGGAGCCTCAACTTATAATTTTACTGTGCTTTCACCCCAGGGAGGGGCGAATGGGAATTTTTTCCCTCCATTGGGGTAAAAAGCTATTTGACTAGTCAACATGTTATCTGGGCACGTTACTTTAAAATTTTGAAGACGTTTGCCCCAATGTGGAGCAAACGCGTTTCTTAATATCGTCATCACATTTTCACCTTAGGCTTGCTTCAAACTTAACCATTTAAATATATTTTCACCCCTAAGAGGGGTGAAAGGGACTTTCACCCCTCACTTGGGGTGAAAGCGCCTTGCTATCTTAACCTTATGCTTCACCTTTAAATTTCCACGTTCACCCCAGAGTGAGGTGAATGGGCCCTTTGCCCATATTTTGAGGTGAATGTGATTTTAACCCTTAGTAAGGCCTCTACATTTTATATGCACTTAGTCCTCGGGCACCATTTTTTGCAAATGTCTTTAGGCAATTTCAACTGATGTCACAAACCAATTCTCATAACCATTCATCTTATAATCCCCACTATTTTGAAGCACAAAATTTCATGAAAATGCAAGAAAATAATTACACACAAAAATAACTATGTCACATTGTAGAAAACACTACAACACAATTTATTATATTTACCACTTTTACAATCAAAACCTTTCAACAAGATTAATGTGACAGAGTGCAAACTTGTCAACAAGTTTATAATTTTTTAACTTTATAATTTTTTTTAAAAATATATATTTATTTGTTTACCTTGTTTAAAATAATTTATTTGGACTTAAGTTATTATTATTTTATTTATTATGAAAATTTTGTTTCACTTCAATATTTATTTTATTTTTTCATGTTTAATAATTAACATTTATTTTTAAAATAAATTAAATTTATGAACTATGTTGCAATTCTATGCTTTGGCTATTAAAGCAGTTAAAAAAAACATCATTTTTATAGTGAAAGGTCAACATATCTAATATTATTCAACTATTAATTGCAACACCATTTTATAATATAGTTAGTGAAGAAATTTTTTATAAAAATATTTTAAACGAAAAACATAGTTATTTTTTTTGCCTTGTTTTAAATTATTATTATTTTATTTATGATAAAAATTTTGTTATACTTATAAACATATTTTACTTTTTTCTAAATTAACATTTATTTTTTTAATAATTCAAATTTATTGGCCATCAGTTATATGCTTCTATTGTTAAAGTAGTTCAAAAAAAAAAAAATATATATATATATATATATATATATATATATATATATATATATATATATATATAATTTATATAAATAGTATTCAACTTTTAATTGCAACGTCAGTGTATAATAATGTAAGTGAGGAAATATTTTATTAAAAAATAATGGAAAAAATAAAGAGAAAAAGGCTTAATGTTGTAGTTGATCAAAAATTTAAAAGTGTTTAAAAATTTTGATAATTAAAATAATTTCATGCTATTAATTTTAAAATAATTTTGTATGGATAATATACAAATAAAATTATAAAAATAAAAATGTGCATTTTTATCCGCTCATGTAGAGGAGTTGGAGAGCAAGTGGGTAGTTAAATCTCTCCAGTTATCGAGAGGTCCAGGTTCAAATATCTCCCTCCGTATGTTGCGGATATGTTGTATATAAAAGGTTCCTCATCAAAAAAAAAAATTGTGCATTTTAAAATGTTTTTCAATTTTGACTTGATAAAAAAAATTCTTTCTAATAAAAAAATATTTTATATATACTATCATAAAATTTAAATTTAAAAAAAATTCTTTCTAAGAAAAAAATATTTTATATATACTATCATAGAAATTTTAATTTAAATTGATTATGATACAAGTTTCCTAAAT
The DNA here is from genome assembly GCA_028583015.1 of Wollemia nobilis. Lineage (NCBI taxonomy): Eukaryota > Viridiplantae > Streptophyta > Pinopsida > Araucariales > Araucariaceae > Wollemia > Wollemia nobilis. Next base: position 4,484,606 of record JAQPPZ010016710.1, on the reverse strand, counting down.
ATATAATGCATATGTTATGAAATTAGGTGTTAATATTGTTATAATATAATGGTTTGGAATATCATATTTCACAATTATATTTATGGATTGTTAAAAATATCATTAGATATATCAATAATGTAACATGTGATGAAGCTTGCTTTGAAGAGATCAAGGATATACTCTATTATTTTTTATATTACATATCTTGGTCTATAACTCAAAATTTTGAGTTAAGGAAGATCAATAAAAAGTGGAATTTTTTTAGAATCTCATCCGAAAATTGCGATGTAATGACCCCCTTCTAATGTGGGGATCCCATCCTAATGATATTATATAATGTTTTATAATGATATGTATCACTTGAGCCACCTAGACAAGTGGGGCTATTTAGCATAACTACTATAGTGATTGTAATTTCTTGTTTGGTAGAAGATTCTAGCTTGGGTGGCCACTTGCATGTGAAGTCGACCCTTTAGCGTTATAGCTAGGGTTATGAGGAGCCTTTTACAAGGTAAGGAGCATACATAAAGGCATCTCATATTTTCTTGTATCAAAGCTTTGCTTCAAATAAGGTTGCCTACTCAAAGAGACCTACAATTCTATAATGTTTTCTTGCATTCTACAATATAATTTGGTACATTTATATTTCATATTACAATATTATGAATTTCAATTTCATTTTCTATTAGTATTCAAATAGTCTATGGATGTGCTTTATTTTAGTACAAGATTCATAACAAGTAGTATCAAAATGCTTTCTAGGGCCATGTTCTACTGCAATTCAAATAATTTGTGTCTTATGATTTTCACTTGTTATGTATAAATTTTCTTTGTTCTTATTTTTTCTACTTATTATCCTATAAATAAAAAGGTAAAAAAATGGAGTATTTTTTTGTATTAATTTATTATGTTAGAAACCCTATATCAAGGGTATTAAAATGCCACTAAGAAGTTTTTGTTATTGGCTAAGCTAGATTTCCCATAAAGTGTTTGGTGAAGTGAGGGGTGATTATACTCCAATACCCAAGCCTTAAATAGCACCCATCTATAGACTTGAGATCCTACATATATTTGGATATATTGGGCAACCCCCTAGGTTTAAGAGATAAATTTAGCCATAACAAGCATTTTGATCATGTATCTATCTATAGTGCACTAAATACAACAATTAGAAAAATTACCCTCTCATACTATCATAGAGGTCAATAGTGCACTCAATGGTATGTACTAAACCCTCCTTGACTAGTGGCATAAAATATTGGTCCAAGCATTATTATTTATCATTGCATTATAATAGAGGGCTATGGATAGCGCACACACCTTGGCCTAATGTTACCCTATTATAGTCATATGTTACACCTTGAAACCTTTACCATAGTTTTGAGCAAAGTGAGGAGACTGCACTTATCATAAATTTGACAATTCTAAAAAATTTATTGGCAAAAATGAAGCTATTGGGGTTAGTAACATTCAATAATAGAGATAGACAAGGCAATTTTTAGTGTACTTATCAGTGATAGACAAAAATAGTGTTAGATGAGACAGTTGTTAGTAAAAATTAAAATAGATTTTGTCAAGATATGTTGGGTGTGTGTCAAAATTATCGAACTTGTATTACACCCCTTAGGTCTTTACACCCCCCCAAAAACATTGGTTCCAGTTTATTTGAAATAAAAAAATTTATCTAATAAAATACCTTTACAAGCACAAAAATTTGAAAAGTTTCTCATGGTTGAGAGTTTCTAGACATGTGTTGAGATGTTATTAGCTAGTTGCCTAAACATGGTCTGAAAACCCCTAAATATGGGTAGGAATACCCTAAACATGAATGGGAAAACCCTAAACATAGTACCTCCATGTGTGTATTTATTTTATAGGTGGCACATGTTGAATTAGACAAGTAGAATGAGAAGCCATTGCCATGATGGGGCTGAACTTGGCTATTTCAATTTTGATGAATTTCCAAGGTGTTGAGAATACTAAGGAGTTGTGGCATAACCTAAAAAATTTGTACGAGTTCAAATATCTGATCAAATTTATATTCTTAAGAAATAAGTTGAAGATGAAGAATGAAGATAGTGTAGCTAACCACCTAAATGTTTCAATATACTAATGAATAAACTAAGGTATGTATATGATGAGGTTAAAGATATTGAAAAATACATTTGCTTATTATGTAGTTTGCTTGACTCTTGGGATAATATCATTGTTACAATCAATGAGATTTCTAAATTAGAAAATATCAAGAAAGATGAGATTATTGCCTAGTTGCTACAAGAGGAAACAAGAAGAAGGAACGTCGATAATTTTGAGCACTCATAAGCTTTGATAATTAGAGGATATGCCAAATTTAGATATGGTGATAATTATTCTAGATCAAGAATATCTACCAGTAGAGGAAGGAATTTTCACCTAGTGTGTTGGAGGTGCAAAAAAAATGGTCATAAGAAATATGATTATAAAGTAGATTTATCCAAAAATAGATCTGATTTATTTGGAAGAATATCTATTAGTGATAAGAATATTTTAAATATTGCTAAGATATGTCTTACTATTTGCATGTATTTTGATGTGTGGTTGATATATTATGGACCATCCTTCCATATAAACTCCAACAAGGAGTGGTTTGTAGTATATAAAAAAGTAATTTATGGCAGAATTTTCTTGGGTGATAGTGTTAGCCATAAAATTGTTGGTAGAGGTAAGGTTAAAATTAAACTCAGATATGGGAGTGTTAATTTTATCCCAAATGTTAGACATATTCTATGATTAACAAGAAGTTTTCTATCATTGATCCAGTTAGCTAAAGCAAGAATGGAGGTCACATTCAATAATAATGGTTATAGTTCGATGCATGGGCTCATTACTCATGCAAATGAAGCAAGACTTGAAACATTATATAGGTTAGATGTAACGTGTTTGAATTTTGCATACACACATGCATCCACTATGATAACAAATAAACCCTTAAATTCAAAGATGTCAAGTATGATGTTTTGGCATAGGAGGTTATGACATCTTGGTGAAAGGAACCTGAAAGAGATGTGTCAAAGTAGATAGTGTATGGATTGGAGAATGAGAAGTTTTGTTCTATGGGTTTCTATGAAGCATGCATTTTAGGAAAGAAAAAAGAGTTACTTTTTTCTCTAATGACTATAGAACCAAGGAAATATTGGAATTGATACATTTTTATATTTGTGGACCTTTTGAAGTTTCTCCATTAGGTAGATCTAGGTATTTTATTAATTTCATTGATGATTTCTCTAGGAAATCTTGGGTTCATTTTATTAAAAAAAAATAGGGGTTCTTGTTGCCTTCAAAGAGTTTATTTCTATAGTTGAAAGATAAATTAAGAATAAAGTGAAGGTTTTGAGGAGTGATAATGGTGGATAATATTGCTCCTAGGTATTCAATGCTTATTAAAAGTTGCATGGTATTGCAATATAGATAAAAAATTCATATATGCCACAAAAAAATGGATTTACAAAAGTGCTCAATAGGACATTATTAGAGAAATCAAGAAGCATGAGAGAGGATGTAATACCGCAGGTTTGAATAAAAAATTTGGGTAAAGGTTGTTAATACAACTAACTATGTGAAAAATATGTCACCTAGTTCTACTCTTAGTGGGAGAACACCAAAGGAAGCTTGAAGTGGATTCAAACCATTAATTTTTCATTTGAGAGTGTTTGGATGTGAAATATTTGCTCTTGTACCCAAGGAAAATAGGAAAAAATGTGGACAATAACATTTTTAAAGGAGTACTCATTGGATATGGTGATGGAATTAAAGGTTACAAAGTATGGATACCTTCAAAACATCACCATGTGTTCATTCATGATGCATTATTCAAAGAAGATATTCACAAAAAATAAGAGTCCATAGAAACAATCCTAAACAACCAAGAACAATTTAGAGTAGCTACTATTTTGATAAATCATCAAGCTAAAAATTAGCCATAAATTGTTCCTCCATTAAGTGTATATATTATTTCTACTCCTTTATTAGATCTCCATATGATACTAATGAATTTTCATGCAATTGGCAACATCAACAGGTTAAAGAGACTATTATGGAAGAGTCCAATTAGTCTCAATTTGTTGAAGAGCATCTTGCACATGAGGAGCAACTCCAAAATTTTGACAATATACAAGAAGTGCAAATTTTGAGAAGTAAATAACAAAGAAGTGTGCCAATCATATTTGGTTATGATGAATATAATAATTTTGCATTATATTCCATGAGTGATGAGCTTGTAGGTGTTAAATATGATCTTACTAGTGATGAAGCAATTCATTATAAGAAAGCTATGGAAGAGGAAATGCAGTCATTGAGAAAAATAAGACTTGGAACACATAAGAGTTGCCTAAGGGTAGAAATAAAATTGGTTGTAAATAGGTGTTTAAAAGGAAATTCAAGGTTTTTGATTCAATTGAGAGATATTATTCTAGGGTAGGCTACGTAAGTAGCAAAAGGATACTCTCAGGTTGAAGAGTTGGACTTTGAATAAAAAAATTCTCCCATGGAAAATATTGCATCTATTAAATTACTCTTTCCATTGGCTGCTACAAATGACTAGGAAATTGAGTAGATGGACATGAAAACAACTTTTCTTCATGGATATCTCAAGGAAAAATTTACATGGATCAATTGGTTGGATCTGAATTAAGTGGAAGAAATATTTTATGCAAGCTAAAAAAGTCATTGTATGAGTTGAAGCAATCCCCAAGGTAGTGGTATAAAAGGTTTGATTATCTCAAGCATGAAGACCATCACTTTCTAATTCTAGTGTTATATATAGATGATATTCTTGGTTTCAACAAATCAAAGGATCTTGTGAAGAAGACCAAGTTTGAGTGGTTAGGAGAATTTAACATGAAATACCTTGGCCCATTACATTGTTTCTTGGGTGTTAAAGGAAGAGAAATAATGGGAGATTATGTGGATTATTGAAAATAGATACATTGCAGACTTGCTTAATATTTTTAGAATGTACCAATGCACTCCTATAACTACACGTTTTTAGGTTGGGGTTGCATTGTTAAAAGATGTGTCCAAAGGATGATGATGAGAAGAGTGTCATGAAAAACATTTCCTATGCAAGTGTAGTTGGTAAACTAACGTATGCAATGGTGTGTATGGGACTAGGTATTACTCATGTAGTTGTAATTGTGAGTAAATTTATATCTAATATTGGATACCAACATTTGGTTTTGGTGAAGAGAATTCTCATATATTTGAAAGGCACAAGTGATTTTATAATTTATTATTATGACAAAGAAAATAATCAAGTACAAGATTTTGTAGATTTTGATTATGGTGGAGATGTATATACTTCTAAATCTACTAGTGCATACATGTTCACACTATTTGGAGGATTTATGAGTTGGATAAGTAAAAATTAGCAGGTTATGGATCAATAAACTATATAAGCTAAATACATTGTTATTACAAAAGTATCCAAGGAGGGAGCTTGGTTGCATCTAGTATGTAGAGGCATTATATTTTGACAAAGTTCCATTTTTTATGGTTTGACAATCAAAGTGCAATTTACCTAATCATAAATTCTAAATTTCACTCTCATATTAAGCACATTTAAGTGAAATTTTATTATATCAGATATATGATGGAGTTTGGAGAATTTGAGTTGTATAAGATTGGTACATAAGAAAATGTAACAGATGCACTGAAAATGCCATTGGATAGTAGGAAGTTCATTTGGTGCAAAGAGTTGATAGGAATTCTCTCATTTTGATTAGTAACCTTGAAGAATAAGTAAGAAGACATTTTTTGTACATTTACTTAGTCTATTTAACAAGTGGAATATTGTTGGATGTATGCCAAAAATAATGGATTTATGTTACACCCCTTAGGCTTGTACACCAAAAGAAAATGTTGGTTCCACGTTTTTTTGGAAGACAATTTTTTAGATAATAAAATACCTTTACAGACACACAATTTTGAAAATTTCCTCATAGTTGAGTATTTTTAGACATTTTTTGAGATGTTGTTAGTTGGTTGCCTAATCATGGGTAAGAAAACCCTAAAAATGGGTAGGAAAAACCTAAACATGGGTATAAAAACCCTAAAAACCTAAAACCCTAAACATGGGTGGGAAAACCCTAAACATAATACCTCCATGTGTGTATTTATTTTATAGATGCAACTTTTTACAAAGTATGTGTGTGAAGAATAGTGTGTGAAGAACATCTCTTATATGTAATTTTGAATTTATTATGAATGAAATTATTCTTCAATTTTTTCTTCTATGCTCTATGGCATGTTATGTATAAATTTTTACTTGTAATTTTTTTTTGGTAAATAAAAGTCTTCATTAATTACTAGGTTTTGCAGTTTAACCCAAAACCTATTACAATATCCAACCTTCTGATGAGATTGTAAATCCTAGTCATCCTTGAAACTTTCTTACTAGAAATTATGTTGAATCCCCTACAACACCTTACTAACAAAGCACACCCATACCTAAACATAACTGTAAACATTACTTACATTGACAGGAATTGAAGTTTGGAACTTTACACTTGTGAAACCTGTTGCTTGCCCATTTCCTATTCTCTATCGGAATATTCCAAGGCTTACACCCTGTTACCGTCATTTCCAATTTGGTATGATTTAGAGGGAAACCCCATAGTTATTACCAGCTTCATGGGGAAAGAACATCCATTCATATTTCTCCTTAATGGGTAGGTTTCTTTTCATGAATAATAATGTTTTCCACTTCACGTGGCACACCTTGTGTCCATGTCACCAAACTACCAACATCAACATCTATGTTGGCTAATTTTTTAGCTGACTTGTTGGCCTCACGATACACATGACGAGCCCTCATGTTCTATCTTGCCGCAAAAAGGATCCTCACTTCATGGATGACTCCCTCAATTCTCCATGGAGGTTTTTTTCCATTGGTTAATAGGTTGATGATGTTCATAGAATCACCTTCAATCATCAAGTTACATTGAGTTTCTTGGGCTACTTTCAACCCTCTCCAAAGGGATCTAGCTTCTGCTTTGTTATTAGTTCTGATTCCCAATGGTTAAGCGAAGGCCTTGACCAGATTTCCTTGATGATCCCTGATTATTCCTCCATATCTAGCTCTTCCCGTATTCTCCTTGGCTGCACCATCAAAATTTAGTTTAAACCAACCCTGGGGGGGTGGCTCCCAAGAAATCCCATTTCTAGGATTGGGCAAAGGAATGGAAGGTTTGTCCTTAATACCTAAGGCCCGAGCTAATTGTTTTTCTTGGGGAAGAATTGAGTGGTTCTCATCCACTAAGGTGCTAAGGTTTTCTTTCGCAAAGACAATAATCCTATTGAGGATGGTTTTTGGGTTGTGAATGGTATCCTTAAAGGCTCTATGGTTCCTTTCTAGCCAAATCTGCCAGATAAAATGATGCCAACAAATTTTCCATAGGTACTTAAGTTTTGGGCTAAAAAAGGGTTGAGGCCATTGATGGAACACTTCGAATATAAGAGCAGGCTTAACCCACGAGATCCTAAAGACTTGGAAAAGTTCATCCAAGATGGACTCCGCTACCGGACACTCCAGAAACAAGTGCTGGGTTGTCTCCCATACTACCCTGCACATGTAGCAACTGTTAGAAATAACCATACCTTTGGATAACATATTGTCCATAGTGAGGATTTTTCCTTGAATCACCAGCCATGAAAAAAAGGATATTTTAGGAATTAAGCCTTAGATCCAAACCAAACTCGGTTGAAATTGTTGACCTTCCACATTGAGAAGAAAATTATAGGTAGAATTAACTGTGAATTCACCACTTTTAGTCTCAGCCCAAACAATGTGATCTTCATCGTCTCCAAAGGGAATAATTTGCTAAGTTAAAATGTTATAAATCTCTTCAAAATCTACTTCAAAACCCTGTACTCTAATGTGTTCCCACCTGTTGATATTTATATCCTGCCACATATAATTTGCAACCTTATTCCCAATATGTTGCTCCATATGCTCTTGAATCCTAGCCAAACGAGGATTCTGGGATAAATCCTCAGCTCTCACCCACCGATCCTTCCAAAAGTCTATTGTTTGCCCATTTCCTAGAATCCATCTAAGACCTTTCTTGACAAGATCCCTGCTCGTGAGGATTGCCTTCCAAAAATCAAACCCCCTGCTTTCTAATTTGTCATTAAGGAAGTTCACACCTTGGAGGTATTTCCTCCTAACTATGGTAGTCCATTCATTATCGACCTTAGTCAATAACCACCATGCTTTTTTGTCTAACAAAGCTGTATTGATATGAGGAACTCTCCTCAATCCTAACTCCCCATTAGCTTTAGGTTTGCAAACCTTGTTCCAACCTACTAAATGGATCCTTTTCTTATCCTCAGTCCCTGACTAGAGAATTTTTTTTTGAAGCTGCTCAATTTTGTGATACACCTTTCTAGGAGCTCTGAAGACTGATAGGAAGTAAACAGGTATACTTTGAAGTGAAGCCATAGTTAAAACTGCTTTTCTTTCTTGAGATAATAGATGTCCTTTCCAATTTGCTAGCTGTTTTTTTATCCTCTCCAGAACTATGTTCCACATTGATCCTTCAGGTTTCCTCGTAAATAGGGGAAGACCTAAATAGGAGGTGGGAAGGGATGCAATCTAACATTCCATGATCCTTGCTATGTTTTTTTGCCTAGGAATGAGGGTATTGATGAAATAAAGTTTGCTCTTATCAAAATTCACTTTTTGTCCAACTGCTTCTTCATACATTATGAGGATATTTTTAATCCTTCTTGCCTCAACCATAGAAGCCAAATTCAGTAGAAATTTATCATCAACAAATTTCTGATGTGTCACTGGGATAGTTAGTGATGTGGCCTTGATACCTGATATGAGTCCAGCTACCACTGCTACCTTAATGGTTCTTCCCAAGGCCTCAGCTACAATGATGAACAACATAGGACTTATGGTATCTCCTTGTCTTAGACCACATTTGCTTTGAAAAAAACCTGTAGTAGACCTATTAACCAAAACTAAAAAACAAGGCTTAGAAATACACTCTCTTATTAACTTGACCCATTTCATGTTGAAGCCAAATTTTAATAAAACTTCCTCTAGGAATTCCCAATTTATCCTGTCATAAGCTTTGTTCATGTCTAACTTTAAATCCATGACTACTTTTTTGGTCTGAGCAGCTGTATGAAGAGCCTCATGAACAGTAATAACTCCATATAAGATTGATCTTCCTTGAATTGGATCAATGATAACCGGTAGAACTTTCTTCAAACGGTTGGCTAAAACTTTGGACATAATTTTATAGGATATATTACACAGGCTAACTGGCCTAAAGTCAGCCATAGTTTTGGGGTTGGGGTCTTTAGGGATCAAAGCAATTAAATTTGAATTTAAACCCCTTGGAATATGATTTGAACTTTGGAACTCTTTGATTGCAACAATAACTTCTGCTCCAACAATATCCCAACAAACTTGGAAAAACAACAGTGAAAACCCATCCGGCCCAGGAGCTTTGTCAGGATCCATGTTGAACAAAGCCTCCTTGATCTATTCGTCTGAAAAATCTATTGTAAGAGGCTCATTAATTGTTTCATCAATGAGTTTTGGAATGAATTTAAGGAGAGATTCATTTTCTTGGGCATTACAGGCCTGTTCTTCACCCAATAATGAACTGAAAAAATTAATAGCCTCGTCCCTGATTTCCTGAATGTTTTGAGTTGAGGATCCATCCACCTTAGTTAAATTTCTAATATTATTGTTGCTTCTATTGCTCAATGTGGTAACATGGAATTTTTTTGAATTAGAGTCCCCTTCCTTTAGCCATAATGCCCTTGATTTATGCCTCCAATACATATCTTCACAAGCTAAAATATTATAAACTCATAAAGGGTTTCCTTCTCTTCAGTCCTTGTTGCCTCATCATAGGTTCCATTTTGGGTTTTGCTTTCTATTATTCTCAGTTTTCCCTCACTGCTCTCTTATTCTCAAAAATATTTCCAAAGACTTCTTTATTCCATATTCTAAGGTTGTTTTTCACCATATTAAGTTTTTGAGATAGTTTGAAGGAAGCACTTCCCTGGATAGGCTGCTGCCACCATTCCTCTATTTGTTTCTTGAAGTCTGGATGTTTAACCCACATTGTAAATAATATTTTTAGATTTTTAAATGAGTTAGCCTGAAATGCCTCCCATAGAATAAGATTATGTTCTTAAGCACATTTAGGAAGGGCTTGTAACGCTGAATCACCAAATATTGTTGTAGCTTACTTGGATTAAAAAAACCTGTCCAACATTTCTTGAATCAGATAACTTCCTATCCTCTTGTTACTCCATGTAAATTTGGCTCCTTTTAGTCTTACATCCATCAATTCATTTGTGTTAATGAATTCATTGAAGTCCTCCATGCTCCTTGAGGGTAACCCAGATCCTCCCTTCTTATCATATGGGTAAAGGGGGGTATTTAAATCTCCCCCAATCACCCAAGGAATGTCTTTAAAAGCTTGGCTCAAATGCCCCAAAAATTCCCATAGTTCAGACTACCCTTGGACAAAGGTGGGGGCATAAACATTTGACATAATCCAATTCTTATTAGTATCAAAATCATGAAATAATATGCTTAAGACTCTTTAATTTTCCTGAATAATACTTCCTTCTATTTTAATAGGATCCCATAAGATCATGAGGCCTCCAGATGCTCCTCTCGCCTATTGAAAGGCCACTTCCCCTTGCTTCCAAATCTTTCTAGCTATAAGTGCTAATTGTGTCGCATATGTTTTGGTTTCTTGAAGAAAAATGATAGTAGGATTCTACTCCTTCCTTATAGACTTCACCATCCTTTGTTTTGGTGTGTCGTTTAGACCTCTCACATTCCATGAGAGAACATTCATTTAGAATGTTTGATATTTTTTCCCCTCCCTCTTCCTTGATCCAAAGGGGGTTTGTCAATTTTGCTCTTATCTTATCCAGGAATAGCTTGCTGTAACAATGTTCTTTGCTTTCCGTTTGCAATTTCTTCATTGATTCTCATTCTATAGTGCTCTAATGTAGATATTCATTGATTCTCATTCTATAGTGCTTCTAGTCTATTTTGGACTAAAATGAGGGGGCATATAATGTGATAATCTAGGGCTTGAACCTTCTTACTCATTTTGGGGGTTTCAATTCCCTCTTAATCCTCAGCCTTGTTTTGGTTCACCTCGGTTCCTAAACAGGGGGCTTTCCTTAAAGGAACATTTTACCTTTGGGCTCATCTGATAAGGGATAATTTGCTACACTACCAGATTAGGAGCTACATTCCTAGATCTTCTTTCCATAACTTTGACTCTTGACTCTATTTTTTCCATGTTTAAACTGAAATGACCTGGCAATTTTTCTTCATTTTGAGCATAGATTTTGGGGCTTTTTGTCATAGCTGTGGATGGTCCCAATTTGGATGGGGAGTCTAGGGTTTTAGGAAACTTGAAACTGATGGTATCATCCTTACTGTTTACTTTTTCAACTTCTATATTTTCTAGGATATCAAACATGTTCAAGTTGGGATCTTTATTACATGCCTTATGATTTTTGCCTCCCTCATTATTTTGCTTTCCTTTCTCCTAGATTTTTGCCATTTCTGTGTTGGCTTGGTCAGCCTGGTTATTCTTAACTTGTCTATATCCTTCCAAGTTAAGATGTGGTCCTTGAAACTTTGGTATCCCTCTCCCATTAGCTTTCCCCAGAAAACCTTCGCTTGTGGCTTCCTTGTTTGCAGTTATTTTCAGACATTGGGCTTGAAGGTGGCCCTAGGTTTTGCACACACTACAAAATTCTAGCTTGTTCTCATACTCCATAGGATGAATCCTTAGAAACTCTCCATATGCTAGTTCCACCTGAGAAGGTAGATCAAAATCCAAGTTTACATTTACACAGATCTTGGCATGCATCAGTCTAGTCCTTACCCGGGTTGAATGGTCTATTGTAATGAGCTCTCCTATCATCTTTGCTATGCCACTAAGCCAGTACTCATTAAAAAATAGGGCTGGGATATTTGGTAAGCAGACCCAAATGGGTGCTATATTAATGTTTTTCTTCTCAGGTTTGAAATCCTCCCCCCACTTCCTTAGAAAGAGGCTACGCCTTCCTAGAAACCAAGGTCCTCTTGTCAAGATGCGCTCTGCATCATCTTTGTTGTTGAGTCTTATCATAAAAAAACCTCTTAACATGGCTACAATTTCTAAGCTTCCTATAGTTTTCCACTTTGCCGTGGACCATGAGCGAATAGTCTCAATGTCTGGCCTTCCTCCCAAAAACTTGCCAACTAAGTATGATGCCTCCATATCCAAGAATTTTTCCATAATATTCGCTGGCGCAGTTAACCTATTATTGTTTGGTATTAGGGGTAGTAGTTCACTGACTGACTCCTTTTTTCCTTTCAGCATTTCCAAAAAGGTTGGGCCCTTGTTGCCAGCTCTCGAATCCCAGTGGGACCCTTTGTCTGAGGGTTTATCTGGAGGATTTGTATATTTAGCCTTTTCGAATTGAGCTGACAGGGAATCCTTTTCCTTTATAGCTATAGCATTATGCCCTACCTTTGGATCTTCTCCTTCCGTTGGTTCAAAATTCCTGCCTGTCATTTTTGCTCCTCCTCTGCTTCCTTTGCTTCCTCCACCTCTCCTCATATCTCCTCCCAGTTGCATCTCAAGCCTCAGGTACTTGGTTCTTTTGACCTACTTTCTCAATGGTGGTTTTGTATTTGATAGATTGTGCGACCTCATTTTTCTCACATTTTATTTTCTATATCCTGTTAGTTTTCTATTAGCTACATATTATTTTCTTCATTGTATGAGTTTATTTCATTATTTATTTTTTGTTAATTTTTTTTGGCTACATATTTTTCTATGCCAACAAGACAGTTGTCAATAATAGTGTTAGATACGAAAATCATAGTGACAAACAAGATTGAGTCTAATATAGTGGTTGGAGATAACAAATTAATTAGTAATTAACAAAGCAATTGTCATGAATAGAGAAGAAAAACAAAATTTTTAGTTTAAAAAATATAATAAAATTAAATACTTGCAACTCTAGGGTTGCTAAAAAAAACATTATGGGGCATATCCCATTGTGATAGTCCCATCGAGATGATAGTTTTGGTTTATTACACCCATGCACTTTTTATAGGATGCCAACAAATGTCATTTTGAGATCTAGTCCATTGTGATCATCTTTTCAAACTAATCATTTTGATATATAGCACCAAATTTTTTTTTCTAGAGTATAACTAAATATAGTAACCCCTAAAACAACACTTCTATTTTTAGTAATGTGGTTTGGGTGGTTCAAATCACATTTTTATGGATGGAGGGACTAGAGGAGCAATTATGGAGGTGGAATAAAATCAATAAATGGAGAAAAGAAGTCAAAAATTTAGTAATCTATAGAAACAAATGATACAAATTAGATAATATGTTAAATATTTGAAAGATCATATGTAGGTCATGAAATTAGAACAAATTAAATTCCAAACAAGAATTGAGAAAAAAATTCTTGAGCTCAAAGAGCATTTAAAGGGATCCCCAAAAATACACCAACAAATTAACAATGAAGGACCAGGTGGTAGTTTACAAAATAGAGATGAAGAAACCCATCATGTTGTATTTGATGCTAATACCCCAGTGCCCAAATTTTAGTTTTCTAAGTTTAATGAAAGGAAATTGATGAGTGGTTGTTTCAAGTGGATCAATTTTTCAAACTTAATAATGTCCCTCAATATTTATGGGTCTGTTGTTTCAAGTACAAAATATATGTGCACCCTAGACCCAACCAACATTGAAAGGCCGAAGGAAAGAGATGTCCTTCGAGGCAATGTCTAGAGAGGTATAGTTCCCATACTAATATAGCAGTCGATGTAAATCTTAGGGTAACAAAAAGAGATGGTAAATAAAATAAAGGAATGAGAAATATGGCCATGAGCCAGAGGAATAGAGTGGGGATGAACTAACAACTAAATCACCAAATCATGTTTTAACCAACATTCAACCAAAAAGGAAGATATAGGAACCAATCATAGACAACACATATGATTTCTAGTTATCATTACAACATTCATCCCTTAATTAGAAATTAAATGCAAAATTTTAATTAATCTAACAAAGGTAATGAATATAGCAAAAATAATATGCAGAAAATATTCACATACACAACCGATCTAGGAGCCTTTGTCTTTTGATTAATGCAAAAAAATAAACTTATAGATTTTTCAAAACAAATATCCATCCTTTCTCTTTACATCAAGTTTCTTAGTTTTTATAGAGGATTTTACCTCCAAAATTAAATGCTAATTACATAAACTATTGTCTTGTCAAAAATCGAACAACAGTAATTCCTCCTTGGCAATAGCAATGAATAAATCAGCAAGCACATTGGGAAGTGTCAAGATATTTCATCACATGGTGTATCCAAACTTTGATCAAAATCATTGGTCTGATTTTAATCTCCATGATGGTGCCTTAAAAAGGAATATCCACTAAAGTGGATAGTGCCTTGAAAATTAATAATATTACACAATATTCAAGAGTGCAATATTTAATCTCTGTAATTTTTCAGCAATGATCCTAGACATCAATTGCATCACCCTAGGAATTAACTTATTAGCTTTGAACCTTTACCAAAGAATATATTCACTAAAAATGTTAAGGGTAATGGCATTCACTTCTAAAATGAGCTTTCGCTCAAATTTACACCCGAAATGGGCCTTCATTATAGTTTTAATCAAGTTGTTCCCGAAATGGGCTTTTGCCTGGACTTACACCTAGAATGTCCACTCTCCAAAATTTTCAATCAAAACATGCTTGGAAAGACATTTCGCTAAAAACTAGGAAAAATGAAGTTTCACTTGAGAATGGGGTAAAATGAAATTTCACTAATAATTTCACCCATTCAAATTTTCACCATAACTTTGCTAGAAGATACACCTAAGACAGGAATTATCTGGTAATTTTACCCCAAACAGTAATTTCACTCTAGCATGAGCGAAAAGGAATTTTACTACCAATAAAAAGAGTTTCACTATAAAATAGGACAAAATGGAGTTTCACTAGAAACCAGGTAAGATGGGAGTTGTACAAAAAATAGGGTGAAATGGAGTTTTGCCAAAAATTGGGTGAAATGGGAGTTTTGCAAGAAACTCAGTGAAACTGTCGGCCAAAAATTTTGCTGGTGAAATTACCTGGAAGTTGATTTCATTGTGAACTTACTAAAAAGGATTTTTGTTGTGCCTGGGGGCGAAAAAAAGCATTTTGATCTGATTTTGCCCAAAATGGAATTTCACTAAAAACTTAGAAAAAATTTCAACAATTATTTAATGTGGCAAAAATGCTTCAAAATAGATTTAATTGCTTTCATATTTAGGCAATTGTTTTACAAAATTTTAATGTGGAAAAAATTTCAATAATTTTTGTAGCTTGCGGGGTATTCAGATCACCTTAATGCAATCAATCCCAAGGTCTTCTATCCATTGGGTGCAAAGTCCCCACTGCCAGTTGCATCTGATTTCCTGCTACTTATACTAGCTTCTTATTGTTTTTTAAGATGTGAAGTCTTAGCTTCATACACCATGACTACTTTGGCCCATGCATCCATATTGATCACCTCACAAACATAGAGTGTATCCACAATGTACCCAAAAGTCTCAACTTGCTCCAGGTCGATATAGTTGGCCCTTTGGCTGAGCTCCAGAAATCCATATTTGATGTGAATGAATTTCCTCATCAAAGGTAGCACATGATCTTCAATGATGGGCTCCTCCTAATCATCAATTTCTAAAGTGTCATCTATGAAAATATCCTATATTGCATCTAGGTCCTTCTTTGCCAAAATATTCCCTTGATCATCAATAAAAATGGGAAAACCATTGGATGCTATTGTATCAAAATAAACCAATGAGATGTGCATCTCATGCTCAAATTTCTCCAACAACTTTTAGGATTCTCTAACCATATCCAAACTAGAAAAATAGGTGTGGAGTGTAATATTGACATTTACCCAAGCTCGGACCATGGTGCTTAGTGGGAAAAATTTAAGATCCATTTAATCCATTTCCTAGATCTTCATTGCCATTTCTAGTTTTGGCTCTAGATGTTCTTTTGAATAATCCACTTTATGTTTGTCGTACGAAATGATAGTCTACACCTCTTGGAGGAACATGAGAACCAATGTCACCTTAGTTTCCATGGTCAAACCATCGATAAGCAAATGACTGTGAACCTCTTTAAATTTCTCCCTTATGAGGGTTACCAACTATATCACTTTTTCTACCAACTAATTATGTAGACTCTGGAGTTGTTCCTTCAAGGTTTAGATCTACTATTGAACTTCTTGTTGCTCTTCTTGATGTTGTGTGGTTGCCTGCTTGTATTCCTCAATATCACCCTCCAGACACATTGCTTTCTTCTATGCAATATCTAGTTGGGACTTATGTGTTGCCAAATATTCTTCTCTATCTTCACTTTGGCTTGGAAGAAATGATCTTTGAAATGCTCACCATGCAAGTAGATCAAACTCATCTCCACCTATATATTATCCATCTTCTCAGTTATATCAATTTTTTTAAGGTCCTTGGTGATAACATGATATGAGTAATCAGTGGGTGCCATATCTCCTTGGGGTTTATGAACCTAAGGGACCATCTTCATGGTGTGCACCCCCATAGCCTCCAGGTCAAAAGTCATTTTCTTCATTGGTTTAGCTATGGCTTGTACATATTTCCTCTTGTAGCCTTTCAATTAGTGCAATAAATTCTACCATGCTCTATTGATTTTATCTACCATGGCGTGCTCTGGTAAGAGATCCATATCTATAGCTTGTGGATCCTATATTGCAAAAATTGGATAAAATGAGAAGGCTTACTAAGGATTTGGCTCAATAATGGGATCCAAAGTGGATGGTTCTATAATTACACTTACCCTAAGAGGGTCTTGAGTACTTATAGCGACAACGTAGTTGATAGGGATGGAATATGGGATGGAGGACAATGGAAGGGAAAATGGATTCAAGGCAAATATAAATGAAATGAAAGAGAGAGAAATGGAGGGAATAGAAGAAGTGGGGGAGCATTGGTGACCTACAACTACATACTAGAGGGAGGGACTAAAAATATGGACACAATGACTAGAGGCACAGTGGAAGTGGTAACTACAAAAGGAGAGGTAGTGGTCACAAAATACTTATTAGTGAGAGAAGAAGAAAGGAAATGTGTACCTATGGGATCTAACACAATTTGATCTAGAGATGAAGGCTTCTACACTATTGTATCTTTATCTTCCTCTAATTCCTCTTCTTTTTCTTCTAGATATACTATTTTCACCATCTGGTTTGAATGCTCCTATTGAGTCGAAGAAGGTATCTCCTTAAATCCAATCTACTCAATTTTAAGTGAAGGGAGTGACTTTGTTCTAAGAGTAAAAATTGTACCACTTTTGGACCTCTTTACCATATTTGGGATAGACACTCTTATACCCGTATTCCTTTTTTCTGAGTGAAATTTGTTCCTTGGGTGATGGTTGCTCCACTTCTTCCTCGATAACTACCCTCTCTTCAACCAACACCCTCTTCTCTTTTACCACATCTTTCTTATCAAGGCTATGAAACTTCGAGACCAAGTTAAAAAAATAGAGGGGCTGGTATTTTTCATAATGCTCATCATAAATAAGTAAAAATACCTTATCTATAACCAACAGATAACTAGATCTAGAATTCCCTTGATGGACCCTCATGACCCACTAGCTAGAAATCTTCTCATCAAACCACTAGGGCAATTTCACTTTCATATAATTGAACAAATCATGAGGAGGAACTTGATCTTGATGGTTCGTAGGATCATACTCGACCTCCATTTTATAGAAAGCATTCCAAGGAGGAAGCGACATCATTTTTCAACATGCTACTCAAGGTCACGTCCCTTGGAATTATTCCTTTGTTGCAAGATGTCTTCTCGATCGAAGTAATGGAAATTATTGGTTTTGATGAACCTCTCTAAAACACCCAAAGGATCATACATCCACCACTAGGGAACCTCAATCAACCCATGGTCAAATAGTTTCTCGGTAATCAACTCATTCTATCTTCATTGAGTCGCTCTTATGTCATAAAAATAAAAAGGCATGACGTACATAGCTCATTTTCCCCTACCGGATCCATATGATTCATTTAAAAAATCACTTTGTTGGGCCACTTCCAGCATGAAAAGGTGTTTAATAATAAAATATGTCAATAGATAAGGTTTACCAATGAAGCTAAATTTTTTGATAACCACTCCTTGCATTAGAAAAAATATGTCGCCTTTCTCCTTTCTAACGACTTCTTTCATTTCTCTTGGCACTCTATTTAATACCCCATAAATGAGATCGAGGGCCAACCCAAAAAAAAATTGGTCAAAATTATAATAGGACTCCTTCCTCAAAAAAATCTGAGTCCGTGAATAAACTAGCAACGACTTCCTTGTGTCATCAATTTTACTTACTGCTACGAAAGCAAAATGGGAATGCATGTGATAAAAAAATACCATATCAAAAACAAGCAATGTCGAAAGGTGATGTCTTCTCCACTTTGCACCTTCTGAAATTCTAAGTGTATCCTTCGGCCATGAAATCTATCTAATAAAAGAAAATCATATTTGTTATTATGGTCACGGTGGTTGGGGCGTAGAACTTGACCTACAAAATGCACTACACAAATGATGCCTACCACTTATGCATTGTAGAGTTTGAATATAGCCCACTCACACATGTAAGAATTGAATATAAATTAGGGCCCTTGAAATATCTCAGTGGTGCTGGAAAATATGGTAGCTCTCCAAAATATGGTGCCTTTAACAACTGGTTCTCCATGAACTTCCACATTTAAACTGTCGACTGGTATCTCTCCTCCTGCTATGAAATATTGATATTTTTAAACATGACATCAAGAGGAGGTCTTGCACCATGGAAAAAATAAACCCTGATCAAGCTAGCTAAAATATTGAATAGCTCATATCCATTGGCATTTTGAATAGTTCTTGTAGTAGTATTATAGCATTGCGTAATCACCCACACCAGCTTGGGATAAGAATGCACCAACGTACATAGGTACCAAAAAATATGGAAATAGAATATTGTAGGGCATAAAATTTTAACGGATACTTTGTTTAAGGTAAACTCGACATCCTTACACAACTTCTCCATGCCCTTGTTTGTGATGTTACAATCGCCGATTTGCACCAGGTGATCGTAATAAGGCACCAACTCGATTGCTTCTTATTTTTTTTTAGCTTTTCACTACCTCTTCTCTAGATCAACCATATTATGAACTTTATCCTTGATGGCCTCTGTGATTTTGTTCCCCATCATTAGCTTCCCTTAGGCAAACAACAAATAACTTCAAAGCTTGTAGGAGAAGATAATTCGTTACAATTTTTCAAATAAGTGCTTTGCAATTTTTGATTTTCCAACTGAAACGTCCACCCTTTTATAAATTTTGAACCATACCCATCAAATTAAATTCTTGCAATGCACCTACTAATTTTAGGGATACATCACGCTTTCCAATAATTTCTCAGTTTTTCCCATCTCTTCTCTAAGTGCTTTGATTGGTTATTTTGATTTTTTAATTACTATTTTCCTTCTTAGGAGGTGCAACTCATCGTTAATGGTTAATTTTGAAAAATTTGCCTTGCTACATTTTTGCCTTGAACTACATGATGGGCACCTTGTTTCACTAATGTCAAGTGCCAAAATAGAATTTCACTATTTTTATGGGTGAAATGTCATTCATTATGGGACTTCACTGAAAAATAAAGGCGAAAAGGCATTTCACTCCCTTTAACTTCGACAATAAATTTCACCTATGTATTCACCTAAAAAATCATGTGAGTGAATCTTCTTTAGCCAAATATTTTTGCTCTGAAAATCAGGATATGCATGAGAAAAAGGGGTGAAAATGAATTTCACTCAGAAAATAAAAGATGCATGGGCGAAATTCCATTCTTGGGTGAAAGTCATTTTTTCTCTTTTTATTTTTCAATTTCCTTTTTCCTTTTCACTTTTCTTTTTCATCAAGATATTTTATAGCTTGGGTGCCCATCCATTTAAAAATAGATGTGATTTTACTTCATTCACCTGAAAAGCAAAAACAAATTTTAATGCATGCTTTTCATTGTCTTTGGTGCCAAAAAAGCAGTCCTGGGTGAAATACCCCCAAAAGAAACATGAGGAGTTTTTCATTGGAAAAATTAATTTTCACTAGTGAAATTACCTTCACTGATCGAAAAAGTATTTCACTCCTTGATTTTGATTTTTTTTTGAGCCAGAAAGGGTGAAGAAGGCTTTTCCCTAGAAAAAATGGTTTTCGCTAGCAAAAATACCTCTGATCAATGAAAAGGAAATTTTCTCCTATCCTTAGTCTTTTTTCAAATATAAAGACATTAAAAATAAACTATATAATATTTACATTTGTAATCCTGTATTTTTTACTGGTAATAGGCCTTCAAATGAAGACCATTCACTAAATTTGGCAACACACGGTCGTCCATAAACTACAAATAAAATGAGTTAAATTGATTGACATTAGAAATATGGAAAGGTCCATCCAAAACACCTCAAAATTATGATGTTTTCCTGGCTTTGCCTTGTTTTCATTCCATTTCAACACAAGATCACCAACCTTGAACACCTTCTCTAAAGAATTTTTACCAAACCAATTCTTTGTTATCTAATCATGTTGCATGAATGCATTATATGTCTTATCCCATTCTTCCTTTGATTGTAATAGTTGAGCTAACCTTGCGCTCATGGGATCAAAATCATTATGCTCATCATCTAGAAATTGTAGGGATTGAAGGGCTGGAAATTCAATATGAACAGGAAAGACTGCTTCCTTACTGTACACTAGGGAATAAGGAGATAACTTGATAAACTTATTGATAGAGATGCGATCAACCCATAAATATTGGTCCAAGAGAAAATTCCAACTTCACTTATTATCACCAAGGGTCCTCTTTAGAATTCTAAGAAAATTCTTGTTCGTGGATTCAGCCAAACCATTCCCCTATGGATAGTAATTTAATGAGGTTTTCAAATAAATACCATACTTACCTGCAAACTCACTGATATTGGCACCAATGAATAGATTTCTATTGTCCATTATGATTGCATCTAGTATGCCAAAATGAGTGATCAATCCTTCAAGGAATGTGATGACCATATCCTGGTTAGCCTTCTTAGATGGGATTGCTTCAGCCCATCGAGTGAAATAGTCAATTGCAATCAAAATGTACTTATTGACTAGAAGATGAATTAGGATCAATGACCCCAATAAAATCTAAACTCCATTTCTAAAATGGTGCTTCTACTTGAATTGGGTGAAGAGGTAAAGATGCATTTCTGTTCTTGCCGACATACCTTTGGCACTTTTTGCAACTTTGAATAACCTTGAGTGCATATGAGAAAAGAGTGGGCCAAAAATAACCTACTTTGATGATATTTAGTGCCATGGGTCTTCTTCCTACGTAGTGACCTCTTAACAATCTAAAATGAAATTCCTCTAGTATTTTCTTCTTCTTGCATTGTTGGACACACCTAAGAAGCACCCCATAAATGTTATTATAAAACAAACCACTTGGCATCATAACATACCTAAGGTTCTAAAGTTTGAATCTCCTTATTTGTGAGGCATTGAGATATGAAGGACACCTTCCTGAATTAAAGTATTCGACAAGGTCCTCTGTATAATCATGATCAATTACGATATCACGACATGTGGCTTCGTCACGGCCAAAAGAGAAAAGTGTCACGATTTCGCAACATGTTGCTTTATTGCGGCCAAGAGAGAAAAAGTGTTGCGATATCGCGACATGTTGCTTCGTCGCGGCCAAAAGAGAAATAGTTTCATGATATCGTGACATGTTGCTTTGTCATGATCGAGAAAGAAAAAGTGTCACGATATCACAACATGTTGCAACATCATGGCCAAGAGAGAAAAAGTGTCACGATATCGCGACATGTTGCTTCGTCATGGCCAAAGGAGGAAAAGGTGTCACGATTTCACGACATGTTGCAATGCCGCTGCCCAAGGAGAAAAAGTGTCACAATATCACGACATGTTGCTTTGTCACGGAAAAAGGAGGAAAAAGTGTCACAATATCGTGACATGTTGCAATGTCACGGAAAGAAAAGGAAAAAGTGTTGCGATATCGTGACATGTTGCTTTTTTGCAGCCAAAGGAGAAAAGTATCATGATATCATGACATGTTGCTTTTTCACGGCCAAAGGAGAAATGTGT
The DNA here is from genome assembly GCA_028583015.1 of Wollemia nobilis. Lineage (NCBI taxonomy): Eukaryota > Viridiplantae > Streptophyta > Pinopsida > Araucariales > Araucariaceae > Wollemia > Wollemia nobilis. Next base: position 4,462,349 of record JAQPPZ010016710.1, on the reverse strand, counting down.
CGCGATATCGCGACATGTTGCATTTTCACGGCCAAAGGAGAAAAGTGTCACGATATCGCAACATGTTGCATTTTCACGGCCAAAGGAGAAGAGGGTAAGAGTGTCACGATATCGCCACAAGTTGTATCAACAGACCAATCTGATCCCCCTATTAGCTAGTTAATGGTTCAAGAGATTTGGCTCCATTTCAAATCTTCTTTTACTATTGTAAGCATGTGTTCTCTTTGATTTTTATTGGGAAAATTCTCTTTCCAAATTGTAATTGATCTTTGTTTTAATACAAGTTTTTTCAAAATTTTCAAAAAACAATAATGATGATCAATTATAGAGTAATTAGAAAAATTAATTCCACTTACTCAATCTTCAAGTTGGTAAACCATTGAGTCAGAGGCAGCACTCTTCGCAAGCTCTTGACATAGTGCTCAACCTCAAACCAACTTGTTTGGTCAAATTTTAACATCATATTCTTGGATTTTTGAAATCCAATCAACTCTTTTATCTTTAAGCTTTCCCTAAATAATAAAACTTTGGACATCTATATGAACAACATAAACTATTTTTTTACTCTACAAAACAAAATGCTGAAACTTCTTTAGGGACTTCATCACTGCATACACTTGCTTCTCGATGAAATTGTACTTCTCCTCATGCAGTTGGATGACTTGGATTAAGAAAGTGATTGGCCACTCATATTAGTCATCTCCCTTCTGTGTGAGAACCACTATGTAACTCTCTTGTTCACCAATGACATATAAGATAAAATCCTTTGAATAATTAGGGTTTACTAAAATAAGGGCTTGAGCAATTCTTTACTTGATTTATTTGAATTCTTGCTTCCTCTACTTCATCCATATAAACTCATCATTTAGCTTCAAGATTGCAGTCATTGGTTTCATGAATTATGCAAAATATGCAACAAACTTCCTGATAAATTTAATCTGTCCAAAGAATGATTGCAAATTCTTCTTTTTGGTTGGTAATGGAAGAAAAGAGCCTAAGCTCTAGCTGAATCAATGACTAAACCCTTTTCTAAAATTACGTGGCCCAATAGATTTCTCTCCTTCACCATTAAGATAGACTTCTTTGGATTAATGGATATTCTAAACTCCTAGTATTTTTCAAACACTTGTCTCAAATGACAGCTATGCTCATCCTTGTTATGAGAGAAATTAGTCATGTCATCCAAATAAATTAAAATGATCTAGTCTAGCAACTCACTGAAAGCCACATCTATCACTCTCTAAAATTTTACTACAATGTTCAAGAAATCAAATGACATTCATTGATAAGCACACGTACCCCATTTCATGGTGAACACCATTTTATATTGGTCTTCATCCTTGACCCATATATAATTGCAGCAATAAAATATATCTAGCAGAGAGAACCTCTAAGCTCCTACCACTATGTTAAGCATCTAATCAATTTGTAGTAGTAGATAATGATCCTTCAAATATACCTGATTTCAATTTTGAAAGTCTACACACTTGCAAATATATCCATTCTTCTTTTGCACATGTATCAAATTTTCTACCCAGGTAAAGTGCTTGATCAGGTAAATAATATTGGCTTCTATAATTTTTAACAGTTCATATTTCATTAGGACTTCAATATTAGGATTGATTGGTCTCAGTTTCTTCCTAAAGGGTTTCACTCCTTATTGCAGCTCAATAGTATGTTGGATAACATCTTTGTTCTATCCCTTCAAATCATGGTAACTCCAGGTAAAAATATCTGTAAACTCATGGCATAGATCTTTTACTTGTTCAAGATCCTCTAGAGTGTAATCCATTCCAATATTGATTACTTTTTTAGTTCCTAATTTTAGCTTGGTGTACTCTTTCTTGTCTACTTTGATCACATGCTTTTCAGTTCTGTCATTCTAATCAAAGAAACTTTTAGTTAAAATCAATCCTTTCAGAATACGATTATTCTTTAGTTAGATATTTCCTTCAACTTCTTCCTCATCCAGTGTTCTTCCTTCCATGATACTAGCCCCTTTTATCAATAAGTTTACAATTTTTTCATCACTGTCAAATACTTGCTAGTAAATATTCTTTTTAGGGACTGAAGTCCTGTAGACTAACCTTACAGTCTTCAATTTTCTCACCACATGCTCAAATGGACAAAATTTTGTGCCAAGGGATGCCAAGAGATATACATGTTTGTTCTATTCTTAGTAAATCACCTAAACATTTAGTGTTGTGAAGGATTCAAATAGATTTCAATTTTTTTTTGTAGTACGCCTTTCAGTAGTGTTGCTTGGAAACACACTTACTAGTTACCTAATTGATGATGAGCTAAGAATATCTAAAAATATGAAGTTGTTTGATTATAATATTCTTTTATTTCTTCATGCCTAAGCATAATGATTTTTAATCAGTAGCATTTTTGTACAAATCTAGGTCAATCGGTATGAATATGTCTTCTATATTTCAAAAGAGGATATGGGAATAATTTCAGCTCTTGCACCATTCTTGCACCTTGCACCATCGAAGTACAACTTCCACAATTTATTTAGAACAAGGTCATAATCATAAAAAACCTTTAATTCAACATTTTTGGGCTTAGTAATGGTGTAATAGCCAATCTAAGTCTCCATCATTATATTGAAATCAATCATCAAAAAATAATATTCTAAGAAAAGCTCATCTAGAGCTTCCTCCATCAAATCCAGTTCTTCCAATTCCTCAGTCATCATGTTGACATAGTTCATGGACTTTTATTATTCAATCCTCTCTATATGAAGATATTAATTCTTATAATTATAAATTCAGATTCTTCTCCCTTTGAAATGAATATCTAGGTGTGAGTAGTCTAGATAAAGATAACCTCCCAATTTGACAGTGAATTCTCTCAAGAGACACATGCTGAAATACAACTCTAGATCAACTACAACCACCTCTTGTATTATAGTGATTTGAGGTATACTATGCAGGAAAATGGGAATATCCTTGATAACACCCACTATTTTCATAGGGGTTCCATCTAACTGCAAGACACCTAGGTTGATTCTTGTATATTCCATACCCATAACTTCATAAACTACCTTTGGCATGATAGTTGTCACAACACCAGAATCCATTATGTAGTTATGCATAATCCAAACCTCTATCTTGAGAGACAAATAAAATGGGGGTGGTATGTTCTTTCCCATAACATAAGTTTTCAATGTCTAAGCTAACACCATTTGTGTGGGATTTTTCTTTTTAACTTTCATAAAATTCAAAGACTCTTGCAACAAATCGAATTGAACATGTAATTGCAGCATGTCATAGATATTAATCTTAGGAGGAATCTTCTTTAGTTCTTCAACAATGTTGTATGTGGGTGCACTATATTCTCTCTGCTCACTAGCATCCTCATTCTTGATATGTTATTGTTGTGTGATATCCACCCTATGATGCTTACTCAAGTATAGATATTTAAGTTGTTCTTTTGCCTATTATTTCATCTTAGCTTTTGTTTGTGCAACCAAAGGTTGTGAAGTTGATGCCTTTGCTTGCAATATTTCATTCACTTGTGTGGGCAAGAGATATTTAATAGGAATAGTTCTTTTGAATTGGATGCTACACCAGGTGCTTTCATCTATGACTATCTATTTTTTTTCTACACCTTCTACTTGGTAGGTACATTTAGTGGCTCCATCTTAGATGGGTCCACTATAACCAACTTTTTTCTTGCTCTCGTAAGAACTAAAACTTGTTCAACAAAATGAACCATGAAATTATGATCGACTTCTATAATCTTGTTGATTTGGCTTCCAAAGGAGAGTTATATTCCAATATCTATACATAGTTCATATGAAAAACTAGTGGACCAATATATTTTTTTGATGGGCTAGCTGCTTCATTTGCTAACACTATCATATTCCATTCAAGTACCTTGTTGGTTGAAGTTGCTTGCTCTCTAGTTATTGGTAGAGGTTGAAATATCCTAGGCTAGAAATCTCTCTCAGCTTACCTTTTCTTAATGGTCATGATCTCATTTGTCATTGCTCTCATTACTGAGTTCATTGGTTGCATATCTTGCAACAAATTCACCTGAGGATTAGGATTTGTGGGTGCTAGAGGAACTGTAATGGAATAGGCACTAGAAAATATGGAAATGCTAGGAATTGAATGGGAGTGGACAGCTATGGAATGGAATGGCTAGGTAGTTTTAGGAAAAATATTGTCAAGGTTTGATATGAACTCAAATTCCATGATGGTGGAGAACAGAACTAACACAAGACAGGAGACAAGGAAAACAAGAGCCAAATTTCTTATTCCATAGCTTTAGAAGAATTTACAAAAAATATATAGCAAGTTGCCATTTTTCTAGCCCTTTCTCATTACAATTCCTAGGTTTTTATCGAGGTCCCGACCCTCTACGTTTTCAAAGTTTCCACGATCTACAACTGCCACCTGGATCAATACTAGAAAGTTGCATTGATGAGACTCTGGGTGAGGTGCACAACTAGCTACCATAACCACCAAGATCTTCTTCTGTAACTGCTTCTTCATTGCTAGTTGCCATAAATGCATCTCTAGATATAATGCGCGAGTGGCCAACATGCTTGCTGGAATCTTCCTTTGAGACTGCTGCTTCACTATCGCTAGCTTGCCGTGCATGAAGGAATGCATTTATGAAAGCCTGGAGTGCATGTTTTTCTTTTGGTCATGATATCGCGACAATTCTCCTCTATGCTTTCTCTCTCCTACTCTGGTCGCGATATCATGACATGTCACGATATCATGACATTATTTCCTTCATGCCTTCTTGCTTCTACTTTGGTCACGATATTGCGACATGTCACGATATCACAATGTATTTCCATCATGTCCTCCATTTTCAGCTTCAATTGTGATTTTGCGACACATCGTGAAATCACGACATTTCTCCGTCACCCTTCCGCTCTTCTGTTCTGATCGCGATTTCGTGACATGTCACAAAATTGCAATATGTCATGATTTTGTGACCCTCTGTCCGCCATAGCCTTTGCTTTTTGCTTTGGTCACGATTTCATGACCCTCCATCCGCCGTAACCTCTGCTCTTTGTTTTGGTCACGAAATCGCAACATGTCATGATTTTGTGACCCTCCATCTGTCGTAGCCTCTGCTCTTTTTTTTGGTCATGATTTCACGACATGTCGAGAAATCATGACATGTCATGATTTCACGATCCTCCCTTTGTTGTAGCCTCTGCTCTTTGTTTTGGTCATGATTTTGTGACATGTCATGAAATCATGGCATGTCATGATTTCATGACCCTCCATCCATCGTAGCTTCTTTCCCTATTTTGGTCATGATATCGTGACACTTTTTGTGTCAATATATCGTGACACATATTTTTGACATATTTTTGCAAAATACTTAGAGAGAAGAAAAAAAAACTTTGGTTGATGCAAGATTGCTCTGCTGTCACCGGATGCTCCTACATCAGACACCCGGGGTGGATTGAGAAGTGATCCTCACTTTTGTTCTATTAGGGGAAGACCCAGGCGGTCAACCTCTATTTTTGACAACCAAGTTGCATCTTCTATAGGTCTGCCCTTCCACTTTATCAAATATTTAGAATACTATTTGTTCCTAGTGCTTCTACCTTCACGAGTGTCTAATATTTCCTTGATCTCGTCTTTGGTTTGGGTAGATGCTAGAATTCTCCACAACTTTGTACTTGGTGCCTCTGTATTGTCTCCCTCATGGTATTCCACTAAATCTGAGATGTTAAAAATAGGCGAAATGTCAAGCCCACTTGGCAATTCCACTTCATATGCATTGCCTGAATCCCATTTTTCCATTATTCTACATGGCCCAAAATTCTTCATCTTCAACTTGTTATAGGTTTTGGTAGGAAATATTTATTTTTTGAGATGGACCACGACTTCATCTCCTACTTCAAACTCTTTGAACTGCCGCTTCTGGTCTGCCCTTGTCTTATATTGAGTATTCATTTTTGTAATTTTTTTCCTTACTTCTTCATGTAGGCTTTTCATATGTTTTGCAAATTCCTTAGCCTCGGAACTGCAATTTTCCCCTTTATCCAATTTCTTTAGCTCAAAAAAATTTCTTAGGCTATTTCCATATATGACCTGGAATGGAGATTTGTTTGTACTCTTGTTGACAGAATTGTTGTATGCAAATTCCACCTGCGACAAAATCAAATCCCATCCCTTGGGTTTATCTGCTATCAAGCATCTCAATAAATTACCCAAACTTCTATTTACCACCTCTGTCTGTCCATCAGTCTATGGGTGGTATGCATAACTAAACTTTAGATCTGTCTTCAACTTCTTCCACAAGGTTCTCTAGAAATACCCAACAAAATTTGTATCTCTGTTAGAAACGATGCTTTTTGGTAGACCGTGAAGTCGTACCACTTCCTTGAAAAATAACCCTACAATATGAACTGCGTCACTTGTTTTCTGGCAGGGAATAAAATGTGCCATCTGGGAAAATCTGTCAACCACCACAAATATGGAGTCATTTCCTCTCTGTGTTCTCAGCAATCCAAGAACGAAATCCATGCTGACGTCCTCCCATGGCCTCTAAGGTATAGGTAACGGCTGATATAATCTTGTGTTCTACCTCACGCCTTTCGCCATCTGGCATATTTTGCAACTTTGCACAAACATATTCACATCTTCTTGCAATTACGGCCAATAGTAGTTCTCACTCACTAGGGCAATGGTCTTATCCCGACCAAAATGTCTAGCTAGTCCTCCGCTGTGTTTCTCCTTGACTAAGTTTTCCTGCATGGAACTCCTTGGAATGCATAATTGACTTCCTCTGAACAACATTCCATCTTGGATTATAAAATCCAACCACTTTGTCCTGTCCAAAGTAACAGGTACCAAGCAAGCCGTCCAGGCTTCTGCAAAATCAGGATCTTCAGGGTACAAACCCTTTAGTTCTTCAAATCCTACCACTTCCACCATCATTTCAATCAAAAATTTTTACCTTCTACTTAAGGCATCTGCAACTCTATTTGACTTTCCGCTTCTGTGCTTCAACACAAAGGTATAACTTTGGAGAAACTCAACCCACTTCAAGTGCCTCTGATTCAGTTTTGCTTGGCTATTAATGTACTGTAAGGCCTGATGATCAGTAAATAGAACAAACTATTTTGGCAACAAATAATGCCTCCACTTCTTTAGAGCCTGAACTATATCATAAAACTCCTGATCATAAACTGAATACTTTTTTTGAGCATCATTCAGTTTCTCACTAAAGTATGCAACAGGCTTGCCTTCGTGACTCAGTATAGCTCCTATTGCACTACCACTGGCATCACAATCTACCTGAAATACCTTGTTAAAGTCTAGAAGTGCCAAAACAGGTTGTTCTTTGACCTTCTTCTTCAACACATCAAAGCTCTTATCTGCTCCTAATGTCCACATAAATTCTTTCTTATCCCCTCTCATTGTTTCTGTAAGGGGTGCACAAATGCTGTTGAAATTTCTAATGAATTTTTTGTAAAAGCTAGCTAGACCATGAAATGATCTTACCTCTATTGTGATTCTCGGAGTAGGCCATTCAATGATAGCTCTCACATTTTCTGGGTCCATTTTTAGACCTTCTACTGAGATGAAAAATCCCAGGTATACTAACTCTTTCTTTACAAAATTACACTTTTTTAGATTAATTAATAACTGCTCCTTCCGCAACTTCTCAAAAACACTTCTGATGTGCATCAGGTGCTCTTCCAGGGTTTTTCTAAATATTAATATATCATCTAAATAGACAATGACAAATTTTCCTAAAAATTCTTTCATTACCTCATTCATCAGATGCATGAAGGTACTTGGTGCATTGGATAGCCCAAATGGCCTGACCAACCACTCATACAAACCCTCTCTGGTCTTGAAGGTTGTCTTCCACTCATCTCCTTCTCTAAAATGGATCTGATGGTAACCACTCTTGAGGTCAATCTTGGTGAAGTACTTGGCTCCACTCAAACAATCCATTATGTCATCTATTCTTGGCAATGGAAATCTATATTTTATTATGATCTTGTTGATGGCTCAAGAGTCTGCACACATTATCCACTCTCCATATTTCTTTGGTGCTAGCACTACAGGCACTGTGCATGGAATCAAGCTTTCCTAAATCAATCCCTTCTCTAGCAACTCTTGGACCTTCCTGTTTAGCTCCTCAATTTCTATAGGCATCATTCTATGTGTAGCTTTATTGGGTAAGCTCGATCCTGGCACCAAATCGATATGGTGAATGATCTTCCTTACTGGGGGTAAACCCTCAGGCACATTATCAGATATAATATTTGGAAATTCCTCCAACAGATCTAGGACTTCTGCTAGGGTATCTTTGCATTCTTTCTCCCTAACTCTAGGAATTAATGCATAACACATATGTTCATGCTTCAAATCATCTAAAATTTTTCTCCCATCAACTAAGAAAATTTTGGCACTACCACATACCTTTTATTCGACCTCCTTCAAGGGTTTCAGCTTATGACACATTCCATTCTTTGTTACGGAGTAGGTGTTGGCACGACCATCATGAACCGTGCACCTGTCAAACTGCCATGGCCTTCCCAATAGCAAATGGCATGCATCCATGGGCAGGATGTTGCACAGGACCTCATCACGGTAATTTCCAATATTGAATTTTACTAAGCATTGTTCACTGACCAAAACCTTATGGTCTTTCTACAACCACGCAATCCGATATGGATGTGGGTGTCTCTTCCTCTCTAGTTGTAGCTTTGTAACCATTCCCTCTGAAACTAGGTTATCCGTGCTACCATTGTCAATAATAATATTGCAAATCTTACCCGTGCATTTACACCTTGTGCAGAATAAGCTTTTCCTCTGATCTACGTCCCCCTCCTCATTCAACAGGACTCTCCTCATGATCATTACTTCTCCTATCTCTTCTTATTCAAAATTATTAGATCCAGCATCTTCATCAGTGACCATGGCTCTGGCATTTCCTTTAGACCTTCGATTAGTCCTTTCTCGTTGCTGTGGAAACTCATATTGGTGATGTCCCTCTTCTCCACACTGGAAACAAGTTCCACAGAATCTTCCTCTTCCATGGCCACATCCAGCTCTACCCCTTCCCCCTCGGTAATCATTGTTCTGATTACGGGGGCGATAGGTATTCTCTCCCCTTCGTTCTTGATTACTGCTACCTTCTCCATTCTTTTGAGGATCTTCATTTCTTCTCCCATTGATCCTTTCACCGATTCTTCCACCATGACCTCTTCCTCTTTGCTTGTTCTCAAACCTCCTATTGAGCTTTTCTTCAACCTTTAGGGCAAATTGGTAAGCATCCTCTATGGTGGTCATCCAGACCAGACTTAATTCTTCTTGAATACATGCTCATAACCCATTAATATAACGGGCTACCTTCTAATTGCTGGCCTCTGAGTGGCCTATTATGATCATAATTTTATGAAACTCTTCTTTGTATTCTTTTACAAACTTACTTGATTGCCTCAAACCTTGCATTTTCTTTAGCAGGTCTAACTCATAATCACCAGGGATGAACTGCCTCTTCAGCTTTTTTGCCATTCGTTCCCATTTTGTTATTCTCTCTTTTCCTCTTCTATTTCGCTCCAGCTGCACTCCCTTCCACCATATGCTGGCATGACCTTTCAATTTGGTCTTAGCGAATCTAACCCTATCAGGGTCCTCAAACTCCTTGTACTCAAAGTACTCTTCCAGATCATTGATCCAATCGATCAATTCCTATGGATCAAGGTTCCTCGAATACATGGAAACCTCCATCTTCGACCTCTTCCCAATCTAGGATATGGCTCTGTATAGTCTAGCTTGTGCAGGATCTACTACTTCTTCTTCTTCCTCAGGCTGGCCCTCTTCTTTGTCATCTTCCTCTTCACTACCTTCATCTCTTCTTGGCTCCAATATTCTACGCATCTCTTCTTGCAGGGCTTGCATTTGCCTCTACAAAAATCGGACATCTTCTGCTACCACCATGCCTCTCCCACCAATAGGGTTTCTTCTTGGAGGCATTTTGCTCACTCAATCACAAGCCCTTCCATAGATCTTGGTGCAAACTACCTCACTTCCAGTTATCTGCTTGCACACTCAGGAACTTCTAGCTCTGATACCACTTGGTGGAGAACAGAACTAACACAGGATAGGAGACAAGGAAAACAAGAGCTAAATTTCTTATTCCATAGCTTCAAAATAATTTACAAAAAATATACAAAAATCTACCATTTTTCCAACCCTTTCTCATTACAATTCTTGGGTTTTTATCGAGGTCCCAACCCTCTACGTTTTCAAATTTTCCACGATCTACAACTACCACCTGGATCAATACTAGAAATTTGCATTGATGAGACTCTAGGTGAGGTGTGCGACTGGCTGCCATAACCATCGGGATCTTCTTATGGAATTGCTGCTTCATTGCTAGTTGCCATAAATGCGTCTCTAGATATAGTGCGTGAGTGGCCGACATGTTTGCTGGAATATTCCTCTGAGACTGCTGCTTCACTATCGCTAGCTTTTCATGCATGAAGGAATGCATTTATGAAAGCTTGGAGTGTGTGTTTTTCTTTTGGTCACAATATCGTGACATGTCACGATATCGTGACAATTCTCCTCTATGCTTTCTCTCTCTGCTTTGGTCGTGATATCATGACCAAAGCAGAAGAAAGAAGGCATGAAGGAAAGAATGTCACGATATCACGACATGTCACGATATCGTGACATTATTTCCTTCACGCCTTCTTGCTTCTACTTTGGTCACGATATCGCGACATGTCATGATATCACGACGTATTTCCATTACGTCCTCCATTTTTAGCTTCGATCATGATTTCATGACACATCACGAAATCACGACGTTCCTCCGTTGCCCTTTCACTCTTTTGTTCTGATCGCGTTTTCGTGACATGTCACAAAATCATGACATGTCACGATTTTGTGACCCTTTGTTCATCGTAGCCCTCTACTTTTTGCTTTGGTCACGATTTCGCGGCCCTCCATCCGCTGTAGCCTCTACTCTTTGTTTTGGTCACGATTTTACGACAGGTCACAAAATCGTGACATGTCGCAATTTCATGACCCTCCATCCGTCGTAGCCTCTGCTCTTTGTTTTGGTCGTGATTTCACGACATGTCACGAAATTGTGACATGTCGTGATTTCGTGACCCTCCATCCGTCGTAGCCTCTGCTCTTTGTTTTGGTCATGATTTTGTGACCCTCCATCCATCGTAGCCTCTGCTCTTTGTTTTGGTCATGATTTCGTGACATGTTGCAAAATCACGGCATGTCACGATTTCGCGACCCTCCGTCCGCCGTAGCTTCTTTCTCTGTTTTGGTCACGATATCGTGACACATATTTTTGCAAAATACTCAGAGAGAAGAAAAAAAATTTGGTTGATGTAAGATTGCTCTGCTGTCACTAGATGCTCCTGCATCACATGAAGGGACTGGATACATGGGTGACATTAGAAAAGGCCACAAAGATGCATTAGAATACAAATGTTGTGGTAGATCAAGAAAAAAAGGTATTGCCATTTTTTGTGGGAGCTTACTCATAGAAATCATATCAGCCTCAGACTTTTGTGCTTAAGAGTACAAATCAAGAAATGTGTTGACATTGGACTGACAGATGACCATGCTAATGTCAAAGTTGAAGGTTTGGAGGTAGTAAAATGTAGATTACTTAGGAGTCAACCAAAGACCATCAGGAACTCTTTGCCAAGTTTTAGTGAACCTAACATTGAATTCAATGATTTCCTCCTGCATATTCCTTTGAATATTTGTGACCTAGTGCAATAGATACAAGGGATCAACTTGTTCATTGAAACCCTTTATCAGTAACTTCACCAATTTTTCCCATGTGGTAATAGTGGCAGATAGTAAGGAGTGGTACCAATACAACAACTTCTCTCTAAGAGAGAGCATGAGCAATATTACCATGATATGTTTGTTTGTGATGTTATGGATTGTCACCAAAGAAGCCATAACTTGGACATGCTCATAAGTGGTCTTCTCTATACCATAATAAGTAGGCAAAGCCTTTAATTCTACTTGTGGGATCAGGTTCTATACTTACATATTCAAAGATCTAGAATGGTTTCATGCTGGAAACTAGCAAGGTGGCAATGGTGGATGTTGAGCCATTTAGATTGGAGGTTTTGCTCAAGGAGAAGGAAATATAGTGGTAGTGCTAGCGAGACTTGAAAAAATGGAGAACATACTAGCTACCTGTGAAGATGTTGTAATCAATGGGATAGTTGGAGTGACTAATATAGGATGCTCTCCTAAAAATGGGGTGTCAAGTTCAAAAAACTCAATATGATCTTCTAAATTTTTGGCCTTCGATATCGTGATCATGAAGTAAAGCTTTCACCAACTTTATGTTTGGAGGCTTCTTGGTAAAACTTAGTCTCCATATGTTCTAGTCATATAGGTAAAAATATGAACATCAAACCTTAATATTTTTCAAATTAGAACTTTTGTGTCCCATCGGTTATGCCAAAAACTATTGGTCACAAGTCTACCTAAGTAAAAAATGTATGTGCACCCTAGACCCGACCAACGTTTAAAGGTCAAAAAAAAAAGATGTCCTTCGGGACAATATCTAGAGTGTGCTAGCTCCTGTACTAATCCAAAAGTTAGTGTAAAGCATAGGGTAATAGAAAAATATGGGAAATAATAGAAAGGAATGGGAAATATGGCTATGAGCCAGAGGAACAGAGTGGGGATAAATAAATAGCTAAATCACCAAATCAAGTTTTAACCACCATTCAACCAAAAAGGAAGATATAGGAACCAATCAAAGATAAAACATATGATTTCCAGTTATTAGTACAACATTCATCCCTTCATTAGCAATTAAATTCAAATGCATAATTTTAATTCATCTAGCAAAGGTAATGAATATAGCAAAAATAAAATGTATAAAATAATCACATACACAATCGATCTAGGAGCCAGAAAGTCTTTTGATTGATGTAGAAAAATAAACTCAAAGATTTTTTTAGCATAATATCCATACTTCCTATTTACATCACATTTCTTAGTTTTTATAGAGGATTTCACCTCCAAAATTAAATTCTAATTAAATAAAATATTGGCTAGTCAAAAATCAAACAACAACAATTCCTCCTTGGTAACATCAACGAACAAATAAGCAAACACATTGGGAAGTTTCAAGAGATTTCATCACATGGCATATCCAAACTTTGGTAGAAATCATCGGTTCTATTTTAATATCCATGATGGTATTTTGAAAATGAATATCCAATTCAGTGGACAAGACCTCAAAAATGAATAATATTACATCAGAGTCAAGAGCACAATATTTAATCCCTACAGTTTTTCAGCAGTGATCTTAGTTGGACATTTTGAGTAGATGAGTTGTCATTGATTTCAAGAGTGAGTGGTCATTGATTTCAATATTTCAGCATCAATGAGTGGCAATTTTAGTGGGCTACATCAGTTTCATGTTCTCCAATCAGTGCAAAAGGAAAGTCCTTTTTTAGTTGATCAAATCCGGTTCTAGGAGGTCAACATGATATCCAAGGTGAAAATAAGAAGCCCAAACAAATAATTTTGTAATATTTCTCTATAATATTATACAGGGAAGTTTAAATTAATTATAAATTAATTAATATAATTTTATTATTAATTAATTTCCTAATTAATTTACTTAACTTATAAGTTAAGTTATTTAAATTAATTTTAATATTAATTTATGATTATTTTAATAACCCTATGGTGGGTTATTAAATTCGAAATTTAAATTTTTGAATTTGACCATCGAGCACCGACGTGGGAGTCATATGACAAAGCATGTATAAAAGGGAGTCCTCCACCTTAGCCTAAAGTCTAACATGCATTTGAATTAATCGTGTGGTATGCGAAGGAAAAACGTGTGAATCGTCTATAGAAGGAAGAGGGTTTTCATTGGCTTTAAAAGTTCCAAGTGGCAGGTGAAAGAACAACACCCATAGAGGAAGGTGCCTTGGTCACCAAGCATGGGTAGCGCAGTTGGAAACCATGGTGGAAGCAAAGTGCTAAAGGCAACAAGTGGCAGAGGTTAAAATCTGTGCGAGTTTCTTTTTGGAATCATCGACGGTGAATGAAGGATATAAGAGGAAGAAACCTTCCCTTCCTTCTCATGGGCACCTATAGCCCACATGGTGGGCACCAAAGAACTAAGGCACTTGGTTATTGGGATACGGTGGTTTGAAACCCATTAAACCCCCTTTTGGGGAAAAGACAAAGCTATACCCTTTTTGAGTTAGCGTCAAAATTTCCAGAGAAATAAAGTTATGTCCTAAAGTTCAAAATAATTTTATTTTATAAGGTTTTAAGGGGAGTTATAATGTGTTGATAATTATTTTATGTGCTTAATTTTTTTAAGGGTATTTAAGTGGTAAAGTGTTATATCCTTGATATTTGTGAGTGGTTAGAAAGTTAGAGGGAGTTATAAGGTGTAAAATTTGGATTAAATTTTATTGTAACTTTTGATCAAGAAAAATATCCTTTTGAATATTTTTGAGATAAAATTGTTGTTATCTAAACTTGAATTGGCACAAGAAGTTTTGGTTATTTTGAGACAGGTTTTGAAGACACTTCTTCATCAATCAAAAGGTATGAGCACATATTTCTTGTTTTTTGAATGTTACGAATGCTAATTTGGAGTGAAATGGATTGGTTGGTAAGCATTGTTGAGTGTGTTTTGAATTAATGCTTCAAGGTTTTCTAGAATAGAGGTTAAAGATATTAACCTTGTTTTATAAGCATTCTTTTTTAAGTGATAGGTTGAGTGAAGAAATTGAACTAGGGTTTGCAAATATCATGTGTATAATTGTTATGTGAGTTTGTTTGATAAGCATTGTTGGAAATAAGCATGTGGGTGTTCATATGATTGGACTAGGGTTTGTGAGCAAGGATTAAATTCATTGAGTGATTGGTTGAGTAGGCTCGGTTGAGTCTAGTCAAGTGGATGTGTTGAAATGTTGGTTCAAGTTATGTAAAATAAATTGTTCTATATCCTAAATGATTTAAGAAAAATATTAAATGTTTATAATTATGAAGCATATTGAGTCTCTAAAAATTCTCTATATGTTTCTATGAGATTGGACAAGTTCTAGTAAGGACTTGTTGAGTAGATTTGAGGTAAGTCTTAGAGAAGACTTGTGGATGGATTTGAATAAGCTTTTGTGGAAGCTTACAATACAAATTTGAGGACAAATATTATTGAGCAGATTGGACAAGTTCTACTGAGGACTTGTTCAAAATATTTGAGGTAAGTATTAGAGAAGACTTGTGGATATATTTGTGTGAACTTTTGTGGAAGCTTACAATACAGATTTGAGAACAGGTTGAGGATAGATTTTGGTGCATATTTGACTATAGGTTTATGGTAGACTAGAAATAGATATTGAGCAATTTTGTGCTAGACTAAAGGACTATGTTTAGTGTATATTTGAGACATATCTTTAGAGGTGACAGAGTATAGAGGATAATAGTATTTAGTGGATAGAGATCCATTAGCTAGATCAGTGGGGGAAATAGTTATTCTAGAAGATCACCAACCAGAGATAAGGTGAAAGGAGTTCTCTTGTGGATAGAGATCCATGAACTTGATTAGGGGATTGGTGTCTCCTTTGGACAAAGGTCCATAAATATTATAATAGGGAAAGGATTCCCATGAGAATTTATTTGAGAAAATTTTATGAGGAATATTCTCTGTGGAGTAGCCCACATTGTGTGAACCATGTTAAATCATATCTCTCATATATGTGATGCTTTGTGTGATATTTATTGCTTCAATATTGTTGATGGTATCATATGGATTAATAAGAAAAAAGTTTTATATTATACTATTTACCTCCCCATCTCAGTATAAGCACATGTTATTCAATTGGTATTAGAGTGGGTCTCTCCATGAAAATACTAACAGCTTGGAGGAGGATCCATCAGAAGCACACATGACTTCAGCAAATAAAAAAGAGACCATGTTTGCTATAAAATAAGAATTCTTTACTACTCTAAGAAATTTAGAAAGAATTAGAGAGAACTCAATATTTAAGGAAAAAATTCAAGAGGATGAAGAATCAAGGATGGAACTTCTATAAAGTCTCACAAAACTCAAGATAAAGGTATAAAAGGGAAATAAAATTGAGTAGGATATGACAAATTTGTTAACAGCAAAAGAAACAGAATGTGAAATATTGGAAGCAAAAAATGTTTATCTAAGGAATGAAGTTGAAAGGGCCAAGGTACTACAATATATAGATTATGATAAATAGAAAGAGGATTCAAGTCTTCAAGAAGCAAAAAATTCAAAACAATATAGGCAATCAAAGGATACTTTAAAAGAAAAAGACATAAAAAATGAATAAAGCAAAGAAGAACCTTGGATGAGAGTTAATCACAAAAGGACAAGCACTCAACCATAATATTATATACATCCAAATAGGTTACATAATTTATTCCATGGTCATTATTTTCTTGTAACAAATATGGTTATAGAGTTGTAAATTGTATTGGTCATGCAAGAAACAATGTCAATAGAAGTTTCAATTCTTTTGCACCTCTTATGGATAATGATATTATATGTTACAAATGCAATAATTTTGGACACAAGGATAGATGGTGTAAAATGATACTTATTGACTCTAGTAAAAAAATACAATTTCAACAACTAGGAAAGTGGAAAGGGGAAATGTAAAGGCTAGATCAATGTTAGTTCAAACAACCCTTCGTGCTTAGGATAAATAAGAACAATGGTATATTGATAGTGGTTTCTCTAGACACATGACAAGAGATAAATATAAATTCATTGTACTAAAATAATTCAATAGAGGATCAATAAGTTTTGGTGATAATGGATCAAAAAATATTTGTGGAAGAGGAACTCTGAGTTTAGATAATGAGAAGAAAAGAATAGAAATTATGTTGTATGTTAAAGGGTCAAAACATAATCTGCTAAGTGTAATTCAAATTTGTGATCAAGGTCATATGGTTACATTTCACCTAGATATGCGTGAGATAATAAAATCATAAATTGGAAAAGTTATTGTGAATTCAAGAACTCCAAACAATCTATACATGCTTAGTGAGATCAAAGGGGAAAAGTGCTTTCTATGACAAGAATATGAGATTTGGTTTTGGCATAGAATACTAGGTCACTTGAATTTTGACAACATAGTCAACATAAGCAATAAGCAGACTATCAAATATTTACCCAAGCTAAAAATGCCACAAGACACAATCTATGCACCTTGTCAACATGGAAATAAAACTAGAACAAGCTTTAAGTCAAATGGATATATTTCATATGAGCCCTTAAGTCTAACACATAATGATCTATGTGGTCCTACCAAAACATAGAGTATTCAGGGTGAGAGTTAATTTATATTGTTTATATATGATTACTCCAGAATGGTTTGGGTAGATTTCCTGAAAGAGAAGTCATATGCATTTGAAAAATTCAATGCATTTAAGGAACTAGTTGAAAATAAAACTGGCAGGAGGATTAAGTGTTTGAGATATGATAGAGGATGAAAATTTACCTCAAATGAATTTGTATATTTTTGTGAATAACATGGAATCAAGAGAGAATACTCAGCCGCAAGAACTCATCAACAAAATGGAGTAGTTGAAAGGAAAAATAGAACAGTTGAGAATATGGCTAGAGATATGTTAAATGAGTCTAAAATTTTATATGGATTTTGGAGGGAAGTAGTCAACACATTAGTATATATAATAACTAGGGCTCAAATGAGGGTAAACCATCACAAGACTCCATATGAGCTTTGGAAAGGAAGACCGACCATTGTAAAACACTTCAAGGTTTTTGGAAGCAAGTGCTACATAATATGAGAAGATCAAAACTTAGGCAAGTTTGATCCAAGATGTGATGAGGGAATTTTTCTTGGTTATTCCACTAATATTAAAGCTTATAGATGCTTCAACAAGAGAACACACACTATTGTGGAAAGTATAAATGTAACAATTGATGAGAATATAGATTCAAGAGAACCAGTTCAGAAATTGTGTATTAGGAAGATCGGAGTTATCAAGAAGAGTTTCATGAGGAATCAGATGAAGAAGAAGAAACACAAAGAATTCTTCCTAAAACTCCATACAGGTATGTACAAAAGCATCGTCAAAAATATTTAATCATTTGGAATCTAGATGAAATATAGACAAGGACAAGGATAATAACACCATCTCAACAAACAAATTTTTCCTTGCTATCTAATATTGAGCCAAAGTACTTCAATTAGGCAAGTGAATATGAGTTATGGATTAAAGAAATGGATGAAGAATTAGATAATATAGAGAAAAGCATAACTTTAGAACTTGTTCCATGACCAAAGGAAAAAAATGTGATCGACACAAAATGGGTATTTAGAAACAAGTTAAATATATATGGACAGGTAGTCAGAAATAAAGCAAAATTAGTATGCAAAGGTTATGCACAAGTAGAGGGAATTGAATTTGATGAGACATTTGCTCCAGTGGTATGAATTGAAGCCATAATAATGTTCTTATCCTTTCCAAGATTTAAAAACTTCAAGGTATATCAGATGGATGTTAAATCAACATTTCTAAATGGTGTTCTAGAAGAAGTCTATATTGAACAACTAGAGGGATTCATATTAACAGATAAACTAGATCATGTATGCAGATTGAAAAAGGCACTGTATTGTCTAAAACAGGCTCCTAGAGCATGGTACTCAATATTGGATAAGTATCTTCAGGAATAAGGATTCAAAAAATCAATAGTGGACAACAACTTATACATAAAAAATGAAGGGAATAATTTACTAATTGTGGTTATTTATGTTGATGGCATTATTTTTGGGGGAAACAATGATAGTATGTGTAAAGAATTTGTAAAGAACATGCATAATGAATTTGAGACGTCTATGATTGGTAGGTTGTCCTTCTTTCTTGTACTTCAGATTTCACAATCAGAGAAAGGGTTATTTCTTTCACAAATCAAGTATATAAAAGAGATGCTAAATAAATTCAAGTTAGAAAATTGCAAACCAATAAGTACCCCTATTGTCATAGGATGTAAGTTAAGTAAGGATAATGAATCTATAGAGGTGGATAAGAGATTATATAAATCTATGATTGGTAGCTTGTTGTATGTTACAACTACAAGACCAGACATAGTGTAGTTAGTGGGATTAGTGGTAAGGTTTTAGGCAACACCTAAGGAAACACATGTGGTAGAAGTAAATAGAATTATCAAGTATCTAAAAGGAACTATAGATTTTGGGCTTTGGTATCCCAAAAGTGATAGTTTCACACTCATAGCATATACAAATGCAGATTGGGCTGGCAACATTGATGATAGAAAAAGCACAAATGGAGGAGCATTATTTCTTGGAGACTGTTTAGTCTCTTGGCTGAGTAAGAAGCAGGTATCAAAGTCTTTATATATAGTAGAAGTAGAGTATATTATAGCAATAGCCAATTGTACACAGGTATTATGGATGAAATAAACTCTAGAGGACTTCAATATAAAACATGAATATCCTATTCCCATATTATGTGATAATACAAGTGCAATAAGTATCTCAAAGAATCCAGTGATGCACTCCAAGACAAAGCACATATCGATCAAATATTATTTTCTAAGATAACAAGTAATATATAAACAGGTCAGGTTGGAATATGTTACTACAAAGGAGCAGATAGTAGACATCTTCACTAAGCCACTTTTGAAAGAAACTTTTGAGTATCTTAGAAGAAAACTAGGAGTAATACTCCCACCCCAGAATTAACCACCTCAAGAGGAGGTGGGAGAAGGGCTAAGCTAAGAGATTCATTCTTAGATCAGAGTCCTAAAGGTGACCTTTGCCATTTTTTTCAAAGGGGGAGATATTTGAGTGAAGGGGAGAGATTTCAGTTAGGGGGAGCAGATATTTAGGGGTGCAAGAAGGAAAAAGGCCAAGTTTTGGTAAGAGGAATTTGGGTTGCCATCAATGACAAAGGGGATATTGTTGGACATTTTGAATAGATGAGTTGTCATTGATTTCAAGAGTGAGTGGTCATTTACGTCAAGCTTTCAGCACCAGTGAGTGGTAGTTTCAGTGGGCAACATCAATTTTAGGTTCTCCAATCAGTGCAAAAGGAGAGTCCATTTTTAGTTGATCAAATCCAATTCCAGGAGGTCAATATGAGGTCCAAGGTGAAAATAAGAAGCCCAAGCAAATAATATTATAATATTTCTTTATAATATTATACAAGGAAGTTTAAATTAGTTATAAATTAATTAATATAATTTTATTACTTAACTTATAAGTTATTTAAATTAATTATTAATTAATTTTGATATTAATTATATATTAATTTATGATTATTTTAATAACCCTAAGGTGGGTTATTAAAATTAAAATTTGAATTTTAGACTTTGACCATTGAGCATTGACATGGGAGACATATGGAAAAACGTGTATAAAAGGGAGTCCACCTTAGCCTAAAGTCTAACATGCATTTGAACTAATCGTGTGGTATGTGAAGAAAAAACATGTGAATCATCTACAAAATAAAGAGGGTTTTCATTGGATTTAAAAGTTCCAAGTGGTAGGTTAAATAACAACACCCACCGAGGAAGGTGCCTCGGCCACTAAGCATGGTTAGCACAGTTAGCAACTGCAGCAAAAGCAAAGTGCTAAGGGCTGCAAGTGGTGAAGGTTCAAATTTGTGTGAATTTATTTTTAGAAGCATCGATGGGAGATGAAGGAGATAAGAGGAAGTAATATTCCCTTCATTATCATTGGTACCTATAGCCCATGTGGTGGGCACCAAAGTACTAAGGTGCTTGGTGATTCAAAGACAACGGTTCAAAACCTGTTGAATCCCCTTTTGGGGAAAAGACAAATGAATACCGTTTTTGAGTTAGCACTAAAATTTTCAAGAGAAATAAAGTTATGCCCTAAAGTTTAAAATAATTTTATTTTATAAGGTTTTAAGGCGAGTTATAAGGTGTTGATAATTATTTTATGTGCTTAATTTTTGTAAGGGGCATTTAAGTGGTAAAGTGTTATATCCTTGATATCTGTGAGTGGTTAGAAAGTTAGGAGTTATAAGGTGTAAAATTTGGATTAAATTTTATTGTACCTTTTGATCAAGAAGAATATCCTTGTGAATATTTTTTAGATAAAATTATTGTTATCTAAACTTGAATTGGCACAAGAAGGTTTGGCTATTTTGAGATAGGTTTTGAAGACACTTCTTCATCAATCAAAAAGGTATGGGCACATATTTCTAGTGAGTGTTTGTTGAATGTTATGAATTCTAAGTTGGAGTGAAAAGGATTGGTTGGTAAGAATTGTTGAGTGTGTTTTGAATTAATGCTTAACATTTTTCTGGAATAGAGGTTAAAGAGAGTAACATTGTTTTATAAGAATTGTTGTTTACGTGATTGGTTGAGTGAAGAACTTGAACTAGGGTTTGCAAATATCTTGAGTATAATTGTTATGTGAGTTTTTTTTATAAGCATTATTGAAAATAAGTGAGTGAGTGTTCATATTCTTGGACTAGGGTTTGTGAGCAAGGATTAAATTCATTGAGTGAGTGGTTGAGTAGACTTGGTTGAGTCTAGTCAAGTGGATGTGTTGAAGTGTTGGTTCAAGTTCTATGAAATAAATTGTTCTATATCCTAAACTGATTTAAGGAAAAGGTTGAATGTTTATGAGTATGAAGCATATTGAGTCTCTAAAAATTCTCTATATGTTTCTATGAGATTGGACAAGTTCTAGTAAGGACTTGTTGAGCATATTTGAGGTAAGTATTAGAGAAGACTTGTGGACAAATTTGGGTAAGCTTTTGTGAAGCTTACAATACAAATGTGAGGATAAAGATTATTGAGCAGATTGGATAATTTCTAGTAAGGACTTATTGAGCATATTTGAGGTAAGTCTTAGAGAAGACTTGTGGATGGATTTGTGTGAGCTTTTGTGGAAGCTTACAATACAAAATTGAGAACAGATATTGAGGACATATTTGAGTATAGATTTTGGTGCATATTTGAGGATAGATTTGTGCTTTGGAGGTGATAAATTATAGATGACAACAATCTTCAGTGGATAGATATCCATTAGCTATAGTAGTGGGGGCAATAGTTGTTCTAGAATATCACCAACCATAGCTAAGGATAAAAGAGTTCTCCTGTAGATAGAGATACATGAACTTGATTAGGGGATTGGTGTCTCCTTTGGATAGAGGTCCATAAAAATTGTAATAGGGAAAGGATTCCCAAGAGAATTTATTTAATAAAAGTTTATAAGGAATATTTTCTTTGTGGAGTATCCCACATTGGGTGAACCACATTAAATCATGTATCTCATGTGTGTGATACTTTGTCTAATATTTATTGCTTTAATATTGCTGATGTTATCATATGGATTAAAAAGAAAAAAGTTTTATCTTATACTGTTCACCCCCCTCTTAGTATAATAACATGTTCTTCAATATTGAACATATCAATTGCATCTCCCTATAAATTGAACTTATTATATTTGAACCTTTCCCAAATAAGATCTTCAGTAAAAATTATGAGGGCAATGGCATTCGCTTCAAAAATGCGCTTTCGCTCAAAGTTACAACTAAAATGGGCCTTCATCATTGTTTCACCCAAGTTGTTCCCGAAATGGGATTTTTCTTGGGCTTGCACCTGGAATGTGCTCTCTCCAACGTTTTAATACGAAATGTGCTTGGAAAGATATTTCACTAAAAACTAGGTAAAATGGAGTTTCACTTGAGAATGGGATGAAATGACATTTCATTGATAATTTTGCCAATTCAAACTTTCACAATGGACTTCACTAGAATATGCACTTCAAATGGGAATTATTTGGTAATTTTTCCCCAAAAGGTGATTTTGTTGTGGCATGAGCGAAAAGGAATTTTGCTGCCAAGAAAAAGAGTTTCACTAGAAAGTAGGGTGAAATGGAGTTTCATCATAAACTTGGTGAAATGGAAGTTTTGACAAAAATAGGGCAAAATGGAGTTTCACCAAAAACTGGGTGAAACGGGAGTTTCACTAGAAATTGGGCAAAATGGGTGTTTCACCAAAAACTGGGCGAAATTGCTGGCCAAAAATTTCACTAGAAAAATTACCTAGAAGTTGATTTATTTTTGAACTTGCATAAAAACGATTTTTGCTAGACCTAGGGGTAAAAAGGCATTTCGCTTTGATTTTTCCCAAAATGGAATTTCACTAAACACTTAGAAAAATTATCAACAATTCTTTAATGTGGCAAAAATGCTTCAAAATAGATTTAATTGGTAAAATTGATTTCATATTTAGGTAAAAATTTTAGAAAATTTTAATGTGGCATAAATGCCAACATGATCATCATGGAATCCTTTAAATTTGAATTAGAGTCTCTATAATGGTATTAGGGTTTAGAACATGAATTTTGACATTTTTTATGAAGAATTTGAGTCCCAATTAATCACTTGTTTTAGCCCTAGTGAATATGAGGACTTTACATGAGCCTTAACAAAACTAAAATAGACCTATAATATTCAAGAGTATCCAAATTAGTTTGAGAAGTTTTCTAATAATACAATGGGTTTGAATAAATGATTTTTTAGATTTCTCTTATTAGTTGATTAAAGGATGACATTAGGAAAGAGGTTTAAATGTTCAAACCACAATCCATGATGTAAGCCATAGGATTGGCCAAGTTGGTAAAATAATTTTTTTTTCTGGATATAATCATCTAAATTTCCACAAGATAAACCGTCATGTTCATATAAAATCATATCAAACATAGGAAGTAAATATCCAACAATAAAGCAATTGAATATAGATAAAATGGATGCTCAAAGAACAAAAAGGTTATGTTGTAATTGTGATGAGAAATATTTCTTGGGGAATAAATATGTACAATAAAAATTTTATCTATTGGATTTGTAGACAAGGAAATTTGACCCATGTCAAATTCCCTCTTCCTCCTAAACATGTTTTTCTTTCTATTTTTCAAATTTGAAACCTTGCTCCGCACGTGCCAACCCAGCTTGACATGTTTTACCTAATTTCTGTGATTATGTGTCCTAGCAGCTAGGATGTGTATTCATGAAATCTGGAAAATCATTTTTTTCCAAAATTACCATTTAGAGTCCATCCCAAAAATAGCCACCGATCTGATTTTGGCGAATACACATACTAGCGACTAGGTTGCATATTCTCCAAATTTTGTAAAACACCAAATTTGCTCAATTTGATTTGCTTCAGACTCCTAGATATCACATATCTCAACCCTATTTGGTGACTTATGAAGACATTAAAATGGAGAATCAAAATTTTAATTTGATTGGATGCTAAGTGGAGAGGAAGAGGAGATATTGAGAGCAATACTATTTTTCTAAGCCAAAGAGAGATCTAATAGGTTGTGTTGCAGGTTTTATAAATTACAAAGGGATTTTTGAATGCTATGGTGGCTCCTTGTGATGAAAAAATTACTACAAGATAGATCTATTACTTCTACATCATCCTTTGCATTCCTTCTGATTCGATCCATTGTCAAAAGCACTATAAAGTCATTAGATTATCTCTTTGATCATTTCAAATTACTACAACTTGCACTATTTTATTTTATTTCTTGTATCTCATGATTTCATGTCATGTATGATAGTGAATATGCAAGGTGTGCATTCGCATCCAGGTCACAAATCTATAGGTTCATATTTTTGAGGGAAATTTTATATAGTCTTATGCGTAAATGCTAGAATCATAATTATCATAGAACATCTCCATACTTAATATATCTTAGTTGTTCTTGTATTTCATCTATATATTCAATTGATGTTTGATTTCATTTATGATTTGTTAAACCACATTTTGAAACAAGGTTGTTTAAAAGACCTGGGGATCTAACTGTTGCACCATTGAGAAATCCAATTAGTAGTGGCTTAAGCAGATCCCCAAATACTAATGTCCAAATTTTAAGTCTTGTGTGTAGAAATCTCTTGTAGCCTTCCAAAGACGTGAATTCACGAGCTAACTAACAAAATGCATATTTTCTACAGGATGTGTATTCACTCTGTAAGATGCATATTCACTCTATCAAATGCATATTCACCTACAACAAACATCTGGAGTAGGTAAGTGCACTAAAGTTTATTATATAATGTGTTTTTTATTCTTTTATACTTGTTTCAACTCGGTTATCTACATATAAGTCATCTGCATAGAGAAAATTAAGGCAAAAGAAAAATGATTAAAGTAAAAAGGCAAATAGGTAATTGCACTAGTTTGCAACATCTTTTACTATTTGAAAAAGGAAAAATACAAAATCATATAATCATTCTTATTCATTTGCATTAGTCTTATTCCTTGGAAAATAAAAGAAAAGAAAATACAAAAATAAAATATACATATTAGTTGCATCAGTTTATATCAATTTTATTGTCTAAAAACACAAGAAGAAAGAAAAATATACATATGCATATGATAATATAGAATTTATCTTTTACTTTCAACATCCATAAGAATCATTGCATTATACTCAAGTTCAAAGTCTTCTTAGTTAAATTATATACCATTGCTTTCATGAAAATTTTAATTGCATATAGTTAGGTATAGTTGCACTCTTGCCAAACTTTAGGTGTATGCTTAAAAGAACACATCAAACTCTTATAGTACCTAGGCATGGAAACCACCACTAAAGTGTTTCCTGGTGAACCCCACCATAAATTCATTGACAAACACCAAGGAGAGAACAAATCAAGTGCTTCTCATTTGAGGTGTAGGCACTTTATTTTTCCTCTCCCTTTCAGGAATGAATCCATCATCCTGAAGGAAAGGGTGCAAAATTTTTTGGTCTAAATTCTTTGGTGAACCCGAAATTAACACACCATCACTTTGATTTTATTGCTTTTATTTCTTTTCGAAAAAAAAAATAAAAACTCATAAAAAATTATTTGCTTGGATTAGAAGAACATAAAAAGATAATTTTTAATCCAATACAATTCACCTTTTTCATTTTTCTTTACACCATTGTCCTAAAAAGAATCACATCTGACGTGCTCTTCTACAAATTCGTCTAGTATTGACATAACGAGAAATATAGTGAAGGCTTACAAACCTTTAGAAAGGGGTTATCCTTTTGCCTATACCTAAAAAACTTAAAATTTTAATCAATATTTTAAAATTTGATTGATCCAACAACCGTCATAGCCATGGAAAATATCATGCATCTCTTTGAGGTGTATAGATGCCTAGGGTGAACTGGTTGAGGAATGGTAGGACTTGGATTCATCACAGCTTGGACTTCATGACCAAGCGATTGCATGAAGGCATCTAGGTGAAATCCTAATTAAAAAAAAGACAAATCGACCTATAACTTTCAAAATGGTTCAAAAATAAACCTTTAGTTAGAAACAAATTTTTATTTTGTTCTAAGCTTTCTACCTTTTCCACATTTTACGTTGTTTTTAAATGATAAAGAAAAAATATATATAAATAAAATATAATTAAAAGGTGGACAATAGTACTAGGGAATCTACACTTATTGATCTTAGGAAGGAATTTATAGAACAGGAAGTCGAAATCCTTTTTAGAAGAAATAGAGAACATTGGGGATATTTGTGGTAAAACATTTATCTCGTTAAGATAAATTTTGAAGAACTAAAAAAAATCAAGATAATTGATATAATGAAAGCCTTAGGTACAAATTATTACTCCCCTTACTTTGATATTAAAAGGAGTTGTGAGTGTTGGTTAGCAAACAAGAGGGCTAGTGTTCATTCAACAGTTTACCCTTGGGAAAGCTATTTTGAAGAATCATTAACTGTTCACAAATTTCTAGCATACCTAGAAGACAAGGAAGTAACCTTCAAGAAAAATAGGTGATATCATAAGACACCTAGAGCAATAATATTCTGATATTTTTATGATAAAATTCAATTTCAACCCCCTACTTCTGGTACTAAAAATATTACTCTTGTTCATTTCATTCTCCTTTTGAAAAAGGATTTTGCCTTTGAAGAAGAGCATTTTATGAGCCCATAAGACTTAGAGCCTATCAACAACATCCATAAGATCTTCCAAGAGGATTGAATCACCTAGCTTCATTATTTGAAGTTTTGTAAATATTTAGTAAGAAATATTAAAAAAAAAAAACTTAGGATTAGCATCGATAAAAGATGCCTAAAACTTTAAGGAATGGTAAATAGGTGGCAATCAAATCCAAAGAGGAGTTGGACACTAAAAATTCTAATGACCAAAATACTAAAATAGAGATAGAATAAAATCAAGAAGAACAAGTAGCACAAGTAGAACAAATGAAGAAGAAGAAACCATAGACCCTTTTGAGCCTAAAATGGGACCTAAAGGGGATATCCATTTTGAATCTGTGCAACATTTCTATGAAATTTTAAGTCATAATAGGTCTACTCTCACTAATGTATTTGAAATAGAAGATCAACTTAAGAGGGGTAATTTTTCAATTGAAGCAACTTTGGAAGAAGCTTTTCAACTTCACCCACAACCAGAGATATATGTGAGTGATACTTCATATAATCCTCCTCCATTACAACATGTCACCCATAATGATCATTCCTTTGGTACCACCCAAATTACACCCTCTCAAGATATTCACTCAAAAATTCAAGCATCCATGGAACCACAACACAAACCTATTTTTTTTGCCACTACAACTACTTCCACTCAAAAACAACCCTCTTTGTCTACCAACAATAATTTTCTTTCTCAATATTTCAACAACTGGTTCACTCAAGCTTCTACATATAAAAATAATTCAAATTGTGCATTTGTAAATTCCTACTTCTTCTCAACTAACCTCTCAATGAAATACATTTTCTTATAGGTACACCAATTCTGCTACTTCAAATCCTATGCACAATAGTATTACCATTTCGACTCCTTATTCGACAACACAAGCTACATATTACCCTCCTTATGCAAACATAGTAGCACAAAATAGGCACAATGGACAACCACATCATTTTGAAGCTATAGTCAAACAATTAGCTTCATGATTGGATGACATAGATCCTCATTGCACTATGTATAGTTATAAGGAAATGTGTAACCAACCATTGGATCCTATTATTGCAGCTAAACCATATCCTAAACATTTCCCCATGCTAGTTCTTCTAATTTATAAGGGGATTGAAGACCCGATCGAACATATTCGTATGTTTAGGACATCATGTCATGATATTTTATATGATGATATGTTGTTAAAAATATTTCTAAAAATCATAGGAGGTATGGCTTTGGAATGGTATTATCAGTTGCCAACACATTCCTTAAGAAACTTCAAAGAAACTACAAAGTTATTTGTGCATCAATTTGGTGCCTACATAGAAAGGCATGTCACGATTAAAGACTTGTATAACTTAAAATAAGGAAAAGAAGAAGGTTTCATAAAATTTCTATCCCGATGGAGAAAATCTCTAGGAAAATTACATTTTTCTCTACCTCTAAGGGAAACGCTAGAAATATTAATTGGAAACCTACAAGAACAATTATTCTACGAGTTAGAAATTGCCACTATAATATCTTTTGATCAAGCTATTGATTTAGAAAGAAGAATAGAAGAAGACCTTATCATAAGAGGACAAATTAAAAATAAGGATGAGAATAAATCATCTAAAAATCAATATAATAACAAACATCTGGTAGGAGATGGGGTCACAAATAATAGACCTCCTACAAATGTTAATGTTGCATATACCACAAAGAAGTTTGTATTTAAAGTACCTCAAAAACCTCCACTACAAAATTTCACAAAGTTGAATCAACCATTGACAATGGTATTGCCATAATTGGTGGAAAGAGGTTTGATAAAATTACCATAAATATGGCAACCAGACACCTCCCAACCATGGTATAGACTACATCAACATTGTGATTTCCATCAAGTTTATGGTCATCCAACCAATACTTGTAGGATACTGTTGGTTCATATTTCATACACACCCCATGAAGAATGAGCATAAAATACCAATAACACTTTATAGGATAAATCCCACTCACTTTAGGATCTTGCTGGTTATCCAAGGTGTGAGTTACAGAGTTGGGTCGAATGGCTATTCACTCTTTTCCACTTTTGGAATAGTTTCAAGTAGACTATCTGTTACCTTACAACAGGTTAGAATTTGGTTCAATAATGTTTAGCGGTGGTTATCTTTGTTGAAAATAGGATTTACAATCAATTATTTGATATAGCTCTTTATGCTTTAGCAGATTAAATAAAAGACAAATTTGAAAGAAAATAAAAATGGATCATTTGATGGTAGAACAGAGAGAGTAGGGTAGGGCAGAAAATAGAAGCTTATCTAACTTAGTTGCAAATCAAAACCACCAATTTCAGTTACACTATTTAGCTTCACAATAAAACCAATCAAAGAGGAAGGTGTCCAGCTTTCTAAGATCACCTTCTACTAAGAGCATAAGACAGAGATGACACAGATCTAAAAGAAAATCATAAATAGAAGGGAAGTCGGTGTCAACTAGTATCTCTCACCAGTAGCCTAGCTCACGCAGTGAGGATAGAGCAATTATAACAGACCCGAACCTTAAATATTTAATTTTCCCTAGCATACAACAAACGGAATGAATCCTAGTAGCATATTCAATATTGATAACATAGATTTACAACTAAAATAAATAAACCTTAGCGAGACAAAAAAAATAATATGCACTTATCGCAATCCGAAAGAGATTAGGCTTCTGGCCACGCTATCATAGAAAACAACGTCACACCAACCCCAGGTATAGAACAAAGCATTCAAACAAGATTTGCAAGAAATTGCTAAAATATCTTTTATTCTAAGTTTTTGCATCCGGACTTTACATTCAAAAGAAGTATATATAGACTCAGGACAGACCCTAATCTTTTTAAAAATATCTTCTTCCAAATATCTAAATCTTATCATAAAAATCCCACTGTAGAGGCTTTACAATATAAGGCATTTTTATATAGAGTTTCGATAAACCCTAATCACTCTAAAAATATTTGTGTGGATCTTGCCATAAATGGAGAAGATAAGACTTGGTTTCATCCTCATCAAATGGACACCACGTGTAAATGTATCTTCATCTTTCGGTAAGCCGTCAGAGCATCTCATTAATTCCTCTACAAAATCTGGATGAGTCACTGACTTCTCGGGCCTTCTATCCTCGCACAACCGCATTTGTTTGGTTCGAGTTGAAATTCTCTACCCACCATTACTTTCGCCATAAATTTTCCCATTAAATGCATCCATCGACAAATTCTTTAAAGTATTTATTTGCGACCAGATCAGCAAAATCTAGACGGACTAGAAATTCCCGGCATCTCCTATTTCCATCTGATGGTCCTTGCTTGATTCATGCCGAAATTTAGGTTTGTTCGTCTTTCTCGCCATTACTTCTGCCATTATGCAATTGTCGGATCACTTTCTGCAAAAGAAAAGCAAAGGTTAGAACTTTAATATTATTAATTTACTTATATATATATATATATATATATATATTTTTTTTTTTTTTTAAATTTCTAAGGTTTTTCAATGTTTTTCATTTTTAATTAATTAATTAATTTTCCTAAGTTTTTTTTTTAATGTTTTTCATTTTAATTAATTAATTAATTAATTAATTTTTCCTAAGTTTTTTTTTTAATGTTTTTCTTTTTAATTAATTAATTAATTTTTTTCATATAAATATTTCTAGGGTTTGGACTGTGTTGAAAAGGTTCCACTTCCTTTGGATGGGTGATGAAAAATTTAAAGAATGGCCAAATTTTGCAAAATGAATATAAATCCAAAATGCCATATCAAGCAATTAGCCTTCATAACAATTCAAAACTTTAATGGAGTTTAAAATATTTTAGGGCAAAATTAAATTTGAGCGAAAGTCGGACATGTAATGAGCATTAGGGTTTGATTTCCTTCTTCCAAGATCATATTCTTATGAAATTAAAACATGTCGCGATATCGTGACATTTTCCTCCCTTATTTCTTCCAACCTTTTGCCCTTGCAAAAATGAGAAAAGTCTAAAAATAGAACATGTCGTGATATCGCGACATTTTCCTCCATCAACATGAAGCATCCAAACTTCATTATCATGATCAATATGAGCTTTAATAGGTTTCTCCTTTTGTGTTGTTGTCAAATTATAAACCCTAAGGAACATTATGGGAGTTGTCTGGAGGTGTAGATGTAGTATTAGGCTCCAAATTTTTGTTCTTGAGATTGTAGTTGTCCCTTCTATACTGTTGAAAAGCTTGCACTTCATCCATAGGCATCTCCACAACATTCTCTGACTCATATGGAAAAGTGAATGAATCTAACACCATAGCTGCACTATGTTTGGATGAACTTGGACCATCAACATTTCTTTGATTTTTAGGAAAAACCAACTCACCAGATAGAGCTTCAAAGGCATTGCAGAACTCCAAACAATCCAATTCCCCGTGCTGAGATGTTTCGTGTATCCTGCACCAGTTGGGCAAAGCCAAGTCACAAATATTCACTTCATGTCCCTTACCTTTATAATCCTTGTTGGGTTCATATGGTGGTCTAGTGAATCTATTCTGTTGATAAGAAAATCTATTTGAGTTTTCCCTGGTGGACACTTGCCTTTTGAAACTCAAAAAGTCATTTGCCAACTTTTGGACCATCTTTGAGACTTCCTCAACTCTTATTTTATCAAATTCTTTCTCTGTATTCTGTACATGTTCAACATGTGTTACAGCCAATGGATTTCCTATCGATGGGGTTTGGCAGCTGGCAACATCATTTGATGTGGGATGGGATTCAAAATAGGGGTATTTTGTGTAACAAAGGGAATTTGAGGAGCATTCAAAGGTTGAGGTCCCAATTTTCTTTCAAGAACCAAAGCTTCTTTATAAGCCTCTGTTAGATTAGTAATATTGGCATCTCTCTTCAAGAAAATAGAGGTCACCAGATCTAGGGAATTCCTAAAAATTTCCAATGCTAGATCTGTAGTTGGCACATAATGACCCGTCAATCTACCATAAGCCTTTTGAAACCTGACGTTGAAAGATTTGACAGTCTCACTGATTTCTCTCTTAATGTTGGAAAACTATTGATATAACACACTAGGGTCAATTACTTGACCAAATTGTGATACAAAAACTTTCTCAGGTCATTCCAACTAGTAATAGAGTCATTAGTAAGATTCAAAAACCAGCTCATATGCTCCCTCTTGGAGAGTGAATGGGAATAACCTACAAGCCACATATTCATGTTGCACATTCAATAACTTTAGAGCATTTTTAAATGCCACTAGGTGTTCTTCTGCTGTTCGATTCCATCATGCTTGTAGGTAGGAAGATACTTCTCAGGATTTCTAGGTAAATCATGCGCTGCACCAGGGATATTCAAAGTAGTGGAACCCAACTAGTTTGCCATCACTACCTGATTAACGATAATATTTTGAGTTGTAGTTGGAGGAACTACAAGTGGTGATAAAACTATGTTGGACAAATACTTGGCCCTTCTGAGGCTGCTTCTCCTTGGGGTTTCCAACTTAGGCACAAGGAGCTCTCCAGCTCTGGAGTGGGACCTGGTTACTCTGTAGGTAGAATCCATCTTTACACAAGCAACTTACAATCCTTAACAAATATTGAACGGAGTTCGGTTCGCCCTCCTTCTAGCAATTTTAAATGTTGGTTCGTCTTTCATACACACCCCGTGAAGAATGAACATAAAATACCAATAACACTTTACGGGATAAATCCCACTCACTTTAGGATCTTGTTGGTTATCCAAGGTGTGAGTTACAGAGTTGGGTCGAATGGCTATTCACTCTTTTTCGCTTCTGGAATAGTTTCAAGTAGACTATCTGTTACCTTACAACGGGTTCGACCTTGGTTCAATAATGTTTAGCGGTGGTTATCTTTGTTGACAATCGGATTTACAATCAGTTCTTTGATATAGCTCTTTATGCTTTAGCAGATTAAATAAAAGACAAATTTGAAAGAAAATAAAAATGGATCATTTGATGGTAGAACAAAGAGAGTAGGGTAGGGCAGAAAAGAGAAGCTTATCTAACTTAGTTGCAAATCAAAACTACCAATTTTAGTTACACTATTTAGCTTCACAATAAAACCAATCAAAGAGGAAGGTGTCCAACTTTCTAAGATCACCTTCTACTAAGAGCATAAGACGGAGATGACACAGATCTAAAAGAAAATCATAAATAGAAGGGAAGTCGGTGTCAACTAGTATCTCTCACCAACAACCTAGCTCACGTAGTGAGGATAGAGCAATTAGAACAGACCCGAACCTTAAATATTTAATTTTCCCTAGCATACAACAAATGGAATGAAGCCTAGTAGCATATTCAATCTTGATAACACAGATTTACAACTAAAATAAATAGACCTTAGCGAGACGAAAACAAAAGAAGATGCACTTATCGCAATCCGAAAGAGATTAGGCTCCTGGCCACGCTATCACAGAAAACGACGTCACACCAACCCCAGGTACAGAACAAAGCATTCAAACAAGATTTGCAGGAAATTGCTAAAATATCTTTTATTCTAAGTTTTCGCATCCGGACTTTACATTCAAAAGAAGTATATATAGACTCAGGACAGACCCTGATCTTTTCAAAAATATCTTCTTCCAAATATCTAAATCTTATCATAAAAATCCCACCGCCGAGGCTTTACAATATAAGGCATTTTTATATAGAGTTTCGATAAACCCTAATCACTCTAAAAATCTTCGTGTGGATCTTGCCATAAATGGAGAAGATAAGACTTGGTTTCATCCTCATCAAATGGACACCGCGTGTAAATGTATCTTCATCTTTCGGTAAGCCATCAGAGCATCTCATTAATTCCTCTACAAAATCTGGATGAGTCACTGACTTCCTGGGCCTTCTATCCTCGCACAACCGCCTTTGTTTGGTTCGAGTTGAAATTCTCTACCCACCATTACTTTCACCATAAATTTTCCCATTAAATGCATCCACCGACAAATTCCTTAAAGTCTTTATTTGCGGCCAGATCTACAAAATCTGGACGAACCAAAAATTCCCGGCATCTCCTATTTCCATCTGATGGTCCTTGCTTGATTTGTGCCGAAATTTAGGTTTGTCCGTCTTTCTCGCCATTACTTCTGCCATTATGCAATTGTCGGATCACTTTCTGCAAAAGAAAAGCAAAGGTTAGAACTTTAATATTATTAATTTAATTATATATATATTTTTAAAATTTTCCTAAGGTTTTTCAATGTTTTTCATTTTTAATTAATTAATTAATTTTTCCTAAGGTTTTTTAATATTTTTCATTTTAATTAATTAATTAATTTTTAATATAATTAATTAATTAATTTTTTTCATTTAAATATTTCTAGGGTTTGGACTGTGTTGAAAAGCTTCCACTTCCTTTGGATGGGTGATGAAAAATTTAAAGAATGGCCAAATTTTGCAAAATGAATATAAATCCAAAATGCCATATCAAGCAATTAGCCTTCGTAACAATTCAAAACTTTAATGGACTTTAAAATATTTTAGGGCAAAATTAAATTTGAGCGAAAGTCCGACATGTAATGAGCATTAGGGTTTGATTTCCTTCTTCCAAGCTCATATTCTCATGAAATTAAAACATGTCACGATATCGCGACATTTTCCTCTCTTATTTCTTCTAAGCTTGTGCCCTCAAAAATGAGACAAGTCCGAAAATGGAACATGTCGCGATATCGTGACATTTCCCTCAATTTATTTCTTCCAAGCTTGTAAGTCTGAAAATGGAACATGTCGCGATATCGCGACATTTCCCTCAATTTATTTCTTCCAAGCTTGTGCCCTCGAAAATGAGACAAGTCCGAAAATGGAACATGTCGCGATATCGCGACATTTCCCTCAATTATTTCTTCCACTTTGCAAATTCTCCAAAAATTGTAGGTTGACTCTAATGACTTTGTCCATCTGTATTTTGCATTTTTACATATTGGTGAAGGATCTTCCTTACTCATAAATGATTTTAACATTTGAAAAATGAATTTTAAATTGCTCGAGAATGGTCACCTTCACATGGTGTAGAAAAATGATGAAAATTCAAAGTGCCCAGAATTTGATGAAACTTTACAAGAATCTAAATAAGCCCAAAGGGTATCCAAATATGCAAAGAAAACTATAAAATTCGATCTAGATCATGAGATATTGCATTTAGAAGTTTGCTGGCCAGAAATAGAAACTGCTATTTCTGGTAAGTGAATCTTGTCTAAAAGTCTAGAAATTTGGCATGGCCACAAAGATGAGTTTAAGATCTTCCACCCAAAATTTGAATCACCTCAAACGGATTTGTCTTCCAAAAGTTATGAGGATTTCAAGTTTGGAGTAAGTTTGTCGGCAAGAAGAAAATAATTAAAAGAACCCTAACATTTGATTTTAATAATTAAACCTTAGAAAAACTATTGAAAATTAAAATTTCTGAAATGATTAATATGAATTAATACATTTAACATGCAAAATTTCAGAAATTTTAAATTGAAATCAATGCCATATGCAAGCCTACTTGGACACTTTGATGTAGGCGAAATTTGAAAAAGGATGCAAGCAAAATTTGGAATTAAAACCCAAAAAACTCAAGAGGGTCCCTATGGAAAAAAATGAAAATTAAATATTTTCAAAGGATGGAATTTCATTTTTTTAGTGGGGGTGTGTTGCTTCTCAACAAATGGCGATATCTACGGGGAAAATAGTAGCACTATTTAGAATCCAGAACTCTAGTTTCAAAACAATTTAGACTATGTACCATGCTTTGCCACAAATATTTTCTAAAATGATTTAACTACTATTCCTCGCTAGTTGTTAAAGTTTCCCAAGGACATACTAGGTTGAACCACTTAAGGAAGATTCTGATGTGCGATTATAAGCGTATAAACCTTCCTTCAAGGATGACCAGGGCTTCGAATGCTTACTATGGATTGATCAGCTATTTAGATTGTGCAGGGGAAACCGAGTAGAGCTCTGTTTACTAGTTTAGCCTTTTACAACCCCGACAGAGTTACTCTTTAGATTTTCAAGACCCTGATTCACAACTATGAGGTGGCATCTATAGCTTGGTGAACACGTTTGAGATGTATCCTTCGGGAGCCTTGGCTATCTCTTTCTATCACATAACTTTTCTTCTTCTTTTTTTTTCTTTGTAGAAAAGAGTGCCAGTTTTATGTTGGCTTGCCCAACTTTCACCTTCTCTCTCTTTTTTTTTTGAAAGATACCGATAGCTGGAAAGCCTTGCTAGAATTTTTTTTATATTTCATTGATCGAGCAATTGATCGACTAACCGTTTCAGCCCGGGTACCAATAGCCTCCTTGGACACTTAAAATAATTTTATGAATCGAAGTCCCCTCTCATGACCAACTTTTCTTGGATTCCTTGGGAGTTCTTCAGCCAAGCAGTATAGTAGTTTCTTTATAATCAAAATAATTGTGGCAAGCAAGATACAAAATCCAATTATCTTTCTACTGTTGTTCTAAATAACAAGTAGTTCCACTTTTTAGTTCTAGCAGACTATCTCTTAACAAAAATAAAACAAAATAAAAACACACTACTTCAACCTTTATAGCGCCAATTTTAAATGTTGATTTGTGTTTTGTTGTTTAGGCAAAAACTTAAACAAACAAGATTTAAAAGCTAAAGAGGAGGGAAAAAGGCCACCAGTTAAAGATAAATTTGCACAGACCTCAAAAGATAAAACACAGTACTTCAACCTTTATTTACAATATATACATATGCACAAAGTCTTTGTGATTACTCAAATGATGTAGTGGATGGAACAACTGAGAAATAATGCTTCAGATATTGACCATTGACAGGAAGGTTCAAAAAATTACCTTCCAGGTCCTATAGACGAAATGCATTATTACCTAGGATTTCAGCAATCTGGTATGGCCCTATCCATAGAGGTTGCAACTTGGTGTGTTTACCTTTCTTTTCATGGGCTTTGTCCCATAGAAGCACTAGGTCTGCAAGTCTGAAGGCCTTCACTCCGGCTCTTTTGTCAAACCAGCGCTTGACTGTCTCTTGGTGTCGACTAAAATGCTCCAAGGCTTGAAGTCGTTCATCCTGCAAATTAATTAAGTCCAACACACGAGCTTCCGCATCCGCATGATCATCAAAGTAATCTAAAGCAAATTGATAAGTGGGCAATTTTAAAGAGATAGGAACGATGGGTTGGGTACCATACAACAAAGCAAATGGGGAAGTCTTAAGAGCTTCTTTATGTCTTATCCTGTCAGCCCAAAGTGCATACTTCAATAGTGTGTGCCATTGTCTGGGTTTGTCTACAGCAGACTTCTTGATGGCATTTATCAAATTCTTATTTGTGGACTCAGCTAGTCCATTACCTTGGGGATAATAGTTGGATGAAAATTTGATGACTATCCCCTTCTGGTATGCCCACTCTGCAAATTCTAATGACTGAAAGGCTGGTCCGTTGTCGCACACCAAATTCAAAGGAACTCCAAACCTGGTTATGATATTTGATTCTAAAAATCTGATCACCTCATGGGTTGTACTCCTCATGGTGGCTGCTGCTTCAACCCATCTTGTACAATAATCAGTGGTTGTTAAAACATACTTGTGCCTTGCTGATGAATTCGGGTTTATCACACCTACAAAGTCAAGTCCCCATTGCATAAAAGGTTTGTCTATTATAACAGGTTGTAATGGTAGAGCTCGATTAGCCTGCTTGGATGCAAAAATCTGACACTGGTGGCAAGTTCTCACATGTTGATGTGCATCTTTAAACAATGTAGGCCAGTAATAGCCTACTCTCAATATCTTGTGTGCAGTAGCAAAACCTGAGGAATGCCCTGCTCCTAACTTCTCATGAAAACTAGACATCACCTCATTCACTTCATTCTGAGAAATGCATCTTAAGAATATGCCAACATAGTTTTCTCTGTACAAGTTGCCTCCTTTGAGTAGAAAATGAGCAGATTTCAGCTTCAGTGCTCTTCTTTGAGTTCTATTCAGGTGAGGTGGACAAATTCCAAACCTCAACAGATGAATGACATCTCCATACCAATCATCCAATCCAGAATCCAGCTGATTAATTTCTCCCTCTACAGGTATTTCAGCAATATGTCGGGACAAACCAAGTCCTCTGATTAATTTTGTAGGCCAGATTTCTAAGTCGTACTCCTATAGTCTCATGGCCCAATTACCTCTTAGCTCACCCAATTCATCCTGGCTTAATAAATATTTGACAACTGGATCAGGAACTATAGCATGGACTTTGCTTCTCAATATGTAATGTCTGAATTGCTTGACTTCTCTCACCAAGGCATAGGCTTGCTTATCCAAGCGAGAGTATTTTAGCTCAGCACCCTTTAAGTTGGTACTTTTGAAGGCAATCAGGTGCTCCCCTGTTTCTCTTCATTGGGTTAAAACTACTGCAAGTGTGTGTTCAGAAGCAAAAGAGTACAGGTAAAAATCTGCACTGAAATCTGGGCTCACCAGCACTGGAGCTTGTTTGATGGCAGATTTGATCTCTTGGAATGCTGCTTTGGCTTCCATTGTCCAGGAAATCTTAGCAGTTTCCTTCAACATGTCATTTAGCGGCTTGACTATTTCTGCAAAGCCAGAGATGAATTTTCTGACAAAATTAATTTTCCCAAAAAATGATCTTAACTCTTTCTTAGAGTTGGGAAAGGGTATCCCCGATATGGCTTCAACTCTCTCAGGATCCATGGAAATGCCATCTTTGGTGATTAAGTGTCCAAGGAGTTTTCCTTCGGTTACACCAAAAACACACTTCTTTGGGTTTAAAGAAATGCCAAATTCTCTGCATTTGTCGAAGACAGATTCCAAGTGCTTCACGTGGTCAAACCGAGATTTAGAAAAAACTGTCAAGTCATCCATGTAGACAACGATGCACTTACCCATGAGACCTTTGAAGGCATGATCCATTGCATGCTGAAAGGTAGCTCCGACATTTATCAATCCAAATGACATTCTCTTGTAGGCGAAGGTTCCCCACTTGGTCGTGAAGGCAATTTTCATCCTGTCTTCCTTTTCAACTAGTATTCGGTTGTACCCCAAAAATCCATCTAAGAAAGACATCATTTCTGAACCATTCACAATTTGTAGCACATCATCCATGGAAGGCAAAGGATAATTATCCTTTTTAGAAGCCTTGTTCAAGTTCCTAAAATCCACGCACAAGCGGATTTCCCCATTCTTCTTTCTAACCGGCACTAAATTGGCTACCCAAGTAGAATGTCTAATGGGAAAAATAATGGCAGCACTCAATAATCTCTCCACCTCCTTCTTGATGAGGGGTTCCAACAAAGCATTGACATGCCTCTGTTTCTATCGAAAGGGTTTGCAGAACTCCTTTAAGGGTATTGTATGGGTGTAAACTTTTGGATCAAAAACCTTTAGGCCTTTATAAGACCAGGCCATAACATCCTTGGACCCGTGAAGGAATTCAATCATATTTTTTTTAATTTCAGGGTCACAAGCTTTAGCTAACTTAAGGTGTCTGGGATCTTCTTCGGCCTCGACATTCAGTTTCTCGGTCTCACTGCCTGCTACACCAATAGAATTTCCAAAACTCACTCTTTGTTTAATTCGGTCAACATCAAACAGTCGCTCAAGTTCTACCATTCCCTTCGGAATTCTATTATCTTTCAACCTCATTATCCCCTTTTCATCATCAAACTTTTCCAGCATAGTATCCCTTTGACCATCATCAATTATAGTATTTTCAAATGCATTGGTATTCTGTAAAAAGTTTATAATTTGTTGGTCATCAGAAAAGACTTGAAAATTATCTACGTTATCTGGAACCGAAGGACAAGGGATTAATTCGATTGAAAATTTCTTCCATTTGAACTCCTCCAATGGCTTCAGATTTGCGGTTGATGAAGCTAAAACATCTGCAAGTGAATTCTCTTCTCTAGGAATGTGCATCAAATTAAAAGCATCAAAATCCTCCATGAGATCCCACGCTCGGTATTTATATCTTTTCAGGTAAGATGCCTTGCAATGAAATTTACCTCTAACCCGATTGGCCACCAACTTCGAGTCTGTAAAAACCTAGATATTTTTTACACCTTTATCTAAAGCAAATTTCAATCCCAAGCACTAGTGCTTCATACTCTGCCAAATTATTCGTGCAAGGAAACTACAAGCGATAAGACATAAAATACGTCTGATTTTTAGGTCCTTTAAGAACTCGCCCTGTACCGAACCTTGCTTAGACTTAGCTCCATCAACATGAAGCATCCAAACTTCATTATCATGATCAAGATGAGCTTTAATAGGTTTCTCCTTTTGTGCAGTTGTCAAATTATAAACCCCGATATCTACATCAGCAAGATTAACAGTCTCATTCTTGGCATTATACTCAGTGATCACGTGTTTATATCTAGGTTCTCTTTCGATTCTTAACTGATTTGCAACACCTTTCCAGGGCAACCACATATGTGAAAAATCAGTCGCCAAGTACCCATTCAAAGACTTTGACCAATCTCTGCTCAGAAGCATTCCGTATCCCACAGGAATATCTACCACCCGAATGTCAATTTTGTGTTGTGCTCTCGGATCGGATGCTAGCTGGATGTGTATACTTTGAAGTTCACCTACCACCTTAACCTCAGTTTTATCCAATTGGATGACTCTTCTCTCGGACTTCATAGGGGTTAAACCCAACTGTTGACAGATGGCTAGAGGCATGACATTGGCTGAAGCACCAGAATCCACCAGACAGTTGTGTAATTTTTTTCCAAATATACGGATAGTTAGTAGGAAAGGCGGAACTTTAGTCTTTTCTTTATACATGGCCATATTTGCATTTGCTATCTT
This sequence comes from Wollemia nobilis, assembly GCA_028583015.1. NCBI lineage: Eukaryota > Viridiplantae > Streptophyta > Pinopsida > Araucariales > Araucariaceae > Wollemia > Wollemia nobilis. The sequence goes on along the minus strand of JAQPPZ010016710.1, from coordinate 4,421,580 downwards.
CTTCCCCTTTTCTAGAGGTTTGGTAGTAGGCTCAGAGTATGTCTTAATCAAATTATCCCTTTGTTCAGTAATTTGAGCCAACTCATGAAGAGTGATGTTAGCCTTGATCTTCTTCATATCCTCCACTATATTGTATCCCTTATTGAGTGGAGCAACAAATCCATCTTGTATCTCATATTGTACTCTTGGATCTCCTCCCTTGGGTGGAGGTGGGTTATTATTTGGAGATGGATCTGGAGGAACATTATGGGAGTTGTTTGGAGGTGTAGACGTAGTATTAGGCTCCAAATTTTTGTTCTTGAGATTGTAGTTGTCCCTTATATACTTGTTGAAAAGCTTGCACTTCATCCATAGGCATCTCCACAACATTCTCTGACTCATCTGGAAAAGTGAATGAATCTAACACCATAGCTGCACTATGTTTGGATGAACTTGGACCATCAACATTTCTTTGATTTTTAGGAAAAACCAACTCACTAGATAGAGCTTCAAAGGCATTGCAGAACTCCAAACAATCCAATTCCTCGTGCTGAGATGTTCCGTGTATCCTGCACCAGTTGGGCAAAGCCAAGTCACAAATATTCACTTCATGCCCCTTACCTTTATAATCCTTGTTGGGTTCATATGGTGGTCTAGTGAATCTATTCTGTTGATAAGAAAATCTATTTGAGTTTTCCCCGGTGGACACTTGCCTTTTGAAACTCAAAAAGTCATTTGCCAACTTTTGGACCATCTTTGAGACTTCCTCAACTCTTATTTTATCAGATTCTTTCTCTATATTCTGTACATGTTCAGCATGTGTTACAACCAATGGATTTCCTATCGATGGAGTTTGGCATGCTGGCAACATCATTTGATGTGGGATGGGATTCAAAATAGGGGTATTTTGTGTAACAAAGGGAATTTGAGGAGCATTCAAAGGTTGAGGTCCCAATTGTCTTTCAAGAACCAAAGCTTCTTTATAAGCCTCTGTTAGATTAGTAATATTGGCATCTCTCTTCAGGAAAATAGAGGTCACCGGATCTAGGGAATTCCTAAAAATTTCCAATGCTAGATCTGCAGTTGGCACATAATGACCCGTCAATCTACCATAAGCTTTTTGAAACCTGACGTTGAAAGATCTGATAGTCTCACTGATTTCTCTCTTAATGCTGGAAAACTATTGATATAACACACTAGGGTCAATTACTTGACCAAATTGTGATACAAAAACTTTCTCCAGGTCATTCCAACTAGTAATAGAGTCATTAGTAAGATTCAAAAACCAATCGTATGCTCCCTCCTCGAGAGTGAATGGGAATAACCTACAAGCCACATCTTCATGCTGCACATTCAACAACTTTAGAGCATTTTTAAATGCCACTAGGTGTTCTTCTATTGTTCTGATTCCATCATGCTTGTAGGTAGGAAGATACTTCTCAAGATTTTTGGGTAAATCATGCATTGCACCAGGGATATTCAAAGCAGTGGAACCCAACCAGTTTGCCATCACTACCTGATTAACGATAATATTTTGAGTTGCAGTTGGAGGAACTACAAGTGGTGATAAAACTATGTTGGACAAAGACTTGGCCCTTCTGAGGCTGCTTCTCCTTGGGGTTTCCAACTCAGGCACAAGGAGCTCTCCAGCTCTGGAGTGGGACCTGGTTACTCTGTAGGTAGAATCCAGCTTTACACAAGCAACTTACAATCCTTAACAAATACTGAACGGAGTTCGGTCGGCCCTCCTTCTAGCACCAATTTTAAATGTTGGTTCATCTTTCATACACACCCTATGAAGAATGAACATAAAATACCAATAACACTTTACGGGATAAATCCCACTCACTTTAGGATCTTGTTGGTTATCCAAGGTGTGAGTTACAGAGTTGGGTCGAATGGCTATTCACTCTTTTTCGCTTCTAGAATAGTTTCAAGTAGACTATCTGTTACCTTACAATGGGTTCGACCTTGGTTCAATAATGTTTAGCGGTGGTTATCTTTGTTGACAATCGGATTTACAATCAGTTCTTTGATATAGCTCTTTATGCTTTAGCAGATTAAATAAAAGACAAATTTGAAAGAAAATAAAAATGGATCATTTGATGGTAGAACAAAGAGAGTAGGGTAGGGCAGAAAAGAGAAGCTTATCTAACTTAGTTGCAAATCAAAACTACCAATTTCAGTTACACTATTTAGCTTCACAATAAAACCAATCAAAGAGGAAGGTGTCCAACTTTCTAAGATCACCTTCTACTAAGAGCATAAGATGGAGATGACACAGATCTAAAAGAAAATCATAAATAGAAGGGAAGTCGGTGTCAACTGGTATCTCTCACCAGTAGCCTAGCTCGCGTAGTGAGGATAGAGCAATTAGAATAGACTCGAACCTTAAATCTTTAATTTTCCCTAGCATACAACAAACGAAATGAAGCCTAGTAGCATATTCAATCTTGATAACATAGATTTACAACTAAAATAAATAGACCTTAGCGAGACGAAAACAAAAGAAGATGCACTTATCACAATCCGAAAGAGATTAGGCTCCTGGCCACGCTATCACATAAAATGACGTCACACCAACCCTAAGTACAGAACAAAGCATTCAAACAAGATTTGCAGGAAATTGCTAAAATATCTTTTATTCTAAGTTTTCGCATCCGGACTTTACATTCAAAAGAAGTATATATAGACTCAGGATAGACCCTGATCTTTTCAAAAATATCTTCTTCCAAATATCTAAATCTTATCATAAAAATCCCATCGTCGAGGCTTTACAATATAAGGCATTTTTATATAGAGTTTCGATAAACCCTAATCACTCTAAAAATCTTCGTGTGGATCTTGCCATAAATGGAGAAGATAAGACTTGGTTTCATCCTCATCAAATGGACACCGCGTGTAAATGTATCTTCATCTTTCGGTAAGCCGTCAGAGCATCTCATTAATTCCTCTACAAAATCTGGATGAGTCACTGACTTCCCGGGCCTTCTATCCTCGCACAACCGCCTTTGTTTGGTTCGAGTTGAAATTCTCTGCCCACCATTACTTTCGCCATAAATTTTCCCATTAAATGCATCCACCGACAAATTCCTTAAAGTCTTTATTTGCGGCCAGATCTGCAAAATCTGGACGGATCAAAAATTCTCGGCATCTCCTATTTCCATCTGATGGTCCTTGCTTGATTTGTGCCGAAATTTAGGTTTGTCTGTCTTTCTCGCCATTACTTCTGCCATTATGCAATTGTCGGATCACTTTCTGCAAAAGAAAAGCAAAGGTTAGAACTTTAATATTATTAATTTAATTATATATATATTTTAAAAATTTTCCTAAGGTTTTTTAATGTTTTTCATTTTTAATTAATTAATTAATTTTTCCTAAGGTTTTTTAATGTTTTTCATTTTAATTAATTAATTAATTTTTTTTCATTTAAATATTTCTAGGGTTTGGACTGTGTTGAAAAGCTTCCACTTCCTTTGGATGAGTGATGAAAAATTTAAAGAATGGCCAAATTTTGCAAAATGAATATAAATCCAAAATGCCATATCAAGCAATTAGCCTTCGTAACAATTCAAAACTTTAATGGACTTTAAAATATTTTAGGGCAAAATTAAATTTGAGCGAAATTCCGACATGTAATGAGCATTAGGGTTTGATTTCCTTCTTCCAAGCTCATATTCTCATGAAATTAAATAATTGAATCTACCTTTCCTCACTTCTTCAATACTTTTTCTTCTTAAGCTTGTGCCCTCGCGCAAAATGAAACAAGTCACGAAAATGGAACATGTCGCGATATCGCGACATTTCCCTCAATTTATTTCTTCCAAGCTTGTGCCCTCGCAAAAATGAGACAAGTCACAAAAATGGAACATGTCGCGATATCGCGACATTTCCCTCAATTTATTTCTTCCAAGCTTGTGCCCTCGCGAAAATGAGACAAGTCCCGAAAATGGAACATGTCGCGATATCGCGACATTTCCTTCTTTTATTTCTTCCACTTTGCAAATTCTCCAAAAATTGTAGGTTGACTCAAATGACTTTGTCCATCTGTATTTTGCATTTTTACATATTGGTGAAGGATCTTCCTTACTCATAAATGATTTTAACATTTGAAAAATGAATTTTAAATTGCTCGAGAATGGTCAGCTTCACATGGTGTAGAAAAATGATGAAAATTCAAAGTGCCCATAATTTGATGAAACTTTACAAGCATCTAAATAAGCCCAAAGGGTATCCAAATATGCAAAGAAAACCAGAAAATTCGATCTAGATCATGAGATATTGCATTTAGAAGTTTGCTGGCCAGAAATAGAAACTGCTATTTCTGGTAAGTGAATCTTGTCTAAAAGTCCAGAAATTTGGCATGGCCACAAAGATGAGTTTAAGATCTTCCACCCAAAATTTGAATCACCTCAAACGGATTTGTCTTCCAAAAGTTATGAGGATTTCAAGTTTGGAGTAAGTTTGTCGGCAAGAAGAAAATAATTAAAAGAACCCTAACATTTGATTTTAATAATTAAACCTTAGAAAAACTATTGAAAATTAAAATTTCTGAAATGATTAATATGAATTAATACATTTAACATGCAAAATTTCAGAAATTTTAAATTGAAATCAATGCCATATGCAAGCCTACTTGGACACTTTGATGTAGGCGAAATTTGAAAAAGGATGCAAGCAAAATTTGGAATTAAAACCCGAAAAACTCAAGAGGGTCCCTGCGGAAAAAAATGAAAATTAAATATTTTCAAAGGATGGAATTTCATTTTTTTAGTGGGGGTGTGTTGCTTCTCAACAGATACTAAAACACTTGGTGCAATACCTAATTGAAAATAAAAAGCTAGAAGTGGAAAGTCCTTAAAACCCTAGTCCTCCAAAAAATGTACAAAAACAACAGACACAAAATGTTAATAAAAATTTAGACATCTTTCAAAACCTACTACCCAATCATGGTAAGGAAGCTGTGATTCAACTATATTATAAAAATGTGACTCATCCAACACATTATGTGGAAATTATTAGTAACCACCTACCATCACAACTTCCACAAACTATATTTGTGCCTACCCAATCTATTATCACAATTGAAAAATTTAAAGAAAAAGAGTTACAATCTTTGTCTCTTGAACATACATAAATTTAATAAGAATCAGAGATATATTTTAGTTCTCTTCATTCCAACAACTTAGAAAATGAATTAGGAACAATTATACCTATTATATATTTTTTAGTTTTGGAGGAACCATTTTGAGAATTTCAACAACTCGTCCCTCTTCACAACAATTACTTCCTATAGAACAAGCATCAACCATTAGACCATACCCCATTTAGTTTAATTTATCCAACTCATTTTTTTTCCCATAATCACCACATCAATCAATTAACATTGTAGGTATAGTTGAAGACATCACTAGACAACAAGCTAAAGCTCAAGCTTCTCAACCTCAACTACCTACAACCCAACCAAATGATATGGCTTAACCACATTTTGTTCTGAAGGCACCACATAAGGAAAATAATTTAGTTCGATCTCAATAGAAGACCCCTTTTGATATCAATGAATAACTAGCCAATACAACAACTAGAATTTCTCTTATTGATCTTATTATAACTTCACCTATTCATAAGGAAAAATTAGTGAATATCCTGATTCAAATGTTGATACCTCAAGACATAGAGCCTACTACCGTAGTTAATGTTATGGCCTATCATGGAATTGACTACATTGATTTTCATGATAAATATATTCCTACTCAAAGTATGCATAGGGAAAAGCCTCTTAATATAATGACGATAATTGGATATGTGTGTGTTAAAAGGGTGTTTATTAACAATGGCTCATATTTGAACATTTGCACTTATGAATTTTTCAAGGGGTTTAGATTTAGAAATGAGGATTTAAGAAAAACTAAAATGATTATTAAAGCCTTTAACGATGAGACCCAAGAATCTTATGGTATGATGTCCATCCCATTACAAGTTGGTTGTAGGATTTTAGATACTTCCATTTTTGTTGTATCTTGTTCAGAAATATACAACATTCTTATAGGACATACTTGGATTAATGCAATGAGGGAAATCCCCTCTAGCTTACATCAATGTGTAAAATTTGAATTTAAAAATCAAAAGGTCATTATTCATGAAGATCCTAGATCTTTTGAAATGTGTGCAATGATGAAACCCATTGATGTTCCATTTTTTGTAGCTCTATCACCATTAGCATCTATCTCTCCTAAGCCCTCCCTATCAAAATTGGATCCACCACCTTCTTCTGACACACCTATACCTTCTAGAACAAATGATCCTTCTACATCATACCCTCTTACAAATGAAGTGCTATCGGATTTATCCACCATATTAGTCCTGGCTAAACATACTAATTTTGTTGTATAGGAATCTATTGTCCTGTCTTAATTGCTACCATCCCCGCATACAACTGGTTTACCTCACAAAAAAAGGGAATATATATCATGTTGGAAATTGTACCTTTATTTTCGTAGGATGTTCCTATAGAGGAAGAAAACTACCCTATCATGTACAATTTCCAAAAGTTGAATCCGCAAGAGATAAGACTTTGGGGTGAACCACGAGGGTATGTTGTTGTCTACACTCAGTGCTAGGGGGAACGGTTCACCAAGAAATTTTTAAGGACTCACTCCAAGTCCTTTGGTTTTCAAGAATATTTGATGTATGAGATTCAAGACAAACATCTAGATTTGACCTTTCTAGATCTATGCTATAAAATATTGAGGACAATGTAGAAATACAGAATGCAAGAATACAAGATCTAACCCTAGTATGATTATTTCTTTGAATGTTTTTTAACCTAGGGTTCTAAAAAAATAACCTTTAAGCAAGGGCTCAATAAGATATTTACAAACAAAATTAACCCTAAGCACACACTATATGTTGTTTATCTTTACAATACCTAGAAATCAATTATATATATTTCTATAAATCAGATCTAGGGTTTTATAACAAAAATATAGGGCACGCAACAAACAACCTAAAGATTAATTAGAATACTTATCTTATCCGATGATTTATCCTTGCTTTTATCTTTTTTTCTAATGCTATCAATAATTCTTGTTCCTACAAGATAAATTAACAAACACTTGAAAATTTTGATTAGCGTTAGGGGGCCTACTTAGACCACTGTATAACAATACTTGTAGGTGCATCATTCAAGCCCCCTAGATCATTTTAGCTGACATTTTATAATTAAAAGTAAAATTTGACCTTTGGAGAAAAACAAACATAATACAATACAACAAAAAAAATGGTAGGAACCACATAATAGAATGTACCACTATACTTTAAATACAGTTCAAAAATCAATGATGAAAACTGGAATGGTAGGTTACCCCAAGATTTAGCTCGGGAAAAATTTCACCCCACTATAGGAGACCTATTGGTCAAAATGATCACATCCAGGGAAATAAGGAATAATCTTCTCAAGATTTCAATTAGTGTAGAGAACAAATCTAACAACGCGATGTTTTGAATGCTGAGGTAGAAATAAGAACCAAAAGCCATGATGGCACAACATTTTGAAGATAAAGGTAAGACAAGGAAGAAAATTCATGACAACACGATGTTTTAAAGGTCGAGGCAGAAATAAGGGAGAAAAATCACGATAGCATGACATTTCGAAGGCCGAGGCAAAAATAAAGGAGAAAAGTCACGATAGCATGACATTTCGAAGGCCAAAGGTAAAGCTAAGATGAAAAGTCATGACAATGCAACATTTTGAATATTGAGGTAGAAATAAGGGATAAAATTCATGACAGTGCAACATTTTGAAGCCAAGGGGCCAAGTGAACACCAAAAGTCACGATAACATGATATTTTGAAGGCCAAGTGTCAAGCCAAGACCAAAAGTTCTGACAACACAATATTTTGAAGGTGAAGGCAAAGCTAAGGCAAATGGTCATGATATCGTAAAAATTTAAAGGCCAAGAGTAGAGCTAAGGTGAAAAGTCATGACAACATGACATTTTGAAGGCCAAGGGCTGGATATGGATCAAAAGTTGTGATAGCACACCATTTTGAAGACTGAAATAGAGTTAAGGGAAAAATGTCGTGATGGTGTAATATTTTAAAGCTAAGGGTCCAAACGAAGACCAAAAGTGGTGATGGTGTGACACTCTAAAGATAGTTGTAGCATAACACCCAAAAGAGGTTAAAGAGTATTGTTGTAACAAGAATATCTCAACAACTTCTAGTTGAAGGCTCCATGCTCTCTTAACTGCTTCTTTACCAGAATGAGCCTATGGACATAATATTGTAACAAATTTCTATTTTTTTGTTATGTAAAACTCTTATATGAAGGATGAGCGACCTAAATAAAATTTCATATCTTAGGTTTTTACAAGGCTATATATACAGACTTCTAAAAGTTGATAAAATATCTCTCATTCTGGTTTCTAGCTCATTGGTGTTCTTAATCAAGTATGTATGGACTGTTAATTGCTACATAAGGTTAGGTTGAATGTAACTTGCTTTAATTCTTATTCTAAATTTTTGCAACTAAGTTTTTATAACTCTAAAATTAAATTTATTTATAAGCTTACGTATAAAATAGATTTAAACCAGAAGCTTAGTTTCTCTATTTTGCAGGTTTTGATAAATGCTTCTCTATGAAAGGTTGTTTAAATAGTTTTACTATTATCTAATATATACCTCTTAAATATTCTAGCCATAGTTATATTTACCTTTCTTTATGCATTTACCTAAGCAAGGAACCAACCTCTTCTAGGTATTGAACCGGGTAAACTCTATTTTAGCCCGATCTTGCAATGTTGGTAAATTCTTGGGTGCAAATGTAACCAAAGGTAGATTTTTCTCCAACAATTTTTGGCATGCTCGGTGGGATCCAATCACACACAGTATACAGATCAAAGTTTTGGTGAATACCTTTACCCTATTATTTTTCATAAATCACCTGGTAACTTCACCTCGAAAAGGAACCCTATGAAAGCCTTTACCTAATTTATGGTTATATACCATATTTTATGATAATCATATCTAAAGAAAGAAATTTAGAAGAACCGATTGAGTTATTCAAACTACACCTTGGTAGCCTTTGAGCTAATCCTGTTTTATTTTCTAGATCAACTTCTTCATATCCTACTAATATAGGATACAAAAATATTTTCCCAAACAACCTTCCCTAGTATTGTTGCTAGTGGAACTTTAACTCTAGCTATCCATATCCCTGTGGGACTTAGCAGAGCTATAATCACAATGGTCACAAATCAGCCCATTCTTCCTTACCCCTTATGGAACCACATAAGCCCTTTGAATATAGCAGCTTAGCATCCAATTCTAGCAGTGGCCTTGAAAGCTCTACCCTAGTATGATGGTACTATAAATATGACTTAGAAATGTTGTTGGTCATTTTCTTAAATGGGAAAATGCTCTATTGGTACAAAGCCCTTGATAGCCAAATTATATCTACTTGGACCCAGCTTGTCGATAAACTAGTGGAAACATTCAACGAATACACAAACCCTTTATCCCTATTGAATTAGTTTACTTTTATCTAGAAACACCCTTAAGAGGATATTGTTGACTTTAACATCAAGTTTAGTCAAACTTGGTAGAGAGTACTCAACGGGTTGCGAATGACTAATGAGCAATCAATGTATTACTATCTCAAATATTTCAACTCAGATATAAGCATGACCATCAAGCAGTCTCAAGTTTTTACCTTCCCTAATATTTATTGAGAAGCATAGAAAGAAGAGAGATCTTATTGCTATTAGGAGGTTCCCAACAAAAATGATAATACTCATTTTCCTAGATATGCCTCAAGCATCAAGTACTGCTTTCTCAACTCTTTCTTTAGCTTCTAGTACTAGTCTTCCAAAATGGATGGGGTGGCCTAACATTCTAATAATACAGGAACACCCTACCCCTCTAATGCTTCTTGTTATACCTGCACTCCATATAGCAATAGTTCCATCGACCTCAGATCCTCAACTTGTATTTCTTCATGATCTGCAAGCATATTTCAAATCTCTAGAAAATAAGTTTACATTAATGGAGATAAGAGAAGCAGAAAGAAATTTCTAGCCAAGAATATTCCCACAATTGATGAAAGATCAAGCCTTAACTAGTAGTTGAATCTATGATAAATCTAACATGGTTTATGCCAATGAAGAAAGTGAATTCAACAACATTTAAAAAAAATCAAATTGTTGGTGCTCCATGTGTAACAATCCTCATGGAAAAAATTCTTGCATGATTCATCAAAATCATGTCCAAAAGATAACTATTGAGAAGATTGAAAGAACCCTCAGGTTCAGGTTAATATGATCAGAGAAGAGAATCAAAATTTCATGATGCCTTCTATTGAACAAGTAGAAGTTATAACCAGGTTGAGAAATAAACCCTTGCAGGTTGATCCCCAAGAGCTTATTCCCTGAAAATGCCTTTGCATATAAGGAACCCTATTGAAAAAATAACCTCTTATGATAAAATTTTCCAGATTTCAAGCCAAAATAAGCAAAAACCTGTAAGGAAGTGCCTTGGTAGAAGGAAGTAGAAACGTAGGAACAAGCTAGGGATAAGATGATATACCTATTAGTGACCAAGAATCAAAGGATAGATGCTACTCAGGGGTACAAAAATAAGTATGACACATCGGAGAAATAAAAAAGTATCAAACTCCTCCCATTCAACATAGTCAAAGAAATGAAGAAAACTCACTCTAAGGCGACTCTGTATGAAGCTTTGTAATTCCCAAGGAAAATTGACTTACTACAAGAATCATTGAGATATATGAAAATAAGAATAGAAACCCATCTCAATTGGATTCTACTTAGGCTAGTATGATATCCACTTCAAGAAAGAACAAACCCCCTCCCTTCTATCTCTTCATATGGAAGGATGGGTAGCCCACAACTATATGATAGATTTTGGAACTGCAACCACTATTATACCTAAGGTAGTGTGTGACATCATGGGGATGGAGTACACAAGGAGAAGTCCAGGCATATTACAGTTATATGGAACCCCTATCAAAGATACTCCAATAGTTCTTCATAGACTACCTCAAATCACTGTTATACAAGAGGTGGTAGTAGTGGATTTGGAGCCCTATTTTGGTATGTGTCTCTCCAGGGATTTCATGTCCAAGATATAAGGATACTTGTCATTAGATTTCTCGCATCTAAAAATCATGTTCAAGGGCAAAAGAGTGGAAGTATTTAGTGAGAAACCTTAAAATTTTCATATCGAAATACTTGAAGAGGAAGGTAAATATACCACCACTATGAACATGATGATAGAGGATATAGGAAACTTGAACTTCATGGAAGAAGCTCTAAATGTATTACAAGAGGAAGACCGGTTATCTCTTCAAGATTTCAATGCCATGATCAAGACTGACATGGGGAGATACACAATTCTAAAATCTAAGAAAGGTAAGCCCATTTCTTTCCCTCTAGTTAACCAACCTATCGATCAGCTATGGAAGATTTTTTTTTATGGTGCCAAGTGTAAAAATGGAGTTGGAGCAAGCATTGTTCTAATCTCTCCAACAGGTGAAGAGAAATTTTTCTCTTATAGGTTGACCTGAAGTTGCACTAACAATGTAGTAGAGTATGAAGTACTTTTTTGAGGCCTCAATAAAGCTAAAAATATGCATATCAAGTAACTAAAAACCTTCAAGGACTATGAAATAATAGTTAATCAAGTAATCAAAAGGTGTGTAGGCAAACAAAATTACCTTAAGACCTACAGGAATAAGGTCTAGGATTTGCTGGAATATTTTAATTATTTAAATATAAAAGCAATCTTGAGAGAGAAAAATACTCATGCAGATGTTTTGGCTTCATTAGGGGCAAATTTCTACCCCATTAGCAACATCATTCAAAAATCAAAGATAGTTAGGTTAATTTATAGACCTTCCATACCGGAAAAATATACCTTCTAGCAGGTTTTTGAAAATGACAAAAAGATAGTGGACTCCCTCATCCACAAGATGAAATGCTCTAGAAATAGGAAAAACAAAGACAAAGAAGATACAAGTATGATATAGTTAAAGAAAAATCGCATCCCAAAAGGGTTGGTCACCCTTGAAAGCTTATTTGATAACAATGATAGGTCAACTGGCCATAAAATGAAAGTTGACAAGCATAGATACAAATAAGCTCAAATGGGACCTGATAAGTCCATCAAAGTAGGAGTAAATACTACAAACAAAGAACTAAACCAAAGTAGGATATTGTACAAGAAATACCCCAACATCATATCCTAGACTTACGGTGATATCAAGGTCTACTCCAAATAAACAATCCATCATATGAATGAACTTGAAGAAGGTGCAAAGCCAATTTGACAAAAGCAACAATCGATGAATCCTAAGATCGAAGCTTTGATGAAACAAGAGCTGTTAAAATTACTTGAAGCTAAATTTTTTTACCCAATCAAGAATTCAACTTGGGTAGCTAACCTAGTTCTAGTTAGAAAAAATAATGGAGATATCTAACTATGCATCGACTTTCACAACTTGAATAAAGCTTCGTTGAAAGACTATTACCCTCTCCCACAAATCAACCAGATCTTGTGCATAGTAGTAGAAGTAGAAAGGTTCTCACTCCTATATAGCTTCTCTAGGTACAATTAGGTGTGGGTTAAAGGCAAATATCAATTCAAGATTACATTCACAACCAAGTGGGGAATATTTGCCTACCATAGAATGCCCTTCAGGTTATCGAATGTTGAAAGAACATTTTAAAGAGCTATGGATGTGGAATTAAAAAAACTTGTCAATAAAATAATATTGATATATCTATATGATATGACAATGTTATTTCACATAAAGTAGGATCACATAGAACACCTTAGGAGTATGTTCAAAAAATACAGATAGTTTAGCATAACCATAAATCCCAAGAAATATATCTTCATTGTGGAAGAAGGAATTTTACTTGGCCATGCTATTTCTAGGAACGGTCTCACCATAGACCCTAACAAGGTGAAAGTATTGTTAAAACTCCCTCTCCACCCTAAATAAAAGGGATTTCAGTCATTCTTCGGCCAAATCAACTTTATGCAAAAATTCATAGCTGATTTTGTGTAAATCATCAAACCCATGATTGAGTTGTTGAAGAAAGATGTTGATTTCAAGTGGAAAAATATAAGGAAATAGGATTTCAAGTAGATCAAAAAATAAATATCTCAAACTCCCATATTGGTAAACCCAGACTACTCTAGGGGTTTCATCTTATACGCTATAGGAAAACAAGAAATCTACACCACAATGCTCACACAGAAAGGGGCTGACAATGAAGAAAGGCCCATAGATTTTCTGAGTCATATTATGCAAGAACACAAAGAGAAATATAACTTCATTGAAAAATAGATCTATGCAATAAAGAAGTCCTTAAATTTTTTTAGGCATTTCCTTTCATAGAGCAGGACTATAGTTGATGTAGTTCACCCTGACATCCGAAACTTCATCATACAAGGGGAACTTATTGATAAAGGAGTTGGTTGGGTAACAAAGGTACAAGAATACAATGTATAAATACATCCAACCAAGCTGGTAAGAGGTATATCACTATGCCAAGAGTTTTCTAAGAAAGCTTCATCAGAATACATAGCTTACCAAACTCAAGAAGCAACTTCAGATGATGATCAACCTTTAGAATAGCTTAACTACGTAAATGAATTAGTCAGGTATTTCTAGAATAGGAAGTGTCCATTAGTTTTGAACACCTCATAGAGAATAAGGTATAGGATATAGGCTTTGAAATACACTCTGCTACTTGAGGGGTTGTATATAAAAAAATTATATGGAGTTTTGCTTTGATGCATAAATGAGAATTAGAAATAGAAGATCTTGGAGGAATTCCATGGAGGCTTATGAGGAGAAAACTACTCAAGAAGGACCACTACCTTGAAAATCATCATAACTAGATGCTACTAGTCAACTATATTTGCAGACACCTTCATCATAACAAGAAACTACGAAGAATTCCAAAGATATGTTGGGAGAAACATGAATGATTCGATGCCCCTAAATTCCATTCAAGTTGGAGAACCTTTTTAGTAATGGGATTTGGACTTCATTGGAATTATAGATCTCAACTCATCCATGGGATATAAGTACATCCTGATAGCTACTGACTATTTTACTAAGTGGGCAGAAGCAATACCCACTAAAAAATTAGACCAAGAAGTTGTGATGGAATTCATGGAAAGTTTGATCACAATATTTGACATCCCATATGCATTAGTCACAGATAATGGCTCATATTTCAGACACCAATATGATTAAATTTTTATGTATATTTAGGATTTACTTGAAAACATATTCAAACTATTATCCACAGGGAAATGGATTAGCCAAATCTACGAAGAAAAACCTGCTCAATATTTTTAAGCAAACTTTAAAGGACAATAAGATAATTTGGTACTTTCTAATAAATCAAACACTGTGGGCTACTAGAATAACTATCAAGAAGTCTATAAACACATATCCCTACTCTCTAGTCTATAGCAAAGAAGCAGTTATTCCAATACACATAGAGATGCTAGCTCTAAAACTGCTCAATCAGACTACCATAGAAGAAGTAAAACCAATGGATAATAGGTTGATCCAACTCCTACAGTTAGAAGGTGAGGTTCTTTACTTGGATTTTATTGCATCACAGGGTGCTTACTTGGGAGCATATTATGAAGCATGGTTTTCATGGTCCTTTTATTTGTGAAATATGTGGAGAAAATGTGGAAAATCTCAACCATATTTTTATTGAGTGTACTTTAGCCTTTGAGTTATGGAGGAGAATGACCACATTACTTGGCTTACATTGGTCCAATTTTTTTACTTTTGAAAAACTTTGGAGGGATTGGCCTAATCAAGATGGTGTTGATCATTTTATTAGGCAGTTAGTCTGGATGGGTTCTACCATTCTTCTTTGGAATATCTAGAATGAAAGGAACAACAAAATTTTTAATCAAGAAATTAAGGATATTCACTATATCTAGAATAATACCATTGTAAACTTAGTTGAATCAATCCATCAGCTCCTTAATCACCCCCAAAACTCCCACAAAATATGGGATCAAGTGATGCAAATATTAAAGATTAACTTTTCTAAGAGCAACCAACTTAAAGGGAATGTGAGTAATTGTAATATGGATAGAACAAGGAATTGGAAACCTCCTTCTAAGGATTTTTGAAAATTCAATACTGATGAAGCCTCTAGAGGGAACCCTGGAAAAGTTAGTGTGGGAGGAATTGGTAGATTTTAATATGGATCCATGGTTTTTACTTTTCTGAGAATTTGGGTATTCTATCCAATAACATTGTTGAGGGGAATGGTATCCTTAGAGGCCTTCAAGAGGCTACTAATTTTGGATGGGAAAAGGTGCTAGTTGAGTCTAACTCTCAACTAATTATTAATATTTTGAAGACTCCTAAGAATCATAAGGTTCATTCGATAGTAAAAATAATTATTGAGAAGATTCAACTAGTCCAAATGGGATTTTTGAAAGTTTATTACAATCATGTGGTTAAAGATTAGAACAAGATTGCTAATGCTTTTAGCTAATTACACCTTGGAAAAAGGTGATATTACTTGATATGGATGCCCTCCTAGATGGTGGGCTTCACAAATAAGGAAAGCTCTTATTTCTATCATTTCTTTGTATGGCTCTAGTTCTGGAGGTACCTAGTTTCTTCTTGCTTTATTTTTAATTCGGTTAGGACATTTTAGTTTCCTAGATTAATCTAATATTTATTTTGTTTCCTCTATTGATTTTGCCCTTATAAGTTTTGGTCTAGAAAGGTCATTGTTGTGTTCTCTTTTTTTATTTTTTCTTTTCTATTTATGTGTGTATTTTTTTTTGTTGTATATTGTTTTTGTGTTTTTTGTGTTGTTTTTTTTGTTCTTGTATTTTTGTTGTTGTTCTTGTGTTTTTGTTGTTCTTGTGTTTTTATTGTTTTGTGTTTTTTGTTGTTGTTCTTGTGTTTTTGTTGTTCTTGTGTGTTTTGTTGTTTTGTATTTTTGGTTCTTGTTCTTGTGTTTTTGTTGTTCTTGTGCTTGTGTTTCTATATGTTTGTGTTAATTGATGTTTTTGTATTTTGGTGTGCGTGTTTTCTATGTTTTTATTTTTATTTGTTTTCTATTGGTTGTTTTTTAATTTTATTTTTATTTTTTAGGTTTTGGTTGTTTTTGTTGGTTGTCTTTGTAGCATTTTTTTTTTTGTTATGTTTATGTTGTGTTATGTTATTCTTGTGTTTTTTATGTGTATTTCATGTTGTGTTTTATTTATCTTATTGTGCGTGTTTGGTTGTGCTTTATATTTTTGACACAATCAAGGAGCATGATTTTTTTATTTATTTTTAATATTTTTGTGTGTTTGTGTTTGTGTGTTATTGTTTTTTGTTGTTTCAGGTTTGCTCCTTGAGTATGTCAAAGGTGGTGGTCTAGGTGTGAGCCCTGAATGATTTTTGCGAAAGAGATACCCCTACCTCTTTAGGTCTTACCCAAAAGTGGCATCCCTTATTGGATGTTTTCCACACAAAAAAAAATGTCTACTTCAAAGACTACAATAAATAATGATGTGGACAACACCATTAGAAATGAAATAGCAAGTGTCACACAAATTGGAATCAATAATCTACTAACAAAAACTAGAAACTTATATATTACCTCACAAGTGATCTATAGTGAAGCCTTAGAATAAAACTTTACAACCATGGAATATTATATTCATGCTAGAATCATTGAAGCAATTGATAATGGAAAGGATGATATTTCAATTCCTCTAGACTTTGGGAGCATATTATATATGGCTTTACTTACACTCCAATATTACAAATAAGAGAATGTAAATCAAAAGTAATTAATTGAATTACTTAAATAGAAAATGAAAATAGATGAATCCTTCTTAGAAAATATATTTTAATCCTCATGCAGTATTGATACTTCAATTTATTATAATTCAAGATCTTATCATGATGCTTTAAGTGGTTGTACAAAATATTTTGTACTATAAGAGAATTGTGATGATAAGGATAAAGGTAAAGAGAAAAATCTTTGCAATAATAAAATGACAACATAATAGGTTTTGAAAACACAAATACTGATTCTAATATTGATGATAAAGAAGAAGAATAAGAATCTGATCAAGGAGGCATATAGTGTAAAGTAAATTGAAGATAATACAAATAACCTGATCAAGCCAAAAGAATATCTAAAGGAAGAAGATCCATATTGAAGACTAAAGTCTTCAATACCCAAATAATGTAATACAGGGTGGTGTTGGAATATATTATATTATTTGGTACTTGCTAATGTACCATCATGGGTACATGTTTAGATTAGGATCTTATCTTAGATTAGGATTTAAGTATTTTCTTAAAGCAATGTAATAAATGTACAAGTATCATTATAATGTGCAATGATGTAAATGTGCATATACATGTACATGTGTTTTAAGAATAGAATAGAGATGTGTCATAGGAATATGGAAGGCCAAGAGTTATGTCTCACTATAAATAGACCTTCTTAGAGTATAAGAGCAAGAGGTTTTTGGAGTGCATAGGTTAGAGTAGTAGTAGATATAATATAGATCATTTTTGAAAATATGGAGTGTTAGAGATCTCCATTGCATAGAATTGTACATTTTCAAGAGATTTCATTAAATGCTATTGCACGAGTATTTTCTGAAGTTTCTTATCATATTTTCATGCATATTAGTTAGTCATTATCATAGTTATAACATTGCTTGCTTATTTCATTACTTGTGGTTGCATTTACTTTAAGTGTATAGCATCAAAAGTTAACATACCTTTGTTACATTCTAAAGAATGAAGAAGGTCAAATGCAAGTTGCCATAATATCAATATAAATATTGACATAAAAGGCAATGGATATTTAACTATGATTTTCAATATTTAAGAATATTCTATACTAGGTAGTTAACTACGTTTTTTTTTTGTAAAGGTATATAGCCTCTAACTCATTCCTTGTTGATGGATGTTAGGGATAAGTGGAGGGTGTAGAAAAGATTTATATACTCTTGATGTACATAATCCCTAGTTAACATGTATGACCTCCTTCCCTATAATGTATTCATAGGTTTACAGATCACTCAATTTGGAGACCTAATCTTTTAGATGACTATAAGAAGTTTAGAAAATATCTAGGAATTATTTTCTACCTTTAATTTACTTAATTTGATCAATTTGAAAAGATCATTACTTTATCATAGGATGAAACTTATGTTACAATATGACACTATTACTCGAATCATTCCAAAACTTTAAATTAATTGTAAATTTGGTTTCCAATTTCACTTGTAACCCATTTCCAATATTTTGTTTTACATAGTTTTGCAAATTTGGTAAGAGCATCACTTTACAAATAGAAAAATTATCTTACTATAAAGTAGAGCTCTTTCCCAAATGATTCAAAATATTTAAATTTATTATAAAATATTCAATAGATAATTTAAGTCATTTTTTACTATAATTTGACGAATATTAACCAAATTAATTAAAGTGCCTATAAAATTGACTAAAGTACCACCTAGAGTTCCAATCTATCAAATATTGTTGCTCTTCTTAAAAATTAGGTTTTTCTAAAAATGACTTTATAAATGTATTATTTAATTCCTCTAAGATTTAATTCTACCCTCAATCCTAGCTAAATAGGGTGCAAATGGTCATTGCTCTTGACCAATTGCTTTTATGCAACTAAATCCTATATGTACATGAAAAATTACCTTATTTTGTTCCAAGTTAGATTCCAAGTAATTTATCATGAAAAGAAATAGATTTGGGATAAATATGAATGAATTAAGAAGAAGACACCTAAAAATTCTCTTCCTTGAAGTCCCTAACTAACACCATATGCTATGTCTCCTTCAAAAATCTCTTCTCAAGAAATAGTTCCTAAGTAATACTCTCTCAATAATCTTTGATTTATACAAGAATAAATCACTATTCTTCTTATTTTAGATTAGCACTAATATCCAAGCAAGAAGTCCTTACATCAAGGTCATTTTGGTAGGTCTTCCCATCAACAAAAATAGTAAAAATGCAAGGAAGGGAATTCAAGTAACTCAAGCATCTAAGTACAATCAACAATATTAACCAAACATCAAGGTTTGCACCATACAAGGAAATTATTGTTTATCTTTCTCTGTCTTGTTTCTTGCATTTTACTTGCACATTTCACTTTACTATATATGGTAATTACTTACTTTACTTTGCTTTCCCTAGTTATATTTTTCCATTTATTCTCTCCATGTTTCTACCATACATGTGTATTTACCTATACAATTCTCCTAGGAGTACATCCATGCCATATCCAACCTAAGCATCCCTAATTTATTGCATTATTCCTTCAAATATTTACTTATGTTTGGCTTAAACTTGTGTTGTATTTCCCTATGGAATGAAGTGACCTATATAAATTATCAAAATCTAGGTAAAACATTATGGTGAACCTGACATGAATTACTCTTTATCAATGAGGATTGATACTCTCCCCTATGAATTTTCACTTAACTATTCTCTATTGATCCAAACATGGGGAATACCTCTATTAGTACCCATATATGTGGCAAGCCTCTTAGAACCAAAGGTATTTTATTAATGACCATGTATTTAACAATTTAATTGATCCCAATCATCCAATTTATGTATTCCAAACAAGGGATAAAGTTAGGACTAACCATGTTAATCAATATAATAAACCAAATGATCCTAACAAATGACCTTAATTTATGGAAATAATAAAATTTACTATAACAACTAAGACAAGCTAAATTTAGAGATAAATAAAGTGGCTTCTCCACCTACAAAATATAACTAAATTTTTTCTCTTAAGTGCTTCTCCTTATGAAATTAATTAACTAGTGCTACAAGAATCTTATTTTTATGGATTTATAAGCATACACTAGAGATCATTGTAAAATACAAGTATAGGACTAGTGGACATAACATCAAAAAAATTTATCAACATTATAAGCAATAAAATATTGAGAGACAAGCTAGTAGCATCTATATTTTTAATATATTTGTACAATCCAAAGGGGTCACTTCACTCAGAAGAAAAGGAAACCTCAGCTCAATATAAACCTAAGAAAATATTTACTCAATGAATCCCAATAAGGTTATGATTGAGGATGGCTTGGTGAACTTTGTTATAGTTAATTCTAAAGGGAAGAGAAATAATAAGAGGCAAAAAATAGGTAAGAGATATAAAATTATGTAAGAAATAGATCTAGTATGTAATAAATAAAGGCAAGTACATGTAGATAAATGTAAAAGTGTTGCAAAACTTTATTATCATTAACATAAATCATTCACCAATATGTAGAAATATCAAATCATCCATCCACAAAAAATTATCCACAATAACAATACACAAATGAGAGAGAGATAGATAATACCCTTCAGGTAGGGAACACCAACAATAGTCCTTAAGGAAGGAATAATTCCATAAGATACCCCAATATGAGAGAGCCACATAAGGAGGGTAAAGTCCCATAAGCCACTTCATTGCTAAAATTGATTACATAAGATAGATCTCCATGATTACAATGACAAATATCTCTTATTTATATATCCCTCTTCCTATTCTACTTTGGGAGACTACTACTAATATAATAATATAATATAATATTATAATACAATCAACCTTGTGTTATGTGTGGCCCATGCCAACCCTTATACAATATAATAATATATCCTCAAATATCTATTCCTAGGTACCCTAACATGCCATCCATATTACAAATGTTTCATTCTCAAAACATGTGAAGAAACAAGATAATATGATTTGCTAAACAATGTTAGCAACTGGTACCAATATCGATCATACATGCATCCAAGTGAAACACGTTGATGTTGGTATGCCATTTTTTACTTTAGTATCCAAATATGCTTCAATGGGCCCATGCTTATGTTGTTGTATTTTGATAATTTGAATGATGGGTCCACTTGTTCCTTGATGCCTATGAACCACTCTAAAAACTAGGATCACTACACTTTCTCTTCCAAACACTGCCATAGTTGGTGCCCTTATGATTCCATGTAGAACCATAATATTACTGCCTTGAACCATACCTCCAAGATTATTTTCACTCATGGTGGTGTGGATAGCAATATGGTGCAACCTTAACTTGATGTTCTGTATTCTTTTACTTCTCAAAATTTAGCTCCATTGTCTTACAATCTTATACACATTATTATTTCAAGTTCTCTTTTTTTCGTGTCCTTGTTCTCTTTTATCAAATATTTCTTGGACTTTGTTACTATTATTTCCATGGACTCAATTGCTGCTACTTCTTCCATGGACTCTATTTCTGCTACTGCCTTCTTGGATTCTATTTCAAGTTCTTGAATTTGTTTCTCTACAACCAATTCTTTATTTTCCTTGGATCCTTGCTCCTTAAGTTGATAAATATCCTGCAATGTTATCTTCTTTTTTCTGTACCATAACTTCATAAACTTATTTTGCACATTAATGTTAATAGTACCCAAATAATCTAACCAAGGATAACCAAGAACAATATCCTCATCATCCATATCAATAACATAAAAATCTAAATGTAAAATATATTTATCCATGGTGATCTTCAAATATTCAAAAATATGAACATGCTCACCATCTAGTTGTATGTCCTTAATTTTTTTTTCTTGAATTTGCAACTTCTTACCCAAAGAAATATTAATAAAATTATATGCTACTAGGTTCAATGGAAATAATAACTTGTTCCTTTTGAATGCTTGCATAAACCTGCAAAATAGAACTTTTAGCTGAATTTAAACCTTTTTTATTCTACTCTTACTTTTGTAGATCCAAAGATGTGGTTGTTGGAAATATTGAGCATCCTATGTTATCATTGATGTCAAAGGATTGATGTGAAAAGGTTGATGTCAAAGAGATATTGGTATGGCAAAAATATTCTTCTATGGTTGGATAATATTGCAAGGCAAGGTTTATCTCAGAACAAGAAAAAAGAAAAGGTTTGCAAGGTTTAAAGGTAAACAAAAGGTTTATAATATTTATTTTTAAATATTATACAAAGGTTTAGAGTTTCATAAAAGGAGAGAAGCCCAAGGTACAAAAGGAAGAATATGTTCAAAGATTAAAAGATTGCATTATCAATATCATGGTACTTGAGAAATTAAAAAGGTAATGTACATTTGGTAATGTACACTTTAATATTTAAATATTAAAGTAAAGGCATTAAGGAGGGAAATATTTAAAACAAAAGGTTTTAAATATATTGGATAAAATTTAGGGCTGACTCTTGTGATTAAAAGGTTAAAATATTATTCATGTATATATAACTTTATTGCTGATATGTGGTAGTTGACAGTATATGGATGCACCTTCATTGTTTATCTCAAGAAAAATAATTCTTGTTCGCTACTTGTAAGAGTTAGTGAAGCAAGGACATGATATTTTTCATTGTTCGTTGAGTTGAAGTGCTACATTTGTGAAGAAAGCTTGTTGTATTCATGAAGTGTTGTGTAATCTTGTCATGGTTGTCCTTCATTGAGAGATTACCATTCATTCACTATTGATGAGAGAGTCTACCATTCATTAAAGTGTAGTGTGAGTTTGTTGCATTTGCTATTCATTGAGAGTTCACCATTCATTGAGAGTTTGCCATTCATTGAGAGTTTACCACTCGATGAGAGAGAGTTCACCATTTGTGTAAGTGTTGTGTATGTTCATTGTGAAGACATAAGAAAAGAGACATTTGTGCTAAAAGTGAAGATCATGGGAGGTCTGAACAAGCATTAGAAAGAAAAGAATACATAAACATATTATCTTCAAAAACAACTCTATAAAATATTTGAAGCGTTTTCAGGATAAAAATAAAGTAGTAACAATGAGAGATATTTCCACATTGTTGAACAGATTGGTGCTCAAGACTTACATAGGAATAAATAAAAGGTATATTTTTTATTGTTTCATTTACATTATAGTGGAAGTATTTGGCTCAGGAAAGAAGAAGATAGAGAGCATTGATTGCAAGACTTGGAAACCCTAATTCGACAAACGTAGCATCAATGCAAGGGGTAGTTTTGGCACAGGGAAGAAAGTGATAGAGAGTTTTGATGCAAGATCTGATAACCCTAATCCAATAAAGTGCAACATCAAAAGGAAGCTGTGAGGATATACAAAGAGTCAGATAGTGAAATAAGCTTCCACCAAGATTTGTAGTGGAAGTGGTTCATTGACAGTGAGATAAGGATTGTGTGTGGAAGACCAGAGTTCAATGTTGAGGTATCAAGGTCAAATCTCACACGGTATGTAAATGATATTTTGGCACAAAAAAATTATTTAATTTTGAGAGGGAAATATTGGATCTTAAAAGGATTAAAGTTGTCATTTTTACAAAGAGGTGAAATAAGGTGGTTTGGTAATTATTGTTGTTTGTAATATTGTGTAGAAAGGAGTAATAAGGTGGTTTGGTAATTATTGCTATTTGTAATATTGCATGTTAAAGTAGGAGTTATAAGGTGTTACTATGGTTTAAATTGTTGATTGTAATTTTTGTTTGATGAAAAGAAAATTTGAGGGTTTTTCATTATTGTTTAAATATTTGTCTTATGAAGATAAAGAGAGTCATAAAATATTATTCTTATAAGCACATCCTTTTGAGAAGAAATTTAATGTGAGTGATTTGAAACTAAAGGATCCACTAACCAGTTTTGAAGTGGCACTTTGAAATGGAAATTCTTTTGAGATAGGTTTGGAGGGCACATCTTCATCAAAGCAAGTTGAGAGGTATGGTGATGTTTTTCCTCCTTTAAAGTGTTGGGTTGAGAAAATATTTTTGAATCATAAGGTGGAGATATAAGGATTATATATGTGCATTGTTGGAATTATTTGAGCTAGGGTTTGTGAAATAAGTTGTGCTTCATTTTTTGAACTTCATTGTTGAATGAGATTGGAAACACATGTGTTGAGGTTTGAGAACAAATTGTGCAACATTGTTGATTGATTTTGTGAAGCAAATTTATGCACTAGATTTGATTGATATTGAGATAAATTTACAAGGTTATAGGGTAGTTTTTTGAAGCAATTTTTGCATTGGCCTTGAGTGATATTTGGAAAGAACATATTATGAAATTGTATTGCATATCATTTTCTATGTGTTATTGAACAAGAATTCTAGGTAGAATATATCTGAAGTATTTTGATCAAAGCATGGGTTATGAGAAATATTTGAGTATGTGTTATGAGTATTTTTGAGCATGTGTTAAAGTAGAGTTAAGTAGAGATAAGTGAGAATATTTAAGCAAGTATTGGGATAAGACTTGAAGCAGAGTTGAGACAAATTTGTACATGTAGTGTGTATATATTTGAGGCAGAGTTAAGATAGATTTACGCATGTAATGTGTGTAGGTTTAGGATATATTTGAGTCATATTTGTGCATGTAATATGTGTATATTTGGGATAGAGTTAAGACAAATTTGTGCATGTAATATGTACATATTTGGGATAGAGTTGAGATAAATTTGTGCATGTAATATGTGCTGATTTGGGACAGAGTTGAGATAGATATGTGCATGTAGCGTGTGCCGATTTGAAGTAAATTTAAGATAGATTTGTGCATGTAATATGTGCATATTTTGGATATATTTGAGACATATTTGTGCATGTAATGTGTGCAGATTTGAAATAGAGTTGAGATAGATTTGTGCATGTAATGTCTGTAGATTTGGGATGAAGTTGAAAAAAAATTATGCATGTAGTGTGTGCAAATTTGAGGTAGATATAAGAGCATATTTATGAGTAGACTTGAGTAAGCCTTGTGAGTAGGCTTGGAGTAGAATTAAATAGAGGTGTGTACCAGCTTTGGAGGAACCATAGAAAATGAGAGGTGTCTCCTGTAGATAGAGTTACACGAACCAGATCAGTAAGGGGATAAAGTTATCTTGTGGATAGAGTTCCATGAACCAGAGAAAAGGAGAGGTGTCTCCTATGGATAGATTTCCATGAACCAAACCAGTAAGGGGATAGAGTTATCCTGTGTATAGAGTTCCATAAACCAGAGTTAAGGGGATACAGTTCTCATGTGGATAGAGTTCCATAAACCATATTTAAGGGGATATAGTTCTTTTGTGGATAGAGTTCCATGAACCAGAGTTAAGAGGATACAGTTCTCCTCTGGTTAGAGTTCCACAAACTTGCTCATAGGGAATTGAGATATCCTTTGGATAGAGGTCCATAAACATTGTAATAGGGCATTGGTTCCCAAGAGATTTTTTGAGAAAATTTATAAGACATATTTTTTCCATGGATGTAACCCACATTGGGTGAACCACATTAAATTCATGTCTCTCATGTGTATGATGATTTGTGCATTGCCTTGTTACTGCTATTATTGATATTATTTAATACTGCTATGAAAAGATATTGCAATTGATAACACTTATTAATATTATTTGGGAAAGAAAAGTAAAAATTTATCTTATACTATTCACCCCCTCCTCTCAATATAATATTGTGTTCTTAAATTTGTATCAGAGTGGGTTCCTTTGAAAATAGTCTAATATCTTGAAGACATATCTTATAGGAACACATATGGCTTCTTAAAATGGATCTTCAATAAATAAGGCTCCAATGTTTGATGGGAATAATTATGCTTCCTAGAGTATGATGATGAATACTTATTTGATGGTACAAGGATATGAAACATGGAATTTTTTTGAGGATGGGTTCACACCTACAACTACTCCTCCCACAGAAAAGGATGGAAAGCAAATATATATAAATAATGCCAAGGCTATGAATGGAATCTTAAGTGTATTATGTGAATAAAAGTTTGTGAAATTTCTGCAATGCAAATCAACAAAATAAATATGGGACAAATTGAAGCAAACATATGAAGGAGATAGCAAGGTTAAATTTGCAAAACTTCAAACTCATAGGAAAATATTCAAAGAGTTAAAGATGAAATATGAGGAAGATATTGCTAAATACTTACTTCGTATTGATGAAGTTTTTAATACCATGGGTGGACTTGGATTTGAAATTGAGGACTCTAGTGTTGCCCAGAAAGTATTAATATCACTCCCTATGAGGTATGATTCAAAGGTTTCAACAATAGAAGAGATAAATGATCTCGATAAGTTGACAATGGATGAGTTACATGGAATTCTCACAATTTATGATATGAGGATAGAAGAATATCTTAATTCAAAGAAAGAGGTAACATTCAAATTTTTAAAGAAGACAAAATATAAGTAATTAGAATCAAGTGATGATTCAAGCAGTGATGAAGAAGATAACTATATGTGAAGAAATAATAATGGCTCAAGAAAATACAAAGATATGAATAGTGTGAAATGTTTCAATTGTGGTAACTTTGGTCACTACGCATCTAATGTTCCACAATATGGAAGTAGTAGCAGTGAAGAGAAATAGGATTATATAAAAAAAAAAGAAATAAAAATTTAGGTATGAAAATAAAAATAGGTATGGTCAAAGCAAGAATGGAAAAAATAATTTAAAAAAGCACAAGAAGATTTTCTATGTTGAATAAGCAAGCATTGCTTCAGATGATAGTGAGAAAAGTTTCTCAAATAGTGAAAAAGAAGAAATTCTATTTTTGGAAATAGAAGAGGAAGAGGACACTCCTATTGAAGATCAAGTAAAATATGTTTCTGAGCAAGTAGAAGAAAAAGAATATGTTCCTATAATTGAAGACCTAGAGGAAGATTAAAAAATAGAAGAAGAAGCCATAGTTGACCTAGAAGAGGAACTTATTATTGCTCTTAGAGAGTTGAAAAGAGTTAGAAAGCAGAACTCAAGACTTAAGTCTCAAGTTTCAAGAAGATGAGGAAATAAAGGAAAATATTCTAGAATATCTCAAAAAATTAAAAACTAATACAAGGATATTTAAAGAAATTATGGTTCAAAAGTTAAAGGCAAAGGAGTTATAATTTTTGGAACATGAAGTAGTTTCTCTAAGGTTAGAAGTGAAAGATTCTAAGGATAAGCTACATAGATTTGGGAAAAGTTCAAAATCTTTGGATAACATTATCAAAGCACAAAGATCTTCTTTTATCAAAACAAGACTTGGTTTTTAAAATAGTAAAGAGGAACAAAAAGAGGAGGAAAAATCAAAAGAAAAGGAAGTTTCAAAGGAAGAGATTTAAGAAGAACCCAATACTTATGTTGATAAGTTGAAGAGTGAAAGCTTCATTGAGAAATAAAATAATACACAAACAAGAATAAGGGATCATCATAGAGAAGGCAAAGAAAGGACCAAGAGACCATATTTTTCAAGATGATGAATATCTCTTTTAGGGATATTGTTTCTCATGTAATAATTTTGGTCACAAAGCTATACATTTAGAATTCATGGCAGAATTAATTATGGCTTCACCAAAGGAAATTTTAGGTTATTTACACCATTCAAGAACTACAACATCAGGTGTTACAATTACAATAATTTTGGGAATAATCCTAAGTGGTATAGAATAGAGTTTCCAAAACTTCCAAAGACAAGCAAGAATAGGGACACACAAAAGGATCAAATGGGTATGAATACAAAGGAGTGGAAAAATAAAGTTGAGAAAGGAGAAGAGCATTGTAAGTTGAGAGTAGGTTTACTTCCACCCCAAAATTGGTCACCTCAAGTAGAGGAGGTGGTGAGGGGCTGAGCTAAGAGTATTATTTTTAGCCCCAAAGGAGCCCTTTGCCATTTATGTCAAAGGGGGAGAGTTTTAGTAAGGGGGAGAGAAATCAGTAAGAGAGAGAAGCTTCTAAAGCGTAGTAGTTTTGGAATCTAGTTGCATAAAAAGGAATATTATTAGTAAGGATTACCATCAATGACAAAGGGGGATGTTGTTTGAAATATTGAGCACATTGTGTTGTCATTGATGTCAAATGATTGATGTCAAAAGTTTAATGTCAAAGAGAGCTTGGTATGGCAAAAATATTCTTCTATGGTTGGATAATATTGCAAGGTAAGGTTTATCTCAGAAAAAGGAAAAATAAAAGGTTTGCAAGGTTTAAAAGCAAAAAAAGGTTTATAATATTTATTTTTTAAATATTATACAAAGGTTTAAAGTTTCATAAAAGGAGAGAAGCCCAAGGTACAAAAGGAAGAATATGTTCAAAGATTAAAATATTGCATTATCAATATCATGGTACTTGAGAAATTAAAAAGGTAATGTACACTTTAATATTTAAATTAATATTTAAATATTAAAGTAAAGGCATTAAGGAGGGAAATATTTAAAACAAAAGGTTTTAAATATATTGGATAAAAGTTAGGGCCGACTCTTGTGATTAAAAGGTTAAAATATTATTCATGTATATATATAGGTCTAACTTTATTGTTGAGATGTGGTTGTTGAGAGTGTATGGATGCACCTTCATTGTTGCTCTCAGGAAAAAGAATTCTTGTTCACCGCTTGGAAGAGTTAGTGAAAGAAGGATATGATCTTGTTCACCATTCATTGAGTTGAAGTGTTGCATTTGTGAAGAAATCTTGTTGCATTCATGAAGTGTTGTGTAAGCTTGTCATGGTTGTCCTTCATTGAGATATTGCCATTCATTCATTGTTGATGAGAGAGTTTGCCATTCATTGAAGTGTAGTGTGAGTTTGTTGCATTCGCTATTCGTTGAGAGTTCACCATTCATTGAGATTTTTCCATTCATTGATATTTTATCGCTCAATGAGAGAGAGTTCACAATTCATGTAAGTGATGTGTATGTTCATTATGAATACAGAAGAAAATATATATCTATGTTGAAAGTGAAGATCATGGGAGGTCTGAACAAGTATTATAAAGGAAAGAATACATCAATAGATTAACATCTTCAAGAAGAACTCTATGAAACATTTGAAGTGTTCTCAGGATAAAAAGAAAGCAGTAACAGTGAGAGATATTTCCACATTACCAAACAAATTGGTGCTCAAGACTTACATAGGAACAAATAAAAGGTATATTGTTGATTGTTTCATTTACATTGTAGTGGAAGTATTTGGCTCAAGAAAGAAGAAGATAGAGAGCATTGATTGCAATACTTGGAAACCCTAATTCAGCAAACATAGCATCAACGCAAGGGGTAATTTTGGTGTAGGGAAGAAAGTGACAAAGAGTTTTGATGCAAGATATGATAACCCTAATCCAAAAAAGCACAACATCAAAAGGAAGTTGTGAGGATATACAAAGAGTTAAATAGTGAAATAATCTTCCACCAAGCTTTGTAGTGGAAGTGGTTCGTTGACAATGAGATAAGAATTGTGTGTGGAAGACCAGAGTTCAATGTTGAGGTATCAAGGTCAAATCTCATGTGGTATGTAAATGATCTTTTGGCACAAAAATTTTATTTAATTTTGAGAGGGAAATATTGGATCTTAAAAGGATTAAAGTTGTCATTTTTACAAAGAGGTGAAATAAGGTGGTTTGGTAATTATTGTTGTTTGTAATATTGTTTAGAAAGGAGTAATAAGGTGGTTTGGTAATTATTGCTATTTGTAATATTGCATGTTAAAGTAGGAGTTATAAGGTGTTACTATGGTTTAAATTGTTGATTGTAATTTTTGTTTGATGAAAAGAAAAATTGAGGGGTTTTGATTATTGTTTAAAGCTTTGTCTTGTGAAGATAAAGAGAGTCATAAAATATTATTTTTATGAGCACATCCTTTTGAGAAGAAATTTAATGTGAGTGATTTGAGAAGAAAAGATCCACTAACCAGTTTTGAAGTGGCACTTTGAAAGGGAAATTCTTTTGAGACAGGTTTGGAGGGCACATCTTCATCAAAGCAAGTTGAGAGGTATGGTGATGTTTTTCCTCCTTTAAAGTGTTGGGTTGAGCAAATATTTCTGAATCATAAGGTGGAGATATAAGGATTATATATGTGCATTTTTGGAATGATTTGAGCTAGGGTTTGTGAAACAAGTTGTGCTTCATTGTTTGAATTTCATTGTTGAATGAGATTAGAAACACATGTGTTGCACTTTTGATTGATTTTGTGAAGAAAATTTATGCACTAGATTTGATTGATATTGAGATAAATTTGCAAAGGTTATAGGGTAGTTTTGTGAAGCAATTTGTGCATTGGGCTTGAGTGATATTTTGAAAAAACATATTGTGAAATTGTATTGCATATTATTTTCTATGTTCTTGAACAAGAATTTTGGGTAGAATATGTCTGAAGTATTTTGATCAAAGCATGGGTTATGAGCGGTTTTGAGCATGTATTAGAGCAGATTTAAGCATAGATAAGTGAGTAGATTCAAGAAATTATTGGAAGAAGACTTGAATTAGAGTTGAGTTAAATTTGTGCATGTAATGTGTACATATTTGAGGCAGAGTTAAGATAGATTTGTGCATGTAATGTGTGTATATTTAGGATAGACTTGAGATAGATTTGTGCATGTAATATGTGTAGATTTGGGATAGACTTAAGAAAAAAAATTGTATGTAATGTGTTCAAATTTGGGATAGAGTTGAAATAGATTTGTGCATGTAATATGTGTAAATTTGGGATAGAGTTGAGATAGATATGTGCATGTAGTGTGTGTAGATTTGAGGTAGAGTTAATATAAATTTGTACATGTAATATGTGCAAATTTAGGACAAAGTTGAGACATATTTGTGCATGTAATGTGTGGGACAAAGTTAAGATAGATTTTTGCATGTAATGTGTGTAAATTTAGGATAAAGTTGAAATATATTTGTGCATGTAGTGTGTGTATATTTGGAACAGATTTGAGAGCAAATTTATGAGTAAACCTGAGTAAGCCTTGTGAGCAGGCTTGGATCAGAATTAAGCAGGGGTGTATACCATATTTGGAGGAACTAGAAAAAAGGAGAGGTGTCTCCTATGGATAGAGTTCCATGAACCAAACCAATAAGGGGATATATTTATCCTATGGATAGAGTTCCATGAACCAGAGCAAAGGAGGTGTCTCCTATGGATAGAATTCCACAAACTAGACCAATAAGGGGATAGCATTCTCCTATTGATAGAGTTCCATGAACCAGATTCAAGGGGATAGATTTCTCTTGTGGATAGTGTTTCACAAACCAAATTTAAGGGAATAGAGTTCTCCTGTGGATAGAGTTCCATGAACTAGAGCTAAGGGGATATATTTCTCTTGTGGATAAAGGTCCATGAACTTGAG
This sequence comes from Wollemia nobilis, assembly GCA_028583015.1. NCBI lineage: Eukaryota > Viridiplantae > Streptophyta > Pinopsida > Araucariales > Araucariaceae > Wollemia > Wollemia nobilis. Next base: position 4,390,456 of record JAQPPZ010016710.1, on the reverse strand, counting down.
CATAGGGGATTAAGATCTCCTTTGGATAGAGATCCATAAACATTGTAATAGGGAATTGGTTCCCAAGAGATTTGTTGAGAAAATTTAGAAGAAATATTTTCTCCATGGACATAACCCACATTGGGTGAACCATGTTAAATTTGTGTCTCTCATATGTGTGATGATTTGTGCATTGCCGTGTTACTGCTATTGATGAGATTGGTTAATATTGCTATGAAAAAATATTTTAATTGATAATATTGGGTATATTATTTGGGAAAGAAAAGTGAAATTTTAACTTATACTATTCACCCCACTCTCAGTATAATATTGTGTTCTTCAGTGGCTTCATTCTTCTCACTATTTTCCTTAGCATTTTCTTCTTTCTCTTTTTTGAGTAATTTAATTTCTTTTTCATAATCTTCATTCTGTTTCTTGAAAACTTTCCATTCTCCTTTCATTTCATTTTTCTTATTTTGAATCCCTTGTACTTTCTTTTCAAGGTCTTTGATGTCATCCATTAGGCTATCTATCATTTTATCCATTCCTTCAAGATATCTCTTACAAATATATAACTTTCTTTGTAATTGAATAGGTACCCATGTTCTCAATAATGTCAGTTCAATTTGATCCCAAGTGTGTAAGAATTTATCCCTAACAAAGTTGTCTACCCATTGTAAAGCTTCCCCACAAAAAATTTATGAAATCAAAATTTTAACATGTTTTTTTTTTGATTGGTAGAAAGGGTTTTGAAAGGTCCCTGAACCTTGAACAAGAGAGATTACAATAAATCCATATCGACCAAGGTGGTCCAAGAAGAAAGGAAAAGAAAGCTGGCAAACCTCCACACTAGGGAAGGTGTCGCGAAATCGCGACCAAAATGGTGATGTCGTGAAATCGCGACAAGATGCGCCGTTGAAGCCACATGAAGAAAATAAGTCATGAAATCATGACAAGAATCACCGTTGGAGCTGAATAAGGGAAGAAGTCGCGATATCGCGACATGTTGCAAAGTGTCACGATATCGCGATAAGTTGCAAGGTTGGAGCCGGTCTAGAAGAAGAGTCACAAAATCACGACAAGAAAAAGGAGTCGCAAAATCACTACAAGAAGTTAGAATGCTGTCGAAGAGAAAAGGTGTCATGAAATTACAACAAGAATGAAGACCGCAGCCGAAATAGAAAATGAGCCCCGAAATCGTGACAAAAGTGGAAGCCTGTTGCCAAGAAGAAAAAGTGTCGCGATATCGCGACAAAAAGGAAGACCACCGTTGGAGAGAAAAAATGTCGCGATATCGCGACAAAAATGGAAGTCCGCTATTGGAGAGAAAAAAGGTCGTGATATCGTGACAACCTGGAAGACTGCTATTGGAGAGAGAAAATGCGTCGCAATATCATGACAAAAATGAAGACCGCCTTTGGAGAGAAAAAAATGTCACAATATCGCGACAAGTTTGTGCAAAGGCACCCGGAGAGAAAAAGTGTCGCGATATCACGACAAGTTTGCGCAAAGGCACCCTAAGAGAAAAAGTGTCGCGATATCGCGACAGAATGGAAGACCGTCGTTGGAGAGAAAACTTGTCGCGATATCGCGACCAAATGGAAGACCGTCATTGGAGAGAGAAAAGGTGTCGCGAAATCATGACAAAAAGCAAGACCACGCCTGAAGGCCAAAAGTGTCACGATATCGTGACAAGTTTGCAAAAAAGCACCTGAAGGGAAAATGTGTCGCGATATCGCGACAAGTTTGCAAAAAAGCACCCGGAGAGAAAAAGTGTCGCGATATCACAACAAGAAGCAACCTCGTGGCCTGAGCAAAAAGGAAATTTTGAGATAACACGACAAGCTGAGATTTTGCAACCAACTTAGAAAAATGATGCGAAACTGCTCGAAGATGCCAAATCGCAGCCGAAAAACTTGGAGACCAGTAACCCACTCACATTGTGCAAACATTAGAACTTGAAGAAATGTCCCTAAGGCCGATTGGGAAGGAATCTCTCCAAACCTGAATTTCTGTTGCGTCAACTCCCGTATTAGCAAGCCAGTCTGTAGTTTTGTTTCCTTCCTAGTATTGATGTTGAATGATTAATTCTGGATAAACACCAATTAGAGTCTTGCATTCATCGAAGATGGAAACAAGGGCCTAGGGAGGCATAGAGGTTCCTTTGAGCCAATTGATGCAATGCAATGAGTCTCCTTCTATGATGAGTTTATTGATAGTCAAGCCTTCCAAGAGAATCAAGCTTTGGAACAAGTCTCGAGCCTCGGCCATATTGTTAGACTGAATTCCTAAGTTCTGAGCAAAGGCCAAAATTATTTCTCCTCTGTGATTTCTAAGAATTCCACCTCCGCCAGCCGCTCTAGGGTTGCCTTTGGCTGTGCCATCAAAGTTAAGCTTGTGCCACCCAGAAGGAGGTAAGACCCATTTGATAACAGACCTATCAACATAAGTGCGGGGTGTGGCAGAAAAATTGAGAAGATTGAAATGATTTGCTAGATCCAATTCAAGTCTAAGAGGGGGGGTTTGAACAATGAGACGAGAGAGGCATTCTCCGCAACACGGGCCAATATTTTGGCAACAACAATCTTCTTATCCTTGACAAGGTTTTGAAAAATTCTGGCATTTCTCTCAAGCCAAATCTACCACAGGAAAATGTGAAGGCAAGCTTGCCACATGAATTTGAGTTGACTGCTTTTGAAAGGTCGGGGCCATTGTTGAAAGATGAGGGGAATGGAATGAGGGAGGGCTACGGAGATGGTGAAAGTGTTGAAAACTTGGTTGAGCACTGCAAGGGAGAAGGGACATTCCAGAAAAACATGCTCAGTAGACTCGCAGGCGTTTTTACACAGGATGCACCAATTGGGGATGAGAAGCCCTTTATTTATCAGATTGTCAGTGGTGAGGATTCTGTTTTGGATGGCCAACTAGTAGAATAATTTAACCTTAGGAATGATCTTGGGAACCCAGACCATATTAGAGGAGTCACGACCATCACTGGGAGCTTCTTGGCTGTAGTAGGCAGATTTGACAGTGAACTGCCCAGAATATTCAAGGTTCCAAACCATGGAGTCTTCTTTGTGAGAGTTGGGGATTATGCAGCTCCTCAGTAAGTTTTGAAGCCGCCTAAGTGCCTCGATGATGGGTCTAGGCCCATTCAGATCCAGTTGTTTCCATTCGGGTCTTGTAGTACCTGGGTTAATGAAATGACACACCTTATCTCCAAAGGTAGCTTCGGTCACTGTCTTGAGCATAGCTAGATGAGGATATTGACTGAGAGGTTTGTCACAGATCCAAGGGTCATCCCAAAAATGAATGGTCAATCCATTTCCAAGATGCCACTTTAAACCTTCCATGATGATCTTCCTTGTTTTAGTGACACCATTCTAGAAATGAGATTTGCCAGGAAGGTTGTGCTCTCCAAGAAAGGGAACCTGATGAAGGTACTTGGCTTTGATGATGTCAATCCAGGTGGCTTTTTCATTGATGGTAAGTCTCTAGGACTGCTTGACAATGAGAGCCATGTTCATCCGCTTGATGTCCTTGAAGCTGAGACCTCCATACTTTTTCTTGGAACAAACTTTGTCCCAGGCAACAAGGGAAAATTTGTTCTTGTTTTCATTTCCCGCCCAAAGGAATCTGCGTTGAATTTGCTCAATTCTCTGGCAGATGGAGGTTGGAGCTTTGAAGATAGATAAGAAAAAAATATGAATACTTTGCAGGGCAAGCTCTGGACCAGAGTGGCTTTGGCTGCCTGACTGAGCATTGAACTTTTCTAGCCTGCAAGTTTCTTGTTGAGACGATCTAGAACAGGGTTCCACATATCTGAGACCGATTTGCCATGGAATAGCAGTAATCCAAGATAAGTAGTTGGAATGCTTCCAATGATACACCAAAGGATCTCAACAATCCTATTTTGCCTGTGGATGGGAGTATTGAGGAAGTATAGCTTGCTTTTGTGGTAATTGACTTTTTGGCCAGCCGCCTCTTCATAAGATTCAAGGATGCTCTTAATGACTTTTGCTTCGGGGACAGAAGCATGAGAGGAAAGGATAGTATCATCCACAAAATTTTGTAGTGCCATAGTTGATGGCCTAATTTAAAATAGGGCTTTATGGAAATATATATCATGCCCTAAATTAAAATAGGGTTTTATGGAAATAAACATCTTCCCATTGAGTTGAAGCTAAAATTACATAAAGACAACTAGATCTGCAATTTTTCTTCCAAAAAAAATAAATTGCAACTGATTTGCTTACCTGAATTAAACAAAATTCATCAAACTGAAAATTCACTACTACCCTTATTCCATATGACTAAGTTTAGAAGGTCATATCTCCCTCAACACTAATTATATTTCTTTATATGATCACTCATTTTAAATCTCTTCAAATTCTACACAAAATAATCCAAGAATCGTTTGAATCAAATAAAATTTCATAGAGATATGACTTATAAAAGATGAGATGTTTTTCCAAAACAAATTTACCCTCATGCAACTTAGGGTTTTATGAGCTAGAGTTTCATAGAAATATATCTCCACACTGGTTTGAATCTAAAATTACACATAGACAACAAGATTTGTAATTTTTCTTCTAACAAAATAAATTGTAACTGATTTGCTTACTCGAGTAGACAAATTTTTGCTTCCAAAAAATTCGCAACTTGAAAATTTATCACTACCCTTGTTCCATATTGCTGACTTAAAAAGGTAATATCTCCATCAATACTGCTCGGATTCTTTCATATTACCACTCATTTTAAAGCTCTTCAAATTTTGCACAAACTAATCTAAGAATAACCTGAATTGGATAAACTTGTATAGAGATATGGCTCCTGAAATTTGAGATATTGTTTTCAAAAAAAATATGCTCTAATTTTATAATTTCAAAAATAAGAAATCCCCACTTTTCCAAAATCGTTGCTTTGGTACCACTTGTTGCAAAAATTTATTATCATTAACAAAAATCATTCACCAATATGCAGAAATATCAAATCATTCATCCACAAATATTTATCCACAATAACAATAAAAAAATGAGAGAGATAGATAATACCCTTAAGGTAGGGAAACACCAATAATAATCCTTAAGGAAGGAATAACTCCACAAGATATCCCAAGAATAGAGAGCCACTTAAGGAGGAAAAAGTCCCATAAGCCACTTCCTGGGTAAATTTGATTGCATAAGATTGATCTCCATGATTACAATGACAAATATCTCTTCTTTATATATCCATCTTCCTATTCTACTTTGGGGAACCTACTACTACTGTCATAGTTTATTATAATATAATATAATATTATAATACAATCAACCTTGGGTTATGTGTGGCCCATGCCAAACCTTATGCAATATAATAATATATCCCCAAAAATCTATTCCTAGGTACCTTAACAAAAAGTAGAATATCAGAGAAGATGAGAGTGAATATTACTAACCTCAAGTGAACATACATTGATACTTGAAGAAAATGTTATTGAACCTTAAATATTCCTTAGGAATATATGATGTCCTTTCTTTTCCATGATTTGGTTTGTGGAGAGGCTCAATCAAGGTGGTTTTGAGGTAGGAAGTCCTTGATAGGATAAGCTTACTACTTGAGGTAAGAATAATATTCTTCTTATAATCCAAGTGACATGATAATGCTATTGTAGATTTTTTTGGGAAGGATGAAAAAAGTCTTGCATGGGTCCTAAAAATATCTATAAGGTGGAAGAAGGAATAAGAATATATAGGTGTCTTCTCCTTGTTTCATAAAGAAACAAAATTATATTTACTCCTTTGTCAAAATTTTAATCACATTTATGAATAAAAAGTTGTTGGAATACATCTAGAAATACCAATTATTTTTTTAATCAATTTTACTATCTAATATCAACTTAACTAGAAAATGGATGATAGGTGATGCCTTGATTAGCTTGGAAGAATTAGGTTAAATAAAGGTGCAAAGTGGATTCTAATGTTCCTAAAAAGGTCATTTGCATCATTTATTTTGGGAGTTTTTCCATATTTATGAGAGCATCAATTTGTAATAGGTAAATGCTCTAACATAATGCTCTAGTAGTTTTAGTGATGCTTTAGTCAAATGCACTAGTGTTATCATCTATAATGAGGTAAAAGAAAAAATTAAAGGATTCAATGCTGCTTGTGGATTGACATATCTAGTATAATTGGCCTATAGGACATCTAGGTGTTATAAAAAATATTATTCCTAATGGGTTGGTCAATGGACATGCACTTAGGTATTTTGGTAATTTGTAATATTAAGTCCTACTTACCCGAGACACCTAAAATTATACCCTAGTATCCATAAACCAATGTAAACATCACACTTAAAATATGAATATATTGTATACAAATTGTCTCCATGAGATGTCTATTTGTTAGGAATATTCTAATAAAAAAAATGATACATAGGGGAGTTGGTTACAACCACACTATTTTTAGTAATTATCAAGTGCAGGGTTCAAACCATAGGGGTTGCTTTCACAAAACCTATTACACCTCATTATTATTGAAATTATGTAATGGGTACCACTGATCACTCGAGAATCATACCATTATCATCGATCTAGCGCACACTTGAAGGATTTAGATCATACTACTACCTTTGCAAATAGGTTACCCCTAAGGTTTGAACCTGGGTGTCTTCTTGGTAAGTGTTTGGCTAGACAAGTAACTACCAATCCACCTAGACCTTGGGGATAATATTCTAATTAAAATAAGCATATCCACATAAATATTTCAATAAAAGTAGTAATTAATTAAAGAACAAAACATTGCAATACGAAATGGAAATATAAAAGTATATATTAATCTCACAAATCAAAATATATAATAATTGGCCTTTTTGAGGAGGCAACCCCCTAAATAGAAATTTTATTTAATATGCAAAAATATGCATCCATCTATGACCTCACATTTTTAAATACTATTCGGAACCCTAAACCTAATGCTCAAGAGTTGTATTACATGCAAAATTCCACCCAAGCTAAAAAATTCTACCAAATAAAACAAGTACATTATTTATAATAATTATATTGAATGGTGCCACTTGTCTAGGTACCTCTAGTGGCACAAAATATTACTAAATTACATAATATCATTTGGATGGAATCCATACATTAGAAAGGGAGTTATTACATAATAGTGTTAATATGGGGTCATAACATGTCCCTCCCTTTAAAAAATCTTTGTCCTTGAAGATAAATATGAGGAAAGTATTATTAGAGCTACTAAAGGGACTCCTATGTGGAATATTTAGGTTGTAATCCTTACCATTGAATAAGAACATCATTGATAACATGCTAGAAAAGGGTGTGTGATATCCTTTACAATATTATTTTAGGCTTGGTAATGATAAGTCCTTCTTCATCCACCTATGGTAATATGGATTGAACCTATACCTTATTTCCAACAACCTTATTTAGTGAGGATACATGAAATAATTAACGGATACTAGAAGTAGTAAAAAAGGGTTAATTTGTAGGCTATGAAATTCATTTGTTGTATCAACTAGTAGGGACCATAGTACTTGGATATAAGTTTTTGGCACCCATATAAATGGAGAGACAACTCTTTTTAAGGCTACAGGAAAATAAAATACATGTCCCCCACTTCAAATATGCACACGAAATAGTGTTGATCAGCTTTCTAAGAGATACAATTATTTTATCTAACTCAAGATTTACCTTAAGTTGGATGATCCTAGCATGATGTTTGAGATTGGAATTGATAACTTGAACCTTGAAGCATCTTGGAATGTAGGAGAAGGGTGTTGGTGGAGAAATTTCATATATTGCTTAAAATGGGGTAACCTTGGTAGTGGTATATTATGATGTATTATACCACCATTCAACCAAAGGGATCCATTTAGCCCATTCTATAGGGTGTTTTGATACATAGTAATGGAGTTAAGTTTTCAAATACTTGTTAATAATTATAGTTTGATGTTAATTATAAGGGTGATATACCAAACTCATTGAGTTGAGTGCCCTATAACTTCAATATTTCCTACCAAAAGTGACTGATATAAATAGGGTCTCTATATAACAGAATAGATTTGGGTATTACATGAAGGTGAAATACGGAATCTAAAAATATTTAGGTAACTATAGAGGCTATATAGGTATGGGATAAGGAATAAAATGATCATACTTTATGAGATGATCCACTACCACTAGAATAATTTATTTTTCTCCTAACTTAGGTAACCCTTCAATAAAATTGATAGAAATATCTACTCACATTTGATCCAAATTGATAAGAGTTGAAGGATTTTAGGGGAACACACAGTTTCACCTTTAATTATTTGTTACCTATAACATTCTACCATAAAAAAATTAATATCCCTTTCCATTCCCTTCCAAAATAAAGTATGCTTGGTCCTTTCATAGTTCTTGAGAAATCCAAAATGTGCAATCATTGGTGATGCATGAATTTCCTATAAAATGAGCTCTCGTATTTCTGGATTTTGAGGAATGACAATTCATCCATGATATCACAAGTCTTGATCACCCCAAGTGTTTCCAATGCAAAAGTTGATATTTATGTAGATTTATTGATCAAAGTTTGTAAACTAGAATTATTGGTCATTTTGAATAACATGTGCTTATACTAAGAGGGGGATGAACAATATAAGATAATTTTTTTTCTTTTAAATCCATATGATAACATAAGAAATATTAAAGCATTAAACATCACACAAAGCATCACACACATTAGAGACATAATTTAACAAGGTTCACCCAATATGGGTTACTCCACAGAGAAAATATTCCTTGTAAAATTTTCTCAAATAATTATTTTGGGAATTCTTTCCCTATTACAAATTTTATGGACCTATTCAAAGGAGAAACGGGTCCCCTAATAAATTTTATGGATATCTATCCATAGGATAACTACTTATCCTCTGCTATGGCTAATGATATTCTAGAAGAACTATTGCCTCCACTGCACTAGCTTATGGATATCTATCCACTGAAGACTCATGCCCTCACTCAGAAGACCTATCTTCACTACCCTGGCTAATGGACCTCTATCCATTGGAGAGTGTCATCCTCTATACTCTATCACCTCCAAATATAGACCTCATATCTATCTCAAATCTACACTAAACTCCATCCTTTGGTCTAGAACAAATATGCTCAATCTCTGTCTATGGTCTAGCACAAACCTATACTTAAATCTACACCAAAATATATCCTCAAGCCTTAACACAAAGCTTGACTCAATTACAAATCAACACTGCTAGATCTGCCCCAAAATTTAACTCAAGGTTTTAACAAATCAATCAATCAACTCTATTCACAAGTCTTCTCAAATACTTATCTCAAATATGCCTTGTAAGCTTCCACAAAATCTCACACTAATATGTCCACAAGTCCTCTCTAGAACTTGTCCAATATTCTCAAAAAGTCTTTACCAAGACTTATCTCAAATATGTATTGTAAGCTTCCACAAGAGCTTACTCAAATCAACCAATCACTCAATGAAATTTTAGTCAATAACGCTTATCAAATAATCTCACATAATAATGATACTCATGATATTTCACAAACCTTAGTTCAAGCATATGAAATATTACTCAATATGTCCAACAATGCTTATCAAACAACTCATTTTATCTCAAAATTAGCATTTACAACATTCAATCAAACAATGTTTTACTCACAAGGAAGATTTACCCATACATTTTACTTTGATGGAGATATGTCTTCAAAACCTATCTTAACCACAATACAAATTGTCTTTACCAACACTAGGGTTAGGTTACCACAACCTCTCTCAAGAACTCCACAAAATAATTTTCTCAAAGATTATTTTTCATACAAAATAATAAATCCTTTTGTACACCTAATCTCCAAAATCACATGATTCAATTTCATAATTTCACCATAACACTACACTTAAAAAAAATTATAGCAAAGTCCTTATACACCTTATAATATCCAACTTCATAAAATCTAATCACCAAAAATTAAAACTAAATATTTAATTTTTAATACCCTTATATCTCCCTCAAAAACTTTAATAAACCTTTATTTTTCATAGTAAATCAACCTTTGAAATTACACAACCTTAGCCAGAGAATCAAAATCGGTGCATACCTTATTTAGCCCACCAAAACACTTTTGGTGGGTTTCAAACACCTATCCTCACCACTGCAAGTGCCTTAGCAAGATGCGCGCCCACCATGTGGGCTACAAGCCTCTAGATAAAGGAAAAGGTTAATGCCTTTCCTTTTTTTCCACCTAGCGCATAAAATTCACCAACAAAAATTCCTCCACTTTGTAAAATGTAAACCTTCAATATTTGATCCCTGCACCTCATGCTTACCAACGACTTGGTGCCTCCCTTACTGTTAGTTACACTACATAGTGCTTTGGGATATGAAGCGAAGATATCTCCTCCTTGTCTTATATGTTGTCACACACAACCTTTGAAACACACAATCACTTCCCTTTTTCAATGCGCAAAAAAGTACTTTGATCGTGGATGGGGTCATTTACCAAAGCTTTACCCCCTTTTATATGTATTAGGCTATGTCTTCGATGACATCGACGATAATTCAAAAATTTGAATTATAAAGTTTATAACCTATCTTTAGGGTTAGCCTAATTAATTTATAAATTAACTTATAGTTAAATTATAATTAATTTACAATTAACTTAATTACTTTAAAAGTAAATTAAATTAATTTATAAATTAAATTATAATAAAACTATTATAATTAATTAACTCTTGGGGTCTTTGCACTGTTAATATTATAATAAATTATTATAATATTATTTTACTTGGGCCTTCCTTTTACCCTTTAAACCTCATCTGACCACCTAGGAGAAAACTTCCTTTTGCACTTAATTACGAAACCTGAAACTGATGCTGCTCATTAAATTTGATGCTCGTTGGTACTAACTTCTTGACATAAATGACAAAAAAACTTTCTCATATATCCAAAAATACCCCCCTTTTCATTGATGGCAACCCAATTACATTTTACCATATCCTTAACCTTTTTCTTTTTTGCTCCCCCTAACGGAATGCTCTCCCCTTAAATAAAATCTCTCCCCCTTACTCAAATATCCCCCCTTTGACATCAATGGCAAAGGGTCAAATTTGGGGCTCGAGGCTAAGAATGAAATTCTTAGCTTAGTGCCTCCATCATATCCTCTTGAGGTGGTTAATTCTGGGGTGGGAGTATTACTCCCAATTTTCCTCGAAGATACTCAAAAGTCTCTTTCAAAATTGGCTTAGTGAAGACATATACTATATGCTCCTTTGTAGTAACATATTCCAACCTAACCTATTTATATGTCACATGTTTTCTTATAAAATGATACTTGATCAAAATGTTCTTTGTCCTAGAGTGCATCACTGGATTATTTGAGATACTTATAGCACTTGTATTATCACATAATATGGGAATAGGATGATCATGTTTTATCTTGAAGTCTTCTAGAGTTCTCTTCATCCATAATACAAATGCCTATTGCTGCAATATACTTTGTTTCTACTATAGATGAGGATATTGATGCATGTTTTATACTTAGCCAAGAGACTAAACAGTATCCAAGAAAAAATGCTCCTCCACTTGTGCTTTTTATGTCATCAATTTTTCCAACCCAATCTACATCTGTATACGTTGTGAGTGTGAAACTATCACTTTTGAGATACCATATTCTAAAATCTAGCCCCTTTTAGATACCTGAGAATCCTCTTTACCACTACCACATGTGTTTCCTTAGGTGCTTCTTGAAACCTTACTGCTTGCACGATATCTAGTCTTGTAGCTATGACATACAACAAGCTACCAATCATAGATCTTTATAATCTCTTATCTACCTTTGGAGACTCATCATACTTACTTAACTTACATCCTATAACCATGGGGGTACTTACTGGTTTGCAATTTTCTAACTTGAATTTCTTTAGCATCTATTTTATATACTTGCTTTGTGAAATAAATACTCCTTTCTCTGATTGTGAAATATAAAGTCCAAGAAAGAAGGACAACTCACAAAGTATAGACATCTCAAATTTATTTTGCATGTTTTTTTGTAGATTCTTTACACATATTATCATTGTTTCTCCCAAAATGATGTCATAAACATAAACAACCACAATTAATAGATTATTCCCTTAATTTTTGATGTATACATTGTTATCAGCTATTTCTTTTATGAATCCCTATTCCTGAAGATACTTATCCAATATTGAGTACCATGCTCTAGGAGCCTATTTTAGACCATACAATACCTTTTTCAATCTGCATATATGATCTGGTTTATCTGTTAATATGAACCCTTATGTCTATTCAATATAAACTTCTTCTTCTAGAACACAATTTAGAAATACTAACTTAACATCCATCTGATATACCTTGAAGTTTTTAAAACTTGAGAAGGCTAAGAAAATTCTTATGGCTTCAAGTCATGCAACTAGAGTAAATGTCTAATCAAATTCAATTCCTTCTACCTGTGCATAACCTTTGCATACCAACCTTGCTTTATTCCTGACTACTTGTCCATATTCATTTAACTTGTTTATGAATACCCATTTTGTGCCAATCACATTTTTGTCCTTTGGTCATGGAACAAGTTTCCAAGTCTTGCTTTTCTCCATCTAATATAATTCCTCATCCATTGCCTTAATCCATAACTTATCTTGACTTGCTTGATTGAAGTTTTTTGGCTAAATCTTAGATAAAAAAGAAATATTGCTTATTGATATGGTGTTATTATCATTCTCCTTGTATGTATTTCATCTGGATTCCCAATGATTAGATATTTTGGATGATGTTTCTATACATACCTGGATGGATTTTTAGGAATAAGTCTTTGTGTTTCTTCCTCTTCTTCATTTGATTCCTCACGAAACTCTTCTTGACAACTTCCATATTCCTGATACACAATTTGCTGAACTGGTTCTCTTGAATATGTCTTCTCATCAACTATTACATTTATAATTTCTACAATAGAGCATGTTCTCTTGTTGAATCATCTATAAGCTTTACTCTTAGTAGAATAACCAAGAAAAAATTCCTTATCACATCTTGGGTCAAACTTGCCCAAGTTTTTCTCTTCCCATCTTATGTAGCACTTGCTTCCAAAAACCTTGAAGTGTTTTACAATGGTCGGTCTTCCTTTCCAAAGCTCATATGGAGTCTTATGATGGTTTATCCTCATTTGAGCCCTAGTGATTATATACACTACTGTGTTGACTACTTCCCTCCAAAATCCATCTGAAAGCTTGGACTCATTCAACATAGCTCTAGCCATATTCTTTATAGTCCTATTTTTTCTTTCAACTACTCCATTTTTTTAGTTCTTACAGCTGAGTATACTCTCTTGATTCCACATTGTTCACAAAAAACTACAAATTCATTTGAGGTAAATTCTCTTCCTCTGTCAGATATCAAACACTTAATCCTCTTGCCAATTTCATTTCAACCTATTCTTTAAATGCTTTAAATTTTTCAAATGCTTTTGACTTATCTTTCAGGAAATCTACCCAAAACATTCTAGAGTAATCATATATGAAGTAACTCTCACCTTGAATAATCTATATTCTAGTAGGACCATATAGATCAGTATGCATTAGACTTAATGGCTCAGATGACATATATCCATTTGATTTAAAACTTGTTCTAGTTTTATTTCCATGTTGACAAGGTGCACAAATTGTGTTTTATGGTCTTTTTATCCTAGGTAAATCTCTAACAACCTGCTTATTACTTATGTTGACTATGTTGTAAAAATTCAAGTGATCCAATCTTCTATGCCACAACCAACTCTCATCTTCTTGTGATAGAAAACACTTTTCTCCTTTGATATCATAGAGCATATATAGATTGTTTGAAGTTCTACTTGCATTTGTAATGAATTTTCTAGTTTTTAATTTTATTATCTCATGTCTATTTGGGTGAAATATAACCATATGACCTTGATCACAAAGTTGATTACACTTAGCAGATTATATTTTAAACCTTTGACATATAGTACATTTTATGTTCTTTTTTTTCCATTATCTAAACTCAGAGTTCATATTCCAAGAAATTTTTTTGATCCATTATAACCAAAACTTACTGATCCTTTATTGGTTTCTTTTAGTACAATAAATTTGTCTTTGTCTCTTGTCATGTGTCTAGAGCATCCACTATCAAGATACCATTGTTCTTCTTTATCCTAAGCATGAAGATTTGTTTGAACTAAAATTGATCTAGCCTTTTTATTCATATTTTTATCTTTCCTAGTTATTGAAGTTGTATTCATTTTACTAGACTTAGGAAGTATCATTTTGCACCATGTAGCCTTGTTCCCAAAGTTATTGCATTTTTAACATATGATATCATTATTCATAAAAGGTGCAAAAGAGTTGAAATTTATATTAACATAATTTTTCATATAACCAGTGCAATGTACATATTTATGATGTAGAAGCATCCAGTGGTGTAATAGTGATATTGCATCACCCAAAAAAAAAATTAATTGTTTAATTTTGTAAAACTGGTAAAAACTAGTAAAACTAGTTTTACTTGCAGGTGAATTTTGAAGGCCTTAGAGGCTGAATTTCAGGATTTTCAGTTAGTCGCAAGCCTTAGTTAGTCGCAATAATTTTACTTAAGACTTTTATGGTAAATTTTGAATGAAAATGTCACCCAATGATATATGGACTCCAATGATTAACATGTAAAATATCTAGCATATCTATATCATTAGTGAATTTGACCAAATTTTAGCTTGAAAGTTCTCTACTAGTGAAGGTCAATGGTTTTCCTTCTTGCATTAAAATTACCCTAATTCTATTGCCACAAGCATAAATGTTTATTGCAAAATGTTTAGAAAAATTAGGCATTGCTAATATCAAGGTGGTTTCCAAAGCTTGCTATAAGCTCTTGAAAGACTTCTCTGTTGGTTCTAAACAAACAAAAGAATTCTTTGTCAACATGGTTGTTAAAGAATCAAGTGTATTTCCATAATTCTACATAAATATTTAGTAATATCTAGTGATTCCCACAAATATTTGAATTCTATTTAGGGTTTGAGGACTTTTCCATTCTTGAATAGATTGAATATTTTTAGGATTAACTTTAACTCCTTTTGTGACAATGTGACCCACATACTCTACTTATTGCAACCCAAAAGAACACATTGACCTCTTGCCATAAATTTGATTCTCAAAAAAAATTTATAGGGTATGAAACAAATGTTGGATAAGCTATTCTTAAGAGAGATTGTAAATTATAATATCAACAAAAAAAACAAATAAATTTGTGAAGGAAGGGAAAAAATATGGAATTCTTCAAACCCTAAAAAGTAGAAGGTGCATTGGTCAAACCAAATGGTATAACCAAGAATTCATAATTCCCTTCATGAGTCCTAAAAGTATTTTTAGGAACATCATATTATTTTACTTTAATATGATGGTATCCCAACCATAAATCTAATTTTGAGAGATATTGGGCACCATGCAACTCATAAATTACTAGGATAGGAAATTTATCTTTAATAATTATTTTATTGAGTTCTTTGATATCCACACACAAAAACCAAGACCCATCCTTTTTCTATACCAATAACATTGGAGAAGGATAGGTACTAACATTGGGGTGAATAACCCCTACAATAAGAAGTTCTTGCACCATAAATTTAAAATATTTATTTTTGAACATTTGAAGGAAGACTACCTAGAATAAGATGAATTACATGGTCATGTGTATGACAAGGGGTTATTTCTTCAGGTTCTTCAAATATTATGACAAATTCTATAGTTAAATTTTTAATTACTATCGATGGTCCTTGTACCTATCATCCAAAGTTTGTATAACAAATAGTTGGGACTACAACTCCATGGGTTAAACTTTTCAACAATTTCTCCATCCTATGAGATGAAACAAGTTGGATATCCTTGACATTATTTCCCTGTAAGATGTACTATATTCCTTGTTGGTTGAATATTATACATAGATCAAAAAAATCCCATAATATTATGCCCAACATTATTAGATACTATACCCTTAAGAGATAAAACAACATCACATCCTCCTAGGGCTAAGGAAACCATATCCGCCTTGAGATTATATTCCCAAATTTGTATCTTGATATTTTAACACTTCCATTTACAAGGAAAATTTCCTCCATTGGCAATAATTACTTCAATGGAGTTACAAGTATATATATAACAATTATCCTATTTTACCACCCTTAGGTCAATTAAGTTATGTATGCTCCCAAAGTTGATAAGGATTATTACTTGTTGTCCTTTGAAGTGTCGTATCACCTTCATTGTTTGGGAAGTTGATATACCTATCATGGAATGCACTGATATTTCTAGTTGATATTAATTTGGGGCTTCTAATTATTTTGTGTGTTCCTCTTCCTAATGAATCTCTTTCACCTCTGACGATTATGTGGTTGTTGTCTCGTCCACATCAAGCAAGTATAATTTTGGTGCACACATTTATGTCTTGAGGAATACTTCTCATCATAGTTGTAACAAAGTCTTTGTGCTAATCTGGTATCCATATCTTCTTGTGTCAAATTTATAATGGTAGGATATTCATTGGTAGGATTTGATGTTGGATTGGATGCAAAATATGGTTGGAATTGAGATAATTTGGAGGTGTGTCATTTAGCCTTAGATTTTTCTTCTATCAATTTAGACAATGTTATTGCATTTTGTAATGTTTGTGGCCTTAAAATTTTAAATTTAAATTTAATATCATACTTAAAACCACTCACAAAACAACTTTAGAAGAATTCAATACTCAAGCCAATGGTGTGATTAGCCAGTTTTTCAAACTAAGATTAATAGTCTCAATTAGTTGAAGTTTATTTGAGTTTAGAAAGAAAACCTATAAAATCTTCATACTTTCTAGAACCAAATCAAGTGAGTTGTTATTGCTCAAATTCAATCCAAGAAATATTGGTGTTTGATTTTTAGATCCACTATAACCATTGTAGGGATTATTATTCAAGATTGAAAGAGGTGATTGTGAGACACATATATTAAGGAAAATTATGAATACTAAAATGACCTTCCAAGTCTATATTTTTTCCATTTAATTATTCCTTCATCTCCTTGTGTTTCCTTATCACATAGGCTAGGGAGTCATGTAAATATTTGATTTCATCCATCAACTAATATAAACCATTCCTTAATTGACCTCCCAAATGCTCCCCTCATGAAGTTACTTGAGTTGCAATTTTTTTCTCTATTTCTTGTAACTTTTGTTGTTCCCAGTTTTTATAGGCATACTCTATGATTTTTTACCTTCTAAGGATACTTACTAAAAATAGGAATACTATTTTTGTAGTTACTATATTTAGTAGTGATCCCAAAAATTTCTTGGGTGTTACATATCAAAACGATCACCTCAAAAATATTATCAAGATGGACTAGGTCTCTAAATGATATTTTTCAACACCCCAATTTTTTTTTTTTTTTTTTTTTTTTTTTTTTTTTTTTCTAGTCAAGTGTTGTCTGTTTTTCTCCTAAAGTATTGGTTCACTCAAAAAATTGACTTTTATTTGACAACTACCTTAGAAATCTTTACAATATTGCATACTAAAAAAAATTGTGTAACTCTTTAACTTCTATTTTTTATGGTTGTCTTGGTAGACTCTATTACTAACAATTGTCCTGATTGTTATGATTCCTAAATGTAATTGACAACTAAATGGTCATACTCTATCTTGACTATTTACTAACTATATATTTTAAAACAACATGATTAGACTCTATCTTGAATTTTACTGACTATGGCCCTAGCTAAAGGATAACTGATAGTTATTGATAGACCTTATATTGATTGTTGCTTTCACCACTAGTTATTTTATCTATTTTAGATTAGTCAATTTTGTGATAGTGTAGTCTCTCCAATATGCTCAATTTTTGTGAAATGGTTTTTGGCTTTCGGTTAAATATTCAATAAAAGTAATGTACTCTAGGCCAAGGTGTATGCACTATCCATAGCCCTTTATTATACCATAGTGATGAAAAATATTTCTCAAACCAATATTTTAGGCCACTACTCAAGGAGGATTCCACACATACCCTTGGGTGTATTACCCTCCTCTCTAACAATACGATAGGGTGATCTTTCAAAGTGTTATGATAAGTGTACTATGGATAGATACATAGTCAAAAAGCTTCCTAGGAATAAACATTTATCCTAATCCTAGGGGGTCTCCAAATATACCCAAAGATACATGTGATCTTAATTCCATATACAAGTGTTGTCTGATGTCTAGGTATTAGAGACTAATTGCCCCTCACTTTACAAGGTTTTTAATATGAAATATAGCTTAGACAATAACAATAGCTCCTCTATGATATTTTAAAACCCATAAAATAGGGTTCCTAACCTAATAAACTAAATAGAAAAAAAATCTCAAATACTTTTTAATATGCTATTAAGTAGAAAAATAAAAATATAAAAAACTTATATCTAACAATTGAAATGGCAATGTAAGAACTATTGAAATCATGTAAAACATGGTCCTAATAAGTGTTTTGATACTACTTATTGGGAATATTCTAATTAAAATAAGCATATCCACATAAATATTTCAATAAAATCAGTATTTCATGAAATAATAAAATATTGCAATATGAAATGGAAATGCATAAATATATATTAATCTCACAA
The DNA here is from genome assembly GCA_028583015.1 of Wollemia nobilis. Lineage (NCBI taxonomy): Eukaryota > Viridiplantae > Streptophyta > Pinopsida > Araucariales > Araucariaceae > Wollemia > Wollemia nobilis. Next base: position 4,371,826 of record JAQPPZ010016710.1, on the reverse strand, counting down.
ATCACAATATAAAATTGTGGGCCTCTTCGAGTGGGTAACCTCCTAAATATAACTTTGAATTAATATGAAAAAGATATATCCATCTATGCCCCTCACATTTATAAAGACTCTTCATAACCCAAACCTAATGCTCAATATTTGCTTACATGCAAAATATTGCTTGAGCAAGAATCTTATACCAAAGAAAATAGTTGCATTATTTATAACAATTACATTAAATAGTACCACTTGCATAGGCATCTCTAGTGCCACAAAATATTACAAAACATTACATAATATCATTATAACTGGATCTCCCAATTAGAAAGGGGGTTATTATATAATGGTGTTCATAAGGGATCCTAACACTAATTCACCATGAAGTAAAGCAATAAATTAGTACCTCAAGAAGAAAGACATGCTCAAACCTACATCATAGAAAAACAAAGAGTAGTGAGAACATCACAAAATTAGAACACCACCATGGATTAGTGAGATACTTTGATGGAATTCAGTTTGTAGGGTGGAGTGCATAGGTAAATTTGAAAATGTAATGGAATGTGTCTCATGGAAAATGAGTGGTCTAGGTTGACTTGGTGCACCTAGAGTATAAAATGATTAATCGGGAAGTTGCACCCTTCATTTGAAATTTGAATTTTTCAAATGAAGGTTCCAATAGTGATTAATACTAACTTGAATGAGAACTAATTTGGACTATATAATTGTGTTATTATTTTTTATATGGTTGAGAATATTCATAGAAATTTAACTATGTAGATTGATGTTACAATCTAGATAACAATAAATTTAAGAGATAGGATTTTGGGAGCTCAATTTTAATATTTAAAATATAAAAAGGATTAGAATTAAATTTTGTGATTGCCTATGAAGTGAAATTTATGATGGGTCTTACATTTAGGCTTGTTTTATTATGTCCTTCATTTTGGAAGAACCCATAACTTGTGTTAGAATAATAATTTTCTTTATTGAATTATCTAGCTTACATGGATTAAGTTGTGTTTATAGAATATTTTTATAGTGTTGGTGAGGATTTGTTTTGCCTATGTATGGTATAATCTTATTTTTCTTATCATTTTCAATAAGACTTTTTATTTTTTGTAGGCAATGCTCTCATCGATTATCAATTGTCTATACTTTTGATTGGCATTTAGGCAATACCCTCACTTAAGAATCACTCCTAAATGATGATATTATTGAATAAAATTGTGTCTTCATTATAACTACATGAATATATCAATTCTCTATAAAAATTTATTCAATGGGCTTAATTGTGAGTATATTTGACTAATGCCTTAACTTTGGATCTTGTTGTAGATTATTTAATGATAGAAATAGTTGGTCACACTCCTCAGGGTGAACCTATGATCCCAAAGACATAATTATGAAGGTATGTGAATATATCATAAATTATAAATGTTATAGATATATTTATGAAGGATTAGGAGGCCCTATGGGACTATTGGTTGGAAGAGACTATTTAGAGGCTATATTTATAGCCTTGAAGCAATGTGGTGATCAAGGTTATTAATAAGTGGGATCCAATACCTAGAACATTTAGATGCAAATATGATATAATTGCACATAATATTAGTATTACCTTTGATTATGTGTGGCTACTTTTGGGGGTATCCAATATTGGGATACCATGCATTTATATGACCATGTTCACTTTTTTTTTTGTAGGTAAAAAAGTTATTTACTTGTTAGGTTGAAGGGCTCAATCCCTGTTACAAAAGACATTTGGTATGCTAGTCATACAAAATTTGGTACATCCTATCAACTCAGGGTTAAAAAATAAGATATTTATAGTATGGAGAACCCTACAACAGACAACTGCACAAATTTATAGAGAAAAATAAACCAAATATGAGGGTGGAACCCTTAAATAGGGTGTACAAAACATCAATCACAAGATAGAACATAAATGGGCAGGCCATCTAACATATACCACCACCTCCAACCTATTGGGACTCGTCCTCGTCGTCCTACTTAACATTATATTTATAGTCTTTTGTGAGCAAGATGATGATCATAGTTGAGAGCTATTGGACCTCTTTGATGATGTTGGAGAGGATGGTACCCAACTCCTTGATCATATTAGTAGCAACTTTGAGATGCTCCACTACTCTAGTGGTATGATTGATAGTAGTGGTATGCAGTAATGCTTTTGCACTATTGTACTCTTCCTCATCATCTATAATGATCTCAAATGAGGGACATGAATCATTCTTAATTTTATTCTCCAACCGATGTGATTTATTATTTTTTTGAGGGGGATGGATAGCTTTCATTTTGATCCTCAAGCTTGTGCTAGTAGGGTGGGACTTCATAGGGGTTGTATACTTAGGGATGGGGGTAGGGCTCTCCTCCCTATTACCACTGGGCTAAGAAGGGTTGATGGTTTCGAGGTATCATCAGAAGGGGGAGCCAACTGTAGAGGGGTATCGACAGAGGGAATTTGGGAATCTTCTAGGGGGTTAGGGTCACATGACTTGACATTATGAAAAGGCTCAATGGAGGGCTATGAGATCAGGGGGGAAAGGAAGGGTCATCTCTAGATTGATATATGAGGGTATGCTTGTAAATAACTAGGAACAAACCATGGTGTAATAGGAATTTGGAGGATATTTTATCCCTGAAGTTCTCAATTGTGATGTTGATGGACGTAATGAGAAAATTATGGATGTTTATGGGCTTAATATCACATATGTGGTTGATGAAGACTAAGTTATAGGAGTAGAGGAGGCTATTGAGGTTGTCAACAGTGATAAAATGAATGATGGGTACAATGGCGAAGTCCCAAGGATAGGGGAGAGAGGGCCAAGAAAATCTTCTCTTCTCCAAAACCAATCCCTTATATTTATCAGGGAAGTACTCAATTTCATATTTTAAATTGTTTTTATACCTTATAACAACCCTCCCCATAGGAGCCAAACTAGAAATTTCAGAAATCAAATGAGTATTTACCTCAATATGTAGCCCTCAAACCTGGACCGACCCATTGTTCCATGAACTAACAAAGTCACTAGTGACTCGCTCATCCACACCACTATAGATATTGAAGAAGGGGATGAAACCTTTGGTTTCAAGTAGAGCTTTAGCTACTAGTTCAAGTTGAAGCTTCATTGGTTCGAGGATGGACATCTTGCCAGAATTATTGTAGGTGTTCATGTAGTTGAAATGGAAATCACCAACCTAATTTCTACACCATAGGTGAGAATGCACAAGAGGGAGGGAGAGGTATAAAAAGGGCCTAAGACTAAGGCATGGGATAAAACTAGATGATGAAATATTTTCAAAGCAAATTGGAATATGGCGAAAGCATAGACCAACCTTGACACCTGCATAAGATAGGGAGGCAACCCAAAAATGTGAGGGGTTTGATTGGGTGTTATAATGGAAGGGGCTAATCATTAGGGTGAAGCTTGAAACATAGAAAGTAGGATGGATGTATAAATGGAAGGGGAAGTGGGCAAAAAAAGAGGAGTTGAGGAAAATGAGGGTGGTGAGGCGATGACACGGGGTAAAAAAATGAATGCAGAGATAACTAAGATCTTTACCACGATCAAAAAGACTCATATAGTTAGTGGTACAACCAAATTTATGGGAAACAATGATGATTTGGGTAGGGGAACAAAAATCCTTGGTGTTGAAAAGAACACCCTTGGTGTTAATAAAAACACCTTTGGAGAGCCACTTGTTGTTAGTTGGAGATGTGATCCACATCATTTTTAGAAACGTCAATGATGTCCTGAGGGAAGGACTCTTACCAAATGGTTAGGTTGTTTAGATTGGTTGCTCTGTTAGTCATAAGGTCAGCCACCACATTTGCCTCTCTGAACACATGTTGGATTTTTCTAAGAGGGCACTATCTAAGGGTAAGTTGAAACTCTTGGATAATGTTTTAAATGTTCCATCCTCTGGTGGTGTTTTTATTGATGTGGTTGATGATGTTTAAGAAGCCCCCTTAAAAAATCATGGGGTTAGTCAGACCTTTTTTAACATCAATTCTTCTCCATAGAGCCTGAGTTTTGGCATAATTGTTTTATTGAACTCCAAGATTTTTGATAAAGAATTTTATGATTTTGCCTTCATGGTCCCTAATGACTCCTCCAGTCCTAGCATCCCTAGGATTTCATTTATATGACCCATCAAAGTTCACATTGATCCATCGTGGGGGGCAAGATTCCACTTGGCATTGGATTTGCAGTTGGTAAGGGTCTATGATCGGGAGAACTCGGTGGATATGCCCAAGATCTTCAATAGGAAATATTCTAGTCTAGACGTAGGTGTGTCCAAATAGGGGACCATATTTATATTTTCAATTGTAAAGAACAAATATTTTTTGGCCACAACTTTGAGGTCCCTTGAGCGATCGTTGAAGATTCTACTATTACACTTGAGCCATATTTACCACATCATATGATGTAGCAGTGATTCCAACAAGAACTTGAGCCTCATATTTCAAAATAATTTAAGCCACTAAGTAAAAAAATCAGTGATTGACTGGGGCCACACCCATTTGACCTGGAACAAGCTTACCAGCATGGAAAAAATATTGTAGGTAAAGGGGCACTCTACCAAGAGATGTTGAGTGGACTCCCATGCTTGTAAGCACAAGTAGCACCTGTTGGGGACTATGATACCCATATTAATCATATTTTCAGTGGTTAGAATCCTATTTTGAATGCTAGCCAATAATAATAGGCCACATTTGAGATGAGGCTTGAGCGAAATTATTTTAACTACAGTAGGGACACCCTTGTTATTATGCATCTTCTGCAAAGTGTCCATCAAAATAAATGCAGACTTAACGGAAAAGTAACCATCATTAGTGCCTTTACAGAAGGGTTTTCCTTTCTTATAGGTCTTAGGAATAAAATTCACCCTAAGAATTATCTGCAAAGATGAAATGGCTTTGTCTAGAACTACGTTGCTAACTCTAAAGTGAAGCTTCTTACACTTACGATAGTCTTGATTTTGCACAATGAAATTTTTAACTTGAGACCCAAACCTATTTTCAATGAGGTGTTTGAGTGAAGTGATGTCAGAATCCCTGATGATGGGCTCATACCTTACCCATGGATCATGCAAAAAATCAATGTATTTCCCATATCCAAGATGCCACCTGGTACCTTGTTCTTGCAGATGTCTGGTTTGGATTATAGATCATTAGAAATGGGACCCTACATGGGGAATTTCTTCATCCCTAAAGGAATGGTGTTGTAGGTATTTTCTTTTAATAATGGAGATCCACTCCAAGTTTTCATTAGTGAATACCTTCCATTCCATTTTAGCAAGGAGGGTCTGATTCATTTTATTGATACTGCAAAATCCAAGCCCACCCTTATATTTTGGAGTACAAACTTTATCCTAGGCCACTAGATAGAACTTTTTTTTATTTCCAGCTCCATTCCATAGGAAGCGCTTTTGAATATTCTCAATAACTACCCCTACTACTATCAAGATTTTGGAAACTGATAAAAATACATAGGGATACTTTGAATAATAGACATGACTAAGGTGGCCTTACCCGCTTAAGAAAGAAGAGCCCCTTTCCACCCAGCCGACTTCATATGAAATCTCTCGATGACATTATTCCATATTGACTTGGTTGGTCTCCATTGAAACATTGGGAGGCCAAGGTAGGTGGTTGGGAATGCTGGAATGGAATAGCCTAGGATATTCATAATTTTGACTTATCGGGTTAGTAGGGTATTGGTAAAATAAATCTTACTTTTGGTGAATTCTATCTTTTGCCCTGTGTCTTCGTCATAGAGGTTGAGGATATATTTGATGAATCTTGTTTCAAAAAAAGTGGTAACAATAGCCAATAGGGTGTCGTACATGAACTGATGGTGTGTCAAGAGCTGGAGGTTGTATGTAACTTTAATTCTACATATCAGCCCTTTGGAGGAAGTGGCTTTAATAGCTCTATCGAGGCTCAGCCAAAATGATGAAAATAATGGGGGAGAGGGGGTCCCCTTACCTCAACCCTATGGTGCTTGGGAAGTAACCTACCATAGATGCATTAACTAGCATAGAAATCCAAGACGATGAGATGCATTACGAAATCAAATTAACCTAGCTATCGTAAAACCCAAACTTTTGAAGAAACTTGGCCAAAAATTCCTGATCAACTCTAGCAAAAGCTTTGTTTATATCAATTTTAAGGAAGAAAGCTAATTTTTTAGAATTAAGGGTAGAATGAATGAGTTCCTGAATGGTTATGACCCCATCCACTTGAAGAACACAAGCTTATACTGAGAGGGGGGTGAACAGTATAAGACCACTTTTTAATTTGCTTTAAAATCAACTTTCAAAATAGAATAATGCAGTGAATAGATAGCAGTAAAAATAGCAGTAATCAAAGCAAAGCACAACACACCATCCACAAAGTGACACAACAATTTACGTGGTTCACCCAAAGTGGGCTACTCCACGGATAAAACTTTTCTCTAAAAGTTATATCACATTTCTTTGGGAAACCTTCCCAATTACAAAGTTTATGGGCACCAACCCAAAGGAGACACCTTCCCCTAGCTCTGCTCTTAGTGGTGATCCTCTAGAAGACCTCTACCTCCTCTGCCCTTAGCAAGTGGAACTCTATCCATAGAAGACACCTGTCTTCCCTGCTCTGGCTGGAGATCTCTGTCCTCAACTCTATCACTGCAAAGCCGTTCCTCAAATTCGCACCAAACACAGTCCTTCGGTCTGGCACAAATCTGTCCTCTTCCTCTGTTCTTTTCTGTTACAGTCGCACTTGGTCGAAACCAACTTTTCACTGTCTACGCAAACACAACAGGACTCGATCAACTTATCCACTTCTACGAAAACATAGCAGCATAGTCTTCGCACACTCTATGCAAAACATAGCAGCATAGACTTCCACTTATGCACCTCTACGATCGAGCTTCTCCCTGCACTCTATCTACGCAAATCGCACTTCGAACGCACACTTGATCGATTCGACTCGACTCGCTCTCTTGCGCATAGTAGAATTCACTTGCGCAAATTCCACACACACATTCGATGATCAAACTCTCCGAACAACCCTCCTTTTATACTGACAATCTCAAGATTAGATTCTTGATCTTAGTCGACTGTATATCCCTAAAACAACGTCAGCTGCACAACCCTACACTTCGTCGGCTCAAGGTTAACTCTGTCGGCTTCAACCGCCTCTACTGTTCTGTAGCTTTTCTCGTGAAACTACAACATGTCACGATATCGTGACACTTTTACAGCCGTACACCTTCTATAGCCTGTTGTCATGAAATCGTGACACCTTGGCCTTTGTCGACTTCCTTTGTGCTTCTGTCACGAAATCGCGACACCTTTGCCTCTTGCTGATGTCATCTCACTTCTGTCATGAAATCATGACACTTTAGTCTTCATGGCCTTCCTCTCAGCTTTTGTCATGAAATCATGACACTTATGATTTTTGCTGACGTCATCTTCACTCTGTCGTGAAATCATGACGCTTTAGTCTACAAAGCCTTCTTCTCTACTTTTGTCGTGAAATCGTGACGCTTTCGCTACCTTAAGCTCTTTTCTACCATATGCCCGTGAAACTGGAACATGTCACGAAATCATGACGCTTTCGCCTTCGAGCTCTTCCTTCTTCAATTCGTCACGAAATCGTGACGCTTCTTCTGTTTAAGACTTGCTAACTATTTCTGTCATGAAATCGTGACACTTTCTCCAACTGCAAGCTGCCATCTCAACCTGTCATGAAATCGTGACACTTTCTGCATCCGTACAACTTCTTTGTAGCCTATCACGAAATCGTGACACTTCGGCTTTCATAGCTTTCTTTGCAACCTGTCACGAAATCGTGACGCTTCTCCTTTCAGGCTCTTCCCTTTGCTGCATGTCATGAAATCATGACAGTTCTCACTTCGAGCTTTTTAGTATGCCACGAAATCGTGACAGTCCTCAACTTGACCTCTGCAGCATGTCACGAAATCATGACATTTTACATGTAACTTTCTCTCTCTTCGAACTTGTCATGAAATCATGACAGTTCTTTTTGCGGACTCTCTCTTCAGCATCATGTCGTGAAATCGTGACACTTTTTCGTCCGTACAACTTACTTTGCAGAATGTCATGAAATCGTGACACTTTTCCTTCTCTGCCTTCCTGCACTTTTTGAGTCACGAAAATGCGACATGTCACGAAATCGCGACACTTTCCATCTTGCTCTTCTTCCCTGCCAACATGTCATGAAATCGTGATAGTTTTGCCTGCTTCGTCTCTGCCTTCCCGCATGTCACGAAATCATGACACATTTGCCCAAACTTTCTCTCTCCTCAAACATGTCACGAAATCGTGACAGTTTTGCCAGCACTTTCTCTCTCCTCAAACATGTCATGAAATCATGACAGTTTTGCCAGCGCTTTCTCTCTCCTAAAACATGTCACGAAATCATGACAGTTTTTCTAGCCGCCTGCATACTTTTTCTTACTTGTCTTTTTCTTGATCTTTTGCAACTGGGCTACCCTGATCTTCTTGGAAACTCACTGTCCATGCTGAAACCTTCATCAAGACACATTCTTTGACATCAAACCAAATTGCTTCAAGACCTTCTTGACATCAATGACAACATCTACACTTAGAGCAAAGGCAATGTACCCAAGGTACCCAAAATTGCCAACAATCTCCCCCTTTGTCATTGATGGCAACCCTTAACTGAAAACATAACTCAAGAGCCAAAACTGAACCCTACTGATCCAACAACTGAGAATCTGCAATTGAAGTTTTTGCTCCCCCTGACTTGAAGCTTTCTTCTTCACTTGAAGCTCTCCCCCTTACTCATATCTCTCCCCCTTTGTCATCAATGGCAAAGGGTCACCTTTGGGGCTTGGGACTAAGAATGAGCTTCTTAGCTTAGTCCCTCCCCCACCTCCTGATGAGGTGATTTAAAACAAGGGTGGGAGTGAAACTCCCATTAGGCACTCATCATCATCAGTGTCTACAATTTCTTTGTCGGGCCTTCTCTTGAACTCTTTGTCAGTGTTTCTGTTCTTGTCACTTTTCTTGTTCTTGTTCTCATCTCTTTTCTTGTCCATACCTTGATCCTTGGACCTGTTTATACCACTGTTCCTGTTCCTGTACCTTGGAAGATCAGCTCTGCACTGTCTGGCTGTGTGACCTGCATTGTTGCACTTATAGCAAGTAACAATATTATTTCTTTCGGGCATAGTTGTTCTTTGAATCCGCCTGTTCTGACTAACCCAGTTCCTGTTATTTGCCTTGCAAAAAATTGCCTTGTGCCCAAACTGTTGACAAGAGTAGCAATACCCTTGAAAGAAACTAAAACTTCTGAAATTGTTGTTTACCCTTTTTATTTGATCTATGCACTGTGAAGCCGTGTGACCAAACCTGTGACACGAAAAACATCTATCGTAAAATATTCTTTTAATCGACCTTTTGGGTCCCGAAAACTTCTTCTTCGCATTCAGAATTTTGTTTTCTATTTCTGCGCATTTATCACTCATGGACTCTTTCTCTGAGATACTCTCTTCATCAGAACTCTCTTCTTTTTGAAATCTTTTACTAGATTCCCCAACCTGTTCCTTGTGTGGTTTAACAAAACCAAGACCTGTTTTATCTGTTGTCTTTCTTTGTCCTTTGATAAGAGATTTAACCTTTTTGGAGCTTTCTTGAAACCTGTATAGTTTATCCTTGTATTCTTTATTTTCCTCTTTCAAGGCAGCCATTTTCTGTTCTAATTCACTATACTCAAGCATCTTAGATTCTAACTCATTCTTGAGTTCTTGTGTCTTAGCCATAGAGATGTCAAGACTTTCTATGAGTTCATCTCTCTCCATACAACATTCATCTAATTTATCCTTGAGTCTAGCATTCTTCTTTCTTTCCTTTTTCAAAACACTAAGAGCATTAGTAAGTTCACATTCAAGATCCTCTATTTTATTGCATTTTGAATCATCAAGGCCTTTTTCAGATTTCTTATCACTAGAGGTGCTACCCTTTTCAAAAACCATACAAGCATCTTCCTTATCATTTTCTGAAGCATCCTCATACATACTAGCAACCAATTCATTATTTGTGCAATCATCCTCAAGGTGCCCAAAATTTCCACATCTAAAACATTTCATGACAATGAATTTATGTTTCGGTTCTTCCTCTTTTTCTGAAATGAACAACATCTCATTTTCATCATCACTAGAAGAACTTTCACTATCACTGCTAGAACACTTACTTGCTTTGTCTAGGTAGAAGCTCTTCTTATTCTTGTGTGAATGCCTCTTTCCTTGATTGTTGTGCTCATCTTTGTTCTTTCTGTAATACCTGTGCTTTTCTGAATCCTTGCTCTTAACATCCTGTATATCTTCATCACTTTCATTCTTGGAAACAGTACGATCAGTAGCATAATGACCAAACTTTCCACAGTTGAAACATCTTATGTTTTTCTTGCTTTTGTGTTTTCTAGAGAACTTGCCTTTCTTGCTGTAATATGCCTCTTCATCACTAGAAGACTCATCACTCTCTTGAATCTGTTTGCCCTTTGATTTCTTGGTAGCTTTGAAAGTTGCCTCTTTCTTGACATCAACTTTCACTTGAGTTCTCAGCTCAAATGCTGCAAGAATACTATGGAGCTCATCCTTTTTCAATTTATCTAAATCTTTAGCTTCCTCAATAGCAGAAATATTTTCACTAAATCTATTAGGAAGAGATCTTAAAATCTTATCACACACATCATTTTCAGCAACCTCAAGACCTAGGTCTTTCATGGAGTTAACAACCTCATCCATACGAAGCATGTAGTCACTAATATTTTCATCATCATTCATTTTGAGTTGTTCAAACATACCTTTAAAATGTCTCAATTTGGCCTTTCGGACATTTGCATCACCTGTATGAACCACCTGCAATTGTTTCCACATTTCACTAGCTGTCTTGCAGTGAATAACTTTGGTGAGATCTGCTTTCCGTAAGCCTCTCAGGATTGCATTCATGGCTTTTGAATTGTTGTGAAGCATGAGCCTGTCTTCTTTGGTATAAGGACCATGTTCAGGAATAGTGTATTCATCTTCAATCACTTCCCATACCTCATTACCAAGTGCCATTAGATAAACTCTCATTCTTGCACTCCACAGACCGAAATCTGATCCATCAAGAATAGGTGTTGCATTGCCACCTAAAAAATCCATTGTGTTCTTAACCAGTTCTTCCTTCCGACTGTTAAACCTTTTCGAAGGAACCTGCTCTGATACCAATTGAAGAACACAAGCTTATACTGAGAGGGGGGTGAACAGTATAAGACCACTTTTTAATTTGCTTTAAAATCAACTTTCAAAATAGAATAATGCAGTGAATAGACAACAGTAATAACAATAGTAATCAAAGCAAAGCACAACACACCATCCACAAAGTGACACAACAATTTACGTGGTTCACCCAATGTGGGCTACTCCACGGATAAAACTTTTCTCTAAAAGTTATATCACAGTTCTTTGGGAAACCTTCCCAATTACAAAGTTTATGGGCACCAACCCAAAGGAGACACCTTCCCCTAGCTCTGCTCTTAGTGGTGATCCTCTAGAAGACCTCTACCTCCTCTGCCCTTAGCAAGTGGAACTCTATCCACAGAAGACACCTGTCTTCCCTGCTCTGGCTGGAGATCTCTGTCCTCAACTCTATCACTGCAAAGCCATTCCTCAAATTCACACCAAACACAGTCCTTCGGTCTAGCACAAATCTATCCTCTTCCTCTGTTCTTTTCTATTATAGTCGCACTTGGTCAAAACCAACTTTTCACTGTCTACGCAAACACAGTAGGACTCGATCAACTTATCCACTTCTATGAAAACATAGCAGCACAGTCTTCGCACACTCTATGCAAAACACAGTAGCACAGACTTCCACTTATGCACCTCTACGATCGAGCTTCTCCTTGCACTCTATCTACGCAAATCACACTTCAAACGCACACTTGATCGATTCGACTCGACTCGCTCTCTTGCACATAATAGAATTCACTTGCACAAATTCGACACACACATTCAATGATTAAACTCTTTGAATAGCCCTCCTTTTATATTGACAATCTCAAGATTAGATTCTTGATCTTAGTCGGTTGTATATCCCTAAAACAACGTCGATTGCACAACCCTACACTTCGTCGGCTCAAGGTTAACTCTGTCGGCTTCAACCGCCTCTGCTGTTCTATAGCTTTTCTCGTGAAACTACAACATGTCACGATATCATGACACTTTTACAGCCGTACACCTTCTATAGCCTACTGTCACGAAATCGTGACACCTTGGCCTTTGTCGACTTCCTTTGTGCTTCTGTCATGAAATCGTGACACCTTTGCCTCTTGCTGACGTCATCTCACTTCTGTCATGAAATCATGACACTTTAGTCTTCATGGCCTTCCTCTCAGCTTTTGTCATGAAATCATGACACTTATGATTTTTGCTGACGTCATCTTCACTCTGTCATGAAATCGTGACGCTTTAGTCTACAAAGCCTTCTTCTCTGCTTTTGTCATGAAATCATGACACATCTGCTTCTGCTGACATCATCTGCAACTCTGTCATGAAATCACGACGCTTTCGTTGCCTTAAGCTCTTTTCTGCCATATGCCCACAAAACTGGAACATGTCACGAAATCGCGACGCTTTCGCCTTCGAGCTCTTCCTTCTTCAATTCGTCATGAAATCGTGACGCTTCTTCTATTTAAGACTTGCTAACTATTTTTGTCATGAAATCGTGACACTTTCTCCAACTGCAAGCTGCCATCTCAACCTGTCATGAAATCATGACACTTTTTGCATCCGTACAACTTCTTTGTAGCCTTTCACAAAATCGTGACGCTTTCGCTTTCAAAAGCTTTCCTTGCAACTTGTCATGAAATCGCGACGCTTCTCCTTTCAGACTCTTCCCTTTTGCTGCATGTCACGAAATCATGACAGTTCTCACTTCGAGCTTTTCAGTATGCCACGAAATCACGACAGTCCTCAACTTGACCTCTACAGCATGTCGCGAAATCGTGACATTTTACATGTAACTTTCTCTCTCTTCGAACTTGTCACGAAATCGTGACAGTTCTTTTTGCGGACTCTCTCTTCAGCATCATGTCGCGAAATCGTGACACTTTTTCGTCCGAACAACTTACTTTGCAGAATGTCGCGAAATCGTGACACTTTTCCTTCTCTGCCTTCCTGCACTTTTCGAGTCGCGAAAATGCGACATGTCACGAAATCGCGACACTTTCCATCTGCTCTTCTTCCCTGCCAACATGTCACGAAATCGTGACAGTTTTGCCTGCTTCGTCTCTGCCTTCCCGCATGTCGCGAAATCGTGACACATTTGCCCGAACTTTCTCTCTCCTCAAACATGTCACGAAATCATGACAGTTTTGCCAGCACTTTCTCTCTCCTCAAACATGTCACGAAATCATGACAGTTTTGCCAGCGCTTTCTCTCTCCTAAAACATGTCACGAAATCACGACAGTTTTTCCAGCCGCCTGCATACTTTTTCTTACTTGTCTTTTTCTTGATCTTTTGCAATTGGGCTACCCTGATCTTCTTGGAAACTCACTGTCCATGCTGAAACCTTCATCAAGACACATTCTTTGACATCAAACCAAATTGCTTCAAGACCTTCTTGACATCAATGACAACATCTACACTTAGAGCAAAGACAATGTACCCAAGGTACCCAAAATTGCCAACACCACTATATTTTAACCCTTAATAGAACTTCCTTTGTAGGGATCCTTTATGTCTGTTGGTCATGGCTTTGGACAAAATTTTATAGATGAAATTACACAGAATTATAGGCCAATAGTTAGATAGGGATTTGAAGTTGAGGCCTTTAGGAATAAGAGTAAGGAAGGTGGAGTTCACATCCCTTGGAATAACTCTAGAATTCTACATTTCTAAGATGGCTTGATAGACATCAGGGCTGATGATGTCCCAGTAATCTTGGAAAAACCTTGGGGGGAAATCACCGGGGGCTAGTGATTTGTATGGTTGCATGGAAAAAAGATCTTGGTGGATCTCCTTAGGACTTAAAAGGCTAAAATTTTAGGCATTCATGCTATTAGATATGGTTTTGAGGATGTGCTCAAGAAGGGAGTCCATGTATTAACCATAGAGGGAGGGGTAGGAGCCAAGGAGGGACTAAAAGTGATAGACCACTTCATCATGGATATCATGGATGACTGAAGTGAAAGTGCCATCTTGCCTAATTAGACCCTTGATCATGTTTACCCCTCTATGCTTGAGAGTGGAAATATGGAAGAACTTGGAGTTGGAGTCTCCTTCTTTGAGCCAAAAATGCCTCAATTTCTAGCACCAAAACATCCCTTCCTTCCACAAAATTTTGTGATATTATGAAAGAATTTTTTTTTTTTCGAATATCATGCTATCATCTCCTTGGCCCTGCTAAAATAGGTTTTCAATCCTTTGGATCTTGTCTTTGATATTATGCTTGTTTTCAAAGATGTTTCCAAAGGTTTATTTGTTCCATACCTTCATTTTGGCTTTAATAGATTGCAATTTCTAAGTAACCTAGTTTGTGATAGTTCCAAATAAAATTTCCCCCCACCATTCAATGATATAATATTTAAGGTCAGGATGCTAGGTCCACATTGCTTCAAAGAGAAATTACACTTTGAACTAGGGTTTTTTCATTGTTTCAAATATTAGGGGGCTATGGTCAGACACAATATTAGGCATATCTTGTAAGCTGGCATCTCTAAATGGGGGAGTGCCTCCTAAGATAAAATGAAATGGTTAAGCCTTTCTTGAATGAGTTCACCCCCACCCTTTTTTTATTCCAAGTAAACTAAGACCCTCGTAGCTAAACATCCATTAATTCATTTATATCCATGAAGTTACTAAACTCCCCTATTATTTTAGGAGTGATCTCTTTCCCACCTCTCTTTTCTAAGGGGTGTAATGGGGAATTGAAGTCCTCAGCAAGGATCCAGGGTATATTGTTGAATTCTTCTCTCATTTGTGTAAGATTGTTCCACAAGGCCAATCTGTCCTATGAGTTATTTGGGGAATATACATTCATCAAAACCTAGGAGTGTTGGGTAATAGATTTATGAAATAAAATTTTGGAGATTCACCCTTCACTTGAAACTACTTTTCCTTCCACCTTGTTTGGGTCCTAAAGACAAAGGAGGCCGCAAAATGTTCCAGAAGTTGGGGTAAAAGAAAACTCACATTTTCTCCAAATAATCTTGACAACTTTAGTTTAACATTTCATGCCTAATTTAGTTTCTTGAATTAGAAAAATTATGGTATTTGAATCCTTTCACATGGAAGCATCCAGTCTTTGTTTTGTTATCCCATTTAACCCTCTCGCATTCTAGGAGAGGATTCTCATTTGTAACTTTTGGAGGGTTTTTTTCCTCCTTTTGCCTTGTTGCGTAGGAGGTTTGGATCTCTTTTATTCTTCTCTCTTGGAAATTTCTAGTTCCTGGAAGAGAGTTCGTTGGGTACCATTGGCTATGTCTTCTACTGTGTCTCTACTCATTAGATCTGCATTAAAGGGTTTGCCATTCTTTTTTTCACCTCTGACATCTATCTAGAATTTTTTAAAGCTCCTGGTATGTTTAGGGCTCCAAGCCTCTATGTAAAAGTGGTATGATTCAGTACTATTAGCCTCATTGTCATGGGTTTTGGATGGGGAATGGGACAATCTAGACCTATTGGGTGGTGGGGAGTTAGGTAGAGGGTTGGGCAATAGGGAGATTGGTTGGTGGGCCAAGGGGATTGAGAGCATTGGTCGACAGGGAATTAGGGCATGGTACTAGGGACAAATATTGGGTTTATTGGGGAAGGCTTACCTTCAAAGATGGTTGGTCTAGCTGGTTTGATCTAGAGATTCCTCATGAGGACACTCCTCATCATTAAAATTTGCATTGATACTGGTATTATTGAGTAAATTGAACATATTGGACAAAGAAAATAGAGTACTTACATTAATTTTATTGTTGAATAGAGAGGAGGGAACATGCTACTTGCCTTTGCGGTCCTAGCACAAGCCTACTTTGGATTTCAACTTTTGGGCTTCTCTGTTGCGCAGGCAAAGTAGTTTTTGGTAGTCATTCTACATAGGTTTTAGTGTCGAGAACTGGTTTTAGAGATGCCCTTGGGAGTGGCATTCATTACATAACGAGGGATTATTCTCATTCTTCATCGATTGACAATGATGGTAGGACCCATAGATCAGATTCACATGGTTTGGGAGCTAAATCTTCAAATTTACATTAATGCAGATACGGGCCTGTGTTAGTCATGATCAGGAACACATTACTGGGTCAATAGTGATGAGATTCCCAATCACTTAGGCAATACCCTGAAGCACATCCTCATACCATAAGTGATAAGGAAAATTTGGGAGCCATATCCAAATGGGAGAGAAATTGATATTCTAGGTCTCTGGATTAAAGTCCACTCCCCACTTGTGAAGGAAAAGGCTCCTTCTTCCAAAGAACCATGGGTCCCCTAATAGAATTTGATATGCATCCTCTTGGGTGTTGATATGTATCATGAAGAAACATTTGGATATGGCTATCAAATCTAGGTAGCCCTTGGTTTTCCATTTTATCACCGTCCATCGATGGATAGCATCCATATCGGACCTTCTGCCTACAAACTTCCCAACTACGGAGAAATAATGGAGGGTAATGTAGCCTTCCATGACATCATCTAGTATAATGACATTGCAACCCTGAGGGATAAAGGTGCATGGTGCAACTGGAAAGTATTTGGCCTTTTCCTTGAGTGCTTCTACGAATGATACTGAGTGAGATTTTCTTCTTCCTGCCAATGTTTTGTCTAGACGGTCCTTCCTCCCCAAGCACTGTTCATATTTTTTGGGACCCCCTAATAAAATTTAGCTTTTGTTCCACTCCCATTCTCTTGGTTTGATGATCTGTCATTGGTGTCGATTGTGCATGCTCATGATCCGCTCCTTGGTACCTTATTGTCGTCTCTCTTCTTCCCGCTCATTGAATATTTGAATTTTGAAAATTCTTTCACCATCACTCTCTCCATCAAGAACAATTCCTTATTGACCCTGTTCACTTTGATGTGTAGGACATATGTTACATATTTGATGGACTAGGATGCGTGAGATAATGAGGTGGTAAAATCTATTGACATAGGATGTTCTAGAAAAATTGACATCTATAAGGTAATGGGTAGGTTGCCTTGCAATAAACTATTATAAAAAAGGATAACCATCCATAGAGAAAATAATTCACACAAGGCAATATTATCCTATATAAAATCCTCCATGATGTCTTTAAGACATAATAGATGGTCCATGTGGACATGGAGATTTGATCTTAGCATAGATAAACTAGTTAAAATATTTGATTTTTCTAGTAAATTGTTGTTAAATAAAATAATTGATAGAAGAGTAGAAACCAGTGGAAAAATCAACTTTGGCATCTAGCAAAAATGTTTAGGCATCATCATCATCGCCACACAAGTTAAACTCTTTGAAAGACACACTATGGTTATGCTTAGAATCTTTGGAAAGAAGGTCATATATAGTCACCTTAGGTATTTGGATTCCTAATTTCTCATATTTATATTTTTGTTCTCAATGTATTTTTTTTGTTCTTTAGAAAGCTTATGTAGGTATCATCATTGACAAGCTTGTATTTGCTATGGGGCATAGGCTTAAATTTCTTAGAAGACTCTATGGGGATAATATTAGGAGGATTTTAGCTCACATTATGGATGTAAGTCTTTGAACTTTATCAATAATTTCCTTAGATATTTAGATATAGTCATGTTCTAAGGGGATTTGAAATTGGGTATTTGTAGATCTCAAGATTTTGATTGGATAGATGTTGAGTATTATCACTTCTACTGATATACTTCTTAGCCAATGCATCATATCTATATTTTTATTAATTTTTAATAACATGAAAGTTAAAATTTTGACCAAAGGGTGTGTCATACATGAATTTTTTAAGTGATCATATGCATACAGGAATACCATAGGAGGTCATGCCAAAATTAAAATAATTTATTACAAAGGTTAGGATACTTAGGATTTTTGTCATTTCATGTAAAATAAATTTTAGTACATTTGGATATAACTTTATTTAGTTAGTCCATAGTCATAAGCACCATAAAACACATGATTTTTAGGTTAGTTTTGTGTCGTTGCCTTTCTTGGGCTTTCTTCATGAGGTAGATGGAATGATTTTATTGTTGATCATTTGTATTAGTTGTGATAATATTTTTAAATAGTTGGACATTGTTGACCAAATCACTAGTAAAACTTTATTATTATTATTATTATTATTATTTTATTATTTTTATTATTATTATTATTATTATTATTATTATTATTATTACTAAGCTTTAGTTTTAGGCATCCTTCATATTTTGGAATTCGTTTGATGTTTCTTACACATAACTTATATAACTTAAATTCAAAAGAATGAATTGTATCGTACTTAGGGGTAAAATAGATTTCATAAAATTTTCCTTTAGGATTATAATCATCAATGTTATGTTTATCTTAATCCATATCTTGTCTTATGTGACTCTTGTTTTTCCATAACTAATTGAGGAATATCATTATTAAGTGGTGTCCTAGATCTAAATTTAAATAAAACCATGTTAATTAATTACTCAAATCTACAAATAGATCCTTCACACAAGTTGATATATCACTTGAATATGGGTCCCTTGAATGATTTGCAAGTAAATTTATAATGGCATTAGGATTATCTTATATAAACTAAAGAACCCACTAAATAATTCATTGATCATATTGGCTCTATCCTAGGATAAAAAAGTTGTTGGAGGTAATATCTAGGTACCTATGTGAGGTGTCTAAGTCCATTAAACCACTTACGAAGCATGCTATTTTATACTTGGACTACTTTAGAGGTTTGTTGTTTATTATAAATGGTGGAGGATTAAGTATTGATATTTTCCTAAGTAGGTAGAGTTTTGGCCTTGGGTATGTTTGGGGAATTTCTTGTTGTTGATCTTGTTATTTTAGTTGCTATATTTACATAGATTTCATCCTATTATTTAGATCCTCTACCACTTCTTTTATTTTTTCATTTTTTTTACCGTTGTGCTATGATTTGATCCATTTTCCAAAATTCACTTTAAGCATGAGGGTAGGTTATATTTTGTTGAGAAACATTCCATTGATTCCTATTTTATTGATTATCATATTATACAAATCTTATTTGTCAATTGTAATTAAAACTCTATTGATAATTGTGTTGATCCACTCTTTGTTGAAATATCTTTTATTGATTGACATTTTGTTGTGCATTACATGTTAGCTTTGTAGATTTATGAAGAATCTCTCTTATTCGATCTTGGTGAATTACTTAAGTACCATTGATAATTTTTTCTAAGGTGTTGGGAACTATAAATTGCTTGTCTTATGGAAATTTGGTGGAACCTTTTATATAGTGCTACTAACTTGGATTATAGCTTTTTGTGTATCTTGTTGGTCAAATATCTTGAGGTCAAGTTTATATATATTGCAATAATATTTAAATAATAATTCTAAGATACATAGTGGTTGACCTTCAAGTTGGAGTCACCCAAATAGTATCCCAATATCATAACATAAGGTGTTAAAGAGAAAGGATTGTTGTTCCTCTTATTCTTAGGGATGATATTTTATCTCTTCCCCTTACTTTTAGTCTTCTTTATCGTAGCTTGCTTTTTCATGGCGAGTCTTCTTTATCGTAGCTTGCTTTTTCTTGGTGAGTATGATAACTTTGAATTTATAAGAAGTAATATTCACTCCTTGGTCACACTTTGCTTCCTACTTCCTACCAACAAAGACATCCTTACTTTTTTTTAAGACTTTCAAAAATAACTTCATTGCCATATTACCTACTTATAGGAATCCTTTAGTTTTTAAGATTTTCTTCATACAAAATCTAATTTATAAAAAATACTTTTAGTCTTTACCTAAATATATGATATTTATTTATCCTCGGAGAGACATTGCAATGGTTAAGGCTTTGGCTCTAGAGGTTCAAGGTTCAAACCGCGGTGTGGGTGAGTGTGTGTGGGGATGGGTGTGTGGTGGTTGTGTGTTAAATTCCCTATTGATACGCAAATAGCTCTCGAATTTATGAGGGGTTATGGTTGGGAGGAGATTTCTCAGCTCTATGCATTAGTCATAACGGTTTATCATACCAACCAAATCAAATATATATATATATATATATTATAAATAATATATATATATATATATATATATATATATATTTGTACATTTAATATACTTCCTAATCAAGTCAAAATTTTGAAAAAGGCTTACAACAAAAAATCATTATTTTTTTCATTTTCCAATGTTTTTTTTTTTTTTTTAATTTCAATATATCTTTAACATAAATATAAATACATTGAATTAATTATAAAATTGTTTTTTAAATCTTAAGGTATATCATATAAAAATATATAACTCTTTAGTAATTATTTTTATATAATTATTATGTACACAATACATACATTTAAATAAATTCAAAAGTATAGTAATAAGTACTATTCATGAATTTTTTTTATTTTATCTATTTTTATTTTATTTTTTTAAGGGGATAACCCATGTCCCACCTTTTTAAATGTCATTTTAAGTGAGAAGAAGTATTAAAGTGGAAAAAAATTCCAACCTAAAGGGGCTCAAGATTGAAACCATTAATCATACTCATGAAAGACTAGTCGATCTACTACCTCTACCATTAATCATACTTGTGAAAAACTAGTCGATCTACTACCTCTATCATGACATTTAAATCTTAACTAACGACAATTAATATTACTATTATATGATAAATATTAATACTATACAATAATTAATAATAATATTATATATATGATGAATTAGTATATGATGAATTTGAATATATATATATATATATATATATATTACTATTAATTATTGTATAGTATTAATATTTATCATATAATAGTAATATATGATGAATTAGTATATGATGAATTTGAATATATATATATACCTTGCCCATTCATGATATATATATCTTAACAAACAATAATTAATACTAGCTGTGCAAATACAAATAAACAAGGCCAGTGCATCCACAGTTCAAAATTGGAAATATTTGGAGTTTCTTTCTTTCATATCTTGTTCACTGCATGCACTGTCTCTTTTACCTTGCAGGCAGATTTTTCTCTGCCAAATGACTTGGAAGGCATGCAGCACTCACAATGTGTAAATATTAAATCTGGCCACACTAATACCTTGTCTATGTGCCTGTTCATTTGGAAAGCAATGCCACGGAATCTTAATCAATGTCGGGTAGATTTGGTGAGTCCCTACAGGAGAATAACATATATTTGTCAAACATAATTAATTCTTATGAACACTATTGCAATTATTATTATTTTTTAAAAATAATATATAACAATGTTCACTTTGTTTTTATTTAATAAAAATTATTTATAAAATATTTTATGACGTGTTCAAAAAAATAATATACTATGATTATACTTTCAATCATCATAATAAAAAGATTTAAAATCTCATAAAATAAATATATGAAATTACTTTTATTTAACGTGAAAATATATGTGGATTTTATAAGAGCCAAGCTTTTTAAAATACCAAACCATTACATTTAAAAATATTATACTTAATCTTTTCCTTCACATGTTGCGGATATGTTGTATATAAAAGGTTCCTCATCAAAAAATATATATATTATATTTAAACTCGTTAAAAAAAAAAATCTTATATTTAAAATTGGTTAGTGTATATTATATATAGTTATTGAGGGCTAGGTGGATTGGTAAGTGTTTGTCTGGTCAGGCACTTATCAAGAAGACACCCACGTTCAAAACTCGGGGGTTCAAAACTCGGGGGCATCGTGTTTGCAAAGGTAGTAGTCTGATTTGAATCTTTTGAGTGTGTGACAAATCAACGATGACGGTACGAATCTCGAGTTTCGGGTCAACAATAACGAAGCGAAATAGGTTTGGTGGAAGCAATCCTTGTGGTTTAAACCCTACGCTTGTGAGTTACTAAAAATAGTGTGGTTGTGACCAACTCTCCTATGAAACCAAAAAAAAATTGTATACAATATCTAAGAAAAAATTTCATGATATTTTTATATATTATATCTTTATTATATACTTTTTATACTTTCATTTTTTTTTTTCTTGTTCTAGATATTATTATTCCTTTATCAATTCATTGATATCATTTTTAGTTATAAATTGATAAAGACAGTTCTCTTTGATTAATTGAATTTCATTGTTTGAATATTGCAAAAGTAAATATTTATGGGATAGGTGACTATATAATGATATATTTCATATATATATATAAATAATATGATATGATATGATACACATTAAGAAATTATGTTTTTTATTGGTGAATAGGGATTTTGAAAGGATCTCGTAACCTTTTACAAAAATATGATGATTTAGAGAAGAGCTCCCAACCAATCTATAATAAAAGCAACCGACCTTCTACGGACCTTCGGAGATAAACTGCTAAAACTAAGAGGATAAGCCCACACAAGGGTAGAAGAGAAAGCCTCATAGAGTAATAAGAGAAGCCCTCCTAAGGCAACACGAAATGTCACCCGTGCTAAAACATATATTCTAGACATGGCACTAGGTAATTTCTATAAAGTGCACACTTTAACAGGTCCTCCATACGTGGTAACTGTTGTTGCCTGTGAGAGCCACATTGTGGTGGATTAAAACTAGGTATCAGATGACACGTATAAAATTTTCATTGATACACATATTCCCCATGTGCCTAGGAATAAGAATAGACATAGTTCAAAGAGTTCTTTGAACAC
The DNA here is from genome assembly GCA_028583015.1 of Wollemia nobilis. Lineage (NCBI taxonomy): Eukaryota > Viridiplantae > Streptophyta > Pinopsida > Araucariales > Araucariaceae > Wollemia > Wollemia nobilis. The sequence continues at coordinate 4,348,997 of JAQPPZ010016710.1, read as the reverse complement.
CAATGACCTCAAAGAGCTGGATATGCATCGTAAACCCGTAAACCTTTTCATAGGAACATGGAAACATGGAAACTCTGTGTTGTAGTAAAAATGTGGATGATGGTAATGTTGGCTAAGCCCCATAAAAGGAAAACAACACCCCTCCAAACCTTTGGGAAGATATCACTTAAAATATAGATAGAAAATTATCATCGAGCAATGTAGCAGGGCAATTATCAGTCCAGATAGTAAGGTTGGGCTCAAAGATACCCAAATTGGTTAATTGATCAACAACTTGGTTACATTCTCTAAAGACATATTGAATGGTAACATTGGTTGATAAGATCAATAGGTTTTTGGATTTGAAAATTAGGCTGGAGATATTCCAAGAAGCAGACTAAGTCTCTACAAATCTTCTAATGATGTTCATCAAATCACCTTCAACCACTAAGTTAGGACAATGTAAGTGGGGTAGAAGAGATAGACCTTGAAAAATAGCTCATGCTTTAGAAAAATGATTAGTTTGGACCCTAGTATTTTTTCCAAAGGCTAGAATGATCTTCCCTTCATGATTTCTAAAAATGATGAGTGTTGTTATTGTCGTCATTTAATTTTCAATGTTTATCAATCCAAGGTGGTGTCCAAGGTTGTTTGCGATAGAAGGTTTTGGCAAGTTATAGTTTAGGCAACTAGTTCACAAGATTTATTTGGTGAAACAAATATTTTTTGGTTGTTTTTAGGTCACACTAATCCTAATTTATAAAATTGAAGCTAATTTAACTTACAAAATTGAAATTGCAAAATTTGACACTTAAGCTACAATTACAAGAATTGACAATTTGCATAATTGAAATTGTTGAAATAGGAACTATTTTATGTTTGCTAAATTGAAATAACAGAAATGGAAAGTGCTAAATTGAAACTAATTGAAATCAACACACACTAAATTTAAAAATTCTAAACTATTGAAAAAAAACCATTGCAAAATCTTCTCTAGAAAATGTCGCTACATAAACTTGTTAGAAAAGTTATTGAAATCTAAAAAATGCAAAAAAAAAAGGAAATATAGGGGAAATAAATAAACACAAAACATGGGTCAGCTATATGCAAAAAAAACTCACAACACATTGCACTTGAAAACATAACAAATCTTATGTTAAAATAGGGGTTGGTTTTGTTATAGAAAATAAGCAAGAAATTGACAAAATTGTTGCAAAACAAAATTTATCAAAAACTTCCAATAATTGCTCATTCCTTCTAGTCCTCATAGTGGCCCTTGATCCTTGGTCCAAAAGAAATAATATTCACTCCAAAACTAAAGAATAATAACTCATGTACTCACAAATTTACACATGTAAATAAAACTATACTTTATTTAAAGATTGCTAATTCAAACTACAACGATTACAATGAGTTTTTATGACCCTAACTTATGGACTTCTAGACTAACTCAACCAATGGGAGAGTAGTACTATTTATATTGTCTATTATATTTGCATTTGCATTTACAAAATCAACTATCTTACTATCCTTGCATGATTTGTTTGTGTTACAACATATAGTCTATTTCATGATAGAATTTGCTGCAGTAGTTATCTATGCATATTTTCATGCTTCTAATATAATGAAAAATGGATCAGAATGGTTGAAATATAGTTTTTACATGTCTCTATGTTCTCCTACTATCTCCCTTATGAATTTGATGTGGACTATGCAATTACTTCTAGAATATACTGTTTCTTCCTATCATTCTGAAGAGCTTTAAAATATTAGGAAAAATAGGTAAGATTTATTGTTGTTGTAAATCAACCTATGTGGAAGTGCTTCCAAGTGGATCAAAAGTATTGCCTAGTCTCCCTCAACACTCTCTAATTGATTCCACTCACTGTTTTTGACCATTTCCATGCCTTCCTTTAATATGACACATGGCTGGAATTTGTATGGAGTTACAGATGTAGCGTCTAGTTTTCAGTAGAATGGTTGATCTAGTGCCATATTAGCTAGATAGTTTGATGTGACAAAAACATTCAAAATATGTTATCCAATCATAAATCATAGTACTCTTATTTTCTATCAAATACATCATGCTTTATTTACTAAAAATCATGCAAAAATAGAGTATAAAATTTTGAAAATAGTCAAAATAGGGGTACAGTGTTCTTAAACATTAAATCATGAAAATAATAACAAATAATATTATATTTGGTTATATGGCAATATTTTGATATAAAAAATATAGCAAAAAATGAGGTATTTCTTGGCATCATCATCCCTCCCAACTTGACCTAATGCATGCCCTCATGCATTTTATTGGGCTACCGATTCATTGAGGTATAATGTTTTGTACCAAGTACCCCTAAAATTTAAGTTTCTAGAATGATATCCCCTATTTCTTTTTAGCTCTTCTAGCCAAATCTAAAACTAATCATCTAACTGCACATTAGAATCAAAGTAGAATGGTACAGGTGTGATAATAGTGGGTGGCCTAAATATTAAGCCTATCCATTGATGCTTCAGTGCTAGAATTGTTTTCATTACTGCCTCCACCCTCCTCCATGACCATAACAGGTTAGTTGGTGATATTGGCTCTCTCTTCTACAAGGATATAGGTAATTCTGCCCACCTGACCTTACATGTTGTCAAGGAGTTTGTAAAATTGCTTGTGCAAAATTGCTAAAAATAAGCCATACTATCCTTAATATTATTCAAATAAGTTATTTGAATATTTTTTTTATCCATCAGGGCAAAGTGTTGGCTTGTTAATGCTATAGGATTGGATTGAATATGCCTTAACAATAGCCCAAATCCCATCTCCATATCCTTGTTTTATTTCCTCTCTTGATCCTAGTATATATAATTTTGCAAAGTGGAAACAAAGGACAAAATTTGTATATCACTTGTGTAGATATGAGGCATAAATTGTACATCCTATGCCATGATGAATTTGTAAAAGAAAAAATGACATAGCAATTTTTTTTGCTCTTTAGGACTTTGCAAGTGAGCTTCTAGAAAATCCTGATCAGTGTTTAAATCATATGTAAGACCAAAAAAATACACATTACCTACCATTGAAGGTATTTTTCTCCAAGGAGTAGGTTGTATATCCTTGTAGGCTTTCTATATTGTACTAGGTACTCTGCAGTTTGACATAAATATTTCACCTTACCCTATAATTAAGTAATTTTTGGAGCCTATTTTTTATTTTGTTCTTCAATGGGCTTCAGTGTTGTAAAGCACAATTCTAGGGCTTGATATCGTGTAATCTACCCTATAATAGCTTTATTGTTGGTTGTCAATGGAATCATATTTAGTGGATGCACTACTATTTGTGGTGTTTTATGTTCTGTCAACAAGTCAACCTAGATACCTATTTCTATAGTATGTACTTTATGAACAAATTATGGAAAAACTTGTTCTTTATCCTTGTGGAGTGTTGTACTTACTTGCAACGAGATGGTATGAACTCCAAGGCTTTCAGTCTATGATATGTTTTCTTGATTTTGCTATTCTAGATCCTCTTCAAGACATTTTGGTACAATTTTTAGATATTCTAGAGTTGTTCCAAAATGAGACTATTTTTCTTCAGAATGTTTTGAAGTCATGTCAAAATATTTTGGAGCTACATCCAAAAGTTCTGAAATGTTTTTGTTTTCAAATGCTTTCTACACATTCTATTTATGGCTCATCCCTAGGGTATGTGAGCCTTCCATGACATCTACAACTCCTTTACCATCACTTTTTTTAGGTGTTATTTCCTATTCTTTATGTAGCTGTATTATTGCAACAACAAAAATTGGGACAAAAATTTTAGGTGCATGTTCCAAATTATCCTCCTCAAATATATGAGAAAGTTGTGGGATATTAGTTTGCATTTTTCCTTCTAGAACCTGATCTACCAATTCAAGTATGAACTTTGTTATCTCCCTACCAAAATCTAAAATTGTGGGAAATTTTTTCAATGGTGTTAGTCTTCTTTTCAATTCCTCTATTTTTTACAATAATTGGTCAATGTATTCATCTTTCTTCGTAGTTACTGCTTCACCCTTTCAATCTAGGTTTGCTAAGTCTTGATAATCATCCTAAAAGCCTTCACATGATCATCTGGCTCATATTCTTCATATTCTTCAATTTTTGAATAATATATAGGTAAATCCATGGGAGGTGGTGAATTTGGCTCTCCAACTTTTGTAAGTGGGCCTTCTTCCTGATTAAGTGATTCTAGAACCAGTGTTTCCTATTCTTGAACTAGAATTTCTTCAACCAATTCATCTTCATCCTCTTGAAGTATCAATTTTCTCTATCTCCTATGACTAGATGATGTTGGATTTGTAGTTTTGATGGCTACAGTTGTACCATGTTGTCTCTGTATTAGACTCCTTCTCAAAGGAGGGGGTGAAGGTGGTTGTGCTCATATTTCAAGCTCTATTTATTTTGCATTAGCTAGCTCCTCTATAATATAATATCCCTATAATCTGGAAGACCTCCTTAATTATTGTGTACCTATCTCTCCCTCAACTTGCTTAGTTCTTGCAATTATTTTTCTTGCATATTTTACTAAAAAATTAGAGTCAAGTTCTTCTTCCTCTAATGAGTCTACTGCTACAACCAGAGATCTATTTGTTTTAGGTTTTGAATGTGAAGACATCTAAGCAAAAAAATTTGTAAACTCTTCACAGAAAGTCACTTTCTTGGATTTTGGCTACTTTGGAGGTCTAGACTCAGCTTTCCTCTTCCTTTGTGCTCTGGTCCTGGTAGCTAGTGGATCTTGAGGGGATGAAGGGGTTCCTTCGACTTCAAGGGTAACCATGTCATCTATATTATCTTTAGTGGTATCTACCCTACCTATAAATTTGTCAATATTGTTGTCAGGGGTATCTACCCTACTTGCAAATTCTTCCTCCTCCTCTTACCTTTGTCATTATTTAATCAAAATCTGTTCATTCCAAGGGGAAAATAATATATCAAAACTTTGGGGATTTCCCCTAAAATGATGTTTACAGATAATTTTTGTGAGGTCATGGTTCCTGGGGGATCCCTAGCACTATTGGTATCTCTTTGATATATTATGCAATTCATGATACAAATATAGGGGAATATTTACCCTTACCTCTAGGCATGGATTACCATACCTCATATTACTGAGGAGTTTCATATGATGATCAAACAACACAACATACTGCCCCTCACAGGTTAAAATTTTTATCACCAAAATTTCAACCTCATTCCAAGGTTTGTGTATACTAGCCCTTTTTATCCCTTTACAAACATTGTTTTTTATTTCTATGATAGGTTGTACATTCCCTTCTTTTTAATATGTTCTAACTAATTCAGGGAGTGCAATTTTACCAGTCTCAGTGATTACTAGTCCTTACAAAGATAATTTAGTGATTTGGCTCAAGACCATTGGAGTTACATCTATTCACATGTTTTTGATGGTTTCCCTATTGTTCTAGAGGGTGTGGGTGAATTCTAGTGCTAAAATATTTGAATGTCCATCGAATTTATCTAAAAATAGCATTAATCCTACCTGCTAAACAATTTGCACAATTTTAGGATATTTTTGGAATTCTTCTAGGTTATTTGGTTTGACTTTGTTCTTCTATCCCATGTTGTCTACAACCCATGTTCTTATGTCAATATCCATAGTTCTGAAGGATTTACCATAAAATGCAATGCACACTTTGGTAGTTTCACAATGTGTTGTTTCGATCCAATGTCTTCTAGAAGGCTTGGTGATTATGGAGCTTAGTAATGAGTGGCTTCGACACACAAGGTTCAGCTTCAGAAGGTGATGCAGAGCATGCTTAAACTTGCATGCAATGACCGAACACGTGGCGTGTGATAACTTGTTTGAATATTATATTTTTAATTTTTAGCATGCATGAAGGGTGGCGGGCTGACATGACTTTAGATTACAATGCATGTGTGTAAAATTGTTAGCTAAGTTGGACGGTTTGATTTATGCCCAATTTCACAATTTCCATGAAATTATGCCCATGAAGGAATTTCACAATCAAGATTATTCCCTTTTTTTGTCTTTTTTTTGTATGCCTAATTTCATAGATTTTAGTAAAAGCTTCAATTAATTTCAATGCAAATTGGGACCCATGATTTGTGGTGATAGATTGTGGGGCTCCAAATATTTGAAAAAAATAAGTGTAAAGGAAATAAGCAATATTCTCTTCACGAGCATGCTTAAAAGCACACACCTCAAACCATTTAGTCACATAGTCAATGCATACCAAGATATACACTTTTCCTTGAGATGGTGGGTCAATAGGTCCCACAAAATCTAACCCCCATTTCTCAAATGGTTCTAAAACCACTTGAGGCTGAAGAGGTATTTAATTTGTGTGTGTGGGTTTTCCCATTCTTTAACATGCATCACAATGTCGAATATACCTTTTTACATCTTTTTGAAGAGATGGCCAATAATAACCAATGTCTATTTTTTTTTATTTGTGCTATTTACTGAATAATGTCCTCCTAATGGTTCATCATGACAAGCATGGAGGATATCATACACCTCATCCTTTTAAATGCATATGTGTAAATCATGGTCAGGACCACACTTGAAAAGTAGACCTTTTATCCACTTGAAAGATGAAGTATGTCTTACCAATTGCTTCTTTTGTTTATACGTGAAATGGGAAGGAATTTTTCTTATAGTCAAATAGTTAGTTGTATTTGAAAACCAAGGTGATTGTACTGATATGGAAAATAGTTTTTCATATAGAAAATTATCCTTAAATAAATCTTATTCCCTTGTGTTATTCAGCCTTGATAGAAAATCTACCACTACATTAGCCTTTTTGGGTTTATTTACTATTGTAATATCTAACTCTTGTAATAGTAATAACCAATAAATGATCCTTGCACTAACCATAGGTTTGTTCATCAAGTATTAGATGTTTGAATGATATATATGGATGAATACTTGATAACTACAGATATAGTGATGAAATTTATTAATGGCATGCACTACTGCTAAAAATTCCTTTTCAGTAGTAGTATACTTCTTTTCTACTCTAGTAAGGTTTTTGCTTATGTAGTAGATAACATAATGCTCCCCATTCTCTATTTGTCCTAATGCTACTCCAATTACAGTATTGGAAGAATCAGTTTGGATATGGAATGGCAATACCCAATTAGGATCTTGTAACACAAGTGGAGTTTTCAGTTTCTCCTTTAAAAAATCAAAAGATTCTTGGCATTTTTTAGTTTAACTAAATTTAGAATCTTTGGTCAATAATGCAAAAATGGGATTTTATATTGTACTAAAATTTTGGAATAAATCTACGATAAAATCCAATGTATCCTACAAAACTCTTGAAATCTGTTTGAGTTTTTGGAGGAGGAAGGTTCTTAATGATTTTAACCTTCTTAGGAACAACCTTGATTCCATTAGAAGAAATGTGATGACCACTAACAATCCCTTTCTTCATCATCATGAAGCATTTATCAGTATTCAAGGATAGATGGTAAGTTTCATAGTAAATTAAAACCTTGTCAATATGTTCTAAAGTGAAGTCAAAGGTTTCTCCACAAACTATATTACATAGACCAAAGTGTAAAACCCTATAACCAAAATTTCCCCATAGGAAAGCAAAATTTATTTTCTCGTTGTCTTTGGATACAACCTATATCTAGTTATACCCACTGAAACCATCAAGAAAGCATAAATACTTATTTCCTACGAGAGTGTCCAATGTTTGGGCAATGAATGGTAATGGAAAATGACTTTGTTTAGTTTCTTATAATCTACACACACTCTCACTTTTCCATTCTTCTTTGGTACGATAACCAATGGAGAGACACATTGACTATCAAAAATTAGATATATGAATCCAACCTCTAAGAGTTTTTCTATTTCTTCCTTGACAATATCTCTTAGAGCAGGATTTAATCATATTTGGGATTTTATCATAGGTTTAACATCTTCAGTATATATCCTATGAGTTCATACATTAGGATGAATTCCTGACATATATTTATAGTCCTAAGAAAATTCTTTAACATGCTGTTTCAAAATAGTAAACAATTTTGCTTCTTGTTCATCAATCAGTCAATTGTTATGTTCAATAATTTTCTTGGATGTACTTCAATTTATTTTATCCTTGGGTGGATAGAATTAAATTCCTCATATTTTTTGACTATGGATTTTAGTGGATAGTGATGTGGTTGAAGAGAATGAATGACTCTTGACTCCCTATCAATAGTAATCCCTGATGGAATAAAATCTTGCATAGGACAATAGAAATATGAAATAATATGATGATTGCATCCATGTGGTAATGTGAAGGAACTTTCCTGCAATGGAATGGGTTATAGGTGTTTAGATATTTGACCTTCATCATTCCACAACAAATTATGAATAGTGATTGTTTCATCCTAAATTACTTCTTCATGTACTATATTTACTAGGATAGTTCCATCTTCAAAGATCTCTCTCTCACATGAATCTATCTCTTCTATGTGTTCTTTTACTACCACAAAAGCTAGTGTGGAGATAATTTCTTCCTATTCCTCATCAAAATTAGGAAACCATAACTGACCTAAAAATTTTGTTGAAGGTTTTGCAGGTGGATACACAGAAATATATTTTAGATCAATACCATTAGAAATAGTCATATCCCCTAATCTATAGTCTATGAAAGTAGTTGTAGTAGTAAGCCAAGGTCTACCCAAGATAATTGGATAAATATTCATAGAGTTGCGAGGTTGCAATACCAAAAAATCAATAAGGTATTCCCATGAGGAAATTGTTATAGGAATATCCTCAATAATCCTTTCTAGTTTGACAATAGATCTATCGACCATTTCTAGAACAGTAGATGTAGGATTCATGTTGTTTAATTGTAATTTTTGCATTATCTTTTGTCAGAACGTTAATGGTAGCTCCTAAATAAACAAAGACATTAGAAATTTGCATTGAACCAATGATTATAGTGACAAATGGACTTCCTAGGTCACTATACTTTTGTGGGACAAGCTTCCCAAAATGCAAATCAGCCAAATTATTATATACCTATATAGTTTTAGGAAAGGACTTATTCTTCCTACATGATCATTTTATGTAAAGTTCCTGACCAATTTTTTTAATTAAAGGTACATACTTGATTGCTTGAAATAGAGGAAGGAAAATGGTAAAACATTTTAGTTCCTTTACTAACCTAATTCAGCAAAAAAATTAGACTTTTCAAACCTTTCAGGATATGGTATCTTTTATGCATTAGGTAAACTATATTTTGGATAGGATTATTTTTCTTTCCCTTTATCCAAAGTTAATTCTTGTGGTTTTGGACTAAAGGTTTTTGGTTTCTCTTCATTAATTTTTAGTTCTTCAATAATTGTACCAAGAAGTATCTTTCTTGAGCACAGTTGGATGTTACTACAATAAATTACACTCATTGTTGTATTTTCATCAGATTTAGCTACATAGACAGGGGTTGTCTATCTTGTATTATTAGGATTGGCCATAGGTTGAACAAAAAGTGGTGGTGGCTTTACCTGTTGTTGTTTTTTTTATTGGGATATTCCTTGAGGGAAATTATGAGCAGGACCAGGCAAAATATTTTGGTTTTAACCTTGGTATCTTCCTTGTCCCTGGTATGATGGATATTGTTATCCCCAACTCTATCCATGATATTGGGCTAGAATCCAAGATGGATGTGGTTGATTCCATTGTATATTTATCCACCTGGATTGTGACCAATCTTGAGGATTATCCAAGGAGGTTGATTCCAAGCCTGTTGTGATGGTTCTGGATAACCCCATGGTATAGTCCAATGATTTTATCCCCAATTTGTGGGAAAACATGAGGCATTTTGATATTGTAAAAATTTTCCCCCTTGTATTTGCCAAACAAAGTTGAGTTCTTCTGTTTGGGTTTACAAAATATTTTTGAGTCCTGAAATATGTGCCATTGGTTAGTGATATGTCCTTTGGAATAAATGCTACAAATAGTAGATATAGAAGTTTTTTTGAGGGGACAATCTGGAAGAGAATGCTTAGTTCTACATATTGGACAATAAATAGCTAAGGATGTTGTCGAGTTGTATTTTGTGTTCATTTCCTCTAATGTGGTATTAATATGTACCAATAGCTAAGGATGTTGTCGTGTTGTATTTTGTGTTCATTTCCTCTAATGTGGTATTAATATGTACCAATATGTCAGTTTTTATATTGGCAAATTATTCCATAAGATATTTCAAATCTATATCATTATTACTCCACTTTCATATTTGTTGCTTTATGCGTGAGTAATTTTTACATAACTCCATAATTTCATCAATGTCAAGGGTTATTACATATCCCTTGCCCATTAAATATAGCAATTCTCTAGAATCATCTTGTAATCCTTGTAAAAATATTACCTTACACATTTTTGTTTCAACAGACCCACATCTCTTTTGTACGAAGGCAAACCTATACAAATAATACTCTAGAGTTTCATATTGTTCTTGTTTGGTTCTAGATATTCCATCCATCCTATTTTTCATCCTATATTATTCCTAGTGTTTATCAAAAATTTTTGTTTCCATTTCTTCTCAGATTCGTATTGATTTAGGCTCTAAGTTTCCTTACTTGTCTATCATGGTATCCTCCCAAATATTGTTATAAATTTGTCTAAATTATCCTGATGATGGGGATTTGTCAAGATTAGGTGAATAGGTACTAGGAATTTACTCCTATACAATTTATCTCTTAGGATACTCAATACTTTCTTATGGTGGAGATGGTGGTTTTCTTTCAAGTATTTCAATAATCTCAAATGTATGTAATTCACTGCCTTGGCATATCTCCTACCTATTGCAGGTAAAGGGGTTTTAAGAAATATTTATTTTTTGTCCCTTAACATATTCATTCATTCTACTTTTTTTTATAATGTTCTAAATTGTAACATATCATTTTCACAACTATATTTCATACAAGTTGTTCTATTTCAGGATTTTCCTCTATAGGTCACAACTTAGCATAAGCAACAATTATTTGATTGTGTTTATCTTATAACAACACATTTATTCCCTATAAACGATGCCAAAGATGATAAGTGTCATTATTGTCATAATTTAAGTTTCAATATTTTTTAATCCAGTGCAGTGTCTAAGGTTGTCTATGATAGAAGGTTTTGGCAATTTATAGTTCATGGAACTAGTTTACAAGATTTATTTGGTGAAACAGATATTTTTTTAGTTGTTTTGGGCCACACTAATGCTAATTTGAAAAAATGAAGCTAATTTAACTTACAAAATTGAAATTGTATAATTTGACACTTAAGCTACAGTTGTAGGAATTGACAATTTGTAGAATTGAAATTGCTAAAATAGAAACTATTTTACCCTTGATAAATTGAAACAATAGAAATGGAAAGTGATATATTGAAACTAATTGAAATCAATCCATGCTGAATTTGAAAATGCTAAAAATTTGAAAAACAAAACTATTACAAAATCTTGTCCAAATAATGTTGCTGCAGAAAATTGTCAGAAAAGTTGTTGAATGCAAAAAATAGGGGAAATGCATGGGAAATAAATATATAGAAAATAGGGTTAAGCTAGCTACAAAAAAAATCACAACATTGCACTTAAAAATATAATAAAATCTTATGCTAAAATAGGGGTTAGTTTGTTATAGAAAAAAAGCAAGAAATTGAAAAAATTGTTGCAAACCAGAAGATATAAAAAACGTACAATAATTGCTTCTTCCTAACAGTACTAAATGTGGCCCTTGCTCCTTGGTCCAAAATAAATAATATTCACTCCAAAAATAAAGACTAATCACTCATGTACTCACAAATTCACATATGTAAATAAAACTGCACTTTATTTACATATTGCTAATTCAAACTATAATAGTTACAATGACTTTTTCTGACTCTAACGTATGGAATCCTGGACTAACTCAACCAATAAGGTAGTAGTCCTATTTATACTATCTATTATACTTGTATTTACATTTACAAAATCAACTATCTTGCTATCCTTGCATGATTTGCTTGTGTTGCTACAATAGAATTAGTCTATTTTAGGATAGAATCTACTACAATATGTATTCTAATACTTCTAATCTAGTGGGAAACGAATTATAATGGTTGAAATATGGCTTTTAATCATATCCCTTGTGAATTGGATGTGAACTATGTGTTTGCTACTAGAATATATTGTTTCTTCTTATCATTCCAGAGAGCTCCAAAATATCTAACAGAATAGGTGAGAATTTTTGTTGCTATCAACCAACCTGTGTGGGAGTGCTTCCAATTGTATCAAAAGTCTAGCCTAGTCTCCATAAACACCTCAAATTGATTCCACTTATTGTTTCTAACCATTTCCATACCTTTAATGTGATAGGTGGCTGGAATTTGTATGGAGTTGTAGTTGTAGTGTCTAGTTTTTCAGAAGAATGGTTGATCTAACACCATACTAGCTCAGCAATTTTATTTCAACATGGGAAAAATATTCAAAATATTTGATCCAATCACAAATCACAGTACTCCCATTTGCTACCAAATATGTCATGCTTTATTTACTAAAAATCATGTAAAAATAGAGTATAAAATATTGAAAATAATCAAAATAGGGTAACAATGTTCTTAAACATTATACCATGTAAAAAATAAAAAATTATATACTCTAATCAAACATTTGACATAAAATATAATTATATTTGGTTATATGGCAGTATTTTGATATCCAAAATGTAGAAAAAAATGAGATATTTCTTGGCTTTCTCAGAAAATGCCTCTAGCACTAGTAGGATTAGGGTTACTCTTGGTCGCTCCATTAAAATTGAATTTTATCCATCTTGGGGGTGGAGGATACCATTTAATGAGTGCAAAATCCACCACAAATTTTAGGGGAGAGATAGGACAAGAGGTAAGCTTTAGGAACAAGAGGTAAGCTTAAAGAAATTCCAATTTTTTTTAAAGAGAAAGCTCCTAAATAGGTTAGGCCACTGCAAGCACAAATCATTCAAGAGAAAGGTTGGAGCCAAAGAAATCCCAATAGTGTAAAATAAGGATGAAATATTGTTGAGAAAAAAACTACAAGACAAAAATAAGTGTTGGGTGGATTCACAAGCTTGATTGCACAAGTAGAAATAGTTAGGAATAGGGAGTCCATGGATATGAAGGTTAGAAATGTAAAGGAGTTTATCTTCGATAACAAGCCAAAAAAGGAAACTAACTTTGGGTATGAGGTGTTTATTCCGTATAATATTCAAAGGGAACCACAACTGACTTGGAATCTCAGTGAGAAAATTGGTATATTTCACAATAAAAAAACCATTCACACTAGGTGCCCAAAGGAGCTTTTCTTCTACTAGAAATCTAGGGATGGCACAAAGGTGCAAAATGTTAGTTAAAATAGAAGTAGCTCTTCTTTGTTCCTCATTTAGATCACCAATAGGAAAGGATTTCAAAAACCTATTAATAGTGTGAATAAAATTGCACACTTTTGAACCAAATAGGGTATTAGTAATAGGTTTTAAGCAGATCAGATCAATGCAATTCTAAAGTGGACTATCACCCAACCATCTATCTTCCTTTAATTTTTTTTCTAACCATTACCAAGCTTCCATAAGATGCCTTTATTGATTATCTCTCTTGACCTTATAATAGAATTCTAGACTGTAAAACCTAGGATGGGTGAGGGATCATGCCAAAAAAATTATTGGTTCTAGATTTACATGGCCATGATAATGTCAACCCAAAGAAAGTTTTCATTTTTAAGGACCCTCAACCCTTGTTTGGCTATAAGAGCTAAATTCATGTTTTTGACTTTCCTAAGCCTGATGCCTCCATATTATGTCATGGAATAGACTTGGTCCCATGCAACTAAATGAAATCTATGCTTATTTTTAGAGCCTAACCATAGGAAGTCCCATTGGATATGTTCTACTTTATTGCACACTTAAATCAAAATCTAAAATATGGAAAGAAAGAAAATAGGGATGCTCTAGAGGGTGGCTTTGACTAAGGTGGCCTTTCCATCCTGACTAAGGAGTTGCCCTTTACATCTAAGAAAAATTTTGTGGATTCTTTCATTGATGGGATTCCATAAATATTTTGTTGTAGTTCCACTAAAGAGAGGAAACCCAATATAAATAGTTGGGAGGTTAGAAACAACACAACTATGAATGTCATTTATGTGGTCTTATCACCTTGTGGGGGTATTTATAAAGTAAAATTTTCTTTTGGAGAAGTCAACCTTTTTGACCAACAACTAACTTAAAAGAGAGCAAGATCAACTTGATAGATTTAGCTTAAGGAACAAAGGCATGAGTGGCAAGTATGGTGTCATGAATAAATTATTTATGGGATATGGGTTTAAGAGAGAAGGTTGGTTTAATACTTGATATTTCTCCTTTGGAACAAGAAGACCTTAAGGTTCTACGTAATGATTTAGCAACAAGTATGAAGAGAAAAGGAGATAAAGGATCTCCCTATCTTAGACCTTTAAAGCTCAAAAAGTATTTGGTAGTAGAGTCATTGATAAGAACTGAGAAACTAGCATTTGTAATGCATTATCTAATTAGGTCGATCCACTTAGAATGGAACCCAAGCCTTGAGATAAAATAAAAGAAACTTTCATGATACCCTATTGAAAGCCTTATTCATGTCTAATTTTAGGAAAATATCAATCTTGTTACTTTTGGACATTTAATGGATGAGTTCATGGATGGTGATGATGCTATAAGTGATGAGTATCCCTTTAATAGAGCTAACTTGGTTGAGGTCAATGGTGTGTGGTATAATTGGCTTTAATCTAGTGGATCACTTTGGTGAGGATTTTGTAGAAGACATTACAAAAATTGATTGGGTGAAAGTCAGCAAGGGTTTTGGAATTATCAATCTTGGGGATTAGGGCCAAGAAGGTGGAATTGATGTACCTATGAATGATTTTGATTTATTAAATTTTTGGGGTAGAAAAAACAATTTTAGGTCCCACAATGTCCCATAGCATTGAAAAAACATAGTGGGAAAACCATCAAGACCCAGAGCTTTCCCACCTTGCATGGAGAAGACTACATAATGAATTTACTTAGTAGAAAAGGGTTTAATCAAAAAAATTGTATGATATTGGGTGACTAGCCTAGGAATGTTGCACAAGATATTATTCACAATTTATTGGTTGTAATCTAGGATTGGTCCAATAAGATCTTCAAAAAAAGCAATTGCCTCAACTTTAATGTCAAAATTATTTGAAATAATAGTCCCATGTTCCTTGGTGAGTTATCAAATTTTACTTGAGCCTCTATGTCTCATTGTAGTGGTGTGGAAAAATTTAGTGTTGGAATCACCCTTCTTTATCCAAGTTACCTTGTATTTTTGCATCTAGAAAAATTCTTCTTTTTTTAGAATGTTACAGTATTCAAATAGGAGGATATTTTCAATTTCCTAGATACTAGGATCAAGGTATCCTTGTTAGGTAGATATCTTAATGCTTGTGAACTAGGATTAGATGTTCTAATTCCTACAAAAAATATTTCCAAAAATATCCATGTTCTATTGCTTGAGGTTTGCTTTAACAAAATTGATATTTTTCTCACGTGGGAACAAGGGACCTAGAAAAGTTGTGGGACCACCAATATGATATAAGTGAATTGAGGTTAGGGTCCTAAAGCCACATCACCTCAAATTTAAATGGAAATTTGAAAGGAGAGCCTTGAGGTGAGAAATATAGGAGGAGAGAATTGTGATCAAATCTGATTCTAGGAAGATATTGAGGGAAAAAATCTCCAAAGGGATAGATGACATAAAGGGATATGAGGACCCTATAAATTTTGATCTGGATAAATTGATCACCCTTTCTTCGGTTGCTCCAAGTAAATTTGGAACCCCTTAGCTAGATATCCATGAGTTGATTACCATCCATAAATGATGTGAAGTCTTCATAAGAATTAGCTATGATTTTATAACATCCTTTCTTATCTGTGGGAAATAGAGGAGAATTAAATTTTCCAGCTAGTATCTATGCCTTATTCAGAAATACTTCTCTCATATCGCTTAGGGTGTTCTAAAGCTAAAATCTTTCGAAAGGAGAATTTGGTGCATAGATGTTTGAAATAACCCATCTGTAGTGATGATATTTAGGATGTTCATGAAATTCTCTACCATAGTTAGGAGTTTGCCTTCAAATAGTTCAAGTATAGCAATCCACTAGAAGCATTGTTGGTAGAGCTTATGAGAAAATCACAATTTTTCCAAATATATTTATAGATATATGAAGCATTTTAGATGTCCAACTTGGACTCTTGCAAAATGAAAATGGTAGGATTTAAATCTTTTCTCATGGACTTAACCAAACATTGTTTGTTATTTCCTTTAAGGCCTCTCACATTCCATGAGGGGATTTTTATATGTAACCTGTAAAAGAGGATCTCTTCCCTTTTCCTTGTGAAGAGGGGAATTTGGATCTATTATAATTTTCATGAGGACCTCATGGAAGGTTTTACTTTTAAGAGATGTGAATGGTGAGTTGTGTCCCATTGGCAATATCAAAGCATTCTCTATTTCTTATGGCTTGGGTATGAGGGTGACCTCATTTCTTCTAAGAATAAACATCAACATGAAGCCTTTTTTTGGGTCATAGTTAAGGGAGTGTTTCGAGGGAAGGGATTTTTAGGAAGAATTTTTTTGGGGGAAGGGCCAATGAGACCTTTGGGGATTGAGGAGGGATTCAAGGAATGGATTTCTCTTCAATAGGAAGAGGTTCTTCTACAAATAGATAAGAAAATGGATTAGAAATATAAATAGGGGGCCATACCTAAAAGGAGGAAGAGAGATCAGGTTGCTCTAGAGAAACATGGATATTTTTAGCCTTAGAGGATGGTTCCTTCGTAGTATTAGGAACCTCAAGATACTCGATGATTTATACCTTTACAAAAGGTAATTAGGATGGATGTCCTTCGTTTAGAGTTACTCCAACAACATCTGCACAAGTTGTAGCAGAATATTTGAAGTGATTGTGGTATAGTTACTATACATGGAACCCTTCACCATAATATTTCCTAGAGGGAGGTACCTTAAGAACTTTTAAGGTTGGACATTGAGAGTTGAGGTGGCCTTTCTTGGAGCATTCAGTACAAAAATTTGGCTTTTTTTGTACTCAATGATCTAGGTCCTAGTTCTAACATACAAAACTAGATGAATGGAAGAAAGAAGAGCAAAGTAGACATTAGCATTGACACACATGTGAGCATAGACCATGTGGGTATTTAATTTAGTATATGGATCAAAACCTATCAGCTCACCAATATCCCAATGAATACCTTTTACGATGTCTTCATGCTAGAACTAGATGGGAAAACCTTGAAGGTGAACCTAAATCGAAGCTAAATTGATATTTTAAGTTTTTGGGTCAAATTCTACAATCCATTTCTTGAAAAAAATACCCCTTCATCCAAAAAACCATGGACCTCCTATGAGGATTTAGATTGAATAAATAGAGTTATTGAGTTGGATGAGAAAAACCCTTTGGGAAGGGCTACCAGGTTCATGGATCCTTGTAGGCACCAAATGGTTAGGGCCTATACATGAATGGACTCCATGTTAGGGTGTGAGACAAGAAATTTCCCTACCAAGGAATAAGAGTCTTGGGCTACCAAGGATTTCATGAGCTCAAATGAAATCTTGAGGTATCCTTGTGAAGGATATAGTTTAACTCTAGATTCTAAGGAGGATGTTGGTGGAGGGTTATTTTTCAAAATATTTGCAAAATATCAGGAAGGAATTCTCTTCATAGGTACCATAGATCCACATCTTTCATAAACCATCGATGTGTAGTCTCTAACGGAGATTGAAGATCCATCTTTGGTAAACACACCAAAATCCACCATTGCTCCATCACCATCAGGCATGCTAAAATCTACCATTATACCAACACCCATGAGGTCCATAGATACAACTTTGAAAGATTTGCCATTTAATTCCCCTCCACCAATAGTGGTCATAGATCCACCTTTAGTTAGTGCTCCTCCATCAACAGGGGTTGTAGATCCTCCTTCGACAAACTGTTCAAAACCCACCAATACTTCATAAACATCAAGACCATTCACATCAAGAGGGATTAATTTGACATGATCTAGATGGAAGCCAAAAAAGTGTTTCCAATATGACACCTCGATGTTTTTAGCTAGCTCATGGTGGATCATGGGATGGAAGCCATAATTAGTGCTACAGGATCCGCAAAAGAATAATTCAACTTTATAAAGACTACTATTGTTATGGATTGCACTCACCACATTATTGTTGCTTGTTGTCATGGTTACTCTAGATTTTAATCATATCCACAAAGCTTGTATGCATATTTTGAGCCATTAAGAAATTATTTATACAATATCCATATTTGGTTCTCATAGGGTATAATTAATAATAATCATGTTCAATATAATTGAAATATATATCTATTATTTTTTTCTTGTAAATTTTTATGGATTATGTATGAAGTATTTTACACTTTACATAGTTATTTTTTAACATTCCACATGATATTCATATAGTTTTAAGTAGATGGAGAAAACATTTGTTCTGTATTCTAGATAATACAACCGTTGTTAACTTTATTAGGATTTTTTTGAAGTATTTATAAAATTTAAATTCAATTTCTCCAACATTTAACATTTATATTTTACTATTGATCCATGAAAATTCATCATTCTAACTCTACTTTATACAATTGCAAACTCTTCAAGATATGTAACTCTATAAATCTATACTTGGATATCACATTTTGACTTATTCTTAAAGGTCATATTTTTCTTTTCAAGATAAAGATTCCAAAAAATAGTAATAAAACCATTTATTTATAAAATTCTTAATGGTTTTCTTTCAAATATTCAATCCAATACTTCAATTATTTCTATGTCAATGGAGTAACCTAAAAAGATAACATGACATTGAAAACCAAACACAAATAATGAAAGAAAATGAATATTGAGAAAGTAGATGAATGAATATTTTTATCTCTTCACACAAAATCTATTAAAACTATTGTAGTATATCTTTCTTGTATATTATCACTCATAAAGAATGTTCACTACTTAATATGAACTTAATTTCCCTATATTTCTTCCAAGATAACTAATAATTACTAGAAATTTTTTATTACTCCAAATCATTATATACTATGTTAAATGAGTATCCATAATTTCTTGTTATATTCAAAATATTGAAAATACCCAATGTTTTTCTTTGAGATATCAATCCAACACTTTGATTGTTTCATTGTCAATGGAGTAACCCCATAGTATAACTTAAACTTAAAAAATAAACTTAAAATAGTGGGAAAAAAGTAATAATGAGAAAACATATAACAAATGATATATATCTCCTCACACAAATCACATATCTTAATATATTTTGTAAATGTATTTCATGCATACAATAACCTATAAGAACTTTCATTATTTAAGGATAACCTCAACCTCCCAAACCTTCTTCTAAGATAAATAATTAATCCACACACAAATATTATATCTTAGAATATTTTATAATTATATTTATAGGGTACTATAATCCATAATAATGTTAATAATTTGTAGCAGTGATGAGTATGAGCATGAGTTGGGAGTAAGTGTAGAAGTGATTTGGAGCATGAGCTAGGATTAAGTGCAACAATATGTGTGAGCATGAGTTAGGAAAAAAGTGTAGCAACAAGTGTGAGTGTGATCTGGGAGTAAGTGTAGCTGAAAGCAATTGCAAGTGAGTGTAGCCAAAAGTGAGTGGAAGTGCAAGCTAGAGTAAGTGTAGCAATGAGTGCAAGAACGAACTAGGAGTGAGTGTGCAATACAAGAGCAAATAATATCAAAGAGGGAGTGTGAAACAAGATGGATTACGAGCCAATATTCAGTTATGGCATAAGAGTAGTAGGTTCATTTGAAGTGTGTCAATGATTCAAAATTTTCCATGAATGTGCGGAATATTGTTTCCAAATAATGGTTGAAGCCAAAGAATGTAGGAATATAGAAGAGACAAGAAAAATTGTGAGCCAATAGGGAGTGTAAGTTAGGAGTGAGTGTGAGGTAGGAGAGAGTGTGAGATAGAAGAGTGTGAACCAAAAGGGAGTGTAAACTAAGAGGGAGTGCAAGACGAGATTCAATCATGGCAAAAAAGTGGTAGGTTCATCCATAGTACATCAATGCTTCAAACCCTTACCATTAATGCATAGAAAATTATTTTCAAAAAAAAATTGAAGCAAAGGAATACCAATAAAAATAAGATACATGGGAAATTTTGAGCCAGGAGGAAGTGCAAGTTGGGAGTAAGTGTGATTCAAGAGAGAGTGCAAGCTGGGAGAAAGAGTGAGAGCAAGAGTGAGTGCAAGTAGAGATGGAGTGTGAACCAAGAGGGAGTGCAAACCAAGAACAATATCTATTAGCTATTGTAGAAGGAAAGTCATTTTTGAAAGCCCTAATGGGAAGTTAATATGCCCTAGATAGAAATCAAAATCCCTAGTTGGAAGTATGAAGGCCCAAGCTAGAGATAAGTGGAAGAGTGAATACATGGCAAGTTCGATCCAGGTAGTAGATGGTACACCAAAATTAAGTATCAAGGATGAGATGATTGAGCATGATATGACGGTTCTTAAAATTAGAGGGTTGATATGTAAGATCAATAGATGATGGCCAGGATTTTTGGAGATTCAAACTTAGATCAAGTGGAAGTGGGGATTGAATTCAAATTATTTTGTGATTTTTCTTCCTAAAGGTTTTTTCCTCATCATATTTTCTAGTTCAAAAGCTAGGGATAAAATAATGGTTGATGGCCCATGGTTTAGAGGAAGATATGCACTTTATTTGAGACCATGGAACAATTTTTTTTCCATTGAGTCAAAAACTATTAAGAAGCTTCTAGTGTGGGTTAGGCTTTTTGGACTTCCATATCAGCTTATAAATAAGGATGTTTTAAAAAATATTGGAAATACCCTAAGGGAATTCATCAAGGAAGTACCAACAACTAAGGAGTGAAAGCATGTTATATATAATTGAATATGTGTTGCTATGGATATTTTAAAACCTTTGCCACAATACATTAAGATTAAATCTAAATCAAGAGAATGTGGGTTAGGCTTTTTGGACTTCCATATCAACTTATAAAAAAGGATTTTTTTTTAAATATTGGAGATACCCTAAGGGAATTCATCAAGGAAGGACAAAAAACTAAGGAGTGAAAGCATGCTATATATACTTGAATATGTGTTGCTATGGATATTTTAAAACCTTTGCCAAAATCCATTAATATTAAATCTAAATAAAGATAATGGGATCAACAAGTAGATTATGAAAATATTATATT
The DNA here is from genome assembly GCA_028583015.1 of Wollemia nobilis. Classification (NCBI taxonomy): domain Eukaryota; kingdom Viridiplantae; phylum Streptophyta; class Pinopsida; order Araucariales; family Araucariaceae; genus Wollemia; species Wollemia nobilis. The sequence goes on along the minus strand of JAQPPZ010016710.1, from coordinate 4,327,723 downwards.
TTGTTGCCAAACTTATTTTGATATTGGACACATGGCAAGAGTTTTCAAAGTAAAAACTATAAACAAAGAGACAACAAATTCTAGCCATGATATAAAATTCAAGACGAAGCAAGAAAATCATTCAATAATAGAATCTAGATTAGATCAAGGATATTCCACTCCAAAATAAAAGGTAAATAAATCCTATTGATAATATTAGAAGGAATTAAAGGTTCAAAAGAAGATGTGAAGATAAAACCCAAAACAAAGATAGCAAAAAGGTCAAGTTTTTTCTAGGTAAATCATATTCATTTTTCTCAAGTAGTGTAGAATCCTCTTTATATAATAAAAGTGAAAGTGGTGAAGATGTTGAAGAACACAAGCTTATACTAATATGGCGGGGTGAAAAGTATAAGACCACTTTTTACTTTTCCTTCCCAAATAGTATTAATCAATATAATCAATGGCAATATAAATAGCAATAACCAAAGCAATGCACAAATCATCACACACAATAGAGACACCAAATTAACGTGGTTCACCCAATGTGGGTTACGTCTACAGAGAAAATATTTCACTAAATTTTCTCAATCAATCTCTTGGGAATCCTTTCCCTATTAAATTGTTTATGGATCTCTGTCCAATGGACATATCAATCCCCTAAATCAATTTTGTGGATCTCTATACATAGGAGAAATCCTTCTCCTTTGTTGTGGTTGGTGCTCCTCTAAAATACTACTACCTCCACTACATTGGCTTGTGTATCTCTCTCCATTGAAGAATCTTGTCCCCACTCAGAAGACTTGTCCTCACTACCCTGGATGATGGATCTCTATCCACTGGAGACTACTGTCCTCTCTACCCTATCACCTCCAAAGCTCTATCTCAAATATGTACTAAACATAGTCCAATCGATCTAGCACAAATCTACTCAACTTTACACTAAACATAGTCTAGTCGGTTTAGCACAAGCCTACTCAACAAGCTCACTCAAATATACAGTAAACATAGTTTATTCATTCTAGCACAAATCTTCTCAACACTACACTAAACACAATATAGTTGGTCTAGCACAAGTTCTCTTAACAAGCTCACTCAAATTTGCACTAAACATAGTCCAGTATATCTAGCACAAATCTGCACTAAACATAGTCCATTCATTTTAGCATAAGTCTGCTCAACTACACTAAACACAGTACAAGCAGTCTATCACAAATATGCTCAATAGGTCCACTCACAACCTGCTCATATATGCTCAACAGGTCCACTCAGAACCTATCCAAATCTTCTCAATAGGTCCACTCAGAACCTGTACACATCTGCTTAATAGGTCCACTCAGAACCTATCCAAATATGCTCAATAGGTCCACTCAGAACCTGCATAAATCTACTAAACAGGTCCACTCAGAACCTATCCAAATCTATATTGTAAGCTTCCACAAAAGCTCACACAAAAATTGTCCACAAGTATTGTCAAAGACTTGCCACAAATTTGCTTAATAAGTCCACACAAAACTTGTCCAATATCATAGAAGCATAAAGATAATTATTAGAGATTCAATATACTCTATACTCAAAGCTCAATCACTTTCTCAACTTAAATAAATTTCATAGAAGCATAAAGAGAATTGTTAGAGACTCAATATGCTCTACACTCAAACATCAATCCCTTTCACAACTCAAATCATAATATAGAATATTTTGTTTTATGGAACCTGAAAAATCACTTCATACATCCACTTGACTAGGCTCAATCAACTCTACTCAATCAATTTCTCAAGAACCAACCCTTGCTCACAAATCCAAGTCCAAGTATTTAAACACCAACTCAAAATGTTTCCAACAATGCTCAACAACAAATCTCACAAAAAAATGATACTCATGTTCTTTAAAAAACCCTATTTCAAGTTATTTGCACAACAACTCACTTCAAAAAAAAAACTCATAAATCAATATTCACATAACAATGATACTCATGTTATTTTCAAAACCCTAACTCAAGTTCTTTTCACAAGCCAAATGCTTATAAAAAAAGGTTTTAATCACAACTCTTAATTCTAGAAAAACTTGAAGCATTAACTCAAACACTTTAGAAAAGGAAACCCTAATCAAATCCTTTTCACTCCAAACTTTATTTTTTAATAAGCCAATCAATCAACTCAACCAAAGAAGAATTTTCCCATACCTTTTTGTTGCCAAAGAGTAGATCTCACAAATCTGCCGCACTCACAATTACTTCTTTGCCAATCTCAATAAGGGTTAGAATATTTCAATAAAACAAAATACAAAAAGATGACTAAAATACACCTTATCACTCCAACTTAAAACTAATATTCACCATAATATTCTTTAAATAGAAAAACCCTTATTAAAATGAAATCAATGCTCAATAGTCTCAATATTTCAATATATCACTATATTAATTAAGACTTTACAAAGACCTCCTTATAACACCTAATAACAAATCTCAAATAACATCACTTATTTAATAATTAACCCCTATAACAATTAATTTCACTCATAAACCTTATACGTCCAACATATTCTAATAACAATAAAAAATAAACACACTTATATCTCCAACATAGGCAGATAATTAAAAATATAACCAAAAATATTTACCTCACCTTCGAAAGGAATCAAACCCTCAATATTACCCACAACATGCGCCTTATCCATGACCAAATTTGTCGTATGAGCCACTCGCTTATTTGTAATTTAGAAAGCACTACCATGTGCTTTAACTCTCAACTCCTTCCCTTGGCAAAATGATGTGTGCCTTGGGTGCTTTAACCAACATGACCTCCAATGCACTTGTCGCATTTTGAATGCAGGCCCTCACATGAAAAAATGTTTTCACGCTTTCCAACTCACCACTAGGACACACTATCCTATGTGCCTTTGAACATGAATACTTCCTTCCTAAAAAAATTTGTTGTCTACGAAATTCTCAATTATCACGAGCTCTTATTCTTTTTCGCATGCCAATTAAAATTTCAAGCAAGGATAATGTTTTAGACTTTGGGCAATGTATTTATATTGCTTCCTCCATACCTTGGGATATGTCGGTGCTCCCTTGATTTCCTTCCACAACTTCGATGAATATTTGAAAGGTGCTCCGAATGCCTTTTCTTCCAAACCCAACCTTTGGGTTTATGAAATATAATTAAAATTTATAAAACCCACTTTGATTTATAAAATACTATAATGAAAATTATAAATATTTTATTTGGGTTTCCACCATATCACTTTAATATTATAATAACAATTATTATAATATTATATCCTTTTGATGCCTTGGATAAAATGCTTTCCTGGGTTGACCCATTCTCTTGGGTGTAAAATATAGATATTTAAACCCATCATGAATTTCATTAAACTTCCACTTGCACTTAAGTTGAGCTATCACCTAACACCTTGACATCAATGACAACTAATTTTGGACATCAATGACAACTGCTCAAAATGTCCAACAATCTCCCCCTTTGTCATTGACGGTAACCCAAATTATTTTTACTAAAAGCTTGACTTCTTCTGTGTTTCTCCCCCTGGGACACTTCTTCCCCTGGATAAATGTTCTCTCAAATATCAAATCTCTATCCATTACATAAATCTCTCCCCTTTGACATCAATGAAAAAGGGTCACCTTTGGGGCTCGGGGCTAAGAATGAGCCTCTTAGCTTATCCCCTCCCCCACCTCCTTTTTAGGTGGTTAATTATGGTGTGGGAGTATTTCTACTCCCAAAAGGCATTGTTCTTTACCTTTATCCTCTTACCTTATTTTTCTAAATTTTATGATTCCTTTGATTGTTTCTATTCTTGTCATCATTCATGTCTTGTTCCTGTTCACATCCATGTTCCTATTCCTATTCCTATTACCTTTATTTTTCTTATTCCTATTCACATCTATATTCATGTTCATGTTCTTGTTCCTGTTCATATCCATGTTCCTATTCCTATTTCTGTTCTTGTTTATATTTATGTTCATGTTCATGTTCCTGTTCCTGTTCATACCTAGTTTTGGAATATCTTCTCTACACCACTTTGTTGTGTGACCATTATTATTGCACTTATAACACTTACTGATATTATTCCTTGGAGGTGAAAATGTCTTAGGATTTCTCCTAGTGAAGCCATATCATCTTATGTAATGAGCCCTACAATTCATTACCTTGTGATCAAACTGATTACATCAGTAGCAATACCCATGGAAAATATATCCATTCCCATATTCCTATATTTCATGTGTCTTGCATTGTGAAGCCATGTGTGCAAGCCTGTGATATGAAAACATATTCCATTGAAGCTTCCTTGTCTTGACCTCATTGGTCTCTTGTTTTGATTGATGTTCCATCTGTATCTTCTTTTTGCATTGTTCCTGTCTTTGTTGAACCCTTTATTGTCCAACCCATCCTCTAATGTCTCAATTCCTTTTACATTGTCTTCTTTTAAATTTTCTTCATTTGAAGTTTCTTCTCCTCCAAAATTTTAAGTTGACTCTCCTTCCCATTTCTTTTGATCTATTTAAAATCCAAGATTTGTTTTCTTTGATGTAGTCTTTTGTGTCTTGATGAACTTATCCAATTTATTTGACCTATTTTTAAATACCTTCATCTTGATCTTAGAGTCCTCTAAATAATATTTTAGTAGTGCCACTTCTTGTGCTAACTTCTCACATTCCAATATCTTTGCTTCTAACTTATCTTTGAACTTCTTTACTTTAGCCTATGATTTTTATAAATCCTCTATGAGCAATATTCTTTCTTCATCACATTCTTGAAACTGAATTTCAAGTTTAGTGTGTTGCTTCCTTACCTTATTTACCATGTCAAGGGCATATATGAATTCTCCCTTGAGATCATAACCATTCTCTTTTGAATAATCCTCTATTTGTTTGCCTTTGTCCACATAATTACTCTCTTTTGGCTTGTCTTCTATAGGATCACTTTATTATTCTTCTAATAATGCCATTAGAATATTTTCATCTGGTCCTTCGAGTACATTCTCATACTCACCATCATTAAAACTATAACCATCCCTTGGACAATCATCTTCAAGATGTCCAAAGTTACCATATATAAAACACTTGAGAATAACTGGAGTTTTCTTAACTGGTTCTTTTTCTTCAATATTGTGTAGCTTTTATTTAGAAATTTTTACTTCCATTCTTAGTGAAACTATCTCATGCTCTAATATTTCGCACTCTAGATATTTTTTCTTTATTTTTTTAGCCATACCTTATTCAATTTTTCTTATCTCTTTAACTTTTATTTTGAAGTTCGTGAGTTCCTGTAGAAACCTTGCTTTTGCTTTTTTATCTTGTTGAGCTTGAACCCTTAATCCTGATTTCTCCCTTTTTAATTCTTCAAGAGTAACCATAAGCCTTTCACATTCTATCTATTTTACCTTTGATTGTTCAACCATACCTTTTTCAACTCTTCTTGCCTTTTCAACCTTATATCTCAAGTCAACAAGATATTGTAGAAGCTTTTTCTTACATTTCTCATCTTCTTATATTTGACCCTTCAATTTTAAATTCTCTCTTTTCAATTCAACAAGTTCCTTAAGAGTGGCTTTCCCATTTTATTTTTCTGAAACTTCTATAGGAGCATTTTATTCTAATGTTGAAAGTAGAGTTTTTTCTTCATACCTATTTTTATTGTCCCCGTTATCCTTTCTTGAACCAACCTCTAGGATTTCATTTTAAAAAATATCACCTTCATCTTCACCACTACCAAACCCATTGCAATAACCTGTATCATGGCCGAGTTGACCACAAACAAAATATTCTTCACCTTCTTGTGGATAATAAGTTGCATGGTGACCTATATTCCTACATCTGGTACACAAATTTATCAACCTGGTTATTTTTCCATTGCTTGATTCATCTCTTGAATCTATTTCCATTCTTCCTCCCAGAACAACAATGTCAAATTATTTTTCTTTTTCTTTCATGACCATGTGTGTTCTTTTCTTCTTGTGTCTCATGGTTCTACCTTTTCCTTTATTTGCAATTTGTGTTCTTGTAAGATCTTCCTTCAAGCTATTAAACCTTTTCTGAAGGAACCAACTCTAATACCAATTGAAGAACACGAGCTTATACTGAGAGGGGGGTGAACAGGTATAAGACCACTTTTTACTTTTCTTTCTCAAACAATATTAATCAATATAATAAATGGCAATATAAATAGCAATAACCAAATAAATGTATAAATCATCACACACAATAGAGACACCAATTTAATGTGGTTCACCCAATGTGGGTTACATCCATAGAGAAAATATTTCACTAAATTTTCTCAATCAATCTCTTGGGAATCCTTTCCCTATTACAATGTTTATGGACCTTTGTCCAATGGATATATCAATCCCCTAAATCAATTTTGTGTATCTCTATCCATAGGAGAACTCCTTCTCCTCTGCTCTAGCTGGTGCTCCTCTAAAAGACTACTACCTCCACTACACTAGCTTATGGATCTCTCTCCATTGAATACTCTTGTACTCACTCATAATACTTGTTATCACTGCCCTGGTTTATGGATATATATCCATTGGAGACTATTGTCCTCTCTAATCTATCACCTCCAAAGCTCTATTTCAAATCTATACTAAACACAATCCAGTTGGTTTAGCACAAATCTACTCAACTCTGCACTAAACACAGTCCAATCGGTTTATCACAAGTTTGCTCAACAATATCACTCAAATTTGCATTAAACATAGTCCATTCGATCTAGCACAAATTTTATCAACACTACACTAAACACAGTCCAGTGGATCTAGCACAATTCTGGTCAACAAGATCACTCAAATCTACACTAAAAACAATCCAGTTGGTCTAGCACAAATCTGCTAAACTCTGCACTAAACACAGTCCAGTCGTTTTAGAACAAGAATGCTCAACAAGCTCACTCAAATATATAATAAATATAGTCTAGTTAGTCTAACACAAATATTCTAAATAGGTCCACTTAGATTCTACTCAAATATGCTCAATAGGTCCACTCAAAACCTATCCAAATCTGCTCAACAGGTCCACTCATAACCTATCCAAATCTACTCAATAGGTCCACTCAAAACCTATCCAAATTTGCTCAATAGGTATACTCAGAACCTATCCAAATATGCTCAATAGGTCCACTCATAACCTATCCAAATCTATATTGTAAGCTTCCACAAAATCTCACATAAAAATAGTCCATAAGTCTTCTCAAAGACATGACTTAAATCTGCTTAACAAGTCAACACATAATTTGTCCAATATCATAGAAGAATAAAGAGAATTGTTAGAGACTCAATATGTTCTACACTCAAATCTCAATAAATTTCTCAACTCAAATCAATCTCATAGAAGCATAAAGAGAATTGTTAGAGACTCAATATGCTCTACACTCAAAGCTCAATCTCTTTCACAACTCAAATTAGAATATAGAATAGTTTGCTTTATGGAACTTGAACAATCAGTTCATACATCCACTTGACTAGGCTCAATCAACTCTGCTCAATCAATTTCTCAAGGACTAACCCTTGCTCACAAACCCTAGTTCAAGTATGTAAACACAAACTCATGACGTTTCCAACAATGCTCAACAACAAATATCACATAACAATGATACTCATGTTCTTTCCAAAACCCTAGTTCAAGTTCTTTGCACAACAACTCACTTCAACAACAATGCTCATAAATCAATATTCACATAAAAATTATACTCATGTTATTTTAAAAACCCTAACTCAAGTTCTTTGCATAATCCAAATGCTTCAACAACAATACCTATAAAACAAGGTTTTAATCACAACTCTTAATTGCATAAAACCTTGAAGCATTAACTCAAACATTTTTGAAAAGGAAACCCTAATCAAATCCTTTTCACTCCAAACTTTTTTTTTAGTAATCCAATCAATCAACTCAACCAAAGAAGAATTTTCCCATACGTTTTTGTTGCCAAAGAGTAGATCTCACAAATCTGCCATGCTCACAATTACTTCTTTGCCAATATCAATAAGGGTTAGAAGACTTCAATAAAATACAATACAAAAATATGACTAAAATACACCTTATCACTCCAACTTAAAAATAATATTCACCATAATCATTTTTAAATAGAAAAACCATTATTAAAATGAAATCAATGCTCAATAGTCTTAATCCTCCAATATATCACTATATTAACTAAGAATTTACAAAGACCTCATTATAACTCCTAATAAAAAATCTCAAATAACATAACTTATTTAATAATTAACCCATCTAACAATTAATTCCACTCATAAAAATTATACCTCCAACATATGCTAATAACAATAAAAATTAAACACCCTTATATCTCCAACATAGGCGGATAATTAAAAATTTAACCAAAAATATTTACCTCACCTTCGGAGGGAATCGAACCCTCAAACTTGCCCACAATGTGTGCCTTAGCCATGGACAAAGTCACCGCACGAGCCACGTGCTCATTTTCAATTTTTGAATAACCACCACATGCTCATTTTCAATTTACGAAGCACCACCACGTTCTTCAACTCTCAACTCCTTCTTCCCTTTGCAAAATGATGTCCGCCTTGGGCACTTTAACCAACATGACCTCCAAAGCACCTACAACATTTTGAATGTAGGCCCTCGTATGAACATATGTTTTCACACTTCTCAACTCACCACTAGGCCACGATGTCCTATGTGCCTTCAAAAATTAATGCTTCCTTCCTAAAACACTTTGTTGTCCATGAAATTCGCAATTCTCAGGAGCTCTTATTCTTTTTCGCATGCCAATTAAAATTCTGAGCAAGGATAATGTTTTAGACTTTGGGCAATGTATTTATATTGCTTCCTCCATACCTTGGGAAACATCGATGCTTCCCTAATTTCCTTCCATGATGTAGGTAAATATTTTAAAGGCACTTCGAATACCTTTTCTTCCAAACCAACCTTTGGGTTTATGAAAAATAATTAATCTTTATAAAAACGACTTTGATTTATAAAATATTATAATGAAAATTATAAATATTTTATTTGGGTTTTCACCATATCACTTTAATATTACAATAACAATTATTATAATATTATATCATTTTGATGCCTTGGATAAATTGCTTCCTTGGGTTGATCCATTCTCTTGGGTGTAAAATATAGATATTTAAACCCATCATGAATTTCATTAAACTTCCACTTGCACTTAAGATGAGCTGACACCTTGACATCAATGACAACTAATTTTGGACATCAATGACAACTACTCAAAATTTCCAACATATGTTATCCCTTACACTTTAAGGTTTTAAGAACAAAATAATATAGAAATGAGGTTGGAGGAAACCCATAACAATTTTGGGTTTTTAGGGTAGAATAAGAAGGTAATTTATATAGAAAAAAATCCTTGCACTTTAGGATATCCAAGGAAATATAAATAATTTTGTGCTTTTGAGGTTATTCCTTGCAGTTCAAATCCTTCAGAATAAGGTAAACCTAAATATGATAAGTCTTACTATGAACAGTGTGAGAAGATTGAAGAGATTGATGAAGATGCAAGTATTTCTAAGAATAAAAAAAGAGAGGAAGACCCAAGAAGCAAAAACAAAGAGAAAGAAACACAAAGGGATATTGATATGGAAAAATAAAAGCAAATATCACAAGTTTTAACAAGAAGTGGGGCTAAACCCATAAATAAAATAAAAAAATAACAATGAAAATAATATCTTGGAATATTAGGGGAATGAATAAAAACCCTAAAAAAAGGTATTAAGAAATTGTTAGGTTGTTGTAGACAAGATATTTTTGGATATAGAAGCTGGAAAGAAAATATTCTAGCCATTCACAGTGTTGAAGGTATTTTATATAAAAGGAATTGATTGTGGAAACTTAGAAGATTAAGGAAAATTAAGAATATATTTGATAGAAGGGTAAATAAAGAATATCTTTGATAGGAAGATAAAGTTGGATATGCTTTAAGTAACTTGTTAGAAATGTAATGACATCAATGTAATATTTTTTTTTCTTAATGGAAGTGGCCCCCAATAGAAGCCACACATAGCTTATTAAATAATAATAATAATGTCAATGATTTAAGGATGACCTCAACTTCTTTTACTTTCCTCCAAGAAAAATAATTATGATTATAAATTTTTTATTTCTCTAAATAATTATGTCTTATTCTAAATAAGTATCCATAATTTATTGTTATATTTAAAATGTTAATCACAACCCTCTATGAAATATAGGCGATCAACATCTTTTGGATATCCTATAGAGATCCTTTAATCAAATGAATTATTGATTGAAATTCAAAAATTGGAGTTTTTGCTCATTGTAATACAATACTTGACATTGGAAATTTTACAAGGAAAATAAACCAAGGCAATGTTATTATTTTCTATATAAAATAAAAGTAGAATCTCCTTAAACAAGTATTTTTTGAATACATATTTTTTTAAATGGAAATATAATGAGGTCACTCACACCCACCCCATGGTTTGAACATGGGTATCCTTGATGAGAACTAAAATACATACCAATTTAGTGTCCTAATAAGGTCTAGCATTTTTAGAATATTGAGAAAAATAGACAACCTAAATATTTCTTAATTAAACGTAAAATATCCCATATAAAGTTCTATGTTATGGATCCTATAATGAGACTTCGTTACCTAGGTAAACCATTTGCATGTAATAATCCTTTAAACTTATAAAGTAAACAATTTCTAATATTTATTAATTATAATTGAACAACCGTGAAACAACTTGGAGATAATGCTAATATAACTTTATAGTTTTTTCTAACTAGCATCTCATAGATTGATGCAGGAGCATCCAGTGGCATTTGATGCAGAGGCATCTAGTTGTGGGAGAACCACTTCAGAAAAGTTGGATAAGGAGGAAAAACGTCGCAATTTCGCGACATGTCACAAAATCACGATAGAAAAAGGAGAAGAGGGTGAGGAGGAAAATCTGTCACGATATCACGACAGAAAAAGTGTCACGATATCACGACACGACGAGGAGAGAGAGAAGGTGTGAGCCAAAAATGTCATGATTTCATGACATGTCACGAAATCGCAACAAGAAGCGGGCGAGGGGAGAAAGCAGTTGGGAATGTCATGATTTTGTGATATGTCATGAAATCACGATGAAAGTGCAGCTAGGAGAAGACATTTGGAAAGAGGTGCGATTTCGCAACGTGTCGCAAAATCACGACTATCACGAAATCATGATAGGGAGCAGGCAGCCAGGGGGAATAGTTGGAAATGTCATGATTTTATGACGTCACAAAATCATGACAGTTGTGAAATCATGACAAAAGAAAGCAGCCAGAGCAGAGCAGTGGGAGATGTCGTGATTTCGCAACATGTCGCAAAATCATGACCGTCGCAAAATTGTGACAAAAGAGCAGACAGAGGAATATGGTAACGAGAGTGTCACGATTTCGTGACATGTCATGAAATCATGACTATCATGAAATCGTGAGCACCAACAGGAGGAAAGTAGATGCCAAAGGGTTTGTCACGATTTCATGACATGTCATGAAATCGCGATAAGAGCAGAGAAGCAGAGGCGAGGAAGGAAATCGTCGCAATATCGCGACATGTCGTGATATCACGACCCAAAGGCGAGAAAGGCAATGAGGAAGAGAAATGTCGTGATATCATGACATGTCATGATATAACGACTGGAAAATAGGAGGGGCAGGAAAAGAGGAGGGGCAGGGAAAGGAAGAAGTCATGATATCGTGACATGTCGTAATATCGTGACCCCTGCTACAGTGCAGCCGAAGGAAGAAGATGACAAAGGTCAGGCGGTGGTTGCAGAGCAAGGACGACACATGGCACTAAGGTGCAGTTAAAGCAGGATATTACCTAGAAGTGCAGGAAATGAAGAGGATGGGTCGTGTAGAGTAATCTGACAAGGAGCGATGGTCAGAGTGATCTGACAGGAAGCGATGATGACAGGGGCCATGCGGAGTGGAGCCATAAATCGGGTTGGTGCCCCGATTTTTATGCAAGACACTTCAAAGGGTCAGGGCCTCTATAAAAACCTAGTTTCTATAATAGGTTAAGGGGTGGTGGATTAGAGATTGCACGTAGAGTGTAGTAGTTGAAAGCTAAGCCGAGCGCTAGCTATTGTAAAGCCTGCGGGCTGTTACTGGAAGTTTTTCTAGAATATTGAATGAAAAGTTGGATTTGAGAAGGTGCAATTTTTGGTCTACCATCAGTGGTATCAGAGCTAGAAGATTCTGAGCGCACAAGTAGATTCACTAAACATGAGGCAATTTGTGCTAGGATCTATGTTGAAGGGTTCTAGTCCCCCATCAGTGGTATTAGAGCTAGAAGATTCTGAGCATGCAAGTAGATTCACCGAACATGAGGCATTTTATGCCAGGATCTATGGTGAAGGGTTTTGGTCCCCCATCAGTGGTATCAGAGCTAGAAAATTTTGAGTGCACAAGCAAATTCACCGAACGTGAGGCATTTTGCACCAAGATCTATGGTGAAGGTTTCTGAGAGAAAGGAGTGAGTTTAGGATCCCTGAGCATGTGAGCAGAGCATCGAAAGTGAGGCAGCCACACCAGGATCGGTTAAGCTTTGTGAGTAAAGCAAAGAAAAATGCCTCCACAAAGAAGTCATGGTGGTGAGGAAGGTATGATGACAATGGAAGAGTTCGAGGCATTACAGAGGCAATTTAAAGCCCTACAAGAGGAGTGGCTCAGAATAAAATTGTAGAGGCAAGAGGAGTGGCACAGAAAGCATGAGGATAAATAGAAGTTAAAGCCATTGAAGGCTATAGACGAGGAGGAGCACAGCCATGCCAAAATCTGTCCGATAGAAGACAAAAATTTATCTGGCCAGGAGACGGAGTTGAAGCAGGCTATAGATGAAGAAGTGTGCAGTAGTGGGAGAATCTGTCTGGAGGAAGGTAGAAGTTGTTTGGGCCAAGAGAAGGGGTTGGAACAGGCTGTAAAGGCAAATGAATGTCTAGAGGTGCTATATAAAGTAGTAAACAGATAGTGCAGAAGTGAAGATCACTTCTCCACTAACCCTAGGTGTTTGATGCAGGAGCATCCAGTGGCATTTGATGTAGAGGCATCCATTTGTGGGAGAGCCACTTTAGAAAAGTTGGCTAAGGAGGAAAAATGTCGCGATTTCATGACGTGTCACGAAATCATGACAAAAAAATGAGAAGAGGGCAAGGAGGAAAATATGTCATGATATCACGATAGAAAAAGTGTCACGATATCATGACACGATGAGAAGAGAGAGAATTTGTGAGCCAAAAATGTCATGATTTTGTGACATGTCACGAAATCATGAAAAGAAGCGAGCGAGGGCGGAAAGTAGTTTGGAATGTCATGATTTCATGACATGTCATGAAATCGCGACAAAAGTGTGGCTGGGAGAAGATATTTGGAAAGAGGCACAATTTTGCGACGTGTCGCAAAATCACGACGTGTCACAAAATCATGACTGTCATGAAATCACGACAGGGAGCAGGTAGCCTGGGGGAATAGTTGGAAATGTCACAATTTTGTGACATGTCACGAAATCATGACAATCACGAAATCATGACAAAAGAAAGCAGTCGGAGTAGAGCAGTGGGAGATGTCACGATTTTGCGACATGTCACAAAATCGTGACCGTCACAAAATCGTAACAAAAGAGCAGACAGGGGAAGACGCTAACGAGAGTGTCGTGATTTCATGACATGTCGTGAAATCATGACTATCACAAAATTATGACCACCAGTAGGAGGAAAGCGGATGCCAAAGGGTTTGTCATGATTTTGCGACATGTCACAAAATCATGACCAGAGAAGAGAAGCGGAGGCGAGTATCATGACCCAAATGCAAGAAAGGCAATGAGGAAGAGAAATGTTGTGATATCATGACATGTCACGATATCACGACCAAAAAGGCGGAGGGGTAGGGAAAGGAAGATGTCAAGATATCGTGACATGTCACGATATCACGACATGTCACGATATCGCGACATGTCACGATATCGTGACCCCTGCTATAGTGCAGCTGGAGGAAGAAGACGACAGAGGTCAGGCGGCAATTGCAGAGCAAGGATGACACATGGCACCAAGGTGTAGTTAAAGTGGGTGATTACCCAAAAGCATAGGAAATGAAGAGGATGGGTCACACAGAGTAATATGATAGGGAGTGGCGGTCAGAGTGATCTGATAGGAAGCGACGATGACAGGGGCCGTGCGAAGTGGAGCCATAAATTGGGTTGGTGCCTCGATTTTTGTGCAAGACGTTTCAAAGGGTTGGGGCCTCTATAAAAATCTAGTTTCTATAATAGGTTAAGGGGTGGTGGATTAGAGATTGCACGCAGAGTGTAGTAGTTGAAAGCTAAGCCGAGCGCTAGCTGTTGTAAAGCCTGCGGGCTGTTACTGGAAGTTTTTCCAGAATATTGAATGAAAAGTTGGATTTGAGAAGGTGCAATTTTTGGTCCGCCATCATAGATGTTTCTTCCTCAAAAAATATAGTTCCCTTGATTTTACATCAAAATAACTTCTAAAATATTTTGACATACCTTCGTACAAGATGTGAAATGAACAGACTGATTAATTGTATTAAATCACTCTAAGGTACTAATCTATAACTCTACAATGAAATTTAAGATCCATAAGGGTATTTGTTTCACTCATGTGAGGCTATAAAAAAATCAAATAGATCTTCATTTAGTTTCTACCCATGTTTCAAACTTGGAAACTAATGTCATTTGGTATTTAATCCATAGACAAGCATGGGTCATTTGTAAAGTTCAACCACCTAAAGATGGATTCCATATGAGTGAAATAAAAAGTGCAAAGGAGTGAGGCTCAATTATTTGCATTTTGAGTGATGTAACATCCATTTAAGGTGTCTACACCATAATGGTAATTTAAACTATGAGTTAAACAAATATGGACACATGTCAAATCTAACATTACCAAGTCCCTAGCTTTACCACTTGACTTGACCAAAATACAAGTCATTTTAAATGGTACCATAGCCCAATAATCTATGTTTGAAGACCAAAACACAAAAGAGAGAGTCTGAGCCAGTACTTTAGTAATGATTTTATTTAAATAATATCCAACTACCCACCTTGAGTATGGTCCTTAGATAAATAATTTCAATACCACCACTAGCATCATTAATACTCTAAATCAATCTAGTTTAAGATAATAAAGGTTGTTGTATGCTCTTAAGAATTCTATATTAGAGTAATACCACTTTGGTTTCAAATTCAATATAAGATAATTCAACTAAATATCTATTTTAAATTATTTTTTATATAATAATCAAGTATAAAACCAACACCAAATTGTACAATAAGGTTGTAGCAAAATATAGCTCCAATATCTTTTGATGCTAGTCCATTTGGATAACATTGTGTCACTAATTATAATTTACATATCCTCATTGATATTCATATTATTTACAACAAAAATGTTCATTTAGTTGTGGCCTTGGCCCTATCTTTGTCCCTACTTATTAGTTTTTTATCAACACTATTTTTGTTTGGTAGAATTACTCTTCTAGGATTTACACCCTTAACTACCTTATTATTTTAGCATGTTCATACCAATATATTTCTATAATATTATGGTACTAATCCGTATAGCGCCCATGTTAGTCTATTTACTAACATATATGAATTCTTATGGTGCCTAAGGTGCATTGGCATCAACACCAATAAACAATATGGAACACTCAACTTTGATGCTAATATTAGTAGTATTGGTAGTGACCTATTGTATATGTAGGTAAAATAATTGACATATAATCTACAGTGGGTGTGCCTATATAATTAACATTAAGAAAAATAAGAGAAGTCATGAAATAATGTTCTCATAGTTTTTATATTACATTATGAAGAAATTATAACTAGACTAGCATTGGAATTTCATTAGTTAATAAATAAATAAGGATTTGATTGTGTTCTAATGACATCCTGCTCAATACAAATGGTGATATTAGTATTTCTTCTAATCCATGTAAACTAATAGATGATACTAAACTCCTTCCAAGTATTAAGAATAGTGGTAAAGGTTAAGGTATTTGGTATCATACTATAAGATGGTAACTCATCCCTTTCAAGGTAGAATATAAAATAAATTTCTAAATAATATTTAAGACTAAACAAAATATAGGTACTATTATTGACATTATAAAAATATTGAAGAACATCATTAAATCTAGCAAGACTACTAATACCTTGTTGAAATATATTACATTATTTGATACTTGCTAATGTATCATCTTTTGGTCATGAATTTTCCTAAGTATAAAATATCATTTGTGCACCCTAGACTCGACAAAAATTGAAATACTGAAAGAAAGAGATGTCCTTCAGGCCAATATATAGAGAGGGATGGTTTTCGTACTAAAACAAATGATTTTTTAAAAGCTTAGGGTAATAGGAATGATATAGGAAATGATGAAAAGAAATGGGAAATATGGTTGTAAGCCAAAAATATAATGTGGGGATAAACTAACATAAAAAATTCACAAGTATTAATTAGCATATAACAGAAAGAAAGGCACATGAACCACTCACAGTTTTTCGGGATAACCTCCAAGGTAGAAATTTAGTATTCACTCCCTTACAAGTAGTAGTTAAATTCAGATGCAAAATTTAAAATCAGTAAATAATGGAGATGAACGTAATAAAAAATGACAAGGAAAAAGAGATCAAACACAAAACTATTCAAAGAACCTGAAGGTGAATGTCTTTCTATTTATATAGAAAACTTAAAGTGTTCTTCTACAGAGTGTCTATCCTCCATTACATTGAAATGCTTAGTATTTATAAAGAATTTTACCTCTAAAATTAAATGCACAAAAAAATAAAATATCATAGAGTCAAAATTAGCAAGAGCAATTCTCTTCTCAGTAATGGCGATGCTTGGATAAGATTATTCTTCAGGGAACAACAATCCGGTTTTTATGGACTGCACCTAGGAAATCGATAGAAATGAATGATGGGTGAAACATTCCATACGTCGATGCATCAAAAATAAACAACATCACACAATAAATAGGATCTTAGATATTATATTCTGGGTATTATTCCATAATCCTATACCTTAGAATATTACCCTCGCCAGTGGAGACCCAACAAACATTAACTTTGTTTTGAGAAGGAGCGAGGTCATTGGAAGCACTTTGAAAATGAACCAGATCATGCCAAAATATAGGATGTAGCATTTCATTCTGGAAACCTTTTAGCCAAAATTCTAGATCATTGCTCTCATTGTCCCAAGCATTAAATTTTGTCAATCTTCATCCTTTCCCAAAAATATCTGCAGTAATAACATTTCAAAAATAATTTTGCTGAGATGGAGAGGTAAAACTTGATTTCGCTCATGCAATGGGGAAAAAGGCACTTTCATAGCAAGCAAGGACAAAAATGATTTACTACATTGAATATTCCCTTCAAAGCTAGAATTTTACCTTTTGTTTTGATTAATTTTTCTTCATGATGTCATATTCCTTGTATTGCAATCAAAAGAAGGAGTTTCACCCCTAAAAGAGGGTAAAAATATTTTTCACCCAAGTCAGGGTGACTCTGAATTTGACCAGTTCCTGATTTCACTTCAACTTATGTTTCTTTGATACTTTCACCCAAAAATGCCTTGAAATGTAGTTTCACCCCCAATAAGGGTGAAAATACATTGTGCCACCTCCCTGGGGTGACTTTGACTTTGAAAAAAGCATTGTCTTTTCCCTAGTGCTATTCATTAAATGTTTTCACTCCAAATCATCTTAAAATAGGATTTCACCAGAAGGGTGACAATGAATTTCACCCCCTTTTTGAGGTAATTTTGACTTTGACTAATACCCTCTTATTGTTTTTTCCTTCAAGATAAGCACCTTTGCTGATCTTCACTCCAAGTTTGACTTTGACTACATGAAGACGATGTACTTAGTTGCTTTCGGCCCTAAAAGGGTGCCTTTCCCTATTTTTGTCCCTACTTGGGTGAAATTACCCCTTTTCGCCCCAAGAGGGGTGCTTTCATTTTTTTCACCCCAAACTCAGGTGAAATCATTTATATTGTGTTTTCGTGAGTGAAAAATCTTGGAGTTTCCATATTTTAAAATATTTTTTTGATGCCTTGCTTCTTATATTTTTTTTAAGGACACTTTTATTTTCTTGTATTTTGCCATGGCCATAATTCAGTTTGTAGCAAAAATTACAGCAACCTTTATTTGACGAAATTAATAAAATAAAGTATTGAAACTTTATATTAAAATTATAATAGCAAAACAAATATTAGAACAATCATTGCATTATTTATATTTCATATTTACAATCAAAATTTTAGTGTGGCAAAAATACTAACACTTTTGGTGGCTCTCAGGGTATTTAGTTCTTTTGAATGCAATTGACCCCAACCCTTCATCCATTGGGCTCAGTTTTCACCACCACTGGTTGCATTAAGTGGTTCATTTGATTTTGTAGCCTAGTCATTCCTTCTTTTATCTTGTGCTAGCTTCTCCTGCTTCTCTAAAGATATTTTCTTTGCTTATACCCATGCTCATGCTTCTTTCTTGGTGAGGCTTTCATTGGTAGTTTCATACATAATAACTACTTCGATGCAAGAGTCCAGAGTGAATGCAGAGAGTGAACTAAGTGAATCAATGATGAAACACATATCAATTGATCCAAGCTGATGTAATTCACTCGCTACCAGAGTTCCAATAGGGATGATTCGATGTGGGTGAGCTTATCCATGTATGGAAATACTTGTTCCTCCATGATTGGCTCCTCCCATATGGCAATATATGAAGTATCTTCTATGAAATTTTACTACGCCACCTTCAATTATTTTATTGGTAAAAGCTCACCCTACTCATCAACGAATCTCAAGAACTCGATATTACCTAGAGCCTCAAAATAATCAAGAGAAATGAAACACTCTTTTTCAAATATAGTTATCAACATTAGGCCTTCTATTACTAGCTCTAACTTGGAAAAGAAGTTATGCAACATAATATTAGCCTTGGAACAACCGCGATCCATGTTGCTCATCGGCTTAACATGGAAGTTAAAATGAGCCAACGCTTGAATCTTCAATGCCAACTCTAGTTTTGGTTCCATATGTTCCTCAACATACTCCAATGCCATCACTCTAAGAAAAAGTACTATTTGATCCTTGTGAATATACAATAAAACCTTGAGATCTTCTATCACCACTGTCACACAATATTTCATTAAATGGCAGTGAGTTTCTTTGACTTTCTCCTTGGAGAAGCCTACTGACTGTATGGCTTTCTCGACCAACTATTTTTGTAAAAGTTCAAGTTGAGTAGTTAATTATTGCACTTGTTTATTCACTTTTACCCAAGCTATATGGTATCCCTTGTCTTATTTCTCCAAATATTCTACCCTCTGCTACCAGTGCTTTACCTTTGATTTTGTTGTTTTCAGCTGGTCCTTATTTTCAGTCAGAGCATCATTCAACTCAAATCTTCATCTCGACCTCAAAAAACTTTTCTTGTAATGTTTTCCATGTAGGTAGAGAGAGATAATATCCACCTGTATATTCCCAAACTTCTCTATGGTATCAATTTTTATTAGGTCCTCTGTAATGACTTCATAAATGTAATCACTAGGAGCTATTTCCCCTTGGGGCTTCTAGACTTGGGGAATCATTTTTATAGTATGAGATACCATAGATTTGGGGTCAAAAGTGACCTTATTCAACATATTGGTTGGATTCTAAGCTTCTCTTATCTTGTGGCTCTTCAGCCACTATGATGAACTTTATCAGGATTGGCTCATCTTCACTACAACAGGATGCTCTGGCATAATCTCCATCTCTGGCTCTGATAGCACCTACAACTCAACAAAAGGAGTAGGAGGAAAATGAGCCTGCTGATATTTTGTCTCAGGGAGGGAAGTAGAAATGGAAATGGTTGGTGTAACAGAAGTGGTTAAGGTGATGTAAGTGAGGGTTTCAATGATAGTTACACTCACTCGAAGATGAGCCTATGTACTTATGGCCATGGTAGAGATCACTAGAATTGAGGATGAAGGGATAAAAAATAGATTAGGACTAGATGCAAAAGAACTGAAAGAAAGATAAATTGTAAAAGTGAGAATAAAATAGGAGAGCATCGGTGACTGGGGATTGAGAAACATGAAGTGAAATGGAGGTGGTGTGTATGTCGAATGTAGGTGAGACAAAAGTGACAACTAAGGAATGGGGTGCAACAATTATTGAATGCTCAAGAGAAAGGGAAGAAGATAGAGAAAATTTACTTTCAAGTTCTAACATGTTTTGAGCCAATGATGAGGGTGACTGTGGCATTGGTTCACCCTTGTCTTGTTCCTCCTCTGTCTATTTCTCAAGATGTATAACTTTTATGTGTTGGTCATGTTTTTCGACATGAACCAAAGGAGGATTTTATGGAATGTTAGCCTATGTGGCTTCAACCATAGGAATAGGGTTTTCTTATAATGAGAAAATTGCACCTGTTATTGGCTTCTTGGAGATTTTTAGGAAAGGGAGTGCCTTACACTTGTTATTATTCTTTCACTAGAGTTGCACTTACGATGATGGTTGTCTATCTTCTTCCACAAGTTGAGCTTCCTCAACCACTTGTTGTTCATGTTTGGCCATGATCTTCTCACTGTCAAATATTTGAAAGGTTTGAGGTACAATATTAGTGAAATATATCGGTTGATAGCTATCATAGAAATAATTACATATCTTTGAAAATACATCATCCATTACTAGGCCATAAGCTGACCTAGTTTTCCCTCTATGGGCCCTCATAACCCACGATTTAGTGATTTTATCCTCATACCAAAATGGCAACTGCTATTTCATTTTTTCAAAAAAAACCATAGGAGGGATCTAGTACTTATGAACTATAGGATTATACTCAACCTCCATATCATAAAAATCATGCCATGGTGGGGATGTCATCATCTGCTCAACATGCCATTTGAGATCCTACCCCTCTAGATTATTTCTCATCTACACAATATTTGCCTAGGGATAGTAATAAATTTTTTTACTTTAATAACATCTATGAACCACCCCAAAGGGTCATACTTCCACCACTAAGGTAAATCTACCATACCCATGTTGTAGAGCACTTTGTTAATCAATTTATTCAAGTTAACTTGGTCGATCTCAATACCATCGAAGTGAAATGGTATGGTGTATGTAGTCTTCTTGCCTTTTCCTGCTCCATGGATGTCATTTATGTAGTAGTTTTTATGGACAACTTCCATTGTGAAGAGGTGCTCAGTAGTAAAATATAGAAGGATAAATGTCTTTCTAGTGAAGCCAAAAATTTACACCACGATACCCTGCATCAACAAGAAAATATCTCATTTCTTCTTATCAATAATTTATTCCCTCATCACCCTTTACACTCTCTCACATGTGCCAAAAATAATTTCAAGGGTGGGATCCAAAAACATGCAATTGAAATTATAAAATGACTCCCTTCTGGACAAGCTTGGAGTCCATGAATAAACTGGTAGCTTCCTATTTGCCCCATCAACTTGCTTGGCTACTATGAAATAAAAACACTGGTGCATGTGGAAGAAGAAATATTAGGCTAGAAATGATGTGTGCCTAAATAAAATTGCTCCTTAACTTTGTATTCTCTCCAATTGGGTGTGCATTGCTCAAGCCACATAATATACCTAGTCAAATAAAATGGGGTTTGTGCTTGCTTGCATGTCTTTTAGAGCATAAAATTCCACCTGAAATATACACTGCACCAATATTGCTTGATATTTATACATCGTGGTATCATTAGGAAGACTAGACACCCAAGCCAACATGGAATACATATTTGAATTTTTAAACTCTATCAAAGGTTTCAACAAAGTTGGCAACTCTTCAAATTATGGTGCCTTTATCAGTTGGTTCTCCTTGAACTAGTGCAACATCACAGTTAATGGGTTCCTCTTTTCTTGTTCCTTGAGATTCATCTTATTAAACAAGACATATAAGGAAGGCTTCACCCCAAAAGCAAATGCCTCTTTGACTACATCAGGTGAAATGATGAATAATTTTAGAATCAGTTACCAACTTTGAAATCACCATCACTAGCTCAGGGTAAGGATGCATAGGTGTACACAGGTACCAAGAAATATATGCATGATAGGCAATGGTTAATGGGATTTTTGGTGCCAAACATTACTTGATAGCAGTATCCATTTCTTGGTGCAATTTCTCTACATCTTTGTTCAAAATTGCATAGTCTCCAATTTGAGCCAGCGTATCAGAATATGGGTCAATCTTCGTATTTTCATTCCTTCTAGATTTTTTTGGCTTTTCACTTCTTTGTGCTTTCTTGGGATAATTTTTTTTTTTTATTTGACATCATTCCTTCCCATCCTTGTACGATCGACTTTATTGCAATAAGGCACTAAAGAATAATTTGGAAATGCTTCAAAAAAATAACTTTGATCCTTTCTTCAACCACAATTCGTATTTAAAATACTTGCTCTCAACAACCTAGTTGTGTGCACGTGCCTTCCTTGGTTCTCTCACCCAACATTAATGAGAAATTAACTACCAATAATTCCCTTGCACTGTGAATCTTCCTTGAACTCCACACTCAAGCGATTTTATCTTAAAAATTATAATTCAAGTATTTAACAACTCTCTCTAGAAATGAATAATACCACATGTGAGAGTTGGGCGCTTTGCACAAAAAAAATAATTAATCTTGTTGCTTGATAACATCAAAAAATACTTTGTCTGGACTTGCTAGTAAAATTGATGCATTTAACTGAATTATTTCTTACAATTTTGTTCATGCTAGTGAAAACATCAACTGGGCACACCTATTTCATTGAAAATGTCTCAGGGTGAAAATATTCATGCAACTTACACTCTGAAACTACTCTTCTACTTGCTTCTTGGAAAAATTACATGCTTTGCAATCCTTTTAAAATAATTCATCTCCAATTTTACCCCAAAAAAGCTTATTGCTAAAAAAAAGCTTTAATTGAGAATGCTTTGCATGAAAAATTAGGGCAAAATTAATTTCACCTCCTTCTTTATCGAACTTAGTGCTGCCAACTGGAGTTCTTGAAAAAGCATGCATCTATTTTTAAATTTTGTTGGCAGTTTCACTCTAAAAACGTCTTTGAGGAAATACTTGAGGGTTTCACCCTAAAAATAGAAAAAACATGACAAATATTCTTTGTGGGGTGAAAATAATTTTTTTTTATGTTTTGATTTTTTCTTTTTGCTTTTCTCTTTTATTTTCCCCCTTTTTCTTTTTATCTTCCATTTTTTCTTTTTTTTTCTCGCAATTTAAAAGTGGGGCACTTTTTAAAATAAAATCATGCCTTTGAAAAAACTAACTTTGACTTTGCCTTCGAAAGAAATTGCCAAGGAATTATACTTTTTACTTTTGATGATCTTCACCATACATATGAGTGAAAAGCCCATTTTCTTTTTCTTTTAAAATATTTTCAGGCGAAAACTTTTTACTTGGCAAGGACATGATTTCGAGGTAAAAACACTTGCTCAAGATAGAATTAAATTCTCTGGTGAAAATACTTCATCCATTTTTTTATTCATATTGTATCATTTTTTAAAAATAATCCACTAAAAATAAAATAACATAACAGCTTATGTACATATATACATACTTGATAAGTATTTTGTCACTAATGATAGGACTTAAAATGAAGACCATTTATGGTAATTGGTAGTGCAAGACTGTCTATATCCTAAAAATAAAATGATTTGACCTAATTCATGCCTAAAATATGGAATGGGCCCTCTTATATCGCTTTAAAATTGTGATGCTTTCTAGGCTTAGCCTTGTTTTCATTCTATTTCAGCACTAGATCACCCACCTCAAATGACTTCTCAAAATTTTTCTTGCCAAACCACTTATGTGTCATCCAAGAATGTTCCACGAAGGTATTGTATGATATTTCCCTCTCTTCCTCCAACTATAAATGTTGTGCCAATATTGTGCTCATAGGATCAGGCTCATGATCATCCTCACCGTACAACAAGTACTATGACTGAAGAGCTAACAATTTAATATGAATGAGCAACACTGCTTCTTTTTCGTGACCCCAATAAAGTCTAAGCTCCACTACTAAAATAGTGCTTCTACTTGAATCGAATGAAGAGCTAACGATGGATTTATACTTCTATTGGCATATCTCTAGTACTTGTCATAATTTTAACTAACCTTAAAAGCATCTACAAAGAGAGTAGGCTAGAAATATCCTACTTTGATGATCTTCAGTGCCATTGGCCTTCCTACATAATGGCCTCCTAATAACCTAGAATGAAACTCCTCTAGGATCCTTTGTTCCTATGATTCTCAAACACACCTGAGAAGTACCCCATAAATATTTCAATGGAATATTCCATTTAGCATCATCACCTACCTAAGGGATTGAAGTCTGAATCTCCTTCTCTGTGAGGCATTAAAGTGTGAAAGACATATTCCTGGTTGGAAATATTTAGCAAGTTCCTCTATCCAATTACGATCATCCACAAAACAATTAGTGAAATTGCTCACTAAATATTCAAGTTGGTAAATCATTGATTTGGATGCAGTGCTTTTTGAAAGCTCCTAAAACAATGTTTGGTATTGAACTAGCTTGGTTGGTTAGATTTCAATATTGTACTCATGGATCTTAGAGACCCAACCAACTCTCTTGTATCCAAGATCTCCTTGAATGATGAAACTATAGATATTTGGATGAACAACATAAACTATTATTTTTCTTTGAGAAACAAAATGTCAAAACTTCTTCAAGGATTTCATCACTACATATACCTCATTTTCAAGGGAAATTATATTTTTCTTTATGCGATTGGATGACTTGGCTCAAGAAAGAAATTAGTCACTCATTTCCATCATATCCTTTCTGTGTAAGCATTTCCACATAGCTTTCCTATTCACCAATAACATATAGGATAAAATATTTTGAGTTATCAAGACTCACTAGTACCTAGGCTTGAGTGATCCTTTATTTTATTTCTTTGAATACTTTATTCCTTTGCTCAGTCCATTTGAACTCAAAATTATTCTTTAACAACTTAGTCATTGGATTTACCACTTGGGAAAAATCTACCACAAAATTTTGAACATAGTTTATTTGCCTAAAAAATGATTGCAAATCCTTCTTACTAGCTGGAAATGGAAGCTTCAAGACACCTTCAGCTCTAGTTGGGTCAATCACAAAATCTTCTTCCAAAATAACATGGCCTAGGAGCTTTCCTTATTTTATTGTGAATATAGACTTCTTTAGGTTGATTTATATTCCAAACTCTCAATACTTTTTGAACATCTATATCATATGTATACTATGTTCCTCCATATTATGAGATAAAAAAATTATGTCATCCAAATAAATCACAATAACATGATTCAACAACTCATCGAAAGCTACATCCATTTCTCTCTAAAAAATTGCACTAGTAATTAAGAGATCGAACAACATTCGCTGATAAGAAAAATTTCCCCAATTTATGGTGAATGCCATCTTATATTGGTCTTCATATTGACCCATATTTGGTTATATCCATAGAAACCATCTAACAAAGAGAATATATGAGCACCAACAACCAACCACATGAAGAATCTGATCAATTTGTGGTAGCAGATAGTGATCCTTTAGAGATGTTTGATTTAAAGTTTGAAAATCCACACATATGTGAATATCTCCATTGTTCTTTCTCATAGGTACCATATTTTCTACGTAGGTAGAGTGCTCAATTAGGTAGATGATTTTGGCTTCCAATATTTTCAATAGTTTTGCTTTCATCAAAGTTTCAATATTGGGATTGATGGGTATTTACTTTTTTCTGAAGGGTTTCACTCCTTCCTGCAACTCAATGGTATGTTGGATTGCATATTTATTGTAACCTTTAAAATTATGATAACTCCAAGCAATAATGTTTGGGTACTCATGACATAATTATTTAATGCACTCCAGCTCTTCCTGAGTACAATCAGTATTAATTTTTATCGACTTCTAGGGTCCCAAATGTGGTTTAGTAAATTATTTTTTTTCCACCTTGATCCTATGCTTTTAGGATTTGTCATTTTGATCAAATATACTTTTGAGTGTAATCAACCCTTTCAAAATATGATTATTCTACAACTGGATCAACCCCTCGGCTTCTTCCTCATAAAGTGTTATTTCTTCCACATTACTCACTTCTCTTATCAAGAAATTAATGATATGCTCATCACTTTTGAACACTTGCTAGTGGATATTTTTTTTAGGGACTAAAGGTCTATAAAATAGCCTTACAGTCTTAGGCTTTCTCACCACATGCTCAACTGGGAAAAAATTAGCACCAAGGAATGCCAGGAGATTGACATGCTTGTTCTGCTCTCACAAGATTGCGTAGATGTTCAACATTGTGTAAGCCTCAAAGAGGTCCCAAAATTGATTATGATACACCTTCAGATAATGTTGTTTGGAAACACACTTACTAGTTACCTGCTAAACGATTAGCTCAGAATCTCCAAAGATCTATAGTTGTTTGATCCCGAGTTGTTCTACCTTTTTTAGACCCAAGTATAGTAATTCATACTCAGTGGCATTATTCATAAAACTCTAGGTCAATCTATAAGAATACATATTTTGTATTCTAGAGGGAGAAATGAGGACGAAATCCAGATCTTGCACCATTCTTGTACCTTGCACCATTGAAGTACAACTTCCATAGTTGATCAGGGACAAGATCTTCATCATAATATACCTTTGCTTCAACTCTTTCAGGATTAGTAATGGTGTAGCAGCTGATTTTGGTCTCCATTATGGCATTAAAATTGAGCATTGAAAAATCATATTCTATCGGAAGCTCATACAAAATTTCTTCCATCTAGTCTGATTCCTCCAATTCTTTGGTCATCAAGTTGATAGAATTCATGGATTTATCTTCTTCTTCAATATTATCTATGTGGTAAGTTGAAGGCTTCTCATTATAAATATGTATTATTCTCCCTTTTAAAGGAATATCAAAATGATAATAGTCTAGATAAAGGTAGCATCCCAACTTGGTAGTAATCTCCAGTGACAAGCACATGCTGAAGTAATGCTCCAGATCGACCACAACCACCTATTGGATCATAGTGATTTGAGGTATTTTATGAAATAAAATAGGTACGTCTTTAATTACTCCCAATATCCTCATAGGGGTTCCATCTAATTACAAAATGACATGGCTGCTCCTTGTATATTCCATACCCATAACATTTCCAAATGCCTTTGGCATGACAGTCATTGCAACACCAAAATCGATCATGTAATTGTGCACAATCTAGCCTTCCATACTAAGAGATAGGTAGAAATGGGGTGGTCTATTATTTCTAGTGATAAATATCAATGATTCTTGCAACAAGTACACATATCTAGGAAATTTTAGTGCATCATAAAGACCACCTCTACTAAAATCCTCTTTAACTCTTAGAAAATATTATACATGGATTTACAAGATTCTTTTCTTTAATTGGTAGCTTCATATTTGCTTCGATACTATTGTGTGGCTTCTATGCTCTGACGCTTGGTCAAATATGAGTATTTGAGATTTTCTCTGGCTTGCTCTTCTATTTTAAATTTCACTTGCAAAATTGAAGCCTTTTATTGCAATCTCTCTTTTGCTCATGGAGGTAAAAGATATTTCAATAGGATAGGTGCATCTGGATTGGGTTTTGGAATAAATACCTTTTCTTACGGTTATTTTTTCTCATTTTTTACCTTTGAGTTAAGGATACCTTTAGGGGATCCATATTAGCTGGGTCCATGGTGATGCATTTTATTCTAGCTCTCATGAGAACTAAAATTTTCTCTTCATAAGGGACCATGAAATTATGACCAACTTCTGTGATCATGTTGATTTAGCCACCAAAAGAACTCTCTATCAATTTCTACACATAGTTCAGATGAACCATGCAAGTTTCCTTTCCATGCGGATCATTGCATGTAGAGCACCAATATGCTTTATATGATCTGCCAACTTATTTATTTTTCAATACAGTATAATTTCTATCAATTGCCTTGTTGGTTTAAGTTGCTTTCTCCTTGGTGATTGGCAACAATTAAAATATCCTAGGTTGGTAATCTCTTTCAGCCTACTTCCTCTTGATAACTATGATTTTATTACCCATCGCTATTATGGTCAAGTTCATTGATTGCAATTCTTTCAACACCTTTTCTTGTGGATTAGGATTTGAGGGCACTATAGGATCTGGTAATGGAAGTGGTATAGACAATGATAGTAGTGTTGGAAATGGAACTATAGTGGGTAACTGTGAAATGGTTGGAGCAGGCAGTTGTAGGATAGAAACTATAATCATGGTTTGAGATGTACTTGAATTCCATTAAGGTATCGAATACATGGGGGATATGGACAAAGGCTAAGAAGATGCATTAGCATACAAGTACTATGGAATATCAAGAAAAATAGACATTACAATTTTTGGTGGAAGCTTACCAATTGCAATCAGGTCAGCTTCAACTTTTTGTGTAGTAGAATACATATCAGGAAATGTGTTGATATTGAACTATTGAATGGCCATACTGATGTCAAAGTCAAAAACTCAAAGGTAGTAAAATGTTGCCTACTCAATAATTTATTAGAGATCATCAGGAACTCTATACCAATTTTAGGAAAACCTAATATTGAAGTCCATTATTTCCTCCCATGGATGCCTTTGAACAGTTGTAAACTGATGAATAGGGAGAATGAATCCACTTATTAATTAAAACCTTTGATCAGTAATTCAGCCAACTAGTCCCAGGTAGTAATGGTGGCAGGCTGTAATGACTGGTGCCAATAAAGTAACTTACCTCTTAGAGAGAGCATGATCAATATTACCATAATATCCTCAACTATGATGTTATGGATCATTGCCAAGGTAGGCACATCTTGGACATACTCATAAGTCATCTTCCCCGTACCTTTGTAAGTAGGCAAAATGATGCAGAAGCATCAGGAAACAGTTAGGGCAATCCTGCGTCATCCAAAAAAATTTTAGTTCTTTTTAAGTTCTTTGCACTTTGATCTTTTTATTTTCGGCATCGGAGAAGGTTTTGTAAAGCAATGTTTGGGTTTGGAGAAGTTTTAAGGCAAAGGGAGGAGGGGTCACGAAATCGTGACATGTCGCGATTTCGTGACATGTCGCGAAATCGCGACCTCGAAAGCTGCTGTGAAGCTTTGGCGGGTTCCGTCGCGATATCGCGACGTCGCGGTATCGCGACGTCGCGATATCGCGACGGTCACCAATGCAAAGTGAAGGAGAAAGGGTCCTGTCGCGATATCGCGACCGGTTAGAAACCGCCACGTGGCATTTTCACAAGACAACGCAAGGCAGAGAAATTTACGAGGAGCTTCAGCAAAGAGAAGGTTGAGAGAGAGAGGGGAGGGGTCACGAAATCGTGACATGTCACGATTTCGCGACCCCAAAGAGTTGAGGCTTG
This sequence comes from Wollemia nobilis, assembly GCA_028583015.1. Classification (NCBI taxonomy): domain Eukaryota; kingdom Viridiplantae; phylum Streptophyta; class Pinopsida; order Araucariales; family Araucariaceae; genus Wollemia; species Wollemia nobilis. Next base: position 4,298,315 of record JAQPPZ010016710.1, on the reverse strand, counting down.
AGGAAGCATTTTTGGTCGCGATATCGCGACCAAGTAAAATCTTGACCAAAGAAAATGAACCGAAGACCGGATAAGGCAGGATTGGACACGTGGGCAGCCACGTGTATCAAAACTATGGAGAGGGGCACGTGTTTTGGAAACGTTGTGGACAGAGGTGGGTAAAGCCAAGTATGTATGCGGACAACCAAGGGAGGTCAGATTTAACACGTGGACAGCTACGTGTATTGAATCAAGATGAGAGCCACGGCCGCGTTTCTTTTCTTTTATTGACAAAGTAACAGGAACAGGCAATGGAACAGACGCAAGTAATGGCCATTATGGAGGAGACCACGGTACAGGAGATCGATCTGACGAAGACGGCGGTTGCAGGTCGAGGAAAACCATTAATGCAAGCTCCATGGTGGTTCGGGCGGTGGCCCATTTATGGCAAAATTTGAATTCTCGTCCTGGGGGGAAATTTGAATTTGAAATTTGTTTGGTGGAGGCATTGATTGCCTGGAGGACTGAGGCCTCGTTAAAAACTCGGAGAAAATCTTTGTAAAGGGGATGGTGAAGTTCGGGATTGGGGAAGAAGTGTTGTGCCGGGGGAAAGTTACTACTGGATTTTGGCATTGAATGAATTAATGAAAATTTTTGTGAATTTACTGTGAGATTGTCTGTGTGAATCCCGGCTTTGCCATCAAGTGGTATCAGAGCAGGAGCTCCTGAGCGTGTAACAGATCACCGGAGAAAGAGGCAGTTACACCAGGATCTGTGGGAAGATTTAAAAAAAAAAAAAAAAATATATATATATATATATATATATATATATATATATATATATATATATATATATAATGCCTCCACGAAGGAACCGAGGCGGAGGAGGAGGTGTGGTGCCGGCCGAAGACTTCCGGGCCTTGCAAAGGCAAGTTCAAGCCTTGCAAGCGAGTTACGCGTGAAGGCGCGAACCCGGAGGGGAAGAGGAAAGTGAAGATGAAGTTGAAGAGGAAGAACAGCTCGAGGAAGAAGCAGAAGTTGTGGATCCAGCTCAGGCCCGGTTGTATAAGGCCATCTCTCAGATTGGAAAGCAGCCTAAAATGGAGGTTTCTACATACTCGGGAAACCTAAATCCAGAAGAAGTGATTGACTGGATAAATGATTTGGAGGAATATTTCGAGTATGAGGAAGTTGAAGACCCTAACCGAGTCAGATTTGCTAAGACGAAGTTGAAGGGCCATGCCAGCATTTGGTGGAGAGGAATCCAGTTGGAGAGGAACAGGAGAGGGAAGGAGAGAATAACGAGATGGGATAGAATGGTGGAGAAGCTTAAAAGATAGTTCATCCCGGTAGATTACGAGTTGGATCTGCTAAGAAAAATGCAGAGCTTGAGACAGACAAACAAAATTGTCCAAGAGTACATTGAAGAATTTTACAAAATTTCTATTAGAACAGGGCATTTAGAGGCAAACAAAGAGAAGGTAGCCCGTTACATTAATGGGTTGAGGCTTGGTATCCAGGAAGAACCGAGCCTCGGTTCGATTAAACACCATTGAGGATGCTTACCAATTTGCCTTGAAGGTAGAAGAAAAGCTGAACAAGCGGTTTGAAGGCAAGCAAAGAGGAAGAGGCCGAGGTGGAAGGACTGGTGGGAGAACCAGTGGGGAAAAGTACAAGGATCCGAAGAAGACTGGTGAAGCCAGTAGGTAACCAGGACCAAAAGGAAGAGGATGTTTATCAGCCTCGAGATCAGAACAGCTACCCAAGAGGACGGGGTGGATCTGGACGAGGATTTGGAAGAGGAGTATTTCGTGGAACGTGTTTCCACTGTGGTGAAGAAGGACACCGGGCATTTGAATGTCCACAACACCGAGAAAGAACAAACAAGAGGCCTGAGGGTCCAGCCAGAGCTGCTGTGGCGGAGGAGGATGCTGAATCCGAGCATTCCGAAGAAGCAGAGAGGGGAGAGACAATGATTGTAAGAAGAGTCCTGTTGAACGGGGAGAAGGACACAGACCAGAGGAAAAGCTTATTCCGCACTAGATGTAAATGTGCGGGCAAGGTTTGCAATATCATTATTGATAATGGTAGCACGGATAACCTGGTTTCTGAGGAAATGGTTACCAAGTTACAGCTAGAAAGGAAGAAGCACCCACACCCATACCGGGTCGCATGGTTGCAAAAGGACCACAGAGCTTTGGTCAATGAGCAGTGTTCTGTTAAATTTAACATTGGAAATTATTGTGATGAGGTCCTGTGTGACATCTTGCCCATGGATGCTTGCCACATGTTGCTGGGGAGACCCTGGCAGTTTGACCGAAGTGCAGTACATGATGGCCGAGCCAACACCTACTCATTGACAAAGAATGGTGTACGCCATAAACTAAAGCCCTTGAAGGATGCAGATGAAAAGGTATGTCATATTTCCAGAGTCTGTTTAGTTGAGGGGAGAGAGTTTCTGAACGGGTTAAAGCGTGAACATTTATGTTATGCAATAATCCCTAGAGTTAGGGGGAAGGAATGCCAGGATACCCCAGCAGAAATTCTAAATCTGCTGGAGGAATTTCCAGACATTGTGTCTGACAATGTGCCCGAGGGCTTACCCCCTGTGAGAAAAATTAGCCATCATATAGATTTAATACCAGGATCAAGCTTGCCAAATAAAGTTGCGCACAGGATGACACCTGTAGAGACTGAGGAATTAAATAGACAGGTCCAAGAATTATTAGAAAAGGGATTAATTCGGGAAAGCTTGAGCCCATGCACAGTCCCTGCAGTGTTGGCGCCAAAGAAGGATGGGGAATGGAGGATGTGTACAGATTCACGGGCCATCAACAAAATTACTATTAAGTACAGATTCCCGTTACCAAGAATGGATGATATCATGGACTGTTTAAGTGGAGCTGAGTACTTCACAAATATTGACCTGAAAAGTGGCTATCATCAAATCCGTATCCGAGAGGGAGATGAATGGAAGACAGCCTTCAAAACAAGAGAAGGCCTGTTTGAGTGGTTAGTCATGCCCTTTGGACTGTCCAATGCACCAAGTACCTTCATGCGGTTGATGAATGAAGTACTGAAAGAATTTCTGGGAAAGTTTGTTATTGTTTATTTAGATGATATATTGATATTCAGCAGGACCCTGGAGGAACACCTGATGCATATCAGGAGGGTCTTTGAAAAGCTGCAAGAAGAACAGTTATTAATAAATTTGAAAAAGTGTAATTTTGTCAAGAAGGAATTGGTATACTTGGGGTTTGTAATCTCAGCAGAAGGCCTGAAGATGGACCCCGAAAAGGTGAGAGCCATCATTGAATGGCCTACTCCAAGGAGCACAACAGAAGTGAGGTCATTCCATGGTCTGGCCAGTTTTTATAGGAAGTTCATAAAGAACTTCAGCAGTATTTGTGCACCTCTCACAGAGACAATGAGGGGAGATAAAAAGGAGTTCAAATGGACATCAGGGGCTGAAAGGAGCTTTGATACATTGAAGAGAAAAGTTACAGAACAACCTGTTTTGGCACTTCCAGACTTCAACAAGGTATTTCAGGTGGACTGTGATGCCAGTGGCAGTGCAATAGGGGCGGTACTGAGTCAAGGAGGCAAGCCAGTTGCTTATTTCAGTGAAAAGTTAAATGATGCTCGAAAAAAGTATTCTGTCTATGATCAAGAATTTTATGCTATAGTTCAGGCCCTGAAGAAGTGGAGACATTATTTATTACCAAAGGAGTTTGTACTGTTTACTGACCATCAGGCTTTGCAATACATTAACAGTCAGACAAAACTGAACCAAAGGCACATGAAATGGGTGGAGTTCCTCCAAAGTTATACCTTTGTACTGAAGCACAGAAGTGGGAAGTCAAACAGAGTTGCGGATGCCTTAAGCAGAAGGCAGACTCTGCTGACCAGATTGACAGTAGAAGTAGTGGGGTTTGAAGAACTGAAGGGTCTATACCCTACAGATCCGGATTTTGCAGAAGCCTGGGAGGCTTGCTCAATACCTCTTACTATGGATAGAACAAAATGGTTGGATTTCTTAATCCAAGACGGAATGTTGTTCAAGGGTAGTAAGTTGTGCATTCCCATAAGTTCCATGCGGGAGAATTTAATCAAAGAAAAGCACAGCGGAGGATTGGCTGGGCATTTTGGTAGGGATAAGACCATTGCCTTGATTGAGGAAAATTACTACTGGCCACAACTTCAGCAAGATGTACGGAAGTTTGTGCAAAGTTGCAGAATATGCCAGATGGCAAAGGGTGTAAAACAAAATACAGGACTGTACCAGCCATTACCTGTGCCTGAGAGACCATGGGAGGACATAAGCATGGACTTTATCCTTGGATTGCCGAGAACACAGAGGGGAAATGATTCAGTATTTGTAGTAGTTGATCGGTTCTCCAAAATGGCACATTTCATTCCCTGCCAGAAGACAAGTGATGCAGTCCACATTGCTGGGTTATTCTTCAAGGAAGTGGTACGACTTCACGGTCTGCCAAGAAGCATAGTTTCTGACAGAGATACCAAGTTTGTTGGGTACTTTTGGAGAACTCTGTGGAAGAAGATGAAAACAGACCTGAAATTCAGTTCTGCATACCACCCACAGACTGACGGACAGACAGAGGTGGTGAACAGAAGCCTGGGTAATCTATTGAGATGTTTGATATCAGATCAGCCTAAAGGATGGGATTTAGTTTTACCACAGGCAGAATTTGCTTATAACAGTTCAGTTAATAAGAGCACCAACAAGTCTCCATTCCAGATAATATACGGGAACAGCCCAAGAAATGTGTCTGAACTGAGGAAGTTGGACAAAAGAGAAAAGTGCAGTGCCGAGGCCGAAGAATTTGCGGAGCATATGAAAAGTCTGCATGAAGAAGTAAGAAAACAAATTATAAAAATGAATACTCAATACAAGACAAGGGCAGACCAGAAGCGGCGGTTCAAGGAGTTCAAAGTGGGAGATGAGGTCATGGTGCATCTCAGGAAGGAGAGATTCCCTGCCAAAACTTATAACAAATTGAAGATGAAGAAGTTTGGACCATGCAGAATACTGGGAAGGCGGGAGTCAGGAAATGCATATGAAGTGGAGTTGCCCAATTGGCTTGATATTTCACCTATTTTTAATGTTTCAGATTTAGTGGAATATCATGAGGGGGAGGGTACGGAAATAGCAAGTGCAGAATTATGGCCAATTCCAGCCTCTACTCCAACCACAGACGAGGTCGAGGAAATATTGGACACCCGTGAAGGCATAAGCACCGAAACAAGCAATATTCTGAGTATTTAATTAAGTGGAAGGGCAAACCTATTGAGGACGCAACTTGGTCGTCGAAGACGGAGGTTGACCGCCTGGGTCTTCCCCAAACAAAACAGAAGTGAGGATCACTTTTAATTTACCCCGGGTGTCTGATGCAGGAGCATCCGGAAACAGTAGGGCAATCCTGCGTCATCCAAAAAATTTTCAGTTCTTTTTAAGTTCTTTGCACTTTGATCTTTTTATTTTCGGCATCGGAGAAGGTTTTGTAAAGCAATGTTTGGGTTTGGAGAAGTTTTAAGGCAAAGGGAGGAGGGGTCACGAAATCGATGTCGAAAGTTGTGAAGCTTTGGCGGGTTCCGTCACGATATCGCGACGTCGCGATATCGCGACGTCGCGATATCGCGACGGTCACCAATGCAAAGTGAAGGAGAAAGGGTCCCGTCGCGATATCGCGACCTATGGCATTTTCACAAGACAACGCAAGGCAGAGAAATTTACGAGGAGCTTCAGCAAAGAGAAGGTTGAGAGAGAGGGGGAGGGGTCGCGAAATCGTGACATGTCGCAATTTTGTGACCCCAAAGAGTTGAGGCTTGAGGAAGCATTTTTGGTCGCGATATCGCGACATGTCGCGATATCGCGACCAAGTAAAATCATGACCAAAGAAAATGAACCGAAGACCGGACAAGGCAGGATTGGACACGTGGGCAGCCACGTGTATCAAAACTATGGAGAGGGGCACGTGTTTTGGAAACGTTGTGGACAGAGGTGGGTAAAGCCAAGTATGTATGCGGACAACCAGGGGAGGTCAGATTTAACACGTGGACAGCTACGTGTATTGAATCAAGATGAGAGCCACGACCGCGTTTCTTTTCTTTTATTGACAAAGTAACAGGAACAGGCAATGGAACAGATGCAAGTAATGGCCATTATGGAGGAGACCACGGTACAGGAGATCGATCTGACGAAGACGGCGGTTGCAGGTCGAGGAAAACCATTAATGCAAGCTCCATGGTGGTTCGGGCGGTGGCCCATTTATGGCAAAATTTGAATTATCGTCCTGGGGGAAATTTGAATTTGAAATTTGTTTGGTGGAGGCATTGATTGCCTGGAGGACTGAGGCCTCGTTAAAAACTCGGAGAAAATCTTTGTAAAGGGGATGGTGAAGTTCGGGATTGGGGAAGAAGTGTTGTGCCGGGGGAAAGTTACTACTGGATTTTGGCATTGAATGAATTAATGAAAATTTCTGTGAATTTACTGTGAGATTGTCTGTGTGAATCCCGGCTTTGCCATCACAAAACCTTCATTGTTTCTTGCAAAATCAGGTTTTGAGTTTGCACGTTCATATGTCCAGAGTGGTTCCATGATGGAAACTACCTTGGTGTCTATGGTGATGGATTTTGGACCATATGTACTAGAGTATTTGGTTGGGAGATGGTAAACTAGTGGATGTTCTAGCAGGACTCGAAGGAACAAAGAACACACTAGCTAATTGATAAGATGTTACACTTGAGGGGTTAGCCAGGGTGACTAACCTAGGGTGTTCTCCTAGCACTTGGATGTCAAGATCATAAAACTCAATGGGATATTCTAGATTTTTGACTTTAAATCTTGTGATCATGAAGAAAGCTTTCACTAAATTCACATTTGGAGTCTTCTAGGTAAATATGAGTCACCATATGTTCTAATAATATAGTACAAAGGTGAAAATCCAATATTGTTCAAAGTGGAAATTTTTTGTGTCCCACTAGGCATGCCAAAAATTGTTGGTCACAAATCTGCCTAAGTATAAAATATCATTTGTGCACCCTAGAACCGACCAACATTGAAAGGCAGGCCAATATCCAGAGAGGACTGGTTCCTGTACTAAAATTAATGATCGATTAGAATATTAGGGTAATAGGAAAGAGATGGGAAATGACAAAAATAAATGGGAAATATGGTTATAATATGGAAACATAAGGTGGGGATAAACTAACAATAAAAATTCATAGTAAGTATTAATTAGCATATAATAGAAAGAAAGGTATAGGAACCACTCACAGTTTGTCGAGATAACATCCACGATAGCATTTCAGTATTCACTCCCTCACAAGCAGTAGTTAATTCAGATGCAGAATATAAAATTAGAAAGTAATGGACATGAATGTAATAAAAATGACAAGCAGAAAGAGATCAAACACAAAACTATTCAAGGAACCCAAAGCTAAATGTCTTTATATTTATGTAGAAAACTTAAAGTGTTTTTTTTATAGAGTGTCTATCCTACTTCATTACATTGAAATGCTTAGTATTTACAGAGGATTTCACATCTAAAATTAAATGCACAAAACAACAAAATATCGGTTGGTCAAAAATTAGTATGAGCAATTCTCTTCTCAATAATGGTGATGCTTGGATCCAATCATTCTTCAAGGAACAACAATTTGGTTTTTATGGACTGTGCCTGGGAAATCAATATAAATTAATGATGGAAGAAATGTTCTATGCATCGGTGCATCAAAAATAAGCAACATCACACAAAAAATAGGATCTTAGATACTAAATTTTGGACACTATTCCATCATACTACACCTTGAAATATTACCCTCACTAGTGGAGATCCAATTAACATTAAATTTATTTTGAGGAGCAAGGTCATTAGAAGCACTTTAAAAATGAACCAGATCGTACCAAAATTTGGGATGTAGCATTTGATTCTAGCAAGATTTTAGCCAAAATTCTAGATCATTGCTTTCACTACCCCAAGTATTAAATTTCATTAATATCCATCCTTTCCTAAAAATATTTGTAGTAATAACACTTCAAAAATAATTTTACTATTATGGAGAGGTAAAACTTTATTTCGCCCATGCAATGGGGTGAAAGGTACTTTTGTAGCAAGCAGGGGCAAAAATGATTTACTACGCTGATGGTTGCCTTCAAAGCTAGAATTTTGCCTTTCATTTTGATTAATTTTACCTCACGACGTTGTCTTACTTGTATTGTAGGAAAAAAAGGAGTTTCATCCCTAACAGAGGTTGAAAATTATTTTTATCCCAATTCAGGGTGACTTTGACTTTGACCAGCACCTGCTTTCGCTTCAATTGATGCTTCTTCAATACTTTCACCCAAAAATACCTTGAAATGTAGTTTCATCCCCAAGAAGGGCAAAAATACATTGCACCATCTCCCTAGGGAGACTTTGACTTTGATCGAAGCATTATCTTTGCCCCAGTGTTGTTCATTAAATTTTTTCACTCCAAATCATCTTAAAATAGGATTTCGCTTGAAGGAAGGGTGACAATGACTTTGGCCCCCTTCTTAGGGTGATGTTGACTTTAACCAACACCCTCTGATTATTTTTGCCTTCAAGCTAAGTGTCTTTGCTGATTTTCACCCCAAGTTTGACCTTGACAACATGAAGAAGATGCACTTAGTTTCTTTCACCCCTAAGAGGGCATATTTCCCTGTTTTTCCCCTACTTGGGTGAAATTACACATTTTCACCCCAGGGGGGTGCTTTCATTGTTTTCACCCCAAACTCAAGCGAAATCACTTATATCCTGGTTTCGTGATCGAAACCCCTTGGATCTTCCATATTTTAAAATATTTTCTTGATGCCTTACTTCTTAGATGTTTTTTAAGGATGCATTCATTTCCTTGTATTTTTCCATGACCACAATTTATTTTGCAACAAAAATTACAACAACCTTTATTTTATGAAATCATAAAAAGAAAGGAGCAAAACTTTAAATAAAAATGATTATAGAAAAGTGAAGATTATCACAATCATTGTATTATTTATCTTTCACATTTATAATCAAAATTTTAATCAAAATATTAGTGTGGTAAAATTGCCAACACCATCATAGGTACATGTTTAGATTAGGAGCTTATCTTATATTAGTATTTAATTATTTTCTTAAAGCAATGTAATAAATGCACAAGTATCATTAGAATGTGCAATGATGTAAATTTGCATGTGCCCACATGTACATGAGTCCTAATAATAGAATAGTGAGGTGTCATAGGAATATGGAAGGCCAAGAGTCATGTATCACTATAAATAGGTATTATTAGAGTATAAGAGCAAGAGGTTTTTGAATTTCATAGGTTAGAGCAATAGTAGATACAATGTAGAGTATTTTTGCAAATATGTAGTGTTAGAGACCTCCATTGCATAACATTGTATATTTTCATGAGCTTTCATTAATGGCTATTGCATGAGTATTTTTTGAATTTTCTTATCATATTTTCATGCTTATTAGTTAGCCATTATCATAGTTATAACATTTCTTGCTTATTTCATTACTTGTGGTTGCATTTCCTAAAATTTTATATCATCAAAATCTAATAATGGTACCGGAGCACTAGGTAGATCAATAGAAAATAGAGAGAGCCACAAGAGAGATTGAGAGTAAATAGAAATTTTTTTTTGTTTAGAATTTTTGAAATTTCTATTTGCCTAGAGTCTTTCCATGGAGTTGCAAAAAAAATCGTGAAGACTAGGACTCAACATTGATTCCACTAGATTGAAAAATCAACTAGTGAAGATTCATTATCTCTAGATTAAGAGATCTCTCCATTGCAATTTTTTCTAATACTTTATTGTAGGAAAGGGTATTCAAAGAAATTTGGGAAGCTTCCTACAAGAGCTAGGAAAAATATATTTTTTGGAATCAATCTAGTACTTGAAGCAACAAGTTGGAGAGTGAAGGTTTGGAAGATTAAGGAAAAATATCTTATTAAATATTTTAGAAGCAGTAGATTTCAGAGATCCAAAAAAAGTATCTCATTTCAAAAATTCCATAGTTGAATATAGAAGAGATAAAAGAAGGTCTCATTGAATTTTTGAAGAGTAGAAGAGAAGCTACAAAATTTAAAGGCCCTAGGATAAGGCCTCAAGCTACTTGAAAGGGTAAACAAAGAGAAGGCTAGGAAAGTCTCATCGAAGGAGAATTGAAAAAATCTTTATAAATAAGAATTTGGAAAAATTTTCACCATCCAAAAATAATACCAAAAGAAATAAATATTTCGTAAGAATTTTGCTATATTCTGTAAAGGATTTCCAAATACCTCAATATTTTCAGATTCTTGATAAGAAGGTCAACAAATAGGCCAAAAATAAAGTTATATTTTGAAAAGGAAAAAGGATCTAGAAGAAACTACCAAAAATTAGAGGTTTGAATATTGTCTTTGGAGGATTTGAAGGCTTACTTGAACAAGGATATTTGCTGATTTTATAGTAGAAAATTGAAGGTTTCTTGAAGGAAAATCTCAGTTGTGATTTGGATGAGTTTCCTACCAAATTTGTGAGATTAAAGGACATATTTTTGGAGGATAAGTTGACTTCTTTGCAATCTTAAAAGTTCACATTTGAGGACAGAAATAAAGCAGAAAATTAGGCAGCATTAATAGCTACTAAGTTTCAATTTTCAAGGTGTATCCTAAAGGAGAGTTGAAGCCACCAAACTACATTTTCATGTAGTAAGTTAGAGGAGTTTCAAAGCTGCAAATAGGTGGGTTAAGGAGCTATTTTTTACAAAAAGGAAGAGATGCAAATTCATCAAGAAAAAGGCAACATTTAGGTGATAAAAATCATGAATAACATCTATGATCAACTGAAGCTAAAAGGTATGCAACTAAGGTTCAAAAGGTTCATTAATTGAACACTTATATTTGGTTCATTATTAATTTTATTAAGCACAAAATTTTAAGGATTAAAGTTGAAAATATTTTGAATTTAAAATATTCAAGGTAGTGCAGAAGTTAATTTCTACAAGGTTCAAACCTACACATAAAAATAGGAGTTAGATATATTTCAAGAGAAAGAAAAATATCAACATCCTACTATCTATTGAAAGTAAAGAAGACTCTATTCTAAAGTATAGGTTTGCATATACTATAGTGCAAAGCATTATCATTGAAAATATTGGAATCATAATTTAAAAGTAACCAAGAAAGGAGAGATTTTCCAAAGATTAGAAGGCAATATTGAATCTAGCATTATCATAGCTTGCAAAGAAAGTAGAATCAACCACTTTGTGAAAGTAAGTAAGGTACATATAACATTCAATAGCCTTTGTTTAAGGAAAGGAAATGAATCAAAATAATGTTTACCCCAAGAAACACAATAAAAGGAAGCAACACATTAGATAAACCATCATTGGGCAGTAACACAACATCCTCATTCAACCCACGTAACAATGTTGAAGACTGTTACAATATTGAAAGTTAATCTAGCAAGTTTGAACCAATCAAGCAAGAAGAAGGAGATTTATTCACTACTAGCATCCACTTTACACAATTAGCACATAAAATAAGCATTAAAATCATATGATATTTGCATCGTATAACTCCATCAAGAACCTAGAAGAATTGAAATCAAATCAATCAAATATTCTACCATAAAAGGAGATGAAGATATTCATGAGTGTTAAGGAGTTACAAGAAGTGCAATGAGACACTTTGAAGGAAAAGGTTAAGACAATATTAGGGCATGTGAAGAGAAGACCAAGTGTTTGAAGAGAATTCACCATGTGGATAAGATATTACATGTAATTAGAGATCATTTCATCATCGATAGTGAAGAGACTACACTCAAGTAAAATAATGCTCTTAGGAAGCATTAGGAAAGGATAATACCTCAAATGACATTGAATAAATAAGTGAATACCTTGGTGCCACTTGGTACAAGCATTGGAGAAGTGAAAGGCACTACAGGATACATTACCAAGGAGTAGAAGACTCTTAGCACCACTTGGCATTAGCCACCTTGCATGTCAGTTAGAATAAATAAGGAGAAGCACATCCAAAGGATGCTTATATAGTGTGTGCATTATAAGGAAAAGGAAGCACATGATTAGAGTGAGGAGGAGTGTGTAAATATACTATGTAGAGCAACAAGGAGTCAAATACTAGAGCATATTGAGGAGTTATTGCAGTCAAAGACCATTAAATACACAAAGACCGAGTTGATTGCAGGTCATTTGAGTGCAAAACACAGTGATAGTGCACGTAGATTTTTTGGCACCTGGAAGGTAATATCTATCCTCATAAATATTGCAAAGATCAAAGGATAAATTAATGCATATATTGAAGTTAAAATTAACTAAGTTCTATACTCTACGTTTATTTAATAGTAGGAGTAATAAGGTGTTAAAAAGATACCCTAGAAAGTATATTGAATGCCTTAAGAAAAGAGTAGAAAATAGAAGCATTAAAATCATTACTATTATTTATTCAATTATCTGTAAATCATAAAACAAGGATACTTAAAAATTGAATTGAAGTTTAATTTGAAAATACATACTTTTTCTAAACTTCTAAATTAGCGAGATATAAGGAATCCTACACCAAATTAAAATTATAGAAATTTAGAAAATACTTTATTCAAAGGATAAAAGAAGCCAATTTTTAGATTTGATTAAAATTTGAAATATTATTTTAATAGCCTCATTTACAAATTTAAGGGACATAGAGAATCCAAATTAAATATCTTAAAGATATTGAGAGTCTTATCCATTGAAATTGTATCTTTAAGCTTTCTACAAGGGAAAATAAAACATTGTTTTAAGGTGATAGAAGTTGAACATTATACTAAAATTTTCATCTAAACACTAAAGAGAAAAAAGGGATTCAATTCAAAACAAAACCTGGAAAGCTAAGTCTACTAAAAAAACTATATTCAAAATAGTTGGAAAAGATAATATATTCTACAAACTCTCAAAATATAAATATAGTAGTTTGATCACTTACTCTAAACAACTAGGGAGTTATAACATAGACTACTTCAAAGGTTCTATCAAAATTATTCTCAAAATACTAAAGAACTAAAAGGAATTATATTGATTGATTATATACTACAAATTGAAATCTATAATTTCATCATGTACTCAATTTCAACTTAGAATTCATATAGGGAGATACAATATTTACAAGTGAAAATAATATACTAAAATTAAGGAGGAATAAATATGCCTACTTCAAATAATACAATGAATAATGATGTGGAAAATACCATTAGAAAGGAAATAGCTAGTGTTACAAAAATTGGAATCAATAATCTACCTACAAAAACTGAAAACTTAGATCTTACCTCACAAGTGATCTATAGTGAAGCCTTAGAAGAAAAATTTACAACCATGGAATATTATCTTCATGCTAGAAACACTGAAGTAGTTGATAATGTAAAGGATGATATTTTAATTCCTCTAGACTTTAGGAGCATACTGTATATGGCTTTACTTACACTCCAATACTATTAAGAAGAGAATGTAAATCAAAAGTAAATAATTGAATTACTTAAAGAGAAAAACAAAATAGATTAATCATTCATAGAAAAGATATTTCAATCCTCATGCGGTATTGGTACTTCAAGTTCTTCTAACTCAATATATTATCATGATAATTTAAGTAGCTGTACAAAATATTTTGTACTACAATATAATTATGATGAGAAGGATAAAGGAAAAGAGAAAATATCTTTGCAAGAATCATATGACAACATAACAACTCATTAAAACACAAATACTAGTTCTAATATTTACTATAAATAAAAAGAATAAGAAGAAGAAGAACCTGGTCAAGGAGGTATACAATGTAAAGTAAATTGAAGATAATACAAATAGCCTGATCAAGACAAAATAATATCTACAGGAGGAAGATCCATATTGAATACTAAAGTCTTCAATACCCAAATAATGTAGTATAGGGGGTGTTGGAATATATTGCATTATTTAGTATTTTCTAATGTACCATCATGGGTAAATGTTTATATTAGGAGCTTATCTTAGATTAGGATTTAAGTATTTTATTAAAGCAATGTAATAAATGCACAAGTATCATTAGAATGTGCAATGATGTAAATGTGCATGTAGTCCATATGTACATGTGTCTTAAGAATATAATAGAGATGTGTCATAGAAATATGGAAGGCAAAGAGTTATGTCTCACTATAAATAGGCCTTCTAAGAGTAGAAGAGCAAGATGTTTTTGGAGTGCATAGGTTAGATTAGTAGTAGATATAATGTAGAGATTTTTTGCAAATATGGACTGTTAGAGACCTCCATTGCATAGCATTGTACATTTTCATGAGATTTCATTAATGACTATTGCATGAGTATTTTTTGAAGTTTCTTATCATATTTTCATGCATATTAGTTAGTCATTATCATAGTTATAAAATTTATTGTGGTTGCATTTCCTTTAATTTTATAGCATCAAAAGTTAACATACCTTTGTTACCTTCTAAAGAACTAAAAATATCAAATACAAGTTGCCATAATATCTACATATATAGCCATAAAATGCAATGGATCATTTATCTATGATTTTCAAGATTTAAGAAGATTCTATACAAGGTAGTTAATTACTAAAAAATATTATTTGTAATGGTATGTACCCTCTAACTCATTCCTTGTTGATGGATTCTAGGGACAAGTGGAGGGTGTATGAAAGAGTTAGATACCCTTGATGTACATAATCCATAGCTAACATGTAGGACCTCCTTCCCTCTAATGAATTCATAGGTTACACATCACTCAATTTGGAGATCTAATATTTTAGATGACTATAAGAAGTTTAGAAAATATCTATAATTATTATCTACCTTTAATTTACTAAATTTGATCAATTTGGAAAGATAATTACTTTATCATAGGATGAAACTTATGTTACAATATGACACTATTACTCAAATCATTCCAAAACTTTAAATTAATTGTAAAAAAAATTTCCAATTTCACTTGTAACCCATTTCCAATATTTTATTTTACATAATTTTACAAATTTGGTAAGAGCATCACTTTACAAATAGAAAAATTATATTTCTATAAAGTAGAGCTCTTTCCCAAATGATTCAAAATATTTAAATTAATTAAAGTGCCCATAATTTAAGTCATTTTTCACTATAATTTGACCAATATTGACCAAATTAATTAAAGTGCCCATAAAATTTACTAAGGTACCACCTATAGTTCCAATCTATCAAATATTGTTGATCTTATTAAAAATTAGGGTTTTTCAAAGTTGAATTCATATATGTATTAGTTAATTCCTCTAAGGTTGAATTATACCCTCAATCCTAGCTAACTAGGGTGCAAATGGTCGTTGCACTTGACCAATTATTTTTATGCAACTAAATCCTATATGTACATAGAAAATTACCTTATTTTTTCCAAGTTAGATTTCGAGTGATTTATAATGAAAAGAAGTAGATATGGGATAAATATGAATGAAGTAAGAAGAAGACTCCTAAAATTTCTCCTCCTTGAAGTCTCAAACTAACACCTATGTCTCCTTCAAAAATCTCTTCTCGAGAAATAATTCCTAAGGAATACTCTCTCAATAATATTTTATTTCTACAAGAATAAATCACTCTTCTTCTTATTTTATATTAGCACTAATATCCTAGAAAGGAGTTCTTACATCAATTCCATTTTGGTAGGTTTTCCCATAAACAAAAATAGTTAAAAAGAAAGGAAGGGAATTAAAGGAACTCAAGAATCTAAGTACAATTAACAATCTTAACCAAAAATCAAGGTTTGTACCATCCAAGAAAATTATTTTTTTATCTTTATCTAACTTGTTTCTTGCATTTTACTTGCACATTCCACTTTACTAAATATGGTAATTACTTGCTTTACTTTGCTTTCCCTAGTTATATTTTTCCATTTATTCTCTCCATGTTTCTACCATACTTGTCTATTTACCTAGACAATTCTCCTAGGAGTACATCCATGTCATATCCAACCTAAGCATCCCCAATTTATTGCATTATTCCTTCAAATATTTACTTATTTTTGGCTTAAAATTGTGTAGTCTTTCCCTATGGAATGAAGTGATCTATATAAATTATCCAAATCTAGGTAAAACATTATGGTGAACCTACCATGAATTATTCCTTATGAGTGGGAATTGATACTCTACCCTATGAATTTTCACTTAAATATTCTCTATTGATCCAAAAATGGGGAATCCCTCTATTAGTACCCATATATGTGGCAATCCCCTTAGAACCAAAGGACTTTATTAATGACCAGGTATTTAACAGTTTAATTGATCCCAATAATCCAATTTATGTAGTCCAAACAAGGGATACAGTTAGGACTAACCATGTCAATCAAGATAATAAACCAAATGATCCTTAAAAATGACCATAATTTATGGAAATGATCAAAGTTACTATAACAACTAAACCAAGGTAAATTAAGAGTAAAATAAAGTGGCTTCTCCACCTACAAAATATATAAAAAAAAAGCTCTTAAATGCTTCTCCTTATGACATAAATTAACTAATGCTACAAGAACCTTAGTTTTATGGATTTATAAGCATACATTAGAGATCATTCTAAAATACAAGTATAGTACTAGTGGAAATAACATCAGAAATTTTTATCAACATTATAAGCAATAAAATACTGAGGGACAATCTAGTAGCATCTATATTTTTCATATATTAGGACAATCCAAAGGGGTCACTTCACTCAAAATAAAAAGAAACTTTTAGCTCAATATAAACCTAAGAAAATTTTTATTCAATGAATCCCAATAAGGTTATGATTAAGGATGGCTTGGTCAAATTTGTTATAGTTAGTTCTAAAGGGAAGAGAAAAATAAGAGGCAAAAAAAAAAGTAATAGATATGAAATTATGTAAGCAATAGAACTAGTGTGTAATAAAGAAAGGCAAGTACATGTAGATAAATGTAAAAGTAGAATATGATAATAACTAAGGATAAGAATATCAAAGAAGATGAGAGTGAAGAGTAATAACCTCAAGTTAACATACATTTATACTTGAAGAAAATATCCTTGAACCTTAAATATTCCTTAGGAATATATGATATCCTTTCTTTTCCATGATTTGTTTTATGGAGAGGCTCAATCAAGGTGGTATTGAGGTAGGAATTCCTTTCTAGGAGAAGCTTACTACTCTATGTAAGAATAATATTCTTCTCATAATCCAAGTGCCATGATAATGCTATTGGGAGGTATGAAGATAGTCTTGCATGGGTCCTAAAACTATATATAACATGGAAGAAGGAAGAAGAATATATAGGTTTATTCTCCTTGTTTCATAAAGAAACAAACTTATATTTACTACTTTTTCAAATTTTTAATCACATTTATGAATGGAGGTTGTTGGAATACATCTAGAAAAACCAATTGGTTTTTTATTTCCATTTTGCTATCTAAGATCAACTTAACTTGAAAATAACTGATAGGTTATGCCTTGATTAGCTTGGAAGAATTAGGTTAAATCAAGGCGCATAGTGAATTATAATGTTCCTAAAAAATTCATTTGCATCATTGATTTTGGGAATTTGGCCATATTGATGAGAGCATCAATTTGTAATAGGTCAATGCTCTAGTAGTTTTAGTTATATTTTAATCAAATTCATTAGTGCTCTCATCTATAATGAGGTAAAAAAATACATTAAAGGATTCAGTGATTGTTGTGGATTGACATATCTAGTATAATTGGCCTATAGGACATATAGGTGCTATGAACATTCTTATTCCTAATGGATTGGTTAATGGACATGCACTTCAATATTTTGGTAATTTGTAATATTAAGGCCTACTTACAAAATACACCTACACCTCTACCCTAGTATCCATCAACCAATATCAACATCACACTTAAAATATGAATATATTGTATACAAATTGTCTCCATGAGGTGCTTATTTGTTAGGAATATTCTAATTTAAAAAAAATGATACATATGAGAGTTGGTTACAACAACACTATTTTTAGTAATTATCAAGCGTAGGGTTCGAACCATATGGGTTGCTTACACCAAACCTATTCCACCTCGTTGTAATTGAATCTATGTAAGGGGGACCACTGATCACTCGAGCATTTTACCATTATTATCGATATAGCACACACCTGGAGGATTTAGATCATACTACTACCTTTGCAAATAGGTTACCCCTAAGGTTTGAACCTGGGCATCTTATTGGTAAGTTTCTAGCCATACAAGTAACTACTAATCCACGTAGCCCTTGGCTATAATATTCTAATTAAAATAAGCATTTTCATATAAATATTTAAATAAAAGTAGTAATTCATTAAAGAACAAAACATTGCAATATGAAATGGAAACACAAAAGCATATATTAATCTCACAAATAAAAATATAGAATCATTGGCCTTTTTGAGGAGGCAACCCCCTAAATAGAACTTTGATTTAATATGCAAAAATATGCATCCATATATGGCCTCACATTTTTAAATACTATTCATAACCCTAAACCTAATACTCAAGAGTTGGCTTACATGCAAAATTCCACCCAAGCTAGAATCTTCTACCAAATAAAACAAGTACATTATTTATAACAATTATATTGAATAATTCCACTTCTCTAGGTACCTATAGTGGCACAAAATATTACTAAATATTACATAATATCATTAGGATGTAATCTCTGCATTAGAAAGGTAGTTATTACATAATAGTGTTAATATGGGGTCCTAACATGTCTCTACCTTTAAAAAGTTGTGTCCTTGAAGCTAAATATGAGGAAACTATTATTAGAGATACTAAAGGGAATCCCATGTGGCATATTTAGGTTGTAATACTTACCATTGAATAATAAAATCATTGATAACATGTTGGAAAATGGTGTGTGATATCCTTTCCAGTATTCTTTAGTCTTGATAATTATAGGTCCTTCTTCATCCACCTCTTGTAATATGGATTGAACCTATACCTTTTTTCCAACAACCTTATTTAGTGAGGAGACATGAAAGAATTTATGGATACTATAAGTGGTCAAAATGGGCTAATTTGTAGGCTATGGAATTCATATGTTGTAACACCTAGTAGGGACCATAGTACTTGGTTATAAGTTTTTGGTACCCATAGATATGGAGAGACAACTATTTGTAAGGCTATAGGAAAATAAAATTCATGTCCCCAAATTAAAATATACACATAGAATAGTGTTGATCAGCTTGCTAAGACATACAATTATTTTATCTAACTCAAGATTTACCTTAAGTTGGATGATCCTAGCATGATGTCTGAGAGTGGAATTGATAACTTGAACCTTGGAGCATATTGGAATGTAGGAGAAGGGTGTTGGTGGAGAAAGGTCATATGGTGCTTAAAATTGGGTAACCTTGGTAGTGGTATGTTATGAAGTATTATGCCACCATTCAACCAAAAGGATCCATTTATCCCATTCTATAGGATGTTTTGATACATAGTAATGGAGGTAGGTTTTTAATTTTTTTTTAGCAATTTTAATTTGGTCTTCAATATAAGGGTGATAGACCAAACTCATTGAGTTGAGTTCCCTATAGCTTCAATATTTCCTACCAAAAGTGACTAATAAAAATAGGGCCCCTATCTAACACAATAGATTTGGGCATTCCATGAAGGTGAAAGATGGAATCTAAATAAATTTGGAAAAATATGGAGGTTATATAGGGATGGGATAAGGAATAAAATGATCATACTTTATGATATTATCTACTACCACTAGAGTAATTGATTTTCCTCCTAACTTGGATAACCCTTCAATAAAATTGATAGAAATATCTACTCACACTTGATCCAAAATTGATAGGGGTTGAAGAATTGTAGGGAAACACACAACTTCACCTTTCATTCTTTGGCACCTATCACATTCTGCCATAAAATTTTGAATATCCCTTTTCATTCCCTTACAAAAGAAAGTATGATTGGTCCTTTCATAGTTCTTTAGAAATCCAAAATGTGCAATCATTGGTGATGCATGCATTTCCTATAAAATGAGCTCTTGTATTTGTGAATTTTGAGGAATGATAATTCATTCATGATATCACAAGTCTTGACCATCCCAAGTGTATCTAGGGCATAAGTTAAGATTTATGTAGAGCTTATTGATAGAAGTTTGTAAACTAGAATTCTTGGTCATTTATTCTTTGAGATGATTGATCCATTGAGGGAGTGGTGTAGCTATAGCATTCAATATGTTTATACTATTAAGATAATGCATCAACCACTATATTCTCCTTTCCTTTTTTATATGTTATTTCTTAATAATATCCCAATAATTTAGATAACCACCTTTGTTTTTCAAGTGTGGTGACCCT
This sequence comes from Wollemia nobilis, assembly GCA_028583015.1. Lineage (NCBI taxonomy): Eukaryota > Viridiplantae > Streptophyta > Pinopsida > Araucariales > Araucariaceae > Wollemia > Wollemia nobilis. The sequence goes on along the minus strand of JAQPPZ010016710.1, from coordinate 4,278,014 downwards.
TTTTTCCAAGTACTTAAGATTTTTATGGTTAATTTTGATTGAAAATGTCACCCAATGAGATATGGAATCCAATGATTAATATGTAAAATGACTAGAATCTCTATATCATTAGTGAATTTGATTAAAAGTTAGCCTGAAAGTTCTCTACTAGTGAAGGCCAATGGTCTTCCTTCTTGCATTACAATTATCCTAATTCCATTGCCACAAGCATCACTTTCAATTGAAAAATGTTTAGAAAAATTAGGCATTGCTAATATCAAGGTGGTTTTCAAAGCTTGCTATAAGTCCTTGAAAGACCCCTCTATTGGTTCTAACCAAAAAAAAGATTTTTTTCTCAACATGGTTGTTAAATAAGTAACTATATTTCCATAATTCTACATAAATTTATAGTAATATCTAGTGAGTCCCAAACATCCTTGAAGTCTATTTAGGGTTTGAGGCTTTTCCATTCTTGAATAGATTGAATATTTTTAGGATTAAATTTAAATCCTTTTGTGACAATGTGACACAAATACTCTACTTCTTGCAACCCAAACGAACACTTTGACCCCTTTCCATAAAGTTTACTCTCAAACAAAAGTTATAGGATATGAACCAAAATGTTGGATATGCTCTTATTAAGAGAGATTGTAAATTAGAATATCATAAACTAAAACACGTAAGTTTGCGAAGGAAAAAAAATATGGAATTCATCAAACTCTAAAAAGTAGGTTTATTGGTCAAATCAAATGGTATAACCAATAATTCATAATGCCCTTCATGAGTCCTAAAATAATTTTTAGAAATTTCATATTCTTTGATTTTAATATGATGGTATCCCAACCGTAAGTATAATTTTGAGAGATATTGGACACCATGCAACTCATCTAGCAACTTATCAATTATTGGGATGGGAAATTTATCTTTAATAGTTATTTTATTGAGTTCTATGATATCCACACACAAACACTGAGACCCATCCTTTTTCTATATCAATAACATTGGAGAATAATAGGTACTAACATTGGGATGAATTTCCCCTAAAATAAGAAGTTCTTACACCATATTTTTTATTTTTTATTTTTGAACATTTAGAGGAAGACTACCTAGAATAAGATGAATTACACAGTCATTAGTATGACAAAGGGGTATTCCTTTAGGTTCTTCAAATATTATGGTATAATTTATTGTTAAATTTGTAATTCCTCTTGATGGTCCTTTTACCTATAATCCAAAGCTTGTATAACAAATAATTGGGGCTACAACTCAATGGGTTCTCTATTTTCAATAGTTTCTCTATCCTATGAGATGAAACAAGTTGGGTATACTTTACATTATTTCCCTATAATATGTACTCTATTCATTTTTGGTTGAATATTATCCATAGCTCAAAAAAATCCCATAATACTATGCCCGACATTCTTAGATATTATACCCCTAAGAGACAAAACAACATCACATATTCCTAGGGGTAAGGAAAAAATATCCACCTTGAGATTATATTCCCCAATTTATATATTTATATTTTAATACTTCACTTTACAATTAAAAGTTCCTCCATTGGCAATAATTAATTCAATGGAGTTACAAGTATTTATATAACAATTTCCCTATTACCACCCTGAGGTCAATAAAGTTATGTATGCTCCCAAAGTTGATGAGAATTATTACTTGTTGTCCTTTGAAGTGTCATATCACCTTAATTATTTGGGGATTTGATATACATATCAAGGAATACACCAATATTTTTGGTTGAGATTAATTTTGGGCCTCTAATTGTTGTGTGTTCCTCTTCCTAATGATTCTCGTCTGCCTCTAAAGATTCTATGGTTGTTGTCTCATCCAAATCAAGTAAGTATAAATTTTGGTGCACAAATTTATGTCTTGAGGAATACTTCTTATCACAATTGTAACAAAGTCTTTGTGCTCTTTTGGTGTCCATCTCTTCTTGTGTCAAATTTCTAATGGTAGGATATTCATTGGTAATATTTGATGTTGTCTTGGATGAAAAGGGTGGTTGTAATCGAGATAATTTGGAGGTGTATCCTTGAGTATTCAATTTTTCTTCTATCAATTTAGCCAATGTTGTTGCATGTTGTAATGTTTGTGGCCTTAAAATTTTAAATTTATCTTTAATATCATACTTAAAACCACTCAATTTTTTTTTTGGAAGAATTCAAGACTCAATCTAGTGGTGGGATTAGCCAATTTTTCAAACTAATCTTAATAGTCTCAAATAGTTGAAATTTGTTTGAGTTTAGAAAGGACTCCTACAAAATATTCATACTTGCTAGAAACAAATCAAGTGAGTTTTTTTTGCTCAAATTCAATCCAAGAAATATTAGTGTTCACTTTTTAGAGCCACTAGAACCATTGTAGGGAATCTTATTCAAGATTGAAAGAGGTGACTGTGAGACACATATATTGAGGAAAATTATGAATACTAAAATGGCCTTCCAAGTCTATATTTTTTTCATTTAATTCTTCCTTCATATCCTTGTGCTTGCTTCTCACATAGGCTAGGGAGTCATGTAAATATTTTAGTTCATCCCTCAACTGGTCTAAAACATTCCTTAATTGACCTCCCAAATGCTCCTCCCATGAAGTTACTTGAGTGGAATTTTTTTTATCTATTTCTTGTAACTTTTGTTGTTCCCTAGTTCCTATAGCCATACTCTATATTTTTTTACCTTCTAAGGATACTTACTATAAATAGGAATACTATTTTGGCAGTTAATATATTTAGTAGTGATTCCAAAACGTTTTTGGGTGTTATATATCAAAATGATCACCTCAAAAAGATTATCATGATGGACTAGGTCTCCAAATGACATTTTTCAACACCCCAAATTTTTTTTTTTTTTTTTCTAGTCAAGTGTTGTCTGTTTTTCTCCTAGAGTCTTGGTTCACTCAAAAAATTGACTTTTATTTGACAATTGCAATATTGCATACTAAAAAAATTGTGTAACTCTGTAACTTATTTTTTTATGGTTGTCTTGGTAGACTCTATTACTAACAACTTATCTGATTGGTATGATTCCTAAATGTAACTGATAACTATATGGTCATACTCTATCTTGACTATTTACTAACTATATAACTGACAACTACATGATTAGACTCTATCTTGACTATTACTGACTATGGCCCTAGCTAAAGGATAATTGATTATTAGTGATAGACATTATCTTGATTGTTACTTTCACCTTGTGGAATGGTTTTTGGATTTTAGATTAAATATTCAACAAAAATAATGTACTCTAGTACAAGGTGTATGCACTATCCATAGCCCTTTGTTATACCATATTGATGAATAATATTGCTTAAACCAATATTTTAGGCCACTACTCAAGGAGGATTCCACACATAACCTTGGGTGTATTACCCTCATCTCTAACAATATGATAGGGTGATATTTTGAAGTGTTATGATCAATGTACTATGGATAGATACATAGTCAAAAAGCTTCCTAGGAATAAAGGTTTCTCCTAATCCTAGGGGGTCTCTCAATATACCCAAAGATACATGTAATCTTAAGTCCATATACAAGTGTTGTCTGAGGTCTATGTATTAGAGACTAATTGCCCCTCACTTTACTAGGTGCTTTACATGAAATCTACCTTAGCCAATAACAATAGCTCCTATATGATATTTTAAAACCCATAGCATAGGGTTCCTAACCTAATAAACTAAAATAGAAAAAAAAAAACTCAAATACTTTTTAATATGTTAGTAAGTAGAAAAATAAAAACATAAAAACTTATATCTAACAATTGAAATGACAAGGTAAGAACTATTGCAATTATGTAAAACATGGCCCTAAAAAGTACTTTGATACTGCTTGCTGGGAATATTCTAATTAAAATAAGAACATCCACATAAATATTTCAATAAAATCAGTATTTGATGAAATAATAAAATATTGCAATATCAAATGGAAATGCATAAATATATATTAATCTCACAAATCACAATACAAAATTGTGGGCCTCTTCGAGGGGGTAAACTCCTAAATATAACTTTGATTTAATATGAAAATAATACATCCATCTATGCCTCTCACATTTGTAAAGACTCTTCATAACCCAAACCTAATGCTCAAGATTTAGCTTACATGCAAAATATCGCTTGAGCTAGAATCTTCTACCAAAGACAATAGTTCCATTATTTATAATAGTTACATTAAATGGTGCCACTTGCTTGGGCATATCTAGTGCCACAAAATATTACATAATATCATTATATCTGGGTCCCCCAATTATAAAGGGGGTTATTATATAATAGTGTTCACATGGGGTCCTAACACTATTTCACCATGGAGTAAAGCAATAAAGAAGTACCTCAAGAAGAAATACATGCTCAAACCTACATCATAGAAAAACAAAGAAACTAAGAGCATCACAAAGTTAGAAGACCACCATGGATTAGTGAGATAATTTTATGAAATTTAGTTTGTAGGGTGGAGTGCATGGATGAATTTGAAAATGTTATGGAATGTGTGTCTCATGGAAAATGAATGGTCTAGGCTAACTTGGTGCACCTAGAGTATAAATTGGTTAATAATGAAATTGCACCCTTCATTTGAAATTTGAATTTTTCAAATGAAGACTCTAATAGTTATTAATACTAACTTGAATGAGAACTAATTTAGACTATATAATTGTGTTATTCTTTTTTATATGATTGAGAATATTCATAGACATTTAACTATGTAGATTGATCTTACAATCTAGATAAGGATACATTTAAGAAGTAGGCTTTTGGGAGCTCAATTTTAATACTTAAACTATAAAAAGTATTAGAATTGAATTTTGTGATTGCCTATGAAGTAAGATTTATGATGGGTCTTACATTTAGGCTTGTTTTATTATGTCTTTCATTTTGGAAGAATCCATCACTTATGTTAGAATAATAATTTTCTTTATTGAATTATCTAGCTTACATGGATTAAGTTGTGTTTATAGAAGGTGTTTATAGTGTTGGTGAGGAATTATTTTGGCTATGTATGGCATAATTTTATTTTTCTTGCCATTGTCAATAAGACTTTTTATTTTTTGTAGGCAATGCTCTCATCGATTATCAATTGTCAATACTTTGGATTGATATTTAGACAATGCCCTCATTTAAGAATCACTCCTAAATGATGATATTAGTGAACAAAATTGTGTCTTCATTATAACTACATGAATATATCAATTCTCTATAAAAAAAAAGTATTCAATGGATTTAATTGTGAGTATATTTGACTTATGCATTAACTTTGGCTCTTGTTGTAGATGATTTAATGATAGAAATAGTTGGCCACACTCCTCAGGGTGAACCTAGGATCCCAAAGACATAATTATTATGGGATGTGAATATATCATAAATTATAAATGTTATAGATATATTGATGAAGTATTGGGAGGCCCCATGGGACTATTGGAAGGAAAAGACTAGTTAGAGGCTATATTTCTAACTTTGAAGCAATGTGGTGATCAAGGTTATTAATAAATGGGATCCAAGACCTAGCACCTTTAGATGGAAATATGATATAATTGCACATAATATTAGTATTGCCTTGGATTATGTGTGGCTACTCTTGGGGTTATCATGTTAGGTAATGGAGCCAAATTGATAATAAGAAATTAATTACCATTAAATATTGTTGGCATGGTTCCAAAGCCATTATTTTTTACGGAGTTCCAAGGCCATTAAATATTATTGTTGGGAAATGATCAAAAATAGGAAAGTGAATAGGGTTCCAAGGGGCAACATTAAATATTTAATTAGCATTAAATATTTAATTAACATTAAATATTTAATTGCTAGTAAATATTGTTGATGGAGAAATTTATTGAAAATTTAACCATTTATTGGTGAAAATACTTTTCAAAATAACGTGATAAGTATATGGGTGGTTTCAACTAATGTTTTTTGGCCCATTGTATTTTGACACCACTATGTGGTTTTCGGGTAGTCGAAAAGTTATGAATCTCTATATATTTTGTACTGTAGAAAGACTGCCTATATGGTTAAGGCTCTTTTTTGGTTTGGAGGAAGAGAGGAGAGGAGACATTGTAGAAGAGGAGAAGATTGTTGTATTGTTGCTAATACAAAGGACTGATTATTTCTCGGTGGAGTAGGGTACACTTCCCGAACTATGTATATCTTGTGTCTCTTACATTTGTGTGATTGCTTATTGTTTATTACACTACTTAACTAGGGTTTGAACTATTTTTCATTACCACTGTTATTTTTTTTTTTCATAGACTATGTATTGTATGTACATGGCGAATTCCTAACAACTGGTATCAGAGTATTTTTTTTGGGAAAGGGCACTCACAAGAGAGTTTTCTATTCAAGTGGGAGAAATGGGAGAAAGTTCAAAGTTTAAACTAGAGAAGTTTACTAGACAAAATTTTGGTATGTGGAAAACCAAAGTGAAGGATTATCTATAACAGAAGGATAATATGTACTTGGCTCTAAAAGGGAAGACTTATGGTCAACCTAACTTGATGTATGATGAGGAATAGGATCTAATAGATAAGAGGGCTCTGAGGGTGATCCGGTTGAGCCTAGCTGATTTTGTTGCATACAACATAGGGAAGAAAAATACCACCAAAGGAGCCATGGATACACTAGCTAAGTTGTATGAAAAAACCTCAGCTTCATATAAAATTTTATTGATTAGAAAGTTATATACTATAAAATTTCAAGAGGGTAGATCTATCCAAGAACACCTTAACAAATTTTATGTTGTTATGGGTTCTTTAAAATCTGTAGGGCTAGATTTTTATGATGAGGTTATGGCTTTAGGATTTCATTGTTCACTACCAGACTCGTGGGGTAGCATTGTAATGGTAGTGATTGGTGTTTGATGATGTGGTTAGCACAATCCTCAGTGAGGATATGAGGAGAAAAACCTTAGGGGAGGCTTCATCATCTATAGTAGCATTATCTACAAAAAGAAGAGGTAGAAAAAAAGAAAAAGAAAAAGGCCAAGCTAGATGGAAAAGTCAGTATAGAGCAAAATTGAAGGGTATATATAAAAGCAGAGATAAAAGAAATATTGATTGCTAGCATTGTGGGAAGAGTGGACACTTCAAGAGTGAGTGCAAAGACAGAAATAAGAATGAGGACAGTAATAGGAATGATGCTCAAAAGGTAAATATTGCAGGTGCAATTTATCAATATGTCTTAATTCTTGCAGCAAATTGCATGAGTGAGTATTGGGTTATGGACTCTAGAGCTTCTTATCATGTCACTTCTCATAGGGAATACCTTTTTTATTATACTACAGGAAATTATGGAGAGGTTTTTTTGGGCAATAACTGTCCATGTGAGATTGTGGGTATTGGCACGATGAATGCAAAGTTTCCAAACAAAAATATCTGGGTGCTTAGCAATGTTAGGCACATTCCTGATATGAAGAGGAACCTGATTCCAGCTAGTGCACTTGATTTGGAGGGATACAACACTAAATTCAAAAACCGATAATGGAGAGTGACAAAGGGTTCAATGGTGATTGCAAAAGGTGAGTTGACTAGAACTTTGTATTTACTACAGAACTAATCTTATTGTGCATTGTACTATGCTGCTCAAGATGGTGTGAAAGCATAGAATTTACGGTTGGATCATATGAGTGAGAAAGGGATGAAAACCCTTCACTCCAATTTTTTTTTTCCAAAAATCAAGGAGGTTGATTTGGGTTTCTGTGAAGGCTGTGTATACGAAAAATAGAAAAGAGTAATATTTATGAAGGTTGGTCCAAAAAGGAAGAAAGAGAAATCAGATTTAGTTCACTCAGATGTGTGGGGTCCCTCATTGGTACTTTCTCTTGAGGGCTACTCTTATTTTGTTATCTTCATTGATGATTTTAGTAGGAAGACACGGATCTACACAATTAGGCATAAATCTAATATTTTTGACCTTTTTTGAAAGTGGAGAGCATTAATGGAGATTGAGGTAGGTAAGAAAGTTAAATGCCTTAAATATGACAATGGTGGTGAATATTGCAGCAAGGATTTTGAGGACTATTGTGCAAAGGAAGGAATTAGGAGAATCAATACTACTCCTAGTACACCATAGGATAATGGAGTCTCGGAGAGGATGAAAAGTTGTATAATGGAGCGTGCCAAAGCCATGAGATTGCATGCAGGTTTGTCATTGTTCTGTTGGGCTAGTGTAGTTGATACAATGTTTATTTGATAAATAAAGGATCTTGTACTACATTGGATGGAGGAATTCTAGAGGAGACTTGGAAAGGTAAACCTATAAACTACTCTTTCCTTAGAGTATTTGGTTGTGAGGCTTTTGCCCACATAGATAAATAAAATAGGAGTAATCTTGATGCAAATTCTAGAAAGTGCTATTTTCTTAGTTATGGTGTGGATGAGATGGGATATAGGCTATGGAATAATGTTGTCTAGATAGTTATCAGGAGTAGAGATGTGATTTTCAATAAGGATAGGTTGTACAAGCATAGGCACATATAGGTTGAAGAGGATGCACCTAATTTTGTTGATTTAGATGCAATCCCAAAGCATGGTGTAAAATGATAGCCTCTTGTTCAGATTGATGAACATGGTGCTCATGAGGAAGAGCAAGGTGAAAAGGAAATTGTTGTTACTCCACCATCATCCCCACAAGAATTAAGGAGATCTACAAGGGTAATACATGAACCTGATAGGTATTCTCCTGCTTTACATTATGTACTATACACTAATGTCGATGAACCAGAATGTTTTCAAGAGGCTTTGAAAGTGGATGCTAGGATTAAGTGGGAGCATGGTATGAAGGATGAGATGGAATAATTGACTCAAAACCAAACTTGGGATTTGCTTGAGCTTCCCAAGGGTAAAAGAGCATTGCATTTCAAATAGGTGTACATGGTGAAGGAGAAGTTGAGCTTTTGCTCTACTTCGGTTGACCTTAAGGAGTAAGGTCATGTTATCAGAAACTTTTAGTCCTAGTGTGCAGGTATGTTGCATCAATCTTGTATCCAGGTTGGAGATTGTTAGGTAATGGAGCCAAATTGATAACAATAAATTAATTACCATTAAATATTGTTGGTAGGGTTCCAAGTTCATTATTGTTGGCGAAGTTCCAAGGCCATTAAATATTTTTGTTGGCAATTATCAACAATAGGAACATGAACGAGGTTCCAAGGGGCAACATTAAATATTTAATTAGCATTAAATATTTAATTCACATTAAATATTTAATTTCCAGTAAATATTGTTTATGGAGAAATTTATTGAAAATATAATCGTTTCTTGGTGGAAAATACTTGTCAAAAGAACGTGATAAGTATATGGGTGGTTTCAACTCATGTTTTTCGTCCCATTGTATTGCGACACCACTATGTGGTTTTTGGGTAGTGGAAAAGTTTCAACATATCAAATATTGGGATACCATGCATTTATATGACCATGTTCACTTTGATGTATAGGGCATATGTTACATATTTTATGAACTAGGATGTGTGAGATAATGAGCTAGTAAAATCAATTGACATAGGATGTTTTAGAAAAATCGACATCTAGAAGGTAATGGGTAGGTTGCTTTGCAATAAACTATTATATAAAAGGATAGCCATCCATAGAGAAAGCAATTCACACAAGGTAATATTATCCTATATAATATCCTCCATGATGTCTTTAAGACATAATAGATGGTCCATGTGGACATGGAGATTTGATCTTAGCATAGATAAATTAGTTAAAATATCTGATTTTTCTAGTAAATTGTTAAATAAAACAATTGATAGAGGAGTAGAAACTAGTGGAAAAATCAACTTTAGCATATGGCAAAAAAGTTTAGGCATCATCATCATCGCAAGACAAATTAAAATATTTGAAAGACACACTATGATTATGCTTAGAAAATTTGGAAATAAGGTCATATATAGTCACCTTAGGTCTTTGGATTCCTAATTTCTCATATTTATATTTTTGTTCTCAATGTATTGTTTTTATTCTTTAGGAAGCTCATGTAGGTATCATCATTGAAAAGATTGTAGTAGCTATGGGACATAGGCTTAAATTTCTTAGAATACTGTATGGGGATAATATTAGGGGGATTTTAACTCACATTATGGATGTCAAGTCTTTGAAATTTATCAAAATTGTATGAATAGATTACATCCATGTGTGTAATGATATTAACAATATTGTCCTTAGATAATTAGATATAGTCATGTTCTAAGGGAATCTAACATTGGGTATTTGTAGATCTCAAGAATTTGATTGGATAGATATTGAGGATTATCACTTCTAGTGATATACTTCTCATCCAATGCATCATATCTAGATTTTTATTTATTTTTAATAACATCAAGGTTAAATTTTGACCAAAGGGTATGTCATACATGAATTTTTTAAGTGATCATATGCATAAAGGAATATCATAGGAGGTCATGCCAAAATTGAAATAATTTATTACAAAGGTTAGGATGCTTAGGATTTTTGTAATTGAATGTAAAAGAAATTTTAGTACATTTGGATATAAATTTATTGAGTTAGTCCATAGTCATAGGCACCATAAAACACATGATTTTTAGGTTAGTTTTGTGTCATTTCCCTTCTTAGGACTTCTGCATGCAGTAGATGGAATGATTTTATTGTTGATCATTTGTATTAGTTGTGACAATATTTTTAAATAATTGGACATTGTTGACCCAATCACTAGTAACACTTTATTATTATTATTATTATTATTATTATTATTATTATTATTATTATTATTATATTAGCTTTAGTTTTAGGCATCCTTAATTTGCATTTGTTTGATGTTTCTTACTTAAATTCAAAAGAATGAATTGTGTCGTAATTAGGGGTAAAATAGATTTCATAAAATTTTCCTTTAGTATTATAATCATCAATATTATATTTATATTAATCCATATCTTGTCTCATGTGACTTGTTTTTTCATAACTAATTGAGGAATAACATTATTAATTGTTGTCCTAGATCTAAATTTAAATGAAACCATGTTAATTAATTACTGAAATCTACAAATAGATCCTCCACACAAGTTGGTATACCACTTGAACATGGATCCCTTGAATGATTTACAAGCAACTTTATAATGGCATTAGTATTATCTTATATAAAATAAAGAACCCACTAAATAATTCATTGTCTCTATCATAGGATAAAAAAGTTGTTGGAGATAATATCTAGGTACCTATGTGAGGTGTATAAGTCCATTGAGCCACTTGTGAAGCATGTTATTTTATAATTGGACTACTTTGGAGGTTTGTTGTTTATTATAAATGGTGGAGGATTAACTATTGATATTTTCCTAATTAGGTAGATTTGTGCCTTTGGGTATGCTTGGGGAATTGCTTGTTGTTGATATTGTTCATGTATTTACTATATTTACATAGATTTCATCCTATCATTTAGATCCTCTACCACTTCTTTTATTTTTTCATTTTTCTACCTGTTGTGCATTAATTTGATCCATTTTCCAAAATTAACTTTGAGCATGAGGGTAGATTATATTTTGTTGATAAATATTCCATTGATTCCTACTTTATTGATTATCATATTATTGGAATCTTCTTTATCAATTGTACTTAAAACTCTATTGAGAATTGTGTTGATCCACTCTTTGTTGAAATATATTTGATTGATTGACATTTTGTTGTGCATTACATGTTAGCCTTGTAGATTTATGAAGAATCTCTCTTATTTGATCTTGGTGAATTACTTAAGTGCCATTGAGATTTTTTTCTAATGTGTTGAGAAATATAAATTGCTTATCTTATGAAATTTTGATGTAACCTTTTATATAGTGCTACTAACTTGAATTATAGATTTTTGTGTATCTTGTTGGTCAAATATCTTGAGGTCAAGTTTATATGTATTGCAATAATATTTAAATATTAATTCTAAGATATGTAGTGGTTGACCTTCAAGTTGGAGTCGCCAAAATAGTATTTTAATATCATAATACAAGGTGTTAAAGAGAAAGGATTTTTCTTCCTCTTATTCTTAGGGATGATATTTTATCTCTTCCACTTAATTTTAGTCTTCTTGATCATAGCTTGCTTTTTCATGGCGAGTATGATAACTTTGAATTTATAAGAAGTGGTATTCACTCCTTGGTCACACTTTGCTTCCTACTTCCTACTTCCTACTAACAAAGACATCCTTACATTAAATTAAGACTTTCAAAAATAACTTTCTTGCCATATTTACCTATATATACATCCTTACTTTAAATTAAGACTTTCAAAAATAACTTTCTTGATGTATTTATCTATTTATACGAATCCTTTAGTTTTTAAGTTTTTTTTCATACAAATTCAAATTTATAGAAAATAATTTTTTTTTTGATTGGTAGAAAGGGTTTTGAAAGGTCCTTGAACCTTGTATAAGAGAGATTACAATAAATCCATATCAACCGAGGTGGTCCAAGAAGAAAGGAAAAGAAAGCTGGCAAACCTCCACACTAGGGAAGGTGTCACGAAATCGCGACCAAAATGGTGATGTCATGAAATCACGACAAGATGCGCCTTTGAAGCCACATGAAGAAAAGAAGTCACGAAATTGTGACAAGAATCACCGTCGGAGCCGAAGAAGGGAAGAAGTCGAGATATCGCGACAAGTTGCAAAGTTTCGTGATATCGCGACAAGTTGCAGGGTTGGAGCCGGTCGAGAAGAAGAGTCACAAAATCACGACAAGAAAAAGGAGTCGCGAAATCGCTACAAGAAGTGAGAACACTACCGAAGAGAAAAGGTGTCGCGAAATTGCGACAAGAATGAAGACCGCAGCCGAAATAGAAAATGAGCCCCGAAATCGCGATGAAAGTGGAAACCTACTGCCAAGAAGAAAAAGTGTCGCGATATCGCAAAAAAAAGGAAGACCACTATTGGAGAGAAAAAATGTCACGATATCGCGACAAAAATGGAAGTCCACCGTTGAAGAGAAAAAAGGCCTCGATATCACGACAACCTGGAAGACCGTCGTTCGAGAGAGAAAAGGTGTCGTGATATCGTGACAAAAATGAAGACCGCCTTTGGAGAGAAAAAAATGTCACGATATCGCGACAAGTTTGTGCAAAGGCACCCGGAGAGAAAAAGTGTCGTGATATCGCGACAAGTTTGCGCAAAGGCACCCGGAGAGAAAAAGTGTCGCGATATCGCGACAGAATGGAAGACCGCCGTTGGAGAGAAAACTTGTCACGATATCGTGATCGAATGGAAGACCGCCGTTGGAGAGAGAAAAGGTGTCGCAAAATCGTGACAAAAAGCAAGACCGCGCCTGAAGGCCAAAAGTGTCGTGATATCGTGACAAGTTTGCGAAAAAGCACCCAAAGGGAAAAGGTGTCGCGATATCGCGACAATTTTGCAAAAAAGAACCCCAAGAGAAAAAGTGTCGCGATATCACGACAAGTTGGAAGACCGCACCAGAGGGAGAGAAAGGTGTCGCGATATCGCGACAAGAAGCAACCTCATGGCCTGAGCAAAAAGGGAATTTTGAGATAACACGACAAGCTGAGATTTTGCAACCAACTTAGAAAAATGACGCGAAACCGCTCCAAGATGCCAAAACGTAGCCGAAAAACTCGGATACCAATAACCCACTCACATTGTGCAAACATTGGAACTTGAAGAAACGTCCCTGAGGCCGATTGGGAAGGAATCTCTCCAAACCTGAATGTCTGTTGCATCAACTCCCGTATTAGCAAACCAGTCCGCAGCTTTGTTTCCTTCCCGATATTGACGTTGAATGATTAATTCTGGATAAACACCAATTAGAGTCTTTCATTCATAAAATATGGAAACAAGGGCCCAGGGAGGCACAGAGGTTCCTTTGAGCCAGTTGATGCAATGCAATGAGTCTCCTTATATGATGAGTTTATTGATAGTCAAGCCTTCCAAGAGAATCAAGCTTTGGAACAAGGCCCGAGCCTCGGCCATATTGTTAGACTGAATTCTTAAGTTCTGAGCAAAGGCCAAAATTATTTCTCCTCTGTGATTTTTGAGAATTCCACCTCTGCCATCCGCTCCAAGGTTGCCTTTGGCTACGCCATCGAAGTTAAGCTTGTGCCACCCAAAAGAAGGTAAGACCCATTTGATAACAGACCTATCAACAGAAGTGCAAGGGTGTGGCAGAAAATTTGAGAAGATTGAAATGATTTTCTAGATCCAATTCAAGTCTAGGAGGGGGGGTTTGGACGATGAGACGAGAAAGGAATTCTCCGCAACAAGGGCCAAGATTTTGGCAACAACAATTTTCTTATCCTTGACAAGGTTTTGAAAAAATTTGGCATTTCTCTCAAGCCAAATCTGCCACAGGAAAATGTGAAGGCAAGCTTGCCACATGAATTTGAGTTGACTGCTTTTGAAATGTCGGGGCCACTGTTGAAAGAGGAGGGGAATGGAATGAGGGATGGCTACGGAGATGGTGAAAGTGTTGAAAACCTGGTTGAGCACTACAAGGGAGAAGGGACATTCTAGAAAAACATGCTCAAAAAAATTATAGAAAATAATTTTTAGTCTTTACCTAAATATATTATATTTTTTTGTCCTAGAAGGGATAGCGCATGGTTTAGGATTTGGCTTTTCTTCAGGAGGTTCAAGGTTCAAACCATGATGTGAGTGTGTGTGAGGGGTGGATGTGTGGTGGTTGTGTGTTAAATTCCCTATTGATAAGCATAGATCTCGACTTTACAAGAGGTTCTTAATTGGGAGGAGATTGCTCAACCCTGTGCATTGGTCATATATATATATATATATATATATATATATTTTTTTTTTTAATCTTTTAATTTGTATATTTAATATATTTCCTAATATAGTCAAAATTTTAAAATTTTCTTACAATCAAAATTCATTATTTTTTTTGTCTTCCAATGTTTTTTTATTAATTTTAATATATCTTTAGCATAAATATAAATACATTGAATTTTAAATTATAAAATTGTTTTTTAAACCCTAAAAATATCTATTTTAAGGTATATCATATACAAATATATAATTCTTTAGTAATTATTTTTATATAAACATTATGTACACAATACATACATTTAAATAAATTCAAAAGTATAGTAATAACTACTATTCACCATATTTTTTAGTTTTATATTTTATTTGATTTTTTTAAGGGATAACATGTGTGCCACCTCTTTAAATGTTACTTTAAGTGAGAAGAAGTATTAAAGTGGAAATAAATTCCAACATAGAGAACTTAGAGGGTCTCAATATTGAAACCATCGACCATACTCATAGTCGATATATTACCTAATCTTAATTAAAAACAATTAATATTACTATTATATAATAACTATTAATATTATATAATAATTAATATTTTTTTGATAAGTAACTAGAATTTTATATACAAATTGGGGGTTTTTTAAGAGGATCCCAAAACCTTATAACAAAAATGGTCGTAGCACCGAGATTTAAAGAAATTCATAAGTACATGAAAATAAACACAAACTAAAAGGGAAAGGGCCAGAAACAACCTTTAATCTAGCAGAAATACTAGATTCTAGAATTCATTAGTGAGACCCACTTCGCCAAGGTATCATCCTCCCATTGCTGGTAGACTGGGATCATCCCAGGGGGTGGATACAGTAGTCTGGGATCCACCCGAGGGTGGATAAAGCAGTCTTGGATCCTTCCTAGGGTGGAAACAAAACATCTACCCATACTTGCGTAGGGGGAGCGAGAAGGCCAAGGATAGCCTGCAACTAAAAATATTTCCCGAAAACCTAAAGTAGAGAAATTTAGAAAATTAGAGAGGATCCTCACCCAGGGATGTCACGGGATGCAATCCGAGGTGCAGTGAGGCAACAAGCAACCGTGTGAGCAAACAACAAGCAACATCGGGATACAGGCCAGGGATCAGCACAGGATAGCCTAGGAAAAGGTATTAGGGTCCTCAAAGAAAAAAAATGGGATGCCTCTGCTTGAGCCTAAAAATATAAACAACACTAATGGGGATAACTACAGGCTAGGATATCGCTATGCACAGCAAGGAGAAATATGAGGAGGCTAGAAATATCCATAGAAAATAGCAACAGGTGCAAAGATAAGATTTCAAAAGTCAAAATTGAAGGAGGAAGGAGGGACCACAACTGTAAACTCACTGATCTCCCCCGTAGACTAGAGAATACAAAAGGAATCCCCATCACTCTAGCAAAAAGGCCAAGGAACCAACATCCTTACTCACAAATAGATCTAGGGAACTAGGATAAAAAATCCCTAAGTAGGAACTGAAATGAACAACCTGAGGATCCCAGGCAGCAAGCGACAACATACACAAATATGAGATACTCAAAAACCTAACCTAAGGGAACCAAGGTTTGCATGCACTGATCATGGCCCCCTACAAGATCCAAACATGCAATAGAAAACCTAGGAACCCAAGAAGAAAGGGATCAAGATCCACCCATCCTTGCTCACTAAAGCTTCAGGGAACTGGTACTGGGGCTTGGCACAACCCAAGCCCACCTCGATGGCAAACCAGTTCCATGGGTGTCCACCAAAAAGTAGATCCATCAAGAAGAAGCCTTCGAACAAGAAACCAAAAAGGGCCCTACCCAAAGGGACCGGACCAACAACAACCACGTGTATCCGAGAGAGGAGTCACTAGCATAAGAGGAAACTAGCTCCCATATACCAACCTCGAAGCAGAGAGGACCTCACAAGATGCACTAAGAAGCAGTCAAAAACCTAACCTGCCACCACCATTGATTGAGGAAGCCCTAAGAACCGGATCCAAGCAAAAACTTGCAAAAAATCCCAAGGGGAATCCAAATGGAGATCGAAAAAGGGATCCCTAAAACATGCAAGGAACCCTAGGAGACCCTTGGGATGCACCAGACCCCGAGATCAGGTAGGGAAACCCTAAAACTACTGGGAAAGAAGCATAAAGTGGAGAAATATATCCTCCCAAGGAGATCATCTGCTACAAAAGTATTCAAGATCGGGTAGGAAAACCCTAAAACTACTAAGAAAGAAGCAGAAAGTGGAGAAATATATCCTCCCAAGGAGATCATCTGCTACAAAAGTATTCACAGAGTGAGATGACCGGGATGAGCCAGGGACTGGGCAAGAACCAAGGGAGGGGGAGCAGGACCCTCCCCCTCCCCCCCCTCTCCCCTCATCCAAAGTAGAAGACCTTTTTCAAAAAAATATATAATAATTAATATTAATATTATATATTATGTGTATTAGTATATGATGAAGTTGAATATAACTACTACCTTTACATATAAATCTTAACAAACAATAATTAATATTACTATTATATAATAAATATTAATATTATGTAATAATTAAAATTAATATTATATAGTATGTGTATTAGTATATGATGAAGTTTAATATAGTATGAAGTTTAATATAGAACTATATTTAAGGTGAATGTTGTTCAACTTCATCGCAATGTATAACATTAATTTTAATTATGTAAAGGTATGGGTTTTTGTTCTTTTCAAACCATCACCTAGGTGAGTGTATGAGGGGTAGGTGTGTGTATGATTGAGATGAAGATGAGTGTATGAAGGGTAGGTGTGTGTATGGTTGAGATAAGGATGAGTGTATGAAGGATAGGTATGTGTATAGTTGGTATGAGGATTCCCAACCCAACCCTCAACGTGGTCTAGGGGTTTCTAACACTAACCTCAATCAAAAAATATATTAATTTTAATTATTGTATAATATTAATTGTTATTAGTAAACTTTAAGCTTACAATGGTAAGGGCTTTGACCTCTCCTTGGGATGTCTAAGGTTCAAACCACACTCTATATAAATTCATTTAAAAAATATTAATTGTTAGTTAAGATTTATAGTTTCATAGGCATAGTCATCCTTACCATAATATTTCTTTAATCCATTTTATAGACAGTATTTATCTTTAGTCTCAATTAGGACAACATAGTGGTTATGGTTTTGATTTCTCTTTTGGAAGGTTCAAAGTTCAAACAAGAACATATGTGTAATGATGCACAAATATACTAATACATATAAAATCTTTTTTTTGTTAATCACTATTCTAACCATAATATTTAAAAAAAACCATATAATAAATAAATGTAAACTAACTTTTATATTAATACATATAAAATATATTTTTCTCTTAATTAATATCTCAGCCATAATATTTAAAATACGTGAAATAATAACTAAATTTAAACTAACTTTTATCTAATAAAAATAAGATTAAAATACAAATATATTAATATATAATATATTTTTTTTTGTTAATTGCGCTTGCGAGGGTGCAACGCAACAGTTTGGGCTTTGGCTCTTCTTCGGGCTAGATCAAACCATGGCGTGGGTGAGTGTGTGAGGGGGTGGGTGTGTCTACCTGGTGGAGTAGTTGTAACAGATTGGGGGATTCCTGGTCAAAACCTCCATCTTTAATATTACCAAAAAATATATATATACATATATTCTTTGTTAATTAATATTCCAATCCTAATATTTAAAATATGTAATAACTAAATTTAAATTAACTTATATCTAATAAAAATAAAATTAATATACAAATATACTAATACTTATAAAATATATTTTCTGTTAATTAATATCCAAAGGTGACACATATAATAACTAATCTGAAATTAACTTCTATTTAATAAAAATAAGATTATAAATAATGTAGCAATTAATTATAAAGTTGTGAATTCATTATAAAAAGATTGTCAAAAAAATAATACAGGGTGCATTGTTTTAATATTTTAAAATATTATTTTATATTTTTAAATTTAAAAAAAAAATACTTTACATTTATATTAAAATTAAACACAAATAAATTAAGTTGTTTATATTTTATAATTAATATTTAAATATTAACTTTTTAAAATATTATTTTATATTTTGAAATTAAAAAAAAAAATACTTTTACATTTATATTAAAATAAAACACAAATAAATTAAGTTGTTTATATTTTATAATTAATATTTAAATATATAATTATATTATGCATACAAAGCAAAAATTAAATTTGATTTTTAAATACACAAAAATTATTTTTTAAAAGAAGCATAAAATTATTTTGTATGTTCAGGTCATCTGTTAAGTTGTTTGGAATGCAAGACTTAGGTAGATTAAAATGGAAGTTTTCAGCCACTGACTTGGAAAGATACAGTTTGCAGCCAATGACTGTCAAGCTGTCACTTGGAAAGATGCATTTTCATCACCACGATTCATGCTACAAGATGTATCATAAAATCATACCAACAAGTTTTCATCACCTCCTCTACTAGAATCTATACACTAAATAAGACTTGTACAACGTGAAAATAGCCTCATGTAAGCTAAATTTCAATCTTCACATAAACTTGGAATGTATTTATCCTATTCATCACTTATATTATTCCAATCCATACATAAGTCATTCATATCATTCATGCATTTGAAATTTATTAATATTTCTTGTAAAAAAACTCCATAAGAGTTGTACAAACTGCAAATAGCCTTACTTCACATTGACTGAACACCCATTATAATCGCAGCAAAGGTGTGGACCATTCCCCGTGTTAGGATCACATGCGCATTGACAAGCGCTACAGTGTGTTACATTCCGACACGTATGGCCTGAGAAAGAAAACAATAACAATAAAGAAATGAAAAAGGTCTAATTAGCAAAATGAAAAACTAAATGCTCTCACCTTGAACAGATATATCTCCTGAGACGTGATATGCTTCTATAGTTGCTGTTGTTACCATAAGCACAGCAACCAAGATAGAAACCGCAATTACACAGTTGACACTATTACCCCCTTTCGCCATCTTGATACTACTCAATGCAATACAAATAAACAAGGTCAGTGCATCCCTTATTTATAAGCGAATCCACAGTTCAAAATTGGAAATGTTTGGAGCACGGTCTCTTTTACCTTGCTGGCAGAATTTTCTCTGCCAAATGACTTGGAAGGCATGCAGCACTCAGAATGTATAAATATTAAATCTGGCCACACTAATACCTTCTCTATGTGCCTGTTCAAGTTTGGAAAGCACTGCCACAAAATCTCAATCAAAGTCGGGTAGATTTGGTAAGTCCCTACAGGAGATTTACATATATTTGTCAAACATAATTAATTCTTATAAACACTATTGCAATTATTATTATTTTTCAAATAAAATATATAGCAATGTTCACTTTGTTTTTATTTAATAAAAAATACTCATAAATTATTTTTATCATCTGTTCAAAACATAATATACTATGATTATAAACTTTCAATAATCTTAATATAATAAGATTTAAAATCTCATTAAATAAATATTATAAAATTATTTTTATTAAACGTGAAAATATATGTGGATTTTATAAGAGCCAAGCTTTTTAAAATACCAAACCATTACATTTAAAAATCTTATATTTAAATTCATTAAAAAAAATTCTTATATTTAAAATTGGTTATTATATATTATATATAGTTATTGAGGGCTAGGTGGATTGGTAAGTGTTTGAGACACTTACCAAGAAGGCATCCACCTTCAAAACTCGGGAGCAGCGTGTTTGCAAGGGTAGTAGTCTGATCTGAATCCTTTGAGTGTGTGACAGATCAACCATGATGGTACGAATCTCGAGTGCTAGATCAACAATAACGAAGTGAAATAGGTTTGGTGGAAGCAGTCCTTGTGGTTTAAACCCTGCGCTTGTGAGTTACTAAAAATAGTTTGGTTGTGACCAACTCTCCTATGTAACCAAAAAAAATTGTATACAATATGTAAGAAAAAATTTCATAATATTTTTACATATTATATCTCCATTATATACTTTTTATACTTTCATTTTTTCTTGTTCTAGATATTATTATTCCTTTATCAATTCATTGATATAAATTGATAAAAAGAGTTCCCTTTGATTAATTGAATTTCATTGTTTGAATATTGCAAAAGTAAATATTTATTGGATAGGTGACTATATTATGATATCTTTCATATATATATATATATATATATATATATATATATATATATATATATATATATATATATATATAATATGATAGATATGATATGATACACATTAAGAAATAATGTTTTTTTATTGGTGAATAGGGATTTTGAAAGGATTTTGTAACCTTTTACAAAAATATGATGATTCAGAGAAGAGCTCCCAACCAATCTATAATAAAAGCAACCGACCTTCTATGGACCATCGGAGATAAACTGCTAAAACTAAGAAGAGAATCCCACGCAAGGGTAGGAGAGAAAGCCTCATAGGGTAAGAAGAGAAGCCCTCCCAAGGCAACAAGAAATGTCACCCGTGCTGAAACATATATTCTATACATGAAACTAGGTAATGTTTATAAAGTGCACACTGTAACAGGTCCTCCATACGTGGTAACTGTTGTTGTCTGTGAGAGCCACATTGTGGTGGATTGAAACTAGGTATCAGACGACACCTATAAAATCTTCATTGATACACATATTCCCCATGTGCCTAGGAATAAGAATAGACATAGTTCAAAGAATTCTTTGAACACCAATGACCTCAAAGAGGTGGATATGCACCGTAAACCCGTAAACCCTTTCACAGGAACATGGAAATTTTATGTTGTAGTAAAAATGTGGATTATGGTAATGTCGGCTAAGCCCCATAAAAGGAAAAAAACACCCCTCCAAACCTTTTGGAAGATATCACTTAAAAGACGTAGATAGAAAATTATCATCGAGCAATGTAGGAGGAAAATTATCAGTCCAAATAGTAAGGTTGGGCTCAAAGATGCCCAAATTGGTTAACTGATCTGCAACTTGGTTACATTCTCTAAAGACATATTGAATGATAACATTGGTGGATAATATCAAGAGGGTTTTGGATTTGAAAATTAGGCTATATATATTCCAAGAAGCAGACTGAGTCTCTACAAATCTTCTAATGATGTTCATCAAATCACATTCAACCACTAAGTTAGGACAATGTAAGTGGGGTAGAAGAGATAGACCTTGAAAAAAAGCTTATGCTTTAGAAAAATGATTAGTTTGGACCCTAGTATTTTTTGCAAAGGCTAGAATGATCTTCCCTTCATGATTTCTAAAAATTATGAGTGTTGTTATTGTTGTCATTTAATTTTCAATATTTATCAATCCAAGGTGGTGTCCAAGGTTGTTTACGATAGAAGGTTTTGGCAAGTTATAGTTTAGGCAACTAGTTCACAAGATTTATTTGGTGAAACAAATATTTTTTTGGTTTTTTTTAGGTCACACTAATCCTAATTTATAAAATTGAAGTAATTTAACATATAGAATTGAAATTACATAATTTAACACTTAAGCTACAGTTGCAGGAATTGACAATTTATAAAATTGAAATTGGTGAAACAAGAACTATTTTACGCTTGCTAAATTGAAACAAAAAAAATAGAAAGTGCTAAATTGAAACTAATTGAAATCAATCCATGCTGAATTTGAAAATGTTAAACTATTGAAAAAAAAAATTGTTGCAAAATCTTATCTAGAATATGTTGTTGTACAAACTTGTCAAAAAATTGCTAAAATCATAAAATACAAAAAAACAAAGAAAATTTTGGGGAAATAGATACACAAAATAGAGGTCGACTAGTTGTAAGCAAACTCACAACACATTGCACTTGAAAAAATAATAAAATCTTATGCTAAAATAGGGGTTAGTTCTATTACAAAAAATAAGAAAGAAATTGACAAACTTGCTGCAAAATAGAATTTATTAAAAACCTGTAATTATTTGCTCCTTCCTTCTAGTCCATAGATTGGTCCCTTTCTCCTTGGTCCATAAGAAATAATATTCTCTCAAAAACTAAAAACTAATCACTCATGTTCTTACAAATTCACACATGTAAATAATATTTCACTTTATTTAAATAATACTAATACAAACTACAACAGTTATAATAACCTTTTCTGACTCTGACTTATGGAATCTAGACTAACTCAACTAATGAGGGAGTAGTCCTATTTATAATATATATTACATTCATATTTACAATTTACAAAATCAACTTGTCTTGTTGTCCCTAAGTGATTTGCTTGTGATATTGCAGCAGACTCAATCTATTTCAAGATAGAATCTTCTGCAATAGTTATTTGTATGTGTTTCCATGCTTCTAATCTGGTGGTAAATGGCTCAAAATGGTTAAAATATGGTTTTTACACCTATACCTATGTTCTCCTACCACCTCCCTTGTTAATTGGATGTGAACTATGCAGTTGCTGCTATAACAAACTGTTTCTTCCTATCATTTTGGAGAGCTCCAAAATATAAGGTAGAATAGGTGAGATTTATTTTTGTTGTCATATAAACCGTATGGGAGTGCTACTAGGTGGATCATAATTCTTGGATAGTATCCCTCAACATTATCCAATTGATTCCACTCATTGATGTTGACCATTTCCATACCTTCCTTTAATGTGATATGTGGCTGGAATTTGTATGGAATTATAGCTGTAGTGTCCTGTTTTCAAAAAAATGGTTGATCTGGTACCATATCATATTAGCAATTTGATTTTAATGTGGTAAAAAAATTCAAAATAAGTTATCTAATCACAAATCACAATACCTTTATTTTCTATCAAATACATCATGCTTTATTTACTAAAAATCATGCAAAAGTAGAGCATAAAATACTAAAACCAATAAAAAACAAGGGTACAGTGTTCCTAAACATTAAATCATGCAAACACTAACAAATAATGTACTTCTAATCAAACATTTGGTATAAAATAATATTATATTTGGTTTTTATTGTAGTATTTTGATGTCCAAAATGTAGCAAAAATGAGGTATTTCTTGGACTCATCATCCACCCCAACTTGACTTGATGCATGCCGTCATGCATTTTGTTAGGCTACAGATGCACTGAGGTCTAACTTCTTGTACCAAGTTCCCAAAATTTTAAATTTCTAGAATGATATCCCCTATTCCATTTCAACTCTACTAGCCAAATCTGAAACTGTTCATTTGGCTGCAGATCAAAATCAAAGTAGAATGGTACAAGTGTGATAATAGTGGGTGGCCTAAATATTAAGTCTATCCACTGATGCTTCAATGCTAGAATTTTTTTCATTACTACCTCTACCTTCCTTCGTGACCATTACAGGTTAGTTGTTGATATTGGCTCTCTCTTCTACAAGGATATAGGTAAGTCTACCCACCTAACCTTACATGTTTTCAAGGAGTTTGTAAAATTAATTATGCAAAATTATTGAAAATAGGTCAACTATCATTAAGATTATTCAAACAAGTGATTTGAATATTTTTGTTATCCATCAAGGTAAATTGTTAGCTTGTTAATGCTACAGGATTAGGCTGGATATACCTTAATAGCAGCCCAACTCCTGTCTCCATCTCCTTATTTTATTTCTTCATTTGATCCTAGTATATATGATTCTATAAAGTGGAAACAAAGGACCAGAGCTATATATCACCTGTATAGATATGGGGCATAAATTGTACATCCTTTGTGATGATGATTTTTTGCAAGAAAAACTCACACAATAGATTTTTCTATTCTTTAGTACTTTGCAAGTAAGCTTCTAGAAAATCTTGATTAATGTTTAAATCTTATGTAAGACTAGAAAAAATATGCATTACCTATCACTGAAGGTATTTTATTTGAGAAGTAGATTGTATATCCTCACAGGCTTCCTACATTGTACCAGACACTCTACAATTTGACACAAATATTTCACCTTACCTTGCAAATCAATAATTTTTGTAGCCTATTTTTTATTTTGTTCTTCAATGGGATTTAATGCTACAAAGCTCAATTCTAGGGATTGATATCGTGCAATCCACACTGCAATAGCTTCATTGTGGGTTTCTAGTGGAATCATATCTAGTGGATGCACTACTATTGGTGGTGTCTTAGGTTCTATCAAAAAGTCAACCTGGATACCTATTTTTGTAGTATGTACTTTATGAATAGTTTATGGAAAAACATACTATTTATCCTTGTGGAGTTTTGTACTTACTTGCAATGAGGTGGTCTGAACTTCAGAGCCTTCAGTCTCTTATGTGTATTACTCATTTTGCTATTTTGGAGCCACTTGAAGAAAGTTTGGCACAATTTTTGGATATTCCAAAGCTGATCTGGAATGAGACTGTTCTTCTACAGAATATTTCAAAGTTATCTCAGAATGTTCCAAAGCTACATTCGACAGTACTAAAATAGCTTATTTTTCAAACTTTTGCTACAAATTCTATTTTTGGCCCATCTCCAAGGTATGTGAGGCTTCCATAACATCTACAATCCCCTTACCATCCCTTTGTTCAGGTGTTATTTCTTGTTATATATGTTGTTGTGCCACTACAACAACAAAAATAGGGATATAAATTCTAGGTTCATGTTCCAAATTATCCTTCTCAAATCTATGAGGTAGTTGTCGAATATTAACTTGTATTTGTCCTTCTAAAACCTGTTCTACCAATTCAAGTAAGAACTTTTGCTATCTCCCTACCAAAATCTAAAATTGTGGGCAATTTTTCAATGGTCCTAGCCTTATTTTCAATTCCTCTATTTTTTACAACAATTGGTCAATGTATTCATCTCTCTCATTAGTTACTGCTTCACCCCTTTCAATATAGTTTTGCAAAGTGTTGGCTTGTTAATGCTATGGGATTGGGTTGGATATGCCTTAACAACAACCCAACTCCTATCTCCATCTCCTTGTTTTGTTTCTTCTCTTGATCCTAGTATATCTGATTTTGCAAAGTGGAAACAAAGGACCGAAGTTGTACATCACCTGTATAGATATGGGGAAGAAATTGTACATCCTCTGCCATGATGAATTTGTGCAAGAAAAACTCACACAGCAATTTTTTGCTCTTCAGGACTTTGCAAGTAAGCCTCTAGAAAATCCTGATCAGTGTTTAAATCATATGTAAGACCAAAAAAATACGCATTACCTACCATCGAAGGTATTTTTCTCTGAGGAGTAGGTTGTATATCCTGGTAGGCTTCCTACATTGTACCAAGCACTCTACAATTTGACACAAATATTTCACCTTACCCTACAAATCAGTAATTTTTGCAGCCTATTTTTTATTTTGTTCTTCAATGGGCTTTAGTGTTGCAAAGCACAATTCTAGGGCTTGATATCATGCAATCCACCCTGCAATAGCTTCATTATGGGTTGCTAGTGGGACCATGTCTAGTGGATGCACTACTATTGGTGGTGTCTTATGTTCTATCAACAAGTCAACCTAGATACCTATTTTTGTAGTATGTACTTTATGAACAGATTATGGAAAAACTTGCTCTTTATCCTTGTGGAGTGTTGTACTTACTTGCAATGAGGTGGTTTGAACTCTAGGACCTTCAATCTCTGATGTGCCTTGCTCCTTTTGCTATTCTGGAGCCTCTTCAAGACATTCTGGCATAATTTCTAGACATTCTGGAGTTGCTCCAAAATGAGACTATTTTTCTTCAAAATGTTTCGAAGCTATGTCAGAATGTTTCGGAGCTGCATCCGAAAGTGCTGAAATGGCTTCTTTTTCAAATTTTTGCTACAAATTCTATTGTTGGCCCATCTCTAGGGTATGTGAGCCTTCCATGACATCTACAATCCCCTTACCATCCCTTTTTTTAGGTGTTATTTCTTGTTCTGTATGTTGTTGTGCTGCTGCAACAACAATTAAAATAGGGACAAAAATTTTAGGTGCATGTTCCAAATTATCCTCCTCAAATATATGAGGTAGTTGTGGGATATCAGCTTGCATTTCTCCTTCTAGAACCTGCTCTACCAATTCAAGTAAAATCTCTGCTATCTCCCTACTAGAATCTAGAATTATGGGCAATGCCTCCAATGGTGCTAGTCTTCTTTTCAATTCCTCTATTTCTTGCAACAATTGATCAATGTATTCATATTTCTCCTTAATTGTTGCTTCACCCCTTTCAATCTAGGTTTGTTGAGTCTTGATAATCACCCTAGAAGCCTTCACATGATCATCTGGATCATATTCTTCAGTTTCTAAAGAATATGTAGGTAAATCCATGGCAGGTGGTGAACTTGGCTCTCCAACTTCTGTAAGTGGTCCCTCTTCCTAATTAAGTGATTCTGGAACTAGAGTGTCCTATTCTTGAACTAGAATTTCTTCAGCCACTTCATCTTCATCCTCTTGAAGTATCAATTTTCTCTTTTTCCTATGATTGGATGATGTTGGAGGTGTAGTTTCAATGGTTATAGTTGTACCCTATTGTCTCTTTCTTAGACTCCTTCTCAGAGGAGGGGGTGAAGGTGGTTGTGTTTGTATTTCAATCTCTGTTTCTTCTGCTTCATCCAACTCCTCTACAATAAAATATCCTTGTAATCTGGAAGACCTCCTTAACTATTGTGTACCTATCTCTCCCTCAACTTGCTTAGTTCTTGTAGTTATTTTTCTTATATATTTTACTAAAAAATCATAATCAAGTTCTTCTTCCTCTAATGAATCTTCTGCTACAACCAGATACCCAATTGTTTTAGGTTCTGACTGTGTAGATGTCTAAGTAATAAATTTCTATAACTTCTTCATAGAAAGTCACTTTCTTGGGTTTTTGCTGCTCTATAGGTCTAGACTCAACTTTCCTCTTCCTTTGTGCTCTGGTCTTGGTAGCTGGTGGACCTTGAGGGGATGAAGGGGTTCCTTCAAATTCAAGGGTAACCCTCTCATCTACATTATCTTCAAGGGTCTCTACCCTACCTACAACTTCATCAATATTGTTGTTAGGGGTCTCTACCCTACCTGTAACTTCTTCCTCCTCCTCTTGCCTTGGTTCTTCTTCAATCAAAATCTGCTCATTCCAAGGTGTAAAAAATCTATCAAAACTTTGAGGATTTCCCCTAAAATGATGTTTGTAGATGAGTTTTATGAGACCATGGTACCTAAGGGATCCTTGGCCCTGTTGGTATCTCTTTGTCATATTATGTAGTTCTTGATGCAAATATAGGGGAATGTTTACCCTTACCTCTGGGCATTGGTTACCATGCCTCAAATGACTGAGGAGTTTCATATGATGACCAAACAACACAACATACTACCCCTCATAAGTTAAAAATTTGATCACCCAAATTGCAACCTCATCCCAAGGTTTCTGTATACTAGCCCTTTTTACCCCTTTACAAATATTGTTATTCATTTGCATGATAGGTTGTACATCCCCTTCTTCTAAAAATGTTCTAACTACTTCAAGGAGTGCATTTTTACTAGTCTTAGTGATTACTAGTCCTTGCAAAGGTAATTTAGTGATTTGGCTCAAGACCAAGGGAGTTACCTCTATTTACATGTTGTTGATGGTTGCCCTATTGTTTTGGAGGGTGTGGGTGAATTCTACTAAAATCTTCGAATATCCATCAAATTTCTCTAAAAATGGCATTAATCCTACTTACTAAAAAACTTGCACCATTTCAGGATATTTTTGGAATTCTTCTAAGTTATTTGGTTTAAATTTATTCTTCTATCCCATGTTCTTATGTCAATATCCACAGTAAATTTTTAGATATCTTCATTGCACTATACTAGATTTTTTCATAAGGATTTGCCTTATAATGTAATGCATACTTTGGTAGTTTCATAATGTGTTGTTTTGATCTAATATCTTCTACAAGTTTTGGTGATTATGGAGCTTAGTAATGAGTGGCTTTGACACATAGGGTTCAACTTTAGAAGGTGGTGTAGAGCACACTAAAACTTGCATGTAATGATTAAACATGTGGTATGTGGTGGTTTGGTGGGAGTTGAATTTTTTATTTTGAGCATGAATAAAGGATGGTGGGTTGATATAACTTTAGATTATGATGCATGTGTGTAAAACCATTAGCTAAGTTGGATGGTCTGATTTAACCAACTTAGATCTACTTCATAAAATATGTGGATGCCCATCTCCTTGGTTTGTGTGATTGCACATGTCGAAGTGCCCAGATCACATGGGTCTAGAGCAGGTGATGAAAACTAGGTACGATCAAATATTTTAAAACATGTTGGATGATGCCTTGTTGGATTGCTACCATGTATACTCTAAAATTTGTGCCCAAGTTCATGGAGGTTGCTTCATGTGGATATATATATATTTAATATCCTGCATGTGCGTGCCAATTGGATTTAAATTTTCATGCTACTATATAATTTTGAATTTTCAAACTTCATTCTAGAGCTCTGGGTCATTCTGGAGCTCTGTGATTTTTTTACATATATACAACCAGAATTGTATTTCATTTTGGAGCTTTGTAATTTTTTCATATATATACAAAATTGTATTTCATTTCGACTTTGTGTCATTCTGGAGCTCTGTATTCTCTCTATTATTTTCTTGCAACCAGACCTAAATTTCTCATTCAACCAAGGGTAGAATAGGGTGCTTCTTGACATTTTGGAGAGAATGTCCATTTTTACTTGCCAAGTTTATAAATTATTTATGCCAAATATTGAATTATCATACATCACATGCTAAATGCCTACTATGACAAAATGCAAGAAACACATACCTTACTATCTTGAAAATTTATCATACACTTTACAAATTGTTGCTTTTGATGATCGTTAGCTGATTATCTAAAATAAAAAATAGAACACATGTGCAGTAGGTGAGATTTGTACAATGGTGGAACAATGATGGATAGATCAAAAAGGCAAACATGCTAAAAACCAGTTTTCATGTAAGCCTTAATTCAATAGCACCTTCAAAAAGGTTTTCACTATTGAATTATTCTTTTATTTTTTTTTTTTTTCTTCTCTTTTTCTTTTTTTTCTTGCTTGTGCCCATGAAGGAATTTCACAATTTCCGAAATTGTGCCCATGAAGGAATTTCACAATCAAGATTATTCCCTTTTTTTTGTTTTCTTGTTTTTTTTCACACTTTTTCTCAAATCATTCTGAATCTGTGTTAGAAGAGGGTGTCTCTTCTGACATATGTAACTCCAACTATGCAATCTACTTCAAAAAGTCTTCTTTAGTCAATGGTTCATGGTATACCCAAAGGTGATGTCCATTTACCACTAACTTTCTCCTTGAATCATCAATGGGAGAAAGATGAACTGCTCCATTGTCAAACACTTCTTCAATCAGGTATGGCCCAAGCCACCTTGTCTACAACTTCCTAGGAAAATCCTCATAATGAGAATTGAACAATAAAGCCCAATCTCCTTGCTCAAATTTCCTTTGTTGAATATGACTATCATGCCATAACTTTCATTGTTGTTGGATCACTTCTGTTTGATGCAATGCATCCAACCAAAGTTCATCCAATGCATTAAGTTGTAGAATCCTATCCATCTGTGCCTATGATAAGTCAATACCAATTTCCAAAGATGTATGAAGTGTTAGTAACTCAAATTCAATAGGAAAAAGAGGTTTCTTACCATAAACTAGTTTATAAGGTGTGAAACTTGTGGTGGATTTCCATGTTGTGTTGTATGCCCAAACTACTTCTGGTAATTTATTTAACCAATTTCTCCTATGTGAGTCTACTATTTTGGTCAAAATTCTTTCTAACTCCCTATTGGTTACCTCAACCTGACCATTTTCTTGGGGTGATAGGGTGATGATTTTCTATGCTTGATTTCATAGAGTTTAGTAAAAGCTTCAATAAATTTTGATGCAAATTGGGGCCCATGATCTGTGGTGATAGATTATGGAGCTCCAAATATCTAAAAATTTGAGTGTAAAGGAAATCAACAACCTTCTCTTCATGAGCATGCTTAAAAGCATGCACCTCAGCCCATTTAGTCACATAGTCAGTGCATACCAAGATATGCACCTTTCCTTGAGATGGTGGGTCAATAGGTCCCATAAAATCTAACCCCCATTTCTCAAATGGTTCTAAAACCACTTGAGGTTGTAGAGGTATTTCATTTGTGTGCGT
Source organism: Wollemia nobilis (assembly GCA_028583015.1). Classification (NCBI taxonomy): domain Eukaryota; kingdom Viridiplantae; phylum Streptophyta; class Pinopsida; order Araucariales; family Araucariaceae; genus Wollemia; species Wollemia nobilis. Next base: position 4,247,254 of record JAQPPZ010016710.1, on the reverse strand, counting down.
GGGTTTTCCCATTCTCTGACATGCATCACAATGTTGAATATACCTTTTTACATCTTTGTGAAGAGATGGCCAATAATAACCAATGCCTAAAATTTTTTGAACTGTGCTTTTTATTGAATAATGTCCTCTTGATGGTTCATCATGACAAGCATGGAGGATATCATACACCTCATATTTTTGAATGCATCTACGTAAAACATGGTCAGGACCACACTTGAAAAGTAGACCTTTGATCCATTTGAAGGATGAGCTTTGTCTTACCAATTGTTTCTTTTGTTTGGAAGTGAAATGGGGAGGAATTTTTCTTGTTGCCAAATAGTTAGTTGTATCTACAAACCAAGGTGATTGTACTAATATAGCAAATAATTTTTCATCTAGAAAAGTATCCTCAACTAACTCTTCTTCCCTTGTGTTATTTAGCCTTGATAGGAAATCTGCTACTACATTAGCTTTTCTTGGTTTATTTACTATTGTAATATCAAATTCTTGTAATAGTAATAACCAATGAATGATCCTTGCACTAACCATAGGTTTATTCATCAAGTATTTAATGGTTGAATGATCGGTATGGATGAATACTTGATAACCAATGATATAGTGATGAAATTTATTAATGGTATACACTACTGCTAAAAATTCCTTTTTAGTAGTAGTATAATTATTTTCTACTCTAGTGAGGTTTTTGCTTATGTAGTAGATAGCATAATGCTCCCCATTCTCTATCTGTCCTAATGTTGCCCCAATTGTAGTATTGGAGGCATCAATTTGGATATGGAATGGCAATTCCCAATTAGGACCTCGTAACACAGGTGGAGTGGTTAGTTTCTCCTTTAAAGCATCAAAATATTCTTGGCATTTTTTAGTCCAATTAAATTTAGAATCTTTGGTCAATAATGCAAACATGGGATTTGCTATTGTACTAAAATTTAGAATAAATCTTCGATAAAAGCCAATGTGTCCTAAGAAACTCCTAACATCAGTTTGGGTTTTTGGAGGAGGAAGGTTCTTAATGATTTCAACCTTCTTAGGATCAACCTTGATCCCATTAGAAGAAATGTGATGACCAAGAACAATCCCTTCCTCCATCATCATGAAGCATTTATCAGGATTCAAGGATAGATGGTAAGTTTCACAGTGAGTTAAAACCTTGTCAAGATGTTCTAAAGTAAAGTCAAAGGTTTCTCCACAAACTGTAAAATCATCCATATAAATTTCTACATTTTTAGTGGTCAAATCAGAAAAAATAGCCAAAATAGCTCATTGGAAAGTTGTTGGGGCATTACAAAGACCAAAGGGTAAAACCCTATAAGCAAAAGTTCCCCATGGGTAAGTAAAAGTTATTTTCTCCTGGTCTTCGGGTGCAACCTGTATCTAGTTATACCCACTGAAACCATCAAGAAAGCAGAAATACTTCTTTCCTACGAGTGTGTCTAACACTTGATCAATGAATGGTAATGGAAAATGGTCCTTATGTGTGACTTTGTTTAGTTCTCGATAATCTACACACACTCTCAGTTTTCCATTCTTCTTTGGTATGATAACCAATGGAGAGACCCATCGACTATCAAAAATTGGATATATGAATCCAACCTCTAAGAGTTTTTCTATTTCTTCTTTGACAATATCTCTTAGAGCAGGATTTAATCATCTTTGGGGTTGTCTCATAGGTTTAACATATTTAGTATATATCCTATGAGTGCATACATCAGGATGAATTCCTGACATATCTTTATATTCCCATGCAAAGGCTTTAACATGTTGTTTCAAAATAACAAATAATTTTGCTTCTTGTTCATTAGTCAGCCAACTATTAATGTTCAAGAATTTTCTTGGTTGTACTTCAATTTGTTTTATCCTTGGGTGGATAGAATTAACTCCCTCATATTTTCTTACTAAGGAGTTTAGTGGATAGTGATGTGGTTGAAGAGAATGAAAGACTCTTGTCTCCCTATCAATAGTAATCCCTGATGGAATCAAATCTTGCATAGGATAATGGAAAGATGAAAGAAGGTGATGATGCCATCCATGTGGCAATGTGAAGGGACTTTCCTACAATGGAATGGGTGATAGGTGTTCAGATGTCTGACCTTCATCATTCCACAACAAGTGATGAATAGTGATTGGTTCATCCTCAAGTCCTTGTTCATGTAGTGTATTTACTAGGATAGTTTCATCTTCAAAAATCTCTCTCTCATGTGAATCTATCTCTTCTATGTGTTCTTTCACTACCACGGTGGCTAGTGTGGAGACAATTTCTTCCTGTTCCTCATCAGAATCAGGAAACCATAACTGACCTAAAAATTTTGTTGAAGGTTTTGTAGGTGGATACAGAGAAATATTTTTCAGATCAATGCCATTAGAAATAGTCATCTCCCCTGATCTACAGTCTATGAAAGTGGTTGTAGTAGCAAGCCAAGGCCTACCCAAGATAATTGGATAACCATTCATAGAGTTGTGAGGCTGCAATACCAAAAAATCAATAGGGTATTCCCATGAGGAAATTATTATAGGAATATCCTCAATAATCCCTTCTGGTTTGGCAATAGATCTATCAACCATTTCTAGAATAGTAGATGTAGGATTTAGATTGTTTAACTATAATTTTTGCATTGTGTCTTTGGTCATAACATTAATGGCAGCTCCTAAATCAACCAAGACATTAGAAATTTACATTGACCCAATAGTTATGGTGACAACTGGACTTCTTAGGTCACTATACTTTGGTGGGACAAGCTTCCCAAAAAGCAAGTCAGCCAACTTTCCATCTACCTATATAATTTTAGGAAAGGATTTCTTCTTCCTACCTAATCATTTTATGCAAAAGTCTTGAATAGTTTTGTTGATTAAAGGTACATCCTTGATTGCTTGCAACAAAGGAAGGGAAATGGTCAAATTTTTTAGTTCCTTTACTAACTTTGATTCAGCAAAAATTTTAGACTTTTCAAACCTTTCAGGATATGGTATCTTCTCTAAAGAAGGTAAATTTTCTATGTGCAATTTTTCTTTTTTCTTCTCCTTTATCCAAAGTTGATTCTTGTGGTTTTGGACTAAAGGTTTCTGGTTTCTCTTCATCAATTTTTAGTTCTTCAATAATAGGCTTAGGAAGTATCTTTCTTGAATATAGTTGGATGTTACTACAATCAATTACATTGACTGTAGTATTTTCATCAGATTTAACTACATAGATAGGGGTTGCCTATCTTGTATTATTAGGATTGGCCATAGGTTGGGTCGAAAGTGGTGGTTGCTTTACCTATTGTTGTTTTTGTTGTTGGGGTCTTCCTTGAGGGAAATTCTGAGTAAGACCAAGCAATAAATTTTGATTTTGACCTTGGTATCTTCGTTGTCCTTGGTATGATGGATATTGTTATCCCCAACTCTATCCATGAGATTGGGCTTGCATCCAAGGTGGATGGGGTTGATTCCATTATGGATTTTTCCACCTGGATTGTGACCAATATTGAGAATTTATCCATGGAGGTTGATTCCAAGGCTATTGTGGTGGTTCTAAATAACCCCATGGCATAGTCCAATGATTTTATCCCCAATTTGTGGGAAAACATGGGGTATTTTGATATTGTGAAAATTTTCCCCCTTGTCTTTGCCCAACAAAGTTGAGTTCTTCCATTTGGGTTTCCAAAATATTTTTGAGTAAGTAGATGGTATTGGTCAGTGATATGTCCCTTGGAAAAAATGCTACAAATAGTAGATATAGAAGTTTTTTTTAGAGGACAGTCTTGAAGAGCATGTTTGTTTCTACATCTTGGATAGTAAATAGCTAGGGGTGTTGTAGAGTTGGATTTTGCATTCATTTCCCCTAATGTGGTATTAAGATGTACCAAGATGTCAGTTTTTATATTGGAAAATTCTTCCATAAGCTCTTTCACATCACTACCATTATTACTCCTCTTTCATCTTTTTTGCCTTGTGCATGAGTAATTTTTGCATAACTCTAGGATTTCATCAATGTCAAGGGTGCTTACATCTCCCTTGCCCATTAAATCTAGCACTTCTCTAGAATCATCTTGTAATCCTCATAAAAATATGGCCTTACATATTTTTGGTTCAATAGGCCCACATCTCTTTTGTACAAAGGCAAACCTATCCAAGTAATCCTCTAGAGTTTCATCTTGTTCTTGTTTGATTCTAAAGAGTTCATCCTTCCTATTTTTCACCCTGTAGTATTCTTGGTATTTATCTAGAAATACTCTTTCCATTTCTTCCCAGTTTGGATTGATTTGGGCTCTAGACTCATAAACCAGTGCAAAGTTGAGTCTTTGAGTGTGGAGGGAAAAACTTTTAGCTTTTGGTTTTGATTTATATAATCGTATGTTTGGCACACAACCTTAAATTCAAACAAGAATTGATCAAGATCTTTGGATGCAACCCCCTAAAAGGTAGGTAGTATTGAAGGTGAAATTTTTTTCATGGGAGAGTTTTGTGTAGGATTTAATTGAATAGGATATTTGAAAGTCCTTGCAGGAGTAGGATTGTCTACTTGAGTATGGATATTGTTGCCCCTATCTAGGTTTCCTTGCCCATATGCCATGGTATCCTCCCAAATATTGTTATAAATTCATTTAAACTATCTTGATGATGAGGATTTATCAAGAGTAGGTGAGGAGGTACTAGCAAGTTGCTCCTCTACAATTTCTCTCTTAGGAGACTCAATACTTCTTGATGGTGGGGATGGTGGTTTTCTTTCAAGTACGTCAGGAAGCTCAAATGTAGGCAATTCACCACCTTGGTGTGAGTATCGCCTACCTATGGTAGGTAAAGGGGTTTTAATAAATCTTCATTTTTCATCCCTTAACCTATTCATTCATTCTACTTGTTTTTCTAATGTTCTAAATTGCAACTTATCAGTTTTACAACTATGTTTCATGCAAGTTGGTCTGTTTCAGGATTTTGCTCTAAAGGTCACAACTTAGCATAAGCAACAATTGTTTGACTATTTTTATCTCCTAACAACACCTATGTTCCCTAAAAACGATGCCAAAAATGATGAGTGTCATTATTGTCATCATTTAATTTTCAATATTTGTCAAATCCAGGGCGGTGTCCAAGGCTATCTACGATAGAAGGTTTTGGCAAGTTACAATTCAAGCAATTAGTTCACAAGATTTATTCGGTGAAACAGATGTTTGTTTGGTTGTTTCAAGGTCACACTAATCCTAATTTGTAAAATTGAAGCTAATTTAACTTACAAAATTGAAATTGTAGAATTTAACACTTAAGCTACAGTTGTAGGAATTGACAATTTGCAGAATTGAAATTGCTGAAAATAGAAACTATTTTACGCTTGCTAAATTGAAATGATAGAAATGGAAAATGCTAAATTGAAACTAATTGAAATCAATCCATGCTGAATTTGAAAATGCTAAACTATTGAAAAACAAAACTATTGCAAAATCTTGTCAAGAAAATGTTGCTGCAGAAACTTGTCAAAAAAAGTTGTTGAAATTAAAAAAATGCAAAAAATAGGGGAAATGCAGGGGAAATAGATACACACAAAATAGGGTTCAGCTAGCTGTAAACAAACTCACAACACATTGCACTTGAAAACATAACAAAATCTTATGCTAAAATAGGGGTTAGTTTTGTTACAAAAAATAAGCAAGAAATTGACAAAATTGTTGCAAAACAAAATTTATCAAAAACCTACAATAATTGCTCCTTCCTTCTAGTCCTTAGAGTGGGCCCTTGCTCCTTGGTCCAGAAGAAATAATATTCACTCCAAAACTAAATACTAATCACTCATGTACTCACAAATTCACACATGTAAATAAAATTGCACTTTATTTAAATATTGCTAATTCAAACTACAATGGTTACAATGACTTTTTTGACTCTAATTTATGGACTCCTGGACTAACTCAACCAATGAGGGAGTAGTCCTATTTATACTATCTATTACATTTATACTTGCAATTACAAAATCAATTATCTTGCTATCCCTGCATGATTTGCTTGTGTTGTTGCAATAGACTCAGTCTATTTTAGGATAGAATCTGTTGTAGGAGTTATTTATGCATATTTTCCATGCTTCCAATCTGGTGGGAAATGGCTCAGAATGGTTGAAATATGGTTTTTACACCTATCCCTATGTTCTCCTATCTCCTCCCTTGCGAATTGGATGCGAACTATGTGGTTGTTGTTGGAATAGATTGTTTCTTCTTGTCATTCTAGAGAGCTCCAAAATATTAGGTAGAATAGGTGAGATTTATTGTTGCTGTCAACCAAACCATGTGGGAGTGCTTCCAGGTGGATCATAAGTCTTTCCTAGTCTCCCTCAACACTCTCCAATTGATTCCACTCACTGTTGTTGACCATTTCCATGCCTTCCTTTAATGTGATAGGTGGCTGGAATTTGTATGGAGTTGCAGTTGTAGTGTCCTATTTTTTCAGTAGAATGGTTGTGTTGAGTGGTATTTTCACCCAATTGTGAAAGTACACTCTCCTTTAGGATTTGGGTTCCAAATATCCTCTTGCAAAGAAGTTAGACAAACAACTTCTCCAAGGTCTCCATTGTATTAGCATTTACATGTGTGTATTAATAATCCCAAATAAAGATATTCAATTTAAATGCTTGGAACACCTTAGTGATTGCAAGTAACTGTAAACAAGGGGCAATGTTGGTTTATTTCATCATGAAACTTTAGTGATTGTTCATTGTTTTTTGGATTTTGATATTTTTTTAAATGTTTATTTTAATTCCTTGAAAAGTTAAAACTTCTAGAAAAATAATAAAAAATGCAGAAAAAATGAAAATGAAATGCAGAAAACTAAAAATAAAATGCATTCAGTATGATGCTATCCTGTTTCAACAAAATCGAATATGTGAGGTCTCCGTGCATGCAACCTAACCTATTGGACCTACAAACAAGCACAATCTGGATAGGCTAAGTTCTGGAACCTAGGGTATGAAATAAAATTCAGATTTCAAATATTTGCCTAATGTAACCCAAAGAAATGGCATCAACATTATCTATAAATTCAAAATCTGAAAAGGTGAAAGAATAAACATTAAATCCATAGCATGCAAAGAAAATATCCTTCTTTCTTGCCAACAAGATGCAAACTTTTGAACACTTCTGCATTAAAAATGTGTCATTTTACAATAGCAGAATTTCTAGTTTTCCAAAACCCATCTATGGAAGAGAAACAACTCAAACAGGCCTAGAATGGCCTTCTCGCCTTTAGCTCTATAACTTTGCTTGCAGTGGTTTTTAACCCTTTCTGTGGAAGAAGAAAAACCAGTCCAATGTAGAAGAAAATATCCAGAGAAACCCAATGCTAAGGCCTCGCCTTCATTACTGCAATCTTCTCTAAAGAGTTTACCCCCTTCTAGCCTATTTGAATGACATATTTAAACTCATGAAAACCTTGTTTCCTTCCCTGATGGTTCGTTTCATTTGCCAATGGCTGTTCGCTACGATTTATCCACATGGTTTTGCGTCTGTTTCCCTCCGTGTGTAACAACCATATTAAATGATTTCAAATCATTAAATATTCCTTATGTAACGCTTTGTCTTCTTCACTATATTTTGTCCTTATATCCACATCACTATGCAGGTCCGTTACCTTGGCAAAAATGGAACATGTCGCAATATCGCGACACTTCGTACTCCTTAGCCTGCCTGCCCCTTTTGAATCGTAAAAATACAACATCTCGCAATATCGTGACACTTTTGGCCCCTTCCGTATTTTGTTGCTTTTAGCCGCAAAAATGTAACATATCACGATATCGTGACACTTTTGGCCCCTTCTGTATTTTGCTGCTTTTAGCCGCAAAAATGTAATATGTCGCGATATCACGACACTTTTTGCCCCTTCCGTATTTTGTTGCTTTTAATCGCGAAAATGGAACATGTTGCGATATCGCGACACTTTTGGCCCCTTTCGTCTCTTGTTGCTTTTAGCCGTGAAAATGCAACATGTCATGATATCACGACACTTTTTCTTTCTCTGCTTGTTTTCCCATTTTGAATCACGAAAATGCAACATGTCGTGATATCGTGACACTTTTTCTTTCTCTGCTTGTTTTCCCATTTTGAATTGTGAAAATGCTTTTTCTTTCTCTGCTTGTCTGCCCATTTTGAATCACGAAAATGCAACATGTTGCGATATCGTGACACTTTTCTTCCTTTGGCCGCGACGGTGCAACATGTCGCGATATCGCGACACCTTTTCTCTTTTGGCCATGAAACTGCAACATGTCACGATATCACGACACTTTTTCATCCTTGGCCATGATGATGCAACATGTCATGATATCCCGACACTTTTTCTACTTTGGCCGTGACAGTGCAACATGTCACGATATCACAACACTTTTTCTTTCTTCTCTCTTTCTTTGCTTTGAATCGCGAAAATGCAACATGTCGCAATATCGCGACACTTTTCTTTCTTCTTATTTATTTCCTCGTTTGGTCATGAAAATGCAACATGTTGTGATATCGCGACACTTTTCTTTCTTCTCTTTTCCTTTGCTTTGGGCCGCGAAAATGCAAAATGTCGTGATATCGCGACACTTTTCCTTTTTGGGCCGCGATGGTGCACCATGTTGCGATATTGCAACATTTTTTATTTTTTTGGCCACGATGGTGCAACATGTCACGATATCATGACACTTTTTCTTTTTTGACCATGACAGCGTAACATGTCGCAATATCGCAACACTTTTTATTTTTTGGGCCGCGATTGTGCAACATGTCGTGATATCGCAACACTTTTTCCTTTTTGGGCCACGATGGTGCAACATATCGCGATATCATGACACTTTTTCTTTTTGGTCCACGATGGTGCAACATGTCGCGATATCGTGACACTTTTTCTTTTTGGTCCGCGATGGTGCAACATGTCGCGATATCGCGACACTTTTTCTTTTTGGGCCACGATGGTGCAACATGTCGCGATATCGCGACACTTTTTCTTTTTGGGCCACGATGGTGCAACAGGTCGTGATATCACGACACTTTTTATCCTTGTGGTTTTTTTGTTTTTTTTCTTTGAACTTTAGCCTATGGGCCACTTTGGTCTTCTTAGAACACATGCAAAAATGGTGGGTTCCCAATTTTGGGGTACGTTGTGGATCAGCCACAACAAATGGCGACTTTGCTGGGAAATACTCCTGAGCATTTCGATGAGAACTCAACCTGAAAAACACACAGACTCAAATACAAGTGTTAGAAAATATCCCAAGAATGAAACTAGATGAGAAATACATGAAACATTAGAATTATTAAGCATCAACTCGATGTGTGCAATGTGCTTCATTCCCTATCGTTTGAAATTCATTCAGCTTTCCATTGTCAACTTCACTTATGATTCGTATGCAAGGCTATGAATGATTTGTGCAGGATTTGACGTATGACAACTATTTTAGAGATATAACAACCTACTTTGCAAAGTCTCAGACCTTCTAGCATCATGAATAAACATATTAAAATTGTCAAACCCTCTTAGGACCAAAAATATGTATACTGAATTAATTTACTAGATCCTAAAGTTGGTTATGTGTCACTACCATATTGAACCCATGTGCAGGTGTAAGTGAAATTAGAGCTTTGGGGAATCATATTCCCAACCTAAGCTAGATGGGAATTTAACCCTATCCTTACTACTATTATTTGGAGTTCATTACCTCATCTTGAAAAAAATGATTTAACCTGTTATGGATGAAATTGTCAGGCTAGCCTGTCTGTTTGAGTAGTCAGTGGTCTTGCTTTTAGACAAGACATGTTGCCATGCATGAGCATACTCCACTACTAGCCAGGCGTCTATAGCCCCGATGGATATTAACCCCATAATCCATGGTTTGGCTTTACTTTGATTTCTTGGACCTTGGGGATGACTACCCATCCTTGCAAGGGACATGTAGTACGATCCTTCCAATCCAATATGAATAAAGAAATGAAAAATATTTTCTTTTGAATTTCAATTTCTTGAGTGGACAAAATAGAATCTTTTGGGAACCGAATTCTCAACCTAAGTGAGATGATAATTAGATCCTATCCTTACTACTCCATGAAGGTCAAATCAAAGCTTTGGGGAGTTGGATCCTCAACCTAAGTTCGATGAGGATTTAAACCTATCCTTACTACTCTTATTTTAGGCTTTAAGCACTTTGGGAGTGGTAAAAACCACTATTTTAAGGATTACGTTGCATGATAGGACAAACACGAAATACTCCTTTCGCCTCACCTTTTCTTCCAAGTATGGTTTTGACCATTTTACTCAAGATTCTCTTTAATATGTGCAGAACGTGCTTGGTTCAAGATATTTTAGGCATCAGTTCCCAACCTTAGGATCCTTTTAATATATGTTATGTAATAACCATAAGAGGATTCGACACCTTTTCAATGATTGCCCATGAAATGAAGATGCAACTAAGATGGAATGTATATGCAATGCGGAATGTACATGAGATATGAATGCATTGCTCCTTTTGAAATGTGGATGAAGTATACCACCTACTTTGCCATAATTTATAAAACTGATAATTTCATGCATCACAAGTTCCAAATGATATTCCTTAATGTGTTTGTGATATTCGTGGAGCTTTCTGCAATACAATTCCAATGTTTCATATTCTCCTAGTCTTAGTCAACATTCGTAAGGACCACACACAAAACTTAAAACCAAAATAAGATTCAATCCAAAACCGAAACATGAAAACCAAAAGTATATACAAATGTACAAAACAAATTTGGATTATCATTTTCCCGGATCCCAAACCTGATTAGAATTCTTTAAAAGACATATGACGTGATACGCATACCAAGTTTTGCAGGAATCCAACAAAAACAAGACCAAACCAAACAAAGAAACAAATTTCCACTTGCCCCTCTCACCATACCAATTAGATTTAGTTCCATTAGTATTCTCATAGGTGAGATTCAAATTACCAGATTGATTAGACAATGGTTGATTTTCAGTTCTTTCTTGTCTATTCTTTAAGGTGCAAATTTCATAATCCCATTCATGATTTAGAACTAGGTTTTCTTTATTCAAAATGAAATTTTGTAAGCAAGAGCTTATTTCTAAAAATTTTAAAGCTAATTCATTTTCCATGTTCTTAGGCCAATCAAAATTGTGCAACAATTTACAAGCATCTAGGATATTTTCTAAATGGGGATCATTAAGAATTTTTATCCTAGATTCAAGAATTAATTGTCGATGAATTTGATGTAGCAATTTAAGTGCATCAAACTTCTTTTTATTCATTAAAGTAAGGTTATCAAAGGTGTGGTTAGAAATTAATCCTTGTTCTTCATTCACCTTCAATGGCATTTCATCATAAATATCATTTGAATTATGCAAATCTTCACCAAAATCTTGGATGTTTGGACATAAAAGTTTAGATTTTACCTTTTTCACACTTTCATTTACCAAAAATTAGTGAGGATTTTCAATTTCCTCTTTTACCTCTTGGTCTTCATACTCTTCATTGATTACTTGTTCATAAAACATACCAAAATTGGGCACCCAATTAAAAACATGCCCATCATTTTCAACCCTCAAATATTCTTGGTTGAAGTGTATGTCAAGTAACTCATTTTCATGATCAATTGCTTTCGTTGTTCCCAATAGATCAACCACTTTTTCATTTAATTCCAATTATTTGTTCACTATCACTGGTATCTCTTCCAAAACATCCTCAAATTGCACAAGATTTGTAATATCTTCCTTCGAGTAGGCGATTATGTTGTCTTGTATATCAATTGGCACACAAGTTTCATTAGCAGTTTTGGAGTGAGTGTAGTCTTCCCACTTCTTCCATGAATCATAGTAGTCACCTTCCAAATTCAAGTTGTGACACTCAAATACTTCTTCTCCATCCTCTGATTCATCAACCTATTCCTTATCCGATTCATCTTCACTTTCCATAGATGGTCCAGTTATTTCCAAAAGTGGGTTATTTCTTGAATTCAAATTAGTAAAGCTATCATAATCTAAATTTGTAACCCATGATTCAATTTTGTCACAATTTGGAGGGTGAAGAAATTTTTGATCATTAATTCCAAGATTCTCATCAAGAGTGTCTTCCAAGAACAAGTGATGATGCTCAAGTACTTCTTCATCTTCTGATTCATCAACATGTTTCTCACCCCATTCATCTTCACCTTCCTCATGCTCACTCTCTTGATGATATAGAGTTTCTCCCACAAAAATGTTGTTGTCTCCTTGTTGATGTTGGGATGGACCCTTATTTGACACAAGTTCCAAATCATCCACTTGAGCTTGGAGACAATGGACATACATAGCAATTTCAGGACAATTCCTTTCATTATGCTCCCTTGTATCATGCAATCTACACCTTTTTTCCCATGCAAAATCAAAAATATTAAGAATGTAACTAGAGTGACTTGGTCCTTCAGAAGTATCTATCTGATTAGCAATAGGGGAAGGCACACCCCCATTGTTTGGCTTCATATTCCACTGTCTCCCTCCATTGTTGAAATTTCGATTTAGGTGAGGGGCATGGGATTCATACTTCTGTTGTTGAACCAAATCATTACTCAATTTGTGAACCATCTTTTTGAGTTCTTCAACCTCTGAATAAATCTCTTTTGGTTGAGCTATGTTATTTCTAGTTCCAATAGGATTTGCGTAATTGGTGAGATCTTGACTTAACATCTGAGTTGGATTTTGAACCACTTGATTTGCGTAGGGATTCACACTTTGAATCAGGATTGGACTGGGTGCGTAAGCGAGTGTTGATGAATATGGTTGTTGATAAGGTAAAGCATTTATGCCTGATATTTGCAGTGCCATGATCTGATTCATCATAGGAGCTTGACCATATGGACCATATTGTCCTACCATAGGCATCTGGGAAAACCCATAACTCTATGGTGTCATTTTTTGTTCAATGGTCATAGCTTCATTGTAGGCTAGAGAAAGTGTGGTAACTTGAGGATTTCACCTTGCAAACATTGTCGTCATAGGATCCAATGCCCCAAAGTATATTTGCAAAGCTACTATGGGATCAATGGCAAAATGCCGAATTGCTCTATTATAGCATTTTTGAAATCTCTAATTAAAAGTTTGGATTGGCTCACCCTGGCCTCTTTTGCATGTAATGAATTGATTATAGATGATTGTGGGATCTAATGGTGACTTGAATTGGTTGACAAAAGCATTCTCCATTTGCGTCCATGACGTAATGGTACCAGTAGGTAAGCAAATGTACAATTCGTAGGCCACTGGGTCTAGGCTTATGGGTAAGAGTCTATAAGCCACATCTTCATGTTGAACATGCAATATTATCAAAACATCCCTATAGGCCTGAATATGTTCTTCTGCGGTCCTTGGGCCATTCGGTTTGTATTTGGGAAAAAATATCTTTGTATTCCTAGGGATCTCATGAATATCCCCTACAATATTCAAAGGAATGTTATGGGCTCCGTACCAAGGAGCTGGTGGAGGTTGGGCCATTTGATTCAAAATAAATGATGATAACCCTACAAGAACTTGACAAAACTCTCAGTACCTCACAGAAAACCTATGACACACAGAAAATCTTGCACTTAATGAAATTCAAAGAATAACCTCAAAATCAATTTGCTAGTCATGAAAGAAGGAACCTTGACAAAGCAGTATTCTAAAAATGTAAATTAGTTTCTGATTCACTATCGTATATGCACAAGTGAAGAGCATACTCCTAGTGTTGTAAGCTTTCTGATTCACAAGATCGCATTACGCACAGGTGAAGAGCATAATAGCGACAACAAATACATTTTAGATAAAATAATTCCTTACAAATAAGCATGAAATGACTAGCAAATATCAAACATGTAACGTATGAATAATCATGTTAGCATCAACCAAGAGGTGTATCCATTAAAATCGAATGAAAGTAATTGCATGGAGACAACCTCGTTAGTCAAGAATTTTTTTTTTTTTTAAATCAAATCAAGACATATTATTCCTGCATGAACAATCAAAAAGCATTAGAACAATGCATAGCAATTCGTGTCCTCCTTTTAACAGTACAAGGTTGTATTGTTAAAAGAGGGCTAAAGATAATAATCAATAGGGCATGAAATATTCAAAATTTAAATCCCTATAGAATTTAAATCACACTGAAATAAACCGATTCATGACCTCCTTCTAGCGCCAATCTATTGAGTGGTATTTTCACCCAATTGTGAAAGTACACTCTCCTTTAGGATTTGGGTTCCAAATCCCCTCTTGCAAAGAAGTTAGACAAACAACTTCTCCAAGGTCTCTGTTGTATTAGCATTTACATGTGTGTATTAATAATCCCAAATAAAGATATTCAATTTAAATGCTTGGAACACCTTAGTGATTGCAAGTAACTATAAACAAGGGGCAATGTTGGTTTATTTCATCATGAAACTTTAGTGATTGTTCATTGTTTTTTGGATTTTGATATTTTTTTAAATGTTTATTTTAATGCCTTGAAAAGTTAAAACTTCTGGAAAAATAATAAAAAATACAGAAAAAATGAAAATGAAATGCAGAAAACTAAAAATAAAATGCATTCAATATGATGCTATCCTATTTCGACAAAACCGAAGATGTGATGTCTCTGTGCATGCAACCTAACCTATTGGACCTGCAAATAAAAACAATCCGGATAGGCTAAGTGTTGGTTCCTAGGGTACGAAATAAAATTCAGATTTCAAATATTTGCCTAATGTAACCCAAAGAAATGGCATCAACATTATCTATAAATTCAAAATTTGAAAAGGTGAAAGAATAAACATTAAATCCATAGCATGCAAAGAAAATCTCCTTCTTTCTTGCCCACAAGATGTAAATTTTTGAACACTTCTGCATTAAAAATGTGTCATTTTATAATAGCAAAATTTCTGGTTTTCCAAAACCCGTTTGTGGAAGAGAAACAACTCAAACAGGCCCAGAATGGCCTTCTCACCTTCAGCTCTGTAACTCTGCTTGCAGCGGTTTCCAACCCATTCTGTGGAAGAAGAAAAACCAGTCCAATGTAGAAGAAAATATCCAGAGAAACCCAATGTTAAGGCATTGCCTTCATTACTGCAATATTCTCTGAAGAGTTTCCCCCCTTCTAGCCTCTTTGAATGGCGTATTTAAACTTGTGAAAACCTTGTTTCCTTCCCTGACGGTTCATTTCACTTGTCGATGGTTGTTCACTGTGATTTCTCCACATGGTTTTGCATCCATTTCCCTCCGTGTGTAACGACCATCTTAAATGATTTCAAATCATTAAATATTCTTATGTAATGCTTTGTATTCTTCACTGGATTTTGTCCTTATATCCACGTCACTATGCAGGTCCGTTACCTTGGCAAAAATAGAACATGTCGTGATATCGCGACACTTCTTACTCCTTAGCCTGCCTGCCCCTTTTGAATCGCAAAAATACAACATGTCATGATATTGTGACACTTTTGGCCCCTTTCATCTTTTGCTACTTTTAGCCATGAAAATGTAACATGTCGCGATATCGCGACACTTTTGGCCCCTTTCATATTTTGTTGCTTTTAGCCGCAAAAATGTAACATGTCACGATATCGTGACACTTTTGGCCCCTTCCGTCTTTTGTTGCTTTTAATCGTGAAAATGGAACATGTCACGATATCACGAAACTTTTGGCCCCTTCCATCTCTTGTTGCTTTTAGCTGAAAATGCAACATGTCACGATATCGTGACACTTTTTCTTTCTCTGCTTGTTTACCCATTTTGAATCGCGAAAATGCAACATGTTGCGATATCGCGACACTTTTTCTTTCTCTGCTTGTTTGCCCATTTTGAATCGCAAAAATGCAACATGTCATGATATCGCGACACTTTTTCTTTCTTTGCTTGTCTGCCCATTTTGAATCGTGAAAATGCAACATGTCGCGATATCGCGACACTTTTCTTCCTTTGGCCACAACGGTGCAACATGTCGCGATATCGCGACACCTTTTCTCTTTTGGCCACGAAACTGCAACATGTCGCGATATCACGACACTTTTTCATCCTTGGCCACGATGATGCAACATGTCACGATATCGTGACACTTTTTCTACTTTGGCCGTGACAGTGCAACATGTCACGATATCGTGACACTTTTTCTTTCTTCTCTCTTTCTTTGCTTTGAATCGCGAAAATGCAACATGTCGCGATATCGCAACACTTTTCTTTCTTCTTCTTTCTTTCCTCGTTTGGTCGTGAAAATGCAACATGTCGTGATATCGCGACACTTTTATTTCTTCTCTTTTCCTTTGCTTTGGGTCGTGAAAATGCAACATGTTGCGATATCGCGACACTTTTTATTTTGGGCTGCAATGGTGCAACATGTCGCGATATCGCGACACTTTTTCTTTTTTGGCCGCGATGGTGCAACATGTCGCGATATCGTGACACTTTTTCTTTTTTGGCCACGATGGTGCAACATGTCGTGATATCGCGACACTTTTTCTTTTTTGGGCCGCGATGGTGCAACATGTCACGATATCATGAAACTTTTTCCTTTTTGGGCCGCGATGGTGCAACATGTCACAATATCGTGACACTTTTTATTTTTGGGCCGCGATGGTGCAACATGTCGCGATATCGTGACACTTTTTCTTTTTTGGGCCACGATGGTGCAACATGTCGCGATATCGCGACACTTTTTCTCCTTGTGGTTTTTTTGCTTTTTTTTCTTTGAACTTTAGCCTATGGGCCACTTTGGTCTTCTTAGAACACATGCAAAAAATGTGGGTCCCCAATTTTGGGGTACATTGTGGATCAGCCACAACAGGTTGATCTGGCACCATACTAGCACAGAAATTTTATTTCAACATGGAAAAAATATTAAAATTATTTGATCCAATCACAAATCACAGTATTCCTATTTGCTACCAAATACGTCATGCTTTATTTACTAAACATCATGTAAAAATAGAGTATAGAATATTGAAAATAGTCAAAACAGGGTAACAATATTTTTAAACATTAGACCATCCAAAAAATAACAAATAATATACTCTAATAAAACATTTGACATAAAATAATATTATATTTGGTTATATGGCAGTATTTTGATATCCAAAATGTAGCAAAAAATGAGGTATTTCTTGGCTTCATCAGAAAATGCCTCTAGCACTAGTAGGGTCAGGGTTACTCTTGGTCACTCCATAAAAACTATATTTTATCCATATTGGGGGTGGAGGATACCATTTAATGAGTGAACAATCCACCACAGAGTTTAGGGGATAGATAGGACAAGAGGTAAGCTTTAGGAACCTAGCCATACTGGTTTTATTTAAACATTTAGGGGGTCCAAAACCTTGGGTGACAGACAGGTTCTTAGTGACTGCTTGGAGGATTCTTGAGAGCACAAACTAGAAATCATGGGTAGAGTTATTAAAGGTTGTTGAGTTATGTTATTTATAAAATTCCCATAAAAAATAGAAAATAAATAAATTCCAAACAAATTTTAAGAGAAAGCTCCTAAAGAGGTTGGACCACTGCAAGCACAAATAATTCAATATAAAGGGTGGAGCCAAAGAAATCCTAATAGTGTAAAATAAGGTTGAAATAATGTTGAGAGAAAAACTACAAGACAGAAAGATGTGTTGAGTGGATTCACAATCTTGATTACACAAGTAGCAATAGTTAGTAATAGGGAGTCCATGGATATGAAGGTTAGAAATGGAAAGGATTTTATCTTGGATAGCAAGCCAAAAAAGGAAACTAACTTTGGGTATGAGGTGTTTATTCCATATAATATTTGAAGGGAACCACGACTGACTTGGAATCTCAATGAGAAAATAGGTAGATTTCACAATAAAAAAACCATTCACACTAGGTGCCCAAAGGAGCTTGTCTTCTACTAGAAATCTAGGGATGGGACAAAGGTGCAAAATTTTAGTTAAAATAGAAGTAGCTCTTCTTTGTTCCTCATTTAGATCACCAATAGGAAAGGATTTCAAAAACCTGTTATTAGTGTGAATAAAATTGCACACTTTTGAACCAAATAGGGTATTAGTAATAGGTTTTAAGCAGATTAGGTCAATGCAATTCTAAAATGGACTATCACCCAACCATCTATCTTCCCTAAAAAAAAATTCTAACCATTACCAAGCTTCCATCAGATGCCTTTCTTGATGATCTCTCTTGACCTTATAATAGAATTCTAGATTGTAGAACCTAGAATGGGTGAGGGATCATGCCAAAACTTTTCATGGTTCTAGATGTACTTGGCCTTGATAATGTCAACCCAAAGAGAGTTTTCATTTTGAAGGACCCTCAACCCTTGTTTGGATATAAGAGCTAAATTCATTTTTTTGACTTTCCAAAGCCCGATTCCTCCATATTCTGTCATGGAATAGACTTGGTCCCATGCAACTAAATGAAATATATGCTTATGTTTAGAGCCTAACCATAGGAAGTTCCACTGGATATATTCTATTTTATTGCACACTTAAATCAAAATCTAAAACATGGAAAGAAAGAAAATAGGGATGCTCTAGAGGGTGGCTTTGACTAAGGTGGTCTTTCCATCCCGACTAAGGAATTGCCCTTTACATCAAAAAAAATTGTGGATTCTTTCATTGATGGGATTCCATAAATATTTTGTTGCAGGTCCATCAAAGAGAGGAAACCCAATATAAATAGTTTGGAGGTTAGAATCAACACAATTGAGAATGTCATTTATATGGGCTTATTGCCTTGTGGGGGTATTGATAAAGTAAAGTTTTCTTTTGGAGAAGTCAACATTTTTGACCAACAACTAACTTAAAAGAGAGAAAGATCAACTTGATAGCTTTATATTAAGGAAAAAAGGCACAAGTGGCAAGGATGGTGTCATCAATAAATTATTTATGGGATATGTGGTTAAGAGAGAAGGTTGGTTTAATACTTGAGATTTCTCCTTTGGAACAAGAAGACCTTAAGGTTATACCCAAAGCTTTAGCAACAAGTATGAAGAGAAAAGGAGATAAAGGATCTCCCTATCTTAGACCTTTAAAGCTCAAAAAGTATATGGTAGTAGAGTCATTTATAAGAACTAAGAAACTATCATTTGTAATGCATTATCTAATTAGGTCGATCCACTTAGACTAGAACCTAAGCCTTGAGATAAAAAAAAGAAACTTCCATGATACCCTATTGAAAGCCTTATTCATGTCTAATTTGAGGAAAATATCGGTCTTGTTACTTTTGGACATTTAATGGATGAGTTCATGGATGGTTATGATTTTATAAGTGATGAGTCTCCCTTGAATAGATCTACCTTGGTTGAGGTCAATGGTGTGTGGTAGAATTGGATTTAATCTAGTGGATCACTTTGGTGATGATTTTGTATAAGACACTACAAAAATTGATTGGGTGAAATTCAGCAAGGGTTTTGGCATTATCAATCTTGGGTATTAGGGCCAAGAAGGTGGAATTCATGTACCTAGGAATTATTTTGATTTATTGCATTTTTGGGGTAGAAAAAACAATTTTAGGCCCCACAATGTCCCATAGCATTGAAAAAACACAGTGGGAAAACCATGAGGACCCATACCTTTTCCACCTTTCATGGAGAAGACTACATAATGAATTTTCTTAGTATAAAAGGGTTTAATCAAAATATTTGTATGCTCTCGGGTGACTAGCCTAGGAATATTGCACAAGATATTCTTCACAATTTATTGGTTGTAATATAGGATTGGTCCAAGAAGATATTCAAAAAAAGCAATTGCCTCAACTCTATTGTCGAAATTATTTGAGATAATAATCCCATGTGCCTTGGTGAGTTATCAAATTTTACTTGAGCCTCTGTGTCTCATTATAGTGGTGTGGAAAAATTTAGTGTTGGAATCACCCTTCTTTATCCAAGTTACCTTGGATTTTTGGATCTAGAAAAATTCTTCATTTTTGAGAATGTTGCAGTATTCAAATAGGAGGATCTTTTAAATTTCCTAGAGACTAGAATCAAGGTCTCCTTGCTAGGTAGAGATATTAATGCTTGTGAACTAGGATTGGATGTTCTAATTCCTATAAAAAATATTTCCAAAAATATCCTTGTTCCATTGCTTGAGGTTTGCTTTAAAAAAATTGATATTTTTCTCACATGGGAGGTAAGGGACCTATAAAAGTTGTGGGACCACCAAGATGATATAAGTGAATTGAGGTTAGGGTCCTAAAGCCACATCACCTCAAATTTAAAAGGGAATTTGAAAGGAGATCCTTGAGGTGAGAAATAAAGGAGAGAATTATGATCAAATCCGATTCTAGGAAGATATTGAAGGACAAAATATCCAAAGGGATAGATGACATAAATGGATATGAGGACCCTATCAAGTTTGATTTGGATAAGTTGATCACTCTTTCTTTGGTTGCTCCAAGTAAATTTGGAACCCCTTAGCTATATATCCATGAGTTGATTACCATCCATAAATGATGTGAAGTCTTCATAAGAATTAGATATGATTTTATAACATCCTTTCTTATCTGTGGGAAATAGAGAAGAATTAAATTTTCCAGCTAGTATCTATGCCTTATTCGAAAATACTTCTCTCATCTGGATTAGGGTGTTCTAAAGCTAGAATCTTTCGAAAGGATAATTTGGTGCATATATGTTTGAAATAATCCATATGTAGTGATGATATTTAGGATGTTCATGAAATTCTCTATCATAGTTAGGAGTTTGCCTTCAAAATAGTTCAAGTATAGCAAGCCACTAGAAGCTTTGTTGGTAGGGCTTATTAGAAAATCATGGTTTTTCCAAATATATTTAGAGATACATGAAGCATTTTAGATGTCCAAATTGAACTCTTGCAAAAGAAAAATGGTAGGATTTAAATATTTTCTCATGGACTTA
Organism: Wollemia nobilis; assembly: GCA_028583015.1. Classification (NCBI taxonomy): domain Eukaryota; kingdom Viridiplantae; phylum Streptophyta; class Pinopsida; order Araucariales; family Araucariaceae; genus Wollemia; species Wollemia nobilis. The sequence continues at coordinate 4,226,463 of JAQPPZ010016710.1, read as the reverse complement.
ACCAAACATTATTTGTTATTTCCATTGAGGACTCTCACATTCCATGAGGGGATTTTTGTTTGTAACCTATAAAAGAGGATCTCTTCCCTCTTCCTTGTGAAGAGTGGAATTTGGATCTATTATAATTTTCATGAGGCCCTCATGGAAGGTTTTACTTTTAAGAGAGGTGAAGGGTGAGTTCGGTCCCATTGGAAATCTCAAATATTTCTCTATTTTTGATGGCTTGGATAGAAGGGTGACCTCATTTCTTCTCAAAATAAACATCAACATGAAGCCTTTTTTTGGGTCCTAGTAAAGGGAGGGTTTTGAGGGAAGGGCTTTTTAGGAAGAATTTTTTTGGGGGAAGGGGCAATGAGACCTTTGGGGATTTGAGGAGGGATTCAATGAATGGATTTCTCTTCAATAGGAAGAGGTTCATCTACAAATAGAGAAGAAAATGGATTAGAAATAGAAATAGGGGGTCATACCTAAAAGGAGGAAGAGAGATCAGGTTGCTCCAGAGAAAATTGGAGATCTGTAGCCTTAGAGGATGGTTACTTTGTAGTTTTAGGAACCTCAATATACTTAATGATTTGTGCCTTTCCAAAAGGTGTTTGGGATGGAGGTCCTTAGTTCGGAGTTTCTCCAGCAACATCTACACTAGTTGTAGCAGAATATTTGTAGTGATTGTGGAATAGTTACTATAGATGGAACCCTTCACCATAAGATTTCCTAGAGGGAGGTACCTTAATAACTTTTAATTTTGGACATTGAGAGTTGAGGTGGCCTTTCATGGAGCATTCAGTACAAAAATTTGGCTTGTTTTTGTACTCAATGATCTAGGTCCTAGTTCTAACATCCAAAACTAGTTGAATGCAAGAAAGAAGAGCAGAGTTGACATTACCATTGATACACATGTGAGTATAGACCATGTGGGTCTTTGATTTAGTAGATGTATCAAAATCTATAAGCTCACCAATATCCCAAGAAATACCTTTTAAGATGTCTTCATGCTAGAACTAGATGGGAAGACCTAGAAGGTGAACCTAGATTGAAGCTAGATTGATATTTTGAGTTTTTGGGTCAAATTCCACAATCCATTTCTTGATAAAAATACCCCTTCATCCAAAAAACCATGGGCCTCCTATGAGGATTTATATTGAATCAATAGATTTATTGAGTTGTATGAGAAAAACCCTTTGGTAAGGGCTACCAGGTTCATGGATCCTTGTGGGCACCAACTAGTTAGGGCCTCTCTACGAATGGACTCCATGTTAGGATGTGACACAAGAAATTTCCCTACCAAGGAAAAAGAGTCTTGGGCTACCAAGGATGTCATGAGATCAAATGAAATATTGAGGTATCCTTGTGAAGGACATAGTTTAACTCTAGATTCTAAGGAGGATGTTGGTGGAGGGTTATTTTTCTAAAGATTTACAAAATATCAGGAAGGTAGTCTCTTATTTGGGACCGTAGATCCACCTCTTTCATAAACCATCGATGTGTAGTCTCTAACGGAGATCAAATATCCATATTTTATAAACACACCAAAAGCCATCATTGCTTCATCACCAACAGACATGCTAAAAGCTACCATTATCCCAACACCCATGAGGGCCATAGATCCACCTTTGAAATACTTGCTAGTTAATGCCCCTCCACCAATAGTGTCCATAGATCCACCTTCATTTAGTGCCCCTCCATCAACAGGGGTTGTAGATCCTCCTTCGAAAAATTGTTCAAAACCCACCAATACCCCATCACCATCGAGACCATTCACATCAAGAGGGATTACTTTGACACAATCTAGAGGGGAGACAAAAAAGTGTTTCCAATCTGAAACCTCAATATTTTTAGCTAGATCATGGTGGATCATGGGATGGAAGCCATAATCAATGCTACGAGATCCACCAAAGAACAATTTAACTTTTTAAATACTACTATTGTTATGGATTGCACTCACCATATTATCATTGCTTTTTATCATGGTTACTCTAGGTTTTAACCATATCCACAAATTTTGTATGCATATTTTGAGTCATTAAGAAATTATTTATACAATATCCATATTTTGTTCTCATGGGGTATAATTAGTAATAATAATGTTCAATATAATTGAAATATATATCTATCATTTTTTTCTTGTAAATTTTGATGGATGATGTACGAAGTATTTTACACTTTACATATTTTTTTTGTTTTTGGTAGATAATATACTATAGCATTAATACCGGGTTTTATAGGTTGACCCAAAACCTTTTACAAAAATCAGCCTAGGGTTGTTGATGAACATGTCCTTACTAAGGATCCTATATATGTAAAATCTACATGCTTCCAAAGCCATTACATCCGGTAAGGCACATAGCCTATTATCAAAAATAAACTTCCCATACAACATTTTGGGTATACCCCGAGAAAACACACCTGCATCATAATTACAAAAAAATAAATAGACACAAATCCCTTCCTTGAAATAGTGGAGAAACAAAAAGCTGCAGACACACATAGCAAAGTACTGAAAAAATCTCCCACAAGCTCTGTATTGACAGTTACTCTTAATAATTCTTTTGTAATTTCTTTCTTACATATATGAAATGCTTTAGGACCACATCCTATCTTGGCCAATCATCCTTGGAGAAGTGAACCTACTGGCTAGATTTATGGTGGTGGCTATCTTGTGGTCCATGTGGCTCTAGTTCGAAGTCTGATATTGTCATTTCTTTCCTGCCCTATGATTATCAACCAACCTCAAATTACTAATATGACTAGGAGTTATGTTATCTAACATGTGATTGTCCCCATTAGTCTTTGTGGTATTTCCAAGCAGCATCCATCAAGATTGACAACTTGAATAATTTTTATTGTGAGTCCATTTCAAAAAAGAGATGGGAATACTCATAGCCTTCAAAATTATAGTGCCTTCCCTGTTGGTAAATTTGACTATCATTCTTGGCATTCTTGTTGAATAATCTCCACTACTTCACTCAAGACACCATGTTCCCATTTGAAAAGTCCATCACTATCGACACCCAAATTGTCCAACTTATCAACAACTTTTTTAGCTTCTCGAAAGACATGTTGGGATTTTATGTCCTGTCTTCCCTGGAAAAGGATCCTAGCCTCTTCAAAAATAGTTTTAATCCTCCAAGGAGGTGTTTTCCAATTATTGAGGAGATTTATAACATGCATAGAGTCTCCTTCTATGATCAAATTGCCTTCTAAGTCTTGATTCATTTGAAGGCCTCTCCACATAGCTCTAGATTCAGCTTTGTTGTTCATCCTTGTTTCCAAATATTCAAAAAATGCAAGCATCATATTCCCATTATGATCTCGCACAATGCCACCTACACCTGCTTTGCCAGTAATATCCTTAGCCACTCCATAAAAATTAATTTTAAACCAACCCGTAGGATGTGGGGACCACTTAACATTGGCTATGGGGTTGACTACCCTAGGCACAGACTCTTCTAACAAGGTTAAGCTTAAATATTGAGCAATCGTGGTCTCTTGTAGATGAGGTTTATGGCTATCAAAAGGTATAAGGTTCACATTCTCATTGGCAAAGGATATGATCCTAGCAATGATAGTTTGATGATCATGGATAGAATCATTAAATAATCTATGGTTCCTTTCTAACCACACTTGCTAAAGATAGTTATTGAGACAAATTTTCCACATGTATCTAAGTTTTTGGCTTGAAAAGGGGCAAGGCCACTAGATGAACAAATCAAGTACGGTGGTTGGTTTAACCTAGGAAATATTGAAGGTCTAAAAAACCCCACTTAGGATAGTCAAGGAAAAATGGCACTAAAGGAAAATGTGATAAATGGTCTCCCAATTAGCCTTGCACAGATAACAAAGATTAGTGATACAAATACCTTTATGCATCATATTATCAATGGTTAGAATTCTTCCTTGGATAACCAGCCATGAAAAGACTACAATTTTTGGAATTAAATTTTTTATCCAAACTAAGTCCTTTTGGAGGACAAAATCCTCGTCATCAAGCATAAGCTTGTAAGCTAATTTAACAGTGAACTATCTATTTTTTGTAGGAGCCCAATTCACTTGATCTTCCTTGGGTCTCATGGGGATAAAATGTTTCTCGAGAATGTTACAAAGTTCATTTGATTCCGCTTGAAATCCTTGAATCCTTATTTGTTTCCACTTAATTCTCCCTCTGTCCTCAACCATATAATCGAAGACTTTTTTGCCAATGAGTTATTTCGTGATATCTCTGATTCGGGATAAGTTAGGATATTGTGTCAATGGTTCATCCTTAGCCCACCTGTCATTCTAGCAATTTATCCTCTCACCATTTCCTAAAACCCATCTTAAACCTTTTTTTGATGATTTCCTTACAATTGAGAATTGCTTTCCAAAAAGCAGAACCTTTGATTGGAACTGAATAGTTATTTGTTAACATTCCACATGATATTCATATAGTTTTAAGTAGATGGAGAAAAAAATTGTTTTGTATTCTACATAATACAACCGTTGTTAACTTTATTAGGATTTTTTTGACGTATTTATAAAATTTAAATTCAATTTCTCCAACATTTAACATTTATATTTCACTATTGATCAATGAATATTCATCATTCTAACTCTAATATATATAATTGTAAACTCTTCAATATATGTAACTATATAAATCTATACTTAGATATCACATTTTGACTTATTCATAAAGATTATATTTTCCTTTACAAGATAAAGTTTCCAAAATATAGTAATTAAACCATTTATTTATAAAATGCTTAATGGTTTTTCTTTCAAATCTCCAATTCAATACATCAATTATTTCTATGTCAATGGAGTAACCTAAAAAGATAACATTACATTGAAAACCAACCACAAATAATGGAAGAAAATGAATATTGAGAAAGTATATGAATGGATATTTTTATCTCTTCACACAAAGCACATATCTATTAAAACAATTGTAGGATGTCTTTCTTATATATTATCACTCATAAAGAATGTTGACTACTTAAGATGAACTTAATTTCCCAATATTTCTTCCAAGATAACTAATAATGACTAGAAATTTTTGATTGCTCCAAATCATTATATACTATGTTAAATGAGTATCCATAATTTCTTGATATATTCAAAATATTGAAAATACCCAATGTTTTTCTTTGAGATATCAATCCAACACTTTGATTGTTTCATTGTCAATGGAGTAACCCCATAGTATAACTTAAACTTAAAAAATGAACTTAAAATAGTGGGAAAAAAGTAATAATGAGAAAACATATAACAAATGATATATATCTCCTCACACAAATCACATATCTTAATATATTTTGTAAATGTATTTCATGCATACAATAACCTATAATAACTTTCATGATTTAAGGATAACCTCAACCTACCAAACCTTCTTCTAAGATAAATAATTAATCCACACACAAATATTATATTTTAGAATATTTTATATTTATATTTATAGGGTACTATATTCCATAATAATGTTAATAATTTGTAGCAGTTATGAGTATGAGCATGAGTTTGGAGTAAGTGTAGAAGCGATTTGGAGCATGAGCTAGTATTATGTGCAAAAATATGTGTGAGCATGAATTAGGAAAAAAGTGTAGCAAAAAGTATGAGTGTGATCTGGAAGTAAGTGCAGCTGAAAGCAATTGCAAGTGAGTGTAGCCAAAAGTGAGTGGAAGTGCAAGCTAGAGTAAGTGTAGCATTGAGTGCAAGAACGAGCTAGGAGTGAGTGTGCAAGACAGGAGCAAATAATATCAAAGAGGGAGTGTGAACCAAGATGTATTATAATAAAATATTCAGTTATGGCATAAGAGTAGTAGGATCAATTGAAGTGTGTCAATTCTTCAAAATTTTCCATGAATGTGCAGAATGTTGTTTCCAAATAATTGTTGAAGCCAAATAATGTAGGAATACAAAAGAGACAAGCAAAATTATGAGCCAAGAGGGAGTGTAATTTGGGAGTGAGTGTGAGGAAGGAGAGAGTGTGAGGTAGAAGAGTGTGAACCAAAAGGGAGTGTAAACTAAGAGGTAGTACAAGTCGAGATTCAATCATGGCAAAAAAATGGTAGGTTCATCCATAGTACATCAATGCTTCAAACCCTTACCATTAATGCATGGAACACTATTTTCAAAAAATTGTTGAAGCAAAGGAATACCAATAAAAATAAGAGACATGGGAAATTGTGAGCCAGGAGGAAGTGCAAGTTAGGAGTAAGTGTGAGTCAAGAGAGAGTGCAAACTGCGAGCAAGAGTGAGTGCAAGTAGAGAGGGAGTGTGAACCAAGAGGGGGTGCAAACCAAGAGAAATCTCTATTAGATATTGTAGAAGAAAAGTCATGTTTGAAAGCCCTAATGGGAAGTTAATATGCCCTAGATAGAAATAAAAATCCCTAGTTGTAAGTATGAAGGCCCAAGCTAGAAATAAGTGGAAGAGTGAATACATGGCAAGTTCGATCCAGGCAACAGAAGGTATACCAAAATTAAGTATAAAGGATGAGATGATTGAGCATGATATAATGGTTCTTAAAATTATATGGCTGATATGTAATATCAATAGATCATGGCCAGGATTTCTGGAGATTCAAAATTGGATCAAGTGGAAGTGGGGATTGAATTCAAATTATTTTGTGATTTTTCTTCCTAAAGGTTTTTTCCTCATCATATTTTCTAGTTCAAAAATTAGGGATAAAATAGTGGTTTATGGCCCATGGTTTAGAGGAAGATATGCACTTTATCTGAGACCATGGAACAATTTTTTTCCATTGAGTCAAAAATTATTAAGAAGCTTCTAGTGTGGGTTAGGCTTTTTGGACTTCCATATCAGCTTATAAATAAGGATTTTTTTAAAAATATTGGAAATACCCTAAGGGAATTCATCAAGGAAGGATCAACAACTAAGGAGTGAAAGCATACTATATATACTTGAATATGTGTTGCTATGGATATTTTATAAACTTTACCACAATCCATTAATATTAAATCTAAATCAAGAGAATGTGGGTTAGGATTTTTGGACTTGCATATCAGCTTATAAATAAGGATTTTTTAAACAATATTTGAGATACCCTAAGGGAATTAATCAAGGAAGGACAAAAAACTAAGGAGTGAAAGCATGCTATATATACTTGAATATGTGTTTCTATGGATATTTTAAAACCTTTGCCACAATCCATTAAGATTAAATCTAAATAAAGAGAATGGGATCAACAAGTAGATTATGAAAATATTATATTTTTTTGCCAAAATTATTTTGATATTGGACACATGACAAGAGTTTGCAAAGTAAAAACTATAAACAAAGAGACAACAAATTTTAGCCATGATATAAAATTCAAGACGAAGCAAGAAAAACATTCAATAATAGAAGCTAGATCAGATCAAGAATATTCCACTCCAAAAGGAGAGGTAAATAAATCCTATTGATAATATTAGAAGGAATTAAAGGTTCAAAAGAAAATGTTAAGATAAAACCCAAAACAAAGATAGCAAAAAGGTCAAGTTTGTTCCAAGTAAATCATATTCATTTTCCTCAAGTAGTATACAATCCTCTTTATGTAATAAAAGTGAAAGTGGTGAAGATGTTGAAGAACACAATATTATACTAAGAGGGTAGGATGAACAATATAAGACCACTTTTTACTTAGTATTAATCAATATAATCAATGTAAATATCAATATCAATAACCAAAGCAATGCATAAATCATCACACACAATAGAGAAACCAATTTAATGTGGTTCACCCAATGTGGGTTACATCCACAGAGAAAATATTTCACTAAATTTTCTCAATCAATCTCTTGGGAATCCTTTCCCTATTAATTTTTTTATGTGTCTCTATCCTATGGAGATATCAATACCCTAAATCAAGTTTATGGATCTCTATACATAGGAGAACTCCTTCTCTTTTGCTCTAGCTGGTGCTCCTCTAAAAGACTACTGCCTCCACTACACTGGCTTGTGAATCTCTCTCCACTGAAGACTCTTGTCCCCACTCAAAATACTTGTCCTAAATGCCCTTGTTGATGGATCTATATCCACTAGAGACTATTTTCCTCTCTGCTCTATCACCTCCAAAGCTCTATCTCAAATCTGTACTAAACACAGTCCAGTCGATCTAGCACAAATCTGCTCAACTTTACACTAAACATAGTCTAGTCAAATTAGCACAAGTCTACTCAACAAGCTCGATCAAATATACACTAAACACAGTCCATTCGGTCTAGCACAAATCTTCTCAACACTGCACTAAACATAGTCCAGTCGGTCTAGAACAAGTTTGCTCAACAAGCTCACTCAAATATGTACTAAACACAATACAGTCGATCTAGCACAAATATGCTCAACTCTACACTAAATGCAGTCCAGTGAGTTTAGCAAAAAATTTCTCAACAAGCTCACTCAAATATGCACTAAACACAGTACAGTCAGTCTAGCACAAATCTGCTCAATAGGTCCACTCATAACCTGCTCAAATCTAATCAATAGGTCCACTCAAAACCTATCCAAATCTACTCAACAAGTCCACTCACAACCTATACAAATCTGCTCGATAGGTCCACTCAAAACCTTTCCAAATATGCTCAACAGGTCCACTCAGAACCCGTATAAATCTACTCAATAGGTCCACTCAGAACCTGTCCAAATATGTATTGTAAGCTTCCACAAAAGCTCACACAAAAATAGTCCATAAGTCTTCTCAAAAACTTACCTCACATTTGTTTAACAAGTCCACACATAACTTGTCCAATATCATAGAAGCATAAAGAGAATTATTAGAGAATCAATATATTCTATACTCAAAGCTCAATCACTTTCTAAACTCAAGTTAATCTCATAGAAGCATAAAGAGAATTGTTAGAGACTCAATATGCTCTACACTCAAAGCTCAATCCCTTTCACAACTCAAATTAGAATATAGAATAGTTTGTTTTATGGAACTTGAAAAATCACTTCATACATCCACTTGACTAGGCTCAATCAACTCTACTCAATCAATTTCTCAAGAACCAACCCTTGCTCACAAACCGTAGTCCAAGTATTTAAACACCACCAACTCAAATTATTTCCAACAATGCTCAACAACAAATCTCACATAACAATGATACTCATGTTCTTTACAAAACCCTATTTCAATTTCTTTGCACAAAAACTCACTTCAAAAAAATGCTCATAAATCAATCTTCACATAACAATGATACTCATGTTATTTTCACAAGCCAAATGCTTCAACAACAATGCTTATAAAACAAGGTTTTAATAACAACTCTTAATTCTAGAAAAACTTCAAGCATTAACTCAAACACTTTAGAAAAGGAAACCCTAATCAAATCCTTTTCACTCCAAAATTTATTTTTTAATAATCCAATCAATCAACTCAACCAAAGAAGAATTTGCCCATACCTTTTTGTTGCCAAAGAGTTGATCTCACAAATATGCCACACTCACAATTACTTCTTTACCAATCTCAATAAGGGTTAGAAGACTTCAATAAAACACAATACAAAAAGATGACTAAAATACATCTTATCACTCCAACTTAAAAATAATATTCACCATAATATTATTTAGAAAAACCCTTATTAAAATGAAATCAATGCTCAATAGTCTTAATCTTCCAATATATCACTATATTAATTAAGACTTTACAAAGGCCTCCTTATAACTCCTAATAACAAATCTCAAATAACATCACTTATTTAATAATTAACCCCTATAAAAATTAATTCCTCTCATAAACATTATACCTTCAACATATTCTAATATCAATAAAAATTAAACACCCTTATATCTCCAACATAGGCGGATAATTAAAAATTTAACCAAAAATATTTACCTCACCTTCGGAGGGAATCGAATCCTCAACCTTACCCACAACATGTGCCTTAGCCATGACCAAATTCTTTGTACGAGCCACACACTTGTTTGTAATTTACGAAGCACTACCATGTGCTTTAACTCTCAACTCCTTCTTCCCTTGGTAAAATTACATGCACCTTGGGCACTTTAACCAACATGACCTCCAATGCACTTGTCACATTTCGAACGTAGGCCCTCGCACTAAAAAATGTTTTCATGCTTCCCAACTCACCACTAGGCCATGCTGTCCTATGTCCCTTTGAACATTAATGCTTCCTTCCTAAAACATTTTGTTGTCTATGAAATTCTCAATTCTCACGAGCTCTTATTATTTTTCGTATGCCAATTAAAATTTCAAACAAGGATAATGTTTTAGACTTTGGGCAATGTATTTATATTGCTTCCTCCATACCTTGGGAGATGTCGGTGCTCCCCTAATTTCCTTCCACAACATCGGTAAATATTTGAAAGGTGCTTCAAATAACTTTTATTCCAAACCCAACCTTTGGGTTTATGAAATATAATTAAACTTTATAAAACCCACTTTGATTTATAAAATATTATAATGAAAATTATAAATATTTTATTTGGGTTTTCACCATATCACTTTAATATTATAATAACAATTATTATAATAGTATATCCTTTTGATGCCTTGGATAAATTGCTTCCCTGGATTGACCCATTATCTTGGGTGTAAAATATAGATATTTAAACCCATCATGAATTTCATTAAACTTCCACTTGCACTTAAGCTAAGCTATCACCTGGCACCTTGACATCAATGAAAATTAGTTTTGGACATCAGTGACAACTGCTCAAAATGTCCAACAATATCCTCCTTTGTGATTGATGGTAACCCAAATTCCTTTTACTAAAATATTGACTTATTCTTATGTGTTTCTCCCCTTGGGACACTGCTTCCCCTGGATCAATGCTCTCTCAAATATCAAATCTCTCTCCATTACACAAATCTCTCCCCCTTTGACATCAATGGCAAAGGGTCACCTTTGGGGATCGGGGCTAGGAATGAGCTTCTCAGCTTATCCCCTTCTCCACATCCTTTTGATATGGTTAATTATGGGGTGGGAGTATTTCTACTTCCAAAAGGCATTGTTATTTACCTTTATCCTCTTCCCTTATTTTCTAAATTTTTTGATTCCTCTGACTATTTCTATCCGTATCATCATTCCTGTTCTTGTTCCTGTTCACATACATGTTCCTGTTCCTGTTCCTGTTCCTGTTCCTGTTCTGTTCCTGTTCTATTCCTGTTCCTGTTCCTATTCCTATTCCTGTTCACATCCATATTCATGTTCATGTTCCTATTCATTTTCATATCCATGTTCATATTCCTATTCATATTTATGTTCATGTTCTTGTTCTTGTTCTTGTTCCTGTTCATGCCTATTTCTGGAATGTCTGCTCTACACCACTTTGTTGTGTGACCATTATTATTGCACTTATAACACTTAATGATATTATTCCTTGAAGGTGAAAATATCTTAGTATTTCTCCTAGTAAAGCCATATCCTCTTCTATAATGAGCCCTGCAATTCAGTGCCTTGTGATCAAAATTATTACATGAGTAGCAATACCCATGGAAAAACTATCCATTCCCATATTCCTATATTTCATATGTCTTGCATTGTGAAGCCATGTGTACAAACCTGTGATATGAAGAGCATATTCCATTAAAGCTTCCTTGTCTTGACCTCATTGGTCTCTTGTTCTGATTGATGTTCCATATGTATCTTCTTTGTGCATTGTTCCTATCTTTTTTGAACCCTTTATTGTCCAACCCATCCTCTGATGTCTCATTTCCTTTTACACTATATTCCTCTAAAGTTTGTTCATCTGAAGTTTCTTCTCCTCAAAAATTTGAAGTTGACTCTCCTTCCCATTTATTTTGATCTGTTTCAAATCCAAGACTTGTTTTCTTTGATGTAGTCTTTTGTGTCTTGATGAACTTATCCAAGTTCTTTGACCTATTTTTAAATCCCTTCATATTGATCTTGGAGTCCTCTAAATCATATTTTAGTAGTGCCACTTCTTGTGCTAACTTCTCACATTCCAATATCTTTGCTTCTAACTTATCTTTGAACTTCTTTGTGTTAGCCTTTGATTTTTCTAAATCCTCTATGAGCAATATTCTTTCTTCATCACATTCTTGAAACTAAATTTTAAGTTTGGTGTGTTGCTTCTTTACTTTATTTACCATGTCAAGGGCATAGATGAATTCTCCCTTGAGATCATAACAATTCTATTTTGAATAATCCTCTATTTGTTTACCTTTGTCCACATAATTACTCTCTTTTGGCTTGTCTTCTATAGGATCACTTTAATCTTCTTCTAATAATTCCATTATAATATTTTCATCTTGTCCTTCAAGTGCATTCTCATACTCATAATTATTAAAACTATAACCATCCCTTGTACAATCATCTTCAAGATGTCCAAAGTTACCACATCTAGAACACTTGAGAATAACTAGGTTTTCTTAACTGGTTCTTTTTCTTCAATCTTGTATAGATTTTCCTTAGAAGTTTTTAATTCCATTCTTAGTGAAAATATCTCATGCTCTAATCTCTCACACTCTAGATATTTTTTCTTTAATTTTTTAGCCATACCTTCTTCAATTTTTCTTATCTCTTCAACTTTGATTTTGAATTTGGTGAGTTCCTGTAGAAACCTTGATTTTTCTTTCTTATCTTCTTGAGCTTGAACCCTTAATCCTGAGTTCTCCCTTTTTAATTCTTCAAGAGTAACCATAAGCCTTTCACATTCTATCTCTTTTACCTTTGTCTGTTCAACCATACATTTTTCAACTCTTCTTGCCTTTTCAACTATCAGGCCTTATATAAAATGAACACAATGAGATGATATTACAAATGAAACACGGTTACAATATATAGGCATAAGCCTATATTCAACACATGACACTTGTCAAGAGAAACTGAAAAGTGTCAAGGTGAAGGCATAGTGCACTTTAACTCTAACATTCCCCCTTAAAGTGCACTATCCTAACTAAAGAAGAAACAAAACAAGCTAACATTAGGTAACATTCCCCCTTAATGTTGACTTCTCTAAAACTACGTAACATCCCCTCTTATTGCTGATTTGGTCTAGGCTCGTGCTCTTTGCGCTTGACTCTCCAACTGTGAATAATTCTATATTTATTGTGTATACATCTTGGTCTGTTGCCTCAGGGTCAGCCACTTCCATGGGTCTGTTGCCACTGGGTCAGCTGTCTAAGTGCCTCAGGGTCATCATGGGTGCCTTAGGGTCAGCCACTTCTAGGTATGTTGCCTCTATAGGTCATCCTTAGAGGATGTTGCCTCTTGTAGGTCACTGACTAGATTCACCATGAGTATGAAATCCCTCCTCATGGTGAACTCAATCTAGAAGGTGTTGGTCTCTGTTGAAAATGCACCTAATACAAAGGAAAAACGAGCCATATAAGAGTGTCGGTCTCTACCAAAAATGCACTCAATACAATAAAATGAGCCATAGATCAAAATAGGAGGAGAGAAGAAGAAAAGAAGAGAATCTTTTGAAGTGTCTTCATCTGTAGTCTTTAGAAGTAGATCCGAAAAAACCTCAGATAGAGTCTAGGGTGTCTTTGTTTGTAGTCCCTAGTATAAGTGTCCTTATGGTGACCATGTCATCCCACCGAAATGCATGGGTAACTAGCCACTGCATTCGCCAAGTGTATAGAAAAGATCACTAGGTACAAGGATCACATATGAAATTACCTTGGGAGTGTCGGGTTCAACCGAGAGTGCACTCCAAGGTAGAAAAACTTTGAGGCTAAAAAATTGAATTGAAACAACCTCAAAATTACAATATGACACCACCATTGTGTCCTTCATGGAAAAACATTTCCAATGACTATAAATAACTCTATAGACGTATACAAATTGATGCTTCAACAAATCAAACATAATGACCCTCAAAAATATGTGCAACTCCGAGACATTCCCAAGTAGTCACCCATCCGAGTTGTGCTCTGAAAGAAGATGCTTGACTTGGGAGTTTCAATGAAATTTGTTGCCACTATGTCAACTATATTTATGAGGAGGTGAGAACTTTTAAATATCTCATATAAAGTCAATATTGTAGCTTTAAAAAATATATTTCTCACTCTATACTTCACTGCACATATATTAAAAATTGGCACTTGCAAACGTGTATGCGGCGTACAAAGATTTTCATGGATCATGCATCATCTATGGCCAACTGGAGATGAAGGGCGATGTAATAGCATTTATGGCAGGGCTCTACTACAGGCATAAGCTACATACACTCTTAAATAAATATCCCATTTGTTTTAATAAAAGGTGTCCTTACCATTTTTCAAATGTTAAATATCCCACTAAAAAGACAATAAACAAACATATTTGAATTGTAGGAAACATAATCCCCCCTCTCGTCCAAATGGGGGCAATGCAATGCACAGAGGACTCGTAGGCTCTACGAGGATAGCAACCTGCACGCCGTAGCTTGAGTCACATCAGTTTGAGATTCATTCAAGGCCACCAATCCAGGCAGTTTGCTCCAAAACTAGATCACATTGCTCCACTTGATATTCCTCAACCCTAAAACTAATAAGAACCTCAGAGATGTCACATTCCCAAGGTCCTCCTCATCTACAATCACACAGTCCAAAAACCCTAGTTCACGCAAATTAATGCTTTCACAAAAATTTGGCCCGATCTGTAGACTCTCCAAACGCTCGTGTTAGGCGGCCAACATCGAGAGGGTTCCGTCCGGGAGGTCTCTGCACAAATCCCCGCTCAAATATTTGAGATTTTTGGTATCCATATTTATGGCGATGACGACAGTATCCGACAAAATCGCTCTGTCAACTGATGCAATTTTAAATCCAAGCAACCAATCGCCGTGAGTTGGCCGAGGGTTACATGGACGTCTGGAAACTTCCCCAATCAGGGTTACACCTAGCTCAGCCAACGAAACCTAGACCTCTCCGTCTATTGACGGTGACGGAGACGAAATCAAGAACCGCGACACGTCTCCCTTTAGTGACACGAAGCAGCATAGACTAAAAATACAAAGAACATATCCTATACTTTATATGCAAAGAAACAAAATGCGGACAACCATTTCATCAAGTGACACGATTGCGTAGAAGGCCGCCCCCGTGGCTTCGAACCCTCGACAGGTATCGAGACAACAAAAACACAAAATTTTTCTAGTGAAAATCGTTGTTTACATGACAGAATGCTTCTGGTGCACCAGTTCCAACAATATGACCTGCTGCCTTCTACGGCTCGCAGTGGTCCCAAATTCCTCCAAAGCAAAATAGACAATCATGTAGTATACGGCTCGTAGTTCCCTCTTGATGATTGAATGCATGAGAGTAGTGGCATTGTGCTTCAGAAGCCAAGGGATACTTCGACAAGGACTCGAGACCATTGCTAGAGAAGTGTGTGAGCTAAAAATTCTGATGCCATGTGTCACATATTAAAACACCAGCACGTCATGATCAGACTCCACGTACTCTGGTGACATGTACCTAAATATCCCCCTGATGGACTCAGAGCTGTGATGCTCGTCGCCATGCGAGATGAACTCCGCCAACACGAACCCACTGATCCATAGTTTTAGATCTGCGTTGAGGAAAATGTTGCTATATGTGACACTTTTGTGCATAACCTTCTGCTCCCACTCATGCAAATATAGCAACCTGATGGTAAGCCCTTTCATGATCCTATACCGACTGGCCTAGTTGAGCATGAATCCTTTCCATTTTCTGTGCACCTGCACCAGGTTTCGGTGACGGAGCCTTTTGAGATTTGAAATCTCATGGACAAACCATGATTAGAGCGCTGGGTACGTCTTCATCCCAAGCCGCTTCACCAACACCCACAGGTTCAAATCCTGCAAAATCCTTCCAAGTATAGCGATTCTTCGCCTTTTTGAATAGAACAATAGAAAATGGAGCCCCCTTTCATGAGCACGATCCAACGAACTTGTACACCTTCAAAAATTATCCTTCCAAATAACTCAAAAAAAATAGGATGCCATTAATTTTCTAAGCTTTTGGTTTCTGATCCATCCCATGGATGGAGAGCATACTCCCTAGCTCAAAAAAAAATGGAGAAAGAAAAAAAATGGGGGATGGGAAAAAAATGGGGGGAGGGAGGATTTCCATGAGGGAAATACCCCCTTAAGGGTTTCACAGGGCAGGGAAAGCCCGCTCTAATACCAAATTTAAGGCCTTATATAAAATGAACACAAATGAGATGATATTACAAATGAAACATGGTTACAATATATAGGCATAAGCCATATTCAACACATGACACTTTTCAAAAGAAACTGACAAGTGTCAAGGTGAAGGCATAGTGCACTTTAACTCTAACATCAACCTTATATATCATGTCAGCAAGATCTTGTAGAAGATTTGTCTTACATTTCTCATTTTCTTATATTTGACCCTTCAATTTTAAATTCTCTCTTTTCAACTCAACGAGTTCCTTAAGAGTGGCTTTTCCCTTTTCTTTTTATGAAACTTCTATAGGAGCATTTTATTTTAATACTGAAAGTAGAGTTTTTTCTTCATACCTATTTTTATTGTCCTCATTATCCTTTCTTGAACCAACCTATAGGATTTCATTTTCAAAAATATCACCTTCATATTCACCACTACTAAACCCATTGCAATTACATGTATCATGGCTGAGTTGACCACAAAAAAAATATTATTAACCTTCTTGTGGACAATAAGCTACCTACATCTGGTACACAACTTTATCAACCTGGTTATTTCTCCAACGCTTGATTCATCTCTTGAATCTATTTCTATTCTTCCTCCCAGAACAACAATATCAAATTCATTTTCTTTTTCTTTCATGACCATGTGTGTTCTTTTATTCTTGTGTCTCATGGTTATGCATTTTCCTTTATTTTTCATTTGTGCTCTTGTAATATATTCCTTCAATCTATTAAATATTTTTTGAAGGAACCAACTTTGATACCAATTGAAGAACACAAGATTATACTGAGAGGGGGGTGAATAGTATAATACCAATTTTTACCTTTCTTTCTCAAACAATATTAATCAATATAAAAAATCGAAATATCAATAGCAATAACCAAATAATTGCATAAATCATCACACAAAATAGAGACACCAATTTAACGTGATTCACCCAATCTAGGTTACATCCACAGAGAAAATATTTCACTAAATTTTCTCAATCAATATCTTAGGAATCCTTTCCCTATTACAATGTTTATGGAACTTTATCCAATGGAGATATCAATACCATAAATCAAGTTTGTGGATCTCTGTCCATAGGATAACTCCTCCTCTGCTCTCGCTTGTGCTCCTCTAGAAGATTACTGCCTTCACTGCACTAGCTTGTGGATCTCTCTCCACTGAAGACTCTTGTCCCCACTCATAAAACTTGTCCTCACTACCCTGGCTGATGGATCTCTATCCATTGGATACTACTATCCTCTCTACTCTATCACCTCCAAAGCTTTGTCTCAAATCTATACTAAACATAGTCCAGTCGGTCTAGCACAAATCTGCTCAACTCTACACTAAGCATAATCCAATTAGTTTAGCACAAGTCTACTCAACAAGCTCACTAAAATTTGCACTAAACACAGTCTAGTAAATATAGCACAAATTTTCTCAAAACTACACTAAACACAGTCCAGTCCATCTAGCACAAGTCTACTCAATAAACTCACTCAAATCTACACTAAACACAGTCCAGTTGGTCTAGCACAAATTTGCTCAACTCTGCACTAAACACGGTCCAATCATTTTAGCACAAGTTTTCTCAACAAGATCACTCAAATATGCACTAAATATAGTCTAGTTGGTCTAACAAAAATATTCTTAATAGGTCCACTCAGAACCTACTCAAATATGCTCAATAGATCCACTCAAAACTATCCAAATATGTTCTACAGGTCCAATCATAACTTATTCAAAACTGCTCAATAGGTCCACTCAAAATATTTCTAAATCTGCTCAATAGTTCAACTCAGAACCTATCCAAATATGCTTAACAGGTCCACTCACAGCCTGTCCAAATCTGTATTGTAAGCTTCCACAAAATATCACATAAAAATAGTCCATAAGTCTTCTCAAAGACTTACCTCAAATTTTCTTAACAAGTCAACATAGAACTTGTCCAATCTCATAGAAGCATAAATATAATTTTTAGACACTCAATATGTTCTACACTCAAAGCTCAATCACTTTCTCAACTCAAATCAATATCATAGAAGCATAAAGAGAATTGTTAGAGACTCAATATGCTTTACACTCAAAGCTCAATCTCTTTCACAACTCAAATTATAATATAGAATAGTTTGCTTTATGGAACTTGAAAAATCACTTCATACATCCACTTGACTAGGCTCAATCAACTCTACTCAATCGATTTCTCAAGAACCAACCCTTGATCACAAACCCTAGTTCAAGTATGTAAATACCAACTCAAAATATTTCCAACAATGCTCAACAACAAATATCACATAACAATGATACTCATGTTCTTTCCAAAACCCTAATTCAAGTTCTTTGCACAACAACTCACTTTAACAACAATGCTCATAAATCAATCTTCACATAACAATTATACTTATGTTATTTTCAAAACCCTAACTCAAGTTCTTTGCACAATCCAAATGCTTCAACAACAATGCTTATAAAACAAGGTTTTAATCACAACTCTTAATTCCAAAAAACCTTGAAGCATTAACTCAAACACTTTCTAAAAGGAAACCCTAATCAAATCCTTTTCACTCCAAAATTTATTGTTTAGTAAGCCAATCAATCAACTCAACCAAGGAAAAATTTTCCCATACATTTTTGTTGCCAAAGAGTTGATCTCACAAATCTACCACACTCACAATTACTTCTTTGCCAATCTCAATAAGGGTTAGAAGACTTCAATAAAATACAATACCAAAATATGACTAAAATACACCTTATCACTCCAACTTAAAAATAATATTCACCATAATCATCTTTAAATAGAAGAACCCTTATTAAAAGGAAATCAATGCTCAATAGTCTTAATCCTCCAATATATCACTATATTAATTAAGACTTTACAAAGACCTCCTTATAACTCCTAATACCAAATCTCAAATAACATCACTGATTTAATAATTAATCCCTCTAAAAATTAATTCCACTCATAAACCTTATACCTCCAACATATGCTAATAACAATAAAAATTAAGCACCCTTATATCTCCAACATAGGCGGATAATTAAAAATTTAACCAAAAATAGTTACCTTGCCTTCAAAGGGAATCAAACCCTCAACCTTGCCCACAACGTGTGCCTTAGCTATGACAAAAGTCACCATATGATCCACGTGCTCATTTTCAATTTATGAAGCACCACCACGTGCTTCAACTCTCAACTCCTTCCCTTGGCAAAACAACGTGCACCTTGGGCGCTTTAACCAACACGACCTCCAATGTGCCTACAATATTTTGAATGGAGGCCCTTGTATGAACAAATATTTTCACGCTTCCCAACTCACCACTAGGCCATGCTACCCTATGTGCCTTCAAAAATTAATGCTTACTTCCTAAAACACTTTGTTGTCTACGAAATTCGCAATTCTCACGAGATCTTATTCTTTTTGCATGCCAATTAAAATTTCGAGCAAGGATAATGTTTTAGACTTTGGGCAATGTATTTATATTTCTTCCTCTATACCTTGGGAGACGTTGATGATTCCCCTATTTCCTTCCACGATGTAGAAAAATATTTTAAAGGTGCTTTGAATACCTTTTCTTCCAAACCCAACCTTTGGGTTTATGAAAAATAATTAATATTTATAAAACCCACTTTGATTTATAAAATATTATAATAAAAATTATAAATATTTTATTTGGGTTTTCACCATATCACTTTAATATTATAATAAAAATTATTATAATATTATATCCTTTTGATGCCTTGGATAAATTTCTTCCCTGGATTGACCCATTCTTTTGGGTGTAAAATATAGATATTTAAACCCATCATGAATTTCATTAAACTTCCACTTGCACTTAAGCTGAGCTATCACCTGGCACCTTGACATCAATGACAACTAATTTTGGACATCAATGACAACTACTCAAAATGTCCAACATATGTTATCCCTTGCACTTTAAGGTTTCAAGAGCAAAATAATATAGAAATGAGTTTGGAGGAAACCCATAACAATTTAGGGTTTTTAGGGTAGAATAAGAAGGTAACTTCTATAGAAAAAAATCCTTGCACTTTAGGATATCCAAGGAAATATAAATAATATTGTTCTTTTGAGGTTATTACTTGCATTTCAAATCCTTCAGAACAAGGTAAACCTATAGATGATAAGTCTCACTATGAGCAGTGTGAGAAGATTGAAGAGATTGATGAAGATGAAAGTATTTCTAATAATAAAAAAGAGAGGAAAACCCAAGAAGCAAAAACAAAGAGAAAGAAACACAATAGGGTATTGATATGGAAAAATAAAAACAAATATCACAAGTGTTAACAAGAAGTGGGGCTAAACCCATAAATAAAATCAAAAAATAATAATGAAAATAATATCTTGGAATATTAGGGGAATAAATAAGAACCCTAAAAAAAGGTATTAAGAAATTTTTAGGTTGTTATAGACAAGATATTTTTGGATATAGAAGCTGGAAATAAAATATTTTAACCATTCATAGTGTTGAATTTTATTTATATAGAATTTAAATTTTTGAAAGTATTTTATATAAAAGGAATTGATTGTGGAAACTTAGAAGATTGAGGAAAATGAAGAATATATTTGATAGAAGGGTAAATAAAGAATATCTCTGATCGAAATATAAATTTGGATATGCTTTAGTTAACTTGTTAGAAATGTAATGAGAGCAATGTAATATTTTTTTTTCTTAATGGAAGTAGCCCCCAATAGAAGCCACACATAGCTTATTAAATAATAATAATGTCAATTATTTAAGGATGACCTCAACTTATTTTACTTTCCTCCAAGAGAAATAATTATGATTGGAATTTTTTTATTTCTCTAAATCATTATCTCTTATTCTAAATGAGTATCCATCATTTATTGTTATATTTCAAATGTTAATCACAACCCTCTATGAAATATAGGCGATCAACATATTTTGGAGATCATATAGAGATACTTTAATCAAATGAATTATTGATTGAAATTCAAAAATTGGAGTTGTTGCTCATTGTATTACAATACTTGACATTGGAAATTTTACAAGGAAAATAAACGAAGGCAATGTTATTTTTTTCTATATAAAATAAGAGTAGAATCTCCTTAAACAAGTATTTTTTGAATACATATTTTTTTAAATGGAAATATAATGAGGTCACTCACACCCACCCCATGGTTTGAACATGGGTATCCTTGATGAGAACTAAAATACATACCAATTTAGTGTTCTAACAAGGTCTAGAATTTTTAGAATATTGAGAAAAATAGACAACCTAAATATTTCTTAATTAATTGTAAAATATCCCATATAAAGTTCTATGTTATGGATCCTCTAATGAAACTTCATTACCTAGGTAAACCATTTGCATGTAAGAATCCTTTAAACTTATAAAGTACACAATTTCTAATATTTATTAATTATAATTGAATAACTGTGAAACAACTTGGAGATAATGCTAATATAACTTTATAGTTTTTCTAACTAGCATCTCATAGATGTTTCTTCCTCAAAAAATATAGTTCCCTTGCTTTTACATCAAAATAACTTCTAAAATATTTTGACATACCTTTGTACAAGATGTGAAATGAATAGATTGATTAATTGTATTATATCACTCGAAGGTACTAATCTATAACTCTACAATGAAATTTAAGATCCATAAGGGTATTTTTTCACTCATGTGAGGCTATAAAAAACTCAAATAGTTTTTCATTTAGTTTCTACCCATGTTTTAAACTTGGAAACTAATGTCATTTGGCATTTAATCCATAGACAAGCATGGGTCATTGGTAAAGTTCAACCACCTAAAGATGGATTCCATACTAGTGAAATAAAAAGTGCAAAGGAGTGAGGCTCAATTATTTGCATTTTGAGTGATGTAACATCCATTTAATGTGTCTACACCATAATGTTAATTTAAACTATGAGTTAAAAAAATATGGACACATGTCAAATCTAACATTACCAAGTCCCTAGATTTACCACTTGACATGACCAAACTACAAGTCATTTTAAATGGTACCATAACCCAATAATCTATGTTTGAATACCAAAACACAAAATAGAGAGTCTGAGCCAATAGTTAGTAATGATTTTATTTAAATAATATCCAACTACCCACCTTGAGTATGGGCCTTAGCTAAACAATTTCAATACAACCACTAGCATCATTAATACTCTAAATCAATCTAGTTTAAGATAATAAAGGTTGTTAGGTCCGAGGTGTAGACCAATTGGTTCATCCAAACCCCATAAGGAGGGCAGAGGTCCAAGGTTCAAATCTTGGGCCTCATCGGACTAAACGCTTGTCCCTTTCCTGGTACTTTCAACGGCATAAAAGGTTTAAAATGATTGTGGCATGGTGGTTATAGGGGCATACTGCGTGAAGATCTGTGTGGTGGCTTCTAGGGCGGATAGCGCAGAATAATGTGGCAGCCATAAACGCTGGATAGCCTGCCCGGATTTGTGGTGGCTACCGATTCCACCATGTAAATTCAATATATATATATATATATATATATATAATAAAGGTTGTTGTATGCTCTTAAGGATTTTATATTAGAGTAATACCACTTTGGTTTCAGATTAAATATAAGATACTTTCAACTAAAGATCTATTTTAAATTATTTGTTATATAATGATCAAGTATAAAACCAACACCAACTTGTGCAATAAGGCCGTAGGAAAATATATCTCCAATATCTCTTGATGCTAGTCTATTTGGATAACATTGTGTCACTAATTATAATTTACATATACCTATTGATATTCATATCATCTACAACAAAAATGTTCATTTAGTTGTGGCCTTGGCCCTATCTTTGTCCCTACTTATTATTTCTTTATCAACACTATTTTTGTTTGGTAGAATTACTCTTATAGGATTTACACCCTTAACTACCTTGTTATTTTATCATATTCATACCAATATATTTCTATAATATTATGGTACCAATCCTTATAGTTCCCATGTTAGTCTATTTAATAACATATATGAATTCTTATGGTGCCTAAGGTGCATTGGCATCAAAACCAATAATAAATATGGAAAACTCAGCTTTGATGCTAATATTAGTAGTATTGGTAGTGACCTATTGTATATGTAGGTAAAATAACTTTACATATAATCTACATTGGGTGTGCCTATATACTCAACATTGATAAAAATAAGAGAAATCATGAAATAATGTCCTCATAGTTTGTATATTATATTATGAAGAAATTATAACTAGATTAACATTAGGATTTCATGTGGGTTAATAAATAAATAAGTATTTTATTGTGCTCTAATGACATCCTACTCAATACAAATGGTGATATTAGTATTTCTTCTAATCCATGTAAACTAATAGATGATACTAAACTCCTTCCAAGTCTTAAAAATAGTGGTAAAGGTTAAGGTATCTGGTATCATACTATAAGATGGTAACTCATCCCTTTCAAGGTAGAATATAAAATAAATTTCTAAACAATATTTAAGACTAAACAAAATATAGGTACTATTATTGACATTATAAAAATATTGAAGAACATTATTAAATCTAGAAAGACTACTAATACCTTGTTGAAATATATTACATTATTTGGTACTTGCTAATGTACCATCTGTTGGTCATGAATTTGCCTAAGTATAAAATATCATTTGTGCACCCTAGACCCGACCCACATTGAAAGGCTGAAAGAAAGATATGTCCTTCAGGCCAATATCTAGAGAGGGATGGTTTCTATACTAAAATGAATTATTCATTAAAAGCTTAGGGTAATAGGAAAGAGATGGGAAATGATGAAAAGAAATAAGAAATATGGACATAAGCCAAAAATATAATGTGGGGATAAACTAACAACAAAAATTCACAAGTGTTAATTAGCATATAACAAAAATAAAGGCACATGAACCACTCAAAGTTTTATGAGATAACCTCCAGGATAACATTTCAGTATTCACTCCCTCACAATCAGTAGTTAAATTCAGATGCAAAATTTAAAATCAGTAAATAATGGAGATGAACGTAATAAAAAATGACAAGCAAAAAGAGATCAAACACAAAACTATTCAAAGAACCTGAAGTTGAATGTCTTTATATTTATACAGAAAACTTAAAAGTGTTCTTCTACAGAGTGTCTATCCTCCACTACATTGAAATGCTTAGTATTTATAGAAAATTTCACCTCTAAAATTAAATGCACAAAAAAATAAAATATCATCTTGTCAAAACTAGCAAGAGCAATTCTCTTCTCACTAATGGCGATGCTTGGATTAGATTATTCTTCAGGGAACAACAATCTGGTTTTTATGGAATGCACCTAGGAAATCAATAGAAATAAATTATGGGAGAAACATTCCATACATCGGTGCATCGAAAATCAACAACATCACATGGTAAATAGGATCTTAGATATTATATTATGGGTATTATTCCATCATCCTATACCTTGGAATATTACCCTCGCCATTGGAGACCCAACGAAAATTAAATTTGTTTCGAGAAGAGCGAGGTCATTGGAAGTGCTTTGAAAATGAACCAAATCATGCCAAAATCTAGGATGTAGCATTTCATTCTGGAAACCTTTTATCCAAAATTCTATATCGTTGCTCTCACTATTCCAAACATTAAATTTTGTCAATCTTCGTCCTTTCCCAAAAATATCTATAGTAATAACACTCTAAAAATAATTTTGCTGAGATGGAGAGGTAAAACTTGATTTCACCCATGCAATGGGGCAAAATGCACTTTCATAGCAAGAAGGGGCAAAAATGATTTACTACATTGAATATTCCCTTCAAAGCTAGAATTTTAGCTTTCGTTTTGATTAATTTTTCTTCATGATGTCATATTACTTGTATTGCAATCAAAAAAAGGAGTATCACCCCTAAAAGAGGGTAAAAATATTTTTCACCCAAGTCAGGGTGACTTTGACTTTGACCAATTCCTAATTTCGCTTCAACTGATGCTTCTTTCATACTTTCACCTAGAAATGCCTTGAAATGTAGTTTCACCCCCAATAAGGGTGAAAATACATTGTGCCACTTCCCTGGGGTGACTTTGACTTTAGCCAAAGCATTGTATTTTCCCTATTGTTATTCATTAAATGTTTTCACTCCAAAACATCTTAAAATAGGATTTCACCTGAAGGATGACAATGACTTTCACCCTCTTTTTAAGGTAATTTTAACTTTGACTAATAGCCTCTTATTGTTTTTTCCTTCAAGATAAGCGCCTTTGCTAATCTTCACTCCAAGTTTGACTTTGATTACATGAAGAAGATGCACTTAGTTTCTTTCGCCCCTAAAAGGGTGCCTTTCCTTGTTTTCGCCCCTTCTTGGGTGAAATTACCCCTTTTCACCCCAAGGGGGGTGCTTTCATTGTTTTCACCCCAAACTCAGGAGAAATCACTTATATCGTGGTTTTGTGAGTGAAAAACCTTGGAGTTTCCATCTTTTAAAATATTTTTCTGATGCCTTGCTTATTAGATGTTTTTAAGGACACATTATTTTTCTTGTATTTTTCCAAGGCCGTAATTTATTTTGTAGCAAAATTACAGCAACCTTTATTTTATGAAATTAGAAAAAGAAATGATTGAAAATTTATATTAAAATTATCATAGCAAAACAAATATTAGCACAATCATTGCATTATTTATCTTTTATATTTACAATCAAAATTTTAGTGTGGTAAAACTACCAACACTTTTGGTGGCTCTTAGGGTATTAAGTTCTTTTGAATGCAATCAACCCCAACCCTTTATCCATTGGGCTCAGTTTTCACCACCACTAGTTGCATTAAGTGGTTCATTTGATTTTGTAGCCTAGTCATTCCTTCTTTTATCTTGTGCTAGCTTCTCCTACTCCTCTAAAGATATTTTCTTTGCTTCTACCCATGCTCGTGCTTCTTTCTTGGTGATTCTTTTATTGGTAGTTTCATACACAATAACTACTTCTATGAAGAAGTCTAGAGTGAATGCAGAGAGTGAACTGAGTGAATCAATGATGAAACACATCTCAATTGATCCATGCTGATGTGATTCACTTGCTACTAGAGTTCCAATAGGGATGATTCGATGTGGGTGAGCTTCTCCATGTATGGAAATACTTGTTCCTCCATTATTGGCTCCTCCCAGATGTCAATATCTGAAGTATCTTCTATATAGTTTCACTAGGCAATATTCAATTCTTTTATTGGTAAAATCTCACCCTACTCATCAATGAATCTCAAGAACTTGACATTGCCTAGAGCCTCAAAATAATTGAACAAAATGAAACACTCTTTTTCAAACATAGTTATCAACTTTAGGCCTTCTCTTACTAGCTCTAACTTGGAAAATAAGCTATGCAACATCATCTTAGCCTTAGCCCAACCCCAACCCATCTTTCTCATCGGCTTAACATAGAATTTAGAATGAACCAATGCTTGAATATTCAATGCCAACTCTATTTTTGGTTCCATATGTTCCTCAACATACTCCAATGTCCTCACTCCAAGAAAAGTACTATTCTATCCTCGTGCTTATACAATAAAAACTTGAGAGCTTCTATCACCACTGTCACACAATATTTCATTAAAAGACAATGAGTTTATTTGACTTTCTCCTTGGAGAAGCCTACTGACTGTATGGTTTTCTCGACCAGCTATTTTTGTAAAAGCTCAAGCTGAGAAGTTAATGCTTGCACTTGTTTATTCACTTTTACCCAATCTATATGGCATCCCTTGTATTATTTCTTCAACTCTTCTACCCTTTGCTACTAGTGCTTTACCTCTGATTTTGTTGTTTTTAGTTGGTCCTTATTTTCAGTCAGAGCATCATTCAACTCAAATCTTCATCTCAACCTCAAAAAACTTTTCTTGTAATGTTTTCCCTGCAAGTAGAGAGAGATCATATCCACCTGTATATTCCCAAACTTCTCTATGGTGTCAATTTTTTTTAGGTCCTTTGTAATGAATTCATAAATGTAATCACTTGGAGTTATTTCTCCTTGCGGCTGCTAGACTTGGGAAGTCATTTTTATAGTATGAGATCCCATAGATTTGGGGTCAAAAGTGACCTTCTTCAACATCTTGGTTGGATTCTAATATTCTCTTATCTTATGTATCTTCAACCACTACAATGAACTTTATCAATATTGGCTCATATTCGCTACAATAGGATGCTCTGGCATAATCTCCATCTCTGGATCTGATAGCACCTACAACTCAACAAAAGGAGTAGGAGGAAAATGAGCCTACTGAGGTTTTGGCTCAGGAAGGGAAGTAGAAATGGGAATGGTTGGTGTAACAAAATGGGTTAAGGGGATGTAAGTGATGGTTTCAGTGATAGTTACACTCACTCGAAGAGGGGCTTGTGTACTTATGGCCATGGTAGAGATCGCTAGAATGGAGGATGAAGGGAGAAAAAATAGATTAGGACTAGATGCAAAAGAACTAAAATAATGGGAAATTGTAAAAGCAAGAATAAAATAGGAGAGAAATAATTATTGAATGTCAAATGGAGGTGAGACACAAGTGACAGCTAAGGAATGGGGTGCAACAATTATTGAATGCTCAAGAGATAGAGAAGAAGATAGAGAAAATGTACCTTCAAGATCTAACATGTTTTGAGCCAATGATGAGGGTGAATGTGGCATTGGTTCACCCTTGTCTTGTTCCTCCTTTGTCTCCTTATCAAGATCTATAACTTTCATGTGTTTTTCAAGTTGTTCTAGATGAACCAAAGGAGGATTTTATGGAATGTTAGCCTATGTGGCTTCAACCATAGGAAGAGGGTTTGCTTCTAATGAGAAAAATGCACCTATTATTGGATTCTTGGATATTTTTAGGAAAGGGGGTGCCTCACACTTGTTATTCTTCTTTCACTGGAGTTGCACTTACGATGATGGTTGTATCTCTTCTTCCACAAGTTGAGATTCCTCAACCACTTGTTTATTTTTGGCCATGATCTTCTCACTACAAGATATTTGAAATGTTTGAGGTACAATATTAGTGAAAGAGATCGGTTGATAGCTATCATAGAAATCATTATATATCTTTGAAAATACATCATATATTACTAGGCCATAAGTTGACCCAGTTTTCCCTCTATGGGCCCTCATAACCCACTATTTAGTGATTTTCTCCTCGGACCAAAATGACAACTGCTATTTCATTTTTTCAAACAAACCCATAGGAGGGATCTAGGACTTATGAACTATAGGATTATACTCAACCTCCATATCATAAAAATCATGCCATGGTGGGGATGTCATCATCTGATCAACATGCCATTCGAGATCCTACCCCTCTAGATTATTTATCATATGCACAATATTTGCCCAGGGATAGTAATAAAATTTTTTACTTTAATAACATCTATGAACCACCCTAAAAGGTCATACTTCCACCACTCAGGTAAATATACCATACCCATGTCGTAGATCACTTTGTTAATCAATTTATTCTAGTTAACCTAGTCGATCTCAATACCATCGAAGCAAAATGGCATGGTGTATGTACTCTTCTTGCCTTTTCCTACCCCATAGACATCATTTATGTAGTAGTTTTGATGGAAAAATTCCATTATGAAGAGGTGCTTAGTAGTAAAATATAGAAGAATAAATGGCTTGCTAGTGAAGCCAAAAATTTGCACCACGATACCCTACGTCAATAACAAAATATCTCCTTTCTTCTTAGCAACAATTTATTCCCTCATCACCCTTGAAACTCTCTCGCATGTGCCAAAAATAATTTCAAGGGTGGGATCCAAAAATATTTGATTGAAATTATAAAATGATTCCCTTCTGGACAAGCTAATATTCCACGAATAAACTGGTAGCTTCCTATTTGCCCCGTCAACTTGCTTGACTACTATGAAATAAAAAAACTGGTGCATGTGGAAGAAGAAATATTAGGCTAGAAATGATGTGTGCCTAAATAAAGTTGCTCCTTCACTTTGTATTCTATCCAAATGGGTGTGCATTTCTCAAGACACATAATCTACGTAGTAAAATAAAATGGGGTTTGTGCTTGCTTGCATGGATTTCAAAGCATAAAATTCCACATTCAATATATACTGCACCAATATTGCTTGCTATTTGTACATCGTGGTATCATTAGGAATACTAGACACCCAAGCCAACATGGAATACATGTTTGAACTTTTAAACTCTATCAAAGGTTTCAACAAAGTTGGCAACTCTTCAAATTGTGGTGCCTTTATTAGTTGGTTCTTCTTGAGCTAGTGCAACATCACAGTTAATAGGTACCTCTCTTCTTGTTCCTTGAGACTCATCTTCTTAAACATGACATTTGGGGAAGGCTTCACCCCAAAAAAAAATGCCTCTCTGACTGCATCAGATGAAATGATGAATAATTTTGGAATCATTTGCCAACTTTGGAATCACCATCACCATCCCAGGGTAAGGATGCATAGGTGTACATAGGTACCAAGAAAACTATGCATGATAGGTAATGGTTAGTGGGGTTTTTGGTGCCAAACCTTACTTGAAAACAATATCCATTTCCTGGTGCAATTTCTCTACGTCTTTGTTCAAAATTGCATAGTCTCCAAATTAATCCAGCATATTAGAATATGGATCAATCTTTGTATTTTCATTCCTTCTAGATTTTTTTGGCTTTTTACTTCCTTGTGCTTTATTTGGCTCAAAAAATTTTGTTGATTCGACATCATTCCTTCCTATCCTCGTATGGTCGGCTTTATTGCAACAAGGCACTAAAGAATAATTTGGCAATGCTTCAAAAAAATAACTTTGATCGTTTCTTCAACCACAAGCTGTATTTAAAATCCTTGCTCTCAAAAACCTAGTTATGTAGGTCCGAGGTGTAGACCAATTGGTTCATCCGAACATCATAATGGGGATGGAGGTCCAAGGTTCAAATCTCGGGCCTCGTCGGACTGAACGCTTGTCCCTTTCCGGGTGCTTTCAACGGTGTAAAAGGTTTAAAATGATTGTGGCATGGTGGTTATAGGTGCGGACTACATGAAGATCTGTGTGGTGGCTTCTAGGGTGGAAAGCATAGAATATTGTGGCGGCCATAAAAATTTGGACAGCCTGATTGGATTCGTTGCGGCTACCGATTCCACCATGTAAATTCCAAAAAAAAAAAACCCAGTTATGTGCACGTGCCTTCCTTGGTTCTCTCATCCAAAATATTTTTTAATGAGAAATTAACTACCAATAATTCCCTTGCACTATGAATCTTCCTTGAACTTCGCACTCAACCACTTTTATCTTAAAAAGTGCAATTCAGGTATTTAACAACTCTCTCTAGAAATGAAAAAAAACATGTGTGAGATTTTGGCACTTTACAGGGAAAAAATAATTAATATTTTTTCTTGACAACATCAAAAAAATACTTTATCTAGACTTGCTAGTAAAATTGAAGAATTTAACTGAATTATTTCTTAAAAAAAAATTCGTGCTAGTGATAACGTCAACTGGGCACACCTATTTCATTGAAAACATCTCAGGGTCAAAATATTCATGCAACTTACACTCTAAAACTACTCTTCTACTTTCTTCTTGGTGAAATTACATGCTTTGCAATCCTTTTAATATAATTCATCTCTGATTTTACCCCAAAAAAAAATTATTGTTAAAAACAAGCTTTAATTGAGAATGCTTTGCATGAAAAAATATGGCAAAATTAATTTCACCTCCTTCTTTATCGAACTTAGTGCTGCCAACTAGAGTTCTTGAAAAAGCATGCGTCTATTTTTAATTTTTTTTGGCAGTTTCGCTCTGAAAATGTCTTCGAGGAAATACTTGAGGGTTTCACCCTAAAAATAGAAAAAACATGACAAATCTTCTTTGTGGGCCGAAAATAAAAGTTTTTATCTTTTGCTTTTTCCTTTTTGCTTTTCTCTTTTATTTTCCCCCGTTTTTATTTTTATCTCCCACTTTTTTCTTTTTTTTTCTCGTAATTTAAAAGTGGGGCACTTTTTAAAATCAAATCATGCCTTTGAAAAAACTAACTTTGACTTTGCCTTCGAAATAAATTGCCAAGGAATTATATTTTTTCCTTTTAATGATTTTCACCATACATATGAGTGAAAAGCCCCTTTTCTTTTTCTTTTAAAATATTTTTGGGCGAAAACCTTTTACTTGGCAAGGACATGATTTCAAGGTAAAAACACTTGCTTGAGATAGAATTAAATTCTCTGGTGAAAATATTTCATCCATTTTTTTATTCATCTTGTATCATTTTTTAAAAATACTCCACTAAAAATAAAATAACATAGCAGTTTATGTACATATATACATACTTGATAAGTATTTTGTCACTAATGATAGGCCTTAAAATGAAGACCATTTATGGTAATTGGTAGCGCACGAATGCCCATATCCTAAAAATAAAATGAGTTGACCTAATTCATGCCTAAAATATGGAACAGGCCCTCCTATATCACTTTAAAATTATGATGTTTTTGAGGCTTAGCCTTGTTTTCATTCCATTTCAATACTAGATCACCCACCTCAAACTACTTCTCAGAATTTTTCTTGCCAAACCACTTATGTGTCATCCAAGCATATTCCATGAAGGTATTGTATGATATTTCCCTCTCTTCCTCCAACTATAAATGTTGTGCCAATATCGTGCTCATAGGATCAGGCTCATCATCATCTTCATCGTAAAACAAGTACCATGATTGAAGAGCTAACAATTCAATATGAATGGGCAACACCGCTTCTTTTTCGTGACCCCAATAAAGTCTAAGCTTCATTACTGAAAAAATTCTTCTACTTGAATCGAATGAAGAGGTAATTATGAATTATTACTTCTATTGGCATATATCTAGTACTTGTCATAAATATAACTAGCCTTAAAAGCATCTGCAAAGAGAGTAGGCTAGAAATATCCTACTTTGATGATCTTCAGTTTCATTGGCCTTCCTACATAATGGCCTCCTAATAACCTAGAATGAAACTCCTCTAGGATCCTTTGTTCTATGATTCTCGAACATACCTAAGAAGTACCCCATAAATATTTCTATGGAATATTATATTTGGCATCATCACATACATAAGGGCTTGAAGTCTGAATCTCCTTCTCTGTGAGGCATTAAGGTGTGAAGGATATGTTCTTGGTTGGAAATATTCAGCAAGGTCCTCTATCCAATTACGATCATCCACAAAAAAATTAGTGAAATTGCTCACTAAATATTCGAGTTGGCAAATCATGGATTTGGAGGTAGTGCTTTTTGTAAGCTCCTAACACAATGTTAGGCCTCGAACTAGCTTGGTTGGTTAGATTTCAATATTGTACTCATGGATCTTAGAGACCCAACCAACTCTCTTGTCTCCAAGCTCTCCTTGAATGATGAAATTACGGATATCTGGATGAAAAACATAAGCTATTGTTTTGCTTTGAGAAACAAAATGTCAAAACTTCTTCAAGGATTTCATCACTGCATATACCTGATTTTAAATGAAATTATATTTTTTTTATGCGATTGGATGACTTGGCTCAAGAAAGAAATTAGTCACTCATCTCCACCATATCCTTTCTATGTAAGCATTTCCGCATATCTTTCCTATTCACCAATAACATATAGGATACAATATTTTGAGTAATCAAGATTCACTAGTACCATGGCTTGAGTGATCCTTTATTTTATTTACTTGAATACTTTATTCCTTTGCTCAGTCCATTTGAACTCAACATTCTTCTTTATCAACTTAGTCATTGGATTGACCACTTGGGCAAAATCTATTATAAAATATTGAACAAATTTTATTTGCCTAAAAAATGATTGCAAATCCTTCTTACTGGATGGCAATAGAATCTTCAAGAGGGCTTCAGCTCTAGTTGGGTCAATCACAAAATATTATTCCAAAATAACATGGCCTAGGAGCTTTCCTTATTTTATCGTGAAGATGGACTTCTTCAGGTTGATTGATATTCCAAACTCCTGACACTTTTTGAACACCCATCTCAGATGTAGACTATGTTCCTCCATATTATGAGAGAAAATAATTATGTCATCCAAATAAATCACAATAACATGATTCAACAACTCATCGAAAGCTACATCCATTGCTCTCTAAAAAATTACACTAGTAATTAAGAGATCGAACAACATTCACTGATAAGAAAAATTTCCTCAATTTATGTTGAATGCCATCTTATATTGGTCTTCATATTGATCCATATTTGGTTATATCCATAGAAACCATCTAACAAAGAGAATATTTGAGCACCAACAACCACATGAAGAATATGATCAATTTATGGTAGTAGATAGTGATCCTTTAGAGATGCCTGATTTAAATTTTGAAAATCCACACATAGGTGAATATCTCCATTCTTCTTTCTCATAGGTAACATATTTTCTACCTAGATAGAGTGCTTAATTGGGTAGATGTTTTTTTCTTCCAATATTTTCAATAGTTTTGCTTTCATCCAATTTTCAATCTTGGGATTGATCGGTCTTTGCTTTTACCTGAAGGGTTTCACTCCTTCCTACAACTCAATGGTATGTTGGATTGCATCTTTGTTGTAACCTTTCAAATTTTGGTAACTCCAAGCAATAATGTTTGGATACTCATGACATAATTATTTAATCCACTCTAGCTCTTCCTCAGTACAATCAATATCAATTTTTATCGACTTCTCGGGTCCCAATTGTAGTTTAGTATATTCTTTTTTGTCCACCTTGATCCTATGCTTTTAGGATTTGTTATTTTGATCAAATATGATCTTGAGTGTAATAAATCCTTTCAAAATATGATTATTCTACAATTGGATCAACCCCTCATCTTCTTCCTCATAAAGTGTTCTTTTTTCCACATTACTCGCTTATATTATAAAGAAATTAATCATCTACTCATCACTTTTGAAAATTTGCCAGTGGATATTTTTTTTAGGGACTAAAGTTCTATAAACTAGCCTCACAGTATTAGGCTTTCTCACCACATGCTCAATTGGGAAAAAATTAGCACCAAGGGATGCCAGGATATTGGCATGCTTGTTCTGCTTTCACAAGATTGCTTAGATGTTCAACACTGTGTAACACTCAAAGAGATCCCAAAATTTATTATGATACACCTTTAGATAATGTTGTTTGGAAACACACTTACTAGTTACCTGGTTAACGATTAGCTCAGAATCTCCAAATATCTACAGTTGTTTGATCCCGAGTCGTTCTACCTTTTTTAGACCCAAGTAGAGTACTTCATACTCGGTGGCATTGTTCATACAACTATAGGTCAATCATTAAGAGTACATAGTTTGTATGCCAAAGGGAGAAATGAGGACGAATCCAAATCCTGCACCATTATTGTACCTTGCACCATTGAAGTACAACTTCCATAGTTGATCAAGAATAGGATATTCATCATAATATACCTTTGCTTCAACTCTTTCAGGCTTAGTAATGGTGTAGCAGCCAATTTTGGTCTCCATTATGGCATTAAAATTGAGCATTGAAAACTCATATTCTATCTGAAGCTCATACAAAATTTCTTCCATCTAGTCTGATTCCTCCAATTCTTCGGTCATCAAATTGATAGAATTCATGGATTTATCTTCTTCTTCAATATTATCTATGTGGTAATTTGAAGGCTTCTCATTATAAATATGGATTCCTCTCCATTTTAAATGAATCTCCAAATGATAATAGTATAGATAAAGGTAGCATCCCAACTTGGTAGTAAACTCCCGTGACAAGCACATGCTGAAGTAATGCTCCAAATCGACCACAACCACCTCTTGGATAATAGTGATCTGAGGCATTTTATGCTATAAAATAGGGATTTCTTTAATTAATCTTACTATCCTCATAGGGGTTCCATATAATTACAAAATGACCTAGCTGCTCCTTGTATATTCCATATGCATAACATTTCCAAATACCTTTGGCATGACAGTCATTGCAGCACCAAAATTGATCATGTAATTGTGCACAATCTAGCCTTCCATCCTAAGAGACAGGTAGAAAGGGGGTGGTCTATTATTTCCAGTGGTAGAATTCATCAACATTTGAGCTAACACTATCTGAGTTAGATTCTCCCCCTTAACTTTAAAAAATATCAATGATTCTTGCAACAAGTCCACATATCTAGGCAATTGTAGTGCATCATAAAGACCCACGTCTACTGGAATCCTCTTTAACTCTTCAAAAATATTATACATGGATGTATAATATTCTTTTCTTTAATTGGTAGCCTCATATTTGCTTTGATACTATCGTGTGGCTTCTACCCTCTGGCGTTTAGTCAAATATGGGTATTTGAGCTTTTCTCTGGCTTGCTCTTATATTTTAACTTTCACTTGTAAATTCAAATATTTTTCTTGTAATGTCTCTTTTGATCATGGAGGTAAAAGATATTTCAACAGGATAGGTGCATCTGGCTTGGGTTTTGGAATAAATGCCTTTTCTTATGGCTATTTTTTCTCATTTTTTACCTTTGAGTTAGGGGTACCTTTAGGGGCTCCATCTCAGCTAGGTCCATGGTGATGGATTTTCTTCTAGATCTCATGAGAACTGAAACTTGCTCTTCAGAAGGGACCATGAAATTATGACCGACTTTTGTGATCATGTTGATTTGACCACCGAAATAACTCTTTATCAATTTCAGCACATAGGTCATATGAACCATGCAATTTTTCTTGCCATGTGGATCATTGCACGTAGAGCACCAATATGCTTTATATGATGTGCCAACTTCTTTATTTTTCAATACAGTCAAATTTCTATCAAGTGCCTTGCTAGTTGAAGTTGCTTTCTACTTGGTGATTGGTAGCAATTGAAATATCCTAGGCTGGAAATCTCTTTTAGCCTACTTCCTCTTGATAACTATGATTTTATTACCCATCGCTCTTATGGTCAAGTTCATTGACTGTAATTCTTTTAAAACCTTTTCTTGTGGATTAGGATTTGAGGGAACTGGAGGAGCTGGTAATGGAAGTGGTACAAACAATGATGGTAGTGTTGGAAATGGAAGTAGAGTGGGTAATTGTGAAATGGCTGGAGCAGGCAGTTACAAGATAGAAACTGTAATCATGGTTTGAGATGTACTCATATTACATTAAGGTATTGAATACATGAGGGATATAGGCAAAGGCTGAGAAGATGCATTAGCATACAAGTACTATGGATGATCAAGAAAAATAGACATTGCCATTTTTGGTGGAATCTTACCAATTGCAATCATGTCAACTTCAACTTTTTTTGCAGTAGAGTACAGATCAGGAAATGTGTTGATATTGAACTATCGAATGGCCATACTGATGTCAAAGTTGAAAGGTCAAAGGTAGTAAAATGTTGCATGATCAGTAATTGATGGAAGATCATCATGAAATCTATACCAAGTTTAGGCAAACCTGATATTGAAGTCCATTATTTCCTCTTGCGGATGCCTTTGAATAGTTGTAAACTGATGAATAAGGAGAATGAATCCACTTATTAATTGAAACATTTGATCAACAATTCAGCCAACTGGTCCTAGGTAGTAATGGTGGCAGGTTGTAATGACTAGTACCAATAAATCAACTTACATCTTAAAGAGAGCATGAGCAATATTACCATGATATCCTCAACTATGATATTATGGATCATTTCCAAGGTAGCCACGTCTTGGACATACTCATAAGTCATATTCCCCGTACCATTGTAAGTAGGCAAAACCTTCATTGTTGCTTGCAAAATCAAGTTTTTATTTTGTAGGTTCATATGTCCAAAGTGGTTCCATGTTGAAAACTACCTTGGTGGCTGTGGTGGTGGATTTTGGACCATGTGTACTGGAGTGTTTGGTTGGGAGATGGAAAACTAGTGGATGTGTTAGCAGGACTCGAAGGAAAAAAGAACACACTACCTAACTGATAAGATGTTACACTTGAGGGGCTAGCCAGGGTGACTAACCTAGGGTGTTCTCCTAGAACTTGGGTGTCAAGCTCATAAAACTCAATGGGATCTTCTAGATTTTTGACCTTCACTAACTTCACATTTGGAGTCTTCTAGGTAAAGATGAGTCACCATATGTTCTAATCATATAGTACAAAGGTGAAAATCAAACCTCAATACTGTTCAAAGTGGAACTTTTTATGTCCCACAAGGTGTGCCAAAAACTGTTGGTCATGAATCTGACTAAGTATAAAATATCATTTGTACACCTTAGACCCGACCAACATTGAAAGGTGGGCCAATATCCAGAGAGCACTATTTTTCATACTAAAATTAATGATCGGTTAGAAGCTAAGGGTAATAGGAAAGAGATGGGAAATGATAAAAAGAAATGGGAAATATGGTTATAAGCTGGAAACATAAGGTGGGGATAAACTATCAACAAAAATTCATAGCAAGTATTAATTAGCATATAATAGAAAGAAAGGTATAGGAACCACTCACAGTTTGTCGAGATAACCTTCAAGATAGCATTTTAGTATTCACTCCCTCAAAAGCAGTAATTAAATTAAGATGCAGAATATAAAA
The DNA here is from genome assembly GCA_028583015.1 of Wollemia nobilis. Classification (NCBI taxonomy): domain Eukaryota; kingdom Viridiplantae; phylum Streptophyta; class Pinopsida; order Araucariales; family Araucariaceae; genus Wollemia; species Wollemia nobilis. The sequence goes on along the minus strand of JAQPPZ010016710.1, from coordinate 4,188,995 downwards.
TCAAAAAATAATGGACATGAATGTAATTAAAATAATGGTGATGCTTGGATTAGATCATTCTTTAGGGAACAACGATCCAATTTTATGGTTTGTGCCTGGGAAATCGATAGAAATGAATGATGGGAGAAACATTCTATGTATCGGTGCATCAAAAATAAGCAACATCACATGGAAAATAGGAGCTTAGATACTAAATTTTGGGCACTATTCCATCATCCTACACCTTGAAATATTACCCTCGCTAGTGGAAACCTAATGAACATTAACTTTATTTTGAGGAGCGAGGTCATTAGAAGCACTTTAAAAATGAACTAGATCGTACCAAAATTTGGGATGTAGCATTTGATTCTAGCAAGATTTTAGCCAAAATTCTAGATTGTTGCTCTCACTACCTCAAGTATTAAATTTCATCAATCTGTGTCCTTTCCTAAAAAAAATTGTAGTAATAACACTTAAAAAATAATTCTACTGATATGGAGAGGTAAAAATTTATTTCTCCCATGCAATGGGGTGAAAGGTCCTTTTGTAGCAAGCAGGAGCAAAAATGATTTACTATGCTGATGGTTGCCTTCAAAGATGAAATTTTGCCTTTCATTTTGATTAATTTTACCTCACGATATTGTATTACTTCTATTGTAGGAAAAAAATGAGTTTCATCCCTAACAGAGGTTGAAAATTATTTTTTCCCCAAGTCAGGGTGACTTTGAATTTGACCAGCACCTGATTTCACTTCAATTGATGCTTCTTCAATACTTTCACCCAAAAATACCTTGAAATGTAGTTTCACCCCCAAGAAGGGCAAAAATACATTATGCCATCTCCCTGGGGAGACTTTGACTTTGACTGAAGCATTGTCTTTGCCCCAGTGTTGTTCATTAAATGTTTTCACTCCAAATCATCTTAAAACAAGATTTCTCTTGAAGTAAGGGTGACAATGACTTTGGCTCCCTTCTTAGGGTGATGTTGAATTTAACCAACACCCTCTTATTGTTTTTGCCTTCAAGCTGAGTGCCTTTGCTGATATTCACCCCAAGTTTGACCTTGACCGCATGAAGAAGATGCACATAGTTTCTTTCACCCCTAAGAGGGCATTTTTTCCTATTTTTACCCCTACTTGGGTGAAATTACCCCTTTTCACCCCAAGGGGGTGCTTTCATTGTTTTCACACCAAACTCCGATGAAATCACTTATATCATGGTTTCGTGAGCGAAACCCCTTGGAGCTTCCATATTTTAAAATATTTTCTCGATGCCTTGCTTCTTAGATATTTTTTAAGGGTGCATTCATTCCCTTGTATTTTGCCATGACCACAATTCATTTTGCAACAAAAATTACAACCTTTATTTGATGAAATCATAAAAATAAAGGAGAAAAACTTTATATTAAAATGATTATAGAAAAATGAAGACTAGCACAATCATTGCATTATTTATCTTTCGCATTTACAATCAAAATTTTAATCAAAATTTTAGTGTGGTAAAACTGCCAACACCATCATAGGTACATGTTTAGATTAGGAGCTTATCTTATATTAGTATTTAATTATTTACTTAAAGCAATGTAATAAATGCAGAAGTATCATTAGAATGTGCAATGATGTAAATTTGCATGTGCCCATATGTACATGAATCCTAAGAATAGAATAGTGAGGTTTCATAGGAATATGGAAGGCCAAGAGTCATGTATCACTATAAATAGGTATTCTTAGAGTAGAAGAACAAGAGGTTTTTTAAGTGCATAGGTTAGAGCAATAGTAGATACAATGTAGAGCATTTTTGTAAATATATAGTGTTAGAGACCTCCATTGCATATCATTGTATATTTTCATGAGATTTTATTAATAGCTATTGCATGAGTAGTTTTTGAAATTTCTTATCATATTTTCATGCTTATTAGTTAGAAATTATCATAGTTATAACATTGCTTGCTTATTTCATTACTAGTGGTTGCATTTCGTAAAATTTTATATCATCAAAAGCTAATAATGGTATCAGAGCACTAGGTAGATCAATAGAAAATAGAGAGAGCCACAAAAGAGATTGAGAGTAAATAGAAAATATATTTTTTTAGAATTTTTAAATTTGCTATTTGGCTAGAGTCTTTCCACAAAGTTGCAAAAAAACTCGTGAAGACTAGGACTCAACATTGATTCCACTAGATTGACAAATCAACTAGTGAAGATTCATTATCTCTAGATTTAGAGATTTCTCCATTACAATTTTTTCTAATACTTTATTGTAGGAAATGTTATTCAAAGAAATTTGGGAAGCTTCCTACAATAGCTAGGAAGAATATCTTCTTTGGAATCAATCCAGTACTTGAAGCAACAAGTTGGAGAGTGAAGGTTTGGAAGATTAAGGAAAAAGACCCTATTAAATATTTTAGAAGCAGTATATTTCAGAGATCCAAGAAAAGTATCTCATTGCAAAACTTCCATAGTTGAAGATATAAGAGATAAAGGAATGTCTCATTGAATTTTTGAAGAGTAGAAGAGAAGCTGCAAAATTTAAAGGCCCTAGGAGAAGGTCGCAAGCTACTTGAAATGGTAAACAAAGAGAAGTCTAGGAAAGTCTCATCGAAGGAGAATTGAAAAAAATATTTATAAATAAGAATTTGGAATAATTTTCACCATCCGAAAATAATACCAAAAGAAATAAATATTTGGTAAGAAGTTTGCTATATTCTATGAAGGATTTGCAAAGACCTCAAGAATTTTAGATTCTTGATAATAAGGTCAACAAATAGGCAAAAATTAAAGTTATATTTTGAAAAGGAAAAAGGATCTAGAAGAAACTACCAAACCTTAGAGGTTTGAAGATTGTCTTTGGAGGATTTGAAGGCTTACTTGAACAAGGATATTTGCTGATTTTATAGTAGAAAATTGAAGGTTTCTTGAAGGAAAATCTCAGCCATGATTTGGAGGAGTTTCCTACCAAATTTGTGAGATTAAAGGACAGAATTTTGGAGGATAAATTGACTTCTTTGCAATCTTAAAATTTCACATTTGAGAACAAAAAGAAAGCAGAAAATTGGGCAGCACTAATAGCTGCTAAGTTTCAAATTTTCCTAAAGGAGAGTTGATGCCACCAAACTACATTTTCATGTAGTAAGTTAGAGGAGTTTCAAAGATGCAAATAGGTGGGTTAAAGAGCTATTTTGTACAAAAAGGAAGAGCTGCAAATTCATCAAGAAAAGGGCAACATTTAGGTGATCAAAATTATGAATAACATCTATGATCAACTGAAGCTAAAATGTATGCAACTAAGGTTCAACAGGTTTATTAATTGAAAGCTTATATTTGGTTCATTATTAATTTTACTAAGCACCAAATTTTTAGGATTAAAGTTGAAAATATTTTGAATTTAAAGTATTCAAGGTAGTTCAGAAGTTAATTCTACAAGGTTCAAACCTGTACATAAAAATAAGAGTTGGATATATTTCAAGAGAAATAAAAATATCAAAATCCTACTATATATTGAAAGTAAATAATAATCTATTCTAAAGTATAGGTTTGCATATGTTATAGTGCAAAGAATTATCATTGAAAATCTTGGAATCATAATTTAAGAGTAATCAAGAAAGGAGAGATTTTCCAAAGATTAGAAGGCAATATTGAATCTAGCATTATCATAGCTTGCAAAGAAAGTAGATTCAACCACTTTTTGAAAGTAAGGTAAGGTACATATAGCATTCAAGAGACTTTGTTGAAGGAAAGGAAATGAATAAAAATAATATTTACCCCAAGAAACACAATAAAATGAAGCAACACATTAGATAAAGCATCATTGGGTAGTAACACAACATCCTCATTCAATCCACGTAATAATGTTGAAGACTGTTATAAGATTGAAAGTTAATCTAGCAAGTTTGAACTATTCAAGAAAGAAGAAGGATATTTATTCACTACTAGCATCCACTTTACACAATTAGCACCTAAAAGAAGAATTAAAATCATAGGATATTTGCATCGTATAACTCCATCAAGAACCTAGAAGAATTGAAATCAAATCAATAAAATATTCTACCATAGAAGGAGATGAAGATATTCATGAGTGTTAAGGAGTTACAAGAAGTGCAATGAGATGCTTTGAAGGAAAATACTAAGATAATATTAGGGCATGCGAAGAGAAGACCAAGTGTTTGAAGAGCATTAACCATGTTTAGAAGATGTTACACATAATTAGAGATCATGTCTCATCGATAGTGAAGAGACTACACTCAAGTAAAATAATGCTCTCATGAAGCATTAGGAAAGGATAATACCTCAGATGACATTGAATAAAGAATTGAATACCTTTGTACCACTTGGTACAAGCATTGGAGAAGTGAAAGGCACTGTAAGATACATTACAAATGAGTATAAGACTCTTAGCACCACTTGGCATTAGCCACCTTGCATGTCAGTTATAATAAAGAAGGAGAAGCACACCCAAAGGATGCTTATATAGTGTGTGCATTATAATGAAAAGGAAGCACATGACTAGAGTGAGGAGGATTGTGTAAATATAATATGTATAGCAATTAGGAGTCAAATACTAGAGCATATTTAGGAGTTATTGCAGTCAAAGACCCTTAATAAACAAAGACTGGGTTGATTATAGGTCATTTGAGTGCAAAACACAGTGATAGTGAATGTAGATTTTTTGGCACCTGGAAGGTAAAATTTATCCTCATAAATATTGTAAATATCAAAGGAGAAATTAAGGCATATATTGAAGTTGAAATTAACTAAGTTCTATACTCTAGGTTTATTTAATAGTAGGAGTAATAAGATGTTAAAAAGATACCCTAGAAAGTATATTGAATGCCTTAAGAAAAAAGTAGAAAATAGAAGCATTAAAATCATTACTATTATTTATTCAAATATTTGTAAATCATAAAACAAGGAGACTTACAAATTGAAGTGAAGTTTAATTTGAAAATACATAGTTTTTCTAAATTTCTAAACTAGGGAGATATAAGGAATCCTACACCAAATTAAAATTATAGAAATTTAGAAACTACTTTATTCAAAGGGTGAAAGAAGCCAATTTTGAAATTGATTAAAATTTGGAAGATTATTTTAATAGTCTCATTTACAAATTTAAGGGACATAGAGAATCCAAATTAAATATCTTAAAGATATTGAGAGTCTTATCCATTGAAATTGTATCTTTAATCTTTCTACAAGGGGAAATAAAACATTGTTTTAAGGTGATAGGAGTTGAACATTATAATAAAATTTTCATCTAATCACTAAAGAGACAAAAGGAATTCAATTCAAAGAAAAACATAGAAAGCTAAGTCTACTACAAAAACTATATTCAAAATAGTTGTAAAAGATAATATATTCTACAAACTCTCAAAATTGAAATATAGTAGTTTGATCACTTACTCTAAACAACTAGGGAGTTATAATGTAGACTACTTCAAACTTTCTATCAAAATTATTCTCAAAATACTAAATAACTAAAAGGAATTCTATTGATTGACTATATACTACAAATTGAAAGCTAGAATTTTATCATGTACTCAATTTCAACTTAGAATTCATATAGGGAGATAAAATATTTACAAGTGACAATAATATACTAAAATTAAGGAGGAATAAATATGCCTAATTCAAATAATACAATTAATAATGATGTGGAAAATATCATTAGAAAGGAAATAGCTAGTGTTACAAAAATTGGAATCAATAATCTACTTACAAAAACTGAAAACTTATGTCTTACCTCACAAGTGATCTATAGTGAAGCCTTAGAAGAAAAATTTACAACCATGGAATATTATCTTCATGTTAGAATCACTAAACTACTTGATAATGGAAAGGATGATATTTTAATTCCTCTAGAATTTGGGATCATATTGTATATGGCTTTACTTACACTTCAATACTATAAATAAGAGAATGAAAATCAAAAGTAAATGATTGAATTACTTAAAGAGAAAACCAAAATAGATGAATCCTTCTTAGAAAAGATATTTCAATCCTCATGCAGTATTGGTACTTCAAGTTCTTCTAACTCAAGATATTATCATGATACTTTAAGTGGTTGTACAAAATATTTTGTACTACAATAGAATTGTGATGAGAAGGATAAAGGAAAAGAGAAAATATCTTTGCAAGAATCATATGACAACATAGCAACTCATTAAAACACAAATACTAGTTCTAATATTGATTATAAAGAAGAAGAAGAAGAAGAAGAAGAAGAAGAACTTGATCAAGAAGGTATACAGTGTAAATTAAATTGAAGATAATACAAATAACCTGATCAAGCCAAAAGAATATCTAAAGGAAGAAGATCCATATTGAACACTAAAGTCTTCAATACCCAAATAATGTAATATAGGGGGTGTTGGAATATATTACATTATTTGGTATTTTTTAATGTACCATCATGGGTAAATGTTTAGATTAGGAGCTTATCTTAGATTAATATTTAAGTATTTTCTTAAAGCAATGTAATAAATGCACAAGTATCATTAGAATGTGCAATGATGTAAATGTACATGTAGTCCACATGTACATGTGTCTCAAGAATATAATAGAGATGTGTCATAGGAATATGAAATGCAAAGAGTTATGTCTCACTATAAATAGGCCTTCTAAGAGTAGAAGAGCAAGAGGTTTTTGGAGTGCATAGGTTAGAGTAGTAGTTGATATAATGTAGAGAATTTTTGCAAATATGGACTGTTCGAGACCTCCATTGCATAGCATTGTATATTTTCTTGAGATTTCATAAATGACTATTGCACGAGTATTTTATGAAGTTTCTTATCATATTTTCATGCATATTAGTTAGCCATTATCATAGTTAGAAAATTTCTTGTGGTTGCATTCCCTTTAAGTTTATAGCATAAAAATTTAACATACCTTTGTTACCTTCTAAAGAATTAAAAATATCAAATACTGGTTTCCATAATATCTATATATATAGCCATAAAAGGAAATAGATCATTTATCTATGATTTTCAAGATTTAAGAAGATTCTATACAAGGTAGTTAACTACAAAAAAATATTATTTGTAAGGGTATGTACCCTCTAACTCATTCCTTGTTGATGGATTCTAGGGACAAGTGGAGGGTGTAGGAAAGAGTTATATACCCTTGATGTACATAATCCATACCTAGCATGTAGGACCTCCTTCCATCTAATGAATTCATAAGTTACAAATCACTCAATTTGGAGATCTAATCTTTTAGATGACTATAAGAAGTTTAGAAAATTTCTATAATTATTATCTACCTTTAATTTACTAAATTTGATCAATTTGGAAATATAATTACTTTATCATAGGATGAAACTTATGTTACAATATGACACTATTACTCAAATCATTTCAAAACTTTAAATTAATTGTAAATTTGTTTTCCGATTTCACTTGTAACCCATTTCCAATATTTTTTTTTACATAATTTTACAAATTTGGTAAGAGCATAAATTTACAAATAGAAAAATTATATTGCTATAAAGTAGAACTCTTTCACAAATGATTCAAAATATTGAAATTTATTATAAAATATTCAATAGATAATTTAAGTCATTTTTCACTATAATTTGACTAATATTGACCAAATTAATTAAAGTGCCTATAAAATTTACTAAGGTACTACCTATAGTTCCAATCTATCAAACATTGTTGCTCTTATTAAAAATTAGGGTTTTCTAAAGTTGAATTCATATATGTATTAGTTAATTCCTCTAAGGTTGAATTCTACCCTCAATCCTAGCTAACTAGGGTGCAAATGGTCGTTGCTCTTGACCAATTGCTTTTATGCAACGAAATCCTATATGTACATGGAAAATTACCTTATTTTTTTCCAAGTTAGATTCCAAGTGATTTATAATGAAAATAAGTAGATATGGGATAAATATGAATGAAGTAAGAATAAGACACCTAAAATTTCTCCTCCTTGAAGTCTCAAACTAACACCATATGCTATGTCTACTTCAAAAATATCTTCTCAAGAAATAATTCCTAAGGAACACTCTCTCAATCATCTTTGATTTCTACAAGAATAAATCACTCTTCTTATTATTTTAGATTAGCACTAATATCCTAGCAAGGAGTGCTTACATCAATTCCATTTTGGTAGGTCTTCCCATCAACAAAAATAGTTAAAAATAAAGGAAGGGCATTAAAGGAACTGAAGAGTCTAAGTAAAATTAACAATCTTAACCAAAAATCAAGGTTTGTATCATCCAAGGAAATTATTTTTCTATCTTTCTCTAACTTGTTTCTTGCATTTTACTTGCACATTTAACATTACTAAATATGGTAATTACTTGCTTTACTTTTCTTTCCCTAGTTATATTTTTCCATTTATTCTCTCCATGTTTCTACCATACTTGTCTATTTACCTAGACAATTCTCCTAGGAGTACATCCATGTCATATCCAACCTAAGCATCCCCAATTTATTGCATTATTCCTTCAAATATTTACTTATGTTTGGATTAAAATCATGTAGTCTTTCCCTATGGAATGAAGTGATCTATATAAATTATCCAAATCTAGGTAAAACATTATGGTGAACCTGACATGAATTATTCCTTATGAGTGGGAATTGATACTCTCCGCTATGAATTTTCACTTAACTATTCTCTATTGATCCAAACATGGGGAATCCCTCTATTAGTACCCATATATGTGGCAAACCTCTTATAACAAAAGGCCTTTATTAATGACCATGTATTTAACAATTTAATTGATCCCAATCATCCAATTTATGTAGTCCAAATAAGGGATCAAGTTAGGACTAACCATGTCAATCAAGATAATAAACCAAATGATCCTTAAAAATGACCATAATTTATGGAAATGATCAAAGTTACTATAACAACTAAATCAAGGTAAATTAAGAGGAAAATAATGTGGCTTCTCCACCTACAAAATATAAAAAAAAATGCTCTTAAGTGCTTCTCCTTATGACATCAATTAACTGGTGCTACAAGAACCTTAGTTTTATGGATTTATAAGCATACATTAGAGATAATTCTAAAATACAAGTATAGGACTATTGGAAATAACATCAGAAATTTTTATCAACATTATAAGCAATAAAATACTGAGGGACAAGCTAGTAGTATATATATTTTTCATATATTAGGACAATCCAAAGAGGTCAGTTCACTCAAAAGAAAAAGAAAATTTTAGCTCAATATAAACCTAAGCAAATTTTTATTCAATGAATTCCAATAATGTTATGATTAAGGATGGCTTGGTCAACTTTTTTATATTTAATTCTAAAGGGAAGAGAAAAAATAAGAGGCAAAAAAAAGGTAATAGATATAAAATTATCTAAGCAATAGATCTAGTGTGTAATAAAGAAATGCAAGTACATGTAGATAAATGTAAAAGTAGAATATGATAATAACTAAGGATAAGAATATCAAAGAAGATGAGAGTGAAGAGTAATAACCTCAAGTTAACATATATTTATACTTGAAAAGGGTGTGTGATATCCTTTCCTAGGCTTGATAATTATAGGTCCTTATTCATCCACCTCTCGTAATATGGATTGAACCTATACCTTTTTTCCAACAACCTTCTTTAGTGAGGAGACATGAAAAAATTTATGGATACTAGAAGTGGTCAAAATGGGCTAATTTTTAGGCTATTGAACTAATATGTTGTAACACCTAGTAGGGACCATAGTATTTAGCTATAAGTTTTTTAAACCCATATATATGCAGAGACAACTCTTTGTAAGGCTATAGGAAAATAAAATCCATGTCCCCCACTTTAGATATGCACATAGAATAGTGTTGATCAGCTTGATAAGACATAAAATTATTTTATCTAACTCAAGATTTACCTTAAGTTGGATGATCCTAGCATGATGTCTAAGAGTTGAATTGATAACTTGAACCTTGGAGCATATTGGAATGTAGGAGAAGGGTGTTGGTGGAGAAAGTTCATATACTGCTTTAAATTGGGTAACCTTGGTAGTGGTATGTTATGAAGTATTATACCACCATTCAACTAAAAGGATCCATTTAGCCCATTCTATAGGATGTTTTGATACATAGTAATGGAGGTAGGTTTTTAAACACTTTTTAACAATTTTAGTTTGGTCTTCAATCTAATGGCGATAGACCAAAATAATTGAGTTGAGTTCCCTATAGCTTCAATAGTTCCTACCAAAAGTGACTAATAAAAATAGGGTCCCTATCTAACACAATAGATTTGGGCATTCCATGAAGGTGAAATATGGAATCTAAATATATTTGGGAAAATATGGAGGTTATATAGGTATGGGATAAGGAATAAAATGATCATACTTTATGATATTATCCACTACCATTAGATTAATTTATTTTCCTCCTAACTTGGGTAACCCTTCAATAAAATTGATAGAAATATCTACTCACACTTGATCCAAAATTGATAGGGGTTGAAGAATTTTAGGGGAACATACAACTTCACATTTCATTCTTTGGCACCTATCACATTCTACCATAAAATTTTGAATATACCTTTTCATTCCCTTCCAAAAGAAAGTATGATTGGTCCTTTCATAGTTCTTTAGAAATTCTTTAGAAATCCAAAATGTGCAATCATTGGTGATGCATGCATTTCCTATAAAATGACCTCTCATATTTGTGAATTTTGAATAATGACAATTCATTCATGAAATCACAAGTCTTGACTGTGGAAAATAAAGGGTCAATAACGCAGCTTACACAAAAAAAAAACACGGCGGACAAAACTTTGATTTTATTGCACTTTCGTCAACCTTCAAATAATACACATTATCAAATATATATATGTATAGAGAAAGGGAGTTGGGAAAAAATCGGCGAAGGAGAGATAAGGGGAAAATGGAGGATAAGGAGGGATAAGGAAGTTGGAGGGATAAGGGGAAATAAGGGATAACGGAGGGAATAAAGGAGAAGAAGTAGGAGGGAATTAGGAAAAAACTAAAACAAACTTGCCGACAAAATTTGCCGACAAAATGAGGGAGATTTCACACTTTAGGGCTTAGAAGGAGCTTTTTCTAAGCCACTTATGGAGAATCCCTGTTCACACTTGCAACATTCTCCCCCTTAAAGTTGAGAGGACTGACTACACTGTCTCTCAACTTTACAAATTGAGCTTTAGTCATCGCCTTGGTGAAGATGTCAGCAACATTATCCAAAGTGTGACAGTATTGAAGCTCAACAATTTCATGTTCCACCATATCTCTGATGAAGTGATACTTCATATCAAAATGTTTTGTTCTCGCTATGGTGGACGGGATTATATGCCAACTGAATGGCACTGATGTTGTCACAGTAGATTCTGGTCGGACCACTTTGCTGTTCTCCAATCTCTTCTAGTACTTTCCTTAGCCATAAGGCTTGAGTACTTGCATAAGTAACCGCTATATATTCTACTTCTATTGAAGATAGTGCTACTACTGTCTGCTTCTTGGAACTCCAAGTTATTAGTCCTGATCCAAGACTAAAATAGTTCCCTGATGTTGACTTCCTGTCATCAATATTGCTACCCCAATCACTATCACTGAAGCCTACAAGCTTGATAGAGTCACATTTATGGTATTGGATTCCAAAATCCAATGTACCCTTCACATATCTCAGAATTCTTTTAGCTGCCTGCAAATGCAGATCTGATGGGTTAGCCATAAATCTAGAAACATGAGATACAACATACTAAATATCTGGTCTGGTGTTGGCGAGAAACATCAAACTTCCAACCATGCTTCTGAAAGTGGTCACATCAACTTTTGGTGCTCCATCATCTTTGCTTAATTGGATTCCATGTCCAATTGGATTTGCAACTGGTTTGCAATGCTCCATAGCAAACTTCTTGATCATATCCTGAGCATACTTATGTTGACAGATGAAGATCCTTGTATCTAACTGATGAACCTCCATTCCAAGGTAATAGTGCATTAAGCCAAGATCTTTCATCTCAAACTGCGTCATCATGGAGTGTTTGAACTCCATATTCATTTTTTTATTACTACCCATAAAAATGAGATCATCCACATACAAACAAACTATGAGGATGTCATTACCTTGCTTTAGGTAGTAGAGTGTGGGTTCATTTTTGCTCCTGGTGAACCCATATTTTTTGAAGTACCCATCAATGCATGAGTACCAAGCTCTTGGTGCCTATTTAAGACCATAGAGTGCCTTCTTCAATCTGTAAACAAGGTGTTATTTACCTTGCACTTCAAATCCCTATGGTTGCTCAACATACACTTCTTCTGTCAAGTAACCATTGAGAAATGCACTCTTCACATCCATGTTTTGGACTTTCCATCCTTTGTGTGCAGCTAAGGCAAGAACAGTTCTGATAGTCTCCTGTTCAGCTACAGGAGCAAAAGTCTCTTCATAATCTATTCCATACTTTTGAGTAAAACCCTTTGCCACTAATCTTGCCTTGTGATTTTCAATGCTTCCATCAGCATTAAACTTGGTCTTGAAGATCCATTTACAGCCAACACACTTCTTTCCTTTTGAAAGCTTCACGAGCTCCAAAGTGTCGTTGTTTTTTATAGAGGTTATCTCCTCTTTCATGGCATCTTGCCAAATCTTCTGAGTACATGCCTTCTCATAACTAGAAGGTTCAAGCTGTGCACTAGTTAACAAAGCATAGTTAACTTGATCTCCCCTAGGTTCCTGCTAGGATTCATCATCACCATACAAGTGCATACTTTCTAATCTGTGTAAAAAATATCATTTCACTAGCTTGACTTCTAGTGTATCTTCTTGAAAAAAATTTATCCAACATCTGAGATGATGGATGATACTGTAAAGTTCTCTTACCTTTGGATGGAACATCAATATCCATTGGTGAGGAACTTACTGATCGTTGTGGAGAAGGACTTGGTGAAGCAGTTGAATCAGAATATGGACTTGGAGGATGTGTGGGCGGAGATTGCTTTCCTTTCTGTGGGAGCTGTGGTTGCACCTGCTGAGCAACTACATCAGTGGCTTCAACATCATCGAATATTTGGGGCTTACCCCACTCTCCCCCTTCATCAAAAATCACATCCCTTGAAACCACTATCTTTCGAGTTGTAGGATTGTAGAGTCTATACCCCTTTGTGTTTTCACAATATCCTACAAAAATGCATGCCTGACTCTTTGGATCCAACTTCTTTCTTAGCTCATCAGGAATGTGAGCATATGCCAATGAACCAAATACTCTGAAATATTTCACATTTGGTTTCTTACCATACCAGGCTTGGTAAGGTGTCTTCCCTTTCAAAATTGAAGTAGGACTTCTGTTTAAGATGTGAACACTAGTCTTGTTGCATCTCCCCAATATGAATTACTCAAATGCTTTGTTTGAAGCATTGATCGTGCCATCTCTACAATGGTGCGATTTTTCCTTTCTGCTACACCATTCTGCTATGGAGTGTAGGCAGTTATGAACTACCTCTTGATGCCATGATGTTTACAAAAATTCAAAAACTGATTAGAGGAGTATTCTCCTCCTCTATCTGATCTAAGACATTTTACAGAATATCCACTCTCACTTTCAAATTTTGCTTTAAAATCAACAAAACATGCAAATGCTTCATCCTTATGCTTCAAAAATTATATCCAACACATTCTTGTGCAATCATCAATGAAAAGTAGGAAGTAAGAGTGATTACCTAGACTCTTGGTCTGCATCGGACCACAGATGTCTGAATGCACTAACTGAAGTGGATAGCTGGCCCGCCATGCTTGCCCATGAGGAAATTTCGATCTGGCATGCTTGCCCAAGGCACACCCTTCACAGACTTCCTTACTATCTTGAATTTTGGGAAGTCCAGTCACCATTGCTTGTGAAGTTAGCATCTTCAAACTTGCTGAATTCAAGTGACCATATCTCAAGTGCCATAGGACACTTGGATTGGTAATTGCAACATTTGCTAACTTATTTCCTCCTGGTTGGCTAAACTTCAAAGGGAATAATCTATTCTTCGACATTGGCACTTGTGTAATGATTCTATTACTATTGTTCTTGTCAAAAATGGTGCATTTACCCTCATCAAAAATCAACTTGTAATTCTTTTCAAGCATTTGACCAACACTTAACAGATTGTGTTGAAGATGAGGAGTGTAATATATATCACTTACTTGTTTGATGCCTTCTTTCATTGGAACCTCCATGGATTCAATGCCTTCAACTGCCAATGACTTGTCATCTCCCAACCGGATGCTGGATTTGTATGAGGAGTCTAATTTAGCAAAGAGTTCTTCTTTGCCACTCATGTGATTTGAACATCCAGTGTCCAAAATCCATGTATCATTCATATTTTGCTCTGTCTGGCCATAAGAAATAAAGAGATTTGAGGACTCTTCCTCTTCTCCAAAATTCCTAAACTGACTGCTCTGGTTGCCACTGCTTCCTTGCGAAGTCTTTGACCAACAATCTCGAGCATAATGGCCAGGTTTGCCATAATTGTAGCAAACTTGTTTTGATTTGTCTCCTCCTTTTCCTTTGCCAGATTGTTTCCCTCTATATTGTTGTTGTCCTCCTCTATTCTGATTTTTGCCTCTATTGGATGATCCTCCTCTGTTAGGAGTTCCTCCTCTTTGATTATTCCTGCCTCTGCCTCTTTGTTGACCTCTGCAATGGCCTCTACCTCTTCCTTCATGTGTGGAAAAAGCTTTGTCATCTCCTCCATAACTGGTGGTAGGAGTTTCCTGTAACCTCTCTTCATGTGAGAGAAGTGAACCAGTTAATGCATCAAAAGACAATGTGGTTAAATCTTTGGATTCTTCAATAATTATTGCAACATAATTCCATTTAGGAAGAAGTGTTCTCAACACTTTCTTCACCATCATCTCTAGCTTAATATCCTCCCCTAGTGTGACCATCTTGTCGACTATGGCTTTCACTCGCATGCAGTAATATCCGACTCTTTCATTCTCTTGCATCTTGAGATTCTCAAAATCTCGTTTCAAAGTTTGCAGTTTTACCTGCTTCACTTGGTCACTACCTCTATAGCTTTCTTTTAGGGCATTCCAGGCATCTTGTGCAATTACATAAGATGCAACCCTAGGGAAGATACTTTTATCTAAGGTAGCATGAATGTGATAAAGGGCAAAAGCATTATTCTTTTGTGCTTCTTTTCTTGCCTTTTTATCAGCATTAGAAAAAATTTCCCATTCAGCAGTAGTTGGTTCAGTATAGCCTTCTTCGACTACATCCCAAAGACATTTTCCTATCAAAAGGGTTTTCATTTTAATAGACCAATATTCATAGTCACTACCATTAAATTCAGGAATTGGCAGACTAGTATTGGATGCCATTGCAGAATAAAAACAACCTTTATTCAAAGCAAACAAGTACTTTAAAGTAGTACAAAGATATTAATTATTCAAATCAAATCTCGCCTTTTTAGTACATTCAAGTTCTGCTTCAGAACTGCTGCTGATGACAATGACTTCAGGTTCTGCAGGATCCACTTCCTCTGGAT
Source organism: Wollemia nobilis (assembly GCA_028583015.1). Classification (NCBI taxonomy): domain Eukaryota; kingdom Viridiplantae; phylum Streptophyta; class Pinopsida; order Araucariales; family Araucariaceae; genus Wollemia; species Wollemia nobilis. Next base: position 4,173,581 of record JAQPPZ010016710.1, on the reverse strand, counting down.
CTTCTTCTTCTATTGCTGCTACTTCTTCTTCTTCTTCTTCTTCCTCTTCTTCCTCCATTTCTTCTTCCGCTTCTTCTTCTACTTTCTTTGATTCTGCTTCCTCTTCTTCTTCTTCCTCTGGTTCAGATTCAGTAGAGCATGGTGTATAGCTCTCACTCGATGCAGCTACTGGTACACCTGGTGTGTAACTGGCACTTGATCGTACATCCGAAACAAATTGCTTAGTCTCGGATTCTTCAATCCTCTTTCCAAAGATATTGTATTCTGAATCTGCCTCCTATCCTAAATCTGGCTTTCTCAGATGATCAATCACCTGATTTTCAAGCTGACAAAACACTGTATGCAGACTAGTTTGTTGAACCCTTGCATCAAAGTATTCCGGTGTTTCTCGTCTCAAAATCGAAAGCAGTGCATTATAGCACCCCTCCAACCGAAACATCTAACATTTCATGGGAAGATTATTCCTCCTTTCACAAAGTCTCTTTAAGGTTTGCAAAAAAAAGTTTTATAAAGGTTTTCTTTTTAAATAAATTTAATAACTTTTTATTATTTTTTAAATTACCGTTTTAAAAAAAAACTAATTTAAAAAAGATAATTTAAAAAAATAATATAAAAATTATTAAATAAATTTTTAAAACCTTTAAAAACAAGAACCCCCTTTTTTTTTAATTTTTTTTTTTACCTTTGTCAAGCTCGAACCCGCGACCTCCTTCTACTAAGCGGGCGTCTTAGCCGCTCGACCACGCGGCTTCCACTGTGTAGATAAGGCAAGCGCCTTAGTGTTATCTTTCTCCGACGGTGATGTTTGAAAAAAACTAAAAAAAAAAATTGGCCTCGATGGGAATCGATCCCGGGACCTCCCGAACTCAAGCAATTGTCGTAGCCACTGCACCAAGCGGCTCAGCTGGTAACCAAAAGGGAACTCCTCCCTTTTATTTCCTTTTGCGGCGCGATTTCGAAAAAAAAAAAACTTCTTTTATTGCCTCCGGTGGGATTCGACCCCCGGACCTCCACTGAGCAAGGCGTCCGCCCTAGCCAACTCCGCTAGGCGTCCGGAAAGAAGTAAGAGGCAACGCGGGCTGTAATAAAATCAACGGGCAGTCGGATTTTTTTTTTAAAATTTACGTGGGATTTATCCCACATGCAGCGGATGGGAGGGTCAACAGGGATTTTTAATCCCAAACACGCCGCTTCTATTCCGATTGCCTTCGGGCAATCAAGCCTCTCGCCTGTTTTGCCGCCGCTTCCTCCAATCGCAGCTTGCCACGTCAACCAGAACAATCCTGCCACGTGGGCCAATTACCTTCAGCCACATGGCAAAATTTTAGCCAACCACCTGCTGCCAGCTCAGCTGCATCTGCTCTGTTGCCGCCATGTGTCGCTACCTCGTGCCACCACGTGTCGCGTCCAGTCAGTGACCTGCCTCGGGATTCGAGTCGATCTTGCTCGTGATCCTCGTCCTCCGTGCTTGCATTGAAAACCGTCGCCTTGGGAACCATGCCCTTTAGGTCAGACCTTGGCTACCGTGTGCCTCAGGATCCGTGCCCGAACTGGCACACTCTGGCTCTGATACCAGATGCGGAAAATAAAGGGTCAATAACGCAGCTTACACAAAAAAAAAAAAAAAAAAAAAACACGGCGGACAAAACTTTGATTTTATTGCACTTTCGTCAACCTTCAAATAATACACATTATCAAATATATATATGTATAGAGAAAGGGAGTTGGGAAAAAATCGGCGACAGAGAGATAAGGGGAAAATGGAGGATAAGGAGGGATAAGGAAGTTGGAGGGATAAGGGGAAAGAAGGGATAATGGAGGGATAAGGAAGGATAAGGAAGTTGGAGGGATAAGGGGAAAGAAGGGATAACGGAGGGATAAGGAGGGAATAAAGGAGAAGAAGTAGGAGGGAATTAGGGAAAAACTAAAACAAACTTGCCGACAAAATTTGCCGACAAAATGAGGGAGATTTCACACTTTAGGGCTTAGAAGGAGCTTTTTCTAAGCCACTTATGGAGAATCCCTATTCACACTTGCAACATTGACCATCCCAAGTGTATCTAGGGCATAAGTTAAGATTTATGTAGAGTTTATTGATAAAAGCTTGCAAACTAGAATTCTTGGTCATTTCTTCTTTGAGAAGATTCATCCATTGAAGTGGTGTAACTATAGCATTCAATATGTTTATAATATTAATATAGTGCATCAACCACTATATTCTCCTTTCCTTTTTTATATATTATTTCTTAATCATATCCCAATAATTTAGATATTCACCTTTCTTTTTCAAGTGTGGTGACCCTTTGTTCCAAGAACTTAAGATTTTTATGGTTAGTTCTGATTGAAAATGTCACCCAATGAGATATGGAATCCAATGATTAATATGTAAAATGGCTAGAATCTCTATATCATTAATGAATTTGATTAAAATTTAGCCTAAAATTTCTCTACTAGTGAAGGCCAATGGTATTCCTTCTTGCATTAAAATTATTCTAATTCCATTGCCACAAGCATCACTTTCAATTGTAAAAGGTTTAGAAAAAGTAGGCATTGCTAATATCAAGGTGGTTTTCGCATTCCACCTTGAGATTATATTCCCAAAATTGTATCTTTATATTTTAATACTTCACTTTACAAGGAAAATTTCCTCCATTGGCAATAATTAATTCAATGGAGTTACAAGTATTTATATAACAATTCTCCTATTACCACCCTTAGGTCAATAAAGTTATGTATGCTCCCAAATTTGATGAGAATTATTACTTGTTGTCCTTTGAAGTGTCATATCACCTTGATTATTTGGGTATTTGATATACATATCAAGGAATACACCAATATTTTTGGTTGAGAATAATTTTGGGCCTCTAATTGTTGTGTGTTCCTCTTCCTAATGATTCTCGTATGGCTCTAAAAATTCTATGGTTGTTGTCTCATCCACATCAAGTAAGTATAAATTTTGGTGCACAAATTTATGTCTTGAGGAATACTTCTCATCACAGTTGTAACAAAGTCTTTGTGCTATTTTGGTGTCCATATCTTCTTGTGTCAAATTTCTAATGGTAGGAGATTCATTGGTAATATTTGATGTTGGCTTGGATGAAAAGGGTGGTTGGAATTGAGAGAATATGGAGGTGTATCCTTGAGACTTCAATTTTTATTCTATCAATTTAGCCAATGTTGTTGCATGTTGTAATGTTTGTGGCCTTAAAATTTTAAATTTAGCTTTAATATCATACTTAAAACCACTCACAAATTATTTTTGGAAGAATTCAAGACTCAAGCCAGTGGTGTGATTAGCTAATTTTTCAAACTAAGCTTCATAGTCTCAAATAGTTGAAGTTTGTTTGAGTTTAGAAAGGACTCCTATAAAATATTCATACTTTCTAGAAACAAATCAAGTGAGTTGTTGTTGCTCAAATTAAATCCAAGAAATATTGGTGTTTGCTTTTTAGAGCAACTAGAACCATTGTAGGGAATCTTATTCAAGATTGAAAGAGGTGATTGTGAAACACATGTATTGAGGAAAATTATGAATACTAAAATGACCTTCCAAGTATATATTTTTTTCATTTAATTCTTCCTTCATCTCCTTGTGTTTCCTTCTCACATAGGCTATGGAGTCATGTAAATATTTTAGTCCATCCCTAAACTGGTCTAAACCATTCCTTAATTGACCTCCCAAATGCTCCTCCCATGAAGTTACTTGAGTGGCAATTTTTCTATCTATTTCTTGTAACTTTTGTTGTTCCCTAGTTCCTATAGCCATAATCTATGTTTTTTACTTTATAAGGATACTTACTATAAATAGGAATACTATTTTGGCAGTTACTATATTTAGTAGTGATCCCAAAACATTTTTGGGTGTTATATATCAAAACAATCACCTCAAAAATATTATCAGAATGGACTAGGTATCCAAATGATATTTTTCAACACCCCAATTTTTTTTTTCTAGTAAAGTGTTGTCTATTTTTCCCCTAGAGTCTTGGTTCACTCAAAAAATTGACTTTTATTTGACAATTGCCTTAGAAATCTTTGCAATATTGCATACTAAAAAAATTGTGTAACTCTGTAACTTATTTTTTTATGGTTGTCTTGGTAGACTCTATTACTAACAATTTATCTGATTGTTATGATTCCTAAATGTAACTGACAACTATATGGTCATACTCTATCTTGACTATTTACTAACTATATAACTAAAAACTACATGATTAGACTCTATCTTGACTATTACTGACTATGGCCCTAGCTAAAGGATAATTGATTATTATTGATAGACATTATCTTGATTGTTACTTTCACCACTAGTTCTTTTATCTATTTTAGTTTAGTCAATTTTCTGATAGTGTAGTCTCTCCATTATGCTCAATTTTTGTGGAATGATTTTTGGATTTCAGGTTAAATATTCAACAAAAAAATGTACTCTAGGCCAAGGTGTATGCACTATCCATAGCCCTTTGTTATACCATATTGATGAATAATATTGTTTAACCAATATTTTAGGCCACTACTCAAGGAGGATTCCACACATAACCTTGGGTGTATTACTCTCCTCTCTAACAATATGATAGGGTGATATTTCGAAGTGTTATGATCAGTGTACTATGGATAGATACATAGTCAAAAATATTCCTAGGAATAAAGGTTTCTCCTAATCCTAGGGGGTCTCTCAATATACCCAAAGATACATGTGATCTTAAGTCCATATACAAGTGTTGTATGAGGTCTATGTATTAGAGACTAATTGCCCCTCAATTTACTAGGTGCTTTACACAAAATCTATCTTAGCCAATAACAATAGCTCCTCTATGATATTTTAAAACCCATAGAATAGGGTTCCTAACCTAATAAACTAAAATATAAAAAAGAAATCTCAACTACTTTTTAATATGTTATTAAGTAGAAAAAAAAACATAAAAACTTATATCTAACAATTGAAATGGCAAGCTAAGAAATATTGCAATTATGTAAAACATGGCCTTAAAAAGTACTTTGATACTGCTTGTTGGGAATACTCTAATTAAAATAAACACATCCACATAAATATTTCAATAAAATCAGTATTTCATGAAATAATAAAATTTTGCAATATCAAATGGAAATGCATAAATATATATTAATCTCACAAATCACAATACAAAATTGTGGGCCTCTTCGAGGGGGTAAAATCCTAAATATAACCTTGATTTAATATGAAAAATATACATCCATCTATGCCCATCACATTTGTAAAGACTCTTCATAACCCAAACCTAATGGTCAAGATTTAGCTTACATACAAAATATCGCCTGAGCTAGAATCTTCTACTAGAGAAAATAGTTGCATTCTTTATAAAAGTTACATTAAATGGTGCCACTTGCTTAGGCATCTCTAGTGCCACAAAATATTACATAATATCATTATATCTAGGTCCCCCAATTATAAAGGGGGTTATTATATAATAGTGTTCATATGGGGTCCTAACACTATTTCACCATGGAGTAAAACAATAAAGAAGTACCTCAAGAAGAAATACATGCTCAAACCTACATCATAGAAAAACAAAGAAACTAAGAGCATCATGAAGTTAGAAGACCACAATGGATTAGTGAGATACTTTTATGAAATTCATTTTTTAGGGTGGAGTGCATGTATGAATTTAAAAATGTTATGGAATGTGTGTCTCATGGAAAATGAGTGGTCTAGGCTAACTTGGTGCACCTATAGTATAAAATGGTTAATTAGGAAATTGCACCCTTAATTTAAAATTTGAATTTTTCAAATGAAGGCTCTAATAGATATTAATACTAACTTGACTGAGAACTAATTTGGACTAGATAATTGTGTTATTCTTTTTTATATGATTGAGAATATTCATAGACATTTAACTATGTAGAGTGATCTTACAATCTAGATAAGGATACATTCAAGAGATAGGCTTTTGGGAGCTCAATTTTAATACTTAAAATATAAAAAGGATTAGAATTGAATTTTGTGATTGCCTATGAAGTAAAATTTATGATGGGTCTTACATTTAGGCTTGTTTTATTATGTCCTTCATTTTGGAATAATCCATCACTTATGTTAGAATAATAATTTTCTTTATTGAATTATCTAGCTTACATGGATTAAGTTGTGTTTATAGAAGGTGTTTATAGTGTTGGTGAGGAATTTTTTTGGCTATGTATGGCATAATTTTATTTTTCTTGCCATTTTCAATAAGACTTTTTCTTTTTTGTAGGCAATGCTCTCATCGATTATCAATTTTCAATACTTTGGATTGATATTTAGGCAATGCCCTTATTTAAGAATCATTCCTAAATGATGATATTAGTGAAAAAAATGGTGTCTTAATTATAACTACATGAATATATCAATTCTCTATAAAAAAATTATTCAATGGATTTAATTGTGAGTATATTTGACTAATGCCTTAACTTTGGCTCTTGTTGTAGATGATTTAATGATAGAAATAGTTGGCCACACTCCTCAAGGTGAACCTAGGATCCCAAAGATATAATTATGAAGGGATGTGAATATATCATAAATTATAAATGTTATAGATATATTTATGAAGTATTGGGAGGCCCCATGGGACTATTGGAAGGAAACGACTAGTTAGAGGCTATATTTATAGCTTTGAAGCAATGTTGTGATCAAGGTTACTAATAAGTAGTATCCAAGACCTAGCACCTTTATATGGAAATATGATATAATTACACATAATATTAGTATTTCCTTGTACTATGTGTGGCTAATCTTGGGAGTATTATGTTAGGTAATAGAGCCAAATTGATAACAAGAAATTAATTACCGTTAAATATTGTTGGAAGGGTTCCAAGGCCATTATTGTTGATAGAGTTCCAAGGCCATTAAATATTATTGTTGGGCAATGATCAAAAATAGGAACGTGAACGGGGTTCCAAGGGGAAACATTAAATATTTAATTAGCATTAAATATTTAATTAACATTAAATATTTAATTGCTAGTAAATATTGTTGATGGAGAAATTTATTGAAAATTTAACCATTTATTGGTGAAAATACTTTTCAAAAGAACGTGATAAGTATATGGGTGGTTTCAACTCATGTTTTTTGGCCCATTGTATTCCAAAACCACTATGTGGTTTTCGGGTAGTGGAAAATTTATGAATCTCTATATATTTTGTATTGTAAAAAGACTACCTATATAATTAAGGCTCTTTTTTGGTTTGGAGGAAGAGTGGAGAAGAGACATTGTACAAGAGGAGAAGAATGTTGTATTATTGCTAATACAAAGTACTGATTGTTTCTCCGTGGAGTAGGGTACACTTCCCAAACCATTATATCTTGTGTCTCTTACATTTGTGTGATTCCTTATTGTTTATTGTAGAAAGGGTTTGAACTATTTTTCATTGCTGCTATTATTATTTGTTTTTCTTCTATAGAATGTGTATTGTTTGTACATGGTGAATTCCTAAAAACTGGTATCAGAGCGTTCTTTTTGGTAAAGGGCACCCACGGGAGAGTTTCTTGTTTGAGTGGGAGAAATGGGAGAAAGTTCAAAGTTTAAACTAGAGAAGTTTACTGGACAAAATTTTGGTATATGGAAAACCAAAGTGGAGGATTATCTGTATCAGAAGGATAATATGTACTTGGCTCTATAAGGGAAGTGTTAGGACCCTCCTAAAATACCCTAATACTTATATTATTTATTAATTATATTTTAGGGTCACAACCCTTCACTCTTACAACTATTAGACTAGGTATTTAAATGCAATCCAAATATGATAATAAGGCATCATCAAACAAATATATTAATTAAGTCTATTGTGGGTTTTTCTACCTTACAATCAAAAAGCGATTCAATATAAAAATTATTCCTCCTTCTGCACTATTTAGTTTCATACCATACGGATCAGAGCTAGATCAAGGAGAAAATTCACCATTAAATTTTTTTCCCATCGCACATTTTAGCCAGTCCACATTCACGAGGATGCAAACAGCATTCACTCTTCATGGATCCATGTCATAATCCTCGTAGAAAATTAAACCTTCTCCTAAGGTACGAATTAAGTTGTCTTACACCCAAATTGCTCGGTCTTTCAAGTGGTGACCAGTGGCTATTTTGAAAAGCTAAAATCTTCAATGCAGCATCAAGGTTTTCAATGTCCGAAACGCAAAGGAAAAAATTAATTTTTTTTTTAAGGACTAAAGTCCCACATTCACGGTGCTACATCTTTGTAGCGCTTTATAAGTGCCAAAAGGCACAAGGAAGAACGTGACTTCAGTCACACCTCCCCCATACCTCGCATGAACCAACCACTACCTAGTCCTTCCTCGAGATTTGCATTGCCTGTCGACTCCTCGTGTTCCCGGCTACCACCCCTACGCCTTGGTCGCCTGCTATCGCCCTGCCAATCTGCCTTCCCGCCTATTGCCTTGTCAGTAGGCCTTCCGCCTACCACCTTGCCGACCGCCATGCGCTCTCGACCTTGACGCCTCTACAAGCTACTTGTTAAATAAAAAATGGCACCAAATTCAAAAATTTTATAGGGCATTGCCCACAAATTTTTTTATTTTATTTTTATTTTTATTTTTTTCCCACCTGTACCAAGTCATATTGATCATTACCTACACCAACCACAATGGCTGAAGGATGACGATCACTAGATTCCATTCATGAGAAACATAAAATCCTCGCTGAAGAAGTTCAATAGGAAAGAGAGGAGAATACCCATAACACAAGAGAAATCTTCGAGAAAATATTTGCAATGGATGTTAAACTTGATGCCATCAGTCAAAATCAGGAAACACCACATGCAAATTCAACCAACAACGGGTCATCAAACTGAGAAATGTTAGGAGGTACACAAACTTCCATTCTACCATGGATGACCAAATTAGACTTCCCAAAATTTGAAGGATGACACCCTACAAACTGGATCTACCGAGTAGAGCAATATTTCTCACTAAAAAGTGAATATCGCCTCCTTCCACTTGGAAAACAATGCCATCCAATGGTACCAATGGTTCAAGAAAACTAATGGCACTCTGATGTGGTCAAACTTTACATAGAATCTATTAGTGTGATTCGGCCCTAGCAAGTTTCAAAGATTTATAGGGGCCTTCACTAAATTATACCAAACCACTTTGGTAAGCGAATACCAAGCAGAATTTGAAAGGCTAGCTAATCGAACATCCGAATTAGATGTTGCCTTCTTTCAAGAATGTTTTTTTAGTGGATTAAAAGAAGAAATTCGAATAGAGGTGCAAATGTATAACCCTACAAACATGTTAGAGACCATCATCTTGGCAAAATTAGCGGAGGACAAAATCAAGGCACAAAATTGGTTCACAAAACCAACTTGGGGGAAACCATCAAACACTTATACCAACCCCAAACCAATGCAAAATGGACAAACCCAAAACTCCTACACATCCCCAAAAATTAACCCCGCTCTACCAATTAATCGTATGAGTTTCGAGGAAATAAAGGAAAGACAAGCTAAGGGTCTTTGCTACCATTGCGATGAGAAATTTGACAGAAATCATAAATGTGCCTCATAGAAATTATATATTCTAGATGCCACAGAGGAAGGGAATTCTATCGAAGAGGAACCTGAACTTGAAGTAGAGGTATTATCCAACACACTTGAAAGTGACGAAGAAAATGCACCAAAGGTTTCCTTCAATGCCCTTGCCGAATTTTTTGCCCCTCAAACAATGTGAGTTAAAGGGTATTTTAAGAAACAAAACCTTACCGTGCTCCTAGATTCTGGTAGCATGCACAATTTTATCGATCCAAAGGTGGCTAAACAAGAAAATTGTTTTATATACCCTTGAAATAACTTCGAAGTGATGATTGGAAACGACAGAAAAATTGCATGCAAAGGAAAATGCAGAAATATAAAACTATGGGGGTTTATAACATGAAAGGCAACATGTACGTCCTACCCCTAGGTGGGTGCGACATTGTACTAGGTGTACAATGGTTACAAACCTTGGGTGTAGTCCAATGGGAATTTGATGAACTATGGATGAAATTCACAGCAAAGAACCAAACCTATATTATCCAAGGCCTGAAATCAGGACCTTCCCAAATCGTTAGCTCGCATAGAATGGAGAAAATTATCCAAAAATGAAACAAAGGAATGGTCACCCAATTATTTTCAATTCAACCTAGTCACAAAGAAGATGAGAAACCAGAGTTACAAAATATTTTAGACCACCATAAGGCGGTATTCAATGAAACAAAAGGACTACCTCCACAACGAAGTCACGATCACACTATTCCACTATTTCCAGGGCAAAAACCTCCTAATATTAGACCTTATCATTATCCATACCTCCAAAGGACCAAAATAGAGAAATTAGTACAAGAGCTTCTTAAGGCAGGAGCCATTAGACCTATCAAAAGCCCTTACTCCTCTCCAATTATTTTAGTTAGAAAAATGGATGGCTCGTGGCGTTTATGTGTCGATTTCGGTCATCAAAGATAAATTTCCTATTTCGGTCATAGACGAGCTATTAGATGAACTCCATGGGGCAACTTATTTTTCCAAGTTAGACTTACGATTAGGCTACCACTAAATACGAGTCAATGAAAAGGATATTCCTAAGATGGCCTTTCGCACTCACAAAGGGCACTATGAATTCTTGGTGATGCCATTTGACCTGACCAATGCTCCTTCTACCTTTCAAAGTCTAATGAATAAGGTATTTCACCCTTTTCTTCATAAATTTATATTAGTTTTCTTTGATGACATTTTTATTTATAGCAAAACATGGGAAGAACATTTGGACCATGTTAGACAAGCATTCCAAATATTGAAGGAAAATCAACTTTATGCAAAAAGATCAAAGTATTCCTTTGGAAAACAAGAAATTGAATACTTAGGGCATATTGTCTCAAAGGAAAGAGTTATGGTAGATCCTTCCAAAATCAAGGAGGTGAAAAATTGGCCTATTCCAAAAACCTTAAAAGATCTACGTGGGTTTCTTGGACTAACGGGATATTATAGAAAATTTGTCCAAAATTATGGTAAAATCGCTGCTCCTCTAACAACATTACTTAAGAAAAATGCTTTCAAATGGTCGTCTAAAGTGGATGATGCCTTTATCACCTTGAAAACTGCAATGTGTACCACCCCTGTTCTAGCCATGTCCAACTTTTCTAAACCGTTCATCATTGAAAGTGACACTTCAGGAATAGGAATGGGAGTTGTACTCATGCAGGATGAAAGGCTTCTAGCTTTTATAAGAAAAGCATTTTCTCCTAAGAATTTGCTCGCTCTACGTATGAAAAATAGATGTTGGCGATTGTCCATGCTATTCAACATTGGAGGCCTTACCTTATTGGCCAAAATTTTGTTATCCGCATTGACCATCATAGCTTGAAGTATTTTTTGGAACAAAGGACTAATACCCCGGAACAACAAAAATGGGTTACTAAACTTCTTGGCTATGATTATGAAATTACATATAAAAAGAGAAAGGACAACATGGCAGTCGATGCACTTTCTAGAAAATTTGAATATATGCCTCAAGTCCATGCTCTTTCCTCCCTTATTCCTAAATGGGTAGATGAGGTGCATGAAGAATGGATAAATGATCCTACTATCCATGCCTTAATTCAACAACTTCAACATAATCCTAGTAGCAAACCTCCATACACTTGGAAGGACAATATATTAAGATACAAAGGGAGGATGGTCCTCACCCCCAATTCAACTTATCATGAAAAACTTATTCATGAGTTACATACCTCACCCACTATAGGCCACTCAGGGTTCTTAAAAACCTATAAAAGAGCCACTACCTCCTTCTATTGGGTAGGAATGAAAAATTACATCAAAAACTTTGTAAAAGAATGTGAATTTTGCCAAAGACAAAAGGGGGAGACCCTCACTATTCCAGGATTACTTCAACCTCTTCCTATACCCACAAAAACATGGGCAAATATTTCTATGGACTTTATTGAAGGATTACCAAAATCAAGAGGAAAAACAACCATTTTCGTAGTCATTGATCGTTTATCTAAATATTCCCATTTTTGTTCCTTGGCTCATCCTTATACCACTAGCACTATATCCCACCTCTTCCTAGATAACATCTTTAAATTACATGGTATGCCCTCCACAATTTTTAGTGGCCGCGACCCAACTTTCACTAGAACCTTTTGGAAGGAATTGTTCAAATTACAAGGTACTCAACTTCGTATGAGCTCCACTTACCATCCTCAAACCGATGGCCAAACAAAAGTTGTAAATAAATGCTTGGAAACATACCTTCAATGTTTTGTTTCCACTCAACCACTCCATTGGGTAAAGTGGCTTTCACTAGCGGAATGGTGGTATAACACTTCATACCATACATCCATCAAAATGACTCCTTATGAAGCACTATATGGTCAAACACCACCATCCTTCACTTCCTATATTATAGGGACTACAAAAGTCCATGCTGTGGAAACAGAACTTGCTAATAGATATGACATACTACGGATCCTAAAAGAGAACCTACACACCGACCAACATTGCATGAAGTAGCAAACTGATCAACATAGAAGTGAACGTAGTTTCCCCAAGGGTGATAAGGTTTTCTTATGTCTCCAACCTTACCTTCAATCCTCTCTTAAACAAAAAGGTTCTCAGAAGTTAGCACCCAAATTTTACAGGCCGTATAAAGTTCTCCAACATATTGGGACCGTTGCTTACAAACTAGAGCTTCCTCCCTCTTCCAAACTTCACCCCGTATTTCATGTATCTTGCCTTAAGCTCATAGTTGGAGCCCATATCATGACACAAACCACTCTCCCTAAACTCTCCGATGATGGAGTACTTCTAGTCAAGCTAGAAGCTATCTTGGATCGCCACTCTCATCACCTTCGTACTCGCGATATCATGGAAGTTTTAATCCATTGGAAAGGTCTACCTTTAGAAGACGCAATGTGGAAAAATTTTCAAGATATCCAGCAACAATTTCCAATTTTCCAGCTTTGAGGACAAAGCTCCTTTAAGGGGGTTGGCATGTTAGGACCCTCCTAACATACCCTAATACTTATATTATTTATTAATTTATTTTAGGGTCACAACCCTTCACTCTTACAACTATTATACTAGGTATTTAAATGCAATCCAAATATGATAATAAGGCATCATCGAAAAAATATATTAATTAAGTCTATTGTGGAGTTTTCTACCTTACAATCAAAAAGCGATTCAATATAAAAATGATTCCTCCTTCTGCACTATTTAGTTTCATACCAGGAAGACTGATGGTCAACCTGACTTGATGTATGATGAGGAATGGGATCTAATATACAAGAGGGCACTGGGGGTGATCCGGTTGAGCCTGGCTGATTTTGTTGTATACAACATAGGGAAGGAAAAGACCACCAAAGGAGCCATGGATACACTAGCTAAGTTGTATGAAAAACCCTCAGCTTCAAATAAAATTTTATTGATTAGAAAGTTATATACTATGAAATTACAAGAGGGTGGATCTATCCAAGAACACCTTAACGAGTTTTATGTTATTATGGGTTCTTTAAAATTTGTAGGGCTTGATTTTGATAATGAGGTTATGGTTTTAGGGTTTATTTTTTCACTACCATACTTGTGGGTTAGCGTTGTAATGTCAGTGAGTAATTTTATGCCTGGATATGGCAATTTGGTGTTTGATGATGTGGTTAGCATAATCCTCAATGAGGATATGAGGATAAAATCCTCAGGGGAGGCTTCATCATCTATAGTAGCATTACCTACAGAAAGCAGAGGCAAAAATAGAGAAAAAGGAAAATGCCAAACTATATGGAAAAGTCAGTATAGAGGAAAATTGAAGGGTATATCTAAAAGCAGAGATAAAAGCAATATTGATTGCTGATATTGTGGGAAGAGTGGAAACTTCAATAGGGAGTGCAAAGATAGAAAGAAGAATGAGGACATGATGCTCAAGAGGTAAATATTGTAGGTGCAATTTATCAGGATGTCCCAATTCTTGCAGCAAATTGCACAAGTGCATATTGGGTTATGGACTATGGAGCTTCTTATCATGTCACTTCTCATAGGGAATACTATGCTGATTATACTCTAGGAAATTATGGAGAGGTTTTGTTGGGCAATATTTTTCCATGTGAGATTGTTGGTATTGGCACGGTGAATGCAAAGTTGCAAAACAAAAATATCTGGGTGCTTAAAAATGTTAGGCACATTTCTGATTTGAAGAGGAACTTAACTTTAGCCAGTGCACTTGATTTGGAGGGATACAACACTAAATTCAAAAATTGACAATGGAGAGTGACAAAGGGTTCAATGGTGATTGTAAAAGGTGAGTTGACTAAAACTTTGTATATACTGTAGAACTAATCTTATTGTACATTGGACTATGCTGCTCAAGATGATGCGAAAGCATAGAATTTGCAATTGGGTCATATGAGTGAGAAATGGATGAAAACCCTTCACTCCAAAAAACTATTGCCAAAACTCAAGGAGGTTGATTTGGGTTTCTATGAAGGTTGTGTATACAGAAAATAGAAAAGGGTAATATTTTTGAAGGTTGGTCCAAAAAGGAAGAAAGAGAAATTAGAGTTAGTTCACTCGGATGTGTGGGGTCCCTCATCGGTACTTTCTCTTGAGGGCTACTCTTATTTGGTTATCTTCATTGATGATTTCAATAGAAAGACACAGATCTACATAATCATGCATAAATATGATGTTTTGACATTTTTCGGAAGTGGAGAGCATTAGTGGAGATTGAGGTAGGTAAGAAAGTTAAATACCTTAAATCTGACAATGGTGGTGAATATTGCAGCAAGGAGTTTGAGGACTATTGTGCAAAGGAAGGAATTAGAAGAATCAAGACTACTCTTATTACACCATAGGAGAATGGAGTCTTGGAGAGGATGAACAGAACTATAATGGAGTGTGCCAAAGCCATGAGATTGCATGTAGGGTTGTCATTGTTCTGTTGGGCTAGTGTAGTTGATACAATAGTTTATTTGATAAATAGAGGACCTTGTACTGCATTGGATGGAGGCATTCCAGAGGAGACTTGGAAAGGTAAACCTGTAAACTACTCTTTCCTTAGAGTATTTGGTTGTGAGGATTTTTCCCACATAGATAAAGAAAATAGGAGTAATCTTGATGCAAAGTCTAGAAAGTGTTATTTTCTTAGTTACGGTGTGGATGAGATGGGATATAAGCTATGGGATAATGATGGTCAAAAATTTATCAGGAGTAGATATGTGATTTTCAATGAGGATAGGCTATACAAGGATAAACACATACAGGTTGAAAAGGATGCACCTGATTTTTTTTATTTAGATGCAATCCCAGAGCATGGTGTAAAAAGATAGCCTCTTGTTCAGATTGATGAACATGGTGCTCATGAGGAAGAGCAAGGTGAACATGAAATTTTTGTTACTCCACCATCATCCCCACAAGAAGTAAGGAGATCTACAAGGGTAATACATGCACCTAATAGGTATTCTCCTACTTTACATTATGTACTGTACACCGATGCTGGTGAACCATAATGTTTTCATGAGGCTTTGAAAGTGGATGTTAGGATTAAGTGGGAGCATGGTATGAAGGATGAGATGGAATAATTGACTCAAAAACAAACTTGGGATTTGGTTGAGCTTCCCAAGGGTAAAAGAGAATTACATTTCAAATAGGTGTACAGGGTGAAGGAGAAGTTGAGCTTTTGCTCTACTTCAATTGGCCTTAAGGAGTAGGTCATGTTATGAGAAACTTTCAATCCTAGGGTGCAGGGATGTTGCATCAATCTTGTCTCCAAGTGGGATATTTTTAGTTAATGGAGCCAAATTGATAACAAGAAATTAATTACCATTAAATATTGTTGGCAGGGTTTCAAGTCCATTATTTTTGGCTGAGTTCCAAGGCCATTAAATATTGTTGTTGGGCAACGATCAACAATAGGAATGTGAACAAGGTTCCAAGGGGCAACATTAAATATTTAATTAGCATTAAATATTTAATTAACATTAAATATTTAATTTCCAGTAAATATTGTTGATGGAGAAATTTATTGAAAATTTAACCGTTTCTTGGTGGAAAATACTTGTCAAAAGAACGTGATAAGTATATGGGTGGTTTCAAATCATGTTTTCAGCCCATTGTATTCCGACACCACTATGTGGTTTTCGGGTAGTGGAAAAGTTATGAATATCTATATTTTTTGTACTGTAAAAAGACTGCCTATATGGTTAAGGCTCTTTTCTGGTTTGGAGGAGGAAAGGAGAGGAGATACTGTACAAGAGGAGAAGATTGTTTTATTGTTTCTAATACAAATGATTGATTATTTCTCCTTGGAGTAGGGTACACTATCCGAACCACGTATATTTTGTGTCTCTTATATTTGTGTGATTTCTTATTGTTTATTGTACTAATTAACTAGGGTTTGAATTATTTTCATTACCGATGTTATTATTTGTTTTTCTTCCATAGATTGTGTATTGTATGTACATGGTGAATTCCTAACATATCAAATATTGGGATACCATACATTTATATGACCATTTCAATTTGATGTATAGGGCATATGTTACATATTTTATGGACAAGGATGTGTGATATAATGAGCTAGTAAAATCTATTGAAATAGGATGTTTTAGAAAAATTAACATCTAGAAGGTAATGGGTAGGTTTCTTTGCAATAAACTATTATATAAAAGGATAGCCATCCATAGAGAAATAAATTCACACAAGGTAATATTATCCTAGATAATATCCTCCATGATGTCTTTAAGACATAATAGATGGTCCATGTGGACATGGATAATTGATCTTAGCATAGATAAATTAGTTAAAATATCTGATTTTTCTAGTAAATTGTTGTTACATAAAACAATTGATAGAGGAGTAGAAACTAGTGGAAAAATCAACTTTGGCATCTGGCAAAAAAGTTTAGGCATCATCAGCATTGCAAGACAAGTTAAAATATTTGAAATACACACTATGGTTATGCTTAGAATATTTGGAAATAAGTTCATATATAGTCACCTTAGGTATTTGGATTCCTAATTTCTCATATTTAGATTTTTTGTTCTCAATGTATTGTTTTTATTCTTTAGGAAGCTCATGTAGGTATCATCATTGACAAAATTTTAGTAGCTATGGGACATAGGCTTAAATTTCTTATAAGACTCTATGGGGGTAATATTTGGAGGATTTTAACTCACATTATGGATGTCAAGTCTTTGAAATTTATCAACATTGTATGGATAGCTTACATCCATGTGTATTAACAATACTTTCCTTAGATAATTAGATATAGTCATGTTCTAAGGGGATCTGACATTGGGTATTTGTAGATATCAAGAATTTGATTGGATACATATTGAGGATTATCACTTCTAGTGATATACTTCTCAGCCAATGAATCATATCTAGATTTTTATTTATTTTTAATAACATCAAGGTTAAATTTTTGACCAAAGTGTGTGTCATACATGAATTTTTGAAGTGATCATATGCATAAAGGAATATCATAGGAGGTCATGCCAAAATTGAAATAATTTATTACAAAGGTTAGGATGCTTAGGATTTTTGTCATTTCATGTAAAAGAAATTTTAGTACATTTGGATATAACTTTATTGAGTTAGTCCATAGTCATAGGCACCATCAAACACATGATTTTTGGGTTAGTTTTGTGTCATTTCCCTTCTTGGGACTTCTGCATGAGATAGATGGAATGATTTTATTGTTGATCATTTGTATTAGTTGTGACAATATTTTTAAATAATTGGACATTGTTGACCCAATCACTAGTAACACTTTATTATTATTATTATTATTATTATTATTATTATTAAGATTTAGTTTTAGGCATCCTTCATTGGCATTTGTTTGATGTTTCTTGCTTAAATTCAAAAGAATGAATTGTGTCGTAATTAGAGGTAAAATAGATTTCATAAAATTTTCCTTTAGGATTATAATCATCAATGTTATGTTTATATTAATCCATCTCTTGTCTCATGTGACTCTTGTTTTTCATAACTAATTAAGGAATAGCATTATTAAGTGTTTTCCTAGATCTAAATTTAAATGAAACCATGTTAATTAATTACTGAAATCTACAAATAGATCCTCCACACAAGTTGGTATACCACTTGAACATGGATCCCTTGAATGATTTACAAGCAAATTTATAATGGCATTAGGATTATCTTATATAAACTAAAGAACCCACTAAATAATTCATTGGCTCTATCATAGGATAAAAAAGTTGTTGGAGATAATATCTAGGTACCTATGTGAGGTGTATAAGTCCATTGAGCCACTTGTGAAGCATGTTATTTTATACTTGGACTACTTTGGAGGTTTGCTATTTATTATAAATTATGGAGGATTAACTATTGATATTTTCCTAAGTAGGTAGAGTTTTGCCTTTGTGTATGCTTGGGTAATTGCTTGTTGTTTATATTGTTCATGTATTTACTATATTTACATAGATTTTGTCCTATCATTTAGATCCTCTACCACTTCTTTTATTTTTTCATTTTTTTACCTGTTGTGCATTAATTTGATCCATTTTCCAAAATTCACTTTGAGCATGAGGGTAGATTATATTTTGTTGAGAAATATTCCATTGATTCCTATTTTATTTATTATCATATTATTGGAATCTTCTTTGTCGATTGTAATTAAAACTCTATTGAGAATTGTGTTGATCCACTCTTTTTTGAAATATATTTGATTGACTAAAATTTTGTTGTGCATTACATGTTAGCCTTGTAGATTTATGAAGAATCTCTCTTATTCGATCTTGGTGAATTACTTAAGTGCCATTGAGATTTTTTTCTAAGGTGTTGAGAAATACAAATTGATTATCTTATGAAATTTTGGTGTAACCTTTTATATAGTGCTACTAACTTGGATTATAGATTTTTGTGTATCTTGCTGGTCAAATATATTGAGGTCAAGCTTATATGTATTGCAATAATATTTAAATATTAATTCTAAGATATGTAGTGGTTGACCTTCAAGTTGGAGTCATCAAAATAGTATTTTAATATCATAACACAAGGTGTTAAAGAGAAAGGATTGTGGTTCCTCTTATTCTTAGGGATGATATTTTATCTCTTTCGCTTAATTTTAGTCTTCTTGACAGGGTTATGCATAGCAGCTATTTATAGCCAATTGGCTAAAATTAGGATTTTAAAAATTTGGAATTGGCTAATATTTGGGACCCTTGACCAAGTCCCATTAGCCAAAAAATTTTGGGTGCAATATTTTTGGGGGGGTTGATTCGCCCCAATTTTATAATAATTTGACAATTTTAAGTTTAAATTTCCAACATTACCCCTAATAATAGTTAACCTTCTACATGTGTTTTGATACTATTTGCCTGGATTTTGAAACTAATTCACCAAATTTTTATAACTACATTTTGGGGCTGACCCCTTATGCATAACCCTGCTTCTTGATCATAGCTTGATTTTTCATGGTGAGTATGATAACTTTGAATTTATAAGAAGTGGTATTCACTCCTTGGTCAAACTTTGCTTCCTACTTCCTACTTCCTACTAACAAATACATCCTTACTTTAAATTAAGACTTTAAAAAATGACTTCCTTTCCATATTTACCTATATATACATCCTTACTTTAAATTAAGACTTTCAAAAATAACTTTTTTGACATATTTACCTATTTATACGAATCCTTTAGTTTTTAAGTTTTTCTTCATACAAATTCAAATTTATAGAAAATACTTTTAGTCTTTACCTAAATATATTATATTTTTTTGTCTAGGAGGCACAGTGGATGGTTTAGGATTTGGCTCTTCTTCAGGAGGTTCAAGGTTCAAACCATGATGTGAGTGTGTGTGAGGGGGTGGGTGTGTGGTGGTTGTGTGTTAAATTCCCTATTGATAAGCATAGATCTCGACTTTACGAGAGGGTCTTGGTTGGGAGGAGATTGGTCAATCTTGTGCATTGGTCATATATTCATATATATATATATATATGATCTTTTAATTTGTACATTTAATATATTTCCTAATACAGTCAAAATTATAAAAATTCCTTACAATCAAAATTCATTCGCCTTCGGAGAGAAAAAAATGTCGGGATATCGCGACAAGTTTGCGCAAAGGCACCCTAAGAGAAAAAATGTCGTGATATCGCGACAAGTTTGCGCAAAGGCACCCGGAGAGAAAAAGTGTCATGATATCGCGACAAAATGGAAGACCGCCATTGGAGAGAAAACCTGTCGCGATATCACGACCGAATGGAAGACCACCGTTGGAGAGAGAAAAGGTGTCGCGATATCACGACAAAAAGCAAGACCACGCCTGAAGGCCAAAAGTGTCACGATATCGTGACAAGTTTGTGAAAAAGCACCCGAAGGGAAAAGGTGTTGCGATATCGCGACAAGTTTGCGAAAAGGTACCCGAAGGGAAAAGGTGTCGCAATATCGTGACACTTTTTCTCTCTCCAACGGTGGGCTTCCAGGTTGTCGCGATATCACGACCTTTTTTCTCTCCAACGGTGGACTTTCATTTTTGTCGTGATATCGCGACATTTTTTCTCTCCAACGGCGGTCTTCCTTTTTGTCACGATTTCGTGACACTTTTTATTCTTGGCAGCAGGCTTCCACTTTCGTCATGATTTCGGGGCTCATTTTCTATTTCGGCTATGGTCTTCATTCTTGTCACAATTTCGTGACACCTTTTCTCTTCGGCAGCGTTCTCAATTCTTGTAGCGATTTCGTGACTCCTTTTTCTTTTCATGATTTCGTGACTCTTCTTCTTGACCGGATCCAACCCTACAACTTTTCGCGATATCGCGACACTTTGCAACATGTCACGATATCGTGACTTCTTCCCTACTTTGGCTCCGATGGTGATTCTGGTCATGATTTCACGACTTCTTTTCTTCCTTTGGCTTCTACGGTGCTTCTTGTCACGATTTCACGACATCACCACTTTGGTCGCGATTTCGCGACACCTTCCCTAGGGTGGAGGTTTGCCAACATTCTTTTCCTTTCTTCTTGGACCACGTTGGTCGATTTGGATTTATTGTAATCTCTCTTGTACAAGGTTAGGGACCTTTCAAAACCCTTTCTACCAATCAAAAAAAAATTCATTATTTTTTTCATCTTCTAATGTTTTTTTATAAATTTTAATATATCTTTAGCATAAATATAAATACATTGAATTTTAAATTATAAAATTGTTTTTTAAACCCTAAAAATATCTATTTTAAGGTATATCATATACAAATATATAATTCTTTAGTAATTATTTTTATATAAATATTATGTGCACAATACATACATTGAAATAAATTCAAAAGTATAGTAATAACTACTATTCACCATATTTTTTAGTTTTATCTATTTTTATTTGATTTTTTTAAGGGATAACATGTGTGCCACCTCTTTAAATGTTACTTTAAAGTGGGAAGAAGTATTAAAGTGGAAATAAATTCCAACATAGAGAACTTAGAGGGTCTCAATATTGAAACCATTGGCCATACTCTAGTTGATATATTACCTAATATTAATTAAAAATAATTAATATTACTATTATATAATAACTATTAATATTTTATAATAATTAATATATTTTTTTTGATAAGTAACTAGAATTTTATATACAAATTGAGGTTTTTTAAGAGGATACCAAAACCTTATAACAAAAAGGGCCATAGCACCAATATTTAAAGCAATTCCTAAGTACATGAAAATAAACACAAACTAAAAGGGAAAGGGCCAGAAACAACCCTTGATCCAGCAGAAAGACCATATTCTAGAAACCATTAGTGAGACCCGCTTTGCCAAGGTATCATCCTCCCATTGCTGGTAGACTGGGATCCTCCCAAGGGTGGATACAATAGTCTAGGATCCACCCGAGGGTGGATATAGCAGTTTGGGATCCTCCTAGGGGTGGAAACAAAACATCTACCCAGACCTGCACAGGGAGAGTGAGAAGGCCAAGGATAGCCTGCGACCAAAAATCCTTCTCAAAAACCTGAAGCAAGGAAATTTAGTAAATTAGAGAGGATCCTCGCACAAGGATGCCATGGTATGTAATATGGGGTGCAACTTGGTAGGAAGTAGTCGTACGATCAAAGCAACAAACAACACTGGGATACAGGCTAAGGATCAGCAATGGGATAGCCTGGGAAAAGGTATCAGGGTCCTCAAATAAAAACAATGGGATGCCTCTGCTTGAGCCTGAAAAGAGGAACAACACTACTGGGGATAGTTATAGACCAATATATCCCTATGCATAGTAAGGAGAAATATTAGGAAACCAGAAGGATCCAGAGAAAATAGCAACAGGAGCAAATACAGTATATCGAAAGCCAAACTAAAGAAGGAAGGAGGAACCATAGTTGCAAACTCACTGATCTCCCCCCCAAACCAAATAATACAAAAGGAATCCCCCATAACTCTAGTAGAAAGGCCTAGGAGCCACCATCCTTGCTCATAAATGGATCTAAGGAACTGGGAACAGAAGCCCCTGAGTAGGAACTAAAATGAACAACCTAAGGATCCCAAGCGGGGAGCGACAAAAGACACAAATATAGGATCCTCAAAAACCTAACCTGGGAAATCTAGAGTCTGCATGCACTGATCATAACCCTCCTAAGATCCAGATATGCAACAAAAACACTAGGAACCCCAGAAGAAGGTACCAAGAGCTCCCCATCCCTACTCATGGAAGCTTCAAGGAACTAGGACTGAGGTTGGGAACAACCCAGGCAGAGGAAGAGGCCCACCCCGAAGGCCAAACAATGCCCTGGGTGTCCACCAAAAAGTAGATAAAAAAAAAATAAGCCTCCGAATAACAAAACTAAAAAGGGCCTTACCCAAAGATACGGGACCAACAACAACCACGGGCATACCAGAGAGGAGTCACTAGCATAAGAGGAAACTGACCCCCATAGACCAATCCTCGAAGTAGAGAGGACCTCACAGGATGCACCAAGAAGCAGTCGAAAACCGAACTTGCCACCACCACCGATCGAGGAAGCCCTAGGAATCAGATCCAAGTAAAAACCTACAAAAAACCTAGGGGGAATCCTAAGGGAGATCGAGGAAGGGATCCCTAAAACATGCAGGGAACCCTAGGAGACCCCTGGGATGCACCGGACCTCAGGCTTGGGCAAGAAAACCCTAGAACTATTGGAAAAGGAGCAGAAAGTTGAGAAGGATCTCCTCCCAAGGATATCATCTACTACAAAGTATTCCCAGAACAAGATGACCCAAAATGAGCCAAGGACTGGGCAAGAACAGGGGAGGGGGAGCAGGACCCTCCCCCTCCCCCCTTATCCAAAGTAGAAGACCTTTTTTGAAAAAAAATATAATAATTAATATTAATATTATATATTATGTGTATTAGTATATGATGAAGTTGAATATAACTACTACCTTTACATATAAATATTAACAAACAATAATTAATATTACTATTATATAATAAATATTAATATTATATAATAATTAAAATTAATATTATATATTATGTGTATTAGTATAGGATGAAGTTTAATATAGAACTATATTTAAGGTGAATCTTGTTCAAATTCATCATATATTAATACACAATGTATAACATTAATTTTAATTATGTAAAGGTATGGGTTTTGGTTCTTTTCAAACCATCACCTGGGTGAGTGTATGTATGAGGGGTAGGTGTGTGTATGATTGGGATGAGGATAAGTGTATGAAGGGTAGGTGTGTGTATGGTTGGGATGAGGATTAGTGTATGAATGGTAGGTGTGTGTATAGTTGGGATGAGGATTCCCAACCCAACCCTCAGCGTGGTCTACAGTTTTCTAACACTAACCTCAATCAA
This sequence comes from Wollemia nobilis, assembly GCA_028583015.1. NCBI lineage: Eukaryota > Viridiplantae > Streptophyta > Pinopsida > Araucariales > Araucariaceae > Wollemia > Wollemia nobilis. The sequence goes on along the minus strand of JAQPPZ010016710.1, from coordinate 4,149,784 downwards.
AAAATATATTAATTTTAATTATTGTATAATATTAATTGTCATTAGTAAGCTTTAATATTACAATGGTAAGGGCTTTGACCTCTCTTTGGGATGTCTAAGGTTCAAACCATACTCTATATAAAGTCATTTAAAAAATATTAATTGTTAGTTAAGATTTATAGTTTCATAGGCATAGTCATCCTTACCATAACATTTCTTTAACCCATTTTATAGACAATATTTATCTTTAGTCTCAATTAGGACAACATAGTGGTTATGGTTTTGACTTCTCTAAGGACATATGACATATGTGTAATGATGTACAAATATACTAATACATAAAAAATATATTTTTTGTTAAACACTATTCTAACCATAATATTTAAAAAAAAAAAAAAAAAAACATATAATAAATAAATGTAAACTAACTTTTATATTAATACATATAAAATATATTTTTCTCTTAATTAATATCTCAGCCATAATATTTAAAATACGTGAAATAATAACTAAATTTAAACTAACTTTTATCTAATAAAAATAAGATTAAAATACAAATATATTAATATATAATATATTTTTTGTTAATTGCACTTGGGGGTGCAACGCAACAGTTTGGACTTTGGCTCTTCTTCGAGAGGTCCAAGTTCAAACAGTGGTGCGTGTGAGTGTGTGATGGGGTGGGTGTGTGTCTCCATGGTGGAGTTGTTGTAACTTTAATATTACCTATATATATATATATATATATATATATATATATTATATATATATATATATAATTCTTTGTTAATTAATATTCCAATCCTAATATTTAAAATAGATGAACTAAATTTAAATTAACTTATATCTAATAAAAATAAAACTAATATACAAATATACTAATACATATAGAATATATTAATTAATATCCAAAGGTGAAACATATAATAACTAAACTGAAATTAACTTTTATTTAATAAAAATAAGATTATAAATAATGTAGAAATTAATTATAAAGTTGTGAATTCATTGTCAAAAAATACAGGGTGCATTGTTTTAATCTTTTAAAATATTATTTTATATTTTGAAATTAAAAAAAAAATGCTTTATATTTATATTAAAATAAAACAAAAATAAATTAAGTTGTTTTTATTTTATAATTAATATTTAAATATATAATTATATTATGCATACAAAGCAAAAATTTAATTTAATTTTTAAATACACAAAAATTATTTTTTAAAAGAAGCATAAAATTATTTTGTATGTTTAGGTCATCTGTTAAGTTGTTTGGAATGCAAGACTTAGATAGATTAAAAATAATTTAGGTTAATGAAGTTTGCAGCCACTGACTGTTAAGTTGTTACTTGGAAAGATACAATTTCACCAGCATTATTCATGCTTCAATATGTATCTTTAAATCATACCAACAAGACTTGTACAAACTGAAGATATCACGTAAAAGACATAGATAGAAAATTATCATCAAGCAATGTAAGAGGAAAATTATCATTCCAGATAGTAAGGTTGGGCTCAAAGATGCCCAAATTGGTTAACTGATCAACAACTTGGTTACATTCTCTAAAGACATGTTGAATGGTAACATTGGTGGATAATATTAAGAGGGTTTTGGATTTGAAAATTAGGCTGGAGATATTCCAAGAAGCATACTCACTCTCTACAAATCTTCTAATGATGTTCATCAAATAACCTTCAACCACTAAGTTAGGACAATGTAAGTGGGGTAGAAGAGACAGACCTTGAAAAAGAGCTCATGCTTTATAAAAATGATTAGTTTGGACCCCAATATTTTTTGCAAAGGATATAATGATCTTCCCTTCATGATTTCTAAAAATGATGAGTGTTGTTATTGTCGTCATTTAATTTTCAATATTTATCAATCCAAGTTGGTGTCCAAGGTTGTTTGCGATAGAAGGTTTTGGCAAGTTATAGTTTAGGCAACTAGTTCACAAGATTTATTTGGTGAAACAATTTTTTTTTTGTTGTTTTTAGATCACACTAATCCTAATTTATAAAATTGAAGCTAATTTAACTTACATAATTGAAATTGCAAAATTTGACACTTAAGCTACAATTACAAGAATTGACAATTTGCAAAATTGAAATTGTAGAAATAGAAACTATTTTATGCTTTCTAAATTGAAATAATAGAAATGGAAAGTGCTAAATTGAAACTAATTGAAATCAACACACACTAAATTTAAAAATGTTAAACTATTGAAAAAAAACCGTTGCAAAATCTTGTCTAGAAAATATCGCTACAGAAACTTGTTAGAAAAGTTATTTGAATATAAAAAATGCAAAAAATAAAAGAAATATAGGGGAAATAAATAAACACAAAACCTGGGTTAGCTAGATGCAAAAAAACTCACAACACATTGCACTTGAAAACATAACAAATCTTATATTAAAATAGGGGTTGGTTTTGTTATAGAAAATAAGCAAGAAATTGGCAAAATTGCTGCAAAACAAAATTTATCAAAAACTTGCAATAATTGCTCACTCCTTCTAGTCCTCAAAGTGGCCCTTGCTCCTTGGTCCAAAAGAAATAATATTCACTCCAAAACTAAATAATAATAACTCATCTACTCAAAAATTTACACATGTAAATAAAACTATACTTTATTTAAATATTGCTAATTCAAACTACAATGGTTACAATGACTTTTTATGACACTAAATTATGGACTCCTAGACTAACTCAACCAATGGGAGAGTAGTACTATTTATATTTTCTATTACATCTGCATTTGCATTTACAAAATCAACTATCTTGCTATCCTTGCATGATTTGTTTGTGTTGTTACAACATATAGTCTATTTCATGATAAAATTTGCTGCAGTAGTTATCTATGCATATTTTCATGCTTCTAATATAATGGAAAATGGATCAGAATGGTTGAAATATAGTTTTTACATGTCCCTATGTTCTCTTACTATATCCCTTGTGAATTGGATGTGGATTGTGATTGCTTCAAGAATAGACTGTTTCTTCTTATCATTCCAAAGAGCTTCAAAATATCAAAACCAAAATAGGTAAGATTTATTGTTGCTATAAACCAACTTGCATGGAAGTTCTTCCAAGTGGATCAAAAGTATTGCCTAGTCTCCCTCAACACTCTCTAATTGATTCCACTCACATTTGTTGACCATTTCCATGCCTTCTTTTAATAAGACACATGGCTGGAATTTGTATGGAGTTATAGATGTAGTGTCCAGTTTTTAGTAGAATGGTTGATCTAGTGCCATATTAGCTAAATAGTTTGATGTGATAAAAACATTAAAAATATGTTATCCAATCACAAATCATAGTACTCTTATTTTCTATCAAATACATTATGCTTTATTTACTAAAAATCATGCAAAAATAGAGTATAAAATGCTAAAAACAATCAAAATAGGGGTACAATGTTCTTAAACATTAAATCATGCAAATAATAACAAATAATATTATATTTGGTTATATGGAAATATTTTGATATAAAAAATGTAGCAAAAAATGAGGTATTTCTTGGCCTCATCATCCCTCACAACTTGACCTAATGCATGTCCTCATGCATTTTATTGGGCTAATGATTCATTGAGGTATAACGTTTTGTACCAAGTCCCCCAAAACATTAAGTTTCTAGAATGATATCCCCTATTCCGTTTTAGCTTTGCTAGCCAAATCTGAAACTAATCATCTAGATGCAGATTAGAATCAAAGTAGAATGGTACAGGTGTGATAATAGTGGGTGGCCTAAATATTAAGCCTATCCACTGATGCTTCAGTGCTATAATTATTTTCATTACTACCTCTACCCTCCTCCATGACCATAACAGGTTAGTTGGTGATATTGGCTCTCTCTTCTACAAGGATATAGGTAATTCTGTCGATATGACCTTACATGCTATCAAGGAGTCTGTAATATTGTTTGTGTAAAATTACTAAAAATAAGCCATACTATCCTTAAAATTATTCAAATAAGTGATTTGAATATTTTTGTTATCCATCAGGGCAAAGTGTTGGCTTGTTAATTCTATGGGATTGGATTGGATATGCCTTAACAATAGCCCAAATCCTATCTCCATATCCTTGTTTTATTTCCTCTCTTGATCCTAGTATATCTAATTTAGCAAAGTGGAAACAAAGGACTAGAGTTGTATATCACTTGTGTAGATGTGGGGCAAAAATTTTACATCCTCTGCCATGATGAATTTGTGCAAGAAAAACTGACATAGCATTTTTTTTTGCTCTTTAGGACTTTGCAAGTAAGCTTCTAGAAAATCTTGATTAGTGTTTAAATCATATGTAAGACCAAAAAAAATACACATTACCTACCATTGAAGGTATTTTTCTCTGAGGAGTAGGTTGTATATCCTAGTAGGCTTTCTATATTGTACTAGGTACTCTGTAATTTGACATAAATATTTCACCTTACCCTATAATTCAATAATTTTTGGAGCCTATTTTTTATGTTGTTCTTCAATGGGCTTCAGTGTTGTAAAGCACAATTCTAGGGGTTTATATCGTGCAATCTACCCTGTAATAGATTCATTGTGGATTGCCAATGGAATCATGTTTAGTGGATGCACTACTATTGGTGGTGTGTTATGTTTTATCAACAAGTCAACCTAGATACCTATTTCTATAGTATGTACTTTATGAATAAATTATGGAAAAACTTGCTCTTTATCCTTGTGGAGTGTTGTACTTAATTGCAACGAGATGGTCTGAACTCCAGGGATTTGAATCTATGATATGTATTTTTGCTTTTGCTACTCTGGATCCTCTTCAAGAAATTTTGGTACAATTTTTAGATATTCTAGAGTTGTTCCAGAATGAGACTATTTTTCTTTAGAATGTTTCGAAGTTGTGTCAAAATATTTTGGAGCTACATCCAAAAGTGCTGAAATATTTTTAATTCAAATTCTTGCTACACATTCTATTTATGGCTCATCCCTAGGGTATGTGAGCCTTCCATGACATCTACAATCCCCTTACCATCTCTTTTTTTAGGTGTTATTTCTTATTATTTATGTAGTTGTATTGTTGCAACAACAAAAATTGGGACAAAAATTTTAGGTGCATGTTCCAAATTATCCTCCTCAAATATATGAGGAAGTTGTGGGATATTAGTTTACATTTCTCCTTCTATAACCTGATCTACCAATTCAAGTAAGAACTTTGTTATATCCCTACCAAAATCTAAAATTGTGGGTAATGTTTTCAATGGTGCTAGTATTCTTTTCAATTCCTCCATTTTTATCAAAAAATGGTCAATGTATTCATATTTCTCCTTAATTATTGCTTCACCCCTTTCAATCTAGGTTTGCTAAGTCTTGATAATCACCTTGAAAGCCTTCACATGATCATATGGCTCATATTATTCATATTCTTCAATTTTTGAAGAATATGTAGGTAAATCCATGGCAGGTGGTGAACTTGGCTCTCCAAATTTTGTAAGTGGTCCCTCTTCCTAATTAAGTAATTCTAGAACCAGTGTTTCTTATTCCTGAACTAGAATTTATTCAACCACTTCATATTCATCCTCTTGAAGTATCAATTTTATCTTTTTCCTATGACTATATGATGTTGGATGTGTAGTTTTAATGGCTACAGTTGTACCATGTTGTCTCTGTCTTAGACTCCTTGTCAAAGGATGGGGTAAAGGTGGTTGTGTTCATATTTCAAGCTATGTTTCTTTTGCTTCATCCAGCTCCTCTATAATAGAATATCCCTATAATCTTGAATACCTCCTTAATTATTGTATACCTATCTCTCCCTCAATTGTCATAGTTCTTGCAATTATTTTCCTTGCATATTTTACTAAAAAAATAAAGTCAAGGTCTTCTTCCTCTAATGAGTCTGCTTCTATAACCAGAGACCTACTTGTTTTAGGTTCTGAATGTGTAGACGTCTAAGCAAAAAAAATTGTAACTTCTTCACAGAAAGTAACTTTCTTAGATTTTGGCTACTCTGTAGGTCTAGACTTAGCTTTACTCTTCCTTTGTGCTCTGGTCCTAGTAGCTAGTGGACCTTGAGGACATGAAGGGGTTCCTTCGACTTCAAGGGTAACCCTGTCATCTATATTATCTTTAGTGGTATCTGCCCTACCTATAAATTCATCAACATTGTTGTCAGGGGTATCTACCCTACTTGCAACTTCTTCCTCCTCCTCTTACTTTGGTTATTATTCAATCAAAATATGCTTATTCCAAGGGGACAAGAATCTATCGAAACTTTGGGTATTTCCCTTAAAATTATGTTTGCAGATAATTTTTGTGAGGTCATGGTGCCTGGGGGATCCCTAGACCTTTTGGTATCTCTTTGCTATATTATGCAATTCATGATACAAATATAGGGGAATGTTTACCCTTACCTATAGTCATTGGTTAACATACCTCATATTATTGAGGACTTTCATATGATGATCAGACAACACAACATATTGCCCCTCACTGGTTAAAAATTTGATCACCAAAATTTCAACCTCATCACAAGGTTTGTGTATACTAGCCATTTTTACCCCTTTACAAACACTTTTTTTTATTTCCATGATAGGTTGTACATCCCCTTCTTTTGAATATGTTTTAACTACTTCAGGGAGTGTACTTTTACCAGTCTCAGTGATTACTAGTCCTTCCAAAGGTAATTTAGTGATTTGGCTCAAGACCATAGGAGTTACCTCTATTCACATGTTGTTGATGGTTGCCCTATTGTTCTAGAGGGTGTGGGTGAATTATTTGAATGTCTATCGAATTTCTCTAAAAATAGCATTAATCCTACCTGCTAAAAAATTTACACCATTTTAGGCTATTTTTGGAATTCTTCTAGGTTATTTGGTTCAACTTTATTCTTCTATCCCATGTTGTTTGCAACCCATGTTCTTATGTCAATATATGCAATAAATTTTTATATATCTTCACTGCACTCTACTGGTTTTGTTATGAAGGATTTGCCCTATAATGCAATGCACACTTTGGTAGTTTCACAATGTGTTGTTTCGATCCAATGTCTTCTAGAAGGCTTGGTGATTATGGAGCTTAGTAATGAGTGGCTTTGATACATAGGTTTCAGCTTTAGAAGGTGGTGTAGATGTTGAGCAAGGTGCAGCAAAAGCATTTGAGAAAGTATTGTCATTGTTGTCAACACAGACAGATTGATGCAGTTGATGCAGTTCAGAGGTCAGTCAGATCAAGTGCAAAAAGTTTCAAGCAAAACAGAGGTGACCCAGATTCAGAAATTGGCAGAAAGAGACAAGGAAGAAAATTATCGCGATATCGCGACATGTTTTCTGTCGCGATTTCGCGACAAAAAGTAGGAGAGAGAAAATGCAAGCCAAAATGTCGCGATATCGCGACATGTCGAGTTTTCACTGAGGAGAGAGAAAATGTGTCGCGATTTCACGACAAAAAGTAGGAGAGAGAAAATGCACGCCAAAATGTCGCGATGTCGCGACATGTCGAGTTTTCGCTGAGGAGAGAGAAAATGTGTCGCGATTTCGTGACATGTTCCATTTTCGCTGGAGTTGGCAAGGAGAGTTGTACGGAAGAGCAAAGTGTCACGATTTCGTGACATGTTCCTTTTTCGCTGCTGCTGGCAAAGAAGAGTGTACGGAAGCCGGAAGTGTCACGATTTCACGACAAGAAGGATGATGACGTCAGCAAGAGTTGGAAACGTCATGATTTCGCGACAAGAAGGATGATGACGTCAGCAAAGTTGAAAAGTGTCACGATTTCGCGACAGGATGAAAGGAAAGCCAGGAAGCCGAAAGTCACGATTTCGTGAAACCAAAGTGACGAAGTTGAAAGTGTCGCGATATCGCGACAAGATGCAGGGAAAGCTTCCAAGAGCCAAAATGGTCACGATTTCGCGACATGCTTAAGGATGACGTAAGCAAATGTTGAAAGTGTCGCGATATCGCGACAAGATGCAGGGAAAGCTTCCAAGAGCCAAAATGGTCACGATTTCGTGACAGAAGGGCATGAATGGTACGGCTTCAAAAAGTGTCGCGATATCGCGATAGGTAACAGTCTGGCAGGTAAAAGCCGAAAGAGCATGCAAGGTGACACGTGTCAGAAAAAGCAGACAGGAAAATCATGCAGCCAGTTACGTAAAAAGTAACTGATGTCAGATCGACAGTTACAAATTGACAGGTGTCGAACATGCACTAGTACATTTGAATACTCATGATTGAAAAGCATTCGAAGAATGATATATGGAGTTTTGAAAAAGCATTCAAAAAGCCGTATTCGAAGAAATCGAACAGACCAAATATGGAGAATCGAAGAAGCATTAGAAAAGACATATTTGCAGGGTTTCGAAGAGTCGAAGTGCATGGAACCGAACAGCCGTATTGCAGGGTTTGAACAGTCGAAGTGCATGGAATCGAACAGCCGTATTGCAGGGTTTCGAATAGTCGAAGTGCATGGAACCGAATAGCCGTATTGCATGGATTCGAACAGTCAGAGTATGTGATTCGATTGCATGCAGGATTGAAAGGTTATAAAAGAATAGTCGTACAGAGAAGATGTTGCTTCTGTTAGAGAAAAGTTGTTGCAGAAAGAGAAATATTGTTGTGAAAAGAGGGTTTGAATAAGAAAATTAGCAGAGCCGTGAGAGTGTGCAGAGTTGGATTAATTACAGACCAGTCAGGGTTGTGCATGAAGTGAAGACACTTTTATGTCATTCTAATTGATCAGAATTGTAGTCCAAGTTGGTGCTTGGTACTAGGGGTTGGTGCTCCATCTGTTGCAGCAGAAAATTACAGGGGTTGGTGCTCCTTCCAGTGGATGCTGGTAAAGAAGTTGTAAAATTGAAATTTTGCAAAGACTGGATTTGGATTGAAGTCCAAGCAGTTAATTTTTGAGGAGTAGCCAAATTGGTGAACCTCGTTATATTGTGTGTTGTGGTGTGCTCTCATTTTGTTCTTCTGGTTTTATAAGTTTTCTGTGCTTCAGTCTTTGAATGCTGCTGTTTCGAAATTAAATAACTACACTGATTCACCCCCCCTCTCAGTGTCATTGTGTGAACATCAATTGGTATCAGAGCGAGGTTCCTTGTACAAGCTTAATCAGCTAAGGAGATCTTGGAAGAAACAATGGCAGAGCGGTGAAGGATTTTCATCCAACAAAGCTCCCTTATTTGATGGAACAAATTACACCTTCTGAAACTCAGAATGCAAACATATCTAAGTGCATTGGGATATGATATTTGGGATTCTGTAGATAGTGGATACACAACACCCACTACTCCTCCAACAGATACTATTGAGAAAAAGAAATTTGAGAACAACTCCAAAGCTAAGAATGCCATAATGTGTGGGCTTGTTGACAGTGAACTGATAAGAGTCATGAGTTGTAAATCAGCAAAAGACATGTGGGATAAACTGAAGAGCATCCATGAAGGAGAAAGTAAGATTAAGGAAGCAAAATAGTTCGGAAGCACTGCAAATGAATGAAGATGAAAACATAGAGACTTATATGCTGAGAGTCAACGGAATTATTAATGCAATCAGAGGACTCGGTGAAGAAATTGATGATGCAGTTGTGAAAAAGGTTCTCAGAACACTTCACAAAAGATTTAACTCCAAAGTCTCTACAATAGAAGAGGCAAAAGATCTAAACAACTTCAAGCATGGATGAGTTGCATGGTTCCCCCGACAACGATATGAAATGAGAATAGGACAAACCAAGTCTACAGACAGAGAAGCAACTTTTAAAGCACACAAGAATGTAAAAGCTGAACATGAATCCGAGGATGAAGGAACACCTGGATGAAACAGAAGCCAATTTTGTTCGAAAACTCACAAAAGGAAAAGGAAAATATAGAGGGAAGCTACCTTTTAAATGCTTCAATTGTGGAGGAGTCGGTCATTTTGCAGCCAAATGTCCAATGCAGGAGAGAACCAAAAATGGTGAAGGTTCACACCAAGAAAAAGGTGACTGGAAGAAGAAACAAAATTTCAGAAAGAACAACTTCAAGAAGAAAAGCTTCATAACCAAGAATGTCAGCAGTTCTGAAGAAAGCACAGATGAGGAGTCTGAAGAAGAAGGAGGTGAAGCTCTTTTCATGGCACTTGAAGAAGAAAGAACAGAGAAAAATCAGGAAGGTGATGAAAATTCCAAGGATGAAGTTGAAGTGTATTTGGAAGGAGAATTGGTTGCTGCACTTGAAGAGTTGAGTGCAGAAAGGAAGAAGAATAAGAAATTTTCAAAGAAATTAGAGAATGCCACAGACATAATAAACAATCTAAAAATACAGACAAGAGGAATTCAAGAAAATGTCTGAAGTTCTTGATGAACAATTAACTGTAAAGACAGTTGAATGCAGCAAGCTAGAGGAAGACATTGTTAAGTTAAGGATGCAGTTAGAGGAGATGAATAGAAAATTGAACTGTTTTCATAAGTTTGAAGAAAGTACTGTAAATCTGGATAAAATGTTAAATAACCAAAGGCCTTCTGGCATAAAATTTGGTTTAGGCTTTGATGAAGGAGAATCTTCAAAGGATTCAAAGAACTTGAATATAGAACCCATAAAGAAAGAAGAAAAGATCAGGGTTGAACCAGAAAAACCAAATCATGCAAAAGAAAACAATAATGCCAGATTCAAGAAGAATACTGACAAAGATGGATTCACAAAAGTCACACATCCAAGGAGGAGAAGAGTCATGGCTCCTACTTCAAACTGGCAAAGACCGGCACCCAGGTTTAATCATGCATTTTCTGGTTATTGTTTTAAATGCAATGCTTATGGCCATAAGATTTCAGATTGCAGGCATAATGTATCTCAAAGGAATTTTACCAACAGAAATGTTTTTTCTCCTTTAATGAATTATGCAGTTGAATGTTATAATTGTTATAATTTTGGACATATTGCTAGAAACCGTGAAGCACTTTTGCATCAAATAATTATCAGGGTAGAAAATCTCAGCCAAGTGGGTTGAAACAAAACCAGAAATTTCTTGAAAAATAGGCACATGCTAATGAAAGGACAAAGGCAAAACAAGTAGCAAAATCTGCTATCAAACCAGAATGGAAAGAAAAGGAATCTTTGATTGTCCAGATTGCTTTTAAAGCTCAGAACAAATCAGCACCTTGGATACTTGACAGTGGTTGTTCCAGTCACATGACAGGTGACAAGCAAAAGTTTGAGAATTTACAGAATTATGAAGGTGGTTCTGTGAAATTTGGAAATAATGATGGAGCAAAGATTGTTGGAAAGGGATCAGTCAAGATCAGTGATGGCAATATAAAATCAAAAGAAGTCTTGTTTGTAATTGGCCTGAAGCATAACTTGCTAAGTGTAAGTCAAATATGTGACAGAGGCCATGATGTAATCTTCAAGAAGGAGGGTTGTGAAGTAAGAAAGACAAAAAATGGAAAGTTAATAGCCACTGGACTGAGAACTTCTGGAAATCTGTATACACTTTCAGAAACTGTAGAAGGAACATGCTTGATTGGACAGGAAGATGAAAACTGGCTATGGCACAAGAGGCTTGGGCATATTAGTTTTGACAATCTGGCAAAAATCAGTTCAAAAATAGCAGTTAGAGATATACCAAACATTGGCAAACCTATAAATAGCATCCGTGAGTCATGCCAAAAGGGAAAACAAACCAGAGCCACTTTCAAAGCAAAAGAATACTTCACTAGCAAGCCATTAGAACTAATTCACACTGATCTATGTGGACCCATGAGAACTGAAAGCATAAATGGACACAAATATTTTATGTTGTGTATAGATGACTACTCAAGAATGACATGGGTACTATTTCTGAAACTCAAGTCAGAAGCCTTTGAGATGTTTAAAACCTTCAAAAATCTTGTTGAGAATCAATCAGGAAAAAGAATTAAATGCCTAAGATCAGACAGGGGAGGAGAGTTTATCTCCGAAGAATTTGCAGAATACTGTCAAAAACATGGGATAAGAAGACAGTTTTCAGCAGCTAGGACACCTCAATAGAATGGTGTTGTAGAAAGGAAGAATAGAACAGTGCAGGAAATGGCAAGGACAATGCTGGCAGAAAACAAAATAGCTGACAGATTTTGGAAAGAGGCAGTTCATACTGCAGTTTACATTCAAAACAGGTGCATGCTGAGACCACATGAAAGCAAAACACCTTATGAGTTGTGGTTTGGCAGAAAGGCAACAACAAGACATTTCAAAGTATTTGGCAGCAAGTGCTACATAAAACGGACTGAAGATAACCTCGGTAAATTTGAAGATAGAGCTGATGAAGGTATCTTTCTTGGTTACTCAACAAAAAGCAAGGCATACACATGTTACAACAAGAGGTTGAAGAAAATTGTTGAAAGTGTTGATGTGAAAGTTGATGAAGGTAGAGAACAAGAAACTACTTATCAAGAAAACTACCCTATGTATGAAGAAGTCATTGAAGGTGATGATGAAAAAGAAACAGAGAAGAATCAGAAAATTGATCCAGATGGTGTAAAAACTGAATCTGAAGAAGAAGAAAACAGGAAATTTAAAACAGGCAACTGGTAGAAAAATCATCCAAGTGAACAGATTATTGGGGATCCCACAGATGGTATTCAGACAAGAAGAACAGCAGTGAGGAACTATTCTCTGTTATCTAGTATTGAACCTAAAAATGTTGCTGAAGCAAGCACTGATGAAAGTTGGATGAAGGCAATCAATGAAGAACTAGATCAGATAGAGAAAAACAATACCTGGGAATTAGTACCTAGACCAACAAATAAAAACATAATTGGCACTAAATGGGTTTTTAGAAATAAATTGAATGAAGATGGGCAGGTTGTCAGAAATAAGGCAAGATTGGTATGTAAAGGCTATGCTCAGGTTGAAGGCATTGATTTTGAAGAAACTTTTGCACTGGTAGCCAGACTAGAGGCAATCGAATGTTTCTGGCATTAGCAGTTCATAAAAACTTCAAAGTATATCAAATGGATGTAAAATCAGCATTTTTGAATGGAAAACTGGAAGAAGAGGTTTACATTGAACAACCAGATGGCTTCCAACTTGGTGACAATCCAGATTTTGTTTGCAGAGTTAAAGAAAGCTTTATATGGATTAAAACAGGCACCCGGAGCATGGTATGCAAGGTCGGATAATTATCTAATTAAACAAGGGTTTAAGAAAGGTTTGGTGGATAGCAACTTATATGTCAAAACAGAGAAGGGTCATCTTATTGTTCTTGTTGTTTATGTAGATGACATAATATTTGGCAAGCAAGATGGATGAATACTGCAAAGACATATCAATTAAAATGAAAAAAGAATTTGAGATGTCAATGATTGGTGAACTTTCTTATTTCTTAGGACTGCAGGTCAATCAAAATGAAAAAGGCATTTTTATTTCTCAAGTTAAATATGTAAAAGAAATGCTGAAAAAGTTCACAATGGAAGACAGTAAACCGGTCAAGACTCCCATGACAACAGGCTGCAAGTTGAGCAAGGATGATAAATCTCCAGATGTGGATCAAACAATGTACAGGTCTATGATTGGAAGCCTGCTGTATTTAACAGCTACTAGACCAGATATACTACGGGCAGTATGCATGGTTGCTAGATTTCAGGCAAGTCCCAAAGAAACTCATGTCACAGCTATAAAAGGATCTTCAGGTACCTCAAAGGTACCATGGATTATGGGTTGTGGTACCCAAAAGGCAAAGACTTCACTTTGATTGCATATTCTGATGCAGATTGGGCAGGGTGCATTGATGACCGGAAGAGTACAAGTGGAGGAGCATTTTATCTTGGAGACAGGCTGGTAGCATGGCACAACAAGAAACAAGAATCAGTCTCTCTATCCACTGCAGAGGCAGAATACATTGCAGCCACAACTTGTTGTACACAGATATTATGGATGAGACAAACTTTGAAAGATCTTGGTATCCACTTCAAAGAGCCAATATCAATAAAATGTGATAACACTAGTGCTATCAACATATCCAAGAATCCAATTATGCATTCAAGAACCAAACACATTGCAATCCGATATCATTTTTTGAAGGATAAAGTTGCAGAAGGAGAAGTCAAGTTGGATTTTGTTCCAACTACAGAGCAAGTAGCCGATATATTCACAAAACCATTGCCCAAGGATGTTTTTGAGTACCTTAGGAATAAGTTGGGAGTGGTCACAATTCCCAAGAACTGACTATCATTAGGGATCACATTCTCAATGGGTGCATGCATGCCTATACTTATAGTTTTGCTTATGTTTATGATTTTTGCTAACTATAACAATATTTTCCTGAGAATGGTGTACAGAGACTCAGGGGGAGTCTGCAGCAGCCCTTTGGTATTATTGGCAAAGGGGGAGAAGAAGTTGAGCAAGGTTGCTGTGTGTTGCCAACAATTCCAAAGGGGGAGATTGTTGAGCAAGGTGCAGCAAAAGCATTTGAGAAAGTATTGTCATTGTTGTCAACACAGACAGATTGATGCAGTTGATGCAGTTCAGAGGTCAGTCAGATCAAGTGCAGAAAGTTTCAAGCAAAACAGAGGTGACCCAGATTCAAAAATTGGCAGAAAGAGACAAGGAAGAAAACTGTCGCGATATCGCGACATGTTTTCTGTCGCGATTTCGCGACAAAAAGTAGGAGAGAGAAAATGCAAGCCAAAATGTCGCGATATCGCGACATGTCGAGTTTTCGCTGAGGAGAGAGAAAATGTGTCGCGATTTCGCGACAAAAAGTAGGAGAGAGAAAATGCACGCCAAAATGTCGCGATGTCGCGACATGTCGAGTTTGCGAGGAGAGAGAAAATGTGTCGCGATTTCGCGACATGTTCCATTTTGTTGGAGTTGTGCAAGGAGAGTTGTACGGAAGAGCAAAGTGTCACGATTTCGTGACATGTTTTCCTTTGGCAAAGAAGAGTGTATGAAGGAGAGTGTCACGATTTCGTGACAAGAAGGATGATGATGTAAGAGTCGAAAAGTGTCCGATTTCGAGAGGGTAGAGGAAAGTGTCGATTTAGAAGGATGAAAGAAAGAAGAAAGATTGTGGGAGCAAGTCAGATTTCGTGACATGTTTAAGGATGACGTCAGAAAATGTTGAAAGTGTCACGATATCGCGACAAGATGCGAGGAAAGCTTTAAGAGCCAAAATGGTCATGATTTCACGACAATAAGGGCATGAATTGTGCGGTTAAGAAAGTGTCGCGATATCGCGACAGTAACAGGTGGTAAAACCCATAGGAGCATGCATGGTGACACGTGTCGAAAAAGTAGACAGAAAATCATGCAGCCTGTTACGTAAAAAGTAACTGATGTCTGATCAGTAGTTACAAATTGACAGGTGTCGATCATGCACTAGTACAGTTGTATACTCTTGATTGAAAAGCATTCGATGAATCATATATGGAGTTTCAAAAAGCATTCGAAAAGTCGTATTCGAAGAAGATTGAAGTGCAAGCCAAATATGGAGAATGCTAGAAGAAGCTTTTTAAAAGACGTATTGCAGGTTTCAAACAGTCAAAGTGCATGGAACCGAACAGCCGTATTGCAGGGTTTCGAACAGTCGAAGTGCATGGAACCGAACAGCCGTATTGCAGGGTTTCAAACAGTCGAAGTGCATGGAACCGAATAGCCGTATTGCATGGATTCGAACAGTCAGAGTATGTGATTCGATTGCATGCAGGATTGAAAGGTTATAAAAGAATAGTCGTACAGAGAAGATGTTGTCATTGTTAGAGAAAAGTTGTTGCGAGAAAGAGAAATATTGTCTGTGAAAAGAGGGTTTGAATAAGAAAATTAGCAGAGCCGTGAGAGTGTGCAGAGTTGGATTAATTGCAGACCAATCAGGGTTGTGCATGAAGTGAAGACACTTTTATGTCATTCTAATTGATCAGAATTGTAGTCCAAGTTGGTGCTTGGTACTAGGGGTTGGTACTCCATCTGTTGCTATAGAAAATTACAGGGGTTGGTGCTCCTTCCAGTGGATGCTGGTAAAGAAGTTGTAAAATTGAAATTTTGCAAAGACTGGATTTGGATTGAAGTCCAAGCAGTTAATTTTTGAGGAGTAGCCAAATTGGTGAACCTCGTTATATTGTGTGTTGTGGTGTGCTCTCATTTTGTTCTTCTGGTTTTATAAGTTTTATGTGCTTCAGTCTTTGAATGCTGCTGTTTCGAAATTAAATAACTACACTGATTCACCCCCCCTCTCAGTGTCATTGTGTGAACATCAATTGGTATCAGAGCGAGGTTCCTTGTACAAGCTTAATCAGCTAAGGAGATCTTGGAAGAAACAATGGCAGGCGGTGAAGGATTTTCATCCAACAAAGCTCCCTTATTTGATGGAACAAATTACACCTTCTGGAAACTCAGAATGCAAACATATCTGAGTGCATTGGGATATGATATTTGGGATTCTGTAGATAGTGGATACACAGCACCCACTACTCCTCCAACAGATACTGCTGAGAAAAAGAAATTTGAGAACAACTCCAAAGCTAAGAATGCCATAATGTGTGGGCTTGTTGACAGTGAACTGATAAGAGTCATGAGTTGTAAATCAGCAAAAGACATGTGGGATAAACTGAAGAGCATCCATGAAGGAGACAGTAAGATTAAGGAAGCAAAACCGCAAACTCATCGAGCACGGTTCGAAGCACTTGCAAATGAATGAAGATGAAAACATAGAGACTTATATGCTGAGAGTCAACGGAATTATTAATGCAATCAGAGGACTCGGTGAAGAAATTGATGATGCATTTGTTGTGAAAAAGGTTCTCAGAACACTTCACAAAAGATTTAACTCCAAAGTCTCTACAATAGAAGAGGCAAAAGATCTAAACAACTTCAGCATGGATGAGTTGCATGGTTCCCTGACAACATATGAAATGAGAATAGGACAAACCAAGTCTACAGACAGAGAAGCAGCTTTTAAAGCACACAAGAATGTAAAAGCTGAACATGAATCTGAGGATGAAGGAACACTGGATGAAACAGAAGCCAATTTTGTTCGAAAACTCACAAAAGGAAAAGGAAAATATAGAGGGAAGCTACCTTTTAAATGCTTCAATTGTGGAGGAGTCGGTCATTTTGCAGCCAAATGTCCAATGCAGGAGAGAACCAAAAATGGTGAAGGTTCACACCAAGAAAAAGGTGACTGGAAGAAGAAACAAAATTTCGGAAAGAACAACTTCAAGAAGAAAAGCTTCATAACCAAGAATGTCAGTAGTTTGAAGAAAGCACAGATGAGGAGTCTGAAGAAGAAGGAGGTGAAGCTCTTTTCATGGCACTTGAAGAAGAAAGAACAGAGAAAAATCAGGAAGGTGATGAAAATTCCAAGGATGAAGCTGAAGTGTATTTGGAAGGAGAATTGGTTGCTGCACTTGAAGAGTTGAGTGCAGAAAGGAAGAAGAATAAGAAATTTTCAAAGAAATTAGAGAATGCCACAGACATAATAAACAATCTGAAAATACAGACAGAGGAATTCAAGAAAATGTCTGAAGTTCTTGATGAACAATTAACTGTAAAGACAGTTGAATGAAGCAAGCTAGAGGAAGACATTGTTAAGTTAAGGATGCAGTTAGAGGAGATGAATAGAAAATTGAACTGTTTTCATAAGTTTGAAGAAAGTACTGTAAAGCTGGATAAAATGTTAAATAACCAAAGGCCTTCTGGCATAAAATTTGGTTTAGGCTTTGATGAAGGAGAATCTTCAAAGGATTCAAAGAACTTGAATATAGAACTCATAAAGAAAGAAGAAAAGATCAGGGTTGAACCAGAAAAACCAAATCTTGCAAAAGAAAACAATAATGCCAGATTCAAGAAGAATACTGACAAAGATGGATTCACAAAAGTCACACATCCAAGGAGGAGAAGAGTCATGGCTCCTACTTCAAACTGGCAAAGACCGGCACCCAGGTTTAATCATGCATTTTCTGGTTATTGTTTTAAATGCAATGCTTATGGCCATAAGATTTCAGATTGCAGGCATAATGTATCTCAAAGGAATTTTACCAAAGAAAATGTTTTTTCTCCTTTAATGAATTATGCAGTTGAATGTTATAATTGTCATAATTTTGGACATATTGCTAGAAACTGTAGAAGCACTTTTGCATCAAATAATTATCAGGGTAGAAAATCTCAGCCAAGTGGGTTGAAACAAAACCAAAAATTTCCTGAAAAATAGGCACATGCTAATGAAAGGACAAAGGCAAAACAAGTAGCAAAATCTGCTATCAAACCAGAATGGAAAGAAAAGGAATCTTTGATTGTCCAGACTGCTTTTAAAGCTCAGAACAAATCAGCACCTTGGATACTTGACAGTGGTTGTTCCAGTCACATGACAGGTGACAAGCAAAAGTTTGAGAATTTACAGAATTATGAAGGTGGTTCTGTGAAATTTGGAAATAATGATGGAGCAAAGATTGTTGGAAAGGGATCAGTCAAGATCAGTGATGGCAATATAAAATCAAAAGAAGTCTTGTTTGTAATTGGCCTGAAGCATAACTTGCTAAGTGTAAGTCAAATATGTGACAGAGGCCATGATGTAATCTTCAAGAAGGAGGGCTGTGAAGTAAGAAAGACAAAAAATGGAAAGTTAATAGCCACTGGACTGAGAACTTCTGGAAATCTGTATACACTTTCAGAAACTACAGAAGGAACATGCTTGATTGGACAGGAAGATGAAAACTGGCTATGGCACAAGAGGCTTGGGCATATTAGTTTTGACAATCTGGCAAAAATCAGTTCAAAAAGAGCAGTTAGAGATATACCAAACATTGGCAAACCTGTAAATAGCATCTGTGAGTCATGCCAAAAGGGAAAACAAACCAGAGCCACTTTCAAAGCAAAAGAATACTTCACTAGCAAGCCATTAGAACTAATTCACACCGATCTATGTGGACCCATGAGAACCGAAAGCATAAATGGACACAAATATTTTATGTTGTGTATAGATGACTACTCAAGAATGACATGGGTACTATTTCTGAAACTCAAGTCAGAAGCCTTTGAGATGTTTAAAACCTTCAAAAATCTTGTTGAGAATCAATCAGGAAAAAGAATTAAATGCCTAAGATCAGACAGGGGAGGAGAGTTTATCTCCGAAGAATTTGCAGAATACTATCAAAAACATGGGATAAGAAGACAGTTTTCAGCAGCTAGGACACCTCAACAGAATGGTGTTGTAGAAAGGAAGAATAGAACAAGTGCAGGAAATGGCAAGGACAATGTCTGCGAGAAAACAAAATAGTCGATAGATTTTGGAAAGAGGCGATTCATACTGCAGTTTACATTCAAAACAGGTGCATCTTGAGACCACATGAAAGCAAAACACCTTATGAGTTGTGGTTTGGCGTGAAAGGCAACAACAAGACATTTCAAAGTATTTGGCAGACAAGTGCTACATAAAACGGATCGAAGATAACCTCGGTAAATTTGAAGATAGAGTCGATGAAGGTATCTTTCTTGGTTACTCAACAAAAAGCAAGGCATACACATGTTACAACAAGAGGTTGAAGAAAATTGTTGAAAGTTCTGATGTGAAAGTTGATGAAGGTAGAGAACAAGAAACTACTTATCAAGAAAACTACCCTATGTATGAAGAAGTCATTGAAGGTGATGATGAAAAAGAAACAGAGAAGAATCAGAAAATTGATCCAGATGGTGTAAAAACTGAATCTGAAGAAGAAGAAAACAGGAAATTTAAAACAGGCAACTGGCAAAAAAATCATCCAAGTGAACAGATTATTGGGGATCCCACAGATGGTATTCAGACAAGAAGAACAGCAGTGAGGAACTATTCTCTGTTATCTAGTATTGAACCTAAAAATGTTGTTGAAGCAAGCACTGATGAAAGTTGGATGAAGGCAATCAATGAAGAACTAGATCAGATAGAGAAAAACAATACCTGGGAATTAGTACCTAGACCAACAAATAAAAACATAATTGGCACTAAATGGGTTTTTAGAAATAAATTGAATGAAGATGGGCAGGTTGTCAGAAATAAGGCAAGATTGGTATGTAAAGGCTATGCTCAGGTTGAAGGCATTGATTTTGAAGAAACTTTTGCACCGGTAGCTAGACTAGAGGCAATCAGAATGTTTCTGGCATTAGCAGTTCATAAAAACTTCAAAGTATATCAAATGGATGTAAAATCAGCATTTTTGAATGGAAAACTGGAAGAAGAGGTTTACATTGAACAACCAGATGGCTTCCAACTTGGTGACAATCCAGATTTTGTTTGCAGGTTAAAGAAAGCTTTATATGGATTAAAACAGGCACCCAGAGCATGGTATGCAAGGCTGGATAATTATCTAATTAAACAAGGGTTTAAGAAAGGTTTGGTGGATAGCAACTTATATGTCAAAACAGAGAAGGGTCATCTTATTGTTCTTGTTGTTTATGTAGATGACATAATATTTGGCAGCAAGATGGATGAATACTCGCAAAGACATATCAATTAAAATGAAAAAAGAATTTGAGATGTCAATGATTGGTGAACTTTCTTATTTCTTAGGACTGCAGGTCAATCAAAATGAAAAAGGCATTTTTATTTCTCAAGTTAAATATGTAAAAGAAATGCTGAAAAAGTTCACAATGGAAGACAGTAAACCGGTCAGCACTCCCATGACAACAGGCTGCAAGTTGAGCAAGGATGATAAATCTCCAGATGTGGATCAAACAATGTACAGGTCTATGATTGGAAGCCTGCTGTATTTAACAGCTACTAGACCAGATATACTACAGGCAGTATGCATGGTTGCTAGATTTCAGGCAAGTCCCAAAGAAACTCATGTCACAGCTGTAAAAAGGATCTTCAGGTACCTCAAAGGTACCATGGATTATGGGTTGTGGTACCCAAAAGGCAAAGACTTCACTTTGATTGCATATTCTGATGCAGATTGGGCAGGGTGCATTGATGACCGAAAGAGTACAAGTGGAGGAGCATTTTATCTTGGAGACAGGCTGGTAGCATGGCACAGCAAGAAACAAGAATCAGTCTCTCTATCCACTGCAGAGGCAGAATACATTGCAGCCACAACTTGTTGTACACAGATATTATGGATGAGACAAACTTTGAAAGATCTTGGTATCCACTTCAAAGAGCCAATATCAATAAAATGTGATAACACTAGTGCTATCAACATATCCAAGAATCCAGTTATGCATTCAAGAACCAAACACATTGCAATCCGATATCATTTTTTGAAGGATAAAGTTGCAGAAGGAGAAGTCAAGTTGGATTTTGTTCCAACTACGGAGCAAGTAGTCGATATATTCACAAAACCATTGCCCAAGGATGTTTTTGAGTACCTTAGGAATAAGTTGGGAGTGGTCACAATTCCCAAGAACTGACTATCATTAGGGATCACATTCTCAATGGGTGCATGCATGCCTATACTTATAGTTTTGCTTATGTTTATGATTTTTGCTAACTATAACAATATTTTCTTGAGAATGGTGTACAGAGACTCAGGGGGAGTCTGCAGCAGCCCTTTGGTATTATTGGCAAAGGGGGAGAAGAAGTTGAGCAAGGTTGCTGTGTGTTGCCAACAATTCCAAAGGGGGAGATTGTTGAGCAAGGTGCAGCAAAAGCATTTGAGAAAGTATTGTCATTGTTGTCAACACAGACAGATTGATGCAGTTGATGCAGTTCAGAGGTCAGTCAGATCAAGTGCAGAAAGTTTCAAGCAAAACAGAGGTGACCCAGATTCAGAAATTGGCAGAAAGAGACAAGGAAGAAAACTGTCGCGATATCGCGACATGTTTTCTGTCGCGATTTCATGACAAAAAGTAGGAGAGAGAAAATGCAAGCCAAAATGTCGCGATGTCGCGACATGTCGAGTTTTTGTTGAGGAGAGAGAAAATGTGTCGCGATTTCGCGACAAAAAGTAGGAGAGAGAAAATGCACGCCAAAATGTCGCGATGTCGCGACATGTCGAGTTTTCATTGAGGAGAGAGAAAATGTGTCGCGATTTCGCGACATGTTCCATTTTCGCTGGAGTTGGCAAGGAGAGTTGTACAGAAGAGCAAAGTGTCACGATTTCGTGACATGTTCCTTTTCTACTGGCAAAGAAGAGTGTATGAAAGCGAAAGTGTCATGATTTCGCGACAAGAAGGATGATGACGTCGACAAAGTTGAAAAGTGTCACGATTTGAAGGGATGAAAGAAAGGAAGTGGATTTCGACAGGAGGATGATGAAGTTGAAAAGTGTCAATTTCGGACAGAGAGGAGATGAGCGATTTGACTTGAATAAGTGTCGCGATATCGCGACAAGATGCAAGGAAAGCTTCCAAGAGCCAAAACGGTCACGATTTGACGACATGCTTAAGGATGACGTCAGCAAATGTTGAAAGTGTCGCGATATCGTGACAAGATGCAGGGAAAGCTTTCAAGAGCCAAAATGGTCACGATTTCGTGATAGTAAGGGCATGAATGGTACGGCTACAAAAAGTGTCGCGATATCGTGACAGGTAACAGTCTGGTAGGTAAAACCCGTAGGAGCATGCAAGGTGACACGTGTCAGAAAAAGCAGACAGGAAAATCATGCAGCCAGTTACGTAAAAAGTAACTGATGTCTGATCAGCAGTTACAAATTGACAGGTGTCGATCATGCACTAGTACAGTTGTATACTCTTGATTGAAAAAGCATTCGATGCATCACATATGGAGTTTCAAAAAAGCATTCGAAAAGTCGTATTCGAAGAAATTGAATAGCCAAATATGGAGAATCAAAAAAGCTTTTTAAAAGACGTATTGCAGGGTTTCGAACAGTCGAAGTGCATGGAACCGAATAGTCGTATTGCGGGTATTCGAACGATCGAATTGCATGGAATCGAACAGCAGTATTGCAGGGTTTCGAATAGTCGTAGTGCATGGAATCGAACAACCGTATTGCATGGATTCGAACAGTCGAAGTATGTGATTCGATTGCATGCAGGATTGAAAGGTTATAAAAGAATAATCGTACAGAGAAGATGGTGCTGCTGTTAGAGAAAAGTTGTTGCAGAAAGAGAAATATTGTTGTGAAAAGAGGGTTTGAATAAGAAAATTAGCAGAGCCGTGAGAGTGTGCAGAGTTGGATTAATTGCAGACCAGTCAGGGTTGTGCATGAAGTGAAGACACTTTTATGTCATTCTAATTGATCAGAATTGTAGTCCAAGTTGGTGCTTGGTACTAGGGGTTGGTGCTCCATCCGTTGCAGCAAAAAATTACAGGGGTTGGTGCTCCTTCCAGTGGATGCTGGTAAAGAAGTTGTAAAATTGAAATTTTGCAAAGACTCGGATTTGGATTGAAGTCCAAGCGGTTAATTTTTGAGGAGTAGCCAAATTGGTGAACCTCGTTATATTGTGTGTTGTGGTGTGCTCTCATTTTTTTCTTCTGGTTTTATAAGTTTTCTGTGCTTCAGTCTTTGAATGCTGCTGTTTCGAAATTAAATAACTACACTGATTCACCCCCCCTCTCAGTGTCATTGTGTGAACATCAATTGTCATGTCGCGATATCGTGACACTTTGGCTTGCATTTTCTCTCTCCTAATTTTTGTCGCAAAATCGCGACAGAAAACATGTCACGATATCGCGACAGTTTTCTTCCTTGTCTCTTTCTACCAATTTCTGAATCTAGGTCACCTCTGTTTTGCTTGAAACTTTCTGCACTTGATCTGACTGACCTCTGAACTGCATCAACTGCATCAATCTGTCTGTGTTGACAACAATGAAAATACTTTCTCAAATGCTTTTGCTGCACCTTGCTTAACAATATCCCCCTTTGGAATTGTTTGCAACACACAACACTCTTAAACTTACATGCAATGACCGAACACGTGGTGTGTGATAACTTATTTGAATATTATATTTTTATTTTTTAGCATGCATCAAGTGTGGCAGGCTGACATGACTTTAGATTACAATGCATGTGTGTAAAATGGTTAGCTAAGTTGGACGGTTTGATTTAACCAACTCAGATTTGCTTCACAAAATATGTGGATGTTAGTCTCCTTGGTTTATGTGATTGCACATGTCAAAGTGCCCATATCACATGGGTCAAGAGCGGTTGATTAAAACCATGTATGATAAAATATTGTAAAATATGTCGACTGATGCCTTGTTGGATTTTTGCCACGTATACTTGAAATCTTGTGTCCAAGTTCATGGAGGTTACTTCATGTGGATATATATATATTTAATATCCCGCATGTGTGTTCCAATTGAATTTTAAATTTTCTTTCTATTGCACAATTTTAAATTTTCAAAGTTTATTTTTGAGCTCTAGGTCATTCCAAAGCTTTGTATTTTTTCTATACATATATACAACTAGAACGGTATGTCATTTCAAAGCTCGATAATTTTTCTGCATATAATTAGTCAAAATTTTATTTCATTTCAGATTTTTGTGTCATTCTGGAGCTCTGTATTCTCTCTACTATTTTCTTATAATTAGACCTAAATTTCTAATTCAACCAAGGGCAGAATAGGGTGCTTCTTGATATTTTGGAGAGAATATCTATTTTTACTTGCCAAGCTTATAAATTATTTATGTCAAACATTGAATTATCATACATCACATGCTAAATGTCTATTATGATAAAATGCAAGAAACACATACCTTACTGTCCTAAAAAATTATCATACACTTTACAAATTGTTGCTTTTGATGATCGTTAGCTAAGTATTTGAAATAAGAAATAGAACACGTGCAGTAGGTGATATTTGTACAATGGTGGAAAAATTATGGATAGATCAAAAAGATAAACATGCCAAAAACCAATTTTTATATAAGCCATAATTCAATAGCACCTTCAAAAATGTTTTCACTATTGAATTATTCTCTTTTTCATTTGTTTTCACTTATTTTTTCATCTCTTTTTTCATATTTTTTGTTTGTCTTGCTTGTGCCAATGAAGGAATTTCACAATTTCCATGAAATTGTGCCCATGAAGAAATTTCACAATCAATATTATTCCCTTTGTTTCTGTTTTCTTGTTTTTTTTCAAATTTTTCTCAATTCATTTTGAATATGTGTCAGAAGAAGGGTTCTCTTCTAACATATGTAACTCCAACTATGTAATTTACTTCAAAAAGTCTTCTTTAGTCAATGGTTCATGGTACCTAAAGGTGATGTCCATTTACCACTAACTTTCTCCTTGAATCATCAATGGGAGAAAGACAAACTACTCCATTATCAAACACTTCTTCAATCAGGTATGACCCAAGTCACATTCTTTATAGCTTCCTAGGAAAATCCTCATAATGATAATCAAACAACAAAGTCCAATGTCCTTGCTCAAATTTCCTTTGTTGAATATGACTATCATGCCACAACTTTCATTGTTGTTGGATCACTTCTATTTGATGCAATGCATCCACCCGAAGTTCATCTAATGCATCAAGTTGTATAATACTATGCATCTTTATCTATGTCAAGTCAATACCAATTTCCACATATGTATGAAGTGTCAGTAATTCAAATTCAATAGGAAGAAGAGATTTATTACCATAAATCAGTTTGTAAGGTGTGAAACTTGTGGTGGATTTCCATGTTGTGTTGTATTCCCAAATTGCTTATAGTAATTTATTTAACGAATTTCTCCTATGTGAGTCTATTATTTTGGTCAAAATTATTTCTAACTCCTTATTGGTTACCTCAACCTGATCATTTTTTGATGTAGGAGCATCCGAATGCGGAAGAGCAAAAATGTTTATTTTTCTAAGTACCAAAGCTATCGCGATATCATGACACTTTTCCAGAAAAGAAGCCAAGGGCCAAAACTGTCGTGATTTCGTGACACTTTTTGAGCAGAGGTGCCGAAGGCGGAAAATGAATGCTGAAGGCAGAGATGTTGCGATTTCGTGACATGTCACATTTTCGCGGCCCGAAGGCAGAAGGGGAGTACAGAGGGCCAGGATGTCGTGATTTCACGACGTGTCACGTTTTCGTGGCCCGAAGGAAAGAAAGCAACAGGCCGTTCACAATTCCACTCGAACAGGTGGCTACAGAGGTTTTTGTATGAGGGCACATGGCAGCAACGTAGGTGTCTTCAGAGAACTCCTGGGAATGATGATTCAGAAGGTGGATGGACAGGCGACTGCAGAACACTCTGCCACTACATGCCATGTTGATTGGAGATACCTGGTGGCATTTTGCAGGCGACGACAGAACATTCGTGTGGGTGGTTAGAAGCAACTTCGCATTTTATGCAATTATGTTGAAAGGGGATCGGGTCCTCTAGAAGAAACCGCTCATGCATTGTAACAGGGGGTTGGCCATTTGATATGGAACTTCTGTATTTCCGAATTGGAGACCTCTGTTAATAATTTTTTTGTGAATTGTTCTGTGTTTTCATGAAATTTTCTGTGTTATCTTCGTCCTGCTTCATTTTCTTGGGGGTGATAGGGTGATGCTTTTCTATGCCTAATTTCATAGATTTCATTAAAAGCTTCAATTACTTTCAATGCAAATTGGGACCCATTATTTGTGGTGATAGATTGTGGGGTTCCAAATCTTTGAAAATTTTGATTGTAAAGGAAATAAGCAATATTCTCTTCACGAGCATGCTTAAAAGCACACACCTCAAACCATTTAGTCACATAGTCAATGCATACCAAGATATACACTTTTCCTTGAGATGGTGGGTCAATAGGTCCCACAAAATCTAACCCCCATTTCTCAAGTGGTTCTAAAACAACTTTAGGCTAAAGAGGTATTTAATTTGTGTGTGTGGGTTTTCCCATTCTCTAACATGCATCACAATGTCGAATATACCTTTTTACATCTTTGTGAAGAGATGGCCAATAATAACCAATGCCTAATTTTTTTTTTATTTGTGCTATTTACTGACTAATTTACACCTAATGGTTCATCATGACAAGCATGGAGGATACCATACACCTCATCCTTTTCAATGCATCTTAGTAAATAATGGTCAGGACCACACTTGAAAAGTAGACCTTTTATCCACTTTAAATATGAAGTATGTCTTACCAATTGCTTCTTTTGTTTAGATGTGAAATGGGAAGGAATTTTTCTTATAGCCAAATAGTTAGATGTATTTGCAAACCAAGGTGATTGTATTGATATAGAAAACAGTTTTTCATCTAGAAAATTATCCTTAACTAACTCTTATTCCCTTGTGTTATTCAGCCTTGATAGAAAATGTACCACTACATTAGCCTTTTCTGGTTTATTTACTATTGTAATATCTAAATCTTGTAATAGTAATAACCAATAAATGATCCTTGCACTAACCATAGGTTTTTTTCATAAAGTATTTGATGTTTGAATGATCAGTATGGATGAATGCTTGATAAATACTAATATAGTGATGAAATTTATTAATGGCATGCACTACTGCTAAAAATTCCTTTTCAGTAGTAGCATACTTCTTTTCTACTCTAGTAAGGTTTTTGCTTATATAGTAGATAACATAATGCTCCCCATTATCTATTTGTCCAAATGCTACTCCAATTACAGTATTGGAAGAATTAGTTTGGATATGGAATGGCACTACCCAATTAGGATCTTGTAACACAAGTGGAGAGTTTAGTTTCTCCTTAAAAGAATTAAAAGATTCTTGGCATTTTTTAGTTCAACTAAATTCATAATATTTGGTCAATAATGCAAAATGGGGTTTTATATTATACTAAATTTTTGGAATAAATCTACAATAAAAGCCAATGTATCCTAAGAAACTCTTGAAATCAATTTGAATTTTTTGAGGAGGAAGGTTCTTAATGATTTTAACCTTCCTAGGAACAACCTTGATTCCATTAGAAGAAATGTGATGACCAAGAACAATCACTTTCTTCATCATCATGAAGCATTTATTAGTATTCAATGATAGATGGTAAGATTCATAGTAAGTTAAAACCTTGTCAAGATGTTCTAAAGCGAATTCAAAGGTTTCTCCACAAACTATAAAATCATACAAATTAATTTCTACATTTTTAGTGGTCAAATCATAAAAAAATAGCCAAAAAAACTTACTAGAAATTTGCTACGATATTACACAGACCAAAGGGTAAAACCCTATAAGCAAAATTTCCCCATAGGCAAGCAAAATTTGTTCTCCTTGTCTTTATATTCAACCTATATCTAGTTATACCCACTGAAACCATCAAAAAAGCAGAAATACTTATTTCCTATGAGTGTGTCCAATGCTTGGGCAATGAATGGTGATGGAAAATGGTCCTTATGTGTGAATTTCTTTAGTTTCTTATAATCTACACACACTCTTACTTTTCAATTCTTCTTTGGTGCGATAACCAATGGAGAGACCCATTGACTATCAAAAATTGGAATAATGAATCCAACCTCTAAGAGTTTTTCTATTTCTTCCTTGATAATATCTCTTAGAGTAGGATTTAATCCTCTTTGGGACTGTCTCACAGGTTTGACATCTTCAGTATATATCCTATGAGTGCATACATCAGGATGAATTCCTAACATATCTTTATAGTCCTAAGCAAAGGCTTTAACATTTTGTTTCAAAATAGTAAACAATTTTACTTCTTGTTCATCAATCAGCCAATTATTATGTTCAAGAATTTTCTTGGATGTACTTCAATTTATTTTATCCTTGGGTTGATAGAATTAAATTCCTCGTATTTTCTAACTAAGGAGTTTAGTGGATAGTGATGTGGTTGAAGATAATGAATGACTCTTGACTCCCTATCAATAGTAATCCCTGATGGAATCAACTCTTGTATAGGACAATAGAAATATGAAATAAGATGATGATGCTATCCATGTGGTAATGTGAAGGACTTTCCTGAAATGGAAAGGGTTATAGGTGTTAAGATATTTGACATTCATAATTCCACAACAAATGATGAATGGTGATTGGTTCATCCTAAATTCCTTCTTCATGCAGTGTATTTACTAGGATAGTTCCATCTTCAAAGATCCCTCTCTCATGTGAATCTATCTCTTCTATGTGTTATTTTACTACCACAATAGCTAGTGTGGAGATCATTTCTTCCTATTCCTCATCAAAATTAGGAAACCATAACTGACCTAAAAATTTTGTTGAAGGTTTTGTAGGTGGATACACAAAAATATATTTTAGAATAATTCCATTAGAAATAGTCATATCCCCTGATCTATAGTCTATGAAAGTAGTTTTAGTAGTAATCCAAGGCCTACATAAGATAATTGGATAAATATTCATAGAGTTACGAGGTTGCAATACCAAAAAATAAACAAGGTATTCCCATGAGGAAATTGTTATAGGAATATCCTCAATAATCCTTTCTGGTTTGGCAACAGATCTATCAACCATTTCTAGAATGGTAGATGTAGGATTCATGTTGTTTAACTATAATTTTTGCATTATCTTTTGTCATACCGTTAATGGTAGCTCCTAAATAAACAAAGAAATTAGAAATTTGCATTGACCAAATGATTATAGTGACAACTGGA
This sequence comes from Wollemia nobilis, assembly GCA_028583015.1. Taxonomy (NCBI): domain Eukaryota; kingdom Viridiplantae; phylum Streptophyta; class Pinopsida; order Araucariales; family Araucariaceae; genus Wollemia; species Wollemia nobilis. The sequence continues at coordinate 4,120,471 of JAQPPZ010016710.1, read as the reverse complement.
CTTCCTAGGTCACTATACTTTGGTGGGACAAGCTTCCCAAAAAGCAAATCAGCCAACTTACCATCTACCTATACAGTTTTAGGAAAGGACTTCTTCTTCCTACCTGATCATTTTATGTAAAGGTCCTGAATAATTTTGTTAATTAAAGGTACATCCTTTATTTCTTGCAACAAAGGAAGGAAAATGGTAAAAAAATTTAGTTCCTTTACTAACCTAATTCATCAAAAAATTTAGACTTTTCAAACCTTTTAGGATATGGTATCTTTTCTGCGGTAGCTAAACTATCTTTTGGATAGGCTTCTTTTTCTTTCCCTTTATCCAAAGTTAATTCTTGTGGTTTTGGAATAAAGGTTTTTGGTTTCTCTTCATTAATTTTTAGTTCTTCAATAATTGGACCAAGAAGTACCTTTCTTGAGCACAGTTGGATGTTACTACAATAAATTACATTCATTGTTGTATTTTCATCAGATTTAGCTACATAGACAGGGGTTGTCTATCTTGTATTATTAGGATTGGCCATAGGTTGGACAGAAAGTGGTGGTGGCTTCACCTGTTTTTGTTTTTTTTGTTGGGATATTCCTTGAGGGAAATTATTAGCAGGACCAAGCAAAATATTTTGGTTTTGACCTTGGTATCTTTGTTGTCCCTGGTATGATGGATATTGTTATCCCCAACTCTATCCATGATATTGGGCTAGCATCCAAGGTGGATGTGGTTGATTCCATTGTATATTTATCCACCCAGATTGTGACCAATCTTGAGGATTTATCCAAGGAGGTTGATTCCAAGCCTGTTGTGATGGTTCTGGATAACCCCATGGTATAGTCCATTTATTTTATCCCTAATTTGTGGGAAAACATGGGGCATTTTGATATTGTAAAAAATTTTCCCCTTGTATTTTCCAAACAAAGTTGAGTTCTTCTATTTGGGTTTACAAAACATTTTTTAGTCCTGGAAGTAGATGCCATTGGTTAGTGATATGTCCTTTGGAATAAATTCTACAAATAGTAGATATAGAAGTTTTTTTGAGGGGGCAATCTGGAAGAGAATGCTTAGTTCTGTATCTTAGACAATAAATATCTAGGGATGTTTTTGAGTTGTATTTTGTGTTCATTTCCTCTAATGTGGTATTAATATTTACCAATATGTCAATTTTAGATTGGAAAATTCTTCCATAAGCTATTTCAAATCTATATCATTATTACTCCACTTTCGTCTTTGTTGCCTTGTGCGTGAGTAATTTTTGCATAACTCCATAATTTCATTGATGTCAATGGTTCTTACATCTCCCTTGCCCATTAAATATAGTAATTCTCTAGAATCATCTTGTAATCCCTGTAAAAATATGACCTTACACATTTTTTTTCAACAGGCCCACATATCTTTTGTAAGAAGGCAAACCTATACAAGTAATCCTCTAGAGTTTCATCTTGTTCTTGTTTGGTTCTAGAGATTTCATCCTTCCTATTTTTCACCCTATATTATTCTTGGTATTTATCTAAAAATATTGTTTCCATTTCTTCTCATATTCGTATTGATTTAGGCTCTATACTCATGAACTTGTTTAAACCTAAGTCCTTGAGTGTGGAGGGAAAAATTTTAGCTTTTGGTTATCATTTATGTAGTCCTAAGTTTGGCACACAACCTTAAACTCAAACAAGAATTAATAAATATCTTTGAATGCAACCCCCTTAAAGGTTGGTATCACTGAAGGTGAAATTGTTTTCATGGAAGAATTTTGTGTAGAATTTATTCAAATAGGATATTCAAAAGTCCCTATAGGGGTAGGATTGTCTACTTGATTATGGACATTGTTGCCCCTATCTAAGTTTCCTTACCGTCTATCATGGTATCCTCCCAAATATTGTTATAAATTTGTTTAAATTATCCTGATGATGAGGATTTGTCAAGAGTAGGTGAATAGGTACTAGGAATTTACTCCTATACAATTTATCTCTTAGGATACTCAATACTTTCGTATGGTGGAGATGGTGGTTTTCTTTCAAGTATGTCAAGAATCTCAAATGTATGTAATTCACTACCTTGGCGTATCCCCTACCTGTTGTAGGTAAAGGTGTTTTAAGAAATATTTATTTTTTGTCCCTTAACCTATTCATTCATTCTACTTTTTTTATAATTTTCTAAATTGTAACATATCATTTTCACAACTATATTTCATACAAGTTGTTCTGTTTCAGGATTTTGCTCTATAGGTCACAACTTTGCATAAGAAACAATTATTTGATTGTGTTTATCTTCTAACAACACATTTATTCCCTAGCAATGATATCAAAAATGATAAGTGTCGTTATTGTCATCATTTAATTTTCAATATTTTTCAATCCAGGGTGGTGTCTAAGGTAGTCTATAATAGAAGGTTTTGGCAAGTTACAGTTCAAGCAACTAGTTTACAAGATTTATTTTGTGAAACAGATATTTTTTTATTTTTATTTTAGGTCACGCTAATGCTAATTTGAAAAATTGAAGCTAATTTAACTTACAAAATTGAAATTGTATAATTTGACACTTAAGCTACAGTTGTAGGAATTGACAATTTGTAGAATTGAAATTACTAAAATAGAAAATATTTTACCCTTGCTAAATTGAAACAATAGAAATTGAAAGTGATATATTGAAACTAATTGAAATCAATCCATGCTGAATTTGAAAATGCTAAAAATTTGAAAAACAAAACTATTGCAAAATCTTGTCCAAATAATGTTGCTGCAGAAACTTGGTAGAAAAGTTGTTGAAATTAAAAAAATGCAAAAAATAGGGGAAATGCAAGGGAAATAAATATATATAAAATAGGGTTCAGCTAGCTACAAAAAAACTCACAACATTGCACTTAAAAATATAATAATCTTATGCTAAAACAGGGGTTATTTTTGTTATAGAAAAAACAAGAAATTGACAAAATTGTTGCAAACCATAAGATATCAAAAACATACAATAATTACATCTTCTTTCTAGTACTAAAAGTGGCCCTTTCTCCTTGGTCCAAAAGAAATAATATTAACTCCAAAAATAAATACTAATCACTCATGTACTCACAAATTCACATATGTAAATAAAACTGCACTTTATTTACATATTCTAATTCAAACTACAATAGTTACAATGATTTTTTCTGACTCTAACGTATGGAATCCTAGACTAACTCAACCAATAAGGTAGTATTCATATGTATACTATCTATTATATTTGTATTTGCATTTACAAAATCAACTATCTTGCTATCCTTGCATGATTTGCTTGTGTTGTTACAATAGACTTAGTCTATTTTAGGATAGAATCTACTGCAATATGTATTTTCATACTTCTAATCTAGTGGAAATGGCTTAGAATGGTTGAAATATGGTTTTTAATCATATCCTTATGTTATCCTACCATATCCCTTGTGAATTGGATATGAATTGTGCGTTTTCTACTAGAACATACTGTTTCTTCTTGTCATTCTAGAGAGCTCCAAAATATCTAACATAATAGGTGAGAATTATTGTTGCTATCAACCAACTAGTGTGGTAGTGCTTCCAGGTGGATCCAAAGTCTTGTCTAGTCTCCATAAACACTCTCTAATTGATTCCACTCATTATTTTTTACCATTTGCATACCTTCCTTTAATGTCTTAGGTGGCTGGAATTTGTATGGAGTTGCAGTTGTAGTGTCTAGTTTTTTAGCAGAATGGTTGATCTGGCACCATACTAGCTCAAAAATTTTATTTTAACATGGGAAAATATTCAAAATATTTTATCCAATAACAAATCACGGTACTCCTATTTTCTACCAAATACGTCATGCTTTATTTACTAAAAATCATGTAAAAATAGAGTATAAAATATTGAAAATAGTCAAAATAGGGTAACAATGTTCTTAAACATTAAACCATACAAAAAATAACAAATAATATACTCTAATCAAACATTTTACATAAAATAATATTATATTTTATTATATGGTAGTATTTTGATATCCAAAATGTAGCAAAAAACGATGTATTTCTTGGCTTCATCAGAAAATGCCTCTAGCACTAGTAAGGTCAGGGTTACTCTTGGTCGCTCCATAAAAATTGAATTTTATCCATATTTGGGGTGAAGGATACCATTTAATGAGTAAAAAATCCACCACAATGTTTATGGGATAGATAGGACAAGAGGTAAGTTTTAGGAACCTAGCCAAACTAGTTTTATTCAAAGATTTAGGGGGTCCAAAACCTTGGGTGATAGACAGGTTCTCAGTGGTTGCTTGGAGGATTCTTGAGAGCACAAACTAGAAATCATGGGTAGAGTTATTAAAGGTTTTTGAGTTATGTTATTTCTAAAATTACCATAAAAAATAGAAAATAAAGAAATTTCAAAATGTTTTAAGAGAAAGCTCCTAAAGAGGTTGGGCCACTGCAAGCAAAAATCATTCAAGAGAAAGGGTGGAGCCAAAGAAATCCCAATAGTGTAAAATAAGAATGAAATTATGTTGAGAGAAAAACTACAAGATAGAAATATGTGTTGGGTGGATTTACAAGCTTGATTGCACAAGTAGCAATAGTTAGGAATATGGAGTCCATGGATATGAAGGTTAGAAATGGAAAGGATTTTATCTTGGATAGCAAACCAAAAAAGGAAACTAACTTTGGGTATGAGGTGTTTATTCCATATAATATTCGAATGGAACCACGATTGACTTGGAATTTCAGTGAGAAAATAGATAGATTTCATAATAAAAAACCATTCACACTAGGTGCCCAAAGGAGCTTGTCTTCTACTAGAAATCTAGGGATGGCACAAAGGTGCAAAATGTTAGTTAAAATAGAAGTAGCTCTTCTTTGTTCCTCATTTAGATCACCAATAGGAAAGGATTTCAAAAACCTATTACTAGTGTGAATAAAATTGCACATTTTTTAACCAAATACGGTATTAGTAATAGGTTTTAAACAGATTAGATCAATGTAATTCTAAATTGGACTATCACCCAACCATCTATCTTCCCTAAAGTTTTTTTCTAACCATTACCAAGCTTCCATAGGATGACTTTCTTGATGATCTCTCTTGAACTTATAATAGAATTCTAGACTGTAGAACCTAGGATGGTTGAGGGATCATGCCAAAACTTTTCTTGGTTCTAGATGTACTTGGCCTTGATAATGTCAACCCAAAGATAGTTTTCATTTTGAAGGACCCTCAACCCTTGTTTGGCTATAAGAGCTAAATTTGTGTTTTTGATTTTCCTAAGCCCTATGCCTCCATATTTTGTCATGGAATAGACTTGGTCCCATGCAACTAAATGAAATATATTCTTATGTTTAGAGACTAACCATAGGAAGTTCCACTGGATCTATTCTATTTTATTGCACACTTAAATCAAAATCTAAAATATGGAAAGAAAGAAAATAGGGATGCTCTAGAGGGTGGCTTTGACTAAGGTGGACTTTCCATCCTGACTAAGGAGTTGCCATTTACATCTAAGAAATTTTGTGTGGATTATTTCATTTATGGGATTCTATAAATATTTTGTTACAGGTCCATCAAAGAGATGAAACCCAATATAAATAGTTGGGAGGTTAGAAACAACACAACTAAGAATGTCATTTATATGGGCTTATCGCCTTGTGGGGGTATTGATAAAGTAATTTTTGCTTTTTGAGAAGTCAACCTTTTTGACAAACCACTAACTTAAAAGAGAGCAAGATCAACTTGATAGCTTCAGCTTAAGGAACAAAGGCACGAGTGGCAAGGATGGTGTCATCAATAAATTATTTATGGGATATGGGGTTAAGAGAGAAGGTTGGTTTTATACTTGAGATTTCTCCTTTGGAACAAGAAGACCTTAAGGTTCTACCCAAAGCTTTAGCAACAAGTATGAAGAGAAAAGGAGATAAAGGATCTCCCTATCTTAGCCCTTTAAAGCTCAAAAAGTATCTGGTAGTAGTGTTGGAATATGTAATGCAACATTGTGTAAATTATTCTTAGACTAAAATATAAAGTCTAAAGAATAATATTTGAATTAGAAAATAATTATATTTTATGTAAAAATAACCCATCCAATTAATAAATAAAATGAGGGTGCTAGGAATACTTAATTTGTGGGAAAAAGTTATTTCCCTTTTTCTAGAAAATATTAGAAAGTAACTAATCACCTTCTAATATTTGATAGATGCCACTTATCACACATCTCAAAGAATATATTGTGATAAGATTAGAAAGTAACTAAGTACTTTATAATATTTGATAGATGTCATTTGTCACACATCTCAAGATTATATTGTGATAAGATTTATGGTTGTAGTAGAAAAACTTCCCTTTAAATAGGGGTGTTGTCTACTACATATTAACATATCTTGTCATATTGACTCGTGTTGTAATATAATGTTAATGTATATTGTTGCATAACATTGAAGCATTCTTGTATTGTTGAATCATTGAGTAATATAGTGAGCTTCATAGTGGATGTTTGCCTTCTTCATTTGAAGTAGGGTTTTACCATTTAATATTGGCATTGTGGGTTTTCCTCTTTTGTGTGTGATTGATCTTGTGGAGAATTCTTCGATCTTGGGGAGACTTTTCTTGTCTCACATTTGATATCAGAGTGGTTGGGATCTCCATCAAGTGTCTTCAATCCTTTGAGGTGAAAAACCCATTAAGGTATACTTTTTTTTTTTGCATGCATTTGATATTTGGGTATTTTATGCAAACTTATTTTGCAAATCTGCCATTAGAGTTTATAGATTTATTGTATTTTTAGATCTAGTTGTTAGATCTTTTGCAAATAGTATTTTCATTTTAAATCTATAAATTTTTTTTGGCATTGAGCTTTTGCTAGAAGGGTTTTGGAGCCAAATGGACCCCATGGTTGCGTCCGAAAGACTCAAAAACCCCTATTTCCATATATAGTCATTTTTTTTATTTTTTAAATAAAAAAACAATCGGCTATATATATAAATAAAAAAACAGTCGGCTATATATAAAAAAAAAATAGTCGACTATATATAAAAAAAAAAATAGTCGGCTATATATATATATATATATATATATATATATATATATATATATATCGGGCTATATAGTCTGAAAAAAAATTAATTTTTTTTTAAAAAAAGTTTTGCTTTATAAAAATCTAAAAAAAAAAATCATGCGATTTTAAGAGGAGATATGATGACCAAGGACAATCCCTTCCTCCATCATTAAGAAGCATTTCTCAGGATTAAGAGACAAATGGTATGTTTCACAATGTATTAAAATTTTTTCAAGTTGTTCCAAAGTATATTCAAAACTATCCCCAAATACTATGAAATCATCCATGTAAATCTCTACACTCTCATTTTTCAAATAAGAGAATATGGCCAAAATAGCTCTTTGAAATGTTGATGGAACATTACATAAACCAAAAGTTAGAACCCTATAACCAAAGGTTCTCCAAGGACATGTGGAAGTAGTTTTCTCATAGTCTTTAGGTGCAACTTGTATCTGATTATAACCACTGAATCCATCAAGAAAATAGAAAAATTTCTTGCCAGCAAGGGTGTCTAATACTTGGTCTATGAAAGGTAATGGGAAATGGTCCTTATGTGTTACTTTATTTAACTCTGTAATCCACACACACTCTCATTTTCCCATTTTTCTTTGGAACAATGACTAATGGAGAAACCCATCTACTGTCTGATATTGGATAGATGAATCCTACATCTAAAAGCTTTTCAATTTCTTCCTTGACAATATCTTTCAAAGCAGGACTCAAACATCTTTGAGGTTGTCTCACAGGTTTAACATATTCAGTGTATATTCTATGTGTACACACATCAAGGTGAATGCCAGTCATGTCCTTATAACTCTAAGCAAAAGCTTGAACATGTCTATGCAAAACAACAAATAATTTGGCTTCTTGCTTATTAGTCAACCAACTATTAATGTTCAAAAAAATTATTGGCTATATCTCAATCTACTTAATCCCTGGATAATTAGAGTTGCGATCCTTATATTTACTGATTAACGCATTTAAGGGACAATGATGTGGCTACAAAGTATGAAATACTCTTGATTCGGGTGTAAATGTGATACCTGATGGGATCGTTTGCATAGGATAGGTGAAAGAAGTCAAAATATGATGATGCCATCCATGTGGCAATGTGAAGGACTTTTTTTGTAGTGGAATAGATGACATATGTTCAGCAATTTGTTCTTCATCTTTACATAACAAATTATGGACAAGAATTTGATCATCCCTAAGGCCTTCTTCCTGCAATGTTTTCACCAAAACTATTTCATGTTCAAATATTTCTTTCTGGTGAATTAAGTTCTTCAATATGTTCCTTTACTACAATGGTGGCCAAGGTGACAATAGTTTCCTATTCTTCATCAGACTCAGGATACCATATCTGTCCAAAAATTTATGTGAAGGTTGGGCTGGTGGATACAAGGAAATCTTTTTCAGGTCTATACCATTTGAAATAGTCATTTCACTTGACCTGCAGTCTATAAATGCAGTTGTAGTGGCAAGCCAAGGTCATCCTAGAATAATAGGATAACCATTAGCTGAGTTTATAGGTTGTAATACTAATAAATCTATAGGATATTCCCAAGAAGACACTTCAATGGAAACATCCTCTATAATTCCTTCTGGTTTGGCTACTGACCTATCTGCCATTTCCAAAATTGTGGTATTAGGACTAATATTATTGAGCTGCAATTTTTGCATGGTTTCCTTAGTCATCATGTTGATTGCAACTCCTAAATCAATAAGTACATTTGGAATTTGAACTAACCCAACAGTACTTGTAATTACTAGACTCCTTGGATCACCATATTTCAGGGGTACTAGTTTTCCAGAGAGTAGGTCAGACAACTTACCTTCTACTTGCACAGTCTTAGGAAAGGTTTTCTTCTTCCTGCCAGGTTTCCTAATGCACAACTCCTAAATGGTTTTCTTAATCAGAGGTACATCCTTTATTGCCTACAACAAAGGGAGTAAAATGGAAATTTTCCTCAATTATGTGATTAATTCTGATTCAGGAGGAGTGATAGTGTTGTTAAAAATTTTAGGATACGAAAGGTTTGCTAAGGCAGGTTCAATTTTTCCTTGTAAATTTTTTGTTTTTCCTTCTTTTTTCTCTGTTTGTGGTTTTTTTGGACTTGAAAATTCTTGCTTTACATCAATTTATTCAAAAGTGGGTGGTGCAAGGTCAGGTAAAACCTTCCCTGAATGTAATTGGATGTTACTACATTCAAGTACATGGACTACAACAGTCTATTTAGACTCAGCTCCATAAACATGGGCTACTTGTCTATTTTTATTAGTGTTAGCCATAGGCTAAGCTGGAAGTGGAGGTTGCTTAACTGGTTGTGATTTTTGTGGTGGCATTCTTCCTTAAAAGTTTTGATTAGGTGCTGGCAATAGGTTTTGAGTCTATCCTTGATACCTATGCTGCCCTTGATATGATGGGTATTGTGGCCCCCATATCTTTCCAGATTGTTGATTTTGTGTCCAAGGTGGATTAATAGGATTCCATGGTTGATTCCAACCAGAATATGACCAGTATTGAGGGGCTGACAAATATTTATTCCATGGTTGTGAAGGTGGTTCTGAATATCCCCAAGGCATATTCCAAGGATTTTGTCCCCAACTTGTAGGAAAATGAGGGGCATTCTGGTATTGTGAAAATTTGCCTCCTGGCCTCTGCCCAATAACATTAAGTTATTTAGTTTGGGTTTGCAAAAAAATTTTAAGGTGAGGCAGGAGATGGCACTTATCAGTGTTATGCTATTTTGAACAAATGCCACAAATAGTTGAGATAGAGGTTCTATCCAAAGGATAATCATGTAGGGTACACTTATTCATGCATCTAGGACAATAGATAGCTATGGGTGGTGAAGAATTGGATTTTGCATTCCTTTCCCCTAATGCAGTATTTAATTGAACAAGAATATCAGTTTTCATGTTAGCCATTTCCTCCATCAAATATTTTATATTAGTATTACCAGGATTCCTTTTCCTTCTTCTTTGCCTAGTGCAAAAATAATTTTTGCACAACTCTACAATATCATTAATATCAAGCTGGTTTATATTTCATTTTCCCATTAAGTCCAATACTTCTCTGGAGTCATCCTGCAAACCTCTTAGAAATATAGTTTTTAATAAATTGGTTACCACAGGACCACGTCTCTTTTGGATAAAGGCAAATCTATCAAGATAATCCTCTAAAATTTCATCCTCTTCTTGTCTTATCCGAAATAACTCATCCTTCCTATTTCTCACTCTACAATACTCCTGATACTTATCCAAAAATATAGTTTCCATTTGATGCCAAGTGGGGATTGAATTTGGTTCAAGGCTCATAAAACACCATAAGGCTACATATTTGAGTGTAGAGGGAAATAAATTTAGTTTCTGGTTATCATTGACATAGTCATAATTCTGACACAAAACTTTGAATTCAAACAAAAATTTATCAGGATCTTCATAAACAACTCCCCTAAATATTGGTAATACTGAGGGTGAAATTGTTTTCATAGGAGCATTCTGAGTAGGATTCAAATGAATAGGGTATTCAAAAGTTCTAATAGGAAGATTGTCAGCATCATGACCAACAATGTCCCTATCATGTTATCCTTGTTCTACCATAGGTGCTTCTTCGGTTTTAATTTGTTCAACTGGTTCATATGGATCAGCCCTATGGGTATGTCTAGAAGCAAGTGCCTCTAAGAGCTCTTTTTGCAAAGATCCTACAATTTTAGTTGATGAAGAAGATGATTATCTTTTAAGTCTTTCAATAATTTCATACATAGGAAAATATTCACCTGATCATGAATAACACCTTGGTGGAATAGATATAGTTTTGATAAACCTTCCTCTTTCATCTCTTGGCCTATGCATTCATGCATATTTACTAAATGAACTAAGCCTCATGTTTCCAAAAACTATTTCCTGAAACAGGATAATTTTTGGACTGCTATACCTCTCCTAAAAACACCTAAGTATCCCTGACAATAGTGCCAAAAATGATGAGTGTCGTCAATTCTTCATCATTTAATCATTATGTGTCAATCCAGGGCGGTGTCCAAGGCTATATACGAAAGCAGGGGTTAACAGACTAATTTTTAGTTCATCTATATCATGGCCTTATTCATGGAATAGTTAGTGTTTGGGGGTGTTAGGTATCCCTTTTTAATCTCCTAGAAACTAAAACTGAGTGCCTACTTATCCTTGCATAATTGAAATTCACATAGTTGCAAAAAAATAAATCTGAACTATTGCAGAATTGAAAATGACAGAATTTAATTGATAGAATTTAAAATAATAAAATTGAAATCACAGAATTAACTATAACAACAATGAAACTTTTCAGAATTGAAACATCACACCTGCAAAAAAGGAACCCTAATACAATGATGAAATTCAAAGATTGGTAAGCAAATATTGCAAATCTGTAACAAACTAAATTAACAAGAAATTTTGGAAATGCAGACTGCAAATGCTAAATCTAAAATAGAAAATGTTGTGTTTAAAATTCTATCCTAGATGATTTAACTATAATGTATTCATGTGCCACATGTTAGATGAAGTTTAATTCAATATTAACCATGCAAAAAGCTGTTAGATTCTTGTTGATTTGCTACAGCAAGAAATGAGTAGAATTCTGGCAGAAATAATCCTTCCTTTGGGCCTAGAAGTGGCCCTTGCTTCCTAAACTAGAAGAAGGTGAAAATACTTGTTTTAAACTATCACAACTTCACACCAAACTCAGAATGCAAAATATGAATGATAAAACTGCACCTTTATTCAATTTGCAGTAACATAACAACAGTGTAGGGGAAAATCCTGTAGAATACCATTCTGCTACAATACAAGGCTACAACACTTAAACTTATACTAATATCTATCCTCTAGATCCTATATCCTCCTATATGCTCAAAAAAATGGGAGCATTTTATTTATACAAATAGGGTACAACATTGATAAGGTTTTGTGTTGACATGTTGGAATGTTACAACTATTACAAGATTGTTTCCCACAAATGCAGGGATTAGGTCTATTATCTCTTATACATTCCATATGTTGGGATTTATCCATTGATGGGTAGGTTGGAAAATATAGGGATATCCCTAAATGGTTGCAACCACCGTTTACCACCCTCTATTGCAATTAAAGGTGCTTTTGACCCAAACTATTGCTTCTACATTTATTTCGGAGCTGCTCTAAAATATCAAGTAGCATAACAGATTTTATATTAATTCATGCTCCAGAAGCACATGAGAATAGTTGTGATGGTGGAAATAGTCTCCATAAGTGCCCAGAATACTGATTCCATATTTTGCATGAGCTGGAGTGGATAAATTCCAAGCCATGTTGTATATGTACAGCTGGCTGGAATTTGTATGGAAAAGTTCCTATTTTTTGCACAATCAAATTGTTGATAAAGTTTTGGCACATTTTGGTTATTTAAAATGGTTAAACGATGGGGAAATCTTATGAAAGAAGTACAAAACCAAATAGATAGCATCACCTTAATATTACAACATTAACTTAATGCAAAATTTACTAAATAATATAGCTGAAATAAATTATAAAACATAGATAAACAATCAAAATAGGTCATATGCACTTTATCATTATAATATGCAAACATCATCATATAATGCATAGTATCACTAAAATTAGTACAAAATCATATCATAAGTGGTTCCAAATAGTTTATAAAGTTATCAAAAGCAGTCTTTGTATGAGGTAATATTTTGCCTCATCAGTGGATATCAGTAATGATCCCACCAATCCAAGGAAGGTTAAATTTGGAGAAAGTTTGACTCCTGATGAGCATGCCAACCTCATCCCTCTAATGAGAGAGAGACATACTCTCTTTTCTTGGACTTACAAGGACATGTTGGGTCTATATCCAAAATTTTTACTCATTACCTTTCGCTAGATCTGTCAAAGAAGCTAGTCAAGTAAAAACTCAGGAAGATGCATCCAACAGTAGCCTTAATGGTTAAGGATGAGTTGCAAAAGTTATTGGACGTAGATTTTGTTATCTCCATTGACTATCCGGAATGGGTATCCAATATGGTGCTTGTAGGAAAACCTAATGGAAGGATCCATATTTGTACGCATTTCAAGTACCTAAATAATGCAACACCAAAGGATTCATTTCCATTACCGAATATCAATGCTCTTGTAGATGCAACTATAGGTCACGAGATGCTCTCCTTAATGGATGGTTTTTTGGTTACAATAAAATTTGGATTAAGCCCTAAGATCGGCATAAAACCATGTTCATAACACCATGGGGAAAATTTGACTATAAAGTTATGCTATTTGGTCTTAAAAATATTGGTGCTACATATCTGCGAGCTATGACATATATTTCATGACTATATGCATAAAATATTAGAATATTATATGGATGACTTGTTGTCGAAGATTACTGCGTTCTGAGAATGCGAAGTTCTTGAAGAAGGTTTTCGATCGCCTGATAGACCACAATGTCAGGTTGAATCCTAAGAAGTGCATTTTTGGCATAACTTTAGGAAAGCTCTTAGGATTCATAATTTCAAAATAAGGCATTGAAGTTGACCCAGAAAAGGTCAAAGCTATTTTAAAAATGCATCCCCCAAAAAATATCAAGCAACTAAGAAGCCTTTAGGGCAAAGTATCATCCATAAAGTTATTTATCACTCAATTATTAGATAAATATTGACCCATGAATTGATTGCTACACAAGGGGGTCCCATTTAACTGGGACAAGGACTTTCAAGCAGCCTTTGTTGAGATAAAGCAATACCTAGCAATGTCACCAGTGCTAGCTCCACCAAGGCCAGATGTACCATTTTTACTATATATATCAACAATCGAATTTACACTGGGAACCATGTTAGCCCAAAAGAACATGCAAAATAAAGAATAGGCCATATATTATATTAGTTAAACCTTGGTGAGCTATGAGATCAGATATGCATATGTGGAAAAGCTATGTTTAGAAGTAGTGTTTGCTACCAAGAAATTGTGACACTGTATGTTGAGTCATACAACATATGTTATATCCAAACAAAATCCTTTGCAATATATGATGAGCAAGACATATCATAATACACGTACTATGAAGTGGATCATGTTACTGATAGAATTTGATTTAGAATTCATAATCCAAAAGTCCATTAAGGGACAAGTCATAGAATATAAACTAGTTTAGGTGCCTCTCGAAAATAGTAGGCCCCTCACCATAGAGCTTCTTTATGATGTAGTATTTGCCTTATCAGAAGCACCCAAACCCAAAGAACCAAAAAAAAAGTTGATATGACCTTGTTCTTTGATGATTCAAAGTGTGAGCAAGGGGGTAGTGCAGGAATAGTGTTGTTCACGCCATAAGGAGCTCCAATGCCCTTGTCATTCAAGTTAGAATTTCCTTGCACTAACAACAATATTGAATATGAAGCTCTGATTTTGGGTCTCCAAATAACTATCGCCATGAAGATAAAAAGGCTAAATATCTTTGGATATTCCCTTCTCATTGTGAACCAAGTTAAGGGATTATTTCAATGTCGATGCCCGATATTGAAAACTTACAAGGATCTTATTGACACATATCTAGCTCAACTGGAATGGTATGACATTGAGGCAATCCCTCATGTGTCCAATAGATTTGTAGACACAATGGAATATTTGGGATATCTAATCCCTCAGAATCTGTCTACAAATTTCACTACCATCCATGTAAATATGTTGTCCCATGCATTTGTGCAACACGAATCATTGGATAACAAATATTCAATCAACATGACTCATGTAGAACCAAATCATGAGTGTTTCTACTAAGCCAAAGACTTTCTAAAGAGAGTGTCCAGGGGGTTTATTATCTTGCAGGATCTTATGGGGAGTGGTACTACCATTAACCATAGTGTTATTTCCTAGTCTGCATTTGCAAATGTAGAACCGCAAGGGAGCATGCTATCTTGTTAATAAAGGTCAAAGCTTATCATAACTGGACATCATAGATATGTGACTTCCTTAGACTTGGTATAATCCCTCAAGGATTTTTGCATGCCCCAAGATGCACATTCAAGCAGAAAGTGACAAAATATGTCTTGTTAGAAGACATCCTATACCTTAGAAGCTACGATGGAGTTCTCCTTCGTTGGCATGAGCCCCAAGAGTCATATTGGGTCATTTCAAAAGCTCACAATGGTACTTGCAGTGGCCATTTTAGCAACATGGCTATCATCAAGTGCATCCTTTGTATGGGTTATTATTGGCCCACTATGGAGAAGGATTACAATGTGTATGTTAGAAAAAATGCGTTAAATGTCAACATCATGTTAACCTTACACACTTACCATCACAAGCCTTACAACCCATTCAAGTGGCTTGGCCATTTTCTCTGTGGGGATTTGATCTCATTGGTAATATCTCTCCTCCATAATTGGGTTGACATACCTTTATTATCATGGCTACTACATATTTCACTAAGTGGGTGGAGGCTATTCCCTTAACAACGACAACCGGAGCACATATTTTTGAATTTATACTCACCAATATCATTAGTCATTTTGGGATACTATCCAAGATAGTCTTAGATAATGGAACTTAAATTAAAAACAAAATTGTGAGGGATTTGATGTCTAAATATAGAATCAAACAAAGTTTTGTGACTCCTTATTATTCACAAGCAAATGGGCAAGTTGAAGCTTCAAACAAGATAGTGGCCTCTATATTGAAAATGATGGTACAAGAGCACCACAAATATTGGCATATTTAGCTACCCCTTGCATTATGGGCTTACAAGACTAGCATTCATACACCCATTGGGGCAATTTCATTTTCACTAGTATATGGTTTGAAGGCCATTATGCCCTTAGAGTTGGAAATTCTAACGCTACACGTCGCATTGAAAGAGTTCATTGATGATGACACCACACGACAAGCTTACCTACATCAATTGATGCTACTTGATGAATGTTGAATGAATGCCCTTAAGCACATCTGTGTTTATCAAGAGTGCTTAAAACAATATTACAATAGAAAAATCCATCTGAGATACTTTTAGGTAGGGGATCTCATGCTGAAAGAGAACCAACAAAACTCAAATTTACCACCAAAAATGTGAGATAAATTCGTGGATAACTATTTGAGTCCTTATATTATCTCAAAGAATATTGGACCTAGGACATATCGCTTGACATCACTTGGAGCATTTGAAGAGCCTGAACCTCTCAATATCCTTCATCTTAAAGTGTTATATGCCTAATACCAGAAAAGGATCCAAAGGCATCTATAAGCCCTTTGGTCACTCAAAAAGGCTCCAAGGGTTTTCTTAAAACCACTTGGTCAATCCCAAAAGGCTCCAAGGGTTTCTCAAAACCGCTTGGTCAATCCCAAAATGCTCCAAGGATTTCTCAAAACCACTTGGTCAATCCCAAAAGGCTCTAAGGGTTTCTCAAAACTACTTGGTCAATCCCAAAAGGCTCCAAAGGTGTCTATTAGCTCTTTGGTCAAACCAAAATGTTAAAATCCATAAAAAATTTGGAAAAATATCAAAAATAAAAAACATTTGCATTTCATTTGCATCATTGCATTGCATTTTATTTTGCATTTCACCTTTGCATTGCATTAGGCATATTCATCCATCGCACTTGCATTAGAGCAAATTGTGTTAACAATCCTACAAATGACACCACATTTGTATCTCAATCATGCATCTATGCACTATATTTTTCATCTATGTATCACCCTTGTGAGTAATTATGTTTTTCAAAACAACCCATATTGTTGCTATGAAGAATATACTAGGGTTTTCTAGTCATTCAACCATACCTAGAGGTCTTCTCAAGATTTGATAAAAATATTGCTTTGCTTTTGTAGTTGAGGTCTAGTTAGTATATCCCTTAGAATATCATAATTCTATCACTAATAAATAAATTAAAAAATCCTAATAAGGACTAGGGTAATATGAAAGCCACGATGCAGGACCAGGTATCCTAAGGTAAAAAATATTTATTCTTGCTTATCCCCCTGTGCGGATGGTTTGGGAAATGTTGGCAATTGGGAAAATGATAGGTTTATTCCCTACCCATAATCCCTTGCTTATGTTAAAATGAGCAATATCCTAGAGTGGTATCCCAAAGCAATCCTCTATATTGATACCCCATATTGATATCATAGATCGACATCCTAGATTTATATTCCATATTGATATCATAAGATCGATATCCTAGATCGATATCCCAGAAATAATTCCCCAAAGTAAAATCCCTAAAGGAAGTTTCTGAAGCAAATTATCAAATATAAATTCTATAAAGTCAAGTCAAATGAAAACAAAATTGTACAAAGAAATAAAAATCAATATCAAATCCCTTACTCAAAATAAAAAAGAGAAAGTACAAAATAAAAAGTGATTTTTATCACTAAAGTACAAAAATAAACAATTATTTTTATCACTTTATATGAGCAAGTATCTTGAAAATTTGAAGAAAAGAAGGGGATGAACTTGAATCCTTGGAATTGTTAGCACTACTGTACCTTGCTTATGTACAGACCAATGTTTGAATGTGGAAGAGCTAGATTTAGGTGTCCTGTATTTCCTAATGGTCTAATCCAACTAAAATCTAAACCTAGGATTGGGTAGGACATTTGCGGACCCCCAATCTTAGCAATGGGCTGAAATAATCCTGCCTGACATCGAGGTATGCTTGTTCCTTATCAACTATACTCACTTGCACACATAGAAATAATGAATAGTTAGGGTCTATCCTAGCGAAAACCTTATTTTTCATAAGACTAGTATGGTTAGTATACAACTTTTGATAAGTCAACTAGGGTGTTTGAGTCTCATGGAAAACCGCAAAAATTCCCAAATAGAAAAAATCATATTTTCAAATGCAATCATAAAATATAAAGTCTCGTTTATGAGAGTTTTTTATTAGAACTATTCGTGATATATGTTAGATACCAGATGGATGTCAAAAATGATATTTAGATGGTCACTGACTATGTTATGCATATATTTTAATTTACAAAAGCTTATAAATAGAAACAGTGCATTACAACTCACATATGAGTGTCAAATCAATAAAGATTCATAATAAAATATAGAAATTATCATACATGATTGTTATACATTCTATGGTATTATCCATTAGATTGTTAAAACTGCATATCATATTACATACATTATGTTTTAAGCGATTAAAACATACATGTTCATTTACAATAAATCAATATCATCAAAAAAATATGCAATACAAACATGGCACGAATCATGTCATAAAAAATATAAAGTAAATGCATACAAGTGAAGTAGAAAAAAATTGCATTAAACATCAAACATTACATTCATATACATAGCATTATAAAGTAGTCCATATACATATGTATATCATTGCATTTTAAAATCATACAACCATCATCTAGCTAGTGCATGTCATCCATACATCACATCATATAGCAATAAATCAAATATCTGCATTGCATCCATGTGCATAACATAAACATAAAATACCAAAAATAAAATACACATATAATGAGATGAACTATCATATCATATAAATATATGTGTCAAGAGTACATAGTATCAAGGTATATCAAAATACCCGTAGGCTACAACTGTGTAGGTCCTCAACCTTACACTCAAAATTGGTACAAAAGTCATCTCTAAAAATCTGTACTAGATATGGCCTATACCCCTAGCCTGTGAGGCACCTTCGTCACCTCCACCATCCCTATGAGTCATCTGCAAGCTAGCACCATGAGTGCTCGAAGACCTATGAGTCCTCCCAATCCTATGCATTTTGTGGCTCAAGCTACTAGAATACTGCCCTATCTCCCTAGTCCTAGATCTGGTCCTCTGAGTACCTATAGTGTGGGTGCCCTCTGGTACCTCCCTACCTATCATCCTAATGTAACCCTCCAACTAGGAGATACAAGCTACACATGTTGTATCTCACTTATTCCCCTCCTCCACGAGGGAATGAAGCCTCTTGATCTCTACCATAGGGTCACGACCTCCTGGTAGAAAAGTAGAGGGTACTACTAGAGATGGCATGATAGCCTATGAATATGAGGGATCACCCCTCTCCACCTTAATAAATTCCCTCTTAGTAGTCATGACTCTCAGTTGTGCTTATGCCACATCCAACTTGTTAGTAAGTTATGTGATCTGAGTACCTACAGTGGTAGCCTATGCATGGAGAGTTGTCCTCTCCTCCTCATATCCCTACCATTGCCTCTCCCTGTGTTCTAGCTTCACCTCTAGAGTAAATATAGAAGTATCCCTATGAAGTAGCTAAGTCTACAGTCTCCCAACATGGCTCTAGAGATTAGCAATTTAGGCTCTCAAATGCCCAATCTCGTTGTTCAAAGGTGTCTCACCCTCCTCTAATACCTCCTCTTCCTCCACATGTGGGCCCTCCTCTACAATTTCCTCGGTGCCCCATGTGTCCTCTATCCACTAGTGGGCCCTACACCCATTAGGATCCACCTTTGCACCCTCTACTACGAATCCACCAATTGGTCAGCTTAGAGGACCCTCTCCATGCCACTAGAAATCTGCCCACCAGTCGTCATAGTCATGAGTAGTGCCTGCATTCATCTTGCTTGACTATTGAAAGTCATCATCCTCATCCCCTAGTGGAGTCATCTAGGACCAAGTTAGGTCCCTCTCGTGGACAAGGTGTCTATAGATGAGTGGAAACTTTGGGATATCCTATCAGATCCTAAAACTGCCTTAGCATGCGAGAGTAGAAGTGGTACTCGTATATGTTGGCCTTCCGACCAAAGATCCATATGTCTCTGTGTGCTCTATGCAGGTACTTGTTCACCTCTATCTAGGCTAGATAGTCCATATATGGTAACCACCATATCTTATTAGGGTATATTTATGCAATTTGCCAATATAGTGCTCTAGGTCTCCTACATGAGACCTAATCCTGAAGCCCTCGCGCTCATAGGGCCAGCATATGTCATAAAAATGACTCTCATCAATGATGTCAGTAATCATTATATGTAAATCAATGGGGTGCTCGATTAGGATGTGCTTCTAGCCCTAAAATTGGAGGAGGATGTTGCAATTGATACCGAATCTACTCTAGCATGTGATCTGATATAGCTCATGGTATAGTTGTGCTAGTAGGGTGCTCCCCATGATAGAATGAGAGGATATTGAGTCAAACTAACCATCACCTCTCTAGTCTGAGCTAGGACGTTCCAAGGGAACCTTACACCTAAATAATCTGAGAGTACTATCTAAATTGTACCTCTTGCTGATACCCGCGATTAGCAATTCTCACCGTGCATGTCAACCGTGGTCAGCACTCAGCACTAAAAATTAGTTGGTCTTCATTTGAACCAAAGTTTTTTGCAATGAAAAATTGGTTGTGGATTGCAGAATTTTGAGCGATGAAGGTTTTGGATCCTTCCATCCAACTAGCTCAACTACCCAATATTGATATTGGCTTCATGAGGAAGCCACCCCTATACTTGGGCCAATGCTATAAGATCCCCCTCTAAATTTGGGATAAGTCTAAATAATATTTTATCAATTGAGCAGTGAATCCCTATTGAATTGCATACTCATCTATATGCATTGATAGGGACACTTTTGCTACCCAATTGGAGATCAAATTGCAACGGAGGCCGTAGGAGCCTAGGAGAGCCAAGAAATACAAATTCGTGCAATTGGTGCACAATATGAACAATTCAACCACCAAACCTATCAGAGCATACAAAGGTGATCCTTGACCTTTGGTAAGGTGGATCAGAGAGAACGCCCTAATTTTGAGGGCAAGTTTACTCATACCTCCATCGAGGATGTTAGACATGGTGAATAGTGCTAACCGCACATTAGACCCATGGTGAGCAAATGGCTACAAATCCCCTTGTTCTCTTTTTTGTAGATTAATTTATTAGAACATACTATGCTTATTATAGGTTTAAGTAACATTTTAGAGACATATGATCGATGGAATTAAGCATTTAAAGTATATTTATCTTTATTTTGTCAATTTTGTAATTAGAACAATTGTGGGTTATTTCATGCGTTCATGCTTTCTATTTGATAAACTAACCCAATAGATAGATATTATTTGCTTTCTTTCACATGTTTGATGACAACATTTCATGATTAATATATGTTTACTATTTTTATTAGTTTTCTTGATTACATGCTTGTTATGGCATATTTTTGTGAAATATCCTTTTAAAGCCTCATCAAGAGAGGTCTCCTTTGTTTTTAATGTTTCTTGTTGTTTATTGCATGCAAGACTAACAGGGTTTTGGGATGCAAGGCAGAAAATACTCTAATTATGGAGAAGAGGGTCATCAACACCCTAGAGCAGTTTGTGTCACCCTAGAAGGCATTTGATTCACATCTACCCTTGAGAGGTATTAGATCTGTTGTAATTGAAGTATCAAAATGGGTATCCCTAAGAGGGATGAATATGTAACTCAAATCAATTTGGAATTAATAAATATTCTTGCATTCTGTTTCCTTTTTTTTGTCAATTGGTGCATGTTCATTTGTTATCTTTTATCAATTACAATAGATCGCATTAGGTGTGAGCCATTTTTGGTGGTTACAGTTACATACATGATTCTATGACACATACTCCTATCTAATATGTGGGTATGTAATATGCCACCCCCTTAGAGAAGCTTTGTCCTCAAAGATGAAAGGTTAGAAACTACTATTGAAACTCTTACAATCGCTTCCATGTGGCTACTTCTAGTTATAATCCCTGCCATTGCACAATCCCTTTGGTGATATCTTAGGAGCAAAAATTTTGAGTCTTACAATCCAAAATGGCTACAAGTCATAGAAGAACATATTTGTCTTCATTTAATTTAGAAATAACCATTTGTACTTCGGTATTCATTACCACCACCTTCTTTAGGCAAGATATATGAAAATTTAGGTGAATATTGGATGTCATTGATAGTTTCAACTTGTAAGTAACATCCCTTGTCCATTGAAGTACCTTAAATGATCCATAGAATTTAGGTTCCATATTGCATTGATCCTTTAATTTTAGGTATATCTATTTATAGGGTTGAAGATAAAGAAAGAACATATCACCTTCTACAAATATCCTCTTAGTATTGTGTTTATCTACTTGTTTTTATGTGGTTTTTGGAATTTAATAAATTCTATTTTAGAGAAACTAAGACTCCTTACCTTTTATTGAGAACTACGTGAACTGCTTCAACATTTGAGACACCTAGAAAATAAGAAGTAAGTGTTGGAGGTAGTTGACCATATACTACCTCATAAGGTATCATCCTTATGGTTATATAAAAATTAAGTTTGTACCACCATTATGCTAAATGAATGTCATTGAATCCACTTGGATTTTTTATTAGAGATAAAACATCGAATATATATTTTTAGGTATTTATTTACCACCTCTATTTGGCCATCAACCTATGTGTGGTAGGTTGTGCTTCATTTTAATTATGTTCCTTAAGTGCGATGAAGATCCTATAAAAATTTACTAACTAGAACCGTGTTGTGATCACTAACTATCAAGTTTAGGATACCATGGATCCAAAGATCTAAACCATAAAATATTGTGTCATTTTTCATATAGTATAGGAATGACCTAGGGAGCAAATGTGGGTATACTTTGTCAATATAAATATGATCACCATGACAATGTATTTTCCATTGGATAGAGGGATCCCTTAATTGAATTCCATGAAAATGATATCCATAATGACTCTATAACTAATAGAAGTTTAAGTAACCCTGGTGTGTTGATTATTTTATCTTTTTGGTATTGATAGGTATCACAAGCATACACAAACTATTATACATCATACTTATCCTAAGATAATAAAATATATGCTTAACACATTCATAGGTTTGCAATAATCCCATGTGTTCCCCTATTTGGGAAGAGTTAACCTCTATTAAAATATAAAATTTAAGTTATGATGTGGATGGAATAACAACTTGATTCTTGTAGCACAATTCCCTTTGTTTCCATAGATAATTAGGATGACCACTGGCCACTGTCTAGAGGTCTTAAATTATTTTTTCAATTTTGGGGTCATTATACCATTTTAAATTGATTTTATCTATCCAATCATCTATAAGAATGGATACTACATAGAGGGTATCTTGTATTTCTAGCAATATAGAAAGGGAATTGGTAGCTACATTTTATTTTCCCTTATGATAGACTATCTCATAGTCATATCCTAAGAGTATATTGAACCATTTTTTCTACTTAGGGAAAGAAATCCTTTGGTATACAAGATACTTAAGGTTACGATGATTCATATTGATGACAAAGTTCTAACCTAACAAGTATGGTCATCAATGGAGGACTACAAATATGATAGCCATCATCTCCTTCTCATAAGTTGGTTTTACAATATTTCACCTTGATATATCCTTACATGTGAATGCAAGGGGTCAACCTTATTGCATGAGTACAACCTCTAACTTCACTCCCAAGGTGTAACTTCTTATTACAAAGGTTTTAGAAAAATCAAGGATTGGTATACAACACAACATTTTTAAAGTCAAAAAGGTCTACTTGGTTGCACTATTCCATGCAAACGCATACTTAAAAGCATAGTTGTCAAGGGTGCCATAATCTTCCTATAATACTTGATAAATTTTTGGTAGTACCTTGCGAGGATGAAAAATACTCTTAAGACTCTTCAATATTTGGGGTTTGGGCTACTCCTTCATGACTTCAATATTTTCTAGGTTGATGCATACACCATATCAGGCCATTATGTGCCCTAAATATTCCACCTTAGTTGCTCCAAATATACACTTAGATTGTTTGATATAGAAATCATTTTGATATAGAAGGTCCAACACCTATTTTACATGTTTTAGGTGCTCTTACCATGTTTTTTTTATACCCGTATGTTATCAAAAATAACCAATATAAACTTTTATAGATATGGCTTAAGAACCTTATTCATCAATACTTTGAAATTTAAGAGTGCATTGGCAATACCAAAGGGTATAACCAAGAACTCATAGTGCCCCTCATAAGTCCTAAAAGTTATTTTCACTATTTGCTCCTTATGAACATGAATTTTATGGTACCCTAACCTGATGTCCAATTTGTTAAAACATTGAGCACCATGCATTTCATCCAAGTCACTAATCATAGGGATAGGGAACTTATTCTTGGTTATGATATTATTTATATTACAAACACACACATTCTCCATGATCCAACCTTATTTCTTACCAATAATATTAGAGATGAAAAATATCTTGAGATTTGATGGATTAGTCCTACTTCCAATAGATCCTTAACCATCTACTCAATATCATTCTTCTAGTGATAAGGGTACTTATATCTTTGAATATTTTAAGGCCAGCTCACAAGTACCAAGTTGATTATATGGTCTTTTGATCAACTAGGAGGTAATTATTTAGGCTTATTGAAGACCTTTTAATTCTTGGTTAGAATGGCTAACAAGTTTGAAGGCATATTTTCATCCAATATAGCACACAACTACATTTGGAAAAATCTAGCCATTACGATCCTATGACCATTTTTAATCATTCATTGTATCTAATGGGATATTATTACTTTGATTTTTCTCTATTTTACTCCTTGAATGGTTCATATTTTGTTATTGTAGTGAACTACATCTAAATTTTTGAGAAGTCCCATAGCATTAGATCCAAATTTTGTAGGCAAGGAAAATCCAATACAATATCTACTACTACTAATAGGACTATGTAGAGATCATACTAACATCGATAGTCTCTCATGGATATACAAGCATTCTAACACATCCCATTACAAGTCATGAAATTACCATTAGCAATTTTTACCTTGATTTTATCATGGACATAGATGAAACAATATGATAATTTGTATACACTTATTATCTATCCTACCAAAGTCTAATAGTATCAAAATATTATTTCCTTTAATAAATTCATGGATTATCATGTGTTGGGATGTTGATATTCCTGCAATAGCATCCTAAAAAGGGTGAGTTTCTTCTATGGGATTTTTGGTTGGAGGTTTTACATCCACTAATTTTTGTTGCTCTTCTATTGAGTCCATAAATTAATTTCCCAAGCCTATAGAAGTAGATAAATTACTACTCATATCTAGAAGGTCGAGGTATTTTATTTTCCACTTGTGTCCCATGGCCCATTTTCATCATAGATATAATAGAGGCCCTAGGATTTGTGGTTGTCCAGCTCCATAGGTGTTAGCATCTTAATGGTGTTATCCTTTGGATCATTATTATTTCTAGATGTAGAAGTTCTATTTTAGAATATCAAGGGTCTAGAATCCTTCCATTCAGAATTTTATTTACTCTATCCATGTGGTAATTATGTAGGTGGTGAGCTTGAGAATTTGGACATTAGTTCTTATTTTTTCCTTAAGGCCACTAATAAAAAAACTCTTGAGGAATTCATCTAGAAGACCTACAATTATGTTGGCTAGCTTCTTAAAGTTCATAATATACTTAGATACAATACCTATTTGTGAGAGCTTAATGAGGACACCAATAAAATCTTCATATTTTGATGGACCAAATTTATAAGGAGTTCTCCCTTGAATTATGTCCAAACAATATTTTGAATTTGTTTTTGCAACCATTAGTACCAATTTAGTGCTTCAAGGTCTAAATGAAATATGACTATATAAATCTATTGGTTGAAAGGAGTTTCATGTATTTCACACCATTGCTTGGCTTTAATTAACCAAATCTATGGTTCAATCCTGTCAAACCTTAGAAAAACTATTTTAGGAAGTTTAGGGGTCATTTTTTTGTTGGTCCCTAATTTTTTATAGTTTTCCTTTATGAAATCCCTATATAATTTTTGCCTATCAATAGTTTTCTCTCTAAACTTTTGGGTTATTTTTAGCTAACTAGTCAAAATTTAGATTTTTAATCTTAAGCACTTTAATGTTCCAACTCATTTGGTCCTATTTATATTGGTAGTTTTTTATCATGGTGGTGAGAGAAGATAATTAGAACTTGAGTTTAATTATGGCATAAAATTTGGGATTTGTTCCTCTATATTATGCATTCTAGCTTCCATGGATTGATAGTAGATAACTGGAGATATTTACTAAAAATAGAAATATTATTTTATCAATTACTATTTTTAGTAAGGGTGTACCACCTTCCTTTCTAATTAGTACAAAAGGGTAACCTTCTCAAGTGTTATACTTCATGCACTATATATATTACATAGTTGAATGGCTCCATATATATGAATTTATGGCTTAGAGTTCCTCAAAGGGGTCTCCCAATATATGCAAGGTACATGGGAGCTCAAACCCATGTATGAGTATTGTGTGAGGTTTAGGTATCACCCCTATTCAATAGATGCTTTATGGGAAATCTAGCTTAGCCAATAGCAACATATCCTCTATGATATTTTAAAATAACTAAAATGCCTTCTAACCTATGTACCTAGGGTTAGCAAAAATAAAAATGCTCATAACATAAGCTTACCATACCTTTAAAAGATTTATTAAACCACTTGCAATTAGCCTCTTGTCATGTGAATATTACACCTCAAAATTCTTAGTTTTGGGTTGTATTGAGATAAGGAATTTAGTGCCAAATATAATTCTAACTATGATTACAAGGATCGATGTGACACAAAAAAAAATTTGAGCTCTGGTGATTTGGCGGGAAAACTTCTGAACAGGCATCAGGCGATGCTCGAGGGTTTCTGGCCCGAAAGATCTTACCAGAGACTTTGGTGGTTTGTTTCTGAACTACTCCGAAGGTTTGCTCGTTGCTCCGGGAGGGCCCGATGGGGTCTCCTCCAGTCCCTCTTGTTGGGAGAAAGAGTTCATATGCTGAGATGTTGAAAGAGAACCCCTCGTCTTCCACTGGTGAAGCTCAGAGGAATGCTTTTCAAACGCTACTTAAGAATGCTGGCAATGGCCCTAATGCTCACCGCGTTAATGGATGCCTCCCGCAATCCGCTTCCAGACCTAAGATTGTTATCGAACCCAAGCTGGTCGAGGATACAATCGTCTACCGAGCTAACCATGACTTGATCTGCAAATTCATGGGCATCCGACCTACTCTGAATTTTTTGCATACCTGGGTTCGACAGAACTGGGAGCCACAAGGTGAGTACTCTTTATGGCCAATAAGCAATGGGTATTTCATCATTAGTTTCTCTTCTTTAGCAGATAGAAACAGAGCATTTGAATCGGAAAAGAGAAACCACGGACCAGCAGGGTTATTTGTTCAACCCTGGAGAGTGGGCTTCGATCCTCGCATTGAACCCACGGCTGTCCCGGTCTGGATCCGACTGTACGCTCTCCCGATGGAGTTTTGGGGGGAGCAGGTTTTAGAAATAATAGGTAATTCCCTGGGCAGATATATAGGAGTCTCTAAAGATACCATAGAGGGAAATACGACTGTTTTTGCCGAATCTATGTAGAAATGGACATTAGCCGACCTTTATCGGTGAGGTGGAACTTGAGTTGGCGAGGAGTACCCTGGATCCAACAGTTAGACTATGAGGCCCTCCCTTTCAGGTGCAGAGTGTGCCATAAGCATGGCCATTTGGCAAGGTTCTGTCCTAACACCTTGAGCACAAAAGCGGAGGCTCCGACTGGAATGCCAAGCCGCCCTAGAGAGGGGAAGCCCACCCCTGTCAATGAACCTTCCAATACTTCTCCAGGTCCTGATGTTCAGAAGGATGGCTTTGAACAGCCGAAACGAAGAAGAAACAAAAAGAAAAATGGCAAGGAGCAGATGCAACTCAAGCCAAACAATCGGTATGAAATTTTTAAGTCATTAGTGGATCTGGAAGACCAAGTCATGGAGGGAGTGGATGGGAATGGTGAGATTAATAACACTCACTCTCAAGATTCTCCCTCATCCACTCCTGTAGTCGAACAGGTGATTGTACCCTCTGAGAGTCTGCAGTCAGAGAACCCAGGGGCTTTGGTGATACACTCCCCAGCACAGTCGGCTATTAAAGATGTCACCATGGGAAATGCAGATAAAAATAGAGAAAGGCCAGCTTTAGGGATCACTCAGGTGGAGAAGAGATCTAAAAATAGTAACTCTCAAGGAGCGGGAAGAAAATCCAATAAGGAATTACTCACAGCACAAGGAGATAAGTTGATCAATGGAGGATCGGTGAGGTCAATTGATTCTTACTGCTCCCAAGGTTTTCAATGATTATACAATCTTGGAACGTTAGGGGTTTAAACAGTAGAACCCATCAATCTGTTGTTCAAAGACTCTTAGGGAAGTATAAAACAGATTTTTTGCTTATCCAGGAGACAAAAATGTCGCTAGATCTTATGAGTAAAACTGTTAATAGGATTTGGAGGGGTGTTGGTTATATGGATGTGGCTGCCCAAGGAGCCTCAAGGGGGATTGTCACTTTTTGGAACCCCCTGGAATGGACTGCTTTAGAACATATAGCCTGGAGGGGTGTTCTCACATCTCACTTCAGGAATATTGTCACGGTGAGCATGTTTTAATTACAAATTTTTATGGGGCTCAAAGCCTTAATGCCCAGAGGCTCCAATGGAAAGTTGTTCACAACATGAGGTCCTCAAGACAAGTTTTTGACTGGATCATTGTTGGAGACTTTAATGCCAAATTATCTGCTCGGGATCAGGAAGGTGGAACCCCTGTTTTGGACCCGGGGGACGGGGCTTCGATTGCCCGGGGTCCAGGCTTTTCACTTAGTGGATATCCAAGGCCACTGGAACTTTTTTCACTTGGACTAACAAGAGGAGGGAGCCTCACTGTAGGAAGGTAAAGCTGGATCGCTTTCTGGTCTCAGAGGAGGCATTTGTTAAGTGGAATGTTAAATTCCAGATTTTGGACGGCCCTGTTTCCGATCATTCTCCCATCCTGCTGGAGGGTGGGACTCAGACAGGACAGTTCCACAAACCGTTTAGATTTGAGAATTTTTGGCTACAAAAGGAGGACCTTCATGAGAAAATTCCGCAATGGTGGGAAGAAGGTCGTCCACCTTTTGGGACTGCAATGTTTAAATTCCACAAACAGCTTCATTTTGTCAAAAGTAAATTGAAACAGTGGAGGCACGCTAATAAGTCGGACTTCCAGCTGCAAAGAGCCCCCTTGATGGCCTGCTGGGAGGAGGTGCAGAACCAATTCAGGGAAGGAATAATTACTGAACAGCTTAAAACTGAAGATGATGCCTTGCGCAAAGCTGTGGAGGACATTGATAACCAAGAGGAAATTTACTGGAAACAGCGGGCTAGAAATTCTTGGTTATTGGAAGGAGATAGAAATACAAAATTTTTCCATCGATCAGCCTGTGCTAGAAGACAGGATGAATAACATGGCGGTTCTACAAGATGAGAATGGACACTCCTATGATACTCTTTCTGGTATGCACTCCCACTCGGTGGATTATTTCTCCAAGCTTTTTGCGAGAAAATAGGGAGCAAGATGTGGGGGCTCAAAATGAAGTTCTTGATGTTATTCCCCCTATTATCACTCAAGAAGAAAATCGGGGCTCTCCTTAGACCCATTGATAGAGATGAATTGAAGAGTGTGGTCTTTGGAATGAGCACAGGCAAATCTCCCGGTCCAGACGGTTTTCCTATTGAGTTTTTCCAGGCCTTTTGGGATACCTTGGAGGAAGATGTTTTGGCTGTTATAGAGGAGTCCAGAACCAATAAGAGAATGCTTAAGGCTCTAAATCATACCTTCATCACTCTAATTCCAAAGGGGGAGGAAGGGGTTCATATCTCTGACTTCAGACCTATTGCCTTATGTAATGTGATTTATAAAATTATCACAAAGATAATAGTTGAACGTCTTAAACCTCTCCTTCATAACATCATCTCCTCAGAACAAGGGGGATTTGTGGAAGGTAGACAGATCTTGGATGGAGTGGTTCTTGCCCAGGGAGGCTATTCATTCAATGCAAAACTCCGGCAACAAAGGAATGTTCATCAAACTGGATATGTCCAAGGCCTATGATAGAGTGGAGTGGGGCTTCCTGTCAAGGATGTTGGCTGCCTTTGGTTTTTCCCAGGACTGGATAGACTGGGTTATGAGCTGTGTTTCCATGCCTTCTTATTCTGTTCTAATTAAGGGGCTTCCCTCGCCTCCTTTTGGAGCCTCTCGTGGTCTCCGACAAGGGGACCCTTGCTCTCCCTATCTATTCCTTATCTTAGCTGAAGGATTAGGTAGACTCTTCTTGAGAAGAAGACATCAAGGCCTGATAACTGGTATTAAGGTTGGTGAAGAAATTCCGACTCATTTACAATTTGTGGATGATCCTGGCCTGGTTGGAGTGGCCGGTCTCGGGGAAGCCGGGGGAATCGAGAGAATCTCTTAATGTTTACCTTAGGGCCTCCAATCATGTTATCAATGACAAGAAAATCCAAAGTGGTCTTTTTCAACCTTGACCAAAGGCTACAGGACAGAATTATAGAGATTTTGGGCTTCACTAGAACTTCTCTTCCTATAGTCTACACAGGGGTTCCTTTGCACTTCAAGAAATTGAAAAATGACATTTGGAAAGGTCTTTTGGATGGCATCAAAGACAGAATGAACCACTTGGTCTCATAAATGGTTAAGCTATGGCGGCCGATTAACCTTCTTACGATCAATTATTCAAGCCATGCCAATTTATAAATTCTCTATCCTGGCTGCCCCACCTTCTATTTGGAAAGAAGCTGGACAAATTGGCCGAGAAGATTCTTATGGGAAGGAGCAAAAGGTGAGAGGAAATGGGCCTTGGTTGGCTGGGATAAAGTTACTCAGCCCAAAGAAAAAGGAGGGCTGGGGTTGAGAAGCTCTAAACTCAACAACAAAGCCTTAGCAGGTAAATTGTATTGGAGATGGATCTCCCAGCCATCTTCATTATTCAGTAGAATCTTAACCAGCAAATATTTGGGCCAAGTTCACCCCTTTGAAGTAAGCCGCTTCCCTTTGGATGGTAATGGATCCCTTGTTTGGCAAGCTCTCAAGTTGGGTTCTCAAGTTATTAAAGACCAATTATTCTGGAAAGTGGGAAGAGGGGAGAAGGCACGTTTCTGGACTGACTCTTGGGACCAGTATCCACCCATCATTGTTGAATATCCTGAGTTGCTTCCAATTAAAACTGCCATAGAATCTCAGGGCTGGGTCACTATTGAGAATTATTTCAACACTAGCCAATTGGGTGAGTATAAATTCAAGAAGTTTAAGCGGTTGGAGGAGTGGCCAGTCACAATCCCTCCGGAGCTAGCAACCATTTTGACCAACATCTTGACAGCTAGGTTTCTCACGGGCAGAGATGAAGAGGATGAGTTAGCTTGGGGCCATGGGAGCCTTGGGGTTTATACAGTGAAGGCTGGATATGATCAGATCCTCCCAGAGCCTCCCCCGCATTTATTTTCGGTTCAAAATTGGAAGAAGATTTGGCATTCCAAGTCCTGGCCGAAAGTGAACTTCTTTGCACTGGCGGTTTATGCACAATGGCATTCTCACCTTTGACAACCTCAGAAAGAGAGGAATCATTGGTCCTTCTCGGTGTATTTTATGTCATAAGAATGAGGAGACTGCTGATCATTTGATGTTTGAGTGCTCTTTCACAGGTCAGATCTGGAATCGGTGGTTCTCTCATTTTAAACTCCAGAGTAATGGTGCTCTGACTCGGAACAATATCTGGCAAAGATGGAAGAAAGGTAGATTTAAATCTAAAGCCCTTCGACTGGGGTGGGATCTTGGTCTTTCCTTCATCTGGTGGCAAGTGTGGCTGGAAAGAAACGCTCGAATCTTTAGAGAGACTTTCTCCTCGCTAGATGGAATTTGGCAGGTTATCTGGAGCAAAGTCACAGAGACGATTGCCATATATGCTGAAGAGGAAATTTTGGCTGAGCTGGGTCCACAAGAAGAGAGAGCTATCGCTCAAGCTAGAAAGAACATAGCCAGTTGGAAACCCCCCCCAGCAGGCTGGGTTAAAATTAACACAGACGGAGCTGCAAAGGGCAATCCGGGCAATGCTGGAGTTGGTGTTGTGTGTCGTGATCATGCTGGAACTGTGCTTTACTTGGAACTACAGGGTTTGGGAAGAGCCACCAATAATGAAGCCGAAGCCTATGCTATCAAAATTGCTTCCATCTGGGCCGTCAATCAGGGATACAGAAAGATAATCCTTGAGACAGATTCTCAAATTCTAGTTGGCGCTCTTGATTGTTTGAGGAACTTTGCTCTGAAAGCTTGGAAGATACAGATTTTAGTCTCTCAAATCAAGGACCTTTGGAAGGAATTAGAAGATGTGATCCCTATCCATGTGAGTCGTGACTTAAATTCGATGGCCGATTTCCTTGCAAAGATGGGTGCGAAAAAGGAGGTAGGAGTTCAGCTGCACAGTGACATGCCTGTGGAAGATGCTGAGATTCGACAGGGACTTGCAAAATTCTTGAACCAATGAGAAATTTTTGTGCTAAGGGTGATTTTCGTCGCGTTTTCGTGACTTGCTGTGCTGTCGCGGCCCTTGGCAGGAAACTGTCGCGATATCGCGACAGGTTTCGTCGCCACGGCCTTTGGAAGGTTCCCGTCGCGATATCGCGACAGTTTTTGTGTTTCGGTGACAAGGGGAAAAACCGTCGCGATATCGCGACAGTTTTTGTGTTTCGGAGACAAGGGGAAAAACCGTCGCGATATCGCGACGTTTTTGATGACTGGGCGCCAGACAGAAGAACTGTCGCGATATCGCGACATTTTTGGCGAACTGCTGACTTCTGGAAAAGACGTCGCGATTTCGCGACCATTTTGGAGCTTGTGCCTCATGAGGATAATTCGTCGCGATTTCGTGACACTTGGGAGG
Organism: Wollemia nobilis; assembly: GCA_028583015.1. Taxonomy (NCBI): domain Eukaryota; kingdom Viridiplantae; phylum Streptophyta; class Pinopsida; order Araucariales; family Araucariaceae; genus Wollemia; species Wollemia nobilis. Next base: position 4,087,719 of record JAQPPZ010016710.1, on the reverse strand, counting down.
ATTGGTTGAAGAATGGCAATCTTGTCGCGATTTCGCGACACTTCTAGCGTAAAGGTGGCAAAAGGAAAATGCGTCGCGATATCGCGACATTTTTGAGGGATGACTGCTTTGTGGAGAATCCGTCGCGATATCGCGACATTGTTGGTGGTCAGGGGTTGCTGGCTTTGGCTGTCGCGATATCGCGACCCTTTTGGCCAACTGATGACTTCTGGAAAAGACGTCGCGATTTCGCGACCATTTTGGAGCTTGTGCCTCATGAGGATAATTCGTCGTGATTTCGCGACACTTGGGAGGATTGGTTGAAGAATGGCAATCTTGTCGCGATTTCGTGACACTTCTGGTGTAAAGGTGGCAAAAGGAAAATGCGTCGCGATATCATGACATTTTTGAGGGATGACTGCTTTGTGGAGAATCCGTCGCGATATCGCGACATTGTTGGTGGTCAGGGGTTGCTGGCTTTGGCTGTCGCGATCTCGCGACCCTTTTGGCCAACTGATGACTTCTGGAAAAGACGTCACGATTTCGTGACCATTTTGGAGCTTGTGCCTCATGAGGATAATTCGTCGCGATTTCGTGACACTTGGAAGGATTGGTTGAAGAATGGCAATCTTGTCGCGATTTCGCGACACTTCTGGCGTAAAGGTGGCAAAAGGAAAATGCGTCGCGATATCACGACATTTTTGAGGGATGACTGCTTTGTGGAGAATCCGTCGCGATATCGCGACATTGTTGGGGGTCAGGGGTTGCTGGCTCTTGCTGTCGCGATTTCACGACCGGTTGCTCGGATGTGGCTTCGGCTGGCTTGACTGTCGCGATATCGCGACATGTCGCGATTTTGTGACATGTCGTGATTTCGCGCCTGGTTTTCTTCTTGTGCTTTGAGTTGGGAAGTGTTGCCCTCTTGCCCTTTGTTTTGGCTTCTTGCTTCCTGGTTCTTGGTTGGGATGTTTTCGCTCCCTCTTGTATATGCTCTTTGTTTTAATACAAGTTTTTCAAATTTTTCAAAAAAAAAAAAACTATGATTACAAGGAGTATTAACAAAAGTAGAACTAACTTTGTATATCCAATAATAGAAGCATTTATTAGGTGAAACATGCAAATGCAAAATAACAATAAATACAAGAATTTAAAACAATTAATATTAATATCACTAGCCTCTTTGATGGGGTAACCTCCTTACAAAATATGTCTTCACTAGTCCTATGAGGGTTACATCCTTTCCTTTTTTATAATATTTACAAGCATAATTCCTAATATTCTATGAAAATAAGCTATGAATATTCTATGATAGTTACATTCATAATTCCAAAGTAGTTACATACATGATTCTATATCACACCTACCTATATCTAACTTAACATGAGTCACACTTCTAACTTAATACGTGACCCACTTTATATACAATATCATATACCACTATGAGTTACAATTGTGGGGTACATAATAGATAAATCAACAAAATATATCCTACCAATATACCTAGTTTTATATTGAAAATTGACTCAAATATGTGCTTAAACTATAGATAATGGGACTCAAGATAGTAAATGACTTAAGTATAAATGCAATATTTACAATTCCAAGCTTCATAAGTATAATAATAATTGATTCCTCAATACAAGGGGTACATTTCTACTCAAGAAAAATTCTAATGGCCATGCCTTCACCATGAATGACAAGCCAACAAATTTTTTGAAATTATCTAAGTGTAAAATTTCAAGCTTAACAAGATGCTCAATGAATCTCTAGTACCTCACTTTGTTTTCTATACTTTACCTCTAACATCCTCACTCTTTTGTGATGGATACATATTAGTAAATTAATTTCTTAGTGGGTTCTTTAATGGTTATAAATATTATGTGGATGTCAATACTAAGGATATCACAAAATTACTTGTAGGATCATTTAAACACCCTATGTTTGAGGGCTATGATAACTTAAATAGAGGTTCTATTTATATCTTTGTACAACTAGTTAATGCCTTTATTAGAAGATAAAAATACATTAGCTACCAAGCAAAGCACAACATTAATGATGCTAGTTTTAAGGAAATATTCACTAAAGTTGTATCACCTTAAACTAGAAAGTGCATCAAGAGTTAATCTAACCTTTCAAATTCTATTCAATTATATGCAATATACTCAAACCATACTAATGCTATACAAATAAATATGCAATATAATCAAACCATACTAATGATATAATAATAATGTAGAATAAATATGGAACCTAAGAATGACAATACAGGTTTTATTGGCAATGGAATAATTTTTGTCCAAGTAATAAAAAATATGATCAACACAAATGCTAATGAACAATAAGAAAATCATCCTATTTTATTCATGAAGAAATCCCAAGAGGAAGAACAAGAAAAATATCCACCAATAAACTATGTCTTTGGTGGTGTATTACCTATGATAATAAATCAACTCAAAATAACCATGCCCCATGGCCTTGAGGAGCCACTCATATAGATTGGACAAAAGTATAAGCACCATTGATTTCATAGTACTTTGTTTTTCTTTTGGTATGGTATTCATGGATATTCCTTTCGTGCATGATGCCACTTCAAGACATTCATGTAGGACACTACTTTTGTTAAGAACTTACTTTTTTAAGCTATTAAAAATAAATAAAAAGGTTTATGGGATGCTTTGGTTAAAATTTATATTATAAAAGTGGTGATCCTCAAGATTTATCCAATTAAAATTTTGATAATCTTATGATATACTATTATAAATAAGCTATCTTGGAAAAAACACCTTCTTGTATTCTTCTAATAAGAGGTTGAAAATATCATTTCACACATGGACATAAGCTATCCACCTAATTTCACTAATGTTCAAATTCATGGTGCTAAGAATATTTGTCAAAGTCCTCATAACATTGTCCATAATAAGCCACCTAGGTATGTCTAATATACATATTCCAAGGTCATTGATAATGATACCTAAATGAGATTTCTAAAAAATATGAAAAATTACCATGATATTAAGAGGGATATATATGAGAAACATGAAATCAAAATACCTAAGTTGACCATAATTGGCATTATTTCTCATGTTAGATTTTGATGCTATAAACTTAAAGGAAATGCAACCACAAGTAGTAAAATAAACATGCAATGTTATATCTATGATAATGGTAATCTAATAATAAAGTAAATAGCATGATAAAATTCTAAAATAACTTATGAAATAGCCTTTAATGAAAGCTCACAAAAATTTAAACTTGTTATAATATGTGGAGATCTCAATGCTCCACTCTTCATACAAGTTCTATATTATGACTACCTTCATCTCTACTATACTCACTCTTGCTTAGTAAGATCTTGTTTCAGTACTATCTATCAAAGGGCTATATATAATGATATGAATCTTGACCTTCCATATTCCTATGACTCTTAATATTCCTATCCTATAGACTCATGTACATGTGTACACCATGCACATTTACATCATTGCACATTCTAATAGTACTTGTGTATTTATTACATTACATCAATTAAATACTCAAGCCTTAATCTAAGACACTCTTCTAATATAATGATGCACCCAAGATGGTACATTAGCATGTACAAAATAATGTAATATATTCCAATACCCCATATATTACATTATTTGGCTATTTAAGACTTTAGTCTTCAATATGGATCTTCATCTTTCAAATATTCTTCAACTTGATCAGGTTCTTGTCCTTCTAGTGGTGTAGTCTTCATTTTATTCTTGGAGCTCATGGTGTATTTTCTATTTTCTTAATTTTACTCTTTGTTTGTAATTTTATGAGCACATTCATCTTGTTCCTTTAGTTCACTTTAATTTGTATTCAAATTGAAATTATTTTCTTTCATCTTCATCTTTTATTTTCTATCATGCTTACCCTTGCTTCTTCTTCTTCTTCTTCTTCTTTGATTCTACATTTTTACTAGTGATATATCTTCTTCATGTTGAGTTAGTATATCATAACAATAGTATTGGATAGGATTGCTATTTTATTTCATGTTTTTAAAGAATTCAAAAACAATTAATGATAGACATATCATCAATCATTCTTCTAATGTAAATATAGCTATATTTTGAGTATTCCACCAAGCTCTAAAAACTACTTCATGAATATAACCAATTAATGTCATAAAATTTTCTTCTTTTGCTTCCTTGAGTAACAACAACAATATTTTATTTTTACTAGTGGACAAATATTTGTATCCATCAAAGGTATTTATTAAGTTTTGAGAATAAAATTTCACCTTATGAAATAGTTTCTCATTATTGAATGCATTCCTCACTATTTCATCCATGCTGCTTCTAAATTAATATTTGAGGTGGAATTACTTATATATCCCTCGTGTTATGTATTGAGAATAGTTTTTACAAAATATTTTATCTTTTAGGAAACTATTGATGTTGACTTCCTTATGACTCTCTAGTATCTTGTGATCAAACTCAATGAATTTTTATTTTTTTAATTCTCTAATTTGTATAATACCTTAATATTCTTAATTTTCAATCAATTATTTTGATAAGACTTTATGTTTTCAAATATTTAGGTAGAATACCTTTTACCTCTCAAGTATTTTAAATAAAATATTAGTTTTGATAAGATATATTCTATTCTCCAAGTTTTGTAAAATAATTTTTATCTAGCAATTGTTTTGGGAAAACTATGGTCTTTATAGTGTGCTTATTTTTCTTATATTTCCTTGAGTTGAATCCATTTTATCTCCCTAATGTTCAACTTAAAATTTTCACCTTATTTCTCCCTAATGAATAGAAAGCTAAAAGATAGATTAAATGCACCTTCAAGTTTTGATAAGGTTCTTTATTTTCAAGACCTTTAAGTTGGATTCCTTATGTCTCATAAATTTTAGCAAGAGATAAATTCTAAATACAATTTCCAACTTTTCTATAATAAGCTTATTTCAATGTTCAATAGAACAGATTCTATGCTTTACTTCTTTCAATTCTCAAGAATTTCTAAATTTCAATAACCTGAATTGGTATAGAACTCCTTGTATCTCCCTAATTGGAAATTTAGAAATTATGGTTATTTTCAAATTTAATGATTTTAATTTCTAAGTAGAATTCCTTTTTCCTCCAAATGTTATTTGCAAATAATCCTAGTGCTTGAATAAAGTAAATTCAAATGCTTTCTAATCTTCAATAATGCATCTAAGGTTGTACTTTATCAAATTAAATCCTTATATCTCCAATTATCTAATTAATCTCAAGCATTAAGAATTAATTAGATTTAACCTTAGTAAAAAATCTCCTTATCCTTTACTTTATAAAAATTGCACTTTGATTTAAATAAATGCAATACCTTATTTATCTTTGATGTGCACTATCTGAAGTATTCCTCCGTTTGACTTCCCTACAAGTTGCACTTTTCTTGAGATACTATTCAATTCTCCTTATCAAATGCTTATGATAACATTAATTGCACTTTATTTTGGCACATTCAACAATGTTGAATCTCTTCAATGTATTCTTCAATTGTGCTTGATGGTTGCATTCTCCTTCACTGTGAACTTTGTCTCACTCCACTTTGCGCTTGGAATTTACTTCACTACCCTCCTATTGGTTTCATATATTATGTATATTTTTCATCCTTCTGTAATGTATTTCCATAATGTGCTTTTGTAACTAGTTTTATAACACCCTTTTGTAATGTACTTTCATAACATATTTCCATAGCATGTAATATAGGCATTTTATTTTCCCTTGTACTGTGATACCTGATGGCAATACTCTTCAAATCCTTCACCTTTAAAGCACTACAACTTCTTTCCCGTAATTTTATTTAACCTCCTAATGTGTTATTATCATTCCAAGTGGCATAATATTTCTAGCATTTGGTATGGCATTGTCTTATCTCCAAGTGGTGCTCTTCCTTGTGTAATGTTCTTCAAGCTGGTACTTGATTTCTTGAAAAATATTCCATGTGGTGCTTATGTTTTATAACTCCTCCATGTGCTCTTTTTAACTATAACATTATTTACTTGGCACTATAACTTCTCCAACATGCCTTCTTAAATAATGAGCCCTCCTTTTCAACATCCCTTTGCTTCTTGAATGCTCAATATTGTATTATGTTGCACTTATCCTTGATTTATTACATTCTTAGATATAAAATGGTGGAATATGGTTGGTTCTTGCACTTACTTTTCTTTCTTAGGGCACTATGGTGATTAAACCTTGTTTTTGTATGCAGAAATGTAGAGAAACTTGTCTCCTTGTGCTTCTAAATATTCACTTTACTTTCTAGGATGATATTCTCACAATGACACTAAGAGGGGGGGTGAATCAGTGTAGCTTTTAAAATTCAAATCTACAACACTTAATGCTGAAGCAAAGAGAACTTAAAAACAGGTAAAGCAATTTTCACAAGAGAGCACACCACAACACACAATGTAACGAGGTTCACCAATTTGGCTACTCCTCAAAAATGACTGCTTGGACTCCAATCCAAATCTAGCCTTTGCAAAACACCAATTTTACAAACACTTTACCAACACCCACTAGAAGGAGCACCAACCCCTTATTTTTCTGCTGCAACAGATAAGAGCACCAACCCCTAATGTCAAGCACCAACTTGGACTGCAATTCTACATGTCACAAAATTGTAACACTTTTCGCTTCCTTGCACTTCTCTGCCTTTCACCCGCAAAAATAGAACATGTCGTAAAATCGTGACACTTTCGCTGCCTTGTGCCTTTTCTGTCTTTGGCCCGCAAAAACACAACATGTCACGAAATCATGACACATTTGTTGCCTTGCGCCTTTTCTGTCTTTGGCCCATGAAAACACAACATGTCATGAAATCATGACACATTCCCTACCTTTTGCATTTTCTGTCTTTGGCCCACGAAAATGGAACATGTCACAAAATCGTGACACTTTTCCTCCTTGGTGCTTTCTCTTCGAACCTATCACGAAATCATGACACTTTTTCTCCTTGGAGCTTTCTATTTGAACCTGTCACAAAATCATGACACTTTCTCTCCTTGGCACTTTCTCTTCGAAATTGTCATGAAATCGTGACACTTTCTCTCCTTGGCGCTTTCTCTTTGAACCTGTCATGAAATCATGACACTTTCTCTCCTTGGCGCTTTCTCTTCGAACCTATCATGAAATCGTGACACTTTCTCTCCTTGGCACTTTCTCTTTGATCCTGTTGTGAAATCATGACACTTTCTCTCCTTGGTGCTTTCTCTTCGAACCTGTCATGAAATCGTGACACTTTCTCTCCTTGGCACTTTCTCTGTGAACCTGTCATGAAATCACGACAATTTTCTTTGCCTGTGCCTTCTCTCCAAACATGTCATGAAATTGCGACAGTTTTCTTTGCTTGTGCCTTATTTCCAAACATGTCATGAAATCATGACAATTTTCTTACTTGCCTTCTTTGCTTCCAACATGTCGCAAAATCACAATAGTTTTTCAACTTGGCTTCTTTGCCTCCAACATGTCACGAAATCATGACAGTTTTGTCAGCATTTTCTCTCCTTCAATATTTCATGAAATCGTGACAATTTTGACCGCATTTTCTCTCTCCTCCGAGATGTCACAAAATCGTGACAATTTTGAAAGCATTTTATCTCTCCTTCGAGATGTCGCGAAATTGCAATAGAAAACATGTTGCGATATCGCGACAGTTTTCTTACTTGTCTTTTTCTTTGATTTTCTGAATCTGGGCCACTTCTATCTTCTTGGAAATTCACTGTACATGTTCTGACTGACCTCTGAACTCCTGTCCATTGCTTCAACTGCATCAACTGATCTATCTGTTTGTGTTGACAATAATGACAATACTTTTGCTGCACCTTGCTCAACAATCTCCCCCTTTGGAATTGTTGGCAACACTCATGCACTCTCTTGGAATTCTTATCCCCCTTTGACAATAATACCAAAGGGCTGTTGCAGACTCCCCCTGAGTCTATGCACAACATTCTCAGATACACATTGTTATACTAGCAAAAATCATGAATATGAGCAAAACTATAAACATAGGCATAAATGCTCCCCCTGAGAATGTGATCCCAATTGATAGTCAGTTCTTGGGAAATGTGACTACTCCCAACTTACTCTAAAGGTACTCAAAAACTTCCTTTGGCAATGGTTTTGTGAATATATCTGCTACTTGCTCTGTAGTCAGAACAAAATCTAATTTGACCTCACCTTCTGCAACTTTATCCTTCAAGAAGTGATATTGGATTGCAATATGTTTGGTTCGAGAATGCATAACGGATTCTTTGATATGTTTATATCACTGGTGTTGTCACATTTAACTAAAATTGGCTCTTTGAAGTGAATACCAAGATCTTTCAGGGTTTTTCTCATCCATAATATCTATGTACAACATGTTGCTGCAATGTATTTTGCCTCTACTATGGATAGAGAGACTGATTCTTGTTTCTTGTTGTGCCATCCTACCATCTTGTCTCCAAGATAAAATGCTCCTCTACTGGTATTCTTTCTGTCATTAATACATCCTACCCAATCTGCATCAGAATATGCAATAAGAGTGAAGTCCTTACCTTTTGGGTACCATAACCCATACTCCATAGTACCCTTGAGGTACCTAAAAATCCTCTTCATGGCTGTCACATGAGTCTCTTTGGGACTAGCCTGAAATCTTACCACCATGCATACTGCCTGTAAGATATTTGGTCTGGTAGCTATCAAATACAACAGACTTCCAGTCATAGATCTGTACATGGTTTGATCTACATCTGGAGATTTGTCATCCTTGCTCAACTTGCAACCCGTTGTCATGGGAGTGCTAACAGGTTTACTATCCTCCATTGTGAACTTTTTCAACATTTATTTCACATATTTAACTTGAGAAATAAAAATGCCCTTTTCACTTTGATTGACTTGTAGTTCGAGAAAATAAGAAAGTTCACCAATCATAGACATCTCAAATTCTTTCTTCATTTTATTTGCTATGTCACTATAGGACTTATCATTGCTGCTACCAAAAATGATATCATCTACATAAAAAACAAGGACAATAAGATGGCCATTCTATGTTTTGACATATAGATTGTTGTCCACCAAACCTTTCTTGAACCCCTGTTGAATCAGATAGTTATCCAGCCTTGCATACCATGCTCTGGGTGCCTATTTTAAACCATACAAATCTTTCCTCAACTTGCAAACAAAGTTGGGATTATCACCGAGTTGGAAACCATTTGGCTGCTCAATGTAAACCTCTTCTTCTAGTTTTCCATTCAAAAATGCTGATTTTACGTCCATTTGATATACCTTGAAATTTTTATGAATTGCTAAAGCTAGAAACATTCTGATTGCCTCTAGTCTGGCTACTGGTGCAAAGGTTTCCTCAAAATCAATACCTTCAACCTGTGCATAGCCTTTACAGACCAGTCTTGCTTTATTTCTTACAACCTGTCCATCTTCGTTCCATTTATTTCAAAAAATCTATTTAGTACCGATTACATTTTTATTTTTCGGCCTTTGTACTAACTCCCAAGTTTTGTTTTTCTCAAATTGATCTAGTTCTTCATTAATTTCTTTCATCCAACTTTCATCTGTGCTTGCTTCAGCAACATTTTTGGGCTCAATGCTAGATAATAGAGAGTAGTTCCATACTACTGCTCTTCTAGTCTGAATACCAACTGTTGGGTCCCCAATAATCTGTTCTCTAGGATGATTTTTTTGCCAGCTACCTGTTTTGAATTTCTTGTTTTCTTCTTCTTCTGAGTCAATTCTTAAATCAGCTGGGTCAATTTTCTGATTCTCTTCTATTTTCATTTCTTCATCTCCTTCAATGACTTCTTCATAAATAGGGTAGTTTTCTTGATAAGTTGTTTCTCAATCTGTACCTTCATCAACTTTAACATCTGCACTCTCCACAATTTTCTTTAGCCTCTTGTTGTAACCTGTGTAGGCTTTGATTTTTGTTGAGTAACCAAGAAAAATACCTTCGTCAGATCTATCTTCAAATTTATCGATATTATATTTAGTTTGTTTGATGTAGCACTTGCTGCCGAACACTTTGAAATATCTTGTTGTTGCCTTTCTGCCAAACCACAGCTCATACGGTGTTTTGCTTTCATGCATCCTTAGCATGCACCTATTTTGGATGTAAACCGTAGTATGGACTGCCTCTTTCCAAAATTTGTCAGCTATTTTGTTCTCATCCAACATTTTCCGTGCCATTTCCTACACTGTCATGTTCTTCCTTTCTACAACACCATTCTGCTGAGGTGTTCTTGCTGCTGAAAACTGTCTTTTGATCCCATATTTTTGACAGTATTCTACAAATTCTTTTGAGATAAATTCTCCTCCTCTGTCTGATCTTAGGCATTTAATTCTTTTTCCAGTTTGATTCTCAACCTATTTTTTTAAAATCTTTAACATATCAAAGGCATCTGATTTAAGCTTGAAAAATAGTACCCATGTCATCCTGGAGTAGTCATCTATGAAAAGCATAAAGTATTTGTCACCATTTATGCTTTATGTTCTCATGGGTCCACACAAATCAGTATGTATTAGATCTAAAGGCTTACTGGTGAAGTATTCTTTTGATTTGAATGTGGCTCTAGTTTGCTTCCCTTTTTGGCATGAAGCACAGATGCTATTTACTAGTTTGCCAATGGTGGGTATATCTCTTACTGCCATTTTTGAACTTATTTTTACCAGATTGTCAAAGCTAATATGATCGAGCCTCTTATGCCACAACCAATTTTCATCTTCCTATCCAATCAAGCACGCTCCTTCTGAAGTTTTTGAGAGAGTATATAGATTTCTAGAAGTCCTTAATCTAGTAGCTATTAGCTTCCCACTGTGTGCTTTTCTGACTTCACGACCTTGCTTCTTAAAGATGACTTCATGACCTCTATCATAGATTTGACTTACGCTCAGTAAGTTGTGCTTCAAACCAATCACAAATAGAAATTCTTTGGAATTGATCTGTCCATCACTTATCTTGACTGATCCTTTGCCAACTATCTTGGCTCCATCATTATTTCCAAACTTTATAGAGCCCCCTTCATATTTCTGTAATTTTTCAATTTTTTTTTTATCTCCTGTCATGTGACTAGAGCACCCACTATCCAATATCCATGGTGTAGATTTGTTATGTGCTTTGAAAGTTGTCTGAACAATCAAGGATTCCTTTTCTTCCTTGGGTAACTCCTTTTCTTTCCACTCTGGTTTGGCTACAATTTTTGTTACTTGTTTAGACTTTTCTTTGTCAGTAGCCTGTGCATGTTTTTCTAGGAATTTTCTATTTTGCCTTAAACTGTTTGGTTGAGTTCTTCTTCCCTAAAATTTGTTTGCTGCATATGTGCTTCTACAGTTTCTTGCAATGTGTCCAAAGTTATGACAGTTATAGCATTCTATTGCATAATCCATCAAGGGTGAAAAGACATTTCTACTAGTGAAATTTCTTTGTCCTATATTATGAATGCAGTCTGAAATCTTATGACCGTAAGCATTGCATTTAAAACAATAACCAGAAAAGGAATGATTGAACCTAGGAATTGGTCTTTGCCATTTTGTAGTAGGAGCCACAAATTTTCTTCTCCTTTGATGTGTGACTCTTATGAATCCCTCATTGTCAGCACTCTTCTCGTTCCTGGCACTGTTGCTTTCTTTTGCTTGATTCATTTTTCCTTGATCAACCTTGATCTTATCTTCTTTCTTTACTTGTTCTACTGTTATGGCCTTTGATCCACTTGACGATTCTCCTTCGACAAAGCCCAAGACAAATTTGATGCCCGTAGTCCTCTGACTATTTATAATCTTTTCAAGCTTTGCAGAACTTCCTTCAAGTTTGTGATAGAAACCTAATTTTTTATTCTTTTCTTCTAGCCACATTCTTAAGACAACAATCTCTTCTTCCAGTTTGTAGCATTCATCTATTTTCATGGTTAATTGAACTTCGAGTTCTTTAGACATTTTCTTAAATTATTCTATCTGTACTTTCAAACTTCTTATTATGTCATTCACATCCTCTAGCTTTCTTGAGACCTTTTTATTCTTTTTCCTTTCTGTATTCAACTCTTTAAGTGCAACAACCAACTCTCCTTCCAGATAAACTTCAGCCTCATCCTTACTTTTTGTATCACCTTCTTATTTTTCTTCTATTTTTACTTCTTCAAATGCCATGAACAGAGCTTCACCTATTTCTTCTTTAGAATCTTCACCTGAGCTATCTTTAGAAGAGCTGACATTCTTGGATATGAAACTTTTCTTTTTGAAATTGCTTTTCCTAAAATTTGGTTTCTTCTTCCAGTCACTTCTTTCTTGGTGTGACCCTTCATCACTTTTGGTTTTCTCATTCATTGGACACTTAGCTACAAAGTGACCGACCCCTCCATAATTGAAACACTTAAACGGTAACTTTCCTCTATATTTTCCTTTTCCCTTTGTAAGTTTTCAAACAAAGTTGGCTTTCGTTTCATCCGATGTCTCTTCATCCTCAGATTCTTATTTAGCTTTTGTATTCTTATGTGCTTTAAAAGTAGCTTCTCTGTCTATGGGCTTAGTTTTCTCATTTTGTATGTAGTCAAAGAACCATGCATCTCATCCATGCTAAAATTATTTAGATCTTTAGCCTCTTCTATTATAGAAACTTTAGAATTAAATCTTTTGTGAAGAGTTCTAAGTACCTTTTTCATGATAACCACATCTTCAATTTTTTTGCCGAGTCCTCTAATTGCATTAATGATTCCATTGACTCTCAGCATATAGGCCTCTATGTTCTCATTGTCATTCATTTGTAATGCTTCGAACTGAGCTCGATGAGTTTGCAGCTTGGCTTCCTTGATCTTGTTGTCTCCTTCATGGATGCTCTTCAGTTTGTCCCACATGTCTTTTGCTAATTTATAGCTCATGATCCTTATCATTTCACTGTCTACTAGCCCACACATTATGGCATTCTATGCTTTGGATTTATTCTCAAACTTCTTCTTCTCAGCAGTATTTGTTGGAGGAGTAGCGGGTACTGTGTATCCACTTTCTACTGACTCTCAAATGTTGTATCCTAATGCACTCAGATATGTCTGCATCTTGAGTCTCCAGAATGAGTAATTAGTTCTATTGAACAAATGAGCTTTGTTTGATGACAATCCTTCATTACTTGCCATTGTGTTCCTTCCAAGATCACCTTAGCTGATTAAGCTTTGTTCAGAAACCTTGCTCTGATACCAATTGATTTTCTCACAATGACACTAAGAGGGGGGGTGAATTAGTGTAGCTATTAAAATTCAAATCTACAACACTTAATGCTGAATAAAAGAGAACTTAAAAATAGGTAAAGTAATTTTCACAAGAGAGCACACCACAACACATAATGTAACAAGGTTCACCAATTTGGCTACTCCTCAAAAATGACTGCTTGGACTCCAATCCAAATCTAACCTTTGCAAAACACCAATTTTACAAACACTTTACCAGCACCCACTAGAAGGAGCACCAACCCATTATTTTTTTGCTACAAAAGATAGGAGCACCAACCCCTAATTCCAAGCACCAACTTGGACTGCAATTCTAAATTATCTTAATGACATAAAAATGCCTTCGTTGTTTACACGACCCTGACTGGTCTGTAATTAATCAAACTCTGCACTCTCTCATGGCTCTGCTTATCTCTCTCTTGACCCTCTTCTAACCCTCTTTACACAACAATTTATCACATACGGTATCACCCTTATTCTTCATGCAGACCTTCTTTTATATCATATTAGTCTCTATTTTTAACTTCCATATTTACGCATGCAACCCGTAACTGTTACTTTAATATTCTCTTCTACCACTTGTCAACTGTAACTTCTTATTTATGTAACTCCTTTTGTATTTATAGAGTGGGCATTTCGTTAAACACGTTACATGCAACATATACCTCTACCATGATTGTTCATATTTTTTTCTGTGCATGCATGCATTTTTTGATTTTATTTATGCAACTGTTTGATTTCTTCTTCTTCGATTGTTCTTAAAATAGTTGCATGCTTTTCTTTTGTAATTTCTCCTATAACTGTCGCATTGAATATAGTTAAATCTTCTTATTTTGGCTACATGCTTTTTCTCTACAACTACCCCTTTAACTATTGTTTTTCTTGAGTTAACTATCAGTGATCTTACTGTTGTGACCTGTCATGAAATCATGACACTTCTATCTCTTTATGCTCTTCTCGCCCTTTATCCGCAAAAACTCAACATGTCATGAAATCATGACGTTTTTTGCCTCCTTTTTCACCTCTTGTCTTGCACCCGTGAAAACCAGACGTCATAAAATCGTGACACTTTTTGCTTCCTTGCACTTCTTTGCCTTTCGCTCGAGAAAATAGAACATGTCGTGAAATTGCGACACTTTCACTGCCTTGTGCCTTTTCTGTCTTTGGCCCGTGAAAACACAACATGTCACAAAATTGTGACACATTCGCTGCCTTACGCATATTCTGTCTTTGGCCCACGAAAACACAACATGTCATGAAATCGTGACACATTCACTGCCTTTTGGCTTTTCTGTATTTGGCCCGCGAAAACGGAACATGTTGTGAAATCGTGATACTTTTCCTCCTTGGTTCTTTCTCTTCGAACTTGTCATGAAATCATGACACTTTTTCTCCTTGGAGCTTTCTCTTCGAATCTGTCATGAAATAACGACACTTTCTCTCCTTGGCGCTTTCTCTTTGAACTTGTCACGAAATCATGACACTTTCTCTCCTTGGCGCTTTCTCTTCTAACCTATCATGAAATCGTGAAACTTTCTCTCCTTGGCGCTTTCTCTTCGAACCTATCATGAAATCATGACACTTTCTCTCCTTGGTGCTTTCTCTTTGATCTTGTCGTGAAATCATGACACTTTCTCTCCTTGGCGCTTTTTCTTCGAACTTGTCATGAAATCGTGACACTTTCTCTCCTTGGCGCTTTCTCTGTGAATCTGTCATCAAATTGTGATAGTTTTCTTTGTCTGTGCCTTCTCTCCAAACATGTCATGAAATCGTGACAGTTTTCTTTGCTTGCATCTTCTTTCCAAACATGTCACGAAATTGTGACAGTTTTCATACTTGCCTTCTTTGCTTCCAACATGTCGTGAAATCACGATAGTTTTTCAACTTGGCTTCTTTGCCTCCAACATGTCATGAAATCATGATAGTTTTGCCAGCATTTTATCTCTCCTCTGATATGTCATGAAATCACGACAATTTTGAACGCATTTTCTCTCTCCTTCGAGATGTCGTGAAATCACGATAATTTTGACAGCATTTTCTCTCTCCTTCGAGATGTCACGAAATCGTGACAGAAAACATGTCGCGATATCGTGACAATTTTCTTACTTGTCTTTTTCTTTGATTTTCTGAATCTGGGCCACTTTTGTCTTCTTGAAAATTCACTATATATGTTCTGACTGACCTCTGAACTCCTGTCCACTGCTTCAACTGCATCAACTGATCTATCTATTTGTGTTGACAACAATGACAATACTTTTGTTGCACCTTGCTCAACATAGGATGTGGTACTTCTCTAATTTAGAAGCCATGGTAAATGATGGTTTCAACATTATCTTATCCTCCTTGGTAACTCTCTATTATTTCTCCTTGTTGTATCAATGCTTGGTTAATTTTTCTATGGTGATTCCAAGATTCTTAATCATGCAAATTTTATACCTTTTGGATAGCTTTGCTTTGCACTATAATATATCCAATCTATGCTTTGAAATATTAACTTTTTTGCTTTTAATAGATAGTAGGAAGTTGATAGTTTTACTTTCCTTTGAAATATATCTAACTCTTCTTTCTTTTGTGTAGGTTTTAAACCTTGTAAATACTATCTTCTACACTTCCTTGAAGATATAAACTTAAAAAGTTTCTCTTGCAACTTTAAACCTTGAATTTAGTTCTTAATAAAACTTTAATAATAATATAAATAGGATTTTTCAAATAAATAATCTTTTGCATCAAAGTTGCATACCTTTTGGACTCCGTATGGTGATATATTTCTTGATGATTTGGATCACCTAATTTTTGCCCTAATTTTGATGAATTTACAGCTCTTCCTTTCTGTCAAAAATAGCTCTTAAACTCTTCTAATTTACATATTTAATCCCTTTTACTTTACTGCTATAAAATTGTCTATTTTCCTCCGACATGATGTCCTTAATCCTCTCAAAATGGTAGGAAAATCCTTCAAATATTGGCTCAATATTATAGACTAGAAACCTTCAATTTTTTATTGTAAAAATGATCGAACTTCTTCTTCCAAATCTGCATTCAAATCCTTGGTGATTTGATCTTAAAAATTTTCAAATTTGGTGGTCTCTTCTAGATACTTTCTCCTTCAATATCCTTGTAAAAATATGACTTCAAATTTGACCTCCTTATCAAGAATCTAAATATATTTAGGTTTTCAATAATCTCCTCCAAATTTTGGTAAAATTCTTCTTCCTTTTGGGCTTGTTGTCGAATGGAAATAGTTTTCCTAAATTCTTCTCTTTTAGGAACTTCTTCTTACTAGCAATATTCTCCCTTGCGTTCTCAAATATCCTCCAATGGCCTTCTTCAAATCTCCTTCAATGAGGATTTCCTAGCCTTCTCTTTTATCCTTCCAAGTTAGCTTGAGGTATTATTATCTTGGGCCTTCAAATTTTGTAGCTTCTCTTCTTATCAAAACTTCAATGAGACCTTTTCTTGATATCCCCAATCTTCAACTATGGAATTTTTGAAATTTGATATCTTTCTTGGATCTCTAAAATATTTTGCTTCTAAAATCTGCAATAGGGCCTTTTATATTCCTTTTATATTTTCAATCTTCCAGATATTAAAGTTCTTCAATGGGACCTACTTTGGGTCTTCCATTCAATCTTCCATGGGTATCTCTTTCTTTATTCTCCTCAATCTTCTATCTGTAAATACTACAAATCTTGTAATGGGACCTTTTATTTAAGGTCTTCAAAAGCTTCAATCTTCAACTTGTTGCTTCAAGTACTAGAATGATTTCAAACAATATATTCTTCCTAGCTCTTATAGGAAGCTTCTCAACTTTTTTTGATTCTCCTCTTCTCTTCAACAAAGTAATAGAAAATGATATTAGAAATTTAATTGAATCTAAAGAAAATGAACTTCACTAGTTGATTTGTCAATCTACTGGAATCAATGTTGAGTCCTAGTCTTCATAAGTTTTTTTACAATTTTGTGGAAAAACTCTAGCCAAATGCAATTCAAAAATCTTAACAATAATATTTCCTATCTCCTCTCAATCTCTCTTGTGGCTCTCTCTATTTCCTATCAATCAACCTAGTGCTCTAATACCACTATTATATTTTGATGCTATAAACTTAAAGGAAATGCAACCCCATGTAATAAAATAAGCATGAAATATTATATTTATGACAATGGCAATCTAGTAAGAAAGTAAATATCATGAGAAAAATAACTCATGAAATAGACATTAATGAAAGATTGCAAAAATTTGAACTTGTTAGAATATGTGGATATCTCAATGCTCCATTCTTCATATAAGTTCCACATTGTGTTTACCTTCATATCTACTCTACTCACTCTTGTTTGATAGTTTCTTGTTTCACTACTATCTATCAAAGGGCTATATATAATTAATTGACTCTTGGTCTTCCATATTTCTATGAATCGTCATATTCCTATCCTATAGACTCATGTAAATGTGGACACCATGCACATTTACATCATTTCTTGTGAATTTATTATATTACATAAAGTAAATACTCAAGCCTTGATCTAAGACACTCTCCTAATCCAATGATGTACCAAATAATGTAATATATTCTAACATCTCAAGAGGTGAAAAAACCTAAGGATAACCCTAGTGAGTCTTATAAAGAGTGTGAATCATCTAAATATAATAATGATAATGCCCAAGTTTGTTTTCTAGATTTCAAATTCAAATGCTTTTTAATTGGCTTCTAAACTTGTATATATTGTGTTCTTAACCAACTCTTTACTAGAAAATCAAATGTTTTAATCACTTCATCTATACTAATACAAAATCCCCTCCTCCCATGAGTCACTTACACATGTTCTACTTGGTGAGGTTATTTTAATCTGCACAATGGATAATTCCAAAATCTAAGCCTCACCATTGTATTCCTATTCATCATATTCCATTCCCTAGTTCATAACTTTCATATGTCATATAAAATTCTAACCAAAGATCTACTAGTCCTATCTACCAACCTAAGGGATGTTCAAAAGATAGAAATTATGTCTTAACTATATCAAATGGTTTCTATTTTAAAAAAATTATAGTATGATAAGAACTCATACTTGTTATAATAAGCAATTCGTCTCAAAAAAGGCATGTACATTAAATTATTATTAGTGCTAAAGGTTTGATTGACTAAATTGCATACTTGGTTGATGTTACTACTTGGAAGGCCAAACCTTATAAGAACATTACTTTTTAATCCTATGCATAATCTCCATCAAGAGACTTTTTCTCATTCCCCTATCCTGATGGAGGGTGGTGGTATCCATTTGATGAGTTGCACTCTATAACAGGAACTTGTGAAATTGTTTCTTACTTGCTCACAAAAAGTCACCATTTTAAAGATACTTGTAAAATATTCTACAAAATATTATTAAAATTTAAGAAAAAATATTATTAAAATATTTTATCAAAGGACCATAAAATATTCTATATATCATCTTACATGCCATATCAAAGTATTATATTTAAAATTTTACATCAAAAATATATCCCTATGTTATACTTGTTATTTTCCCATGGGTTGTCTCTTTCCTACAAAAAATTCTATAAAAATGGTCTTACAATAATAAGACTAAGTCATTTGACATTATTACACTTCCTCCATAATCACTATAAAACTAGACCTATGGATTGGTAATGCAACTCTATCAGTATTTTAGACCTTCCTAAAATTATTTTACTACTATCATCATGTTGTCTTTCAAAGTGATTATACTACCCACGTAGAAGTTATGGAACTTGTCTTGAGTGTTGTAACTCTATTATGACCTTAGATATTTTAAAAATAAACAATGTTATTTTCCATTAAAAATAAAACAAAATGCACTAGAAAATAAAGCAAATAAATAATAAATAATAAATAGGTTCATCAAAAAGAAACATCACAAATCAAGTGGAATTAGCTCAACTGGTTAGATTCCTCAATATTTAAAAGAGGAGACCAAGGTTCAAATATTTCCAAGTGATACATGGATAATATCCAAGCTTTGTTGTAATACCACTATGTGGTGATGATGTAATATGAGTGTGGCCCATTTCAATCCTATATAACCAATTCATCACAAGATAAATAGCAAAGGAAAAGAGGGAGAAAACTCATTGGGAAGAATGCATATGACTAGCTTATTTGGCACCTAGGAAAGAGATTCTTATTTTCTCTAATGTTCTTTCATGCATAATATTGATGCTTCTCCATTATGATATATCTATTTGATGAGATATTTATCCTATGTGATATTCTATAATCACATTAGATAATGCACTCTTACATATTAGCATTCTTATGAGATCATGCAACATTATAATTGGAGCCTTATTTATGGAGCATTCTTGATATTTTAGCATACTTCATATAGAATTGCACATGAGCATGCTTCATGGATCACTGGGAATAGCATCCTATATGGATTACTACATGCACTTCCATTCATGAGTTTATTCATTACTTTACAAACAACTTTTCAAATATGGATATCTCTTACTATTCCAAAAATAAAGTTTATTTTACTTTTCAATTTTATATTAATTATCCATTGTAATTCATCCCCTTGATGACCATTTGGCATGTAATAATTGTGAGTCTCTTCAACTTTTTAAAACTAGTTAGTATAAATTTGGTGTTCTTTTAATTTGCATAAATATGTTGTAAAACATGATTATGATTCATTTATTAAATTATATGATCTTTATCCATTACATTTTTTCCAAAATAATATGATGTTAATAGTTTTATGTATTCCTTGCCATAAGTAATAAAAAAAATTATATGCATAAGAAACGAAAAACAAAATAAATAAAGATAAATAATGAAAATATAAAGTATAATGACCCAAAAATAAAAAATAAATATGTATATATCAAATATTTATACATGATACACAATATCCAATAGGATATTCCAAGGGTGCATATATCTACATATCCATCTAAATTTTATCATTGATCTCCTATACATCTACATATATACCCATCAATGTGGAAAACTCTAAATATGATGGACTAACAGCAACATCTATGGGTGTCTAAGTCATAAGCTAAGAAATAATTCAAGAAATAACATCATATAATTTATAAATATTACCTCCTCCATTTTTCATTTTTGTTATTTATTTCATTTTATTTTATATGTGCATATGCATGTTTATATAAATTTGGTTATATGTTAAAGCCTTAAAATTGTTACATACCAAAAGTAATATAGCCATCAACTATATTATGAGATATTACATTTAAATTATTACTTATATCTAAGTGTAGATTTGAAAATAATCATCTATCATATATTTTCATTCATCATCTGTGGTTTCACACTGTGTTGCCCTGTGTGGTAGGGAACTGCCCTCCTCAAGAGGTAATATTTACTTAAGACTTGGAGTTCATTATTTGTAAGTTCTAGTTCTTATGCTAAATGGTTCTATATTACATTTATTGGAGATCTATTGATTATTGTCTATTATAAGTGTGATTTGAATAACAAGTGAAGACAAGAAGGGCAAGAAACCCTTTTGAGTGGTATTAGGAAGTCGAATACGAGCAGGAAAATATTGGTCTTCAACCGAATACAAACACTACACAAGCACCGATGTTCATAACACTCAGGAAGATGAATTTGCTATAGGTTAATAGTACCACACTCAAGTGGAAGAATTCATAGAGCCTCGAGCAAATAGCTACATTTCATAAGCTAGGGAATAAATCATATTGTTGGGTAATAACAGTTGATATGTGATAAATATTGCATACCAGGTAGTGAGAATCTGATTTCTTGATGTCCAAATCAGTGAGTTAAATAATGGCTCACTCAGAACCTGCGTCACAACTCACTTAGAACTTGCGTCACAACTCACTTAGAACCTACGTCACAATCATAATTTCCTCACAATAACCAAAGAATCACTCAAACTTAGGCATAAAATTACACACTACAAATTCGGTTAACATTGAACGTCGCATCCAATCAAAACTTGTGAAAAACATTATACACGGCCCTAACCTAAGGTACATTCATTTAATTTTTTTTATCTTTGGGATAGTTATCCCATATTTTTTGTGGGAGGATAGTAGAGGTATTTATAACATGTTAGTGGCATCATCAAAGGTGTGACCTTGGTCACATACCCATAAGAACCTTCCACATGCATAAATACTTAATAATTAGGTTTCCTAATAAGGAGGTTAAGTGTCATGTGAAGTGTCCTTCCTCGAGTAGCATCGTTTAGTTATGTCATGTCCTTCCTCATTTGGGTGTCATTTCAGTTAAATTTTTTGGGTCTCCTTCATGTCATTCCTTTTTAGGGTGTCGTGTCATCTCATTTATTGTCAGTGTGTCAGTGTCTACTACTTGTATTTCAGTTTCATGCCTTCCCTTCCTATCGTATCATTCCTCATTAAAGCACATCGGTGTTTAAGTAAATCTTGGTCCTACATCATCTTGTTCATTTATGATTGAGTATCCTTGCATGTGCTCATGTCATAGGGTAGTCACAAAGTGGTGTCACATCATATCAAATGTGGTCAAGGTGTCAAATCATTGAGTTAGTTGAGTAGTTGGTTTGTTTGTGTCATAGAATAGTTACAAATTGGGATCAAACTATGTTGTCCGAACTTAAATTATTGATTTATTTATCAAAATTGGTTTCAAATTGAGGATGGTTAATCTAATAACATGCAAGGAAGGTGCTTCATTTTGTGTCGCATTTGGAGCAGCAAGGGTAGTGGAAAATAAACAAAATTTTTTGCCCAAATTCATCAAACTTATTGCAGAAACTCAAGGTGATATCTGTTAAGTAATAATTATTGACAATTGCATGAGTGGAAGGTGGACCAAAGGACCAAACAAATTACTATCAAGCTCAGATAACTCCAATTAAGGGACCTTGAAGTCACCAAGAAGACCTCCTAGAAGAAAAGGTACACAAAATTCTTCTTCTCCTTTATGAATTACTAGCTTTAACCCTGGTCATCCATTTCTTAACAAAATGGCATCTAATCCCTCCCTAAATTCTTCCCATGAGAACATCACACAAGATGAAATAGGAAGCTCCATATCCACTAATAAGGTCTTACAAACCTTAGTGACTAGTATTAAATGCATGAATGACAAGATGACCCAACTATTAGAAAGACAAATCCAACCAAATCCTTCTAACCCAATCCACTGGAGCACTTAGGATCAGTATGGATCCTATACACACCAAAGAGGTCATAATGGTCATTTCCCAAATCACTTCAATGGATAAATAAATAATTAGAATTTGGGAAATGAGAAAGTTTATGAACAACAAAGGGGTTCTGATAGACCCTTCCAAAATCACTTCCATAGATAGCAGAATAACAAGGACCAAGATAGACACGAAGTTTGCCACCAATAAAGAGGTCCTAACGGAATCAATTTTCCACACATTGATATGCCCACCTTTGAGGGACGATCCACGTGGGTGGATAGCCAAAATGGAAGGCATTTTAGACTTATACCAATTCCAAGATTCAAGAAAAGTTCCTTTTGCTACATCCAAACTAGGCATTGAAGCTTATCAATGGTTTGTATGGCTCAAATGCGAGAAGGGAAACAACATCTACTGGAATGATTTCACCAAATATTTTCTTCACATATTTAATCAGGGTTCCACATCTTCTTACACAGTGATGTTTTTATCACTTAAGAAAATGGGATTGATAGTGGACTATATCTCATAATTTACTAGTACGCTTTCCTATGCAAAAAACTTACAACCAGATGTAGTAGTAGCTGATTTTAGAAATGGGTTGAAATAGAATATTAAAGTCGAAGTGGACCTACAATATCCATATAGGATAGATGATTGTATAAGTATTGCAAATTTGGTGGAGAAGAAGATGCAAATGGGAACATCCACAAGACATGATTTATATGGTCGACCTTAATACCGCAACAACTCTTTTCGTAGAAACGATCAACCATAAAGATATTTCTACAATAAATGTTAAAATCATCATCCAAAATATTAGGCATGTATACCATGACAAAACTTTCAAATTGAATATGCTGACAAGGAATATGAAGAAATAGAGGAACACAACTCACCTGATGATCCCACAGATGAAGACCAAATTGAACATGAGGAGGTTGTAGCTGAGGAAGATACCATGGTAATTTTAGTACAAGCTCTTATGGGGTTATCATATCACCATACAATCAATATAGAATGATTCATTCGATAAAGGAAGGTAACAATATTAATTGATTTAGGAAGTACTCATAAATTTATTGATTCAAAGCTTACCAAGGCATTAAAATTGTATATCTACTCTTCCAGTCAAGATAAATTTCAAGTTAGAATTGCAAGCATGAAAATTTCTCAATGCATAGGTAAGACATCTTCAATTTCATTACAAATGGGAATTTATACTTGGCATGGTCCTCTTTTTGTCATGGAATTAGGGAATTCAGAAGTTATCTTGGGAGTTGCATGGCTAGAACAAATGGAAACCACGGTTGGTTTTAATTACAAGCATCGCTTTGTGGAATGGAAATAGAATACCTAAAATGAATCCAAAACCCCCATAAAATATAGTAAGTTCACATAGCATAGAAAAAATATTAATAAAATGTAGCTATGGATTCATGGCACACATTAATTACATGGAAAAGCTAGCACAAGATATGCCATCAATCCAATCAGAAGATCTACAAAACATTGTGGCCAACTATGATGAGTTTTTCTAAGAACCAAAAGGACTACCTCCAAAAATATACCATGACCATGTCATACACCTTGTTCCAAGAAGTCTTCCACCCAATGGTCATCCTTCGATATCCCTAGCCTCAAAAAACAAAAATTGAGAAAATTGTCCAAGAACTATTAGAACATGGTGTCATCTGTCACAACACTAGCACCTATTCTTTACTAGTAGTTTTGGCCCATCGAAAATAAAATTCCTAGTGTATGTGTCTAGACTTTCATCATCTCAACAAGATCACCATAAAAGATAAATTTTCTATACCTATCATTGATGATTTATTAGATGAACTACATGGTGCAAGAGTTTTTACCAAATTGGACTTACGTTTAGGGTTTCACCAAATCAGACTTAGGGAGGAGGATATTCCCAAAATAGATTTTTGCACTCATGAAGGTCATTATGAATTCTTGGTCATGCACTTTGGTCTTACTAACATTCCAAATCTCATGAACCATGTGTTTCATCCATTCCTCCAAAAATTTGTCCTAGTATTCTTCGATGACATACTCATATATAGTAAATCTTGGAAGGATCATTTGATGCATGTGGGAAGGGTTCTTCATATACTACACAAGGAACAACTATTTTTCAAATGCTCTAAATGCTCTTTCGGTGTTCAATAAGTTGAGTACCTCAGTCATATAGTATCTCAGGAAGGTGTTAAAGTGGATCACAATAAGATCAAGGTAATTCAGGATTGGCCTTTACCTAAAAACATCAATAAACTTCATGATTTTTTGGGTCTCATTGGATACTATCACAAATTTATGCATAAATATGGTAAAATTGTAGCTCCTCTCATAGCCCTAATAAATGAGGATGATTTTCAATGGTCGAAAGTAGAAACTCATGCCTTCGAGGCTCTCAAAGAAGCAATGTGTACTACTCCAGTTTCGGCAACTCTAGATTTTCACAAACCATTTGTCATCGAATGTGATGCTTTAGGAATAGGTATTGGGGTAGTATTAATGTAAGATGGTCATCCCTTGACATTCGAAAATAAACAAATTTTGGAAAAGAATTTGGGAAGATTTACATATAAAAAATAAATGTTGGCCATTCTACATGCAATGGAGAAATGGAGACATTACTTAATAAATAGTCATTTCATTATAAAAATAGATCATAGAAAGGGAAATAAAATATGGTAGTAGATACATTATCTAGAAAATACGAAGATGAAGTGGTCATTAATGCTATTTTAGGTCCTTGTTCTTAATGAGTGTCTTAGTTACAGGAAGAATGGTTGTCCAATAGTGAAACATCTCAAATAATTCAAGAGTTGTCATTGGGTTCATCCAAGCACCCTCTTTTCTCATATGAAGACAAGATATTAAGAAAGAAGAATCACATTTACATTCCACACAACTCGACAATCAAATCAAGGATTCTAGATGAATCACATGCTGCTCTACTAGTAGGTCATTCAGGTTTTTTGAAAACTTATATGCAGGTTAAACAATATTTTTGTTGGAAAGAATTAAATGTAGAGGTCAAACAATGGGTAGCTTAATGTGAAGTATGCCAATGCAATAAAGGAGAAACAATCAAATCACCAAGGTTGCTTCAACCATTACCCTTTATAGACCATCAGTGTGAGCACATTTCCATGGATTTTATTGAAGGTCTTCCTAAGTTAGAAGATAAAATAGTAATTTTCATGGTAGTTGATTGCCTCTCCAAATATGCTCACATTCAGGCTCTACAACATCCATTTTCAGCAAGCAAAGTGGCTAAGGTATTTATGGACTCAATTTTCAGATTGCATGGAATGCCCAAAAATATTGTAAGTGATCGAGATCCCATATTTAATAGAAATTTTTGGAGGGAATTATTTCGAATTAGTGGTACCAAATTAAATATGTCTCCTGCATACCATCCAAAAACAGATGGTCAAACAGAGGTAGTTAACAAATATTTGGGTACCTACCTAAGATGTTTTGTTCAAGATAAAAAATATCAATGGAGTCAGTGGCTATCATTAGCAGAATTGTGGTACAATAATTCTTACCATTACTCCATCAAGATGTCTCCTTTTAAAGCATTCTATGGAACTAAACCACCAACAGTAGTAGATTATGTACCAGGATCCTCCAAAGTGGCCCAATTAGATGATTGGTTTCAGCAATGACAGTCAATGCTCACTATTATCAAATACAATTTGGTCCAAGAACATAATCTTATGAAGCAGTAGTAAGAGACACACCATTCGAAAATAACATTCAATATTGGTGATATGGTGTTCCTACATTTGTAGCCTTACAAAAACTTGTCACTAAAGATCAAGTCCAGTCAGAATTTGGCTCCTTGATTTTATGGTCCTTAAAAAATTATGCATCGCATTGGAGAAGTGGTATATCAACTAGAGTTACCTCCCTCATCACATATACATCCAGTATTTCATGTTTCTTGTCTCAAGAAGGTGATCGGTCAGAAAGTGCACTCTCAATCAGAATTACTAGTACTCGATGAAGAAAGGTGTATATATCTCCATCCTGAAGCAATTTTACAAAGTAGAACATGCATACTAAGATCACATCACATACAAGAATTTCTAATCAAAAGGTAGGACCTAGCCTAAGAAGACACTATATGGGAACCTAAAAGTATTTTCTAGATATTTCCAGCTTTGAGGACAAATATTTTCGAGGAGGGGAGTCATGTTACATACCAAAAGTAATATAGTCGTTGGCTATATTATGAGATATTACATTTAAATTATTACTTATATCCAAGTGTAGATTTAGAAATAATCATCTATCATATATTTTCATTCGTCATCTACGGTTTCACACTGTGTTGCCCTATGTGGTGGGGAACTGACCTCCTCAAGAGGTAGGATTTACTTAATATTTGGAGTTCACTATTTGTAAGTTCTACTTATACTGAATGGTTCTATATTATATTTAGTTTAGATATGTTGATTATTGTATATTATAAGTTTGATTTGAATAAAAACTGAACACAAGAAGGGTAGAAAACCCTTCCAAAAATACTTAGTAGAGTGTCCCAATGCATATATTACATCCATGGCCATGCTTGTCCAAATTTTAACCTCTATATTTACCTCTCTCCCATGATTTAACACAACATCCTCCCAAGTATGTACCTAGATTTCCACCAAGGTGCCCTCTTCTCCACTCAATATAACTAGGGTATATTTAATCCTAATTCATCAATGAGTCAATAATTCCATCTCAATTATAACTACAATCTTACTATAGTGGTAAAGGATTTGGCCTCTCTTTCATAGGTCCAAGTTTCAAACCCCACTTAGTATGAGGGGATCGAGACCCTCATAAAATCCTATATAAACTCATTGAAAAAATAATTCCATATCAATTATCCCCATGGTGAAGGAATTTTATGACCTCCCTCTATTTAGTTATAAGGTTTTATCTTGATCACTATCATCCTCCTTTCCAAAGCTAGGGTTATGGCCTAAGTTTGGGTCCATTGTATATGTTTATAAAAAATTGTCACTAAAGATCAAGTCCAGTCAGAATTTGACTCCTCAATTTTATGGTCCTTAAAAAATTATGCATCGCATTGGAGAAGTGGTATATCAACTAGAGTTACCTCCCTAATCACGTATACATCCAGTATTTCATGTTTCCTATCTCAAGAAGGTGATCAGCTATAAAGTGCACTCTCAATCAGAATTACTAGTACTCGATGAAGAAGGGTGTATATATCTCCAGCCTGAAGCAATTTTACAAAGCAGAACATGCATACTGAGATCACGTCACATCCAATAATTTCTAATCAAATTGTAGGACCTACCCTAATAATACGCTATATGGGAACCTAAACGTATTTTCCAAATATTTCCAGCTTTGAGGACAAATATTTCTGAGGAGGGGAGTCATGTTACATACCAAAAATAATATAGTTGTTAGCTATATTATGAGATATTACATTTAAATTATTACTTATATCCAAGTGTAGATTTTGAAATAATCATCTATCATATATTTTCATTCGTCATCTACGGTTTCACACTGTGTTGCCCTGTGTGGTGGGGAACTGCCCTCCTCAAGAGGTAGGATTTACTTAATATTTGGAGTTCATTATTTGTAATTTCTACTTCTTATACTGAATGGTTCTGTATTACATTTAGTGTAGATATGTTGATTATTGTATGTTATAAGTTTGATTTGAATAACAAATGAAAACAAGAAGGGTAGAAAACCCTTCCAAAAATACTTAATAGAGTGTCCCAATGCATATATTACATCCATGGCCATGCTTGTCCAAATTTTAACCTCTATATTTACCTCTCTCCCATGCTTTAACACAACATACTCCCAAGTATGTACCTAGATTTCCACCAAAGTGCCCTCTTCTCCACTCAATATAGCTATGGTATATTTAATCCTAATTCATCAATGAGTCAATAATTCCATCTCAATTATAGCTACAAGCTTACTATAGTGGTAAGGGATTTGGCCTCTCTTTCATAGGTCCAAGTTTCAAACCCCACTTAGTATGATGGGATCGGTACCCTCATAAAATCCTATATAAACTCGTTGAAAAAATAATTCCATATCAATTGTCACCATGGTGAATGAATTTGATGACCTAACTCTATTTAGTTATAAGGGTTTCTCTTGATCACTATCATCCTCCTTTCCAAAGCTAGGGTTATGGCCTAATTTTGGGTCCGTTGTATATGTCTATAAAAAATTGTCACTAAAGATCAAGTCCAGTCAGAAGTTGGCTCCTCAATTTTGTGGTCCTTAAAAAATTATGCATCGCATTGGATAAGTGGTATATCAACTAGAGTTACCTCCCTCATCACATATACATCCAATATTTCATGTTTCCTGTATCAAGAAGGTGATCATCCAAAAAGTGCACTCTCAATCATAATTACTAGTAATCGATGATGAAGGGTGTATATATCTCCAGCCTGAAGCAATTTTACAAAGTAGAACATGTATACTGATATCACGTCACATCCAATAATTTCTAATAAAATGGTAGGACCTACCCTAAGAAGACGCTATATGGGAACCTGAAAGTATTTTCTAGACATTTCTAGCTTTGAGGACAAATATTTCCGAGGAGGGGAGTCATGTTACATACCAAAATTAATATAGTCATTAGCTATATTATGAGATATTAAATTTAAATTATTGCTTATATCCAAGTTTATATTTATAAATAATCATCTATCATATATTTTCATTCTTATTCTATGGTTTCACACTATGTTGCCCTGTGTGGTGGAGAACTGCCCTCCTCAAGAGGTAGGATTTACTTAATATTTGTAGTTCATTATTTGTAAGTTCTACTTCTTATACTAAATGGTTATGTATTACATTTAGTGTAGCTATGTTGATTATTGTATGTTATAAGTTTTATTTGAATAACAAGTGAAAACAAGAAGGGTAGAAAACCCTTCCAAAAATTCATAGTAGAGTGTCCCAATGCATATATTACATCTATGGCCATGCTTGTCCAAATTTTAACCTCTATATTTACCTCTCTCCCATGCTTTAACACAACATCCTCCCAAATATGTACCTATATTCCCACAAAGGTGCCCTCTTCTCCACTCAATATAGCTAGGGTATATTTAATCCTAATTCATCAATGAGTCAATAATTCCATCTCAATTATAGCTACAAGCTTACTATAGTGGTAAGGGATTTGGCATCTCTTTCATAGGTCCAAGTTTCAAACCCCACTTAGTATGAGGGGATAGGGACCCTCATAAAATCCTATATAAACTTGTTGAAAAAATAATTCCATATAAATTATCCCCATGGTGAAGGAATTTGATGACCTCCCTCTATTTAGTTATAAGGGTTTCTCTTGATCACTATCATCCTCATTTCCAAAGCTAGGGTTATGGCCTAAGTTTGGGTCCATTGTATATGTCTTTAAAACACACCCATTTAAAGTGCTATCATCCACCTACTCTACCCTTATCTTTAGATCAATCAAAATTATGGCTAACACTTGGTCACAATACCCTATATTATTACTTGATTGTGCTTAATTTTTTATTTTATAGGATTGGTCATGTATTTCTACCTAGTATTCTTATTCTTTATTTACATTGTATTATAATAGGCACCTTGTAGGGGCAAGAGGTATACTAGAAAATTAGCTATTATGACATTTAATTGTAAAGGTATGTATCTTGTAACTTGCTTGTTATTCATGAATATCTAGGATAGGTGATGGACATGGTCAAGAGTGGGATTCCCTTGATGTGCATAATATCTAGTTAAATCTAAAAAATCCATGGGCTACAAATCATTCAAATTGAACACCTAGGACCATCTAGATGACTCTAGAAAGAAAAAAAATTATTGATTAAAAGAAGAGATTTTGAAAGGTGCCTCAAACCTTTTATAAATCTAACTAAATAAGAAAGAACTCAAATATGAAACAAACTGAACCGATCAAGAACACCCAACTCTAGGAAATATATAGCCCTAGAAACTGAGGATAGTAGAGAAGACAAATGAACAACAAAGCCAACAAGATCAAAAATAATGAAATTAGAGAACTAAGAAAAATGTATTTTAATTCTAGGCATCCTCATCAAAGAGGTCAATTTTTTACTCAAGAGTATCATGGCCTTGCTCATTCTTCAATATCCAAGAGATTTCATTCATGTAGAAAGTAGATAATTTAACATATATCTTTAGATATTACACTAGATATTTGATAGAATCTGAGTTCTTGCATGGGGTCCTTTTAGTATCCACTTGAAATTTTTGGTTCACCACAAGCATAGTTGAAGTCTTCAACTTCTTATTATTTAAGGATGTAGGGATAAAGTCCTCAAAATATTCAAAATATTGAATTACCTAAGTAATATTTTCCTTTTTATCATATTAGACTTCAACCGGTTTGACCTTATCTTCCCTTCTCATCTCCTTATTTGGGGTCTTTAACAACTCTCCTTTTGTCTTGAAATTAGATCTCACTTTTCATCCTTAGAAGAAGAGGAATTTCCCTCTACAATTGGCCCAACATGATCCAATAAGGGATGTTATGGTTGTAAAAAATCATAGGGCCTTTGATTGAAATATCACGTCCTATATTTTTTTCAAAACATCGTCACCTTCAATATTAGTAATCACCTTGTCCAGAGAATTCTTGGCAGTATTAGAATCAATAAGGATAAGACTTTTTGGATCTCCCTACATATTTTCCTTTCCATACAAATTCTATCCATCACAACCCCAACAATACTCTTTTTTGGAATACACATTATGACCTCCATAATAGGGGAGTTGGCTTCCTAAGCCTTTCCTAGATCAACTCTGCTTTTTCTAAATCAAACACTATCTTCTTCAAGTCAATATAATTGAAAATGAACTTGAATAAACCTTTATGGTTAGGGAAGGATAAATTACCTTGCTGAACTGTTAGCACCGCTCTTTCCAAATATTTGTAGATAAAAGCTAGTATATTCATGATCTTGTCCTTTTAGAGATGGTTCACTAGCGTAATATGAAATCTCCACTCTAGGAAGACCACTTAACCTCTATGAATTATTATCCATATCCAATTTTACTCAATATTATTAATTTTATAAGAGATATGCTTTATTATAGGGTGGAAATCTTGATCAAATTAATCTAAAACTTTAAATTTATTATAAATTTGGTTTCTAATTGCCCTTCCAATCCATTTTGAACACTTAATTTCACTTAATTTTTTCCAATTTGGTAATAGTGTTGTTTTATGATAGTGTGATGCTCTTGCTAGAAAACACTTCTCTTACCCAAATAATTCCAAATTTTTAAATTAATTGTAAACTTAGTCTCCACTTGACCATCTAATTCATTCCCCACCATCAATTCTCTCAAAGAATAAACTGACTAGAGTGCTTGAAAAATTGGATTGGATGCCATCTAGAGGACCTATATATAAAGTGTTGTATCAAGACCAATTCTCTTATCAAAAATTAGGGTTTTTCTAAAATTAACTTCATAAATTGATTACTTACATTTGTAAGGTTGAATTCCACCCTTAATTTGACCTTAGATGACCAAGGCATTATTTTTTCATCAATGCTCTTGGCTAATTGATCTCATAAAAACTAATTATTATAAATATTATATTAGTTATCTCATTTTAAGTAGGTTCTAAGTTATATTCCATGTTATTTCTAGTGAATAGAAACATATTTAGGTTAAATATAGATGAAGAAGAAAATAGCTAGAGTTTTCCTCCTTCATATACCCACTTAGCACAATATGATAGGTCTCTTCCAAAACTATATTTATTATGAAATCATTCCTAAGGAATACTCTCTCAATCATATTTATTTTCTACAAGAATAAATAATTCTTCTTCTCCCCCTAGATTATCCCTCTTTACTTAGGATGAAGTCCTTCGTTCAAGTCCATTTTGATAAATCTCCCCATCAAGTAAGAAGGCTAGAACGTAATAAAGAGCACTTGATATGCTTAAGAATCCAAGGATAATCATGGTTATTCATCAAACACTAAGGTTAGTACCATCCAATGTTAGTATTCTCTATGTTTATCTCTTATTTATTTTATTTTACTTGCACTCTTGTACTTTCTTTTATTGCATATGGTTAATTACTTGTTTTGATTTTCTTCTACCAGTTATTTTCTACCTTTATCCTATATCTTATTTTATCATAGTTTTCTATTTTACTATATTATTTCCCTAGGAACACTCTCCTACCATATCTAATATCAACATTCTAAATCTCTCACATTATTTATCTTGATATTATGTTGCCTTTACCTATAAGATGATGTGACATCATTGGCTTGTCCAAACCTAGTTAAAAAATACTTTTGTAAGTATTATGTACATCCAAGAGAAAATATTTAGAGTCACATTATATTTTGGTTATCCTTTGTAATAACATGAGAAGAGATTTAAAAATAATATCTAAAAATATTTGACATTTTTACTATTTTATGTAACTATAAAATATCATGGGAGGATTTTAGGAGGATATATTTAGAAATATATTAACATTTTATCCATATAGATATATCCACCATAAATATCTATCACTCATGAGCCTATACATAAGATATACATCCCCTATAAGAGGAAATTTTAAAATTTAAGAGCTCAAGAAGGGAATTGAGAGTTAAATAAGAGGTTAAGGAATAGAGATCCTAGATAGCCAAAGGAATAATGCATATTTTTAGAGTGTGGTAGAGAGGTTGTCTAGTTAAGAGTGTGGGATACAATTTTTGAATGAGACCATTAGTGGAAGCTATTTAGAAGTACTAGGTACAACATTGAGAGATAATCTATTTGGAACATTGTAATATATCCTATTTTATACATGTAATAAAATATTTTTATTCTTATTATGTAATCCTTATGGTGTTAACTTTTACTAATGTTTATATTTATTAATTTTATTATGTGTATTACACTTGCATATAAAGTATGTATGGTAACACACAACCACCATTAAAATTATGTGTGTGAAAGCAAAAGACCATAATATGAGGAGATATTGAGATTACATCTCATTCATGATGAGAATTGACACCTTTAGTTCTATAACTAAGATCACTCCTCTTTCATGGCAATCACATATGATAACTATATCCTTGCCCATATGGTAATTTTTCTCACCCCTAGTTACTTTTATTGTAGTGACTTTCAATTTTTCATGCAAGAAAAATTTTTACTATTACAATGGTAAATAATTTTTACCATGGTGATTCTAGAATTTACTATGTGGTATATCCTATTTACTAGGCTCATTGCCAACTAAAATCTCTAGCCAATTCCTCTCTTGTGGATCATGTTTCATGTGCTCAATGGTCTTACTAGATGATAAAAATTGATCAATTCATATATCACATGTTTTGTAATAGAAATTTCATAATTAGACCATCATAGATTGTTGTCCTATTTGTATTCTTTTCAATTGTGTTTATGCATGTGATGAATTTTTGCCAAAGAATTATCAAATTTATCAATATGCTCTTGAATAAAAATAATCAATATATTACTTATCATAGAAATCTAAATATTATTTAAACACAACACAATATGGAAAGGTTCCTTGTACACCAAATATCATAATAATAATAAAATGTTCATATTAAATTGATAGATAAATGGATAGAATCAATAGGGTGTAAGTACCTGAATTACAAGTTACCTTAGGTCAATATTAAAGAACCAACTTTAAGGTCAATATTATAACATTACACTAAAGTCACCTATAGAAGGTGTATAGTGGCTTATAGGCAATATGCAAATGAATATAATATAAGTTTGTTTGTGGTCTCAAGTGAAGATTAACACCAAATATTTTTATATCCTCCATTAAGTTTGGAGAGGTACATGTAGATATACCCTTATTACTCATCTTCCTTAAGGGAAACTCTCCTACTCCAATATTCCCATAATCATACAAAATAAACTTACCCCACCAAATAAAAAAACTAAACTGTCCATTATGCCACATCGCATGGTCATGTTCCCTCTCATGTCGTATGCACATTTTCCTCTAAACATAATAATATGTTGTAGAATATTCATATTTTAAATTTTCAAATTTCAAAAGTTAGAGAGGAAATAGAAACCCCTTGATGGAAACAATTCCCTATATTATCAAATCTAAAAAATTATTGAATTGGAACCCCTCCTAAAATTTCATAAATAATATCAATATGTGAATATTTTGTTCATATATATCACGCCTTTACCTTATACATCCCATTTTGAAATAATTCATGTCAATTTGTCCTCCTCTCCAAATTAGCATGAAAGTTGTTGGACTATTCTTATAACTTTTTCAAGTGGCTCATATGTCTTGACTATTATAAAATATTCATATTTAAAAATTTAAAAATTTAAAAATTCAAAAGTTTGAGAGGAAAGAGAAACCCCTTGATGGAAACAATTCCTTTGACTATCAAATCTAAAAAATTATTGAATTGTGTTCCTTCCTAAAATTTCATAAACAATATCAATGTGTATATTTTGTTCATATCTATCATGCACTTACCTTATACATCCTATTTTGAAACAATTCATATCAAGTTGTCCTCCTTTCTAATGTAGCATGAAATTTGTTGGAATATTCTTATAACTTTTCCAAGTGGCTCAAATATCTTTGCTATACACTTAAATGTACCTAATATTTTACTTGTAATTTTAGGGGATGAAAAGAAATTCAATTTCTTCTTATTGGTTTTGAAATTCATGTAGATTACCCCATATTCTATATTTCAACAACATAAAAAATATATATTTTTACAAAAATACGTAAAAGACAAGGTTTACAAAATATCTCAAATACTCTAATCCAATAATTTTTAGTAAATTTTAACAAGGACAATAGAGTGGTTAGGGATTTTTCCTCTTTGGAAAGGTCCAAGGTTCAAACCATGGCATACATAGATGAAGATAGGTTGAATGGTAGTGGTCGAGTGTTTGTTGGTTGTCTTTCCTTGTTCAATGACCCCGAGGGTCATGGGTCCCATTGAATTCATCTAACCCAATAGGCTAGGGTTTATACTAGCAAAAACTAATGGTGTTATCAATTTCCTTATGTATTTAAGAATAAAAAATAATAATTTTAAGAAAAACTTATTTATTCATCAAGGTATCATTAAAATAATATATTCTAATTATAAATTCATAAATAAATAAGGTAAAATAATAATATGTGATGAACTTATTGTAGACATGGAAAAATGACCCACTTTAGTGGGAAATCTTCCTAGATCCCTTTGGGATACCCCTTAGACTTCTCTAAGGCAAGGGTGAGGTTCCTTCCCCCTTGTTTTTCCTATTTTCTCTCTCTATGCAAAATCATACTTGATCCCTGATGGGGCGCAACTTCGCATGGCGAAATAGCAGTCAGTCTTGATGGCACACGATTTCACCTTTTTAGGGTTTTGCTCAAGTAAACCCTAATTTTTTAGGTTTTGTGTGTTTTACATCAATCCTTTGTAGTTTTTCCGCATTCCTCACCTTCAAATCTACTATATAAGGAGGGTTTCAATTCACTTTTCACACACGGTTACACAATATGATATAATATTCTTACATGCTAACATTTGATTTCTCGTAGTATTCTTATTTGGTCTAAATTCCTTTTCTTTTTGTAAGAAAGTTTAAATTTGGAGTTTGAATATTGATTGGATTTCTACTACATTGGATTGTTGATTGTTATTTCTCACTCTTGGTGGATTTGTGTTGAAGCCCTAAGGAAATATCAACCATTCGAGAGATCTCAACCCTCATGTTCTACTTCTGTGTGCTCTACCAAGTGAATTTGTTCTTTTGCATGCATGTCTAGATTTTCTAAGTGATGTAATTGGCTCGTCACACTTGTATTTTATTTTTCATATAGTTTCTGTGAAATTGTACTCGATCTACTATGGGGCATGATTTTGCCTATGCATTGTCGTGCTCGCCTGTTATAGGGTGCAACTTCTCTTGAGAAAAATCTAGGGGTAATTTCTTGTATCAAACTTAATTGCTTTCTAGACTACATTTAAAGTTTGATGTTATATTTTATTCTGTGATTTTATTATTCTATTATGCTATATTGTATTATTTTTATTTTCTTCCAAAGGTCAATTTTTTCTTTTATTTATCAAAGGTAAGCTAAAAGGACCTAGGGGACTTGACTGATGTGCCTCCAAATATTGTTGTACAATGGCCTAAGCAGGCCCCCTAATGCTAATCATAGTGTTTATTAAGTTGTCTTGTAGGAACATTAATTATTGAAAGCTTTGGACAAAAGGATAAAGGTAAGGATAAATTATCAGATAAGTTAAGTGTTCCAATTAGTCTTTAGGTTGTTTTCTAAGTGCTTTATATTTATATTATAAACCCTAGATCTAATTTTATAGAAATATATCTAATTAATTCTAGGTATTTTTTGATAAACAACATATACTATGCACCTAGGGTTGATTTTGTTTGTGCATCTCTTCTTGAACCTTTGCCTAAATATTCTTTCTTTAAAACTCTAGGTTAGAAAAACATTAAAATAAAGAATCATTCTAGGGTTATTTCTTGTATTTTTACATTATGTATTTTTGCATTGTCTTTTATCTTTTATAGTATATATATAGAAATGCCAAAACTAGGTGTTTGTCTTGAATCTCATACATCAAACATTCTTGAAAACCAGAGGACTTGGAGTGAGTTCTTAAACCATTCTTGGTGAACCCTTCCCCCCTAGCACCAAGTGTAGAGAACAACATACCCCTGTGGTTCACCCCAAAGGCTTTATCTTGTGAATCACACTTTTGGTAATTGTACACGGTAGGGTAGTTTTCCCCCTCTATATATTTGGTGAACCCGATGTGAAAACCTCATTTTATTTTAAAAATTTAATCAAGATCATTAATTGTGTGTGTTTAGAAAATATTAAAAACATAATGTATAGTGCTTGTTTTTGTGGGTCTTAGTTCTCTTCTTTTTGTCTTTAGTATTTCTCTATTTTTCCAATGGCTTCCAACCTTGGGAATGGGAGAATATTTTTTAAGTTTGATGAGATTTTTCAAGAGAATTATCAAGTTGATAGAGAAAATCCTAACTTTTAGGAAGAAGATATTGATAATAGTCTTGATCCTATTAAGGGACCTTATGGGAACCGTATTTTAAATCCTTTGAGCATGTGTGGACATTTTATAAATATCATAAGCATGCATTGGATGCAACTTTAGAGGAAGAAGCCCTACTTGAGGAATTTAGACCATATCATGATAAATCCTTGAGTGAATATTTGAATCATGGAAATCATGTTCACCATCCAACTTATGCCACTACTATAACCATCAACGTTGGAAGGAATCTACAAGTCCTTCCAACTAGTAGTGTCATTTAGAATTTTTAATTTCCTCCTCAATCTATCTATCTTAACACTATTGCCTCTATTCCACCAAATGTTAGTCATCCTCTTCAATAAGATACCACATAATTTAAAAGTATCAATATGTCGAATACTCCCCCTCTAGGAAATATGGATACAGTGCATAACAACGATCCAAAAGTGCAGAGTTTAACAAATATGGTAAAACGGTTTCAAAATTTGAGATGATTCAACTCTCAAGTTTTATTTACAATTATAAGGAAATGTGTAATTAGGCATTGGATCCTATTGTTGTTTCTAGACCTTATCCTAAGAATTTTCCTATACCATTTTTGCCTATTTATAAGGGTAAAGAAGATCCAATTGAGAATTCAAGAAGATTTAGAACCGCTTGCCATGGTCTTATTCATGATGACATGTTGTTACTTAAAAAATTTCCTAAGAGTATTTGTGGTATGGAATTAGAGTGGTATTATCAATAAAGAACTTTGAAGAAATAGCAGAATTAATTGTTCAATAATTTGGTGCTTACATTGAGAAGGAAATAACAATGAATATGTCTACAATTTAAAACAAAGAAAGGAGGAAAGTTTTTCAAAGTTCTTGGGTTGTTGGAGAAGTTTGGTTGGATTTTTGATATATAATTTACCACCAAAGGATATTATTGAGATATTTATTTGTAATTTACAAGAATAATGATCTTATGCATTAGATACTTCTACTATTATATATTTTGATCAAGTAATAGATTTAGCAAGAAAAGTAGAACAAGCTCTTATCAGAAGAGGCCAACTCAAAATCAAAGAAAAGAAACCTACTAAGTCTCAACATAAGAATAAGCACATGGGAGGTGATAGTGGAATGGATAGTATGCCTATTAATAATATTACTAATATCCTACAAAATATAGTACTTCAAAAACCTCCACAAAGAAATTTTACAAGGCTTAACATGTCTATGGAAGTAGTTTTGAAATAAATTTTAGAAGCCAATGCAATTGAGTTACCTCTATAAGGAAACAATATACTACAAATCATTGGTATAAGGTAGGTCAAAATTACGCATATCATAGAGTGGAAGAAAATTATATAAATTCTTGTAAGAATTTGAAATATGTGGTTCAAGATTTAATTGATGCAGAACATCTTTAACTGGGAAATTTATAATAAAAGTTACTTTTTAATAAAAATTTAATTAGACAGGAAGCTAATCAAGTATCTTATATAAGTGTACCACACCATTATGATAATAACATGGTTGGAATGATAACATCTACTCCAAAAATTTAATGTAGTATTGATAAATACAACGATCTCAGTAGGAGATCAGTTTCTCAAAAAATATTTCTCTTTTGGAATTTTTGTAGAATTTTCCTACTCATGGATAAGCCTTAATAAATGTTATAAAATAATAATATATCCCTCTAGAAATTTCACCTAGTGATATGGCCAATATTGTAAGATCTCTTGAGATACATCATCTCACATTCTCGGATGTTGATATTTCTTTCTTAGACTTGCAAAAGAATTATTCTCCTTACATCACTACATTTATTGGGGATACTTTTACCAAAAGAGTTATTATTGATAATGGTTCTTCCCTTAATTTATGCACATGTCATTTCTTTCAATTATTTTTATTAAAATAGAAAGATATAACTAGATCTGATGATATCATTAAAACTTTCAACAATGAGTCCCAAGAAGCTTATGGTACCATATCACTTCACCTCCAAGTTGGATCCAAAACTTTAGATACATTCTTTTATGTGGTATCTTGTACTGCATATTTTAATATTCTTCTTGGATGTCCTTGGATACATGCAATGGAGGATGTCCCTTCTACTTTTCATCAATGTGTGAAATTTGAATTTAAAAATCAACCTGTTTCTATCTTGGGTGATCCTCATCCATTTGAATTTTTCTCACCAAATGATCTAGCTCAGTTTCATTCATCAAATTCCTTATCTAAAAAAACTAAGCAACTTGAAAATAATGATAAGGAATTACCAATCAAAGTCTCATATCAATATCAAGACAACTATTCTTGTCAATAATATCTCTTAGATAAACCTCATCAAAGTTTAGAGTGTATTTTTGAGTATGAAGGGTCACCCTCCTCCTCTTCATCATTCATAATACCTAAGTAGTATGCCAAATATGAGGATGTACCTTAGAATAACATCTACTTTGATGGATTTATACCTTGTTTTGAATAGGTTGAACCTGCTAGGTCTCAAGTGGACTTTGGTTCTATGTCCCTTGAGGACCTTGAGCACTTAGGAGTGATTCTTGCCCTACCTCCTCTTGAGGATGACTTATCCATACTTATTGAGGATGCCATATATGTGAACATAGGTTCTAAGTAAGACCCTAGAATCCTTAAACTAGGTAAAGTCTTTTCCATGGATGAGCAGGAGTAATTGACCAATTTATTAGGATAATATAAAGATATTTTTGCTTGGTCTTATGCTGACATGCCAAGGCTTGATCACTCCCTTGTCATGCATCATTTGGTAGTTAAACCTAGTTCTAATCTTGTTAAGAAAAAACTTAGGAAGATGTATCCTAAGGTTGCCCTACCAATCAACGAGGAGATCCAAAAACTCCTTAACGGTTGTTTTATAAAATCTATCGACTATTCTAATTGGATTTCCAACATTTTCCCTGTAGCTAAGAAGGAAGCGACAATAAAAATACGTACTGACTTTTAGGAAATTAATTTAGCATATCCCAAGGATGATTTCCCTTGCCCAACCTAGATCGAATCATAGATTTCATTGCCAAATGTGGAATTATTTCTCTTATGGATGGTTTCTTAGATTACAATAAAATTATGATTACTCTTGAAGATCAGGCTAATACAACATTCACTACTCCATGGGGAACCTTCTACTGGAAGGTCATGCCTTTTGTACTAAAGAATGCAGGAGATACCTATCAGTGGGCCATGACTTATATTTTCCATGACATGATGCATGATATTACCTAGGACTATGTGGAAAATAATCTAGCTTGATCCATAGAACAAAAGAATCACGTTCATGATTTAATATGAATATTTGTGAGGGTCTGACAATACAAGGTTTATATTAAACCCACTAAGTGTGTGTTCAAAGTCACATCTAGCAAGATGTTAGGATTCATAGTGTCTATATGAGGCATTGAAGTGGATCTTGCTAAGATAATGGACATCATTGATATACCTACTTCTCGCACCCTAATCGGATTGTGTATTCTTTAAGATAAACTTCGATCTATCCATCGGTTCATTGCCTAGTTAACCAATAAGTTTCAACCATTTCTCAAGATTCTTAAGAAATATGTATTTTTTCAATGGGATTCTAAATGTCAAAAATATTTGTATGATCTCAAATAGTATCTCACTTCCCCACATATTTAGTTCCTCCTATGCCTGGTAGGCATTTGATGCTTTACATAGCAACCATTGCTCATGCTTTAGAAGCCATGCTGGTCCAACATGATGATAAAAATAAAGAATGACCTATATAGTATATTAGTAGAACCTTGGTTAGCTATGAAACCAGGTACACTCCCTTAGAAAATATTTATCTTTATATAGTGTTTGCTTCTCATAAGTTAAGACACTACATGCTCATTCATAATATATTGGTGGTTGCAAATTTTGATCCTTTGTGCTATTTTATGTCTACGCCCCACATTTTAGGTCAAGCTACTAAGTGGGTGTTAGACCATAGTGAGTTTGACTTGAATTTTATAGGTTAGAATGCTATTAAGGGTAAGGTGATTATTGATCAGTTAACCTTTGCTCTCCTAGAAGTTACCCATCCTATAGTTTTTGAGTTTCCCAATGAGTGCTTGAATATCAAAATTAAATATTTAGAGTCCTAGATTTTGTTTTTATGGAGCCTGATGCATGAAGGGTTCTAATGCTAGAGTCATTCTAGTCACCCCACAAAAGTAACTCATCCCTTTGTACTTCAAACTTTGTTTATCTTGCAAAAATAATACTACAAAGTATGAAGTCTTGATCCTTAGTCTTAGAGTTGCCTTAGCTTTACAGGTTATAGTTCTATCGGTCTTTGGTGACTCTCAACTTGCAGTTAATCAGATTAACAATGTTTAACAGACTCGGGATGATAAAATCAAACCTTAAAAGGAGATTTTTTTGTCCTCATTTGATCGAGTAACCATAGAGTATGTCTCTAGATCCTCAAACTATCATGTGTATGCCATGGATGTTGTTGCATCATTGTTCCCTCTGGAGTTAGAATATGATCAAACATCGACTATTATTAGACAACTATAAGAACCTGTGTTGGTTGGTTCTTGTATTGTCCCATTATATCGTTTGACCATCAAAGCTTCCCCATATAAGCCATGGTATAACGATATATTTAATTTTGTTAAGGATGGTTTGGTACATGATGGTTTAGACCACAATTAGTGTAAGATTTTGCATAAAAGAGCATGTTGATTTGTCATAATCGACAACACCTTGTATCGATGTTATTTTGAAGGTATACTCTTGAGATTTTTTAACTTCGATGAAACCTAGCTTGCTCTTAGTGATGCTCACGAAGGATCATGTGGAGGTCATTTCAGTGGCAATGTTATTGCTAAAAAGCTTATTTAAATGGGGTACTATTGTCCTTCCATGGAGAAAGATGCATGTGACTATGTTCAGTGTTGTGATAAGTGTCAACACCACGATCATCTCATCCATGCTCCTTCTTAGGACCTTCAGGTTATCTCTTCCCCTTGGCCATTCTCCATGTGGAGATTGGACATTATTGAGAAATTTAACCTAGTGTCATCATATGGTCACAAGTTTATCATTACTATGACTTAATATTTCACTAAATGGGTTGAAGACACACCCCTGGTTACAATGACTGGAACTCAAGTTTCTAGGTTTAATATTCTTTGTAGGTTCAATATTTATTTGATACTTGTTTTTAACAATGACACTCCATTTAATAATAAGGATGTTTGTAACCTTTGCGCTAAGTACAAGATTCAACACAAGTGATCAACTCCTTATTATCCCCAAGTCAATGGGTAAGCTGAAGCATCCAATAAGTCCTTGGTCAAGATCTTGAAAATTTTGGTTAGTAATTGAAATATGCAAAACACAACACCCAAAAAATGCTTGAACAAATGAAATACAAGGAAACACAAGATTGCACAATAGAATAATTTTCATTGACAAGGGGAGCCTAGAAACTCCATTGTTTACAACTTGGATCCTTGAATCCTTTTGATACAATATTACAAGAAGTTAGGGTTCTCTAAAACCCTAACAAGCAAAGCTGTGATGTTTTCAAGAACATCTTGATCCCAATAATGTTGAGTGGGATTTTTGATATCCAATGCTGGGTCACTCCAAAATTTGATGTAGCACTTCAGATCTGCACACAATGACACAACAAAGTTAGTTAGTAATACCTATGAGGGCTCCATAGTGTGAGAGCCTTTATAAGAAATAATAAACCCTAACTAAGTGGTGAAAATAGAGTGAACATAAACAAAAGCACATGTATAAAAGTAACAAATTTTTGAGCTTCTTTACTTACTTATTATGTTCTAATGTGAGATATATGATGTAGGTAGCTGGTGTAGTGATGCCCTAAAATTTCTTGGAGGCTAGGAGGTCTTCAGGAGTAATAACATAAAATGTTCGTAGGTTCCTAGATACTATAGGAAACGCCCATTGGCACGTAGGGATGAGGGAAAGGATTTTGCAAAAGTAGATCCAACGAGGAAAAAAGGATGGCAACGATGATGGGGGGTTACAAAGATCAGGGATGGTGATAGAAGTAATGAAAGGTGGCTTAGGGTACTTAACAATTTTGAGCACTTAAAGAGAAGGCTTAAGGAAATCCAAGACTCAGAGAACTCAAAAACTTAGGGGTTGAGCCATCAAAATGGCTCCTATTTATAATCCAACCTAGGGCATGCTAGGGTTTCCATGACACTAATTGTGTGGCTAAGATTAAAGCACATCTAAGGGTAGATATTAAATATAGGGTGTGGCATGGATTGATGTAAATGGGTGGTTAGGATTAAATGGAATTGGATGGTTGGGATTAATTCACTTAAATAAATACATATTTATTAAACATATATTAAAATATAATATAAAATATTAATTTAAATATATATATATATTGTGTTCTTTAATGACATAGTTAAAAAAAGAGAAAAAAAAGCACCTGGGGGTGCAATGCAATGGATTGGGCTTTGGCTCTTCTTCAGGAGGTCCAAGGTTCAAAACCATGGCATGGGTGAGTGTGTGAGGGGGTGGGTGTGTGTCTCCCTAGTGGATTTGTTGTAACAGGTTGGGGGATTCTTGGTAAAAACCCCCATTACTTAATATTACCAAAAAATATATACATAAATAAATGTGAATAGTATTCGAAAATGGTAGGAAATAGGGATGGTGGACAAATTGGCTATGTTTTGATGGTGGAAATTGTGGGAAAGCATGGATGGAGGACACATGGCTAGATTTTGGTGTCTATAGATGCCCATTTTTGTACTGTGTTGCATGGAACACAATGTAGTGCAAAAGTACAAGACACCTTTTTTGGCTAGGTGTAGAAGTAGATTCTCTTGGGATATGGAGCACAATCTTGAAGACAAAAGAATAAAATAATTTTAATTTTTTCATAGCTTACCTCCTTAATTTGCAAATGAGGTTACGGATGAATCTCATGGGCCAATTAAAAAATATGTGTAAATGGAATGTGGATGATATGAATGATGTAAAATGTGATACTATTATTGCCCCAACCGTGGGAAGGGGATTGTTGAAAAATGTTTCTGTTTTTACCCCAACAGATGAAGGGTTTTGTGAAAATGTGTGATGTAAAATGTGTCTATTTTTACCCCAATAGATGAAGGGATTTTTGCCAAATATAGATGCCATGATCATGTAAGATGTATCACATTGCAAAAGGGTCAAAACCAAATGTGGTTGCCCTTAATTTGGGGTGATTCAATGCTATTGAAAAATATGCCTTCTGGCATCATTGATATGCAAAGATGATAATTCAAAGAAAAAAAGTGTAGACACCTAAAACATGTCATGTTCAGAGAGACTACTCACATAGGCA
Organism: Wollemia nobilis; assembly: GCA_028583015.1. NCBI lineage: Eukaryota > Viridiplantae > Streptophyta > Pinopsida > Araucariales > Araucariaceae > Wollemia > Wollemia nobilis. The sequence continues at coordinate 4,042,865 of JAQPPZ010016710.1, read as the reverse complement.
CACTCATAGGTCATGTGACTAAACCTTGGGACCTTCCAAGTGTCAAAAGTGGCTCTGGCCACTCATATGGAGAATTTTCACCCCATCCAAGCCTGGCCGCTGTAGACTAGAGTGACCAAAATCTAGACACTATAGCTTAGAGCGGCCAAACCTTAGCCTCTACAGACGACAGTGGCTAAGCTTTAAATGCATTTTGCCACCCATCTAGCCTAATATTGTGTGGAATTGGTAGTCTGTATGCAATAAGGATGATAAGGGATAACTTTGTGTTCCTCCTCATAGCCAGTCTACATGGAAGACTCTAGTATTGATTTAGACTTCAGTTTAACATAGAAAAACAAGGAGCTTCTCATGCTAACACCTAGTATGCATGAGGGATTTAGTCCTAGGGTTTGAAAATTGACCTAAGTCTTCAAACACATCAGAAGGAGTAAACTTAAAGGTACTTGAGGACCTTATGAGACCTCCTTTTATCAATAAGAGAGAGATAACATCATACATCATAACTTTGAACACGTTGGATCATTGAGGAGAGCTTCTAGAGACTTGGAGATCTTCCCTTGGATATCGACTCTTGTAGTGGAGCCCTATCGTATTGGAGGGAAAATATGAACATGTAAGGTAATAATTTTAACATTAGTAGCATACTTGATCCCATAGTCTTTGGATCAATAGAGAGAGATTTCACCTTAGCGGCTGCTATCCTGGATAGTGGCCTGCAACCTAGTCTAGGGTTTTAGGTGTTAGTTTCTTTTATTTTGTTTTTTTTATATTAGAATTCAACCAATTTGACCTTCTATTCCCTTCTCATATCCTTATTTTGGGTCTTTAACAACTCTAATTTTTGTCTTGAAATTAGATCTAGCTTTTCATCCTTCGAAGAAGATAAATTTCCCTCTAAAATTGGACCAATAGGATCCAAGAAGGGATGTTATGGTTATCAAAAATCATAGGGCCTTTGCTTTATTTTATTTTAAATTAATTGAAATATCATGTCCTATATATTTTTAAAAATATCATCACATTCAATATTAGTAATCACCTTGTCTAGAGAATTATTGGCAACCTTAGAATCCATAAGGATAATACTTGGAACGCGCTTTCTGCGTTCGTTAGTAAATTAAGAACACTATATTCAATGCGAAGATAAGACAATAACAAAATTACACACAGCCAAAATGAATTTAAGTAAATGGGAATCGATCGCCACTCAGGGAGGGCACGTCCCCGCCGTGAAGGCAAATTCGAGAATGTAGAGAATAAAATAAAAATCGATGATAATTATCCAAAGTCTAATCTACTTATATATATGAATAAATGAACTCTTGGAATACCTAGCCGACGGCTAGGTTTGGAGTGTAACATGACTCCCCTCCTCGGAAAGCTTTGTCCTCAAAGCTGGAAATGTCTGGAGAATACTGTCAGGTTCCCATGTGGCATCCTCCTCTGGTAAATCTTGCCATTTGATGAGAAATTCTTGAATCTGACGTGATCTCGGTCTTCGTATTCTATGTTGTAGTATATCTTCGAGGTTGGAGATGTATGCGTCCTTCCTCATCGAGCATTGGTAATTCTGATTGACCTTGCACTTTCTGGCCAATTACTTTTTTGAGACATGAAACATGAAATACCGGGTGTATTCGTGATGATGACGGTAGCTCTAATTGATAGGCGACTTCTCCAATGCGACGCACAATTTGGTAGGGACCATAGAATCGTGGAGCCAAATTTTGGCTGGATTTTATCTTTAATGATGATTGTTTGTAAGGTTGCAACCTTAGGAAAACCCAATCACCCATATTAAAAGTTCTTTCTGATCGGTGCAAGTCTTGCTGTTGTTTCATACGATTTTGTGCTTGGACTAAATTTTCTTTGAGGATGGTGAGAGTAGACTGCCTTTGTTCGAACCAATCATCCACTTTGGCTACTTTGGATGATCCTTGCACGTAATCTGCGACGATAGGAGGCTTGGTGCCATACAATGCTTCAAATGGAGACATCTTAATTGAGTAATGGTAAGAAGTGTTGTACCACCATTCTGCCAATGCTAACCACTGGCTCCATTGATGTTGTTTATCTTGAGCGAAACATCTTAAGTATGTACCCAAACATTTGTTAACCACTTCTGTTTGACCATCTGTCTAGGGATGGTAAGCTGAGGACATGCTCAATTTGGTACCACTAAGTCGAAATACTTCTCGCCAAAAGTTACTAGTGAAGATGGGATCTCTATCACTTACAATATTTTTTGGCATACCATGTAATTTGAAAATTGAATCCATAAATACCTTTGCCACCTTGCTTGCGGAAAATGGATGTTGTAAAGCCTGAAAATGAGCGTATTTGGATAACCGGTCTACGACAACGAAGATAACTGTTCTGCCTTCTGATTTTGGAAGACCTTCAATAAAATCCATGGATATATGTTCCCACTGGCGTTTCGGGATAGGTAATGGTTGTAACAATCCTGGTGATTTGACTGTTTCTCCTTTATTGCGTTGGCAAACTTCACATTCTGCTACCCATTGTTTGACATCTGCTTTTAGTCCTTTCCAACAAAATGATTGTTTGACCCTTAAATATGTTTTCAAGAATCCTGAATGTCCTGCTGATGGAGAAGCGTGTGATTCGTCGAGGATCTTTGATTTGAGGGCTGAATTGGGTGGAATGTAAATGCGGTTCTTCTTCCGGAGGATTTCATCTTCATAAGAGAACAAAGGGTATTTAGAGGACCCTATAGATAATTCTTGAATTATCTGAGCAGTTTCGCTATTGGACAACCATTCATCTTGTAATTGATTCACCCATTGGGAGCAAGGACCTGAAATAGCGTTAATGACTACTTCATCTTCATATTTCCTGGACAGCGCATCGGCGGCTATATTTTCCTTCCCTTTCTTGTATTCGATAACAAAATCATAGCCCAGCAGTTTGGTTAACCACTTATTTTGTTCCGGATAAGAAAACCTTTGCTCCAAAAAATGCTTGAGGCTACTATGATCTGTTTTTATAATGAAGCGGCTACTGATTAGGTAGTGTCTCCATTTTTCTACTGCATGAAGAATAGCCAACATTTCTTTTTCGTATGTTGATCTTCCCAAATTTTTCTCGGAAAGTTGTTTACTTTCAAATGCCAATGGATGACCTTCTTGCATTAATATAGCCCCAATTCTTGTTCCTGATGCATCACATTCGATAATAAATGGTTTGTGAAAATTGGGAGTCGCTAATCTTGGAGTTGTACACATGGCTTTCTTAAGAGCTTCAAAGGCTTGAGTGGACTCTTCTGACCAACGAAAGGCATCCTTCTTTGTAAGTGCGGTGAGAGGTGCTGCAATCTTACCATAATTTTGTACAAACTTGCGATAGTAGCCGGTGAGACCCAAAAAACCACGAAGTTTCTTGATGGTTTTAGGTAAGGGCCACTCTTGAATTGCCTTAATCTTATTGGGATCGACTTTGACACCCTCATGTGAAACTATATGACCAAGATACTCGACTTCTTGAACACCAAATGAACATTTGGAACGTTTAACAAATAATTTTTCTTTGTGTAAAATGTGAAGGGCTTTATCCACATGATGTAAATGGTCCGTCCATGTTTTGTTGTATATGAGAATATCATCAAAAAAAACTAACACAAACTTACGGAGGAGTGGACGAAACACTTGGTTCATGAGACTTTGGAATGTGGATGGTGCATTAGTGAGACCAAAAGGCATGACCAAAAATTCGTAATGACCTTCATGAGTACGAAAGGCCGTTTTGGGAATATCTTCTTCTCTAACAAGGATTTGGTGAAAGCCAGAGCGAAGGTCTAATTTTGTAAAAAAATTTGCCCCGTGCAACTCATCTAATAGGTCATCTATGACAGGGATAGGAAATTTGTCCTTGATAGTGAGTTTATTGAGAGAACGAAAGTCAGGACACATACGCCAAGAGTTATCTTTTCGTCTAGCCAGGACTACAGGTGAGGAATAAGGGCTAGTGCTGTGACGAATGACTCCATGATCCAACAAATCCTGAACGATCTGTTCGATTTCTGTCTTTTGTGGTTGAGGATAGCGATAAGGACGACTGTTAGGTGGGACACTCCCTGGCATCAAATGGATGGCATGATCATGAGATCGTTTAGGTGGTAATCCTTGAGGTTCTTGGAAAACCTCTTCGTAATGTGTTATGATATCTTGTAACTCAGGTGCAATAATATCCGAAGTTGCTGAAGATTGTTTTTCCAAACAATTAATTTGAGCTATAAACCCATATCCACCCTTTTTTAACATCTTCTCCATACTATGAGAGCTCACCATTTGGGATGGAGGAGTAGTAATGCCTTGTAAGCGAATGACTCGTCCATTTTCCTTCCATTCCACAAATAATTTTTTGAAGTTGAAGCTAACTGTGTCTAATGTTTCCAACCATTCAACTCCCAAAATGACATCAGAGTTCCCTAAATTCATGACAAAAAGGGATCCTAACCAGGTATAAGTTCCCATCTTTATGGAAACTTGAGATGTGCGACCAACACATTGTGCGTTCACCCCATTGGCCACTAGAACCTGGAATTTGTCTTTGTTGGAAGAGTTAATGAATAAATTCAAAGCTTTTGTTGTTTTGATGTCGATAAAATTGTGGGTGCTACCAGAATCAATTAGCACATTCACCTTTTTCTGGCGGAGAAATCCCGGTACCTTGATGGTATGGTGGGCGGTTAAACCCATGAGAGCATGTGCTGAAATCGCCATTGTATCCTCTTCTTTTTCATCTATAGTACATTGTAGGTCATCTGGCATAGGTTCTTCTGATTGGTAAGGTTCATCCTCTTCTCCTTCACATTGATCACCTTCAATATGAAAGTTTTGTTTTTGGGCACATGCTTGTTCCCTGGGGTGATGAGTGCGACATTTATAGCAAAAATATCTTGATGGTTGATCATTTCTACGAAAGGAATTGTTGCGATATGAGGGACGACTATATGTTTCCCGTCGTGCAGACAAGCGATGTCTCTTCTCGGCCAACTTGGCTATTCTTATACAAGCTGTTCAACAAGGTTGGATCGTGCATGTCTACCTCCACTCGAATACTTTCTTTCAAACCATTGCGAAAGGCTCCTACCACTGTGTCGGGACTGAGGTCTAAAGTGTATGGTAGTAAACTGGTAAACTCCGAAATGAATTCACTAACTGACCCTTCTTGTTTAAGAGATAACAATCTTATTGTGTAGGATGATGTAGCTCCGTCATCAAATCTTTCTAAAAAAGAGGTAGTGAATTTTCTCCAAGTAATAATAGCTTCATTCTCACGTTTAAGCCATACAAACCATTGGTAGGCCTCAGTGCCTAATTTTGATGCAGCGAAGGGAACTCTATCAATTTCCTTAATTTGATATAAGTCAAGGATGCCTTCCATTTTGGCTAACCAACCACGAGGATCATGACCTTCAAAAGTGGGCATATCTATTCGTGGAAAATTAATATTAGGGCCTCTTGGTTGGTGATAACCCGTCTCCCTATCTTGATTTTGGTTATACCACTGTCTTTGATAGGGATCCTTGTAATTATCTGAATCACCTCGTTGTTGTTGCCAATCATCATTAGGATCGACATTTTCTTCATTCCTTTGGGCATGGGAGTGATTTTGGGGATTAGGATTGGGATTAGGCTGTTTTTGTGCTTTCACAAGGTCTTTTAGGAGGAGACTAATTTCGTCCATACCATCTAGTAAGAGTCGAAGAGAATCCCTATCGGAAATGGCTGAGTTACTTGAGTTTCCTTGTGTGATGTTTTCGTGAGTTGGAGAAGGATTAGTAGCCATAGGATCTACTAGTGGATGATGTGGATTATAACTACCAATTTTAAAAGGAGAAGGAGAATTTTTTGTACCTGGGCTTCGATTTGGTCTTCTTGCGTTGTTATTGGTCGTCTCCGAGCTTGATAATCGACCGTCAGCACCCTTGGACCACTTTTTGCTCATGCACTTGTTAACATAGCCCGCTTAGGATTCCCGCTTCAACTGCTGCAAATTTTGGTTGAATTTAGCAAAAAATTGGGATTCCGCTTGAAGTTTCGCTCCAACTGCGACGCGGAAATTTAATGTGTTTTTGCTGGCTCACCTCCTTAACCACAATTTTTTTGACGACTCTCAACGACTTTGACGGTTTTCAGCAATACACGACGCTACACGGCAACTTGTGACGACTTTTGATGCGACACGACGGAACAGCTTTGACACCTGTGATGACACAACACCCAAAAACTACGAACGAGACGGACGCTAGACCGATAGAAGACACGAACGGACGCTAGACCGATAGAAGACACAAACGGACGGATGACGCGAACGGACGGATGACAGATAGAAGATGCGAATGGATGGATGACGGATGGATGACGCGAACGGACGGATGATAGATAGAAGATGAGAACGGATGAAGCACGACCTACGACAAAGCGACACGCGACCATGCACAAGTGACACACTAGAGACAGCACTCGGAGGAGCTCAACGTGTGACCATAGTCACACTTGAGAAGGGGTGACTCAAGCCTTATAAACCACTAAACTTGCTTACCACAACACATGTGGGATAAACTGCATAGCCAACACCCGCAACAATTTCTCCGCTGACGTCAGCCGGCGATTATAATTTAAAAAACCTTAGTTGACTATTTAATTAAAAAAATTCCTCGAATTTTTATTGGACGTCGCTGTGTGTGAAGAGCTCTGTTGCATTTTGATGTCCGGGCATTCGAAAAAATGGCTGCGAAGGAATTTACAGGGAATTTACCAGTTTTGCGAATGATTTGCACCAATTTGCGTTTGGATGGGGATTGGGTTACGACAGCGGACGAATGGCGTGGCGACTGGAAGAGGTTACAGTGGCCGCCTGCTGCTGATGATGTCGATGGAAGACTACGGACGACGACGGGAAAACGATCTGCCAACGATGCAAATGGAGCGAGGAATCGTGCTTTGGACAACTGATACCACTTGGAACGCGCTTTCTGTGTTTGTTAGTAAATTAAGAACACTATATTCAATGTGAAGATAATACAATAACAAAATTACACACAGTCAAAATGAATTTAAGTAAATGGGAATCGATCGCCACTCAGGGAGGGCACGTCCCCGTCGTGAAGACAAATTCAAGAATGCAGAGAATAAAATAAAAATCGATGATAATTATCCAAAGTCTAATCTACTTATATATATGAATAAATGAACTCTTGGAATACCTAGCCGACAGCTAGGTTTGGAGTGTAACAAAGACTCTCTGGATATCCCCCCATATTTTCCTTTCCATACAAATTCTATCTATCATAGCCCCAACAATACTATTTTTTGGGATAAAAATTATGACCTACATAATAGGGGAGTTGGATTCCTAATCCTTTCCTAGATCAACTCTACTTTTTCTAAATCAAACACTATCTTCTTCAAGTTAATGTAATTGAAGATGAGCTTGAATAAACCTTTATGGTTAGGGAAGGATAAATTACCTTGCTGAACTGTTAGCACCGCTCTTTCCAAATATTTGTAGATAAAAGCTAGTATATTCATGACCTTGTTCTTCTAGATATGGTTCACCAGTGTAATATGAAATATCCACTCTAGGAAGACCACTTAACCTCTATGAATTATTATCCATATCCAATTTTACTCAATCTTATTAATTTGCTAAGAGATATGCTTTATGATAGGGTGGAAATATTGCTCAAATTAATATAAAACTTTAAATTTATTATAAATTTGATTTCCAATTGACCTTCCAACCCATTTTGAACACTTAATTTTACTTAATTTTTTTCAATTTGGTAATAGTGTTGTTTTATGATAGTGTGATGATCTTTCTAGAAAACACTTATCTTACCCAAATAATTCCAAATTTTTAAATTAATTGTAAACTTAGTCTCCACTTGACCATCTAATTCACTCCCCACCATAAATTCTCTCAAAGAATAAACTAACTAGAGTGCTTGTAAAATTGGATTGGATGGCATCTAGAGGACCTCTATATAAAGTGTTGTATCAAGACCAATGCTCTTCTCAAAAATTAGGGTTTTTCTAAAATTAACTTCATAAATTGATTACTTACATTTGTAAGGTTTAATTCCACCCTTAATTTAGACTTAGATGACCAAGGCATTGTTTTTTGATCAATGCTCTTGGCTAATTGATTTCATAAAAACTAATTATTATAAATATTATATTAGTTATCTCATTTTTAAGTAAGTTCTAAGTTAGATTCCATGTGCTTTCTAGTGAATAGAAACATATTTATGTTAAATATAGATAAAGAATAAAATAGCTAGAGTTTTCCTCCTTCATATCCCCACTTAGCACCATATGATAGGTCTCTTCCAAAACTCTATTTATTATGAAATCCTTACTAAGGAAGACTCTCTCAATCATATTTATTTTCTACAAGAATAAATCATTCTTCTTCTCCCCCTAGATTATCCCTCTTTACTTAGGATGGAGTCCTTCCTTCAAGTCCATTTTGATAAATCTCTCCATCAAGTAAGAAGGTTAGAACGTAAGAGAGAGCACTTGATATGCTTAAGAATCAAAGGATAATCATGGCTATTCATCAAGCACTAAGGTTAGTACCATCCAATGTTAGTATTATCTATGTGTATCTCTTATTTATTTTCTTTTACTTGCACTCTTATACTTTCTTTTATTGCATATGGTTAATTACTTGCTTTGATTTTCTTCTACCAGTTATTTTCTACCTTTATCCTCTTTTATATTTTATCATAATTGTTTATTTTACTATATGATTCCCCTAGGAACACTCTCCTACCATATCTAATATCAACATTCTTAATCTCTTACATTATTTACCTTGACATTGTGTTGCATTTACCTATAATATGATGTGACATCATTGGCTTGTCCAAACCTAGGTAAAAGAATACCTTTTTAAGTATTATGTACATCCAAGAGAAAATATTTAGAGTCACATTATATTTTGGTTATCCTTTGTAATAACATGAGAAGATATTTAAAAATAATATTAATATTTGACATTTTTACTATTTTATGTAACTATAAAATATCATGGGAGGATTTTAGGAGGATATATTTAGAAATATATTCACATTTTATCCTTATAGATTTCTCCACCATAAATATCTATCACTCATGAGCCTATACATAAGAGATACATCCCCTATATGAGGAAAGTTTAAAATTTAAGAGCTCAAGAAGGGAATTGAGAGTTAAATAAGAGGTCAAGGAATAGAGATCCTAGATAGCCAAAGGAATAATGCATATTTTTAGAGTGTGTTAGAAAGGTTGTCTAGTTAATAGTGTGGGATACAATTGTTGAATGAGACCATTAGTGGAAGCTATTTAGAAGTACTATGTCCAACATTGATAGATAATCTATTTGGAACTTTGTAAGATCTCCTATTTTATACATGTAATAAAATATTTTTATTTTTATTATGTAATCCTTATGGTGTTAATTTTTACCAATGTTTATCTTTATTCATTTTATTACATGTATTACACTTGCATATAAATTTTGTATGGTAACACACAACCACCATTAAAATTATGTGTGTCAAAGCAAAAGATCATAATATGAGGAGATATTGAGATAACATTTCATTCATGATGATAATTTACACCTTTAGTTCTATAACTGAGATCTCTCCTCTTTCATGGCAATCACATATGATAACTATATGGTAATTTTTCTCTCACCCGTAGTTACTTTTATTGTAGTGACTTTCGAATTTTTCATGCAAGAACAAATTTTACTATTACAATGGTAAATAATTTTTACCATGGTGATTCTAGAATTTACTATGTGGTATATCATATTTACTAGGCTCATTCCCAACTAAAATCTCTAGCCAATTCCTCTCTTGTGGATCATGTTTCATGTGCTCAATGGTCTTACTATTCTTATAACTTTTTCAAGTGGCTCAGATGTCTAGACTATTATAAAATATTCATATTTAAAAAATTATAAATTAAAAATTTATAGAGGAAAGAGAAACCCCTTGATGGAAACAATTCCTTTGACTATCAAATCTAAAAAATTATTGAATTGTGTTCCTTCCTAGAATTTCATAAACAATATCAATATGTGAATATTTTTTTCATATCTATCATGCACTTACCTTATACATCCTATTTTGAAATAATTCATATCAAGTTGTCCCCCTTTCCAAAGTAGCATGAAAGTTGTTGGACTATTCTTATAACTTTTCCAAATGGCTCAAATGTCTTTGCTATACACTTAAATGTACCAAATATTTTACTTGTAATTTTAGGGGATGAAAAGAAATTCAATTTCTTCTTATTGGTTTTGAAATTCATGTAGATTACCCCATATTCTATATTTCACCAACATAAAAAATATTTTTTTTTACAAAAATATGTAAAATACAAGGTTTGCAAAATATCTCAAATACTCTAATCCAATAATTTTTAGTAAAGTTTAACAAGGACAATAGAGTGTTTAGGTATTTTTCCTCTTTGGAAAGGTCCAAGGTTCAAACCATGGGATACAATGGTAGTGGTCATGTTTTTGTTGGTTGTCTTTCCTTTTTCAATGACCCCAAGGGTCATGGGTCCCATTGAATTCATCTAACCTAATAGGCTAGGGTTTATACTAGCAACAACCAATAGTGTTACCAATTCCCCTATTTATTTAAGAATAAAAAATAATAATTTTGATCAAAACTTATTTATTCATCAAGGTATCATTAAAATAATATATTATAAAAATAAATTCATAAATAAATTAGGTAAAATAATAATATGTGGTGAACCTATTGTAGACATGGAAAATTGACCCACTTTAGTGGTAAATCTTCCTAGAGCCCTTTGGGAGGCCCCTTAGACTTGTCTAAGGCAAGGGTAAGGTTTCTTCCCCCCTATTTTTCCTATTTTCTCTCTCTATGCAAAATCGTACTTGATCCATGATGGTGTGAAACTTCGCATGGTGAAATCGCAATCGGTCTTGCTGAGGCACGATTTCATATTTTTAGGGTTTTTCTCAAGGAAACACTAATTTTTTAGATTTTGTGTGTTTTACATCAATCCTCCTTAGTTTTTCCACCATTCTCACCTTCAAATCTACTATATAAGGAGGGTTTGAATTCACTTTTCACACACGGTTACACAACATGATACAATATTCTTACATGCTAACATTTGATTTCTTGTAGTATTCTTATTTGGTCTGCATTCCTTTTCTTCATTTGCAAGCAAGTTTAACTTTTTTTTTTAAGCGAAAAACCCCTTGTAGGGCTGCCTTGGCCTGAGATACCATGAATAGAGGGTTCTACACCGTCAAAGTCACTCGAGAGTCGCACCCGACCTTGCTCGCACCAACATTATCAATTGGATTTTGGATACCCAATTCAACTTTTTGGTAGGGTGGATATTTGAACCTGGGACCTCTCTTGAAGGATTTCCCTCTCCTCTCCAACTCACCTACAACACCTGGGTAAGCAAGTTTAACTTTGGAGTTTGAATATTGACTGGATTTCTACTACATTTGGATTGTTGATTGCTATTCCTCACTTTTGATTGATTTGTGTTGAAGCCCTATAGAAATATCAACCATTTGGGAGATCTCAACCCCCATGTTCTGCTTTTGTGTGCTATGCCAGGTGAATTTGTTCTTTTGCATGCATGTCTAGATTTTCTAAGTGATGTAATTGTCTCGTCACACTTGTATTTTATTTTTCATATAGTTTTTCTATGAAATTGTACCCGATCTACTATGGGGCATGATTTTTCCTATGCATTGTCTTGCTCGCCTGTTACAGGGTGCAACTTCTCCTGAGAAAAATGTAGGAGTAATTTACTGTCTCAAACTTCATTGCTTTCTAGACTACATTTAAAGCTTGATGTTACATTTTATTATGTGATTCTATTATTCTATTCTGCTATATTGTATTATTTTTGTTTTCTTCCAAAGGTCAATTTTTGCTTTTAATTATCAAAGATCAGCTAAAAAGACCTAGGGGACTTGACTTATGTACCTCCAAGCATCATTTTACAGTGGCATAAGCAGCCCCCTAACGCTAATCATATTTTTCAAGTGTTTATTAAGTTGTATTAAAGGAACATTAATTATTGAAAGCTTTGGACAAAAGGATAAAGGTAAAGATAAATCATCAGATAAGTTAAGTGTTCCAATTAGTCTTTAGGTTATTTTCTAAGTTCTTTATATTTATATTATAAACCCTAGATCTAATTTTATAGAAATATATCTAATTAATTCTAGGTATTTTTTGATAAACAACATATAGTGTGCACCTAGGGTTGATTTTGTTTGTGCATCTCTTCTTGAACCCTTGCTTAAATATTGTTTCTTTAAAATCCTAGGTTAGAAAAGCATTAAAAGAAAGAATCATTGTAGGGTTATTTCTTGTATTTTTGGATTATGTATTTTTGCATTGTCCTTTATATTTTATAGTATAGATCTAAAAAGGCCAAAACTAGGTGTTTGTCTTGAATCTCATACATCAAACATTCTTGATAACCAGAGGACTTGGAGCGAGTTCTTAAACCATTCTTGGTGAAACCTTTCCCCCTAGAACCAAATGTAGAGAACAACATACCCATGTGGTTCACCCCAAAGACTTTATCTTGTGAATCTAACTTTTGGGAATTGTACACAGTAGGGCATTTTGCCCCCTCTATATCTTTGGTGAACCCGATGTGAAAACCTCCTTTTATTTTAAAACTTTAATCAAGATTATTAATTATGTGTTTAGAAAATATTAAAAACATAGTTTATAGTGCTTTTTTTTTAGGGTTTTAGTTCTCTTCTTTTTGTATTTAGTATTTCTCTATTTTTCCAATCGCTTCCAACCTTGGGAATGGGAGAATATTTTTTAAGTTTGATGAGAATTTTCAAGTTGATAGATAAAATCATAAATTTGAGGAAGAATATATTGATAATAGTCTTGATCCTATTAAGGGACATTATGGAAACCTTATTTTAAATCCTTTTAGCATGTATGGACATTTTATAAAAATCATAAGAATGCATTGGATGCAGCTTTAGAGGAAGAAGCCCTACTTGAGGAATTTAGACCATCTCATGATAACTCCTTGAGTGAATCTTTGAAACATGGTAATCATGTTCACTATCCAACTTATGCCACTACTATAACCATCAATGTTGGAATGAATCTACAAGTCCTTCCAACTAGTAGTGTCATTTAGAATTTTTAATTTCCTCCTCGATCTATCTATCTTAACACTATTGCCTCTATTCCACCAAATGTTAGTCATCCTCTTCAATATGATACCACATAATTTAAAAGTATCAATATGTCGAATACTCCCCCTCTAGGAAATATGGAGACAGTGCATAACAACGATCCAAAAGTGTAGAATTTAACAAATATGGTAAAACGGTTTCAAAAGTTGAGATGATTCAACTCTCAAGTTTTATTTACAATTATAAGGAAATGTGTAATCAGGCATTGGATCCTATTGTTGTTTCTAGACCTTATCCTAAGAATTTTCCTATGCCATTTTTTCCTATTTATAAGGGTACAGAAGATCCAATTGTGCATTTAAGAAGATTCAGAACCGCTTTCCATGGTCTTATTCATGATGACATGTTGTTACTTAAAACATTTCCTAAGAGTCTTAGTGTTATGGCATTAGAGTGGTATTATAAATGAAGAACTTTGAAGAAATAGTAGAATTATTTGTTCAACAATTTGATGCTTAAATTGAGAAGGAAATAACAATGAAAGATGTCTACAATTTAAAACAAATAAAGGAGGAAAGGTTTTCAGAGTTCTTGGGTTGTTGGAGAAGTTTGGTTGGATTTTTGATATATAATTTACCACCAAAGGTTATTCTTGAGATATTTATTTGTAATTTACAAGATCAGTTATCTTATGCATTAGAGACTACTGCTATTATATCTTTTGATCAAGCAATTGATTTAGCAAGAATAGTAGAACAAGCTCTTATCATAAGAGGCCAACTCAAAATCAAATAAAAGAAACCTCTTAAGTCTCAAAATAATAATAAGAACATGGGAGGTGATAATGGAATGGATAGTAGGCCTGTTAATGATATTACTAATAGCCTACAAAATATAGTACTTCGAAAACCTCCACAAAGAAATTTTACAAGGCTTAACATGACTATGGAAGCAGTTTCAAAATAAATTTTAGAAGCCATTGCAATTGAGTTACCTCCTATAAGGCAACCAGATACTACAACTCATTGGTATAAGGTAGTTCAACATTATGCATATCATGGAGTGGAAGGACATTGGATAAATTCTTGTAAGAATTTGAAATATGTGGTTCAAGATTTAATTGATGCAGAATGTCTTGATTTGGGAAATTTACAATAAAAGTTATTTTTTAATCAGAATGTAATTAGAGAAGTAGCTAATCAAGTATCATATAGAATTTTAGCACACCATTATGATAATAACATTGTTGGAATGATAACAACTACTCCAAAAATTTAGTGTAGAATCGATAAATACAATGATCTCAGTAGGAGATCAGTTTGTCAGCAAATATTTCTCTTTTGGAACTTTTGTAGAATTCTCCTACCCATGGATAAGTCTTAATAAATTTTCTAAAATAATATTCTATCCCTATAGAAATTTCCCTAAGTGATATGGCCAATATTGTAAGATCTCTCGGGATACATCATATCACATTCTTAGATGCTGATATTTCTTTCTCAAACTTGCAAAAGAATTCTTCTCTTTACATCACTACATTTATTGGGGATACTTTTACCAAAAGAGTTATGATTGATAATTTTTCTTCCCTTAATTTATGCACATGTCATTTCTTTCAAAAAAATTTATTAAAATATAAATATATAACTATATCTGATGATATCATTAAACTTTCAACAATGAGTCCCAAGAAGCTTATGGTACCATATCACTTCCCCTCAAAGTTGGATCCAAAACATTAGATACATTATTTTATGTGGTATCTTGTCCTACATATTTTAATATTCTTCTTGGATTTCCTTGGATACATGCAATGGAGGCTATCCTTTCTACTTTTCATCAATGTGTGAAATTTGAATTTAAAAATCAACCTATTTCTATCTTGGGTGATCCTCATCCATTTGAATTTTTCTCACCAGATGGTCTAGCTCAGTTTCATTCATCAAGTTCCTTATCTAAAAAAACTAAGGAACTTGAAAATCATGATAAGGAATTACCAATAAAAGTCTCATATCAAGATCAAGATAACTCTTCTTTTCAATAATTTGTCTTAGATAAACCTCATCAAAGTTTAGAGTGGATTTTTGAGTATGAGGGGTCACCCTCCTCCTCTTTGTAATTTATAATACCTAAGAAGTATGTCAAATATGAGGATGTACCTTAGAATGACATCTAATTTGATGGATTTATCCCTTCTGTTGCGTAGGTTTTATCTTCTAGGTCTCAAGTGGACTTTGGTTCTATGTCCCTTGAGGACCTTGAGCACTTAGGAGTGATCCTTTCCCTGCCTCCTCTTGAGGATGACTTATCCATACTTATTGAGAATACCATAGATATGAACATAGTTTTTGAGGAAGCCCCAAGAATCCTTAAACTAGGTAAAGCCTTTTCCATGGATGAGTAGAAGAAATTGACCAATTTATTAGGATAATATCAAGATATTTTTGCTTGGTAGTATGCTGACATGCCAAGGCTTGATCACTCCCTTGTCATGCATAATTTGGTAGTTAAACCTAGTGCTAAACTTGTTAAGAAAAAACTTAGGAAGATATATCCTAAGGTTGCCCTATCAGTTAAGGAGGAGCTCCAAAAAATCCTTAACGTTGGTTATATAAAATCTATCGACTATTCTAATTGGATCTCCAACATAATCCCTGTAGATAAGAAGGAAGCAATAATAAAAATATGTACTAACATTCAGGACATTAATTTAGCATATCCCAAGGATGATTTTCCCTTGCCCAACATAGATCAAATCATAAATTTCATTGCCAAATGTGGAATTCTTTATCTTATGGATGGTTTCTTAGGTTACAAGCAAATTATGATTACCCCTAAAGATCAGGCTAATACAACATTCACTACTCCATGGGGAAACTTCTATTAGAAGGTCATGCCTTTTGGCCTAAAGAATGCTGGACCTACCTATCAGCGGGTCATAACATATATTTTCCATGACAAGATGCATGCTATTTTCTAGGACTATATGGATAATATTCTAGCTTGATCCATAGAACAAATGAATCATGTTCATCATTTAAGATGAATATTTGAAAGGTTCCAACAATGCAAGGTTTATATTAAACCTACTAAGAGTATGTTCAAAGTCACATATAACAAGATGTTAGGATTCATAGTGTCTAGATGAGGCATTGAAGTGGATCTTGCTAAGATAATGAACATCACTGATATACCTCCTCCTCGCACCCTAACCATATTGTGTAGTTTGTAAGGTAAAATTCAATCTATCCATTGGTTCATTGCCTAGTTATCGATAAGTTTCAACCCTTTCTTAAGCTTCTTAAGAAATATGTAGTTTTTTGGTGGGATTGTAAATGTCAAAAATATTTGTATGATCTCAAATAGTATCTCACTTCTCCACCTATTTTAGTTCCTCCTATGCCTGGTAGGCATATTATGCTTTACATAGCAGCCATTGGTCATGCTTTAGAAGCCATGCTGGTTCAACATGATGATCAAAATAAAGAATGAGCTATATAGTATATCAGTAGAACCTTGGTTAGCTATGAAACCAAGTACACTCCCTTAGAAAATATTTACCTTTCTTTAGTGTTTGCTTCTTATAAGTTAAGACACTACATGCTCATCCATAAAATATTGGTGGTTGCAATTTTTGATCCTTTGCGCTATTTGATGTCTACGCCCCACCTTTTAGGTCAAGCCGCTAAATGGGTGTTAGCCAATAGTGATTTTTACTTGAATTTCATAGGTTAGAAGGCTATTAAGGGTCAGGTTATTGTTGATTAGTTAACCTCTACTCTCCTAGAAGTTACCCATCCTATAGTTGTTGAGTTTCCCAAAGAGTGCTTCAATATAAAAATTGAATATTTAGAGTCCTAGATTTTGTTTTGATGGATCCTGATGCATGAAGGGTGCTAGTGCTGGAGTCATTCTAGTCACCCCATAAAATTAACTCGTCCCTTTGTCCTTCAAAATTTGTTTATCTTGCACAAATAATACTACAGAGTATGAAGTATTTATCCTTAGTCTTAGAGTTGCCTTAGCTTTACAGGTTACAATTCTATCGGTCTTTGGTGACTCTCAACTTGTGGTTAATTAGATTAACAATTTTTATCAGACTTAGGATGATAAAATCAAACCTTAAAAGAATATTTTTTTTCCTCATTTGATCGAGTAACCATAGATTCTGTCTCTAGATCCTCAAACTATCATGTGGATGCCATGGCTATTATTGCATTATTGTTCCCCCTGGAGTTAGAAGATGATCAAGCATCGACTATTATTAGACAACTCTGAGAACCTATGTTGGTTGGTTCTTGTATTGTCCCATTATATTGTTTGACCATCAAAGCTTCCCCATCTAAGCCATGGTATAATGACATCTTTAATTTCCTTAAGGATGGTTTGATACATGATGGTTTAGACCACAATTAGTGTAAGATTTTGCATAAAAGAGTGTGTCAATTTGTCATAATCGACAACACCTTGTATCGATTTTCTTTTGATGGTATTCTCTTGATATGTTTTAACATCAATGAAACCCAACTTTCTCTTAGTGATGCTCACGAAGGATCATGTGGAGGCCATTTAAGTGGCAATGCTATTGCTAAAAAGCTCCTTCGAATGGGGTACTATTGGCCTTCCATGGAGAAATATGCATGTGACTATGTTCGGTGTTGTGATAAGTGTCAACACCATGATCATATCATCCATGCTCCTTCTCAAGACCTTCAGGTTATCTCTTCCCCTTGGCCATTATCCATGTGGATATTGGAAATTATCGAGAAATTTAACCTAGTGTCATCAGATGGTCACAAGTTTATCATTACTATGACTGAGTATTTCACTAAATGGGTTGAAGACATGCCCCTAGTTACGATGACTGGAACTCAAGTTTCCAGGTTTATCTTCAACAATATTCTTTTTAGGTTCAAGATTTCTTCAAATTGTTTTAAACATTGACACTCATTTTAAGAATAAGGATGTTTGTAACCTTTGTGCTAAGGACAAGATTAAGCACAAGTGATCAAATCCTTATTACCCCAAATTTAATGGGAAAGCTAAAGCATCCAACAAGTCCTTGATCAAGATCTTCAAAATTTTGGTTAGAAAGTGAAAGATGAAAAACACAACACTCAAACAATGCTTGAACAAGTGAAATACAAGGAAACACAAGATTGCACAATAGAATAATTTTCACTGACAAGGGGAGCCTAGAAATTCCATTATTTACAACTTGGATCCTTGAATCCTTTTGATACAATTTTACAAGGGGTTAGGGTTCTCAAAAATCCTAACAAACAAAGTTGTGATGTCTTCAAGCACATCTTGATCCCAATAAGGTTGAGTGGGCTTTTTTATATCCAAGGCTGGGTCACTCCAAATCTGATGTAGCACTTCATATCTGTACACAATGACACAACAAAAATAGTTAGTAATACCTGTGAGGGCTCCATAGTGTGAGGCCCTCTATAATAAATAATAAACCCTAACTAAGTGTTGCAAATAGAGTGAACAGAAACAAAAGCACATGCATAAAAGTAATAAATAATGGATCTTCTTTACTTACTTACTATGTTCTAATGTGAGATATCTGATGTAGGTAGCTGGTGTAGTGATGCCCTAGCATTACCTAGAGGCTAGGGGGTCTTCAGGAGTAATAACATAAAATGTTCGCAGGTGCCTAGCTACTATAGGAAACACCCGTGGGCACCTAGGGCTGAGGGGAAGGATTTTGCAAAAATAGATCCGATGAGGAAAAAAGAATGGCAATGATAAGGGGGGGTTATGGAGAGCAAGGATGGTGAACGAAGTAATGCAAGGTGGCTAAGAGTGCTTAACAATTTTGAGCACTTAAAGAGAAGGCTTAAGGAAATCTAGGACTCAAAGAACTCAAAAACTTAGGGGTTGAGCCATCAAAATGGCTCCTGTTTATAATCCAACCTAGGGCATACTAGGGTTTCAATGACACTGATCGTGTGGCTAATATTAAAGCACATCTAAGGGTAGATATTAAATCTAGGGTGTGGCATGGATTAATGTAAATGGGTGGTCGGGATTAAATGGAATTGGATGGTTGGGATTAATTCACTTAAATAAATACATATTTATTAAACATATATTAAAATATAATATAAAATATTAATTTAAATATATATATATATATATATATATATTATATATATATATTGTTCTTTAATGACACAGTTAAAAAAAAAATAAAAAAAGGCACCTGGGGGTGCAGCGCAATGGTTTGGGCTTTGTCTCTTCTTTGGGAGGTCCAAGGTTCAAAACCATGGTGTGGGTGAGTGTGTGAGGGGGTGGGTGTGTGTCTCCCTAGTGGATTTGTTGTAACAGGTTGGGGGATTCTTGGTCAAAACCCCCATTACTTAACATTACCAAAAAACAAATATACATAAATAAATGTGAATAGTATTTAAAAATGGTAGGAAATGGGAATGGTGGAAAAATTGACTATGTTTTGATGGTGGAAATTGTGGTAAAGCATGGATGGAGGACAAATGGCTAGATTTTGGTGTCTACAGATGACATTTTTTGTACTGCGTTGCATGGAACACAATGTAGTGCAAAAATACGAGACACCTATTTTGGCTAGGTGTAGAAGCAGCTTCTCTTGGGATGTGGAGCATGAGATTGAATACAAAAGAATAAAATAATTTTAAGTTTTTCATATCTTACCCCCTTAATTTGTGAATGAGGTTACGGATGAATCTCATGAGCTAATTGAAAAATCTGTGTAAATGGAATGTGTATGATATGAATGATGTAAAATGTGATACCATTATTGCCCCAACCATGGGAAGGGGATTGTTGAAAAATGTGTCTATTTTTGGCCCAATATATGAAGGTTTTTTTTAAATGTGTGATGTAAAATGTGTCTATTTTTACCCCAATAGATGAAGGGATTTTTGCCAAATTAGATGCCATGATCATGTATGATGTATCCCATTGCAAGAGGGTCAAAACCAAATGTGGTTGCCCTAAATTTGGGGTGATTAAATTCTATTTAAAAATATTCCTTCTGGCATCATTGATATGCAAAGATGATATTGCAAAGAAAAAAAGTGTAGACACCTAAAACATGTCATGTTTAGGGAGACTACTCACATAGGCACACTCATAGGTCAAGTGACTAAACCTTGGGACCTTCCAAGTGTCAAAAGTGGTTCTAGCCACTCATATGGGGCATTTTAAGCCCATCCAAGCCTGTCCACTATAGACCAAAGTAGCCAAAATCTAGCCACTGTAGCTCAGAACGTCCAAACCTTAGCCTATGTAAATAACGATGGCTAAGCTTTAAATGCATTTTGCAACCCATCTAGTCTAATATTGGGTAAAATTGGTAGTATTAGTGCAATAAGGATGAGTAGGGATAACTTTGTGTTCCTCCTCATAGCCAGTCTACATGGAAGACTCCAGTCTTGATTTAGACTTTAGTTTAACATAGAAAACAAAGAGCTTCTCATGCTAACACCTAGTACGCATGAGGGATTCATTCCTAGGGTTTGAACATTGACCTAAGGCTTCAAACACTTTATAAGGAGTAAAAATAAAGGTATTGAGGGACCTTATGAGAACTCCTTTTATAAATTAGATAGAGAGAACATCATACATTAGAACATTGAACAGGTTGGATCATTGAGGAGAGCCTCTAGAGACTTGGAGATATTTCCTTGGAGATTTATTCTTGTAGCAGAGCCCTATCGGATTGGAGGGAAAATCTAAACATGTAAGGTAATCATTTTAAAATTAGTATCATACTTGATCCCATAGTCATTGTATCAATAGAGAGAGATTTCACCTAAGGGTCCGCTATCTTGGATAGTGGCCCGCAACCTAGTCTAGGGTTTTAGGTGTTAGTTTCTTTTATTTTGATTTTTTTCATATTATACTTCAACCGGTTTGACCTTCTCTTCCCTTCTCATATCCTTATTTGGGGTCTTTAACAACTTATTTTTGTCTTGAAATTAGATCTAGCTTTTCATCCTTCGAAGAAAAATTTCCCTCTACAATTGGCCCAACAGGATCCAAGAAGGGATGTTATGGTTGTCAAAAATCGTAGTGCCTTTGCTTTCTTTTAAATTAATTGAAATATCACATCCTATATTTTTTTCAAAACATCATCACCTTCAATATTAGTAATCACCTTGTCCAAAGAATTCTTGGCAGCCTTAGAATCCATAAGGATAAGACTCTCTGGATCTCCCCCCATATTTTCCTTTCCATACAAATTCTATCCATCACAGCCCCAATAATACTCTTTTTTGGTATACACATTATGACCTACATAATATGGGAGTTGGATTCCTAAGCCTTTCCTAAATCAACTCTACTTTTCCAAATCAAACACTATCTTCTTCAAGTCAATGTAATTGAAGATGAGCTTGAATAAACCTTTATGGTTAGGGAAGGATAAATTACCTTGTTGAACTGTTAGCACCGCTCTTTCCAAATCTTTGTAGATAAAAGCTAGTATATTCATGACCTTGTTCTTCTAGAGATGGTTCACCAGTGTAATATGAAATCTCCACTCTAGGAAGACCACTTAACCTCTATGAATTATTATCCATATCCAATTTTACTCAATCTTATTAATTTGCTAAGAGATATGCTTTATGATAGGGTGGAAATATTGCTCAAATTAATCTAAAACTTTAAATTTATTATTAATTTGGTTTCTAATTGCCCTTCCAACCCATTTTGAACACTTGATTTTTTCCAATTTGGTAATATTGTTGTTTTATGATAGTGTGATGCTCTTGCTAGAAAATACTTCTCTTACCCAAATCATTCGAAAATTTTAAATTAATTGTAAACTTTGTCTCCACTTGACCATCTAATTCATTCCCCACCATAAATTCTCTCAAAGAATAAACTGCCTAGAGTGCTTCCAAAATTGGATTGGATGCCATCTAGAGGACCTCTATATAAAGTGTTGTATCAATACCAATGCTCTTATCAAAAATTAGTATTTTTCTAAAATTAAATTCATAAATTGATTACTTACATTTGTAAAATTGAATTCCACCCTTAATTTGACCTTAGATGACCAAGGCATTGTTTGTTGATCAATGCTCTTGGCTAATTGATTTCATAAAAACTAATTATTATAAATATTATATTAGTTATCTCATTTTAAGTAAGTTCTAAGTTAGATTCCATGTGATTTCTAGTGAATAGAAACATATTTAGGTTAAATATAGATTAAGAATAAAATAGCTAGAGTTTTCCTCCTTCATATCCCCACTTAGAACCATATGATAGGTCTCTTCCAAAACTCTATTTATTATGAAATCCCTCCTAAGGAAGACTCTCTCAATCATATTTATTTTCTACAAGAATAAATCATTCTTCTTCTCCTCCTAAATTATCCCTCTTTACTTAGGATGGAGTCCTTCCTTCAATTCCATTTTGATAAATCTCCCCATCAAGTAAGAAGGTTAGAATGTAAGAAAGAGCACTTGATATGCTTAAGAATCCAAGGATAATCATGGTTCTTCATCAAGCACTAAGGTTAGTACCATCCAATGTTAGTATTCTCTATGTTTATCTCTTATTTATTTTATTTTACTTGCACTCTTATACTTTCTTTTGTTGCATATGGTTAATTACTTGCTTTTATTTTCTTCTACCAATTATTTTATACCTTTATCCTCTTTTTTATTTTATCATAATTATCTATTCCACTATATGATTCCCCTAGGAACACTCTCCTACCATATCTAATATCAACATTCTTAATCTCTCACATTATTTATCTTGACATTATGTTGTCTTTACCTATAAGATGATGTGACATCATTGGCTTGTCCAAACCTAGGTAAAAATAATAATTTTGTAAGTATTATGTACATCCAAGAGAAAATATTTAGAGTCACATTATATTTTGGTTATCATTTGTAATAACATGATAAGAGATTTAAAAATAATATCTAAAAATATTTGACATTTTTACTATTTTATGTAACTATAAAATATCATGGGAGGAGTTTAGGAGGATATATTTAGAAATATATTCACATTTTATCCATATATATTTCTCCACCATAAATATCTATCACTCATGAGCCTATACATAAGATATACATATCTTATATGAGGAAAGTTTAAAATTTAAGAGCTCAAGAAAGGAATTGAGATTTAAATAAGAGGTTAAGGAATAGAGATCCTAGATAGCCAAAGGAATAATGCATATTTTTAGAGTGTATTAGAGAGGTTGTCTAGTTAAGAGTGTGGGATACAATTGTTGAATGAGACCATTAGTGGAATCTATTTAGAAGTACTAGGTCCAATATTGAGAGATAATCTATTTAGAACTTTGTAAGATCTCCTATTTTATACATGTAATAAAATATTTTTATTCTTATTATGTAATCCTTATGGTGTTAACTTTTACCAATGTTTATCTTTATTCATTTTATTATGTGTATTACACTTGCACATAAATTGTGTATGGTAACACACAACCACCCTTAAAATTATGTGTGTCATTGAAAAAGACCATAATGTGAGGAGATATTGAGATAACATTTCATTCATGATGAGAATTGACACCTTTGGTTCTAGAACTTAGATCACTCCTCTTTCATGGCAATCACATATGATAACTATATACTTACCCATATGGTAATTTTTCTCTCACCCATAGTTACTTTTATTGTAGTGACTTTCAAATTTTTCATGCAAGAACAAATTTTACTATTACAATGGTAAATAATTTTTACCATGGTGATTCTAGAATTTACTATGTGGTATATCCTATTTACTAGGCTCATTGCCAACTAAAATCTCTAGCCAATTCCTCTCTTGTGGATCATGTTTCATGTGCTCAATGGTCTTACTATATGATAAAAATTGATCAATACCTATATCACATGTTTTGTGATAGAAATTTCATAATTAGCCCATCATAGGTTGTTGTCCTATTTGTATTCTTTTCAATTGTGTTTATGCATGTGATGCATTTTTTCCAAAGAATTATCAAATTTATCAATATGCTCTTGAATAAAAATAATCAATATATTACTTATCATAGAAAACTATATCTCATTTAAACACAACACAATATGGAAAGGTTTCTTGAACACCAAATATCATAATAATAAACTGTTCATATTCAATTTATAGATAAATGGCTAGAATCAATGGGGTGTAAGTACCTGAATTACAAGTTACCTTAGGTCAATATTAAAGAACCAACTTTAAGTTTAATATTATAACATTACAATAAAGTCAACTATATAAGGTGTATAGTGGCCTTATGGAAATATACAAATGAATATAATATAAGTTCATTTGTGGTCTCAAGTGAAGATCAACACCATATATTTTTATATCCTCCATTAAGTTTGGAGAGGTACATGTAGAGATACCCTTATTACTCATCTTCCTTAAAGGAAACTCTCCTACTCCAATATTCCCATAATCATACAAAATAAACTTACCCACCCGAATAACAAAATTAAAGTGTCCATTGTGCCACATCACATGGTCATGTTCCCTCATGCCATATGCACATTCTACTCTAAATATAATAATATGTTGTAGAATATTCATATTTAAAACTTTAAAATTTCAAAAGTTAGAGAGGAAATAGAAACTCATTGATGTAAACAATTCCCTAGATTATCAAATCTAGAAAATTATTGAATTGGAACCCCTCCTAAAATTTCATAAATAATACCATTATGTGAATGTTTTATTCATATATATCATGCCTGTACCTTATACATCCCATTTTGAAATAATTCATGTCAAGTTGTCCTCCTTTCCAAAGTAGCATGAAAGTTGTTGGACTATTCTTATAACTTTTTCAAGTGGCTCAGATGTCTTGACTGTTATAAAATATTCATATTTAAAAAATTTAAATTTCAAATGTTAGAGAGGAAAGAGAAACCCCTTGATGGAAACAATTCCTTTGACTATCAAATCTAAAAAATTATTGAATTATGTTCCTTCCTAATATTTCATAAACAATATCAATATGTGAATATTTTTTTCATATCTATCATGCACTTACCTTATACATCTTATTTTTAAACAATTCATATCAAGTTGTCCTCCTTTCCAAATTAGCATGAAAGTTGTTGGACCATTCTTATTACTTTTCCAAGTGGCTCAAATGTCTTTGCTATACACTTAAATGTACCTAATATTTTACTTGTAATTTTAGGGGATGAAAATAAATTCAATTTCTTCTTATTGGTTTTGAAATTCATGTAGATTACCCCATATTCTATATTTCACCAACATAAAAAATATATAAACTAAATAAAAATATATTTTTTTTTACAAAAATATGTAAAACACAAGGTTTGCAAAATATCTCAAATACTCTAATCCAATAATTTTGAGTAAAGTTTGATAAGTACAATAGAGTGGTTAGGGATTTTGCCTCTTTGTAAAGGTCCAAGGTTCAAACCATGGCATACATAGATGAAAATAGGTTGAATGATAGTGGTCAAGTGTTTGTTGGTTGTCTTTCCTTGTTCAATGACCCCAAGGGTCATGGGTCCCATTGACTTCATCTAACCCAATAGGCTAGGGTTTATACTAGCAACAACCAATGGTGTTACCAATTCCCCTATGTATTTAAGAATAAAAAACAATAGTTTTGAGAAAAACTTATTTATTCATCAAGGTATCATTAAAATAATATATTATAAAAATAAATTCATATATAAATTAGGTAAAATAATAATATGTGATGAACCTATTGTAGACATGGAAAATTTACCCACTTTAGTGGGAAATCTTCCTAGATCCCTTTGGGAGGCCCCTTAGACTTGTCTAAGGCAAGGGTAAGGTTCCTTCCCCCCTATTTTTACTATTTTCTCTCTCTATGTAAAATCGTACTTGATCCCTGATGGGGCGCGACTTCGCAAAATCGTAGTCAGTCTTGATGGGGAACGATTTCACCTTTTTAGGGTTTTGCTCAAGGAAACACTAATTTTTTAGGTTTTGTGTGTTTTACATCAATCCTCCTTAATTTTTCCGCATTTCTCACCTTCAAATATACTATATAAGGAGGGTTTCAATTAAATTTTCACACACGGTTACACAATATGATACAATATTCCTACATGCTAAAATTTGATTTCTTGCAGTATTCTTGTTTGGTCTGAATTCCTTTTATTCATTTGCAAGCAAGTTTAACTTTAGAGTTTGAATATTGATTGGATTTCTACAACATTTGGATTGTTCATTGCTCTTTCTCACTCTTGGTGGATTTGTGTTGAAGCCCTAAGGAAATATCAACCATTCAGGAGATCTCAACCCTCATGTTCAGCTTTTATGTGCTCTGCTAGGTGAATTTGTTCTTTTGCATGCATGTCTAGATTTTCTAAGTGATGTAATTGGATCATCACACTTGTATTTTATTTTTCATATAGTTTTTGTGAAATTGTACCTGATCTAATTGTCATGCTCACCTGTTACAGGGTGCAAGTTCTCCTGAGAAAAATTTGGGGGTAATTTTTTGTCTCAAACTTCATTGCATTCTAGACTACATGTAAATCTTGATGTTATATTTTATTCTGTGATTCTATTATTCTATTCTGCTATATTGTATTATTTTTGTTTTCTTCCAAAGGTCAATTTTTGCTTTTATTTATCAAAGGTCAGCTAAAAGGACCTAGGGGACTTGACTGATGTGCCTACAAGCATTGTTGTACAGTGTCCTAAGTAGCCCCCCTAACGCTAATCATATTTTTCAAGTGTTTATTAAGTTGTCTTAAAGGAACATTAATTATTGAAAGCTTTGGACAAAAGGATAAAGGTAAGGATAAATCATCAGATAAGTTAAGTGTTCCAATTAGTCTTTAGGTTGTAAGTGCTTTATATTTATATTATAAACCCTAGATCTAATTTTATAGAAACATATCTAATTAATTCCAGGCATTTTTTGATAAACAACATATAGTGTGCACCTAGGGTTGATTTTGTTTGTGCATCTCTTCTTGAACCCTTGCTTAAATATTGTTTCTTTAAAATCCTAGGTTAGAAAAGCATTAAAAGAAAGAATCATTGTAGGGTTATTTCTTGTATTTTTGGATTATGTATTTTTGCATTGTCCTTTATATTTTATAGTATAGATCTAGAAAGCCCAAAACTAGGTGTTTGTCTTGAATCTCATACATCAAACATTCTTGAAAACCAGAGGACTTGGAGCGAGTTCTTAAACCATTCTTGGTGAACCCTTCACCCCCTAACACCAAGTTTAGAGAACAACATACCCCTGTGGTTCACCCCAAAGGATTTCTCTTATGAATCCAAATTTTGGGAATTGTACATGGTAGGGCAATTTTCCCCCTCTATATCTTTGGTGAACCCGATGTGAAAACCTCATTTTCTTTTAAAACTTTAATCATGATTTTTAATTCTGTGTGTTTAGAAAATATTAAAAACATAATTTATAGTGCTTTTTTTTGAGGTTCTTAGTTCTCCTATTTTTATCTTTAGTATTTCTCTATTTTTCCAATGGCTTCCAACCTTGGGAATGGGAGAAGATTTTTTAAGTTTGATGAGATTTTTCAAGAGAATTATCAAGTTGATCAAGAAAATTCTAAATTTGAGGAAAAATATATTGATAATAGTCTTGATCCTATTAAGGGACCTTATGGGAACCTTATTTTAAATCCTTTGAACATGTGCGGACATTTTATAAATATCATAAGCATGCATTGGATGCAGCTTTAGAGGAAGACGCCCTACTTGATGAATTTAGACCATATCATGATAACTCCTTGAGTGAATATTTGAATCATGGCAATCATGTTCACCATCCAACTTATGCCACTACTATAACCATCAATGTTGGAAGGAATCTACAAGTCCTTCCAACTAGTAGTTTAGAATTTCTAATTTCCTCCTCAATCTATCTATCTCAACACTATTGCATCTATTCCACCAAATTTTTGTCATCCTCTTCAATAAGATACCACATACTTCAACAATATCAATATTTCCAACACTGCCTCTCTAGGAAATATGGGGACAGTGCATAACAACGATCCAAAAGTGCAAAATTTAACAAATATGGTAAAATGGTTTCAAAAGTTGAGATGATTCAACTCTCAAGTTTTACTTACAATTATAAGGAAATGTATAATCAGGCATTGGATCCTATTTTTATTTCTGGACCTTATCCTAAGAATTTTCCTATGCCATTTTTGCCTATTTATAAGGGTACAGAATATCCAATTGAGCATTTAAGAAGATTTAGAACCTCTTGCCATGGTCTTATTCATGATGACATGTTGTTACTTAAAACATTTCCTAAGAGTCTTAGTGGTATGGCATTAGAGTGGTATTATCAATGAAGAACTTTGATTAAATAGCAAAATTATTTGTTCAATAATTTGGTGCTTACATTGAGAAGGAAATAACAATGAAATATGTCTACAATTTAAAACAAAGAAATGAGGAAAGTTTTTCAGAGTTCTTGGGTTGTTGAAGAAGTTTGGTTGGATTTTTGATATATACTTTACCACCAAAGGATATTCTTGAGATATTTATTTGTAATTTACAAGAATAGTTATATTATGCATTAGAGACTACTACTATTATATCTTTTTATCAAGCAATTGATTTAGCAAGAGAAGTAAAACAAGCTCTTATCAGAAGAGGCCAACTCAAAATCAAAGAAAATAAACCTATTAAGTCTCAATATAATAATAAGCACATGGGAGGTGATAGAGGAATGTATAGTAGACCTATTAATAATGTTACTAATAGCCTACAAAAGATAGTACTTAAAAAACCTCCATAAAGAAATTTTACAAGGCTTAACATGTCTATGGAGGCAATTTTGAAATAAATTTTAGAAGCCAATGCAATTGAGTTACCTCCTATAAGGCAACCAGATACTACAACTCATTGGTATAAGGCAGGTCAACATTATGCATATCATATAGTGGAAGGACATTGGATAAATTCTTGTAATAATTTGAAATATTTGGTTCAAGATCTAATTGATGCAGAACGTCTTGATTTGGGAAATTTACAATAAAAGTTATTTTTAATCAAAATGTAATTAGAAATGCAACTAATAAAGTATATTATATAATTTTACCACACCATTATGATAATAACATGGTTGGAATAATAACAGCTACTCTGAAACTTTAGTACAAAATCGATAAATATTTTAGTAGGAGATCAGTTTCTCAGCAAATATTTCTCTTTTAGAACTTTTTTAGAATTCTCTTACTCATGGAGAAGCCTTAATAAATGTTTTGAAATAATAATATATACCTCCATATATTTCCCCTAGTGATATGGCCAATATTGTAAGATCTCTTGGGATACATCATCTCACATTCTCAGATGTTGATATTTCTTTCTCAGGCCTGCAAAAGAATTCTTCTCTTTACATCACTGCATTTATTGGGGATAATTTTACCAAAAGAGTTATGATTGATAATGGTTCTTGCCTTAATTTATGCACATGTCATTTCTTTCAAAAAAATTGATTAAAAGAGAAATATATAACTAGATCCGATGATATCATTAAAACTTTCAACAATGATTCCCAAGAAGCTTATGGTACCATATCACTTCCCCTTGTAGAACATGAACTTATACTGAGAGGGGGGGTGAACAGTATAAGATAAAACCATTTAATAATTTTAATTTCAGATAGCAATGGCATCAACATAACATTAAATAAGACAGAAAGCATCACACATAAAAGACCCATTTTAACGTGGTTCACCCAAGGTGGGCTACTCCACGGATAAAACTTTTCCTCTAAAAGTTATATCAAAACCTCTGGGAATCCTTCCCGATTACAATGTTTATGAGCCTCAGCTCAAAGGAGACACCTTCCCCTAAATCTGCTTTGCTAGTGATCCTCTAGAAGACCTCTATCTCTTTTGCCCTTAGCAAGTGGAACTCTTTCCATGGAAGACACCTGTCTTCTCTGCTCTGGCTGGAGATCTCTGTCCTCAACTCTGTCACAACAAGCTGGTCCTCTTTTCTACACCAAAACATAGTCCTTCGATCTGGCACAATTCTGTCCTCTTCCTCTGTTCTTTTCTGCACTTGGTTGGAGAACAACTTTTCACTGTCGTTCGTCCTTCACAACTATTTCGCAATTACAGCAGCATCTACTTTGCGCACTTTGCTTTCTTTTACACAGACTGCGTGAACACAGTTGCAATCACAGTTGTCCTTAGATCAAATTCCACCCTTTGCATAATCTTCACAATCACTGCAGCATTCGAATACACAACAACTTATGCGCCTATGTGCAACCACAACAACTCATTCTCTTCGCACAATCTTCTCATGAACAACAGCACATTCTTCGTGCATACAGTAGCACAGTCTTTGACACTTAGAAGATTCAACGAAATGCACTCTAATGCTACAGTCGAACTTCACTCTCTACTTTTCGATGATCGAACCTCACTTGTCGCACTAACTCTGTGAACGCCACACTTCGAATGCACACACCGATCGATACACCAAAATTGCTCAAACAGTCCTCCTTTAAATACTCACAATCTCAAGATGAAATCTTGTTCTTTAGTCAGCTGTTCAACCTTCTAACACGTCGGCTGTAAAACCTTATACTTCGTCGGCCAAGGTTAACTTCGTCAGCTTCAACCGCCTCTACTGTTCTGTAGCTTTTCTCGTGCGACACTCAAACATGTCACGATATCGCTACGCCTTTGTCTGTCGTACACCTTCTTTGGTTTGTTGTCATGAAATCGTGACACTATAGCTTTTGCTGACGTCATCATGAATCTTGTCATGAAATCATGATGCTCTAGACTTCAATGCCTTCTTCTCCGTTGTTGTCATGAAATCGTGACACCTTTGCCTCTTGCTGACGTCATCATGATTCTTGTCATGAAATCATGATGCTCTAGACTTCAAAGCCTTCTTCTCCGCTATTGTCATGAAATCGATGACACCTTTGCCTCTTGCTGACGTCATCATGATTCTTGTCATGAAATCATGACGCTCTGGACTTCAAAGCCTTCTTCTTCGCTACTATCATGAAATCATGACACCTTTGCCTCTTGCTAACGTCATCATGATTCTTGTCATGAAATCGTGATGCTCTGGACTTCAAAGCCTTCTTCTCTACTACTGTCATGAAATCATGACATCTTTGCCTTTAGCTGACGTCATCAGCAACTCTATCATGAAATCATGACACCTCTTGCTCCTTCATCCTTTTCTTGGTTTGCACTAGCAAAAATGAAACATGTCATGAAATCATGACGCTTTCGTTGCCTTAAGCTCTTTCTTGTCAATTGTTCATGAAACTGGAACATGTCATGAAATCGTGACGCTTTTGCCAACTGCAAGCTGCCAACTCAACCTATCATGAAATCGTGACACTTTCTGCATCCGTACAACTTCTTCGAAACTTGTCACGAAATCGTGACACTTCCTGCAACTCAACACTGCCAACTCAACTTGTCACGAAATCGTGACACTTTCTGCATCCGTACAACTTCTTCGAAACTTGTCATGAAATCGTGACACTTTTGCCCACTTTGCCTCTGCCTTCCTGCATGTCATGAAATCATGACAATTTTGGCCAAACTTTCTCTCTCCTCAAACATGTCACGAAATCGTGACAGTTTTGCCCGTTTTGCCTCTGCCTTCCTGCATGTCATGAAATCATGATAGTTTTGGCCAAACTTTCTCTCTCCTCAAACATGTCATGAAATCATGACAATTTTGGCCAAACTTTCTCTCTCCTCAAACATGTCGTGAAATCGCGACAGTTTTTCCAGCAGCCTACAAACTTTTTCTAACTTATCTTTTTCTGGATTTTTCTCGATTTTCTTGGAGACTTACTGACCAGCTGAAACCTTCATCAAAACACATCCTTAGACATAAAAACAAATTGCTCCAAGAACTCCTTGACATCAAAAACAACATCTACCAATAGCTCCTTGACATCAATGACAACAACTAAACTTAGGCAAAGGCAATGTACTCAAGGTACCCAAAATTGCCAACAATCTCCCCCTTTGTCATTGATGGCAACCCTTAACTAAAACACATCTTTCAAGAGCCAAAACTGAAATCAATCTCTTCAAGTTTTGCTCCCCCTGACTTGAAGCTTTCCTCTTCTCTTGAAAACTCTCCCCCTTACTTAAATCTCTCCCCCTTTGTCATCAATGGCAAAGGGTCACCTTTGGGGCTTGGGACTAAGAATGAGCCTCTTAGCTTAGTCCCTCCCCCACCTCCTGATGAGGTGATTAATCTCGAGGTGAGAGTACAACTCCCAATTTCTCCCTTAGATACTCAAACGTATCTTTTGGAAGGGGTTTGGTGAAGATATCTGCAATTTGCTCTTTAGTGGGTACATATTCTAGCTTGACCTGCTTCTCTTGCACTTTTTCCCTTAGAAAATGATATTTGATAGAAATGTGCTTCGTCCTTGAATGCATTACCAGATTTTTAGAAATACTTATGGCACTTGAATTATCACAAAGAATAGGGATAGGTTGTTCATGCTTGACTTTGAAATCCTCCAAGGTTGTTTTCATCCATAAAACCTGAGTGCACCCAGCCACTGCTACTATGTATTCAGCTTCTGTTGTAGATAAGGAAACTGAAGGTTGTTTCTTACTTAGCCAAGAAACCAGACTCTTTCCCAGAAAGAATGCTCCACCACTAGTGCTCTTTCTATCATCAATACTGCCTGCCCAATCTGCATCTGTATAGGTTGTGAGGGTGAAATCATCGCCTTTGGGATACCAAAGCCCAAAATCCACAATGCCCTTCAAATATCTGAATATCCTCTTGACTGCCATAACATGAGATTCTTTTGGAGCTGCCTGAAATCTTGCTACTAATCCAACGGCCTGCATGATATCCGGTCTGGTAGCTGTACTATATAGTAAACTGCCAATCATAGATCTGTACAATTTTTGATCTGCTGCTGGAGATTCATCATCCTTACTCAGATTGCACCCTGTAATCATTGGAGTACATACAGGTTTGCTGTCCATCATCCCAAATTTTTTTAACATCTCTTTGATATACTTTTCTTGAGAGAGAAATATACCATTTTTTGATTGCGCAATCTGCAGTCCTAAAAAGAATGACAACTCTCCAATCATAGACATCTCGAATTCCTTTTGCATGGTGTTAGCAAAAACTTTGCACATCCGAGTATTATTTCCCCCAAAAATAATATCATCGACATAAACAACTATGATAATCATATCATCACCTTTATTCTTAATGTACAAGTTGCAATCTGCCACGCCTTTCCTGAACCCTTGTTCATAAAGATACCCGTCAAGTCTTGAGTACCAAGCCCTGGGTGCTTGCTTTAACCCGTACAGTGCCTTTTTCAGTTTACACACATAGTCTAGCTGTTCTGAAAGAGACACACCTTCTGGCTGTTCTATATAGACTTCTTCATCCAACACTCCATTTAGAAAAGCAGACTTTACATCCATTTGAAACACTTTGAAAGATTTGAAACTAGACAGGGCCAAAAACATTCTGATCGCTTCAAGACGAGCAACGAGCGCAAATGTCTCTTCGAAATCAACACCTTCGACTTGAGCATACCCTTTGCAGACTAACCTGGCTTTGTTCCTGACAATATTTCCATCCTCATTAAGTTTATTTCTGAAGACCCATTTTGTGCCAATGACATTCTTATTCTTAGGTCTTGGAACCAAGTCCCAGGTTTCACTTTTCTCTATTTGATTTAGCTCTTCATCCATTGCTTGTACCCAAAAATCATCTGTACATGCTTCACTAAATTTTTTTGGCTCAATCTGAGATAACAATGAAACATTTGCAGATTCATGTGAAGAAATGACTCTTCTTCTTGTTTGCCTGCTATTTGGATCACCAATGATCAAGTCTTTGGGATGATGTTTCTGAACATACCGTGAAGGAGTTTTGGGAAGCAGTTGTTGTCTTTCCTCTTCTTCATCTGACACTTCTCTGAATTCTTCTTGACATGATTCCATCACTGAGTTCCTTGACTGGTTCTCTTATTCCTGTCTTTTCATCTACTATCACATTTATGCTCTCTACAACTGTATGAGTTCTTTTGTTGAAGCATCTGTAGGCCTTACTTTTGTTGGAATATCCAAGAAAAATTCCCTCATCACATCTAGGATCAAACTTACCCGGATTTTGATCTTCCCTTCTGATGAAGCACTTACTCCCGAACACTTTGAAGTGTTTAACTGTAGCTGGTCTTCCTTTCCACAGCTCATAGGGAGTTTTATGATGATTGACTCTGAGTTGAGCCCTGGTAATGATGTGGACTACTGTATTTACTGCTTCTCTCCAAAAACCATCTGAAAGTTTTGACTCATCTAACATTGCTCTAGCCATATTTTCAACAGTTCTATTTTTTCTTTCAACTACTCCATTTTGTTGAGGAGTTCTTGCTGCTTGAATATTCTCTTTTGATTCCATGTTGTTCACAGTATTCCACAAATTCATTTGAAGTGAACTCTCCTCCTCTATCTGATCTTAAGCATTTGATTCTCTTGTCGGTCTCATTTTCAATCATTTCTTTAAAAATTTTAAATTTTTCAAAAGCTTCAGATTTTTCTTTGAGAAAAGTAACCCAAGTCATTCTCGAGTAATCATCTATAAACAACATGAAATAGCTATCTCCCTGAATGCTCTGAGTTCTGGTAGGACCACACAAATCAGTATGAATAAGATCCAAAGGTTTGGACGAGGTATACCCTTTCGATTTGAAACTGGTTCTGGTCTGTTTACCATGTTGACAAGGACCGCAAATGATGTTTTGGGGCCTTTTTATTTTGGGCAAGTCTCTAACTGCTTCCTTGTTACTAATACTGACCAGATTATCAAAACTCAAATGTCCCAATATTTTATGCCACAACCAACTCTCATCTTCTTGAGTTAGAAGGCATTTTTCTCTTTTTATCTCACTCAGCATGTAAAGATTGTTTGGAGTCCTTGTAGCTCTAGCAATAAGTTTTCCATTTAATTCTTTACTTATCTCACATCTATCAGAAAAGAAAGATACTATGTGCCCTTGATCACAAAGTTGACTCACACTAAGCAGATTATGTCTTAGCCCTTCTACATAAAGCACGTTTTCTGTTTTGGATTTCCCATCCAAACTAAGAGTTCCTTTACCACAGATCTTTGCGGACCTGTTATCTCCAAAACTGACTGTTCCTCTGTTTGCTTCTTTTAAAGACATAAATTTTTCTTTTTCACCAGTCATATGTTTTGAACAGCCACTATCAAGATACCATTTTTCTACTTTGTCTTGAGCATGAAAAGCAGTTTGAACTATCATTGACTTAGATTTTATCTCATTCCTCCCTTTTGAGACTTCAAAATTAAATTTATCCAAGCTGCACATCCTTGCTATATGCCCAAAATTCTTGCACTTGTAACACATGATATTTTTATTCATAAGAGGTGCAAATGAGTTAACATTTTCCTTACTATGACTCTTCAGAGATTTATTGCAATGCATAGCTATGTGACCAAATTTTTTACAAGAAAAACAATATCCATGGAAGGTATTATGTAACCTGTTTTGATGCCTTGGAAGTTTGTTCTTCTTGCGATCAACTGGAATCCATTGCTCTTCAGAGTGAAGATTGTTCTTGCTTGAAGACCCTGTTTCATACATGGTGATGCCATCCTTATTTTCACACGGAAAATTCTGTCTGAGAGTTGACTGTTCTAACTTCACTCTAAGAGACATAATCTCTCCTTCTAGTTTCTCACAATCAGCTACCTTTCCTTTTAGAACCTCTGTTAGAACTTGTTCAATCTTCTTCCCTTCTTCAGCTAGAATTTTGAAATCTATAATATGTTGAGCCAATTCTGATCTTGCTATCTCTTTTTCCCGACAATGCTGCTTAAGAACAGAATTCTCTTCCCTGAGTTTCTCAAGCTTTCTCAAGGCCAAGAAGAATTCACTCTTGAGATCGAATTCAACCTTTTCTGAATTTATATGTTCCTCTGTTAGATCCTTCTCCAAGCTGTTAGGCTTTTTTTGGAGAGACCTGCTCTGATACCAATTGAAGAACATGAACTTATACTGAGAGGGGGGGTGAACAGTATAAGATAAAACCATTTAATAATTTTAATTTCAGATAGCAGTGGCATCAACATAACATTAAATAAGACAGAAAGCATCACACATAAAAGACCCATTTTAACGTGGTTCACCCAAGGTGGGCTACTCCACGGATAAAACTTTTCCTCTAAAAGTTATATCAAAACCTCTGGGAATCCTTCCCGATTACAATGTTTATGAGCCTCGGCTCAAAGGAGACACCTTCCCCTAAATCTGCTTTGCTAGTGATCCTCTAGAAGACCTCTATCTCTTTTGCCCTTAGCAAGTGGAACTCTTTCCATGGAAGACACCTGTCTTCTCTGCTCTGGCTGGAGATCTCTGTCCTCAACTCTGTCACAGCAAGCTGGTCCTCTTTTCTGCACCAAAACACAGTCCTTCGGTCTGGCACAATTTTGTCCTCTTCCTCTGTTCTTTTCTGCACTTGGTTGGAGAACAACTTTTCACTGTCGTTCGTCCTTCACAACTGTTTTGCAATTACAGCAGCATCTACTTTGCACACTTTGCTTTCTTTTACATAGACTACGTGAACACAGTTGCAATCATAGCTGTCCTTAGATCAAATTCCACCCTTTGCATAATCTTCGCAATCACTACAACATTCGAATGCACAGCAACTTATGCGCCTATGTGCAACCACAATAGCTCATTCTCTTCGCACAGTCTTCTCATGAACAATAGCACATTCTTCATGCATATAGCAGCACAGTCTTTGACACTTAGAAGATTCAATGAAATGCACTCTAATGCTACAGTCGAACTTCACTCTCTCTTTTTCGATGATCGAACCTCACTTGTCGCACTAACTCTACGAATGCCACACTTCGAATGCACACACCGATCGATACACCAAAATTGCTCAAACAGTCCTCCTTTAAATACTCACAATCTCAAGATGAAATCTTGTTCTTTAGTCGGCTGTTCAACCTTCTAACACGTCAGCTATAAAACCTTATACTTCGTCGGCCAAGGTTAACTTCGTCGGCTTCAACCGCCTCTGTTGTTCTATGGCTTTTCTTACGTGACACTCAAACATGTCACGATATCGCTATGCCTTTGTCTGTCGTACACCTTCTTTGGTTTGTTGTCACGAAATCGTGACACTACAGCTTTTGCTGACATCATCATGAATCTTGTCATGAAATCATGACGCTCTAGACTTCAATGCCTTCTTCTCCGCTGCTATCATGAAATCGTGACACCTTTGCCTCTTGCTGACGTCATCATGATTCTTGTCATGAAATCATGATGCTCTAGACTTCAAAGCCTTCTTCTCCGCTACTATCATGAAATCATGACACCTTTGCCTCTTGCTGACGTCATCATGATTCTTGTCATGAAATCATGATGCTCTGGACTTCAAAGCCTTCTTCTCCGCTACTATCATGAAATCGTGACACCTTTGCCTCTTGCTGATGTCATCATGATTCTTGTCATGAAATCATGACTCTGGACTTCAAAGCCTTCTTCTCCGCTACTATCATGAAATCATGACATCTTTGCCTTTAGCTGATGTCATCAGCAACTCTATCATGAAATCATGACACCTCTTGCTCCTTCATCCTTTTCTTGGTTTGCACTAGCAAAAATGAAACATGTCATGAAATCATGATGCTTTCGCTGCCTTAAGCTCTTTCTTGTCAACTATTCATGAAACTGGAACATGTCATGAAATCGTGACGCTTTTGCCAACTGCAAGCTGCCAACTCAACCTGTCATGAAATCGTGACACTTTCTGCATCCGTACAACTTCTTCGAAACTTGTCATGAAATCGTGACACTTCCTGCAACTCAACACTGCCAACTCAACTTGTCGCAAAATCGTGACACTTTCTGCATCCGTACAACTTCTTCAAAACTTGTCATGAAATCATGACACTTTTGCCCACTTTGCCTCTGCCTTCCTGCATGTCGCGAAATCATGACAGTTTTGGCCAAACTTTCTCTCTCCTCAAACATGTCACGAAATCATGACAGTTTTGCCCGTTCTGCCTCTGCCTTCCTACATGTCACGAAATCATGACAATTTTGGCCAAACTTTCTCTCTCCTCAAACATGTCGCGAAATCATGACAGTTTTGGCCAAACTTTCTCTCTCCTCAAACATGTCGCGAAATCGCGACAGTTTTTCCAGCAGCCTGCAAACTTTTTCTAACTTATCTTTTTCTGGATTTTTTTGGATTTTCTT
Organism: Wollemia nobilis; assembly: GCA_028583015.1. Taxonomy (NCBI): domain Eukaryota; kingdom Viridiplantae; phylum Streptophyta; class Pinopsida; order Araucariales; family Araucariaceae; genus Wollemia; species Wollemia nobilis. Next base: position 4,004,398 of record JAQPPZ010016710.1, on the reverse strand, counting down.
GGAGACTTACTGACCAGCTGAAACCTTCATCAAAACACATCCTTAGACATAAAAACAAATTGCTCCAAGAACTCCTTGACATCAAAAACAACATCTACCAATAGCTCCTTGACATCAATGACAACAACTAAACTTAGGCAAAGGCAATGTACTCAAGGTACCCAAAATTGCCAACACCCCTCAAAGTTGGATCCAAAACTTTAGATACAATGTTTTATGTGGTATCTTGTCCTGCATCTTTTAATATTCTTCTTAGATGTCCTTGGATACATGCAATGGAGGTTGTCCCTTCTACTTTTCATCAATGCATGAAATTTGAATTTAAAAATCAACCTGTTTCTATCTTGGGTGATCCTCATCCATTTGAATTTTCCTCACCATATGATCTAGCTCAGTTTCATTCATAAAATTCCTTTATCTAAAAAAACTAAGCAACTTGAAAATAATGATAAGGAATTACCAATAAAAGTCTCATCTCAAGATCAAGACAACTATTCTTGTCAATAATATACCTTAGATAAAATTCATCAAAGTTTAGAGTGGATTTTTTAGTATGAAGGGTCACCCTCCTCATCTTCGTCATTCATAATCCCTAAGCAGTATGCAAAATATGAGGATGTACATTATAATAACATCTACTTTGATGGATTTATCCCTTGTGTTGCGTAGGTTGAATCTGCTAGGTCTCAAGTGGACTTTGGTTCTATGTCCCTTGAGGACCTTAAGAACTTAGGAGTGATTCTTGCCCTACCTCCTCTTGAGGATGAATTATTCATACTTATTGAGGATAACATATATGTGAACATAGGTTCTGAGGAAGCCATTAGATTCCTTAAACTAGGTAAAGCCTTTTCCATGGATGAGCAAGAGCAATTGACCAATTTATTAGGATAATATCAATATATTTTTACTTGGTTGTATGTTGACATGCCAAGGCTTGATCACTCCCTTGTCATGCATAATTTGGTAGTTGAACCTAGTTCTAAGCTTGTTAAGAAAAAACTTAGGAGTATGTATTCTAAGGTTGCCCTATAAATCAAGGAGGAGCTCCAAAAACTCCTTAACATTTGTTTTATAAAATCTATCGACTATTCTAATTGGATCTCCAACATCGTTCTTGTAGCTAAGAAGGAAGCGACAATAAAAATATGTACTAATTTTTAGGACATTAATTTAGCATATCCCAAGGACGATTTTCCCTTGCCCAACATAGATCAGATCATATATTTCATTGCAAAATGTGGAATTATTTCTCTTATGGATGGTTTATTAGGTTAAAATAAAATTATGATTACCCCTGAAGGTTAGGCTAATACAATATTCACTACTCCATGGGGAACCTTCTACAATAAGGTCATGCCTTTTGGCCTAAATAATGTAGGAGATACCTATCAACGGGCCATGACTTATATTTTCCATGACATGATGCATGATATTATCCAAGACTATGTGGACAATATTCTAGCTTGATCCATAGAACAAAAGAATCATGTTCATGATTTAATATGAATATTTGGAAGGGTCTGACAATACAAGGTTTATATTAAACCCACTAAGTTTGTGTTTAAAGTCACATCTAGCAAGATGTTAGGATTCATAGTGTCTATATGAGTCATTTAAGTGGATCTTGCTAAGATAATGGACATCACTGATATGCCTCCTTCTCACACCCTAACCAGATTGTGTAGTATGTAAGGTAAACTTCAATCTATTCATCGGTTCATTGCCTAGCTAACCGATAAGTTTCAACCCTTTCTCAAGCTTCTTAAGAAATATGTATTTTTTCGGTGGGATTCTAAATGTCAAAAATATTTGTATGATCTCAAATAGTATCTCACTTCCCCACCTATTTTAGTTCCTCCTATTCCTGTTAGGCATTTGATGCTTTACATAGCAACCATTGCTCATGCTTTAGAAGCCATGCTGGTCCAACATGATGATCAAAATAAAGAATGAGTTATATTGTATATCAGTAGAACCTTGGTTAGCTATGAAACTAGGTACACTCCTTTATAAAATCATTACCTTTCTATAGTGTTTGCTTCTCAGAAGTTAAGACACTACATGCTCATCCATAATATATTGGTGGTTGTAAATTTTAATCCTTTGCGCTATTTTATGTCTACGCCCCACCTTTTAGGTCAAGCTGCTAAGTGGGTGTTAGATCATAGTTAGTTTGACTTGAATTTCATAGGTTAGAAGGCTATTAAGGGTAAGGTGATTGTTGATCAGTTAACCTTTGCTCTCCTAGAAGTTACCCATCTTATAGTTGTTGAGTTTCCCAATGAGTGCTTCAATATAAAAATTAAATATTTAGAGTCCTAGATTTTGTTTTGATGGATCCTGATGCATGAAGGGTTCTAATGTTGGAGTCATTCTAGTCACCCCACAAAAATAACTCATCCCTTTGTACTTCAAACTTTGTTTATCTTGCACAAATAATACTACAAAGTATGAAGTCTTGATCCTTAGTCTTAGAGTTGCCTTAGCTTTATAGGTTATAGTTCTATCAGTCTTTGGTGACTCAACTTATGGTTAATCAGATTAACAATGTTTATCAAACTCGGGATGATAAACACAAACCTTAAAAGGATATTTTTTTGTCCTCATTTGATCGAGTAACCATAAAGTATGTCTCTAGATCCTAAAACTATAATGTGGATGCCATGGTTGTTGTTGCATCATTTTTCCCTCTGGAGTTAGAAGATGATCAAGCATCGACTATTATTAGAAAACTCTGAGAACCTATGTTGGTTGGTTCTTGTATTGTCCTATTATATTGTTCAACCATAAAAGCTTCCCCATATAAGCCATGGTATAATGACATATTTAATTTTGTTAAGGATGGTTTTGTACATGATGTTTTAGACCACAATTAGTTTAAGATTTTGCATAAAAGAGCATGTCAATTTGTCATAATCAACAACACCTTGTATCGATGTTATTTTGAAGGTATCCTCTTGATATGTTTTAAATTTGATGAAACCCAGCTTGCTTTTAGTGATACTCATGAAGGATCATGTGGAGGCCATTTAAGTGGCAATGCTATTGCTAAAAAGCTCCTTCAAATGGGGTACTATTGGCGTTCCATGGAGAAATATGCATGTGACTATGTTTAGTGTTGTGATAAGTTTCAACACCACAATCATCTCATCCATGCTCCTTCTCAAGACCTTCAGGTTATCTCTTCCCCTTGGCCATTCTCCATGTGGATATTGGACATTATTGAGAAATTTAACCTAGTGTCATCATATGGTCACAAGTTTATCATCATTATGACTGAGTATTTCACTAAATGGGTTGAAGACACACCCCTGGTTATGATGACTAGAACTCAAGTTTCTAGGTTTATCTTCAACAAGATTATTTGTAGATTCAAGATTTATTCGATACTTGTTTTTAACAATGACATCCCTTTTAAGAAAAAGGATTTTTGTAACCTTTATGCTAAGCACAAGAGTCAACACAAGTGATCAACTCCTTATTACCCCCAAGTCAATGGGTAAGCTGAAGCATCCAATAAGTCCTTGATCAAGATCTTGAAAATTTTGGTTAGTAATTGATATATGCAAAACACAACACCCAAACAATGCTTGAACAAATTATATACAAGGAAACACACAATTGCACAATAGAATAATTTTCATTGACAAGGGGAGCCTAGAAACTCCTTTGTTTACAACTTGGATCCTTGAATCCTTTTAATACAATATTACAAGGGGTTAGGGTTCTCTGAAACCCTAAAAAGCAAAGCTATGATGTTTTCAAGAATGTCTTGATCCCAATAAGGTTTATATATCCAAGGTTGGGTTACTCCAAAATCTTATGTAGCACTTCAAATCTGCACACAATGACACAAAAAAAGTAGTTAGTAATACCTGCAAGGGCTCCATAGTGTGAGAGCCTCTATAAGAAATAATAAACCCTAACTAAGTGGTGCAAATAGAGTGAACAGAAACAAAAGAACATGCATAAAAGTAAAAAATAATCAAGCTTCTTTACTTACTTATTATGTTCTAATGTGAGATATCTGATGTAGGTAGCTGGTGTAGTGATGCCCTAGAGTTTCCTAGAGGCTAGGGGGTCTTCAGGAGTAATAATGTAAAATGTTCGTAGGTTCCTAGCTACTATAGGAAATGCCCATTGGCACCTAGGGCTAAGGGGAAGAATTTTGCAAAAGCAGATCCAACAAGGAAAAAAGGATGGCAATGATTATGGGGGGTTACGAAGAGTGAGGATGGTGATAGACGTAATGCAATATGGCTTAGAGTGCTTAACAATTTTGAGCACTTAAATAGAAGGCTTAAGGAAATCCAAGAATCATGGAACTCAAAAACTTAGGGGTTGAGCCATAAAAATGGCTCCTATTTATAATCCAACCTAGGGCGTTCTAGGGTTTCCACAACACTAATCATGTGGTTGAGATTTAAGCACATCTAAGGGTAGATATTGAATCTAGGGTGTGGCATGAATTAATGTAAATGGGTGGTCAGGATTAAATGGAATTGGATGGTTGGGATGAATTCACTTAAATAAATACATATTTATTAAACATATATTAAAATATAATATAAAATATTAATTTAAATATATATATTGTGTTCTTTAATGACAGTTAAAAAAAAGAAGAAAAAAAGCCACTTGGGGGTGCAACACAATGGTTTGGGCTTTGGCTCTTCTTTAGGATGTCCAAGGTTCAAAATCGTGACGTGGTTGAGTGTGTGAGGGGGTGGGTGTGTGTCTCCCTAGTGGATTTGTTGTAACAGGTTGGGGGATTCTTGGTCAAAACCCCCATTACTTAATAATACATAAAAATATATACATAAATAAATGTGAATAATATTAAAAAATGATAGGAAATAGGGATGGTGGACAAATTGGCTATGTTTTGATGGTGGAAATGGCGGGAAAGCATATATGGAGGACAAATGGCTAGATTTTGGTGTCTATAGATGCCCCTTTTTGTACTGTGTTGCATGGAACACAATGTAGTGCAAAAATACGAGACACCTGTTTTGGCTAGGTGTAGAAGCAACTTCTCTTGAGATGTGGAGCATGAGCTTGAAGACAAAAGAATAAAAGAATTTTAATTTTTTTATAGCTTACCTCCTTAATTTACGAATGAGGTTACGGATGAATCTCATGAGCCAATTGAAAAATTTGTGTAAATGGAATGTGGATGATATGAATGATGTAAAATGTGATATCGTTATTGCCCCAACGATGGGAAGGGGATTGTTGAAAAATGTGTCTATTTTTACCCCAAAAGATGAAGGGTTTTGTGAAAATGTGTGATGTAAAATGTGTCTATTTTTACCCCAATAGATGAAGGAATTTTTGCCAAATATAGATGCCATGATCATGTAAGATGTATCCCATTTCAAGAGGGTCAAAACAAAATGTGGTTGCCCTTAATTTGGGGTGATTCAATGCTATTGAAAAATATACCTTCTGGCATCATTGATATGCAAAGATGATAATTCAAATAAAAATGTGTAGACACCTAAAACATGTCATGTTCAGAGATACTACTCACATAGGCACACTCATAGGTCATGTGACTAAATATTGGGACCTTCCAAGTGTCAAAAGTGGTTATGGCCACTCATATGGGGCATTTTTAGCCCATCCAAGCTTGGCCTATGTAGACCAGAGTGGCTAGAATCTAGCCACTGTAGCTCAGAGCGGCCAAACCTTAACCTCTACAGACGATAGTGGCTAAAATTTAAAAGCATTTTGCCACCCATCCAGCCTAATATTATGTGGAAGTCATAGTCTATATGCAATAAGGATGATTAGGGATAACTTTGTGTTCCTCCTCATAGCCAGTCTACATGGAAGACTCCAGTATTGATTTAGAATTTAGTTTAACATAGAAAAACAAAGAGCTTCTCATGCTAACACCTAGTACGCATGAGGGATTCAGTCCTAGGGTTTTATCATTGACCTAAGTCTTCAAAAAATTTATGAGTAAACCTAAAGGTACTTGGGGACCTTATGAGACCTCCTTTGATCAATCAGATAGAGATAACATCATACATCACAACTTTTAACAGGTTGGATCATTGAGGAGAGCCTCTAGAGACTTGAAGATTTTCCCTTGGAGATCGACTCTTGTAGTGGAGCCCTATCATATTGGAGGGAAAATATGAACATGTAAGGTAATAATTTTAACATTAGTATCATACTTGATCCCATAGTCATTGGATCAATAGAGATATATTTCTCCTTAGTGGTCGCTATCCTGGATAGTGGCCCACAACCTAGTCTAGGGTTTTAGGTGTTAGTTTCTTTTATTTTATTTTTTCATATTATACTTCAATTGGTTTGACCTTCTCTTCCCTACTCATATCATTATTTGGGGTCTTTAACAACTCTAATTTTGTCTTGAAATTAGATCTAGCTTTTCATCCTTCAAAGAAGAGAAATTTCCCTCTATAATTGGCCCAACAAGATCCAAGAAGGGATTTTATGGTTATCAAAAATCATAGGGCCTTTTCTTTCTTTTAAATGAATTGAAATATCATGTCCTACATATTTTTAAAAACATTTCAATATTAGTAATCACCTTGTCCAATTTATTAGGATAATATCAAGATATTTTTGATTGGTCGTATGCTGACATGCCAAGGCTTGATCACTCCCTTGTCATGCATCATTTGGTAGTTAAACCTAGTGCTAAGCTTGATAAGAAAAAACTTAGGAAGATGTATCCTAAGGTTGCCCTATTAGTCAAGGAAGAGCTCCAAAAACTCCTTAACATTGGTTTTATAAAATCTATCGACTATTCTAATTGGATCTCCAACATCGTCCTTGTAGCTAAGAAGGAAGCGATAATTAAAATATGTACTAACTTTTAGGACATTAAATTAGCATATCCCAAGGATTATTTTAACTTGCACAACATATATCAAATCATATATTTCATTGAAAAATGTGGAATTATTTCTCTTATGGATGGTTTCTTAGGTTACAGTCAAATTATGATTACCCCTAAATATCAGGATAATACAACATTCACTACTCCATGGGGAACCTTCTACTGGAAGGTCATACCTTTTGGCCTAAAGAATGCAGGAGCTACCTATCAGCGGGCCATGAATTATATTTTCCATGACATGATGCATGATATTCTCTAGGACTATGTGGACAATATTCTAGCTTGCTCCATAGAACAAAAGAATCATGTTCATGATTTAAGATGAATATTTGAAAGGGTCTATCAATAAAAGGTTTATATTAAACCCACTAAGTGTGTGTTCAAAGTCACATCTAACAAGTTGTTAGGATTCATAGTTTCTAGATGAGGCATTTAAGTGGATATTGCTAAGATAATGGACATCACTGATATACCTCCTCCTCACACCCTAACCAAATTATGTAGTCTATAAGGTAAAATTCAATCTATCCATCGGTTCATTGCCTAGTTAACCGATAAGTTTCAGCCCTTTATTAAGATTCTTAAGAAATATGTAGTTTTTATGTGGGATTCTACATGTCAAAAATATTTTAATGATCTCAAATAGTATCTCACTTCCCCACCTATTTTAGTTCCTCCTATGCCTAGTAGGCATTTGATGCTTTACATAGCAGCCATTGCTCATGCTTTAGAAGCCATGTTGGTCCAACATGATGATCAAAATAAAGAATGAGATCTATAGTATATTAGTAGAACCTTGGTTAGCTATGAAACTAGGTACACTCCCTTAGAAAATATTTACATTTATATAGTGTTTACTTCTCGAAAGTTAAGACACTACATGCTCATCCATAATATATTGATGGTTGCAAATTTTGATCCTTTGCGCTATTTTATGTCTATGCCCCACCTTTTAGGTCAAGCTGCTAAGTGGGTGTCAGCCCATAGTGAGTTTGACTTGAATTTCATAGGTTAGAAGGCTATTAAGGGTGAGGTGATTATTGATCAGTTAACCTCTACTCTCCTAGAAGTTACCCATCCTATAGTTGTTGAGTTTTCCAATGAGTGCTTCAATGTCAAAATTGAATATTTAGAGTCCTAGATTTTATTTTTATGGAACCTGATGCATGAAGGGCGCTGGTGTTGGAGTAATTCTAGTCACCCCACAAAATTAACTCATCCCTTTGTCCTTCAATATTTTTTTATCTTGCACAAATAATACTATAGAGTATGAAGTCTTGATCCTTAGTCTTAGATTTGCCTTAGCTTTACAGGTTACAGCTCTATCAGTATTTGGTGACTCTCAACTTGTGGTTAATCAGATTAACAATGTTTATCAGACTCAGGATGATAAAATCAAAACTTAAAAGGAGATTTTTTTTTCCTTATTTGATCGAGTAACCATAAAGTCTATCTCTAGATCCTCAAACTATCATGTTGATGCCATGGTTGTTGTTGCATCATTGTTCCCTCCAGAGTTAGAAGATGATCAAGCATCGACTATTATTAGACAACTCTAAGAACCTTGTTGCTTGGTTCTTGTATTGTCCCATTATATTTTTTTACCATCAAAGCTTCCCCATCTAAGCCATGGTATAATGACATATTTAATTTTGTTAAGGATGGTTTGGTACATGATCATTTAGACCATAATTAATGTAAGCTTTTGCATAAAAGAGCATGTCGATTTGTCATAATTGAAAACACCTTGTATCGATGTTCTTTTGAAGGTATCCTCTTGAGATGTTTTAAATTCTATGAAACTCGGATTTCTCTTAGTGATGCTCACGAAGGATCATGTGGAGGCCATTTTAGTGGCAATTCTATTGCTAAAAAGCTCCTTCAAATGGGGTACTATTGGCCTTCCATGGAGAAAGATGCATGTGACTATGTTCATTGTTGTGATAAGTGTCAACACCATGATCATCTCATCCATGCTCCTTCTCAGGACCTTTAGGTTATCTCTTTAACATTAATAGGTATTTTAACATTAATAGCATACTTGAGCCCATAGTCATTGGATAAATAGAGAGATATTTCACCTTAGTGGCTGCTATCATGGATAGTGGCCCGAAACCTAGTCTAGGGTTTTAGGTGTTAGTTTCTTTTATTTTGAATTTTATTTCATTTAATTAGCATAATATTTATTTTAAAAATTCGCATTCACAGTACTAGTTTCATTGCATTTGTTTCCATTGAGCTTATTTGTTGCTAGGGGAGGCTATCTCGAACATCTAAGCATGTGTTGTTATTTCATTGATTTTAGGGCTACAGGTTCATCGGGCACAACATACAAAAGCAAGATGATCCCTCTAGCAATCAGACCTAGATAAGGAGGCATCTATAAGCCCTCATACATTTTTGTGTTTGTCACTAGGAAGCCTGATAGAAGTGCACTCCTTATGCGAGGGGATATTTTATACACCTATTGTTCTCTTTGTGTGTAAAATCATGTATCAAATGAAGGGTATCCCTTAGAGGGTTTCATATGTAATCATATATTGGTAATATCAATACAAAAAGCATTAATTCATTTATTTCTTTGCATTCTAGTTATATTTGATTTGTGCCTTTCATTTATTTCATGTTTAACATTAAATGATTCAATCGAGTCTCAAGTATAGTAGTTCGTGTACAGTGTGTTACTTCCCTAGGGTCATTACAGATGGCGATCATGGTAGGACCCCTTCCCAGTTCTTTAGTTTAGTTTCATTTTCTGGAACTTTATTGACTCAGGGTTTGTGTGTAGGTTTAGCCGCTCTAGTCTACAGTAGCTAGCAGTCAACCACTCTGGTCTACAGTAGCCAAAATTCAACCGCTTTGTTCTATAATAGCTAGAAATCAGTCGCTCTAGTCGATAGTAGCCAGAACTAGAGTGCAGTAGAGGTCAAAACATTGATTCTTTGAGCTGGATTAAAGGTTGGTACAACTTTTTAGACACTTTATGGTTTTCTATCTATTTTTATTTTCTTAAAAACTATGCTAATTAAGACATTTCAATTTGGAAAACTGAAATAATGAAAGAAACAAAACTTGCATCTTTCACATCTTAGGTTTCCTTTTAGATTTTCCACTAGGCGTTGCTAGGAATAGCGGCTTCTATATATAAAATTTTCCCTAGAATCCAATGTGCTAGACATTGTGTGTTGTTTTTCTTGCTTTGAGGCCTTTCTAAAGGCCATACTTGCACCTAATAGAGTACATTCATTAATATCATAGTAGCTATGCACCTTTATAAAATTGAAACGTATTTTGCATTAGGCATATAGGAAATATTCATTGCTAATGTATGATGCATTCTTATTCATGCAAGCTTAAAATGAACCCCATAAACACACATATTTTAAACATTGGGGAGTTGGATTTCATCACCAACCATCAATTCATACTGATGACATTGGAATTCATCTCCTTCCACAAATTTTCCCCTAGAGCTTCCTATAAATGGATTGAGGAACTTAATTATAGTGGTACTAAGTTACTTGTGTTCAAATTGTCTCCTATTATTGGAATAATCATTGGTTAATAGTGGAAGAACTAGATGAAACTCCCACTAGAATTTAAGCGGTGTACCCTAGTCCCTTTTGAGAAATCATGTTTGGCATGAGTGTTCTTGATTATAACTATGGATGAGTCTCCTCATTCTAAATCCAAAGCAAGAAGAAGAAACAAGAAACAACAAAACATCAAAATACAACAAACAATTTAGAGCACACTTAAATTGGTAATCAAGATAAACATTTGCTTGATATTGTTTGGTCATATTTAAGTGCAACACAAGAGCTAAATTACCAAAAAAAATGGTCAAAACAAGAAGTAAACATCCTCAGTCTGATATCAAGGAAGAATCTAAAGCAACATATACCCTTAGGTAAATTTGTAGTAACATTGAAAAACCTACTCGTAAGATAGTGAGACACAGTTCCATGATTCAAAGGGGTGATAACTCAACCCTTGGGGGATATCCTCGAGAAACCCCAAATTGGGAACCACAACATGAAACTACATCACATAAAAAAAAAGATGCCTCATGATCATCATCATCAAGGAGACATGATGAAGACTCAAGACCTTCCTCTAAACACACAAAAAATTCTCAGAGACATGAGGAAGCTTCAAGCGCTTCCTCATCACATGGACATAAGGAGGGTTATATACCCCATTCTACACATAGGGATGATGAGGTTTCCCCATATCCATCCTCATGGAGGGTAGAGAGGGCTACAAAACCCTCATCACAAAAAAGACACACAAGAGTCGCAACATCCCAACATTCACATGGGACACTTATAATATATCAACCCACTAAGGGGCAAGAAACTAGAGATACATATAGTCATAGACATAAAACAGAAGATATCCTTCACACAAGAGGAAGGATTATAATAGACTATGATCTCATTGGAGTAAATGGCACCCCATAGGATTATCCATAGAAAGCAATATAGTTAGATGAGGTGGATTGAATTTATTCAAGACCACCTCCCAAAATCATAGCCACAGAGAATTCTACATCTAGAATTTTATGAACCATGACTTCTAAGCCCACTTCTTAAAATTGGGGTGCCTCAAGGTGACCCCACAGTAAACATACAGAGTTTGATCATAAAAAAACTCAAAAATCAAGTCACATTAGCTATCAAGAGCAAAGAAACAACATAAAACTTTTCAAGAAATCTATGAATCAAAACCACTAGAATAGGATCAGATAAACATGATTATTCTATGACCGTGCAAGTTAGCCATGTGTGATGGTTATAAAATGCCTTTTGAAATGAGTGAGAGCTTGTAGAATCTCTCAAACATGATAAAAAAAGAGAACGGTTGTTGCACCAGCATGAGCAATGTTTAAGAGAGCAAGCTGAGCAGCTAGCTTGTATCAACCAACAAGTGAATAGAAATGATCATCAAAGTGATCAATGTGCTAACTCACCAAGAGAGAAGCACACTAGACAAGAAGGAAACCCACAATAGAATCACCCTCTAAATCATGAGCAAAATCCAACTAGTGGGGAAAGGGTAAACCTAATAGAGTAGGATCAGACACATCCTAAATATCCTCATTGGAGGGAAGAAAATAGAGTAAATCAAATGGATAGATGGTTACCTCCACCACCATCGTGGGGTTTCTACAAGAGGAGGAACTCCTTGCCTCAAAGGCATTCTAGACACTTGCTAAAAATATGAAGTCCTTTGAAAATAAGAGACGGCTGGTAACCAACCAACATTGAGCAAAATACACAATCAACCATTATGCCCATATATCCCTAGCCCTGCATACCCTAAGCATTTTGAGATACCTAGGTTGGAAAATTTTAAGGGTGGAGAGGATGCACAAGAGCATGTTACCAATTTTATCAATTTTTTTCATCTTGAAGACAACGATGCTCTCATGCTAAGGAAATTCATACTGACATTTTTGGGTACCGCCATCCAATGGTTCAACCAGCTACCCAAGCATAGCATATCCAATTTTGAAAAACTAGTGAACGCTTTCCTAAAACGTTTCTCTTTTGGTGCTAAGAGGAAAGTGAACCTTTTATACCTAACCAATTTGAGACATTATGATGATGAGCTAGTAATGGATTATGGGAATAGATGGATAAGAGTCATGGAAAAATTATCATTCTCTATCCCCATAGAAGAGATCATCTAGATGTTCACCAAGAGTTGTTCTAAACACATTTCCATATTGCTACAAATTCAACAATACACCTCATTTGAGGAATCCTTGGCACAGGCTAAACTCATCGAGGATGTAAAATTAGATGATGGAACCATCAAACTCCAAACCAAGAAGGAGTGGAACAAAAATGATAAAAATGACAAATGCAAGTAGAAGCAGGAAAACCCTTGTAGACACCAAATTACAGCCACTAAACCTCCATCCTAACCATCCCACCACCCACTTGTCTTCCATTCTACTCTCCCACCAATTATTTGGCCCAATTCCACCTTCCCACCATTTCCTAGCCTAATTGGGATTATTTTAATAATATTTTATATTTTATATAATATTTTATTATATTTTAATATATTTATTATAAAATATATATAAATAAACTCAATTAACCTCAACCGTCCGATCAGATTTAATCTCCACCCTCCATCTTCATTAATCCATGCCACATTCAAAAAGCAATCTCAACCTTAGGATTCAATTTAATTTCAACCGCACGATTAAAAAGTGTCAAGTCAAAACCCTAAGAGAACCCTAAGTTGAATTATAAGTAAGAGCATTTGTAAATGCTCAAACCCTGGAACCCTAGAACCTGAACTTGGAGATTAGATTTTGCATTCTGAAGGAATTATTGGTGAAGCCCTAGCATAGAATCCTGAAGATCTGAAGCCCTAGTCCACCGATAATACTTCTGTTGTTCCAGCTACCATCCATTCATCCTCCCTCACCACCACAACCATCCTCCATCCATCGCCTTCATCGCCATCCCCTTGATCTGCTTCTACAGATTCACCCTACCCTGTAGGTGCTATTCCGAGCTTGCAAAGCTTTCTGTAGAACCTATCGAGCGCTCTCTAGAGCCTACCATGTCTGCAAGTGTACGCAAAGCCTACCAAGATCATTGTAGAGCTTTCTAGGTGCTCTCTAGAGCCTGCCATATCACTAGGTGCACACCAGAGCCTATGAAGCTCACGTTCGAGCCTACCAAGTGCACGTTCGAGCCTATCGCCATCCACAAACCTCAAATCTAAAGCTGCTGCATCAACATATCTGTGACATCATCTACAATAACTGATCAATAGTAAGGTAAATCTCATTTTTGTATATCCTATTTAGTAATTTTTTGATCTTGCATGCTCTCTTATTTTATTATTAAACTAGGGTTTTATTAATGTCTGAGGGCCTCACACTATGGAGCCCTCATAGGTATTACTAACTCTCTTTGTTTTATTTTGTGTATGCAGATCTATAAATTCCACACCTTATTTGATGGTTGTTGAAGTTGGAGTGGCCCAACCTTGGATATCCGAAGCCCACTCAACCTGTTGGGATCAAGAACACACTCGAATATGAAGACACTTCTATTGCTACTAGCTAGGGTTTCGGAGAACCCTAGCACCATTGTAATATATATTGTATCAAATATTGGCATTGAACATTGATTGTAATAAAAGGAGTTTATCGGCTCCCCCCATCTTATTGAATACATTCTTTTGTGCAATCTTTGTGTCTCACTGCATTATTTGATTTTTTGCTATTTTATTTTAAGTGTCGTGTTCTTGCATTCACAAATGGTGATCATGGTGGGACCCCACAAGGGTTTCACTATTTGATAGATCTACCTTGCTAATTTATTGTTATTGCTGTTTGTTGATTGTTTTTTAAAAAATGTAAAAGTCATCGTGTTCGTCGCTAGGGTTTTTGAAGCATTCTATAGTAGTTCCAGAGATCATGCATGCGCTCTTCCATGTTACGTAGGTATCCTTCCATGTTACACAGAAATTATTCCATGTTATGCAGGCACTCGACTATGCCTAGCATTAATTTGAAGCAGAGCTAAGGCTTCCAAGTGAGTTCCGTAACCCTAGTTGGTCATTTAACAATTTACGTATTCTATTTTCTGCTACTATTTTTCGTTGTTTCTGGGTTTAACATTAAGTAATCTGAGAAAGAATCTGCAGCAAGTCATATCTAGGGTTTGTGTGTGTTTCAATATTTCAAATTCATTTCTTGTCCTGAAAGTTGTAGATCTAGGTGATTGTTTGCATTTTTGAGTGCATGTGAAGCAGAAAAGCATCCTAGATTTTGCATTTTAGGGTTAAATATCACTTAAATTTTATGTATCTAAATAGGAACAACATTTGGACACTTAAAGTAATCCTGCCCTAGGCTGGCCCCTTTGGCAGAGAGGTGGACGAACCCTCTGATGCTCTTTTGATATCTTTGGGTATCATTTGTAGGCAAGGATTTTAAGGGTGTACTCTACGCTCTTTAGATGAAATTTGCATCTTTGTGTTGGATTCTGATTTAGATTAGTGAAATTAGTCATCTTTAACATTGTCTGCACACCATAAAGAACAAGAAACATAAAATTAACATCACACATTGCACGCTCCACTTTTTAATAGTAGTAGTTGGATTTCATCACCAACTATTGCTTGAGGTTTGGTGACGGTGGCATTCATCTCCATCCATAAAATCTCTACCCCTAGACACCATAGGACTACCCCCAAGCAAACTTGTTGGAGGTCATTACCAACAAGAATCTCGTTGCCTTGGCCAACCATAGCTTTTACCTTTGTTTTTCATTAAACAAGATTAAGTTACATCAAAACACACAAACTCACAATTTTAAAAGGAACTTCACATTAAGGGAAGAAAATAATTAATGAACCTGAGGTAAGCCACACAAGGTGAAACTTAGGATTGGTTGTTTTCTTTGCTTTAAATTTTGAAAAAAAAAGTTGTTAATTTGTGTGGTTTAGATAAGCTTTGAATCTTTGGTTTTACTACTTTATGGTGCTAACACGACAACAAAAGAAAATGATAAACCAAAGTAGTTTAATGGAAAACAATTCTCATGAGCCCGCTACTTTGGTAGCCCCATCCAATATAGTTCAGACCACTTTGTCTGGATCATCCCATCCACCCCACTCTCAAGAGGAGTCCCATTCACTTGATGTGGAGACAACCACCACCTACATAGACATGGATAGAGTTCAGGCCATTTACAAGGCCTCTAACTATGTCTTAGAGCCCCTTAGCCAAGATGGTTTTGAAGAAGCTAAATTGGCTACCACCTACATTGCCCAAGGATATCCTAATTCGAGATATGAATATGGTATGCCTTCCTCCACAAGCCAACCACCCCAAAGCCCAAGTGTTCAAAACACTTATTTCACATCCACCTATACCAACCCCTTGTATGAGGAGCATGTCAATGCTGCCTCACAAGTCCCTAATATTCAAGTTGCAACATCAAATGCAACTTGCACCATACCCATGTCCTCTCATCCATCATCATCCACACCTCCATCATCTCACTTAGCCAATATCACCATGTCATCCATTCCTCCATCATCTCACTTAGCCAACATGACCATGTCTAATCATCCATCATCATCAACCCAACCATCATCTCATCCAACCTCAACCCCATCATTCGACACATGGTCAAATCAGGAACTTACGGATACATTAGGGCTCATCAATAGATTGCTTTCACAATGAACAAAAGGAAAGCAACCAGTTAACACAAACCCTATGACCCAAGGAGTTCCAAATCAACCTCCACTCATCAATAAAAATTTGGCATGGGTCCCTCAATATTCCATAGTGACCATCCCTAATCCACCACCACTCCACACATCCACCATACCAATCAACATTGCCACCAATCAACAATCCAATCCATTCCTCCATCATCATCATCAATCATCCCCATCCTTCAACCATCCATCTTCTCCACATACCCAACCCAATTCATTCCACAACACCATGTTGGTCACACCCCAACATCCATCATCTAGCCCATCAACCAACCACCACCTAATCCAGGGTCCTCACATTCCAGTAGAAGACCTTAGACTTCAGGCAATGCAAAAGCAAATCGATCAGTTGATGCAAAATTCATCAGGAACAATGAGCCAAAAACTCACATTAAGCCAACTGATCCATCAACCAATCCATCCATCGGTACCATCACCGCCATATCCGACAGATTTTACGGTACCAAAATTTGACAAGTTCAGGGAACTGAGGATCCCAAGGAACATGTGAGCTCATTTGTCCATGTATGTTTTTGGATTAGTGATGATAATGCTCTCATGCTCCGAACGTTTCCTCAAACACTAGGGGGAGATGCCATGGAATGGTACAATCAATTGCCCACACATAGTATATACACTTTTGATCAATTGATAGATCTATTCTTGGAATGCTTCACCCTAAATATTAAAAATAAGGTGTCCTTATCAGATATCTACTATTTGAAACAATGGGATGAGGAACCTATCTATGACTTTGGAAACCATTGGAGGGCAGTCATAACGAAGTTGCCATTCTCCCTACCAATGGAAGAAATTATAAAACTTTTTACCAAGAGTTGCTTAAAACCCATCTCTTGGATGCTACAACTAAACACTTATAGAACATTCGAAGAAGCTTTAGCGCAGGCTAGTGTCATTGAGGAGATAAAAATCCAAGAGGGTGTCATTAAGCCTAAAAAGAAAGAATGGCAAAATAGGGGCCAATACCAAAATAATCAATCTGGCCAAAACAAATCCACACAAGCCTCAATGGCTAACACAACAAACCAAGTCAATCAAGTGGTGATGAGCCAGCCCGTAGTGGCTCAAAAACTGGTGCAACAACAAATCTCCTATCATGCGGTCCCATCAGTAACCCAAGCACCAATGGTACAAAATATAATGCCAACTATGGAACAACCTATCCATCACCAATTCAATCACCCACAAAGACAATACACTCCATTAAATGAGTCGTATTCATCCCTGTTTCGAAGGTTGTATGAAACCAACAAATTAGCCTTGCCAGACATTAGGCCCGATGATCCCACCAAATGGCCTAAGGGTTATAGAGAGCACTTGTTTTGCCCATACCATCGATAAAATGGGCATGATATCAATTCCTGCCACATGTTCAAAAACATAGTGCAAGACCTTATAGACTTAGGGGCCATTAACGTGGATAACCCCTTAGCTCCACAAAATCAAAATTTGGGCATATATCAGATGCCTCTACCTAACCATGGGGAGGTCCAGTATAATGTAGGGGGTAACAATCAACAAGCACCCCCTAACCAAGTAAATCATGTCCAACAATATCAAAACTTTGTAGGAGCGGTCCATGTGGTCACTAGAGGGCAAAGGCAAAATCAACAAAATGTTCAACAACCTTCAAACCCACCTCCCATCCAAACATCACCAAATCCATCTCCGCCAATCAATCTATCCAATTCATCCAATCCACCTATCCTTCATCCAATAAGGCCAGCGGTAACCTTAACCATCCGGTTAACCACTAGTTTGAAAATGGCATCGGCCAAACTTTCTGTATATGAGCTTATCCAACAATCCCCTAGGCATAGAGAAGCTTTAATGGAAATACTCAAGTCAATTGAGTTAGAATCCCAAGACTCTAATGCCTTCAACAATTTTGTAGGGAGTGTTAGAACGTGCATGGAACCATCAATTACCTTCTATGACTTTGAGATAAAACCAATGAGTTCAGAATCGGTGGACCCTCCATTGCACATAATGGCCTTAATAGATAGAAAGCCATTCAAAAGAGTATTAATCGATACCGGCTCATCAATCAATATCATTACTACCGCTGCCCTTATCCATCTCAACTTACCTCCATCCCACATTTCCAAATCATCATTCACCCTCAAAGCATTTAACGATGCTTTGTGTACCACAATTGGCACTATTGTTTTACCTATAGAAGTAGGGGCCAAAATGTTGCACACAATGTTTCACATCTTGGAAGGAGCCATGGCATATAATATACTCCTTGGTAGACCTTGGATGAGGGAAATGAAATGTGTCCCATCAATTCTCCACCAATGCTTGAAATATGTTCATGATGGACAAATCCATTGCATCCCCGTGGATGTTGAACCTTTTAAGTATTGTAATTTCATTTCAAATCCTTATGAATCCATGTTACCTTCCACCCATTTATTCTTGGCACCATCATCAAATCCATCCACGTCATCTCTCAATCCACCTCCTTCTTCTAATCCATCTCCGTCTTCTTCTAAGGCTCCCATCATAGAGGAGCTACCCATCACATCGCCTTCTCAAACATCCATTTCTTCTTGTACATGTAATTGCGGTCAATATTCCATTAACACATCGTACATCACAAAAACTCCTTCTACTACAACCACTTCTTCTACTCCATCTCATCACTCCACACCGCCATCCAATCCAACTCCATCAGCCGATGTGTCACAAGTCAAACTTTTTGATTGCGACATATTTAACTCCCCACCATCCACAACCAATCCAGAGCCATCAGAACCTTCACCATCCACCTCATCAACCCAAGTCGAAGTTCACATCACCAATCCTGGTATAGGTGAGTATGTGATCCAAGACGTCACCATCACTCCCTTAGCCATTCCAATAGCCAAGGATTTTGGATGCCCCAAAGACCATTCTTTATCCATAGGTGTTGTCTATGACATGAGTGCCACTCCAAATAGCATTAAATTTGTTTATGGAGGGTTGGATTGCTCAACTAGGGCAAACCCACCCGAAGAACCAAAAGAGCCTAGGCATGCCAATATACCTAACGTAGAAGAGTTTCCAGCTAGATACTTTAATATGTTCCATTGGCAAGGTCAAGGTCTAGGTTCCCATGAACAAGGAATGCATGATATCCTAGATGTCCCATATAGAGGCGCCCATGATCATTCTGGATTAGGCTATACCCCATTGTCCTCCATCACTTCTCTTGAGCAAGCCTTCAAAAATCTTAGCCTCAATGATGAAGAGCCCTCCATCCATCCATTGCCATCGACATCCTCTCTTGAACAAGCCCTTCAAGAACTTCACATTGACGAAGTAGATGAGGATGATCCCATCAATTTCTCCTATCCCATATTCGATTCCGATGATGAAAGTTATGAAGAGTTTGAGGTTATGTCAAATGCTTCTGATGATTCTGAAGAGGAGTCACATCCCATTGTCCCCATAACCCAATAGGAAGAGTTTTACCTCCGAATGTTCCCCATCCATCATCCCATTTTCCGCTTGCTTCTTCCACAAGAGCAAGATGATCCACACTTGAGCCCCTACATAAGCCAAGAATTGTAACATATGTACATACTCCAAAAAAAAAAAAAAAAAAATGTTGCTCTGATGTTTCACGTTCACTATTATAGGGATACCCCGCCTCGACATCGGTTTCGATTCAATTGTTCCATCCCCACATCTATCCAAACCATATTTCCTCCCACTAAGTCAATATGAACCCTATTGACTTATTCACCCCACTCCATAATCCATACGATTTGGCAAAGCCAATTCCCATTGACGTCAACCTTATTGATTTGGACCGGATTTCCTCCTCACCCTCCTTCTCGGAGTTCATCCTATCCGAGGAATTGCTAAGGGCTTCAGCCTACTACATTCCTCCTTCACCGCCACCTTCACCCATCACATATTTCTACCAGTAGTTCCGAGGTCTTTCAGGCAGAGTTAGGCAATGATAAGCAAGAAGAATTAGATGACAACCTAGACTATCCTGATTGGCTCTCAGGCCTAGTACCCATTCGTAAGCTTAATGGAGCGACACACATTTGTATTGATTTTCGACACCGGTCTTAGCTCTTCCTTGTCTGGGGGTACTTGGCTAGGCATTCTATTGTTAAAGGTAACACTTTATATGTATATATACATGGCTTAAAAAAAAAAATAAAAAACAACAAAAACAAATTGCATGCTTTCACATAGGCATTACCACATTGCATTTTCATTTACATCTAGGCATTTTTCATTTTAATTTTTATTCGCATACACTACATCATACATATTCCATTGCATTGTACAAATTCCATTTGCATATCAACACTCCATTGCATTAGGCATATACATTTGCATTCATCCCATCCCATGTTCAATGATCTGGCATAGTAATGATGATATGGCCATAAACAAAAAGTCAAGTTATAGAAATTGGGGGTACCTAATTTGATACAATCATGCACCTTTCACAAACCTCATAAGCCAACAATACCACATGTCAAAATCACAAAGCCTAGATTTTCAGTCACTCAGCCATTACTAGTGTAGCAAGCAACCTCCAAGCGGATGTCCAATTTTCTTTAGGACCAACAACACACTTTACACACTAAGAAAGTCTTGAGCATTATCAATTGATTCCAAACACAATCTTGAACCAATCACATTCTATCACATCTTAAAAACATTATGAGTCAAGGAGGGTTAGTTCCATACTTGGATAGTACCTTGAAGTGAAAAGGGATAATCCTCGCTTGTCCCATCATGCAACATAGTCCAAAGCAAAAATAGTGGTTTTCACCACTACCTCAATTACTCTTCAAACATAAGCATAAAAACATAGAGTAGTAAGGATAGGGTCAAAATTCTCATCACACTTCGGTTGAGAATCCGATTCCCCAAAGCTCTATACAAAATTAACAAATAAAATCCCAAACACCCTTGATCCCTCAAGTCGTAAGGATTCGTACTTCACGTCCCTAGCATGGATGGGTAGTCATCCCCAAGGCCTAAAATATCAAATCCCATTGGACTATGGAGTGAATCTTCATCGGGGCTATAGACGCCTGGCTGGCAATGGAGTAAGCTCATGCGGGGTGACATGTCTCCTTGGCAAACAGGAAGACCTCTGACCGCACATAAGGACAGGCTAGCTTCAGGTCATCTCCATAATAGGTCATGCCCAATTTACTCATAGTGGGTCAATGAACTTCACATGCACACACACTGGTTCTTGATTAGATAGGGTCATTGTCACACTCAAGATTTGGTAATTGAACCTCACTTGCACACACATTGGTCCTAAAGAAAGTTAGACAACCCAAGTGAGTTTGGTTGATAATACTAGTATGTTTGAGTTTTTGAAAATGCTGCAGTACTCATTCCATATCAACATCCATATCTTCTTCCATATCAACATCCATATCTTCTATCATGCCAACACCCATGTCTTCATAGTGAGTCAAGTTGCATAGCACCACCAAATTTGGTACTCCCGATTGTCAAAACAATGGACAACAAAAGTGGCCAATAACATTTTTGAACTATAAAAGATCATTTGAACAACATGCATTTCTCTCATATAGATCACAATCAATTACTTGCATTAATCATACATAACACATCATCATTAGATTACATATACATTACATTCTTCATACATTTACTTGCATTAATCATCCATAACTCATAATCATTAATAACACATCATTAGATTGCATCATCCATATACACCTTAGGCACAACACATAGTTAGCTTGCATACATCATTCAAATAAATATTAGGCATACACATCATGGTTAACTTGCATTCATCATCACAAACATTAAATAAAGCATTGCATAACACATAAAAACATCCACACAAAAAGATAACACACATATCTGAAAAAAAAGCCATGTATATATATATATATATATAAAGTGTCCAATGTACAATCAGATGCCAAGAAGGCTACAAAAGGGAGCACCAAGGCTCACATGTACAAAAGAGTGCATCTAAGCACTACATCAACTATCCATGAGAAGACCCCTGAGACCTAGTAGGAGCCCTCGGCCTAGTACTCTACCTCGACTCCATGTGCCTCGATGACTCGGCCATAGACGATGAAGGAGGATCTGGCAAAGTGATGTGATGTTGCATACACACATCCTCCAAGGAATGTGCATATGCCTCACTAGCATGAAGTCATCATAGGTCCTTCTGATGTCATCGCTCCTTCACCAAAATCTTTTCCTGGAGCCTCGTCACTGTCTCTTGATCCCCAGCTACAGTCGTTTCCTGCTCTACCTCTAGCCGAGCTATAGTTACCTTGGACTCCCTCTGAGACTCTAGCATAGTCTCTTTCTCCTCCCGTAACAGCTCCAAATCTACCCGTAGCCTAGCCACCTCGAATATCTCACCCATATCCTCATCATCCTCCCTCTCCCCCTCTACCAAGTCCACCTTCGAAGCCTATTGGGCTGCTCCCCTTGACTGCCTCTGACCCATCGACCATTGAGGCCTCATCCTCTTTAGAGTTGACCTTGACCCTATAGCTATTGCATCTACACCAACAACCTTTGGCACCCATACTAGTTGGGCACCAAACCACTCCACATACTCTGGAGTCACCTTGACATCATCCACGTTGGGTACCTCTAGTTGCTCATCATCCTCTAGCTGCACATGCCATGGCTCAGGGTAGGGAAGTGTCCCCTCATCCCTTCGATGCCGATATAGCATCGGCTCATCTGGAACACCCTGAGGCAAACCAAACTACCTCAACACCCATGAGTACTAAAAGTACTCCACCTCCTCATCCCTCCATCCAATCAACCATCGAGCCTACCTCACCCGATGTAGCTACCTCCTATCTCCATCCCATATGGCTCCTCACCATGGCCTCCACATCACATCTTCCTGAGTCATGCCCGACCACATGTCCCGGTACCACTACCTAGTGTGTACCTCTTGACTAGGTTGAACCTCCTCAACCACCGCCCATCACCTCGCATAAGGCTCACCCATCCGCCATGACTCACATGGCAACCCCTCGGGCTGAGCTACCATAAAATGCTCCCAAGCCCAACACTGTAGGAGGAAGCTACACCCAATCCCCTTCCTCTCCCTCCACACCACCTCATATAGCTCTCGGTATAACTATGCCAATAAGGTCGGTGCCCATGCATACTCCTGAGGATCTATCAATAGATCACTCACCAAACCCAATAGGTTCCAAGGGAACCTACAACCAGTGCTATTTGGTAGCACTATGTTCGCTAACATGAACATGATCAAAGTGGGGAGCGCATCTAACTCCTTCACCTTATACATGCTCAGGTA
Organism: Wollemia nobilis; assembly: GCA_028583015.1. Lineage (NCBI taxonomy): Eukaryota > Viridiplantae > Streptophyta > Pinopsida > Araucariales > Araucariaceae > Wollemia > Wollemia nobilis. The sequence continues at coordinate 3,980,921 of JAQPPZ010016710.1, read as the reverse complement.
GCATATCCCTCCATCCCCCATCTGGGCCTCCCACCATCGATCCCCAAACATTTTCTCCATCTCCACCTTCTTATCCCTCCCAACCACCACCTTCTCTCCTTCTACTGGCACCTTGAGAATGTGATACACATCCTCAAGAGTGATAGTAGCCTCCCCAGTTGGCAGTTGGAACGTCCCTCTATCCGGGTCCCACCTCTCTATCAAAGCAGAAAGGTACCCCTCATTAGCCCTCACCACATCCAGTCTCACCACTCCCTCTAAGCCCACTCTACCCAACAACCTCCAATATTCCTCCGATAGCTTCTTCCTCATCCTCAAAATGAGAGGAGAGAAGCGATGTCGAGGCTCAATATCCCTCAGCTACAACAAACAAAAACACTTTGTTAGTTTTAAAAAATAAAAAAAAGCAACAAAATAAAAATAAATTTTTGCACAAAGGAAACAAATGGTCTTACCAGGACAAATGGTGCCTCTACTCCACCAGTAGCACCAAGCCCTTCCATCACCATCCACACACACCCACTAGCCTCACTTAGCTCACCAAATCACTCCACCCCTCAGACGTAGCTTCTCGAAGTCAACAACGCATGAATGAGCCTAAAAGTTTACTCATAAAGATTTTTATAGCTTTCACTAGCGCATTCAGGTGTAGACCTATACCTAAAAATTGTGGGTACTATTGTGCATCTACAGGTGCACGTAGGCGCACACGGGCACCTACAGAACATGCTAGGCATAGGTGTGCACCTGGCAACAAAGGAGTAAGAAGACAAAAGCCCTCAAAATGGTAGCTCCACTCATCCAATATGCACCAAATTTCATCCACACATCATACACACCATAAATGTTGATTTTGTGAGATCACAAATAGTTTTGCATGCGTATTTTCTGAGAACCAGCCAAATTCATCAAAAGCATGTATCACATTACAAAACGCATCCAACAAAGTCCAATTTTCATAAAATCAACATTCCACAATTCTTCATCATCTACTGCATCATCCCACCCAATTTTATGTATAGTGGAGTTGATTTGACTGCTCATTCACTCATTTCTAACATAATCAATCAACTCCATAATCAAAAAAATCATCATTGCATAAATCCATCAGGCATTCTTCCACAATCATCGTGCATATATCATTCATCATTTTTATCTTGTCCAGTTCATTCAAGCGAACCTCGTATCTAGTATGTTATTCTATAAACTTGATGATTGCAATACGATAATAATCCATGCAATTTGGTAAGATGAATAATCTACAATAAGGACACTTGATCATGATCATAATCAATTATCTCATCATCAGAAATCACAATCACATTTGGCACCTCACATTTTGAATGCAACCTTGCCAAGAACAATTTGCTCGCAATCAATCATTGATGTCCTTGTCTGTGGGGCAAGAAAACACAAATAACCTACAATCACAAACACTCATTCACTTGACAATAATCATAATATAGGACACCGATAAGTTTGATTGGTTCCATCATGGAATTGGCAAAGAAATTTCCACAATCAATACCCAACCCCTGCATTGACTTAGTCATCCTGCATCTTCATACCTTGCATACTCAATGATGCCATTGCGACAACTTGTTCAACATGCATCAAATCATCCCAAATTTTGGGGCAACCACATTACATTATGCTTTCCCATGATGGGATACATCTCACATGATCATAACATCTACACTGGACAAATACCCCTATCAACCATTGGGGAAAAAATGGTATCACATTTTACATCATTCATATCATCCACAATCATTTGCATCTCACATATTTCATTCATCAATTGCACAAATTCATTACATCATTCATTTTTCAATTGGCTTGTGAGATACATTCGTAACTCATTCACCAATTGAGGGGGTAAGCTACACAAATTCCAAAAATTCTTTAGTCTTCAACTTCAGTGCGCAAATCCAATGATAGAGAGAAGCTGCTTCTGTGCCCATAGCCCAAGCAGGTGTCTCATGTTTTTGCACCATATTGTGTTTCATGCAACATGGTACAAAAAGGGGCATCTATAGACACCAAATTACAACCACTAAACCTCCATCCTAACCATCCCACCACCCACTTGTCTTCCATTCTACTCTCCCACCAATTATTTGGCCCAATTCCACCTTCCCGCCATTTCCTAGCCTAATTGGGATTATTTTAATAATATTTTATATTTTATATAATATTTTATTATATTTTAATATATTTATTATAAAATATATATAAATAAACTCAATTAACCTCAGTCGTTCGATCAGATTTAATCTCCACCCTCCATCTTCATTAATCCATGCCACATTCAAAAAGCAATCTCAACCTTAGGATTCAATTTAATTTCAACCGCACGATTAAAAAGTGTCAAGTCAAAACCCTAAGAGAACCCTAAGTTGAATTATAAGTAAGAGCATTTGTAAATGCTCAAACCCTGGAACACTGGAATTTGGAGAATTAGACATTTGCATTCTAAAGGAATTATTGGTGAAGCCCTAGCATAGAATCCTGAAGATCTGAAGCCCTAGTCCATCGATAATACTTCTGCTATTCCAGCTACCATCCATTCATCCTCCCTCATCGCCACAACCATCCTCCATCCATCGCCTTCATCGCCATCCCCTCGATCTACTTCTGTAGATTCACCCTACCCTATAGGTGCTATTTCGAGCTTGCAAAGCTCACTGTAGAGCCTATCGAGCGCTCTCTAGAGCCTGCCCTATCTATAGGTGCATGCTAGAGCCTGCCAAGCTCACTGTAGAGCTTACCAGTGCTCTTTAGAGCCTACCACATCACTAGGTGTAAACCAGAGCCTATGAAGCTCACGTCTGAGCCTTCCAAGTGCATGCTAGAGCCTACCGCCATCCACAAACCTCAAATCTAAAGTTGCTGCATCAATAGATCTGTGATGCCATCTACAATAACTGATCAATAGCAAGGTAAATCTCATTTTTGTATATCCTATTTAGTAATTTGTTGATCTTGCATGCTCTCTTATTTTATTATTAAACTAGGGTTTTATTAATGTCTGAGGGCCTCACACTGTGGAGCCCTCACAGGTATTACTAACTCTCTTTGTTTTTTTTTGTGTATGCAGATCTACGAATTCCACACCTTATTTGATGGTTGTTGAAGCTGGAGTGGCCCAACCTTGGATATCCGAAGCCCACTCAACCTGTTGGGATCAAGAACACACCCAAATCTGAAGACACTTCCATTGCTACTAGCTAGGGTTTTGGAGAACCCTAGCACCACTGTAATATATATTGTATCAAATATTGGCATTGAACATTGATTGTAATAAAAGGAGTTTATCGGCTCCCCCCATATTATTGAATACATTCTTTTGTGCAATCTTTGTGTCTCACTGCATTATTTGATTTTTTGCTATTTTAAAGATGACTAATTTCACTAATCTAAATCGTAATCCAACACAAAGACATAAATTTCATCTAAATAGCATAGAGTACACCTTTAAAATCCCTACCTACAAATGATACTTGAAGATATTAAAAGTGCATCGAAGGGTTCGTCCACCTCTCTGCAAAATGGGCCATCCTATGGCAGGATTACTTTAAGTATCCAAATGTTGTTCCTATTTAGATACGCAAAATTTAAACAATTTTTAACCCTAAAATGCAAAATCTAGGATGCTTTTTTGCTTCACATGTACTAAAAAATGCAAAAAATCACCTAGATCTACAAATTTTAGGACAAGAAATGAACTTGAAATATTGAAACACACACAAACCCTAGATATTACTTACCACAGATTCTTTCTCAAATTACTTAATGTAAACCCAAAAACAATGAAAAACAGTAGCAAAAAATAGAATACGTAAATTGTTAAATGACCAACTAGGGTTACAGAACTCACTTGGAAATATTAGCTCTACTTCAAATTAATACTAGATGTAGTAGGGTACCTACATAGATGCAAGAGAGCACCTGCATAATGCAGAAGAATTCCTACGTAATGCGTAAGGATGTCTACGTAATGCGGAAGAGTGCTTGCGCGATCTCTAGAATTGTTGTAGAATGCTTCAAAAACCCTAGCAACGAACGTGGTGACTTTTACGTTTTTTGAAAAACAATCAAAAAACATCAATAACAGTAAATTAGAAAGGTATATTTATCAAATAATGAAACCCTTGTGGGATCCCACTCAATATTTGGTAATTAAACCTCACTTGCACACATATTGGTCCTAAAGAAAGTTAGACAACCCAAGTGAGTTTGGTTGATAATACTAATATGTTTGAGTTTTTGAAAATATTGTAGTACTCATTACATATCAACATCCATATCTTCTTCCATATCGACATCCATATATTCTTCCATATCAACATCCATATCTTCTATCATGCCAACACCCATATCTTCATAGTGAGTCAAGTTACATAGCACCACCAAATTTGGTACTCCCAATTGTCAAAACAATGGACAACAAAAGTGACCAATAACATTTATGAACTGTAATAGATCAGTTGAACAACATGCATTTCTATCATATAGATCACAATAAATTACTTGCATTAATCATACATAACACATCATCATTATATTACATATACATTACATTCTTCATACATTTACTTGCATTAATCATCCATAACTCATAATCATTAATAACACATCATTATATTGCATCATCCATATACACCTTAGGCACAACACATTGTTAGCTTGCATACATCATTCAAATAAAATTTAGGCATACACATCATGGTTGGCTTGCATTCATCATCACAAACATTAAATAAAGCATTGCATAACACATAAAAACATCCACACATATCTAAAAAAAGCCATGTATATATATATATATATATATATATATATATATATATATATTATATATATATATATATATATATATATATATATATATATATATATATATAAAGTGTCCAATGTACAATTAGATGCCAAGAAGACTACAAAAGGGAGCACCAAGGCTCGCATGTACAAAATACAGCATCTAAGCACTACATCAACTATCCATGGGAAGATCCCTGAGACCCAAAAGGAGCCCTCGACCTAGTACTTTATCTTGACTCCATGTGCCTCGATGACTCGACCATAGACAATGAAGGAAATTCTGGCAAAGTGATGTGATTCTACATACACACATCATCCAAGGAATGTGCATATGCCTCACTAGTACGAAGTCACTACAGGTCCTTCTGATGTCATCGCTCCTTCACCAAAATCTCTACCTGGAGCCTCATCACTGTCTCTTGATCCCCAACTACAGTCGTTGCCCACTTTGCCTCTAGCTGAGATATAGTTACCTTGGCCTCCCTCTGAGACTCTAGCATAGTCTCTTGTTCCTCTCGTAGCTACTCTAGCTCTACCTATAGCCTAGTCACATTAGATAGCTCACCCATATCCTCATCATTCTCCCTCTGCCCCTCTACCAAGTCCACCTTCAGAGCCTTCTGGGCTGCTCCCCTTGACTGCCTTCAACCCATGGACCGCCGAGACCTCATCCTCTTTGGATTCAACCTTAACCCCGTAGCTATCACATCCATACCAAAAACCTTTGGCACCCACACTGGTTTGGCACCAAACCACTCCACATACTCCAGAGTCACCCCGACATCATCCACATTGGGTACCTCTAGCTGCTCATCATCCTCTAGCTGCACACACCATGGATCTAGGTATGGAAGTGTCCTCTCATCCCTTCAATGTTGATATAGCACTGGCTCAATTGAAACACCCTAAGGTAAACCAAACAGCCTCAACACTGACAAGTACTGGAAGTACTCCACATCATCATCCCATCATCCAACTAGCCATCGAGCCTGCTGCACCTGATGCAACTACCTCCTATCCCCATCCCATATAACTCCTCACCATGGTCTCCACCTCATGTATGCTTGAGTCAAGCCCGACCACATGTATTGATAGCACTACCCAATGTGTACCTCACGACTAGGTTGAAACTCCTCAGCCACCATCCATCTCCTCGCATAAGGTTCACCCATCCGCCATGACTCACATGGCAACCCCTCGGGCTAAGCTACCACAAAATGCTCCCAAGCCCATCACTATATGAGGAAGCTACACCCAATTCCCTTCCTCTCCATTTGCACCACCTCATATAGCTCTCGATATAATTGTGCCAACAAGGTCAGTGCCCACGCATGCTATCGAGGATCTATCAGTAGATCGCTCACCAAACCCAATAGGTTCCAAGGGAAATTACAGCTAGTGTTATTTGGTAGCACTATGTTCACTAACATGAACATGATCAAAGTGGGAAGTCCATCAAACTCCTTATCCTTGTACATGCTCAGGTAGCATATCCCTCCATCCTCCATCTAGGTCTCCTGCCACTGATCCCAAAACATTTTATTCATATTTTCCTTCTTATCCCTCCCAACCACCATCTTCTCTCCTTCTACTAACACCTTGAGAATGTGATACACATCCTCAAGAGTGATAGTAGCCTCCCTAGTCGGTAGTTGGAACGTCACTCTATCTGGATCCCATATCTCTATCAAAGCATAAAGGTACCCCTCATTAGCCACATCAAGTATCGCCACTTCCTCTAAGCCCACTCTACCCAAAAACCTCTAATATTCCTCTGATAGCTTCTTCCTCATCCCTGGAATGAGAAGAGATAAGCGATGTCGAGGCTCAATATCCCTCAAATGCAACAAACAAAAACACTTTGTTAGTTTTAAAAAATTCAAAAAAAGAAGAAGAAAACAACAAAATAAAAACAAATTTTTGCACAAAGGAAACAAATGGTCTTACGAGGGCAAATGGTGCCTCTACTCCACCAGTAGCAACAAGACCTTTCGTCGCCATCGCTTCCACACACACACCCACTAGCCTCATTTAGCTCACCAAATCACTCCACCCCTCAGACGTAGCTTCTCAAAGTCAACAACACATGAATGAGCCTAAAATTTTACTCAGAAAGCTTTTTATAGCTTTCATTAGTGCATTCAAGCATAGACCCGTACCTAAAAATTATGAGCATTTTTGTGCATCTATAGGTGCGCGTAGGTGCATGCGGGAACTTACATAATATGCCAGGCATAGGCACACACCTAGAAACAAAGGAGTAAGAAGACAAAAGCCCTCAAAACGGTAGCTCCACTCATCCAATATGCACCAAATTTTATCCACACATCATACACACCATAAATGTTGATTTTGTGAGATCACAAATAGTTTTGCATGCGTATTTTCTAAGAACCAGCCAATTTCATCAAAAGTATGTATCGCATTACAAAATGCATCCAACAAAGTCCAATTTTCACAAAATCAACATTCCATAATTCTTCATTGTCTACTGCATCATCCCACCCAATTTCATGTATATTGGAGTTTATTTGACTACTCATTCACTCATTTCTAACATAATAAATCAACTCCATAATCAATAAAATCATCATTGCATAAATCCATAATTCATTCTTCCGCAATCATCGTGCATATATCATTCATCATTTTTATCTTGTCCAGTTCATTCAGGCGAACCTCGTATCTTGTATGTTATTCTATAAACTTGGCAATTACAACGATAATAATCCATGCAATTTGGTAAGATGAATAATTTACAATAAGGACACTTGATCATGATCATAATCAATTATCTCATCATTAGAAATCACAATCACATTTGGCACCTCATATTTTTAATGCAACCTTGCCAAGAACAATTTTGCTCGCAATCAATCATTGACCCCTTGTCTATGGGGAAAGAAAACATAGATAACCTACAATCACAAACACTCATTCACTTGACAATATTTATAATACAGGACACCGATAAGTTTGATTGGTTCCATCATGGAATTGGTGAAGAAATTTCCACAGTCAATACCCAACCCTTGTGTTGACTTAGTCAGCCTGCATCTTCATACCTTACATACTCAATGAAGCCATTGCAGTAACTTGTCCAACATGCATCAAATAATCCCAAAGTTTGGGTCAACCACATTACATTATGCTTTCCCATGATGGGATACATATAACATGATCATAACATCTACATTGGAAAAATACCCTTATCAACCATTGGGGCAAAAATGGTATCACATTTTATATCATTCATATCATCCACATTCATTTGCATCTCACATATTTCATTCATCAATTGCACAAATTCATTACATCATTCATTTTTCAATTGGATTGTGAGATACATTCATAACTCATTCACCAATTGAGGGGGTAAGCTACACAAATTCCAAAAATTCTTTTGTCTTCAACTTCAATGTACAAATCCAACGACAGAGAGAAGCTGCTTCTGTGCCCATAGTCCAAGCAGGTGTCTCGTGTTTTTGCACCATATTGTGTTTCATGCAACATGGTACAAAAAGAGGTATCTATAGACACCAAATTATAGCCACTAAACCTCCATCCTAACCATCCCACCACCCACTTGTCTTCCATTCTACTCTCTCGCCAATTATTTGGCCCAATTCCACCTTCCCACCATTTCCTAGCCTAATTAGGATTATTTTAATAATATTTTATAATATTTTAGACAATATTTTATTATATTTTAATATATTTATTATAAAAAATATATAAATAAACTCAATTAACCTCAGTTGCCCGATCATATTTAATCTCCACCCTCCATATTCATTAATCCATGCCATATTCAAAAAGCAATCTCAACCTTAGGATTAAATTTAATCTCAACCACATGATTGAAAAGTGTTAAGTCGAAACCCTAAGAGAATCCTAAGTTGAATTATAAGTAAGAGCATTTGTAAATGCTCAAACACTAGAACTCTGGAACCCTGGAACTTGGAGATGAGATTTTGTATTCTGAAGGAATTATTGGTGAAGCCCTAGCATAGAATCCTAAAGATATGAATCCCTAGGCCATTAATAATACTTTTGTTGTTCTAGATTCCATCCATACATCTCACTCACCACCATAACCATCTTCCATCCACCACCTTCATCTCCATCCTTTTGATCTACTTTTGTAGATTCACCCTACCCTGTAAGCGCTATTCTGGGATTGCAAATCTCACTATAGAGCCTATCGAGCCCTCTCCAGAGCCTGCCCTATTTGCAGGTGCATGTCAAAGCCTACCAAGCTCACTATAGAGCTTTCTAGGAACTCTCTAGAGCATGCCACATCACCAAGTGTGAACTAGATCCTGTGAAGCTCGCATCTAAGCCTTCCAAGTGTGCGCTAGAGCCTGTTGCCATCCACAAACCTCAAATCTAATGCTGCTACATCAATAAATATGCAATGCCATCTAAAAATATTGATCAATAGCAAGGTAAATCTTATTTTTGTATATCCTCTTTAGTAATTTTTTGATCTTGATGCACTCTGATTTTATTATTAAACTAGGGTTTTATTAATGTCTGAGGACCTCACACTGTGGAGCCCTCACAAGTATTACTAAATCTCTTTGTTTTGTTTTGTGTATGTAGATCTATGAATTCCACACCTTATTTGATGGTTGTTGAAGCTGGAGTGGCCCAACCTTGGATATCCAAAGCCCACTCAACCTGTTGGGATAAAGAACACACTTGAATCTAAAGACACTTCCATTGCTACTAGCTAGGATTTTGGAGAACCCTAGCACCACTGTAATATATATTGTATCAAATATTGGCATTGAACATTGATTGTAATAAAAGGAGTTTATTGGCTCCCCCCATATTATTGAATACATTATTTTGTGCAATATTTGTGTCTCACTACATTATTTATTTTTTGCTATTTTATTTTAAGTTTTGTGTTCTTGTATTCACAACCCTACTCAAATTAATCAAGTTTTATTGGCTGCACCTAAGTATGGGACTGCACAACAATCCCATAATTATCAAGCATAGCCCCTACCAGCCAATTATGATCAAAATAATAATCAAGGGTGAAACATAGAATGCAAACCCCCTCACTATTTCAAAACATTAACAGAATCAATTTAATCAATATTCAACCAATTGAGTGAGGTAGAAAATATTAGGTTCCCTGATATACCTCTTATATATCCCAACCATCATAAACCAAAAGGATATAGGAAAGATCAATTTTAACCTTACCATAGGATACCGAGGTATAGTATTGAGGTTTGCATTGGTTTCAAGCACCAGGTGCAAAACATGATTGAGGCAGAATAACTTAAATTTTACAATGCATTGGCTCCTGAAAACAAAGATATGGGCATCTACAAAAACCCATTGCCAAACCATGAGGCCCCTAGAGGGCAAGGTGCACAAGTTGTTGAGCAAGGTGCAGCGACAGTATTGTCATTGTTGTCAACACATTCATATGGACAAGTTGATGTAGTGTAGAAATATTCATAGGTTGTTCAAAGTATGTAAAGTGATGTTCAATGCTTATGAGAATGTTTTTGATGTTCGGGTGAAGTTGTTACAGGTTGTTCGTGCAAATTTGCAAAAGTTGAAAAAATCGTCAAGAAGTTGTCAAAAATTTGCAAAAGTCATCACGGGTGCAATTGGATAGGATGGATCAGTTTGGAACATGCTATCATGTTAGGAAATAGTCTAGAACAGTGTTGGAGGTGTCATAATAGTGTTTGGATTGATCGGTGATGTTTCCAATATCTTGGTGGATGATTTGGCAAGTGGTTGTACAGGCCAAAAAAGGGTAGTTTTGTCAAAAGCACTGTGAGAAAACCAAGAATAATTTAATATCTAAATTCTAACTTGAGGTGGTAGTTATATTCAAGAACATGTGTTCCAAATTTCCACCAAAACGGAGAAACAAGGCAAATGTTACAAGCGTTGCAAGACTGTCACAAAAATGCTCTTTTTGGAAAAAGTGTGTTAGCAACAGTTTTCATGGAGGTGGTACAGGTGAACCATAAGGAGTTATGCAACAATATTAGGACTAGATGTAGTCAGAATTTCCAATATTCTACCTTTTAAATTTCAGAGAAAAAAGAGTTATGAGGTGAGATTTATGATTGTTGCAAAAATAGTACATATCACTTTTATGTCAATTTGTTCCACTTGTGCAAAATCCCTTAGTTGGCCATTTCGACCTTGTAGAGTCACCAGAGTTTCGGTTTCAGTGTTGTTACACCTTAAAGGCATCAAATAGAGCATCTTTCATTTTTTGGTTTGAGGTGTCACATGGCTCCGAAGTAAGAGAACGAGTAAGGTGTCAATTCTTTGCATGTGACGTGTTTGACGAAATGCCTTCTCAAAAAAAAAAAAAAAAAAAAGTTATATTGTTTTAATTACTTCATTAAATAAAATATTTTTAAAACTTGAAAAGGGAAAAAGAATGCAATTGTGTGCTTTTTAAGTGACAAGGGATTTTATTGAAAAGTGGGGAATTTATTTTTAAAGATAAAAGTGTGTGGAGAAAAATAAAGAGTGAAAATCCGTGATTTTTAGAGAGTGGTGAAAAACATCACTTCAGTATTTTGGGCATAACTTTCTCATATAATATTTATTTTGGTTGAAATTTTGAGAGGATTTTTTAGATAAAGTGTTGCACAATGCCCATAAAGCATTTAACAATTGGCAAAATTAGCTAAGATAACAATCAATTTTTTTTTGTGAGAAGAGAAGATTAAAATTCTGAGTAATGCAAAGAGAGAGATGTTATACTGGGTGAAATAGAAAGTTTTAGATTTTGAGCTTATAGACCATAGAGGGTTTTGGAGAGGGTTCTGGTTTTAGTAAGGACATTCATATATATCATTTTATTATCAATATAAAAATCAATTGGGTGCTTGGTAGAGGGGTTGTGCTCCTTTATGTTGGTGCAGATAAATCAGGGATTGGTGCTCCTTTCTGTTGGTGCAGATAAATTAGGGGTTGGTGATCCTTCTAGTGGGTGTTGGTAAATTGATTGTAAAGTTGGTGCTTTGCAAATGCTAGTGCATCTTGTGTTGTGTGATGTTATCTTTTTGTACTTGATATATTTGGCTTTATGTTTTCATTATTTTAGCTTTGAGTGTTGAATATTTAAGTTTTAAAGAGCTACATTGATTCACCCCCCCTCTCAGTGTCATTGTGATACTAACAATTGGTATCAAAGCAAGGTTCTTGAATAGGCTTAACCGGCTAGGGTGATCTTGGAAGTGACACAATGGTAGGTGGTGAAGGCTTCTCATCAAAAAAAGCACCATTGTTTGACGGAACTAATTACACATTTTGGAGACTCAAGATGCAAACATATATTTGTGCTTTGGGATACGACATTTGGGATTCAGTAGATAGTGGATACACAATACCCACCACTTCTCCAATCGATGTTTTTGGTAAGAAACTGTTTGAGAATGACTCAAAAGCAAAGAATGCTATCATGTGTGGATTAGTGGACAACAAACTAGTAAATATTATGGGTTGTAAAATGGTAAAGGAAATATGGGACAAAATGAAGAGCATTCATGAAGAAGACGTTAATATCAAGGAGGCCAAGTTACAAAGACATCGAGATCAGTTCAAAGTATTAAATATTAATTACAATGAGAATATAGAGGCATATATGTTGAGATTTAATGAAGTCATTAATGTGATTAGAGGAGGAAATCAAATATTCTATCATTGTGAAAAAGGTATTAAGATCCCTTCCCCAAATATTTGATTCTAAAGTTTCAGCTATAAAAGAAGCTAAAGATCTAAATTATCTTAGTATGGATGAGATGCATGGTTCTTTGACTGCATATGGCATGAGAATAGGAAAATCTAAACCCATAGACAGAGAAGTTGCTTTTAAAGCCCATAAAAATATGAAAGCAAAACAAGAATCCAATGAAGAAGAGACATCAGATGAAATGGAAGCAAACTTTGTTCGAAAACTAAAAAGGGGAAAAGAAAAATATAGAGGAAATTTACCATTTAAATGTTTCAACTATGGAGGCATTGGGAATTTTGCATCTAAATGTCCACTTAATGAGAAGAACAAAAGTGATGAAGGATCGCACGAAGAAAGAAGTGACTGGAAGAAAAAAAAAATTTTAGAAAAGGCAACTTCAAGAAGAAAAGTTTCATCTCCAAGAATGTCAGTTCATTAGAAGATAGCTCCAATGAGGATTCTGAAAAGGAAACAGGTGAAGCTCTTTTCATGGCACTCAAAGAAGAAAAACCAAAAAAATAACAGGAATGTGATGAAGAAGAAATTGACGTAGAAGTGAATTTGGAAGAGGAACTAATTACAACTCTAGATGAATTGAAGATAGAAAGAAAAAAGAATAAGAAAATTTCAAGAAAGCTTGAGGATGCAAATGAAATCATAACAAATTTGAAAGTATAGATAGAATAATCCAATAAAATCTCTAAATATATCGAAGTGCAAATAACCATGAAAATAGATTATTGTAGCAAGCTAGAAGAAGAGATTGTTGGTTTAAGAATGTAGCTAGAAGAGATGAATCGGAAAATTAGTTGTTATCACAAATGTGAAGAAAGTTCTATGAAACTGGATAAGATCATAAATAACCAAAAGACTAAAGACATCAATTTTTTTTTGGGTTTTGATGAAGGAGAATCGTCAAATGGATAAAAGGCCATAAATGAAGAATCCACAAAGAATGAAGAGAAGAAACAGGTTGATCAAGCAAAAATGAATCATGCAAAGGAAAGCAATAATGCAAGGCACGAAAGGAGAATTAACAATGATGGATTCACCAATGCTACACATCAAAGAAGAAGAAGATTTATGGCTCCTCCGACAACATGGCAAAGGCCACCACCCAGGTTCAATCATGTATTTTTTGGTTACTGTTTTAAATGCAGTGGTTATGGACATAAGATCTCATATTGCAAGCATAATGTAGGACCAAGGAATTTTACCAATAGAAATGATTTTTCACCTTTGATGGATTATGCAGTAGAATGTTATAACTATCATAATTTTGGGCATATTGCAAGAAATTATCAAAGTACATTTGCATCAAATCAATTTCAAGGAAGAAAATTTCAGCCAAATGGAATAAGATAAAATAGAAAATTTCTCGAAAAACATGCACAAGCTATTGAAAAAGAAGAGCCCAAAATTGTAATCAAACATGAGTGGAAAGAAAAAGAGTGAACTAAGGAAGAAAAGGAATCCTTGATCGTATAGATGACATTTAAAGTGCAGAATAAATCCACACCATGGATACTTGATAGTGGATGCTCCAGTAATATGACAGGTGACAAATAAAAATTTGAGAAGTTGCAGCAATATGAAGGTGGTTCAGTAAAGTTTGGAAACAATGATGGAGCTAAGATAGTTGGCATAGGTTTAGTTAATATTAGTGATGAAAAAATCAGGTCAAAATAAGTCTTGTTTGTGGTTGGTCTGAAGCATAACTTGTTGAGCGTAAGTCAGATTTGTGATAGAGGTCATGAAGTGATCTTTAAGAAGAAAGGTTGTGAAGTCAGAAAGGCAAACAATGTGAAGTTGATAGAAAATATATCAAGGACATATGGAAATCTATACACTCTCTCAAAGACTTCAGAAGGATCTTGCTTGATTGGACAGGAAGAAGAGAATTGGTTGTGGCACAAGAGGCTCGGTCATATCAGTTTTGACAATCTAGTAAAAATCAGCTCAAAGAAAGTAGTGAGAGATATTCCCACCATTGGTAAACCATAAAATATCATTTGTGCTTCATGTCAAAAGGGGAATAAAACTAGAGTCACATTTAAAACAAAATAGTACTACACAAGCAAACATTTGGAACTAGTACATAATGATTTATGTGGACCCATGAGAACGCAAAGCATAAACGGTGACAAATATTTCATGTTGTGTATAGATGACTATTCCAGGATGACATGGGTACTATTTTTGAAGCATAAATCAAAATCTTTTGAGATGTTCAAGGTTTTCAAAAACCAATTTGAGAATCAAACAGGAAAAAAAATTAAATATTTAAGGTCAGACAGAGGAGGAGAGTTCATTTCAGAGGATTTCATAGAGTATTGTGAAAAATATGGCAGTAGGAGACGATTTTCAGCAGCCAGGATACCTCAAAAGAATTGTGTGGTAGAAATAAAGGACATGACGGTGTAGGAAATGGCATGGACTATGTTGATTGAGAGCAAAGTAGCAAACAAATTTTGGAAAGAGGCAGTCCATACTGCGGTATACATCCAAAATAGGTGCATGTTGAGGATGCATGAAAGCAAAACTCCTTATGAGTTATGGTTTAGTAAAAATGCAACAACAAGATACTTTAAAGTTTTTTGCAGCAAGTGTTACATCAAAAGAATTGAAGAAAACCTTGGTAAGTTTGAAGATAGAGCAGATGAAGGTATTTTTCTTGGCTATTCGTCAAAAAGCAAAGCTTACAAATGCTACAACAAGAGGCTAAGGAAAATTGTGGATAGTGTCGATGTTAAATTTGATGAAGGAAGGGAACGAGTAATTAGCTATGAAGAGAACTACCCAATTTATGAAGAGGTCATTGAAGGAGATGAGGAAAAGGAAATAGAAAAAAAACCAAAAATTGACTCAGAGGATTCAAATAGTGATTCAGAAGTGGAAGAAAACAAGAAATTCAAAACAGACAGCTAGCAAAAAGATCATCCTAGAGAGCAAATAATTGGAGATCCCAAAGTTGGTTTTCAGACAAGAAGAATATTAGTAACTACTCTTTATTATCTAGCATTAAGCCCAAAAATGTTTCTGACGCAAGCAAATATGAAAGTTGGGTAAAGATAATAAATGAAGAATTAGATCAAATCGAGAAAAACAAGACTTGGGAGTTAGTACCAAGACCTACAAATAAAAATGTAATCGGTACTAAATGGGTCTTTCAAAACAAATTGAATGAATATGGATAGGTAGTCAAGAACAAAGCAAGATTGGTATGCAAAGGCTATGCACAAGTTGAAGGTATTGACTTTGAGGAAACCTTTGCTCCTGTGGCCAGACTAGATTCAGTTAGAATGTTTCTAACTTTAGCAATTTACAAGAATTTCAAAGTTTATCAAATGGATGTGAAATAAGCATTTTTGAATGGGAAAATTGAAGAAGAGGTTTATATTGAGCAGCCAGATGGTTTCTAGATTGGTGATGATCCCAACTTGGTTTGCAAGTTGAAGAAAGCATTATATGGCTTAAAACAGACACCCGAGCATGGTATGCAAGGCTAGACAATTATCTTACTCATCAAGGGTTCAAGAAAGGTATGGTGGATAGTAATTTGTATGTCAAAACAAAAAATGGTCATCATATTGTTCTTGTTGTATATGTAGATGATATCATATTTGGCAGCAACAAAGATGAGTTGTGTAAATATTTAGCAAATAAGATGCAGAAAGAATTTGAAATGTCAATGATTGGTGAACTTTCGTATTTCCTCGGATTGCAATTTAATCAAAAGGAGAAGGGCATATTTATTTCTCAAATTAAATATGTGAAAGAGATGCTAAAAAAGTTCACAATAGAGGATTGTAAGCCAGTTAGCACTCCCATGACGATAGGTTGCAAGTTGAGCAAGGATGATAAATCTCCACATGTTGATCAAACTATGTATAGATTTATGATTGGGAGCTTACTGTACTTTACATCTACCAGACCAGATATTTTGTAGGCAGTATGCATGGTAGCATGATTTCAGGCTAGTCCCAAGGAGACTCATGTGATAGCAGTGAAGAGGATTCTTCGGTACCTCAAGGGTACTATGGAGTATGGGTTATGGTATCCGAAAGGTAAGGACTTCACCCTTATTGTGTATTTAGATGCATATTGGGTAGGATGTGTAGATGACAGGAAGAGTACCAGTGGAGGTACATTTTATCTCGGAGACAGGTTGATCGCATGGCACAGTAAGAAATAGGATTCAGTCTCCTTATCCACAGCAAAGGCAAAATACATTGTAGCGACAATGTGTTGTACATAGGTGTTATGTATGAAACAAAATCTGAAGGATATTGGCATTAATTTTAGTTATCCAATTTTAGTTAAGTGTGATAACACCAGTGCCATTAACATCTCAAAGAATCTAGTTATGCATTCTCACACAAAACATATTGCTATCCGATATCATTTTTTAAAGGAGAAAGTTTCTAAAGGTGAGGTTAAGTTGGATTTTGTTCCAACAATAGAGCAAGTAGTGGATATCTTAACCAAACCATTGCCTAAGTAATTCTTTGAGTACCTTCACAAGAAATTGGGAGTGGTAACACTTCCCAAGAATTGACTAGCTATTAGGGCCACATTCTCAGGGGGAGCATTTGTGTATTTGTTTATATTTTTTCTCATGTTTGTGATTTTTGCTATGTGTAATAATTTTTGCCTAAGAATGTTGTGAATGGAATTAGGGAGATTTTGTAGCAGCCCTTTGGTCTTGTTTTCAAAGGGGGAGAAGAGTTATAGGAAATTGTGCGTGTGTTGCCAACAATTCCAAAGGGGGAGATTGTTGAGCAAGGTGCAGCGACAATATTGTCATTATTGTCAACACACTCATATGGATAGGTTGATGTAGTGGAAAATTATTTAGAGGTTTTTTGGAGTATGTACAGTGATGTTCAATGCTTATGAGGATGTTTTTGATGTTCGGGTGAAGTTGTTACAGGTTCGTGAAAATTTGCAAAAGTTGAAAAAATCATCAAGAAGTTGTCAAAAATTGCAAAAGTCATCACGAGTGTAGTTGGATAGGATGGATCAGTTTGGAACATGCCAGCATGTCAGGAAAAAGTCTAGAATAGCATTGGAGGTGTCAGCATAGTGTTTGGATTGATCGGTGATGTTTTCGATATCTTGGCAAATGATTTGGCAAGTGGTTGTACAGGCTAAAAAAGGGCAGTTTTGTCAAAAGCACTGCGAGAAAACTGAGAAGAATTTGATAGAAAATTTTGAAATTAAGGTGGTTGTTATATTCAAGAATATGTGTTCCAAATTTCCATCAAAATAGAGAAATAAGGTGAATGTTACAAGCATTGCAATACTATCACAAAAACGCTCTTTTTGGAAATAATGTGTCAGCAACAGTTTTTGTGGAGGTGGTACAGGTGAACCGTAATGATTTATGTAGTGATATTCATACTAGATGTAGTTATAATTTTAGAGATTCTACATTTCAAATTTTAGATAAATCAGAGTTACGAGGTGAGAGTTATAATTGTTGCAAAAATGATACAGGTCATTTTTATGTCAATTTGTTCCACTTGTGCAAAATCCTTCAGTTGGCCATTTCGACCTTGCAGAGTCACTATAGTTTTGGTTTTAGTGTTTTTACACCTTTAAGGAATCAAACAGAGCATCTTTCATTTTTTTTTGGAGGTGTCACATGGCTCCGAAGTAATAGAACGAGCAAGGAAGTTATATTGTTTTAAGTAGCCTCATTAAAGAAGATATTTTTAAAAACTGAAAAGGGAAAAGGAATGCAAGTGTGTGCTTTTTAAGTTACAAGGGATTTTATTGAAAAATGGGGACTTTATTTTTTAAAGAGAGAAGTGTGTGTGGAGAAAAATAAAGAGTGAAAATCCATGATTTTTGGAGAGTGGTGAAAAACATCACTTCAGTATTTTGGGCATAACTTTCTCATATGATATTCATTTTGGCTGAAATTTTGAGAGGAGTTCATAGAAAAAGTGTTGCACAATACCCAAAAAGCATTTAGAAATTGGTAGAACAAGCTAAGAGAACAATCAGTTTTTTTTTATGAGAAGAGAAGATTCAAATTCTGAGTAATGCAGAGAGAGGGATGTTATACTGGGTGAAATAGAAAGTTTTAGATTTTGAGCTTACAGACCATAAAGGGTTATGGTTTTAGTGAAGAGATTCATATATGTAATTTTATTATCAATATCAAAATCAAGTGGGTGATTGGTAGAGGGGTTATGTTGGTGTAGATAAATCAGGGGTTGGTGCTCCTTCCAGTGGATGTTGTTAAATTGATTGTAAAGTTGGTGCTTTACAAAGGCTAGATTTTTATGGGAGTCCAAATAGTCATTTTTGGTGATGTAGCCAAATCGGTGAACCTTGGTACAACTTGTGTTGTGTGATGTTCTCTTATTATACTTACTTTATTTAGTTTTATGTTTTCATTATTTTGGCTTTGAGTGTTGAAGATTTATGTTTTAAAGAGCTACACTGATTCACCCCCCCTCTCAGTGTCATTGTGAGACTAACACAAGTCATTCACTTTCGAATTGATACACATATCCATAGGTGCATTGGTATGGTTTAAATTGTCAATATAGCAACTAGGAGTAGACATTATGGTCAACCGCAACCTCCTACAACTCCCATTAACATCCCCACTACACCTAGGCAGAGGTAGGGGTAAAAAAACCTTCCAGGTCCACCAACCCGACTTGTGGTAACTATTCAGAGTAGACTTGAGCAAAACTTACAAATTAATTTGACTAAGATATCCATATATGAGATCATACAGTAGTACCCAAAGCACAGGGAGACCTTGATGGATATTTTAAGGTTGATTGAGCTCCAACCACAAGATCCAAATGCATTCACCCATTTTGTGGGACAAGTACAAGAATTCTAGGAACCTATAATTTGATTCTATGATTATGATATTAAGACAATACCTACTGCCTTACCAGGCCCTCCACTGCAAATTGTGGCATCATTCAATGATTTATCTTTTAAGTGAGTATTGATCGATATAGGTTCATCAATCAACATCATCACAACAACAACAATAGAACACTTTAATATCTCCAAGTCCAATATCATTCTAGGAGTCTACACATTAAGGGATTTCAATGATGCTTTATGCAATACTATGGGAACGATAGTCCTATCTATCAAGGTGGGGCATAATACCATCCTTGTGATGTGTCATGTATTGGAAGGGGCCATGCAATACAACATCATCCTAGGAAGACCTTGGATAAGGGACATGAAGTGTGTTCCTTTGATCTTACACCAATGTGTCAAGTATGTACATGATAACAAAGTCTACATGGTGTTGGCTGATGAAGAGCCATTTGAGTATGTTCATCAGGTGGATTGTCCTGGAGAATTTGTGATTTCTTCTATCCACTTGTATGTAGGACCTTCATATCCTACTACACAACTAAATGATAAATACAAAGGGGTACAAAATGACCCATCTGCATCAACACCTCATCTTACGCACAAAGTGACTAATGCTTCTAATAGACCATCAATGTCTAAATAAAAAGACAATCAAAAGCTAAAGGCATCCATAGTTGAGGAAATAAATCCTAAGGAAGTGCTAATCATAGATATTAAGAAGAGTCCAACTCCCATGGAGGAAGATATCCAAGATCAAGCTGAAGAGATACTAGAGCCCACTTTGCTAGTGTCATCTATAGGATCATCCACATCACATGCGACAATACACTTGGCAAGTATAGGGATAGGAGAGTATCTTATGCAAAACATAACATTTACACCAATCATAGAGTATGCACAAGACATGGGATGCCAAAATACTTAATAACATCAGTGGTAATAGTGGTCCCACTTGGGATCCCTCCCAATAAGATAAACTTTATCTATGTTGGACTAGACTACGCCCATAAGTCTATCGATGAAGAAGAGGACAATGATGAATTATTCATCATAAATTTTTGTTATCTCTCTAATCTTGAGTTTACTCTAAGCTACTTTTAATGTTGCCATTGGCATGGTTATGGTCTTGGTATATATGAGCAGGGATGCAAATGACCATTCGAGCTGTAATACCAAATTTTGTCTGATAGGTTTAGGTTAGGCTATCATATCAGATATCGATGAATCTCTAGCAGTAGCCTTAGATAGATTAAGCTTAGGGTTAGGAGAAGACATCAATTTTATTTCCTATCACCCATAAAGTGTAATATATCCAAGAAATAGATAAGTGGCTATGGTAAACATACCACCACCTAAGACTTATCATCCAAGATCCATAATTGATTCCACCCCAACAGGTTACAACTCATGGGATGATGATCAAGAAAAAAATGTAGCAGGTGATGATGAAGCACGAGCAGACTTGGCATATCATGGGCCTCGCTATTTACACATATTTACCTGGTTCATCCATAATGAGAGTGGATTCAAATTAGACAAAAGTGGCTATGATTCAGAGGAATCAACAGAGAGAGCCTACCTAGGAACAATACAATGGTCCCATAACTTGGGGTAACAGACTAATGTAATTGACATCTTCATAAGTGATGAAGAATATGAGGATGAAACATAGATGGCCTAATTGGGGCCAATACATGTGCCCCTTACCTTGGGACCACATATCAATGCTAATGAGTTTTGGATAAGTGACTATGACTTCGAATATGAGACTAAGATGGTTTATCTTAGACCTTGCCAATTGCGACAAATCGAAATGTTGGTAGAGAGAGAAATGGTACTTCATGCCATAGACCCTAGCTTGCAATTTTTGGGGAGACCTATTGACTTGAATGTCATTCATCACATGGTCAATCCCCCTTCATCGACGTTCAGGTAACTCTTAGAGCCTAATGATCCTATTAACTGAATAGCTCATGGGCTAGATTCAAAGATTCCTTTTCCTCCAAATACTCATCGTGAGTATAGAATGGAACATATGAGACAATATTTCACCCATGTGGTTCTAGAGATTTTATTCCATCCATCAACACAATCTCCATTGATTTAACCACTCCTCTTCATAACCCAGTCAATTCCACTAAACCTTTGTATATTGGTACAAAATATATTGATTGGGAATGTGTTGATTCACCCATAGAGCCTAAGGATATTTTCTCTAATGAAGGAATATTACAACCATTTCATTTTGCATCGGGTTGTGCATATGATGTGTTCCATGTTGTTCTAGATCCTGAGTCAGTAGGACATATAAATCTTGCTTATGACATTCACTTGAAACCCATGCCTCACCAACTAGAGGATGGGTCACATACATCTATAGAAGTAAATTTTGATATGGACATCAGTGATGATCCTACTCAACCAAAGAAAGTCGAGTTTGGAGAAATTTTGTCTCCAAAGGAACAAACCATCACTATCCCTCTCCTCAAAGAGAGGCCAAATATTTTTTCTTGGACTTATAAAGACATGACAAGAATTGATCCAAATTTAGTTGTTCACAACCTTTCATTGGATCCTCTAAATAAGCCAATCAAGCAAAAATTAATAAAAATGCATCCAACCGTCACTTTTATGGTAAAGAACAAGTTACAAAAACTATTGGAGGTGATTTTCATAGTTCCCATCGACTATCCTAAATGAATCTTGAACATGGTGCCCATGGGAAAACTAGATGGAAGAGTCTGCATTTGCATAGATTTTAGGAACTTGAATAGGGTAAATCTGAAGGATTCATTCCCGTTGTCAAACATAGATGCTTTTTTTGATGCCACTGCAGGTCATGAGATGCTTTCCCTAATGGATGGATTTTTTGGATACAATCAAATATGAATCAAACCCGAAGACCAACATAAGACTGCTTTCATTACTCCATGGGGAACATTATATTACAAGGTGATGCCATTTGTCCTAAATAATACTGGTGCCACATACCAACAGGCCATGACATACATATTCCATGACTACATGCACATAATATTGGAAGACTACATGGATGACTTGCTAGCCAAATATTTAGTACAATAATAGCATGCTGAGACCCTTACAAAATTCTTTGATCACCTCATAGAGCACAACGTCATATTGAATCCTAAGAAGTACATGTTTTGTGTGAATTATGGTAATCTCTTATGTTTCATTATTTCCAAGAGATGCATTGAAGTAGATCCTGCAAAAGTAGAAGCTAAAACGAAAATGGCTGCCCCTACTAACATTAGGGAGTTAAGAAGCCCATAAGGCAAGGTAGCATCCATCAAATGGTTCATTGCTCAATTGGTAGACAATTGTCGACCCATGAACCGGTTGCTACACAAGGATGTCCCATTTCATTGGGATGAAGAGTGCCAACAAGCCTTTATATATATCAAAACATACTTGGCAACACCACCATTTTTGGCTCCACCAAGGCCAAACATACCATTTTTACTATACATATCGGCTACTAATTTTTCTTTGGGCACCATGTTAGCCCAAAAGAATGCGCAAGACAAAGAGCAAGTTGTATATTACATTAGTTGCACTTTGGTGAGTTATGAACTAGGATATGTGTATGTATAAAAGTTGTGCTTAGCAGTGGTCTTTTCAACCAAAAAAATTATGATACTACATGTTGAGCCATACAACTTATGTTATATCAAAATAGAATCCTTTATAGTATATGATGAACAAGACATATCATAATACACATACTGCAAAGTGGATCATGTTATTGAAAAAATTTGATCTAGAATTCATAATCCAAAATTCCATCAAGGGACAAGTCATAGCAGATCAATTAGTAGAGGCACCTCTTTAGGATAGAAAACCTCTCACTATAGAATTTCTTGATGATGCAGTCATCGCATTATTAGATCTATCAAAACTCAAAGAACTTGAGAAACAAAGATACATGGCATTGTTCTTCTATGGCTCAAAGTGTGAGTAAGGGGGAAGAGTAGGGATATTATTTATCACACTACGGGGTGCTCCATTATCTTTATCATTCAAGCTAGACTTCCCTTGCATGAAAAATAACACAAAGTATGAAGCCTTGATATTGGGAATCCAAACAACCATTTCAATGGGCATTAAAAGATTGAATATATTTGGTGACTCCTTGCTCATAGTAAATCAAGTCAAAGGATTGTTCCAATGTAGGTTCCCACTCCTAAAATCTTACAAGGAGCTTTTTGACACTTACCTAGCCTAACTAGAATGGTATGACATCAAGCCAATCCCTCGTATGTAAAATATATTCATAGACACCATGGCATATTTGGTATCCTTAATCCCCTAGAATCCATCTGCTGATTTCACAACTTTTCATGTGAAAATGCTTGCATTTTCAGCAATACAACGCGAGGTTATTGATAATCTATATTTAGTCAACATGATCTATAACAAACCAAATCAGGATTGGTCCTTCAAAGTTAGAGCTTTCTTGCAAATGACCCCTTGGAAATATTTCATCTCTCAAGGTCCTACGAAGTGTGGAACAACCATTCATCTTAGGATTATTTTCCAATCTATGTTCACAAATGCTGGATCATAAGAAGAACATGCCATTTTATCTATAGAAGTTGTCTTATCAAGATGGTTATCCCAATTACAATATTTCCTGAAGCTTGGAATAGTATTGCAAGGCCTGTCGCATACTGAAATATGAAAATTTAAACAAAAGGTGACAAGATACATTTTTATATGATAGGTCCTTTATAGATGAGGTTACAATGGAATGCTCCTTCGTTGTCTTAAGCCCTAAGAAGCATCTTGGGCAATATCGCAAGCTCATGATGATACATGTGGTGGTCACTTCAGTGGTATGGCCATTGTTAAACACATTTTTAGTATGGGTTACTATTGGCCCACTATGTAAAAATACTATTGTGAGTATGTCAGGAAATGTTTCAAGTGTCAGCATGATGCAAACCTCACCCACTTGCCATCACAAGCCTTACAACCCATCTAGGCAGCATGACCCTTCTCGTAGTGGGGATTAGACTTAGTGGGGAAAATTTCACCCCCATCCTCGAGCCGACATACGTTCATCATAACAACCACTGAGTATTTCACCAAATGGGTTGAAGCAATCCCCTTGACATTGAAAACTGGACCAAGGATTGTGGAGTTTATACTCCATAATATCATAGGTTATTTTGGGGTCCCTTCAAAGATAATATCGAATAATGGGCCATATTTCAAGAACAAAAATGTGCGTGCTTTAATGGAAAAATATCACATACAACACAATTTTTCAACACCCTATTATCCGTAAGCAAATGGGCAAGCAGAAGCCTCAATCAAAACAATCATCTTCATTTTGAGGAAAATAGTGAGATAATCATAGGTACTGGCATTTGCAGTTACCTCTAGCATTATGGGCATATAGGACTAGTGTGTGGATGCCCATTGGGGCAAATCCATTTTCACTTGTATATGGCACTGAGGCCATCATGCCCCTAGAATTGGATATTCCAACCTTATGCATAGCATTAAAGGACTTCATAGATGATGACACCACGTGACAATGCCACCTTGATCAGTTAATGCTTCTTGATGAATGACGAGTAAATGCCTTGGAGCATCTTTGAATTTATCAAAATTGCCTTGCACAAGAATACAATAGTAAATTCCATCTAAGGGAATTCAAATTTGGAGATCTTGTGCTCAAAGAAAACCAATAGAACTCAAATCTACTGTCGCATTTGTGAGACAAATTTATGGCAAATTGGATAGGCCCCTACATGATTTCAGAGAAGGTTGGGCCTAGAGCATATTGCCTTACATAATTGGATGGTGTTGAAGAGCCTGAGCCTCTCAATATCATCAACTTGAGGACATTTTACATACAAAACACAAAAATATTCAAATATGTCAAAAATACAAAAACAATATAAAGCATCAAAAATGCAAACAAATTCGAAAAACATAAAAAGTTCAAAAATAAAAATGCTCCAAGGGCATCTCTAATCTTCTTGGTCAAATCTCATCAAAAGGCACCAAGGGTATCCAAGCCGCTTGGTCAAATTCAATCAAAATGCTCCAAAGGCACAATAAGCCCTTTGGTCAACATAAAATCAAAAATACAAAAACAATGCAAATAATCAAAAGTACAAAAACAATGCAAAAATAAAAAATCCAAAAACATTTGCATCTTCTATCTAAATCCACATAGTTGCATTACATTCATTGCATTTGCATATGTCATGATCACATTCTTGCAAACTATGCCATAGTTTGTATCACAACCACACAATACACAAGTCCACCCTCATCCATTCATTCATGTGTGTAACTGTGTTTTTCAACACAACCACATCATGTTGCTATAAGAAATAGGCTAATATTTTTTAGTCATTCAACCATATCTAGTGGTCTTATCAATTTTTGTGGGAAGCCATATTTATTAGTAGAGAGTAAGGACTAGTCATGAATACCTCAGATATTCATAATCCTATCACTAATTAAAAACACTAAAATCCTGGCTGGTACAAGGGAAGATGAAAGTTGCATATAGTGTTCTAGGTTACCTTAAGTGAAAAGGGTCTTCCTTGCTTATCCCCCTGTGCAATTGGTTCAAAGGTGTTGAGAATTGGCAAAAGGACAAGTTCTGCCCTACCCAAAAATGAGTGATTATCATCACTACATAAATCCCTTGATTTCATAAAAATAAGCAAAAATCATGAAACAAAGCACAAATCCAAAATCCCAGTTTCCAAAGTCATAATTCAAAATCTAAAATCAAGCAATAATAAAATCGAAACAAACAAGAAATCTTACATAAATCCCTTGCTCAAAGAAAAAATCAATTTAAATAAATAGTGATTTTCATCACTAAAGTATGAGAAAGTATCCCAAATGAAATGAAGAAAATAAGGGAATGGTACTTGAATCCCTAGAATTTTCAGCATAACCGAACCATAAGCATAACGATATGTCTAGTACAAAAGCATTTTGTATTTGTGTAGACCAATGTTTGAATGTGGATGAGCTAGCTTTAGGTAACCCAAGGTCACCTAGTGGTATAATCCAACTAAGTCCAACATGGGATAATATGAACAATTGAGGATCCCTTATATTAGTAATGGGCTGAAAGAATCTCGCCTGAAATCATAGGAAATGATTGAGTTCTCTCTAAATATATTCATTTGCACACACATGGATAATGAATCCATAGGTCCATGATGAAAGCCTTGCTTCTCCAAAATTCTAGTATGGTCATTATGCAGCTATTGATAGGATGACTAGAGTGTTTGAAGTCTCTAGAAAAACCTAAAAAAAAAAATCCTATATAGCAACAAATCATATAATCAATCACATCATAAAATTTCTTTATAAACTGTTGTAAATTAGGGGGGTATTAATAAAATAAACTAGATACTGAATATATGTCAGAAATGATATTTAGACGACCACTGATTATTTTATATTTCTTAAATTATAGAAGCTTATCCAAAAAATACATACATTCCACATCATTACATCGCACATATGGATGGTTTAAAATAATTATTTAACATTCATGGTTGTTATACTTTTTGTGGTATCACCCATTAAATTTTCAACATCATAGCATATGCATTCTTTATGTTTTAAAGCGATTAAAACATACAAGTTCATTCACATTATATTACATACTGCATTCACCATATCATAGCATGAGTTAGATGCATACAATTAAATCAAAATTAAACATGTATCTAATGAAAACATTGCATCCATAAATACACAATGTCATAAATCATCCATATATTAAGATCACATCATTGCATTCATCCATACATAAAATTATAAGTCCGTTATTAACATCACATCATGTCACAATAATCAAATCATATAAGCATCTACATAAACACATACATAAGCATCCATCTCAAATCCATATCATCCTAATTATCATCTATCATCTAACACATATATATCAACTCATCATAATGCCAGCATAACATTGCATAAATAAAACAAAAACATAAGCAATAAATTACACACATAATGAAGCATAAATTTAGAGTCTCATATAAATATGTGTGTGTCAAAATATGTCTCATAACATGTATCTCAAAGTGCATGAATATACAAAATTACCCCTAGGTTACAGTCACATAGGTCAAGCAGAACTCAAAAATGAAATCCAAGTGCATCATCAATCAAACATAGGGTATGTGTCCCCAGTATCACCTCCCCCTGTGGTTGTGTATGAGTAGAGTGATGTGACCCTATTGGTATCTTTGTGCGAGTCTGAGTCCTCTGGCTAGGATGGACAGAAGACTACCCAAAGGTGGAGCACCTGTTGACCTATGAGCCACCTACACCTGGTTCCTCCCTAGGGACAACTCCATGAATCCTAAGCTACATCTGGAGAGAGGCTATATGAGAGACATACCCTTGGATCTTCCCCTCGTGCTCATCTAGCAATGCTTGTAGACATAGAACCTCTACCCCTGTGTCTATCCTAGGATTTGACTCGGTATCACTCTGTGGTGTAAAAGGAGGAATAACAAACTACATCCTAGTAGCACCACCCTTGATAGTAGCCTACAAAGCCTATATATATAGCATGAGCTACTCTCTAATATCATCTCATTGGGCTATGGTGGCATCTCATTGTTGTACTTAGATCTTGGTCAACTAGATCTCATTCTCGACATCATGCAACTGTGCTCTTAGAGGAGAATCCCTCTCCTTGGGATCCAACTCCTCCTCATCCTCCTCAAGAGCCTCCTGCTCCTCTGCTACCACCTAATCTGCTAGCTATACCCATACCTTAGTCTTGGCTTAGACTTTATGCCTTTTTGGATCTACACCATCATCTTTGCCTTCACCCTCACGGCCCAAATTGCCATAACCATACCATATAATATCCCCACATCACTACACAAATGCATCTATGACTCCCCTGGCGACTCCTGGATCAAGTCCTGGGGCATCCTCCTTGTCATAAAGCTTTTTGATCGATAAAGGAAGAAGGTATCCCTCTGCTATGAGATGCCTATACAAAAATAGAACTAGTGGCACATCCTGCTACTGTCCATACTGATGAAGAACCCAAGAGTAGAAGAAATACTCCTTGATGCTAAACTTATGGTCGATGAGCCACCACTCATGTCACATCTTAGTAGTGAAACTAACCAGGTCATCCCAATCTAGGCACTCATGATATAGATGCCACATAACATCCTTGGCCTTCAGCCTAATAAAAGTAGCAATGTAGTGGGAGAGCTCCCCCGCATGAGGATGACTCTTATGCTCCTCATGCCCTTGAGACCATCTAACAACATAGCACTGCATCTGCTCCTCAATAACTGTAATGTTGGTAGGAATCCCCTTGGGATTATCTACCTTGATGTGCTCCCATCCCAAAACCTATAGAAGAAAACTACAAGCAATGCTGACACAACCCCACCGAAGGATATGATACAACTCGTCATAACACTCGGCCAATAGAGACCTACCTCACACATAGATGATGGGATCCTCATTATCCATCAAATCTTAGACCATCACAAGGAGGTTCCATGAGAACCTCATCCCTGAGCAATATAGAATAAGAATATTGTTGATGACCATCAGCAATACTGCATGCCTACTTGTGAAGACACGCTCCCTGTACCAACGTATGATAGATACACCACCAGATTTGGTGTCCTTGAAGGCATCTACAACATGCCTTCTAAACACCCAAATAAATATAGTGTTATAGTAATTAGTGGTCAAAGAGACAATGGCCACTCCATCAAAGAGGATCCAAAATATCCTATACACATCCTTTGGTGTGAGTCATCTCGCCAGTATGAAGGTGGAAGGTATTAGATTGAGAATCCCATCGGTGCACCAGGATCATGAGGTAAGCCTGATCTGACATACTATAGGGTAGCCTAGTGACAAACTGTAGCTCACAGGCCTTGAGCCAGTCCCAGTCCATATCATCTAGGAGTGGGAGAAGGTCATTCATGAGCTTTAGATCTTGCACCCAAGCAGTGAGAATCTAAGAGCAAAAGATAAAACAAAGCATAACTATAATGCATCTGAGGTATAAATCACTATAAAACATGGAAAACGATGCACATAATGACAAAACTATCCTAAGCATGAGCAAAGAGAAATAATGCAACTAATCAGGCAACACAATGCAAGGAAGCAGCTCAAAATTTTAGAAAAATCAATATAATCACTTTGCAAGAATTAAAAAACTTACAAAAAAACAAGGCATTTAGTCGTTGTCACCTACAATGGCCAAAAATTAGCCATTGTGGATAGCAGTGGCCAAACCCCAATGGTCAAATTTTTAACCGTTGGATTTCAAATCTAGCCGCTCTAAGCGATAGTGGCCAAACCATAGGCTGAGCTGGCCTCTCTAAGCAACAACGGCCAACAAGCGACATGGGGACCAACCCATGATTCCTAGGCCAAAAATACCAAAAAAATATTAAAAATAGACAAATGGGGACCAACCCATCTCAACAAATCCTAAAATAGACCTAACTATGGGTTTGGTTTATTACCAGCAAATTTAATGAGGTTCTTGTACCAATTACTTAATGCGATTCATTTTACCCAAAAATTAAATATATTGGGTCAAGGTTTGAGAGAATACCTGAGAAGCTCTAGCTCCTTGGCTTGTGGATATCTCTCCCTATATAGCCATGGCATTTAAATCATAGCAATGCTCCAAATCACAGAAGTCACTTTCACTACAGAGCTCTGAAACGTAAAATAATAGCTGGAAAAAGTGAAAATTCAAAACCCTAGGGCTACTTTTTATATTCTCAAATTATGCCTTGGCCACTGCTGTCATCAGTAGCTCATATTTTTTGGCCACTCAGGACAAGAGCGACCATGAGCAGGTATTTCGGGGTCGCTGGACCTGATAGCGGCCAGCAACCTAGATAAAAAAAATAGGAATTATCTCCATGGGAAGCAATAAAAACATTAAATAAACATATTTTTATGACTCATGGTTATCATAATGTTCAAAATAACAAAAAAAAATACATAAAAACAAATCTCGAGTAAGATTCGTATTCAATTATTTACTCTATCAATTCGGCGGTTGCAGCGATTTGCACTCCATGCAACTTGGTGAGATGAGTAAGTCACCATAGAGCTACTCGAGGCAAAATCTTCATTTTGTAATTATGATGCATCACCTCGACCTCAAAGAAGACCAAGATGATCGGACTTCTCCACGTGTATGATGGAATCATCCTAATTCTCCTATGACACCAAAAACACGAAGCCAAGTGACGTAATACAAGCATAAATAGGATCGCTCACCCTAACTCCCTAAGAAGGCTATTTGTGGCTAGACCGCTCCCCAAGATAATGATGAGTGATCATCATAAACAAGTGAAATCACACTTGGATGGGGGTCATCCATTAAATAACAAACACTAGAAAGGAACCAAACTTAGTGAAAATGGTCAAGTGACTTGTCCCATCATTCATCGCCTTTCCCTCACCAATTTATTTGTGTGAGGGGGTAGTTCAAGTCTTCAAAATAATCATAATAAAAATCAACAAAAGATCACTCGATCATATCAAAATTATGTTCATCCTATGAATCATTGCATCCAACAAATTACATAACTTCTCTTGTTTTCTGGGAACATAAGCAAACATGGCATCTTCAATTTGTAGCTCTCCTACCATTCAGATCTGATTGTAGCAACAAAAGCTACCTGATTGAGTCTGAGGAATGAGTGTGATTGAATATGTGTAAGCCCTGTGCTAAGTAAATACTTCCAAACATTGAAGCAATTATTAAAGGATGAGTGTCATCTTGCATGATTGGGCCATCCAGTGTTGATCAGATCAATGATCATCATACACCCTGTGAACATAGCAATTTACGTTTTTGCTCTGCACTGTATCTTTCACTCAATGCATCGCAAAAAGGGGCATCTATAGACACCTAAAGAATGTCATGTTTAGGGAGACTACTCACATAGGCACACTCATAGGTCATGTGACTAAACCTTGGGACCTTCCAAGTGTAAAAAGTGGTTTTGGCCACTCATATGGTGCATTTTCAGCCCATCCAAGCCTAGCTGTTATAGACCAGAGCGACTAGAATCTAGTCATTGTAGCTCAAAGTGGCTAAAAATTACCCTCTACAGATGATAGTGACTAATATTTAAATATATTTTACCATCCATACAGCCTAATATTGGGTGGAAGTGGTAGTCTGCATGCAATAAGGACGAGCGGGGACAACTTTGCATTCCTCCTCACAGCCAGTCCACATGGAAGACTCCAGTTTTGATTTAGACTTCAATTAAACATAGAAAAACAAAGAGCTTCTCATGCTAACACCTAGTACACATGAGGAATTCAAAACCTAGGACTGAATCCCTCATGCGTACTAGATGTTAGCATGATAATGTCTTTGTATTTCCATGTTTAACTGAATTCTAAATCAATACTGGAGTCTTCCATGTGGACTAGCTATGAGGAGGAATACAAATTTATCCCTGCTCATCCTTATTGCATGCATACTACCACTTATGCCTAAGATTATGCTGTATGGGCAGTGAAATACATTTAAATCTTAGTCGTTGTCATATGCAGAGGCTAGGGTTTGGCCGCTCTGAGCTACAACGGTTGGATTTTGGCCACTCTGGTCTATAGCGGCTAGGCTTGGATGGGCTGAAAATACCCCATATGAGTGGCCAGAACCATTTTTGACACTTGGAAGATCCCAAGGTTTAGTCACATGACCTATGAGTGTGCCTATGTGAGTAGTCTCCCTGAACATGACATGTTTTAGGTGTCTACAAAAAGATTCAACTTTAGATGGCCTACTAATGATTGTTTGAATAATTCCCATGATTGGAACCAATCATCCTAGCTAGTGCCTATCTCTATGGTGTTAGGGAGTTTTTGAATGATGAAATTTGAGTTTTTTCCATGTTTTAAGCCCCACAAACTAGGCCATCAATGAAAATGGTTGTGCAAATTGTTCTTGGCAATGTTTCACTCAAAATATGAAGTATCATATATGATTTTGATCTCAAGCAAGGAGATAAGTGATGATAATCATGGTCAAGTTTTCTTATGGTAAGCTATTCATCTTACCAAATTACATGGATGCAAATTGTTGCAATCGCCGAGCATATAGAATAACTCACTAGATTTGAGGTTCACTTGAATTTGTATTTGAACTTGGCAAATATGTAAATGATGATGTGAAATGAAGTGAAGATGATGTATGAATTATGAAGATGATGATGGCCATCATTTTGTGAAAATTTGGACCGTTTTGAGGTGCTTTTGTAGCTTGTTTGGTGAATTTGTAATATGTGGTCACAAATGATGATTGTGCATCCAAATCAGTTGGAATCTTCACAAAACATGATAAAATGATGAAATGCATGGATGAATGAAATTTGAAGTGATTTGGTTGGGGGAAGAAACCATTTTGTGCAAGTTTTACCTTATGTCAATGTTGATGTGAAACACCCATGGGCGATTGTGGTCTACAAAAGTGTCGGTGGGTTCTTCAGCACACCAAGAAACACCCATAGGTGCCCCAAAGCACCTGAAATAGCTATAAATAGCTTGCTAGGTGAGATTGAATCTCATTTGTGTGTTTGGTAGTTTGAGAAGCTGCATTTGAGAGGTGAAGGGTGAGTGAGGAGTGAAGTGAGGTGAGGAATTTGGAGTGTGGAAGCTATGGCATTGGAGGGAGCTGGTGTGAAGGCTAAAGCAGAGGTTGGGGCATGAGTTGCTGAGGTAACCTATTGTTTATTATGCTTGTTATATTGTGCAAAGTTGTTTTTTTGAAATTATTAACAAATGTGTTGTGTTATGTTGTTGCTTAAGATTTTGGAGGCTTGGCATCAATTTTCATCCTACATCCTCGAGATGAGAAAGGCGATTACGGAGGATGAATAGGAGTTGCTTGGGAAGGTGGGGCTAGTGGATCAGGCCTGACTGGATGTGGTTAGGGCTAATGAGGGGTACCTTTTTGCCCTAGTAGAGAGGTGGGATACAAATAGGGGAACATTTTAGCTCCCCATAGGTGAGGTGATGGTTACCTTGGAGGATGTATATTGCATCCTCAAGGTACCGGTGGAGGGGATCCGGGTTGAGGTTGGGCTCAACTGGAAGATAGATATGATGAGGATGTTTGGGAATGCATGGAAAGTAGTGAAGGTGAAGATTGGGGGCATACCATATTTATCCATGTATGTGGACAAGAATTTGGATTCCATTCGAGATTTGGAGATGTTCGTGTTGGCCAACATTGTGGCCTCGAAAAACATTGGGTGCGGGTTCCCTTGGAACCTAATAGGTGTGGTGAGTGATATTATCACTATGAGGTAGGTGTATACGTGGGCTCCTACCTTACTGGAATAGGTATACCAAGAGTTATACGATGTGACCAAGTAGGGGTAGAAGGGGTTAAGTTGCAGCTTATTGCTTCAATACTTGATATGGGAGCACTTTAGGGTTGCTCAACTGGAGGGCTTGCATGTGGAGAATTTTTGTAGGGAGTAACCCTATGCTAGGTGATGGTCTTTGCCAAAGGAGGTGCAGTCGAGTCTATCAGTGAGGACAAGCCGATGGTAGAGGGAGATATGGGCTAGATTGACATTCGTCCAAGTGGTGTGGAGGCCATGGTTGGGTGTTCAATGGACTAGAAATGGAGAGCATCTATAGTGGATGTGTAGGGTCGATGGGTGGTTGGGAGACATAGGAGTGAGATGGAGTACTTCCAGTTCTCATGAGTTCTCCATTAGTTTGGGCTAAGTTTGGATGTCCCTAATGAGCCGATGCGATATAGGAGACATCAGAAGGAGATCGGGCTATCTTGCATGGAGTTATGGAGGGTAGTCTTGGAGGATGATGAGGATATGGATCTTCCAAATGTGGATGATGTAGGGATAATCATAGAGTATGATGAATGGTTTACATCATAGTCATTATGGGCACTACCTCAAGGTGCAGATGGTGGTGATGTAGGTGGAGAGGTTGGGGATAAGGGCACTCAGGAGGCCAAATATGAAGGGACCTAGGATGCCCACAAGAGGCAATAGTGTCTTTGATCTTATAGTCAAATTTGAAAGGCTAGGGATGTAGCACAATAGACTCCTGAGGTTAGGGAATATGGTGGGGATGAGGAGGAGGTTTTAGATGTACTCTAGACCAAAGAGATAAGAAGTGGATACAATTGGAGCAATAGTTGTTAGAGTAGGATGTGAGGATTTTGAGGCTCTAGGTAGAGCTAACAGAGAGGGAGCATCATCATAATGTTGACATATGACACCTTCACTCTTGGGAGAGGTATATTGAGGCATTGGAGGATAGGTTTATGGAACATCATATTCCACTTCCAATCCTCCAACCTCTTCTGTATTTGAGGGTGCTAGGCATAGCAAGTCTAGGCATAGATCTAGGTCTAGGGCTCCTACTAGGTGACATGGATCCTCTTGGAGAGGATATATAGTGCTTAGATGCACTTTTGTATATGATCCTTGGTGCTCCATTGTATGTAGCCTTTTGGTATTCATTGATATATATATATATACATGAATTTTAAATTTTGTGTTATATTTTGTGTGAATGCTTTTTGTGGAATGCTTCGTGTAGTGTATGTTTATGTTTATGCATGTGACATGTATGGATGATAAATGTAATATGGTATGTGCTAATGATCATTTATAGTTTAGATCTTTTCTTGGTCATTTTGTTAGCATTATTGGTTAATAAAGGGCACCAGACTTGGTGGTGTATGGGATGAAGGACTTATCAACTGACATGGATGTTGACATTGAAGAAGATATGGATGTTGATATGGAATATTGCATGTTTTACAGAGACTCAAACATCGTAGTGGCATAAAAAAACTCACTAAAATTGTCTAATTCCTCTAAGACCAAATGTGTGTGCAGTGAATTCATTTATTGAATCAAGAGTATGGTAATGACCCAAGACAATCTATAACTAGTGTGTGTGCAAATGAGTTCATTAACTCATTTTGAGTAAATTGGGTAAACCTATTATGGATGAAACCAAGAAGCTAACTTTTTTGTATGAGTAGTCAAAGGTCTCTTTTAAGGGAGACATGTCACCACGCATGAGCGTACTCCACTGCTAGTCAAGCGTCTATAGCTCCAGTGGAGGCTAACTCCATAGTCCATGACTTTGGGTTTTGATCTCATAAGTTTTGGAGATGACTACCTAACCTTTTGACTAAAAATGTAGTACGATCCTTACAACCCAATTGATTAGTGGTGTGTGATGTAAAAGGTTTAGATTTTTTGTTAGGGGTTTTTCCTTACTCTTTCTTTTATTTTTGGAATTGTGATAGTGGTAAGAACCATTGTTTTTATGGACTATGTTGCATGATGGGACTAGCAAGGATGACCCTTTTTGCTTCAAGGTTCATACCAAGTATGGTGTTTTTGTGGCCATTCCACAACTAGCCCCAAATTTGGGGACCCACCTTAAAATTTTGGTTTTTGAGGAGTTTTAAGTGCTAATTTTGATAGATTCCATGGTTTAGCATTGGCTAATGTTTTCTTGTTTTACTAGTTTTGCTAGTGTTTTAGGTTAATAGGTTTTGTTTATTTTGATTAGTTTTAAATGAGTAAATTTTTTGAAATTAATTATTTGATTGCTTTATAATAAATATATGTATATATATATATATTTTTATTATAATTATGAAAATAAAACATTTAAAAATAATATATTAATATATATATTAATAAATCAATCAAAATAAAATAAAAAGTAAAAAAATAATAAAAAAGAAAGAAAATATTATATATATATATATAAATCTAATATTTTCATGCTTGTCGGATGGTTTTGGGCTTTAAAGTATTTAGTTTTAAAGTTTTAGAATGACTAGTTAATAGGGTAGTGGTTGTTATTTCATATTTTTTTTATTGTTGTTAATTTTAAAAGGACTAATGCACATGGCTTAATGTGTAGAAAATACATGGAGGTTTGTTTGATTTAAAGATAAAAGGGCATGTAATAAATATCTATGAGTAGCCCTCAATCTTGGCTAAGTCAGAGAAGGGCGTTATAAAATACTTTTATTTTGAAGGAATGAGGTAACAGTTACTAAGATTATTATGCCTACGGCCATCATAGGAGGAAAATTTTCAAAATAATGCCAAACGTTATGGAATACAGTGAAGGCTAGGGAAAAGCAAGTGAAAGAGAGGGAAATCAAAAGACCAAAGAAAACAGAAATGAAAGGACTGGTTTGAAAAATTTAAATATGTCATGGATACACAAAAAAGGGGTTGGATCATCTTGGAGGCTAGATGCTACTGGAAATATGATGTAAACAAAAACATTTTAGTTTTTTTTAATGCACATTTTTGCAGGATTTCTGCACCTTGTGAGCAAAATAAGAGGAGAATCATTTCTGAATGTTTTGGGTTTAATGCTCATTTTTTCTTTTCTCTATTTTTAGATTTATAGGTAACGTTTAATGCATTTCATGGTTGCATTGTTGAATATCTAGAAATAGAGAAGTCATTTTATTCCTTAGAAGCTTGCACCTAACTTATTTCAAGATGTGCAAATGTAGTTCCGGTTAGGTTGGGTTATGTTCAGAAACTCTCATATCTCGGGTTTTGCATGATAGGGTAGCATAAAACTACCATTAGTTTATTTTTTGGATTTTCTGCATTTTATTTCCATTTCCAAATTTTATTTTTATTTTTTAACTTTTATTTTGCAGATTTTTTTTAAACTTCGGTGATTAAAATAAAAATAAAATAAAATTAAAATGACAAAAATAAATACATGGGTGTGAAGAATGAGCTACAATATTTCATCCGAAACAAATTTGAACTCATTTCGAAGCCAATCCGAATTTATAAAAATTGTTGAAAATGACTGTTTTATGAGGGTTTTATAATTTTAGAATTTTATTTTTTTCACATTTTGGAGGTAAATCAGATTTTTTCAGCTTTGCATTTTTATTCGTAAGCAATAAATGAACTTCCCTTTATGAAAATTACAATTTCATCAAAGGGAGTTTATTTATATGGTATTCCATAGGCCATCATTTTTGAAGCAATAAATTCACCTTTCTTTATGAAAATTTTGATTTCATTAAAGAGAGGTAGTTTATTATTTTATCAAAGGCTATTGTTCTAAAGAATTAAGTTATTTCTTCTTTATGAAAATCATTTCATTAAAGAGGGATAATTTATAAAGACATTTTAAGGTCATTATTTTAAAGCAATGATTTATCATCTCTTTATGAAAAATAATTTCATCAAAAAGAGGTAATTTTTTTATTATATCAAAGGCTATTGGTATTTATTTATGTTCAAAGCAATATCAAGTGAATCCTTTCATCATTTAAATTTCCAATTTAGAGATAGATTTTAATCTTCTATTTCATTAAGTAGGGTTTAATGCAAGATAAAAACTTGTTTAAAATCTACTTAATCTAAAGAAGATAAAAGCTATCTAAAATCCTTCAAGATAAAAGGAATTAAGGCTTTACATCATGGTCATATGAGGGCCAATTCACATTTACATTTCTTTAAGTTTTATGAACAATCATTAGCCTAACATAATAAAATAAACCAACACGGGCCCCTTGTTAACAATTACTTGCAATCACTAAGGTACTCCTAGCACTTATTGGACAAGATTATGAATACACGTGTAATGCTTATATAGCAGAACCTTGGAGAAGTTGTTTTAGTCTATAACTTCTTTGCAAGAGAGGGTTTTGGGATCAAAATCCTAAGGGTGAGTGTGGTTTTGGAATTGGGTAAAATTACCACTCAACATTTTGGTGCTAGAAGGAGGGCATGAATTGGTGTTATTTTATTTATGCTAAGTTGTTCATTGTTGTTTTAAATGCTTTGACTTATTCATGCAATGAATAATGTGATATTGGTGTAACTTTGAGAGTTTTGAATTGCTAAATATTTCAAGTTCGTTTGACTAGCATCTTTGGTCTCCTTTAGATCTCAACACTTTGAGAGCTAGGAGGGCCTGAATTGATTTATTTCATTGCTATTTAGATGCTAAATTATTCATATTACTTGAAATATTTATTCAAATACATTGGAATTGATTAACGAGGTTGTTTCCATATGATTACTTTTATTCATTCTAACATTCTCTATTTGATGATGTGTTAATATTAACCTTTTTGAAATTTTGAGAATGTTCTTCAATATCATGGTTTAATTGATGCATATATTTTGGTTGACATACATGGTGATTTTTATGTATAAAATTTGATATTTGTTAGTCATTTCATGCTTCTTTTCAAGATACATTTATTTGACTAACAAAATTGATATTAAAGTTGTATTTTTAAGGTTCACTAATGGCCATGTTTGCACCATGGATGATAGGCAACCCATTGAACATACCTGGAGTTCAACATTACTTACCCTTTTATTTTGAGAGATATCTTCCTTGATTTGTGTCTAATGGGATGAGGTCCACAGAAGAACATATTCGATCATTCAAAATCTATGTGATTCAGTTAACAGTTTGGTATGATGATGTTGCTTGTAAAATATTCCCTTACTTCTTGGACAAGGTTGCATAAAATTGGTTTACTAATCTACCTTTAGGGTCAATATATTATTGGGATCAACTAGAGGCAATGTTTCTCAATCAATTCAATAAAAATATAATTGATCCAATCGTCATGTATAATCAGTTTGTCACTATTCGTAGAGGATCAAGTGAATATTTGAAGTCCTTCATCGAAAGGTTCCATGGGATATACACTCAATTGGTGGTACCTTATATCCTTCCAGAGGGAGCGGCTATCCAAGTATACCTCAATGATCTTGATCCATTCACTTCCACATATTTATGAGGGATACCTCAAATCACATCATTATCCCAAGCTTATACTCAAGCAATGGCAATTGAACAACAATTGAGTTATAAAAATTATGGTGGGAGTTTTGGATCGTATAATATTCAAC
The DNA here is from genome assembly GCA_028583015.1 of Wollemia nobilis. Lineage (NCBI taxonomy): Eukaryota > Viridiplantae > Streptophyta > Pinopsida > Araucariales > Araucariaceae > Wollemia > Wollemia nobilis. The sequence continues at coordinate 3,941,528 of JAQPPZ010016710.1, read as the reverse complement.
CATTTAATACCTCCCTCACCCACCCAATGATTTATCCACCTCAACCAAGTTCAAGTGGGAATCAGTTTCAAAATCAATTTCAACCTACCATTCAAAATGAACCATATTTTTGGAATGTGAATCAATTTCAAGATACTCATTTAAATCATCTTTTGAGGGTCCTAAGATAAATTTCAATATTTTTCACAATAATATGATTTCAGGAAAGGGAGGAGTTCTAGATCTAACTAGTATTGAAACATGTGATATATTGGGAACCCTTGACCCACCAAAAGATGAATTTTCTAAAATTGAGGAGGATGAATCTAAGGAAGATGAATTTTTTGAAATTGAGTCCTCAAAGGTGGATAAATGTGGAAACGAGTTGATAGAGGAAGACATGGTAGAATTTCATCCCACATATTTAAATGAAAATTCTTATATAGAAACCCCTAAGCCATCAAAAGTGGTTGAAAGTGAGTTTGAAAGAGAATCAATAAATGAATTTGAAGACATAACAAAATTTCACCACTTGTTCTCGGAAGATACTTTGGATGAGATTGTTGAAATTGATGACCAAGAAAATCTACACCTTCCAAATTGTGATAAAATTGAATCATGGGTTACAAATGTGGATTATGATAGCCTTACAAATTTGAATACAAGAAATAACCCACTCTTGGAAATAATTGAACCATCTAAGGAAGGTGAAGATGAATTTGATGAGAAACATGTTGATGAATCAAAATATGATGAAGTAGTTGAGCATCACAACTTGATTTTGAAAGATGATTACTATGATTCTTGGAAGAAATGGGAAGAATATGCTCACTCCAAACCTTCTAATGAACTTTTTGTGTCAATTGATATGCAGGATAATACAATTGCTTTCTCGCATGAGGATATTACAAGTCTTGTACAATCTGAGAATGTTTTGAAAGAAGGGTTGGAATCTCATCAAGTGTTGGAAAATGATAATGATTCTACTACCATGGATAAAGAGGGAGGACCATTTGCTTTGGTCCCCTTTGAGGGACAAGAAATTAAAAATATTGATCCACCTATTGGCTCTACAATGTCTAAGCCATATCAAAATGAGGAAATTCCAAAATCTGAATGGTTTGGGTTTGATATCATTGATGATCCAATTGAAAATGTTACTTTATCTGAAACAACCCAAGTGATTGATCATGAAGATGTGCTATTTGACCCATCCCTAGATAGACAAGACCTATGGTTTGAAAAGGATGGACAAGTTTTTAATTGGGTGCCTAATTTTGGTGTCTTTAATGAACAGGTCATGAATGAAGATGAAGGACTATATGATGATGATGATGGAGATCATGAGAAAGAATAAGTTATGAATCCTCTCCAAGTATTGGTAAATGAAAATGTGCCAAAGGTAAAATCTCACCTTTTGTGTTCCACCATTCAAACTCTAGGTGAAGGTTTACCTAATTGGTTGTTGGATTCAAATGCTATCAATGATGAAATGCCATTCGTGGTTGAAAAATAATTTGAGTTAATTTATCCTCATGCCACTAACGATATTTCTTCTAATGATATTGCTTTGTTGAATGAAATAGAAGTTGATGTGTTTAAATTGTTGAATCAAGTTCATCAATAATTGATAATGAAATCTAGGATAAAAACTTATGATGATCCTCATTTAATAAATATCCTAGATGCTTGCAAGTTGTTGCATAAATTTGATTGGCCTAAAAACATGGAAAATGAATTGGCTTTGAAATTTTTAGAAATAGGCTCCTACTTGCAAGACCTCATATTTGAAAAGGAACGCCTAATTCTAAAACATGAATCGAATTGTGAAATTTACATTTTAAGGGATAGACAAGAAAGAATTGAAAATCAAATATTGTCTAATCAATTTAATGATTTGAAGCTCACCTATGGGATTGTTAATATAACTAAATCGAATTGGTGGGGTGAGAGAGGTAAGATGAAAATTGTTGCATGGTTTGGCCTAATCTTGTTTTTGTTGGATTTATGTAAAACTTGGCATGCGTATCATGTTATATGTCTTTTGAAATGTGCTAATCATGTTTGGGATCCAGGGAAGTGATAGTTCAAAATTTGCATCATCTTGTACCATATTGTATATTTTTGTATATAGTTTTGGTTTTTGATTTCTTTTTTTGTGCTTTGTCCTTGATTTTTGGTTTGGATTTAGTTTTGGTTTGTGTTTTTAGTTTTGTGTTTTGGGTTGTTCCCTTGTTTTGAGGTTATGTTTTATGGTCGCTAACTAATGGTCTCTTGCCCATTTTTTGTGTTCCTTTATTAAGTAGGTTGGAATACCTAATTTGAAAGTAGATGAACCTGAGAAAAGGAGGATGAGTTATTTTGTGATCATGCTCAGATTTTGGGGACTAAAATGGTGGAGAGTGGAACAATGAAACATTTTGCTAAAGCTCCACATGTAACTCACATATTAAAGGGTATTTCTAGAAGTCCTAAAGGATGAAGTTATCTTGGTTTGCAAATCAAGGTGAAAATTCAACACGCTCTATCTCTATGCTTCCTAACCCTAGTGATACATAAATTATTGCAAATCTATAAAAAAAAGGAAAAGAAAAAGAAAGAAAATGAGCATTGAAAATCAGTCTCAAAGTCTATATAAACCCTATCGAGGCTATAGATGCCTGATCGAAAGTAGGGCTCTGTCTAGACACAACTTGATTATAAGAAAGGCTTTGCAAAGTATTAAGCAAACACAAGGGTGAGTTAGATAAACCCTATCGAGGCTATAGACGCCTGACTAGCAGTAGGGCTCTATCTATAAAAGTTTTATTTTATGAGTCGTGCTTCATAGCCTAAATGTAAAACAAATGATGGAATTCGAACGGTTTCAAGGATACAAAATGAATCACTTTTGCACACACTGAGCAAAGGCAGATGGATTAGTTGTTTTTATTCGAAGTTGTTTACCCCCACCTTCTCGGGACATCGTTGAATAATTTTATTTCGCTAATCTTTGATGTTCTCATTTCATATTTGGGTTCTTCACCCAAAATGCTCAAGAGCATTTCCCAATAGAGTCACCATTTGTTGTGGCTGTTCCACAACTAGCCCCAAATTTGGGGACCCACCTTAAAATTTTGGTTTTTGAGGAGTTTTAAGTGCTAATTTTGATAGATTCCATGATTTAGCATTGGCTAATGTTTTCTTGTTTTACTAGTTTTGCTAGTGTTTTAGGTTAATAGGTTTTGTTTATTTTGATTAGTTTTAAAGTTTTCCTTTATTGTGATTTTCAATGAGTAAAATTTTTGAAATTAATTATTTGATTGCTTTATAAAAAAATAATAATAATTCTAATAAATATATATGTGTATATATGTTTATTATAATTATGAAAATAAAACATTTAAAAATAATATATATATATATTAATAAATAAATCAAAATAAAAGAAAAAGTAAAAAAATAATAAAAAAGAAAGAAAATATTATATTATATATATATATAAAATATAATCTAATCTTTTCATGCTTGTCGGATGGTTTTGGGCTTTAAAGTATTTAGTTTTAAAGTTTTAGAATGACTAGTTAATAGGGTAGTGGTTGTTATTTTATTTTTTTATTGTTGTTAATTTTAAAAGGACTAATGCACATGGCTTTATATGCAGGAAATACGTGGAGGTCCATTTGATTTAAAGACAAAAGGGCATGTAATAAATATCTATGAGTAGCCCTAAATCATGGCTAAGTCAGATAAGAACATTATCAAATGCTTTTATTTGGAAGGAATGAGGTAATGGTTACTAATATTATTATGCCTACGACCATCATAGGAGGAAAGTTTTCAAAAGAATGCCAAGCATTATGGAATAAAATGAAGGCCAGGGAAAAGTAAGCGAAAGAGAGGGAAATCAAAAGACCAAATAAAACAAAAACGAAAGGACTAGTTTGAAAATTTTAAATATGCCATGAATGCAAAGAAAAGGAACTGGATCCTCTTGGAGGCCAGATGCTACTGGAAATATGATTTTAACAGAAACATTTTAGTTTTTTTTAATGCAAATTTTTGTAATATTTTTGCACCTTGTGAGAAAAATAAGAGGAGAATCATTTCTGAATGTTTTGGGTTTAATGCTCATTTTTTCTTTTCTCTATTTTTATATTTATAGGCAATGTTTAATGCATTTCATGGTTGCATTGTTGAATATCTAGAAATAGAGAAGTCATTTTGTTCCTTAGAAGCTTGCACCTAACTTATTTTGGGATGTGCAAATGTAGTTTCGGTTAGGTTGGGTTATGTTCAAAAAATCTCATATCTCGGGTTTTGCATGATAGGGTAGCATAAAACTGCCATTAGTTTATTTTCTAGATTTTTTGCATTTTATTTCCATTTCTAGATTTTATTTTTATTTTTCTAACTCTTCCTTTTGCAGATTTTTTTAAACTTCAGCGATTAAAAAAAAAATAAAATAAATAAATTGTCAAAAATAAATACATGGGTGTGAATAATGAGCTACAATATTTCATCCGAAACAAATTCGAACTCATTTCGAAGCCAATCCGAATTTATAAAAATTGTTGAAAATGACTATTTTATGAGGATTTTTATAATTTTGGAATTTTATTTTTTTTCACATTTTGGAGGTAAATCAGATTTTTCAGCTTTGCATTTTTATTTGCAAGCATAAATGAACTTCTATTTATGAAAATTACAATTTTATCAAAGGGAGTTGATTTATATGGTATTTCATAGGCCATCATTTTCGGAGAAATAAATTCACCTTTCTTTATGAAAATTCTGATTTCATTAAAGAGAGGTAATTTATTATTATATCAAAGGCTATTGTTCTAAAGCATTAAATTATTTATTTTCTATGAAAACCATTTCATTAAAGAGGGACAATTTATAAGGATATTTTAAGGCCATTATTTTAAAGCAATGAATTATCATCTCTTTATAAAAATTAATTTCATCAAAGAGGGGTAATTTTTTTATTATATCAAAGGCTATTGGCATTTCTTTATGTTCAAAGCAACATCAAGTGAATCCTTTCATCATTTAAATTTCCAATTTAGAGATAGATTTTAATCTTCTATTTCATGCTTAAAGTAGGGTTTAATGCAAGATAAAAACTTGTTTAAAATCTACTTAATCTAAAGAAGATAAAAGCTATCTAAAATCGTTCAAGATAAAAGGAATTAAGGCTTTACATCATGGTCATATGAGGGCCAATTCACATTTACATTTCTTTAAGTTTTATGAACAATCATTAGCCTAGCATAATAAAATAAACCAACACGGGCCCCTTGTTAACAGTTACTTGCAATCACTAAGGTACTCCTAGCACTTATTTGACAAGATTATAAATACACATGTGCAATGCTTATATAGCGGAACCTTGGAGAAGTTGTTTTGGTTTCTAACTTCTTTGCAAGAGAGGGTTTTTGGGATCAAAATCCTAAGGGTAAGTGTGGTTTTGGAATTAGGTAAAATTACCACTCAACATTTTGGTGCTAGAAGAAGGGCCTGAATTAGTGTTATTTTATTTATGCTATGTTGTTTATTATTGTTTTAAATTCTTTGACTTACTCATGCAATGAATAATGTTATATTGGTGTAGCTTTGAGAGTTTTGAATTGCTAAATATTTCAAGTCCGTTTGACTACCATATTTGGTCTCTTTTAGATCTCAACACTTCGAGAGCTAGGGGGTCCTGAATTAATTTATTTCATTGCTATTTAGATGCTAAATTATTCATGTTACTTGAAAGATTTATTCAAATATATTGTTCTTGACTAACGAGGTTTTTTTCATATGATTACTTTTATTCATTCTAACTTTCTCTATTTGATGATGTGTTAATATTAACCTTTTTGCAAATTTGATAATGATCTTCAATGTCATGGTTTAATTGATGCATATATTTTGGTTGACATACATGGTGATTTATATGTATAACATTTGAGATTTATTAGGCATTTCATGCTTCTTTGCAAGATACATTTATTTGACTAAAAAAATTGATATTAAAGTTGTATTTTTAATGTTCACTAATGGTCGTGTTTGCACCATGGATGATAGGAAACCCATTGAACATACCTGGAGTTCAACATTACTTACCCTTTTATTTTGAGATATATCTTCCTTGATTTGTGTTTAATGGGATGAGGTCCACAGAAGAACATATTTGATCATTCAAAATCTGCGTGAATCAGTTAACAATTTGGTATGATGATGTTGCTTGTAAAATGTTCCCTTACCCCTTGGACAAGGTTGCATATGATTGGTTTACTAATATAATTTTAGGGTCAATCTCTTCTTGGGCTCAACTAGAGGTAATTTTTCTCAATCAATTCAATAAAAATCTAGTTGACCCAATCGTCATGTATAATCAGTTTGTCACTATTCATAAAGGACCGAGTGAAGATTTGAAGTCCTTCATTGAAAGGTTCCATGGGCTATACACTCAACTGGTGGTACCTTATATCCTTCCAGAGGGAGCGGCTATCCAATTATACCTCAGCGCTCTTGACCCATTCACTTCCACATATTTATGACGGATGCCTCAAATCACATCTTTGTCCCAAGCTTATACACAAGCAATGGTAATTGAGCAACAATTGAGTTATCAAATTATGGTGGGAGTTTTGGATATTATAATATTCAACCATTTAATACCTCACTCACCCACCCAATAATTTATCCACCTCAACCAATTTCAAGTGGGAATCGGTTTCAAAATTAATTTCAACCTACCATGAAAATTGAACCATATTTTTGGAATGTGAATCAATTTAAAGATACTCATTTAAATCATCTTTGGAATGAGGGTCCTAAGATAAATTTCAATTATTTTCACAATAATATTATTTTAGGTAAGGGAGGAGTTCTAGATCTAACTAGTATTAAAACATGTGATAGATTGGGAACCCTTGATCCAACGAAATATGATGTTTTTGAAATTGAGGAGGATGAATGTTGGGAAGATGATTTTTTTGAAATTGAGTCCTCAAAGGTGGATAAAGGTGGAAAATATTTGATAGAGGAAGACATGATAGAAGTTCATCCCATGGATTTAGATGAAAATTTTTATATAGAAACTCCCAAGCCATCAAAAGTGGTTGAAAGTGATTTTGAAAGAGAAACTATAAATGAATTTGAAGACATAACATAATTTCACCACTTATTCTCGAAAGATACTTTGGATGATATTTTTGAAACTGATGACCAAGAAAACCCACACCTTCTAAATTGTGATAAAATTGAATCATGGGTTACCAATTTAGATTATGATAGCCTTACAAATTTGAGTACAAGAAATAACCCACTCTTGGAAATAATTGAGCCCTCTAAGGAAGGTGAATATGAATTTGATGAGAAACATGTTGATGAATCAGAAGATGACAAAGAATTAGTTGAGCATCACAAATTGATTTTAGAATATGATTACTATTATTCTTGGAAGAAATGGGAAGAATATGCTCACTCCAAATATTCTAATGAACTTTTTGTGTCAATTGATATGCAGAATAATACAATTGCTTTCTAGCATGAGGATATTACAAGTCCTGTAAAATCTGAGAATGTTTTGAAAGAAGGGTTGGAATCTCATCAAGTTTTGGAAAATGATCATGATTCTACTACCATGGATAAATAAGGAGGACCATTTTATTTAGTCCCCTTTGGGGAACAAGAAATTAAAAATATTGATCCACCTATTGGCTCTACAATGTCTAAGCCATCTCAAAATGATAAAATTCCAAAATCTAAATGGTTTGGGTTTGATATCATTGATGATCCAATTGAAAATGTTATTTTATCTAAAACAACCCAAGTTATTAATCATTAATATGTTCTATTTTACCCATCCCTAGATAGATAAGACCTATGGTTTGTAAAGGATGGACAAGTTTTTAATTGGTTGCCTAATTTTGGTGTCTTTAATGAACAGGTCATGAATGAAGATGAAGGACTATATGATGATGATGATGGAGATCATGAGAAATAAGAAGTCATGAATCCTCTCCAAGTATTGGTAAATGAAAATGTGCCAAAGGTAAAATATCATCTTTTGTGTTACACCATTCAAAATATGGGTGAAGGTTTGCATAATTGGGTGTTGGATTCAAATGCTATCAATGATGAAATGCCATTCGTGGTTAAAAAATAATTTGAGTTAATTTATCCTCATGCCACTAACGATATTGCTTCTAATGATATTGCTTGGTTGAATGAAAGAGAAGTTGATGTGTTTAAATTGTTGAATCAAATTCATCAATAATTGATAATGAAATCTAGGATAAAAACTTATAATGATTCTCATTTAGTAGATGTCCTAGATGCTTGCAAATTGTTGCGTAACTTTGATTGGCCTACAAACATGAAAAATGAATTGGCTTTGAAATTTTTAGAAATAGGTCCCTACTTTCAAGAGCTCATATTTGAAAAGTAATGCCTAATTCTAAAACATAATCAAATTGTGAAATTTGCATTTTAAGGGATAGACAAGAAAGAATTGAAAATCAGATATTGTCTAATCAATTTAATGATTTGAAGCTCACCTATGGGATTGTTAATAGAACTAAATAGAATTGGTGGGGTGAGAGAAGCAAGATGAAAATTGTTGCATGGCTTGGCCTAATATTATTTTTATTGGATTTATGTAAAACTTGGCATGCGTATCATATTATATATCTTTTGAAATGTGCTAATCATGTTTGGGATCTAGGGAAGTGATAGCTCAAACTTTGCATCATCGTGTACAATATGTATATGATTTTGGTTTTGGCTTTCTATTTTTGTGCTTTATCCTTGATTTTTAGTTTGGATTTAATTTTGGTTTGTGTTTTTAGTTTGTGTTTAGGGTTGTTTCCTTGTTTTGAGGTTATGTTTCATGGTCTCTAACTAATGGTCTCTTGCCTATTTTTTGTGTTCCTTATTTAAGTAGGTTGGAATACCTAATCTGAAATTAGGTGAACCTGAGAAAAGGAGGATGAGTAATTTTGTGATTATACTCAAATTTTGGGACTAAAATGGTGGAGAGTGGAACAAGGAAACCACATGTGACTTACATATATTTCAAATTCCTGAAGGATAAAGTTATCTTGGTTTACAAATCAAGGCAAAAATTCAACACTCTCTATATCTATGATTCCTAACCCTAGTGATACATGAACTATTGCAAAGCTATTAAAAAAAAGGAAAAGAAAAAGAAAGAAAATGAGCATTGAAAAGCTTGATCAAATTAGTCTCAAAGTCTAGATAAACTCTATCAAGGCTATAAACACCTGATCGGTAGTAGGGCTTTGTCTAGACACAGCTCGATTATAAGAAAGGCTTTACAAAGTATTAAGCAAACACAAGGGTGAGTTAGATAAAACCTATTAGGGCTATAGACACCTGACTGTCAATAGGGATCTATCTATAAAAGTTTCATTTTATGAGCTGTGCTTCATAGCCTAAATGCAAAATAAATGATGGAATTCGAACAATTTCAAGGATACAAAATGAATCACTTTTGCACACACTAAGAAAAGGCATATGTATTAATTGTTTTTATACGAAGTTGTTTACCCCCACCTTCTCAGGACATCATTGAATAATTTTATTTTTCTAATATTTGATGTTCTCATTTCATATTTGGGTTCTTCACCCGAAATGCTCAAGAGCATTTTCCAACAGAGTCATCATTTGTTGTGGTTATTCCATAACTAGCCCAAAAATTGGGGACCCACCTTAAAATTTTGGTTTTTGAGGAGTTTTAAGTGCTAATTTTGATAGATTCCACGGTTTAGCATTGGCTAATGTTTTCTTGTTTTACTAGTTTTGCTAGTGTTTTAGGTTAATAGGTTTTGTTTATTTTGATTAATTTTAAAGTTTTCCTTTATTGTGATTTTCAATGAGTAAATTTTTTTAAATTAGTTATTTGATTGCTTTATAAAAAAAAAAAAATATATATATATATATATATATATATATATATATATATATATGTGTGTGTGTGTGTGTGTGTGTGTGTACATATGTTTATTATAATTATGAAAATAAAATATTTAAAAATTATATATATATATATATATATATATATATATATATATTAATAAATCAATCAAAATAAAATAAAAAGTAAAAAAATAATAAAAAAAGAAAGAAAAGATTATATTATATTATATATATAATATAATATAATCTTTTCATGCTTGTCATATGGTTTTGGGCTTTAAATTATTTAGTTTTAAAGTTTTAGAATGACTAGTTAATAGTGTAGTGGTTGTTATTTCATTTTTTTTTTTATTATTGTTAATTTTAAAAGGACTAATGCACATGGCTTTATAGGCAGGAAATACATGGAGGTTTGTTTGATTTAAAGACAAAAGGGCATGTAATAAATATCTATGAGTAGCCCTCAATCATGGCTAAGTCAGAGAAGGGCGTTATCAAACGCTTTTATTTGGAAGGAATGCGATAACGGGTACTATGATTATTATGCCTACGACCATCATAGGAGGAAATTTTTCAAAATAATGCCAAACATTATGGAATACAATGGAGGCCAGGGAAAAGCAAGCGAAAGAGAGGGAAATCAAAAGACCAAAGAAAATAGAAACGAAAGGACTGGTTTGAAAATTTTAAATTTTCCATGGATGCACAAAAAAGGGGCTGGATCCTCTTGGAGGCCAGATGCTGCTGAAAATATAATGTAAATAGAAACATTTTGATTTTTTTTAATGCAATTTTTTGCAAGATTTCTACACCTTATGAGCAAAATAAGAGGAGAATCATTTCTGAATGTTTTGGGTTTAATGCTCATTTTTTATTTTCTTTTCTTTTATATTTATAGGCAACTTTAATGCATTTCATGGTTGCATTGTTGAATATCTAGAAATAGAGAAGTCATTTTGTTCCTTAGAAGCTTGCACCTAACTTATTTTGGGATGTGCAAATGCAGTTCCGGTTAGGTTGGGTTATGTTCAGAAACTCTCATATCTCGGGTTTTGCATGATAGGGTAGCATAAAACTGCCATTAGTTTATTTTATGGATTTTCTACATTTTATTTCCATTTTCAGATTTTATTTTTATTTTTTTAGCTTTCATTTTGTATATTTGTTTTAACTTCAGCGATTAAAATAAAAATTGAAAAAAAATAAAATGACAAAAATAAATACATGGGTGTGAAGAATGAGCTACAATATTTCATCCGAAACAAATTCAAACTCATTTCGAAGCCAATCCGAATTTATAAAAATTGTTGAAAATGATTGTTTTATGAGGGTTTTATAATTTTGGAATTTTATTTTTTTCACATTTTGGAGGCAAATCAGATTTTTCAGCTTTGCATTTTTATTTGCAAGCATAAATGAACTTTCATTTATGAAAATTACAATTTCATTAAAGGGACTTGATTTATATGGTATTTCATAGGCCATCATTTTTGGAGCAATAAATTCACCTTTCTTTATGAAAATTCTGATTTCATTAAAGAGAGGTAATTTATTATTATATCAAAGGCTGTTGTTCTAAAGCATTAAATTATTTATTTTTTATAAAAATAATTTCATTAAAGAGGGATAATTTATAAGGATATTTTAAGGCCATTATTTTAAAGCAATGAATTATCATCTCTTTATGAAAATTAATTTCATCAAAGAAGGGTAATTTATTTATTATATCAAATGCTATTGGAATTTCTTTATGTTCAAAGCAACATCAAGTGAATTATTTCATCATTTAAATTTCCAATTTAGAGATAGAATTTAATCTTCTATTTCATGCTTAAATTAGGGTTTAATGCAAGATAAAAACTTCTTTAAAATCTACTTAATCTAATGAAGATAAAAGCTATCTAAAATCCTTCAAGATAAAAGGAATTAAGGCTTTACATCATGGTCATATGAGGGCCAATTCACATTTACATTTCTTTAAGTTTCATGAACAATCATTAGCCTAGCATAATAAAATAAACCAACACAAGCCCCTTGTTAACAATTACTTGCAATCACTAAGGTACTCCTAGCACTTATTTGACAAGATTATAAATACACATGTGCAATGCTTATATAGCGGAACCTTGGAGAAGTTGTTTTGGTTTCTAAATTCTTTGCAAGAGAGGGTTTTGGGGATAAAAATCCTAAGGGTGAGTGTGGTTTTGCAATTGGGTAAAATTACCACTCAATAGGTGTTATCTTTCTTTAACACAAGATGTTTTTAAGATGTGAAAATTGTGCTTGGTTCAAGAATATTTTGGAGTCAATTCTCAAAACTCAAGATTTTCTTAGTGTAAGATGTGCAATGGTCCTAAGATGAACCCAACATGTATTTTGGAGGTTGCTTAAGACACTAGGAGTGGCTGAGTGACTGAAAACACTTAGGAACTTTATGGAAATATGGCAATTTGACTTAGTGGAATTGTGTGGATGACATTTTGAAGGTGCCCTTGATTAAGACAACATGAATTTTGCTGGATCAATTAAGACCTTGAACTTAATAAATGATCCCTATATAAAATGTGGAATGTGGATGTGAATGTAATGTATGAAATGCAATTTTATGAAATGCTCTATGAAATGTGGATGAATGCATTATTTTTAAAATGTTGAATACAATATGAAATGCAATGTTATGAATGAAATGTATGCAGATGTTTTTTTTGTATTAACCATGTATATATATACATATATAATAATCAAATTATGCATAGAATTCTCCTAGAATTTTTCTTGAGGTAACACCAAAGACACATTTTTTGGGATTCAACCTTACATTATGCTCTAGGAGTTAGTCAAAAACTTTCTCCAATACACCAATATGTTCTTGTCGAGTTTTGAATTTAGCCAAGATATCATCCACATAGTCTTCGATAATCTTATGCAGTCATGGAAAATGTTTATCATGGTAAGTTGATAAGTGGCACTTGCATTTTTTATGCCAAAGGGAATCACCTTGTAACAAAAATTTCCCCAAGGTGTAGTGAATGTTGTTTTGTGTTGGTCATCAGGATTTATTCGAATTTGGTTGTATCCTGAAAACCATCCATGAGTGAAAGCATTTCATGGCCAGCATAGGTATCGATAAATTATTAATGTTTGGAAGAGGGAATTCATCCTTAGGACATGCTTTGTTGAGATATTGAAAGTAAATGCATATGTGTATCACCCTGCTAGGCTTGCAAATGGGTACCATGTTTGAGAGACCCTTAAGATAGTCGATAGGAATAATGAATTTTATATCTAAGAGTTTTTGAAGCTCTATTTTTACCAAGAGGGCCACAGTAGGATGCATTCTCCTAAGTTTTTGTTTGATCGACTTAGCATCAGGCTATAAGGTGAGATTGTGGATAACCAAACTAAGATCAGGACTAGGCATGTCCTTATAGGACCATGCAAATATACCATTTTTTCTTTTGAGGAGAGAAATAAATTGCTCTTGTTCATTGGGTGATAAACGTTTTCCAAGCTTGATAATTTGGGGATTATCTTTGTCTAAACTAAGATCCACATCGATGGTATCTTCAATAGACTTGTGGGAACCCTCCTCAAGTTGATGGGGTGTAGGGATCAAATGAATATCATCTAAGATGGCATCAAACTCTTATGGGTTATCCTCATCTATTTTTGAAAACCTTAGTATATGAAGGTGAAGGTAGAGGCGATGGAGGAATGTAGTTTGCAGAAGCCCTTAATAATTCCTCAGACAAGACAAATTCGGTAAAGGATGGAGGTAAAAAAATTCAATCCATATCAATAAGGTCTATGTCAATTGAAATTGGCTTAGCCAGATCATATGGATTATAGAGCGGGTTAAATAAATCAATAGGATTCATGTTGACTTATGGGTAAGGTGGATAGGGTTGGATGGAATGGATGGAACCTAGGAACCGATGCTAGGAGCTTGGTTAAACTAAACAATACTAAGCAACACAAAACATGTTTTACTAAATAATATATTTACATATGTAATGCAAAGAAAGAAAATATGTTTATTGTTTTTTATTGATTTTTGTTTTTTTAGTAGTGGTGAAAACCATAGTTTGTGTATTATGTACATATGTTACAAGTTGGATTATGGAATGGCTCAATGGAATGGAGGTGGTGGTTCATCGTTAGGGATAGCTTTCTCTTGTGGAAGAAGCAAGTGAAATATGGGTTCATGGATGGGGAACATGTTGATATAAAACTCATCTTGTTCGGTATGGGGAATGATGGGCTCTGATTCTTCTTTAGATTCATCTAATATTATTGACATAAGCTCAAATTATTCATAGATTTGCTCATCAAAATTATTGATATGGAGGGCTTATTCTCTTGAATTGAGGTTAAATATTTGGAAGGCTTGTTCAAAAGAAGAGGTGGTACATAGTGGGTGGTAGCCTAAACCTGAATGGTCATGCACCTCTTGATATGGAATATCGATAGGTTGATGCACTCCTTGTTCATGCAGTCCTAGGCCATAACCTTGCCAATTTACTATGTGGAAATATTTATATAGAAATCCCATCATGTTAGGAATTTTGGCAAGTTTTGGTTCTTTGGATTCCTCTATGGGTGTTTGACTTGATGAAGAATCAATTCCCCCATGTACAAAATTTATGCTATTTGGAGTTGAACCCATGTTATAGACTACTCCTATTGCTAAAGGTGGGTCACATGGGTGACAAAAATCCTTAGCACTAGAAATTGTGAGGGACATAATGGTGATGTCTTCGACCACAGATTCACCAATACTAGGATTGGTGAGGTGGAATTTGATTTGGTATGCCATAGTATAATCATGGTTGGGTGATGGATCAGGCGATGGTGAAGATAGAAATATCTCACAATCCATCAACTCAACTTATGAAACATTGGGTGATGGCAATGGATTGGCTTGGGAAGGCTACTGAGTGGATGATGATGATGTGGATTACAGTGATTTTGATGATGTGGACTTCCTGTGACCACATACGCATGTAGTCACTAATGGTAATGATGGGGGTATGGAGGTTTGTTGAGGCTTGGTGATGGGGAGATCTTCAGGGATGGGATCTTTTGATGAAGATATTGGTGAAGTGGTGGATGGTTTGTATGATGGTGAAATAAACAGGTGAGTGGAAGGGAGCATGGACTCATAAGTATTTGAGATGTAATTGTAATACTTAAATTACTCGATGTCCAACGGTATGCAATGTACTTATCCCTCATGAACATATTTCAAGCATTGATATAGTATTGAAGGGGAAAATCTCACTTCCCTCATCCAAGGTCTTCCAAGGAGTACATTATATACCATGGATCCTTCCAAGATGTGGAACATTATGTGCAACATTTTAACCCCTACTTCGATGGGAAAAACAATAGTGAAAACTGTAGAACACAAAGCATCATTAAATGCTTTGATGGTGAAGGATGATTTGGTTATGTAAGTTGGAGGAAGGTTCAAATGATGGAGAGTGGATGTGGTGGTGATGTTGATAGAGGAACCAATATAAATTAAGACTCTTTTAAAATGCTTCTTGTCAATTAGAGCCATGATATGCAATGGAGGGTCTACAAATTATGATGAGATTGGCTTAATCTCAAAGTCATAGAATGTTATGGAGGTCTCCATGCATGTTTGGATGCTCTCCATAAAGTTGTTATCTCCATAAAGTTGTTAAAGGAATTAGGATCTTGCGATTGCAATTCTATAGATTTCAAAATTTCCATTAATGCTTCATGATGTGGAGGAGATTGTTGGATTAGCTCATAGATTGATAATTTGGCAAAAGCTATTTTCAAACTTGTAGTTAGTTGGCTACTCAATGAGATGACAGGTTGAGGTGGATGATTTATGGGTGGATTTGGTGGATTTGATTAGCTAAGGACATGGATAGGTGATGAGGTATTAGGGGAAACTTGGATGGGTGGCAATGTAGAAGGTTGTGACACACTTGCTTGAGGTGGTTGCCTTTGTTAGTTATTTTGTTGACCCTAAGTGACCACAAGGATGGCCCCTAAAAACCCTTGGTATTGTTGAATGTGGTTGACTTGGTTAGGAGGATTTTTAGTGTTATCCCCCCTACATTTGGTTGCACCTCCTTATGATGCGAAAGTGGTGTTTGAAATATACCAAGGTATTGGTTTTTCTAAGTGAGGGGACTATTAATTTTGATTGCCCCCAAGTCAATGAGGTCTTGGACTACTTTTTTAAACACATGGTAATTGTTGATGTCATGCCTATTTTATTAATGGTAAGGATAAAATAGGTTTTCCTGATAAATTTTACCACATTGATCATCCGGTCTAATATCAGGTAAAGCAATTTTATTTTTCTTATACAACCTTTTAGAAAGGGAGGCATATGATTTGGCTAATGGGGTGTATTGGCAAGTTTAGAGAATAAACTATCATCAAGGATGATCTTCCATAGCTAGCATTGTATTCTAAACTATTGGAGTTTGTGTTGTTGAGGGGACCACATGATATGAAATTTGTTGTGGTGTTTGTTGCATAGGTTGTTGTTGAGCAATTACCAGTTGGCTCATGAACACTTGATTAAATTGATTGGATTAGGTGGTTGGGATAGCCTAAGTTGATTTTTGTTGGCCTAAATAATTGCTTTTGTATTGGGCCTTATTTTGCCATTATTTATTCTTAGGCTTTAATATGCCTTCTTGGATTTTGATATCCTCAATGACACTAGCCTAAGCTAAAGCCTCTTCAAATGATTGATAAGTTCATAGTTGGAGCATCCAAGAGATAGTTTTTAAGAAAATTTTGGTGAATAGCTTAATTAGCTCATCCATTGGTAGGATGAATGGCAATCTAGTGATGATAACCCTCCAACAGTTTCCAAAATCATAGATAGATTCATCATCATATTGATTCAAAGCATGGACATCAAATAATGAAATATTTTTTTTAACATGTAGGATGAAATGATCAAATAATTGATCAATAAATTGGTCAAAAGTATAGATACTATTACTTGGAAATTGATTGTACCATTCTATGGCATCCCCTCCTAATGTTTGAGGAAAAGTTCGAAGCATGAGAGCATTATCATCTTAAATTCTGAAGCATGCATGAACAAAGGTGCTCACATGTTCTTTGGGATCCTCAGTTCTCTTAAATTTGTCAAATTTGGGTATCGTAAAATATGTCAGATATGGCGGTGATGGTACCGAAGGATAAATGGGTTGATTGATAAATTGACATAAGGCTGGTTTATGGTTTGAAAAACCAGGATTAAATTGTATCAATTTATCTATTTGTTTTTGCGTGGCCTTAATTTGAGGGTCTTCCTTAGGAATGTGGAAACCCTGAATTACCTAATGGGTTTGCAGTGGTATGGAAATATGTTTTAGAGTGATAATGATGAGATATTTGTAATTATGGCTAGGTGAATTGGATGGAATATGATAAATGAGAGATTATTGATGAAAATATGGGGAATTGTGGAATGATATTGATGGATGGGGGTTATGGCTAGGTTGGCCAATTGGAATAATATGGTTGATGGTGTGGCTAGGTTGTGGAACATGGATAGAAACCATAGAATATTATGGTACCTATGATAGACCCTAGTTGACAAGGACTATCTGAGTAGATTTATGTAAAGTCTTAGGGTTTTCCTGTACTTGTTTTTGAGCATTTTGACACTATCTAAGTAATTTGTTTAGGTGTTCCCATACCTCACTAATATATTTGTTAGAGGCTAAGGGTATGGAGGTATATGGTATGGAATATGTGGCTTGGGTATAATTTACACTAGGTATGTTGACTTGTGAGGCTATAACTTGTGAAGCAGCATTAACATGTGCTTCATACAAGGGGTTGGTGTAGGTGGAGGTATATGAGGTGCTAGGAGCACATGAAGGTTGGGTAATTGATGCATGAGATGAAGGTGCAACTAATGCCTCAAAAATAGGGTTAGTATACACCTAGGTAAAGGTATATGGGAGCTAGGAATAAATAGGTTCTTATTGTAAAGTAGAATCATGTCTGGACAAATTGGGAATGGATTCTAAGACATAACTAGAAGACTTCATGAAATATTCTACTCTTTCAATGTCTATATGGGTAATGTGATTGTCTATGGTATGGAAGGTTGACTCCTCTTAGGGCATAGGCATATGATAGACTATGGATGGCAAGGAATTTGAGGGACCTGCAGATAAATCTGCCTATGTCACATTTAGGAAATCTACCATAGAAGTGGTGGGGAAGGTGGATGAAGATTCCATTAATTTATCTTGACTTATAGATTTCTTTTGATTTCTAGTCAATACCATAAGCAAAATAAATCAAGATACAAATAAAAATACCAAATGTAACACGAACTAAAATTCTTAAGGAAACAAACAACCAATACTAAGTTTCAACCAATGTGGCTTACCTTGTTCATTGATTATATCCTTTTAATGTGTATTCATTTTATGTGCCAGTATTGTGTGTTTTTATTTTCTAATATTAATTAATGAAATAAAGTTAAAATCTATGGCGAAGATAGGGCAACGAGATTCTTATTGGTGATGAAATCCAACAAGTTTTCTCGGGGGTATTATAGAGTGATAATTTTACCCAATTGTGAAATTACACTCTTCCTTAGGATTTTGGTTACAAAACCCTCTCTTGAAAGAAGGTAAAATAAAATAACTTCTCCAAGGTCTCCGCTATATTAGCATTTGCACATGTGTATTAGTAATCTCAATAAAAATATCAATGATTGCTAGAAACACCTTAGTGATTGCAAGTAACTATTAACAAGGGGCATGTGTTGGTTCATTTTACCATGTTAAATTAATGATTGTTCATGAAACATAAATGTAAAACAAATGTGAATTGGCCCTCATATGACCATGATGTAAACCTTAATTCCTTTTTTCTTGGATGTTTTAGGATTGATTTTATCTTCCTTTGGATTAAGTAAATTTTAAACAAGTTTTTATCTTGCATTAAATTCTACTTTAAGCATGAAATAGAAGATTAAAACCTATCTCTAAATATGAATTTCAAATGATGAAAGAATTCATTAAATGTAGCTTCTATCATGAAGATAAAGAAAGCCTTTGATATAATTAATAAATTATCCCTCTTTGATGAAATTAATTTTCATAAAGAGAAGCAATTTATTGCTTTGAAATAATGACCTTAAAATGTCATCATAAATTATCCCTCTTTTATGAAATCAGAATTTTCATAAAGAGACATAATTTAATGCTTTAAAACACTAGCCTTTGATGTAATGATAAATTACCCCCTTCAATGAAATCATAATTTTCATGAAGAAAGGTGCATTTATT
This sequence comes from Wollemia nobilis, assembly GCA_028583015.1. Lineage (NCBI taxonomy): Eukaryota > Viridiplantae > Streptophyta > Pinopsida > Araucariales > Araucariaceae > Wollemia > Wollemia nobilis. The sequence continues at coordinate 3,922,314 of JAQPPZ010016710.1, read as the reverse complement.
GCTCCAAAAATGATAACTTATGAAATGCCATAAAATTAACCCCCCTTCAATGAAATTGAAATTTTCATGAAAGAAAGCTCATTTATGCTTGCAAATAAAAACATAAAGCAAAAAACATCTGATTTGCCTTGAAAATGTAAAAAAAATGAATTTCCAAAATTATAAAAACCCTTAAAAACAATAGTTTTCAAAAATATTTATAAAATTGAAATGGCCTCGAAATGAGCCCAAATATATTGCATATGCAATATTGTATATCATGCTTTGCACCCATGTAATTATTTTTGTCATTTTATTTTTTTTCGATTTTTATTTTTATGTCCAAAGTTTTAAAAAAAATGCAAAATGAAGGGTTAGAAAACAGAAAAATAAAATCTGAAAATAACTTAAATGCTAAAAATGAAAACATGCAAAGCCCTTTCAGTATGATGGCACCCCGTCTTGCAAAACCGAAGATGTGAGAAACTCTTACATGCAACCTATTCTATTCCAACCTACATTCACACAATCGAAATAAATCAGGTGCTAGCTTCTAAGGACACAAAATAAATTCCAGCTTCTGAACATTCCATGATGTAACCATAAAAATGCATAAACATCACTTATAAATCTGAAATTTGAAAAGGGAAATATAATAAAGTTTAAATCTAAGCATGCAAAAATTTCTCCTTCTTTCTTGCTAACAAGGCCTAAATTTTTGAAACAATATTTGCATTAAAATAATGTCTTCATTTTTACAATGATATTCCGACAGCATTGGTCTTCCAAAGAAGAACCAACCCTTGTTCTAGAGTCTCATTTTGTTTTTAACATTTTCTCTGAATTCTTCGTTTCCATTTTCCCTCCATGAAACTGTTCATTTCATTTCTCTGATTTTTGTAGCTTTTTTTTACTTGATATGATAAAGTGTAACTCTTTATTTTCATGGATATATTCCTCCTATTTTTTTGTAAAATTCCACCATGTCACATGTTAAACAAGTGACATTTTATACTTTAATGATTTTCATTAATCATTCCATTGAAATGCTTTGGTTTTATTCTCTTCGCATGGGGATATATGGAAATGTGTAATCATTTAGTTTCACACACCATATAATAAATCCCTTATTAACAACCTTCAATAAGATTTAATAGTCCACTAACATGAGATTCCTCCCACATGCATTATCGTGAGAGCATCACCTAAGGGCATGCCTTCGAAACAATATGGTGCACTATGTCATTGTTCACAGTTTGTAGTGTCATCTGTGTTGGCCATCTAACTATCAGTTAGTGCTTCGTCTACATTTTGATATCCGCATTGTCTCCCGTCATGATGATACTGCATATTTGAGGGTCATAGGCAGTCTGTTCCCTCAATATCTTGAACCCTATCCATGTCGCGTAGTGGTTCGTCCACATCCTTTGTTGGCCACCTAAGACCATCTCAAAACTTGCACTTAGATACATAGCAAATACTGAAACTCCAATGCGATATCTTGGAACTCAAATGTCGCACATCACATCCAACCATGTTGCCTCGTGGGGTTCCTTATTGTCGAGTTCACCTGGCATGTCCACGTTAGTTGAAAAACATCTGCGTCCTAGGTAGATTCATACTAAACGATTGTAAGACTCACACATCCACGTATGGTTCTGTGACATTGCATTGAAATTTCCTTTCAACCCCTAGTGCATGTGTTTTTGAATATTCCCCTTCCTTGTGTCTTATAACATCTTTAAAACGCTTTCAACAATACCCTCTAGTCATCATGAATTTTGATAATTTTGGAGTTTATAACACTTGAATGTGTTATGATATGACTACATCCTTTTAATAAATATTACCCCTTTCTTTCCTTTGGTAAAGCATTTTACTTATAAATATTCCCCTGCTTTACTTAGGTAGGTTTTGTCTCATTATATGTAAATTTCACTATGCAAGATTAAAAATTTTCAGAAATTTTCGACTGTGGTCCCATACTACAACAATGGCACTCTGTCTACCATGCTTTCGAGTTATTGTCGTGTTTGCAACAGTGCTTCTAAGAGCCTAAAACCACATTGTTATTTCTTGATGTCGTTTATGATTTCCTTGAGCACCACCATGCATTGTTGCCTAACATCATGTCGTGAATCACTTTGCACTATTGTATTCTATTAATATCGCTTCTCTCTACGTTGTCTATTGTTGCTTTAGCCATTTTCTAAACCTAATAGTCCATGAAACTCCATCGACACTTTCATCTCCATCAGGTATGATCTACACCTCCTTGCCTGGCCAGCATGTCTTGGTTATTAAATTAGCCACCAGAATCATTGTCAATCGCACAATCTTCGACACCATTTCAAAACCCCTCACATAATGGCCTATTTAGTATATTTACCATTGTGCTACATGAATGTGCCATGTCATCATTACTATGGGCCTTACATTCCTGGTATACCTATGTGTCTTAGCGCTGGTCGAATCTCGTAACTTTGCATCATCGATCACCCACGCATCTCATCCATATTTTAAATCTCTGCCAAGTAAATTGTCATTCATATTGTCAGCCACATAGGCCCACAATAGGTTTTATGTTTGCCATCATAACCTCGCTTGCCAAGTAAGTCTACAACATTTTCTTCCATCAACATTGTAGAGTCATTTGCCTAGGACATCCATATCGGCCATTAGCAAAATATGCCATATAATAACCTTTGATTCTAAACCTAAAAAATAATCCTCTGACATCGACTTCCATTCATCGTCGATATGCACTACCTCAGTATGAGGGTGAATGCTTCATAGGGATTTCATTACATATTTTACCTCTTTAAACCCTACATGACATTAACAAAACGCTTTAGATATTCCACCATTATAACATTTAACCTAAAAATGCTAAAAATAATAAAACCTAAGTAAAACTCTAAAATCGAAACTTTATAAATCAAAATCTACAACTAGAGCACAAATGAATAAGTCTCTAAACCAAAAATTCAATATGCATATAGGCCTTATTTATTTATTATTATTATTTTATATATATATATATATATATATATATATATATATTTTTTTTTTTTTTTAAATTTTATATTCTTTGATTTATTCTATTTTATTTATACATACCATACATAGACCTATAATATGTACAAACATAATATTAAAAAGATTCATAGTCCACTAACATGAGATTCCTCCCACATGCATTGTCATGAGAACATCACCTAAGGGCATGCCTTTAAAAAAATATGGTGTGTTATGTCATCATTCATAGTATGCAGTGTCATCCATGCTGGCCACCTAACTACCAATCAGTGCTTCGTCGGTGTCCCAATATTTGCACTACCTTCCATCGTGTTGATACTACATATTTTAGGGTCATAGGCAGTTCATTCCCTCAACATCTCGAACCTTGTCCATGCCACATAGTGGTTTTTCCACATCCTTTGTTGGCCACCTAAGCCTATATCAAAACCTGCACTTAGGTACATAGAAAATCCTAAAACTCTGCTGCGATATCTTGGAACTCAAATGTCATGCATCACATACAACCTTGTTACCTCACGGGGTTCCTTATATTCGAGTCCACTTGACATGTCCACGTTAGTTTACAAGCATCCACATCATGGGTAGATTCATCCTAAATGACTGTAAGACCCACGCATCCATGTCTTGGGTAGATTCATCCTATCATGCATCTTTTTGCCTGCTCAGATTGCATGATTTATTGTTACACTTTGCATGATTGCTTGACATTCTATTTATTTTGTATTTTTTCCTATCATAATTACATTATTGCTTTCTCATGACTACTTTTTCATATAGCTTTTGGAGATTCGCAACAATAGCATGTGATGATACCTAGTTAGATCATATTTCACATGCATTGCATTTTTCACTAGGGTTTTGAGGCCTAGAAAAAACCCAACCTAGGGTTTATGCATTTTTTCATCCCTTATTCTCTTTTCCTCTTCTTTTGCTCTTTCTCTCTCTTATCTCTTCTTCTTGTATTTTTTGACTTTGAAATTTTTCACAATGACTATAATTTCTCTCTAAATTTAAGGAGTGCATCTTCTTTTGGTATATCCTTGTCCTTTGCATGCTTCTTTTCCCTCTATTTTTTTATTTTAGATAAATTTATATCTTCTTCTCTATTTTGTTTGCACATTTCCCTCCTCTTGAATTTTCACTAGCTAAAACTTCAAGCTGGGGGTACACACACACAGTTCTTTACTCCTCATTTTCTTCTCCTTATTTCTTCTAGCACATGCACACACTCACTTTGTGTTATGCTCATATTGATTGGTATATATATTTTTTACACACCCCTACTAGGTTGTACTTGCTAATACATCATTCACATCAATCACAATATATTCTCCTATTGGGTTACACTTCTTTCGACTCAATGGGATCAACACTCCATTATAGGATAAGCTCTTTGGCCATTTTAGCAGGCCTCATCATACATCCTAGTGGGTAATCACCCCACATCAATCACTAGCGAGAAATCATCCATAGCAGGTTATTCTCCATAATTTGAGCAATCACCCATTGTGGGTTATGCTCCATATTTTTTCCCATCTATCCATATTAGCAACTACTACACCCATAGCAAGTTTTCACACCACACCTAGACCATTCTTTTGGGTATATCACCCTTCATTCAGGGTTCTTTGATTAGTTTATCTTGTTTTTTATGGTTGACCTTTGGATTCTTGTTCTTGTTCTTCTTCTATTTTTCCTTCTTTATTTCCCTTTCTTCTATTTTCATCTATGCACTTCATGTTAGCTGCATTAGATTCATGTTATACCTAGTGATCTTTGTTATGTTATTTGTTTGCTTGCTTCATTATTCGTGTTTTGCTCTCTCTCTCCTTGCCTATTTTGAGTTTCTTAAGGAATCTCCATTCCTTCCAAAACTCGAGGGGGCATCCAAACCATAGAGGCATTAATGATAATAATATCTCACCTAGCATGCAAAATTCTAGAGTGTCCTTCATGATATTACTTTTGCATTGCTCTTTTGCCTAAACCTAGACACTTCTTTATGTGCTTGTTTTCTTCTTGCCTATAGGAGTCTACATCTTTCTTTGACCCATTTACTTGGCCTTAAATGCATCAAAGAGGGGGTAAAATGTAGACACGGAAAATTGACCCACTTTAGTGGGCAATCTTCCTAGATTCCTTTGGGAGGCCCCTTAGACTTGTCTAAGGTAAGGGTAAGGTTCATTCCCCCATATATTTGCTTATTTTCTCTATCTATGTGAAATTGTGCTCGGTCCCTAATGGGCGCGACTTCTCATGCTAAAATCATGATCGGCCTTAATGGGGCACAATTTCACCTTTTTTAGGGTTTTTCTCAAGGAAACCCTATCTTTTTGGGTTTGGCATGTTTTACATCATCCCTCCTTAGTTTTCCCACCTTTCTTGCCTTAAAATATGCTATATAAGGAGATTTTGAATTCACTTTTCACACACGATTACACAACATGATACAATATTCTTACATGCTAACATTTGATTTCTTGTAAAGTATTCTTATTTGGTCTGCATTCTCTTTCTTCATTCGCAAGCAAGTTTAACTTTGGAGTTTGAAGATTGATTGGATTTCTACTACATTTGGATTGATGATTGCTATTGCTTACTCTTGGTGGATTTTTGTTGAATCCCTAAGGAAAGATCAATCATTTGAGAGATATCAACCCTTCTATTTTTCTTCCGCATGATCTTCTAAGTGAATTTGTTCTTCTTAATGCATGTCTAGATTTTCTAAGTGATGTAATTGGCTTGTTGCACTTGTATTTTATTTTTTATATAGTTTCTACAAAATTGCGCCCGGTCTGTTACGGGGCACGATCCTGCCTGTGCATTTTTGTACTCACCTATTACAGGGTATGACTTAACCTAAGCAAAATCTAGGGGTAATCTATTATCCCATAGTTCACCATTGCATTCTAAACTACATTTAGAGCTTGATGTTACGTTCTATTATGTGATTCTATTATTCTATTATGATATATTGTATTATATTTATTTTATTTTAAATATCAATTTCCACTTTTATTTTATCAAATGTCAACTAAAAGGACCTAGGGAGCTTGACTACTGCACCTCCAAGCACTTTTGTATAGTGGCCTAAGTAGGATCCCTAACACTAATCATATTTTTTAAGTGTTTATTAAGTTGTCTTGAAGGAACAAGAATTGTTGATAGCTTTGGACAAAAGGATAAAGGTAAGGATAAATCATCGGATAAGCTAAGTGTTCCAATTAGTATTTAGGTTGTTTTCTAAGTTCTTTATATTGTTTTTATAAATCCTATATCTAATTTTGTAGAAATATATCTAATTAATTCTAGGCATTTAAATATAAACAACATATAGTGTGCATCTAGGGTTAATTTTGTTTGTGCATCTCTTCTTGAGTCATTTATTAAATATTATTTTTTTAAAACCCTAGGTTAGAAAAACATTCAAAGAAAGAATCATTATAGGGTTAGTTCTTGTATTTCAACATTCTGTATTTTGACATTGTCATTTATCTTTTATAGTATAGATCTAGAAAGGCCAAATATAGGTGTTTGTCTTGAATATCATACATCAAACATTCTTGAAAACTAGAGGACTTGGAGTGAGTCCTTAAATCATTCTTGGTGAACCCTTCCCCCCTAGAACCGAGTGTAGAGAACAACATACCCCCATGGTTCACCCCAAAGGCTTTCTCTTGGAGATCCAGCTTTTGGTAATTGTACATAGTAGGGTAGTTTTCCCCCTCTACACCCATCCATAAATATTTTTTCTAATCCAATTAGTTGTTTGGACATAGAGAGACCCTTGTAACCAAATATCCAACTAGTATTTTTTGTGAAACTCAAAAGTACTAAACAAACAAATTATCCCACAAAATTATTCCAAAAATTTCATACAACTTCTAAAACCACTAGAGAAGAATGTATGCCAAAATTTGAGGTTGAGTAACAAAGACTTGCACTAGTTTTGATACCATTTTAGATTTATCGATATATTTCAAAATAAATAGAATCATCACATTACATGAAAATAAAATTAAATAAGATATAAGTATAACATGACATGGAAAGGTTTTATTAGAACCAAATAATCATATTAATGAAATAATAGTCATCTCCAACTAATAAACAAATAGTTGGACTCAAGGAGGTGTAAAACTCAAAATACAACTTACCTTAGGTCAAGGTTAAAAAACCACCATAAAGATCAATATTAGAATATTACAACAAAGTCACCTATAGAATGGTTTATAATGGCCCATAGTGAAATACATAAGTGAATACAAAATAATTTTAGTCATGGTATCAAGTAAAATAATTCCTCTTGTTGCATTGGAGAAATGATGTAGGTCAAAATAAGGTCCCAGCTATAAAAGTAGTATGGAGTATAATGAAGGAAGGTCGATCATTATGGGATAAATTCTAAAGAATATATACTTAGACAACCAAGAATAAAAATATTCATAACCATACTAGATCATTATAATGACTCTTGTATACATAATCATACACTAAAGGGAAGAAAGGTGTTATGGAAAGGCTTTTAATGGATAATTTATAATGGTTTGTTAGTCCACTTTTTGGAGGATGCATGATTGAAAAATCATCCTCTAAGTAAAGAAGAGGAGATAGTCAAAGTTCAAGAAGATCTAGAGCAAAGATATGGAAGTTTGGTTAGTGATTACTTTGACTGATAATATGCAGAGGTAAGGTGGAGCTTATGAGAAATAATCAAAATGTGGAAGTATTAGTTAAGCTCAAAACTAAACTAAGGGCCTACCATGTAGGTGTTAATATGGGGGAGGACAACATAGTATGGGAAGAAACTCAAGAAGGCTCATTTAGTGTTAAATCAAACTATGAATTACTAACATCAAACCAAGAAAGGGTATTTCATTGGGGGAGACTATGGGTAAGGAATGCTACACCTAAGATAGCAATGTTTCTATGCCTAGTTATACAAACCAAGATACTTATAGTAGATAAATTTTGGTTTAAAATTTTTCTAAGTGGATGAAATACACCATCAAGACCTTGGAAAATATTGGAAGACCCAAAATAGCTTCTATATCAACCTCCAGAGGAGATCAACTCCTATACTACTATCTAATATAACAAAGGGGTTGAAAACTAAAGAAAAAAATGTGAAGTACCAGGAGCTAGAATCAAAATTGGTTGGGATTTAGTAACATCAAGATATATATGGCATGCAATTATTTCAATCTCAACTCAATCAAAATTTCTAATATATAATCTATCTTAAATATTAATAGAGCATTAATAAAACCAACACATACACAACTAAGCATTCTAGAGATTAAATAAATAGCAATCTAGGAAGTTATCCAGTTAGCAAAATAAATTTATCTAAATACATAATTCATCTAATATTAGAAGAAATTCTTAACTATGAAATTCACATACATACATATTTTACAACATTTTGAATTAGAGGCAAAACATCACTTCAATATTTATTGAGAGACACACAACATATTCATTGTATAACTTATTTAATTATAAAAGTTAAAGATCCAACCCTTCAAATGAACTACATTCAAGTATTTATAGATAACATTGCCTTTTGTTAGCTCAAAATGATTGTTTCAAAACTAAATTTAGGCCTATTAGGCTAGGATAGAATATGTGCATCCCTTTCTAGGTCATTTTGGTTTAACATCCATGATGTGGTTGTGTTGATGTGGCTAATTTTGATTTCTTCCAAGAGCATATCCACATGCTTCAAGTTGATTCATAATGTCCTCTGAAATATATTTTTACCACTATGTTTGATGGTTGGTCTAGCTACATAAGGATAGGTGTGTGATGGAGGAGCATCTAGTCATTAGGATTCTCTAAGAGGGCAGATTATGCTTGATGGGGATATCTTTGAGCTTCTTAACACTGGAAAACTCTTTCTCCTAGCTAAAATTAGAGTCCAACATTTATATCCTGAGTGTTAGACTTTTTTTCTTTTTGGAGTGACATCATCTTGTTAGGATCCTCCATCCTAACATTATTACTTAATATTAGTTAGTATTATTAATCATTTAATTATTATATTATTAACTCATAAAATGAACCATCACATCTCTTCATAATGTGAACCATCACGTCTCTTCACCAATGTAGCTTTAGGGTAGATATATATATTAGGTTGGCCATTCACACAAATCATCCAAAGAAGAAGAATAAAAGTAGTATTAAATATTTAAAGGAGGGAGCCCCCTATAGTGGCAAAGTGATTACAAGGGAGCCCCCTTTTGAGTGGCTTGCGATTACATTTATATTAAATTATTAATTATTTTATAGTAAGACCTTGAGGTCTTACAATTTGGTATCAGAGCCATGTGGGACCCAGTCATTGGGAATTGCTCAAATATCTTCATCAAATTACTTTCGTGCATAAGTATCAAACTTGGTTTGAGGATATCACCAAATACAACATAGGTTTAGATGAATACATTCTCATAAATAGCTTCATTAATGGATTGAAAGAGAAAATTAGAATGGAGGTGACAAGGTTCAATCCCTATACAATGATGTGGACCTATGGATTGCCCAAATTAGCTAAAGACAAATTCAATACTCAACATTGATTGGGAAAAACACCTATTGGGAAAGCACAAACCACTTACTATGCCCCAAAATCTAACCAAACCTTGCAGGTTGAGTACCTCATCCTGAAGGAAGCTAAGGAATGATGAGTGAAATACCTCTACGATAATTATGATGAGAAATTTGGATCCCATCAGAAATGCGTTACACTAACATTGTATTTATTGAAGGAAGTTTATCCTTGTCAATCCCTAAAAGGTGAAGATGAGGTAGTTGTGTCTGAAGTTCCTAGCACACCTACTCACAAAAATAAAGACAATGAGGTTGATATGCCAGAAGTGATCGATGCATTAGGTAAGTATGAGGTAGACATTATTGAAGTGACTCATTATGGCCAAACATGCACTCTACAAGAAATACACTCAATTTCCTCTCCAATAGTGAGTTATCACCATAGGGTCAAATCTATTAAAAAAAAGAAAGGTGACTACACACTCCTCCATTGCCTCTTCCAAGGAACAATAGGAGAATGTAGAAGTTTTACCACCTCTTTTATGCATCATTTTAAGGCATTTGAAGAACCCCAAGGGTTGCCCTTCCCTCATCATCACACATTTACTAATTTTTTTGGAAACCCCCTGCTAACACTTCATCCTTCTCGATATCCCTTCCTACAAAAGGATGACATTAAAAGAGTCCAAGAACTTATAAAAATCCTTCTTGGAAAACAAAGGACAAAGCTCCTCACTTTGAGCTTTGAGGACAAATCTCTTTTCAAAGAGGGTGGCATGTTAGGATCCTCCATACTAACATTATTAGTTAGTATTAGTTAGTATTATTAATCATTTAATTATTATATTATTAACTCATAAAGTGAACCATCACATCTCTTCATAACATGAACCATCATGTCTCTTCACCAACGTAGCTTTAAGGTAGATATATATTAGGTTTCCCATTCACACAAATAATCCAAAGAAGAAGAATAAAAATAGTATTAAATATTTAAATGAGGGATCCCCCTATAGTGGCAAAGTGATTACAAGGGAGCCCCATTTTGAGTGGCCTGTGATTACATTTATATTAAATTATTAATAATTTTATAGTAAGACCTTGGGGTCTTACCACATCTCTATTGAGAGTATAGCCTTTGGTTTCACACTTAGCTAAATTTTGAGGTGTGCATTTCTAGGTGCTAGAGATGAGCCTTCCTTTAAATCTAGTGCTTTCAATTCTAGGCTTCATGTCTTAGAATTATTTTAATCTGTCCTATCTCTATTTTAAACTTTTTATGCATCTTTTGATGATATATATGCATAAAAAATATAGTCTTTTCTTTGACACAACCAAATTTTTGGTCTAGCTTGTTGTTGTGCTAGAATGTTTATGTTCACCTTGGTGACATTAGCACTTTAAAATATTACCATGTTCTTCAGACAACCAAAATTTGAGTCTAGTTTTGTAGAAAAATATCAGACTCTATTGCCTTAGCCAATTTTGAGCTTTATCTATGCAAGATGGCACACTTTTTCATACCCTTTGATTATGTTAGCCTCAAAAAATTGGGCCACTATCTCCATACTTAACCAAGTTTTTATTTTTATGTGGCAAAATGTTGAGCTTCTCTACCTTAGCCGTTTCTTTGACTCGATGGTAATCTTGTATATCTAGTTATGTTTTTTATCCTTCAATATAGTGTCTACTATCTATTTAACAAAAATTTCTCTTGAAGAGATGTTATATACAAGTGGGTTAATATTTTTTACCCACATTATTAGCACCTCCTAAGGGGTTTCTACTTGTAGAAGTAGAGAACCCATATAACCTTATCTAATGGATGATGGATTTAAAAAAGAGAAATGAATATATAGGTGGAGACCTTATCTAAAAAAATCCATCTCCATGGTCTCAGTTGTTGTACTAGCAGACTTAGCTTATCCTTCATACATTATTGCCTTAGATGTTTTACCCTATTGATATCCACTAGTTATTTGGGTAGTTGAAGGAGCTCCATCAAGTTGGAATATTTGAAAAATATTATCCCATGACTTTTGAGAAGGGACATAAACTCCCTTGAATTTATATAGAATATATCTTAGCTTAGAATATATCTTATAAAATGGTTTACTATAATTTTGGGTTAACTCTTGTGACTTTGAAAGCAACATTAACAATTTACAATAGAGTGCAATGACTTGATTCATTTCAAATGGCTCAATACATGAACCAATTTTACTTTCATCAATGGTTGTTTGATCCAACTACTGACCAAGATACTCCTTGATGGAAAACTTACCATATTTGCCATAAAATATTGGGAAACAAGGTCTATGAGTTCCTCAATTGAGACTCATATTTTATCTATGCTTACTCTCAATAAAGTTATCACATCACCTCCTTGCAACATTAACTAATTACCATATACTACTTGTTTTGAGCAAAAGTTTGCTTCATTCAAATATATTTCAGTACATGCTACTAGGTATGGGTGTTCTCTTCTATTCTTCATGATTTGGATTACTACCTCCACTTGGTCCACCTTATCTACTAAACCTTCCCTTGATTTATGGAATTCCTCCTTGGACTCTTGGATTAACTTTTTAATCTATGCTATTTTCTCTACTACTAGAAAATCATTTATAGTTGTCTCTTTTATCTTAATCCAATATTGACTTTGGATTTGTTTCAGTGCCTCCTCAAAAAGGATGGGATTTTGTGACTTGTTCTTATCTTGCTCCATCTCTAATTATACTACTATAATTTTTTCTTCATGAGCTTGGAGCCTTGATCTTAGATCCTACAATTCCTTTTCCTTTCTATGGATATTTTTTTCCCTTTAATGAAACTACTCTTCTAAAATATGAGTCTTCTCATATCTTTGTTAGATTTGTTCTTCAATTAGGGTTCTACATAATTGGAGATTCAAGTCTTTGCATTATTATTCCAAAACCTTATTTTAAATTTTTGTCCCTTTTTTATTTTTGCTCTAGGCTATCAACTCTATTATTTATAGCTTTATATTTCACATCCACCTGATTTCCTAAAATATATAGCACATCTACCTCAGCATAAATATCTCTAAGTGTATCCTCCATCAGAATCTTTGAGATGTCATACCTTTGCACTTTGATATCATAGTCTATTTTTATCATTTTTGAAGTAGGCTTGTTGACCTCCAAGATTATAACTACTTTGACCCACTCCCTGGTAGTTGGATCTATAGCATCATATGTCTAGGGAACTACCCTCTTCCTCTCCTTCGGAGGTAATTGTCCATGTGTCTATTTTTGGATATTTTCTTAAACTTGTATTATAAAGAAGGCTTCTAGAAATTTATAACTAGACATAGGGGAAGTGGTAATGGAATATTATAAAGGAGATAATGATGTTAAATATAATTTCAAAGAAAAAATTACAATATTCATAGTGGTATGTGAATATGAGCTCTTAGGAGTTTACTAGACATGCATAAGGGGAGGAAAAGATATCATTGGTGATGGATTTTGAGGAATCAAAACCTTTCTTGGAGGGGAAGATGATGGAGGTGGTTTTTTTGGAGGAGATTACAAAGTGGTGAAGGATTTTTAGATATAAGAGTAGGGATGGAATCCATATTTGATCCTTGTACTTTTAAGTGTTGCTTCTAAGCTACGATATCAAACTCTTAAATTTTGTATCCGTCCATTGAGCTTTTATAGATAGCTATTGCACTCTATATTTATTAGGAATATCCTTCTATTGACCACTTAGATAATATTTTATTTTAGTTCCCTCATCCAATCACCTATAGTGGAGATGTTAGCTTCTAGCAGGCTAAGGCTTGTCTCTATCAAAAATCATAAGGGTAGAAAGCTTTCTACATGTTTTGTTTCCTAGATTATTTATGCTCCTAATATATGCTATGCTTGCCCTTCTTGAACTATTGCTTAAAGGGTCTCTATTACTAGATGATGTCTAGATGTGATTGCATTTTTAGGATCTCTTGTTTACATTATGTATTCAATAATTTATTTTGAGTCTAAATCTTCTTTTGAATCTACATAAGTGATGAGGGGTTGATCTCAGGTGGGACTCTATATCATGGTATCTTCTACCTCTTTAGAAAAATATTCTTCCTCTTCCTCATATTCCTCTTTGATCAAGAAGTAATATTTTTCTCCCTTGTGTTCAACCATCCATTTTACATATTCCTTCTTGAATTCTCTTTCAAATTCTACATCTAAAGAGCTAGTGAATGTTTTTTTCTATTTATTTCACTCACACCTAGATATTGATGGGGACTGAAAAAAATCGCATCTACAAAACTCAAAATTTTCATTCAATATTTTTACAAAGAACTAGCCCGCAGGCATAGTTTTTCAATCACTATGCAATCTCTGATCTCCATGCTCTCTCATTACATTCACTGGGTTTTTATAGAGGCCCCGACCCTCTGCAATCTGCAAATACAAATATAGAACAATGGCCACAACCATTAACCTTGGCTTTCATAGCTTTCACAGCTTTCACAATCTACAGACCCTGGTGTAACTGCCTCACGTTCGACGAATCTGCTACATGCCTATGGATCCAAGCTTTCTCTATTCCTGGTGCAAACTGTCTGTCTACACTACCCAGGAACTCAAGCTTTTCTAGAAGGAAGAACAACGCAGTAGGGCCAGAATGGCCCTCTAGTTATCGCATCTACAACCCTGCCTCTCATCGTTCTCCAACCCCTTGTGCATGCCTCGGCTTGCCCTTTTATAATTTCTATGCGACGATCTATCTTCCATTCGTGGCCCTTCATTTTAGATTCCTGTGCCTCTTCGTCTGCCATGACTCTTCGTCTTCACCTGCTTCCTCTGTAACTTGATGCCATGTGTCGATCAACGACCTCATTCTATAACGGTCCCCTGAAAATGCAACATGTCATGAAATCATGACATCTTCTCCTTCTTCTCCTTCTTCTTCTCTTTTGATCGTGATATCGTGACATGTCATGATATCATGACATTTCAGCTTCCCTGCGCTCCTTCTCCCTTTTGGTCATGATATCGCGATGTATTTCCCTCGTGTCCTCCATTTTTAGCTTTGGTTGTGATTTCACGACACGTCACAAAATCACGATGTTCCTCTGTCGCCCTTCCGCTCTTTTGTTCTAGTCGCAATTTTGTGACCCTCCATCCACCGTAGCCTCTGCTTTTTGCTTTGGTCATGATTTCGTGACATGTCACAAAATCGTGACATGTCATGATTTTGCAACCCTTCGTCCGTCGTAGCCTCTGTTATTTGTTTTGGTCATGAAATCGTGACATGTCGTGAAATCTCGACATGTCACAATTTCATGACCCTTCGTCCGTCGTAGCCTCTGCTCTTTGTTTTGGTCACAATTTTGTGACCCTCCGTCCGTCGTAGCCTTTGCTCTTTGTTTTGGTTGTGATTTCGTGACATGTCACGAAATCGTGACATGTTGCTATTTCACGACCCTTCGTCCATCGTAGCTTCTTTCCCTACTTTGTGTCATGATATTGCGAGACTTTTTCTGTCATGATATCATGACAGTTTTCCTCCTCATCTCTCTCTTCTTTTGGTCACAATTTCATGACATGTCATGAAATCATGATAGCTTCCTTCCTTAGCCAATTTTTTGAAAAGGCTCTGCTTCCACTGGATGCTTCTGCATTAGATGTCCCTGGATGCTCCTGCATCAGACACCCAAGGTTGGTGGAGAAGTGCCCTTCACTTCTGCACTGTTCTGTCACCTTATTCTGCACAGGGACTTGAACTCTCTCAAATCAACCATTCTGTCTTCTCACCATTTTTCCATAGATCCTGGTGCAAGTTGCCTCACATTCAACGCTCTGCTTACATGCTCAGAATATTCTTGCTCTGATACCACTTGATGGGGACTGAAAAAAATTGCATCTACAAAACTCAAAATTTTCATTCAATATTTTTACAAAGAACTAGCCCGCAGGCATAGTTTTTCAATCACTATGCAATCTCTGATCTCCATGCTCTCTCATTACATTCGCTGGGTTTTTATAGAGGCCTCGACCCTCTGCAATCTACAAATACAAATATAGAACAATGGCCGCAACCATTAACCTCGGCTTTCACAGCTTTCACAATCTACGGACCCTGGTGTAACTGCCTCATGTTCGGCGAATCTGCTACATGCCTACGGATCCAAGCTTTCTCTGTTCCTGGTGCAAACTATCTGTCTACACTACCTAGGAACTCAAGCTTTTTTGGAAGGAAGAACAACACAGCAGGGCCAGAACGGCCCTCTGGTTATCGCATCTGCAACCCTGCCTCTCATCATTCTCCAACCCCTTATGCATGCCTCGACTTGCCCTTTTATAATTTTTGTGTGATGATCTATCTTCCATTCGTGGCCCTTCATTTTAGATTCTCGTGCCTCTTCGTCTGTCGTGACTCTTCATCTTCACCTGCTTCCTCTGTAACTTGATGCCACGTGTCGATCAACGACCTCATTCTGTAACAGTCCCCTAAAAATGTAGCATGTCACAAAATCGCAACATCTTCTCCTTCTTCCCCTTCTTCTTCTCTTCCAGTAGCAATATCACGACATGTCATGATATCGTGACATTTTGGCTTCCTTGTGCTGCTTCTCCCTTTTGGTCGTGATATCGTGACATATTTCCCTTGCATCCTCCATTTTTAGCTTTGGTCATGATTTCGTGACACGTCACAAAATCGTGACGTTCCTCCATCACCCTTCCGCTCTTCTGTTCGGTCATGATTTCATGACCCTTCGTTCGTCGTAGCCTCTGCTTTTTTCTTTGGTCATGATTTTATGACATGTCGTAAAATCATGACATGTCATGATTTCACGACCCTCCATCTGCCGTAGCCTCTGTTCTTTGTTTTGGTCATGATTTCATGACCCTCCATCCGCCGTAGCCTCCGCTCTTTGTTTGGGTCACAATTTTGTGATATGTCATGATTTTGTGACCCTCCGTCCGTCGTAGCCTCTGCTCTTTGTTTTGGTCATGATTTCATGAATTTCGTGACCTTCCGTCCATCGTAGCTTCTTTCCTTACTTTGTGTCGTAATATCGCGACACTTTTTCTGTCGCGATATCGTGACAGTTTTCCTCCTTCTCATCTCTCTCTTCTTTTGGTCACGATTTCGTGACATGTCATGAAATCACGATAGCTTCCTTCCTTAGCCAATTTTTTGAAAAGGATTTGCTTCCACTGGATGCTTCTACATCAGATGTCCCTGGATGCTCCTGCATCATATATCCACATTCCCAAAATTTGTTTTCACTTCACTCTATCTCATTTGTAATTTTATCCATAAGTTTATCACTTATCCTTTAATCTCTATTTTTGGATAGACCATAAGGATAGCAAATTATCCATGGAGGCCATCCTTGATTCATTGATGTCAATATGAAGAGATTGATCCTCTATTTTATTTTTAGATTATTCTATATTTGGTTTAGGAAGATGCTCAAATGTTGGAGTATTAGTATTTAAAGTTGCTAATCTAGCTTTGAATTTACCTTCTAGATCATAGTTCCACATATGTGGCACTATCAATAGTTGTAGTCCATTGAGCTTCTCATCCAAAATTTTAGCTTGGCCTTGAGTTGCCATTTTTATATAACCAAAGTTAAAATGGAAATGGTATGTGCAAAACTTCTTGATTTTAGATCTATATATCATCTACTTCATCAACTTGATGATATAATACCATGAAAAAAACCCAATTGATCATGTAGTAAGGGAGTAGGTATGAATTTCTAGGGAAACCATAGACTTTGATAATAGTACCACACTAAAATAAATACAAATCTCCTAGCTCAAGCTTCTTATGACATAACTTATCCATAGCTTTAGGAGTTAATCAACGAATTTGGCCATAAATGCAAGCTAGTGTAGGCCCAATAAATAGTCTATTGAACTCTAGATATGAATTAATTTCCTTAAGCACAGGGATCCAGTCAACTATAGGAAGATGTATTTTATTATTTGTGTGTGCTTGAACTTGTAAGCTTGACATGTTATCAGCCATATAATATAGAAGCAACCAAGCTAAATGTGACAGGTAATGAAAGCTTTCCTTCTCTTTAAGTTTTAGGGTGATCATTTGGTTATGAATTTGGGAGCTTAAAAATTAGGCTCAATCAAAGAATAAAGGGGTATTTGAGTTGATACCATCATATTTACACACATTAGTAACTACATATGCCATAAATACCTGGTAATCATATACATATTTATTAGTATCTAACCCAAGAATGAAAACTAACATAGAAAGGACTTTTTGATGGAGTTTTATAAATGTTGGGAGCTTAATTGGCTATTTTGGAAAGTCATCAATGATTTTTCCTATTTTTTTATTTAACCAATTTTTAACATTATCTCTTTTACAGTGCCTAATTTGATCTTGAGTATCAATTATTTTAGGGTTTGTACCTAATTGAGCTCCTACAACAAAAGCCTTCATGATAGTGTCAGTTGTGATATAAAACTTCTACCCTATTATAGTTTTTGGGTCATAATTTTTTACAATTGATTTGACCAATTTTGAGCAAGGGTGGATGAATCTAGTAATATAAAATGATAAGAGAGAGTTCCATGCAACTGCTTTAAGCCTTTTTTGGTGAAAATATTTTCTCTTTTTCTTTTACTCTATTTATGAATATTTTGAGCTTTGGCTTGATTGTGATTATGGGGTCATGAATTTGGCTTTATCAGTCCTGGAGCTCCTTGGCGGTCTTCTACACTTTTGTGCCATAGATATTGATATGGGAAACTTTAGTAGAAAATGTCAATACACACAATGATGTAGTGCTTTACAATTTCATGAGAAATAGCTATGCAACTTTGAATTGGTATACTACTCAAATGACTAACTGTTGTATCATACATTGAATGTTCATAGCCCTAATTTTATAGCATAAATCCATCATGGAGCTTAGTCAATGCTACATTAATGTTAAATATTTTGCATGCTTAGTTCTTACTATGAAATATTTCCTTAAAATTGATAATTCATACAAGTTCTTGGGATGCATGCCACTTTCAAGAATACCTCACTTTTTAAAAAATAAAATTGCTAGGATTTTAAAATTTGGTGGCTACCAAGATTATGTGGAAATCATTCAACTTCCAGCTACTCAAAACTACCATGATCACTACTTTTATATTTAGACATGTTGCTATTTACATATATACAAATCGAGACACACATTTCTAAGCATAATGCTTTAACAAAATTAGAAAAAGGTGGTCATATATATCTATTAGCTCATACACATTTAGTCATGCCTTCTCAATATTAGGTAAGGTTTGGACCATAATGAATTCAAATTTTTATGGTTTCCTAGTTTAGCTCTATTTTTGTCCCACTTTAAAACCAAGTCACCAACCTTAAATATCTTTGGGGAAGCTTTCTTATCAAACCATCTTTTAACCACCACTTTTAGCTACTAGAAGCAATTGTATGCTTTCTCTCTTTTATCTTCTATAAAAATCATATTTCCCATTATTATTTCAATTAGATTTGCATTTTATAACTCTATCTAATATATAAGCCTTATTACTTAAAATTCTAAATATAGTGGTAATACAACTTATTTCCCATAGACCAAAGAATATGGAGTGGTTTTAAAAGCTTTTTAAAATGTGGTTCTTAGGCCCAAAATGGACACATCCTTAGAAAAATTTAAAAATTTATTCTAAAGCATGAGAAGGCTCCAATATGCTGAGAATATAGAGTATTTCAGAGCAGATCAGCGCAAGAGGTTCCAATCTACTCGATACTTAGTTTTTTTTGTAAGCATAAACGAAGTGTTCCATTCTGCTAGATACTTAGTGTATCTCGCAACAGATTCGCACAAAGTTATCAATCTACAATCTGACTGAGTTGAGATGACATCAACACCTTGTAAAGTGTGGATTTATGATATTGCTTTATCTCACATGCTCAAGTGACTAAGTGTCAAGAATTACTATTCTATTGATTTACAAGACTATATTTTTGTGGAATGGTGACGAGTTTCGCATTGCTCGATAAGAAGGTCAAAAGTGACTAAGAAGAAGTAAAGATAGCAGAATAGTACAAAGAACATTTTCAATTGTTTATGGATCATATTGGCACCTAAGAAGAAGTAAATACAGTGGAATGGCACAAAGAATATTTTCAATTATTTTTGGAATGGATTGGAATTTTTGCATTCAAACCAAGTCAAAGATGATGGAGTGGAAATTGAGAAGTAGAATGCAACTAATATATTATGCCATGGACGTGAGAAGGAAATAAACTATTTTTAAAGACTAAGTGAGCAGATTGATGATGAGCTATATTCCACTCGAAACTTAGTGTATTTTTGGCATAAGCTCAAATCTACTGGCCAAAGCCATCCAAGTTGATGCTAGTGTTCTTTTTGAGTAGATTGATGATTTGTTCCTCCCTGCTGATCTGTAGATCATTATTGAGGTTTAATCGTATTCATCCCTTGATTGCATCAATGGTAGATATTTCGCTAACATTTTCACAAGCATACAAAGGCATATACTTAGCAAATGAAATCCAGTAAGTTTGAGTGGGTAGTCAAAGCATCAATGGTGCCAAGAACCAAGAATCAAAGCAGTTGTATATCTGTTGTAGTATAAAGTCTTCAAGAAGAATGAGCGGTCCAAATTTGGTTTCTAATGGCCTGAGGTCCAACTACCATGTCTGAACCAGTAGGTTGCAAAGTTTAGCTTACATGGCAGATGACTTCTAGTGGATTTCTCAAACCCTATAGGTTAATGAAATGATGCCAACGTAGCTCTCTACTAATTTATCATATGTTGAATCCTAGTAATATCTCTTCTAATTTCTTTCATTGTAAACTATAAATAGAGGTTAAACCCTCAATTTTTAGGATCGATTCTAGTGTGTTTGCTTGCCCTACTGTGTAACATTTTCTTCAAACTAATGGAAGGAGCATTACTCAAATTTTTGACTCAAGATTTGTTATCTTTGATATCTTTCATTAAGAGGTTTGAGCTATGAATTGCATTTCTGTCAATGTTGTAATGGTTAGTTCATTCCATTTGTATTGGATTCCTAGTTGTTAAGATAGTTGAAATTTGTTCATAATTAGATCTATGTTGGCAAGTAGTTTATTTTTGGAAAGTCTAATTATTGATCTATTTTGATAAATTAGATTGCTAATACATTAGATATTAAAATTGCTTCTTGGAAAATATCTCCATTCTGCTTTATTGTATGAAGATTTCATGGTTTTAGGTACTGCTAATCCTGAGTGTGGGACATTGGAAGTAGTTTGCTAGAGGTTTTTCCTATTGATGCCTATGCTATTAGCCCTATATGACCATTATTAATGTATAATTTATCAACCCTAAACCTTTTTCTAGCCCTATTCCTCAAAACCCTTATTGATCTTAATTGAGTCAACATTCTATTCAGTTGATAAGAAACTAGCCTACACTAGAGGTTGGGCTGAAGCAATATTTGGTCTATCCAATGTTGAGTTCTGAGCTATGACTATCGAGTGCAATACTGGCTATAAAATTGGAAGATAGACAGTTGTCGTATCAAGTAAAACTTGATGACAATTTAGTTCTCGATAGTTTTGGCATGCCTGGTGGGACCTATTTGCAAGAAACACTAAAACCCATCATATGCTTTATTTTTATCTTTTCCCAAATAAATCAAGTTTTGGTGAATTGTCTTGACCTTGCTAAGTGGAGAGCAGCAAAATCATCTGGTGAATCCCTAGTCTATGGATCCAAAAAATTTATCCCTATAGCTCACAATTTTTTCATGTATACCAGGTCATTCAAAAAGAATAACCCAAACTCATTTTTCTACTATGAGCTACCTTATAGAGGGTCTACTATTATAAGGGATTTTATTCAAGATTTTAATTTAGAAGAAAATCCTCTTGAGGAGAATCCTACAGTTCACCCAAGGCCACCTCCAGTAAGAGCTACACCTAGGAACATGGCCCAACATCAAAATGTATTTCCAAATTAGCCCTTATAGAAGTATCCCAATCAGAATACAACTGGCCCCCTTAGATTGGCTCAAATGCATGACATTCCCCAAGTTGTGTCTAAGGCCATCCCCACCTATGATGAATATGGTAAAACTGCATATGAGCACTGCCAAGATATTCTAAATCTAGAAGCAATACATAGTATAAAAAATGAAGACGTTATTGTCAGGATTCTAGCCCTATATTTTAGAGGAAATATTCTACATTGGTTCAGGTACCTTGAAGACAATACTATTACCTCATGGGAAGAATTATCTTAGCCCTTTGTGGAGGAATTTAATGAATTTACTAATCCCTTTTCCCTCCTTAATTAGTTCACATCTATGCAAAAACATCAATAAGAAATTGTTTCAGATTTCAACTTGATATTCAATAGGACCTAGAAGAGAATTTCCCCTGTAGCTAGACTAGTTGTAGGCCTTTATTACATGTATTATATCAGAGCCCTTGGATAATATTTAGGCATGTAAACCCAAAAATATAGGGTGGATACCTTTCCATAGGTTTATAATGTTGTTGTTCATGTAGAGAATATCCTTATTAATGTGGGAAGATTACCCCTAAAAGCTATGTTGCCTTACAATTTGGAAATCACTAATGCCTAAGGTCAAACAACCACTCCATATTATATGGATCCTCCTCCCTTGTCATCTCTATTCCCACAGATGACTCCCATTCCTCATTCAAAAGTACCACATACTACAGTTCCTTTCCCTCCCCTTCCTTCTCATATTCCTCAAGAGTCCTTTGTCCTCCTTGATATATAGAATACCTTGAAAACTCTTAGAAACAATATGAATTTAATGTAAAAGAGAGAGATGGATATGTCTCAACAAAGGATATTTTATTATGTTAACAAGGATCAAATACTTGGTCCTAGAAATAGTACGAGGGTTAGGGTAAGTGCAATGCAAGAAGAGCCTTAATTTTCTTCATAAACAAGTCTGGTGAATGTATGGTGTTTAGTGTGCAATAATCCCTATGATTCACAATCATGTGTTATGTACCAATACCATGTACAATAGGCTATGTAGAAGGTAGAAATAAATTATAAATGAATAGTGAACGTGCTTTGGCAATCTGACCAGATCATGGTTGGAAAGGAACCTGATGAGGATGGACCCATTTTTGTCATGACAAGGTTAGGCAAGAAAACACGATAGGCTGATCCATAAAAGATGTGTCTATTTCAGGTTCCCTCTCAAAATAAGGAACCACATTCCCAGAGTAGTGATGCTTTCCCTATCCTCGAGGCCAAAGAAAAGAAGGTCAATTTTCCTAAAATAATTGAGAAAGAAACTGAGGGAGATAGAATGAGATCCTAGAATGAATTCTAAGATAGGCTTAGGTTCCCTTCCATTACCAAAAGGCAGAGAATTAAGGCCACACAATAGTATAAAATAAAATATGGTGAGCCAGAGAGAAGGCCTAAGAGACCCACCTCTACAAAGTTTGAATACAACATTATGGATGAAATGAAGAAGATACCATCCAAAGCTAGCCTATATGATATTCTCTTCATTTTGAGCCAAATAGACCTACTGAAAGCTTCTTTGAACAAATATCCTTAGAAAAAGTAGACCACCATAATCCTTAGCATACCCTATGAAAATAAAGAAATATCCCCTACCACTTTAAAGAACAAACCCCTTTCTTTTTAGATTTCTCTAAGGATGAAGAGCTGGTTTATCCGCATTTTGTATGATTGACTCAAGGGCATCTACTATAGTCATGCCTAAAGTAGTTTGTGAGGATATGGGTATGGAATATACCAAATCCTACCCTAGATTTTTGTAGTTAGATGGGATACCTATGAATAAAATGGGAGTAATAAAATATATCTTGATGAGGCTACATAGAGCACCTAAGATAACCATAGTACAAGAAATAGTGGTGGTGGATCTAGAGCCTTATTTTAGCTTATGCCTTTTAAGAGAATTCATTACAAATTTGGGTGGATGCATGTACATGGACTATTCTAGCACGGTTATTCCTTTCAAAGGAAAGAGGATAAGAATAACACCCGAGAAACCTATGTCTTATCCAATTGAAAATTTTGAAGAGGACATGTGCAATCTCACTCCTCTGGAGGAATTTTAATTTGTGAATAACACATGAGAAGCCTATTTATCCACTGTGCAAAAGAAAAATCCTAAGGATATTGATCAACATGATGTAATTCAACTCAAGAAAAATCATATACCTAGAGGGTTAGTTACTCTAGAGAGCCTATTTGACAATGAAGACAAGAAAAAAATTAGATCCATGGAAATCAATAAGAAGATCTATAAATAAATTGAAATTGAAATGGAAAATAAGCTCAAGGTTAGATTTTGATGTTCTCTAGAAGAAGAGGAGGATATCAAAGCTTTATTCCTAAAGTACCAAGATATTTTGGCTTGGTCATACAAAGATCTTAAGGTATATGCCAATAAGGTCATCCAACACACAATTGAGCTAGAGCTGAATGCAAAAACTCTTCAGGTAGAAATAGAGGCCTATGAATCCTAGGATCGAAGCCATAATGAGAGAAGAACTATTGAAGTTGCTTAAGGCTAAGATCATTTATCCAATCAAACATTCAACCTGGATACCCAACTTGGTTTCTGTAAGGAAGAAGAATGGTGACATCCGCCTATGTGTAGATTTTAGAAATCTCAATCAAGCATCACTAAAGGACCACTACCCCCTCCCATAGATTGATCAAATATTGTAGATTGTGGTAGGAGAAAAAATGTTTTCACTGCTAGACAATTTCTCTGGATATAACCAAATTTGGGTGAAGGATAAACATCAAATTAAAACAACATTCACCACCAAATGGGGAACTTTTGCCTATCAAATAATGCCTTTTGGGCTATCTAATGTAGGAGCCATGTTCCAGAGAGCAATGGACTATGATTTTGGGGAGCTGATTAACAAGGTCATTATAATCTATTTAGATGATATGACTATGTTCTCCCACAACAAGCAAGACCACTTGGTACACCTAGAACAAGTCTTCCAGAAGTACAGATAATTTGGCATCTCCCTCAATCCTAAGAAGTCATTTTTGCAGTTCATGAGGGAAATTTTCTAGGCCATGTGGTCTCCAAATAAGGTATGGTCATTAATATAGATATAATCAAATCCATTATTTCTCTTCCACTTCCTGTGAATAAGAAAGCTCTACAATATTTCTTTGGTCATATAAACTTTCTCAAGAAATTCATCTTTGACTTTGCTCAGAAGGTGAAGCCTATATCTAAACTACGAAAGAATAATGTAGATTAAAAATGGACTTAGGTAAGAAATAAGGCCTTTGAAACCATAAAGTAATACATTGCTACAGGCCCAGTGCTAGCCAATCTAAACTTCAACAAGGACTTCATTCTTTATACTTATGGAGCCAAGGAAATATTTGCATCAGTTCTCACCAAGAAGAATGATGATGAAGAGGAGCACTCCATATTATTTTGGAGCAAAAATATTCATGAATATCAGGTTAAGTATAATTTCATTTAGAAATAAGTATTTTCTATGATGAAATCATTGAAAAATTTAGGTAATACTTGGTTTAAAGCAAGACCCTGGTTTATTTGGTTCATCTAGATGTAAGAAGATTTATTTTACAAGGTGAACTAGGAGATAAGAAAGTTGGTTGGGTTACTAATATCCAATAATGTGATGTATAAATACATTCTACCAAGCTAGTCAGAGGTAGAGCTCTATACCAAGGCTTGATAGAAGTAGTAGATTCAGCATAAGTGATAGCTTTTCAATCAACAACAAATGATCAGGCTAAAGAATTATAGTTAGGTGAATCAAATTGGGTAGATCATATGACTAAGTACTTTCAAATTGGGTTATGCCACCTTGATATTAATACATCATAGAGAAGAAGATATAGGCTTCAGGATTTGAATTATGTCTTATTACCAAAAGATATATATAAAAGAAACCTTGATGGAGTTCTCCTAAGATGCTTAAAATATGATCAACAACAAAAGGTCATAGAGGAGTTCCATGGAGGACTATCTAGAGGATATTTCACATGAGTAGTAATAGCTTTGAATATTATTAGGGTAGACTATTATTGGCCTACCATATTTGTTGACACCTTGAAGATCACTAGAGCCTATGATGAATGCCAGCTGTATGTGGGGAGAACAAGGAATGCATCATTTCCCTTAAGACAATTCAAGTGGAGGAATATTTTTAGCAATGGGGGTTGGACTTCATAGGGGTTATCAATCCAAATTCCTCAGCTAACCATAAATACATTTTGGATGCTATAGACTACCTCACTAGATGGGTAGAAGCTATTCCTATGAAGAATTCAGAGCAAGAGGTGGTGATATATTTCATAGAAATCTTGTTTACCAGGTTTGGTGTCCCAGAATATTTAATGAGCAAAAATGGACCAACATTCATAGGGGCTAAATATATTGATTTTACCAGCAAGTATGGCATTACCATAAAGAATACTTCAAACTACTATCCCCAAGGAAATGTACTAGTAGAATCAACTAGCAAGAATCTGCTAATAATTTTGAGAATATCATTAGAAGGTAACAAGAGAAGTTGACACCTACTACTGGAACAAGCTCTATGGGTAGACAAAATCACTATTAAAAGGTCCATCAAGACCTCCCCTTATGCCTTAGTATATGGCAAGGAGACAATATTACCTATCCATTTGGATATTCCAGCACTCAATCTGATAAACACAGAATATGAATCTGAGCAAAATCCAGTGGAAACAAGGTTGACACACTTTTTGTAGCTAGAAGATAAAATAACTCAGCCATATGAGGATTTTCAAAAGTATTCAGTTGACATCAAGGTATGGTTTGACAAGAAGGCAAGATTCAAAAATTTCCAAGTTGGAGATTCTATACTCAGGTGGAATGTTGAGAGAGCTAAACCAAGGCACCATAAGAAGTTTGACTCCTTCTAGGATAGTCCTTTAAAAATAGCAGAGGTTAAGAAAACCAATATTTTCCAACTTGAAGATCTTGAAGGAAACATACAGTCGATTTTGGTCAATGGTTTTCACCTTAAACTCTATTTTGATTAAGCTAAGCTCATTGTAATATATGTACATACTTTGTATCATATTCTTTTTTCATTTTATGTCAAGCTTTCATGTTTTGATAAAATATTATAAAAAAAAAAGAGAAAAAGTTTTACTTCAATAAAAATCAAAGTGATGAGTTGCAAAACAAGCTAATTGTCAACAAAAAGTAGAATATCCCAATCCATGCTCAAATAAACTAAGGTGATAGTGGGATACCTCATGTGTTACTCACCACTCTTAAAGAGACTAAGGTGGAAGTAGATAATGAAGGTGATAGTGGGATACCTCATGTGTTACTCACCACTCTTAAAGAGACTAAGGTGGCAGTAGATAATGACATATTTTCTAATCTACTAGAGTTTGTAATATTTTTTGAGTAAAAACTGAAATTTTGCTATGCGCTACTTCTAAAGAGAGAAATATTCACAAATTAATAAGTGAGCTTCCTGCACCCCTCTGAAGGAAAATAAAAATATGAGAGACACCCCAAGTTCAAAAAAGTGCTTCATGATTTAGCCAATCAATGAGCGGTGAAACATCTCTAAGTTGCCAAGATGCATGAGTTTAATTTGAAAAGCATGCAAATGGATAGTTCTCGCAATGGTTGCATTAATGGCGGAAGGTATGCATGCAGTGGCAATTAAAAGTGCTCAAAAGTGTAGAATGCACTTATTCAACAAAATCAACACTCACCAAGTAGGAAGAGCAGCAAAATAACAAAGCATTATCTGTAATCATCAAAGAAGGAACAAATTAAATATTTCTCATGAAAATGGCCTCTGAAGACATTTAAGAAGCAAAATCCATGGAAAATTAATAGCTATGAACTTACATTGATAAAGCAGAAGTTGTGGTCGACACCAAACTGGTTCTCATAGAGAGAACTAAGCTCAGGAAAAGCATCAACAATAGATACAAGAAAGGTGTAGCCTTGTCACCCCAAGGTACTTATGCTATTCACTCCTTTTTATATTTTTATATTTGTGATTCAGTTCATTCTTGTCTAGAGTTTATAGCATCTATTGTAAAATTCTATGACCTAAGGGCAAAATTTGTAAGGATAGATAAAGGTAAAATACTATTTAAAATTATTGTTTAGGCTTGTCATGACCTTTTCACTCTAGGGGTAGAAACACTCATAAGGTTGAAAGAGTTTAGCTCATATGAGTAAGTCAGGTATTACTATTTGTAGTGGTGTGCTCATGAGGATGAACCTTTTGTAAAATAAGTTTATAATCAATTCAAAACCATTAAATCCAAGAGAGGATTTCCCAAAACCCTAATTTCCATTGAGCAATTTGTCCATCCAGAGATCTATTCCATGCTAGCTTGTTTGGAGGGTTTGTATTTAGACTAAATCATGAGATATTGGAAAATAGCACTGCATATTGTATTTTGAATGAGAAAATATATGAACATGATGTAGAGAAAAAATGTATTAAGGCCATTTACTTTGACTGGCTAGCTTTCCTTGCCAAAATAATTCATGAGCAACTAGTAAGGATGAAAAGAGATTCAGATACACCATGTATCCATAATTGTTCAAGTCTAGTTTGGATGTTCTTTTTTGCTATAAGGAAGATGATGCCTTGGATCCCGGTAAAGGAAAATAATGACAAGGGAGACCCTATCCCTGTATACTATTGGATCGCTCATTTGAGGAGCATTGAGTTTGTTTACAGATTTAACCTAGAATTTCTAGGGCCAGCTTTGAAGATAATGTATGGGAAATAACCTAGGTTACCATCACTAGCCAAATAATTATTGAGAATAAAGGATGCTAAAGAAGGATATTGGTACGTCCTCATAGAAGGCATAGTCATTAGACTATACAGCTTCATTGGTAAGCCTTTTATGCTTCCTAATTTTGTTACAAATAGATTATTAGCCCTAGAATATTTGAGGCAAGTAGATTTTACCAATATGAATAATGGCTATGGAAAGAAAAAAAAAATTGTTGACCTACCATAGTGTTAATGATATAACTATCACAAAAAAGGGCCAGGGTGAATAAATCACCCAATATTTGGATAGGTTGGGCCTATTCTACATCCCCCAAAGGTGGAGATATGACCCAAAGGACAAATTTCAAAAGAGGAACATTGACCTTTAATGGAGAGAAGGCCCATAAATTTGAGAAAACCTCAAGGCCTCATTTTGAACAAGGTAGGAATAATAAGGAAAATGCTCCTTTAGATTGGAATGTTGCCAATATGGAAAAACTTTGCCCATGGTTAGACTTCTAAGAGTAGATAGTTGATTTTGATTCATATAATAATGAAAACCATCAGTTTTAGGAGTCTACAATCAGATAAATTGAGAATAAAAAGAAATAAAATGAAGCTAATATAATGGACTAGTAGAGAATGAGAGTGGAGACCGGTACAAATAAATCTAAGTTTAGACGAGTAATCTACAATTATTTTTCTAATAGATATGATAACAATATCACAACTTGGAAGGCAAAAGACCCAAAGAATCTAGTGCTAATTTATAATAATTCACAACCAGGGTCAGATTCTCCATCCCCACCCTCACAAGAGGAAACTCAAGGAGAAGGGGTTGATACTCCATTAAAAACTATTGAAGCTCTTAAGACATTTGAGCCCTCAGTAGAACAACTAGATAACTTTCCAAAATAGGTATAGTTAATGAGTGGAATACATTATTCTTATGAGAGGCCCATTAGTATAAAATTCATAAAGATAGTGAGTAGACCCAAGTGCCTAGATCTAGGTGGAGAACCCCCTAAAATAGAAATAGATTGGATTGAGAAAGATAAGAACTTTGTGTTTACACTAGTGATTTTCACCACTGTAACTACAGTGGAGCTCAATCCTATTTCTAAAGAGATTGTAAGAAGGAATTTATAGGGAAGATACAAAGAATGATAAGTTGATGGTATTTCAAGTGTTTAAAATAAAAGCCAAAAATACACTGGAGAGAGCTCAAAAAGAGGTATGTAAGAAACAAAATATGGATAAGGGGAAGATTGTTGAGAAGACCCCTATCTTAGTTGTAGAAAAGAGGGTACAACCAATACAATAACAAAGTACTAAGGCAGCTCCAGAACTTCCTATATCTGTAGGTGAAGGTATGATTTCTATCTTCTCTTCTCCTTCTCCTCTTTTTTACCCAAAGAAAACTCCTTTCCCTTATAAAGAAATAGTTGAAACAAAAATGCCCTCTCCACCTCATAATTTATTGCCTATATCATCAACAAATATAGGGGGCCAAGTCAATCATTCTCCTCCATAATCATCTAAAATTCCTCCTTCATCATCCATTGTAATCCCATATTTGCCATTGCAACCACCCACATAATTCAAAACACAATTTTTTTCATCCATGCCCACTCACCCTTCTATAAGTTTTACTTTAGTTTCCATGACTTTTCCCATTATAACAATAATAGTAGTCACAAACTCAACTGTAGTTACTACCACCATTTCATAATCAACTGTTGACTCCATCCTTACCTATATTATTGCTTCGTGTCCTCCTACAAGATATCCCACACTAGCAACTTTGCAAAATGAGAAGGAAACTTCATAGAAGATTCAATATTTCTAGGTAGAAAAGTTATCCAAGACTTCTAATAGGATGGCTACAAAGAGAAGTACCATGTCTGTTGATCCAATTTCTAGGTATAGGGTATCCAAGTCCATTATTACTCTAGTGAGTAAGATTGAAGCTAAAATGACTACTCAAGACTATCGTTTGGAAGAGTATACTAAGGATATTGAGCAGTTACCTACTAAAGACAATCTAGTTATAGCTAAAGCCGACTTGGACACTTTCTATGTTAGAGTTGACATTTACAAAGAGAAAGTTGACAAGTTGGAGCGTACAATAGAAAAGCTTGAGAAGACCATCAATAACCAGAAATAGATAGAGAAAGCTATCAAAAATGAAGTAAAGAACTAGAAAAGAAAATTCCAAGAGGCCAATAAACTCAAAGAACAAGTAGAGGAGCAAAATAAGAAAAATGAATAATAATCCAAGGATATTCAAAGCTTGAAGCACCAGCTTCAAATTGAGAAGTCCAAATATTCAGGATTCTTGAAAGTAGGGCTAAAGAAAGTAAGGAAAGAACTATTGTCTAAAGTTTTGGATAAATACTCAGAGCTATAACCCATCATTGACTACATGGATGATGCCAACCACCTACTTAAAAATACCCAAGAATATATGGATAACTTCACTAAAGTACTGCAACCCATGGTGGTTCTAGCAGAATATATTTATAAGCTGGAAAATAGCAGGCTCAGTGAAACCGCTAAATCTATTCCTAACAAAGAATGGAATACTACTATAATGGCTGCTATAGTCATAGTAAAGAAGAATATATTGCTGCTAAAAGCTTGGTTATTGTATGATAAAGTGGAAAATACGATTCGAGATGTAGTGGACATCAATCAAGAGATGGTTTAGAATGGTTTCAGAGGATTATGGCTAGAGAATAACACCTTTTTATCAGAGGAAGAGTTTAAAAAGAGTGTAACTAAGAGCCTCCAATATGAATCTAATATTGATGCCCTAGAAGAGCCAATTGATTAGGAGCAAGTTTCACAAATTATAATTAATTTAACCAGGCTCTAAGACCTGATGGAATATTTGGTAAATAAAGGAAGTGCTACAAATTAAAAATATATTGTTGAGTTGGGGTACATTCACAAGCAGCTTAAGGAGACTTCCAAACCCTCTGAAGTATTCTGGAAGTAAGATTTATAAAATCTAAAGTTGATGGTGTAGTTGTTTGGAAAGGATGTTGAGGAAAAGGATAAAAAGCAGGATTCACCTATTGAAGAAGAGGAAGCTAAGAAATACTAGGAAGATAATATTACAAAAGAAGCTTAGCAGGAAGGTGAAGAACCAAATAGGGTTACTGCAAACCCTCAAGAGACACAAGCATAAAGTGTTTGTTGTGTTGTATATTTTTTTAGTCATGTAGAAAATTTGTATTTTGTTTCTTCAGTTTTGACTCTAACATTGTTAGAAGATAACAATAAAAGCATGAAGTTAAGATATGCAGAGAACGAAATATTTTTGAAGACATTCATATAATTTTGAAGAATCTTTAAAAGGAGATCATAGCTTTATTTTTGCTTAAAATTGGAGCAATTTTGAAGGATTGGAAGATATATTTTATTTCTAGCATGATCTCCATGTGAGTAGTTATCCTCTAGGATGTTCCATAAAGTTTTCAGAGGGTAATGATCATATGAAAATTATTCTATGAAGCATTGCTTGAAGATTAGCATTTTTGACTCCTAATACCCAATATATAAGACTTTGAGTTTGATGGCTTTACGAGCAAATCCACCTGGGAGGTGCTAGAATGTAGGCCCAAAATGGCCACATCCTTAGAAAACTTTGAAAATTTATTCTAAGGTATGATAAGGCTCAAATCCACTGATAATATAGATTATTTTAGAGAGAATCAGTGTAAGAGGTTCCAATCCACCTGATACTTAGTGTTTTTTACAAGCATAAGTGAAGTGTTCCATTATGATAAATACTTAGTGTATCTTGCAATGGATTCGTGTGAAGTTCCCAATATGTAATTCGACTGAGTTGAGATGACATTAGTACATTTTAAATTATGGATTGACAATATTGTTTTATCTCATGTGCTCAAGTGACTAAGTGTCAAGAATGACCATTTCACTAATTTCCAAGACTATTTTTGTGTGGAATGGCGACAAGTTATGCACCACTCGGTAAGAAGGTCAAAAGTGCCTAAGAAGAAGTAAAGGCAATGAAATAGCACAAAGAATATTTTTAATTATTTCTAGAGCATATTGTTGCCTAAGAAGAAGTAAAGGTAGTGGAATAGCACAAAGAACATTTTCAATTGTTTCTGGAGTGGATTAGTGTTTCTGCAGTCAAACCAAGTCAAAGCTGATGGAGAAAAAATAGAGGAGCGGATTGCAACTAATATCTTATGCCACGGATGTGAGAAGGAAATAAACTATTTTTAAATGCTAAGTGAGAATATTGATGATGAGTTGTATTCTACTCGAAACTCAGTGTATTTTTTGCATAAGCTCGAATTTGTTGGTTGAAGCCATCCAAGTTGATGTTAGTGTTCTTTTTGAGTGGATTGGTGATATGTTCCTCCCCACTAGTCTGTAGAGCATTATTGAGGTTTAATCATAGCCATACCATGAGTGCATCAATGGTGGATATTTTTCTAATATTTTCATGAGCATACAAAGGTGTATTCTTGGTGGATGAAAGCCAATCAGTTCGAATGGGTAGTCGAAGTGTCAATGGTGCCAAGAAATAAGAATTAGAGTAGTTGTAGATCCATAGTAGGATAAATCCTTCAAGAAGAATGAGTGGTCCAAATCTGGTTTCTAATAGCCTAAGGCCCAAATGCCATGATTGAACCAGTAGGTTGTAGAGTCGAGTTGCCATGGCAGATGACTTCCAATATATTTCTCAAACCCTATAGTTGAATGAAATGATGCTAGTGTAGCTCTCTGTTGATTTGTCATATGCTAAATCCTAGTAATGTATCCTCTAATTTATTTCATTATAAACTATAAATAGAGGTTGAACCCTTGATTTTTAGGGTCAGCTCTAGTGCGTTTGCTTGCCCTATTGTGTAATATTTTTTGCAAACTAATGGAAGGAGCATTACTCAAATTTTTTACTTAAGATTTGTTATCTTTGATATTTTTCATTAAGAGGTTTGAGTTTTGAATTGCATTTCTATCAATGTTGTAACAGTTAGTTCATTCCATTTGTACTTGATTATTAGTTTTTAAGGTAGTTGAAATATGTTCATAGTTAGATATGTGTTGGCAAGAAGTTTATTTTTTCAAAGTTTGATTATTGATCTATTCTGCTAAATTGAATTTTTAATACATTAGATATTAAAATTGCTTCTTGGAAAATATCTTTGTTCTGTTTTATTGTATGAAGATTTAATGGTTTTGGGTGTTGCTAATCCTGAGTGTGGGATACTGGAAGTAGTTTTCTAGAGGTTTTTCTTGTGAATGCCTATGCTGTTAGCCATATCCAACCATTTTTAATGCATAATTTCTTAACCCTAAACATTTTTCTAACCCTATTCCTAAAAACCCTTATTGAGCTTAATTGAGTCAACATTCTATTCAGTTGACAAGGAACTAGCCTACACTAAAGGTTGGGTTGAAGCAATATTTGGTCCATCCAATGTTGACTTTTGAGTTGTGACTATCAGGTACAAGCCTGTCCAAAAAATTGGAACATAGACACTTGTAGTATCAAGTAAAAATTGATGACAATTCAGTTCCCAATAGTTCTATCTATCCATAATTCTTGATTAAGCCTTAAATGCTATATTTTCAAATTATCCCCAATGTTTCTTTTGATTATTCTCATTATATTCTTATTGGTGAATTTGTCTAGCCCATTACCCTATGGATAATAATTAGACCAAAAAAAATTATGATCTTGACACCTATGAAATATAGGTTGTTATCTGAGACTATATTTTTTAAGATTCCAAACATAGTTATTAATATTTCTAGAAAACTAATAATAGTCTCATGATTAGCATGCTTAGTAGCTTTTGCTTCAGACCATCTAGTAAAATAGTATGTTGTAATAATGATAAATATGTGTCAAACATATGAGTTCATATTGATTACCCGATTAAAACCAAGCTTCAATTTCTAGAAAGGTTCTTCTACAAAATTTGGTTAAAGCGATAATGCAAAATATTTTATTTTCCCAACAAACCTTTGATAATTATCACATGTATTTGTAGTCCAATAATATCTAGCATATGGAATTTTAGTTTTTGTAATTTGAATAGAGTAATGTCCATATGAAAAGCCTAAATTGAATTCATCCAAGGCTTCCTTTGCTTTGTCTAGATGTATACACCATAGGAGCACTCTATCAAAATTATTTCAATAACAAATACCATCGATCATAGTATAGTTTATAGTGTTGGAATATATCAAATTATTTGGTACATGCTAATGTACCATTTTGGGTACATCATTAGATTACGAGAGTATCTTAGACTAAGGCTTGAGTATTTACTTTATGTAATGTAATAAATTCGCAAGTATTATTATAATGTGCAATGATGTAAATATGCATAGTGTCCACATGTACATGAGTCTATATGATAGGAATATGAAGGGTCATAGGAAGATGTAAGGCCAAGAGTCATATAATTATAGATAGGCCTTTTATAGAAGAGAGGAAGAGATTATCATGCAAGAGTAGAGAGATAGTAGTTACAATGTAGAACTTGTATGAAGAATGGAGCATTGAGATATCCACATATTGTAACAAGTTCAAATTTTCATGATCTTTCATTAATGGATATTTCATAAGTTATTTCAGAAGTATCTCATGCTATTTACATACTTATTATATTATAATTATCATAGATATAATATTGTATGCTTATTTCATTACTTGTGGTTACATTTCCTCTAGGTTTATAGCATCAGAAGCTAACAATGGTATCAGAGCACTAGGTTGATTGATAGGAAATAGAGAGAGCCATAAGAGATATTGATAGGAGATAATAAATATAATTTTCAGAATTTTTGAAATCGCATTTGGCTACATTCTTTCGACAAAGTTTCAAAAAAGCTTGTGAAGACTAGGACTCAACATTAATTCCACTAGATTGATAAATCAACTAGTGAAGTTCATTTTATTTAGAGTCAAAGAAATTTCTATTATCATTTTCTAATACTTTGTTAGAGAAAAGAGGAGATTCAAATAAAGATGATAATCTTCCTACAAGAGCTAGGAATAATATATTCTTTGTAATCAATCTAGTACTTGAAGTAACAAGTTGAAGATTAAATATTTTGAAGGCCTTAACAAAAAGGTCCCATTGCAATATTTGTATGATTTGCTCATAAAATATTAAGGAGACTCAAGAAAGATATCTCCATAGAATGTTGAAGAACTTCAAATTTTGGAATATTGAAGATAGAGAAGGACTAGAAAAGGTCCTATTACAGATTTTAGAAGCAAAAAATTTTAGATATCCAAGAAAGATATCTCATTGCAAAACTTCCATAGTTGAATATTGGAGAGATCAAGGAAAGGTCTTATTGAAGTTTTAAGAAGAAGAAAAGTTGTAGAATTTGAAGGCCTCAAGCTAACTTGGAAGGAGAAAGAAGGAGACACCTAGGAAAGCCTCATTGAAGGAGATTTGAAGAAGGCCATTTAAGGAAATTTGAATAAGGTCATTGGAGGTGATTTAAGTAGAACTCAAGGAAGAATATTGCTAGCAAGGAGAAGTTCCTAATAGAGAATAATTTGGGACAAATGTTGCCATTCGACAATAGGCCCAAAAGGAAGAAGGATTTGGTAAAACATTTGCCAAATTTTGGAGGAGATTATTTAAGGCCTCAAGACATTTATATTCTTGATAATAATTCCTACAAAGAGGCCAATATTGAAGTTAGAATTCGATAAGAAGATTGTGTAGACACCCAATTTTGACACACTAATTGCAACTTCCCAAAACTGGTCACAAATCCTCTAAAACTTCCCAGAACCTAAGCTAATCTTCACAAAACTTTAAAATTATCATTCCTCATCACTCTTGGAACCTAAATTCATCTTTAAAAAATTTAACACTTTGACCAAATTCACTAGTGCCAAATTTGGCAAAATTGCAAAATCAAAGTTTTTGGTCAAAAACCTAGTTTTTACCAAATTCGCCACACCTGTGGTGAATTTGGCTAGTAGAAAATTTGGTAGTGTAGATTAAAGATACAACGCCAAACAAAAGATAAAGAAATCACGATAAAAAGTAATGCAGAACACAGTTGTACAAAACAAACGATTTTTATTAATCAATGGAGTTTAGAAACTCCTTTTGAGTACAACAGGGCCTCTAACCCTTTTCGTGATACAAGATTACAATTTGTGCTAGGGTTCTCCGAAACCCTAGCTGGCACAATATGGTGGCATCTCCGAAGAATGTATCCTTAACCTCAACAGAATGAGTGGGCTTCGTTGTATCCTTTGGCTCGGACCACTCCAGCTTAAGCACTGCTATCATCCAATCAAATCTGCCATTAAAATCCTGCACACATTAAAACTACAAAAAGGTTAGAAACTAGTAAGAGGGCTCCACTGTGTGAGCCCTCAAAAATAGTCTAAAACCCTAGAAATGAAATAAATAGAATGCAGAATCTAACGACGGATTAATACATAAAAATATTACTTGCTTTAGAATCTATACCTCTTTTTATGTTAACGCGGCGAGACCAAGCGGCACCTGGAAGTGATGTAACTATCAAATCGGTTGCGGAAGGCACCCTGGTGCGATCGCTGAACGCCCGCGTGCTTCTGGATCGGGGTTGCAGATGCCGGTCTGCGTCTGTGGCTGCGGGTAAACGCCCGCGGGCACTTGCGACAAGAATGGGGGATTCTACAGAATGCTGCAGAAGGGATGGCGACGAAGTTGGCGACGGATGCGGCGATGGATGCGACAAAAAGGGACGGCGATGGATGGGTAGGTTTAGCTGAAGAAGAGATAGATAGCGATAGATAACAAAAGAGAGATAGTAAAAGAGATAGCGTTTGAGCCATCAAGGTGACTCAATTTATAATCTACTCTTAGGGCACACTTTAGGGTTTTAACGACACTTTGAACGTGTGGCTAAGATTAAAGTGGATCCAAGGGTAGAGAATAAATCTAGGTTGTGAAACGGATTAAGATGGATGGACGGATGAGATTAAATGAAGGATGGATGGCTCAGATTAAATCACTTAAAGTATCTTTATATATATATTAAAATATATTAAAATATTAAAATATATATATAAATATTAATTTAAATAAATTTGGGAATGAAAAATGGCGGAAAAGGTGAAATTGGGCCAAATAATGGCGGGAAGGTGTGGATTTGGGCCAAATAATGGCGGGAAGGATGGATGACTGACACGTGGCTGACAGGAAGGTATAGATGACTTACAAGTGGCTGGATTTTGGTGTCTACAGATGCCCCTTTTTGAGCTGCTTTGTGTGAAGACACAATGCAGCACAAAAACTTAAGACACCTGAAAAGCTGGATCAGACGCAACTCTCTCTCAAGACTAAAGCACAACTTTGAAGACCAAAGAATAAAAGAATATTTAAAATTTTATCAGCTTACCCCCTCAATTGGCGAGCGAGAATGGTTCTCACAAGCCAATTGGAAGAAATTTGGAAGAAAATGAACCGTTTTTGCCCCAACGGTGAAAAAAGGGGTTGGTGTATGAACCATCCGTTTATGTCCCAACAGGAAAGGGGTTGGTGTACAAACCAGAAAAGAATATGATTGAAGACGATATGAGTGATGTGAAAGATGGACCGTTTTCTGCCCCAACGGTTATAAAGGGATTTTTGCCAAATTGTAAGTTCCATGATCATGTAAGATGAATTCCACTATAGGAAAATTAGAAATTGATAACGGATGCCCCAACTCCCGTGTGTGAGTCCATACTTGTTGATGAAATTGCCTTGTTGGCGCCATTGATATGGAGAGATGAAAGATGCATGAAAAGAGTCCAGAACTCGAGAGATGCTCCTAGTGATCGTATGGATAATTCCTCGGGTCGGAACCAATCAACCTAGGTAGCCTCAATCTCTAGCAAGACTCAAAATAATGATGATATTAAAGATTGTCCATGTTTAAGGCCCCATGAACTAGGCCATCAATGACAACTGTTGAGCAAATTAATCTTGGTATGAGGTCACTTGAAAAGTAGAATACCCAAAATTGATTTCCAATTTTCAAACAGATGAAATAATTGATGATGATAAATGGTAAGTGTCCTTATGGTGGTTTAATCCTCTTACCGAATTGCATGGATTCAAATCGCTGCAATCGCCAAGGTGATAGAATATACCACTAGATACGAGGTTTACTTTAATTTGATTTGGCAAAAATATGCATGATGAAAGAAGAATGAATGAAATTGACGATAGATCAGAAGAATTGATGAATGTGGTTAATTTTGTGAAGGTTTTGAATATTTTTAACCCAATTTGTAAAACAATGATGAATGATGCGCTTTTTGAGCGAAATGACAAAATTTGTGTCCAAAACTGTTGTAACCTTCACAAAATGTTTTATTATGATAAGAAGAATGGATGAATGCAATTTGATGAAATTTGGAGGAGGTAAGCTTCAATTTTGCAAGTTTTGTTCCTTTATTCAATACTGACACCAAACGTCGGTCTGCATTTGTGGTTGGCAGAGACGCCCACCGGTGTTTAGGCGCTCTGCAAACGCAGGACTGCGTCTAAATGCGCCATGAAATGCCCCACTACGTTTCAGGGCGCCAAAACCAGCTATTTAAACAGTTTCAGCGAGAATTTCGCTCATTTGTGCGTTCGAGCTTGAGAGAAGTGCGTCTGAGGGAGTGGAGTGAAAGGTTTGTGTGGGAGATTGAAGCACGCGGGAGCTATGGCGGAGATGGGAGCGGACGCGCCAGTGCAGCCAGCTGAGGTATTTGTTCATTTAAGCAAGTACTTATTATGTGTTTTTTTTTTTTTTTTTGGGAAAAATTTGTAACAAATTTTTGTTTTGTTGTTTTGCAGCTTAGGGTGTTAGAGGCACGACACCGGTTCTCCCCTATCATTCCGGGGATGAGGAGGTCGTTGTCCCAGGTAGACTGGGAGATATTGGAGGCAGTGGGGCTAGCGGAGGCAGCCCGGTTGGAGGTAGTTCGGGCGGATGAGGGGTACCTCTCGGCTTTGGCCGAGAGGTGGGATCCAGATCGGGGGACGTTCCAGCTCCCGACTGGAGAGATGACGGTGACGCTTGAGGATGTATACCGTATCCTCAAGGTGCCCGTGGAGGGGGCACGGGTGGAGGTTGGACGAGATAGGGCCACGGAGATGGCCAAGTTGTTTGGGGATGACTGGAGGGAGATCCGGACGGAGAGCGGGGGGATCCCATACTTGGCCATGTATACGGCCAAGGAGTTGGTAGCGGTGGAGGCTCTGATGATGTTCGTGTTGGCCAACATTGTGGCCCCGAACAGCATCGGGTGCAGGTTCCCATGGAACCTGATGGGTGTAGTGAGCGAGATGCTCACTAATAGGGTAGTGTATGCTTGGGCGCCTACTTTATTGGCGCAGGTGTACCGGGAGTTGTATGAGGTTCGAAGACGGGGCCGGAAGGGCCTAGGTTGCAGTGTGGTTCTCCAGTGTTGGGGCTGGGAGCACTTCGAGTGGCTCGACCGGAGGGGTTGCCATGGGCTCACTGGGACATGAGCCAGGCTTATGGTAGGAGATGGCCAGTGGCGGAGGAGAGACAGCCTAGCCGCCCCGTGAGATCGGGGCAATGGTATAGGAGATTATGGGCAGACTTGACAGATGCCCAAGTCATTTGGAGGCCCTGGCGGGAGGCGAGGTGGATCGGGGATGGAGAGCACCTGAGATGGGTGCGACAGGCCAGATGGGTAGTGGGGCGGGGCCATAGCGAGGCGGAGTACATACAGATGTCTCGAGTACTCCGCCAGGTCGGATTGAGGCAGGATGTCCCCGGTGAGCCAGTGCGCTACCGAAGGCACATATCAGAGGGTGATTTGTCGTGTGCCGAGCCGTGGAGGGAGGCGGTAGAGGACGATGAGGACATGGAGATCCCCGACGTGGACGACGTCGGGGTGACAGCTGAGTATGCAGCATGGATGGCCGAGAGCCGAGGTGGGAGCCACCATTGGTGGCTGGTGGAGCCGGAGAGCCCGAGGCTGGGGCTGGAGAGGGCGAGGGAACCGCGGAGGTTCCCAAGCGCAGGGAGGGTCCCCGCCTTCGATCTGATAGTCGAAGGCGAAAGGGGAAGATGGCACGGTAGGCTCCGAGGAGCGGAGATGATGGGGAGGATGGCGGAGAGGGCCTAGGAGAGGCTGCAGGAGAGGCTAGGGAGGTACCCCCTAGCGGGCACGAGAACGAGCTGACGCAGCTGCAGCAGTAGATAGCAGAGCGCGATGCTATGTTAGCTGCCCGGGATGAGAGGATAGCTCGGCTGGAGCAGCAGGTGGCAGAGCGGGATGCCCGGTTAGCTGCTCAGGAGGAGAGGATGGCCCAGCTGTAGGCGGACTTGGATAGAGCGACCAGGGTGCCCCAGGATGACAGGGTGACGAGACTCCAAGCAGAGCTAGCGGAGCGGGAGCGACGGCACGGGATAGACATAGCTAGGCTTAGGTCGAGGACTCGTTACATTGAGGCTCTGGAGGACACATTGTTTAGGCATCACATTGTGTTGCCCGATCCTCCATCCTCTTCCGTCTCTAGGCGTAGTGAGTCTAGACACACCACTAGGTCTAGGGCTCCTACTAGGTCTCGGGGGTCCTCTTTTGATGGTTAGCTTAGTGCTTAGATGCACTCTTTATGAGCCTTGGTGCTCTATTGTATATTGTAGCCTTTTGGCATTCCTCGTACGGTTTGTCCTTTATACATATATATATATATAACATGGCTTTTATTTATTTGGTGTTTTACTCTCTTTTGTGTGAATGCCTATGTTTTTGTGATGCATGTTTTGATATGTTTTAATGTTTTTGATGCATATGTGATGGAATGGAATGCAAACTTATAGATGATTAATGCGAGACTAAGTATATAACATACAAATCTATGGATGATTAATGCAAGACTAAGTAAATGAAATATGCACTAAGAAGCACTCATATTTTTAGATAGTTAGATTTAGCCAACTGTTATCATAATTGTTTAATCAGGGGCACCGAACTTGGTGGCTTGTGAATGGATGACGTATGGAATGACATGAATATGGAAGAAGATATGGAGGGTGATATGGAAGAAGATATGGAGGAAGATATGGAAGACTGTTTTACAAAGACTCAAACATGCTAGTGGTATCAAACAAACTTACTAATACTGCCTAATTCAACTAGGACCAAATGTGTGTGCATGCGAGTTCATTAACCAAATCAGAAGCATGGTAGTGACTCTAGGCAATCAAAAACCTGTGTGTGTGCAAGTGTGTTCATTAACCTCATCTTGCATAAATTAGGTAACCCCGTTATGGAGAAGACCCCGAAGCTAGTTTGTCCGTATGAGCATTCAGAGGTCTCTTTTTGAGGAGAGACATGTCGCCACGCAATGAGTATACTCCACTGCCAATCAAGCGTCTATAGCCCCGATGAAGGTTAACTCCATAGTCCATGTTGTTTTTGACCTTTGTAAGCCTTGGGGATGACTACCTATCCGTCTGACTGGACAAGTAGTACGATCCTTACAACTTATTTGGGATCGGTGGTGTGTGAAAAATGTTCATTTCCTTAGAGCTTTGGGGAATCGGATTCTCAACCGAAGTATGATGAGAATTTTACCCTATCCTTACTACTCTGTTTATATTTATATTTTGTGATTGCTTGTGATAGTGGTAAGAACCACTGTTTTATGGACTATGTTTGCATGATAGGACAAACGAGGATTACCCTTTTCACTTCAAGGCACAACCCAAGGATGGTGTTATCTCTCTTTGACACAAGATGTTTTTAAGATGTGAAAATGTGATAGGTTCAAGACCGCTTTTGAAATCATTTCCCAATACTCAAGATTTTATTTAGTGTAATTTGTGATATGGCCCTAGAGAACTTTGACATGCATTTCAAAGTTTGCTTAAAACACTAGGAATGGCTGAGTGACCGAAAACATTTTGGCAATGTAAATATGTGCAAATGGAAAATGGGTGTACGAATGACAATTCGGTTTGATGGATTTTATGAAGGTGCCCCCGATTAAGGCAACATGACTTTTGCTTGACCAAATTTTATATCCAAAAGATAGAATGGTCTCTAACATGATATGCAACTATGGCTGAAAATGAAATGTTATGGTTTTCAATGAGATGTATGCACATGAAATGCAATGTTTTTGAATGAGATGTATGCAACTAACAATGAAATGCAAATTCTTTTTATTTTTATTTTTTTTTTTTTTTTGTTGTACAAGCCATGTATATATGTACATATAAAATTCAAACTATGCGTAGAATGCCCTCAAGTGTATAACATTAAGTGGTTCGGGTTCTTCCTCTCCCTCTAAACTGGCAAGTCTATAAGTTCCATTACCCACTCTTTCGGTGACCATATATGGACCTAACCAATTAGCCGCGAATTTATCTCGAAGATGCGGCAATGCATTGGTGTTTTGTTGATTCTCTTTAAGGACAAGATCCCCTACTTGAAATTCTCTTAGATGAACTTTGGCATTGTAAGCACGTTTCAATCGGTCTTGATAAACTCGCAAATGCTCTAAAGCATTGATTCGTTTTTCATCTATGAGTGTGAGTTGATCAAGACGTGCTTGTCTAGAAGTATCATCATCGATAAATTCCTGCAAAGAAATTCGCAAGGAAGGGATCTCGAGCTCAAGAGGCATGATTGCTTCAGCTCCATAGACCAAAGAAAATGGCGTTGCCCCAATGGGAGTTCTGATGCTTGTTCTGTAAGCCCATAATGCCAAGGGGATTTGTGTATGCCAATCTTTATGATTTTCTTTAACAAGTTTCTTAAGAATAGCAATTATGGTCTTATTGGAAGCTTCAGCTTGTCCATTGGCTTGTGGGTAGTAAGGAGTTGAGAAACTATGTTGGATATTATACTTTTCGCAAAGAGCTCGAACATCCTTATTCTTAAAAGACTTGCCGTTATCAGAAATGATTTTAGAGGGAATACCAAAACGACAAATGATATGGTGAAGTATAAACTCCACAATTCTAGGACCTGTCGTATTGGTTAGAGGAATAGCTTCAACCCACTTTGTGGAGTATTCAAGTGGTCGTAATGATGAAAGTATGGCTGTCCTGAAGAGGCAGGTGAAATCTTGCCAATTAAATCGAGACCCCATTGTGAGAAGGGCCAAAGGCTTTGGATGGGCTATAAAGCTTGTGATGGTATATGGGTTAAATTAGCGTGTTCTTGACACTTTTTACATTGTTTAACATATTTGCAACAATCTTGTTCCATAGTGGGCCAATAATACCCCATACGTAAAATACGCTTCGCAATGGCCATTCCACTAAAATGACCACCACAAGTACCATCATGGGCTTCGACAATAGCTCTATGTGTTTCACCCGCTTCTAGACAGTGGAGGAGTACTCCATCATATCCACGTTTA
Source organism: Wollemia nobilis (assembly GCA_028583015.1). NCBI lineage: Eukaryota > Viridiplantae > Streptophyta > Pinopsida > Araucariales > Araucariaceae > Wollemia > Wollemia nobilis. Next base: position 3,878,547 of record JAQPPZ010016710.1, on the reverse strand, counting down.
TACAACACATCCCCCAAAAGAACAAAACGAGCTGCCTTTTGCTTAAAACAGTGGTGGGCAGTTCGAGACAAATCAGATGGGAGTGTTCCAAACTTGAGGAAGGCTACTATCTCACTAGACCAAGGCTCATATGGATCCGAATGGATAAAGCAAACATCTTTTTCATCCTTAGACTCAGCACGGACAATTGCAGACTTAGAGATTGTGGAAATGATTAGGGGTTGTACCTCTCCAAGGGAGTCCTTTGGAATCAATGATCCAAGAGAGGCCATGGCATCCGCAAATCTATTAGTCGAACGAGGCAAACTAGTGATCTCATACCAATCAAACTTAGAGAGCAACTTCATTGCTACATCATGATAAAGCTTAATGGTAGGTTCTTTGGCTTGGTATTCTCCCGTAATTTGTTTAACCACGAGTTGAGAATCCCCAAATATCCGAATACGCTTAATGCTCATAGCTATGGCTGATTGAAGACCTAAAATTAAGGCTTCATACTCTGCTGTATTATTGGTGCATTGGAAGTCTAGTTTGAATGATAAAGGGATGGGAATCCCTTGAGGTGTATGAAACACAACTCCAGCACCTTGACCTTTCGCGCACTTAGAGCCATCAAAGAATAGCGTGATGTCAACATCTTCCTCCGAAATGATGTCCTCTTCTTGTTCAGTGATAGCAAATACCGAATCATCTCGGGAGCTCAATAATCAAAGGATGATCACTAGGTAGTGGAGCTTCCGCAAGTTGATCGGCTATAACTTGACCTTTAACAGATTTTTGGCTAATGAATTCAAGATCGAATTCGGTAAGCAACATTATCCATTTAGCGGTACGAGTGTTATTATAAGTGCGAGACATCATATAACGCAGAGGGTTTTCTCTAGCTATGACATATGTTGTATGGCTAAGCATATAATGACGAAGTTTCTTAGTGGCAAAAACCACCGCTAAGCACAACTTTTCCACATAAGCATATCGGGTTTCATAGCTTACCAATGTTCGACTAATATAATAGACAGCTTGCTCATGATTTTGTTCATTCTTTTGTGCAAGCATTGTCCCTAAGGCAAAGTCCGTTGCTGAGATATAAATATTGAAAGGGACCCCTGGACGAGGCGGAGCTAAGACTGGCGGAGACGCTAAGTACTGCTTGATGTCATCAAAGGCTTTCTGACACTCATCTGTCCATGAAAATTGTACCCCCTTTTGTAGTAGGTGGCAAAATGGCCTACATTTATCAGAAAGTTGTGCAATAAAGCGACGGATTGAATTAATCTTTCCTTGTAAACTACGCAACTCCTTCAAATTAGTTGGGGGACACATTTCCATAATGGCTTTGACCTTGTTTGGGTCCACCTCAATACCTCGTTTAGAGATAATAAAACCTAGGAGTTTGCCTGAGGTAACACCAAAGACACATTTCTTAGGGCTGGTGGGGGGGTTATTGGCTTATCCGGATCATATGGATTATGGAGTGGTGTGAATAAGTCTTCAAAATTCATTGTCGACTTATGGAAGAAAGGATGGGCGGAATGGAAGGAAAACCGGTGAAGACCTCGGAAGACCTGAGATGCAAAACAACATAGTTTTTCAGTTTTTTTTTTTTTTTTAGTTTGAGTTTTTTTTTTTTTTTTTGGGTAGTGGTGAAAACCACTATTTTAGTATATACATATAATACAGGTTTGGATTATGGCTTATGGATGTGGCGGAGGGGGTGGTTCACCTCGTTCTTGTGGAAGAAGCAAGCGAAAGATGGCCTCTTGGAGAGGGAACAATTGGAGATAAAACTCGTCTTGTTTAGTGAGGGGAACAATGGGCGCCGACTCTTCTTCAGATTCATCACCATTTGACATGACGTCAAATTCTTCATAGGCTTCATCTTCGGATTCGTCGGGGTGGAGGATTTCTTCTTCTGAATTAAGATTAATGCTTTGAAAAGCTCGTTCAAAAGAAGAAAGGGATGGAAGTGGTTGGTAGCCCAGACCAAAATGCTCAGTGGGTCTCTGATATGGCATATCGATGCGTTCAGTTACCCCTTGCTCGTATCGACCTAGGCCAAATTGCTGCCAATTATGTCTGTGGAAATAGCGAGAGGGAAAACCCTCCATCCTTTCGATATTGGCAGGGACTGGATGCTTAGGTTCTAGTATGGTGGTAGGACTAGAAGATGACTCTATTCCCCCATATACAAAATTAATGGAATTTGGCATAGAACCCATGTTATAAACCGATCCAATGGATAAATGTTGGTCATGTGGACGACCAAAATCTTTAACTGTTTGCACATTGAACGGTGTGATGTGGACATCTTGGATGGCATACTCACCAATACCTGCATCAATGAGATGGACCTTGACTTGGGAGGGAGATGGACTAGATGATGGAATAGAAGAATGTGGGATAGAAGAATTGGAAGGATTTGGTTGGGTTGATGCTTCACTAACTTGTGAAACATCAGCCGGTGATGGTTGGGAAGATGGAGGAATAATAGGTGATGTTGAAGAAGGTGTAGAAGAAGGGGGTAATGACGTGGAAAGAGATGATTGGTCATGGCCACATGTGCATGTGGTCACTGATGAAGAAGAAGGAAGATTAGGAGATGAAGAAAGTGGTGAATGAGATGGAATAGCGGAAGAGGAAGATGGTTGCGATATGATGGGTAGCTCCTCAGGAATGGGAGCTTTAGAAGAAGATGGTATAGAAGAAGTAGATGGGGTCAAGAAAAGATGAGTGGATGGCAACACAATCTCATAAGGATTTGAGACATAGTTGCAATGTTTGAAGGGTTCAGTGTCAGCAGGTACACAATGAACCTGTCCCTCATATACATACTTCAGACATTGATGCAGTATAGAAGGGACACATCTCATCTCCCTAAGCCAAGGCCGTCCAAGCAATACATTGTATGCCATGGACCCTTCCAAGATGTGAAACAAGGTATGCAAAGTTCGGGCCCCTACCTCAATGGGCAAGATAACCGTGCCAACCGTGGAAGATAAAGCATCATTGAATGCTTTAAGAGTAAAAGTCGACTTTGTGATAAGGGATGGCGACAACTTTAGATGACTCAACGCCGATGTTGTAATGATATTGATTGAGGAACCGGTGTCAATTAAGACTCTCTTGAATGGCTTGTGATCGATCTTGGCCATGATATGCAGTGGAGGATCTATACTTTCTGTTGACATAGGTTTGATTTCAAAATCATAGAAAGTGATGGAGGGCTCCATGCATGTTTGAATACTCCCCACAAAGTTGTTGAAGGCATTAGTATCTTGAGTTTGAAGCTCGATTGACTTTAATATTTCCATTAATGCCTCTCTATGCGGGGGAGATTGTTGAATGAGGTCATAGATCGATAACTTGGCGGAAGCCATTTTTAAACTGGTAGTTAATCGGCTACTCAATGACATGATGGGTCGTTGGCATTGAGTAGAATGATTTAGCGGTTGTTGAGAAGTACTAGCACGTCGTTGGGTCACTGTTACCTGAGGTGGACTGGGGGTTTGTACAGGTGGCTGTGGTTCAGCTCGATTTGGTTGGTTCGCCCTTTGACCCCGGGTTACTACGTTAATAGTACCCACAAAACCTTGGTATTGTTGTACATGGTTGACTTGATTAGGAGGAGTTACCTGAGTTACTCCCCCTGAAGTTGTTGGAGCTTCCTCCCGATGTGGAAGGGGTGTTTGAAATATACCAAGATTTTGATTTTGTTGGGCTAAGGGGCTATCCAATTTAATGGCTCCAATCTCAATAAGATCTTGGATCACATGTTTGAAAGCTGTACAATTATTGATATCGTGTCCATTTTGCCTATGATAAGGACAAAATAGGTACTCCTTGTAATACTTCCCCCTTCTAGATGGTTCTAAAGGTTTAAACTCGGGTAAAGTTAACCGATTTGTGCTATATAACTTGTTGAATATGACCGCATATGGTTCATCTAAAGGTGTGAACTGTCGCTTGGGACGATTTTTTTGCCAAGGTCGAGTTTCCATGGTTGGCCCAGTATTGTGAGCTGGTTGAGGAGGGGCGGGTACCGCATGATAAGCAATTGGTTGCGGTTGACTTTGCATTACTTGTTGTTGTTGAGCCATTACGGGCTGACTCGCCACCACTTGATTAACTTGGTTAACATTTGAGGCTATACTAGCCTGTGTTTGTTTGTTTTGGCCATAATTATTATTTCGTTGTTGGCCCTTTTGTTGCCATTCTTTTCTACGGGGTTTTAAAACACCCTCTTGGACTTTAATGTCTTCTATGATACTTGCTTGGGCCAAAGCCTCTTCAAAAGTCCTGTATTGTTGTAATTGGAGTAACCAAGAGATAGGTTTTAGACAACTCTGGGTGAACATTTTGGTTAACTCCTCCATTGGTAGGGAGAATGGCAGTTTATTAATGATAGCCCTCCAACGGTTTCCAAAGTCATAAACAGTCTCATCGTCATGTTGCTTGAGCTTGTATAAGTCGGACAATGAAACTTTCCTTTGTACATTTAGGGAGAATCGTTCTAAAAATAGATTAATCAATTGCTCGTAAGCATAAATGCTATGGTGAGCTAAATGATTGTACCATTGTACAACATCTCCTCCTAATGTCTGAGGAAAAGTTCTGAGCATAAGAGCATCATTATTTTGGATTCTAAAGCAGGCATGCATGAATGAGCTCACATGTTCATGAGGATCCTCAGTTCCTCAAAATTTGTCAAACTTCGGTAATGTGAAATCAATCGGATATGGCGGTGAAGGTACCGAAGGATGAATTGGTTGATTGATCAACGACCTTAGCGTAGGTTTCTGACTAGATGAGCCAGGCATGTTGAGCATAAGGTTGTCAATCTGTTGTTGCATAGCATGGAGTCGAGAATCTTCATGAAAATTTTGATTCGTTTGATGATTATGAGGATGCAATGGAGGAGTGGAAAAATGATGAGATGGGATGAAATTGCCTGGATTAGGCGGTGTGGAATGGACAGGTTGTTGGTATGGATGATACCGAAAAGAAGGTGATTGGGGTGAATGATGAACTGGACTAGGTTGGGAGAAAGGTGGGGTAGGAATGGACACCACCGAAGATTGGGGTACCCAGGTGGGGCCTGAGCTAAGAAAAGCTGGTCGGGTAGAAATTGGTTGGGGTGTAGGATTTACTACGACAGGTGGTTGGGCATTTTGTTGCTGTTGTTTCTGAAGCAACTTGTCGAGGTACTCCCTAACCTTATTAATTTCTAACCCAAGGGAGGTGGGATGATTGGATGAAGGTGGAGGGGAGGCTGCCATGGTAGTCACAGGAGACTGCATAGCAGGGGCAATGAAGGTGGCTGAAGTAGGCGGTACCTGGGAAGAAACAGTAGACTGTGCCCCAAGTAGGGTGAAACCATAAATGGTTTGGGAAGAAGAGGGTTGAAATTGGTCATGGCTAGAGGAGGTTCCACCAGCCTCATAGAGAGAATTGGTGTACACCCGGGTAAATGGAGGAGAAAGTGGTCGGGAAGACACTACATTTGTCTCCAAAGGAGGACAATTGAGCATCTGGGAAGATGTTGGAGATGAAGCCGACTGAGCAGATACAACATTAGCCTCAAAAAAAGGGTTAGTGTAGACTTGAGTGAAACCAGCAGGTATGGTTGATGCAATATCCTACTGAAAAATAGAATCTTGCATAGGGGAATCTTGGATTGGCTCAAGGACATAACCAGTGCCATCTCTTAAGTGAGTTTGCACTTGGGCCATATCAATGTGGGTAATATGACAAGAATTGTCTTCCTCCATGGGCATGGCCATGTGATAGACGGTAGAAGGACGTGAAAGACCTGCAAGCGAACCTGCCTGAAATTCACTAGGATAAGTGGCCATGTTGGTGGTGGGGATGTTCTGTGAATTACCCATTTGATTATTTAGATTTAACACTTTAGATTGATTCCTTGTTAAGACCATAACGCAATAAATCTAAACAAATTCAGAAAAGAAGAATGCAAAACTTGAATGATAAATTTACACTAAAGAAATTATCAAAAAACAGTCACAACCTAGGTTTCAACCAATGTGTCTTACCTGCGGTTAATTAATTATTTTCTGATCTTAATCGTAGTAAATTTTAAGTGTCCGGTTTATGAGTTTTGCATGTGATCTAATCTTGAATTATTCACAAAAAAAGGTAAAAACTATGGCTAGGAAAGGACAACGAGATTCTTACTGGTGATGAAATCCAGCAAGTTTGCTCGGGGGTGACCTATGGTGTCTAAGGCAGAAGTTTAATGGATGGAGATGAATTCCACCGTCACTAAACTTCAAGCAATACCTGGTGATGAAATCCAGATATTACTGTTTTAAATGCAATATGAAATGCAGTGAATTTTATTTTAAGTGTTTTAGTTGTCTAATGTATACATACAAAGCTATAAATCAAAAGTTCTAATGATCTAAGCAAGAGGCCACTGAAAACATGCCATTTCCTCTGAAGAAGTGGAGTACACCGTTTAAAACCCCCTGCCTACCAATGATATCAGATATCAAAGGAGCAACCGGAAGGTTCGTCCACTTCTCTGCCTGGAATCACCCAATGGCAGGAGTACTATTGACATCCAATCAATAGTCCTACTTAGATGACTAAAACAGATAATTCGTAGCTATTCTAATATGCAGCTAGGTATGCAATTTTTTTTTTATGCAAGCAACAACCAATAATGCAATGCAAAAAAATGTAACTAAAAATGTAACAAAAAAATGTATATTAACTGTTCTTTTCCAGATTACTTAGTTTTTGTTCATTTTAAAGTAATGATCTGAAAAAGAACCACGAAAAACATAAAAAGTATATAGTAGTATAATAAAAAAAAAAAAAAACGCACTTACTCGGAAGCCTACGCTTTTTCTGTGAAACCGCCTTCAAACGCCCAAGGGAGTCTGCGCAAGCTGAAACGCACCTCTGCGTTTCGGATCGGACTTCCAGACGCCGCTCTGCGTCTGCTGCGTTTTTTGCAAACTCCTCAGAAACCCTAGTTCGCTGGAACAACGAATTTCACGATTTCTGGAACCTGCAAAATAAAACAAAAACAGGAATAGATCAGTAAAGCAAGTATTAAAAACATGAAACCCTAGGGGGTCCCACCGTGATCGCCATTTGTAGATTAAAGATACAACGCCAAACAAAAGATAAAGAAATCACGATAAAAGAATGCAGAACACAGTTGTACAAAACAAACGATTTTTATTAATCAATGGAGTTTAGAAACTCCTTTTGAGTACAACAGGGCCTGTAACCCTTTTCGTGATACAAGATTACAATTTGTGCTAGGGTTCTCCGAAACCCTAGCTGGCACAATATGGTGGCGTCTCCGAAGAATGTATCCTTAACCTCAACGAGAATGAGTGGGCTTCGTTGTATCCTTTGGCTCGGACCACTCCAGCTTAAGCAACTGCTATCATCCAATCAAATCTGCCATTAAAATCCTGCACACATTAAAACTATCAAGGAGTTAGAAATTAATAAGAGGGCTCCACTATGTGAGCCCTCAAAAACAATCTAAAACCCTAGAAATGAAATAAATAGAATGCAGGAATCTAACAACGGATTAATACATAAAAAATAATTACTTGCTTTAGAATCTATACCTCTTTTTTTGTTAACGCGACGAGACCAGGCGGCACCTGGAAGTGATGTAACTGTCAAATCGGTTGCGGAAGGCGCCCTGGTGCAATCGCTGAACGCCCGCGTGCTTCTGGATCAGGGTTGCAGACGTCGGTCTGCGTCTGTGGCTGCGGGTAAACGCCCGTGGGCACTTGCGACAAGAATGGGGGATTCTGCAGAATGCTGCAGAAGGGATGGCGGCGAAGTTGGCGACGGATGCGACGATGGATGCGACAAAAAGGGACGGCGATGGATGGGTAGGTTTAGCTAAAGAAGAGATAGATAGCGATAGATAACAAAAGAGAGATAGTAAAAGAGATCCAGGGTTTGAGCCATCAAGGTGACTCAATTTATAATCTACTCTTAGGGCACACTTTAGGGTTTTAACGACACTTTGAACGTGTGGCTAAGATTAAAGTGGATCCAAGGGTAGAGAATAAATCTAGGTTGTGAAACGGATTAAGATGGATGGACGGATGAGATTAAATGAAGGATGGACGGCTCGGATTAAATCACTTAAACTATATTTATATATATATTAAAATATATTAAAATATTAAAATATATATATAAATATTAATTTAAATAAATTTGGGGATGAAAAATGGCGGGAAAGGTGAAATTGGGCCAAATAATGGCGGGAAAAGGTGAAATTGGGCCAAATAATGGCGGGAAGGTGTGGATTTGGGCCAAATAATGGCGGGAAGGATGGATGACTGACACGTGGCTGACAGGAAGGTATAGATGACTTACAAGTGGCTGGATTTTGGTGTCTACAGGTAGATCTTTTAAAATTAAAACTATTCTAAATCCAATCTAATTTGTTACCAAATTCACCACTCAAAACCAAATTTACCACACTTGTGGAAAATTTGGCAAACAATGGTAAATTTGGCAAAACAGTCGAGAATCTTCCACACGAACCAAGTAGACACATATCAAGCATTATTTCACCTACACCATAAATTTCACATACTCTAGAAAGGTCTAATAATAATTAGTTTTAACTTTTTCTTATCCATTCCTCCCTCCAAATCCTATTTAAGGATCCCCTTGGGTATGTATTTTGTAAGGCAATTTACTATAGCAAAGCTCTATCCACATTATTATAGCATTAGCATTTCTATTTCAAGTTATTCTCAAGCATTGCATAGGTTTTGATCAAGAATTTTAGTACTCTTTATAAGCATTGGGAGTAATTCAAGCAAGGCTAGGGGGACTTGGGAGCAAGAACGTGATGGCAAGCCGAGATTAACACAACAACACTTCACGTAAATTTACTGTAAATTGCTTGAAATAGTTTTACAATATCATCTCCAAGCATAGAACTCTTCTCCCTCAATCCCGAACTCACCATCCCCCTCTTACATTTTTCTCGAGTTTTTATCGAGGCCTCGATCCTCTAGGCAATTAATGCCTCGCCTAACAAAATTTTCAGTTCATTTTTCCCTCCTCCCGAGTTTTTCAAATTTTTGCCATAAATGGGCAACTGCCCAATCCACCATGACGCTTGCATTGATGGCCTCCCTTAACCTGCATCGGCCGCTTTGTTCTGGCTGTCCTCTGTACTGTTGTCTCCTTCATAAAGCCATCACCTGTAATTGCTGTGTTGCCCGAAGTAATAAAAAAAAAAAATGCGTGGCCGACACCTCTCTTATCAATCTACGTGACCCTCATCTTGGTCTTCATACACGTAGCCGACCGCGTGTAGATCTGGTCATGCCTCCTCCTTGTCGCAATATATTTGATACACGTGCCCTTCACAACTGTCATGATACACGTGGCCTTCCACGTGTCAAATTTTGCCTTGCCCGACCGTCCGCTTATCTTCTTTGGCCTTGTCTTTACTTGGTCGCGATATCGCGACAGGTCACGAAATCGTGACATGTCACGATATCGTGACCAAAAGTGCCTCCACTATGCCGAAGTCCTTTGGGGTCATGACATGTCACGATTTCGTGACCCCCCATCTGTGCCTTCACTTTGCCGAAGTCTTTGCTATGCTCCCCGCTTTGCTTTAGCTTTTGATGCCGCCTTAAAATCATGCCACGTGGCAGTTTCTAACTGGTCGCGATATCGTGACAGGACTCTCCCCCTCCGCCTTGCTCCACAATACCGTCGTGATATCGCGACGTCACGATATCGCGACGTCGTGATATCACGACGACTGTGGCCCCTTGCCTTAGCTTTCAACACACTGTCGCCTTGCTTCACAATATCATCATGATATCATGACGTCACGATATCACGACGTCGCGATATCACGACGACTGAGGCCCCTTGCCTTAGCTTTTAAAACACTGTCGCGATATCGCGACGTCGCGATATCGCGACGAAACTTAACAAGTTACATTGTAGCTTTCGAGGTCGCGATTTTGCGACATGTCGTGACATGTCACGATTTCGCGACCCCACCCCCTTGCTTTACCAAACCTTCCCCAAACTGAACATTGCTTTACAAAACTTCTCCCAAACTGAAAATAAATAAATCAAGATGCAAAATACTTAGAAAAAAAACTAGAAAAAATTTTGGAAGATGCAAGATTGCTCTACTGTCGCCGGATGCTCCTGCATCAGACACCCGGGGTAAAATAAAAGTGATCCTCACTTCTGTTTTGTTAGGGGAAGACCCAGGCGGTCAACCTCCATTTTTGACAACCAAGTTGCATCTTCAATAGGCCTGCCCTTCCACTTTATCAAATATTCAGAATATTGTTTGTTTCTGGTGCTTCTGCCTTCACGGGTGTCTAATATTTCTTCGACCTCGTCTATGGTTGGAGCAGGTGTTGGAATTTTCCAGACTTCTGCACTTGGTACCTCTGTACTCTCTCCCTCATGATATTCCACTAGATCTGAAATATTAAAAATAGGTGAAATATCAAGCCAACTTGGCAATTCCACTTCATATGCATTCCCTGACTCCCGTTTTCCCAATATTCTGCATGGCCCAAACTTCTTCATCTTCAATTTGTTATAAGTCTTGGCAGGAAATCTCTCCTTCCTGAGGTGCACCATGACCTCATCTCCTACTTCGAACTCTTTGAACCGTCGCTTCTGGTCTGCCCTTGTCTTATATTGAGTATTCATTTTTATAATTTGTTTCCTTACTTCTTCATGCAGACTTTTCATATGTTTCGCAAATTCTTCTGCCTCAGCACTACACTTTTCTCTTTGGTCCAACTTTCTCAGTTCAGACACATTTCTCGGGTTGTTTCCATATATTATCTGGAATGGAGATTTATTTGTGCTCTTATTGACTGAACTGTTATATGCAAATTCTGCCTGCGGTAAAACTAAATCCCATCCCTTGGGTTGATCTTGCTATCAAACATCTCAATAAATTACCCAGGCTTCTATTCACCACCTCTGTCTGTCCGTCAGTCCGTGGGTGGTATGCAGAACTGAATTTCAGATCTGTCTTCATCTTCTTCCACAAAGTTCTCCGGAAATACCCAACAAACTTTGTATCTCTGTCAGAGACTATGCTTCTTGGTAGGCCGTGAAGTCGTACCACTTCCTTGAAGAATAACCCTGCAATGTGAACCGCATCACTTGTTTTCTGGCAGGGAATAAAATGTGCCATTTTAGAGAATCGGTCAACCACTACAAATACAGAGTCATTTCCCCTCTGTGTTCTTGGCAATCCAAGAATAAAATCCATGCTTATGTCCTCCCATGGCCTCTCAGGTACAGGTAATGGCTGGTATAATCTTGTATTTTGCCTTACACCTTTTGCCATCTGGCATATTCTGCAACCTTGCACAAACTTCCGCACATCTTGCCGAAGTTGTGGCCAGTAGTAATTTTCCTCCACCAGGGCAATGGTCTTATCCCGACCAAAATGCCCAGCCAGTCCTCCGCTGTGCTTTTCCTTGATTAAGTTTTCCCGCATGGAACTCCTTGGAATGCATAATTTACTTCTCTTGAACAGCATTCCATCTTGGATTAGGAAATCCAACCATTTTGTCCTATCCACAGTAACAGGTGTCAAGCAAGCCGTCCAGGCTTCTGCAAAATCCGGATCTTCAGGGTACAAACCCTTCAGTTCTTCAAATCCCACTACTTCCACTGTCATTTCAATCAAGAGATTCTGCCTTCTACTCAAGGCATCTGCAACTCTGTTTGATTTCCCGCTTCTGTGCTTCAGCACAAAGGTATAGCTTTGAAGGAATTCCACCCACTTCATGTGCCTTTGGTTCAGTTTTGTCTGACTTTTAATGTACTATAAATCCTGATGATCAGTAAATAGAACAAACTCCTTTGGCAATAAATAGTGTCTCCACTTCTTCAGAGCCTGAACTATAGCATAAAATTCTTGGTCATAAACTGAATACTTTTTTCGAGCATCATTTAGCTTCTCACTAAAATAAGCAACCGGTCTGCCTCCTTGACTCAGTACAACCCCTATTGCACTGCCAATGGCATCACAGTCCACCTGAAATACCTTGTCAAAGTCTGGGAGTGCCAAAACAGGCTGTTCTGTGACCTTTTTCTTTAATGCATCAAAGCTCCTCTCAGCCCCTAATGTCCACTTGAACTCTTTTTTATCCCCCCTCATTGTTTCCGTGAGAGGTGCACAAATGTTGCTGAAGTTCTTTATGAACTTCCTGTAAAAGCTGGCTAGACCATGAAATGATCTTACTTCGTTGTGCTTCTTGGGGTAGGCCATTCGATGATGGCTCTCACCTTCTCCGGGGTCCATTTTCAGACCTTCTCGCTGAGATTACAAACCCTAGGTATACCAACTCCTTCTTGACAAAATTACACTTTTTCAGATTTATTAATAACTGCTCTTCCCGCAGCTTTTCAAAAACCCTCCTGATATGCATCAGGTGTTCCTCCAGGGTTCTGCTAAATATCAATATATCATCTAAATAAACAATGACAAACTTTCCTAGAAACTCTTTCAGTACTTCATTCATCAGCCGCATGAAGGTACTTGGTGCATTGGACAGCCCAAATGGCATGACCAACCACTCATACAAGCCTTCTCTTGTCTTGAAGGCTGTCTTCCACTCATCTCCCTCTCGGATACGGATCTGATGATAGCCACTTTTTAGGTCAATCTTCGTGAAGTACTCAGCTCCACTTAAATAGTCCATGATATCATCCATCCTTGGCAATGGGAATCTGTATTTGATAGTGATTTTATTGATGGCCCGAGAGTCTGTGCACATTCTCCACTCCCCATCCTTCTTGGGTGCTAGTACTGCTGGCACTGCACATGGGCTAAGACTCTCCCTAATCAATCCCTTCTCCAACAACTCCTGGACCTGCCTGTTTAACTCCTCAGTTTCTACAGGTGTCATTCTGTGTGCAGCTTTATTTGGCAAGCTTGATCCCCGTACCAAATCTATATGGTGGCTAATTTTCCTTACTAGGGGTAAACCCTCAGGCACATTATCAGACACAATATCTGGAAATTCCTCCAGCAGATCTAGGACTTCTACTGGGGTATCCTGGCATTCCTTCTCCCTAACTCTAGGGATTATTGCATAACATAAATGTTCATGCTTCAACCCGTCCAAGAACTTTCTCCCTTCAACTAAATAGATTCTGGAGTTGTTACATACCTTTTCATCCGCTTCCTTTAAGGGCTTTAGTTTATGGCGTACACCATTCTTTGTCAATGAGTAGGTGTTGGCACGACCATCATGCACTGCACTCCGATCGAACTGCCAGGGCCTCCCCAACAACATATGGCAAGCATCCATAGGTAGGATGTCACACAGGACCTCATCACAATAATTTCCAATATTAAATTTAACGGAGCACTACTCATTGACCAAAGCTCTATGGTCCTTCTATAACCATGTGACCCGGTATGGATGCGGGTGCTTCTTCCTTTCTAACTGTAGCTTTGTAACCATTTCTTCTAAAACCAGGTTATCCGTGCTACCATTATCAATAATAATATTGCAAACCTTGCCCGCACATTTACATCTTGTGTGGAATAAACTTCTTCTCTGATTTGTGTCCTTCTCCTCATTCAATAGGACTCTCCTTACGATCATTGCTTCTCCCTCTCTCCGCTTCTTCAGAATGTTCGGACTCAAGCATCTTCCTCTCGCCACAGCAGCCTCGGCTGGACCCTCGTGCCTCTTGTTCGTCCTTTCTCGGTGTTGTGGACACTCAAATGCTCGATGTCCTTCTTCACCACAGTGGAAACATGTCCCACGAAATACTCCTCTTCCAAATCCTCGTCCAGATCCACCCCGTCCTCTTGGGTAGTCGTTTCGATCTCGGGGCTGATAAACATCCTCTTCCCTTTGATCCTGGTTACTACTGGCTTCACCAGTCTTCTTCGGGTCTTTATACTTTTCTCCACTGGTTCTCCCACCAGTTCTTCCACCACGGCCCCTTCCTCTTTGCTTGCCTTCAAACCGCCTATTTAGTTTTTCTTCCACCTTTAAGGCAAACTGGTAAGCATCCTCAATGGTGCTTACCCGAACTAGGCTCAGCTCTTCCTGGATGCCGAGTCTCAACCCATTGATATAACGGGCTACCTTTTCTTTGTTTGCCTCTAAATGTCCAGTTCTAATAGAGATTTTGTAAAACTCCTCCGTGTATTCTTGGACAGTTTTGCTTGTCTGTCTCAAACTCTGCATTTTCCTTAGCAGATCCAACTCGTAATCTGTCGGAATAAACTATCTTTTCAGCTTTTCCACCATTCTATCCCATCTTGTTATTCTCTCCTTCCCTCTTCTATTCCTCTCCAACTGTATTCCCCTCCACCAAATGCTGGCATGACCCTTTAACTTGGTCTTAGCAAATCTGACCCGATTAGGGTCTTCAACCTCCTCATATTCGAAATATTCTTCTAAATCATTTATCCAATCAATCACCTCTTCTGGATTTAGGTTTCCCGAGTATGTAGAAACCTCCATTTTTGGTTGCTTTCCAATCTGAGAGATGGCCTTGTACAACCTGGCTTGTGCAGGATCCACAACCTCTTCTTCTTCCTCAGATTGGTCTTCTTCTTCAACTTCATCTTCACTTCCCTCATCCCTTCCGGGCTCGTGCCTTCTGCGTAACTCTTCTTGCAGGGCTTGAACTTGTCTCTGCAAGGCTCGAAAGTCTTCGATCGGCACCACATTTCCTACTCCACCATGGTTTCTTCGTGGAGGCATCTTTCTTTCTTCCCCTTCAAATCCTTCCACAGATCCTGGTGTAACTGCCTCTCTCCGGCGGTCTGTTACACGCTCAGGAGCTCCCGCTCTGATACCACTTGATGGCAAGCCGAGATTCACACAACAACACTTCACATTAATTCTCTGTAAATTGCTTAATACAGTTTTTCAATATCATCTCTAGGCATAGAACTCTTCTCCCCCTTAATCCCGAACTCACCATCCCCCTCTTACATTTTTCTCGAGTTTTTATCGAGGCCTCGATCCTCTAGGCAATTAATGCCCCGCCTAACAAAATTTCCAGTTCATTTTCCCCTCCGGTCGAGTTTTTCAAATTTTTGCCATAAATGGGCAACTGCCCGATCCACCATGACGCTTGCATTGATGGCCTCCCTTAACCTGCATCGGCCGCTTTGTTCAGGCTGTCCTCTATACTGTTGTCTCCTTCATAAAGCCATCACCTGTAATTGTTGTGTTGCCAGAAGTAATAATAAAAAAAAATGCGCGGCCGACACCTCTCTTATCAATCTCCGTGACCCTCATCTTTGTCTTCATACACGTAGCCGACCGCGTGTAGATCTGGTCATGCCTTCTCCTTGTCGCAATATATTTGATACACGTGCCCTTCACAACTGTCATGATACACGTGGCCTTCCACGTGTCAAATTTGGCCTTGCCCGGCCATCCGCTTATCTTCTTTGGCCTTGTCTTCACTTGGCCGCGATATCGTGATAGGTCACGAAATCATGACATGTCGCGATATCGCGACCAACAACGCCTCCACTATGCCGAAGTCCTTTGGGGTCACGATTTCGTGACATGTCATGATTTTGTGACCCCCCTTCCCCATCTATGCCTTCACTTTGCCGAAGTCTTTGCTATGCTCTCCGCCTTGCTTTAGCTTTTGATGCCACCTTAAAATCATGCCATGTGGCAGTTTTGAACTGGTCGCGATATCGTAATAGGTCACGATATCGTGACAGGACTCTCCCCCTTCGCCTTGCTCCATAATACTATCGCGATATCGCGATGTCGTGATATCACGACGATTGTGGCCCCTTGCCTTAGCTTTCAACACATTGTCACCTTGCTTCACAATACCATCGTGATATCACGACGTCGCGATATCATGACGACTGAGGCCCCTTGCCTTAGCTTTCAACACACTGTCGCAATATCGCGACGTCGCGATATCGCGATGAAACTTAACAAGTTACATTGCAACTTTTGGAGGTCGCGATTTTGTGACATGTCGTGAAATCGTGACATGTCGTGATTTCATGACCCCACCCTCCTGCTTTACCAAACCTTCCCCAAACTGAACATTTCTTTTACAAAACTTCTCCCAAACTGGAATTAAATAAATCAAGATGCAAAATACTTAGAAAAAAAAACTAGAAAAAAATTTGGAAGATGCAAGATTGCTCTACTGTCGCCGGATGCTCCTGCATCAAAAGGTCACCATTGGAGGCAAGAAGGAGAGCTCTCCTAGCTTCCTTCTTCTCTCCTCTCACCTTGATTCCACAACATTTTGTCCTCTAGGTTGTAGCCTTGCTAACTTGACACCTTCTTTCCTCTTTTTATGCATTTCATTTCATATGCTTCAATTTCTATTGTAGAATTTCTATATTTTGTCTTTGGCAGCCTCTAACCTTATTTTTGTAGGATTCTAATAGTGTTTGGCAGCCTTCTTGTTCAATATTAGCATCCTTGCATCATCTCTAACACTTATTTTGTAGGCTATTTTAGTTTGCATTTACTTTTAACAACACTTTTGCCTCTAATCCTCTATTTTGCAGGATTTTATTGTGCTTTCCTTTGCATAAATTTGGATAAAATATTTACTAATCTCTTGCCTACATTTTTTACATGTTAGCTACAACATACTAATCCTTTTGTGTCTTCTTCCATGCCATTTTATTTTACATATAAGGCATCTTTGCATTCTATTTTCCTTTTGTTCAAGCATTTCCTTCATTTTTATGTGCTTTCATTTTATGTAAATTTATTGCTATCTGAGTACTAATTTACTTTTCATTAAGTTATATTAGCTCTCTCTTGCAATTAGCATTATATTTTAGACTCTTTTACACCTCTGTTACATCTAATTGCATTTCCATTTCTTTTTGCTTACATACTATCCATTTCATTTGAGATTCAAGCAATTTCTTAGCATAATTTACTAAATTCTTAAATCTATCCTTATAATTTACTATTATAATCTTGTTAGGAGTTAACTTAATCCTAATTCAACATCCCTTAGCCTTTTTTTGCATCCCATAACCTTTTATAGCTTCAATTTGTAAAACTTGTAGACCCCTAGGGGGATTTCATGTTTTCCTTTTACAATTAAAATTTTAGTCCTCTAATTCTCTATTTTTGAAGCTTAATCCCTATATTTTCTTATGCACAGACCTTCTAAAATATACTAGGATCCTTCCCTATCATTTTTAACCAAAACCCTATTCAGATCAATCCCCAATCAACTCTAAAAGTTTAAAAATCTCACCTAGTACCAAATTCACCACCCCTATGGTGAATTTGGAAAAACTAAGTTTTAGAGGTTTAATCCTCTAATCCTACTACTCACAAACCTTCTAGATCATATTAGGATCATCCTCACCAACTTTCAACTCAAAAACATAGATAAAACCCATCAAAATCGACCCTAAAACTTAATTTTTCTCACCTAGGACCAAATTCGCCACCCCTGTGGTGAATTTGGTAGTCAGAATCATAGAACCAAATTCACCACTTAGAAAAAATTTCCAGTGGTGAATTTGGCAAGACCTAGTGGTAAATTTGGCAATAGGCCAAAATCCACTCCAGGAAGGCAAACATACTCATTTTTTTGTAAAATAGGGGGTCTGATTAGCAAAAGAGATAGCCTATCAACCTCACTACCCTCAGATAGACCCCCCAAAGTAGAAAACCTATTTTTTTAGTTTTTGTGTAGGTTTTACCAAATTCGCCACCCTTGTGGTGAATTTGGCATCAATGGTGAATTTGGCACTATTCAGTGGTGAATTTGGCAGACAGGCTTCGGTAAAGGTAATCTAACCACTTGGCCCTTCCCTAGCTTAGTAATTTCATTCTCTCTATGTTCTGCTTCTGATTTTCTACTATTTTGAAACATAAAACACATTTATTTTGGGAAATTAATGAATTCTAGCTAGAAAACCCAAATCATTTACAAAACCTTGATAAATATTTACAAAACATTGTAGTTTCTTTACAAAACACTAAAATACTAATCAATTAAGGAACCCTAGGCTTGGTTTTAGCATATATTTTATATTCAAGTACTTAGGCAAGAAATCGAGAAGCATATAGTTGCATTTAGGCTAGTTTTGCTTGATTGCATCCTTCCTTGTTTGCCCTAAAATCAAAATCTCCTTAGACTAGTGCATTCAAAACTTGAAGTGCATATAGGTTAGATCTTGTTTGCTTGCATTTGTGTGAATTAAACTAAGCATTGCATTTTATATGGTTCTGATGATTTAGGTTCAAATAATCGTTAAGGCTCGATAAAGAGTCAAGATTAATAGAGATCCAAAACTTTTAGGTGTTTGTCTTAATTGAACCCATAAACACCACAAAACAAGCATTACATCAACCTCATACAACCTTAGAAAAAGCATAAAAAGTAGGGGTCTAGTTGTGTTGAGGATTTTCACATCCTCGGGATCTCCTTTGGAAAGAGATCCTCAAGTGGGGAAGCAAAGATTCTAATGAATCTCCCCCATGCACACTTGACATTAATTAGATCTAAAAGGAAAAAGAACATGAGGTTTTCCCACCACCTACATAAATTGGTGAACCTGATGTGAACACTCCTTTTGCCTTAACTAAGATAAAATTTTGTTGAACTTAAATAGACCATCTAATTTGTTTGCTTAGTTTACATCACATTAAATTAAGATAACAAGAACATAACCAATTGCTAATCCTACTGGGGGAAGGTTAACGACCCCTTGAGTAAACCGATGTATGAACCTTAGGGGAGCAATCTTCTTTGGCAAGTATATTATGGTGGATTAGTGGGAGTCACAAGGAGGGTTGCTTATCTGGGTGACATAAGGATATCAAACATCTTCTCTTCTTTGCTATAAGTACTCTAAAAACAAAACTTTAATAAATTAACTCCCTCTTCGAAGCTAAGTCTTCTAACTATGTCTCAACATCCTTATAACACCCAAAACAAGGGTGTCCCTATTCCTTCATAGGAAGGATCATCCTCTCAAGGAAAAATTGAACAAGAAGTAAACCCTTGGTCACAAGTGCCAAGAGAACAATTGATTGTTGAACAAATTCCTTATCAAACTATGGACCATGTTCGAGATTATATCAAAAGAAACAAAGACATCATCTTGGATGTTCTTAAAGAAGAACTTAGAGAACAAGCGAAAGTGGAATCCACCACAATGCATGAAAACTTAGGTTATTCTAATGAACAATCAACAACCACTCAAATCAATGAAATTCAAAACACCTTGGCAAGTTTCAATGTGGCTATGACACAACCTACTGATTCTACAACACCTCCTACCTTATCAATAGAAATGCCCACTTCAAGAAATCCTTTTTCAACTTTTCCTAGCGAAACAACTAATACCACAAATCCCTTCTTCACTCTCAATTTGGGACCCACTCAAGTCCCTCACATCACAACTTCAAATCAAAATATTTCAACTCTTACAAGTATACCTTTTGCAACACATACATCCACTCAATCACATACTCAACCTCCATCAAATGATATTCAAAATATAAATACCAAAATATTAGACCTAGAAAAGAGAGATGCCAAGTTCGAAGAACTTGAGCATCAAATTGCCTCCCTTCAAGGGACATCTAAACTTAAGTACTCTTTTGAAGAATTCTATAATGAACCTTTAGATCCCAAAATTCTTAATCACCCTTTTCCAAAGAATTTTGAAACTCCTAAGTTTCAAATGTATAATGGAAAATAAGATCCCATCAACCATTTGAGGCTATTCCAAATAGCTTGTAGTGACATCAATCATGATGAAAAACTTCTCCTTAGGTTATTCCCTAAAATCCTTAGTGGGTTAGCCTTAGAATGGTACTTTCAAATACCTCATCATTCCATTAAGAAGTTCAAAGAACTTATGGAAGCCTTCGTTAAACAATTTTCGATCTATATAGAAGATAAGGTTACCATAGATGACCTTTACCAACTTAAACAAGGTAAAAATGAGAAATTCATAGATTTCTTGGCCAAATGGAGAGCCCTCATAGGGAGACTCCAATACATTCCTCCTCCTAAGGAACTCTTGCATATTTTCTTATGAAACCTCCATGAACAATTGTCATATCCCTTGGAGATGATAAACTTAACCTCTTTTGAAGAAGTCGTTGACATGGCTAAAAGGGTAGAGGCCATCCTCATAAGATGAGGCCAACTCAACTATAATAAGAAAGAGGATGAAAATCCCTCTAACAAGGGGCAATACAAAAATAAACATGTCGTAGGAGATGGTGTAATTGATTCTCGATAAAATAATAATGTAAACACTACTCAAAATGCTCCTCAAAAATTGGTTATCCAAAAGGAGGATAAACCTCAAAGACAATATACTAATATGGGGCAAATTCAAATAACCATGTTAAAAATGCTCCTCGAATCTAAACTAATAGAGCTTCCACCCGTTAGACCTTGGGACTTATCAAAAGGAATACCCACTTGGTATAGACAAGATGAATACTATGACTATCACCAAATAGAAGGGCATACTACTAATAAGTGTAGAACCCTAAAGAACATTATTCAAGACCTCATTGAGGAAGGGAAAGTGACAATTAATAGAAAAAAAACCCTAACAAAGATATGGGGATATTTCAAAACCCTTTACCAACACATGATCAAAAGGTAGCTAATTTTGTAGGTGCCATTCACCTATCAAGATCTTCCCATGCTATAACTAGACAACAAGCAAAGAATCAATCTTCGGATCAACCCCCAATGGTTGCCCCAAAAGCAAAAATCAACATCCCTAATAAATCACCCTTGGTGGTTACACCTTCTCAAAACACTTTGCATACCTTCAATCTTCATCTACAATTGGAAGAAATACCCGCTAAAATCTCTCTTCTAGAACTCCTAAAAACATCACCCGCTCATAGGGAAATATTGATAAAACTCTTAAGTGAACAAGAAGTCCCTCAAGACCTATCTCCAAATGATATCACCAACATGGTTGGATTGACTAGAATTAATAATACTATTTTAGCCTTTCATGAGGAAGACACTCCTCTCGAGACCATATCAGGGGATTCTCCCCTTTACATTATAATGCAAATAGGTGATAAATACATCAAGAGAGTCTTGGTAGACAACGGATCAGCCTTGAATATTTGTAACATCAAATTTTTATGAAAATTTGACTTAACTAAAAATGACTTACAAAAATTGGACCTCATTATTAGGGCCTTCGATAACGAGGAATGAGAAGTAATAGACACCATTACTTTACCTATCAAAGTAGGACCTCATGTCTTAAACACCCTCTTTTACATCATATCATGTGATGTAACTTATAATATGCTTCTTGGAAGACCATGGATACATGCCATGAGGGTCGTACCTTCTACCTTACATCAATGCCTTAAATATGAATATCAAGGAAGGGTCATCCATGTTCCTGGAGATCTAAAACCTTTTGCCATGTGCAATTCTATAGATTTACAAGAACTTAACCTCTATCCTTCTATACAATCAACTAAGTTAAATGATCAATCAAAAGTTGATAAAGGGAAGGAAATATTAGAGGAACCTCTTATAGACTTAGAGGAAACCCCTCAATCATCCCTCAATACTAATCAAATTAACCACATTTGTTGAAAACCAGATCCTTTCGTAGAACTAGTAAGCATGTTCCTTTCTCCTCGAGACATAGGTATGCCTAGTAGAAAGGGACTCAAAATTCAAATAGGATCTTGCACTTTCATCCATGGAGGGACTACCTTCGATGAAAGAATCCAAGGATGCAACCTTATGCCTACCGAATGAACCTACGCTACATGTTATATGTCACCTACCTTCCCCATAGTTAAACAAATGCTTGTTAATATGGGTTATCAAGGTAAGGGCTTAGGTCATTATGAACAAGGTATTAAAGAACCTATAGAAGCTATACCTTGGCCAACATGATGTGGGATTGGATTTATCCCCAATAAAAATGAACCCTCTCCTCTATCTAGAGAAGAGAATGAAGATGACTACTCTGGATCAATACATGGCTCTCAATGGGGTGAAGAGGATGAAGAAGAACTATGGTCACTCCTCAATCAAACCCCTCATAAAACTATATGATTTGGGAGCATTAATATGTTAGAATTAGTTCATCCAAAAGCCATTTCGATCAATGAAGACCTTGAAGAATCTTTAGACAACTATCATATAGAAGAGTCTCTAGATCAGATCTTCAATTTAAATGTAGCCCAACCTTCCAACTTGGAACAAATATCTATAGATCCTCAAGAACTTAAAGAACTAGGGATTATAGATGCCCCTCTTCATTTCGAATATGAGTCACAAGCCTTAATCGAAGAAACCATAGAGGTTAACATTGGAACATATCAAGATCCACACCTTATCAAACTAGGAAAAGTCCTAACCCAAGAAGAATAAATAGAATACATAAATCTATTAAAATAATTCTCTGACATCTTCACTTGGGGATACGATGATATGCTAGGACTTGACCCTTCATTGGTAGTCCACCATCTAGTAGTGCATCCTGATGCAAAACCCATCAAACAAAAACTAAGGAAAATACATCCAAGAGTCACCCTTCTAATAAAGGATGAACTTCAGAAACTACTAGATGTTGGCTTCATAAAAGCCATAGATTATTTGGATTGGATTTCCAACATCATTCCTATCACTAAGAAATAAGGATCCATTCAAATTTGTATTGACTTTAGAGACATAAACAATGCTTGTCCTAAATATGATTTCCCCTTACCTAATATAGACATGATAGTCAACTTCACCATGGGATCTAAAATGTTATCCTTAATGGATGGATTCTCGGGCTATAACCAAATTAAAATCATAGAAGAAGATCAATCTAAAATAACTTTTACTACCCCTTGGGGAACCTTCTACTATCAGGTCATGCCTTTTGGCCTTAAAAATGTAGGAGCAACTTATCAAAGAGCCATGACCTACATATTCCATGATCTCATGCATAAAATAGTGGAATATTATGTAGATGACATTATAGCTCGATCCCAAGAAAGGAAGGACCATACCCAAGACCTTAGATGCATCTTCCAAAGATTACGAGACTATAAAGTCAGAATAAAACCCCTCAAATGTATTTTTGGGGTGAAATCAAGAAAGATACTTGGGTTCATCGTATCTCAATGTGGGATTGAAATTGATCCCTCTAAAATCGTTGCCATAACCAACATGCCACCACCTAAAAATCTAACTAAATTACGTAGCCTTCAAGGAAAATTATAAGCTATATGTAGATTCATATCACAACTTGTAGATAAGTGTCAACCTTTCTCCAAACTACTGAAGAAAGGAGCCAAATTTGAATGGGATGAAGGATGCCAAGAAGCCTTCAAAGCCCTAAAGACTTACCTCTTAACACCACCAGTATTGGTGCCACCAAACTTAAACCAACCATTACTACTATACATAGCCACTATCGAGCATGCCTTAGGAGCTCTATTAGCCCAATATGATGAACAACATAGAGAAAGAGCAATCTACTACATTAGTAGGACCTTAGTAAATTATGAAACTCGCTATACACCAATAGAAAATATCTTCCTAGCAATCATCTTCTCATCTCTTAAACTAAGATATTACATGCTTAGTCAAAAGACTTACATCTTAGCAAGAGTAGATCCATTATGCTACCTTATGTCAAAACCCTATCTATCAGGTAGAACTACCAAATGGGTCATAGCCCTCAGTGAATTTGACATAGAATTCATAAACCAAAAGTCATTAAAAGGGCAAGTTATAGCAGATCAACTTGTCGTAGCTCCTTTAGAATCAGAACATCCTATAAACATCTCCTTTCCTAATGATATGGTCTCATCAATGGAAGCCCAAGAACCCAAAACATGGGTCTTGTACTTCGATGGAGCAAGATGCACAAAAGGTGCAGGGGTAAGGATTATCCTAGTCACCCCACAACAACAACTCATCCCATTATCATTTAAAATTTGCTTCTCTTGCACCAACAACACAATAGAATACGAAGCACTTATTTTAGGTCTTAGGGCTACAATAAAACTAAATATCAAAAACATAATAGTATATGGTGATTCACAACTAGTAATCAACCAAGCAAATGATACTTATCAAACCAAATATGAAAAGCTAAAACCATACAAAGATATTGTAGACTTATTAAAAGCTCATTTCGATCAAATAACCATAGAAGCCATACCCCATTCTAGTAATCACCATGTCGATGCTATGGCAATAACTGCATCTCTCATCCCTCTAGAATTGGAGGATGAAGAAGTTGCTATCATCATAAGGTCAATCAATGAACCTTCTATGATAGAATCATGCCTACTACCCCTTAACATATGTAACATCAAAACATCTATACCTCAACCACCTTGGTACCAAGACATTTTCAATTTCCTCAAGGAAGGAACATTCCCTAAAGGATTCAACTCTAAAAAATGTAGATAATTTAGGCTAAGAGCTTGTAAATATGTCATCATTGGAGATATTCTATATCGATGCTCCTTTGAAGGTATACTCCTCAGATGCGTAAACTCAGATGAAGCACAAACTCTCATAAAATAAGCCCATGATGGATCATGTGGTGGTCACTTTAGTGGGCTAGTTATAGCCAAAAAGCTCCTTAGGATGGGCTACTACTGGCCCTCCATGGAAAAAGATACTCATAGCTATGTCAAGAAATGTGACAAATATCAATGACATGACAATCTTGTTCATGCTCCATCTCAAGAACTTCAGCCTATAACATCCCCTTGGCCTTTCTCCTCCTGGGGATTGGATATCATAGGTAAGATAAACCCTCAATCATCCGATGGACATAAATTCATTATTACAACTATAAAATATTTCACTAAATGGGTTGAGGCAATACCTCTATCCTCTACCATAGGCATTCAAGTATCAAAATTTATCCTAAATCAAATCATTAGCCGATATGGTATCCCTTCAACCATAATCATAGATAATGGTACCCCCTTTAAAAATAAAGAGGTCACCAAAATGTGCACCAAATACAAAATTCAATAGAAATGGTCTACACCTTACTACCCACAAGGAAATGAACAAGTTGAGTCCTCCAACAAAATGCTAATCAAAATCCTCAAGAAGCTAGTCAATAAAAATGGTTAAGATTGGCACTTACAACTCTATCCTACCTTATGGGCATATCGTACAAGTGTGCGTACTCCCATTGGGGCAACACCATATGCATTGGTTTATGGTACCAAAGTGGTCTTCCCTTTGAACTTGAAATCCCCTCTTTGAGAGTCTTATTGCAAGACTCTTTGGTAGGAGATGAATACCATTCAAGCCACTTACAACAACTAGAACTTCTAGAAGAAAAATGCATCAATGCCTTAGAACACCTCAAAACTTACCATAATAGGCTTTGATGAGCTTACAACAAGAAAGTGCATCATAGGTCTTTTGAAGTTGGGGACTTAGTCCTCAAAGAAAATCAAAAGAACACCAATATCAACATCGATCTTAAAGGAAAATTTGAGCCCAATTGGTTAGGACCCTTTATTATCATAACCAAATTTGGATTAGGAGCCTACCACCTAGCCACATTGGATGGCCAAGAACATAAAGAACCAATTAACATTATTCATCTTAAATGATATTATGCATAAAAGCACATCGAGTCGATTACTTGCTCATTTGATTGATACATGACAAGAACCACCATATAATCATACACACTCCACCCCTTGCATGTTTACCTCATTTTCTTGATCATACCATCAAGTTAGGAGGGTTTACTATGATGCAAAGGCCAATCCTTATTATAAATACATCTGCATTGCATCCACCTAGGCTAACTAATATGTTGAGTAAACTCTCTTAGTCCAAAAATATTATCCTCTACTATCTTCCTCTATATCCCACTTCGTTACTTTCATACTTCTTCTCTTCTTCTCCCTCTCTTGGGTTAAGTGATGTATGATGTGATCATCCATGGCCCTGATGACCCACCCTTTTCCCTTTCTTCTATCCCAATATTAGGGGCAATCAACAAACAAACAATAATCAAATTTCTATCTATCTTCTTTCCTCTATCTCTTAAAATTAAGCAATACATGCAACTTACTTTCTTCTATCTTACACATAAGTCATATCATTAATTTCAACAACATTCTACAACATTATCAACAATACATATCTACAATACTTCTCAACAAAAGAACTTTTATATTCTATCAACATTCATGATTATTCTATAGACTCCTCAAAGACATCTCTTTCTCTTCTATAATGCAAAATAATGTATTGTATAAGAGAATTTAAGAGCAGTCTATCGAATGTGTCATGACATCTATTCATCACATTCTTCACATATAACTCATCTGATAGTCCATTCAGGGATGAGAAATCACATTCAACCAATTTCTCGTAAATTCATAATCATTTGTGAATTCTACTAGTTACTAGTTGAATGGGGTTCTCTTCCTTGATTGGCCTATCATTTGAGTTCACAAAATCATACCTAATACATCATCATCCACTTACTCATTCGGTTGGTCATGAGGGCCAGGAGTCCTCTAATCATCCATTCCTATGTGGA
This sequence comes from Wollemia nobilis, assembly GCA_028583015.1. NCBI lineage: Eukaryota > Viridiplantae > Streptophyta > Pinopsida > Araucariales > Araucariaceae > Wollemia > Wollemia nobilis. The sequence continues at coordinate 3,851,981 of JAQPPZ010016710.1, read as the reverse complement.
TTAACAATTACTTATCAACTTTATATAGGAATGGATGATTAAGGGTACTCCTCCCCTCTCGACATACCATTTTAGTATGCAATCAAACATGAATCAAATTCTCACATGCTATCTTTCCAATAAGTCATAGGAATTATAAGGTTCCCTTGATCCAATGATGCATAGATTTGCAACTTCCTCATAAATCTCATTAGGCAATGGATCAATGTTACCTTTACTTCCTCTTTGATTTATTGTATCGACATGCTATCAGACATCTCACAAATCTCAATGAATACCTTCGATAGTCCATGAGGATGTCAAAGACTTCATTGATCCAATATCTTGTAGGTCCACAATCACTTGTGTACCTCACCAAGCACTGGATCAATGTTATCTTCGTATCCTCCTGGATCCTATCATTGGCATTCCATCAAATAAAATCAAGTCTCTCACAGACTATTGTTTAAAAGGGTCTATCAAACTATGAGGCCCTATAGATCCAATGCCTTGTGAGCATGCAATTACTTGTACGCTTCACTAGATACTGGATCTATATTGTCTTCATAGCCACCTAAGCCTCTACAATAGTAGAACATCCACACATCATACTCTCACCATTAGCTATTTTCCTAATAATGCTACTGGATCAATAGAGTTCTATTTCTAGTCAACTATATTATGCAAATACACAATCAAGCATCACAAGTCCAAAAATGATCACCTATCAAATGGATATTCTCTATCTGTTCACATGAAATAGATAAAGAACTTCCTCCCTCTTGATAGGTGAAAATAACTTATCAACTCTTCTTTCAAAACCAAAATATCCTGGCTAACTTATATGCTCTTTGGAGGCATCAAGGTTTGGTAATCAACACTTCATGTACCCATAATCATTTATGACTACATCAAGCAATCGATTATCAAATCCCTGTGCATCCTAATAACCTATAAGCTAGCATGGATGTCATCTATTCATTCATATGAATGAGTTCATTTGAACTCAAGGTAATGTTCTCATATGGACCTCCTAGATGAGGGGATGTCCTTCTCCCATATTCTGTGTATATACATTTCTGTGTACACATGTCGGGCATGGGAGAAGGATCTCTTCTTCTCTGGGATTGTGCATATAGGAGCTTTACCCTCAGTCTGAAATATTTTATCTACAAAATACAAAATCGGTAAAATTTTCAACACATTAGATGGGGCAACAAGTATCAAGCCCAATTTCTCATGTATATATTTAAATCATTTCACTAAAAAAATACATATAATTCTACAAGCTTTTAAAAATTGTAAATCACTACAATAACAAAATTAAAGCATCAATGTCACACTTCTCAAATAACAATCAAAACATCTACTTTGCAAAAACATTCTACTACTTCACTAAGGCATTTGTGAAGATCATTCCATTACTTTGCAATTTCCCTTGCAAAGATCATTCTCTATCACTTTACAAATATCTTCAAAGATCATTCTAGCACTTTATAAAACTATTTGCAAAAGTCACTCTCCAACACCTTGCAAAATATTTGTAAAATATTTATCGTCATTACTTTGCTTAACAATTGCAAATACCTCTCTAAATATTAACAAGATATTGATCATACAATCAAAGCATCTCATTGCAATCAACATCAAAAGCATCCATATCTAAGCTTCACAAAAGGCTTGCAAAATCTATCTTATCTATGTAGTTAAATGTTTGTAGAGAAGACATTTGAACATTGATAAGAATCAAAATCTATCTTATCTACGTAGTCAAATGTTTATAGAGAGTAGTATTTGAACATTGATAAGAATCAAAATCTATCTTATCTATGCAATCAAATGTTTGTAGAGAGTAACATTTGAACATTGATAAGAATAAAAATCTATCTTATCTACGTAGTCAAATGTTTAGAGAGAAACATTTGAACATTGATAAGAATCAAAATCTATCTTATCTACGTAGTCAAATGTTTGTAGAGAGCAACATTTGAACATTGATAAGAATAAAAATCTATCTTATCTACATAGTCAAATGTTTGTAGAGAGTAGCATTTGAACATTGATAAGAATCAAAATCTATCTTATCTATGTAGTCAAATGTTTGTAGAGAGTAGCATTTGAACATTGATAAGAATCAAAATCTATCTTATCTACGTAATCAAATGTTTGCAGAGAGCATCATTTGAACATTGATAAGAATCAAAATCTATCTTATCTATGTAGTCAAATGTTTATAGAGAGCAACATTTGAACATTGATAAGAATCAAAATATACCTTGTCTATGTAGTCAAATTTTCATAGAGAGTAGCATTTGAACATTGATAAGGATCATACTATATGTACCTCATCTACGTAGTCAAGTTTTCATAGAGAATGGCACTTGAACATTGATGAGAAGAAAAATATTATTAAAACATATATGTAAATATATTATAGGTACCTCATCTACGTAGTCAAGTGTTCATAGAGAATGATGCTTGAACATTGATGAGAAGAAATATTTTCAAAACAAATATACTTCATTGTACATATTACAAGGTACCTCATTATGTTTTAAATGATATCATGAATATGGCATCATAGGCCACCATTTAAACATAATGAGATCATGTTCCTACCTATGGGAACTCAATAACAGGTGTAACATTCACCTCCTAAAGAAGATGAGTACTCTCCTATATCAGGTCTACAGACCACTGCTCACATACAAACACCTCAACACTTCTCACAATTTGGGGCATCTCCCCTCATCCATATCATTCCTAAAATCTAAACATCATTATATCAAAGCAAATAAAAAACATCAACACATCACACATCATTACAAAAACATCTCATCATAATCCCAAAATAACAAAAGTATCATCATATATATATATATGCCTCACAATATACAAGCCGATAGAGAAGGTGCATCACAAGAGAGAAAAATGATGCACTCAACTCATCATAGGAGGATGCACCACAATCCCAAAATTAATGCATTCACTCCTAAATACCCATAAAGTCACCTAACAAGAGGACCCAACCTCCCTAGAATCCCTCATTGGAGGAGGAGGATGTGGTGGCTGAGGACTAGTAGTCCTCCAAGTATCACTCATTATCGTAGCCCTCGATCATGAACTTGAAGGAGATGGTGTTTGCTGCTCCATAGGAATTACTAAGTGATATAGATCATGATAATGTGTGGCTCTACCTTACACCCTCTCAACCTGAGCTGACAAGTGATGCACCTACTCTATGAGATCTGATCTCATAGCTTATCTAGAAATGCCAATCTCATTTCAAGTAGTCCCGTAATGATGGCTGCCATAGTCCCATCCAAGCCTCACCTAACTATAGCTTGAGCCTCATCCCTCTCTCTCATCACCCTCTCTAGATCAGATCTAAGACTAATAATAATCATCTCATCAGTAGCCTTTCTCTTCCATGACTCAATCCAAGGATGATTGAATCCTAGAAAGGGCCTCTCCACTATCCGTCTACACTCGGGCTACCTCATATCTAAGCTTGGTCACCTCCTCCAACTACAAATCCTCTAAGGCTACTAATTAGCTCCTCACATCATCCAAAGTGTGATGGAGCACCCTCAACTCCATCATCATAACATCTACATCTACCCTACTCAAGACCCATGCCTCTACCAAGATCTAACCCTACTCCACCAAAATCCTATCCACCTAAACTCGATGCCCCTCCACTAGCTGGGGCATATAGAAGTGGAATAGTAGCCAATGGAGCCACATATAGAGGAGTTGACCTCCTCACCCTCTATCTACCCATCCTCCTCCACCATCCCTCTCTCCCACCATGATGCCTAGCTACTCATAAGGCACTCAACATATCTTGGAATATCTATCTCTGATCCCTCGGTGGTGGACCCATGGTCAATCGATGAGGTCTAAACTACCTATACCAAGTACCATAGTCTACCATCACCCCTACATCATCCAATGCAGGATTCAAGACCATAGGATCATCCTCATCAACCTCTAGGAAAGTAAGAGGATCCATAGGATCCCACCAGGTCTCATGATGCACTCATCGTATCCAAACCTCCCCAACAATTGGCACTCCTTGTACCTCTCCAAACTGGTGAGTCACTTGTACTGGTACAAATCATAGGCCTTGTTCCTATCATCCAACCATCAAACTCACCTCACCCTAGCTAACTCCTTGTGGTCCTCAGACCATGCATACACATCCCTCCATGGCTACCATGTGATATGCACCACCCGCATGTCATCAATGAGGTACCTCACCCAAGTCAGGTTATAGGATGAGGGATGAATACATCTATCCCACCTATAAACCATAGGACTCTCATGATCAATCCACCTCATCACCACTATGGGTCATCGAACAACTATGTGTTCCCATGCCCAAACCTGAAGTAAGGTACAACAAGTCAGACTCTGACCCTATCGATAAACCACTCTATACAAAGTATGATAGAGCCTAGCTAAGATGGCTGGAGCCCAGGCATAAACTATCTGGCTATCCCTTAGCCCTACTATGATCCATCCCCATCCCCATGGCATGAAGCTCCTGCTAGTGTCACTCATCATCAATCTAGATACCACCATAGCCAAAAGTGTAGTGCTCCAATCAATGTGCCCTCCAATGTAAGCATCATTGATCCTCAACCCCTTCTGCATCCCTAAGAAGTCACCATCCTCTAAAAATGCCAACTTCCTAGCATCCACATTCACCCCCACATGAATAGGGACTCCTCGAACTAGCACCTTGAGGATGCGCCATACATCCTCCAAAGTAACCGTCATCTCACCCATCGACAATCTAAAGGTATTGGTGGATGGATACCACCTCTTCACAAGGGCTATCAACAACGAGTGATCAAACTCTAACTTAGGCATATAGGCAACATAATATAGCCCTATCATTGACAAAAGTGCCACATCCTTGACATTCTTCTCACCCCCTAAGATGCTCCCCAAGCACTTAGGCCGACGCTCTCAGCTCGTCAAAACCTTCATCACCTACCAAAATCCATCCAAAATAACAAGTTAGAAAGATCATCAAATCATTCCAAAACTTCACAAAAACACCACCATTGGATAGCCCTCGAAGAGAGATTTTCAACAAGTATAAATATGCCTATATTTGCACACATATCGAGGTCAAAAAGTGTAAAACAAAAGTGGCTATCCTAGACCAAATTCACCACTAGCACCAAATTTTCTAGTACCAAATTCACCACTGGGACCAAATTCACTAGTGGCACCTCTACCAAATTTTCCACTAGCACCAAATTCACCACAAGTTCCAAAAAATTGCAAAAAAATACCCTAAATGCAAAAATTTTGCATCGAAATGAACGCCTACCTCTCAGTCTCACTCCAACACCTCAACCATCCCTTGAACCACATCAACATGATGCACCCATCCCTCGGATATGAGCCATCTTCTCCAGCAACTCTATCTCACCCTCTCTAACTTTCTATAACAAGTAAGAGTGCAAATGAGGTCGCTTTCACCTCTTCTTTTGCCTTTTAAACCCTTAGTCTATCAAACCCTAGTCAATCTAGAGCACCTCGTATCTCAAAAATTTGCTCTAAAACCTATAATCAGATACATGGGTTTCAGAAATCATGTTTCCAGGACAAGAAATTTTCGTAAGGATGAACAATTTTCTTCGAATATCGAGGGCACGCAAAATGAGGCATATATATAAAGTCATCAAAAATAACCAAAAATCTCAATCAATTTCACAAATCAACAAAATATCACAACAACAATGCAACATAGCATCAAAATTGAGTATCACAACTTAAATTTTGATGTAACATCTCAGATATCACGTCAAAACTAGGGTAAAATGTAGACACCCAATTTTGACACGCTAATTACGACTTCCCAAAATTGGTCGCAAATCCTCCAAAACTTCCCAAAACCTATTCTAATCTTCACAAAACTTCAAAATTATCATTCCCCATCAATATGGGCACCTAAATTCACCTTTACCAAATTTACCACTCTGACCAAATTCACTAGTGGTGAATTTGGCAAAACTGCAAAATCAAGGTTTTTGACCAAAAAGTTAGTTTTTACCAAATTCGCCACCCCTGTGGTGAATTTGGCTAGTGGTAAATTTGGTAGACCTTTCAAAATTCAAACTATCCTAAATCCAATCTGATTTGTTACCAAATTTGCCACTCAAAACCAAATTTGCCACACCTATGGCAAATTTGGAAAACAATGGTGAATTTGGCAAAACGACCAAGAATCTTCCACATGAACCAGGTAGCCATGGATCAAGCATCCTTTCACCTATTGGAAATTTTGAGTCCCTAAGCTAAAATGTTTTCATTGATTTCAAAAGATCATTTAATGTCAAAAGGATCTATGAAGGGTTTTTGTGAAAACCAAGGCAGGAAAAATAAAAGGTTTTATTTAAAACCATGGACAACAGATTTGATCTGGGTTTTTCTTAAAACCCAAGTTGGGCTTTCATTTCATCGAAAAAGTGCCCCGGTGATGGATTTATTTGAGTTTTAATATTTGGTTTAAATTTTAATTATTTAAAATTTAAATTTAAATGTAAAGTTTCCCGTTGACGTCATCAAGCAAACATAAATTCATATTTTTGTCGACGTCTTCGAAGTGTTTTAAACACTATATAAAGGGGTGGTAAATGAATCAAAGTTTTATCCTTGCTCTTGTGATAAATGTTTGGCATTCAAATTATTCTATGATCTCATGCGAATTTTGAGAAGAGAAGCAAGAAAGTAAATGACAGTGCTTGGAAATTCAAATAGTGGTGGGAAGCATGGTGCATTGGCAAATCCTTTTGGCTAAGGGACAAGGCAGCGCAAACACAAGGGATCGAATCCCTTGGACGATGTTTCAGAAGGCTTGTGGAAAGCGCTTTGGTGCTTTGTATTTTATAGAAGGTGGAGGAAGGTTTAAGGCAATTTGAGCCTTTGCCTTTCCAATGAGTGCCTAGCTCGTGTGTAATCTTAGTCGCGACTAAGACTCTCACGGTGTGGCAAGTTGGGGGTTCGAATCCCCTTGAGGAGGTAATTATGTTTTGCATTTAAATAATTTTTATTAGACTTAAAGTTTGGATTTATAAGGTAGTTAATGGAAACTAAATTTTGTTATTAGGGTTGTGATTATTATTGCAAAGCATAATTGGTTTATGATTTATTTGATGGTTATGGAAATTAATTTTAGGAGAAATAAGGAGTTTTTTAAAAGCAATTTTGAGAGGTTTATTATTTTTGATAAGGGTTTTAATTAAAGGGACTTTGGTGGATGTGTTTATTAACTTGGAGTAAAAAGGGTATAATTTAAGTAATGCTTTATTTTGTGATTATTTGAAGTCCATTAACCCTTGTTTAGATTGGAAAGGAAAGTTGTGTTTAAGTGTGGCAGATTTTGTGGACAACTTATTAGCATCAAAAAGGTATGGGCACATTCTCCTATTGATTGTTTATGGTGGTTGATTTCTGAAATATCATTGGAGAGAAAAGGATTTATTGTGGTTTCCTTTGAGAAAATGATTGGTTGAATGCTTCAAGGTTTTTTGGTTTGTGAGTTGTATTTAAACCTTGTTTTATTAGCATTGTTGTTGAAGCCCATTGATGATGAAATGAACTTTAACTTGAGTTATAAAAGAACATGAGTATAATTTATATGTGAGAATTGTGCTTGAGCATTGTTGGAAACATTTTGAGTTGGTTAATACATGCTTGGATTAGGATTTTTGAAAAAGGATTGTTCCTTGAGGTGATTGGTTGAGTTGAGTTGGTTAATACATGCTTGGACTAGGGTTTGTGAGAAAGGATTATTCCTTGAGGTGATTGGTTGAGTTGAGTTGATTAAGCCTAGTCAAGTGGATTCATGTGGTTTTTCAAGTTCCTAGAAACAATCTATTCAATATTTTTATTTGAGTTGAGATTTATTTGAGTTGATATTGAGGTTGATTTGAGTTGAGATTGAGATATGAGTATAGAACATATAGAGTATCTAACAATTCTCTTTATGCTTCTATTGAGTTGAGATTGGGATTTGAGTATAGAACATATAGAGTCTCTAACAATTCTCTTTATGATTCTATGATATTGATTTGAGATATTTATTGTACATTGATCTTAGAAAATATTGAGTCTAACAATTCTCTTTATGATTCTATGATTGAGACAAGTCTTTGAGAAGACTTGTGGACTATTTTGAGTTAAGCTTTTGTGAAATCTTGCTATGTAGATTTGATCAAATCCTAGAGAGGACGTATTAAGAATATTTGAGCAAGTCCTAGAGAGGACGTATTGAGCAGATTTGAGCAAGTCCTAGAGAGGACTTATTGAGCAAATTTGAGCAAGTCCTAGAGAGGACTTATTGAATAGATTTGAGCAAGTCCTAGAGAGGAATTATTGAGTAGATTTGAGCAAGTCCTAGAGAGGACTTATTGAGCAGATTTGAGCAAGTCCTAGAGAGGACTTATTGAGCAGATTTGAGTAAGTCCTAGAGAGGACTTATTTAGAAGATTTGAGCAAGTCATAGAGAGGATTTTTTGAGCAGATTTAGATAAGTTCTATATGAACTTGTTGAGCATATTTGGACAAGTTATGTGTGAACTTGTTAAGAAAATTTGGACAGGTTTTGTGTCAACCTGTTGAGAAGATTTGGACAAGTTCTAAGTGAACTTTTTGAGTAGATTTAGAAAGGTTTTGTGTGAACTTGTTGAGCATATTTGGATAGGTTTTGTGTAAACTTGTTGAGTAGATTTGAGTAGGTTCTAAGTTAACCTATTGAGAAGAATTGTACTAGATCGAATGTATTGTGTTTAGTGCAAGATATTGAGTAGAACTATGCTAGAGAAACTGAACTGTGTTTGGTATAGTATTAAGACAGAGCTTTGGAGGTGATAGAGTGTAGAGGTTAGAGTCTCAATGGATAGATATCTAGTAGCTAGGACAATTGAAGATAGATCTGAGTGAGGAGTCTTCAAGTGGAGAGAGATCCACAAGTCAGTGCAGAAGAGAGATAGAGTCTTCTAGAACATCACTAGCCAGAGCATAAGGGGAAAGAGTTCTCATGTGGAAGAGACCCATGAACTTGATATTTAGGGGATCAGCATCTCATTTGGATCGAGGTCCATAAACATTGTAATTTGGGAAATATTCCCAAGATATTATTTGAGAAATATTTAGAAGAAATATTTTCTTTATGGAGGTAGCCCACATTGGGTGAACCACGTTAAATTTGTGTCTCTCTTGTGTGTGTAGTTTTGTTCATTGCTTTAATTACTGCTTGATACTGCTATCTATACACTGCATAATATTGATTTGAGAAGAAAAGTAAAAAGTGGTCTTATATTTTTCACCCCTGCCTCTTAGTATAAGCATGTTTTCTTCATCACCTGCACCATCAATTTCACATGCTCCAAAAAGGTCTAAGATTAATTAGTTTAAACTTATTATTATCCATTCCTCCCTCCAAATCCTCCTCCAAATCCTATTTAAGGACCCCCTTGGGTAGGCATTTTGCAAGGCAATTCACTGTAGCAAAGCTCTGTCCACATTATTCTAGCATTAGCATTTCTCTTTCAAGTTCTTCTCAAGCATTGCATAGGTTTTTATCAAGCATTTGAGTACTCTTTGTAAGCATTGAGAGCAAGTCAAGCAAGGCTAGGGGGACTTGGGAGCAAGGAGGTCACCATTGGAGGTAAGAAGGAGAGCTCTCCTAGCTTCCTTCTTCTCTCCTCTCACCTTTATTCCATAACATTTTTTCCTCTAGGTTTTGGACTTGCTAACTTGACATCCTCTTTCCTCTTTTTATGCACTCCATTTCATATGCTTCAATTTCTATTGTACAATTTCTATATCTTGTCTTTGGTAGCCTCAAACCTTATTTTTATAGTATTCTAACAGTTTTTGGTAGCCTTCTTATTCAATATTACAATCCTTGCATCATATCTAACACTTATTTTGTAGGGTATTTTAGTTTAAATATACTTTTAGCAACACTTTTTCCTCTACTCCTCTATTTTGCAGGATTTTATTGTGCTTTCCTTTGCATAAATTTGGATAAAATCTTGCTAACTCCCTTGTATACAATTTATACATGTTAGCTATAGCATACTAACCTTTTGTGTCTTCTTCCATGCTCTTTTATTTTACATATTAGGCATATTTACACTCTATTTTCCATTTGTTCAAGCATTTCCTTCATTTTTATGTGCTTTCATTTTATGTAAATTTATTGCTATCTGAGTACTAATTTTCTTTTCATTGAGATAGATAAACTCTCTCTTGCAATTAACATTATATTTTAGACTCTTTTACACCTCTGGTACATATAATTGCATTTCCATATCTTCTTGCTTAAATACTGTCCATTTCATTTAAGATTCAAGTAAGTTCTTAACATAATTTACTAAATTATTAAATCTATCCTTATAATCTACTATTCTAATATTGTTAGGAAAAATTTTAGTCCTAATTCAACATCCCTCAACCTTCTTTTTGCATCCCATAACCTTTATAGCTTCAATTTACAAAACTTGTAGACCCCTAAGGGGATTTCATGTTTTCATTTTACAATTAAAATTTTAGTCTTCTAATTATCTATCTTTGAAGCTTAATCCCTAGATTTTCTTGTGCACATGCCTTCTAAAATACACTAGGATCCTTCCCTATTATTTTCAGCCAAAACCCTATTCATATTAGTCTCCAATCAGCTCTGAAAGTTCAAAAATATTACCTAGTACCAAATTCACCACCCCTATAGTGAATTTGGAAAAACTAATTTTTAGAGGTTAAATCCTCTGATACTTCTAGCCCAAGTTGGAAAAACCTTCCAAAGCATATTAAGATCATCCTAACCAACTTTTAACCTAAAAACATAGACAAAACCCATCAAAACTGGCCCTAAAACTTAATTTTTCTTGCTCAGAACCATAGAACCAAATTCACCACTCAGACCAAATTTGCTAGTGGTAAATTTGGCAAGACACGGTGGTGAGTTTTTGCAAAAAATCAAAATCCATTCCGAGAAGGCAATCAGACTCAATTGTTTTGTAAAATAGGGGGTATGATCAGTAGAAGAGATAGCCTATCAACCTCACTACCCTCAGATAGACCCCCAAAAGTAGAAAGCCTATTTTCTTTTGTTTTTGTGTAGTTTTTACCAAATTTACCATCCCTATGGTGAATTTTGCACCAGTGGTGAATTTGGTATTGTTTAGTGGTGAATTTGGTAGATAGGCTTCGATAAAGATAACCTGACCACTTGGCCCTTCCCTATCTTAGTTATTTCATTCTCTCTATGTTCTAATTCTTATTTCCTACTATTTTGAAACATAAAACACATTTATTTTGGGAAATTAATGAATTCTAGCTAGAAATCCAAATTGTTTACAAAACCTTGATAAATATTTAAAAAAACATTGCATTTTCTTTACAAAATACTAAAAGACTAATCAGTTAAGGAATCCTAGGCTTGGTTTTAGCATATCTTTTACATTCAATTACTTAGAAAAGAAATCAAGAAGCATATAGTTGTATTTAGGCTAGTTTTGCTTGATTGCATCCTTCCTTGTTTGTCCTGAAATCAAAATATCCTTAGACTAGTGCATTCAAAACTTTAATTGCATGTAGGTTAGATCTTGTTTTCTTGTGTTTGAATGAATTAAACTAAGAATTTCATTTTATATGGTTCTGATTATTTAGGTCCAAATAACCATTAAGGCTTGGTAAAGAGTCAATATCTATAGAGATCCAAAACTTTTAGGTGTTTGTCTTAATTGAATCCATAAACACCACAAAAAAAGCATTACATCAACCTCATACAACCTTAGAAAAATCATAAAAAGTAGGGGTCTAGTTGTGTTGAGGATTTTCACATCCTCAAAATCTCCTTTGGAAAGAGGTCCTCAAGTGGGGAAGTAGATATTCTAACGAATATCCCTCGCACACACTTGACATTAATTATATCTAAAAGGGAAAATAACATGAGGTTTTCCTTCTGCCTACAGATTTAAGGATAAAGGATATAGAAGATACCACTAGATTTGAGAGGTTTAAAGATTACCATTGAAGTCTTGAAGGCTAACTTTCAGAAAAGGAGATTACTGATTTTTACAATAGAAATTGAAGAGGTAAAGATAGCTACAAATTGGATGTGTTTCCTACCAAATTTTAGAGGATTAAGGACAACATATTGGAGGATAAATTGATTGTGTTAGAATATAAAAATTTTAGAGATTCAAGGACAGCAAGAGAGAAGCATTTGGGCAGCATTAATAGTTTATAATTTTCATAATTTTAGAGAGCATATTGGAGGAGAGTTGAAACTACAAAACCACATTTTTGGGCAGCAAAGTAATAGGGATTAAAGCTTCAAAATAAACAAATTTTAGGGCAGAAAATAATATCAAATTAAATTTGTAAATTATAAGAAGCTAAGAGTTGATTTGGACAACAAGGAAGAGCTACAAATTCATCAAAATCGGGGTGGTAATTAGGTGATCTAAATCACCAAGAAATCAAGCTATCAAATGGAGACCAAAAAGGTATGCAACATTGGTGCAAAAGGTTCATTATTTGAACATTCATATTTATCTTATTATTAAGTTTTTAAAGCACCAAATTTAAGGTTTAAAGTTGCAAAAAATAAATTTTTGTAGTTTATGTCTTCAAGGGTGTAGAAGATAGTATTTACAAAATATTAAAACCTACACAAATGAAATAGGAGTTAGATATAAGGAAAAAATATAAAATTTCTACTGTCTATTGAAAGTAAATTAGACATTATTCTAAAGTAAAAATTGGATATACTATAAATCAAAGCAAATCCATCCAAAAGGTATAGTATTGACATAAGTTTAGAATATTGGAATCACCATTGGAAAGTTAACCAAGCATTGAGATAGTAAGGAGATATAGTAGAAGAGTTGCCAAGGAGGATAGGGCAACGTAAAAACCACCATTTATATATCTTACAAAGAGGAGAGTCATCACCACCACATTCAAGAAGAGACACCACCATCTCGAAAAGCAAAGGTGAATATTGGCAACACAGGGGAGCATGCATTTCATTAAGCCATATATACCAACATAATTAGCAAGTCAACAAGTTGAAGAATGAAAGGGAAGCCCCCAAAGTACTAGAATAACAAAAAATACATGCATCCATTGAAATTCTAAGAACACATTAAAGAAATAATAGGTGCAGTATCATACGTTATTAAGCATTCAAGAAGCAAAAGAATATAGCAAAGGAGGGCTCATCAATGAAGAAGTTACAATGCCAAGTAAACAATGTTACAATAAAAAAGAGCACTACGTTAAAGAGAGTACATGGAGAAGGAGTTACACTTTACAAGTACCATATGGAAGAAGCATTATGAGTATTAGAACCACCTAGAAGAATGTTATAGTGCAAATAAGACCACCATTTGGAGATAGGATAGTCCCATACCTAACACAAGAGAGTTTATGCCACTTGTAAGGAAGACATAGCACATTAGAAGGATAAATAATGTTACAGAAGGAAGTTACAATCCTTAGAGGATGAATACATTGAAGAGCCACTACTGCCAAGTGTCATATAATCAAATAAAACTCCAAGGGAAGTGTAAACACGTGCCTTGCATGAGTGATAAGTCTTACATTTACCCATGTAATAAGAAGACATACAAGGAGTGCATATAGTATAATAGAGAAGAGCAAAGTGAAGGTAAACCCAACACACATTTAATATAGTTAACATTTTGAAGCACCAAAACCAAGTGCATTTAATATTGTCATAAGCATTGAAGGAGGAGAAGAGTATAGTTCCTCAATACAAGTGCAACTTATAGGAAGTCAAAGGGAGAAAGACTACAAACAATGCACATCAAAGTTTAAAAAGGTATTGCATTTATTTAAATCAAAGTGCAATTTTTATAAAGTTGGAGGAATAAGGAACTTTATTACTAAGGTTGAAACTAATTAATTCTTAATTCTTTATTAATTAGATAATTAGAGATATAAGAATTTACTTCGATACAATACAAGCATTATTGAAGATTAGACAACATTTGAATTTACTTTATTCAAAGCACTAGTATTATTTGCAAATAACATTTGAAGGAAAAACAAATTCTACATAGACTTTGAAAATCATTAAATTTACAAATAATCATAATTTTTAAATTTCCAAATAAGGAGATATAAGGAGTTCTACATCAATATAGATAATGTAAATTTATAAATTATTGAATTGAAAATTGAAATAAGCAAGACATTACATTTATAGAAAGTTGGAAATTGCATTTTGAATTAGTCTCTATTTAAAAATTATTGAATTGAAAATTGAAAGAAGCAAAACATTGCATTGATAGAAAGTTGAAAATTGCATTTTGAATTAGTCTCTTGCTTAAATTTATGAGACATTAGAAATCCAACTTAAAAGGTCTTGAAAACAAAGAACCTTATCAAAACTTGAAGGCGCATCATAAATTATATTTAGCTTTACTTTTATTCATTAATAAAGAGAAGTAAGGTGAATTTTAGGGAGATAAACGACATTCAAATATAGGAAAACTAAGAAAGCTAAGCATACTTTCAATATGATAGTACATTCAAAACACTTGCAAGGTGGAAAGTATTTTACAAAAATTGAGGAATAAAAAAGATCTTATCAAACTTGATCTTTTACTTGGGAGTTAAAAGGAATACTACAAAATTTGACGAATTGAAAGATAGTATCTAATCATATACTCAAAAATCCAGGGAGATATAGGGTAGCTTACAATCATCATCATGACAACAAATAAGTTCATTATTGTAGAATCCCAACTTATTAAAGGACCTAATTACTTTTCATGGAAAACAAAGTGAGGTCAATATTGACAGTTGAAATTATTTGGAATATTTTTTAAGGAGAAAAAACTAAACCTACTACAAGGGATAGTAAGATTCAAAAGTTTGAAGAAAATGAAGCAAAAGCACTCATGATAATAACTTTTGCAATTACATATGAAATACAATCATACATTAGTTCAACAAATTCTATAGAAGCTTGCAAAACCTTAGCCAATATATTTGAAGGAAATAATAAATCCACTATCTTGAATCTTCAAACTCAATTACATTATCTAAAAATGAATAGTGGTGAAAGTATAGAATTGTTCCTAAGGAAAGTATCAGATATAAAAGGAAAATTTTTAACCTTAGGAGAATAGGTAGAAGATAAGTTTATTTTTTAAGTAACTCTAAGAGAAATTCTAGAAAGCTAAAATCATTTAGTTACATATTTACAAATTCTAAGTAAATATGCATCATTTGATGAGTTAGTCAATATTTTACAAGAATATGAGGTAGAAAATATAGTAAAATATGAAATGAATAACACTGCATTATTTACAAAAGATAATCCACAAGGAAATTTTGCATCATCTCCAAAAGGAATATCAATATGGAATAATAGATATTGCCAAGTATGTAGGAAGCAAGAACACTTTGTTCAAGATATTCAGGAAATTCAAGAATTGGAAGAACCTATAGATGAACATGAAGTTAAAGCTCTATCAACAAAAATAGCATTTTATGAAGATACTAACTATTGACTTGATCATGATATAAACAAAGAGTAAAATAAAGGCAATAAAGAAGAGCTTAAACTCTATAACTAGGACAAAGACCATATTGACCTGTATGGTGCCTTCTTCAATAACCAAATAATATTATATAGGGAAACATTGGAAAATATTACATTATTTGGTACATGCTAATGTATCATATTGGGTACATCATTAGATTAGGAGAGTGTCTTAGATTAATGCTTGAGTATTTAATTTATGTAATGTAATAAATACACAATTATTATTAGAATGTGCAATGATATAAATATGCATGGTTTCTACATGTACATGAGTATATAGGATAGGAATATGAAGATTCATAGGAATATGGAAGGCCAAAAGTAATCTCATTATATATAGGCCTTTGATAGAAGAGAGGAAAATATTATCATGCAAGAGTAGAGAGATAGTAGTTACAATGTAAAATTTGTATTAATAATGGAGCATTGAGATCTTCACATATTGTAACGAGTTCAAATTTTTATGAGATTTCATAATGGATATTTTATGATTTATTTCAGAATTTTATCATGGTATTTATATGCTTATTATATTACCATTATCATAGATATAATATTGCATGCTTACTTCATTACTTGTGGATACATTTCCTTTAAGTTTATAGCATAAAAGGCTAACACATAGCCTATAGATTGTACTTCCACCTCTAAGAATCTATAAACCCATCTATTAAGTTATCAATTTAGTTGCTTTGTTCCATCTTGATGTATATTTTTTGTACTTATTTGTATGGTCAAAGCAAGAGATCTTTGTGAGAATTTGGGCTCTTCAATTAGCACATTTATCTTTGGCTCTATATAATTACCCAAATTCTCACAAAGATCTCTTCCTTTGACCATCTTAGTGGGTCATATTTCTATATAATATTCTTGAATTTTGGTGATCCACCTAACTCTCTTTTCATATAGCTCTCCTTGCTTTATAAAATTTTGGATATCTAGGTGTATAGTATACATCATAATCTTGCTATATGAAACATAGTACCCTATATTTTTAAAGGATTTCATGAGAGCAAATACCTATTTTTTTATAAAATTGTAGTGCTCTTTATAATTATGTAGTACATGAATTGGGAAGGCTATAGGTCATTCATTATGATCTCTATCCTTTTGAGTAAGTAGATCTACACAACTTTCTTTGGAATAAAATACATAGAGGATGAAATCACTCTGATAGTTTGGGTTAGCATGTTGGGAATGGAAATGATGAGATATTTATTGATACAAAATAGGGTACAATATATAGGCATGAGGCCTATATGAGAACATGACAAGTATCAAGGACACATGTCATAACATGCAGACAAAGTACACATTAACTCTAACATTCCCCCTTAATGTGTACTTTTCTAAAACTAGAACCCTAACATCCTCATTTATTACATAATTTGGACTAAGCTTGTGCTCTTTGTGCTTGGATATCTAACTGTGAACAATGCTAGATCAATAATGTATACATATTTGATCTTTTGTCATAGGGTCAGCAACTTCCATGCATCTGTTGCCTCTAGGTCAGCCATCTAAGTACCTTACGGTCATCCTGGGTGCCTCAGGGTCAGCCACTTCTAGGTTTTTTACCTTTGTAGGTCATCCTCTAGGTATTTTGCCTCTCGTAGGTCACTAACTAGGTTCACCATGAATATCATTCCCCCTCATGGTGAAACACAATCTAGAAGGTGTCGATCTCTACCAAAAATTCACCTTAATACAAAATAAATATGAACCATATAAGAGTGTCGATCTCTACCAAAAATGCACTCAAAAAATACAATAAAATAAGTCATAGAATACAAATGTGGATGAGAAGAATAAATAATAGCATAGAATATTTTGAAGTGTCTTCTTCTGTAGTCTTCAGAAGTTAATCCAAAAAAGTGCTTGGATAGAGTTTACTATGTCTATGTTTGTAGTCCCTAGAGTAGGTGTCCTTATGGTAATCACCTCATATTACCAAAATGCATGGGTAACCAACCACTGCATCCACCAAGTATGATAGAGGAGAATACTAGATACTAGGTTCACTTACATAGAGTGTCGAGTTCAATCGAAAATGCACTCTAGAATACAAAAATATTTGATGCTAAAAATGCATATAGGACTACCTCAAAAATTAAAATTGAACACCAATATGTTAATCTCGAAAAAACCTTTCTGACGACTATAAATACACCTATGTTCGGGTGTGAATGGGGCTTTCATCTTGTGGAAAAATAACATTAGGAATCAAAATATTCCTGACATTAGAGAATATTCCCTTGAAATATTCTTGGCATCATTCTCTGGCAAAATAAAAAACATATAGTTTTCAATATTCCCTCGGAGGGGAATTACATACATAGGCCATGTGGGCCTTCCATTTACACTACCCACGTGGAAAAATATTAAAAAATTAAAATAGCCAATGATACAGGGATTGTCTTCAAATATTTGAAAAACAATAACTTATCAGCCACTTTGCACATTTAATAAAGAAATCAAAGAAAATTTTAAAAAATAATTTAAATGAAGGCCACAGGTCCTAAAGGTGGTATAAATTAGGATGGTGCTAGTTGGGCCTGCATCACATGATGCAATGCAGTGCATGCTACCTACTCAATGGGAAGAGTTGTGGTGGTTGTTGCAATATTATCCATCAGTGGCATATATGGTTGCCTGCTTCTCTTTGATACCACATCCAGATACGAGGGGCATCCATGATTCTACGAGTAAAATATTTAATACCACAGAAGCTACCATTGGTTTGAAAAATTTCCCACAAGTTTGAGTCCTCCCACATGTGGTGGCTTTGGCTAATGAACGAGTGGTAAAAATGCCCCTCATAAGAAAAGGAAGAAGTTTGATTATAAGAGCCAAAAATACATCTTTGTTGGCTATAGTGATAGTGCCAATGCCTATAAGTTGTATGAGCCTATTTTCAAGAGGATATTTTTATCTAGGGATGTTACATTTCATGAGTACCCCCAATCAAATCCTCCTATAGCCCCCAATTTTGAATTAACTAATGAAATAGTTGTTCCCTTGATACATATAATATCATCTAGTCCTTCATATTCACTCATAAATCAATAAATTTCTCCACATGAAGAACTCCCCACAAATAATCCATGTCCTCCATCTCCTTCTACTCCATTTAATGATCATGCAACATCATCCAATCCTTTACCTAAGTGGGTTCAAGCCACCATAAATGAATCCCAAAGTCATTTTCCCACTTATACAGGTAAAAGGCCTTTAGCCCTAAGACACCAAGTGAATTATGCCCTCATGGCCAAAGTCCTTAGCCAACCTGAACCTTCTAATTTCAAAGAAGGACTTGGTGATCCTAAATAGGTTCTTGCCATGGATCAAGAATTAGACTCCATTAAAAGGAATTACACTTGATATTTAGTTGATTTACCCCAAGGCAAATATACCATTGGCATAAAATAGGTGTACAAGGTAAGGTATAAAGTAGATGGCTCACTAGATCGCTACAAGGCTCGCTTAGTAGCTCAAGGCTATAAGAAACAAGAGGGAATGGTCATCCACTTCCTTGGATCTGTTGCTTCTAGGTTAGCCATCTAAGCACCTCAGGGTCATCTTGGGTGCCTTAAGGTTAGCCACTTCTAGGTTTGTTGCCTCTATAGGTCATCCTCTAGGTATGTTGCCTCTCGTAGGTCACTAACTAGGTTCACCATGAATATCATCCCCCCTCATGGTGAAACACAATCTAGAAGGTGTCGGTCTCTACCAAAAATGCACCTTAATACAAAATAAATATGAGCCATATAAGAGTGTAGTCTCTATCGAGAATGCACTTAAAAATACAATAAAATGAGCCATAGAAGCCAAATGTGGAGGAGAAGAAGAAAGAAAATAATAGAATCTTCTGAAGTGTCTTCGTCTGTAGTCTTTAGAAGTCGATCCAAAAATTCCTCGGAAAGAGTCTAGGGTGTCTATGTTTGTAGTCCCTAGAGTAGGTGTTCTTATGGTGACCTCCTCATCCCATAAGAATGCATGGGTAACCAGCCACTACATCCACCAAGTGCTATAGAGAAGGTGACTAGATACTAGGATCACATACAATTACCTTGGGAGTGTTGGGTTCAACTGAGAGTTCATTCCATAATACAATAATATTTGAGGCTAAAAATGGCAAATGGAATAGCATGAAAATTATAATTTGACACCACCAATGTGTCTGTCTCAGAAAAATATTTTTGATGACTATAAATACCCCTATTCTCTATGTAGACACCTAAAACATGTCATGTTTAGGATAACTACTCATGTGGGCATCCATAGACCATGTGACTAAACCTTGGGACCTTCCAAGTGCCAAAAGTGATTTTCACCACTCATTTTGGGGTAGTTTTAGCCCATCCAATCTTGGTTGTTATAAAACAGAGCGGATAATTTCTAGCCACTAAAGCTTAGAGTGGCTAGCCCTAGCCATTGCAGACGATAGCGACTAAGCCCTAAATAGCAATTTATTGTCAAATTAGCCTAATCTAGGGTGGAAGTAGTAGTTTACATGCAATAAAGCTGATAAAGGATAACTTTGCATTCCTCCTCATAGCCAATCTATATGAAAGACTCAATTCCAGGTTTAGACATTAGTTTAACTGGCCTTCAAACACCAAAAAAAACAAAACTTCTCATGCTAACATCTAGTGTGCATGCAGAATTTAGTCCTAGGATTGGACATTGACCTAGGGCTTCAAAAATATTATAAGGTGAAAACCTAAGGGTACCAAGTAGATGAATTAGAAGAGAATCAAGAGACTTTTTAGAGAGCTTTTGACACTAAGAGAATTTTTCTTGTAATGAAGCCCTGTCGAATTAGAGAGAAAATTGGAGTGACTCTTAGGAGCAACAAAGTGTTGGCCGATTGAGGGTTCATAATCTATAGAATATTCAACACATCAGACATAAACGAAAAGCATTTCAACTTCAACAATAATACTATATCCATAGCTTTGGAGCAATAGAGACAAGTTTCATCTTAGTGGTTGTTGTCTCAAATAGCAGCTCGCATGCCTAGTCTAGGGTTCTTAGCATCAATTTCTTTCATTTAGCTTATTACATTTTTTTACCCCATTAGAATAGATCTAATTTATTGCATTTAATTTCATTAATAGCATTAGTTTCTATTTTCATTGAGCATATATATGTTTATCATTAGGGTTATTGCTAACAACCTCATCCAGGGAGGCAATATCGAATAGTTGAGCATTTGTTGTTGTTTTCATGCTTACAGGACTACAGGTTCACTGGACAGGTTATCAACATATGAAAGCAAGAGGATCCTTCTAGGAACCATACCTAGAGGAGGCATTTGTAAGCCATCATATAGTTCTGTATGCATCACCAAGAAGCCTACAAGAGCACATCACCCCTTGCAAGGGGATACCATACATCTGCTTCCCTACTTTGTAAAATTTGTATCAAATGAAGGGAATCCCTCAAAGGGATCTATATGTAACCAAACTTGATAAAAAGTAATAAAGAGAGTTATTTGTTCATTTCTTCATACTGTGTTTGCATCTGTTTTCACATATTTTAATTTAATGCATGATTATGTATATTAAATCAAATAATATTCATAAATAGCATGGTGGACGGTGCACTGCTTCCTCGGGATCGCTACATATGGTGATCATAGTGGGACCTCATCAAGTTTTTATTTTCTACCAATTTTTTGAGTCGGTTTTTTGTGTGCAGGTTTAACCACTCTGGTATACAGCGGCCCATAGCCTTAGCCACTCTTGCCAATAGCGGCCAAAAATTAGCCACTATGGTCAACAACGATCGGAGCTAGAGTGCAGCAGAGGATAGAATATTTGTTATTTGAGCTGGATTAGAGATTGGTACAAATTTTCTCATGATTTATGGCTCTCTTTCTACTTTTGATTTCCTAAAATAGTGAAATTAAGACACATTTTGAGTTGGAAACTAAGGAATAGAAAGGAAATAACTTGCATCTTGCATTTTTTAGGGTTTTTCTTAGATTTCCATTAGGCGTTGCTAGGAACAACAGCTTATGCTTGTAAAATATTCCCTAGAATCCAACATGCTAGAAATCATGTGTTGGTTTGCTTGCTTTGAGGCCTTGCTAAAGGCCATATTTGCACAAAATAGAGTGCATCCATGAAACTCATATTAGTTTATGCATCTTTCTGAAAATTGAAATGTCATTTGTATTAGGCATATAGGAAAGATACATTTTTGTTGTATGATGCATTTTGCTTTATGCAAATTTAAAATGAACCACACATGCACACATATTTTAAACATTAGGGAGTTGGATTTCATCACCAACCCTCAATTCAGTCCAGTGACGTTGGAATTTATCTCCTTCCATCGGCATGCCCCCTAAATTTTCCTATAATGGAATAGGGACTTATTTATAGTGGTACTAAGTTACTCATGCTCAAACTATCTCCCACTATTGGAACAATCATTGGTTCAGAGTGGAAGAGCTAGGTGAACCCCCCACTAGGACTTCAGCAGTGTACCCTAGTTTCTTTTGATAAAATCATGTTTGGCAAGGTGCTCTTGATTCCCACTATGGATGAGTCTCCTCATTTTAAATCTAAAACAAGAGCAAGAAAATAAGAACAACAACACATCAAAACATAGCAAATAGTTTAGGGCACACATAAATTGGTAATCAAGATAAAAACTTGCTTGATATTGTTTGGCTATCTTTAATTGCAACACAAACTATTAATTCACAAGCACAATGGTTAAAACCAGAAGTAAACATCCTCGGTCCAATACCAAGGTAGAATTTGAAACAACACACACCCATAGGCGAAGTCGTAGTAACATTGAACCACCTACTCATAAGACCATGGGACGCAGTTCCACAAGCTTAAGAGGTGATAACTCAACCCATGGGGTTCTCCTCGAGAAACCCCAATTAGGGAGATATGTCATGGAAGAAAATAACCTAAACACAATGAGGCTTCAAGGCCTCCTTCATCGTGGAGATGTGAGGAGCCCTCAAGGCCCTCTTCTCACCACATAGAAACTTCTCAAAGACATGAGGAGGCTTCAAGGGATTCCTCCCCACATGGACATAAGAGGGGCTCTAGACCCCATTCTTCGCATAGGAATGATGGGGTCTCCCCACCTCCATACTAATAAAGTAACAGTGGGGCCACAAAGCCCTCGTCATCGAAAAGACACACAAGAGTCACAACATCTCAAAATTCACATGAGACACTCAAAATAGATCTACCCACTAAGAGGCATGAAACTAGAGTTACATCCAATCATAGGCACCAAATATAAGATACTCTCCACACAAGAGGAAGGGTTCCAATAGATTATGACATCATTGGAGTAAATGGCACCCCATGGGATCAGCCATGGAAAACAAGATAGTTAGATGAGTTAGATTGGTTTCATTGGAGACCAACTCCCAGAACCATAGCCACAAAAAATTTTGCATCTAGAAGTGATGAGCCTAAAAAATGCTCATATTTTGTATAGGTTTCATTGATTATTATGCGGTAATATATTAGGAACTGTGTACTTTTATGAATGATTATGTAATTATTTAATAGAATTATGTGTGTTATCTAATTTGTGTGTTTTAGTGTGTTTTTGTGGAAATGTAGTTGGTTTTGACAGATTTGGATCAGTCAAGGTCTTTCATGGACCTGGCACTCTATTTATTTCAAAATCTAAGGCATGAAGGTAGGCACATTCCTCTTCAAGGAAGGTGCCAACAAAAGGTAGGTGCCTTCCTCTTCAAGGAAGGTGCCAACAAGGTAGGCACCTTCCTCTTCAAGGAAGGCACCAATAGAAGGTAGGCACCTTCCATATAAAGAAGGTTCCTGATATACTTAGGCATCTTCTACATAAGGAAGGCACCCTATAAAAGGTAAAGCACCTTCCATATAGAGAAGATGCCCACATCAGTAGGCACCTTCCATAGGAAGAAGACACTCCACATTAGTATGTGCCTTCCGCATACGGAAGGTGCTTGTCAAAATAACATGAGGAAGGCACCTTCCTCATAGATAAGACACATTCATTCTTCACAAATTGACCAAGTAAAGTGATGTGGGTAGAGCTAATTAGTGTCGTTCCAATTCCACATCATATAGGATAATTCTAGGAGTTGCACTAATGGACGAGAACGTCTTACCTATGCCATGTGAAGCATGCACCAATCAACAAACGTGCAACCGTTAGGAACAAAGCCTATTTTTAGTAGATGCTAATTATGTTTACCAGACTATCCCAATTTAGTTTGGACTAAACTATTGTTGTAACTTATTTGTAACAAAATATCTGTGTGTGTGCTATATAAAAACACACAAACCTCTCTAATAGACATCCAGAATCTAGATTGAGAATACATTTGTTATTCTAAGGAAGTAGAAGCGTTGTAATAATTATTTTGTAAATACAATAACGTTAGAGAGTTTCTAACTATGTGTTCAACTGGAAGGGAGTTGTTGGAGCCTGGGCCCACTCCAAGCCAGTATTCCTTCCCTTTTATTTATGCTTTCCTAGATTAGTTTCTTGCTTTCATAGGTTTATTTTCTACACTGTTATTTCCATTTCTATAGTAGGTTTACTTTTATTATGCACGTATGAATATTTACATTCTTAGGATTTAATTATTCATACATAAATTATTGTGGTGTGGATGAATGGTTGACAATATTTTAAACCCCCCAATAATAGAATTAGTCAGACTCATCTCAAAGTGGGTATTGTAAGTTATCTTGTCTAAGACACTTCTAAAGTTTACGAAGCTCCCTGGGTTGACAATTTAAATGATAGGGCAGTGAAAAAATAGGAGCAAAATTCACCTGTGTTTGGCCCACAACATTTTGGCATTGTTGTCAGGGAAGTGCCTCTATTATATTAATTGCAATACCTGAAAACCTTATATCTAACTTTGTATGAGTTCTTTGAGAAGAAGAGGACCTAATAGCTAGTTTATAAAACAAAGTCCACCAAAATTTGAGTTAGTCAAACATTCTGAGTTTGAACTAGATTCGCCCGAATCACTGCCAACAGTCCACTGGAGTGAGGATCCTTGCCTTGTGCAAAGTGCTTCCTCATCCCATTAACTCGGGGAAGAACGAACTATTGTAAACCTATTTTTTAAGAGGACACCCTTTGAGGAAGCACTATTGTGGAAAGTAGTAGAAGACTGGACGATAACACCAGCTAATTTTAGAGCCCTAACTTAGAAATTTTTGAACGACCTTGAGGCCATAAGAACTACATTAGAGACCATATTTCTTGAAAAAATTGCCGATGAAGAGGCTTAATATAGCTTTAGTTTCTCAATTGAGTAAGGATTAGGAGAAACCAAACTGAAAAATATATCCCCTTCTCATCTCCCTTCAAAGGATGCCCGACCGAGGACCCTGACCTATTTTTATTTAAGTTTGATGTTCTATGTAGGTCTATGGACTAAAAATATGATACGTAGAAGCTGAAGCTCTTTCCTTCCACATTAGATTATGTAGCTATGTGGTGGTTCATTTGTATAGGAGACAAACACATCGCCACATGGGATCAAATGAAGAGGCTCTTTTTAGAGCAATATCAAGACTTAGGGAGAGCAAGAGACTCCAAAGAGGAGGTCCTGAGCATGACGCAGAAGGAATATGAGTCTCTTGAAGAATAATGAGAGAGATTCAACTTCAATATTCAATGATATCCTCACATGAAGCTAGCTGATAAGTCTCTTAAAAGCATCTTTTTGAGAGGACTTAACAACAAATCATTAGAAGCTCTCAATATGATTTTTGGACGTGATTTCTACCAGCATGCTATGGAAGATATCCAGTAATTATGTCGAAACTAATCAAGAAGGAGAGGCAAGACCACTCCTATAACCATGAAATTTACTACTTCGATCACAAAAATAGAAATAGGCAATATGCTAGAAGATTTGAAAAGCGAGATGCTTTCGTATCTGGCATTGTAGATGGATATGTTGCTGTTAGAGAAAAAGAAGCAAGAAAATGAGGTAGCATTGGCTTATTTCTACCCAAAATGTAGAGGAAAGCATGCAAAGAATGCATGTCCAGAAAACAAAGTCAGAGTATGCATGGTCTGTAAGCTAAATCATAAGACATAATTGTGCTCTCAATTGCCCAGTATCAAGGATGATGCTGATGTTACGAAATCCTATTTTATAATAAATCGAAGAAGTTGGCCACAATCCCCTACAATAAATATGCCACCAATGCCATCATACGGGGAAGGACCATACATGCCATAAGTCCAGCCTCAACCACCTAACATGGGGTTGTGGGGGCCATCTCCTTGGTCCAATGCACTCCCAGGAGCAACATTTCTAAACCAGTAGCCTTGGATGCAATATCAATACCCTAGGAAATAATGGAGAGGCCATGCTCCATGGAATTTAGCTCCACATAACATAGTGCCAACTCACCCCCAGTAAAACCTATCAACCTTGCTTGCAGTGAGACCTACATAGCTACCTACATAACTGATGGCAAATACCAATAACAGAGTAAATCAACTATCATATAATGTAGAAGGTGAGATTTACCCGATGTATCATATTAGTCGTAATCATATTTATCTTAGATCAGGTAGATATCTAGGAGTAGAGACACCTTCGATGATAGAAGAGGAGGCAGATGTAGAAGAAAAACCTATTATAGAAGAGGTGGAAGAAGAAGTGGCTAAGAGAATAAAGGCTCTATTTCCTAACCGACTACAAGAACAGAGGAAACTAACACAATCGAAGTTTGATATACTTTCTAGCTTGAAAAATCTCACAGTGAAAATTCCACTTTTTCAAGCTATCCGAGACATCCTGATATATTCTAAAGTGATAAAGGAGATGTGCCTAAGAAATTCAAGATGAAGAGTGACCTAGACTATCAATATCATTGGTAAGTTGGCAAATTTAATGATGGGCAATATGTGTCATCCTAAGTACGTAGACCCAGGCAGTCTAGTGTTGACTATAAAAGTCAAGGGATATTCCTTGACCAATACGTTGGTCTATCTCGGGGTAGCCATCAATGTAATGCCTTAGGAGACCATGCAGAGGCTACATATCACAGACCTAAGACCTACCTCAATAGTTTTGTAGCTAGATTATTGATCAACCATAGCACTGGAAGGAATTCTAGAGGATATAATAGTGATGGTCGATGCATGGGAATATCCGATTGACTTCCTGGTTTTATAGTCTAAAACCAGGTTGGGTGGCTACCCACTTATTTTAGGAAGACCATGGCTGGTGATAGCCAATGCTTACATCAATTGTTGTGATGGGCTTATGACCATCTCCAATGGATAGAACATAAAATTTTTGACCATTTAACCCCCCGCATAGTCTGTTTATTTGTCAGGAGAGTCTACATTGACCAAGAACAAAGATAAGGAGTTGTCCATCATCCAGGCGATGATGGCATTAGACAAAATGGTGGAGGAAGAATATGCGTATGGTGCTATCATAGGATTACTCTAAGGAGAATCCTATAGCACAATGCCTGAGTCACCATTAGCTGGCACCCAAGACCACCACATTCAATAGATAAATGTTGGGTTGGGAAAGATGTTGAATATCAATAGTGGGTTAAACCCCACATAGCTAATGGAAGTAGAAGAACTTATGGTTAGGCACCAACGGGTATTTGAATGGGACTAATCGGATATGAAAGGTATCAGCCCAAAAATCGATACCCATTGAATATACCTCAAAGAGCAGGTGACTCCAAGTAGGCAGCCGCAAAGAAGAATGAATTTGACAATGAAAGACATTATCAAGGCAAAATTGCAAAAAATCTTGTCTGCTGAATTCATCTATCCGATTTCTAATAGTGAGTGGGTGTCACCTCTTGTAGTGGTCTCCAAGAAGAATAGGAAGTGGTGGATTTGTGTGGACTACATGGCATTGAACAAAGCAACCAAAAATGATCAATTCCCACTTCCATCCATTGATCAGGTCTTGGATACACTTTTGAGGTGGAAGTACTTCTCCTTCCTAGATAGATTCAGTGGATACAATCAGATCTAGATAGGAGAAGAAGACCAAGATAAAATGGCATTCATCTACCCTTGGAGAACATTTGCTTATCAGGTATTGCCTTTTAGGATATGCAACGCACCTACCACCTTCCAAAGGACGATGCTGAGCATATTTTTAGACATGATAGGAGATGTGGTTGAAGTGTACATGGATGACTTCACCATTTATGGAGAAACCTTTGATGAAGCAATGAAGAACTTGGAAAGAGTGCTCAAAATAAGTGAGGAAAATAATTTATCCCTTAGTAATGAAAAATGCTTTATGATGATGTAAGAGGACATCGTATTGGGACACCATTTCTCTGCAAAAGGAATAAAGGTTTACAAAAGGAAGATAGAGGTCATTAAGGACATACCTAGCCCCAGAACCATGTGAGAGGTGAGAAGTTTCCTCGGTTCTACCGGGTACTATCGATGATTTATCATCGACTTCAATAAAATTACGAGACCATTACACACTTTATTGTCTAAAGACGTGGAATTCAACTGGATGGAAGACTATGAAAGAGTGTTTCAGTCACTCAAGGAAAATCTAATATTTGCACCTATTATAAGGGGACAAAATTGGGCCATACCCTTCCATATCTATTATGATGCATCCAAAAATGCAATTGGAGTAGTCCTCGGGCAGAAGGATGACAAGGAATTTTACGCAATCTACTACATCAATAGAAACTTGGTAGGGGCTAAGCTCAACTATACGATGATGGAGAAGGAATTCCTTGCAGTTGTGCATGCCATAAATAAATTATGCCATTATATCACTAAATATCAGGTGTTTGTCCATATGGACCACATAGCTATTAGGTATTTAATGAGCAAATTGGCTATTGGTGGAAGAATTATAATATGGCTTCTACTATTGTAGGAGTTTGACATAACAATAGTTGACAAACCTAGCAAAGACAATATTGTAGCAGATTTTCTATCTAGATTGACACCAGCAGACTATGCTACAGTGGAAGACTAGTTTCTAAACAAACATTTGTTCACCATCAATGAAAAAATGTCATGGTATGCAGACATAGCCAATTACTTGGCCACTGGAAGAACCTTTCCTGCTCTCTCCTCATGAGAAAAGTAGGTGGTAGTAGAGAAGAGTGCCTCATTTTTATGGGTTGATGACCTTATGTTTAAAATATGGCATGATCATATTATAAGGAGGTGCGTAGTAGAGAAGGAGTTCTCAGAAATACTCAAAGCTTGCCACGATGAACCATGTAGAGGACACTTTGTGGGGAAGCAAACTACTCATAAAATCCTATAGGTTGGGTATTTTTGGCCCACTCTATTCAAATATGCGGTCATCTACGCCAACAAGTGTGATGAGTTCCAAAGAATAGGTAGACCAACCCATCAGGACAAGATGCCCCTTCAACCGCAAGTGCATCTAGAGCCCTTCGATAAGTGGGACATGGATTTTTTGGGTTCAATTAATCCACCTTCAATAGGTAGGAGATTTATTTTAGTCTACACAGACTATGCCACTAAGTGGGTGGAAGTTCAAGCATTGAGGGATTCAAAGGAAAGAATAGTAGTCAATTTCTTATTTGCTCATATTTTTACACAATTTGGGGTCCTCAAAGAGATAATAATGGACCAGGGGCCTCAATTTACCTCCAAGCTGATTGAGAATTTGATGGAACAATATAGAATTTGGCACAACAAGACTACACCCTACCACTCGTAGTCAAATGGGTAAGTAGAGGTTACAAATAGGGAGATTGAGAACATCCTAACAAAAACCATGCAACAACATAGGAAATATTGGGCTACATGGCTTCCAAAGGTAGTATGGGTGTACAACACCACATGGAAATCAACCACCAGCTTCACACCCTTCCATATGGTCTATAGGAATAATGCGATGATGCCCATTGAGTTTGAAATCAATACATTGAGAACTGCTTTAGAATTAAATTTGAGCTTAGAAGAAGCTCAAAAAAGAGGGTTTGGCAGTTGAACTAGTTGGAAAAATTTCGAAGGGATGCTTTGCAAAGAACAGAGATCATACAAAAGCAAAGAAAAAAATGGCATGATCGACACATCAAACTGAAGCAATTCCAGGAGGGAGAATGGTTGTTGTTGTACGATTCCAAGTTCCAAGAACGAAAGGGTAAATTAATGTAGATATGGATGAGACCGTATGATGTGGTAGAGCTCATAAAGAATAGTTTTGTGCACATTAGAACCATTGATGACAGCAAAATTGTATTGACAGTGAATGGCCACCGACTGTGGCCCTAGAACACATCCAAAAATTTACTGGTGGAGTCCAGAATAGGTATGAGGGAGACTCTCAGCAAGTAAAATGGTGGACATGGAGGTGTCCACCAAAATCAGTTAGTGTAGGCTTGTTTTATTTCTTACAGTGTGTTTTGCAGGGATGACACCCACATGCAAGTTGCAGACATCCTAGTAGAGGGCCTACCAGGCACGCAATGCATCTAACTGCATGTAGTTTTATTTTCTTTTTGTTTGATTTTATACGTGAAGGACCTGATAGCTTGAAAAATAGGTATCTAGGAAACCAGACCTAAAATGGCTCAGCATCCCAACACTTGCACACGTAGTTTAGAAGTAGCACCTATCCAAGTTCGGGTGAAGGTAATAAACTCTCCTTCAGGAAAAAATCACATGTCAGGCCTGGCAAGAGGACGCTACAGTAGCATGAAGAAAGTCTAAGGAGGCTTGATCATCCTTGCCCAGATGATCACGATGTGTTGCTAAGAAAAATACCTTGCAGAAAGCTTTCATATTCAAAGAAAACTCTCCACAAGAGGAATGATGCCTTTCTCTTTGAATAAGGCACCTAACGAGGGTGGACATTCTCATAATGAAGAAGGTATCAAGATGGAGGTGAGGTGCCTTCCTTATAAAGAAGGCACCCCATATAAATAAGATGTCTTCCTTATAAATAATGCACCCCAGATAAAATAAGGTGCCTTTCTTATAAAGAAGGTGCCCTAGAGAAGGCATACATCTTTCTTATAGGGGAGGCACCCAACTGAAATAAGGTGCCTTCCTTATAAATAAGGCACCCGTAGGAGAGTTCCTAAAAAGAAATGTTGAGAAGGCACCTTCCACATCATGAAAGTGCCATGAAAAAAAAATGAATGATGATGATCAAAGCGCCTTCCATTCCAGGAAGGTGCATCCATTCGAAAGTGCCTTCCACAGTGAGAAGGTGTCATTATTCAAAATAACCTTCTACAATGGGAAGGTGCCTTTCTTCAAAAGTGTCTTTCGTAGCGAGAAGGTGCCACTTTTCAAAAGTGCCTTCCACAGCGGGAAGGGCCATTCTTCAAAAGTTCCTTCCGTAGCGAGAAGGTGTTTTTCTTCAAAAGTGCCTTTCGTAGCAGGAAGGCACCACTTTTCAAAAGTGCCTTCCACAGTAGGAAGGTGCCATTTTTCAAAAGTGCCTTTCATAGAAGGAAGAAACCAACATGCATAAGCCCATTTTGTACTGGTAAGATGCCAATCTTCAAAAGTGCCTTCTGCAATGGGAAGATGCCATTCTTCAGAAGTGCCTTCCACCTTAGGAAGGCACCAAAAGTGCCTTCCACATATAGCTGGTGCTTTTCTTTCATGTAGGCCTCAATTCAAATGAGATCAACACATGATTGGGTAGAACCTGATTACCACTAGACCCACGTGATGAAAAATCTACCTCAATAAAAAATTATGTGAAGTTACAGGGCGAGATCCTCACACACGCCTCAAAAATGATGGACAAATGGTTTTTCAAAGACCAATCAGGAGCCTGTCTTTGGTATCAAACAATGCAGCAATGAAGTCCAACGTAATATGCACATGTGAAATATCCATCCTCCATGTCATAGGCCAATGCATAACTACTCTCCACGATGCATGGAACATCCAATTAGGTACGTGCATAATTCTAATTAATTTTTTATATAATCTTTCATGAATTATGCAGTACTAAAAAATAGTGTTGTCATAAAAATCATGCACCCCCCATGACCAAAACATCGTGCCAATGATATGGCTCAAGAGGTATATTGTGCCAACTCCAAAATTAAATGCTAGGGTTAGGCACCTTCCTAAGAGTGTAAGGAAAGAATAGAAGAGCGGTTAGGAAAGGCGCCATGAGAGGTTGATCAAAGAATCATGTCATCAATAAGAATGAGCCGATTGACACAGAGGGGATTAAGGGGGAGGTGAGGAGTCATTTCAAAGCCGAGGGATGGCTTTATTACTGTACCCTAGTCTTTCAAAACTAGAAAATAGAGGTATCCAAGGAATTCACTTCCTCCTTGAGAGATGATGTAGCTCAGGTGCGTGGAAGGGAGATCCTAGTCACCCTGGAATACATCTCTTAGGTGATCGGATTGCCTCTCATAGGTGAGTGCACATACAAAGGTGGCATGTTGAAACTATGAATCGAATTACTATTTCCAAGAGAGAATGTGTAGGTAGAGAATGAGGGGCTACCAAAAATCTAACTTCCCATGAACCTGTGAAATTTGTTCGAGCAAATTGCTCACTTTTTCACATGCACAAGGAAATATTCCCACCTACACATTAATCATGTGTAGTTCTTAAATCACCTAGTGCATGGGAGGAAGATGAACGTGCCCTTCTACCTAGAAAATGCCCTGAAGGAGGAAGTGACTCAATACCAGAGGGGTGCACCTTCCACCTTGGCCCACCATGGGCTGATATTGGTGCTGGTTCACCATGCAAATGCACAAAGGGAAGACTCCCATGCAGTGGGAGATGGCAGCCATGAATGGTAGGAAGATTATGCCGTTAGGGTGGACAAATATGAAGAAAGCCTCATAGTAGAGGTAGAAGAAATAGGGCAATTGTCATTGTCCAATTTTGTAGAAGGGAGGCACTTACCCCTACCCAAATTCATAGAGGAAGGGGTACATCTTGCTAGTGGTAGAGATGAATTATGACAACTGGAGCTAGTTTCCAAGAGGAAATGCCTGCGGTGCCTACTCCTATCATTATATGTTGGAGGATTGCCAAACAACACACAAGGAAGAATTGGAGGAACGAGCACAAATAATAAATTAGCTCGAGTAGCTAGTCCATTAGCTACAAGAGGATAATCAACAATGTCCGGCTAAGGAGACAAAGAAAATGGATGTGTCAACTCAGACTGATTGAGCAATTGAAGTCTCGATGAATTCCCCTACTTCATTAGAAAGAGTATATTCTTTGGGGGAATTCCGCTCGTATTCCTGACAAAGCAGCCTGGAAGTAGGGGATAATTCCTCTATTTTTTAGGTTAATGGGGGAAACAGTCCAAAGGAGCCCCCTATTGTAGACCTGAGTGACACAGAGCCTAGTGTGGACTAGTAGCCACAGATAGAACTAGGGGTGAAGGAAGAATTCCTTAACCTAAAGAAGGAAGGATCGAAGGACCTATGGGGTCAGCACCAGAACAATCGAAGAAAGGAGGGATAGCTTCAAGGACATCATAGGAAGTCCCTCGTGATGAAGGGACACTCATCAGGAAGGAGGAAAAAACCTTTGTTCGAGCCACCACACTTTCTACTAGGGCCAAAGAAAAATGGCCCAAGATGGCTCAAAATAAGGTGAAGGTGACCTTCGTCGAACTGGTTGTGGATGAATGGTACATGCAACCATTCGTGGAAAGATAGAAGTGGTTTGAACAACTACATGAAGATATGGCAGTAGCAAAGGAGGCAAGGAAGTCATCTTCCAAGGTCTAGGGAGGCCCAGGTATTTGTGTTAACCCAAAAAATGATGATCAATTCTAGGAGATTTACAGGTCATCCCACGGATTTCCCTTGAAGATATGAACATATTTTGAGATATGGGGGTATATGGGCCTAAATTATAAGCCACTACTATTGCAAGAGATAATGTAGGGCTTACCCCTGAGGCAAACCAATTACACAAGGCCCAGGTAGTTTGACTTAGGAGGGATAATTTTGACATCCCTGTTGCAGTGGTCAGACCTCCAGATGCTGACCTATGGTAGGCTACAGAAGCTACATTCCAGGAAACAAGAACTACACTAGCTATACCACCTCCAGGAGTAGTCAAGGTAGGAACTTCAAATAGATAGAGCCAACAGATTGAGCAAAAATAGATAATAGCAACTTGTTGTCCCAACACTACAACTCCACATAGAAAAAGAAAGACCGCACCTCCTGATGTCGGTCCATAGAAGAAGTAATCACAGGTCGTACGTACAACTAGATCCATTGTAAAATGATGACAATGAAGAAATATGAAGAGCTACCTATAGTTTTGATTCCACAAGGGTGTGGCATATGTTAGGCATGGGGGGATGATGAGCCTAAAAAATGATCATATTTTGTATGGGTTTCATCGATTATTATGCGGAAATATATTAGGAACTATGTACTTTTATGAATTATTATGTAATTATTTAATAGAAGTATGTGTGTTATCTAATTTGTGTATTTTAATGTTTTTTTGTGGAATATAGTTGGTTTTGATAGATTTGGATCAGTCAAGGTCTTTCATGGACCTGGCACTCTGTTTCTTTTAGAATCTAAGGCATGAAGGTAGGCACCTCCTCTTCAAGTAAGGCACCAACAGAAGGTAGGCACCTTCCTCTTCAATAAAGGCACCAACAGAAGGTATGCGCCTTCCATATAAAGAAGGCACCCGCCATACTTAGGTGCCTTCCACATAATGAATGTGCCCCATACAAGGCAAAGCGTCTTTCGTATAGATAAGGCACCCACATCAGTAGGTTCCTTCCGTAGGAAGAAGGTGCTCCACATCAGGATGCGTCTTTCGCATACGGAAGGCACCTATCAAAAGCACATGAGGAAGGCACCTTCCTCATAGAGAAGGCACCTCCATTCTTCGCCAATTGACCAAGTAAAGTGACATGGGTAGAGTTGACTGATGTCATTCTAGTTCCACATCATGCAATATAATTTTGAGAGTTGCACCAATGGACGGGAATGTCTTACCTACACCAGTTGAAGCATGCACCAATCAGCAAACATGCAATCATTAGGAACAAAGCCTATTTTTAGCAAATGTTGATTATGTTTACCAGACTATCCTAGTTTAGTCTGGACTGAACTACTATTTTAACTTCTTTGTAACAAAATATCTGTGTGTGTGCTATATAAACACATAGACCTCTTTGATAGACATCTAAAATCTAGATTGAGAATACATTTATTATTCTAAGGAATTAGAAGCGTTGTAATAATTCTTTTGCAAATACAATAAAATTCGAGAGTTCCTAACTACATGTTAAGCTAGAAGGGAGCTACTAGAGTTTGGGCCTACTCCAAGCCAGTATTCCTTCCCTTTTATTTATGCTTTCCAAGATTAGTTTCTTGCTTTCATAGGTTTATTTTCTGCACTGTTATTTCCATTTCCGTAGTAGGTTTACTTTTATTATGCATGTATGAATATTTACATTCTAATTTTTTTTAATTATTCATACATAAATTATTGTGGTGTGAATAAATGATTGAAAATATTTTAAACCCCCCAATAATAGAATTAGTCGGACTCATCTCAAAGTGGGTATTGTAAGTGATCTTGTCTGAGAGACTTTTGAAGTTTATGAAGCTCCCTAGGTTGACAATTTAAATGATCAGGTAGTGACAAAATAGGAGAAAAATTCACCTATGTTTGGCCTACAACAAGAAGTTCACAAAGTTTTACTTCTAAATACACCACCCAACCTAGGAAATCTTCAAAGTGACCCTATAGTATGCATATAGAGTCTCATCATAGAGGTAGTTATCAACACACTGAACAAGTTACATTAGCTAGCAAGAGCAAAGGAATAGCATAAACCTCTTAAAGGAATCTATGGATCAAAACCACAAGAACAGAATTAGACAAACATGAGTCTTATTTAACAACACAATTTGACCACATGTAATGGTTATAAAATGCATTACACAAAAAGTGAGAGCTAGTTGAAGCTCTCGAGCATGATAAACAAAGAGAAAGGCTCTTGTGCCAACATGAGCAGCATTTAAGAGAACAATATGAGTAGC
Source organism: Wollemia nobilis (assembly GCA_028583015.1). Taxonomy (NCBI): domain Eukaryota; kingdom Viridiplantae; phylum Streptophyta; class Pinopsida; order Araucariales; family Araucariaceae; genus Wollemia; species Wollemia nobilis. Next base: position 3,816,356 of record JAQPPZ010016710.1, on the reverse strand, counting down.
TAGCTCGTATTAATTTATAATCAAATGGTGATGATCACCAAAGAGATAAACGCACTAACTCACCAAAATATGGGTACACTAGGCAAGAAGACAACCCATAATGAAACCATCACTCAAATCATGAAAAAAATTGAACTAGTTGGGAAAGGGTAAACATGATAAATCATGATTAGACACATATTGAATCCCATCATAGGAGGTAAGATAATAGAACAAGTCATGTGCATAAATGTTTACCTCCATTACCACCATGAGTAGGCCTGCAATAAGAGGAACTCCCCACCTCCATTACCACCATGAGTGGGCCTACAAGAAGAGGAACTCCCAACCTCAAAGGCATTCTAGGCATTCACTAAAAATATGAAGTACTTTGAGAACCAAGATACGACTGGGAACCAACCAACATTAAGTAAAATATACAACCAACCATTATGCCCATCAATTTCTAGCCCTGCATATCCTAAGAACTTTGAGATGCCTAGGTTAGAAAATTTCAAGGGTGAAAAGGATGCACAAGAGCATGTTACCAATTTCATCAATGCATGTTTTCATTTTAAAGATAACTATGCTCTTATGCTAATAACTTTCATTATGACATTTTAGGGGGTTGCCACCCAATGGTTCAACCAACTTCCCAAGCACAACATATCTAGTTTTTAACAACTAGTAAACGCTTTCCTAAAATGTTTCTCCTTTGGTTCTAAGAAGAAGGTAAACCTCTCAGACCTAGCCAAATTTAAACATTATGATGATGAGCAAATATGGATTATGGGGATATATGGAGAAAATTCATGGTAAAGTTATCATTCTCTGTCCCCATAGAAAAAATCATTCGCATGTTCACCAAGATTTGTTCTAAACACATCTCCCTCTTGTTACAACTTTAACAATATCCTTCATTTGTGGAATACTTGGCACAAGCCAAACTCATTGACGACATAAAAGTGGATGAGGGAACCATCAAGCTTCGAAACAAGGAGTGGAACAAAAATGGCAAGAATGACAAATACAAGCAAAAGCAGGTAAACCCTGCTCTAGTTTATCAAGTAGTATTGGTTGCATCTACATGTGGGGCTACGCAGCAACCCTAGAATTATCAAGCATAGCCCCCACCAGCCAATTACAATCAAAATAACAATCAGGGGTGAAACAGAGAATGCAAGCCACCTCACTATTTTACACCTCTATCAGAGTCAATACAATCAATTTTCAACCAGTTGACTGAGGCTGGGAAGATTAGGTTTCCTGATGTACCTCTTTTAGATCCCAACCATCCTAATCCAAAAGGATATGGAGAAGATAATTTTTGACCTTATCACAGAATATCGGGGGATGAAATTGAAGTGTGCATTGGTTTTAAGAACCAGGTGCAAAATATGATTGAAGAGGAAAAACTTAAATTTGACAACCCCTTGGCTCCCAATAATAGATATATGGGCAAATACAAAAACCTTCTACCAAACCATGAGGCCCCTAGAGGGCAAGGTACCCAAGTCAATCAGGTCCGAATCGATACACCTACCCATGGATGCATTGGGATGGTTGAAATTGTCAACATAGCAACCAGGAGTAGATGATATGGTCAACCATAGCCTCCTGTAGCTCCCATTAATGTCCCAACTACACCTAGGTAGAGGTAGGGCTAAAACAACCTTCTAGGTCCACTAGCCCGAACTGTGGTAACTGTTCAGAGTAGACTAGAACAAAACTTACAAATGACTCTAGCAAAGATATCTATCTATGAGCTCATACAACAGTCCCCAAAACATAGGGAGATGTTGATGGATATTTTGAGATCAGTTGAGCTCCAACCACAATATTCAAATGCATTCACTCATTTTGTAGGACAAGTACAACAATACCAAGAACATGTAATTTGATTCTATGATCATGCTATTAAGATAATACCTACTACCTTAAGAAACCCTTCATTGCATATTATTGCATCAGTCAATTATTTGCATTTTAAGCGGGTCTTGATCGATACAAGTTCATCAATCAACATCATCACAACAATAGCAATAGGGCACCTTAAGATCCCCAAATCCAATATCATTCCAAGAGCCTACATGTTAAGAGATTTTAATGATGCTTTATGCTCTATTGTGGGAATGATAGTCCTACCTATTAAGGTTGGGCATAAGACCATCCCCGTGATGTGTCATGTATTGGAATGGACCATGCAATACAACATCCTCCTAGGATGTCCCTGGATAAGAGATATGAATTGTGTGCCTTCGATTTTACACTAATGTGTCAAGTATATGCACGATGACAAAGTATATGTAGTTTTGGCTAATGAAGAGCCATTTAAATATGTCCATCAGGTGGATATTCCAAGAGATTTTGTGTTTCCTTCAACCCACCTATATGTAGGACCTTCATCTCCAACTACGCAACTAGATGACAGAGACAAAGGGGTACGAAAAGACCCATCCACATCAACACCTCCTCTTGCACCCAAAAAAATTGACACTTCTAAGAGACCATCAACATCTAAACCTAAATATAATCATAAGCTAAAGGTACCCTTAATCAAGGAAGAAAATCCCAAGGAATTTCTAACTATAGCCATTGCGGAAATCCCAAGTCCCATGGAAGAAGAAGATCTCCAGGATCAAGCCAAGGAAATACTAGAACCTATTTCGCTAGTGTCATTTGTAGGGTCATCCACATCACATGCAATAATACACTTGGTAAGTATAGGGATATGAGAGTACCTTGTGTAGAACATAACATTCACACCCATCATTGAGTCTACACAAGACATGGGATGGCCAAAATATCTAAGACCACTAGTGGGAACAGTGGTTCCACTTGGAATCCCTCCCAATCAGACCAACTTTATCTACACTGGTCCGGACTGCACCCATAAGTCTTTGGTAGAAGAGGACAATTATGAACTATACACTGTTAATGTTCACTACCTCTCTAATCCCAATTTTACTCTAAGCTACTTTTAACATTGCCATTAGCATAGCTACAGTTAGGGTATATATGAGCAGGGGCAAATGTGGCCATGCGATCCACAGTACCAACTTCCCACTGACAATTTTTGGTTGGGCTACCACATCAGATGTCAATATGAATCTCTAGTAGCATCCTTGGATAGATTAAGATTGGGGTTGGGAGAATACATCAATTTTAGTCCTTACAAGACATCTGATCAACAAACAAGTGGTCAATGTAAACATACCACCACCAGATATTTATCATCCAAACTTCTCAATTGATGCCACCCCTACAAGTTGCATCTTGTGGAATGGAAGAATCCACATTTGTACGGACTTCAGAGACTTGAATGGGGCAACTCCAAAGGATTCATTCCCATTGCCTAACATATATGCTCTTGTAGATGCCATCGTAGGTCATGATATGCTTTCCCTAATGGATGGTTTTTTTATTACAATCAAATCAGAATTAAACCCAAATACGAGCACAAAGCCATTTTTATTACTCCATGGGGAACGTTCTATTACAAGGTGATGCCATTTAGCATTAAAAATGTTGGTACCACGTATTAGAATCCCATGACATATATCTTTCATGAGTATATGCATAAAATATTAGAGGACTACATGGATAAATTTTTGGCCAAGTCTATATTGTGGCAAGGGCATGCTGAAATCCTTAAGAAAGTCCTTGATCGCCTCATCAAGCATAACATCAGATTAAATCCTAATAAGTGTGTGTTTGGCATAACTTTTGGTAAGCTCTTGGGGTTCATCATTTCTAAGTGAGGTATTGAATTCGATCATGCAAAGGTAAGAATTATATTGGAAATGGTCATCCCTACCAACATTAAGGAGTTAAGAAGCCTACAAGGCAAGGTAGCATCCATAAAATGATTCATTGCACAATTATCAAACAAATATCGACCCATGAATCAGCTTCTATACAAAGGAGTCCCTTTTCATTGAGATGAAGAATACCAACAAGACTTTGCAGAGATCCAAACTTACCTGGCAACACTACCACCAAGGCCAGATGTACCATTTTTACTATACATATAGGCTAGTGATTTTGCTTTGAGCACCATTTTTTCCAAAAGAATACATAAGACAAAGAGCAATCCATATATTACATCAGTCACACATTGGTGAGTTACGAGCTAGGATATGCGTATGTAGAAAAATTGTATTTGACAGTGGTCTTTGTGACCAAAAAGTTGTGATACTACATGTTGATTCATACAACCTATGTCATATCGAAATAAAATTCTTTGTAGTACATGATGAACAAGACCTATCATATTACACATATTGTGAAATGCATCATTATATTAACATTATTTGATGCAGAATTCATAAGCCAAAATTCCATCAAGGGACAAGTCATAGTTGATCAATTAGCAGAGGTACCTCTTCAGGATAGCAAGCCTCTCACCATAGAATTACCCGATGATGTAGTTTTTGCATTATCAGATCCATAGAAACTCAAAGAACCTAAGAAAGAAAGAGACATGACATTGTTATTTTATGATTTGAAGGACAAGCAAGGGGACAGAGTAGATATTGTATTTATCACACCATAGGGTGCTCCATTGTCCTTATAATTCAAATTAGACTTTCCTTACACCAACAATAACACTGAGTATGAGGCCCTAATCTTAGGAATTCAAACAACCACCGCAATAGGTATTAAAATATTGAATATATTTGGTGACTCCTTGCTTATAGTTAATCAAGTCAAAGGTTTTTTCCAATGTCGATGCACAATCTTGAAATCATACAAGGAACTTGTTGACATCTACCTAGCTTGGTTGGAATGGTATGACATTGAGGCAATCTCTCATATGTCAAATACATTTGTGAACACCATGGAATTATTGGGATATTTAATCCCTCATAAGCCATATGTATATTTCACAACCATTCACATTAAGGTGCTCTTGCACTCTATGATACAGCATGAGGATTTTGATAATCAAGAATCAATCAACATGGTCAATATCAAACCAAATCTGGATTGGTCCTTCAAAGCTAGAGACTTCTTGCAAATGGCACCTTGGGGATCATTGATCTCTTAAGATAATAAGGATTTTGGCACAACCATTCACCACAAGATTGTTTCTCAATATGTATTCACAAGCTCCAGAATGTAGGAGGAACAAGCCATATTTTCTATAGAAGTTATGGCTTATCAATATTACCTTTCCCAATTATAAGACTTCTTGAAACTTGGAATGATACCGCAAGGCCTATCACATGTTTTTTTTTTAAACATGGTGGAATCGGTAGCGGCCATGAATTCGGGTAGGTTGTCCAACTTTTATGGCTGCCATAGTATTCTGTGTTGTCCACCCCGAAAGCCGCCACATAGATCTTTGTGCAGTCCACCCCTATAACCGCCATGCCACAATCATTTTAAACATTTTACGCCATTGAAAGCACTAGGAAAGGGACAAGTGTTTAGTCCGACGAGGCTCGAGATTTGAACCTTGGACCTCCACCCCCTTATGGGGTTTGGATGAACCAATTGGTCTACACCTCGGACCTTAGGCCTATCACATGTTGAAAGGTGAACATTTAAACAAAAGGTAACAAGGTACATCTTATTGGGAGATATCCTTTATAGACGAGGTTATGAGGGAATGCTCCTCCACTACCTTGAGCCACAAGAAGCATCCTAGGCAATTTCATAGGCTCACAATGGTATGTGTGGTGGTCACTTTAGTGGCATGGTCATCGTTAAGCGCATATTGAGAATGGGTTACTATTGGCCCACTATGGAAAAAGACTATTGCGAGTATGTCAAGAAATGTGTTAAATGTCAGCATCTGCAAAACTCACACACTTGCCATCCCAAGCCTTACAACCCATCCAAGTAGCATGACCCTTCTTGTAGTGGGGACTAGACTTATTTGGGAATATCTCACCCCCATCGTTGGGCCAACACACGTTCATCATAATGGCCATTGAGTATTTCACCAAATGGGCCAAAGTGATCCCCTTGATATTGAAAATTAGACCAAGGATTATGGATTTTATACTTTTTAATATCATAAGTCGCTTTGGGGTCCCTTAAAAAATAATATTGTATAATGGGCCATATTTCAAGAACAAAAATGTGCATGCTTTTATGAAAAAATACCATATTTAACATAGTTTTTCAACACCCTATTATCCGCAAGCAAATGAACAATCAGAAGCCTCAAGCAAAACAATAGTCTCCATCTTGAGGAATATGGTGAAAGATAATCATCAGGATTGGCATCTATAATTACCTCTTGCATTATGGGTATATAGGACTAGTGTGCGGATGCCCACTAGGAAAACATTGTTTTCACTTGTATATGGCGTTGAAGCCATCATGCCCCTAGAGTTGGAAATTCCAACCCTGCACATAGAATTAAAGTACTTCATAGATAATGACACTATGTGATAAGGCCGCATTGATCAATTAAAACTTATTTATGAATGCAGATTCAATTCCTTGGAGAATCTCTACATTTATCAAGGTCACCTTATGCAAGCTTACAATAGTAAAGTCCACTTAAGAGAATTCAAAGTTTGGGATCTTGTGCTCAAATAAAACCAGCAAAACTTAAATTTGCCACCGTACCTACGAGACAATTTTATGGTGAATTGGATAAGCCCATACATAATCTCATAAAGGTTTGGGCTTAGAGCATAGCACCTCACATCATTGGGTTGTTTTTAAGAGCCTGAACCTCTCAATATTATTCACTTGAAGGCATTTTATACATAAAACACAAAAAAATTCAAATATGTTATAAAGTATAGAAATAATACAAAGCATTAAAATTACAAATAAATCATAAAAACGTAAAATATTCAGAAACAAAAAAAATATGCTCCAAGGGTATCTTTCTACCACATGGTCAATATTCAAAATTAAAAATTCTCCAAGGGTATCTTCATGCCGCTTGGTCACCTTAATCAAAATGCTCCAAGGGTATCCAAGCCACTTGGTCAAAATCAATCAAAATGCTCCAAGGGTATCCAAGCCGCTTGGTCAAAATAAATCAAAATGCTCCAAGGGTATCTACTTATTGCTTGGTCAAACTCTAAAAGCCCCACAGGCACAATAAGCCCTTTGGTAAAAATAAGCAAAAATACAAAAACAATGCAAAAATCAAAAATACAAAAATAGTTGCATTTTACAACTGCATCCATATAGTTGCATTGCATTGAACATCCCCATCCATTGAATTTGTATTATGATAGGTTATGATCACAATATTTCAAATTATGCCATAGTTTGTGTCACAACCATAGTCCATATTCATCCATTCATCCATGTGTAACTGTGTTTTTCAACACAACCACTTCTTGTTGTTGTAAGGAATAGGTTTTTTGTTCATTCAACCATATCTAGTGGTCTTAGCTAGCTTTTGAGGAAAGTCATATTGATTAGTAGAGGGTGAGGTCTAGTGGTGATAGTGCCTAACATACTTTAGAATCCCATCACTAATTAAAAACACTAAAATCCTAGTTGGTACAAGAAAAAGATGAAAGTTGAAAAAGTGGTCTAGGTTACCATAAGCGAAAAGGATATTCCTTGCTTATCTCTCTATGCGACCAGTTCAAAGGTTTTGAGAATTGGCAAAAGGACTAGTTCTACCTTAACTAGTTAAATCCCTTGCTTTTATCAAAACAAGCAAAATCTTAAAATCAAGCAAAAGTTGAAATCAAAACAAACAAGTGATTACCATCTCTACATAGATCCCTTACTCAAGAGAAAAATAAATAGTGATTTTCATCACTAAGCATGAGCAAGTATCCCAAATAAAATAAAAAAATTAAGGGAATAGAGCTTGAATTCCTGGAATTATTAGCATTATACAAACCGAAATGAGATTCCCATTACAAGTTTAGTGTACAACACACTTGGCAATGGTGGTGTCCTTACGCATGATGATATGTCTATCACAATAGCACCTTGCATTTGTGTATACCAATATTTGCATGTGGATGAGCTAGCTTTGGGTAACCTAATACTATCTAGTGGTATAGTCCAACTACATCCAACATAGGATCAAATGAACAATTGAGGATCCCCGATATTAGCAATGGGCTGAAATAATCCGGTCTGACATTGGAGGAAATTCTTGAGTTCTATATAAATACATTCATTTGCACACACATGGATATTGAATATCTAGGTCCATGATGAAATCCCTATTTTTCAAAAGTCTTGTATGGTCAGTACGCAATTGCTAATAGGGAAACTACAGTGTTTGAGTCTCAGTAAAAACCTCAAAACATCCTACATAGCAACAAATCATATCATCAATCACATCATCAATATTTATTTATGAGGTTTGGTGAATTAAAGGGTGTTAACAAAGTAGGTTAGATACTAGATAGATGTTAAAAATGATATTTACATGACCACTGACTATTTTGAATATTTTAAATTGTTGAAGCTTATCAAGAAAATACATACATTTCACACCATTGAATTTCACGTATGGATGACCAAATAATTAATTCTTATGATAAGAGTTATTATTTATATTACATAGCTAATATACTTTTTGTGGTGTCACCCATTGTATTGTAAAACTAATATAATACGCATTCCTTATTATTGAAGCATATGCGTTCATATACATTAGAACAAAAACCATGTAGTTAATGCATTACACACATTGCATTTACCATGGCATAACACAAGCCAAATGCATACAACTAAAACAAAAATTAAAAATACATTTAACAAAAATAGTGCATCCACAAATGCATAGTTCATAACTCATCCATTTTAAATCTAAAACCACAATCATTGCATCCACACACATTACATCATAAATTGGTAAGCAATTCATATAGGCAATATCCATATGCACCACATCATATAGCCAAAATCAAAACACATAAAACCTCATAAGCATCCACATATGCATACATCATAATACATCTATGCACACAATCATAAATCCATAACTAAGTCAACCCATGATACATCACATCATGACATGATAATCAACTTGTATAAGCATCTGCATAAGCATCCATAAAAATCCACATCATCATAGATATCACCTATCATCTAAAACATACATCAACCCATCATAACACAATAATCACCTCACATAAATAAAACATAAACATAAGCAATAAATGATGCACATAACGAATCATAATCCAAAATATCTTATATATAAATGTGTGAATCAAGTACATAGATGTGTAAAATTCCCATGGGATATAGTCATGTAGGTCAGCTAACCTCAAAAATAAAAGCCAAAGAATGTAATGAATCAAACCAAGCTTGTGCCCCCTGGGTCACCGCCCCCTATGGATGGATCTCGGGTAGAATGGTGTTAAACCACTGGTCTCTTTGCATGGCTTTGAGTCTGCTAGCTTGAACTAATTGAAGACTACCTCGAGGTAGATTGCCTACTAACCTATGACCCACCTGCACCTGGCCTCTCCCTAGGAATGGCTCCTAGCCTCTTGATCTGCCATAGAAGAGCAGCAATATAGGCTACATCATTAGAGATATCTCCATCACACTCATCTAGTAAGCCCTGCAGATGCCTATACTTGACCCTTGGATCCATCCCTATAGGGCCTTATGGTATAAGAGGAGCAGTAGCAATATGTGTCCCAGTAGCAGAACTCTCGATAGCAGCATCCAAATCTTATATCTATGCCATGAGCTGGGATATAGTGGCATCCCAATCATGTACCTAGATCTTAGCTAACTAGAGCTCAACCTCTATAGAAGGAATAACCACCACCTACATCCTGGTAGCACCACTCCCTATAGCAAATTACAATTCTTGTATCTGTGTCGTGAGTTGTGCTATAGTAGCATTGTGCTATGATATAGTGGCATCCTACCACTGTACCTAGATCTTGGTTGACTTAAGCTCGACCTCTACCTCATGTAGCTACACCTTGAGAGGAGAATATCTCTCCTCAAGATCCAAATCCTCCTCCTCATCAAGAGCCTCATACTCCTCTACTATTGCCTACTCTATCGGTTGGCCCCATATCTCAGTCCTAGCTCATACTCTGCCCTATTGGATCTATGCCTCCATCACTGTCATCATCCTTATGACTTAGGCTACCATCACCATGCCACAAAAAATCCCCCCACCACTATGTGAAAGCATCTGTGACTCCCCCATCAATACTTGCATCAAATTTTGGGGCATCCTCCTCATCAGTAAGCTCTGTGATGTGGGGTGGATGAAGGTCTTTCTCTACCATGATGCACCTATAAAGGATTGGTACAAGAGGCACATCCTACTATAATTCATATTGATGAAGGACATGAGAGTAGAAGAAGTACTCTCTGATCATGCCCTTACAACCAATGATCCATCGCTCATGTCGTGTCCTAGCTGTAAACCTAGCTAGATCATCCTAGGTCGAGCAGTCATGATATGGGCACCATATGACATCTTGGGCCTGTAGACCAATGAAAGAAGCAATTTAATGGGAGATTTCTCTCATATAAGGGCAGCTATTGAACTTCTCATGATCTTGAGCCCATCTAGTAGCATAGCACTACATCAAACCATAAATCTCTATGATCTCTATAGGAAGCCCTATGGGACAATCTACATGAATGTGCTCCCATACCCATATCTATGCAGTAAGCTACAGGTGATTCTAGAATGACATCATCGATGGATGTGATACAACTCATCATAGCACTATGCTAGCAAAGTGCTCCCCTAGGCATAGATGATAGGCTTTGCACTATCCACCAAATCTTGAACCATCACAAGAAGGTTCCAAGGGAACCTCAAACCTGAGCTATCAAGGAGAAGCATGTTGCTGACGACCATCAATAAAATTGCATGCCTCTCAGAAAATACCCTCTCCTAGTACCATCGTATAATGGACACACTACCATATTTTGTGTCCTTGAGGGCATCTATAGCCTTTCCCTCGAACACCCAAGAAAATACTATCTCATAGTCCTTAGTGATCGAAGAAACAATGGCCACTCCATCAAAAGGAATCCAAAAAATCATGTATACATCCTCTGATGTGATAGTCATCTCACCGGTAGGAATGTGGAAGGTATTAGTCCTGGGATCCCATTGGTGATCCAGGGCCATGATGTAGGCCTGATCGGACAAAATCTAGGGTAGTCTAGTCACGTACTATAATCGACGAGCCTTAAACCATACCCAGACCATATCAGTCATACACGATAGGAGGTAAAGCAAGATATTTGAGTCCTAATCCCAAGAATAAAGAATATAAGGACAAAAATAAAGGTATAACTATAGTGCATCTAAGGCATAAAACATAATAAAGCATGAAAAATGATGCAAATAATGATAAACTATCCTAAGTCTAAGTGAAACAAGAATAAATGCACCTAATCATGTAGCAAAAATTAGTTAATCATCTCAAAAATTCAAAAAAATCAATTAATCATCCCAAAATACAAATCAAAATCCAAAAAAATTGCCTAAGATTCCTAGTCACTTTCGTTTACAGTGACCAAAAATCGGTCGCTAAGGTTGGTAGTGGCCAAATCCCAATGGTAAAAATTTTAACCATTGAGTTTTGAACCGGCCGCTTTCATCGACAGTGGCTAAGCCATGGGCCTAAATGACCACTTTTTGTGGTAGCGGTCGATGGGTGACGTGACAGACGCATATGCCCTAGGCCAGAAACATCCAAAAAATTACAAAAAAAAATAAAAAGGGGGCAAGCCCACCAAATCAAACCCTAAACTAAGCCTATCTACAAGTTTGGTTCATTTTCGACGAGTTTAGTGAGGTTCGTTCATCGATTACTTAGTATGGTTCATTTTACTGAGAAATGAGCAGAGTTAGGGTTTTGAAAAGTACCCGAGAAGCTCTGGATCCTCCACTCATAGATGCCCCACCTCGCGTAGCCATGGTCCTCATTGAGTAGCTCTCCAAGTCGTAAAAGTCACTTTCACTCTAGAGCTCAAAAAAACAAATTGATAGCTAGAGAAAGTGAAAATTTAAAACCCTAGGTTGCTTTTATATTTCCAAAGTTAGGCCTCAACCACTGGTGTCATCAGTGGCCCATAATTCTTCTCCACTTAGGTGGAGAGTGGCCATAAACAGGCATTTGGGGGTCATTGTATATGACAGCGGCTAGTAGCACAGACAAAAACATAAGGATTCCTTCCAATAGGAATAGCAAAAAAATCAAATAAACACATTTTGATGATTCATAAACATCATAATGATAAAAATAACAAAAAAATCACATAAAAACAAAATATCAAGTAAGCCTTGTATCCATTTACTTACTCTATCAACTCAGCAGTTGTAGCAATTTGAACTCCATGCAATTCGGTGAGATGAGTGAGTTACCATAGGGCTACTTGGGGTAAATCAATAATTTTGGAATGGTGATGTACCCCCTCAAATATTGAAGAAGACCAAGATGGTCGGACTGCTCAACAAGTGCAATGGAATCATCTTAATTCCTTTATGACATTACAAAACTAAGCCAAGTGATTCACCACATTCCTAAATAGAATCGCTCATCCTAACTCCCTAAGAAGGCTATTTATGGTCGAACCACTCCCAGGGATAGGGATGAATGATCATCATAAATAGTGAAGTCACACTTTGATGGAGGATTACCCATTAAAAAAAAATGCAAACGCTAGAAAAGAACCAAACTAGTCATATTGGTCAAGTAGCTTATCGCTTCATTCATTGCCCTTCCATCATCAATTCGTTATATGAGGGGGTAGTTCAAATTTTCAAACAATCATAATCAAAGTCAACCAAATATCACTCAACCATATCAAGATCGCATTTGTCCTATGAATCATTGCAAGCAACTATCACAAAAATTTCCCTCGTTTGTTGGGTTCATAAGCAAATACAACATGCCAATTTGTAGCTCTCCTCTGGTTGGTTCTATTGTAGTGACATAAGCTACCCACTTGTATTTGAGGAATGAGTGTAGGTAAACATACCTACACGTGCAATCTTCTTGTATAATTAAGCCTTCAACTAGGTTGAAGAAATTATTTGGGGATACACACCATCTTACATGGTTGGGCCATCTAGCGTTGATCATACCAATGATCATCATACACCCTAAAAACATAGTAGTCTACATTTTTGCTCTGTATTGTATCTTTTCCACATAGTGCATCCCAAAAATAGGCATCTGTAGACACCTAAAACATGTCATATTTAGGAGAACTATTCATGTGGGAATCCATAGACCATGTGACTAAACCTTGGGACCTTCCAAGTACCAAAAGTGGTTTTCACCACTCATTTTGGGGTAGTTTTAGCCCATCCAAGACTGGCTACTATAAACCAGAGTGGCTAGATTTTGGCTATTGAATCTTAGAGTGACCAGTCCTAGCCACTACAGATGATAGCAACTAAGCCTTAAATAGCAATTTGCCATCAAATTAGACTAATATCAGGTGGAATCAAGAGTTTTCATGCAATAAAGTTGAGTGGGGATAATAATGCATGTCACTAGACTAGAGTCAATGTATGCAGACCAGGCCTATCTGATGGCCTTGGAAGATCGATGGGATAGCTAGATGAATACCTTCCACATTTTGATTGGTGAGATGACCATCACTCCAAAGGATATCTATAAGATTCTCCATATTTCGATAGAGGGAGAGCCCATTGTGTCATCGCCCACTAGTCAGCAGGTGAGAGTACTATAGAGAGTATATCAATAGCATTGGCATCTTGTAGAGTATGATGTGGAGAGTGGTGGGGTGAGGGTGGAGGTTGGTTATGATACACAACTCTTAACATGTAGGCATGTAGTGCTTATGTCACTCATGTCTAACTTGCTTATGCTTGATTCTTTGAGTGTGAGGTTCCCATGGAACCTCCTTGATCTTGTTTAAGATTTGGTGGAGTGCATAGTGTAGTAGCCACGGATTATGGCTTGGGGGACTACACTGCTGGCATAACTCTATGAGGAGCTATTTGAGATCTAACATCATGGCTAACATGGATTAGGGTGCAACTTCCTTCTACAGATTTGGGGTTGGGAGCACATTCGGGTGGATAGACCGAATGGGCTACCATGGGTGATGCGAAGGTAGATGGTTGATAGGGAGATTCCCTATGCTATTCACTAGATATAGGATCAAGAGTGGGATGGAGTCACCCCTACTCAGGCATGATTGATCACTACATTGACTCCCTAGAGAGGTTGAGGCTAGAGCACATGATATGGTGACCATGGAGGGATTGTCCACCTTGGGCAGAGGTAGATCAACAGCTAATGTGGGTGAGACATGGTCGATGGTTGATCGATCGACATGGTAGTGAGCATGAGTACTTCTAGTACTCATGTGTGACCCACCAGCTAGGGGTTCACTAGGATATATCAGATGAGCTAGTCATTTATAGGTGATGAATATATGAGGTAGAGCTAGCTTGGCCCCAAGTTGAGCCATTAGATGATGAGGCAGATGAGCCACTAGCTAATCTAGACATAGAGGACCCAAGGACTACCCTAGATTATGATGCTTGGTGGGTGACTCGATTATGGTAGGGAGGCAGAGTAGGTGGTGGTTAGGCTAGGGTAGCTAGTGAGGAGGGAGCAAGTGTGGTGGGGAATCCTTCATAGTGATGAGTGCATCACCATACTAAGGAGGAGTGGGTTGAGACCTCTGAGAGAGGTGTGGATGAGGAGGAGGGTGAGGATGAGGAGGATCCTTAGGAGTAGTTAGCTACTTTTAGGGAGTAGATTCACATCCTCTAGGCTTAGATGATGGATTGGGACATATCCCATGCTATAGAGCAAAGCCAGTGGGATAGTGATAGGTAGTGGTGGAGGGGTTTTGGAGAGGAGAGGGACACCCTTTAGGCTTAGGTGGAGAGCCTAAAGGATGAGGCTATGAGGGTGATGGTAGAGTGAGATGCTCTATGGGTTCAAGTGGTAGGTATTACAACAGAGCGAGATGCTCTATGGATCTAGTTGTTAGGGGTCATAGTAGAGCATGATGCTCTATAGGTGTAGTTGGTAGGGATGATAGTTAGGTAGGCCTCAAGGGATGTAGCTAGACTATAGTAAGATATGGTAGAGCTACAAGGTAGAGTGCCCTATTTTTAGGTGCAACATCAATCATATCAAGACTACATTGCTAGGTTGGAGGATGAGCTAGATCGATGAGGTGGTGCCCTACCCTCACGTTCTTCAGTAGGGGGATCCTAGTATAGTAGGGAATCTAGTGAGTCATCAGTGAGACCATAGGTTCCATGATTCTTAGATTCAGGTGCATCTCATAGGGTAGGGGCCAATGGATCTAGGTAGCCTCGTAGAGATGAGGTCGATGGTGGTGGTGAGAGTGGGTGGCATAGGGCCAGCTTGAGAAGGATCATTCTCATGTTATATATGTTTAGCTTCTCTTTTTGAGTGTGAGGTCTAAGGACCCACTCATTGTAGCCTATGGGTATTTTGTACCTGATGTACTATTCCATGATATATATATATGATATTTTAGTTATGCTTATTAATGCTTATGTTATTTCATGTATTGATGCACTTATGGATGCAATGATGGATGATGGATGTATGCCTAGACATTGTAGATATGATTATGCATGTATGTTAGAGCTAGTATGTATGCATAGACCTAGGTATGTATGTGATGCATTAATGACATGATGATGCAAAATATGATTTTTATATTTATATGTTAAAACATAATGAATGAATCTAAGATGCAAAAACAAACTAAGTGTAAGCACCATAGAATGTATAAAAGTCATTAATCAAAATGTTAACCTTTTCATAAAAGTCATACATTTGAAGATGAACTATATGGAATAAAATGTAATGTAAAATGTGAATGATGGATGTGAAATAGTGAGATGTTACAAGGGAACAACAAGGCTTTTCATGAGACTCAAACACCCTAGTTGACTAGTCAAAAGTTGTATACTGACTATACATGACTCTAAAAGATAAAAATCTGCTAGGAAGACCCAAATATTCAATATCCTTGTGTGTGCATAGTGAAGTTCATTAATATGATGTATAAGACTACCCCATTTCTAGGCTAGAATTTATAGCCCATTTTTGTAATGGGGATCACCCTATGGTCATCATTACCCTAATTTTGTACGTAGTTGGACTAAACTACTAGGCAATACAAGCCACCAAAAGCTAGCTCATCCACAAGCTGACATTGGTCTATACAAAATAAGGTCTCTAATGTGATAGACATATCACCATGCATAAGGCTACTCTATTTCTAGGCCAACATCTATAGCCCATTGTTGGTGATGGAGATTACCCCATGGTTTTCAAAAACTAAGAATTCTAGGGATTCAAGCTCTTTACCCCCTTCTTTTCTTTTGATTTCTTTCTTTTTTTGGGATACTTGCTCATTTTGTGGAAGAGCAAGGGATTTTTATTGCTTTGGGTAGGGGGAGCTTGTCCTTTTGTCAATTCTTAGCATTCTAGACCATGCACATAATAGGATGAGCAAGGGAAACCTTTCGCTTAAGGGGTAAGGACTACATTGTAGTGTTATCTTTCCTTGTTCAAACTCGTATTTAAAAATGTGAAATTGTGTTGGGATTTTGAGATATACAAGGTACAATCAAAGCAAGACCCTACCTTCAAAAATCAAGATAGCTTTCTACAAAATCTAAAAAGAAAACTAGGAATGGTTGAATGATCGAAAGACCCTATTGAACACCCTATAACAACTTACTAGGTGAGGGGAAAACACAAACACCTAGGATGGAGAATGTGGATGGAAATGATTTGTTGGATGTGTGTGTTTTCCTTATGAACTTTTGAAAACTAAGAGGTGTGCATAAAATAGTCAGTGGCCATATGAACATCATTGTTGATGGTCATACGGTATCTACCCTATCTTACGAGGACCCCTTAATAATCAAAAGATCACAAGAAAAAGTGCAAATGATGACAAGAGAAAAGGTTTGATTAAGACTCATGACAGTCATACAAGCATGGTGCTCTATGAAATGTAAATAGTGAAAATGAATGTGTGGTGTGTGTAAGTCTTTTATGAACTTTCGAACATTAAGAGGTGTGCGTAAAATAGTCAGTGGTCGTATGAACATCATTGTTGATGGTCATCCGATATCTATCCTATCTTACGAGGACCCCCTAATGGTCAAAAGACCACAAAGATAGGTGTAAGTGATGACAAGATGTAGAATGAGTGATGCTAATGCAATGACTGATATGCCTAATGCAATTAATCAATGAAATGTAGTAATGTGTAATGCATGATGATGTAAGCAATGCAATGTTTTTGTGATTTTTGATTTTGTATTGTTTTTGTTGTTTTTGTTATTTTATTATTTTTTATGCATTGTGTGTTATGCATGAAATACCTATAGGTGGAGGATGTTAAGAGGTTTAGGTTCCTCAACACCCTCAAGGGAAGCTAGATGATAAGTCCTTGGCCCTACTTTTTGTGTCATTATGAATGGGCCTAACTAGTTAGCCATAAATTTATCTCTCAAATGGGGTGGCAAGTTGGAATTCTATTGGTTTTCTTTAAGCACAAGATCACCAACTTCAAAATCCTTGAGATGGAATTTTGTGTCATAGGCTCACTTAATGCAATCTTGATAAATGTGAAGATGCTCGAGAGCATTGATGCATCATTCATCAAGAAGCATGAGTTGATCTAGGTGAGCTTGTCGTGCAATGTCATCATCGATGAACTCTTGCAATGAAATGCACAATGATAGAATTTCCAATTCCAAGGGCATAATGGCCTCAATGCCATATACTAATAAAAATAGAGTTGCCCTAGTTGGCATCCGAATGCTAGTTCGATAAGCCCATAGTGCTAGAGGTAGTTGAAGATGCCAATATTTATGATTATCATTTACTATTTTCTTGAGAATGGTAATGACTATTTTGTTTGATGCCTCTACTTGCCCATTACTTTGTGGATAATAAGGTATTGAAAAGTTATGTTGAATATTATATTTAGTACATAAAGCTCTCATATCCTTGTTTTTGAATGATGGCCCATTATCCAAAATTATTTTGGATGGAATACCAAAATGACATATGATGTTATGTAATATGAATTCTATGATGCATGAACCTATCGTAGTGGTAAGAGGAATAGCTTCCACCCACTTTGTAAAATATTCTATGGCCATTAGGATGAATGTGTGATGGCCAGATGAGGGGGGAGAAATTTTACCGATTAATTCAAATCCCCATTGTGAGAAAGGCCACAATGAATGAATCGATTGTAAGGCCTATGAAGGTACATGTGAAATATTAGCATGATGTTGATATTTAATGCACCTTTTAATATAAGTGCAATAGTATCGCTCCATAGTGGGCCAATAATAACCCATTCAAAGGATGCACTTAGCGATAGCCATGCTACTAAAATGGCCACTACAAGTACCATCATGAGCTTGGGAAATAGCCCAAGTAGATTCTTGGGGCTCTAAGCAATGAAGGAGAAGACCATCATAGCTTCGATGGTAGAGTATATCTCCTACCAAGACATACTTTATCACTTTTTTCTTGAATGTTCATTTGGTGGCATGTGATAATCTTGAAGGAATGGTACCTAGTTTTAAGAAATATTTGAGTTGAGAAAACCAATCTTGATACGAGTCAACTTGGACTAGATGAACTATTTGTTCCTCTCTAGATACACCTCACATGAATGTAGAGTGGGAGAGAACCTTAAGGTAGATGGTCATGTTATTATCACAAGGATTTTGTGAGACCAAGGACCCCTAGGAAGCATGGTTCAAAAAGTCTTGAATTGGGGAGAACCCATGTTGGTAGGGTTCAACCTGTATCATGTGAACATTTTGCTCATCTTTGGAAATGTCTCATGAGACCATGGCTTGAGAGAGCATCTTGACTTGAATAGTTGTGACATCATTCAATGGGTTCTATAGAATTAGAGACCCCAAGGAAGCCATCGTATCTACAAAGTGGTTGGATGAATGAGGTACAACCTCGATGTCGTACCATTCAAATTTAATTAGTAATTTATCCACAAGATCTTTGTAGGATTTCAAGATTGGACACTTGCATTGATAAATTCCCTTAACCTGGTTAACTATTAACAAGGAGTCACCAAAGATGTTTAATTTCTTTATGTTCATGGTGAGAGCCATTTGAAGACCCAAAAGGAGGGCTTCGTATTCGACATTATTGTTGGTGCAGGGGAAATCAAGTTTAAATGAAAGGGGAATAGGAGCCCCTTGTGGCATGAAAAACATGATGCCTGCACCACCCCCTTGCTCACATTTTGAACCATCAAAGAATAGCATTATATCTATTGTGTTTTCTGGTTCTTCGGGTTCTCTCGAGTCTGATAATGCAAAGATTACATCATCAAGAAGTTCTATGTTTAGTGGCTTATCATCAGGGAGAGGAGCTTCTGCTAGTTGATCAATGATGACCTAACCTTTAATAGACTTTTGACTTATAAATTCAAGGTCAAACTCCATCAAAAGCATGATCCACTTTGTAGTATGACTATTGTGATAAGTGTGACTCATCATATACCATAAAGGGTTTTCTTTTGAAATGACATACGTGGTTTGATTTAACATGTAATGTCAGAGTTTCTTGGTGGTAAAAACCATCACTAAATAGAGCTTCTCAACATAAGCATATTTGAGCTCGTAACTGACCAAGGTGTGGCTAAGGTAATAGATGGCCTGTTCTTTGTTTACCTCATTCTTTTGGGCTAACATGGTCCCTAAGGCAAAGTTAATGGCCACAATGTATAATAAAAATGGAACACCTGGTCGGGGAGGAGCTAACACTGGTGGAGATGCCAAGTATTGTTTAATGTCATCAAAGGCTTTTTGGCACTCTTGATCCCAATCAAAGGTGACCCCCTTTTGCAATAAGTGATTGAAAGGCTTGCATTTATCTAAAAGTTGCACTATGAAGCATCGAATAGATTGAATTTTTCCTTGCAAGCTATGTAGCTACCTAAGATTAGTAGGGGGAGGCATATCCATGATTGCCTTAACCTTGTTTGGATCTACTTCAATGCCTCGTTTAGAGACTATGAAGCCTAATAGTTTCCTGCACGTAACTCCAAAAATACACTTCTTAGGATTTAAGCGCACGTTGTGCTCTAAGAGATGATCAAAGACCTTTTCTAACACATCGAGGTGGTCCTGATGCAGTAAATATTTTTCTAAAATATCATCCATATAGTCTTCCAAAATCTTGTGCATGTAATCATGAAAGATGTAAGTCATAGCCTGTTGATAAGTGGCACCAACATTTTTAAGTCCAAAGGGCATGAATTTGTAATAGAAAGTCCCCCATGGCATGGTAAAAGTTATTTTGGGTTGATCTTCAGGGTTGACCTAAATTTTATTGTAACCCAAAAAACCATCCATGAGGGAAAGCATTTCATGATCGATTGTTGTATCAATGAGCGCATCGATGTTCGGGAGTGGGAACTCATCCTTAGGACTCACTTTGTTTAGATCTTGAAAATTTTATGCATATGTGAATCCCCCCATTCGGTTTCCCTATAGGGACCATATTGGAAACCCAATCGAGGTAATCAATAGGTTGGATGAATCCTACATCCAACAATTTTTGTAACTCATATTTTACCATTAAGGTGATTGTTGGGTGCATTTTACGAAGTTTTTGCTTGATCGGTTTGATCTTTGGATCGAGCGTTAAGTTGTGAACAACCAAGGTTGGATCAAGACCCAACATATATTTATAAGACCAAGCAAAAACTTTCTTATATTTTGTTAGGAACGTTGTGAAATCGGCCCATTCTGTAGTTGATAAACTTTGTCCTAATTTGACAACCTAAGGATTTTTAGGATCGATACCGATATCAACGTCAATTATTTCTTCCACTGACATGTGGGATCCCTCCTCCAATTGGTGAGGTATAGGGATCAGATGAATATCATCAGTTGGATTTAGAGAATCGAATGCATCATTAGGCTCAACCTCAGCTTGAAAAACATCTTCGGATGGACCTGAGGAAAAGTGAAATGGTTGTAACATTTCCTCGTAAGGTAGGAACTCTTTCGATGATGGTGGGGAAGTGACATGATCAAAATCAATAGCCTCAAGATTGAGGTGCAAAGGTTTTGAAGGGTCTCCTAGGTAGTGAAGTGGTATGGTGAGGTCAATGGAGATCATATTGATGGTTGGTGGATAATCTCCATTCTTTGGTGGAAAAAGTTGATCGAATATGGGTGGATGTAGATGTACTAGGGGTGGTTGTGGTGGTGGTGGAATGATAGGGTGTGGCCTAGGGGGAGTGTGAGCAATGGAGTCCCCTAGTGGGAGAAGCTGATGCATAAGGGATGATGGTAATTATGGAAAAATATGAAGATAAAATTTGTCTAGATCATTGAGGGGCTCGATGGTAGCTGATTCATCCTTCGAGCTAGCTAAAGCAATAGAAATTGCATCATACTCTTGGTAAGATTCATCATCTTCTTCATCCTAGTCTTCATCAGACTTCTCTTCTTCTTCAGACTCTATCCAATCATTTTTAGGCTCCCAATTTCCTTTAGACTCTTCATCAAAAAGGTTAGGAGGCTCTATGATTATCGTAGCGATTTGGACATGGTCACTAAGAAAATGATTATAACTTGGATCAACATATTCATTAGGATCGATATCCCTTCCATAACCTAGAGTTAGGTACTAGAGAGAATTAACAAGGAGTTCATCGAGCATACGTATGGAGTAGCCTAGCAACTTATCCATAGGTAGCTGATATTGGGGCTCTAGAGGGGTCCAAAGACCTTGCTCATACCGACCTAAGTCATTTCCTCACCAATGATGATGATGAAAATATTATAGTGCAAAGGATGAATTTGACATGTATTCGATGTTGGCTTGAAAGGGTTCTTCATCCTCTTCCATCCTATGGGGTGTATTTAAGGGGGGGGGGGGGGGGGGGGGGGGGGCCGGCGCGCCCCCGCCGGGGGGCGGGGGGGGGGGGGGGGGGGGGGGGCCGCCCCCCCCCCCCCCCGCCCCCGCGCGGGGGGGCGCGGGGGGGGGGGGGGGGGGCGGGGGGGGGGGGGGGGGGGGGGGGGGGTGGGGGGGGGGGGGGGGGGGGCGGGGGGGGGGGGGGGGGGGGGGGGGGGGGGGGGGGGGGGGGGGGGGGGGGGGGGGGGGGGGGGGGGGGGGGGGGGGGGGGGGGGGGGGGGGGGGGGGGGGGGGGGGGGGGGGGGGGGGGGGGGGGGGGGGGGGAGGGGGGGGGGGGGGGGGTTTTTGGGGGGGGGGGGGGGTGTGAGGGGGGGGGGGGGGGGGGGGGGGGCGCGCGGGGGGAGGGGGCCCGGGGGGGCCAATAAAAATTAATGTAGGGATACAATGCACTTGACCTTCATGTATGTATTTAATGCATTGATGTAATATTGAAGGTACACACCTCATGTCTCAGATCTAGGGCTGACCAAGTAGAAAATTATATTGCATGGCCCCTTTTAGAACATGGAAGAGTGTGTGAATTATTTTCAGTCCAACCTGAATAGGAAGAACTACTATCTCGATGGTAGAACATAATGCATCATTGAATGCTTAGAGGGTGAATGTGGATGTTGTGATGTGGGATGGTGGAAGTTTGAGGTATTGAAGGGCGGATGTGGTGATGATATTGATTGAGGAGCTTGTGTCGATCAAGACATGCTTATAAGGGATCCGATCTATACTAGCGATGATATGGAGTAGAGGATCCGATATGTCAGTGGGTATAATATTGATCTCATGGTCATGAAAAGTTATTGTAGGCTCATTGCAATGTTGTATTTGCCCCACAAAATTAGCAAAAGTATTGGGATCTTGTGGTTGTAATTTGATCAATTTCAAGATCTCCATTAGAGCTTCTTGATGTGGCTTTGATTGTTGTATCAACTCGTAGATGGAGAGCCTAGTCGATGTCATTCTTAGACTTTGGGTAAGTCTATTCCTTATTGTTAGCACTGGTCAAGGTGGGATAGGTGTAATCAGATTGGGTTGAGGAGGTGCTTACGATGTTGAAGGAATATTATTAGGACTCACATTAGGTGTGGGTTGATTTGGATATCATTGGTTCCTTGTGACAATACTAATCATCCCCACAAACTCTTGGTGAGGTGGATTGGCATGCACCTGATTCACCTACTTTGGTTGTTCTACTTGGTTGGTAGGTGTTGTGTTTGTTTCATGTGTGGGAAAAGGGTCTTTGAAGACTCCTATGTTTTGATTATTTGGGGCAAGAGGATTGTCAATCTGAATCTCTTGCCTCTCGATCATATCTTGTACTATATTTTTAAAGGTGTAACATGTCTGGATGTCATGACCCCTTTGTCGATGGTAAGCATAATATAGATCCTCCCTATGAGACTTTAGATTTAGGTTGATTAGGATCTAGTGGATGGATCTCAGGGAGATTGATTGCATGCACCTCACATAATCGATTGAAAATTGATGCTAATATTTTTAGTAAAGGAGTATATTATCATGGTGGTCGATGTTGTTGGCCTTGCTTTTGGTTCTGTTGTGGATGATATTGGGTTGGTGGAGGTTGAGCCTAGTAATTAGGCTGAGTTGGTGGTTGTGATGGTGCGGCTTGGTTTGAGGATCCAGGGATACTCAAAACAACTTGATTTACTAGGGCCACCTTCTATTGCATGTTGCCTCCTTTAGCATTCTTGTTCATCCATTCCTTTTTATGGAGCTTAATATCACCTTCTTGGACCTTAATGTCCTCAATGACCTTAGCCTATGCTAGGGCCTCCTTGAAGGTTTGATATTATTGTAGTTGTAATAAAAGTGAGATTTGCTTCGAATAACTCCTAGTGAATAATCTTGTAAGCTTTATTATAGGCAAGGTGAAAGGCAACTTGGTTATTATTGCTCTCCACTGGTTGTCGTAGTCCATGACTGGCTCATATTTGAATTGTCTAAGATTATACAAGTCAATCAATGTTGCCTTTTTCTTGATGCTAAATGAAAAGTATTCTAAGAATGCATTTGCAAGTTGTTCAAAGGAATGGATGCTATGTCATGGTAGATGATTATACCATTCTAAAGCAGGCCCTACAAGAGTTATTAGGAATGTTCTTAGCATGAGGGCATCATCATCCTAAAGATGAAAGCATACATTCATGAAATGAGTGACATGCTCTTGAGCATCTTCCTCTCCTTTGAATTTATCTAATTTTGGCATTTCAAAGTGCTTAGGATATGGGGGTGATGGCATGGATGGGTGCAATGGTTGGTTGTGAAGCTGATGCAAGGTAGGTTTTTGGTAACCTATGCTTAAAGTTTACTTCTCTAAGGAATTAATGTGGTCTATCAACAACTTATATGCATTTGATGAAATGATTTCATTTGCTCACCTCTACCCTCGAGGAGGAAGCAAAGGTGGTTGGGTGTTGTCAACATGTGCATCCCTATAAGGTAATTCAGGGTATGTGTCGATTGGTTCTTGATATTCTAATTGTGGTTCCTCATAAGGGTCATACTCCTCTGGATAAGTGTATGGTCTATTTTGTTCAAGTAATTGGTGCCTTTGAGGATGTATGGGTGGTTGATTTGGTCATGCATGAGGTAGACAATTTTGGTTTGGCTATGGTGGAAGGTTTTGATATTGCATAGGGTACCTTATGCATTGTTGCAGCCTATGGGTACTAGGTGTAGGTACCATTTCATGCAATACCTTTTGTAATTACTCTTGTTGTACCCTTTGTTGATGCAACCTTTGTAGGTGTGACCATTGTTGGTCCACCCATTGCTGATTTAATCATTGGTGGTCTAATCGTAGTTGATCCAACTATTGTTTTTGATTAATGTTTGGCCTAGGTGCCTGATGAGTGTAGTTTATTTTCTCATATGTATGGGGTCTATTTACCCTTGTATCTATAATATGGATGGGCTTGTCTTGTCTCTCACCCCTAGTAGGATCTACAACCTATTTTTTGTGATCCCTAAAGGTCACATTGACCTGGTATTTTGGTTTGAAAGTGAGCTCTATGTAATCAGGTGATGTAGAGGTACAATGTTCTTGAATGAATGGTCTCTCTTGAAACATATTGGGGTGATTTTGGTCACCCTCATCTATAACAAATGTGAGAGCCGACATGGGTTGTTTGTGAGAACGATGGTTAACACACGTATCCTCTTGATCATGTTCTTGATTTATAGATAGATGTTCAGTTGGGGAATCTTGGTAGCAGTCATCTTGGTATAGGATGTACTCTTGCACTACTTCTAATGGTTCTCTAGGATGAGCCGAGATGCGAATGCATGACACTACCCTACTAGGCCCCTTAGTGGGTGGATGATTATTTTTATAGAAATCAATCAAAGTGTCTAGATCAAGAAAGTCTCCTTTTTTATCGTACTCAGGACCTATGGGTGCTTCTTAAATAGGGATTTCTTGAAGGTCAGATTCCCTATATGAGATATTCAAGTTACGATGTGTGCTAGGGTGCTAGTTAGGAATGGCAAGGTCCTCTGGACTATATCAGAGATGTTCCATTTCTCATTGTGGGTATTCAATAGCATTGGCTCTTGATTGAGCTTGATTGTGTGTTGTTACCATTGTCTAAACTATGCAAATAGTAAATAAACAAACAAGCAAGAAAGCAATTTTTTTGTGTTTTTGAATTTTTTATTTTTTTGTTGATGATTTTTTTTTTATTTTTTTTTATTTTGATTTTTTTTGTGTGTTTTTGTTTTAATATCCTATTCCTATGAAAACTAATAGGTAAATGAAATGAAAACTATGAAAGGTAGTTTGTGCACACCCCCTATCGAGGAATGCAACACAAATGACAAAAAGTGGCTTCCTAGGATGTTGGTTATGGTTGTTGGGTATCCTAAGGAAATAATTTACCTCCTGAAAGAGGTTGTGTTATCTAAGTCTTGCTACTTGCCTAACTGGACTTTCCCTTCACACTCGGGCATGCTTGGACAATAATGACAACTACATTCCACTTATTATTGAGCCCTGTGGTTAAGGGGCATCTAATCCTAACCTACCTTAGGATGCACCCAAGAGTAGGGGACTTTTCGGTGATGAAGTTTGAAAAGCCACTCATGGGGGCTGCTATGGTTTGTAAAGGGGCCAATCCATGGTGGGAGATGAATGCCCACATTGCATGATTGTTATCAGTCATTGGTGATGAAATCCAACTAACTGATGTTATATTGCCTCATGAGTGTGTGGGTTCATTTTAAACTTTTTGCAAAAATGAAATAGAGAGCATACAAATGATCTTTCACTAAATGCAAAAATGTATGTTTTATGATTCAAAACCCTATATGATATTCAGCCTTTGAGCAGGCAACAAGGTAAGCAAACCAAACAATAGTAGATAGAGATCATCTTACACTGATATGATCATGAATAGAGGCCATATGGACCTGATATGACCATAGATAGAGGTCATCTGGACTTGAGATGACCACTATCAAACTAACTTGAAGCTAAAGAGCTTCTATAATTTTTACTATAAATGAAAATTTTCTTAATTTTCTTTACAGAACATAAAATGATTTATCTTTCTTTATAAAAAATAGGATAGAGAAGGATAGAAAAACTTACTTTGAAAGCCTAAGTTTGATGTAGATATCCCATTTTTTCTACTATTTTGCTTCTGCTCTAGGATTCTACCCTAAGATGATTGTAGTACAGGGGTCATATCGACCCAAGATAGTTATGCAAGAGTACCTGTAAATGGTAGAAACTTATCAGTAATCAATCAGAAAGCTTAAAAATGGACTAGGTCCCACCATGATCACCATTTGAGAGCTCAAAAATCATGCACCAATAAAGCAAAGTAAATATAGCAATATATATAATTGAAACATGATGATAAAAAGTAAAATATGGAGCCCTATTTATATTAGAAATTTGTTTTTCAATGTATTACAATCATATCCCCTTTGAGGGAACATTACCAATGATACAATGATTACAAATAGACCCTTTGAATCATCCTAGGTGCACTGTAAATGGTCTTCTTGCTAATGACAATTCATCTTGGGAGTGGGTTTTTCGTGACCACTATAAGGATAGTGATGTGAATCTGGCACTCCTTTATCATCTATTGAATCTTGTAGTCTACACAAAGAAACTAGAAATGTATCAAAAGTATATGAAGAGCCCACCAAAATTGGGCTCGTATTAATAGATATGAATGCGATAAATGAAGATAAAACCAGACTGAAACATGTATAATCTAAAATCTATCTAAATGCAAAAATAGTAAAAATATTGATCTAAGCTATGCTAAAAGAAAAAGTAGTGAACCAAGTCTCTAGTCGAGACCGTCTCAAGGTGAGATGACCTTGTCTATGGGTCATCTCGGGGTGAAGTGACCACTATCATTGGACTGTGTTTTTTCCAAAACTAGATTCGAGCAATGTCCAAGATACCTTGGGTGTGTTGTCGATGGATTGTTGTGCTTGGGAGAGCGACTTGATGGATCAGATCAGTCACTGTTGTGAAGATGTTTGATTACATGAAAGATGGAAGCATGACTTTCAATCCCTTGCAGTAATCCGATAGCATGGTCTCAATAGCGATAGGGCTTAGAGGATTAAAAATGGGTAGCACTTCGTTGCATGAAAGCTTGAGCTCGAGGTACGATTTTGGTAGCACTTCGTTGCTCAAAAACTTTCAATTCTAGATCTTTTTCAACTGAGGGGTGAGTGCCAATTTATAGACTTCTCGGATGGAAGCTAAAAATGGCAAAAGCACCCTACATGAAAAAGCAAAGAGGCAGTTCACATTAAGAAAAGTGAATGCTTATCTCTGAAATCTCATGCGATTGATAATTGTATGTGTTTTTCTAATTTTGGCCCATGCGGGGCGCTTAATGCTTTTTGCAAGATCATGCATGAGGTTAACTAGTAGTTTTGGTTACCAGTTATGCGCCCTTTTATTTTTAAACTTGCTTTTTGGTGAAGTCAATATGGCCATGGTTTGGAGGTCATCTTGAGTCACGATGGCCATGGTTTTATGGGGAATTATGTTCGTTTAAGTGGTGAAAACCATTGTTTTAGCCTTGAAGCTACCCAAGGTGGGTTATGTGGTCTAAAAGGAGTCCATTCAGGTAGTCTCCTCAAAATGATGTGTTTTAGGTGTCTACACCATTCAAATAAAGTACAATGGATAATAGGATAAAAGAAGCAGTTATAGCCATCAAGGAAGAATGCAAATATTTTTCTTACATTGAAGAATAAGTGCATATGTTTGTATTGATCTCAAAGAAGGCATATCATGATTGTAGAGTGTTGTTTTTTAATGTCATTAATTTTAAATTATAAGGAGCAAAATAACTCTTAGGTTGAAGCAACAAATATTGAACACCAAAGAATGCCTAGACCAGCACCTGAAAAAGGAGATACACATATTAATGGGTAATGCAATATAGTAGTTTAAAATAATAATAAATTCAATTGCATCCATTAGAGGTAGAAGGAATGTGTAGGCAAAAGCAAAACACATAAGTATAAGGAACATGTAGACATAAGTAACACACACAAGCAGAAGTAACATGTAGGCAAGTGAAGCATCAACTAACAATGAGCAAGGAAGTACCAAAGTGGTAGCAAGTAAGTGAAGAGTTAGCAAGAAAATGAGCATAAAAAGGAAACAAGTGCCAAAGTGGTAAAAAGTAGGTGAAACATCAACAAGTCCCATAAGTATCAACAATGCCCAAGCCAACTCAAAAGTAGCATCCAACTTAACTCAAGAGAAGTGCTCAAGCCATATAAGGAGAAGCGTCCAAGAGAGCTCAAGATACAGAATTTATCAAGACATAATAGTTCTTAGAAGTACTCAAAACATAAATTAATGGCATAGCACCAAAAAAAGCATCTCACAACTTATTCTAGTAGAATGTAACTTAGAACATGAACAAGCCATTCAAAATGTAGTCTAAAATTCAAAATGTGAATAGACATTTAAGAGAAGGTTGAAATTTTCTATTTGGAAGTGTTGTACACCACAATTACAACTCAAATTTAAGAGTCTAAATATTTTTAATATTAATTTGGAATTATTTTCTTGCATCAATATCTTTGAAAATTGGCTTACACCAAAATTGTTTAAAAATTTCTGATAACATTGAGGTTTCAAAAAAAATTAGATTTTTGCATCGTAAAGACTTGGATCCAGTTGCAATAAATTGGATTAAATATTTTTTATAATTTACATCTTAATTGCATTATTTTAAATTAAATATTTCAAAAAATGCAAGTCCTAAGGTTTTTCAAAGGTCTAAATAATTAAATTTCATTTTAGGGTTACTCCAATCTCGTCACTTTTGCCCTACATTTTGATGTGAAATTAAAATGGACATAACTTGAGCTAGAAAAATTTGTTTGAGCTGATTAAAAAATTTGTGGAAAGAACTTGAGCTCATCTTCAGAATGGTGCTTGATTTGTAGAAAATTGGATGTCAATTATTTCCAAAAATATTAATTTTCTAAAGTAGCCTAGAAATTTCTAATTAAAATATATCATGATCCAAAATGAATTTTTGATTTTTCTTAGTGTATTTGGATACCCATTTTCCTCATATAGAATTATGGGAATTTTTATCAAAATCTAGGCACTTTGAATTTTAACCCAATTTAGTACTACAATGACAAAATTCGTCATTTATCGACATATTTTTCAATCATATTTTTCAATCGATTAGATGAGTCCTCTAACATAACACTAGTTTTTAGTAAGTGCACCCAATAATATTTCATTGGCCTAGAGTTTTCCTATGTCATTTCTAGACCATTTACCACCACCTAAGCCATCCACCCGAAAATCTTTAAGTCCACCCAATAAAGTCTTGTCAGTCATATTACCCGATGAAATAAAAGGTCACAACTATCTCACTTGACATCTCCTTTGTCTCACTCAAACATATATATGCCCATAATCCAACTTACGTGGCCCTAAAATTCCTAGTGGCTAAGTCATCTACTCCTATTTGCTCATCGCTCAACCCAGCCATTAGCCCCATTCACTCACCCAACCATGCAAGTCAAATTGGATATCTCAGCTGATAGTCATTCCCCTTATGCATATGAGGCAGAAGAATTACCTAAAAATACTCCATTGGCCACCAAGAATTAAATAAAACCCTTACTAAGGTATTTAATGAAAATTCTAGTTTGATCGAGCAAGTTTAAATATCAGAACTGACACTTTATAAAAAATGGTTTAATCACATAAAGAGGATTTAATTTCAGGGCTAAAACCTTATTGAAAAACATTTAAATGAGTTGGGAAATAATTCCTTCAATAGGGTGAGAGAACCAACCATATTCGATTGGTGTGAATTAAAGCCCTTGCTAAAGTTTTAACCTAAAATTGAGTTTTAATCGAAATTAAATAAAAAGCGGTAAATACTTTCATCCAATGATATGTCATCGCTCATGTTGGTCGCTCAAATGGTATGACATTCTCTGTATTACCCGATCCAATCAGATTCCAGCACTCCATTCAACCACTCCAATAGGAATTTGAGTTTTCCGAATCAATCCCATCATGAAATATCAAAGGTAAAACCCTAGTTTGAGTATAATATAATCAAACGATTAATAATGGAATTGAACCTTAGGTTAACATGGATATTATCTAAGCCTAAGTGGGGACCCAAGCACTATAATGCGAGGGTTAATAATTAATGTGAAATGTAAAATAAATTGATTGAAAATGATGATAATAAATAAATAAATATATTAAACCAAAGAGATATAAAGATATCATTGAAGCCTAAGTATGGAATATTAAATTGATATAACATAAGATAAATAAAGCGATAATAATAAATAAATTATGGATATAATGATGATAATAATAAAAAATGTAAATAAGTAAAAATAAATTAATATTAATGAATGTTGACATTAGATTTGATTTAATACTTTGGCTTTAAAATTAAAATTTAATTCTAATGTTGAAACATTATAAAAATTAAAAATTAAAATGACATAATGTTTTTTTTTTTGAAAAATAATAAACCTTAGGAAACTATTTAATAAAATTTAAAATCATTAATAACAATATTAATAATAATAATACCAAATTTTGACTTTCTTTTACCACCAAAGTCCTAAATTAAAATTTTCTTCTGTCTATAGGTAACCAAACTAGGGGGTGAAGAGGGAAGTCGAACAATCAAGGAAGGAAGTCGAATGATCGAGAAGAATGATGTTCATTGAACCTGGATTGGATTTCACTTACCTATTGTTGAATAGTTGGATAAGCCTCAATAATTGAAGATGGATGCCTCGGCTCACTTAGCTTCAAGGACAAGAGACCTGAACAATTACAGATATCAAAGGCTAAAATTGCAAATATGAATCAAGAAGAACCTCAAAGTGACACATCACTCGAGAGATAGCTCATAAACCCAACTGTAAACCACCACCAAAGGAGAAAATAAATCATATCCAAACACAGAACAAGAACAACTTGAATATTTGAGGATAGGTGGCCAGTTTTGCCAATTTTGATAACCTAGGACAACTAGTCTTTTGCTAGAATACACTATGAGAAATGAATGGCAGAGAGGATGCCAAGTGGCTACATATGCACCAAGTATTCAAAACAGAATTGCAGAATTTAAATTATAAAAGAGGTCTTTCAAGCCATAATTCAGGATCGAGCATCATAATAGCAAAATTTTGTAGGAGGTATTTTGAGTGTTTTTGTAAGCAAATAAGACAACACTGAATAAAAAAATTAAGAACAAAAAAATATGCAATAAACTTGCTTTTTGTATTTATCTTTGGATGGAGCCTTGATCTCCATTTACAATGCTTTTCCTCGAATGCACAAGGGTATGATTACAATATTGTTTACTCTTATATTATAATGGGTAGAAGAATGGAGAAATTTTACTTTTTTCCAATTACAAGTGATGTTGGTGTCTTCGATCTTCTCTACTACAACCAAGTGGTGAGTGGATTTGCATATCCTAGGATGGACCACTCCAACTTTAGTAAATACTTTAGATGTCTGTTTCTGGAAGGCAACGCCTTCTTCTGTTTCTTGAACGGAAGCACTAGTTATTATTGAACTATACAACAGAACAAATAATTAATCGAATACGGAATGCGATGAGTAAGAAAGTATTTAATTAAAATCAATTGCCACTAGGAGGGCAGATCCCGCCGTGAAGGCAAGTGCGAATACGCAGAGATAAAATAGCAAAGATGAGATAAAATCAATTAATGAAAACTATGCTAATATATATGAATTTTTATTCACTTGGAGAACCTAGCCGACTGCTAGGTTTGGTATGTAGCATGACTCCCTTCCTCGGAAAGCTTTGTCCTCAAAGCTGGAAATGTCTGGAAAATACTCTCGTGTTCCCATGTGGCATCTTCCTCTAGTAGGTCTTGCCATTTGATGAGAAATTCTTGAATCTGGCGCGATCTTAGTCTTCGTATTCTGTGTTGTAATATATCTTCAGGTTGGAGATGTATGCGTCCTTCCTCATCGAGCACTGGTAATTCTGATTGACTTTGCACTTTCTGACCAATTACCTTTTTGAGACATGAAACATGAAATACCGGGTGTATTCGTGATGATGAAGGAAGCTCTAACTGATAGGCTACTTCTCCAATGCGGCGCACAATTTTGTAAGGACCATAGAATCGTGGTGCCAACTTTTGATTGGTCTTTATCCTTAACGATGCTTGTTTGTAAGGTTGCAACCTTAGGAAAACCTTGTCACCGACATTAAAAGTTTGTTCTGATCGGTGCAAGTCTTGTTGTTGTTTCATGCGATTTTGTGCTTGGAATAAATTCTCTTTGAGTATGGTGAGTGTAGATTGCCTTTGTTGAAACCAATCATCCACTTTGTCTACTTTGGATGAACCTGGGACGTAATCTGCTACGATTGGAGGCTTGGTTCCATACAATGCTTCAAAGGGAGACATCTTAATTGAATAATGGTAAGAAGTGTTGTACCACCATTCCGCCATTGCTAGCCATTGGCTCCATTGATATTGTTTATCTTGAACGAAACATCGTAAGTATGTACCCAAACATTTGTTAACTACTTCTGTTTGCCCATCTGTCTGGGGATGGTAAGCCGAGGACATGTTCAATTTGGTACCACTAAGTCGAAATAATTCTCGCCAAAAGTTACTAGTGAAGATGGGATCTCTATCACTTACAATATTTTTTGGCATACCATGTAATTTGAAAATTGAATCCATAAATACCTTTGCCACCTTGCTTGCGGAAAATGGATGTTGTAAAGCCTGAAAGTGAGCGTATTTGGATAACCGATCTACCACTACGAAGATTACTGTCCTGCCTTCTGACTTTGGAAGACCTTCAATAAAATCCATGGATATATGTTCCCACTGACGTTCAGGGATGGGTAAGGGTTGTAATAACCCTGGTGATTTGACTGTCTCTCCTTTATTTCGCTGGCAAACTTCGCATTCTGCTACCCATTGTTTGACTTCGGCTTTTAATCCTTTCCAACAAAATGATTGTTTGATCCTTAAATATGTTTTCAAAAATCCTGAATGTCCCGCTGATGGAGAAGCGTGTGATTCGTCTAGGATCTTCGTTTTGAGTTCTGAGTTGTGTGGAATGTAAATGCGGTTCTTCTTCCGGAGGATTTTATCTTCATAAGAGAACAAAGGGTGTTTAGAGGACCCAATAGATAATTCTTGAATTATCTGAGCAGTTTCGCTATTGGACAACCATTCATTTTGTAATTGATTCACCCATTGGGAGCAAGGACCTGAAATAGCGTTAATGACTACTTCGTCTTCATATTTCCTGGATAGCGCATCGGCAGCTACATTTTCCTTCCCCTTCTTGTATTCGATAACAAAATCATAACCCAATAGTTTGGTTAACCACTTATTTTGTTTCGGATAGGAAAACCTCTGCTCAAGAAAATGTTTGAGACTACTATGATCTGTTTTGATAATGAAGCGGCTACTGATTAGGTAGTGTCTCCATTTTTCTACTGCATGAAGAATAGCCAACATTTCTTTTTCGTATGTCGATCTTCCCAAATTTTTCTCGGAGAGTTGTTTACTTTCAAATGCCAACGGATGACCTTCTTGCATTAATATAGCCCCAATTCCTGTTCCTGACGCATCACATTCGATAATAAATGGTTTGTGAAAATTGGGAGTTGCTAATACTGGAGTTGTACACATGGCCTCCTTAAGAGCTTCGAAAGCTTGAGTAGCCTCTTCCGACCAACGAAAAGCATCCTTTTTTGTGAGTGTTGTGAGAGGTGCTGCAATCTTACCATAATTTTGTACAAACTTGCGATAGTAGCCCGTGAGACCCAAAAAACCACGAAGTTTCTTGATGGTTTTAGGTAAAGGCCACTCTTGAATTGCCTTAATCTTATTGGGATCAACTTTGACGCCCTCGTGTGAAACTATATGACCAAGATACTCAACTTCTTGGACACCAAATGAACATTTGGAACGTTTGACAAATAACTTTTCTTTGTGTAAAATGTGAAGGGCTTTATCCACATGATGTAAATGATCCTTCCATGTTTGGCTATATATGAGAATGTCATCGAAAAAAACTAAGACAAACTTACGGAGGAATGGACGAAACACTTGGTTCATGAGACTTTGGAAAGTGGATGGTGCATTGGTGAGACCAAAAGGCATGACCAAAAATTCGTAATGACCTTCATGAGTACGGAAAGCAGTTTTGGGAATATCTTCTTCTCGGACACGGATTTGGTGAAATCCTGAGCGAAGGTCTAATTTTGTAAAAAATTTTGCACCATGCAACTCATCTAGTAGGTCATCTATGATAGGGATAGGAAATTTGTCCTTGATAGTTAGTTTATTGAGAGAACGAAAATCAGGACACATACGCCAAGAGTTATCTTTTCGTCTAGCCAAAACTACAGGTGAGGAATAAGGGCTAGTGTTGTGACGAATGACTCCATGATCTAGTAGATCCTGAACGATCTGTTCGATTTCTATTTTTTGTGGTTGAGGATAGCGGTAAGGACGACTGTTAGGTGGGAAACTCCCGAGAACCAAATGGATGGCATGGTCATGAGATCGTTTAGGTGGTAATCCTTGAGGTTCTTGGAAAACCTCATCATACTTTGTTACAATGTCTCGTAAATCTGGATCAGTAATATCCGAAGTTACTCGAGATTGTTTTTCCAAACAATTAACTTGAGCTATAAATCCATATCCACCCTTTTTTAACATCTTCTCCATACTATGAGAGCTCACCATTTGTGATGGAGGAGTAGTAATGCCTTGTAAGCGAATGACTCGTCCGTTTTCCTTCCATTCCACAAATAATTTTTTGAAATTGAAGCTAACCGTGTCTAATGTTTCCAACCATTCAACTCCCAAAATGACATTCGAGTTCCCCAAATTCATGACGAAAAGGGATCCAAACCAGGTATAAGTTCCCATTTTTATGGAAACTTGAGATGTGCGACCAACACATTGTGCGTTCACCCCGTTGGCCACTAGAACCTGGAATTTATCTTTGTTGGAAGAGTTAATGAATAAATTCAAAGCTTTTGTTGTTTTGATGTCGATAAAGTTGTGGGTACTGCCAGAATCAATTAGCACATTCACCTTTTTCTAGCAGAGAAATCCTGGTACCTTGATGGTATGGTGGGCGGTTAAACCCATGAGGGCATGCACGGAGATCGCCATTGTATCCTCTTCTTTTTCTTCTAGAGTACTTGGTAGTTCTTCTGGCATAGGTTCTTTTGGGTGGTAAGGTTCTTCCTCTTCTCCTTCATATTGATCACCTTCAATATGAAAGTTTTGTTTTTGGGCACATGCTTGTTCCTTGGGGTGATGAGTGCGACATTTATAGCAAAAATATCTTGATGGTTGATCATTTCTACGAAAGGAATTGTTGCGATACGAAGGACGACTATAAGTTTCACGCCGTGCATACAACTGATTTCTCTTCTCGGCCAGCTTAGCTATTCTTATACAATCGTTCAGCAAGGTTGGATTGTGCATGTCTACCTCCACTCGAATATTTTCTTTCAATCCATTGCGAAAAGCTCCTACCACTGTGTCGGGACTGAGGTCTAAAGTATATGGTAGTAAAGCTGGTGAACTCCGAAATGAATTCGCTAACCGATCCTTCTTGTTTAAGAGATAACAGTCTTACTGTGTATGACGATGTAGCTCCTTCATCAAATCTTTCTAAAAAAGAGGTAGTGAATTTTCTCCAGTTAATAGTAGCTCCTTTCTCTCGTTTAAGCCATACGAACCATTGGTAGGCCTCAGTGCCTAATTTTGATGCAGCGAAAGGAACTTTATCAATTTCCTTAATTTGATATAAGTCGAGAATGCCTTCCATTTTGGCTATCCAACCACGAGGATCATGACCCTCAAAAGTGGGCATATCAATGCGTGGAAAATTATTAGGGCCTCTCGGTTGGTGATAACCCGTATCCCTTTCTTGATTTTGGTTATACCACTGTCTATGATAGCGATCCCTGTAATTATCCGAATCGCCTCTTTGTTGTTCCCAATCATCATCTTGATCGACATTTTCTTCATTCCTTTGGGCATGGGAGTGATTTTGGGGATTAGTATTGGGATTAAGCTGGTTTTGTGCTCGCACTAGGGTTTTTAGGTTGAGACTAATTTCGTTCATACCCTCTAATAAGAGTCGAAGAGATTCATCGTTGGAAACGGCTGAGTTACTTGAGTTTCCTTGTGTGATGTTTTCTTGAGTTGGGGGAGGGTTAGTAGCCATAGGGTCTACCAGTGGATGATGTGGATTATAACTGCCAATTTTGAAAGGAGAAGGAGAATTTTTTGTACCTGGGCTTCGATTAGGTCTTCTTGCGCTTGTATTAGGAATCTCTGAACTTGATAGTCGACCGTCAGGTCCCTTGGTCCAACTTCTACTCATGCACTGTTCAAAACTTCCTGCTTAGGAATCCTTGAGCTTCGATTTCTACGATAATTCGGTTGAATTTAGCAAAAAAATTTGTTTTCCGCTTCAACTGTCGCTCCCACTGCGACGCGGAATTGAATTTGGATGGCCTCCTTGACCACAATTTCAACAATTTTTAATTTGGACACTTTCAGCAACTTGGACTGACTGGACTATTTCAGCAACTTTGACAGCAATTGTACTGCTACGACCGAACAACGATGACCCAAAATGGACGCGAAAGACGAAACGAACAATGGACGAAAGATGAAACGACAACTGGACGGCGATGATAGCACCGAATGATGCGACAAGGACCGCTCGGGGACACACGGACAGCATGGACACTCGACATGCGCTAGAGGACACGACGGACAGCAACGCGGACAACGCGGACACTCGACACGCGGACACGACACGGCTAGAGGACACGACGGATAGCAACGTAGACAGCGTGGACACTCGACACTCGACACTCGACATGGACAGCAAGGACGGACACGACGCGACAGCAAGAACGACATGACGCGGACAGGACAACAAGAGCAGACAGGACAGCAAGGACGACACGACGCGGATAGGACAACAAGGACGACATGATGCAGACAGAGGATGGACACGACATGACGTGAACAACGACGGAGGAGCTCCTAATGTGTGACCGAAGTCACACCGTAGAAGGTGTGACTTATGTGTTTTAAACCCTATTTTGAACTGTGTATACCCAATGTGGGATAAAAAAATTAAACCCAATGCAGCGGCTAAATGTAACTGACGTCAGCGAATAAAATTAAACCGACGACCTTAGCTTTCCCAGTTTAAAAAATTTATTCGCGATTTATGATTGGTTGACGAAGCTTGCGAATGGTTGTGCTTGACTGTGTGTAATTTTACGGCCTGGCATTTGGATTTTGACTGCAAAGGAAGATCTGAGACCCTGGCCGCCGCTGCTGTCATTTTTGGGACAGGAATTCGAACGAACGGTGACAAAAATTCGAACGAACGGTGACGGGAATTCGAACGAACGGGGACAAAAATTTAAATGAAACGCATCAGGCGACTATAATTTATAGCTTGCTCGTGTACGCCGGTAGTCTCCACTGACGGTAACCCCCTATCACTGTGCGACAGAACCACGCACAATATTTGCGTATGTTGTGAGACCGCAGGCGCTCCCTGAATCGTCTAGACTGATACCACTTGGAAGGCAACGCCTTCTTCTGTTTCTTGAACGGAAGCACTAGTTATTATTGAACTATACAACAGAACAAATAATTAATCGAATACGGAATGCGATGAGTAAGAAAGTATTTAATTAAAATCAATTGCCACTAGGAGGGCAGATCCCGCCGTGAAGGCAAGTGCGAATACGCAGAGATAAAATAGCAAAGATGAGATAAAATCAATTAATGAAAACTATGCTAATATATATGAATTTTTATTCACTTGGAGAACCTAGCCGACTGCTAGGTTTGGTATGTAGCAGTTTCCTACACACAAATAGATCAAACAAGGATTTCAAAAGCACCTGTAGATGTGATTGAATATAAAATGCAAATAAAACCCTCGCATATACGTTTGCAAAAAACACAAAAAAGTAAATCTAAAATACCTTTCTAAAAATAAATGAAACAAAAACCTTACAGATATGATCTATGCTTTATGTTTTTGATGCATTATGGGTAACCACAGGGTGCATGGTTCCTATTGTATAATTGGGAATTGTGTGTTTAGGCAACCGTGAACTATGTGGCTAGGCAACCATGAACTATGTGGTTGTAATTGTGTAACCATGGATTGGATGGTTGAGGCCGAAAGGTAGAATCCTCCAAAAGTGCACTTTGGGGCGTTGGATCTTAAATCTTCCTTAGGATGCATGTGAGCTTCTGGCATGATATCGATAGTGTGATAGTTTATTTCTTTTAACTCTTTTGTTTTATAGGGGGATGCTTATTTTATAGGCAATTTCAAGGTTTTGGAGGGAAGGATAGGTGGAAGGCTAGGGTTACCATGTGGCAGGGATAATTAGAGTGAGTCACTTAGGGTACCTCACTTAACTGGGGAGATGTGGCAAGTGGGTGAGTGCAAGTGGAGTGCAATGTGGAGGATGAGTGAGTGCAACTGGGGTGATTTGGCTTGATGAGTGAGTGCAACTATGGTGAAATGGCTAATGAGTGAGTGCAACTAGGGTGATGTGCCCAATGAGTGAGTGTAACTAGGGTGATGTGGTTTTATGAGTGAGTGCAAGTGGAGTGAAATGTGGAGGATGTCCCATGTGAAGGGACGAAGTGTGTGAGATGTGGCATAGTGATGGGTAGTGGTGGCTAGGACAAATGTCTTGTGGGGAAATAAGGTATCCTAGGTGGATTTTCTAGATTTAATAAAATCTAGAAAAAATAATTATGTGTGGGATTTTATATGCCTAAGTTTGGACTTAGGCATGTATTTTATTATGTAAATTAATGTGGTGGGATGCAAATGGTGCTTTTGTGGATGCATAGGTTTTGGTGTCTATATATGCCCTTTTTTATACACGTTGTGTGAAAACATGATACCTATATTTATTGTATGGATGGACTCAAATATTCTTGACACACAAGAATGAGTTTTTTGTGAAAATTTTGATGTGTTTGCTTACCCCCTCAATTGGAAAATGGGTAAAGGATGAAACCCACAAGCTAATTGACCAAATGTGGATGATTGAATGATGTGAATAATGGATGCAAATGTATGAAATTTTGATTAACTTGATGTCCCAAGTGTGGGATTGTTCATATTATTTTAAATTTACCTTTGGTTTCGATGATGTGCAAAATGTTGATGTAAAATCATTAACCACATTTGTGAGTTCAAGGTCCCTACTACTATTTGTTTCTCCTATGCATCGAAATAATCACATGGGAAATTTGATACTTGAGTGATTGTTTTGATTATAACAAATATTGATTTGATTATTTTTCACTTTTGTACCCAATGAAAATGGCTTAAGGATAACATTGTGCAAATTTTATTGTACATAGCCAAGCTCAAATATTGAGGGACCTAGCTAATTTAATGCCACATGTGATGATGTTAAATGTTTGAATGAGTTCTCTTATGGTGAGCTATCCATCTGATCAGATTGCATGGATTGCTAGTCACTGCAACCACCAGGTATATAGGGTAGTTCACTAAGTATGATATGTACTCAATGATTTTGCAATAATGAGTATGTTTGTGATATGTAGGATTTAATGGCAATGATGGTGAAAATGAGGGGTAGTTGATTTTTTTTTGGTTAACCGTGCGCTCCACGATTAGGCCTACTAATAATCGTGCATTACATGGTTGGCATTACCAACCGTGAGCTACACGGTTACGCGCACCTATGAAACTATCATCCATGTGGTTTGATGCACAATAGGCAGCTATAAATATCTAACCTGGTAGTTCTTTTCTCATTTGTATGGCTAACTGATAGTTGGAGTGACAGTGATGGAGGAAGTGGCTGAATCTAGTAAAGCAGGTTCTAGGGTGGATGCTAGAGGCTCGGTTAGAGTAGAAGGAGAAGTCTGCTATGTGGAGGTAGGTTTCCAAAGCCCTTTGCTTATGTTATTGTGTGTTTGTTTTTTTTTTTTGCAACCACTAAAAGGTGTTGGCAAAAAAGTTTGTTTGTTTTAATTTTTATTTTATTTTGTTTGCAACCACTAAGAGGGATTGGCAAAAAGTTTAGTTTATTTTTTTTTTTTTTTTTGCAACCACTAAGAGGGGTTGGAAAAATGTTTTGTTTATTTTTTTGCAACCACTAAGAGGGGTTAGAAAAAAAATTATTTGTTTTTATTTTTTTATTTTTTTTAATTGCAAGAAAAAAAGATGTTTTTGTTTTTTATGTTTTATGTAAAAGCATGGAAAAGAATGATTTTTTTGTTTTTTTGTTTTTAAAAAATGCATGAAAGGGGAAGGTAATTTTTTTTTTTGCTTGTAATATGTAAATTGAATGCATGAAAGATGGTGTTTTTTTTAAATGCATGAAAGATGTTTTTTTTTTTGAAAATGCATAGAAATGCTATGTTTTTTTTACATAAATGTGAAAATGTATGAAAAATGTGTTTTTTTAAATGCATGAAAGATGTTTTTTTTGGA
Organism: Wollemia nobilis; assembly: GCA_028583015.1. Lineage (NCBI taxonomy): Eukaryota > Viridiplantae > Streptophyta > Pinopsida > Araucariales > Araucariaceae > Wollemia > Wollemia nobilis. Next base: position 3,775,397 of record JAQPPZ010016710.1, on the reverse strand, counting down.
ATTATTTATTCACTGATTTTGATTGTGCATTGGCTTGTAGGTTAAGTGTGTCTCTGCTCGACATAGATGGCTGCGTATTCTCCCTCAAGTCAGTGGGGTTGGCTAGTTGTGGGTGGGTGAGGACTGTCAGGATAGATGATGAGTACTTATTTGCTCTTGTGGAGATATGGGACCCTGATAGGGGGTCATTTAAGATTTTGATAGGGAATATTACCATTACCTTGGAATATGTTTACCGCATCTTCCATATTCCTATCGAGGATGTACCGATTCGAGTGGGCCACAATAAGGAGTATGCATTAAGGTTGATTTACAGTGATGACTAGGACATGGATTGCAGCAAGGGAGGCATCCTTTACATTTAGCTTTTTAAGGATGAAAAGCTAGGTGCTCTTCAAAAACTCATCATGTATATTATAGGCAACATGTTGTTACCTAATAGCATGGAATCTAGGTTCCTATGGGATTAAGTGGAGATTGTGCTACATTTGGTTGTTGATCCATAGGTGTATGCATGGTCTCCTGCTCTTCTCTGCTAATTGTATGTGAAGTCATATGAGATGAAGAGGTAGGAGAAGAAGGAACTCGGGTGCAGTTTGCTTATTTAGATATGGGCATGGGAGCACCTCAATGTAGGTCAAGAATTTTTGCTTTTTTTTTAATGCTTTTGGGATACTTGCTCACTTTGAGGAAGAGCAAGGGATTTTTTTTTTTGGAATGAAGGTGGAGCTTGTCCTTTTGTCAACTCTATAGCATTCTAGACCATGCACATAATTGGATGAATAGGAGAAACCTTTCACTTTATGGCAATAGCAACTCATGACTTCATCATTCCTAAGCTTCACAATGTTTTAATGTGTTTTGATGTGCGTGGTCCAAGAGGAAACTTGATTGACCAGGAACAACTTATTGCTTCTAAAGATTGTTTGATTTTGAATTGAGTTTGTTCAAAACACTAGGAGTGGTTGAGTGATTGAAAACATTTGGAATATGTTTATTGATTGATGTGGTATGTAATGTTTTGTGATACCTTCATTGCAATATTTTGAAGATTAAAAGGTGCACACAAAATAGTCAGTGGCCGCATAATCATTATTTCTAACAATTATACGGTATCTATCCTACTTTATGTGAACTCCTTAATCATCAAAATATTATAAGGAAAGTTGCAAATTAGTGCTATATGGATTGATGAGTTGTTTGATGTAAGGTGCCCCTGATTAAGGCAACAAGACATAGTAGACTAGCGATCATCCAAATTAAGCAAATGATCCTTTATATGATGAATGGTATGAAAAAATGCCTAAAATGCGTGTATGTAATGTAGGTGGAATGCATGGATGGATGTATGAAATGCAAATGAAATATTTTTGTGTTTTTTCTCTTTATTATTATTATTTTTTAGCCATGTATATGTACATATCTACAATCTACATTATGCATAAAATGCCTTTAGATGTATTATGTTGAGTGGCTCAGGTTCCAATGTTCCTTCTAAGTTGGCAAGTCTATACGTTCCTGGACCCAACTTCTATTTAACAATGTATGGACCTAACCAATTAGCCATGAATTTATCTCTCAAGTGCGACAATGCATTGGTATTCTGTTGATTCTCTTTAAGGATGAGATCTCCCACTTGGAATTCATGAGGATGGACTTTTGCATTGTAAGCATGCTTGATGCGATCTTGATATACTCGTAGATGTTCTAAGGCATTGATTCACCTTTCATCAAGGAGTGTAAGTTGGTCAAGATGTGCTTGTCTAGTTGTGTCATCATCCATGAATTCTTGTAATGCAACTCGTAAAGAAGGGATCTCAAGCTCAAGAGGTATGATTGCTTCGGTGCCATAGACCAATGAAAAAGGTGTTGCCCTAGTTGGCATTCTGATGCTTGTTTGATAAGCCCATAGTGCCAAGGGGAGTTGCGTATGCCAATCTCTATGATTTTCTTTGACAAGTTTCTTGAGAATGGCTATCACGGTCTTGTTGGTCGCTTCGACTTGTCCATTTGCTTGTGGGTAATAAGGAGTCAAGAAACTATGTTGGATATTGTATTTGTTGCATAAGGCTTGAACATCCTTGTTTTTAAAAGACTTGCCATTGTCAAAAATGATTTTGGAAGGAATCCCAAAATGATAGATAATATGTTGGAGTATAAACTCCGCTATTCGAGGTCCAGTCGTAGTGGTCATTGGAATTGCTTCGACCCATTTGGTGAAGTATTCGATGGTAGTTATGATGAACTTATGTTGTCCCAAAGAGGTAGGTGAAATCTTGCCAATCAAATCTAGGCCCCATTGTGAAAAGGGCCAAAGGCTTTGAATGGGTTGTAATGCTTGTGATGGTACATGAGTCAAGTTGGCGTGATGTTGACATTTTTGACATTTCTTGACATATTGACAACAATCACTTTCCATGGTGGGCCAATAATAACCCATGCACAAAATGCACTTTGCAATGGCCATTCCACTAAAGTGGCCACCACAAGTACCATCATGGGCTTCAGTTATAGCTCGTTGTGCTTCTACAGGATCTAGACATCGAAGTAGGACTCCATCATAGCCATGTCTATACAACACGTCCCCCAAGAGAGTGTAACGAGCTACTTTTTGTTTGAACATTATTTTTGTAGTTTGCATAAATTCTAATGGGAGGGTCCCAAACTTGAGAAAGTCTCTTATTTCATCAAGGTAAGAATTGTATGGCTCCACATGGACCAAACAAACACTCTTCTCACCTTCAGATTCTGCTCGTTTGATTGTTGACTTGGACATTATTGTTATGATAAGTGGTTGGACTTCTCCATGTTCATTCTTAGGAATCAAGGATCCCAAAGAAGCCATTGCATCCACAAATCTATTAGTCAAATGAGGCAAGTTGTCAATCTCGTACCAGTCAAATTTTGCTAGCAACTTCATTGCTACTTCATGATATTGTTTCAAGACTGGTTCTTTGCATTGGTAAGTTCCTTTCACTTGACAAATGATAAGCTAGGAATCACCAAAGATGCTTATTCATTTAATGCCCATAGCTATTGTTGATTGAAGCTCCAAAATTAGGGCTTCGTACTCTACATTGTTATTTGTGCATGGAAAGTCGAGTTTGAATGATAAAGGAATTGGAATTCCTTCGGGTGTGTAAAATACGACTCCAACACCTTGTCCTTTTTTGCACTTTGATCCATCAAAGAAGAGAGTGATGTCAACATCATCCTCAGGAGGGACTAGTTCTTCTTGTTCAGTGATGAAAAATATCGAATCATCTGGAAGCTCTATAAGAAGTGGTTGATCATTTGGAAGTGGAGCTTCTACGAGTTGATCGACTATCACCTGACCTTTGATGGATTTTTGGCTAATGAATTCGAGATCAAATTCTATTAAGAGCATTATCCATTTTATGGTTTGGGTGTTGTTGTATGTGCGAGTCATCATGTAACATAGAGGATTTTCTCTAGCTATGACATAGGTAGTGTTACTTAGCATATAATGTCTGAGTTTCTTAGTGGTAAAAACCACTGCTAAGCACAACTTCTCGATGTAAGCATATCTTGTCTCATAACTTACCAATGTTCGACTAATGTAATAAATTGCTTGCTCCTTATGATTCTCATTTTTTGTGCAAGCATTGTCCCTAGTGCAAAATCTATTGCAGAGATGTAAAGGTGAAAAGGGACTCCTGGATGAGGCAACGTTAATACTGGTGGTGAAGCTAGATATCTCTTTATGTCATCAAAAGCCTCTTGACATTCAATTGTCCAGGAAAAATTCACCCCCTTCTGTAGCAAGCGATTGAAAGGCCTACATTTGTCTGAGAGTTGTGCAATGAATCATCGAATAGATTGAATCTTTCCTTGCAAACTATGCAACTCTTTCAGATTTTTTGGAGGTGGCATCTCGATGATGGCCTTGACCTTATCAAGGTCCACTTCAATGCCTCACTTGGAGATAATGAATCCTAGAATTTTTCCTGATGTGACACCAAATACGCACTTCTTAGGATTCAACCTTACTTTATGTTCAAGCAATCGATCAAAAACTTTCTCTAGAACCTCAATATGCTCAAGACGTATTTTAGATTTTGCAATTAGATCATCCACATAATATTCAATGATTTTATGCATATAGTCATGGAAGATGTATGTCATGGCATGTTGATAAGTAGCTCCTACATTCTTAAGACCAAAAGGCATCACCTTGTAACAGAAAGTCCCCCAAGGTGTGGTAAATGTTGTTTTGTGTTGGTCCTCAGGATTAATTTAAATCTGATTGTATCTTGAGAAACCATCCATTAATGAAAGCATTTCATGGCCTATGCAAGAGTCTACAAGTTGATCGATGTTGGGTAGCAAAAAATCATCCTTGGGGTATGCTTTGTTTAAATATTGAAAGTTATGTGCATACATGTACCCCCCATTCGGCTTGTGAATGGGTACCATGTTAGAGAGCCACTCTGGATAATCAATGGGTACTATGAAATCCACATCTAATAGTTTTTGTAGCTCTTCCTTGATAATTAATGCTATGGTCGGATGAAGTTTCCTTAGTTTTTTCTTGAATGGCTTAGCTTCAGGAGCTAAGGTAAGGTTGTGGACCACCAAATTGGGGTCAAGGCCAGGCATGTCCTTGTATGACCATGTAAATATCTCTTTCTTCCTTGTTAAAATATCGATCATACACTCTTTCTCTTCTATAAATAAATATTTTGCAAGTTTCATGATTTGTGGATTATCCGCATCTTGACTAAGGTTCACATCGATGGATTCTTCGATAAGCATATGAGAACCTTCTTCTAACTGATGTGGAGTTGGGATGAGATGAATATCATCCTCCACATGCTCAAATGACTCGGGTGACCCCTCCTCTACTTTGGTTTGAAAAACTAAAGTGGACAAGGGTGAAGGTTGTTGTGGGATGTAAGCATTTGAAGCTCATAGTAACTCTTCGAATAGGATAAATTCGGTGATGGATGGTGGGGATGAAATCCTATCCATGGTGATAAGGCTAGCATCGATCAAAATCGGCTTCACCAAATCATACGGGTTATGGAGTGGGGCGAACAAGTCAACAAAAATCATGTTAACTTGGTGGAAATGAGGTGGCTATGATTCAAGGAGTGATTGCTCACTCTCTCTAGGTTGCAACTGACCTAAGGTGGGTGAATGGTGATACTGCGAGAGCAACCAAGGTGGTGGTGGTGGATCTGGCTTAGGGTGCTCACGCTCCTTATTGAAGTGAAATATGGTGTGATTTATGGGAAATATTTTGGTGTAACACTCATCTCTCTCGATGGGCTCTATAGGGGCCACATCTTCTTGGGGACCATCAAATATGTGAATGATCTAGTCTAGGTTTGCTTCCATCTATTGAAATTCCCCAAAATCCTCATCAAAGATATAATCATCTAGAAATATAATCAATCATGGTTGTCTATAATATAATATCTGAAAAAGCCTCATTTAGATAAGGTATAAAATTGAGGTCCAGGTATTCATCATCACTATCATCACAATCATCACTCTCCTCATCCTCTTCTTCACACTCAAGAGTGAGTCATTGGAAGGTATGCTCGAAAGAAGAGTTTGAGGTAGATGGCCTATATCCTAAGCTAGAGTGATCATGCACTTCTCGATATTCAGGCTCAATAATGTGATGTGGACCCTATTCATGTCATCCAAGGTCGTATCCCTACCAGTTAACCCTATGAAAATATCACAAAGGGAAATCTGGGTTGGATAGATATTCTAAATTGGCATAAAAATCTTGTAAGGGTTCCTCATTAGGAGGAGGTGGATTGGATGAAGAATCCACTCCCCCATATACAAAATTGATCCTATTTGGTTGGGAACCCATTGTGTACACTGCACCTATAGCTAAAGGTGGGTCGCATGGGTGATTGTAATCTCTGACTGATTGGATAGGTGGTGTAACTGTGACACTCTCAATAATGTACTCACCAATACCTAGATTGGTGAGATGAACTACAACTTGAGCTGGTTGGGATGTGGATGGCTCAGATGATGAGGTGGATGGTTCAGGTGATGAGGTGGATGCTTTTATGGTGGCTTGCAGCTTGGATGGTGGTGATGGTGCGCTTGGTGATGGCTCCTCTTGGATAGGTGATCCTATCTGTGAGATGATGGGTGGTGAGGCTTGAGGTGGACTAGGCTTGATGGGATTGTTAGTGGTTGATGAAAGTGGTTGGGCTAAAAATGTGAAAGGTGTTTGTGAAGTGGGAGGTGTAGCTAATGAAGTGGATGGTTGGTTAGCTGGGTGATCAGGCATGGTTGAAAAATGAAATGAGGTGGATGAGGGTGGATTTGGTTTGGCAATTTGGGATGCAAAAGCAGGATCCACTATTGGCGAGGCCTTTGGGATGTATGCTTTGGATGATGTGGTGTTAGTTGGAGTGGTTTGAATGGTGAGGGGTTGAATTGAAAGGTGGGTGGATGGAAGCAATGGCTCATAGGGATTTGAGATCAAGTTGCAATACTTAAAAGGCTCAGTGTCTACTTGAATGCAATGAACTTTACCCTCATGTACATATTTTAGACATTGGTGTAATGTCGAGGGCACACACTTCATCTCCCTGATCCAGGGGTATCCAAGAAGTATGTTATATTGCATTACCCCTTCCAAGATGTGGAAGAGTACATGGATAGTCTTCACCCCCATGGTGATAGGTAGAACTACGTTCCCCATAGTGGAACATAAAGCATCATTAAAGGCCCTCAAGGTGAAGGTGGATGATGTGATATGGGATGATGGTAGGTTTAGATGCTTGATGGTGGGTGTGGTGATGAGGTTTATGGAGGAATCGATATCAATGAGCACTCTCTTAAAGGGTTTTCTATCAATATGAGCCACAATGTGCAATGGAGGATCAGGTAGATCTGATGATATGCTCTTCTCCTCAAAGTCATAAAATGCTATTGAGGGCTCCATGCATTTTTGGACACTCCCCATAAAAGTGTTGAAGGCGTTAGGGTCTTCTGATTGCACTTTGATGGACTTTAGAATTTCCATCAATGCATCATGATGTGGGGGAGACTATTGTATTAGCTCGTATATTGATAGTTTAGCATTTTCAAGCTCTGCATCAATCGGCTTCTTAGGGTGATGATTGGGTGAGATGGATGATTTGGATTATGGAAGGGTGGAGGTGGAATGGATGGGCCTAGTTGTATGGGCACACTAGGTTGTGCTATAGGAGTGGGTGTTGCTTGGGTTTGATTTTCTCTCCTTTTCCCATGGGTAACTACACTGATAGCCCCCACAAAACCTTGGTATAGTTGTGACACATGATTAACTTGGTTGGGAGGAACTGTAGAAGTTGATGCTCCTACTGCTTGTTGATTCACCTCATGATGAGGCAAAGGTGTCTGATATATCCCAAGGTTTTGATTGGGTTGGGCTAATGGGTTGTCATTAATTTTGATCTTTCTCACTTCTAATAAATCTTGCACAATACCTTTAAACCCATGGCAAGTTTCAATGTCATGCCCTTTTTTTCAATGAAAGATGTAGTATAGATGCTCTTTGTAGCTTTTTTATTTTGGCTTATTTGGATCTTCAGGATTTATTTTTGGTAATGTGAAAACCTGTGCCTCATATAATTTTTGGAAAATAGATGAATAGGGTTTAGGTAATGGGGTGTAATTGTGTTTGGGCCTGAAATGACGTTGTTGCCTTTCCATAGGTGGAGTTTGGTTCTGTACCTATTGTGGGGGTGGAACCACTTGATAATTTAGTTGTTGTGGTTGTTGTTGGTGTTGGGGTTGTTGTACTTGGACTTGGGTATGTTGGATTTGTTGTAAAGGTTGGCCCAAGACTACTTGATTAACTTGAGTAGCCTTGGACTGGTCATGGTTATTCCCCTTTTGATTCTTATTTTGCCACTCTTTCTTTCTAGGCTTGATCTCACCCTCTTGAATCTTTATTTCCTCTATCACTCTGGCTTGGGTGAGTGCCTCTTCGAATGTTCTATATTATTGCAATTGTAGCAACAAAGAGATGGGTTTGGCATAACTCTTTGTGAACATTCTTGTTAACTCTATCATGAGGAGGGGGAATGGCAATTTGATCATGATCACCCTCCAATGGTTGCCAAAATCATAGACCGATTCATCATCATATTACTTCAAGCTAAGCAGATCGGTCAATGTGGTCTTCTTCCTGACATTCAGGGAGAATCACTCCAGGAATTGGTCCATGAGTTGCTCAAAAGTGTAAATACTTTGATGCGGTAAGTGGTTGTACCAATCCTAGGCATCTCCCCCAAATGTTTGAGGAAAGGTATGGAGCATGAGTGCATCATTATTCTTAATCTTGAAGCACGCATTGATGAATCTAGTCACATGCTCTCGAGGGTCCTCATCCCCCTTGAATTTATCAAACTTTGGTACCTAAAAGTCTTTCGAATAGGGTGATGATGGTACCAAAGCATGAATTGGGTGATTGAGTAGCTGCCTCAATGTGGGATTTTGGTACTACAAACCTGGTGTCTGCATGACTAGGCTATCAATCTGACTCTGCAAGAATCGGATCTTAGGATCCTCTAAAGGGTTAAAACCTTGGTTTGCTTGTTGCTATTGGTAATATTGTGCACCATTGGTGAGGTTTGGATGATGTGGACTGTTAGCATGGAATGAATTATGGAATGGTTGTTGATGAGAGATTTGATAGTGATGGGGTGATGGGGGTATGTTGGCATGCTGACTTGAATGGTTAGCATACACCTGATGATATGGATTGGTGGCCATGGTAACTGGGGGATGCAACACCCAAGACTGATCTTGAGTGAAGAAGGTTTGAGGTTGGGATGTGGAGGCTTGGTTTTGGTTAACTCCCTATGACTATTGATGCTGGTCAAGATTAGTGCTTCGATTAGCATTATCTAGGATCATTTGTTGTAATTGCAAGAAGGCTTGTTGCATGGCAATCGTAGATGAGGATGGTACGATCATGTATGGGGTTATTGATGAAGTTGGTTGAGTGGCAACCATGCTAGTGGATGTTGGTGGAGGGTAAGTGGTAAAATCTATTACCTCTGATTAGGGGATGTGATGATGTATGGGGGCCACGGGTATGGTGGATGGAATGGATACAAAGATCTATGAGGCAACACTAATTGGTGCTTCATAGAGGGGGTTGGTGCAAATGATATTTTGATTTGGCAATATGAAGGGTTGTTGGTTAGATGATGATGGATGATTATGGGTTATGGTGGTAGTAGTCGGTTCAAAGAGTGAATTCATGAAGGTTTGGTTGGATTTCTAAGGGAATGATGGAATGGTTCGAGGTGGAATGGTAAGCAGAGGCAATGATGAAAAACCAAGCTAGCTACATTTAGGTATAGCCTAATGGCATCCATGTTTAGATGTGTGACATGACCTTCCATAGGTATAGGTGGCTCACTCCTAGGAGTCTCAGGGATGGCAGTATGAGTAGCTCTCTGCATAATATCTATGTCTAAGATAGGGGGACCACTAGAGGGTCTAGCATTTAGGTTTAGGGACATAGTAGGGGCTACACTAATTTGCCCTACCACCGAAGTGTTAGGGGCCTGATAGGACTGAGATGGATCCATGGGAGAAGACAATTGACTCTGAACTAGTGCTAACCTTCTGGCTTGACCATGGGTCGTTACCATACGCTAAGGTGTGAGGATGTGTGAAATGCAAATGTAGGTGTGTGGAAGTGTGATGGAAACACAAAGCAAACAACACTCAAAGCAAACAAACACACAATTTTTTGCTCCTAAGTTTGCGCAAAGTTCGATATTTTTTGTGTTTTTTTAAGGGGTTTTTGATAAAAAGGAAAAAGTGATGTGCAAATATTTGCCCTAAAATGAATCTATGGATTTCACCTAGATGCTCTCACACACTAACCCGGTGATGAAGTCCGAGTTGTGAAACCCACCAGGACTTGGAGATGAAACCCAAATCCGATGAGGGAGCCTAGGTCCTACCGATCCTCACCCATACATCGTGGGTAGCGATACACCCTCCAAAGAGGAATGCGTGCTATTTTCCATGGCTAAGATGGTTCTTGGAGCCAACCTTGGCTAAGTAATAAGGTAAATAATGTTGGGGGTTGGTGATGAAGTCCAACCTTGTCCAACGTTCATGTGAGTGTGTGATGGCTTCATTTTTTATTGTGTAATGCAAGCTAATATGCGATTCTATTTATTACCTAAATGTAGCAAATAGAAACATACAACAACAAATGCCCTACTAACTGAACTAATATGCAAATGATTCTTTTGATTTTGCCTTTCTTTTTTAATTTTTAAATATGCCTAGCCTAAGACTTAAATGCAAGCAATGTCAAGCAAGGAATTTACCTACTAAAATCTTGAAATAACAAAAAATAAAAAGAGAGTATAGGATGTACACACCTATGATCCTTTCACAACTCCTTCATAACTGTGTAACCATTGAATCTACAATTATGAAGTGCTCTAATATTCAGTTGTGTGATTCTACAACTTTGTAATCATGCGCTCTGTGATTTCTCAGGTGTAGGTCTGCAAAAACTGACTACACGTTTCTGTAGCTCTATAACCGCATGTTTTGTGGTTTCTCAAGTGTAGGTCTAAAATACCAACTACATGGTTTTCTGGTTATGCAACCGCACATTACATGGTTTCTTAGGTGCAGGTTTGGGTTACAAAGACGTCTAAAACAATTAGTTTTTAATCCTCAATATTTATATGACTAAGCTCCAAAAACCTATAAACATAAAAAATATAGATCAACAATAGAAAATAGCAAGGCAAATCAAATAGAACCCTTAGGGGGTCCCACTGTGATCACCATTTTGTAAGCAAATAAGACAACACCAAATAATAAAATAAATGAACAAACAAATGTGCAATAAAATTGATTCTTGTATTGATATTTTGAATGGAGCCTTGATCTCCATTTTACAATGCTTTTCCTTGAATACACAAGGGTATGATTACAATATTGTTTGCTCTCATATTACAATGGGAAAGAAGGGATAAATACCCCTTTTCACCAAATACAAGTGATGCTGGTGTCTTCGGTCTTCTCTGCTACAACCAAGTGGTGAGTGGGCTTACGTATCCTACGATGGACCACTCTAGCTTCAGCAACCACTTTAGATGCCTATTTCTTGCACACAAATAGATCAAACAAGGGTTTCAGTAGCACCTGTAGATGTGATTGAAGATCAAATACAAATAAAACCCTCACATGTATGTTTGAAGAAAATATAGAAAAGTATATTTAAAATGCCTTGCTAAACAAAAATGAAACAAAAACCTTACAGAACTGATCTATGCTTTACGTTTTTGATGCATTCTGGGTAACTGCAGGGCATGCAGTTCCTATTGTATAACCGTGGATTGTGCATTTGTAACTGTGAAACCATATATTGGGTGGTTGAGGCTGAATGGTAGAATCCTCTAAAAGTGCACTCTAGGGCATCGGATCTCAAATCTTCCTTGGGATGCGTGCGAGCTTCTAGCATGATTCTGGTAGCATGATAGTATATTTCTTCAACATCTCCTTTGTTTGATGGGGTGATGCTTCTTTTATAAGAAATTTTAGGGCTTTGGAGGGAAGGATAGGTGGTAGGCTAGGGTTGCCATGTGGCAGGGAGAGTTAGAGTGAGTCACTTAGAGTGCCTCACTTAACTAGGGAGATGTGGCAAGTGGGTGAGTGCAAGTGGAGTGCAATGTGGAGGATGAGTGAGTGCAACTAGGGATTATATGGCTTGATGAGTGAGTGCAACTGGGGTGATGTGCCCAATGAGTGAGTGCAACTAGGGTGATGTACCCAATGAGTGAGTGCAACTAGGGTGATGTGGTTTGATGAGTGAGTGCAAGTGGAGTGAAATGTGGAGGATGTCCCATGTGAAGGGACAAGGGTGACATGAGTGTGTGAGATGTGGCATGGTGATGGGTAGTGGTGACTAGGACACATGTCCCATGGGGAGACAAGATATCCTAGGTGGATTTTCTAGATTTAATAAAAATCTAGAAAATATAATTATGTGCAGGATTTCATATGCCTAAGTTTGGACTTAGGCATATATTTTACTATGCAAATTTGTGTGGTGGGATGCAAATGGTGTTTTATGGATGCCTAGGTTTTAATATCTAAAGTTTTTTCTAGAGAGGCATTTTCTCTTTATTGTATTTGTTTTCCATTTCTCAATTCTTCTTACCATTGTGCAGGTATTTCCAAGAGTCAAGTTAGTGTACCGAAGATCATTTATAGGAGCTACTTTAAAGATTTAGAATATTTATGTCACTACGATTAGGATAGGAGATATGAATTCCCTTGTTACATTATTTGAACAAGGAAAATATTGTGTTGTGTTCTTTAAGAGACCTACGCAAATCGTTGGGATATAATATTGTAATCATATGGCATTGAATATAATATAAATTTTGGCTTCTACTCTTTGCCATACTCTATTTCACTGTGTATGTATTGTTTATTTGTGCATTATATTATTTGAATTCACAATTAATGCTTTCTCTCACTGATTTAATACCTATGTTGATTACATTATTCAAATGAATGTGGGTATGTCAGTTCTTTCCTTCTTTTTCTCATTGTTTCATAAAATTGGTTAAGCTTTTCTATAGTCACCCAATAGACAAGGCACCGATCTACATTCTTGAAATTGAAGCTATAAATTCTATAATTGCTTGGTCCCAATAAAAATCCCTTTAATTCACTAAATCTAGTTGAGTTTATATATTAATGGCATATCATTAATCAAACTCATTGTGGGGTATCCTGACCCAACCTGGTTTCCTTAGAATTTATAATTTTTAGGTTGAAGAGGTAAGTTTATCAAAGCTTGCATATCATTGTGATTAGGAAGTTTTGGTAGCATGACAACCATATTTAAAGGATATCAAAAATTTCCATAATAATTTTTGGTACTATTGTTGGGGAGACCCTTCTATGATTTTTTTTTAGGTTATCTCGATGTAATATTTTTTTTTACCTATCAACGCAATAGTTTTTGGTACCATTGTCGAGGATCGAATCCTTTATTATTTTTGTGTGTTATTTAATCACCATTTTTATAGGGTTTATCTCCTTACAAAATTTTAAGTATTTCTACTAGCAATCATCAAATTACAAGTCGTCAACCATAAGCCAATAGTTTTTGGCACCATTGTCGGGGATAGAATATTCATGATTTTATACCTGGATTTCTATGATATTTCTATTACTGGCTATACATACCACTATCAAATCAATGTCAATAGTTTTTGGCATCATTATCAGGGACCGAACTCTTTATTTTTTTTGTGTGTCATTTACTCACCACTTTCATAGGGTTTATCTCCTCACAACAACTTTTTTACCCATCAAAATCATAGTTTTTGGTGCCATTTTTTGGTATCGAACTTCTATTTTATTTACATATCATTTTTCCAAGTTTTTTTCCCAATAATATTTTGTGTACTTTTACCCACCAACTTACACCAATAGTTGGCACCATTTCCAGGAATGAACTATTATGTAATTTGTATACCATTTGATTTTTTCCCTTACGACATTGTAAACCCTTTATTGACAATTGTCAAAATATCAATTTTTTGATGTGGGTATTTTTCTTTCTCATTCATGGGTATCTATGAGAGTCTATGAGAAATCTAAAGAGTGCCAAGGATGAGCAATATTAGTCAGTGAGATATTCTTTTGCACAAAGCTACTGGCGACTCTGAACTGAATTAACCTAAAGAATAATAAATAATTTGATATGGTGAATACGAGAAGGAGCAGTAAGAAAATATTTCAAGAATTAAATAACCTAGAGGTATTTATCCAAAACCAAAAAAATCTAATTTACATAATTAAATTGTATTGTCGTAGTAAAGTTTTTTTAACAAGCAATGTTCCTTTAGATAGTAGTTCTAGCATCTTAAGTTGTTCTGATAAGAATATTTCAATTGTTAATCTGATCATAAGCGTATCTTCTATCATCACCCCTGTGATCATTATGGCTAATACTCCTCAGAATAACTAGAATAATCAATACCTTTAGACCTGGAGAGCCAATAGGTATAGGCCTTTTTTATTGCCCCCTCACCTTCATGACTTACCCATTAAAATCCATAAATACTTGCCTAAATTCCAAGGTAACAATGCTTTAACTGGATAAGAACATATAAAAATATTTTTGTACACCTTAAATAGATTAGAAGTTGAAGAAGAAGATGTGGTTGTTAGGCTATTTCGGTAGACCTTAGAGAAGGATGCTACAAATTGGTTCAATAGTCTTCCCTCACATTTCATATTAGATTTTCAAGAAATTAAAGAAGTATTTTTAGAAAGGTATGGTAAGAAAATAATAAACGTTCACTCATAACTCAATTGGATACAATAAAAAAAGAGAAAAATGAATCGGTTAATGAGTTCAACAAAAGATTCATCAAGGTTAAAAATAATTTTTTTGATAAGTTAGTTCTTAATGATCAATAGTACATTTGCTTTTATAAGAATGCTTTCTCTACGAAATTCAATTATGAACTAAGAAAAGAGTAAGTAAACACTATTGATGAGTGCATGAATAAGGTTGTTCACATAGAAAGGAATATGATCAAAAATGAAAAAATCAAACCATATTATCTAGGATTCAACATAACCACTGAAAGGTTTGGTACAATGAACAGATGCCCTAAGACTGAAAAAGGGAAAGAAAATGCTAGAGTGCAAGAATTTTCAAATATTGTTACAAAATTTTATTTCTATTGCCCTATATGTAATGCACCCCATAATGCTTCTACTTGTGCTATCTATTTAGCTTTGCATCCCAGCATAAACCTTAAGGAATGACCTAGTAAAGAATTCAATACCAACTTAGATTGCAAGGATAAACATCTTAAATCTAAAGGATATATTGAGGTCCATCAAGAATGGAGAGCTTTAATATCCAAAAGAGAAGAACATTATCCTAAAACCTCTGATATCAACTTTTATGAAGTCAAACAAGAACCACTCGTGGCAAAAAAAAAAATCAAGAAACCCATGCCATGTGTTTTAAGAGTACAATAGGTAACATAAATGTTTCTAATATGGATAATATGCGAGAACGACATTCTATAGAAGGGGCGTTGTCCAACAAAATAGTGCAGGTTGAGAAAGAAAAAGCTGATAAAAGGTCAATAACTGAGATTGATGAATCTAAATATGAAGTTATCCTTGAGAAACCCAATATAGAGGAAGATCGTAAGATAAAATTGACTGATAATGAGCCCAAAAGTATAATCAAGTCTAAAAAATATGTTGATAAAAGTATCATATCATAAAAAGAAATAATAACAACTCTTGAATGCATATATGACATCACTAAATATTTTAAGCTTATTGATCAGCCAAAATAATTATCAAGTAGGTCTCCAAACCTAAAATATTGTAAAAACAAAACCATATCTATATTAGAAGCTCCAAAAAACCATTAGATCGATGATTTCAATATTAGAGGGGGAAAACTACCCTATCGCATACAATTTCAAAAATATAGATCCACAAGAGAGAAGACATTTTGTGTGAACCATGGGGGTATGTTTTCTCTACACTCGATGCTAGGGGGAAGGATTCACTAGGAATTACTTTAAGGACTTGCTCCAAGTCCACGGGAATTTTAGGAATGTTTGATGTATTAGATTCAATACAAAAACCTAGATTTGGTATTTCTAGATCTATGCTATAAGAGATAAAGGATAATGCAAAAATATAGAATGCAAGAATACAAGGACTAAACCTAGTATGATTCTTTCTTTGAATGTTTTCTAACCTAGGGTTCTAAATAGATAATATTTTAAGCAAGGGACCAAGAGATAATGCACAAACATAATTAACCCTAAATGCACACTATATGTTGTTTATCTTTCAAATGCCTAGAAACCAATTGAATATACTTAACAAAGTAAAATCTAGGGTTTTATGATATAAATAAAATCACTCAAAAAATAGCCTAAAAGACTAATCAGAATACTTAGCTCATCTAGTGATTTATCCTTGCTTTTATCCCTTTGTCCAAAGTTATAAATAATACATGTTCCTGCAAGATAACTCAACAAACACTTGAAATAGAATTAGTGTTAGGGGATTACTTAGGACATTGTAAAATAGTGCTTGGACGTGCAACAGTCAAGCCCCGTAGGTCCTTTTATCTAACCTTTGATAATTAAAAGTGGAAATTAACCTTTGGATAAAAACAAGCATTAATACAATACAACAAAATAGAATGTAAAAATCATAGAACAAAATATGACATCATGCTCTATATGAAAATTAGAATGCAATGGAGAAAATAGACACAACATATTATCCCCAATTTGGTCTTAGGAAAAATCGTACCCCGTAATGGGTGAGCATGGTAATGTCAGGCGAAGTTGTATGTCATAGCATACCAGGCATGATTTTGCATAAACTATGCAAAAAAAGAAATACAAATATAGAAATCAAATTACACCTTTTAAAAAATCTAAATATGCATACAGAAGAGCAAATTCACCTAGTAGAGAGTGCAAAATCAAGACAGAAGAGTTTTAGATCTCTTTGATGGTCAATATCTCCTTAGGGCTCCAATAGCAATCCACCAAGAGCGAAGAAGATCAATGCAACAAATAATCAAACTCCAAACTCCAAATTTCCTTGTGAGAGAAGAAGAAGAAGATGTAGACCAAACATAACACTTTGCAAGAAATAAAAATACGAGCAATAAAATCATAAAGTGCCGAATAAAATGAGTGTGTGTTAACTTTGTTATGTTATTATGTCGTGTGTGAAAAGTGAATTCACACCCTCCCTATATAGTGTATTTGAAGGTGAAAATAGTGGAAAAACCAAGGAGTTTCAACGTAAAACATGCCAACCCAAAAAAATTAGGGTTTTAATGCTTCAAACCCTAAACATGCAAAATTGCACTCCATCTGGGCCGACTGCAATAGCGCAATGTGAAGTCGCACCCTGTCAAGGATCGGGCACAATTTCGTACAAAGAGGTAAAATAGGAAAAACAGAGGGAGAAAGCCTTGTCCTTGCCCTAGGTAAGTCTAAGGGGTCCCCCTAGAGGGTTGAGGGAATATTTCCCACTAAAGTGGGTCAATTTTTTGTGTCTACATTTTACCCCCTCTTTGAAGCATTTAAGGCCAAGTAAATGCATCAAAGAAAGATGTAGACCTCTACAAATGGAAAGTAACAAGCACAAAAAATAAGTGGCCAATTTTAGATGAAATGGTGAGATATTGCTACAATTAATGCCTATATGGCTAGGATGCCCCATCGAGTTTTGAAAATGATGAAAATTCCTTTGAGGAACTCAAAAAAGGAAACAAAGAAAAGTAGATCATAGAAACACAAAGCAAGCAACAATTAGCAAATCAAATATTATTGGACACATTAAGAATTTTATGTAACTAGTATGAAATGCATGGATGAATAGAATAAAGGAAAAGAAAGAATATGCAAAGAGGAGAGAAGAAGAAGAACAAAGAAAAGAATCCAAAGGTCACCTATAGAAAGTGAGAGAAGCTGATCAAAGAACCTTGAATGAAGGGTGTTATACCAAAAATAAGGTCCATATGTGGAGTGAAAACCTGCTAGGGGTGTAGTGCTCTCTAATGGATAGATGGACAAAATATGGAGCGTAACCCGCTATGGGTGATTGCTCAAATAATAAAGCAATGGAGCGTAACCCACTTTGGATGATTGCTTGCTAGTGATTGCTTTGGGGTGATTACCCTCTAGGATGTATTTTGAGGCCTACTAAAATGGCCAAAGAGCTTATTCTTTAATGAGGTGTTGAGCTTGTTGAGTCAAGAGAAGCGTAACTCAATAGGGAAATACATCATTTCTGATGTGAATGAAGTATTAGCAAGTACTACCCACTAGGGGTGTGCAAAATATATATAGACCCATCAATATGAGCATAACACAATGTGAGTGTGTGCTTGTGCTAGAAGAAATAAGAGGAAGAAAATTGAGGAGAAAAGGACTATGTGTGTGTACCCCCAACTTGAAATTTTAGCTAGTGAAAATTCAAGAGGTAGGAAATGTGCGAAAAAAGGAGATAAGAATGTATATTCTTATCTAAAAAAAATATATAAAGAAGAAATAAGAAGCATGCAAAGGATAAGGATATACCAAAATATGATTTCATTCCTTGACTTTGGGGAGAAATTACGATCATTGTAAAAATTTCAAAGTCATGGGACATAAGAAGAATGTAGAAGAGAAAAAATAATAGCAAGAGAAGGGATGGAAATGAATGAGACCCTGGTTGGGGCTTTTCTAGGCATCAGAACCCTAGTGAGAGTGCAATGCATGTGAGCTATGATATAACTAGATAGCATCACATGCCATTGTTGTAAATTCCCATAAAGCTATATGAACAACTAGGCATGAGAAAACAACAATTAATTATGACAAGCAAAAGTGCAAAAAAATAGCATGTCAGGCAATCATGGAAAATATGATAGGTAGTCATTCAGTATGATCAAGAAGCAATGCAATATGATCTAAGCTAAATATAAAATGTAAATGTATACAATATATTAAGCATAATATCTTTTTAAATGTATTATATTTATAGGTTCTTTAAGTTCTTTACCATATAGAGAAGCCAAATGATAGGCACGTGAGCTAAACTTGGTCGTCATGACAAAGGGCCCTAACCAATTGGGCTAGAACTTACCGAAAATATCAGTACGAGCATTGGTGTTATTTTGGTTTTATTTTAGGATAATATATTCAACCTCAAAATAATGATTACAAGCTTTCTTAGAATAATTTTTTCGAAGCCTATCTTGATAGGCTCTCAAATGCTCCAAGGCATGGATGTTATTTTCATCTAATAGCTCTAACTAGTGCAAACGGTCTGCATGATACTCATCACCAACATTGACATCGTGCAACAATATGTGCAATAAAGTAACCTCAAGCTCAAAATAAAACACCACCTCAGATCCATATACCAAAATATATGGCAAGGCCCTTGTGGGAGTACGCACACTAGTATGATAGGCCCACAAGGTAGGATAAAGTTGGGTATTCTAGTCATGACAATTCTTATTAACTAGCTTTTTCAAAATCTTGATCAAGGACTTATTGGATGCTTCGACTTGCCATTACCCTGGAGGTAATAAGGAGTTGACCACCTGTGCTGAATATTGTACTTAGAAAAAAGTTTACAAAAATTCTTATTCTTGAAAGGAGTGTCATTATAAAAAATAATCACTAAAGAAATCCCAAACCTACAAAGAATAAGTTTGAAGATGAACTTAGAAACTTGAGTCCCAATCACTGTAGCTAGAGGCATGGCTTCCACCCACTTAGTGAAATTCTCAATCGCAGTAATGATGAACTTGTGAACATCATATGACATTGGGTTAACCTTCTCGATAATGTCCAATCCCCACATGGAGAATGGCCAAGGGGAAGAAATAACCTAAAGGTCTTGAGAAGGAGCATGAACAATATGATCATGGTGTTGACACTTATCACAAAATAAAACATAATCACATGCATATTTCTCCATGGAAAGCCAATAATACGCCATCCAAAGGAGTTTCTTGGCAATTGCATTACCACTAAAATGTCCTCCAGATGAACCTTCATGAGCATCACTTAGAGCAAGCAAAAATTCATCGGAGTTGAGGCATCGTAAGAGAATGCCTTCAAAATAATATTGATACAAAGTATTACTGATTATGATGAATTGGCATACTCTTATGCACAAATATTACATTTATTATGATCTAAACCATCATGCACCGACCCATACTTAAGGAAATTAAATATGTTGTGATACCATTGCTCAGATGGGGAAGCTTTTATGGTCAAACAATCTAATGAGATCAGACAAGAACCAAGTGATGCAGGTTTCTAGAGTTTTCTAATGATAATTGACATTTGATCATATTCCAACTCCATAGGGAACAAGGATGTAGTAGTAGCCATGGCATCCACATGGAGGTTTGAGTATCTGGGGATAGACTCTATGGTTACTCAATTAAACATCGACAAATTAGTGATAATCTCCTTGTAAGGTTTAAGTTTATCATCCCCATTTTGATAAATATTGTTGATCTAATTAACCACAAGTTGAGAGTCACCAAATATTGATATAAATCTAACCTAAAAATCTAAAGCAATCCTAAGACCAAGGATCAAAGCTTCATATTATATAGTGTTATTCATGTAAGAGAAATGAAGCTTGAAGGATAAGGGGATGAGTTGCTTTTATGGGGTAACTAGAATGACTCTAGCACCAGCACCCTTTATGCATCGAGCTCCATCAAAAAATAAAGTCCAAGACTCTGACTCCTCAATTTCAACATTGAAGCACTCATCTAGAAACTCAACAACTAGAGGATGGGTAGCTTCTAGGGGAGCAGAGGCTAACTGATCAACAATCACCTAATCCTTGATAGAATTTTGATCTATGAAAGTCAAGTTAAAATCATGAAGGGATAACACCCATTTAGCAACTCGACCTAACAGGTGGGGCTTAGACATCAAATAGCACAAATGATCATATTTTGTGATTACTAATGTCTTATGGCTAAGCATGTAGTATCTTAACTTCTAAAAACAAAACACTATGGCAAGGCAAAGCTTCTCTAAGGGGGTGTACCTGGTTTCATAGCTTACCAAAGTTCTACTGATATAGTAGATAGCTCATTATTTGTTTTGATAATCATGTTGGGCCAGCATGACTCCTAAAGCATGAGCGGTGGTTGCTATGTAAAGCATCATATGCCTACCAGGCATAGGAGGAACTAAAATAGGCAAAGATGTGAGATATTTCTTGAGATAATCAAAATATTTATAACATTTAGAATCCCACCAGAAGACCACATATTTCTTAATAATATTAATAAAGGGTTGATGCTTATCATCTAACTGATCAATAAACCAATGGATAGACTGAATCTTACCTTGTAGGCTACATAGTTTAGTGAGGGTACGGGGAGGAGACATGTCAATGATAGTTGCTATCTTAGCGAGATCAAATTCAATGCCTCACCTAGACACTATGAAGCCTAACAACTTGCCATATGTAACTCCAAATACACACTTAGAGAGTTTAAGATAAACCTTGTACTATCAAAGCCTTTCAAATATTCATCTTAAATCATGAACATGATCCTTTTATTCTATGGATCAAGCTAGAAGATCATCCACATAGTCCTGGAGAATATCATGCATCACGTCATGAAAAATTTAAGTTATGGCTCACTTATAAGTAGCTCCTGTGTTCTTCAGGCCAAAATGCATGACCTTCTAGCAAAAGGTACCCCATGGTGTTATGAACTTTGTCTTAGTCTAATCCTCAAAGGTAATCATAATCTGATTGTAGCCTGAGAAACCATACATAAGTGAAAACATTCCACATTTAGCAATGAAATATACAATCTGATCTATTTTGGGTAGGGGAAAATCATCCTTGGGACATGCTAAGTTAATGTTCTGAAAGTCGGTACATATTTTAATTGTTCCTTCCTTCTTATCCATATGAACAATATTGGAGATCCAATTAGAATAGTTGATAGCTTTTATAAAATTGATATTAAGGAATTTTTGGAGCTCCTCCTTGACCGAAATGGTGACCTTAGGATGCATATTCCTAAGTTTTTTCTTAACAACCTTAGCACTATGCTTAACTACCAAATGATGCATGAAAATGAAGGGATCAAGCCCTAGCATGTCATCATATGACCAAGAAAATATATCTTGATATTATCTTAACAAATTGGTCAATTTATCCTACTTATCCATGGAGAAGGCTTTACCTAAATTAAGGATTTTAGGGGCTTTCTAAGAACCTATATTCATATCTATGGTATCCTCAATAATAATGGGTAAGTCATCCTCAAGAGGAGGTGAGGCAAGAGTCACTCCTAATTTCTCAAGGTCCTTGGGAGACATAGAACCAAAGTCCTCTTTAGAATTAGAAGATTCCACCTGCGCATAATAAGGGATAGATTTGTCAAAGCAAATATAATTCTAGGGAGGATCCTCATATTTAATAAATTGCTTTGGGGAAGAGACCAACATAGAAGGAGAGGGTGGCCCCTCATCTTCAACACACCACTCTAAACCATGATGAGATTTATCTAAGAGAGAATATTTACAAGAAGAGTTGACATGATCCAGAGATGAGATATGAATCAGTGATTCCTTATCAAGATTTTCAGGTTGCTTAGCTTTGTTATATGAGGAATATGATGAATAATTTTGAGCTAAGTCTTCCAGTGAGAAAAATTTAAACGGATGAGGATCGCCCATGATAGAAATAGGTTGATTTTAAAATTTAAATTTTACGCATTGATGAAATGTAGAAGGGATGACCTCCATTGTGTGGATCCAAGGATATCCAAGAATAATATTGAAAGATGCGGGACAACATACCACAAAGAACCTAAAATTTTGGTCCAACTTTGAGGGGAAGTGATATGGTACCATAAGCTTCTTGGGACTCATTGTTGAAGGTTTTAATGATGTCATCGGATTTAGTTATATCTTCCTCTTTTAATCCAAATTTTTGAAAGAAATGATATGTGCATAAATTAAGGGAAGAACCATTATCAATCATAACTATTTTAATAAAATTATCCCCAATAAATGTAGTGATATAAAGAGAAGAATATTTTTACAATTATGAGAAAGAAATATCAGCATCCAAGAATGTGATATGATGTATCCCAAGAGATCTTACAATATTAGCCATATCACTAGGGAAAATATCTGGAGGGTCAAATTGTCATTTTAACACATTCATAAAAGCCTCCCCATGAGTGGTAGAGCTCTGTAAAATTTACAAAAGAGAGATATTATCTAAGATACTGATATCCTATTGAGATCGTTGAACCTGATGATTCTTCGTTGTCTTTTCTTAAGTATTTGTTATCACACCAACCATATTATTATAACAATGTGATACACTTCTATAATATACTTTATTAGTTTCATGCCTAACTCTATTCTGATTAGCATGTGGATTTTGTTGTAAATTTCCCACATCAAGACGTTATGCATCAGTCAAATCATGTACCACATGCTTTAATTCTATAATAATTCATCCAATGTCCTTCCACTCTATGATATGCACAATGTTGACCTACCTTATACCAATGAGTTGTAGTATTTGGTTGTATAACAGGAGGTAACTCAATTGCCTTAGCTTCTAAGAGTTGTTTTAAAACTACTTCCATAGACATATTAAGCCTGGTAAAATTCCTTTGTGGAGGTTTTTGAAGTACTAGCTTATGTAACTCATTAGTAACATTATTAACAGGCCTACTATCCATTCCATTATCACCTCCTATGTGCTTAGTCTTGTGTTGAGACTTAATAGGTTTTTCTTCTTTACCTTTGAGTTGGCCTCTCCTAATGAGAGCCTATTCTACTTTTCTTGATTAATCAATTGCTTGATAAAAATATGAAATAGTGGTAGTCTCTAATGCATAAGATAATTATTCTTGTAAATTGCCAATAAATATCTCAAGCATATCCTTAGGAGGTAAAGTATATCTCAAACATCCAAAACTTCTCCAACGAGTCAAAAATTCTGAAAAGCTTTGTCCTTTACTTTGTTTTAAATTATACACATCTTTCATTGTCACTTCTTCCTCAATGTAGGCACCAAATTACTAAACAAATAATTCTGCTATCTCTTCAAAATGTTTTAAGGAATAATTAGGCAATCGATAGTACCACTCTAATGCCATGCCACCAATACTCTTACAAAATGTTTTAAGTAACAACATATCATCATAAATGATATCATGGCAAGTTGTTATAAATCTCATTAAATGCTCTATTGGATCTTTGTACCCTTATAGATAGACAAAACTAGCATAGGAAAATGCTTAGGATAAGGCCTAGCATCAACAATAGGATCCAATGACTAATTACACATTTATTTATAACTATAAGTAAAACTTGAAGGTTGAATCATCTCAACTTTTGAAACCAACTGTTTTACCATATTTTCTAAATTTTGCATTTATAGGTTACTGTCATGTTTTATTCTTATATTCCCTAAATGAGGGGTATTGGATATATTGATACTGTTGTGATCTATGGTATCTTGTAGTTGCATAGAGGCAATAGTATTGATATAAGTATATTGAGGAGGAAATTGAAATTTTTGAATGGAACTACTAGTTGGAGGAATTTGTAAATTTCTCCCAATTTTTGTGGTCATAGTAGTAGCATAAGTTGGATGATGAACAAGATGACTATGATTTAAACATTCACTCAAGGAGTTATCATGAGATGGTCTAAATTCCTCAAGTAGGGCTTATTCCTCCAAAGCAACATCCAAGGTATGTTTGTGATGTTTAAAAAAGTTCCACATTAGGGTTATGCATAAGGGGTAGGACTCGAAAGGTACTTGTAAAAAAATGGTGAATCTATTGCAAAAACCTAGTGAATCCTAGCCAACTGCATGTATGATGGCATGGTGAATGACCTTAATTTTTCAAAAAAAATGGCAAAAAATGGTGACTTTCAAATTTTTGATCAGACTAGGTGGAAAAGGAGTTTTGGCAATGTCGGCCACATTACAAATGATGATCCAGTCTCAGATCGGATGCATAATATGATCTAGTCTCATACCAGATGCATAACATGATCCGGTAACCGACCGGGTGTATAATATGATCCGATCACTGATTGAATGCATAATATGATTTTATTCTGGATCGGATGCATAACATGATCCAGCCATCGACTAGATGCATAATATGATTCGATCAGCAACCAGGTGCATAATATGATCCGATCACCAACTGGATGCATAATATGATTAGATTCTAGATCATATGTAGAAATTGGTTTGGTCCTGGACTGGATGCACAATATGATCTAGTCAGTGACCAAATGTAGAATAGGATCTAATCTAACATCGAATGCATAATGTGATCCGATTCAAGATCGAATGTATATTATGGTCCAGCATTGAACCAGATGCAAAATCTGGTCTAGTTCTAGGGTGGCAGGCCTCATGTGGAATAAGGTTTGGTTCAGATACCATATGTCACACATTCATTCAACAATACTACATATACAATAAAATGTTGCCACATGTCAACCCTATTTCTTCAGTCTATAAAAGGGCATCAAATATCATTTTTTCCATTTTTTTTTGTGACTACAACAACCAGATCTAACATTTCTAATCAACCTTTCGATTTCCAATCATTTTTATTCAGCTTCTAACTTCTTTCAATGGCCACCCCTTCCACCCTTACACCAAAATTCAAGAATATTTCTTGCTCTATGATTTCAGATTTGATGATAACCACACGTATGGACTTTATGTGGCTCTCTAATGCATGTTTGACAACCCTTGTTTCAATGCCACAATTTAGAACATGTAAAGTCCTCCTACAACATATAATAGCTAGTTATGACCATGATAGGTCTACGGTGATAATAAAAGTACAAAATAGAAATCTACTTTTCACCATCACCACTACAGATATTAACAGATTGACAGGTCTTCCTTTCATTGATTTTTCTCAAGTGTCGACGAGGTTGCAATTGTCTCCAGATGATAAAGCACACCTTGAAAGCAAGTACGGTCTATCATCAAAATATTTGGTAGGTATAAATGTTTTTAATTATATTCTATTAATATTTAAAGTTTCAAATTTATAAATTGTTATCTAATTTTGTTTTTGCAACTTTTGTCACCAAGTCAAAAAGAGGTTTATCAATCAATGATGTTAACCATCAAACTTTGAAGGCCATTATCAAGTTCTTCTAGGCTAGACTAATTCTGATGGGAAGACCAAAAATTCCATTTTGGGCACTTGCTTATATTGTTCAATCTAATCACAATAAAAGGTTTTATTAGTGCATGTATATTTTGGATCGGATTAGGTCCAAGTTACACACCATACAAATGGCAACTAGTAAGACACAACCCATTATGGGTAATGTTAATTTTCTTTTAGCACTCTATTATGAGTTTTTTCATAATTTTCAAACTACTCTGGTACCAAATGTAGTGCATGCATCACTACAGACTATTGTTATGTCAACAGAGGAATTGAAGGTAATAACTACATATTTTACCTTGACATACTATTTTATATTTTATCACATTTCATTTTTCTAATTTTTCTTTTCATCTATATGCAGGATAAGGCACATAATACAAAGAGTAAATAGGATACTACCAATAGGGGTTGTAGGATGGAACAAACTGGTGATTCTGAAGATATGGGCTCAGAAGCAACATCATTGTAGAGGTCATATAAATTTTCTAGGCAAGCTGCTACTCTTGGGGGTTCTCGTACACCTAGATATGCATAAAATGTGTAGGCTAAATCTACCATGGCCAACACCTCCCCCATTGGAATATGAATTCAACATGTTTCATAGTATTCAAGTAAATCTATGTGTAGTTAATTTAAATTAAGAAGATCTATTTTATTTTTTGAAAAATTGTAACAAAATATTTTTGACTATTTTTAGTTGATTCTCAAAATCAATGACAAGTAAAAACACCACAAGTGAGAGGCCATATGATACCACCACCTCCATCACAACCACCATTTGCATCACATCCACCATTTGCACCACAACCACTACTTTCACCACATCAGTGACAGGCACAACCTATGCCAATGTGAGGGTAAATCCATATTGGAAAATAATTATTTTTATAGAGATCACAGGGGACCGCACAAAGTTTTGGGTATGGGTTTTCACACTCATAGAGATCACATATGCCAGCACCAAGTTCTGGGCATGGCTGGTCACATTTTACATTTACAACAAATTCACAAGCACCGAAAGTTTCAATCATGATATTAGATGATATTCCACTTGATGATAATTTTCTTATGTAGGGTAACATTGTAGGCTTCAAGACAACATATGTGCTTAGATTTAAAGAAAAACAAGGAGAAGCCCCTACCCCTGTAGCTAAGAAAACATCATTGCCATAAACTCAAGGAGACAAACCTCATCCTTAGGGTCCTCAAACTGAGGATGATATTATAAATTTTAATGAAAATATTTTAATGAATGAAAATACTAAAGCAACTATTAAGCAGGTTGTGCTTAGATATTTGCAGGAGATGAAGGAATGGGAATATTGGGCAAATATCCTTATAAGGGAAATTAATACCCGATATAAAAATTATGTAAAAAGAGATTCTCTTTATTCTTTGGTTCAATATGAACCAAAAAATCTTGATGTCCTACTAAAACAGGCCACATCAGGATCAGTAAAGTCTAATTTTATTTATGATGATTTTTTAAATTTTGTTGTTGGTAGATCAAAGAACATTAATGTTGAATCCCAAGCACCATTGGGCTTATGATAAGGAAAATTTTGAAGTTTCTGAAGCTACAATGGAAATTGCCAAGGTAAGAAATAAAAATTATGTTTCAATTTTCCATTGCAGTTAAATTTTTATATTTCTTGAAATTATGTAATAATTTCAATATAACCCTTTTGAATTATGTTTTCAATTTTTTTTTGCAGTCAAATTTTAAAAACTTAAAAACATAGTTTAATAGCATGGACGTCAATATTAATAGGGCAAAGACATTTTTGAATAATGCAATGTAAATGAAAAATAAAGTGCAAGCAAAAATGATAGAAAATAATCGTTTAAAAAAATACATCAAGGAGAGGCTCAAAGAAGATCTAGAAAAGGTGTTGTTGGAAATTTGAGGTAATATGAGGCATTTTATGTTGTCATTGATGTCACATGGATCACATTTGGTTTTGGTGGCCGAAGTATTTCATAAATAAGCATTTATGATAGTTCAAAAAATAGGGTTTTTGTGAAAACCAAGGTAGGTAAAATAAAAGGTTTTATTTAAAACTATAGATGGTATTTTTGATATGGGTTTTTATTAAAACCCAGGTTGGTTTTTTGTTTTGTCAAAAAAGGTGCCCTGGAGATGAAGATATTCAACTTTGAATATTTGGTGTAAATTTTAATATTTAAAATTTAATTTTAAAATTTTAAAATGAAAATTATGACATCACCGCCGACGCCATCATCAAATAAAAATTAATTAAATTACCATTTACGTTGGTAAAGATAGGGAAGGTGCACATATATATATGAAGGCTTTCTTTCAAAAGCCTTGAAATTGGAGATGTGGATATAAGACAAAAGGCACAGAGAGTTTCATGTGGCAACATGGTCCAACGGCGAGCGAGGGGAGACAAAGGCTTTTTGACTTGTGAAGGACTAAGGTTTGAATCCCATCGGTTGAGTTTTTGGGGCAAAATAAAGGCCCACATTTTTGTTATTTCGTGTGAACAAAGGAATAAGACAAAAGCGCATTCTACGCTTCTTGTCCTATGCGACCGCTTTTCTTGCGTGGTCTTTGGTGCCACAGTTGAGAAGTATTTGGGCAAAAGATGAGGGTTTGATTCCCTCTAAGAGGAAAGTAAGTTTTTATTTAATAAATTAATTTTTTCCTAATGTTGGAGGTATAAGGTGATAAGGGTTAAGTTGATTTTTATTTTGGAAGGCAAGATAAATTCACTTTTAGAAAAGAAGATATTTCTAGTATGTTTCTTTTATAAAATGATATCATATTATATATCGTTGGAAAGCTTATTTCGAGATCTATTTGACTAACTAATTTAGAAGGAGAAATAAGGTGTATATAGAGAGATATTTGTATTTTTATAAAGGGGTTGAAAAGTGAATATTGTTGTGCTCTTTTTCAAAGTATGTTGAGTGTGGCAGATTTCCAAAGGGGTTCTTCTCTTCATAAAAAGGTATGGGCACATTCTCCTATTATTAATTGTGGTGGTTGATTTCTGAAATATCATTGGAGAGAAAATAATTATATTATGGTTTCCTTTTCAAAAATTGTTGGTTGAATTCTTCAAGGTTTTTTGGTTTGAGATTTGTGTTTAAACCTTGTTTATAAGCATTGTTGTTGAAGCCCATTGATTGTGATATGAACTTGAAATTAAGCTATAGAAGAACATGAGTGTCATTGTTATGTGAAGAACTGTGATTGAGAATTTTTGGAAATATTATGAGGTGGTTGATACATGCTTGGACTAGGGTTTGTGAGAAAGGATTGATCCTTGAAATGATTGATTGAGTTGAGTTGATTAAGCCTAGTCAAGTGGATGCATGTGGTTGTTCAAGTTCCTAGAAACAATCTATTCAATATTTTGATTTGAGTTGAGATTGGGATTTGAGAATAGAACATATTGAGTCTCTAACAATTCTCTTTATGCTTCTATTGAGTTAAGATTGGGATTTGAGTATAGAACATATAGAGTCTCTAACAATTCTCTTTATGCTTCTATGAGATTGATTTGAGTTGAGATCATTGTGGATCATTGCTATCATCATTATAGAGTGCCTTGCCATTCATTGTTGAGTTTATTTTGAGTAATACTTGAGCATGAATTACTGAGCCTTTGATAAGGCCTTCAAGATATATTTGAGGACAATTTTGGGACATATTTGAGGATATATTTGTGGATAGATTTAGGGCAAGTTCTTGATGAGCTTGCTAGAGCAGATTTGGGCAAGTTCTTAGTGAGGTTGTTGGAGCAGAATTGGGCAAGTTCTTGGTGATATTGCTAGAGCATATTTGGGAAAGTTCTTGGTGAGCTTGTTGGAGTAGAATTGGAAAAGTTCTTGGTGAGCTTGCTAGAGCAGATTTGGGCAAGTTCTTGGTGAGCTTGCTAGATTAGATTTGAAAAGTTCTGTGTGAGCTTGTTAAGCAAGTTATGTGTGAGCCTATTGAGTAGGTTCTTAGTGAGCCTATTGAGAAGGTTCTTAGTGAGCCTATTAATAGATCTTTGGAGGTGACAGAGTACAGAGGACAAAGTCTCAGTGAATAGATATCTAGAAGCTAACACAGTTGAAGACATATTTGAGTAAGGAAAATTCAAGTGGAGAGAAGTCCACCAATTAGTGTAGCAGAGAGACAAAGTCTTCTAGAAGATCACATAGCTAGAGTAGAAGGGGAAAGAGTTCTCCTATGGAAGAGATCCACAAAATTGAGATTAGAGGATCAACATCTCCTTTGGACAAATATCCATAAACATTTTAATTGGGAGTGATTCCCAAAGATATTGATTGAGAAAGTTTTATTAAATTATTTTCTCCATGGAGTAACCCACATTGGGTGAACCACGTAAATTGTGGTGTCTCTATTATGTATGGTTTTTGTGCATTGCTTTGATTACTGCTATTGATAATGCTATCTTTACACAAAATAATATTGAATTGGAAGAAAAAGTAAAAAGTGGTCTTATACTATATACCCCCCCATCTCAATCTAAGATTGTGTTCTTCAGGTGATTGAAAAAACAAAATAAATGCTTCCAACAATTCTTGAAGATTAGAAGAAGAAACATTCATGGCAAGTATTTTCAAAGTACGTGAAAACCTTGTCATAGCTGGAGCACTACCAAAAGAGTGTGTCATAGAAGTAGATAAAGAAAAAGAAATGAAAACTCCAACCGATAGTGAAGCATC
Source organism: Wollemia nobilis (assembly GCA_028583015.1). Taxonomy (NCBI): domain Eukaryota; kingdom Viridiplantae; phylum Streptophyta; class Pinopsida; order Araucariales; family Araucariaceae; genus Wollemia; species Wollemia nobilis. The sequence goes on along the minus strand of JAQPPZ010016710.1, from coordinate 3,744,901 downwards.
AAAGCACCAATCAAATGTTTGACAATGTAATATGCTATAAAGTTGACTGTAGTAAACAATTTTGTATGATGTAATATATTTCTATTCGAACTAATGAAAATGATATTTTCTCATTTTGTGTTTTCCATCATTCATAGTTTATTTGCATTTATAAATTTGTGTTGCAATTTTAGTTTATTTATGGCTAATATTGTTCACTATGTTCATCTCAAACAACAAAAGCATTATATATAACATTATAGATCAACATTAATATACCAATAATAAGATTTAAAACATGAAACATAAAGATTTATCAATGAAGAGAGTAAATAAACTAAGGCATAAACATACAATTTTAAAATCGCAAAAAGATATAATACATGTAATTTTTAAAACAATAATGTGATATAAAAACAATTATTTGAAATCTTATAAATCTGGAACAATATTATGAAACCTGCTATCAAATCAATTCGTGTTTATCAATATCAATAAAATCATGGAATAATTATCATTAAGGTATCTAAAACATATCATCTTGGCCATAATTATTATGAAGCATAGCAAAAATTTGTGTCTCCACCAACTGATCATTGAAAGCATCATCATCATAGTTATCGATCATATTTGTTGTACCTCTTCTGTTTTCCAAGGAACTCCAGTGTACCAAAGCTCTATCATACATAAAATTATCCAATTGATATGAAGAGACATAAATTATTAAACAAATTTCTAATTTTTTATCGAGTTTGTTGCGAAGTTTAGATTTAACAAAAGAAAGTACACTAAATACCCTTTCATCTTCGACTGACCCTACAATCATTGTTTCACATAATTCATATAAATTAAAGTATTCACTTATTGTATCTTGTAAAATAAGCCTTATGGTATGAACTATAGGGGGTTGCGTGGTTCTCTACACTCTGTGCTAGGGAGGAGGGTTCACCAGGAATGGCTTTAAGGACTCATCCCAAGTCCACAAGAATTTTAGGAACGTTTGATGTATTAGATTCAAGACAAACACCTAGATTTGACCTTTCTAAATCTATGCTATAAGATATAAAGGACAATGTAGAAATATAGAATGCAATAATACAAGGACTAACCCTAGTATGATTCTTTCTTTGAATGCTTTCTAACCTAGGGTTCTAAACAAACAATATTTTAAGTAAGGGCCCAAAAGATAATGCACAAACAAAATTAACCCTAAATGCACACTATATGTTTTTTATATTTTAAATACCTAGAAACTAATTAAATATACTTAACAAAGTTATATCTAGGTTTTTATGAAATAAATAAAAGTACTCAAAAAATAGCCTAAAATACTTAGCTCATCTGCTGATTTATCCTTGCTTTTATCCCTTTATCTAAAGCTATCAATAATACATAGATAACTCAACAAACACTTTAAAATGGAATTAGTGTTAGGACACCTACTTAGGCCATTGTAAAATAGTTCTTGGATGTGCAATAGTCAAGTCCCTTAGATAAATTTAGCTAAAATTTGATAATTAAAAGTGGAAATTAACCTTTGGAGGAAAATAAACATTAATACAATACAACAGAACAAAATACAAAAATCATAGAATAAAATATGACATCATGCTCTAGATGTAAATTAGAATGCAATGGAGAAAATAGGGATATCATATAACCCCTATTTTTTCTCAATATAAATCATGCTCCGTAATGGGTGAGCATGATAATATCAGGTGAATTTGCACCTCGTAGTAGACCGAACACAATTTTGCATAAACTATGTAAAAATAAAATACGAATGCAAAAATCAAATCACGTCTTTCAAAAAATGTAAATACACATGCATAAGAGTTAATTCACCTAGTAGAGAGTGCAAAAGCAAAACATAAGGGTTTTAGATCTCCTAGATGGTCAATCTCTCCTTAGGGCTCCAACAACAATCCACCAAGAACGAAGAAGATCAATGCAGCAGACAATCAAAATCCAAACTACAAAGTTTCTTGTGAGAGAATAAGAAGAAGATGTAGAAAGAATAGAACACTTTGTGAGAAATCAAATGCGAGCAATAAAATCATTAAGTTCCAAATAAAATGAGTGTGTGTTAACTTTATTGTGTTATCGTGTTGTGTGTAAAAAGTGAATTCAAACCCTTCTTATATAATGAATTTGAAGGTGAAAAGAGTGGGAAAACCAAGGAGGGTCGATGTAAAACATGCCAACCTAGAAAAATTAGGATTTTAATGATGCAAACCCTAAAAATTGTGAAATCACATCCCATCCATGATATAGCAATGCGAAGTTGCACCCCATCAAGGACCGAGCATGATTTCTCATAAAGAGGTAAAACAGACATTACAGAGGGGGGAAATCCTTGTCTTTGCCCTAGGTAAGTCTAAAGGGTCCCCATAGAGAGCTGAGGGGATATTACGCACTAAAGTGTGTCATTTTTTTGTGTCTACAAATATACCAAAAATACCAAAACAACATTCAGAAGAAGGGGCACTGTCTAACAAAATAGTGCAGGCCAAAAAAGAAAAAGTTGATAAAGGGTCAACAACTAAGAATTATGAGTCTGAATATGAGGGTATGAGGACAAAATTAGAAGATACACATCCTAAATATAAATAATATATTGAGCTTCATCAATAATAGAGAGCTTTAATTTTCAAAGAAGGACATTGTCCTAAAACCTCTAATGTCATATTTGATGAAGTCAATTAGGAACCGCTTATAGTAGTAGAATTTTTTCAAGAAATCCATGCCATGGATTTTAAGAGTATGATAGATAAGATGAATGTTCCTAATATGGATGAGATGCAAGAACAACATTTAGAAGTAGGGGCACTATCCAACAAAATAGAACAAGTTGAAGAGGAAAAAGTTGATAAAGGATCAACAACTGAGAATGATGAATCAAAATATGAGGTTATTATTGAAAAATCTAATGCAGAAGAAGACCACAAAATAGAATTGATTGATCACAAGCCTAAAAATATAATTAAGTCTGAAGAAGATATCAATGTTTGTCTTATTAGTCATGAGCAAAGAACTTTATTTCTCATAGAAGAACATCATCATCAAGCTCCTGATGATAGATTTTATGAAATTAAACAAGATAAATCTATAATAGTAGAAGTTTAAAACACCTTTAGAACAATGATTTCAATATAAATTAAATAATAACAAATCTTGAATGCATAGAAAAAAATTCTAGATCTTTTAAGCTTATTGATCAGTCAGAAAAATTATCAAGTAGACCTCCAAGCCTAGAATATTACAAAAATGAAACCACATCTGCAAAAAATCCCCTCCATGTTTTTCAAAGATATATATTGGATTCAATAAACGGATATTCTATATGCAATCACCCGCTTGATAACAAAGTTTCATATAACATCATATTTGATCTATTGAGTCTTTCTTCTACAAATAATTATTCCCCTATTTTTATTATAATTGTGAAATCGATAAGATTAAAATAGGTCAAATAATATAAAATCAACAAATTCACAGTACTCAATGGTATGGAAAATGATGTTGTAACGACCCAAAATAAAACAATAAGAAAACACACAAATATAGAAATATTTTTTTGTTTACTAAGGAGAGGAATTCATAAATCCCTAACCATCATTATTAGAAAAACTTATTTTTTAACAACCCCTAAGTTTCTCAAGAACTATACCATACAATATTCCCCTCACGCAAGTCCCTTTTATGTAGGCATATCTTATGTTATGCACATAATTCCATCCATCTCATAAATCTTGATGAGCTAGGCTTACCACCTTCAATCATTAGAAGGTGTACACACATCTCCATATTCTACACAAGACATTATGTGTGGATATGCTATGTGTAGTTAAGCTATCAATATTATCCTCTGATAAGCTATATTAACTCTAGTACAATCTTCTAAACCTAGTACCAATCTCCCTAAGGGGGTGTCAAGCCCTTAGGTTAACCTCTAAGTTCACCCTAGAACTAAAACTAAATTAGGTGAAACTTAATCAAACAATAATATAAAGAATGTGTCTAGATACTAAATATAACAAAATATGAATTATTAAACAAGCAAAGATAACTAAAACATAAAGTAATTATTAAAGTATGGCATGCAATAGAAATGATATAAATGCAATCACATTCAATACTGAAATACAAGGTGCCAATCACATTGTTCATTTATCACATAAGTTTGTATGGTAAACCTCATGCCTTCAAACAATACTTTACATCAATTTCATTAGGGAAATCTCCCCACAAATCTAATCTATTGCGTAATTAAGCAAGATGTAAGGTAGAGAGAAAACTTGTACATTGGTCCACATTATGACTTTTGTCCTCCCACTCTTTCATTGATCAAGTGAGGATGATAGGGGATCAGGACACTCATGGATCAAGATAGACATACTTCTAAATGCATTTTTTTATTTTATTGCCAAATTGCAACTATACAAATAACTCAATAAATCCAACTTTCCAATGCATAGTTGACATCGTAGAAACTACTCTTTCTATTTCCCTTCTCATGTACTCATGATATTTATTCAACCATGCATCAAACCATATGCTCTACTTGCAATAAATGGTCTAACCCTTACTTAACAATTAAAGTCCCATACCCTTAATTGCTAAATAATTTAGGTTTACACATATCATTCAATTAAAGCCAACTACTTTAATCTTCAAATAAACCTTTTTCTTCATTTCATAAATTAAAGTCCCATACCCTTAATTTACAAAATAAACCATATTTCACATTTATTATCCAATTAAATCCAACTACTTTAATATTCAAATAAACCTTTTTCTTCATTTCATAAATTAAAGTCCCATACCCTTAATTTACAAAACAACCATATTTCACATTCATTATCCAATTAAATACAACTACTTTAATCTTCAAATAACTTTTTTTCTTCATTTCATAAATTAAGTCTCATACCCTTAATTTACAAAACAAACCATATTTCACATTCATTATCCAATTAAATCCAACTACTTTAATCTTCGAATAAACCTTTTTCTTCATTTCATAGATTAAAGTCCCATACCCTTAATTTACAAAACAAACCATATTTCACATCATTATCCATTAAATATTACCATTGAATATAATGAAATAACATCAATGGTTCTTCCCTTCATTACCCATTAAATATTACCATTAAATATAATGAAATAACATCAATGGTTCTTCCCTTTCATTACCCATTAAATATTACCATTAACTATAATGAAATAACATCAATGGTTCTTCCTTTCATTACCCATTAAATATAATGAAATAACAACAAAGGTTATGCCCTTTCATTACCCATTAAATATAATGAAATAACAACAAAGGTTTTGCCCTTTCATTACCCATTAAATATAATGAAATAACATCAATGGTTCTTCCCTTCATTACCCATTAAATATAATGAAATAACAACAAAGGTTCTACCCTTTCATTACCTATTAAATATTACCATTAAATATAATGAAATAGCATCAATGGTTCTTCCTTTCATTATCCATTAAATATAACCATTAACTATAATGAAATAACAACAAATATTCTTCTAAACCATGCATGGTTTGAATGCCTTACTACATGAATATTGACCAGCGGCTAAGACTCTCATGAAGGAACAATAAAATGCCAAGAAGGGAGTATCTAGTATAGAGGTGAAAATCGCTATAGAGATGGATCGACCCACAATAACCTAGATGTAGGTGAAATATTTAGGAGGAAATTACCCTAGATACCAACATTAACCAAAGCATGACAAATCGATCCAACGCTACTATAGCCAATAGTGCTACACAGTCAGACCCAAGGGTGTATTTCTAAGGTGGTTGGGATCCTACTATAAATATAGCATGGCTGTGAGCATCAACGTGGAGGTTTGTCCCTACAAGTGAGTGGATTACCTCGATGTTATCCTAACCTTAGCATTGTCTAAACCTGTGATAGGTCATCCTTTAAATAAATGGTCATTATGGTGAGCATGGTATGGCATAATCTACTGACTATAAATATAGGTACTACCATAGACCAAGACTACAACGCTACTATAAATCAATAGGCAACACACGGGTACTATCAAATACTAGTCGACTATGTGTGATTAACAAAATTGTAGAGGTGCGATGCTTAATGCATAGTTGAGGAGGTTAAACATGGCTACTAGCCCTCATGGATTCATATTGCTAATAGGTGGTAAACAGAGGTTCACCTCTCAAAACTTAGCGCTACAATATTTAAGTATTTTCCATAGCTTTAAGGAAGTATTTAACAGGTGGCTAGCTATTGATGATTATCCCTAACCGAATGCATACCTATATAAAGGTATTTATGTGTGTTACCTTCAAGTTGCCTTGTCATTATTTCCCCAACCTCAAGTACCCTCATCTTCGATGGATGAATCAACTTCTTCCATTTATGAGTGCACCTGATCCTACACATTAGAAATTCATTAGTAGTATCATACTATTCAATATATAATAATATTGCATAGTTGCTTAATTGCACAAAATTGAGTATTAAAGCATCATCAGTTAATACATTATTTTTTCATATTCCAAGGTCCATCTGGGAGGGTCATGACATCCTTCCCCACTAGGACTAAACATCATCCTTGATGTTTCTCATTTTGACATAAGTAAACATAATAAAAAAAAATCATTACAAAAAAAATTCTTTAGAGTTCATCAAACAGAAATGGAAAATATTTTTGTGTATCTGTCACTTTCTCCCAAGTGGCATTCATCTTAGAGAAACGGTCACACTGGACCTTACATTGCTCAAGGGATTGATTTTGCATAGCCTTAGAGCGTAATTTGAGAATTCTTACTAGCATCACTTCAATTGCCTATGGGTTTGCTATCTATAAATTAGAAACATCCCACACATGGTCAAGGTCAACAACATACTTTCTAAGCAAAGATATGTGGAAAGTGTCATGGATTTTTGATAGATTAGGAGGTAAGTCGAGTCAAAATGCAACCAAACTAATCTTCTCAGTGATTTAAAAGGGTCCTATAAAATATGGAGCTAGTTTTGTGGACTTGATCACACTTTTCATTGGTTTGATCCTTAGGAACACTTTATCTCCCACCGAGTACTCTCTTGGAGTCCTCTTTAGATTTGCATAACTCTTCTACCTATCAATAGCTTTCTTGAGTCTTTGCCTGATTACCTTTATTTGCTCTTCCATTTCTATGACCATTTTTATCCAATCATAGTTATATCCTCTAGGTTATCCCATGATAGTGGTGTTCTACACTTTTGTTGGCAATTTTGGGTACCTTGGGTACATTGCCTTTGCTCAAGTGTAGAAGTTGTCATTGATGTCAAGAAGCTCTTGAAGGAATTTGATTTAATGTCAGATTATTCAGAGCATGGACAGTGGGTTTCCAAGAAGATCATAGTAGCCCATTTGCAAAAGATCAAAGAAAAAAGACAATTTAGAAAAAGTATGCAGCAGGCTGGAAAAATTGTCACGATTTCGCGACATGTTAGAGGAGAGAGAAAGTGCTAGAAAAACTGTCATGATTTCACGACATTTTAGAGGAGAGAGAAAGTTCTGGAAAAACTATCATGATTTTGTGACATGTTGGAAGAGAAAGAAGAAGTAGGCAAAACTGTCATGATTTCGTGACATGTTGGCAGAGAAAGAAAGCAAGATGGAAAGTGTCACGATTTCGCAACATGTCGCATTTTCGCGACTCGAAAAGTGTAGGAAGGCAAAGAAGGGAAAGTGTCACAATTTCATGACATAATGCAAGGAAGGTTGTACGGACGAAAAAGTGTCATGATTTCGCGACATGATGCAGAAGGGAGAGTCCATAGTGTGAACTGTCACGATTTTGTGACAAGTTCGAAGAGAGATAAAGTATCTCAAAAAGTGTCACGATTTCACGACATGCTGTAGAGTTCAAAGTGAGAACAGTTGCGATTTCATGACATACTGCAAAAGACAAAGTGAGGACTGTCATGATTTTGCGACATGCTAAAAAGCTCAAAGTGAGAACTGTCACGATTTCACAACATGCAACAAAGGGAAGAGTCTAAAATGAGAAGCATCGTGATTTCGTGACAGGTTGCAAAGAAAGCTTTCGAAAGCTGAAAGCATCATGATTTCATGATAGGCAGAAAAGATAGCGTACGGATGCTGAAAGCGTCATGATTTTGCGACAAGAAAAAAAGATAGTGTACGGATGCATAAAGTGTCACAATTTCATGCTAGGGAGAAAAGATAGCAGACGATAGCAGAAGTGTCATGATTTCATGACAGAAACTGAAAGCATGTCTTCCATAGGTGAAGTGTCATGATTTCACGACAAAAGTAGAGAGGAAGGCTATGAAGACAAAAGCGTCACGATTTCGTGACATGTTCCAATTTTGTGGGTGTAAGGCATAAAGAAGCTCAAGGCAGTGAAAGTGTCACGATTTCATGACAAAAGTAGAGAGGAAGGCCATGAAGATAGAAGGGTCATGATTTCATGACAGAATTGAAGATGATGTCAATAGAGGCAAGAGTGTCATGATTTCACAACAAAAGCAAAGAGGAAGGCCATGAAGACAGAAGGGTCACGATTTCACGACAGAAGAGAAGATGACATCAACAAAAGCAGAAAGTGTCGCGATATTGCGACAAAAGAAAGTGTATGGCTGCAAAGGTGTCGTGATATCACGACATATTGTAGTTTCATGAGAAAAGCTACAGAACCACAAAGGCGATTGAAGCCGACAGTTGAATTTGAGCCGACGTAGTTTAGGGTTTTGCAACCGATGAAGTTAAGGGTAGCAACCGACTAAGATCAAGGTTTTGATCTTGAAAGTATTAGTATAAAAGTAGGGCTACTTGGAGAGAAAAAGATATCGATCGATGTGTGCGTTCGAAGAGTGGCATTCACAGACTGTGCAAAGAGAAGAATTTTGATCACCGAGAGCAGAGTGCATTCTATCGAATCTTCCAAGTGAGAGAGATTGCAAGGGAGCAGAGTGCATGAAGACTATGTGGCTGTAATTGCGTAGAGGTGCAAAGGTCGAAGATTGATCAAGTGCAGCTGTGATTGTGCAAAAAGAGCGAAGGACTGCATTTTTGTGTAGACCAAAAAAAGAGGACAAAGACATTTATGCCAGAATGAAGGACTATGTTTGGGGCAGATCAGAGAAAGAGATCGGGGACATTTGTGCTAGACCGAAGTACTGTGTTTAGTGCAATTTCAAGGACCAACTTTTGAGGTGATAGAGTTGAGGATAGAGGTCTCCAACCAGAGCAAGGAAGACAGGTGTCTTATGTGGATAGATTTCCATTTGCTAAGGGCAGTGGAGGTAGAGGTCTTCTAGAGGATCACCAGTTAGAGCAGAGCTAGGGGAAGGTATCTCCTTTGGGTTGGTGCCCATAAACATTGTAATCGGGAAAGGTATTCCCAGATTTTGAGTTGATAAAATTTAGTGAGATATTTTATCCGTGGAGTAGCCCGCATTGGGTGAACCACGTAAATTGTTGTGTCTCTATTATGGATGGTGTTTTGTGCATTGCTTTGATTACTGCTATTAATATTGCTTTCTATACACTGCATAATGTTGAATTGAAAGTTGATTTGAAGAAAAAAGTAAAAAGCGGTCTTATACTGTTCACCCCCCCCTCTCAGTATAAGCTTGTGTTCTTCAACTTTCACCCATACAAGGCATCGAAATATGCCATTCCTAGAGAAGAGTGATACCCATTATTGTAGGTAAATTCTACCAATGGTAGATAGTCTTCCTAGAAAGACTTGTGATCCATACAATACATGTGGAGCATATCTTCTAGTACTTGATTTACCCCGATTCATCTAACCATCTATTTTAGGGTGGTACATTGAACTCATATGCAACTTTGTGCCTATTTCCTGGTGAAGGGCTCTCCAAAATTTGAAAGTGAACTTGGAATCCCTATCCAATATAATTACTTTCAAAAATCCATGCAATCAGAACACTTCTTTGACAAATCTATTAGCCACCACTTGAGCATCATCCTTGGCGATCCTAAGTATAAAGTGTGCAACCTTGGTAAATTTATCGACTACAACAAATATTACATCGTGTTGGTACCTAGTTTTCCGTAAACCTACTATAAATTCCATTGATATGATCTTCTATTTTTATGTAGGTATATTATGTAGTGCAAATATCCTACGGGATTTTTGTGTTCTACTTTAATCTTCTGATATTCAAGACATCGAGCTACAAAATCTATAATATCCCTCTTCATTCCTACTCATAAGAAGGTTCTCTTTAGATTTTTGCTCATATTTACCCCTTCAGGGGGAGTTGTATAAGGATATATGGGCTTCCTGCATTAATAGCTTTCTTTAATCCCCTAATTTTGGTATGATGATTATTCCTTTGTAGCACAAAAGGTTATCTATCACCACAAACTCCTTATTGGCCTGAAGATCCTTGTCTATTTTGGATCAAATTTCTTGACAATATTCATCTTGATTTTACTCTTGTCTTACTTGGTCCATGAGCTTTATGTGACTCTTGGTTATGGCTACTATGTTTCTGATTCTACTCAAGGCATCTACAACCTTATTCTCTTTCACTTTTATGTACTCAATTTCAAAGTCATACTCAGCAAGGAACTCGATCCACCTTCTCTGTCTCACATTGAGTATTGGTTGGGTAAATATGTACCTTAGACTTTGATGGTCTAATTTTAGATTGAAATGTCTTCCTACTAGATAATGGCACCAAACTTCTAGTGTATGCACTACAATGGCCATCCAAGCCTGGCTGCTATGAACCAGAGCAGCTGGATTTTGCCCACTGAATCTTAGAGTGGCTAGCCCTAGCCACTATAGACGATAATGGCTAAGCCCTAAATAGCAATTTGCCATCAAATTAGCCTAATATCGGGTGAAAGTGGTAGTTTTCATGCAATAAATCCAAGCGGGGATAACTTTGCATTCCTCCTCATAGCTAGTCTACATGAAAGACTCAAGTCCAAGTTTAGACATCAGTTTAACTAGCCTTCAAATATAGAAAAATACAACTTCTCATGCTAACATCTAGTGTGCATGCAAAATTTAGTCCTAGGGTTGGACATTGACCTAGGACTTCAAAAAAATTATAAGTTGCAAACCTAAGGGCATCAATAGAGGAATCAGACATATATTCAGAGACTTTTCAGAGAGCTTTTGACACTTAGATAGCTTTTCTTGTAGTGAAGCCCTATCAAATCGGAGAGAAAATTTGAGTGTCTTTTAGGAGCAACGAAGTGTTGGCCGATTGAGGGTTCATCATCTATAGGATATTCAACACATCATACATAAAATATGACCATTTCAACTTTAGTAACAATCATAGATCCATAGCCTAGGAGCAATAGAGATAGGTTTTCATATTAGTGGTCATTGTCTCAGACAGCAGCCCGCAAGCCTAGTCTAGGGTTCTTAGCATTATTTTATTTCATTTAGCTTATTACATATTTGTATGCCATTAGCATAGATCTAATTTATCGCATTAATAGAATTAGTTTCTATTGTCATTGAGCATATTCCTATTTATAATTAGTGTATTTTCTAACAAACTCATCCGAGGATGCAGTCTCGAATAGCTAAGTGTTTGTTGTTGTTTTCATGCTTATAGGACCACTGGTTCATTGGACAGGTTATCAATGTACAAAAGCAAGAGGATCCCTCTAGGAACCAGACCTGGAGAAGGAGGCATATGTAAGCCCTCATACATTTTCATGTGCATCATCAGGAAGCCTGCAAGAGTGCATCACCCCTTGCAAGGGGATACCACACATCTGATGCCCTGTTCTGTAAAATTTGTATCAAATGAAGGGAATCCCTTAGAGGGATCCATATGTAATAAAAATTGAAAAAAATAATAAAGAGCATTATTCATTCATTTATTTATATCTCTATTGCATTTTTTTTCACATATTTCATTTAATGAATGATTAAGTATATATAAATCAAATAATACACACAAATAGAGTAGTTTACGGTGCACCACTTCCCTGGGGTCGCTACAGATGGCGATCATGGTGGGACCCCCACCAAGTTTTTATTTTTATTTTATTTATTGATTCATATTTTTGTGTGCAAGTTTAGCCACTTTGGTCTACAATGGACATAAATAAGTCACTCTGGTCTACAGTGGCCAGAAATTAGCCACTCTGATCGACATTGGTCAGATTTTGAGTGCAGCAAAGGATAGAACCTATATTATCTAAGTTGGATTAGAGGTTGGTACAAATTTTTTGATGATTTATGGCTCTCTATCTGCTTATATTTTCCTAAAATAGAAAAATTAAGACACATTTTGATTTGGAAACTAAGGAATGGAAAGGAAAGAACTTGCATCTTACATATTTTAAGGATTTTCTTAGACTTCCACTAGGCGTTGCTAGGAACAATGGCTTATGCTTGTAAATTCCACCCTAGAATCCAGTGTGCTAGAAATCATGTGTTGGTTTGCTTTCTTTGAGGCCATACTAAAGGCCATATTTGCACAAAGTAGAGTGCATCCATGAAACTCATATTATTTTATGCATCTTTCTAAAAATTGAAACATCATTTTTATTAGGCATATAAGAAAGTTGCATTCCTATTGTATGATGCATTTTATTTTATGCAAATTTAAAATGAACCCCACACATGCACAAATGTTTTAAAAATTGGGGAGTTGAATTTCATAACCAACCTTTGATTCAGTTCGGTGACATTGGCATTCATCCTCTTCCATCGGCTTGCCCCCTAGATTTTCCTAGAATAGAATAAGGCACTTATTCATAGTGGTACTAAGTTACTCATGCTCAAACTGTCTCCCACTATTGGAACAATCATTGGTTCAGAGTGGAAGAGCTAGGCGAACCCCCCATTGGGATTTAAGTGGTGTACCCTAGTATATTTTTGGGAAAATTATGTTTGGCATGGGTGTTATTGATTCCAACTATGGATGAGTCTCCTCATTCTAAATCCAAAACAAGAACAACAACACATCAAAATGCAACAAACAGCTTAGAGCACACATAAATTGGTAATCAAGATAAACACTTGCTTGATATTATTTGACTATCTTTAATTGCAACACAAAAGATAAATTTGGAAACACAATGGTTAAAACTAGAAATAATCACCCTCAGTCCAATGCCAAGGTAGAATCTGAAACAGCACACACCCATAGGAAAATTCGTAGTAACATTGAAACACCTACTCATAATACCATGGGATGCAGTTCCATGAGCCTAAGAGGTGATAACTCAACCCATGGGGGTTCTCCTCAAGAAACCCCAATTAGGGAGATACATCATGTGAATAAATCACCTAAACACAATGAGTATTCAATGCCTCCTTCATCATGGAGACACGAGGAGGCCTCAAGGCCCTCCTCTAGACACATAGAAACTTCTCAAAGACATGAGGAGGCTTCAAGGGCTTCCTCTTCTCACAGATATGAGAGGGGATCTAGACCCCATTCTTCATAGGGATGATGAGGTTTCCCCACTTCCATCCTCATGAAGGAATGGTGGGGCTACAAATCCTTCATCACAGAAAAGACACATGAGAGTCACAACATCTCAAACTTCACAAGGGACACTCATAATAGATCTGCCCACTAAGGGGTATGAAACTAGAGCTACATCCAATCATAGGCACCAAATAGAAGATACCCTTAACACAATAGGAATTATTCCAATAGATCATGACCTTATTGGAGTAAATGGCACCCCACAGGATCAACCATGGAAAACAAGATAGTTAGATGATTTGGATTGGTTTCATTTGAGACCAACTCTCAAAACCATGGCCATAGAAAACTCTGCATCTGGAAGTTCACAAAGTGTTACTTCTAAATGCACCACTCAACCTGGGAAATCTTTAAAGTGACCCCACAGTATGCACACAAAGTCTAGAGACACTTATAAACACACTGAACAAGTCACATTAGCTAGCAAGAGCAAAGAAATAGTAGAAACCTCTTCGAGGAATCTGCAAATCATAACCACAAGAACATAATCAGACAAACATGAGTCTTATTTAGTGGTGTAATCTGACCATGTGTGATGGTTAGAAAATATATTATGCAAAGATCAAGATCTAGAGCATGACAAACAAATAGAATGGTTCTTACGCCAACATGAGCAGTTTTTAAGAGAATAAGCTAAGCAGCTAGCTCGGATCAACATACAAGCAAATGGTAGTGATCACCAAAGAGATAAATGTTTTGACTCACCAAAATATGGGTGCACTAGGCAAGAAGATAGCCCACAAAGAAACCACCACTCAAATCATGAACAAAATCAAACTAGTTGGGAAAGAGTAAACATGGTAGATCAGGATCAAACACATCTTGAATCCCCTCGTAGGAGGGAAGATAATAGAACAATTCAAGTGGATAAAGGGTTACCTCCATTACCACCATGATTAGGCCTACAAGAAGAGGAAATCTTTGCCTCAAAGACATTCCAGGCACTCGCTAAAAAAATTAAGTCCTTTGGAAAGCAAGATACAGCTAGGAACCAACCAACATTGAGTAAAATACACAACCAGCCATTGTGCCCATTAGTTCCTAGCCTTACATATCCTAAGAACTTTGAGATGCCTAGGTTAGAAAGTGCAAAGAGGATGCACAAGAGCATGTTACCAATTTCATCAATGCATGTTTTCATCTTGAAGATAATGATGCTCTTATGTTGATAACTTTCATAATGATATTTTCGGGGGCTGCCACCCAATGGTTCAACTAGCTCCCCAAGCATAGCATATCCAGTTTTGAACAACTAGTAAACACTTTCCTAAAATATTTCTTCTTTGGTGCTAAGAAGGAGGTGAACATTTCGGTGTTGGCAATTTTGGGTACTTTGGGTACATTGCCTTTGCTCAAATGTATAAGTTGTCATTGATGTCAAGAAGCTTTTGAAGGAATTTGATTTGATGTAAAATAATTTGTTTTGATGAAGGTTACGACTTGACAGGTTCGAAAGAAAGTTGGAAAAGTGTCACGATATCGTGACGTCGCATTTTCATGACTTAAGCAGGAGAGAGAAAGCAAGTTAGAAAAGTGTCGTGATATCGCGACATGTCACAATTTTGTGACTCAAAGAGGAGAGAGAATGTACGAGTCAGAAATGTCACGATTTCGTGACATATTGCAAGGAAGGTTGTAAAGATGAAAAAGTGTCACGATTTCATGACATGTTGTAGGAGAGAGAATCTACAAGAAAAAGTGTCATGATTTCGTGACATAATGCAGAAGAGAGATTTCGTAGTGTGAATTGTCACGATTTCGTGACAAGTTTGAAGAGAGAGAAAGTAACATGAAAAGTGTCACGATTTCGCGACATGCTGTAGATGAAAATGTTCCAAGTAAGAACTATCATGATTTCGTGACATGCAGCAAAGGAAAGGTCTCGAAGTAAGAAATGTCACGATTTCATGACATATTGAAGAGAAAGCTTACGAATGCAGAAAGTGTCGTGATTTCGTGACAAAAGTAGAAAGGAGGTCGACGAAGGGAGAAGTGTCACGATATTGCAACAAAAGCAAAGTTGATGCTGACAAAGACAAAAGTGTCACGATATTGCGACAAGAGCTTAGTTGAAGTCGACAAAGGCTGAAGTGTCGCGATATCATGACAAAAGCCAAAAGAAAGTGTATGGTTGCAAAAGTGTTGCGATATCACGACATGTTGTAGTTTCATGGTAGAAGCTACAGAAGAGTTACAGAGGCAGTGAAGCCGACAAAGTCAAATATTAGTCGACGAAGATTAGGGCTTGCAGCCAACGAAGATTAGGGTTTGCATTTGGTATAACAGTCGACTAAGATTAAAGTTTTCATTATGAAAATTCTATTATAAAAGGAGGGCTGTTGGGAGAAGTTGAAGTGTGTATAATGTGTTGTTGAAGTGTGATGTTCGCAGATAGTGCATAGAGCAATAAGTTCGATCATCGAGAGCAGAGTGCAAAATTCGATCGTAGTGTGCAGAGTGCATTTCGTCAAATCATTCTAAGTGTGAAAGATCGTAAAGAAAGTAGAGAGTGCAAAGATAGTGCCGCTATGATTGCACAGAGGTGCAAAGGTTGAAGTTCGACCAAGTGCAGCTGTGATTGCATAAAATAGAGCAGAGGGTGTAGAGAGCACAAAGGGAAAAGATGAATGTGAAGTGCTACTTCTTGAGGACAGAGGTGCATTGGTTCTTCGAGAAGAACCTAAGGATAGATTTGGCAAATCTTTGAAAAGTCTTGTGTGCAAAGGATTGATTTATTCAAAGGTGGACAGATATGATAGACAGAGGAAGACTTGTACTAGACAAACTGACTGTGTTTGGTACAGGTTGCTGAGCTATTATGGACGTGATCATAGAAGGCAGAGGTCTCTTAGGCTAAGCATTGAGGACAGGAGGTCTTCAATGGAAAGGAGTTCCACGTGCTGGCAAGAAGTAGAGGCAGTTGATCTTTTGAGGGATCATTTCTAGAGCAGAGGGGAAGGTATCTCCTTTGATCCAAGGCTCATAAACATTGTAATTTGGAAGGATTCCCAAAGAACTTTGAGATAACTTTTAGAGAAAATTTTTGTGGACATAGCCCAGCCATTCAGGGTGAACCACGTTAAAATTGATGTCACTTTGTGGATGATTTTGTGCATTGCTTTGATATTGTTTTGGGTATATTGCTTTACTATTTTTGAAATATAAAGGAAAAAGTAAAAAGAAGTCTTATACTGTTCACCCCCCTCTCAGTATAAGCTTGTGTTCTTCAATTGGTATCAGAGCAGGTGCCTTCGAAAATTTTAACAGCTTGAAGGAAAAGCTAGTTAAGAACACAATGGATTATTCAAGCGGCAATGCAACACCTATTCTTGATGGGTCAGATTTTGGTCTTTGGAGTGCAAGGATGAAGGTTCATCTAATGGCACTTGGTAATGAGGTATGGGAAGTAATTGAAGATGAGTACACTATTCCTGTACATGGTCCAAATACTAAAGAATAAAGGCTCCTACATCACAGCAATTCAAAAGCAATGAATGCAATCTTGAAAGGCTTACAGAAAGCAGATCTCACCAAAGTGATTCACTACAAGACAGCCTAGTGAAATGTGGAAACAGCTTGTAGGTGGTTCATACGGGTGATACAAATGTCCAAAAGGCTAAGTTGAGACACTTCAAAGGTATGTTTGAACAACTCAAGATGAATGATGATGAAAATATTAGTGACTACATGCTTCATATGGATGAGGTTGTTAACTCCATGAAAGACTTAGGTCTTGAGCTTGCTGAAAATGATGTTTGTGATAAGATTTTAAGATCTCTTCCTAATAGATTTAGTGAAAAGATTTTTTCTATTGAGGAATCTAAAGATTTGGATAAGTTGAAAAAGGATGAGCTACATAGTATACTTGCAGCATTTGAGTTGAGAACTCAAGTGAAGGTTGATGTCAAGAAAGAGGTAGCTTTCAAGGCTACCAAGAAATCCAAGGGTAAATAGCTTCAAGAGAGTGATGAGTCTTCTAGTGATGAAGAGGCATATTACAGCAAGAAAGGCAAGTTCTCTAGAAAGCACAAAAGCATGAAAAATATAAGATGTTTCAATTGTGGAAAGTTTGGTCATTATGCTACTCGATCGATCTGTTTCCAAGAATGAAAGTGATGAAGATAAACAAGATTCTAAGAGCAAGGATTCTGAAAAGCACAAGCATCACAGGAAGAACAAAGATGAGCACAACAATCAAGGAAAGAGGTATTATCACAAGCACAAGAAGAGTTTCTACCTAGACAAAGCAAGTAAGTGTTCTAGTAGTGATAGTGAAAGTTCTTCAAGTGATGATGAAAATGAGATGTTGTTCATATCAAAAAAAGAGGAAGAATCGAAACATAGATTCATTATCATGAAATGTCTTAGATGTGGAAATTTTGGTCACCTTGAGGATGATTGTACAAATAATTATTTGGATTCTAGTATGTATGAGGATGCTTCAGAAAACTATAAGGAAGATGCTTGTATAGTTTTTGAAAAAGGTAGCACCTCTAGTGATAAGAAATCTAGAAAAGGCTTTGGTGATTCAGAAAGCAAACAAATAAAGGATCTTGAAAGTGAACTTATTAATGCTCTTAGTGCTTTGAAAAAGGAAAGAAATAAGAATGCTAGACTCAAGGATAAGTTAGATGAATGTTGTATGGAGAGAGATGATCTTATAGAAAATCTTGATTTCTCTATAGCTAAGACACAAGAACTCAAGGATGAGTTAGAGTCTAAGGTTCTTGAGTATAGTGACTTAGAACAAAAAATGGCTTCTTTGAAAGAAAAAACTAAAGAGTACAAGGATAATATTTACAGGTTTCAAGATAGCTCCAAAAAGGTTAAGTCACTCATCAAAGGTCAAAGAAAAACAATAGATAAAACAGGCCTTGGTTTTGTTAAGCCACACAAGGAACAAGTTGGAGAGTATAGTAAGAGACTCCAAAAGGAAGAGAGTTCTGATGAGGAAAGCATTTCAGATCATGAGTCCTTGAATGATAGATGCACAGAAACAAAAAACAGATTTTAGAATGAGAAGAAGTTTTTAGGACCCAAGAGGTCAAATAAAAGAAAATTTTAAGGCAGATGTTTTGCGTGTCACAGGTTCAGTCACATGGCTTCACATTGCATGGCTCAAGTGAAGAAGGTAAATAATAGTTTCAAAAGTGCTAGTTACTTTCAAGGGTATTGCTACTCTTGTCAATAGTTTGGGCACAAGGCAGATTATTGCAAGGCAAATAACAGGAACAGGTTTGGTCAGAATAGGTTTGGTCAGAACAGGGTTGGCCAGAATAGGTTTGGTCAAAACTGGTGGATTCAAAGATCAAGTTTACCTCATAGAAACAACATCATCAAGTGTTTCAAGTGCAACAATGAAGGTCACACAATCAGATAGTGTAGAGCTGAAATTCTAGAATACAGGAATAGGAACAGTGGCATGATCAGGTCCAAGGATCAAGGCATGAACAATAATAGGGATGAGAACAAGAATAAGAATAGTGACAAGAATAGGAATACGGGCAAAGATTTCAAGAGAAGGCCCGACAAGGAAATTATAGACGCTGATGATGATCAGTGCCTAATGGGATTTTTACTCCCACCCCAAAATTAATCACCTCATCAGGAGGTGGGGGAGGGACTAAGCTAAGAGGCTCATTCTTAGTCTCGAGCCCCAAAGGTGACCCTTTGCCATTGATGAAAAAGGGGGAGAGATATGAGTAAGGGGGAGAGCTTCAAGTAAAGAGGAAAGCTTCAAGTCAGGGGGAGCAAAACTTCAAAGGAAGATTCTCAATTGTGGGCACAGTTTCTCAGTTGTTAGCATAGTTGGTTTCAGTTTGGCTCTTGAGACATGTTTTCAGTAAAGGTTTGCAATCAATGACAAAGGGTGAGATTGTTGGCAATTTTAGGGACTTTGGGTACATTGCCTTTGCTCAAGTGTATAAGTTGTCATTGATGTCAAGAAGCTTTTGAAGGAATTTGATTTGATGTAAAATAATTTGTTTTGATGAAGGTTACGACTTGACAGGTTCGAAAGAAAGTAAGTTGGAAAAGTGTCGTGATATTGCGACATGTCGCATTTTCGTGACTTAAGCAGGAGAGAGAAAGCAAGTTAGAAAAGTATCGTGATATCGCGACATGTCGCAGTTTCGTGACTCAAAGAGGAGAGAGAATGTACGAGTTAGAAATGTCACGATTTCATGACATATTGCAAGGAAGGTTGTACGGATGAAAAAGTGTCACGATTTCGTGACATGTTGCAAGAGAGAGAGTCCAAAGAAAAAGTGTCATGATTTCATGACATAATGCAGAAGAGAGAGTCCGTAGTGTGAATTGTCACGATTTCATGACAAGTTCAAAGAGAGAGAAAGTAACACGAAAAGTGTCACGATTTCGCGACATGCTGCAGATGAAAATGTTCCAAGTAATAATTGTCATAATTTCACAACATGCAGTAAAGGAAAGGTCTCGAAGTAAGAAATGTCGTGATTTCATGACATATTGAAGAGAAAGCTTACGGATGCAAAAAGTGTCATGATTTCATGACAAAAGCAGAAAGGAGGTCAACGAAGGAAGAAGTGTCCCGATATCGTGACAAAAGCAAAGTTGATGCTGACAAAGATAGAAGTGTTGCAATATCATGACAAGAGCTTAGTTGAAGTCAACAAAGGCTGAAGTGTCACGATATCACGACAAAAGCCAAAAGAAAGTGTACGGTTGCAAAAGTGTCGCGATATCGCGACATGTTGTAGTTTCACGGTAGAAGCTATAGAAGAGTTACAGAGGCAGTGAAGTCGACAAAGTCAAATTTTAGCCAACAAATATTAGGGCTTGCAGCTAACAAATATTATGGCTTGCAGCCAACGAAGATTAGGGTTTGCATTTGGTATAACAAGACTAAGATTAAAGTTTTCATTATGAAAATTCTGTTATAAAAGGAGGGCTATTGGGAGAAGTTGAAGTGTGTATAATGTGTTGTTGAAGTGCGACGTTCGTAGATATTGCGTAGAGCAAGAAGTTCGATTGCCAAGAGTAGAGTGTGAAATTCGATCGTAGTGTGCAAAGTGCATTTCATCAAATCATTCTAAGTGTGAAAGATCGCAAAGAAAGCAGAGAGTGCAAAGACGGTGTCATTGTGATTGCGCAGAGGTGCAAAGGTTGAAGTTTGACCAAGTGCAGCTGTGATTGTGCAAAAGAGAGTAGAGGGCATAGAGAGCACAAAGGGCAAAGATGAATGCGAAGTGTTGCTGCTTGAGGACAGAGGTGCATTGGTTCTTCGAGAAGAACCTAAGGATAGATTTGGAAAATCTTTTAAAAGGCTTGTGTGCAGAGGATTGATTTGTTCAAAGGTGGACAGATCTAATAGACAGAGGAAGACTTGTACTAGATTGACTGACTGTGTTTGGTACAGGTTGCTAAGCTGCTGTGGACGTGATCATAGAAGGTAGAGGTCTCTTAGGCTAAGCATTGAGGACAGGAGGTCTTCGATGGAAAGGAGTTCCACGTGCTGGCAAGAGGTAGAGGTAGTTGATCTTATGAGGGATCATTTCTAGAGCAGAGGGGAAGGTATCTCCTTTGATCCGAGGCTCATAAACATTGTAATTGGGAAGGATTCCCAAAGAACTTTGAGATAACTTTTAGAGAAAATTTTTGTGGATGTAGCCCAGCCATTCAGGGTGAACCACGTTAAAATTGATGTCACTTTGTGGATGATTTTGTGCATTGCTTTGATATTGTTTTGGGTATATTGCTTTACTATTTTTGAAATATAAAGGAAAAAGTAAAAATAAGTCTTATACTGTTCACCCCACCCTCTCAGTATAAGCTTGTGTTCTTCATAGACTTGGCCAACTTAAAACATTAAGATTATGAGCCAGTAATGGATTATGGGGATATATAGAGAAAAATCATGGTAAAGTTATTATTCTTTGTCCCCACAGAAAAAATCCTCTGCATGTTCACCAAGATTTGTTCTAAACACATCTCCCTCTTATTACAACTTCAACAATATCCTTTGTTTGAGGAAGCCTTGGTATAGACCAAACTCATTGAGGATGTAAAAGTAGACGGAGGAACCATCAAGCTTCAAAACAAGGAGTGGAACAAAAATAGCAAGAATGACAAATACAAGTAGAAGTAGACAAACCCTACTCTAGTTAATCAAGTAGTATTGGCTACACCTAAATATGGGGTTGTGTAGAAACCCCAAAATTATCAAGCATAGTCCCCACTAGCTAATTATGATCAAAAGAACAATCAAGGGCAAAACATAGAATGCAAGCCACCTCGATATTTTACACCTCTATCAGAGTCAATGCAATCAATTTTAAACCAGTTGAATGAGGCTGAGAAGATCAAATTTCTTTATGTACCTCTTTTAGATTCCAATATTCCTAAGCCAAAAGGATATAGGAAAGATCAATTTTTCCCTTATCATAGAATACCGGGGCATGACATTAAATTATGAATGGGCTTCAATAACCAGTTGCAAAATATGATCATAGTAGGAGAAATTAAAGTTTAAAACCCATTGGCTCCTGATAACAGAGATATGGGCATATACAAAAACCCACTACTAAACCATGAGGTCCCTAGAGAGCAAGGTGCCCAAGTCAATGAAGTCTGAATAGATACACCTACCCATGGTTGTGTTGGGATGGTTGAAATTGTCAAATTAGCCACCAGGAGTAGATGATATGGTCAACCACAACCTCCTACGACTCCCATTAATGTCCTAGATACACCTAGGTAAAGGAAGGGGCAAAACAACCTTCCAGGTCCACCAGTACAACCTATGGTAACTATTCAGAGTAGACTAGAACAAAACCTGCAAATGACTTCGGCCAAGCTATCTATCTATGAGCTCATACAATAGTCCCCAAAGCACAGGGAGACTTTAGTGGAGATTTTAAGATCAATTGAGCTCCAACCACAAGATTTGAATGCATTCACTCATGTTGTGGTACAAGTACAATAATAACAGGAACCTGTAATTAGATTTATGATCATGATATTAAGATAGTATTTACTGCCATACCAGACCCTCCACTACACATTGTTGCTTCAATCAATTATTTACCTTTTAAGTATATATTGATCGATAAAGGTTCATAAATCAACATCATCATGACAATAGTAATAGGGCCCCTTAAGATCCCCAAATCCAATATCATTCCTAAAGCCTACATGTTAAGATCTTTCAATGATGCTTTGTGATCTATTATGGGAACGATCGTCCTACCCATTAAGGTGGGACATAAGACCATCCCTATGATGTGTCATGTATTGGAAGGGGCCAGGCAATACAACATCCACCTAGGACATCCCTGGATATGAGATATGAAGTGTGTGCCTTCAATTTTACATTAATGTGTCAAGTATGTGCACAATGACAAAGTCTACATAGTCTTGCCTGATGAAGAGCCATTCAAATATGTCCATCAAGTGGATCTTCTAGGATATTTTGTGATTCCTTCCACACATCTATATTTAGGACCTTCATCTCCAACTACACAACTAGATGATAGAGACAAATGTGTATGAAAAGACCCATCTACATTAGCACCTCCTCTTCCCAAAAACAACTAACGCTTCTAAGAGACCATCAATTTCTAAATATAAATACAATAAGAAGCTAAAGGCACCTTTAATAAAGGAAGAAAATACCAAGGAATTACTAACTATAGTCATTGTGGAAGGTCCAAGTTCCATGGAAGAAGATGATCTCCAGGATCAAGCTGAGGAAATACTAGAACCCACTTTGCCAATATCGTCTGTAGGATCATCCACATCGCATGCAATAATACACTTGGCAAGTATAGGAATATGAGAGTACCTTGTGCAAAATATAATATTCATACCCATAATTGAGTCTGTACAAGACATAGTACAACCAAAATACCTAAGACCACTAGTGGGAATAGTGGTTTCACTTGGAATCCCTCCCAACCAGACCAACTTTATCTATGCTAACCTAGACTGTGCCCATAAGTCTTCAGACGTAGAAGAGGACAATGATAAGTTATTCACTATTAATGTTTTTTACCTCTCTAATATTGATTTTTCTCTAAGCTACTTTGAAAATTACCATTGGTATGGCTACGGTCTTGGTATATATGAGCAGGGGTGTAGGCAGCCATGCAAGCTACAATACCAACTTCCTACTGACAAGTTTGGGTTAGGCTACCACATAAGATGTCAATATGACTCTCTAGTAGCATCCTTGGATAGATTAATATTGGGGTTAGGAGAAGACATCAATTTTATTCCTTATCACCCACCAATTACAAGACATCTGATCAATAAACAAGTGGTCATGGTAAACATACCACCAGAGATTTATTATTCAAACTTCTCAATTGACGTCACCCTTACAAGTTGCACCTTGTGGGATGAAGAGTGAGAAGAAAATATATATGGGGTAAGCAATGATAAATTATAGGTAAACTTAGCCTATCATGGACCTTGTTATTTACAAAGTCGTACATGGTCTGGCCACAATGAGAGTGGATACATATAGGACGAAAGTGGCTATGAGTTAGAGAACTCAACAGAAAGAGTCTACCTAGGGCTAAGGTAGTGGTCCCATAGCTTGGTGCAAGAGACTAATACAAATAACATCTTCATAAGTGATAAAGAATATGAGGATGAGACAGAGTTGGGCTACTTTGGACCAAGACATGAGCCTCTTGTCTTAGGACTACATACCAATGCCAATGGTTTTTGGATAAGTGATGATGAATATGAAGATGAGATTGAGATGGCTTATCTTGGGCCTCACCATTTGTGGCAAGTCAACATATTGGTAGAAAGAGAAGTAGCACTTCGTGCCATAGACCTTGGCTTGCAATTTTCGGGAAGACCTATCGACTTAAATGCCACTTACCGTGCAATCAATCCCCTTTGCCTATGTTCAAAGAGATCTTGGAACCCAACGATCCTATTATCCGGCCTACTCATGGGCTAGATTCAGAGATCCCTTTTCCTCCAGAGCCTTAATGCAAGTATGGAGGGAAAACCTCTAAGACAATATTTCACCCATGTGGTCCTAGAGATTTCATTCCATCCATCAACACAATCTCCATTGATTTGACCACTCCACTTCAAAAACCAAAAAATCCTACTAAACCATTGTATCTTGATATAGATGCTATTGATTGGAATCACGCTGATTCACCTATAGAGCCTAGGAATATTTTCCCTAATGAAGAGATGTTACAACCATTTCATTTTGCATCAGGTTGTGCATATGACGTATTCCATGCTAGTTTGGATCTTGAGTTAGTAGGACCTGTAAATCCCACCGATGACATTCATTTGATACCCACACCTCACCAACTAGAGGATGGATCACATATGGCTATAGAAGTGACTTTCAAGGTGGACATCAGTGATGATCCTACTCAACCAAAGAAATTCAAGTTTAGATAAAGTCTATCTCTAGAGGAACAAGCCATTATAATCTCTCTACTTAAGGAGAAGCCTAATATTTTTGCTTGGACCTACAAAGACATGCCAAGGCTTGATCCAAATTTAGTTTTTCACAACCTTTCATTAGATCCCATGAAGAAGCCAGTCAAAAAAAATCTAAGGAAAACGCATCCAACCGTCACTTTGATGGTGAAGAACAAGTTGCAAAAATTATTGTATGTGATCTTTATTATTCCCATCAATTATCCTGAATGGGTATCAAACATAGTGCCCATAGGAAAGTCGAATGGAAGAATATACATTTGTATGGACTTTAGAGACTTGAATGGGGTATCTCCAAAGGATTTGTTCCTGTTGCCTAACATAGATGCTCTTATAGATGCCATCATAGTTCATGAGATGCTCTTCCTAATGGATGGTTTTTCTAGGTACAATCAAATTATAATTAAACCCGAAGATCAACACAAAACCGCTTTTATTACTCCATGGGGAACGTTCTGTTACAAGGTGATGCCATTCGGCCTTAAAAATATTGGTGCCACATATCAGTGGGCCATGACATACATATTTCATGACTATATGCATAAAATATTAGAGGACTACATGGATGACTTTTTGGCCAAGTCTTTATTGCAATGAGAGCACTCTAAGATACTTAACAAAGTCTTCAATCGCATCATCAAGCACAACGTCATATTGAATCCTAATAAGTGTGCATTTGGTGTAACTTATGGTAAGCTCTTGGGGTTCATCATTTCTAAGTGAGGCATTGAAGTCGATCCTGCAAAGGTAAAGGCTATAGTGGAAATTGCTGCCCCTACCAACATTAGGGAGTTAAGAATCCTGCAAGGCAAAGTAGCATCCATCAAATGATTCATTGCACAATTATTAGATAAGTTTCGATCCATAAATCATTTGTTATGCAAAGGAGTCCCTTTTCATTGGGATGAAGAATACAAATAAGCCTTTGCAGAGATCAAAAATTACCTAGCAACACCACCAATATTAGCTCCACAAAAGCCAGACGTACCATTTTTACTATACATATCAGCTACTGATTTTTCTTTGGGAACCATGTTGGCCCAAAAGAATGCACAAGACAAAGAGCAAGCCATATATTAAATTAGTCGTACCTTGGTGAGTTACGAGCTAGGATATACGTATGTAGAAAAGTTGTGTTTGGTAGTGGTATTTGTGACCAAAAAGTTGTGACACTACATGTTGAGCCATACGACCTACGTCATATCCAAAAAAAATGATTTACTATACATGATAAACAAGACCTATCACAATACACGTACTATGAAGTAGATCATGCTATTGATAGAATTTGACCTAGAATTCATAAGCCAAAATTCCATCAAGGGATAAGTCATAGCAGATCAGTTAGAAGAGGCACCTATTCAGGATAGCAAGCCTCTCACCATAGAATTTCATGATGATGCAATATTTACATTATAAGATGCACCAAAACTCAAATAACCTAAGAAAGAAAGAGATATGACATTGTTCTTCGATGGTTTGAAGTGCGAGCAAGGGTGCAAAGTGGGGATTGTCTTTATCACACCACAGGATGCTCTGTTACCCTTATCATTCAAACTATACTTCCCTTGCACAAACAATAACATCGAGTACAAGGTCCTAATATTAGGACTTTAAATAGCCATTGCAATGGGTATTAAAATATTGAATATCTTTGGTGACTCCTTTCTCATAGTTAATCAAGTCAAGGGTTTGTTCCAATGTCGATGCCCAATCTTGAAATCATACAAGGAACTTGTTGACACCTACCTAGCCCGGTTGGAATGGTATGACATCAAGGCAATCCCTCGTATGTCAAATAGATTCACAGGAATCCTTAGGATATTTAATCCCTCAGAATCCATATATAGATTTCACAACTGTTCATGTTAAGGTGCTCTTGCATTCTACAATATAGTGTGAGGATTTTGATAATTGAGAATCAGTCAACATGATCAATATCAAACCAAATCAGGATTGGTCCTTCAGAGCTAGATATTTCTTATGAACGGTACCTTGGGGATCTTTGATATCTCAAGGTCCTATGGAGTGTGGTACAAACATTCACCATAGGATTATTTCTTAATCTATATTTACAAGCTCCATAATGTAGGAGGAATAGGCCATCTTTTCTATAGAAGTTGTGGTTTATCAGGATTGGCTTTCCCAGTTACGGGATTTCCTAAATCTTGGAATGGTACCGCAAGGTCTATCACATGTTGAAATATGAACATTTAAATAGAAGGCAACAAGGTACATCTTATTGGGAGATATCCTTTATAAACTAGATTATGATGGAATACTCCTCCAATGCCTTAAGTTGTAGAAAGCATCCTGGGTAATTTTGCAGGCTCACGATGGTACATGTGGTGGTCACTTCAGTGGCATGGCCATTGTTAAGTGCATATTGAAAATGGGTTATTATTGGACCACTATGAAAAAATACTATTGTGAGTATATCAAGAAATGCATTAAATTTTAGCATCACACAAACCTCACACACTTGCCATACCAAGCCTTGCAACCCATCCATGAAGGATGGTCCTTCTCGCAATGGGGACTAGACTTAGTTAGGAAGATCTCACCCCCATCCTTAGGCTGACACACATTCATCATAACAGCCACTGAGTATTTCACCAAATGGGTTGATGTGATCTTCTTGACATCGACAAATAGATCGAGGATATCAGAGTTTATACTCCACAATATCATAAGTTGCTTTGGAGTCCCTTCAAAAATAATATCGGATAATGGGCCATATTTCATGAACAAAAATGTGTGTGCTTTAATGAACAAATACCACATTCAGCATAATTTTTCAACACCCTATTATCCGCAATAAAATGGGTAAGAAGAAGCCTCAAACAAAACAATAGTCTCCATCTTGATAAATATGCTAAAATATAATCATAATAATTGGTATTTGCAATTACCTCTTGCATTATGGGCATACAAGACTAGTTTGCGGATGCCCACTGGGGCAACACCATTTTCATTTGTATATGGCACTGGGGCCATCATGCCCCTAGAGTTATAAATTCCAACCCTGCACATAGCATTGAAGGACTTCATAGATGATGACACCGTGCGGCAAGGCCTCCTTGATCAATTAACACTTCTGGATGAACTTCAATTCAATGCCTTGGAGCATCTCCGTATTTATCAGGGTCACCTTGTGTGAGCTTACAATAGTAAAGTCCACTTAAGAGAATTCAGATTTGGAGATCTTGTGCTCAAATAAAACCAGCAAACTCAAATCTGCTGCTGCACCTATGAGACAAATTTAGGGCAAATTGGATAGGCCCATACATAATATTGTAAAAGGTTGGGCTTGGAGCATATCACCTCACATCATTAGATGGTGTTGAAGATCCTGAGCCTCTCAATATCATTCACTTAAAGGTAATTTATACATAAAATACAAAAACAATACAAAGCATTTAAACTACAAACAAATCATAAAAACATAAAAGATTCAAAAACAAAAAAAAAAATGCTCCAAGGGTATCTTTGTGCATCTTGGTCAAGATTCAATCAAAAATGCTCCAGGGGTATCTTCATACCGCTTGGTCACCTCAATCAAAATGCTCCAAGGGTATCCAAGCCACTTGGTCAAATTCAATCAAAATGCTCCAAGGGTATCTATTTTTCACTTTGTCAAAACCTAAAAGACCCAAAGGCACACTAAGCCCTTTGGTCAAAACAATACAAAATAATCAAAAATACAAAAAAAAATGCAAAAATCAAAAATACAAAAACATTTGCATCTTACACCTTCATCCATATAGTTGCATTGCATTTACCATCCTCATCCATTGCATTTGCATAGGTTATGGTCACAATATTGCAAACGATGCCATAGTTTCTATCACATACTCAAATCCATCTTCACCCATTCATTCATTATGTATAACTGTGTTTTTCAACACAATCACTTCTTGTTGCTATAAGGAATAGGCTAATGTTTTCTAGTAATTCCACCATATCTTGTGGTCTCATCAGCTTTTGTGAAAAGCCATCTTGATTAGTAGAGGGTGAGGTCTAGTGGTGATATGCCTTGGATATTCAAAATCCCATCATTAGACCAGTAGTTCATACCCACAAGGAATGCTAAAGACCATATAGTGTGGGCAGAAATAGAGAGTGGAGAATTTACAGTTAAAATAGCCTACAACTTACTCCTCAATCCTAAAGATCACCAATTTTAGTCGCAACTAGTCTAGATTAAGGGCCTAATCCCCAAAATATCCTTCTTCACATGGCTAGTAATACAAGGAAGGATCCTTACCATTGATAACATGCTAACAAAAGGAATGATTATTGTTAACCATTGTTACATGTGCAGGGCAGGATGGGAATCAGTTCATCACCTCTTTCTAGAATACCTAGTGGCAACCTCCATCCTTGATGGAATTTTCCAAGCCTTTAGAATCTCTTGGGCTAAACTAGCCTCAATTTTTGAATTTTTTTAACAATGGTCCCTTTCCTTTGTTAGCCCAAAACTCAAGTTCCTTTGGAATATTTGTTGGCACCACTTCCTTTGGAAAATTTGGTTAGAAAGGAACCATAGAGCCTTTAATGATTCCAAGCATAGCTCCGAAACCATCCTTAACTGAATTCTTACCTTTGAGAAAGAAAATATTAGTATCCTATCTTCAAAAATCAAGGCATCCCTCCTATAGAGAAACAAATTACCCTGTCCTTAGGTATCCCCTATGATGACATAGTCGTTGTACCAAAACCTAATCATAGAGCTGGGATCAAATGGGAGCCACCCCCGCAGGAATGGTTCAAGCTAAATTTTTATGGAGCGGCTAAGGATAATCCTAGATAGGTAGGCACTGGAGGAGTAATTAGAGATCATCAAGGAAGCTTTAGGATGGACTTTACAGAACCACTAGGATCCAAAACCAATAATGAGGCTAAAGCTAGAGTGCTTTGGAGGGGTTTACTATTGGCTCATGAGATCCAAGGCAACCTGATGGTTGAAGGAGACTCAAAAATAATTATTAACCTTCTAACTAATGGCAAAAAACCACCTTGGAGGATTGAAGTTATCATCCATGAGGCAAGGATTCTATTTGATACCAGACAAGAAAAAAGGACACGCCATGTATTCTGGGAAGCTAACAGATTAGTGGATAAACTAACCAATGTGGGTGTTGAGGCTAGCATTTTTGCAACGTGGACACGTGATGTGCCACACAAATTTGAGGACATCCTATGCAATGAAAGGCAAGCCATGTCCTAAGGCAGGTAGGGGTAGGATGGCCAATTACCACATGGCTCGAGACCATCATGAGTCAGCTTTTCTAATAAATCCTAATCAGAGGGATGTTATTCCAGGGATAACATTCTCAAATATCTCAAAAAGGATAAATGGTGGAAAATGCAAAGACATGATTTTGAGGCATGAAAAGGTAAACTTCCCAATTCAAACTACCAATTTCCATTGGGGGATCCATGGCGAAAGGAATATGACCATTGGCCACATCATAGGTGATCAGGAGTTCATTGATGCACAGATTCCCATGGAAGTAATTTCAAATTTTGATAAGTGTGTCAAGAATATGGATCTTCATCGCATCAAGAAGTGGATTATGAGAAAGTGGACAATGTCGATCAATAGGGCCACCTAGCATAAGGTACAAATGGTGGTTGATGAATGGACCTTCTCCATGCAAAGTATGCTAGATCAATGAAAGCACTATAAAAATGGTGATAATGACAATCAATGAGGATCCAAATCATGATGATGAGGCTGACAGATTGCGTATGGGGATAGAAGACTCAGGTGGAGGAATATGAATGGTCCTTTCTAATGCACGACACTCCTCTTTAGGAATGTGTTGATTCATGGACAGCCAAGGTGCAGTTGAATCACACTAACCAGATGGAGCCTAAGGATAGCTGGCATAATACTTATGTGGTAAATGGGGAATGGATTTTCAAAGTTGGCATGTTGATTAAGAAATGCCTCAATACCCATCAGCATAATTTTAAACCCTATTCCTTTCCTAGCAGTAGCAAGAGAGAAGATCTGTCATGCCCTAGTCAGAGCAAGGCTGAGAAAATTTTGAGGAAGAAGTCTGTGAGCATAAAGTTGACATACATTGATCCATGTATGGTCATCATGGAACCCATTGCTCAGGCCATCCTCACTGAGCAACGGTTTACCTAATTCTTTGACATATTATTGAGGGTAGAGGAGGATATTATCCAAGCGGTGATGGATACATGGGAAAACGAGAAGGTGGAAATCCAAGGAAGAGATTTCATCATCTATGTGAACATGCTTTCTATTGTAACAAGACAGACGATGAAATTTTGCTCCATCCACCACCAGAAACACCATTGGGAGGTGGAATTAAAGGAATTCCATGATAACCCAAAAAAATTTTAAGCCAAGAATGGGCTGACCAGAATGGATTTGCCTACCCCATGGAATGGAGTCATGAATAATGTGATGGAGTTCATCATGGTTTATTATCCCATTAAGACATTGTTAAGCTTCCATTACGTATTTATGAATTTCTTTTGGGATGTCAACCCGATAAGTATTCCTCAGTTCCTGATGAACTCAATGAACTACACCATCAACACTTGTCGCAACAAGAGGGGGTATGCTATGTCAATGCACCAAGGACTATTCAAAGTAATTTACAAGTGGGTGTTGGCCATAACACCAAATCTTGAACCTCTAGTTATTGAAGAAATTTTGTCCAGCCACTATGCAGAAAGTTTGGGGGCAAGAGCAAGTCCGAGCACAAAAAAACCTTCATCTGCATCTCCTACGAAGAAGAGATTGGGGAGCCAATTACCAGAGGGAGCACAGCCAAGAAAAAACTAAGGATCGAGGAACCCCCAATGATATCCTCCTTGAGACTAAAAAACAAACAAGTTCAAGGATGCTCCAAAATGAGCGTCAGCGATATGGAAGATGAGGGACCTACCATCATGGTACTCAAATGTTTTGTCTTGAAATCTTAGGCCAGCATCATCCACCAGATGCAGGAGACCTATGACACTCTAACTCAGGTGTTTTTCAATGAGGGGTACATGCTGAAAGTAGAATTCAAGGATGATGATGAGGAAGATGAGGAGGAGAAAGAAGAGGAGCTCAAGGAAGACATTGAAGATGAGGCCTGAGGATCCTTGGGTCTTGGGGGTTTCACTTTTGTTTCATGTTTTATACATAGGAAGTATTCCTCTTATGGCTAATGTCTTTTTCCATTTTTGTAAATGATGATCATAGCGAGTTACCTTTCTTGGTTGGTCCTATCAGGTTTTTGGGTCATGTTTGCTTCGCCCGCTCGATAAGGGTTGTTAGGAAAATTAGCAGTAGGAGAGGATAGAATATCATTAGCATAAACAAGATTTGTAGCTTCAATATAAGGCTAAATTTTGTAATAGGTTTTGGGTTAACCTACAAAACCCGGTAATCAATGAAGAAATTTACTTACCAAAAAAAAAAACACTAAAATCCTAGTTGGTACAAGGGAAAGATAAAAGCTGCAAAAGTGGTCTAGGTTGCCTTAAGTGAAAAGGGTTTTCCTTTCTTATCCCCCTGTGCAACTGATTCAAAAGTTCTAAGAATTGGCAAAGGACAAGTTCTGCCCTACCCAAAAATAAGTGATTATCATCACTACATAAATCCCTTGCTTACATTAAAACAAGCAAAATCCTAAAATTAATCAAAAGTCAAAGTCAAAACAAACAAGTGATTATCATCCCTACATAAGTCCCTTGATCAAGAGAAAATCATCAATAAAAAAAATTGTTATTTTCATTACTAAGCATGAGCAAGTATCCCAAATAAGATGAAGAAAAGAAGGGAATGGATCTTGAATCCATGGAATTCTCAGCATTGTATAAAATTGAAAGGAGATCCCCATTATAGGTTTGGTGTACAACCAACTTGGCAATGGTGGTTTCCTTACGCATGACAATATGTCTATCACAATAGCATCTTGCATTTTTATAGACCAATTTTTGCATGTGGATGAGATAGCTTTGGGTAACCCAATACTGCCTAGTAGTATAGTCCAACTAAGTCCAACATAGGATCAGATGAACAATTGAAGATCCCCGATCTTAGAAATGGGTTGAAATAATACCGCTTGACCTTGGAGGAAATGCTTGAGTTATATATAAATACATTAATTTGCACACATAGGGATAATGAATATCTAGGTCCATGATGAAAGCCTTGCTTTTCAAAATTCTTGCATGGTCAGTACACAACTACAAATAGGGCAACTAGAGTGTTTGAGTCTATAGAAAAACCTCAAAAACTTCCTACATAGCAACAAATCACATCATCAAATTTTTATTTATGAGGTTTGGTGAATTAAAGGGTGTTAACAAAGTAGGTTAGATATCGGATAAATGTCAGAAATGATATTTACATGGCCACTGACTATTTTGAATATTTTAAATTGTTGAAGCTTATAAAGAAAATATATACATTTCATGTCATTGCATTTCACATATGGATGATCAAATAATTAATTCTTGTAATAAGAGTGATTATTTACATTCATAACTAATATACTCTCTATAGTGTCATCCATTATATTGTTAAAATCATATCATATGCATTCTTTATTATTAAATCATATAGTTTCATGTACATTAGACCAAAAACCATGTAGTTAATGCATTACCCGCATTGCATTTACCATGACATAACACAAGTCGAATGCATACAAACTAAAGCAAAAAATTAATTAATTAATTATACATGCATTTAACAATAACATTGCATCCACAAATACATAGTTCATAACTCGTCCATTTACATCTAAATATCACATCATCGCATCCACATGCATCACATCATAAAGCAGTAAGCAATTCATATAGGCAATATACATATGCACCACATCATATAGCCATAATCAAAACACATAAAACCCCATAAGCATACACATATGCATACATCATAATCCATATATGCACACAATCATAAATCCATCACTAAGTCAACTCATGATACATCACATCATGACACGATAACCAAATCATATAAGCATCTACATAAGCATCCATCCAAATATACACATCATCATAGATATCACCTATCATCTAAACATACATCAACCCGTCATAACATCATAATCGCCTCACATAAACAAAACATAAACATAAGCAATAAATGATGCACATAACGAGTCATAATCCAAAATATCTCATATATAATTTGTGAATCAAGTACATAGATGTACAAAATGCTCATGGGCTATAGTCATGTAGGTCAGCTTACCTCAAAAATAAATGTTAAAGAACATAATGAATCAAACCGAGCCTGCGCAACCTGGGTCACCGCCCCTTGTGGATGGATCTTGGGTAGAATTGTGTGAAATCATTGGTCTATCTGCATGGCCTTGAGTCTTTTGGCTTAACCTAAATGAATACTACCCTGAGGTAGAACACCTGCTAACCTATGACCCACCTGCACCTAGCCTCTCCCTAGGAATGGCTCCTAGCCTCCTGATCTACCATAGGAGAACGACAATATAGGTTGCATCATTAGAGATATTTACATCACACTCATCTAGTAAATCCTATAGATGCCTAGTCTCTACCCCTATATCCACCCCTATAGGACCCTATGGTATAGGAGTAGTAGCAATCTGTGTCTCAGCAGCAACACTCCTAATAGTAGCCTACAAAGCCTGTATCTATACCATGAGCTGGGCTATAGTGGCATCTTGCTCCTATACCTAGATCTTGGTTTACTAAATCTTGGTCTCTATAAAATGAATAGCCACAACCTACATCCTGGTAGCACCACTCCCGATAGTAGACTACAATGTCTATATTTGTGTCATGAGTTGTGCTATAGTAGCATCCCACTGTAATATAGTGGCATCCCATCACTGTACCTAGATCTTGGTCAACTGAAGCTTAGCCTCTACCTCATGCAACTACATCCTGAGAGGAGAATCTCTCTCCTTAGGATCCAACTCCTCCTCCTCCTTAGGAGCCTCTTGCTCCTCTTCTTTCACCTACTCTGTCAGTTGGCCCCATACCTCAATCTTGGGTTAGACTCTCTGCCCTGCTGGATCTGTGCCTCCATCATCATTGTCATCCTCGCGGTCTAAGCTGCCATCACCATACCACAATCAATCCCCACACCACTGCGTGAAAGCCTCTATGACTCTCCCATCAATATCTACATCAATTGTTGGGGCATCCTCCTCATCGATAAGCTCTATGATGTGAGGTGGATGAAGGTTTTTATTTGCTACGATGCACCTATATAGGACTAGGAAAAAAGGCACACCCTACTGTAATCCATACTGATGAATTACACAAGAGTAGAAGAAGTACTATATGATCATGCCCTTACAGCCAATGATCTACCACTCACATCGTATCCTAGCTATAAATTTAGCTAGATCATCCCAGGTCGAGCAGTCATGATATGTGTGCCATATGATATATTCAGCCTTTAGCCTAGTGAAATAAGCAATTTAATAAGAAATTTCCCTTGCATGAGGGTGGCTCTTATGATTCTTGCACTCTCGATCCCATCTGGTGGTATAGCACTACATCGAATCATCAATCTTGGTGATCTCTATGGGAAGCCCTCTCAGATGATCTACATGGATATGCTCCCATCCCCATATATGTAGAAGCAAGCTATAAGCAATGCTGGTGTGACCCCACCGATGAATGCCATACAACTCATTGTAGCACTACACTAGAAAAGTGCTCCCCCAAGTGTATATGATAGGCTTCACACTATCCACAAAATCTTGAACCATTGCAAGGAGGTTCCAAGGGAACCTCAAACCTGAGCAATCTAGGAGAAGCATGTTGTTGAGGAAAATCAGCAACATCGCATGCCTCTCAGAAAAGACCCTCTCTTGGTACCATCATAGAATGGACACATCGCCAAACTTGGTGTCCTTGAGGGTAGCCTCAACATCCCCCCTAAACACCCGAGCAAAGACTACCTCATGGTCCTTAGTGACCAAAGAAACAATGGCCACTCCATCAAAAGGAATCCATAAAATTTTGTATGCATCCTCCGATGTGATAGTCATATCACCAATAGGAAGGTGGAAGGTATTAATCCTAGGATCCCATCGGTGATCCAGGGTCATGAGGTAGGCCTTATCAAACATAATCTAGGGCAGCCTAGTCACGTACTGTAATCTATGGGCCTTAAACCATGCCTAGTCTGTATCAGTCATACACGGTAGGAGGTCAAGAAAGAGCTTCAGATCCCAAGCCCAAGCAGAAATAATTTTAGAACAAAAATCAAGGTATAACTATAGTGCATCTAAGGCATAAACCACAATAAATCATGTAAAATTATGCAAATAATGATAAACTATCCTAAGTCTAAGTGAAACAGGAATAAACGTACCTAATCATGCAACAAAAATCAATTAATCAACTAAAAAATTCAAAAAAATCAATTAATCATCTCAACAAATCAAAAATTAAAAAAATTACCTAAGGTTCTTGGTCGTTGTCATCTACTGTGACCATAAATCGATCGTTGAGGCTGGCAATGGCTAAATCCCAATAGTCATAATTTTAATCATTGAGTTTTGAACTGGTCACTACCATCGACAGCGTCCAAGCCATGGGCTGAAATGGCCACTCTGTGCGAAAGTGGATGATGGGCGATGTGAGAGACGCATATGCCCTAGGCCATAAACATCCAAAAAATTACAAAAAAAACAAAAGGGGGGCAAGCCCACCAAAGTAAACCCTAAACTAAGCCTATCTATAGGTTTGGTTCATTGTCGGTGAGTTTAGTGAGGTTCATTCACCAATTACTTAGTGTGGTTCATTTTATTGAAAAATGAGTAGGGTTAGGGTTTTGAAAAGTACTCAAGAAGCTCTAGCTCCTCCACTTGTAGATGCCCCACCTCACACATCCATGGTCCTCATCTATTAGCTCTCTAAGTTGCAGATGTCACTTTCACTCCAGAGCTCATAAAAGCAAATTGACAACTAGAGAAAGTGAAAAGTTAAAACCCTAGGTTGCTTTTATATTTTCCCAAATTATGCCTCGGTCATTGCTTTCGTTAGTGGCCTACAATTCTTGGACACTTAGGTTGAGAGTGGCCATAAACAGGTATTTGGGGGTCATTGGATCTGATAGCGACCAACAGCACAGGAAAAAACAAGAGAATTCCTTCCAATAGGAATAACAAAAAAGGTCAAATAAGCACATTTTGATAACCCATAAACATCATAATGCTCAAAATAACAAAAAAATCACATAAAAACAAAATCACAAGCCTTGTATCCAGCAACTCTATCAACTCAACGGTTGCAATGATTTGCACTCCATGCAATTCGGTGAAATGAGTGAATTACCATAGGGCTACTTGGGGTAAATTAATCATTTTGGAATGGTGATGTACCCCCTCAAATCTTGAAGAAGACCAAGATGGTCGAACTGCTCCACGGGTGTGATGGAATCATCTTAATTCCTTTATGACATTACAACACTAAGCCAAGTGATTCAACACAAGCCTAAATAGAATCACTCATCCTAACTCCCTAAGAAGGCTATTTATGGTCGGACCACTCCTAGGGATAGGGATGAATGATCATCATAAATAGTAAAGTCACACTTGGATGGAGGATCATCCATTAAAAGATAAACACTAGAAAGGAGCCAAACCAGTCATATTGGTCAAGCGGCTTGTCGCTTCATTAGTTTCCCTTCCCTCATCAATTTGTTGTGTGAGGGGGTAGTTCAAATATTCAAACAATCATAATCAAAGTCAACCAAAGATCACTCAACCATATCAATATCGCATTCATCCTACGAATCATTGCAAGAAACTATCATAGAACATCCCCTTATTTGTTGGGTTCATAAGAAAATACAAACATGCTAATTTGTAGCTCTCCTCTGTTCTGTTCTATTGTAGCAACATAAGCTACCCGATTGCATTTGAGGAATGAGTGCAAGTAAACATGTGCAAAATTCTTGCATAACTAAGCCTTCAATCAAGTTGAAGCAATTATTCAGGAATACATGCCATATTGCATGGTTGGGCCATCCAATTTTGATCAAACCAATGATCATCATACACCCTACAAACATAATAGTCTACATTTTTTCTTCATGTTGCATCTTTTCCACATAGTGCATCCCAAAAATGGGTATCTTTAGACACCTAAAACATGTCATGTTTAGGATAATTACTCGTATGGGCATCCATAGACCATGTGACTAAACCTTGGGACCTTCCAAGTTCCAAAAGTGGTTTTCACCACTCATTTTGGGGTAGTTTTAGCCCATCCAAGCCTGGCCACTATGAACCAGAGTGGCTAGATTCTGGCCGCTAAAGCTCAGAGCGGCCAGCCCTAGCCACTACAGATGACAATGGCTAAGCCCTAAATAGCAATTTGCCATAAAATTAGCCTAATCTCAAGTGGAAGTAGTAGTTTACATGCAATAAAGCCGAGTGGGGATAAATTTTCATTCCTCCTCACAACCAGTCTACATGAAAGACTCAAGTCCAAGTTTAGACATCAGTTTAACTGGCCTTCAAACACAAAAAAAGACAAAACTTCTCATGCTAACATCTAGTGTGCATGTAGAATTCAGTCCTAGGGTTGGACATTGACCTAGGGCTTCAAAAATATTATAAGGTGCAAACCTAAGGGCACCAAGAGAGGAATAAAACATATATTCAAAGACTTTTTAGAGATCTTTTGACACTTAGAGAAATTTTATTGCAACGAAGCCCTATCAAATTGGAGAGAAAATTAGAGT
Source organism: Wollemia nobilis (assembly GCA_028583015.1). Lineage (NCBI taxonomy): Eukaryota > Viridiplantae > Streptophyta > Pinopsida > Araucariales > Araucariaceae > Wollemia > Wollemia nobilis. Next base: position 3,706,220 of record JAQPPZ010016710.1, on the reverse strand, counting down.
GCCTTTTAGGAGCAACGAAGTGTTGGCCGATTGAAGGTTCATCATCTATAGGATATTCAACACATCGGACATAAACGATTACAATTTCAACTTCAACAACAATCCTAGATCCATAGCCTAGGAGCAATAGATATAGGTTTTTGTCTTAGTGGTTGTTGTCTCAGAAAATGGCCTACAGGCCTAGTCTAAGGTTCTTAGAATTAGTTTATTTCATTCAGCTTATTACATGTTTTCATGCCATTAGCATAGATCTGATTTATCGTATTCATAGCATTAGTTTCTATTTTCATTGAGCATATTCCTATTTATCATTAGGGTATTTTCTAACAACCTCATCCAGGGAGGCAATCTCGGATAGTTGAGTGTTTGTTGTTGTTTTCATGCTTGCAGGACCATAGGTTCATTGGATAAGTTATCAACGTATGAAAGCAAGAGGATCCCTCTAGGAACTAGAACTAGATAATGAGGCATCTGTAAGCCCTCATACATTTTTTTCTGCATCACCAAAAAGTCTACGAGAGTGCATTACCCCTTGCAAGGGGATACCACACATATGTTGCCCTATTTTGTAAAATTTCTATCAAATGAAGGGAATCCCTTAGAGGGATCCATATGTAACCAAACTTGAGAAAATAAATAAAGAGCATTATTCATTCATTTCTTTGTATCTCGGTTGCATATATTTTCACATATTTCATTTAATGTATATATATAAATCAAATAATATTCACAAATAGAGTAGTGGACAGTGCCCCACTTCCCCGGGGTTGCTACAGACTTTGTGCTTCTTAATTTTTCTCAAAGTATAAGCTACTATTGACTCTTCTTGCATGAGTACTCCCTCTAATCCTTCCAATGATGCATCAGTGCATATTGTAAAATCTCCTTGAGGGTCTAGAATATTCAATATTGGTGCCATAGTGATTTTTTGCTTCAACAAGGAAAAAGCAGTTTCACACTTTTCCATCCATTTGAATTCCTTCCATTTCTTTTAGAGGTTAGTTATTTCCAAGGCAATATTTGAGAAATCCTTTATATGATGTCTATAATAACTCTTTAACCCCATGATTACTTACTTTGGTAACATTAGTAGGGGGTGGCCAATTTAATATGGCTTCAATTTTCTTTAGAACCACAAAATTTCCTTCTACTGATATGATATTCCCTAAATAGCGTACCTCTGAAACATAGAAATCGCTCTTGGCTATATTTCCATAGAGTTCATTTTCCCTTAATAACTCTAACATTATCTTGAGATGCTTATCATATTATTCCTTGTTTTGAGAGAATATTAGGATGTCATCTAGAAATACAAGGATAAACTGGTCTAAGTATCTTTTGAACACACTATTCATTAAATTCATGAAGGCAGCTAGGGCATTAGTCAGTCCAAAATATAGGATGATGAACTTATAAGTCCCATACCTCATATTAAATGTCATCTTGTGAGTATCATCCTCACGTATTCTCAACTTGTGATACCTTGATATTAAATCTATCTTGGTAAACACCATGGAATATCTCAATTGGTCGAATAAATATTTAATATTTGGTAGGAGATACTGGTTCTTAATTATAGCATTATTCAGCATTCTGTAGTCAATACATAATCTTAAGGATCCATCCTTATTTTTCACAAATAAAATGGGTGCATCCCGAGGTGACACACTTATTTTTATCAATGCCTTCTATAATAACCCTTGCAATTGTACCTTTAACTCCTACATCTCAATGGGTGACATCCTATATGGAGATATGTGAATGGGTTTCGCTTTTGGTATAATATCAATGGTGAAATCAAATTCTCACACAAGAGGGAGCCTGGGTAAATCCTTAGGAAATACATCCTTGAATTCCTGTAAAATTGGGTATGTCTCCAACACCTCTTTCTTTTTGTCCTTATCAACTTATCATTCAACTTTATTACATAGACAATCCCTAATTTCTCAAGGGCTTTCTTTAACTGCATAGCTGACAACATCTAGGGTTTGAATACCCCATTTTCGCTATGAATTCGTAGCCTTTCCTTGCCTCATTTAGAATACTCGATCCATTTATCTTGAAAATTGATTACGACTTTATGGGCCTATAGCCAATCTATCCCTAGGATCACATTGAAGGCATGAAATGGGGATATATATAAGCAAAATTCCATGGTCCCACTGGCTATTTAATTTCCATCATCAAGAAACATTGGTTTATAGAGTAGGTCTATCCAAACCCATACTCAACCTTCCATTCATGAGCCAAATACCCTAGCCTTTCTAGCATATCTTTGGCTAATTTACAAGAAATGAAACTATCATTGGATCCACTATCTATTAATATATTTACTTTGTTATCAAAAATCTTACCTTTTATGACCATTGGGGTGGTTTTCCCATCAAGCTTATGACTCCCAGTTGCAATGTAGATCTTGTGCATAGGTTCCTTTCCATTAATGCTGGGTGTGCTTGGACCTGGTTGGTATGGACACTGGTTAGCAAAATGTGGCCCTCTATAATGGTAACATCCATCCTTAGGCCCTTGTCACTTTTTCAATTTCTACTCCTCGCCCTTAATCGCTAGAACTAAAACTTACAATTTTGGTGTTTGGGTCTTAGCATTATTAGGTTTGTTGCCTTTCTTATAAAAGTTCTTGAAATTATTTTGGCTTCCTTTGAATTTATTCCCTAAATTCTTGGGGTTCTTAGCCTTTCATTCTTGTTCAGTCTCCAATTTTATAATCCCATTGCTATTTCTCTTCTTTAGTTCTTGATGTTCCTACTCAGTCAAGGTTTCATATTTATAATGAAAGTGTGACTCTGTTTTCTTTTCTAGGTCATATACCTTTTGCAATGATTTAGGCTCATGCATCTCCACATCATGCTTTATCCTAGATTGCAACCCATGAGTAAACTTATGAATCCACATTTTCTCATTATAGGTGGGTACATACTTTAGTAACTTTACTAGCTTCCTATAGTAAATCTCCACTAGGTTGGTTCCTTGCCTTAGACTAGAAAACTCCTCAAATTTTAGAGCACAGAAATGCTCTATGAAGAACCTATTATTGAAGATGACTATAAATTCCTTCCATGGAATGACTATTGGTTTGATTTTGGTTTCCTTATAATAATTTTCCCACCAATCTAGGGAAGCTCCTTCGAGATAAATAGTAGCCCAAACCATTTGATTTCTCGAAGAATATCCCTTTACTATGAATAAAACTTCCAGTTCCCTCAACCAAGCCTCAACTACATATCCCTCTCCTCCATTGAATTTGAAGATACATACATTATTTAGGTCTATTATCATCTCCTTTTCAAATAGGGTTCTATATTATATTTGTTCTGTCATCAGCCCCATAACTTGGTTAACTTTTGAATCTCCAACTTACAAATTTTGGTTCACAATAGTTTCCAGCACTTGTCTTAACTGATCTTGTAATTTGGTAACTGTGGTAGTGAGATATTATATTCCCATATTGGGAACTTATGGACCCTCATTTTGAATCTCTTCTTCAATACTACTTTGTTGAGTCTATCTAGGTGGAGGTATTTCTATCCTGGCCTTAGGTGGCATCTTGATCTGGTTCCAACCAAGAAGAGAATTAGATCACAACTTCATCTTACTAAGTCACTAACTCAAACCACATTACAAAGTTCTTCTTTCTAATCATTAAAAATCTAATTAGGATAAGGTTCCAAGGTTATGATGCATCATTGACACCAAATCCCATACTAAGGTATCATAACATTCATCTTTCCTTGGGATCAACTCCATTAGATTCTAATTAAGTAGAGACTCTAGGTTATCCCAATATTTTAGCTTAAACCTAAGTAGGCCTTCATTGGAGATACATGAATCTCTTTTCAGCACATAAGAATCTCTATACCCTAGAACCTAGAGCTCTAATACCAAATATAATGACCCAAAATCTGATATTCTCACAATGACACTGAGAGGGGGGGGTGAATCAGTGTAACTATTTTAAACACTTGAATCTGCAACTCTTAAAACTTAAACATGCAAGCTTAAAAATAGATAAAGCAAGTATCACACAAGAGCATCACACAACACAAGATTTAACGAGGTTCACCGATGTGGCTACTCCTCAAATAATGACTGTTTGGACTACAATCCAAATCCAGTCTTTGCAAGGATTCAATCTTTACAAATTATTTACCAAAGACCCACTCGGAAGGAGCACCAACCCCTGATTTTTCTGCTGCAACAGATAGGAGCACCAACTCCTTTTACCAAGCACCAACTTGGATTTCAATTTTTTAACAAAAATATTGACATAAAAATGCCTTCTCTATTGCAAGACCCTTACTCGGTCTAGCTCATGCAATTTAATCTCACAGAAGCATAAAGAGAATTGTTAGAGACTCAATATCTTCTGTTCCAATCTAAAACCTCTCTCAAGAATTTTCAGAATAAAATTGCAGGTTTTAGTTCTATGGTTGTTTTTCCATACAGCACTCTTACCACACCACGCCTTTTGATATATTCATGATAAAGCACAGTTGCAGTAACCTTCTAACTATGCCTGTTCGATCCTTATATTCTTGATTTCCTCGAACGGCTCAATTCGAAACGGCTCAAATTTTCCCTCCAATTTTTCATGCATTCTCGGCTGTAATCAATCTGTCAAACCTTCTCTGACTCGTTCTGCCTTTTAGCCGCTTTCTTACTGACATATTCTGACATTCTTCTCTGCACTTTCTGACAGCCTTATTCTACGTACCTCGGCTCTCTGATGTTCTTCTTTCTTCTCTTTTGAATACTGTGCGACCACTTTCTTCTGAGCGTGACTGTCATTTCTTGAAATATGCAACCTGATAATCAATTTCTCTGTAATCGTGATTCTTGGTATCCACCCTTGTAACGCCCGTTCTGACTTTTAATTTATTGTTCTTGTAACTGCCACCTTTGCCAAGATCTCTGCATTACGGCCCTGCAATGACCGTTCTTTTCTTAAATGTGTTGTTTCGTATCTTCCGGTTAACTTGTCCTTGGTTGGTCGCATGAGTTTTCCTCGGGCTTTTTGACATCCGTCACTTTGATCGCAACTCGCTCTAGCTAGCTCTTACATTATTAGGCTCGCATGATTTCCTTTTTCCCCCCTTTTTGACACTTGTCACAATGCATGCCTCTTTGGCCTTTTTCCCGCTAAAACGATTACTCGTCGCGATATCACGACATTTCTCCCTGTTTGACTTTATCTGGCTCGTTGACTCGCGAAACCCTGACTTGTCGCGATATCGCGACGTTTTTCGCCTCCTAGACTTCCTTTTTGTATGCAACCGCGAAAACATTACATGTCGCGATATCGCGACGTTTTCTGCCTCCTCCTACTTTACTCGGCATACACCCGAAAATGAAACACGTCGCGAAATCGTGACACTTTTCGCTCTCCGGCACCTTGCTTCGCTTCCACCTGAAAATGAAACACGTCGCGAAATCGTGACACTTTTCGCTTTTGCTGACGTCATCCTCAAAGTTGTCACGAAATCACGACGCTTTCGGCTTCCAGCGGCTTTTCTTTCAACTTGTCACGAAATCGCGACACTTCTCAGTTTTGCTGACGTCATCTTTCGCTTTGTCATGAAATCGCGACGCTTTCGGCCTCCGTACAATTCTCACTTCATGCAGCCATGAAAACCTTACATGTAGCGAAATCGCTACAGCTTTGTTGCCTTGGTGCTTCCTCTTGCTTCGACTTTGAGTTCTGATCTTTTGACTGGTAGCGAAATCGCTACATCTTCACGTTGTGCATTTTGGACTTGTAGCGAAATCGCTACACCTTCTTGTTTGCTCTTTTTCAACTTGTAGCGAAATCGCTACACCTTTGTTTCCATGCATTTTGTCATGTAGCAAAATCGCTACACTTTTCGCCTTGCATTTCGAACTTGTAGCGAAATCGCTACACTCTTGCGCCTTGTATTTCAAACTTGTAGCGAAATCGCTACACTTTCTTGACTTAGTGCATTTTCTTTGCTTCAGCCAGCGAAACTGCAACATGTAGCGAAATCGCTACAGTTACTCGACTTTGCTGCTTTGCCTCCAACATGTCACGAAATCGTGATAGTTTTCATCCTAGGCGTTGCTTCTTCAAACTTGTCATGAAATCGCGACACTTTTTGTCCATGGCACCTTTGCTCCAAACTTGTCATGAAATCGTGACAGTTTTTCAACTTTGCTTCTTTCCTTCCAGCATGTCGCGAAATCGCGACAATTTTTCATGAACTTTCTCTCTCCTCCTTTTTGTCGCGATATCGCGACACTTTGCGCCCTTAGTGCTTTTCTTCCGAAACTGTCACGATATCGCGACACTTTCTCATGCACTTTCTCTCTCATCCTTTTTGTCATGAAATCATGACAATTTTGCTTGCGCCTTCTCTCTCCTCAGCCATGTCATGAAATCACGACAATTTTGCATGCATTTTCTCTCTCCTCCGTTATGTCGCGATATCGCGACAATTTGGCATGCATTTTCTCTCTCCTCGATTTTGTCGCGAAATCGCGACAGAAAACATGTCGCGATATCGCGACAGTTTTCTTCCTTGTATTTTTTTGCAAATTTCTGGATCTGGGTCCCCTCTGTTTTCCTTGAAATTCACTGCACTTGATCTGACTGACCTCTGAACTGCATCAACTGCACCATTCTGTCTGTGTTGACAACAATGACAATACTTTTGCAATGCTTTTGCTGCACCTTGCTCAACAATCTCCCCCTTTGGAATTGTTGGCAACACACTGTAACCTTGCTCAATTTCTTCTCCCCCTTTGCCAATAATACCAAAGGGCTGCTGCAGACTCCCCCTGAGTCTATGCACAACATTCTCAGGCATAAATAATTTTAATGCTCCCCCTGAGAATGTGTTCCCCATAGCTAGTCAGTGCTTGGGAAGTGTGACTACTCCCAACTTACCCCTAAGGTATTCAAAAACTTCCTTGGGCAAAGGTTTGGTGAATATGTCTGCTACTTGCTCTGTAGTTGGAACAAACTCCAATTTGACCTCTCCTTCTGCAACCTTATCCTTCAAGAAGTGATACCGGATTGCAATATGTTTGGTGCGGGAATGCATTACTGGATTCTTTGAAATGTTGATTGCACTAGTGTTATCACATTTGACTGAAATGGGCTCATTGAAGTGAATACCTAGATCTTTCAGTGTTTGTCTCATCCATAATATTTGTGTACAACATGTTGTTGCTGCAATGTATTCTGCCTCGGCTGTGGATAGAGAGACTGATTCTTGCTTCTTGCTGTGCCATGCTACCAATTTATCTCCAAGATAGAATGCTCCTCCACTTGTACTTTTTCTATCATCAATACATCCTGCCCAATCTGCATCAGAATATGCAAAAAGAGTGAAGTCCTTTCCTTTTGGATACCATAGGCCATATTCCATAGTACCTTTGAGGTACCTAAAAATTCTTTTCACAGCTGTCACATGAGTTTCTTTTGGACTAGCCTGAAATCTTGCAACCATGCAAACTGCCTGTAAGATATCCGGTCTTGTGGCTGTCAAATACAGCAGGCTCCCAATCATAGATCTGTACATTGTTTGATCAACATCTGGAGATTTATCATCCTTGCTCAACTTGCAGCTTGTTGTCATGGGGGTGCTAACAGGCTTACTATCCTCCATAGTGAACTTTTTCAGCATTTCTTTCACATATTTAATTTGAGAAATAAAAATCCCTTTTTCAGTTTGATTAACTTGCAATCCCAGGAAGTATGAAAGTTCACCAATCATAGACATTTCAAATTCTTTCTGCATTTTGTTTGCTATGTCTTTGCATGATTCATCATTTCTGCTCCCAAATATTATATCATCTACATAAACAACAAGGACAATAAAATTGCCATTTTCAGTTTTGATATATAAGTTGCTATCAACCATACCTTTCTTGAATCCTTGCTTAGTGAGATAGCTGTCCAATCTTGCATACCAAGCCCTAGGTGCTTGTTTCAAGCCATACAATGCTTTCTTCAGCTTGCAAACAAAGTTAGGATTGTCACAGAGTTGAAAACCATCAGGTTGTTCAATATATACTTCTTCTTCAAGATTTCCATTCAGAAATGCTGATTTTACATCCATCTGATAAACTTTGAAATTTCTATGAACTGCTAAAGCCAAAAATAGTCTTATTGCTTCAAGTCTGGCCATTGGTGCAAAAGTCTCTTCAAAATAAATCCCCTCAACTTGAGCATATCCTTTGCAGACTAATCTTGCTTTATTCCTTACAACTTCGTCCGTCTTCATTCAATTTGTTTCGAAATATCCATTTAGTACCAATTATGTTTTTATTTTCGGGCCTTGGTACTAATTCCCAGGTATTATTTTTCTCAATTTGATCTAGTTCTTCATTAATCGCCTCCATCCAACTTTCATCTTGTGCTTGCTTCAATAATATTTTTGGGCTCAATACTGGATAACAGAGAATAGTTATTTACTACTCTTCTTCTTGTCTGAATGCCAACTGTAGGGTCCCCAATAATCTGCTCTTTGGGATGATTTTTCTGCCAGCTGCCTGTTCTGAATTTCCTGTTTTCTTCTCTTTCCAAATCATCTGAATCTGATTTCTGTCTCTCTTCCTTTTCTTGATCTTCATCTTCTTCAATAAATTCTTCATAGGTTGGGTAGTTTTCATTATTGCTGATTTCTTGTTTCCTGCCTTCATCAACCTTCACATCCGCACTCTCCACAATTTTCTTTAGTCTTTTGTTGTAGCATGTGTAAGCTTTACTTTTTGTTGAGTAACCAAGAAAGATACCTTCATCAGCTCTATCTTCAAATTTGCCAAGATTGGCTTCAGTCCGTTTAATGTAACACTTGCTGCCGAACACTTTGAAGTATTTTGTTGTAGCCTTTTTGCCAAACCACAGTTCATAAGGTGTTTTGCTTTCATGCGGCCTTAACATACACCTATTCTGAATGTAGACTGCAGTATGAACTGCCTCTTTCCAGAACCTGTCAGCAATTTTGCTCTCTGTTAACATGGTCCTTGCCATTTCCTGCACAGTTCTGTTCTTTCTTTCAACTACTCCATTCTGCTGAGGTGTTCTTGCTACTGAAAACTGTCTTCTTATTCCATGTTTTTCACAGAATTCTGCAAACTCATTTGAAATAAACTCTCCTCCTCTATCAGATCTCAAGCATTTAATTCTTTTTCCAGATTGATTCTCAACAAGATTTTTGAAGGTTTTAAACATCTCAAAGGCTTCTGATTTCTGTTTTAGAAAGAGTACCCATGTCATTTTGGAAAAATCATCTATACACAACATAAAATATTTGTATCCATTTATGCTTTCTGTCCTCATGGGTCCACACAAATCAGTGTGAATCAGTTCTAACGGCTTGCTTGTGAAATACTCTTTTGCTTTGAAAGTAGATCTGGTTTGCTTCCCCTTTTGGCATGACTCACAAATGTTGTTTGATGGTTTACCAATAGTGGGTATGTCTCTTATCGCTCTTTTCGAGCTGATTTTTACCAGATTATCAAAGCTTATGTGACCGAGTCTTTTGTGCCACAGCCAATTTTCTTCTTCCTGTCCAACCAAGCAAGCTCCTTCTGAAGTCTCCGAGAGAGTATACAAATTTCCAGAAGTTCTCAGTCCAGTGGCTATTAACTTTCCATTTTTTGTCTTTCTTACTTCACAGCCCTCCTTCTTGAAAATTACTTCATGACCTCTGTCACAAATTTGACTTACACTCAGTAAGTTATGCTTCAGACCTACCACAAAAAGAACTTCCTTAGAGTTGATTTTACCGTCACTTAACTTAACTGATCCTTTACCCACTATCTTTGCTCCATCATTGTTTTCGAATTTCACAGAACCGCCTTCGTATGTCTGTAGCTTATCAAACTTCTGTTTGTCTCCTGTCATGTGACTGGAGCATCCACTGTCCAGAATCCAAGGAGCAGATTTATTCTGTGCTTTGAGAGTTGTTTGAACGATCAGAGATTCCTTGTCTTTCTTCGGTTGTTCCTTTTCTTTCCACTGAGATTTGACAGCAGATCTGGTCACTTGCTTAACCTTCTCCCTTTCATTGGCTTGTGACAGTTTTTCGAGAAATTTTCTGTTCTGTTTTGATCCAGTTGATTGATACTTTCTTCCCTGGTATTTATTTCCTGCAAAAGAGCTACGACAATTCCTTGCAATATGTCCGAAGTTATGACAGTTATAACATTCTACAGCATAATCTATCAAAGGAGAAAAAATATTTCTACTAGTAAAATTTCTTTGTTCTACATTATATCTACAACTTGAGATTTTATGACCATATGCATTGCATTTAAAACAATAACCAGAAAAGGAACGAGTGTACCTGGGTAATGGTTGTTGCCATGTTGTAGTAGGAGCCATGGGTCTTCTTCTTCTTTGATATGTGACTTTGGTAAATCCATCATTTGCAGAACTCCTTTCAAGCTTGGACTTATTGTTTTCTTTTGCTTGATACGGTTTGTCTTGATCAACCCTGATCTTGTCTTTATTCCTTATTGGTTCTACAGCATACTGACCTTTGAGTCCTTTGAGGATTCTCCTTCATCAAAGCCCAACCCAAATTTGATACCCGTAGGCCTTTGATCATTTAACATTTTATTCAGCTTCGCAGAACTGTCTTCAAATTTATGATGACAACTCAGTTTCTGATTCATCTCTTCTAGCTGCAACCTTAATCCAACTATGTCTTCTTCTAGCTTGTTGCACTCATTTATTTTCACGGTTAGTTGTGCTTCAAAATCTTCAGACTTTTTCTTATATTCTTCAGTTTGTACTTTCAAACTGATTATTAAATTGCTAGCATCCTCAAATTTCCTTGAAATATTTTTATTTCTTTTCCTTTCTGCACTTAACTCTTCAAGTGCAGCAACCAACTCACCTTCCAGATCTATCTCAGCCTCATCCTCTAATTTTTCTTCACACTCCTGGGTTTCTTCTGTTCTCTGTTCTTCAAAAGCCATGAACAAGGCTTCACCAGTTTCTTCTTCTGAGTCCTCACTGGAACTATCTTCAGAAGAGTCAATATTCTTTGAAATGAAGCTTTTCTTCTTGAAGTTCCTTTTTCTAAAATGTGGTTTCTTTTTCCAGACATTTCTTTCTTGGTGTGTCCCTTCATCACTTCTATTTTTCTCATTCATTGGGCATTTTGCTGCAAAGTGCCCGATGCCTCCATAGTTAAAGCACTTGAACGGCAGCTTACCTCTGTACTTTCCTTTTCCCTTTACCAATTTTCTAACAAAATTTGCTTCAGTTTCATCTGTAGATTCTTCTTCCTCAGATTCTTGTTTAGATTTTATATTTTTTCGTGCTTGAAAAGCTGCTTCTCTGTCTGAGGGCTTAGTTTGTCCAATCCTCATTTCATATGTTGTTAGAGAACCATGCATTTCATCCATACTAAAAAAATTTAAATCTTTTGCTTCTTCTATGGCAGAAACCTTTGCATCAAACCTTTTATTGAGAGTTCTTAGTACCTTCTTCACAACAACTGCATCTTCCATCTCTTCGCCGAGTCCTCTTATTGCATTGATGATTCCATTTACTCTCAGCAAATAGGCTTCAATGTTCTCATCATCGGTCATCTTTAATGCTTCGAACTGGGCACGATGTGTTTGCAGCTTAGCTTCCTTGATTTTGCTATCTCCTTCATGAATGCTTTGCAGTTTGTCCCATATGTCTTTAGCAGATTTGCAGTTCATGATGCGTATCAACTCACTGTCTACTAATCCACACATAATAGCATTCTTGGCTTTCGAGTTGTTCTCAAACTTTTTCTTCTCAGCCGCATCTGTTGGAGGAACAGTGGGTATGGTGTATCCATTTTCAACAGATTCCCAAATGTCATAACCCAATGCACATAGATAAGTCTACATCCTAAGTCTCCGGAAAGAATAATTTGTTCCATCGAACAGAGGAGCTTTGTTAGAAGAAAAACCTTCACCACCGGCCATTGTGTTTCTTCCAAGATCACCTTAGCTGATTAAGCTTGTACAGGTGCCTAACTCTGATACCAATTGATATTCTCACAATGACACTGAGAGGGGGGTGAATCAGTGTAACTATTTAAAAACTTGAATCTGCAACTCTTAAAACTTAAACATGCAAGCTTAAAAATAGATAAAGCAAGTATCACACAAGAGCATCACACAACACAAGATTTAACGAGGTTCACCGATGTGGCTACTCCTCAAATAATGACTGTTTGGACTACAATCCAAATCCAGTCTTTGCAAGGATTCAGTCTTTACAAATTATTTACCAACACCCACTGGAAGGAGCACCAACCCCTGATTTTTCTGCTGCAACAGATAGGAGCACCAACTCCTTTTACCAAGCACCAACTTGGATTTCAATTTTTTAACAAAAATATTGACATAAAAATGCCTTCTCTATTGCAAGACCCTTACTGGTCTAGCTCATGCAATTTAATCTCACAGAAGTATAAAGAGAATTGTTAGAGACTCAATATCTTCTGTTCCAATCTAAAACCTCTCTCAAGAATTTTTAGAATAAAATTGCAGGTTTTAGTTCTATGGCTGTTTTTCCATACAACACTCTTACCACACCACGCCTTTTGATATATTCATGATAAAGCACAGTTGCAGTAACCTTCTAACTATGCCTGTTCGATCCTTATATTCTTGATTTCCTCGAACGGCTCAATTCGAAACGGCTCAAATTTTCCCTCCAATTTTTCATGCATTCTCGGCTGTAATCAATCTGTCAAACCTTCTCTGACTCGTTCTGCCTTTTAGCCGCTTTCTTACTGACATATTCTGACATTCTTCTCTGCACTTTCTGACAGCCTTATTCTACGTACCTCGGCTCTCTGATGTTCTTCTTTCTTCTTCTTTTGAATACTGTGCGACCACTTTCTTCTGAGCGCGACTGTCATTTCTTGAAATATGCAACCTGATAATCAATTTCTCTGTAATCGTGATTCTTGGTATCCACCCTTGTAACGCCCGTTCTGACTTTTAATTTATTGTTCTTGTAATTGCCACCTTTGTCAGCACTGCTGCATTACGGCCCTGCAACAGCCGTTCTTTTCTTAAATGTGTTGTTTCGTATCTTCCAGTTAACTTGTCCTTGGTTGGCTGCATGAGTTTTCCTCAGTGCTTTTTGACATCTGTCACTTTGACTGCAACTCTGGCTCCAGCTAGCTCTTACATTATTAGCTGCATGATTTCCTTTTTCACCCTTTTTGACACCTGTCACTATGCATGCCTCTTTGGCCTTTTTCCCGCCAAACTGTTACCTGTCGCGATATCGCGACATTTCTCCCTGTTTGACTTTATCTGGGCTGTTGACTGCGAAACCCTGACTTGTCGCGATATCGCGACGTTTTCTGCCTCCTAGACTTCCTTTCTGTATGCAACCGCGAAAACATTACATGTCGCGATATCGCGACGTTTTCCGCCTCCTCCTACTTTACTCGGCATACACCCGTAAAAATGAAACACGTCACGAAATCGTGACACTTTTCGCTCTCCAGCACCTTGCTTCGCTTCCACCCGCAAAATGAAACACGTCATGAAATCGTGACACTTTTCGCTTTTGTTGACGTCATCCTCAAAGTTGTCACGAAATCATGACGCTTTCGGCTTCCAACGGCTTTTCTTTCAACTTGTCGCGATATCGCGACACTTCTCGCTTTTGCTGACGTCATCTTCCGCTTTGTCATGAAATCGCGACGCTTTCGGCCTCCGTACAATTCTCACTTCATGCAGCCACGAAAACCTTACATGTAGCGAAATCGCTACAGCTTTGTTGCCTTGGTGCTTCCTCTTGCTTCGACTTTGAGTTCTGATCTTTTGACTGGTAGCGAAATCGCTACATCTTCACGTTGTGCATTTTGGACTTGTAGCGAAATCGCTACACCTTCTTGTTTGCTCTTTTTCAACTTGTAGCGAAATCGCTACACCTTTGTTTCCATGCATTTTGTCATGTAGCGAAATCGCTACACTTTTTCGCCTTGCATTTCGAACCTGTAGCGAAATCGCTACACTCTTGCGCCTTGTATTTCAAACTTGTAGCGAAATCGCTACACTTTCTTGACTTAGTGCATTTTCTTTGCTTCAGCCAGCGAAACTGCAACATGTAGCGAAATCGCTACAGTTACTCGACTTTGCTGCTTTGCCTCCAACATGTCGCGAAATCGCGACAGTTTTCATCCTAGGCGCTGCTTCTTCAAACTTGTCGCGAAATCGCGACACTTTTCGTCCATGGCACCTTTGCTCCAAACTTGTCGCGAAATCGCGACAGTTTTTCAACTTTGCTTCTTTCCTTCCAGCATGTCGCGAAATCGCGACAATTTTTCATGAACTTTCTCTCTCCTCCTTTTTGTCGCGATATCGCGACACTTTGCGCCCTTAGTGCTTTTCTTCTGAAACTGTCGCGATATCGCGACACTTTCTCATGCACTTTCTCTCTCATCCTTTTTGTCACGAAATCGCGACAATTTTGCTTGCGCCTTCTCTCTCCTCAGCCATGTCGCGAAATCGCGACAATTTTGCATGCATTTTCTCTCTCCTCCGTTATGTCGCGATATCGCGACAATTTGGCATGCATTTTCTCTCTCCTCGGTTTTGTCACGAAATCGCGACAGAAAACATGTCGCGATATCGCGACAGTTTTCTTCCTTGTCTTTTTTTGCAAATTTTTGGATCTGGGTCCCCTCTGTTTTCCTTGAAATTCATTGCACTTGATCTGACTGACCTCTGAACTGCATCAACTGCACCATTCTATCTGTGTTGACAACAATGACAATACTTTTGCAATGCTTTTGCTGCACCTTGCTCAACAAAATCAAACAACAAGAAAACACACAAAGATAGAAACAAATTTTTTTGACTAAGGAGAGGAATTCATAAATCCCTAACCATCCTTATTAGACTAACTTATTGTTTAACAACCCCTAATTTTCTCAAGAACTATACCACACAAGATTCCCCTCATGCAAGTCCCTTCTGCATAAGCATATCTTATGTTATGCACATAAGTCCATCTATATCATCAATCTTTATGAGCTAGGCTTACCACCTTCAATCATTAGAATGTGTACACGCATCTCCATATTCCACACAAGACATTATGTGTGGATATGCTACGTGTACTGCGAGTTAAGCTATCAATATTATCCTCTAACAAGTTATCTTAACTCTGGTACAATCTTTTGAACCTAGTACCAATATCCCTAAGGGAATCTAAAGCCCTTAGGTTAACCTCTAAGTTTACCTTATAACTTATTACTAAAATAGGTGAAAGTTAATCAAATAAGAATATAAAGAATGGGTCTAGATACTAAATCTAACAAAACATGAATCATTAAACAAGCAAATATAATTGAAACATAAAGCAATGATTAAAGGATAACATGCAATAGAAAGGATATAAATACAATCACATTCAATACTGAAATACAAGGTGCTAGTCACATTGTTCATTTATCACATAAGTTTGTATGGTAAATCTCATTTCTTCAAACAATACTTTACATCAATTTCATCAGGGAAATATCCCCTTAAATCTAATCTATTGTGTAACTAAGTAATATGTAAGGTAGAGAGTAAACTTGTGCATTGGTCCACCTTATGAATTTGGTCCTCTCGCTCTTCCATCGATCAAGTGAGGATTATAGCGGATCAAGACACTCATGGATCAGGATAGACATGCTTCTAAATGTATTTGTTTATTTTATTACCAAATTGCAACTATACAAATAACCCAAGCAATTCAACTTTCCAATGCATAGTTGACATCATAGAAACTACTCTTTCTATTTCCCCTCTCATCTACTCATGAGAGTTATTCAACCATGCATCAAGCCATATGCTCTACTTGCAATAAATGGTCTAACCCTTACTTAACAATTAAAGTCCCATACCCTTAATTGCTAAATAATTTAGGTTTACACATATCATTCAATTAAAGCCAATTACTTTAATCTTCAAATAAACCTTTTTCTTCATTTCATAAATTAAAATCCCATACCCTTAATTTATAAAACAAACCATATTTCACATTCATTATACAATTAAAGCCAACTACTTTAATATTCAAATAAACCTTTTTCTTCATTTCATAAATTAAAGTCCCATACCCTTAATTTACAAAACAAATCATATTTCACATTAATTATCTAATTAAATCCAACTACTTTAATCTTCAAATAAATATTTTTCTTCATTTTATAAATTAAAGTCTCATACCCTTAATTTACAAAATAAACCATATTTCACATTCATTATCCAATTAAAGCCAACTACTTTAATATTCAAATAAATATTTTTCTTCATTTCATAAATTAAATTCCCATACCCTTAATTTACAAAACAAACCATATTTCACATTCATTATCCAATTAAAGCCAACTACTTTAATCTTCAAATAAACTTTTTTCTTCATTTCATAAATTAAAGTCCCATATCCTTAATTTACAAAACAAACCATATTTCACATTCATTATCCATTAAGTATTACCATTAACTATAATGAAATAACATCAATGGTTCTTCCTTTTCATTACCCATTAAATATAATGAAATAACAACAAAGGTTATGCCCTTTCATTACCCATTAAATATTACCATTAAATATAATGAAATAACATCAATGGTTCTTCCCTTTCATTACCCATTAAATATAATGAAATAACAACAAAGGTTCTACCCTTTCATTACCCATTAAATATAATGAAATAACATCAATGGTTCTTCCCTTCATTACCCATTAAATATAATGAAATAACAACAAAGGTTCTGCCCTTTCATTACCCATTAAATATAATGAAATAACAACAAAGGTTCTACCCTTTCATTACCCATTAAATATTACCATTAAATATAATGAAATAACATCAATGGTTCTTCCCTTCATTACCCTTTAAATATAATGAAACAACAACTAAGGTTTTGTCCTTTACCATTAAATATAATGAAATAACAACAAAGGTTCTGCCAAACCAAGCATGGCTTGATTGCCTTCCTACGTGAAGATTGACCAACAGCAAAGACTCTCATGGAGGAAGAACAAAACACCAAGAAAGGAGTATTCGACACAGAGGTGACAATCACTACAGAGATGGCTCACCCCACAACAACCCAAACGTAGGTGAAATATTAAGGAGGGAGTTACCCTGGATACCAATTTCACCCACAGCATGACAAATAAATCCAATGTTATCATAGCCAACAGTGCTATGCAGTCATACCCAAGGACGGTTGTCTAAGGTGGTTAGGATCCTACTACAAACATAGCACGGGTGTGAGTGTCAAGGTGGAGGGTTGTCCCTAAAAATGAGTGGATGACTACCTCAATTTTATCATAACCTTAGTGTTGTCTAAACCCATGATAGGCCATCCTTTAGAGTAATGGTCATAGTGGTGAGCATGGGATGGCACAATTGATCGAATATGCATATAGGTACTACCATTGACCAGGAGTATAGCACTACTATAAACCAATAGGATACACACATGGGTGCTACCAAATACCAGTTGACTACATGCAATTAACAAAATATTAGAGTTGTGGCACTTAATGTATGGTCGAGGAGGTTAAACATGGCTACTAGCCCTCATGGTTTCATATTGCTAATAGGTGGTAAATAGAGGTTCACCTATCAAAACTTAGCACTACAATATTTAAGGAAGAATCTTCCATAGCTTCTAAAGAAGTTAATGTAAACTAACAAAATCCCATAGCAAGAAAAACAATTTAAAAACCAGATAAAGGAAAACACAATACACATATTATTTAATAAATGCTATCATGAGTCCAACCTGGTATGTTTTGTCATTGGATATCTGGGTTGATCCAAAATTTGTTGTTTCCCACTTCCTTTGTGTTCTCCATTGCTCTTCCACTTCCTTTGTGATCTTTCCCAATAGCCTCCTTTCCAACTACATCCTCTCTCCCTCCTATCCAACTACATCCTCTCTCCTCGGCTATCATCCCCCGCCTACCCACCTTAACTCTCCATCAACATCCATCAGGTGGTAGGGGTGAACATCCTCTCCTCACTCTGCCCAAGGTGTTTGTCATTAAGGAGACATCCCTTTGCACAATTGGTCTGATCAGATCTCTAAAGGTGATCCATCCCATCCTCAGAAGGGGTCTTATCACATTCAAACCAACAATGACTGGCTATTTGGATTAAGCATGCTCCACATCAATTCGACTTAATTACAATCTATAGCCATTCACTTTAATAGGGTTCTTCTATTTCTTAGTATAAACAACCAAATTTTTCTAGAATAAATCATATTTTATTTAAGATGAAAGCTTTTATAACCATAATATAAATCACTCATTTATTTAAAATGAGATCTCTTTACTACTTTAAATAAATTAACTATTTATTTAAAATAATAATTATTTATTTAGAATAATAATATTTTACCATTCCATTTAGATTGACTATTCATTTAAGAATGTTTTTTTCTATTATTTCAATAAATCACTTATTTATTTGAAATGATATCTTTTTGCTAATTAAATAAATCAACTATTTATTTAAAAATGATATCTTTTACTAATTAAATAAATCAACTATTTATTTAAAAATGATATCCCATTTTTTTATATATACTATTTACCAAACATACAAGGAGTTATGAAGACAACCCATTCATTCATAGCTCACAGATTATTAAGGCAAATAGTGTTGAAGTAAAAGACAATCATGCATGTGCAAAAAATAAAGAGGGAGTCTTTCCATCAACCTAGTCACCAGTCTCGGCCTCTAGAACTTACGATAGCTACTAGGCCATCAATCTAGGGCTCAATGTGGCCAGCTATTGATGATTATACCTAACTAAATGCATGCATATATGAAGGTATCTATATGTGTTACCTTCGAGTTGCCTTGCCATCATTTTCCCCAACCTCAAGGACCCTCATATTTGATGGATGACTCAACTTCTTCCACTTACGAGTGCACCTGATCCTACACATTGACAATTCATTAGCAGTATCATACTCTTCAATATCTAATAATATTGCATAGTTGCTTAATTGCACAAAATCGAGTATTAAAGCATCATCAGTTAATACATTTTTTTTTCGTATTCCAAGGTCCATCTAGGAGGGTCATGATAGATGTTGGTCCCTTTACTGACTTCTCCATGATGTTCATTAACAAAGCTTCTATACTAAGTAATACCACATATGTTACCTCTTTTCAGGGCAAAATACACAATACCCAACCCATCATCAGGAGTCCCACAAGAATTGGGTAGTCTAGCCAAAAAGACACAATGATGAGAACAAAGGTAAAAAGAATGCATAAAGTTTGACTATAGTTTGTTCTTCTTTGGAATCATCAAAAATTGAAAATGCATCTCAAACCATTTAAACAAAAACAAAAGGAGTTTAAACTCACTCTACATCTCGAGGTCATAAAGTTGTTTTGCAAAATAGAAGAAGTGTTACCCCCCTTCCTATTCTATGATTCACAAAAATTATCCCAAAAAATTTAATTGCTTTTGCAAATATTCCAATGAGATAATTTTCTTTTTTTGCCTCATCACCATCCATGTCTAGCAGTGGTTATGTTTTTGTCTCCTTAAAAGGTTTTTTTTCACATCATAGTTTTTATGGACTTGTTGTAATCAGTTAAAGAAAGAGAATCTAGGGTAAGGATAGATGACACTAAGATCTTATAGGCCAAGTTTTAGGCAATTATTCCATAAGTCTAGAGCTACAACAGATTAAGTGGAAGGTACTATGCGTTATGCCAAAGCTTCACATCTTCCACAAATTTTAAGGTTATTTCAAGGTCAAGAAGAATGAAGTCATCATTGGTAGGATGCTTTGAGCCAAAAACATATACACTCTTATTTTTAGCCTTATAGATTTCTAACCTAGCATGAGCTTTGTAATTCATCATAATTCTTCTCAAGTAAGAAGAAAAATATAAATAATGCAAAGCAACTATGTGCTTGGGGTATCTGAATAACCTCTATCGGGGTTATAGATGCCTAGCTGGCAGTAGACTAGGTCCATAGGAAATCAAGGTCATCTCCACTAGGGCTATATATGTCTGATTGGCAGTGGAGAAATGCAAAGGTGAATATAATTCAAAGTGAAATACTTAATAGGCTCAAATCCTGCTAATATGATAAAATTCTGATTGATCAAGGAATGATAATGAATGCATAAAATACACACAAGCCAAGTCATGATGACACAACAAATTCCAAATAAATCTACCTCAACTCTATCTTAAGACATTATCGAAAGATATGTTTCCCCATGAGTCAAAGTTCATTTGTTTTTAAACTAGGTCATCTAATTTTACTGATTAGAACCAAGGTCAATCCTTTATTATTTTTCAAAATCAGTGCCTTTGTTTTCCTTTTCAGCTTTTAGTCCAAATTTTTATGGTCTCTTGATTGCTAACCAAATATTTTGGAGTTCTCAAGAACATTCATGCACTGTTAAGGTCATTCATGCTACTTGTCCCAGTTAGAGCCTGTGTTGTACCCCGCAATTACAATTCATATTTAAGAGCCTAAATATTTTTAATATTAATTTGGAATTATTTGCTTGCATCAATATCTTTGAAAATTGGCTTACACCAAGATTGTTTAAAAAATTCTGATTACATCTAGGTTTTAAAATTGTTGAGATTTTTGCATCTTGAAGACTTGGATCTAGTTGCAATAATTTGGATTGAATATTTTTGAACATTTGCATCTTAATTGCATTATTTCAAATTAAATGTTTCAGAAAATGCAAGTCCTAAGGTTTTTCAAAGGTCTAAATAATTAAATTTCATTTTAGGGTTACTCCAATCTCATCACTTTTGCCCTACATTTTTGTGTGAAATTAAAATGGACATAACTTGAGCTAGAAAAATAAGTTGATTCATAAACTGGTGGAAAGAGCTTGAGCTCATCTTCATAATAGTACTTGACTTGTAGAAAATTGGACATCAATTATTTCTAAAAATAGTACTTATCCAAAGCAACCTGAGTGACCAACATGAGCGATGAAATTTCATTGGATGAAAGTATTTGCCTCTTTTTATTTACTTTTGATTAAAACTCAATTTTCATGAAAATTAAATTGATGCAACCAACATGAGTGATGATTCGGATTTTCATGAAAATTAAATTGATTTGGATTTTTAATTTTCATGATAGTAATTCTCAAACTAGGGTTTTACCTTTGATATTTCATGATTGGATTGATTCGGTGAACTCAAGCACTAGCTTCCTATTGGAGCGGTTGAATGGAGGGCTCGCATCAATTGGACCAGGTAAGACATTATTTGTATTACATGATCCAATTGGATGCAAGCCCTCCATTCAATCACTGCAATAGGAAGCTAGCACTTGAGTTCACCGAATCAATCCGATCATGAAATATCAAAGGTAAAACCCTAGTTTGAGGATAATATAATCAAATGATTAATAATGGAATTGGACCTTAGGTTAACATGGATATTATCGAAGCCTAAGTCGGGACCAAAGCATTATAATGTGAGGGTTAAGCTTTAATGTGAAAGGGAAAATAAATTGATTGAAAAGGATGATAATATATATATAACCAAAGAGATATAAAGATATCATTAAAGCCTAAGTATGGAATATTAAATTGATATAATATAAGATAAATAAGGCGATAATAATAAATAAATTATGGATATAATGATGATAATAATAACAAAGGTAAATAAATAAAAATGAATTAATATTAATAAATTTTTGACATTAGAGTTGATTTAATACATTGGCATTAAAATTAAAATTTAATTCTAATGTTAAAACATTATAAAAATTTAAAATTAAAAAAAAAAAATGAGATATAATGTTAAACCTTAGGAAACAATTTAATCATATTTTAAAATCATCAATAATAATAATAATAATAATACCAAATTTTGAATTTATTTTACCACAAAAGTCCTAAATTGAATTTGTCTTCTATGTCTACAAGGAACTGAACCAAGGGGTGAAGAGGAAAGTCCAATAGACAAGGAAGGAATTTGAATGATCTAAAAGAATGATGTTCATTAAACTTGGACCAGATTTCACTTACCTATTGCTGAATAGTTGGATAAGCCTCAATAATTGAATATGGATGACTCATCTCGCTTAGCTTCAAGGAGAAGATACCTGAACAGTTATAGAGATCAAAGGCCAAAATTACAAATATGAATCAATAAGAACCTCAAAGTGACACATCACCCAGGAGACAACTCATCAACCCAACTGTAAACCACCACCGAAGGAGAAAAGAAATCAAAGCCAAACATAGAACAAGAACAACCTAAATATTTGAGGATAGGTGGCTAGTTTTACCAATTTTGATTGCCTAGGATAACTAGTCTTTTGCTGGAATACACTGTGAGAAATGAATGGTAGAGATGATGCCAAGTGGCTGCATATGCACCAAGTATTCAAAACATAATTGTAGAATTTAAATTATAAAAGAGGCCTTTCAATCCAGAATTCAGGATCGAGCAACATAATAGCAAAATTCGGTAGGAAGTATTACAAGTGTTTTGCATGGATCGATTGTATTTCCCCTTTATTGTCTTTGTTTTCTATTTCTCAATTCTTCTCACCATTGTGTAGGTATTGCCAAGAGTCAAGTTAGTCTACCTAAGATAATTTCTAGGAGTTGCTTCAAGGAGTTGGAGTCTTTATGTCACTACAATTAGGATAGGAGATTTGAATTCCCTTGTTACATTATTCAAACAAGGCAAATATTGTATTGTGTTCTTTAAGAGACCTAAGCACATCGTTGGGCTCTAATATTGTAATCATCTGGAATTGAATATAATACAAATTCTATCTTCTACTCTTTGACATACTCTTTCATTGTGTGTATGTATTGCTTATTTGTGCATTACATTATTTGAATTTACAAGTAATGCTTTCTCTCACTGATTTAATACCTATGTTGATTACGTTATTTGAATGAATATGGGTATGTTAGTTCTTTCCTTTTTTTTATCATTGTTTCATAAAATTGGTTAAGCTTTGCTACAATCACCCAATAGACAAGGCACCGATCTGCATTCTTGAAATTGAAGCTATAAATGCTATAATTGCTTGGTCCCAATAAAAATCCCTTTAATTCACTAAATCTGGTTGATTTTATATATTAATGGCATATCATTAATCAAAATCATTGTGGGGTATCTTGACCCAACCTAGTCCCCTTAGAATTTATAATTTTTAGGTTGAAGAGGTAAGTTTACTAGAGCTTGCATATTGTTGTGATTAGGAAGTTTTGGTAGCATGATAGCCATATTTAAAGGATATCAAAATTTTCCATATGAGGAAGCAAATAATCTTTCCTCGCACAAATGAGCATTAAAAATCCAACCAAGAGAACCGTTTAAAGGATAATCAATGATTAAGAATTTGTCTCAAGAACATTACATTTCGTAATGCTAGTTGTGACATATATCATGTATGACGTGAAAGGCTGGGCATTAGGAGGTGAAATATTTTATGAGCATACGGTTTAAAGAGGGACATGCAATAGAGAAGCTTGTTAGAAGTTCTTAGTTGCAATAGCCCAATGAAGCAGAGAAGGCAGAGAAAGAGTGCAATATCCTCTATGAGTTTGAAGGGAGGTAAAAAAATATTTAAGGTTTTTTGAATTTGAAATTTAAATTAAGTTTAATTTGGAGGTATAAGGTTTTAATATTTGAAAGTTATTAAGTTAGAAACTTATATTTAATTAAGTTATGGAGTGATAAGTGTCTTAATAGAAGAATTGTTTTTTTATTATCTTAGATAGTGGAGAGATAAGTAGATTAATGGTAGATTAAAGAATTATTAAATTTGGAGTTATAAGTTTTAAGATTAATTTATTTCATTTGATTTTTTGAAATAATTTGATTATTGAACTTTTGCAAATTAAATAAGTTGGGAGTCAAAAGGTATTCAACCTCAAATTTAGGAAATTAATTTTGGAAAGTTCATATTTTCTAGTTTCTAAACATTAGGGAGATATAAGGAATTCTACTTCATAGGTTTTACAACTTAGAAACTTTAAAATTATTTAAAACCTAGGGAGTCACAAGGAAGTCTACTTCAATCTACAAATTTAATGGATAAGTTACCAAGAGGAACTTTTCAATGTAGGAGATGTTATCAAAATATAAAACCATATTCTACAAAAGGAAAATTTCATGAACAAGGTACATCAAGTGAGAAACATCATACTCAAAACTCTTGTCAACAATGCAAAATAATTTCAAGTAAAGCTAATCGTGTGATTTAAATAGAAATAAATCTTTGATATATAGATTCAAGTGCTAGTCATCATATGACTAGTAATTTACAATATTTTTATTGTTTAGAAGTCAAAGATAATTTCTATTTGATGATTATTGATGATAAGAGGTATCTAGTTCATGGAAGTGGTTGTGTAATGCCTAATGCACCATTCTTAGAATTTATATTAAAATATGTGATGTATGTTCCAGGGCTGACATCTAATCTCATCTCAGTCACTAAACTAGTTGAAAGTGGAAGATCAGTTGAGTTCAAGTGTATAAATGAGAATAATAAATGTGTTATCAAAAATCAAAATATAATAGAGGCAATAGGGTCAATTAAAAATGGAATATATGCCTTAGATTCAATTGGTTTTTCTCAAGAGCTTATCTTATTTTAAGATAACATTGTTGAATGCTTTGAAAGATGAGGTGAAGGAAACGAGAATCAAGAACCATTCTACCATCAAAGACATTGGATGAATCCAAAGTTTTGAATGATGAAAAAGATGTGAGGATTGCAGAAGATCACATGTTACAAGATCACTTACAAATTGAAGGTGAAGGATGAAGACCTTGATTGAAGACTAAATTTTTCAATAACCAAATAATGCAATACAAGGGGATGTCAGAGAATATTATATTATTTGGTACATGTTAATGTACCCTCATGGTACATCTTGTAAATATTATATTAGGGTTGTGTCCTAGATTAGAGTATGAGTAAATATTTTATGTAATATAATAATGTGTAGGAAATGCACAAGTGTCATGTAAATGAGCATGTAATTGTAATGTGTGTAAATATGCACAAGTGTTTCATATGTAAGTGTGCACATGTGTTCTTAGATTAGGAAGTATTATGTGAAGATTCATGTTCAAGTATGCATACAATATAGAGTCATGTGTATGCAAGTATCAAGTAGAGAATCCAAGAGTCATGAGACTTGGTATAAGGAAAAGGAAGAATCAAGTAACCAAAGATTCATCCTACAATGGCTATATATTACCCCATAGTCAATATCAATGACATAGCTTTCATAGCTTACATAGCCTTCATAATCTACATTGACTGCATTGTGAGCATTGTTAATGTATGAGAGTCTTATGATACATTTTTAAGAGAAAGAGGAGTAATTAAGACTGCATACATTTAAGCCATTAATATTATAAGTTGTACTACATGCTTTGTACAAGTATGATTCACGCTATACATTCATAATGCTACTTATTAATGAATGTTAGTTGATATATTCTACATCTTGATTTACATATTTTTTGGCTCATATTACTCTATTTATCATTAATATTTGATCTTATTATATTGTGGCTATCATATATTTTATCCTGTGAATATGTATCATATGAGTTTACATTAATATTAAGGCTTCAAAAGCCATCATGTACACGACAATGAAACTTAATATATAGGGACTTTCAAAAATTTATAGTGATTGGTCTAGAATAGATATAAATGCATGTAGTTCCTACATCATGTGTTCCTAGATTTAGCATCTTTGTTGCTTTGGTGGAGATATTAGTCGGTACTAAGCTTACATTTGTTTTTCCTATTCCTAATTTTTTTATGGTACATATAGAAGATGTCTTGAAGTCTATATTAATTGATCTATGTTCCAAAGAAAATTAGTTTAGTACAATAATTGGCTTTCTTCTACAAAATATTGAGAGTAGTAAAGTGAGATTTGAGTGTTAATTTGTAAATAAAAAAGGAGTTTCATCTTGTGTAGATTAAGGAAGGTAGTACTATATTTCCTATAAGTAATTTTTCTCAATCCTAATAGGGTTTGGTTCTCATTTGTGTAGTGCATTATTGTTAAAATTGAAGATGACATTGATACTCAATGAAGAGAGCTAAACATGACAAGGAGTAGAAAAATAAAGATGCAAACAAAAAACCATTATCATAACAAGAGAATAACAAGGAAAACCCCCCCTTTGGGGGATGTCTCAACATTTTACTTTTTCCATTAGCAATCTCAAATAAATACTAAATTACATCTTCTACAAGGTAAACCCTAGCATCGGTCACTACCAACTCACATGTGCATACAATGTGACATCTCATCCTTACATAAACATTGACATCTCATCCTTAGAATTTGACCCATATTACAAATGTATGATTACATAGGCTTAATGATATATTTATAATTTTGTAGTACAAACAATAATTTTTTATACAAACCTTCATGGGCACAAGCTAAAACTAGTCCTTCCAAAGACAAGTAGCCTTAACCCAGTTACTACCAACCTCTAGACCTATAACTTCCACCAACTATATCTAGTCATTCCAAGACCTAGCCACCCTACAAGCTACCTCCAGCCTTCTAAACACATTAGCTTCACATGTTACCCTCAGCCATATACCAATAAGGTAAGAAAAAAGTATAGAAACTTTTTTTATTTTTGACATTACAAATATTACTAGATCTAACTCTAATAATATTAGACTAGGCAACCACCACTAACATCCACACTAATTACTTTTGGGTACAACTATACCAGTTATAGTAGCATTAATAGCCCTACAATCTACACCAATTACAATAGCCAATAATCCAACTACATCGATTATAGTAGCTTCTTTAGGTACAAGCTACACTAGTTATAGTAGTTAATACTTTACCCAAAACTTGTGGTGTAACCAATAAACCATATTAGACATTTTTCAACAACTTTGTAAAACATAGATGTGAGGTTTTAGATCTGCACAACATACTAAATCAATAATAATACCAACTACAAAATAAAACCTCATGCATGGACACCTCTACAACTTGCACAATAAAACCACTAGAACAAGCATTTCCAATCTTAAACTCTAGCACCTATTAAAATAAAACTAAATATAGATAAAATATAGATCCATCAAAGCTCACTAGATCTATCACTATTGAAGCTCACTATATCATAGTCATTGAAGCTCACCAAATCTATCATTTCCAAATCTCACCAGGTTTGCTACTACCAAAGCTCACCAGGTTTTCTACTACCAAAGCTCACCAGATCTTTCACTTCCAAAGCTCACTATATATATTACTACCAAATATCACTAGATCTACCATTAATGAAGATCACCAGGTCTACCATTTCCAAATCTTACTAGATCTACTATTTCTAAATCTCACCAAACCTATCATTATTGAAGCTCACTAGATCTACCATTGCTAAAGCTCACTACGTTTATCATTGACAAGGCTCACTAGATCTATCATTGGAAAAACTCTTTTGGGTAAAAAATACAATATAGTAACCTTCTTCTTATTGCTTAAACTTAATCATCTCCAACGCAATAAATCAAGTCACTACAAACCCTAATGCATATTACATAAGCTCAAATGTCTCCAATACAATATGCAGTTCTCTATGTGTACAAACCCTAATTTAAGTGTGAAATAAATAACAAAGGCACATGCACAAATTTTAAAAAAACATAACATCATTGCACAACACCTACAATAACCTTCAACAATAAAAGAAACCATATATATATTTCATTCAATGCCATAAACTTCCTAGGTTCAATACCATAGTCTCTGATACCAAATGTTAAAATTAAACATGACATTGATACTCAATGAAATAAGCTAAACATAATAAGGAGTAGAAAAATAAATATGCAAACACAAAACCATTATCTAAACAATATAATAACAAGGGAAAACCCCCCTTGGGGTATGTCTCAATATTCCACTTTTTCCATTAGCAATCTCAAATAAATACTACATTGCATATTCTATAAGCAAACCCTACCATCTATTGTTGCTAACTCATATATGCATGCAATGTGAAACCTCATCCTTACATACACATTGATAACTCATCCTTGGACTTTGACCCATATTACAAATATATGATTACATAGGTATTTAATATCAGCATTCCTTCTTTAATGATATATGTAATTTTACAATACAAATAATGATTTTTGACACAACCCTTTATGCACACAAGCTAAAACCAGTCCTACCAAAGACTAGTAATCTTAACCTGGTTACTACTATCCTCTAGACCTATAACTTCCACCAAATTTACCCAGTAATTTCAAGAACTATCCACCCTATAAGCTACCTCCAACCTTATAAACACATTAGCTTTACTGGTTACCCTCAACCATATACCAACAAGGTAACAAAAAAGTCTAGAAATAATTTTTTAATTTTTAAAATTACAAATATTACTAGAGCTAACTCTAAGAACTAGACTAGGAAACCACCACTAGCATCCACACCAGTCTCTTTTGGACACAACTGCACTAGTTACAGTCGCATTAATAGCCCTACAAGATACACTAGTTGTAATGGCCAATAATACTACACTAGTTATTGTAGCTTCTTTAGGTACAATTTACA
Organism: Wollemia nobilis; assembly: GCA_028583015.1. Taxonomy (NCBI): domain Eukaryota; kingdom Viridiplantae; phylum Streptophyta; class Pinopsida; order Araucariales; family Araucariaceae; genus Wollemia; species Wollemia nobilis. Next base: position 3,677,602 of record JAQPPZ010016710.1, on the reverse strand, counting down.
CCAATTATAGTAGTTAATACTTACCCAAAACTTGTGGTACAACCAATAAACCATATCAAACATTTTTCAACAACTTTGTAAAACATAGATATGAGGTTTTAGATATTCACAACATACTAAAATAGGAAGAATACCAACTACAAAATGAAACCTCATGCATGGACACCTCTGCAACTTACATAATAAAACCACTAGAATAGGTATTTCTAACCTTAAACTATAGCACCTATTCAAAATAAAACATATAAATATAGATAAAAGGTAGATCCATCAAAGCTCACTAGATCACAGTTGTTGAAGCTCATCAAATCTATCACTACCAAAGCTCACCAAGTTTGCTACTATTTAAGCTTACTAGGTTTATCATTGCCAAAGCTCACTAGATCTATTGCTACTTAATATCACTAGGTCTATCACTAATAAATCTCACCAGGTATACCATTTTCAAAGCTCAACAGATCTGCTATTACTAAAGCTCACAAAATATACCATTAATGAAGCTCACCAAATCTATTACTACTAAAACTCACTAAGTTTGCCATTGTCAAATCTCACTAGATATATCACTAAGAAAATCATTTCAGGTAAAAAACATACTTCAATAATCTTCTTCTTATTGCATAAAATCAATCATCCCTAATACAATAATGAAGTTCACTGCAAACCCTAATGCATATTGCATAAACTCAATCGTCTCCAATACAATAATGCAATTCTCTATGTGTACAAATCCTAATGCAAGTGCAAAATAAATAACAAAAGCACATGCACATATTTTAAAAAACCATAACATCATTGCACAACACCTACAATAACCTTCAATAGTAAAAGAAACCATAGATCTACTTCATACAATGCCATAAATTGCCTAGGTTCAAGACCATAGGCTCTAATACCAAATGTTAAAATTGAACATGACATTGATACCAATGAAGAGAGCTAAACATAATGAGTAGCAAAATAAATATAAAAACATAAAATAATTATTATAACAAGAGAATAACAAAGGAAAATCCCCCCTTGGAGGATGTCTCAACATTCCATTTTTTCCATAGCAATCTCAAATAAATACTACATTGCATCTTATACAAGGCAAACCCTCATATTTTTCACTGTCAACTCACATGTGCATGCAATGTGACACCTCATCCTTACATATACATTGATACTTCATCCTTGGACTTTGATCCATATTACAAATTTGTGATTGCATAGGCATTTAATGCCAATAATTATTACACAGACATACTTGAACTTGTAGTGGTTTATTAAATAATTGAGTGTGTTGGTAATATCTATTTCATAACTATGTCAAAATACATTAAGTAGATCATGCTAAAAAACTATAGTAGGGATGCACCATGATATGTTGTAGTTTTTTGTGCCAAAATAAATTGAATATATGATGCATTAGAATCTATTATAACTTTGGCAATTGAGGAAAAATAGAATGTAAGACTAGAAAGACCAGTCTAGGCTTGTAAAAGGGTTTGAGTCATTTCAAAAACTTTGGTTTACCAATATCAAAAAAAATCTAAGACCATATATTTTAGTAATAATTGGATACATTTGTTATTTGTTGTTGGCTTTTAAGCCTTACTACCACAAAATATCATAGGTCCCAATATAAATAAGCCACAATATTATAGGTCAAAATTTTAATATTCAAGAGTATGATTATATATGTGAGAAATAAAATATATATATCAATGCCAATATAATAATAAAATAGCATTCACTTATAATAAAATGTAAATTGCCAAAATAATTCATGTACATGCATGAAGAATACTTACAATAATAAATTGCTCAAAATCTATATACAAGCTTTATTATCAATGCTTGTTATATGGCATTTACTCCAGGAGGAAAGTAGACAAAAATCTCAAGTGGCCATGGACTTTTTCCTTCAATTTATTCCTAATATCATTTTTGACGACACCAATAGCAAACTCAATGTTGTTCTTACTGATGAAGAAATCAGAGTAGCTTTGTTCTCTATGGAACCAGATAAAGCTCCTAGTCCTGATGGGTTCTCTCCAATATTTTTAAAGGATTTTAGGATTTGGTTGGCTAGGATGTTTGCAATTCCATAAGATAAATCCATAGCTCCAATTTAATCCCTAGAGGCTTTAAATCCATATTTAATGTGCTTACCCCAAAAAATGTGAATGCAAGCAATTTCAATGAATTTAGGCCAATCAACCTTTGCAATGTTATTTACAAAATATTAACAAAAGCCATTGCTATTCGTCTAAGAGAGGTAATGTCGTTAATTATAAATAAGATCCAAGGAAGTTCTATAAGAGGAATATCCATCTTGGATGGCATTATTTCAGTTCATGAGGCAATTCATTCCATATCTTCCAACAAAAGAGTTGCTTTCCTTATTAAACTTGACATGAACAAAGCCTATGATAGACTCAATTGGGATTTGCTTCTAGCTATTTTGAATAAGTTTGGCTTTCATCCTGATTGGATTTCCTTAATCAAAGGATGTATTTCCTCTACTTGGTTCTCCATCCTTATTAATGGTTCTCCTACAGGATACTTTAATAGCAGCTGAGGGTTAAGGCAGGGGGATCCTTTATCTCCCCTTCTTTTTGTAATTATAGTTGAAGCTTTTGGAAGATCCATCCTGGAAGTAAATAATGCATGACTAATTTTTGGACTTAAGTTTACCTCTCAATGTAACCCCATCACCCACCAACAATTTTTTGATGACACTTTGTTGTCTACTTTTGCCTCCGTCAATGAAGCCAGAATCATCAAACGTATTCTCCTCTTGTATGAAGCAGTTGCGGGCCAAAAGATAAATTTCCAAAAAAGAAAATTATATTTTCTTAACACTCCCTTAAATAGACAGAATCTCATTGCCAACATCCTTGAATGCACTATAGATCATCTTCCCTCATCCTATCTAGGCTTACCTTTATTTGTTGGAAATGTTAAAGAAAGCCTATGGGATAATGTTATTGAAAGGCTTCAAAAAAAGCTTTCTACTTGGAGAGGTAAAATTTTGTCTCAAGTGGGTAAAATCATTCTCACCATGGCCTATCTTCAGAGTATCCCAGTTTATTTCCTCTCTCTTTTTAAAGCTCCTATCAACGTTTATCAAAAAATTGAAAAATATCCAAAATCATTTTCTTTGGTCAGGATCAGAAAACAGACATAGATTTCATTTAGTCACCTGGGATAAAGTTTGTAAACCCAAATACCAGGGAGGTTTAGGGCTTAGAAGGATCCATATTATCAACCTTTCTCTCCTTGCTAAACAAGCCTGGAGGCTCATTTCTAATGACAGTGCTAATTGGGTCAAGATTCTTAAAAGGAAATATCTTCAGGACTCTGAATTTCTTTTTGGTGATGTCCCTTTAGCAGGGTCTGCCTTTTGGAAATCTATATGTGTGTCTCATTCCCTCTTGAGAAAAGGATTAAGATGGCATTTTGGGAATGGAAATTCCATTTCATTTTGGGAAGACAAGTGGCTTGGTGATAGTCCTCTCATTCAGAATCCTATGCTCCAAAGGTTAATTGCAATCACCAAAGATATGGTTGGGCCTTCAGTTGCAGATTTTATTTCTTCAAATAATGGAATCAAAAGCTGGAAAAGACTTGATTTCCCTAATTTGGAAGCAAAAAATTCATTTTTTCAATCTCAGTTATCTTCCATCATAATTCCACCAAAAGATTCCTCAAATCGTCCTATATGGGAGCCTACTGATTCTTATTTGCTTTCTCTCAATGATTTCCAAAATCCTATTCCTTTTAAGCTGGTCTGGACAAAATATCTGACTCCCAAAATTGCTTTCTTATCTTGGCTTTGCATTCAGGATCGAATCCTCACAATGGAAAACCTAATCAAAAGAGGCATTCAACTCCCTAATAGATGTTACCTTTGTCTTTCTGACTGGGAGTCTACTTCCCACCTTTTCCTTTTCTGTTCCTTTTCTAGAATGGTGATTAGCAATCTATTCCTTAAATTTCAAATAGTCTGGGCCTGTCCTCCTTCCATTGTTGATCTTTTCCTCCAGTGGCCAAATCCTTTCCAAAATCCCATACTTAAAGGATTATGGAAATTTTGTTTACAACATTACCTTTGGCAAATTTGGCTTGAACGTAATAGAAGAGTGTTTGATAAGAAGGCCTTGGACGCTGATTACATTGCCAATAAAATCATCCTTAATGCTAAATAGAATGTCCTCATTACCCCTTTTGATCCTTTTCCTCATCCACCTTTTGAGGAAGCTATCCTCAATTCCTGTCATATCCACCTTGAAAGTTCAAGACCGGTCAATCCTTCAGCTTCAAGAACCAAAATCAAGTGGCATCCTCCTCCAGTTGGATGGGTTAAGCTCAATTTCGATAGAGTTGCTAAAGGAAATCTTGGCAATGCTGGTGCTGGAGGAATTCTTCGTGACCACCTAGGTAATCCCATTTTTGCTTACTCTAAACCTTTAGGTGTTCTCTCAAATCATTCTGCAGAAGCAAAGGCTTTATGGCGAGGTCTCCAATTCATCAAAAATATTCCAAGAAACATCATTGTGGAGGGATATTCTCTTAATATAATAAATTATCTTAAAAATTCTAAACCTGGCAGTTGGAGGATAAGAACCGTTATGGAAGAAAGCAAACAAATCCTGCTTAATCAGAATGACACCATGTTTCAACATGCTTTCAGGGAAGCCAACTTTGTTGCTGACAGACTGGCTAACATTGGAGTGAATGCCCAAGGATTGTTGACGTGGACTGATAGTCTTCCTCCTGAAGTTGATGAGCTCGTCAAGCATGATCAAATTAATATTAATCATGGTGAATCTTAAGGCTATTGTTTCTTTCTTTGCCCGAGGCCTCCTTTTCCACGTGAAGCTTTGGGTTTTTTTTCTAAATTTCTTCAAAGTCTTTAATTCCAGCTTTCTAAACCTCACATATCCTCCTCGGTGTTCAATCTCGGATCATGTCCACATGGCCCTTATTCATTTGTTTTTATGTAATACACCGCCTTTTAACCTAGCAAGCGCTTATTATTTTTTGATAACCGACTCTTTTGAGAGCCCCAATGAAAATGCTAGCACGATATTTAATAATGCCTTCCCCCAATTTTTTGGTTTTCACCATTTGGCTCTTTCGAGATTCATTCTCCATCGTTTTTCCTTTTGCCTCGTCCCGAGATCTATGTTGGTGGACTTTCCAATCCTTCACGTTTCTAGTGCCAGCTTCCCCTATTGGCTCCATTTTCTGGGCATCCCCAACAGTCAACTCCATCAGCACCTTTTGATTTTCCCAATTACCTATTATAGTTTTCAAAGCCAAAAAATCCTCCTCGTCATCTGTCCTAGCCAATTCCCTCTCTCTAGGCGGGATTTTTCCTTTTTGAGGCGTCCTTTCTGGTTTTTTTCTGGTTCTAGAGTTGCATCAGTGTTTTCCTTATATATTTTCCTCTGCATGCTCTATTTATTCATCTACCATTGTACAAGTGCATCCTCCTATTGTTCCCTTGCCTTCACCTTTTTCCTTTTCCCTATTTTTCTCTATCTTTAATCATGAAGGAGGGAAAGTCTATTTATATCGAGCCTGAGGTGTTTGATTTAGATTCCATTGTTGTAGAAATTTTGAAAAACAAAGGTGGACTTATTAGTTTCTTCAAGATGTTCTGTGGCATCGACGGGGAGGTGACCAGGGCCTTTACTACATCTTGGGACAATGGCATGGTTACTATTCATGGAGTGGAGTTTCAGATCACTATGGAGCTACTGGTGGAACTCACAGGGCAAGATCTGGATGGCAAAGTAATAAGGAGAAACAAGCATAACTGGGATTCAGAGCTAGCTCACTTTGAGAAGAATTCGGTTATCCATAAGCTTTACAAAAAAGGTTTGTACCATCACCATATTTCCACCCCATGGAAGGAAATCCTAAAACCCATCATGCAATATTTAACTGTTGATAATCCTGAGTCCCAACTTTGTTGTTTTCATTTAGCATTCATTAATCATTTTCGTGAAGCTAAGATGATGAACATTCCTGTTGCGCTTTACTGGTCCTTAGATTATACAATTGTTTCTACCCATTCAAAAAAGGAAGAGGGATCACCCTATCATCAAGGTCTTTTCAAAATCCTTTATAGGTTCCTCCTCCTTAAGTTCCCCAAAGGAAATATCCAAGCCCCTGAATCTTCTAAAGAGAACTCTTCTTCCTCGCCCAGCCTTAAGACCTCTAGACCCAAGAGAAAGGATAAGAGTGAAAGACCCTACTCTATTTCCAACATTAAGAAAAAGGTTAAGGTTGAGAAAATGCCTGTCCGCTGTTCCCAGAGACTCAAGCTCAAGGAAGCTTCTGAAACCCCTACTCCTTCCTCTGTGAAGCCCAAGAAATATCCTTCCAATTCTCCTGACCTGGTGGAAAAATACCTTCACAAACTGGTTTTCCATGCTACATCTGTTACTATTGACCATCTGGAATCTGCCCATGTGGCTATTGGGAAGGCAATTGTGAAGCTCAAAGAACAATGCCAAGCTCTTAGCCTTCTATTTTTCTATGATACCTTTGAAGACATTCCTACTATTTTTGTTGCGGAGGGACCTTTCGATGTCAAGGATGAGGCTAAGGATGAGGACGTTGTGGATATCGCCAAGGATGCCTACATTGAAGCCCCAAAGGATGTACTAAAGTATGATATCAAGGATGCCGAGTTGGAGGTTACCGTTGCATCTCCTATGCAGACTGACATTCCCATCTAATTCTGCATGTGGGTCCTGTTGGGGAAAGCCTATTTTGCTTTCCTCTTCTTGTTTCTTTCCTTTCTTCTAGAGGTTTTGTCCTTTTGGTTCTTCTGGATGGTGGCCATTTTGTTGTTGTTCCTTTCCACCAGAGGATTTTGTCCTTTTTGGGTTATGTTGGCTTTCGGTTGTTTGTTTTTGTTCCTCCTTGTGTTTCCTCTGAGGAGTTTTATTTTCTGCTCTGTTGATGTACAAGGTGTTGGGGCACCTTTCAAATGCCCCATTTAATGAAAATAATTAACTTACCAAAAAAAATTATTACAAATTATTTCTCCTTACATTGTATGGTATTTGTCTCCATTACATAGCCATAGTAATATGACTCTTCAATACTTGTCTATTGCACTCCTTGCATATATAGGAGATGTACCCTTCCCTATTCCTAACCTTTGGTTTCTCATCTTACCACTTGTATACTAGACTCTTCACTCTCTTCTTACATGCATACTTGACTCTATGATACTTGCACACTTCTACATGACTCTTACTCTCTTACATGCACTCTTAATACAAGACACTTGTGCACATCCTCACTTTACATATTTGCACACTTACATACATGGTACTTGTGTACATTCTCTCAATATACACTTGCACTCTTACTTACATGACACTTGTGCACATTTTCTCAATATTTACTTATACTTTTACCTACATGATACTTGTACATATCCTATACATAGACAACTACATAAAATATAAATATAAATCACTCATCTAAACTATATAATAAATTCTAATCTATTACATATTTATAATTTTACCATAAAGGTACCATCGAGGTACATTTACATGTACCAGATAATGTAATATTATCCAACACCCTCCTATATTACATTGTTTGGTTATTGAAGACTTTAGTCTTCAATATTGGTCTTCGATCTTTAATCTTCATGTGACCTTGCATTGTTCATGAACCTCTATTTGATATTTATCTCCAGCTTTATCCTTGGTTCTTCAAACTTTGTATCTTTATTATCTAGTTCACAAACTACTTGATATTCTTCTTTATCTTTTGGTTCATGTATATTTTTCTTGATTACTCTACAAGATAAATTTGGACCATATTTGATCTATTTCTTTATTTCTTTTTTTCTTCTCAAAAATCAAACATTTCATCATTAATATGATCCTTAGTAAGATCAAATATTTTTCCTTTGATTTTTTCCTTCTCAATTTTGTCCTATATTAAAATAGAATATTTTGCTCAATTGTTAGGAGTTGCTTTTGAAATAATGTTTTGAAGAAAGTTGCCTAATTTGAATAATAGCATTCTTTCAAATCTCTCATGATATTTTCTTTTGTACCAATAAATTTTTGGAGAATGAGATTTTCTTTCACAAATTTTACATGGATAAATATTCTAGCAATTAGTTTCTTCATGTATAGTTCTATTGCAAAAGCACTCTTCAAATAAATGGAATATCCTTCCTTTTGTCTATGATTCTTGTGTTCATTTATGTTCTTAATAAAACAACTTAACCATCGATGCACTATTAAAGTCATTCTTTCTTTATTTTATTTACAAATCCTTATCTCTCTATGTAGTTGTAGATTCTATTTTTTTATAAGGTAAAAGAAGGGGTTTTGAAAGGTGCCCCAAACCTTTTACAAAAAAGGAGAACCTACCAACCCAATGCAAAGGCCATTAGGGGAAGAGAAAGTAATATTGACCATAAATTAGACAATTGCCTAAAGGTAAAACAACTCCTCAACAAGAAAGAGGGAGCAAGAAGACAAAAAGCTTGATCAACTTAATAACCTACAATCCATGAAGGAAAAGAAGATAACCAACATAACAAAAACCAAAATAAACCAATGGACCTAGAGAACTCAATTATTTATATCACTATCTCCACCTTCTCTCTTCGTTGGTTTTGCAACTAATCCTAACTCATCATGACCTTGATTTCCTATGCCCAAAATATGGTCGAGTGGATATAATCAATGAGGGAGTTCTAGAAGTTTAGCACCATCTTCCTATAAGACTTAGGATTCTTAGGAGGTTCCTAAGAACTTTGGGCTTTTCCTTTACACATTCTTGCAGGATCCAAGGAGCTCTTAGTTTTCTTGGTAGGGATATGGGAATCCAAATAAAGTCCTCAACCATAAAGGGATTATTATCAACATGTATTTAGCATCCTAGATATTTTGAGCATCTGGTTCGCATAGTGCTTCCTCCAAATCCAATTATAGGGGAGACTCCCACATCCATAGTTAATTCCAAACCTTTACTACTCAAAACTAGAGCAATGATGGTTGGAGTGTCCTCCCAAGACTGAGAGTCACTCTATTTAGATTGAGAGTACTTAGGGGCTCCAACGATTATAGGAACCAAATGCAAAGTATTCAAAATTTCTTCCCCTACAATTCCTCCCATTTTAACCACATGGTCAAAGATAAGCTTTTCCAACCCCCAATTATTTGGGTTTGATGCTCTCCCTCTTTTTACCAAAATCTATTTTTTTTATAGACTAAAAGAGGAATGAGAGGATGTTCATGAGTCTCTTTATTTAAAGTATGTTAAGGAACATGAAATGGTAACTTTGAAGAATCTCCTAGTTCTCATCCAATGTGAAATACTGCATGATCACCAGGGCCACTTTGTCCCAAGGAGACTTGAGAGAGTTTCTTTTGAAGATATTTTAAAATCTAACTAGTTCCTCACCTTCACTTAGGAAATTTTGGGTTTCTTGAGCTAAAGAGTGCTTCTTCCTATTGTGACAAGTGCCATCCATAGATAAGCATGTAGCTTTAGAAATAAGGGGTATGTATAATTCAAACTCGATATTACCAACTTTGACCATCACAACACAGCAAGTATATACCATATGCTATACCAAAAACGTATTATGCCCATTAAAATTTTCCAAGAACTAGAGGATACCCCCTTTCACAATTTTTTTGACATCCACATCAATGTTTAGGGATCTTGGTTCAATGACAACCTCCATCATTCTTGAAGTCCTTCTATACCAAAACTTCCAAAACAAGAGTGATAATGTTAAATTTTGAGCTAAGGCCTCAAAAATAAGAAGCCTCAAGAGCACAATATTAGGATAAAATGGTCTATTCTTTAAATAATATAAAAAGCTCCACATATAACACCAGGTCTAAGGGTAGTGGCCAACACTAGACCTAGGGACCATGCAAATAAACTTGAAAAGTATCGAGAGGAGAACAACCCTTTTTCAAGAGCAAAATGCAAGAACGTATGCCAAAATTGACAAGCCATGGGACTACCACACCTCAAAAAATGAGCTCCTTAGGATTTATACATAGATCAAAGCAGGTGATAAAAAAAGAAAGCTATCACCTCAAAACCCAAATCGATCTTATCATATTCTTGACACTCCATCCAAAGTTTATTAGGCTTGATAACAAGGCAAGCCCTAGAAGTTGATAGAAGCTTTTTCATGTGCCCCCAAAGATTCATTATAGTAGAACATGGGTCAAAATTCCACATTACTTCATGCAAGGCCATCATATGGCAACACCCAACCCTGAAGCCCCACGACTTCCAATGATCACTCCCTTTCCACAAACAAAAATTCCAACTTAAAAAACTTATCCCTTCCAACATGTTAAAGCTTCCAACTCCATCGAAGCTCAACCTCTTTACCCAATAATTATGGTCCTACCTTCTTCGCTTCTAGTTTTTCCATGTGGATATCCTACATGTAGACATACTAATATCCGCTTTCGAGCCGACCGTCAAGAAAATAATCATAATAATAGAATAACATTTATGATCTCCCCAAGGGGTCGACTTCCAAATTGGACAAAGCACATGAAAACTCCTAAGAATCAAATTTGAAGGAGAAGAACATCTCTGAGAGTTATCCTACTGGAGTGCATAGATAGCCCCCATATCAACATTATCAAGACCATATGAAAGAAGTATTCTGATAAAACTAAATCCAAATAACATTAGAAAAATAAATATTTCTATGCACCAATAATTATCAGTAAATAATGTACATCTAGTTAAGACCTTGGAGAAACTCATCCATCTAGATGGAAATTTCTCGACTCAAACCTAAATTCCAAGAAATATTGCAACTTTATTACCCTCCCTAAAGACATTTTTAATTTGTACTTCTTCTAAATATTAAACAATTATTTTTTTTATGTGATTATTTTTGCAATGGATAAACTAGGGGATTGAGAAAATTTTAATAGATTTATGATGTTAAGTCAGTTACCCTCAATTGCCACTTTCTTGCAATCTAGAGATTCCAAAAGCTCTAGACCAACAAAGTGACTCAACTGAATACCTAAATTCTTAGAGAAGGCAATTAAAATTATACCTCTATCATTCCTAACAATACCCCCTATACCTACACTACTAGGATTACCTTTGGAAGCCCCATAAAAATTGACCTTGATTGAGCTTATGGGGGGGCTCCCAAACGGTTTGATATCTCAAATTTAGGCTAGATTGAACAATACCTCTAATTTTGGGATGAAATTCGAGAGATATTTCTAACACCTGCTCCTCCTTAGAATACCCATCCATATCAATATAAAGGATAGATACATTTTCAATTGTCATCACAATACTTTTGTCACAAACTAAGGCTACCAAACTAGAAGAGTTCTTAAAAGCACAAAGGTTTCTTTCCTTCCATATGCTTGAACATATATGAGCCAAGCTAAAAAACTAAAAGAGATGTAAATGAGAGGCCCTAAAATGTGAACCCCACTATTCAAGCAGATCAATCATGTTTCACGATAGGACCCAACAAACACCCATCATTTGAAGAAAAAAAAGAGAAAACCTCCAAAGTGAATGTGCATTGGGTGAATAAATGATGAGAAGATTCTACGTTAGACCTAAACAAGTAACATCTATTAGGAACCACCATACCACATTATTGGATGTTATCTATAGTAAGGATTTTATTTTGAATAGATAGAAAAAGAAATATGTTCACCTTAGGGGTAAGGCTTCTTCTCCATACTAGTCATCATAGGAACTAGGGTGGGGATGGGCCTTCTAGAAAACGATATGCAAATTTCATTGAGAAGGTGCCACTATTATCTCATTTTCAAATAAAAATATCCTCATCTTCAAAGTTTTTAATGACCTACATTTTTAGATAATTTGAGATTTTTTTTTAGGCCTCCTTCTCAGCCTGAGATATATTAGGAGTAGAGCAAGTTTTTCACATTTTTTGTTATCAATAGTTTCAACATAGTCAACCACCTTAGAACCAAAGAACTACCTGTTAAATCATTTTCTAATTTCTAAACTAGGAAGGGAAGCCAAGGGATGATCCAACAACCAAGTGTCTTTATAGAAGTTAATGCTCTCCCAATTCTCCAAACTTCATCTTTCTGCATTGAAAATAGTAAATTTGTATTTGGTGATGCTAATCCAAAAGGTCAATCTTATAAAAGGCACTTGGTCGATCAAGAACTCATCCTTATTATTTAGGTATTTTACCTTTAATATTTTTACCTATCTAACATTATCATTTTGGACTAAATGCTAGCTCTGTTTTGCTACAAGAGCTTTATTCATATGTTCCATTTTTCTAAGATCTAGCCCTCCATTCTCTCTATTGTTACAGGTTTGATCCTAAGAGACCAAATGTATTCTTTTTTCCTCTAAACCCATCCAAAGGAAGGATTTTTGGGCTTGTTCAATGCTCTATAGAATTTTACTAGGCATCTTAAAAAGAGATATGAAATAAACAAAGATACTCTAGAGAGTAGTTTTAACCAGTAGGACTTTCCCAACTTGACTAAGAAGGGTGTCTTTCAACTAGCTAGCTTATGTTGAACTCTTTTCTCAATGGGTTCCCAAAGTTATGCCTTGGCCTTACCTTTAAGTAGAGGTATTTTGAGATAAAGTGAGAGAAGCTCAGTAATTTCACAGCCCAACATATTAGTTATTTTTCTTTGTCTAGAAAGTGGGATGTTAAGAAATAATATCTTTCTCTTTAGGAAATTAACTTTTTGGCCCACAACATTTTTCAAAATAAAGGAGAATGTCCTTTATAACTAAGTCCATATGGATAGAAGCAATAAAGGAGAACAACATATCATCGAAAAATTGATGGTGGGATATGGGGTCTATAGGTAGAGCAATTTTAATGCCCACCACCATAGAGATAGCCTTGAAAGTCTTACCTAGATATTTTGCCATCAGGATGAAGAGGTATGGAGAGAGTGGGTCCCTCTGCCACATTCCTCTATAGCTTTAAAAGGAACCAACCAGAGAGACATTAATGAGAACCAATAATTTTGTAGTTGAGATACCGAGTTTTATCAGGTCTAGTCATTTACTATTGAAGCCAAATTTTTCCAACACTTTTAGAAAAAAGTTCTAGGAAACTCTATTGTATGCTTTGTTCATGTCCAGTTTGAGGAAGCTTCTTGCTCTATGCTTTTGTCCGTAGAATGAATAAGCTCATGGACTACAACAATACCATCCAAAAAATATCTACTTGTCATAAAGTAACTTTGGGCTTAATCAATTAGCCTATGTAAGAAGATTTTGATCCTGGTGGCCAGGTATTTTATCAGGATTTTATATGCAGTATTAAAAATACTAATAGGATGAAAATCCTTGAATTCCTTAGCCCCTATAGATTTAGCCCCTATAGATTTAGGAATGAGAACTAAGAAGGTGGAATCAATGTCACTCAAAATAAGACCTAAAATTTGAATGTCTCTCATGGAATCCCCAATATCCTTACCCATAATGTGCAAAAAAATTTGGAAGAACAAAGGGGGAAGCCATCCAAGCTAGAGGCTTTCAGACTAGCCATAGAGAAAACTACCTTCCCAATTTCTTCATATTTGAGTGTACAATTTAGATTAAGATTCATATCATCTGAGACCAAGTGGGGGATATTCAGGAGGGTTTTTTATTCAACCATTTTATCCCTAACTTCAAGCTCACATAGAAAATATTTGAAATAAGAAACCACTTCAGCTCTAATTTTTTGGATGTCCTCTATTTTGGATCCATCAGCCTTGATTATTTCCCTAATTCTATTATGGATTCTATGTCTCAAAGTAGAGGTGTGAATGAATTTTGTGTTCATGTCTCCATCCTTGAGCCATAGGGTCCTTGATTTCTATCTCCAAAGCACTTCTTCATTGATAAAAATATTGTGGAATTCAACCAGTATCTTTCTTTCCTCTATATTTTTTTCCATGAAAGGTCTTCCAATTCTAAGGAAGAATTAATTTCCTTTAATTGCTTTTTTAGTTCTTTATTTTTGATATTTTTTCTAAAAACCTACACATTTAATATTTGAGTTGGATTTTGATGAACCTAAGTTTGGAAGCCACTTGAGAGATAAGAGGACCTAAAAATTTTATAGACCACCATTCTCCGATTCTTGCTTAAATATCTATATGTTGTATCGATATTACTTCAAATCTAAAAGGTCTAGGAAAGAATAGGAGGTTCTATAATTTTTCAAACTGAAGTGGGTTGTGATTTGACCCCACCTTAGGTAACAAACTTAGGGAAGCATCCCCAAATATCAGTAATCCCTACTTAGATATTGAAATTCTATTCAATCTAATTTTAATATGTTGTGCTCCTAGGTATATGTTACTCCAAGTGAACCTATAACCTTTTTAATCCAATTCCATGAGTTCATGATTGTTTACAAAGGATGCAAACTCTTCCATATCTTTGGTCATTTATGTGTTCCTACCTTTTTTGTTAGATTCAAACAGGGGAGAGTTAAAGTCCCCAGCTAGGACCTAGACCTCATTCTTAAAAATTTCTTGCATGGCACTTAAAGACTCCCATAAAAGACTTCTATTGAGTCTAGAATTAGGAGCATAGATGTTTGACAATATCCACCTATAACTAGACTCCTTATAGTAAAACAAGATATTGATAACTCTATTTGAAGTTACAAGAATTGATCCAAATAGCTTTTTGGGATCCCACAAACACAACAAGCCCCTAAAGGCTACCTAGGTTGAGCTAGCAATGAAATTTGTTTCTTTCCATAGATTCTATTACAAAACTACAAGTTTGTGATTTTTTAGTAATAAGATCTAGCTCTAAGTCCTTATGTGTATTTCTAAACCATTTTGGTATTTTCTTCTTTTCATCTATCAATTTTTGAGAATCAAACTTTAACTTGTTATTTATTTCTTTACTATATTTACTAAATCCATTTTTAATAATTTCTTCCATAATAAACAAAGGCTGCAATTCAATGATATTGTTCCTTTGAAGTTTAAAAACTTATATCTCCCAAGGGTAATAAATTACAATTTCAATGGAAAAAGAAATTTTTAAATTTTAAATATTTCTAAATCTTTGAAGTAGAAATCCTTTTAACTCCCTAATAAATTAAATTTGCAAAATTTATCAAATTTTAAATTTTCTCAAAAGTTAAAGAACTTCAAAAATATTCAATAACTTCAAATATTCAAAAAAAAATAGTTCTTCAAATAACTTCAAATCTTAAACTTTAGAAAATCAAATCCAAAATAAACTTTAAATTCTATTTGAAGTAGAAAACCTTATCACTCCATACTTTAATATTAAAAACTCAAAAATTAAAAATTTGAAATATAAATTTCAAACTATTCTAGAAAAATTTATAGCTCCTCTAAATATTCAAATCATAAAAATTTTTATAACTTCTCCTAATAGTCAAATTATAAAAAAATTTATAACTCCTATTGATAATCAAATCATAAAAATTATAACTCCAACTAATCATAAATTCTTATAACTCCTATAATTAAGTAACCTAGAATATTAGGTTTTTATTTTTTGCATTAAGTTAATGTAATAACTCTTACCTTATTTTTTCTCCTTGCTAGCTTAACATCACTATGAATGTTGTAAACTTTATGATTCCTCCTAAAGCCTTCCTTAATAGCCTTTAATACATATTGAGCTATGTCTATAAGCATTTACATATCCATAAGAAGAAGAAACATTATATTGCATTGACTATTATATTATTTCACATAGGTGAAAGAAGTGGGTGTTAGTTTCTATGTTGCATCAAATGTTACACTTTGTAATACCATTCACTATACTCCAAATGCTTGATTTGTCATTTTTGCTAGTAATGCTCTATGGCTACCTACTTATATTTGGACATATTTATCTTCTATTCCATATACTATCTTCTTGCTTTTCTTTGAGAGGTTCTTTTATCCTCTTAGATGTGCTTCTCTCCCAGAATATTGCTTCCCATTATAGGTCTATGGATGCATTATCAGGATCCCTTTCCTATGCTTTTGCTTACATATTGGCTTTAAAATTATTGAATGCTTTCAATTATGATTTTCTCAAGTGACCACCTCTAACCACTATCTTCTCCCTATGTGAATGCTAATTTCCACTGCTTGAGCTATGTGAGAACTTCTCATGCACTATATTCGACTACCTGAGATATGTGAGCACTTATCATGCATTATATTCCACTATGTAAGGTATGCAAGCATGTCTCATGCACTATATTTCCCTATGAGAGGTATGTGAGTGTGTCTCATACACTATATTCCTTTGTGTGAGCATTGTATTCCACTACTACATATGAGTTCTTTAAGCGCTACACTCTACTACTACCTATGAGTGCTCTATGTGAGTGTTGCTATACGATTGCCTATGAGTGCTCTATGTGAGAATTGTTATACTTATGGTTTATATTAACCAAACTTGACCTCTTTGTTTTTGTGTTGGGTCGCTACCTGACTCAAGTACTATCTACTAAACTTGGTCACTTCTGCTCAATACTTGAGCACTTCTTGACTCAAGTGCTACCAACCAAACTTAGACATTTCTCTTCTATGATTGGTCTCTTCCAAGCTTATGCACTTTTTTCCTAATTTTTACTAGGCTTGATGTGTTTGGATCTCTTCCAAGCTTGTGCACTTCTTATTTGAGTTTTACCAAGCTTGAGTGCTTCTCCTTCATGCTTGAATTGCAATAGGTTTGATGTGATTCTTCTATACTTGGGCACTACCAAGGCCCTTTATTCTTTACCCTTACTTAAATATTGCTTAGCTGCAAGATATTTTTTAATATTGGTAAAAAGTTACAATTTTGTTTTTTTTACTTCACTCTAGATTCTATCTGAGTTATCTTAATCTTTGGAAGCCTATACTGCTTCTCAATCCTTGGAAAAATTTTATGCTTCTCAATCATCTAGGAGCTTTGATGCTCCTCAATCCTATGATATTTTAGGTCACACCTAAGAATAATATGATCCTCCTCCTTTCTAGAGAATCCAAAATCAATATCAAGATGACTATGAATATCCCCTCATGTCCAACTATCTTCAAAGTTGGCTCTCTCAATCACTTCAAGTTGAGTCCTAGTCTTCACTAGTTTTCCTTGAACCAAGTGGAAAGACCCTAGCATCCAAATCAAGGTGACTATTACCTTATCCCCTCAATATCTACTCAATTAGACCTTCAAAAATAGAGTCCAAGTCTTCATTGTTTTCAAAGTGGATAAACTCCAAGTAATGGTGGCTAAAATATAACTCTATTTAAAATGGACAAAGTTAATTGGTAGCTCTGATACCACTATTGTATTTTAATCCTTACTACCACCAAATACCATAGGCCCCAATATGAATAAGCCATAATATTATAGGTTGAAATATTAATAATCAAGAGTACATTTATATATGTGAGCAATCAAATATATATATCCAGGTCAATATAATAATAAAATAGCATTCACTTATAATATCAAATATGAATGTAAATGGACAAAATAATTCGTGTACATGCATGAAGAATACTTACAATAATAAATTGCTCAAAATATATATACAATATTTATTATCAATGTTTGTTATGTGGTGATCATTACATACTATTTTCCCTTACATTGTATGGAGCTTTATCCTCATAATATAGCCATAGTAATATGACTCTTCAATACTTATCTATTGCACTCCTCACATATCTAGGAGATGCACCCTTTCTTATTCCTAACCTTTGGATTATTATATTGCCACTTTTATACTAGACTCTTCACTCTCTTCTTACATGTATACTTGAATATATGACACTTTCATACTTCTACATGGCTCTTACTCTCCTACATGCACTCCTAATACAAAAAACTTGTGCACATTACATATTTTCACACTTACATACATGATACTTGTGCATATTCTCTCAATACACACTTCAACTCTTACATACATGACACTTGTGCATATCTTATACATTAACATTTACATAAAAGGAAAATATAAATCACTTATCTAAACTATACACAAACCCATCATAGGAAGTCTCAAGTGCAAAAAAAGAGGTGGTAACAATTTATCTACAATATTTGAACATACATGGAAGAGTAATCTATGATAATAGAATTAAAACAAAGGGTCTACTTCAATCTAGAGTAAAATATAAATGTCCAAAAATTAGGTTTATCAAAATTAATTTCAATGATGCTTCTAAAGGAAATCTAGAAAAAATTGGTGGAGGTGGTATTTTTAGAAATAATATGAAGGCAACATTCTCTTCACTTATTTAGAATCATATGGAATTTCAACTAACAACTATGTAGAGGCTAGGGCACTTCTTTATAAAAATTAAAAAAGTGGTGTATATTGGTAAAAAATAGTTATCATAAGAATGCAAAGTTTTTTCATACTTCCACCTTGAGGCACAAGAGTAATAGTAGAATCAAAGTAATCCTAAAATCCAATGGGTCTATTTCTAAGGATATTAAGTAAATTAGGTATGAGGTTGTTGCATACTTCAAAACCCTCTTGTGTTCAAGAGAAGCTAGGGATATTCAAGTGGAGGATAGGCTCTCACGAAATATTCTTATTCTAGTTTCAGAAGAAATGAATTTTTGTCTAGATGCTTCCTTTAGTAATGATTAAATCAAGACTATGGTATTCTCCATGGGAGGGCTTAAGACCCTAGGCTTGGATGGTTTCCCTCCAATATTTTTTCAAAAAATTTGGCACATAGTGGGGAAATATGTTTGTGAAGCATTGAGGGAAATCTAGTCATTGAAGGTAATTCCATAGAACATCAACTCTACCTTCCTTGTACTCATTACCAAGACAAAGGGAGCTAAGGAATTCAAATACTTTAGACCCATAATTCTTTGTAATACATTGTTCAAAATTCTTACCAAATCCTTAGTGAATAGATTGAAAGTCCTTATTCTAGATATTATTGTTAGAAATATTGAGAAGCAATATTGAAACCAAGAAACTAGACATGCAAAGCATTACTGAAAATATCAAGAACTGATTTATTATTCCATGGGATCAACTTTGTATAAATAACAAAGTTGATCAATGTGAGTCGTTGGATCACAAAAACTCAACAAATTTGAACTAGTCTAAACTAAGAGTTCACCTGACTCATGGAAGAGTGGTAACTCAAGTAAGACTATCCTAGTAGAACTTAAGCAAAAAAATATTTATTCTAACACCCCCCTTAAGTGATACTAGGGGTGAATGAAACAACATGAGATGAGTCCCAGCAACAAGGCTTGATGAGGTACTCATTTACAATGAACTCTTATAGAAGAAGAAGAAGAAGAGGCATGTCTTCGGATGGCGAAGATTATCCTCTATTAACACCAAAAAAAATGAGTCCTAGTAATATGGCCTTATTAGGTACTCATGTACAATGTACTTATATAGGATAGATGGTGAAAAAACCACTTGGGAAAAACCATCTTCCAAAAAAGAAAAAAAAAACAATAAGAAGAAGAGAGAGGTGAAAGCCTCTTTGAACCCTTCTAATGCATTTGCCTAACCCCAAGTTTTATTTTTTATTAAGGAAGAAAATTTATTCTCCATGGTAGCATCCCCTTCTTTTATACTAGTTGCTTCTTTGAAGGATTGAGAATCTGTTGAGATGGATTGATAGACAAGACCAGAAATCATGGAGTTGCTTAATCTGGATGCTGGAAGATTTTGGATGTAAGGAGTGGCTTCTTGAAATATGGTGCAGGCCCATTTTGGCATTGTATAAGGATTCATGGGTGTGGTAGGAATTTGAGGAGGATTTTGAATTATGGTATCCTCATTTTGGTCATATATCTCAAGGATGGTATATTCACTATATTGGGGCTCAAATATTAGAGATGGCTCGAGATAATTATTATTGGAAGATGATTGAGGATCTTTATAAGGGAATGTTTCATCAATTTGAACATATATGTGAAAAAATACCTCATGATTTGTGGTATCAAGGAGCCTGTAGGCTTTCATTTCCTCACAATAACCAACAAAGACAAGTTCCTTGCTCTTTTTGTCTAGAGCCTTCCTCTTTTTCTTTGGGATGTGTGCCCAAGTAGTACACCCAAAAACTTAAAAAAAAGAGACATCAGGTTTTGATCTAGTCCATGCTTCTTCAAAATTCAAATGGCCAAGAGCTTTATGAGGTGTGTGATTTTGAATATAATGTACACAATTAATAGCTTCAACCCAAAAAACTGCTGGAAAATCTCTTGAATAGAGCATACAGTTTGCCATTTCTTTCAAATATTTGTTTTTCCTTTTTGTAATGCCATTTTGCTATGGATTATGGGAGACTGAATATTGATGAATTATGCCATGAGTTGATAGGAATATGGAGAACTCATAATTGAAGTATTCCCTCCATTATCTGTACAAATTTGCTTTATTTTGAAATTAGCTTAATTTTCAACTAAGGCCTTGAAGATTTTGAAGTGGGATAGCACATAAATTTTTTATTTTAGAAAGTAGACCCAAGTTATTCTTGAAAAATCATCAATGAAGGTTAAGGCATATTTTGCTCCTTTGAAAGAAGGCTCTGGGAAGACCATCAAGTCACTATGGATTAACTCTAGAGGGGATGAGGCCTTTTGAGAACTACTTGGGTGAAAGGGATATTGATGTTATTTTCCAAGAGCACATCCAGGACATACTCCATCAATAGAAGAGACTTTTTGTAACCCTGTTACCATTTTATGAGTATTCAACTCTTTTAGATAGTTATAATTGAGATTTCCAAACCTTTCATGCCAAATGATGCTTTCAAGATCTCCATGTGCAACAAAACAGGAGGCTTCATATAAATTTTTGAATCCATTGAAGTGAAATAGGCGAGTGTTGTGATCAATATCTCCTTTTGCTATGAGAGAGTGTGGTTCTTGAAATTCTCTTATTTCAACTCCTATTGGTGAAAATAGATCTGTTTTACCCTTTGAAGAAGTACAAATCTAATAGATGGATAGGATATTTGTAGCTATATTTGGTACAATGAGAACATTATTGATATATCCACCATCAATGGATATGTCACCTTTTCCTTTGATAGGGATAAAGTATGAATCACCAAATTATATGCTACAAGTTGAGCTTGAGGAGATTGAAGAGAATGACTCATGTGAAGAAGTCATATGATGAGTTGCCCCTAAATCTAGAACCCAGTATTTTGATGAAGTTTTTATATTTTTACCTTGAACATTTAAGGATTTTCCTATCTGCTTCTTGATGTCTATTTTTTTATCCTTTTTTGCTGCCTCTAGTTGTTGTAGTCTTTTCCAACATTTGTTCACAGAGTTTCCATCCTTTTTGCAATGTGTACAAGTTATAGGGCCTCTTTATTTCTTTTTGAATTTTTCTTTAGTGGAGGTGGATGCTACTAATGCTTTTGAGGAAGAGGTATTTGTGTTTCCTCTCTAGTTAGCCTATCACAAAACTCCTCTAAAGAGGGCATTTTAAAATTTGTACCAAGTGCATATTTTGTAGACAAAAAAGTGGTAGAAAAATTTTGAAACACTCCATTTAACTTTGAAATAATAATATAGATGCATTCTTCTTCTATTTTATTCTTACCACTGCCTTTTAGTTGAGTGAGTAATTCTTTAAATTTTGTGAGAAAGTCAACAATATGGCTGAATTCTTTAGGAGATAATGTTGTTAATTTTGCCTCTAGCTACATTGACCTTATTTTATCCACTTTACCAAACAAGTTCTTTTAGTTTTTTCCCATCTTTCAAATGGGGTTTTACATTCTAAAATGTGAAACCATAAGCTTTCATTTACATTTGTGCTTATAATACCCATTGCTTCATAGATCTTCCATTTATGAACAAATATTTCATACTATTTTTCAAATTTAGGTTGTTTCTCTTCTAGCAAGTGTGTGAGCCCTTTTTGAGAAATGAGATTTAATATTTTTGGTTTCCATGTATGATATTTATGAGGGGTGAGTGGGTCAATTGTATTCATTTTGTAAAAAAAATATTGCAGTGAACCAATTATTCCCTCCTTAACTGCAAGAAGCTTTAGAGAAGACAATAATGCACCTTCCTTCAATTAGAGTAGTGTGGAGCAAGAATTCCTATTGAAATAAGGTAGCAGAAGCTAGACCTCTATACCAAACTCCTCAATTCACCTTTGAAGAACACAGTAGCTCCTAAAGACAAAAAATGTGAACAAAACTCGTGCAAAGGATGAACTTTGAGAGATTGTTGGCTGGCTATATAGTATTTTGTTGATGGATAGCCATTGATGGACAATGCATGGAAGAAGGATGTGGCTCTCTATTTTGGAGTGAAATAAAGCAACTAACGTGATATTATCGCATAAGATAGAGTTTGAACTGAAGAATATGTCATGAGTTATACTTATGAGCACCAACGATGGAAGTAAACTGAAGAAAATGTTTATTTGGTGCCAACGAGGGAAGACGTGTGTCTCCAATCTTAGGAAGGACAAGGCTTAGCGTGCAACAATCGAAGAGGATGCATCTTCAGTACCAATGAGGGGAGACTCATTTCTTCATTGGGTAGAAGAAAGGACGATGCTCTTTTCTGATGAAAAAATAGTACCAAATATAGGAAACAGATCTATCTTGTGGAAGTCTTCACCTTTTGGCATGAACCACAACACATTCTCTCATAGCAGTCTCCTCTAAGATACATTGATGCAGATTGCATTGGTTGGTTTCACCGTTGGGTATGAACCACAACACTTTCCTCATGCACAACTTAATATTAATAAAAACCGTGAGAAGAATCCATGTTTGCTTTTGAATAGGGGATGTCAGTTGAAGACTTTCATTGAGAGGATTGTGGCCACTATGAAGTATATCCTTAAATTGATGCACAACACAATGAGAGGGAAGCAAATGCATCCAAAAAAGGATATTAGTTAAAAAAAATTGCCATTAGGGACAACAAAAATACATTGTGAGAGGGCAGTGTGATGCAAATATTTAAGATAACACCATACACAAAAGGGGAGGTAGCAAAAATAGTTGCTACCTATTATCAAAAATAGAATAACACTCTGCTCTTATTTCTCATAACAATGATAGTAATGATCTATATGAAACATTAGTGTGTAAACACTATATGGGAGTATAGATCAAAAAAAAATTAAGACTATTTAACAACTTCCAAATAAGCTGAAATAGATAGAGAAGACTTATCCAAAAAAAAGGACAAGCTGAACCAGATATGAAAAGGTGAATGCTTGCAAAAAAACTAGCCCTGCTCTGGTACCATGTTAGAAATATTGAGAAGCAATATTGAAACCAAGAAACTAGATATGCAAAGCATTATTGAAAATATCAAGAAATTATTGATTATTCCATGGGATCAACTTTGTATAAATAACAAAGTTGATCAATGTGAGTCATTGGATCACAAAAACTCAACAAATCTGAACTAGTCTAAACTGAGAGTTCACCTAACTCATGGAAGAGTGGTAACTCAAGTAAGACTATCCTAGTAGAACTTAAGAGAACAAAGATTTATTCTAACAATTATCGATATTCCTCAAAGCAGTTTTATGGCAGGTAGGCAAATAGTCAATGATATTATCATAGTGCATGAACTCATTCACTTAGTTGATAGGAGTGGCAGGCCAGGCACCTTCTTGAAACTTGACATGGACAAAGCATATGATAGGGTCTCATGGGGCTTCTTACTTCAAGTCCTGTCCAAGTTTGGATTTAGTCCAAGTTGGATAAAATTGATTAAGACCTACATTTCCTCTAAAAAAAATGTAGTTATCATTAATGGTTAACCGGCGATCTACTTTTCAATTATAGGGGCATCTGATAGGGGGACCCTTTATCCCCATATCTGTTCATTTTTTTGGTAAAATCCTTGGGTAGAGCTCTCAAATATGATCAAAATTTAACAAGGATTAATCTATTAATCAATATAGACCCAATTTCTCACCATAAGTTTGTCAATGATACTTGTTATCTTTCTTGGCTTCAATCCCCCAATCTAGAGCTGTGAAAACCATCATCTCAAATTTTGAGAAAGTAGCAGGGTAGAAAGTGAATCTCAGGAAAAGCAAAAAAATCCTTTAACACTACCCCAAGAAGGTAAAGGAAAATTTCTAATAGTTTGGATTATGAGATAGATTCCCTCCCTTTTGTGTACCTGGAATTGTTGATGTTTAAGGGTGGAGTTAACTCTTCTCTTTGGGATTCAGATGTAGAAAGAGTTCAAAGTAAACTCATTATATGGAAGGATGTGCTCTTGAGCCAAGCTGGTAAAGCTATGTTAGTAAAATCCACTCTTCAGAGCATACCAGTCTATTTCCTTTCCCTCTTTAGGCTACCAAGGAAAATTCTTCATAAACTTGAGCAAATTCAACGTTTATTTATTTGGTCTAGATCACAATATAAGAAGAAACTATCTTTGGTTACTTGCGACCAAGTTTACAACAAGAAATATAAGGGAGGTTTAGGGCTGAGAAGAATGAAAATTATGAATCAAGCACTTCTTTCCAAACAAGGATGGAGATTAGCGCAAAATGAAAATGTGAATTGGGTTCAAATTCTAAAAGCCAAATATTTAAACAATGAGAATTTCATCCTATCTGATCCCAATCCATCACAAGGCTCTACATTTTGGAGAAGCATTATCAAAATTCATATAGATATCTTTTTGTGAGGATGTTGGCTTCTAGGAAATGGATAAAATAATAATTTATGGAATGATAAATGGGTGGCTAACATGCCCCTAAACTGCTATCCAAATTTCATGTAGGCTAATCCTATTTTGAGATAGGTATTTGTGTCAAAGTGAAATGATTTTATTAAGGTGGTGGATGGTAAAAAGTGTTGGAAGCCCCTTGAGTTCCCTGGTTTGTCATAAGAGGAAAATATTGCCTATAAATCCCTTCACAACCTTTTGAAATAGATCATTTTACCTTTCAATAATAAGTAGGATAAGTTGATCTAGGATGTTGATAATGATGGTTATTTCTCTATTACATTAGCTTATGCCTTGTTATATGCTCATGATGAGCCCTAATTTCCCATTCTAAATGTGTAGTAGAAAGGCCTTACGCCAAAGTTAATATTTCCTTTTGGCTAGCAGTTCAAGGAAAGTGCTTGACCCTAGAAAATATTTAGAAAAGAGGTTTACTTGTCCCTAATAGGTGCTTTTTGTGTGGTATGGTGAAATAAACTCTTGAGCACCTCTTCTCTACTTGCACCAAAGGAAATACAGGTTTTGTGGGAGCAGGGGGAGTTTTCAAGAACTCCAATGGTCAAATTTTTCTAGATTTCACTGAAAATCTTGGAAGCCATACTAGCCATGTGATGAAAGCTAGAGCACTTTTCCAAGGTTTTTTATAGCTAAGTTCTTTGTATTGTAGGAAGATTATTATCAAAGGAGATTCTCTTAATGTTATTAATATAGTCAAATGGAATCATATTCCAACCTGGAATATTTCAAATTTGATAGAATTTCACAAGATTACTTGAACTATATAATTTGTCCAATTCAATCTTATGTTTAGGTAAGGTAATAGATTTGCATACTTCCTAGTTAATTTGGGATTGTCTCAGGATAGCCTGTTAATTTGGTTGGATAACTTCCTAGAGGGATTAACTCAATTAGACAATGAAGGAGGAAGAAGATAATATGCCTTCCTTGAGTGGGTAGTTTGGTTGTTGTTCTCCCTTGTGAGGGTTGTTGGTACCTTTTGCTTTCTTGGGTGGCACTATAGTTGTGTTCCTTTTACTCCCTTTGTTTTTAGTTTGGAGTTTGTTATTTTTAGGATCCTAGGTTCTCTTGGTGGCCTACGTGCCCCTTTGTCTAGTTAGGTTTGTTGGATCCATTTTGTAAAAGTTTTGGGGTCCCTTTCAAAACCCCTTCATCCACCTAATAAAAAATAATAATAAATTTTGTAGAGTTCAAATAGTTTATACAACAAGTTATTTGGAGGTCACATATCCAAAAGGAAGAATAGGCAACAAATTAAAATCAAAAACTCCCAAAAGCATGCCAAAGTATAAAGGATGTGATAGATCTAAATAAAAATTGTCAAAAATCCAAATACAAAAGGTGACAAAATACAATCAAGTGGCATTAGATCAACTGGTTAGATTCCTAAATATTTCAAAGATATCTAGGTTTGATTCTTGCCAAATGATACGTGGATAATATCCAAGCTTTGTTGTAATACCACTTTGGTGATTATGTAATATAGGTGTGGCCTCTTTCAATTCCATATAACCCATTAATCTTTAAAAGGTTCCAAAATACAAAGGGCACTATAATAATCAAGAAGACTAAAAAACCAAAAGCTCTAGAATCACCCAATGGTCAGAGTTTTTCTAGAGGCATCAGGATCTCCAAAGGTGCTAAAATATTCAAATGCTCCAAAATATCCATCTATTTTTTTGCTTTCCCTCTCTCATTTTCTCACAATTTCACTTAACTATTTTCCTTTTAATTCTCATATTGAAATGCTCTCTTCTTATAGCACTATTAGCAAGTGCATTTATTTTGTTAAATTCCTAAAGAACGTGGAAATATTTCATGTGTGAATTTTTGAATTAGTTCTTTCATTTTTCCCAATATGATATGGAGTTGTATTGAACTAGTCATTTTATCCTTAGAGAGAGCATTTATAATGAGGTCAAAATCCCCATATATTTGCAAGTGTGTTATCTATTGTTCTATTTCCAACTCAATCCAATATTGCATAGCAATGCCTCTACCACATTATTGGAAGAAATTCCCTTTATTGATACAATACTTGAGTGCAAGTGTCTCATTTTCTTTCATAATCACTCCCCCTATAGCTACTATGCTCAAATTTAACATAAATGCCCCATAAAAGAACAAACATGGTAATCTATCATTGGTGGTGTTATTACTAATACATTCATGCTAGTGGAGATGAAATTTTGAAGATCTAACTTGTTGATTAGATTTAATTCCTACACATTCAAACTTTGTTAATTATGATTATGTTTGAAGGTGAATTGTATGTCAGTCACTAGGTCTTTGATTATTCTTTTAGTGAGGATACTATTTTTTCTCCTTTGTATTCTTCTAGATATTCTAAACAATAAATAAGGGGAAGGATTTTCAAAAATATTTGATTAATGGCTTCCTCTTTCATTGCCATTTATATTTTGATTGACAATTGACTAGATAGTCTTCCATGTTTAGTGTTCTTGATAAGGGAGATCCAATACGATGAGTTATCTTTAACCAAATGGGAGTGGTTGAGTTAAACTCAAAGAGTAAGTGGATAATAGTATTATGGTTCATGCATATAGAACTCATATGGGGAACATCAATATTTCTTTTTTTAAGTTGTCACCTATGAGAATCTTGTTTTGTAAAACTAACCAAGAAAAAACTTGAATCCTAGGTGGCAAATTTAGATTCAAAATTGTTGTCAATATTTTATTAGAAACTCCATCCAGTTGCATCTATGTACCCATATAAACTATTAGGGGTGATGGTAGAGGGATATCTCTCAATTACACTGTGTTTTTGCACTAATACAAAATTTTATTAAGCTTTGAGATCTACAAATGTTGTAGCTCTTCTTTTAGAGCTAAAGCTACAACTACTTAGCAAATGAGGTTTGTCAAGTATTGGATCACTTCATAAGTAAATTTGAGATCCATCTCCTAGAGTCCAAGAGATCCTATTTACAATCAATTACTTGTCTTCCACAATATGATTAGATATTAGAGAGCTCCAGGCCTTGTGCTCAACTAGGGAACTTCTTATAGAGACTAAAATTGTAATATAAAAAGGATGGGAATATATTTCAATTGAAGAGGATTCATAAATTATCATCAATGCTATCAACAAAAATGGATGTGGATATTGAATTAAAAATATTATTATTGTTGATTTTCAGAAGTTATTACTAGAGGCAATGTCTAGAAAACATGAGCATATTTATAGAAAAGAAAATTGGATAGCAGATAATTTAGCCAATCATGGTGTTGATCTTCATCTTTGTGAAATTCAAATTTTAAAAGGCAATTAACCAAATGAGATTTTATCTTTTATTTAAAATGATGCCATGGAACTAATAGTGAAAACATAGCACTTCAAGAAATTTGAATAATATATTAATAGAAAAAATAAAAAATAAAAATAAATATAATAAAAAACATATTAAATATAATTTAATTAACCTAGTTTTTAAATATTTTCATAAAAATAACCCTCAACAAAAATTACATATAAATTATTTAAAACTTAATAATATTATTAAAATATATAACTATGTTTATATTTTATTATCTCTTTTCATATGGGAAGGACGTATTTGAAATATAACCATTCGAACTAAATTTTAAAATTTACCCTCTTCTTTCAATATTTTTATACTTTATTTAGAAATTATATATAATAAAATTTAATTTAAATTGCACACCTATGATTGTTTTTTTTTGCTTGATAAAAAGGGGTTGTACTCGAGTCCCCCACCCTTAACAAATTACATATCTCTTCTTTAGATCTTGAGAGTTTACAAATAGATACACTTCTCATCTCAATTGAGATGCTATAGTTAGAAACCTACATCATTTTACATAAAATGTTTGAATTCTTGATTTTCATTTTTTGGATTTTTTCAAATCTCTGTATGAATACAATTACTCCACAATTTAACATTTTTCTTGACATTTTCCTATAGCAGCCTTCACAATGCCAAAATGTCACCTCTACTATCTATGCCTTGAATTTTAGTAGAGTAATATTTCTAAAATATTGCACTAACATAGTTCGCTTTACCAAATCTAGATTGCTAGTTTCTTTCCTAAAACACAAGTGCAACCACAAAAATTATAATAAATAGTCGAAATGAACACACATTATTGTTACAAAATAAATAGATATTACCAATGGAAAACATTAAAGTAAATCTTAATCATTAATTGATTTAGGCAAACAACAATTTTTGTTAGCTTCAACTACACTTTCTACTTCCTCTAACCATGGAAAGGAGATGTTAGCTTCATGATCCTCAACCAAAATATCTCTATTGGCTAGCTTATCTACATATTTGTTTCCTTCCCTTAATATGTGTAAACCTGATTCCTTCAAACTCTTTAGCAAGATCTTGAATTTCCACAATTATCTATTGTATGTTCCATGGAGCCTTTGCTTTCCTCAAAATTGCATTTATTACTATGAGATAACCACCTTCCATACAAAATCTATTCCATTTCATTTGTTTACATATTTTTAACCCTTCTAAAGCTACCCAAGCTTCAGCTTCATTATTTGTCTTAAATCCACAATTGAAAACATAATGAGATAGAATCTCTCCTTTATTATTTCTTATTATTCCTCCTCCTATTGGTCTTGGGTTTCCTTTAGATGCTCCATCAAAATTCAACTTAACCCACTCCACATCTGGTGGTTTCTACTTTAAATTCTTTACCTTACTTTTGCTTCTCTTGTACCCAACATCATAATTCCATTTAATGACTTGACTCCATCTATCAAGACTCTCTGCTTCCAAATTAGGGATTGGGTGAGTTGATAGGGTTGGTTTAAACTCCTCTATGGCTAAACATATATTCTTTTTCATTACCTCTAAATTGCTTTCCTTTCCTTTAAATATTCTTCTATTCCTTTTAGCCATATAGTCCAAAGTATTGTATCTTTTGATATATCCCATATTGTCTATAAAGCCTCACTTTTATAGGTGCTATGCCATTGCTTTAACCAATCTTCAATTCTACTATTCATCACCACACATTTACCAAACATATTAAGAATCCATTGCCATAGATTCTAGATAATTGAGCAATGTCCCAAGAGATGGTCAATCCTCTCCTCCTCCTTATTACATAAAACATATTTATAGGGGCCATGAAAACCCCTTTTCATAAGGTTATCCCAGGATAAAATTCTTTTATGACCTACTAGCCAAACAAACATTTTGACTTTAGGAATGCTTGGGCTATCCCAAATATCTCTCCAAATTCTAGTGATATTATTATTATGTTGGTGTTGAACATTATATCCACTTCTTGTTGTGTAACCTCCTAAGTTATTCAACTCCCAAATCAATTTATCCTTGGCACCCCTCAAAATAATTACAGTTATATTTCTACTCAATTGCATCCTAGCATCAATGTCTTGTATACTTGTAAAAAAATCTTCTTTCCATTTGTATCTTCTTTCTCGATCCTTGTACAAAATGTTTGAAACCCTATCACTATATTTGTCTTGAAGCAATCTCATCCAAGGTTTCAAAACTGGATCTAAATTGAGTGGTTTTTTATCACACCAAGTATCCATCCAAATAGAATTTTTTTCTCCAATTCCCACCACCCATATTAAACCTTTAATCATAAGATCAATAGATTTTTTTAAACCATTCCAAAGAGTAAAACCATTTGGAATAGATAATGCAGTAAATATTAAACTTGGGTCATTGGGATCAACATACTTACTTAGAAGAATTCTTTCTCATTGTCTTTGACTCTCTTTGTATAATCTCAAGATAACTTTCCCCTAAGAGCTAAGTTTGCATCTATAAGAGATCTTAAACCAAGACCTCCCCTAGTTTTGTCATCACACAACTTGCTCCATTTCACCAAAGAAAAATTTCTTTTATCATGTAAACCTAACCATAAAAATGATCGCATAATAAAGATTAAAAAAATTTCAACTAATTTTGGCATAGAATACAAATACATATAATATGTTGGAATGGCTTGTAAGACTGACTTAATTAACTGCACTCTTCCTACTAATGATAACCATATACCTTTCCAAGTTGGAATTTTATTTTAAACTTTACTAATAACTGGATTCCATAAATTTGTCCTCATTCTCCCCTCAAATAAAGGCATCCCTAGATAAGTTATTGGTAAATTTGCCTCTTCCATATTAAGAAACCTATAAATTATTTATTTGATATTAGCAGGAGTGTTAAGAAAGTAAATTTTGGATTTATTCTTATTAATTTTTTGCCCTAAATCTCTTTTGTACTCTTTTAAAAAGTTATTCAAAGTTTTGGCCTCATTTATCCTTGCCCTTCCAAAAAGGGCTATAACATCTACAAATTGTAGATGGGTGATGTTATCGATGTTATTACTAACCTTAAGACCACTTATAAATCCATATTTGTAAGCCTTATTTAAGTTCCTACTCAAAACTTCTACCATAATAATGAACAGATAAGGAGATAGAGGATCTCCTTGTCTAAGGCCTCTCTTGGCTTTAAAATATTCGGTCACTAATCCATTTACCAACACTGAATATGAAACTATAGAGACACAATATTTAATCCATCTAACCCATTTCTTCCCAACACCAAACTTATCTAATACTACAAAAAGAAAATTCCATTTAACCCTATCATAGGCTTTACTCATATCAAGTTTTAATATCATAACTTTCTCTTTTCTTGAAGTTGTTGAATGTATAACTTCATGAGCTACTATGATCACATCCAAAATTTGTCTTCCTTTCACAAAACCCCCTTGTTCTTATGAAATTATTTTGTCTAAAAATGGCCTTAATCTATTCGCCATCACTTTATAAATAATCTTATAAGCCATATTACATAGGCTTATGGGTCTAAAAGAATCAAACAATTCAGCATCCTTCTTTTTTGGAATTAGGGTAATATAAGTTGCATTTGTTTATAAGGAATGTAATTTTTTACCGTAGATTGTTCCACTACCACCAATAAATAATCCTTCACTATATACCAATTATGTTGGTAAAAATATCTAGAGAGCCCATCTAGACCAGGGGATTTATCCTTATTAAAAGAGAAAAGAGCTAAATAAATTTCTTCTAGAGTAATAGGCTCCATTACTTTCCCATTGTCTTCATTTTTTATAACTAAAGGAACATCTTGAAGAATTTTATGTTGGATGTGTCTCATCCTTTATAGAGGAAGTATTGTACGACAAGCCCCTGCTTTGGCAGGCCCTATTTTTTCAAAGATATTCTCGAAGCTATTTTCAGAGGTGTTGGAGGGATTCCCATGATTGGTGGGTATGGGTGGTTTTATCCCATGGAATTGTACCCACGGTATTCTAATATCACATTGTGGTTCAGGGTTGTAAGAGTTTCATTTATATTGATTGTAATGTCCCATTACGGGTAAGGAGTGCCTTGGTTAAAGCATTTGCAACATTTACCTTGGTATCCACTTTTTCTAGCAACACTTTCTTCTATTCAATCATGTCCCTACTAAAGTGGTACTTTGTATCAATGTGCTTTGTTCTTGAATGGTAATTTGGGTTCTTTACCAAAAATATAGCACTTTGGTTGTCACAATTTATCTTCACAACTCCTTGAAAGAACCCAATCTCAGCACATAGTCTTTGTAGCCATACTGCTTTCTTACTTGCATAAGTGGTTGTTATGTATTCATCTTCAGTGATTGAGAGAGCAACAATAGTTTATCTTTTGCTTATCCAACTAATAGCCCCTCCAAACAAGTTGAATACATAAGCATTAGTAGATCTTCTATTTTCAAGATCTCCAGCCCAATCTACATCAAAAAAACCTTCTATATCCAAGGATCTATTTTTGTTACCTACACCTTCATAACAGATTAAAAATTTAGATGTACCATGCAAATATCTAAAAACCCTTTTTATAGCAGTCCAATGCTCTTTACCAGGTTTAGACATGTATCTACTTAAAACTCCCACTGCATGGGCAATATCTAGTCTAGTACATACCATGGCATACATTAAACTCCCTATAGCATTTACATAAGGAACATGGGATATTTCTTCTACCTCTTCTTCTATTTTTGGACATTGTTCAACAGATAATTTTTTCCCCAAAGGAATAGGTACCTTCATTGGTTTGCAATCCTGCATACTGAATCTCTTCAATACTCTCTCAACATACTTCTTCTTATTCAGCCACAACTTTATGTTTGAACAATATCTATTTATTTGCATGCCCAAAATAAAATTTGCAAGGCCAAGATCTTTCATTTCAAACTATGATGCTAATTGAGACTTCACTTCCCTGATCATTTCCTTACTGTTTCCAATTAGTAACATTTTTTTTTTTTTTTTGGAAAACATATCAAAAGGGATGCCACTTTTGGATAAGACCCAAGGAGGCGGGGATATCTAGTAACATATCATCAACATACAGAACTATAATGACAAGTTCATTACCAATTTTCTTTGAGTATACTCAATGATCAGTATTGCTACGAACAAAATCAAGTCCTAAAAAATAAGTATCAAATTTTTGATACCACATTCTAGGTGATTGTTTCAGTCCGTATAGATATTTCTTTAACTTACATAAAAAATCCTCCTTTCCTTTAGCAATGAATCCTTCAAGCTGTCTCATATAGATTTCTTCCTCCAAATCTCCATGAAGGAATGCATTTTTTACATCCATTTGCTTTATTTCAAGATCAAATGCAGTAGCCATAGATAAAATATATCTTATTGATATTAGCCTTGCAATAGGAGAAAATACTTCACCATAATCAATTACCTCTACCTGAGAATAGCCTTTAGCAACCAGGCGAGCTTTATATTTATCCACTTTACCTTCAACATTCTACTTCTTCTTGAAGATTCATTTGCCACCTATTTTTTTTCTCTCACCAAGTAATTTTACTAGATCCCATATCTTGTTCTTTTTCAAAGCCATCATTTCCTCATTCATGGCTTCTTCCCAAAGGTTTACCTCTAAAAAATTAACAACTTCTCTAACTGTTCTAGGATATTCATCAGTAACTAGATAAATCAAAGGAATAAGGAAAAGCAGATGAACTATACCTATCAGGTTGCCTTCTTTCTCGTGTTGATATCCTTACCATAGGTGTATGAACCTCTATTTCATCCTCTTCTTCTTATTTTGAGTAGGATCCTTCTTCCATGAGATAAAATTGTACCTTTTTAGGTTCTTCTATTACTTCATTCCTATGATCACTTTTCATTTCTCTAAACACCACATCTCTACTGTAAATTATCCTTTTAGTTTCTAGATTCCAAATTTTATATCCTTTAACACCATATTTATAACCAATAAAGATACATTTAACAACCTTATTATCAAGCTTACTTATTTTCTCCTTTGGAATATGCATGTATGCATCACAACCAAAAACTCTAAGATGTGAAAGAGAGGGTTTCTTACCAAACCATGCTTCAAATGGAGTTTGATATGGAAAAGTTGATGTAGGAGATCAATTCCGCAAGTAACATGTTGCACTCACTACCTCTGCTCAAAATTCTTGTGCCAGACCAGCACCACTGAGCATACTTCTTACCCTTTCCATCAGTGATTTGTTCAATCTCTCAGCAACTCCATTTTGTTGTGGTGTATATGGAGTAGTATTCTGTCTTACAATACCACATTACTTACAAAAATCCTCAAATTTATTTAAACAATACTCTCCTCCATTATCAGACCTCAACACCTTAATATTTTTCTCAGTTTGATTTTCAACAAGTGCTTTAAATTTTCTAAACTTATCAAACACTTCATATTTACTTTTAATAAAATAAATCCATGCATATCTTGAAAAATCATCCACAAAATAAGCATAGTACTATGATTTTCCAAGATATGGAATAGGAACAAGACCAAAAATATCACTGTGAATCAGATCTAATACCCCTTTTGATCTTGCAACACTATATGGAAAACTAACACGATTCTGCTTGCCATAAATACAATGTTCACAGAAATTAAAAACCATTGAGCAATTAGGGATACCTTGGACCATACCTTTCATTTATATGGTATGCAATCCATTTTCTCCTATTTGTCCCATTCTTTGATGCCAGAGCATTGAACTTTTATCTGATTCAACCTCAAGAATAGTTGAGCTATTGCACTCATTTGTCATAGTGCTTCTCAATAGCTTATACAAGGTTCCAATATAAACTCCTCTTGCTAACACCATAGATCCAAGAATAATTTTGCATGAATCCTTACTGAAACTAATGTTTACTGCTACATCAGCCATTTTGCTTACAAAAATTAAATTTCTAGCAAGGCCAAGAATATGCATCACACCTGGGAGGGTTTTAACCCTACCATCCTACAATAATATTTTCACCCTTTCACGACAAATGATTCTAAGTTGTGAATCATATGCCAATAGTACCTCCCCTTCATCATATCTTTCATATTCACTGAACCACCCCCTATAAGGAGTCATATGAAAAGAGGCACCAGTATCGATCAACCAATCATTTCTATTTGAACATGTGGAACAAGATGCCAAATATACATCTCCTCCTTCATTAGTGGATTTATTTAACTCTATGGGAGTAGATTCATTAGATATATTTTTAGAATCAACATTCTTTGATCTGTAATCCTTCTTCATGTGTCCAGGCTTACCATATTTTCAACATTTTCTCTCAAACTTTTCTCGATACTTGGATCTACCTCTAGACTTAGATCTATCATCAAATCTCATTTTATCTTTTCTTTGGCACGCCCTCTTACTGTTAGGGTATCCTTTGATGTGCCTTCCATGGATTTTCTCCTCATATCTTTTGATAATAGAGATGCCACAATATCTTCAAACTTCAATGTGGATGAAGTTGTACTACCAATTGCTACAACTAGGTTATCTCACGAATCTGATAAATATCATAGCAAAGTAATACATTTATCTTCCTCACTCAACTTAATTTCAATATATGTAAGTTGACTTACCATCGTATTGAATGCATTAAGATGATCTGCTACTGAATCCCCTTCATTCATCCTTAGATTATACAGTTTCTTTTAGAGGAATAATTTGTTCACCAAGGACTTAGATTGATATAGATCCCCTAACTTATCCTAGATATTCTTTGTAGTAGCTTCTCCAAAAATATTGATTAGGACAGAATCTGCAAGACATGATTGATCTTCATCAGTTGTACCGACAGGTTTCATTTTAGAGATAACAGACCATTGATCTTTGTCTATGAGCAAATCCTCCATCTTTAACTTCCATAGCTCAAAAAAATTTCCATCAAATTATCCTTGAATTATTTGATGTTATGTTTCTTCAATTTCCTTGTGTAAAACTCCCACTCCATAATAGGTTTTTTATAACTCCTAGAAATCCTAGATCCTCTTCAAATGAATTGAAACCCTAGAAATAAAGATGTCCCTCTATGGCTAATAATCTAGCTCTGATACCAATTATTTGAATTCACTACATAAAATATAAAATACAGAATAGAAATAAATAAGCAAGACAAGAGAAAACATAACATATAATGTGGTTCACCTAGTGTGGGTTACATCCACCAAGAAAAACTAGTCTTTTTCATTAACACCAATACAATATTTGAAGGGAGTAATTCTGCAACACAACCAGTTGCAAATTCCTCTTCAAAACACCAGCATCTCCACACAATTACTCTAATATTAATTCAAATGAAAATACCCTTACATCAAGCTCTACACCAAGCTTCTTGATCTCTCTATAGGAGATGCACAATCCTATACACTTTTCATAAACAAGATACAATCCTCTCTATCGGAGGTATTACATAAGTAGGGAAACCAGTTACATGCATGCTAAAAAATAAGCATCCTATAATTAACCCAATCCCCACTTAAGGCCCACTTCAAAATTAGAAAGTTTACAATTAGAAAAAACTTAATTTTAGCTAATGCTAAAATTATTTTTTTCTTCTTTCGCCTATGGTTTGAGATTGGTCATCTAGAGTCCAGTTAAGGAATAGATAACTGTTTTATCCATATTTAGCCGAGATCAGACTCCACAACCTAACCGTTTATCATTAAGAACTTTGGTCTCCTCTAAACCTAGAATATTATGATAAAACAACTTAGCCTATTTTCTAATTTCACTTTGATCTTCAATCCAAACTCCTTTTATTGATTTAATTCTACCAATTCTAGAAGAAGATCTTTGTACTATAGCCATCCTATAAAAAAACTTTGTATTTTTATCTCCTTATTTTAACCAAGTCTGTCTTGATTTTAATCTCTAGAATTTCTCTTCCTTACTCAGAATATTATGATATTCACTAAGCATCTCCCTTTCCTCTGAGCTTATATTATTTTTATCACCTTTTTGGAATTTTGAAAGTTTATGTTTTAATTCTTTCTTCTCAAAAATGTTTCCAAAGGTGTTCTTGTTCCATTATTTTAATCTAGATGTCATAGCTTTAATTTGGTTTGGGAGAGCATACAACCCACCTTTACCTAAATAATTTCATGTTTGATCTATCATATCAAAAAATTGAGGATGGTCTTCCCACATCTGCTCATATTTAAAATACGATATTTTTTGAATTCCCTAACCACCATTTTAACTCTTATTAGCTAGTGATCTAAACCAATCCTTATTAAGGCATTAATTTTAGCACAAGTTCCTTCATCTAGCCAATGATCTGAGAGAATGAATCTATCTAATTTTTCTACCATTAGGTTTGGGCCTCTCCTATTTTTGGTCCAAGTATAGTTCTCTTATTCAAACTCAACTTCCCATTGATTGTTGTTTTGAATAAAAGCTGAGAAATCTTTCATACTTTGGGTCAATTTCCTAATTCCTCCAAATTTTTCATTCAACTTGGTAATGGCATTAAAATATCCAATGATCATGAAACAGGTTTCTTGGTCTTTACTTATCATAAAGGCCTCAATCCCAATCCAAAATTCTAATCTACCTGACTAAGTTGTAGGACCATACACATTGATAAGGATGAAGTGAATATCAGAAAAGTAGCAAGTGACTAAAGAGGCTACCCAATGCCTAGTTTTATGAAATGTTACACAATACGTTCTAAAAATATTCCAACAAGTTAGAATTCCCCTTGCTCCTCCTTTAGAATCCATAGCATCCCATTTACATCTTGTCCAAATTGCTTTCATAGTTTATGAAACTTCTTTTATCATTTTAGTTTCCTAGATATAGAGAATATCAGGTTTATTAGTTAAACATAGGTCCCTAATGCACCTCTACTTTAAGGGGGCATTAACACTCCTTATATTCCATGAGATGATAATCATGTCTCATTAGGGACTTTTGGCCCCTCTTGTGTATTACCAATATCATTTTGTTGTTTGGTAAAGAGAATTTCAACCAACTTAGTTTGTGTTCCTTTCTCTATGTTGGCTCTTGCTTCCCTAGATCTTGCTTGATTTGAGGGTTTTCCTCTTTTTGCCTTACCTATATCAAGAGTAGGTCTTATTATTCTATTCCTCAATATTCTTTCACCATTTTGTTTTTCAACATATTTATCCTCTCCTGGATCTATTATAGAAGCTTTTAACTTATCCTACTCATTTTCTGGTATTTCCTTATTAATGAAAATGGTATTACCTTCTAAAAATGTATTTTCGTTACCAATTATTTCCTCATGAATGGTGCATGGTACTTCAAGAGAGTCTTCAAAATATGATGAAACACATTCCTTGGGTTCATAGAGAATGTTCTTCCTTAAATTAGGATCATATTGAATAGACGGTTCCTTGCTAATATGTTGAAATTGTTGTTCTATGTCCTCTAAGTTTTGATCTACTTTTTCTTTATGGACTAAAGCCTCAAAAGAATTGGAATTTCTTCCATTATCCTTTCTTATTGGTCTCCACTATTCATTTTATTTTATTTTTCTAGATCTATTTTTTGGAAGTTGAAAACCATCTTTATCCATAACCATTTGTAAATTTCTCTTACAATTTTTTACAAATTATTCTGTTGGGCTCTTCTTAGGGCATGATCTCTCAATATGCCCCACCTCATGACATCTTCTACATCTAAAAGATATGTTTTATAATCTATAGTTTGGCTCCACATCTTATCCCCATACTTAAGAATGATTGATTCTGAAAAAGCTTTACTTATATCAATCATGACCAATATGTTAGGGTACTTAGGAATAGATATTTGGGGATATATTATTATATTGTATAAGGGTTGGCATGGGCCACACATAACCCAAGGTTGATTCTATTATAATATTATATTATATTATAGTATAATATAATATTAATAGGGCTCCCCAAAGTAAAATAAAAATATGGATATATAAAGAAGAGATATTTGTCATTGTAATCATCATTGAGATCGGTCATATATCCATTTGCATATTCGCAAGAGACTCCGCCCTCTCTAAGTGGCTACAAGACTCTACCCTCCTTAAGTGGCTTTATATATTAAATTATTTGATTTATAGTAAGTGTTACACTTCAAGTGGCCCATGCCAACCCTTATACAATATAATAATAAATCCCAAATATCTATTCCTAGGTACCCTAACACAATATTCGAGCATAAATAGCAAAAAATCCATCTTTTGTTGTATCTAAAATCTCAAGGAATTCTTCTAGAGTGTTGTCTATTGCCTTGAAGGTATTTGTTTTCCAAAATTTAATGGGTAATCCAAACATCCTAACCCATAATGGTACTAGGGATAGATTTACATTTTTAGGTGAAAAGCCTTCATACCAGTGGGTAAGGAAGAGCCCTACTCTTCCCATAAACCAAGGACCCCATTTTAGGATTATTTCTCTTTCTTCCCTAGAAAAAAAATCGCTAGAAAGAAACATTTGGGAAGAAATGATAGAATCACTCTTAGAGACTTCCAACTCCTATCAATCCATTTTCTCAAAGCTTGAAGCCCCTAGCCAATACCCATTAAATTTACCAAAGATTGCCCTATCTTTGAGCAATGAGGATCTCTCTGAGGTGCGCTCACTAAAATCTACCATTAGGGATGATTCTAAGGATTTAACTATAAATCGATCCATGGCAAGGAAAATAAAACTCAAACTCTAATGAAATTTATCTGAAAGTTCTATAACAAATATAATATTTGATAAAAACTTTATAAAATTTTCATCCACAATTTCTAATATAAAGAAAGGGAAAAAAAAACTTAGCTAAAACTGTCTTTGTCCAGATAGAATGTCTTGCCTTGTTGAAGTCCTAGCTCTTCATTATTCTTCCCATCATTCGAACCCTAGTTGGCAAATATTTGTAATTTTATTTTTCATGACTTCAAAAATGACTTGAAAAATTATCACTACCCTTGTTTTGAATGGTTGACTTCACAAGGTCGTATCTCCCTCAATATTTCTTGTATTTTTGCATATGATCACTCATTTTAAAGCTATTCAAATTCTACACAAGTTGATCCAATAATCAGTTGAATCAGATAACTCTTTGCGAAGAAATGACTCCTAAAATATGAGATGTTTTACAAGAAAAAATCCTAATCCTTCACACTTTGCAGTTTTGTTTTTTATGATTCGTCCCTCTTTTGTACATAATGCTTGACTTCACAAGGTCGTATCTCCCTCAATATTGCTTAGATTTTTGCATATGACCACTCATTTTAAAGGTATTTAAATTATGCACAAGTTGGTCCAAGAATCAACTGAATCGGATGACAATATCTTTTCTTTATATAGTCATATTCAAATTTTACTCTAGAGACCCCACCTATGATTGTTTTTCAAAGGCATGCGGCTATTAATTATGGGGGTAGATCTTATCATATCATCTCACTATATTCTTTTAATTTTTATAAACTTTGTTTAAAAAAGCATTTATAAAGTTTTTTACATTTTTATTTAAAATGTTATATTAAGTTTGAATTTAAAGAAATTTTTTATACATAAGAGAACTGGTTACATTCATAGTCTTTTTCTATTATAAGGCAGGGTTTAAATCTTTGGGTTGCTCCCTATAACCCCTATTCCACCTTGTTGTTGTTTAATACCGTGTGAAGTGGACTACCGGATGCTCATGATTGGTACTTTCATTTTCAAGCTGACACACTCTCAACACACACTCAATAGATTCAGTTTAGACTACTACCTTTACAAATAAACATGTCCCCAGGGTTTAAACCTAGATCTCTTCTTAGTAAGCGCTAGAACTTACCAATCCACTTAGTTTAAATTTAAATATAGATATGTATACACCTATGGTTGGTTTTTTTTTATTTGGTTAGTGTGAGAAACCCCTACGACCAACGCATAAGGCTGAGCAGGCTCCCCCCAACCATGACCCCTCCTAAAGTCGAGAGCTATGCTTATCAATGGGAAATTTAATACACAGCCACCACACACCCACCCCCTCACACACTCGTCCACGTCGCAGTTTAAACCTTGGACCTCCCGAATAAGAGCCAAAGCTTGAACTGTTGCACTGTCCCCTAGGACACCTATGGTTGGTTTTTAAAAAGCATATGAGAATGAATAATTGACTATATTTTATTGCATTTTAGAATTAAATATATATAATAAACTATAATATTTTTAAATTATATTATACTAAAATTAAATGGTAATTATTTGGTTAAATTATTTTTGAGTTTTTTTATTTGGTTAGTGTGAGAAAATTCTTTTTGAGTTTTGGTTCTATGCACATCATGAAGAATTACATTATATTGTTTGGTTAATGTTTTTTAGTTTTGGTTTGCAAATCATGGAGAATTACTTGTTTCACCATGATGGTGTTAACAAAAAAAAATCATTTTTAAGAGGAAATTGAGATTCACATCTTGTAAGGTGATACTTTTATAATTATAACGTTATTATATGCTAATGTGTGATATAGTTGAGAGTCATTTAAGTCCCATATAATTCATTAAAAAAATTATAGCATAGCAAAAATTAATTTAAATTTAAATAGGCGACTCATCTATGTACTTTTGTAACTTTTGAGATCATGCACGGGCAACAACCTTATTGAATATTAGAGTATCTATTTATGTGATATCATCAAATGTAATGATCCCAATATAGTCATGTCAGCTAATTATTTTTATCTTGAACATTTGATTTAGTTAGTGGACATTTGAGAATTAAGGTTAGGTTATTATTTATTTCATTTATAAATAGGAAGAATATTTTATTAGTTTGGATCATCGAAGAATTAGAATTTAATTTGCACATACTGAGCCCTCTCAAAATGACTAAGAGACTTTGTCCTCTCTGAATGGTTGTGGATTTATTGTGGCATTGATTTGATCGGATTTACTATTTGCAATTGTCTCGATTGGAATTGAAAAAATGCATATTGTTCGTGGTATTGGTATTTTGAATTCAGAATTATTATTGTTGCATGTTGTTAATAATATTCTGATATTGAAGTGTTGCAGTAATTATTAAATTAATTGTGCAATTTCACAACAAGTGGTACCAAGCATGATTCTAAAACAATGAAAATCAATGAAGATATTTGGTGCCCTAAGAAAATAAAGTTTCCAATTTTTTTTACAAAACTTAAGGTACGTTTGATTTTTGGAATTAATTAGGCTTTATTTTTTCAGCGGACTTCCCTCTCTACTTTATATTAAT
Source organism: Wollemia nobilis (assembly GCA_028583015.1). Lineage (NCBI taxonomy): Eukaryota > Viridiplantae > Streptophyta > Pinopsida > Araucariales > Araucariaceae > Wollemia > Wollemia nobilis. Next base: position 3,635,326 of record JAQPPZ010016710.1, on the reverse strand, counting down.
AATTAAATTATTAAGGTTTATTTTTTTTATCTCAACTTTCTTCTCTACTTATATTAATAATTAAATTAAATAAAATTTAATTTAATTATTTTTTTTGATTGGTAGAAAGGGTGTTGAAAGGTCCCTGAACCTTGTACAAGAGAAATTACATGAATTCCATATCGACCGAGGTGGTCCAAGAAGAAAGGAATAGAGAGCGGGCAAACCTCCACACTAGGGAAGGTGTCGCGAAATCGCGACCAAATTGGTGATGTCGCGAAATCGCGACAAGTTGCACCGTTGAAGCCAATAGAAGAAAGGAAGTCACGAAATCACGACAAGAAGCGCCATCGAGCCGAAGGAGGGAAGAAGTCGCGATATCGCGACAAGTTGCTAGGTTGGAGCCGGACGAGAAGAAGAGTCGCGAAATCGTGACATGAAAGAAGACCGTGCCCGAGCAAAAAAGGAGTCGCGAAATCACTACAAGAAGTAAGAACGTTGCCGAAGAGAAAGGGTGTCGCAAAATCATGACAAGAATGAAGACCGCAGCCAAAAAGAAAATGAGTCGTGAAATCGTGACGAAAGTGGAAGCCTGCTGCCAAGAAGAAAATGTGTCGCAAAATCGCGACAAGATGGAAGACCGCTGCCGAAGAGAAAAATTGTCGCGATATCACGACAAATTGGAAGATCACTGCCAAGACGAAAAAGTGTCGCAAAATCGCGACAATCTGGAGGACCGCAGCTGAAGACAAAAGGTGCCACGAAATTGTGACAATCTGGAAATCCGCAGTCGAGGAGAAAAAGTGTCGCAAAATCGTGACAAGAAGGAAGACCACCGTTGGAGAGAAAAAATGTCACGATATCGTGACAAAAAGGAAGACCGTTGTTGGAGAGAAAAAAAGTCGCAATATCGCGACAAAAAGGAAGACCGCCGTTGGAGAGAAAAAATGTCGCGATATCGCGACAAAGTGGAAGACCGTCGTTGGAGGGAAAAAATGTCGCGATATCGCGACAGAATGGAAGACCGCCGGTGGAGAGAGAAAAATGTCGCGATATCGCGACAGGATGGAAGACCGTCGTTGGAGAGAAAAAAATGTCGCGATATCGCGATAGAATGGAAGACCGTCGTTGGAGAGAGAAAAAATGTCGCGATATCGCGACAAAAAGGAAGACCGCCGTTGGAGAGAAAAAATGTCGCGATATCGCGACATGAAGCAAGAAAGCGCCTGAAGGACAAAAGTGTCGCGATATCGCGACAAGTTTGCAAAGAAGCACCCGGAGAGAAAAAGTGTCGCGATATCGCGACAAGTTGGAAGACCGCACCAGAAGGAGAGAAAAGTGTTGCGATATCACGACAAGAAGCAGCCTCATGGCCGGAGCAAAAAGGAATGTCGCGATATCACGACAAGCTGAGATTTTGCAACCAACTGTGAACAGTGACGCAAAAATGCACCAAGATGCCAAAACGCAGCCAAAGGGGAAAAACCTGGAGCCCATAAACCCACTCACATTGTGCAAACATTGGAACTTGAAGAAGCGTCCCTTAGGCTGATTGGGAAGGAATCTCTCCAAACTTGAATGTCTGTTGCATCAACTCCCTTGTTAGCAAGCCAGTCTGTAGCTTTGTTTCCTTCCTGGTATTGATGTTGAATGATTAATTCTGGGTAAAATCCAATTAGTGCCTTGCATTCTTCGAAGATGGAAACAAGGGCCCAGGGAGGCATAGAGGTTCCTTTGAGCCAGTTGATGCAATGCAATGAGTCTCCTTCTATGATGAGTTTATTGATAGTCAAGCCTTCCAAGAGAATCAAGCTTTGGAGCAAGGCCCGAGCCTCGGCCATATTGTTAGATTGAATTCCCAAGTTCTGAGCAAAGGCCAAAATTATTTCTCCTCTATGATTTATGAGAATTCCACCTCCGCCAGCCGCTCCAGGGTTGCCTTTGGCCATGCCATCGAAGTTAAACTTGTGCCACCCAGAAGGAGGTAAGACCCACTTGATTACAGACCTATCAACAGAAGTACGAGGTGTTGCAAAAAAATTGAAAAGATTGAAATGATTTGTCAGATCCAATTCAAGGCCAGGAGGGGGGGTTTGGAAGATGAGACAAGAGAGGCATTCTCCGCAGCAAGGGCCAAGATTTTGGCAATGACAATATTCTTATCCGTGGCAAGGTTTTTGAAAATTCTGGCATTTCTCTCGAGCCAAATCTGCCACAGGAAAATGTGAAGGCAAGCTTGCCACATGAATTTGAGTTGACTGCTCTTGAAAGGCCAGGGCCATTGTTGAAAAATGAGGGGAATGGAATGAGGGAGGGCTACAGAGATTACGAATGTGTTGAAAACTTGGTTGAGCACTGCAAGGGAGAAGGGACATTTCAAAAAAACATGCGCAGTAGACTCACAGGCGTTTTTACACAGGATGCACCAATTGGGGATGAGTAGCCCTCTGGTTATCAAATTGTCAGTGGTGAGGATTCTGTTTTGGATGGCCAACCAGCAGAAGAATTTGACCTTGGGAATGATCTTGGGAACCCAGACCGGATTAGATAAGTCACGGCCATCACTGGGAGCTTCTTGGCTGTAGTAGGCAGATTTAACAGTAAAATGCCCTGAATCTTCAAGGTTCCAAACCATGGAGTCTTCTTTGTTAGAACTGGGGATTATAGAGAGCAAACACTCATTTTTTATTTATCTTTTTGTTCTCTGTATTTCTAAAAATTAATTAGGGTTCATTATTTGGCACAACTCTCTACATTCTATTAATAATTTAATTATTAATAGAGAGAGCAAGCACTTCTTTTCATTTGTCTTCTTGTTCTTCACTATATTTTCAGATTTAATTAGTTTTTTTAATTATTTGGCACAACTCTCTCCTTTATATTAATAATTAAATTTAATTTAATTATTAATAAAGAGAGCAAGCATCTCAATTGTCTTTTCATTGCATCTTCTTCCCCTCCATATCTTCACCATTTCTCATTTCATTATTTTAAATTATTAAACATCCACTCTTTTTTTCTTTCTTTTTTTTGATGAGGAACCTTTTATATACAACATATCCGCAACATGTGAGGGAAGAGATTTGAACCTGGGCCTCTCCATAACTAGAGAGTTTTAACTATCCACTTGCTCTTCAACTCCTCTACATAAGCAGATTAAACATCCACTTTTGGCTATCACTATTTTTTTAATTGTTTAACTTTATATATATTTTTAATTATTAAGCACCCCCAAACCTTCACATTTCATTTTTTTATTAAATCCTCCACTTTCTCATTTCATTTCTTTTAAAATTATTAAACACCTCTCATCATTTGTCTTCCCATTCTTCTTCTCACATATCTAAGGTTTCATATTTTATTTTATCTTATTTTATTATTAAACCTCTCACTTTAACATTTTATTTTTTTAATTATTAAACACCACCCATCAATTTTTTTAATTATTAAATTTCATCCAACACCACTTGCTTCCACTCTTTCTCATTTTAATCTTAATAATTAAAATTGTGCTCTCCTTCTTTCTCATTTTTTAAACCTTTTCTTCTTAATTAATAAAATTATTTAAATAATTTCAAAAAATATATATAGGACATTAAAAAACACCTACATTTATCCTCTACTATAACTCCTCAACTCTTGGAGTCTCAAAAAACCATCACACAACAATCCTTGCCCATTCAACAAGTACCAAATACTCCTATTCATCCTCATCCACCACCTAGTCATAATCCTCCAACTTATGATGTTTACGACCTAGGTTTTGCTTCTGATTTGGATTCCTCAATAGGAGGTGCTTCTAATTTCTTGGAATGGCCTCATGATGTTCAAGTTCCTCGCATCGACATGCCCACCTTTGAAGGTGTTGACCCTCGAGGATGGTTGGCCAAAATGGAAGGCCTTATCCATTTGCACCATATTCTAGAAAAATATCATGTTGCATTAGCAACTTCTAAACTGGGTACCCAAGCTTATCAATGGTTGTTATGGCAGCTTCATCAACATGGTGGCCCTCTTTTATGGCCTCAATTTAAGGAAAAATTTCTTAGAAGATTTGATAAGGGATCTTCCACATCATATGTGGTACATCTTATGCAAACTAAGCAAACAGGATTAGTGGAAGACTATTACTCCGAGTTCACAAGTCTACTCACCTATACACAAGAATTGAGTCCAGTAGTGGTGGTCTCTACCTTTCGCTATGGCCTTAAGGATAAAATTCAGAAGGAAGTTGACATGCATGATCCTTATACCCTTGATGATGCACAATGTATAGCTCTAGCGGTAGAACAAAAACTCCAAGATTTTGGTCCTCCATATAGATGTGATTTCAACTCTCGTCATCCTTATCACAATTTTGAGCGTTCCACAAGATTTTTTTATTTTAAATGTCATTCACATCATCCTCGAGATCAAGCTTGTGAAGAACATCATAGCTTTCTCTTAGAATATGGAGATGCATCAGTTGTTGAGGAGGAAGATTCATCACAACAGGAGCCATCCACAAAACTAGGACAACAACCAACAGAAGTAGATGAAGTAGAACAAGAGGATGATATTGTGGCTCTCTCTGTTCATGCACTTATGGGTCTTCAAGCTCATCACACTATCAAGGTACAAGGATTCATTAAACAACAACGTGTTAATGTGTTGATTGATTCAGGTAGTACACATAACTTTATAGATTTTAAGACAACAAAATCCTTGGGCTTGTATATCAATACTTCAAATCAAGATAAATTTCAAGTCTTAATTGCAAATGGAGGTACTGCTCAATGTGTGGGTCGAACATCTAAAGTTACAATCCAAATGGGGAATTATACTTGGATGGGTAATCTCTTTGTTATGAACCTAGGAAGCTCAGATATCATTTTGGGAGCACAATGGCTATCTCAGCTCGATGATGTTACTATTAATCTACAAAAATTATACATCAAGTGGACAGAGAATGGAAGGGTCATTTGTCTTCAAGGAATTCAACCTCCTCCCTCCAAGGTTGTGAGTTCACATAGCATGGAGAAGATATTGAAGAAAGGTGGTTATGGTTTTCTTGCCCAAGTGAATTCCATAGAGGTTCAATCCTTGGATTCATCTCTTACAACTCTTCCAAGGGATCTTCAAAATATTATGGATAGTTATGAAGAAGTCTTTAGTGAGCCAAGGGGTCTACCTCCTAAGCACACACATGATCATGCCATCCATCTGATTCTTAGTAGTCTACCTCCTAATGTGCATCCTTATCGCTATCCACAACCCCAAAAGTTAGAGATTGAGAAGTTGGTCCAAGAAATGTTAGAGCATGGAATCATTCATCCAAGCATTAGTCCATATTCCTCACCAATGGTGATGGTACAATGTAAGGATAACTCATGGTGCATGTGTCTTGATTTTCATCCTCTCAACAAGATCACTATCAAAGATAAGTTTCCTATCCTTGTTATAGATGACTTGTTGGATGAATTACATGGTGCTAGATATTTCACTAAACTAGACTTACGCTCTGGTTTTCACCAAATTAGGGTTAGAGAAGAGGATATCCCTAAAACTTCTTTTCATACACATGAGGGTCATTATGAGTTCCTAGTCATGCCCTTTGGTCTCACTAATGCCCCTTCTACTTTTCAAAGTCTCATGAACCATGTCTTTCGGCCTTTTCTTCGTAAGTTTGTCCTAGTTTTCTTTGATGATATTTTAATATACAACAAATCTTGGAAGGATCACCTAGTTCATGTTGACAAAGTCCTTCATCTATTACAAAAGGAAAAACTCTTTGTTAAAAGATCCAAATGTGCCTTTGGGGTCCAAGAGGTAGAATATTTGGGACATATAGTATCTCATGAAGGAGTCAAGGTAGATCCTCATAAAATCAAAGCTATTCAAGATTGGCCCTTACCCAAATCCCTTAAAAAAATTCATGGATTTCTAGGACTCATAGGTTATTACAAAAAATTTATCCGCAACTATGGCAAGATTGTGGCGCCTCTCACTGCTCTTACCAAAAAGGATGCTTTTATTTGGACTGAAGTTGCTTCTCAGGCCTTCCAATCCCTCAAAGAGGCTATGTGTTCCACTCCAGTTTTGGCCACTCTTGATTTTAGCAAGCCTTTTGTCATTGAGTGTGATGCTTCTAGCACAGGTATTGGAGTTGTTTTAATGCAAGATGGTCACCCATTGGCCTTTGAAAGTAAGCAACTTTCAGGCAAGAATTTGGGATGATCTACTTATGAGAAGGAAATGCTAGCTATTTTACATGCCATAGAGAAATGGAGGCATTATTTATTAAGTAGTCATTTCATCATTAAGACTGACCATAGTAGCCTAAAGCATTTCTTAGAACAACGTCTCTCATGCCCTGAATAAAATAAATGGATGACCAAACTTTTGGGTTATGATTTTGTCATTGAGTATAAGAAAGGTAAGGAAAATGTGGTAGTTGATGCTTTATCTCGTAAATATGAGGATGATGTGGCCATCAATGCCATCTTTGGTCCTTGTCCACAATGGCTTTCTCAACTTCAAGAAGAATGGCTTGCTGATTTAGAGACTGCTCAAATCATTCAAGATATGAAAATAGGATCATCATTGCATTCTTACTTCTCATATTCAGATGGAGTGCTTCGCAAAAAATATCGCATCTATCTTCCTCAATCTTCAACTATTAAGTCAATGGTTCTCCAAGAATTGCATGCATCTCCTCTAGCGGGACACTCAGGATTCTTGAAAATATACCAATGGGTGAAGCAATCATTTTCTTGGAAAGGCTTAAAATCAGATGTCAAGATATTTGTGGTTGAGTGTGAGGTATGTCAATGTAACAAAGGGGAAACAGTTAAATCTCCTGGATTGTTGCAACCCTTACCTATCCCTAACCGCCAATGGGAGCACATATCCATGGATTTCATTGAGGGTCTTCCCAAATCAAAGGGTAAAACAATGATCTTTGTGGTAGTAGATCGTCTTTCCAAGTATGCTCATTTTTGTGCACTACAACATCCCTATTCAGCAAGTAAGGTGGCCAAGGTATTTCTTGATTCCATTTTTAAGTTACATGGTATGCCCAAAACCATTGTGAGTGATTGTGATCCTATATTCACTAGCAACTTTTGGAAGGAATTGTTTCATCTTAGTGGTACCAAGTTGAGTATGTCTTCCTCATATCACCCCTAGTCTGATGGTCAAACAGAGATTGTTAATAAATGTTTGGGTACTTACCTTCGTTGTTTTTCTCAAGATAAGCAATATCATTGGATTCAATGGCTTTCATTAGCAGAATGGTGGTATAATACTTCTTACCATTTTTCCCTTAAGATGTCTCCATTTGAAGCTTTGTATGGTCAAAAGCCTCCATCAATCACAGACTATGTTCCAAGATCTTCCAAAGTAGCCCAGGTAGATGATTTGTTACAACAACGTCAAATTGTGCTTCAACTTCTTAAAGATAATTTGACCCAGACCCAGAATCGTATGAAGCAACAACAAGATTTACATCATTCGAATGACAATTCAACGTAGGAGATATGGTCTTTTTGCGCCTACAACCTTATAAGCAATTGTCCTTGAAGATCAAGTCTAATCAGAAGTTGGCTCCTCGATTTTATGGGCCCTACAAGGTGGTTCGTCGCATTGGTGAAGTAGCATATCAATTGGAGCTTCCACCCTCTTCTCGCATCCATCCAGTTTTTCATGTATCTTGTCTCAAACAAGTTATTGGCCAAAAGGTGCAGTCCCAGACAGAGCTTCCATTACTTGATGAAGAAGGTCGAATAACTCTTCAGCCTGAAGCAATATTACGATCCAGAGTGCGTCATCTTCGATCTCACCAAATTCAGGAGTTTCTCATTAAGTGGTAGGACCTTCCAGAAGAAGATGCTACATGGGAGCCTGAGAGTATTTTCCAGTCTTTTCCAGCTTTGAGGACAAAGCTTTCTAAGGGAGGGAGCCATGTAATGATCCCAATATAGCCATGTCGGCTAATTATTTTTATCTCGGGCATTTGATTTAGTTAGTCGGCCCTTGAGAATTAGGGTTAGGTTATTATTGATTTCATTTATAAATAGGAAGAATATTTTATTAGTTTGGATCATCGAAGAATTAGAATTTAATTTGCGTATACTACACATAAGAGACTTCGCCCTCTCAAAGTGGCTATGAGACTTTGCCCTCTCTGAGTGGTTGTGGATTTATTGTGGCATTGATTTGATCGGATTTACTATTTGCTTATTGTCTGGATTGGAATTGATAATTGCATATTGTTCGTGGTATTGGTATTTGAATTCAGAATTATTATTGTTGCATGTTGTTAATAATAATTCGATATTGAAGTGTTGTGGCAATTATTAAATTAATTGTGGAGTTTCACAACATAAAAACACACAATATAAGATTTCTTAATAGTTTTGTAAGGTAGTGATTGCTTCTTTAGGTACATGGATTTCCCTTAATCAATTACTCTCAATATTTTTTTGTTATTTACAATGAAAAATGATGTAAATCAAGGATTTTATGGGGAAAATTATGTAAATTGAGGGTTTCACGGTAAAAATGATGTAAAATAGGGTATATTATTAGCAAAAACAATGCAAAAATTTGAAAAACATAATTGTATAGGGTTGGACAACAACAAGGACACCCTTAAGGGCAATCCAAAGAGGTACCCACCATAGAGAGAGATGGGGGAGATCCCTCCCCCTACCCCAAAAATGTATTTTTAGGATATAGTTAGAATGGGACAGGAAGGAAATAGGGGCAACAATATTGTTAAGTTTCCAAGAAAACCTCTAGGATGCCTAAAGGAGATCTTAGGAAAATAGAGAAGGGTTGCATGAAGGATACATATGGATCTCCAATAGTGAGTTTGGATATTCAATATGGTATTGATGCCATGGAGAAAAGAGGATTGATATATAGTTTTATGGGCTTCTAACCCCAATGTATAGCTTTCAAAAAATGGGCATCCAAGCAATAACAAACAAAATGGAAATGCCAAATAGTAGTTCATCCTAATGGATTTTTTTTTACCATATTTGCTAGTGTTAGGGAGAAAATATTCCAATGAGATCCATGGTTTTTGGAAGATGAAGGCTCTTCATGAAACCCTAGCACACAAAATTTAAAGAAGAGAAAATGCCATTAGTAGGACCAGTATGGGTCAGTTGTTTGGTTCATCTATAGAATTTTGAAATCCCAATGTTTTTACAACTGACGAAAATACATTGGGTACCTTTATGATGGAAGTAGATATCACATACAAGTTTGAACAAATAATTTATACTTGCTTATATGTTCTAATGAACTTTGATAAACCATTCTCAAAGAAAATCACACTAGGGAAGGAGATATGGGAACAAGTAGACTATGAAAGCATTCATTTTTATGCAAAATTGATCATGAATATGGTCTCTTGGCAAGGGAATGTCATCATAAAATTATAGAAAAAATAAAGGATGAGGTTTATTTAGATAGCTTCTAGGAGCCTAATAGGAGAACAAATAAAAGAAAAAATATGACTAAGGAGAATAACATAGCAACAAATAATTCTTTTATAATTTCCCTATAGATGACACTATTGATGAGGAGGATGACTCAATAGAGTTTGAAATATTGGAGATACAAATTCTAGAAAGAATTGGTGGTTCAAATCAGGGGTAAATAATAGAATCCACCCCAACCATGGGGTAAAATAGGTTATTAAGGAAGCAAAAACTATCAACATCTCAAAGGCTACCAAAAATTAAAAGAAAGGGGAAAATATCATATAAGTCATTCAAATGAAGTTGACAAGCTATAGGAGGGTGGAGAGCCCTTAGATCCTCCCAATAATACTTTGCTAGTTTATTTACACACCCTAGGGTTGGATTCCATAGAGGATTCATTTGGGATAAGACAAAAAATCAATAAAAGGATGAAACTAAATACTAATCAGAAGGTAGGGTGAAAATAAAACCATAACTATATTATTAGCGAAGGGAAATTTTTTATTGCTAAAGGTAAGGTCACTTATCTTATAAATATCTTTAATTCTATTTTAAATGAGAATAAATTCATAGAATATCAAAGGGCTTAAAGGAATCCTCTCATAACACAATGAAATTAAAAGGATGATTCAAGTAAACAAACCACAACTAGTCTTCCTCCAAGACAATAAAGTATTGGCAAAAGAAATGAAGATATTGGCAATAAAAATATGACTTGTAGGTAAGGTGGATTCTCTTAGTTCCCAAGGTGCATCGGGAGGCCTCTCTTGTATGTGGATACAAAGGAGTTTGTATTTCACTTAACCATAAGAGACTAGGAAATTCTTGCTCTTTTAGATCAAGGAAGGTAGTCAGACTAGAGTTTTTTGTGTATTAATATTTATGCACCCATATCTATAGAGAAAAAATAAAGTAATGGAACCATATATGCCACCTTGTTGACCAATTTCCTACAACACAACTTATACTAGGAGGAGACTTCAACACCATTCTTTCCCTAGAAGATAAAGTGGGGGGGATTAGAACTCTGGATGTTGGATCAGGCCTAATGCTTCAACATAGCATGCACCTCTATTTAATTGATGTCAACCCAAAAATTATATGATGACTTGGTAAAATAGGAGGTGAGGATCAACATGCATATTGGAGAGATTGGATAGTTTTATGATCTAGGATGAGCTCTTCTTGCATGGAACCATCCCAAAAGGATGAACTCTCAATAATGTTGGTTTGAATCACTAGTCCATCTTGATGGATCTTTGGAAACCTATATGCAACTACACTCCATTTTGATTCCAACTATGTGGCTTTAGGATAGCACTTTCAAACCTCTATTCTAGCATTGATGGATGGAAGGTAAGCAAAGAATTGATAGTAAAATGTATTATTTTGCAAAGAGACTACAATATTTAAAAAGCAAAATCAAGGTATGGAATTGGCAAGAGTTTGGGGATGTAAAGAAAAATGCTAAGTTGGCTCTTCAACTTGAATAAGTGAATGAGCAAATTTGCACTACGGGTCTCTCAGAGAATCTAAGCAAGATAGAAATAAAATTAGCCACTAATTTGGAAGAATAGGAGAAATGGGAAGAGTTGTTATGGAAGCAAAAATCTAGGATTCAATGGCTACAAGAAGGGGATTAAAATACAACTTTTCTTTCATAAATATCTTCTATCAAGAAGGGCTTATAATTTCATATCATCCTTAAAAACAAATATGGGTGAATCAATGTACTCATGGGATGGTATGAAGACTATTGTTGTTGATTACTTTGCAAAACTTTTCTCAATAGCTCCTTTAGACCCAAGAAGTCTTATAGGAAATTTATGTGCTTATCATAGAAGAAGATAATCTAGTATTGACATGTCTTGTTACTATTAATAAACTATAGGAAGTGGTATTCAAAATTTAGAAAAAATAAATTAATGAGGACCAGATGAATTTTCCATTGAATTATTTAAAGAATTTTGGGATTTACTAAAGGAGAATTTACTTGAGGTGGTAGAGGAAACAAGAAAGAACAAATTGTGTTAAGAAAATTAATAAAATATACATAGCCCTCATCCCTAAGTCTTAGGACGTGGAACAAATGGTTTTTTTTATACTGATAGGACTATGCAATATACTTAAAATATTATAAATACATTGGTAGATAAATTGAAACCTTTATTTCATAAGATAATTTTACCAAAGCAGGGAGGTTAAGTTACTCAATTATCCTAATAAACATTTTTCCTGAACTTGAGAGCCATATATTGAAAATAGGATGTCGATAGAATTTATTAGATATCGGCTGCCCAATAGAGGTTTATTGGTCCTTATGGTGTTGAGAATAGGAGAAGAGATGATAAAAAATAACTATTGTGGATCATAAACAATGGACAACAAGCCAAATTTTATATTGATGCATGGGATGAACACCTTCCATTGAATCAACAATTTCTAGAGTGGAAGCCACTGGTGGAACAATTACATAGGGAGGATTGGGTAAAAGTGTCTTTGTATTATAGAATAATGTGGATAATGTTGAATTGGTAAGAAAGTGGATTCCAAAAAGAGAGTGACCTATGGTAGCTCTGGAGACACAAAGAAATACATTCAAAAGATCCTTCAAATGAGGGCACCTTCATGGTCTCAAGTAGAGGACTCGCTTGAGTGAGATACTAACTCCACAAGGGATTATACAATGGTATTAGGGTACTCTTTTTTATGTCAATTCACTATTAATCCTCTCCATGATATTTTTTTCAGTTATGGCAACAACTGATTTGGCCTAAAGTGAGATTTTTCATATGGTTTCTACTCCATAAAAGAGACCTCATTGTTGATCTATTGATGAAAAGAGGTATTTGTGGGCCATATAGATGTAAAATGTGTTATGGGGAAGGAGGTATTACGAGCCACCTATTCCTTTCATATTCCATAGATATAAAACTATGAAATATGGTGGTTATCTATCTCAATCTCACTTCCTTGGAGTAAATCTGACATACCTGGTCGTGGACAAATGGTATGAAAAGATCAATGAAGGAGATGGTATGGGTTGGCATGACACTTCTATTATGAAATCTATGGAAAGAAATAAATAGTAGGATCTTCAAACACTCTCATTAGGGTACTTGTTACATTTGGTAGAGGACCCTAACTAATCATAGAGAAACAATACAATATGTACGAGACCTCCTCCAAACCCAAACCAATATTAGGATCATATTTTTCATAAGATAAAAATTACCATGAATGATTGCAAGAACAAAATTACTCAGGAAAATAAATGTCAAGTATAGAGGGATGATCGTTGGCAACCTCCTCCAAATGATACCAGAAAATTAATACAAACGGGGTGTTAAGAGGAAATATAGGGAGAGATAACATAGGGGGTATATGGAGACTTTCAAATGGTCATCATATCTTCATCATTGCAAAGAATTTAGGCATCCTCTCGAACAACTTAGTTGAGGCTTATGGTATTCTTTGAGGGCTTCAAGAGGTAGCCAAAGTTGGATGGATTATGACACAAGTGGAATCAGATTCACAAGTGATTATCAACCAGTTAAGGACCCCACAAGAACTACATCCCTAGATTGGATATAACAAAGAGTGTTGGAGAAGATAGGCTATCTACAAATCATATTTACAATAGCTAAATATATCTATGCTCCATATGAACAAAACAATATTGCGGATGCAATGGCAAACTAGGCGTTGGACTGAGTAAATCAAATATGCTATGGATACCCACCCAAGTGGTGGATACAACAAATCAAAGAACATTTTTTCTCTATTTTATGTCTTGATGTCAATAACATTAATGAATGTTATCTTCGTGAGTGTGGTCTACCGGCAAGGATGCCACTTGCATTATCGATGATGTGACCCGAGTTCAATCCCCATGGTGGATGTATATAAGAAGTATTGTTTAAAAAAAAAAGCATTAATGAATGTACTTAATGTTTTAAAAGAAATTATTAGACTTACTTCTAAGTACAATTGCTTATTGCAATCATTGTATTATTATCAATGGATAAAAGTCTTATATGTCTAAACCTCATACCTTTTGAAGATCCAAAGCCCTTACCACTGCAGTAAGCTTACAACTACAATGAGTTTACATTGGTTTTTATGAGGGATCTTGGTCCCCTCATTCTAAGTGGGGTTTAACCTTGGACCTCTCAAAGAAAGGCCAAAGCCCTTACCACTGTAGTAAGCTATTGCAAGAGATTGATTATTATATTTGTATCCTCAACCATATTCAAACTTAGGTCTCTTCTTTGAAGATTAAAATAATACTTATTAGTTTTAATTTTTTATATACATAATTTCTTTCAATTTTAAAATATACTTGTATCATTTTTTTTTATTTGATTAGTGTGAGAAACCCCTATAACCAACACTCAAGCCAACACTCAAGGTTGAGCAGTCTCCTTCCAACCATGACCCCTAGTAAAGCCGAGAACTATGCTTATCAATAGGTAATTTAACACACAACCATCATACACCCACCCACGCCATGGTTTGAAATATACTTATATAATTTTAATTATTCATTTATCTTTGAACATTTGAATTTATTTATAAAAAATTATTCATATATAATTAAAATATTAAATTTATATTAAATGATATGACTTTTCAAAAAGAAAACCAAAGTTTAAATTTTAATAAATAATATATATTTAATTATGAAGTTGTTATAATACCAAATAACACTATATGTATATATATTTTTTTTTGAGAGACCCTATCCATAAGGCTACAGCCCTATAATCTTGGGAGGAGGGGGGGAAACAAAAACCATTTGAGAGGGGAGGCGGAGAAGATGCCCTTTACTTCAGGCATAAGCCCCTTTCAAGAAACAGAGGTTGAAATAGCCCAGCATAAAAGACCTCACCGTCGAGAGGGTCAGAAGCGGTTCCAACTCCCCTAGCACTCGCCGTGAGGAGAAACAAACCATCATTCAATTGTATATGGACCGGCCAGTCCCTGCCAAAGAAGCTGCTCTCTCACAGATGTAAAAACGACAAGAAGGGGCGATTTTAAATATCCGGCATTTCGCTGTATGACTCGCTTTCTCCCAGGCATTGAATCATCGGGCGCTCTCATTCAAAGAGAAAACCAAAGTTTAAATTTTAATGAATAATATATATTTAATTATGAAGTTGTTATAATACCAATGATAACACTATATATATATATATATATATATATATATATATATATATATTATTTTTTTTTTTTGTTACATAACGGAGTTGGTTACAACCACTATTTTTAGTAACTGGCAAGTGTAGGGTTCAAACCACAAGGACTGCTTCCAATAGTTTATTCATCTCGTTGTTGACCCGACGTGAGATGGAGACCATTAGTCGCTCGAGGTTTGTACTGTCATCGTCGGTCTGATATGCACTCATAAGGATTTAACACAGACTACTACCTTTGTTAAATATGGTAGCGTACCCCCAAGGTTTGAACCTAGGTCTCTTCTTGGCAAGTACTTGGTCAAACAAGCCTTTTACCAATCCACCTAGTCCATGGCGGAAATGATAACACAATATAAGTATATATATATATATATATATATATATATAATATATATATATATATATATATATATATAAATAAAGCTTCTCACCTAGATGCTAACTCTACGTGCCTCCCCCATGATAAAAATAAGTTAAAACAAAACTACATTATTTTAATAACCAATATTTTTTTTTTATTGCCCAAAGAAGCCTCTATAAACTCTAGCCTATTAGGTAAAGACAATGTTTTTCTGACCCTAACCCCTTGGGTAAAGACAAAGTTCACGGGACGAGCTAGGGCAACCCACCAGCAAGCACTTGGTTGTTACCAAGGCCTATCATTTCGGGTTAAGTTTTTAAGATAAAATATGGATCCTAAAAAAGGATAGAGTTTGAACTTGGGTCTATAAAATATGGATTTTAAAAAATAATAGAGTTTGAATTTGGATCTTGAATAAATAATAACTAATATTTATTTATTTATTTATTATTATTATTATTATGTTTTAAATAATAAATATTTGGTTAGTGTTGCACCTGGGTGCAGCGCAAGGTTCAAACTGCGGTGTGGGTGAGTGTGTGAGGGGTGGGTGTCTGACCAACCAAAAAAAAAAAAAAAGATTTGGTTAGTGTGAGAAACCTTTAATAACCATTATTATTTTTATTATATTTTTAAGATAAAATATAGTTTTTTTTTTTTTGGAAAGAAAGGGGATTTGAACTTGAGTAGACAATTATTATTATTATTATTATTATTATTTAATTAATTAAATTATATATAATTGGTTAGCACACAAATCATACCTTCATGTTGGAACCAATGATTCTTCATGATATAAAGGCCAAAACCTTAATCCTTAGGCTGTTCACACCAATATTATTATTATTTATTTTACATCATTTAATACTTTTAGTTTAAAAAATGAACTCAATTATAATAAATATAATATTTTATTTTTATTACTGTCAAACACAATTTAAACTTGTATATTATCTTAAGTTATATTAGGTTATTACTTCTTAAATATCTCCAAACCTGCATGCAAAACACTTAGTAATAAATAGCTAAAAATAAAAATAAAAATAAAAATGAATTAAAAAAAATGAACCCAAATAATAGTTATCAATCTATGCACTAAAATCCCAAATTAGTAAAGTCAATGTTGGTCATCGCCGCTTTAGCTGGGGTAGCCGTCCAGTCTACTCTACGGATTCATAGGCTTAGCAGCCGTCGAGGAAAAAGCAGCAGAAATTTCTCAGTATTTCAAAGATTGAATGGGCATCACCGCATAAGTTTAGGAAATCTAAAATGCTATCTGTAATAAGTTGGGATAAACAGAAAAGAGACTGAGGCACGCCATTTTGAAGAAATGGCCAAATCCTTTCAATCTTTGTCCTCCAAAAAAGTGGAGGCAGATGCGATATTCCCAACACATCACTCCAATGCTCTCTTTCCGCTTGCTCCGCTATTTTAGCCATCCGTGTGTGGACAGAGACGTTGATTCCCTCTTTCTCTCTCTGCTGTATTGCAGTGAATTCCGCTCTCCGCTCTCCGATATTGTTGCTTACACCACCTCCGATATATGAGCTCCTCCAGTCACGTTCACACCTCTAAAATCCTTTCCGTCTTCATTAATTTCCCTCTCTCTTTCCCTTCATCCCTTCTGAACACCCCACCCTACGCACAACTTTTTTCCCTCATTCCTGGAAGAGGATGTTGAGAGCAGGGCCTGCTATAGAATCCCAAGAAAAACAACAGTCACAGAACCAGTAATTCTAAAGTATATTACTAAGGTGGAAGCAGCACAACTTTTTTTCCTTCATTCCTTGAAGAGGATGTTGAGAGCAAGGCCTGCTATAGAATCCCAGGAAAAGCAACAGCCACATAAGCAGAAATTCTGAAGATGTTGAGAGCAGGGCCTGCTATAGAATCCCAGGAAAAGCAACAGCCACAGAAGCAGAAATTCTGAAGTATATTACTATGGTGGAAGCAGCAGCAGTGAAATATTTTTTTGAGGGGTGTAGTTATATCAATCTGTGCACTGGAATTTGAGGGGCTGATAGCCATTGTGTGAATGCCAGGGAATTGGCGCATGTATTTATATACTTGATAGATATAAACATAGTCATTTAAAGATGGGAAGGGTGAAGTTGACGATCAAGCGGTTGGAGAATACCAACAATAGGCAGGTGACCTATTCTAAGCGAAGGAATGGCATTCTAAAGAAGGCGAGGGAGCTCTCAATCCTTTGCGACATCGATATTGCACTCATCATGTTCTCACCGACAGGAAAACCTACACTTTGCCTCGGTGAAAGGAGGTGTGTTTCCCTTTTTCTCTGGTTTTTCTTCCATTAAATAAATCTTCGCAACAAAGTTAGATCAGATGTGAATTGAGTGTGTGCTGAACATCAATAAGGCATAATGTTTTCCATACAAAACTCAAATTATTGGGTTTCAAAACTGAAAATATCAACTTGCATTTCAAAAATATTTTTCGTTGACAACAAAACCTACACTTTGCCTCGGCAAAAGGAGGTGTGTTTCCCTTTTTCTCTGGTTTTTCTTCCATTAAATAAATCTCCGCAACAAAGTTAGATCAGATGTGAATTGAGTGTGTGCTGAACATCAATAAGGTATAATGTTTTCCCTACAAAACTCAAATTATTGGGTTTCAAAACTGAAAATATCAACCTGCATTTCAAAAATATTTTTATTTGACAACACATGCTCTTCAATGAATTATTTATTATCCAAAGGCAGACCCACCAAAAGAGTTACATAGATAAGAGTAACAATAATGTAGACAATGACCATAGAATCTGGTGTGGTAAACTATTTTTTATTTTAGGGTTAGTTATAGGTCCCGTGATTGTACCGATGAAATTTCTTTGTAGGAGGTGCCAATATGTAATATGTGGAGATAGATTGGGGGTTTTCTCATTTGACTGTTGAAGTTTGCATAAGAAAAATTTTAGGAGGCTACTTAGCAAAGAAGTAATTCTTTGTCTTTTTCTTAATGAGGTGCCAATATGAAACACGTGGAGATAGATTGGGGGTTTCTCATTTGACTGTTGAATTTTGCATAAGAAAAATTTTAGGAGGCTACTTAGCAAAGAAGTAATTCTTTGTCTTTTTCTTAATTTCAATTTTTTAGTTGGATTGACTATAGCCAAAGTCACTATATGGGTTTAAATTATCTTGAATTTTACATCCAAGATGTTTGAATTTTGACTTTGTCGGTATTCGTCAAAGAAAAAAAATTGAGTTGATTTTTTAAATGACTTATTCCACATCCTCACACTTCTAGATTTTAGGTTACATGCCAATAATCTTAATTTAAGAAACTATAAGATAGATCCATAAAATTTGTCATTTAAATATATGTACACTTCTAGATTTCAGGATGCATGACAATAATCCTAATTTAAGAAACTACAAGATTGATTTATAAAATTTGTCATATAAAATATATGTATTGTTTGTGAATGGTGGATCATATTGGATTTATTTATTATAACTAACAATATAAGAACGGTTAACCTGTAAAATAGGGTCAAACTATATACCCCACATACCTTTCGTGTGTATATATATCATATGATATGTTTATTTATATATATATATATATGATAAATTATTTAGTAATTTGCATTTTTAATGTGAGAAAAAAAACTTGAACAAACAAGTAAATTTATCTATATTTTAATAGTTAAATGATTTATGATAGTTATGTAGTAGTTAAATTTTAAGTCTAGTTAGTAGGCTATATTTAAGCACTTGGTCATATTTACTGTAAGTGTATATTGCTAGCATAGCCAATACAGTCTATTAAGATAGAGTTCTTATCTTTTTTACCATTCAAGTTGAAAAATTATCTCTTTTAGTTTATACATGATGTTGAATAATATATCAAAGCTATACATGATGTTGAATAATATATCAAAGCTATATTAGGAAAGTACTTGCATATTATTACTTCTTAAATATTTCCACACCATAAAATTAGAGCATATAAAACACTTACATAGTAAACGGTGCAAGAAAAGATTAAAAAATGAACTTAAACAAATAAATCCAAATAAACCCAAGTGTAATGGCTATCATAGTCTATGCACTAAAGCTTGAAATTAGTAAATTCAATGTTGGTCATTGTGCATCAGGTAGGATAATGGTCCAGTCTACTTTACGGATTCATAGGTTTAGCAGCCATCGAAGAAAAAGCAGCAGAAATTTCTCAGTATTTCAAAGACTGAATGGGCACCACCGCATATGTTCAAGAAATCTAAAATGCTATCTATAACAAGTTGTAGTAAATAGAAAAGAGACCGAGGTGCATCATTTTGATGAAATGGCCAAATCCTTCCAATCTTTGTCCTCTAAAAAAGTGGAAGCAGATGTGATATTCCCTACACATCACTCCAATGCTCTTCCTACGCTTGTTTTGTTGTTTTAGCCATTCGTGTGTGGACAAAGATGTTGATTCCCTCTTTCTCTCTCAGTTGTATTACATTGAATTCCTCTCTCTGATATTGTTGCTTATACCACCCCCAATATATGAGCTCCTCCAATCACATTCACACCTCTAAAATCCTTCCCATCTTCATCAATTTCCCCCTCTCTCTTTTCCTTCCTCCCTTGTCAACACCCCATCCTTGACATAAATTTATACCCTCATTCCTTGAAGACGATGTTGACAACAGGGCCTGCTATAGAATCCCAAGGAAAGCAACAGTTGTAGAAGCAAAAATTCTGAAGTATATTCCTGTGGTGGTAGTAGCAATAGTGAAATATATTTATTGAGTGGTGTAGTTATATCAATCTATGCAATGGATTTCACAAGTGATGCCTTGGTGTTGTTTCCAAGCTACAGTTGTTTGATTTTCAGCGGGCACTAGTTCTGGTTTTAACCTGTAGTTGTGCTATTTTCAGCTGATGCTGGTTTGGTGTTCAGTCTGCAGTTGTTTATTTTCAAATTGCATTGGTTAGTTTTTTTTCTCAATCTATAGTTGTTTTATCTTAATCCTGAACTGATTCGATTTGTTTTTTTTTAATCTGCAGTTGTACTTTTTTAGCTTGTAGTTGCCCTGTTTTCAATCTATAGTTATTCTGTATTTCTTCATCAATCATTGGTACCAGTTCATGGTGATTGGACCTTGTGGTTGTGGAAATGTAACGGAATATACCAATAATTGTTCAAGTTCATTGAAAACACTTTGCTAAATTCCTATTTGGTTGATTTAATTGAGCACCATCCGTCTTCTGATTGCGTCAAGTGGTATTAGAGTCGAAGTCGTTCTTGTTGTGTCGAGCTCGGTTATGTACCAAGTCTCTAGGAGTGAGTCTGTCTCTGTGGTTGCAATAGAGCCTCTTTGAATTGTTAGCTGAAGAAATATTCTCAGAGGGAGATATTTGTTGTTTAGTAACAATGTCGGATGCTGAGCATGAGCAATATGGACCAGGATCGCAAGAAGAAGACCAAGTTGTTGAAAGAGGCCGAGGGAGAGGTAGACCGAGAGGAGGAAGAGGTCATAGAGCCCCTAGACATGGAGTTGTTGGCAATGCAGAAATACTAAGGATATTGCAGGCACTTGAAGCTCGTGTGATAGCCATGGAAGGTGCTGCAAGAAGAGGGAGAATTCCAATAGAAGATGAAGACTCCACTGAGGATGAATCAAGCTCATCATCTTCTGATGAAGAAGGAGATGTTGATCAAAGAAGGTTTGTTCATGCTTTTGCTAAGATTTCAAATAGGCCCAAGTTTAATTTACCAACGTATGAGGGTAGTCTTGTTCTTGAAGAACTAATAGACTGGATATCAGAAATGGAGAAATATTTTGACCTTGAGAGTGTGGAGGAAACTAGAAGGGTGAAATTGGCGGTGACCAAACTGAAGGGTCACACTTCTCTATGGTTTGAGCAGGTCCAAAAACGAAAGGCGGCTGAAGGAAAAACCAGAATCAAGACTTGGGACAGAATGGTAAAGTAGTTGAAGAAACAATTCTTGCCTAAGGACTATGAGCTCTCGTTGTTGAAGAAAGTTCAGAATTTGAGACAAAGGGAGAACAGTGTAAAGGATTACACTGAAGAATTCCAAAGACTAGTCATCAGAACAGGATACTTTGAGCCTACTTTGTCAAGGTATGTTAATGGTTTAAAGCTCTCTATTCAAGATGAACTGAGTATGTTGAGTATTAAGACAATGGAAGATGCCTATCAATATGCTATTAAGGCTGAAGAAAAGCTTAACAGAAAGTTTACCCAATCCTCTAAAGGAAAGGGGAAGGCAAAAGGTAATAATACAAATCAGGGAAAGAATGATGATTTTGAAGCAAGCCAAGAAAAAGGAAAGTACCAATCTGGTAAAGGTAAGGGAAAGTTTCGTGGAGATCAAGAGAGTTCTTCAAAGTTCAGAGGCATGTGCTACAACTGTGGTAAGCAGGGTCACAAGTCTTCTGAGTGTAAAGCCAACAAGGAAACTAAAAACAGAGTTAATGTGGCTGAAGGTGAAGAGAGCGATGAAGCAAAATAAGATTATGGGACTGCTTGTGGTGATGGTGAATAACTGATGATAAGGAGAGTCCTCATGGCAGATGAAAAGAATGCTGAACCATGGGAAAGGAAGAGCATTTTCCGTATGAAGGTAAAATCCGGTGGTAAGTTTTGTGATGTTATTAGAGATGGTGGCTGCATAGATTATTTGGTTTCCATATACATGGTAGAAAAATTATCATTGCCTACTTTTGCACATGCAAAACCATACAGAGTTTCATGGCTGAACAAGGGTCACCAAGTGTTGGTGAATCAACATTGTAAAGTCTCTTTTGAGAGAATGGGATACACAGATCAAGTGTGGTGTGATGTCATTCCAATGGATGCTTGTCATCTACTACTAGGAAGGCCATGGCAGTATGATAGGAGTGCTCTACATGATGGACGGAAAAATCATGTTACAGTGATCAAAGATGGGAAGAAGTGGCTGTTCAAAACTTTGAAGGCTGTCCATGCTGAAGTTAGAAGTGGATTAGTACTATTGGGAGAAAAGGAATTCTTTGCTGAGGCAAAAGGAGCACATATGTGCTATGCAATTTTTCCCAAGGATTAGTAGAAAGAAGATGAGGAATTCTTTGCTGAGGCAAAAGGAGCACATATGTGCTATGCAATTTTTCCAAAGAAATATGGCGAGTGGAGGATGTGCACGGATTCAAGAGCAATCAACAAGATTACTATCGAGTATAGATTCCCTATCCCAAGAATGGATGATCTATTGGATAATTTGTGTGGTTCCAATTTCTTTTCTAAGATAGATTTGAAGAGTGTGTATCACCAAATTAGAATTAGAGAAGGGGATGAGTGGAAGACAACATTACGAACAAAGGATGGTCTTTATGAGTGCCTGGTTATGCCATTTGGACTGACCAATAAACCAAGCACTTTCATGAGATTGATGACAAAAGTGTTAAAATCATTCCTCAATAAGTTTGTAGTTATTTACCTTGATGATATCTTGGTCTACAACAATACAAATGAAGAACACTTGCAACATTTGAGGGTTGTCTTAGAAAATTACAGCAGCAAAAATTGTTGATAAACTTGAAGAAATTTACATTTCTCTAGTCAGAATTGACATATCTTGGATTTGTGATATCCAAATATGGTTTAAAGATGGATCCAACAAAGGTGGCTGCAATCAAAGAGTGGCCCAGCCCAAAAAGTGCCATACAAGTCAAGAGTTTTCATTGTTTAGCAAGGTTTTACAGAAAATTCATAAGAGATTTCAGTTCTATATGTGCACCTTTGACTTCTTGTATCAAAAAGGGAATTTTTGTGTGGACAAAAGAGGCTGAAAACAGTTTCAAATTGTTGAAGAACAAGATGATTGAGCAACCAGTGCTAAGGAGTCCAGACTTTTCAAAAGTATTTCAAGTGGATTGTGATGCTAGTGGTAAGGCCATTGGGGCTGTCCTTAGTCAAGAAGGAAGGCCAGTTGCATACTTCAGCCAAAAGTTTAATGAGGATCAAAAGAAATACTCTGTGTATGAGCAAGAGCTCTATGCCATAGTTCAAGCATTGAAATATTGGAGGCATTATTTATTGTCCAAAGAATTTGTTTTGTTCACTGATCACCAAGCATTGCAGTATCTTAATAGTCAAAGCAAGTTGAGCACAAGGTAAACTAAATGGGTTGAATACCTTGCTAGTTATACCTTCACACTCAAGCACAAATCAAGTAAGTACAACCAAGTAGCGGATGCTTTGAGTAGGAGAGTTTTGTTGTTGAAGACTATGCAAGTTGAATGTATTGGTCTAGATGGAATGAAAGATCAGTATGCAGAAGATAATGACTTCAGAGAAGCATTCCAGGAGTGCAGCGAATTTGAACACAAGGTATGGAAATATTATTTTCTTCAAAATGGTTTCTTGTTTAGAGATAGACAATTGTGCATTCCTCAAGGATCCATGAGGGAGAATCTAATTAAAGAGACACATGGTGGTGGTCTTGGAGGTCACTTTGGCCGAGATAAGACAATAGCACAACTCAAGGAGAAATATTATTGGCCCAACTTGACCAAAGATGCTGAGAAATATGTGGCCAGGTGTAGAACATGCCAAGTGGCCAAAGGTTGTAAACAGAATACTGGTTTGTACACTCCACTACCTATTCCAGAGAGTCCATGGGAAGATATTAGTATGGATTTTGTGTTGGGGCTTCCAAGAACAGAAAGAGGGTTTGATAGTATTCTTGTTGTCGTAGATAGATTTTCCAAGATGGCACATTTTGTCCCTTGTAAGAAAATTGAAGATGCCAGCAGTGTGGCAAAGTTGTTCTTTCAAGAAATTGTAAGGTTGCATGGACTGCCAAGAAGTATTACAGCTGATAGGGATGTGAAATTCATGGGTCATTTTTGGAAGATGTTATGGCACAGATGAGGCACAAAGTTTGTCTTGTGCTCAACTTGCTCATGAACCAGGTGTTCATGAACCAGGTTCATGAGACAACTTGCTCACGAACCAAGTCTCATGAACCAGGTGTTCAAAATCACTGGAATGATACCACATGAAAAGGCACAAGTACCTTTGTAGGATGATCAAAACCTCGAATACGTATCGAAGAATTAAGTAATTATTCCAACAGAAAGCACAGTAACCAGAAAAGCAAATGTGTAAGAAAAATTGAACTGAACGATGAAGAATTATGAAATATATATTTAAATCAATTGGCCACTTCAGGTGGGCACACCCTCGCCGTAAAGGCAATTATGCGAATAGCGCAGATGAATGATAAAAAATAGATATGATAAAAATAAAACACATGGATCCTATTGTATATACACAATAATCAAATAAGTCATTCTAAAATATAGTCGTCGGCTATATTATAATTGGAATGTAGCATGACTCCCCTCCTCGGAAAGCTTTGTCCTCAAAGCTGGAAATGTCTGGAAAATATTGTCAGGTTCCCATGTAGCATCTTCTTCGGGTAAGTCCTGCCATTTGATGAGAAATTCTTGGATGTGACGAGATCTCAGTGTGCGTGTTCTGGTTTGTAAGATTGCTTCTGGCTGGAGATGTATACGCCCTTCTTCATCCAATACTGGTAATTCGGTTTGAGAGTGTACTTTCTGACCGATCACCTTCTTGAGACAAGAGACATGAAATACTGGATGTATTCGTGATGAAGGAGGCAACTCTAATTTATATGCCACTTCTCCAATGCGACGTATAATTTTGTAAGGACCGTAAAATCGAGGAGCCAACTTCTGACTAGACTTGATCTTCAATGACAACTGTTTGTAAGGCTGAAGACGCAAGAACACCATATCACCGATATTGAATGTCCTTTCCGAACGATGCATGTCTTGTTGTTGCTTCATGCGATTTTGTGCTTGGACCAAATTATCCTTCAGAATAGTGAGCATTGATTGTCGCTGCTGAAACCAATCATCTACTTGGGCTACTTTGGAGGATCCTGGTACATAATCAGCTACTGTTGGTGGCTTAGTTCCGTACAATGCTTCAAAAGGAGACATCTTGATGGAATAATGGTAAGAACTGTTGTACCACCATTTTGCCAATGATAACCACTGATTCCATTGATATTGTTTATCTTGAACAAAACATCTTAGGTAGGTACCCAAACATTTGTTAACTACCTCCGTTTGACCATCTGTTTGTGGATGGTATGCGGAAGACATATTTAATTTGGTACCACTAAGTCGAAACAATTCTCTCCAAAAATTGCTAGTAAATATGGGATCACGATCACTTACAATATTTTTGGGCATTCCATGTAGTTTAAAAATTGAATCCATAAATACCTTGGCCACTTTGCTTGCTGAAAATGGATGTTGTAAAGCCTGAAAGTGAGCATATTTGGAAAGGCGATCAACTACCACGAAAATTACTGTTTTACCTTCCGACTTAGGAAGACCTTCAATAAAATCCATGGAAATATGTTCCCACTAGCGATCTGGAATAGGTAACGGTTGAAGCAACCCTGGTGATTTGATTGTTTCTCCCTTATTGCGTTGGCACACTTCACATTCAGCTACCCATTGCTTAACCTCTACTTTTAATCCTTTCCAACAAAAGGATTGTTTAACCCGCATGTAAGTTTTCAAAAACCCTGAATGTCCTGCTGAAGGAGAAGCATGTGACTCCTCTAGAATTTGTACTTTGATTGGTGAATTGTGAGGGATGTAAATGCGACTCTTCTTACGTAATATTTGGTCCTCATATGTGAAAAGAGGGTATTTAGAGGAACCCATAGATAATTCTTGAATTATTTGAGTTGTTTCACTATTGGACAACCATTCTTCCTACAACTGAGACACCCACTGTGAACATGGTCCTGAAATGGCATTAATAACTACTTCATCTTCGTATTTTCTAGATAATGCATCAACTGCCACATTTTCCTTACCTTTCTTATATTCAATCACAAAATCATATCCCAACAATTTAGTCAACCACTTATTTTGTTCGGGATAAGAAAACCTTTGTTCTAGAAAATGCTTGAGATTGTTGTGATCGGTTTTAATAATAAAACGGCTATTGATTAAGTAGTGCCTCCATTTTTCCACTGCGTGTAGAATAGCCAACATTTCTTTTTCATAGGTGGATTTACCCAAATTCTTCCCTGAAAGTTGTTTACTTTCAAATGCTAATGGGTGACCCTCTTGCATTAAAACTGCCCCAATACCTGTGCCTGAGGCATCACATTCAATAACAAATGGCTTTTTAAAATCTGGAGTGGCCAAAACTGGAGTAGTACACATTGCTTCCTTAAGAGCCTCGAAGGCTTTGGTAGCTACTTCTGACCATTGAAAAGCATCCTTCTTGGTGAGAGCCGTGAGAGGACCCGCAATTTTACCATAGTTACGCACAAATTTGCGGTAATAGCCAGTGAGACCCAAAAAACCACGAAGTTTCTTGATGGTTTTAGGCAAAGGCCACTCTTGTATTGCCTTAATCTTATTGGGATCCACCTTAACACCTTCGTGAGATACTATATGACCGAGGTACTCAACTTCTTGAACACCAAAGGAGCATTTAGATCGTTTGACAAACAACTTTTCTTTGCGTAGGATATGGAGAACTCTGTCCACATGTGCTAAATGATCTTTCCATGATTTACTATAGATGAGTATGTCATCAAAGAAGACTAGAACAAATTTTCGTAGGAATGGACGAAACACCTGGTTCATGAGACTTTGGAATGTAGATGGTGCATTAGTGAGACCAAAGGGCATGACCAAGAATTCATAATGACCTTCATGAGTTCGAAAAGTTGTTTTGGGGATATCTTCTTCCCTAACTCGGATTTGGTGAAACCCTGAACGTAAGTCTAATTTGGTAAAGAATTTGGCACCATGTAATTCATCTAGTAAATCATCAATGACAGGGATAGGAAATTTATCTTTGATCGTGATTTTGTTGAGAGGGCAAAAATCAGGACACATACGCCAAGAATTGTCTTTTCGAGGAGCTAAGACTACTGGTGAGGAGTAAGGGCTCGTACTATGACGGATGACACCATGGTCTAATAGCTCTTGGACAATCTTTTCAATTTCTGTTTTCTGGGGTTGGGGATATCGATACGGATGACCATTGGGTGGAAGACTACCAGGCACTAGATGTATGGCATGGTCATGAGATCTTTTGGGGGGTAATCCTTTTGGTTCTTGAAAAACCTCCTCATAGTTAGCCACAATGATTTGGAGATCATCTTCTTTGATTTCAGGTATATCTTGGTCTAATTTCTCTATGCAATTGATTCGGGCTATGAATCCCCCACCATCTTTTCTTAATATTTTTTCCATGCTATGTGAACTTACAACTTTTGATGGAGGTGTGGGTAGTCCTTGAAGACGAATAGTCCTCCCATTGGCTTGCCATTCGACAAAGCGATGTTTGTGGTTAAAACCCACTGTGGTTTCCAATTGTTCCATCCATGCAACGCCTAAAATAACTTCCGAATTTCCTAATTCCATAACAAAAAGAGGACCTTGCCAAGTATACGTACCCATTTGTAATGAAACTGACGATGTCTTACCTAGACATTGAGAAATTTCCCTGCTTGCAGTTCTAACTTGAAACCGATCTTGATTAGAAGAGAAGACGTGCAACCCCAATGTCCTTGCAAGTTTTGCATCAATGAAGTTGTGAGTACTTTCGGAATCAATTAATACTATCACCCTCTGTTTTCGAATGAAACCTGCCACCTTGATTGTATGGTGAGAGGATAACCCCATGAGAGCATGTACTAAAATAGTCATGGTATCCTCCTCAGCGACAACTTCATCGTGTTCATTTTGGTCCTCAACTGGGAGATCCTCAGGTGCGTCATACTCCTCTATTTCTTCTTCTTCCTTGTCGGCATATTCAATCTGAAAATTTTGTCGTGGTGTACATGCTTGGTCTTTTTGATGTTGAGTGCGACATTTGTAGCAGAAGTACCATGACGGTTGATCATTTCTATGGAAAGAGTTGTTGCGGAATGGAGGTCGCCCATATGAATCACGTCGTGTGGATGGGCCTACGTGCGCCTTTGTCTCCGCCAAATCAGCAATCCTTATACACTCATCCAACTTGGATGGATTGTGTAGGTCTACTTCAACTTTAATATGTGCTTTTAATCCATTTCGAAAAGTCGCTACTACCACGTCCTGTTGTAGGTCTTGTGCATAGTGAAGCATACTGGTGAATTCTAAAATATAGTCCCCTACTGATCCGGTTTGCTTAAGTGACAACAATCGTACTGTGTATGAACCTGTGGGACCTTTGTCGAATCTGTGAAGAAAGGCTTTGTTGAAAGTATCCCAATATAATGCATACTAGGGATCCTCACGTTTATACCATGTAAACCACTGATAAGCTTTAGTGCCGAATTTGGTTGCTGCAAAAGGGACTTTGTCCCCTTCCTGGAATTTGTAGAATTCTAAGATGCCTTCCATTTTTGCAATCCACCCGCGTGGATCCTGGCCTTCAAAGGTAGGCATGTCAATGCGTGGATAATTGACTCCAGTTGGACCTCTTGGTTGGGAGTGAACATTGTTTCTATCTTGTTCCTCATTACTCCGTTGTCTCTGGTTATTATTTTGATAAGGTCTGTTAAAACCTCTTGGTTGCTCCATATTTTCTTCATTACCCCCATCCTCAATATTTTGGTGACCATTGTGATTCAGGGACTGACTATTTTGACCTCTATGGTGTGTATAGTCGTCATAGTAGACGTCCGTACTCCAGTGATTGGAACTAGAAGGATTTGGTTGGGGCGGTTTCCTAGATGCGTTGAAGCTTGCAGTCATCATCTGAAGATTTAATATTAATTCTCTTAACACCTCATCATTGATCAATGGACGATTACTTTCTACTTGGGTGACGTTTTCTTGTGCGGAATCTGGAGAGGTATTGGATGCCATTGGGCTGACCACTGGATGACTCGGATTAAAACTACCAATTTCGGAAGGAGAAGGAGAATTTTTTGTACCTTGGCTTCGACGAGCTCTTCTTGCGTTGTTGTTGGGAGTTTTCGAGCTTGATAATCGTCCATCAGATCCTTTGGTCCAACTTCTTCTCATGCACCTTCCAAAATCTCTTGCTTAGGAGCCTTTGAGCTTCAATTTTTTGCAAAAATTTGTTAAATTGCCCAAAAATTTGGTTTATATTCCGCCTAATTGTCACTCCAACTGTGACGCGGATTTGAATTTTGGCTCTCCTAGTAGCAACTTTTTTGACAACTTTTCACCAACAATTTTTTGACAACTTTTGACTAGCGATTTTATGATAACTTTTGGCAATTTCTTGATGACTTTATCTGTGACAAATTTTGACAAGTTTAGTTGACAACTTTCGGCAATTGGTTGACGATATAGATGACCGAAACTGACACCGACCCTGAGGACACAACAGACAATGAACCCAACAACTGGATGACATGACACGCAGAGGACACTACACGACAAGGGACACGACACACAGAGAAAACTGCGCGACAAGGGACAGTGCGAGGACACTAGACAGCGAGAGAAGACAAGACAACAGATAATGAACCTGACAACCGGATGACACAACACACAGAGGACACTACGCGACAAGGAACAGTGCGAGGATACTAGACAGCGAGAGAAGAGAAGACCACAAGGGGACAAGAGAGAACACAAAAGCAAGGGAACACGAGCAGCCAAAAGACGTGACGTGGGACAACAGACCAATTAATACGTGACACGAGGATGAAGCCAGAAGACGTGACGTGGGACCACGGACAGCTAAGGCATGAAGAATGACAAGATGACGCAATTGGTTTCGCACACGCGGAGGACAGCAGCGTGTGACCAAGACACATTTAACAAAGGTAGGTTAATTGTCTATAAACCATTCCACTCTACCCACACCACACATGTGGGATAAAAAACCCCGACAAAAAATAAAAAAAATATATAAAATGCTTAGTACTTTAGGATATGTGATTTAATAAATCACTTGCCTGTGTTCTGATTGGTTCCCGGCTGCAGACTGCAAAGGCGAAGGTTTCAGCGATTTTTTGCGATCGTTCGGCCTGGGAAGTGAAGCGTTTCTACTTCACGTGCTCCTTCCTATTCTTGGATGCTATGTGAGGATTTGCTTGCGTTTGAAAACCCGTGTCGACGCCTGCGTTTGAAGGAGGACTGCGTTTTTTGAAAAATTAGTGCCCGATTGTTCACTGCGGCCAGCGCGTCTTTCTTGAACGCCGCTTTGGTGGCCTCTTTTCTTGGCTATACGCGTTGCTTGTTAATTTTTTTTGCTGTCGTTATGTCTGTCTGCTGCAAATAAACTGCTGTCGTAACCTGCTGCCTGCAGACTGTGAGGGCAATTCTCTATGACCAGTGGAAGGTGGTTTTGTCAGAATCACTGGAATGATACCACATGAAAAGGCACAAGTACCTTTGTAGGATGATCAACACCTCGAATATGTATTGATGAATTAAGTAATTATTCCAACAGAAAGCACAGTAACCAGACAAGCAAATGTGTAACAGAAATCAAACTGAACGATGAAGAATTATGAAATATATGTTTAAATCAATTGGCCACTTCAGGTGGGCACACCCTTGCTGTAAAGGCAAATTATGCGAATAACGTAGATGAATGATAAAAAATAGATATGATAAAAATAAAACACATGGATCCTATTGTATATACACAATAATCAAATAAATTATTCTGAAATATAGCCGTCGGCTATATTATAATTGGAATGTAGCATTTTGCTTATCATCCTCAGACGGATGGACAAACAGAAGTTGTCAACCGGAGCCTTGGCAATCTGCTTAGGAGTTTATTTGGTGATAAACCTAAGCAGTGGGATATGGTGATAGCACAAGCTGAACTTGCTTACAATGACTTAATAATTAGGTCAACTAGGAAATCTCCATTCCAAGTAGTGTATGGAAAGTCACCCAAGGGAGTGACAGATCTAGTGAAGGCTGTAATAGAAAGAAAAAATGCTGCAGCTGAATACATGGCTGTACATTTGAAGTAATTACATGAAGAATTCAGGAAGAAGATTACCCAAATTAATCAAGCGTACAAGGAGAGAGCAGATCAAAAGAAAAGAGTCAAATCATTTCAGGAAGGAGATTTAGTAATGGTGTTTTTTATAAAATAAAGGTTTCCTAAAGGCACTTACAACAAGCTGAAAATGAAGAAGATGGGGTCATGTAAAATTGTTAGAAATTTTTCCGACAATGTTTATGAAATTGAACTACCTCCAAGTATAGATATTTCACCAATCTTTAATGTTTCTGATTTGTACTCTTAAGTTGGAGAAAATGCAGCAAAGAAGGTAGATGAAT
Organism: Wollemia nobilis; assembly: GCA_028583015.1. NCBI lineage: Eukaryota > Viridiplantae > Streptophyta > Pinopsida > Araucariales > Araucariaceae > Wollemia > Wollemia nobilis. The sequence goes on along the minus strand of JAQPPZ010016710.1, from coordinate 3,604,015 downwards.
AGGTTGAACCAATCACAGATTGGGCAAAGGAGTTGCCAAAGAAACAACCTAAGGAGATAGAGAAGATTTATGACCAAAGAACAACCAAGAAAACTAGGAACAAAGAATACAAATAATTCCTGGTAAGGTGGAAAAACAAAGGTTCAGAAGAAGATTCGTGGATACCTGAAGCTGAGCTTGCTCACTTCAAACCATACATTTTTCCAATAAATCTGTGAGCAAGGGCTCACAATGTTTCTCACTTGGGGAGGCTGATGCAGGGGCATCCATTCAAAAATCAACATGTCATTCCCCAAGGGTTGCTAGCTTAGTTTTTTTTAGGTTGTGTGTAAATCATTATGCTAGTAGAGTAGACTACAGTTGCTGTAAAAACCTTAGGGTTTGGTAGTGTCACATAAGTTCCTTTCCATAGCCAAATCGGGCGGTATTTTATAAAACTGTTGGGGAACACACGAGCAATCAAGGCGGGGTTTTCAAATGAGGCAAGGTGGGAAATTAAAAAGGGAGAGACATGTGTGAACTTGGCAGAGGAGAAGGCATCAGGGAGAAGGAGAAAAAAATCATCCATTTTGGCAGACTAGGGGTCCTGCACTGGGGCTGTTTTGAGCCTGTTGTTAATCGATTTTCAGTGGGTATTGGTGCGGTTTTCAACCGACAGTTGTTCGATTTTCAACGGGCCTTGTTTTTGTTTCCAAGCTGCAGTTGGTCGATTTTCAGGGGGCGCTGGTTCTAGTTGTAACATGTAGTTGTGCTATTTTAAGCTGATGCTGGTTTGGTGTTCAGTCTGGAGTTGTTTATTTTCAACTTGCACTGGTTAGGTTTTTTTTCTCAATCTACAGTTGTTTTGTCTTAAGCCTGAACTGGTTCGATTTGTTTTTTTTTAATCTATAGTTGTTCTGTTTTAGCCTATAGTTGCCCTATTTTCAATCTATAGTTATTCTGTATTTATTCATCAATTGTTGATACCAGTTCATGGTTATTGGACCTTTTGGTTGTGGAAATGTAGCGGAATATACCAATAATTGTTCAAGTTAATTGAAAACACTCTACTAAATTCCTGTGTGGTTGATTTAATTGAGCACAATCCGTCTTCTGACTGCGTCAACAAGGTTTATAGCCATTGTGTGACTGCCAGGGAATTGGTGCATGTATTTATATACTTGATAGATATAAAGATAGCCATCTAAATATGGGAAGGGTGAAGCTAACGACCAACTGGTTGGAGAATTTTAACAATAGGTAGGTGAACTCTTCTAAGTGAAGGAATGGTATTCTAAAGAAGGCAAGGAAGCTCTCAATCCTATGCAACATTGATGTCGTACTCATCATGTTCTCACTGATAAGGAAACCCACATTTTACCTTAGTGAAAGGAGGTGTGTCTCACTTCTCTCTATTTTTTCTTCCATTAAATAAATATTTACAACAAACATAAATCAGATGTGAATTGAATGTATGTTGAACCATCAATAGGGCGTAGTGTTTTTCATATAAAACTCAAATTATTGGGTTTCAAATTGAAAATTCCAACTCGCACCCCAAATTGTATCAAAAAATGTTTTTATTCCAAAACATATGCTCTTTGAGAAATCATATATTATCCGAAGGCAGGCCAACAAGAGAGTTATAGAGATAAGTGTAATGATAATGTCGACAATGGGCATAGAGTCCTAAAATATGGGAAATTATTTGTTATTTGAGGGGTAGGTATAGGACCCACAATTTTAGTGATGAAATTTCTACGAAGGAGGTGTGAATATGTGTAGATGTTTGGTTTTGGAAACGATGGAGATAGATTATGGGTTTCCCATTTGACTGCCAAAGTACAAAAAAGAAAATGTTAGGAGGCTAGGTAGCAAAAAATAATTCTTTATCTTTGTCTTAAAGAAACTGGGTTTTGAACTCGGGTCTTGAGTGAACAATAATCAATATATTTTTATTTTTATTTAATTAATTAAATTATTTATTTTTTGGTTAACACACAAAACATACCATCGGTCCGGAACGAGTGATTTTCCATGATATACACGAGAACCAAAACAAAAACCACAAGAAATTACAAACTACCTTTTAAACCATTGACCTCCCAAATAAAGGTCAAAACTTTAATCCTTAGGCTGTTCAAACCAATATTATTATTATTTATTTTACATCATTGAATAATTTATTTTAAAAAATAAACTCAATTATAATAAATATACATTTTTTTTTTTATTGCTATCAAACACAATTTAAACTTATATATTATTTTAAGTTATATTCGATAAGTACTTATAGGTTAATTCTTCTTAAATATCTCCACACCATAAAATCAGAGCATGCAAAACACTTACGTAATAAATAGCTAAAAATAAAAATAAAAACGAATTTAAAAAAATGAACCCAAATAATGGCTATCCTAGTCTATGCACTAAAACCCCAAATTAGTAAAGTCAATGCTGGTCATCGCGCATTAGGTGGGGTAGCGGTCCGGTCTACTCTACGGGTTCATAGGCTTAACATCCTAATAAATAGCTAAAAATAAAAATAAAAACGAATTTTAAAAAATGAACCCAAATAATGGCTATCCTAGTCTATGCACTTAAACCCCAAATTAGTAAAGTCAATGCTGGTCATCGCGCATTAGGTGGGGTAGCGGTCCGGTCTACTCTACGGGTTCATAGGCTTAGCATCCGTCGAGGAAAAAGCAGCAGAAATTTCTCAGTATTTCAAAGATTGAATGGGCACCACCACATAAGTTTAGGAAATCTAAAATGCTATCTATAATAAGTTGGGGTAAACAGAAAAGAGACTGAGGTACGTCATTTTAAATAAATGGCAAAATCCTTTCAATCTTTGTCCTACAAAAAAGTGGAGGCAGATGCGATATTCTCAACACATCACTCCAATGCTCTCCCTCCACTTGCTCTGCTATTTTAGCCATCCGTGTGTGGACAAAGATGTTGATTCCTTCTTTCTCTCTCTGTTGTATTTCAGTGAATTCCAGCTCTCCGATTTTGTTGCTTTCACAACCTCCGATATATGAGCTCCTCCAGTCACATTCACACCTCTAAAATCCTTCCCATCTTCATTAATTCCCCTCTCTCTTTCATTTAATCCCTTCTCAACACCCCACCCTACACACAACTTTTTTCCCTCATTCCTTGAAGAGGATGTTGAGAGCAGGGCCTGCTATAGAATCCCAGGAAAAACAACAGCCATAAAAGCAGAAGTTCTAAAGTATATTACTATGGTGGAAGCAACACAACTTTTTTCCCTTATTCCTTGCAGAGGATGTTGAGAGCAGGGCTTGCTATAGAATCCCAGGAAAAGCAACAGCCAAAGAAGCAGAAATTCTGAAGTATATTACTATGGTGGAAGCAGCAACGGTGAAATACTTTTTTTGAGGGGTGTAGTTATATTAATCTGTGCACTGGAATTTTAGGGGTTGATAGCCATTGTGTGAATGCCAGGGAATTGGCGCATGTATATATACACTTGATAGATATAAACATAGCCATTTAAATATGGGAAGGGTGAAGTTGACGATCAAGCGGTTGGATAATACCAACAATAGGTAGGTGACCTATTCTAAGCAAAGGAATGACATTCTAAAGAAGGTGAGGGAGATCTCAATCCTATGCGACATCGATATTGCACTCATCATGTTCTCACCGACAGGAAAACCTACACTTTGCCTCGGCAAGAGGAGGTGTGTTTCCCTTTTTCTCTGGTTTCACTTCCATTAAATAAATCTCTGCAACAAACTTATATCATATGTGAATTGAGTGTGTGCTGAAGATCAATAAGGCATAATGCTTTCCATACAAAACTCAAATTATTGGGTTTCAAAACTGAAAATATTAATCTGCATTCCAAATATATTTTTATTTGACAACGCATGCTCTTCAATGAATTATGTATTATCCAGAGGCAGACCCACCAAAAGAGTTACAGAGATAAGTGTAACAATAATGTCAACAATGGCCATAGATTCTGGTGTGGTAAACTATTTGTTATTTGAGGGTCAGGTATAGGTCCCGTGATCGTAGCGATGAAATTTCTTCGTAGGAGGTGCCAATATGTAACATGTGGAGATAGATTGGGGATTTTTCATTTGACTGTTGAAGTTTGCATAAGAAAAATTTTAGGAGGCTACTTAGCAAAGAAGTAATTCTTTGTCTTTTTCTTAATTTCAATTTTTTAGTTGGATTGACTATAGCCAAAGTCACTAGATGGGTTCAAATTATCTTGAATTTTACATCCAATATGTTTGAATTTTGACTTTGTCGGTAATCGTCAAAGAAAAAAATTTGAGTTGATTTTTTAAATGACTTATTCCACATCGTCACAGTTCTAGAGTTTAGGTTGCATGTCAATATTCTTAATTTAAGAAACTATAAGATAGATCCATAAAATTTGTCATTTAAATATATGTATACTTCTAGATTTTAGGATGCATGAAAATTATCCTAATTTAAGAAACTACAATATTGATTTATAAAATTTGTCATATAAAATATATGCATTGTCTGTGAATGGTGGATCATATTGGATTTATTTATTATAACTAACAATATAAGCACGGTTAACCTGTAAAATAGGGTCAAACTATATATCCCACATACCTTTCGTGTGTATATATATATATGTTAAATTATTTTGTAATTTGCATTTTTAATGTGAGAAAAAAACTTGAACATACAAGTAAATTTATCTATATTTTAATAGTTAAATGATTTATGATAGTTATGTAGTAGTTAAATTTTAAGTCTATTTAGTAGGCTATATTTATGCGCTTGATCATATTTACTATAAGTGTATACTACTAGCATAGCCAATACAACCTATTAGGTCTAGTTCAGCCTATTAAGATAGAGTTCTTATCTTTTTTACCATTCAAGTTGAAAAATTCTTTCTTTTAGTTTATACATGATGTTGAGTAATAAATGAAAGCTATACATGATGTTGAATAATATATCAAAGCTATTTTAGAAAAGTACTTGCATATTATTACTTCATAAATATCTCCACACCATATAAATCAGAGCATATAAAACACTTACATAGTAAATGGTGCAAGAAAAGATTAAAAAATGAACTTAAACAAATAAATCAAATAAACCCAAGTGTAATGGCTATCCTAGTCTATTCACTAAAGCTCAAAATTAGTAAAGTCAATGTTGGTCACTGTGCATCAGATAGGAAAGTGCTCCACTATACTTTATGGATTCATAGGTTTAGCATCCATCGAAGAAAAGCAGCAGAAATTTCTCAGTATTTCAAAGACTGAATGGGCACCACCACATATGTTTAGGAAATCTAAAATGTTGTCTATAACAAGTTGTAAATAGAAAAGAGACCGAGGTGCATCATTTTGATGAAATGGCCAAATCCTTCCAATATTTGTCCTCTAAAAAGTGGAAGCAGATGTGATATTCCCTATACATCACTCCAATGCTCTCCCTATGCTTGTTTTGTTGTTTTAGCCATTCGTGTGTGGACAAATATGTTGATTCTCTCTTTCTCTCCCAGTTGTATTACATTGAATTCCTCTCTCTGATATTGTTTCTTATACCACCTCTAATATATGAGCTCCTCCAATCACATTTACACCTTTAAAATCCTTTCCATCTTCATCAATTCCCCCCACTATATTTTCCTTCCTCCCTTGTCAACACTCCATCCTTGACATAACTTTTTTACCCTCTTTCCTTGAAGAGGATGTTGACAGCAGGGCCTGCTATAGAATCCCAAGGAAAGCAACAGCTGTAGAAGCAAAAATTTTGAAGTATATTCCTGTGGTGGTAGTAGCAATAGTGAAATATATTTCTTGAGTGGTTTAGTTATAACAATCTACACATTGGATTTCACAAGGTGTATAGCCATTGTGTGAATGCCAGAGAATTGGTGCATGTATTTATATACTTGATAGATATAAAGATAGCCATATAAATATGGGAAGGGTGAAGCTAACGACCAAGTGGTTGGAGAATACTAACAATAGGTAGGTGACCTATTCTAAGTGAAGGAATGGTATTCTAAAGAAGGCAAGGGATCTCTCAATCCTATGCAACATTGATGTTGTGCTCGTCATGTTCTCACTGATAGGGAAACCCATATTTTATCTTAGTGAAAGGAGGTGTGTCTCACTTCTCTCTATTTTTTCTTCCATTAAATAAATATTTACAACAAACATAAATCAGATGTGAATTGAATGTATGTTGAACCATCAATAGGGCATAGTGTTTTTCATATAAAACTCAAATTATTGGGTTTCAAATTGAAAATCCCAACTCGCACCCCAAATTGTATCAAAAAATGTTTTTATTCCAAAACATATGATCTCTCAAAAATCATATATTATCCAAATGCAGGCCCACAAGAAGAGTTATAAAGTGTAATGATAATGTCGAAAATGGTTATAGAGTCCTAAAAAGTGAGAGATTATTTGTTATTTGAAGGGTAGGTATAAGACCATTTCTACGAAGGAGGTGAATATGTGTAGGTTTTTAGTTTTGGCTATGATGGAGATAGATTATGGGTTTCCCATTTGACTGTCAAAGTTTCAGAAAAGAAAATTTGAAGAGGCTAGATAGCAAAAAAGTAATTCTTTGTCTTTGTTTTAAAGAAACTGGGATTTGAACTTGGGTCTTGAGTGAACAATAATCAATATTGTTATTATTTTTATTTTTATTTAATTAATTAAATTATTTATTTTCTGGTTAACACACAAAACATACCATCGGGCCAAAACGAGTGATTCTCCATGATATACACGAGAGCCAAAACGAAAACTGTAAAAAATTAAAAACTACCGTTTAAACCTTTGACCTCACAAATAAAGGTGAAAACGTTAATCCTTGGGCTGTTCACACCAATATTATTATTATTTATTTTACATCATTTAATAATTTATTTTAAAAAATGAACTTAATTATAATAAATATAAATTTTAATTTTTATTGTTGTCAACACAATTTAAAATTATATATTATTTTAAGTTATATTCGATAAGTACTTATAGGTTATTTCTTCTTAAATATCTCCACACCATAAAATCAGAGCATGCAAAACACTTACGTAATAAATAGCTAAAAATAAAAATAAAAACGAATTTAAAAAAATGAACCCAAATAATGGCTATCCTAGTCTATGCACTAAAACCCCAAATTAGTAAAGTCAATGCTGGTCATCACGCATTAGATGGGGTAGCGGTCCGGTCTACTCTACGGGTTCATAGGCTTAGCATCCGTCGAGGAAAAAGCAGCAAAAATTTCTCAGTATTTCAAAGATTGAATGGGCACCACCACATAAGTTTAGGAAATCTAAAATGCTATCTGTAATAAGTTGGGGTAAACAGAAAAGAGACTGAGGTACGTCATTTTAAATAAATGGCAAAATCCTTTCAATCTTTGTCCTACAAAAAAGTGGAGGCAGATGCGATATTCTCAACACATCACTCCAATGCTCTCCCTCCGCTTGTTCCACTATTTTAGCCATCCATGTGTGGACAGAGACGTTGATTCCCTCTTTTTCTCTTTGTTGTATTGCAGTGAATTCCGCTCTCCAATATTGTTGCTTACACCACCTCCGATATATGAGCTCCTCCAGTCACGTTCACACCTCTAAAATCTTTCCAGTCTTCATTAATTCTCCTCTCTCTTTCCCTTCATCCCTTCTCAACACCCCACCCTACACATAACTTTTTTCCCTCATTCCTTGAAGAGGATGTTGACAGCAAGACCTGCTATAGAATATCAGGAAAAACAAAGCCATAGAAGTAGAAATTCCAAAGTATATTGCTATGGTGGAAGCAACACAACTTTTTTCCCTTATTCCTTGAAGAGGAAGTTGAGAGCAAGGCCTGCTATAGAATCCTAGGAAAAGCAACAACCACAAAAGCAGAAATTCTGAATAATATTAGTATGGTGGAAGCAGTAGCAGTGAAATATTTTTTTGAGGGGTGTAGTTATATCAATTTGTGCACTGGAATTTGAGGGGCTGATAGCCATTGTGTGAATGCCAGGGAATTGGCACATGTATTTTTATACTTGATAGATATAAACATAGCCATTTAAATATAGGAAGGGTGAAGTTGATGATCAAGCGGTTGGAGAATACCAACAATAGGCAGGTGACCTATTCTAAGCGAACGAATGGCATTCTAAAGAAGGCGAGGGAGCTCTCAATCCTATGCGACATCGATATTGCACTCATCACGTTCTCAGCGACAGGAAAACCTACACTTTGCCTCGGTGAAAGGAAGTATGTTTCTCTGGTTTTTCTTCCATTAAATAAATCTCTGCAACAAACTTAGATCAGATGTGAATTGAGTATGTGCTGAACATCAATAAGGCATAATGTTTTTCATACAAAACTCAAATTATTGGGTTTCAAAACTGAAAATATCAACCTGCATTCCAAAAATATTTTTATTTGACAACGCATGCTCTTCAATGAATTATGTATTATCCAAAGGCAGACCCACCAAAAGAGTTACAGAGATAAGTATAACAATAATGTAGACAATGGCCATAGAATTTTGTGTGGTAAAATATTTTTTATTTGAGGATTAGGTATAGGTCCCGTGATTGTAGCGATGAAATTTCTTCGTAGGAGGTGCCAATATGTAACATGTTGAGATAGATTGGGGGTTTTTTATTTGACTGTTGAAGTTTGCATAAAAAAAAATTTAGGAGGCTTTTAGCAAAGAAGTAATTCTTTATCTTTTTCTTAATTTCAATTTTTAGATGGATTGGCTACAGCCAAAGTCACTAGATGGGTTGAAATTATCTTGAAAATTACGTCCAAGATGTTTGAATTTTGACTTTGTCGGTAATCGTCAAAGAAAAAATTTGAGTTGATTTTTTAAATGACTTATTCCACATCGTCACACTTCCATATTTTAGGTTGCATGTCAATAATATTAATTAAAGAAACTATAATATAGTTCCATAAAATTTTTCATTTAAATATATGTACACTTTTAGATTTCAGGATGCATGACAATAATCCTAATTTTAAAAACTACAAGATTGATTTATAAAATTTGTCATATTAAATATATGTATTGTCTGCCAATGGTGGATCATATTGGATTTATTTATTATAACTAACAATATAAGCACATTTAACCTGTAAAATAGGGTCAAACTATATACCCCGCATACCTTTCGTGTGTATATATATCATATGATATGTTTTTATATATTATATAAAGCGGCAGAAATTTCTCAGTATTTCAAAGACTGAATGCGCACCACCACATACATTCAAGAAATCTAAAATGCTATAACAAGTTGTAGAAAATAGAAAAGAGACCAAGGTGCATCATTTTGATGAAATTGCCAAATCCTTCCAATATTTATCCTCAAGTGGAAGCAGATGTGATATTCCCTACACATCACTCCAATGCTCTCCCTACGCTTGTTTTGTTGTTTTAGCCATTTGTGTGTGGACAAAGATGTTGATTCCCTCTTTCTCTCTCAATTGTATTACATTGAATTCCTCTCTCTGATATTGTTGCTTATACCACCGCCAATATATGAGCTCCTCCAATCACATTCACACCTTTAATATCCTTCCCATCTTCATCAATCCCCCCTCTCTCTTCCTTCCTCCCTTGTCAACACCCCCATCCTTTACATAAATTTTTTACCCTCATTCCTTGAAGAGGATGTTGACAGCAGGGCCTGCTATATAATCCCAAGGAAAAAAACAGCCATAGAAGCAAACATTCTGAAGTATATTCTTGTGGTGGCAGTAGCAATAGTGAAATATATTTCTTGAGTGATGTAGTTATATCAATCTATGCATTGGATTTCACAAGGTTGATAGTCATTGTGTGAATGCCAGGGAATTGGTACATGTATTTATATACTTGATAGATATAAAGATAGCCATCTAAATATGGGAAGGGTGAAGCTAAAGATCAAGTGGTTGGAGAATACTAACAATAGGCACGTGACCTATTCTAAGTGAAGGAATTGTATTCTAAAGAAGGTAAAATTTCTCTCAATCCTATGCAACATTGATGTTGTGCTCATCATGTTCTCACTGATAGGGAAACCCACATTTTACCTTAGTGAAAGGAGGTGTGTCTCACTTCTCTCTATATTTTCTTCCATTAAATAAATCTTTGCAACAAACATAGATCAGATGTGAATTGAATGTGTGTTGAACCATCAATAGGGCATAGTGTTTTCCATACAAAAATCAAATTATTGGGTTTCAAAACTTAAAATCCCAACTTGCACCCCAAATTGTATCAAAAAATGTTTTTATTCCAAAACATATGCTCTTTGAGAAATCATATATTATCCAAAGACAGACCCACAAGAAGAGTTATAGAGATAATTGTAATGATAATGTTGACAATGGCCATACAGTCCTAAAAAGTGGGAATTTATTTGTTATTTGAGGGGTAGGTATAGGACCCACAATTTTAGTGATGAAATTTCTATGAAGGAGGTGTGAATATGTGTAGGTTTTTGGTTTTGGCTACGATGGAGGATAGATTATGGGTTTTCCATTTGACTGCCAAAGTTCAGAAAAGAAAATGTTAGGAGGCTAGGTAGCAAAAAAGTAATTCTTTGTCTTTGTCTTAAAGAAATTGGGATTTGAACTTGGGTCTTGAGTGAACAATAATCAATATTGTTATTATTTTTATTTTTATTTAAATAATTAAATTATTTACTTTTTGGTTAACACACAAAACATACCATCGGGTCGGAACAAGTTATTCTCCATGATATACACGAGGACCAAAACAAAAACCACAAGATATTACAAACTACCGTTTAAACCTTTGACCTCCCAAATAAAGGTCAAAATATTAATCCTTGGGCTGTTCACACCAATATTATTATTATTTATTTTACATCATTTAATAATTTATTTTAAAAATGAACTCAATTATAATAAATATAAATTTTTATTTTAATTGATGTCAAACACAATTTAAACTTATATATTATTTTAAGTTATATTTGATAAGTACTTATAGGTTATTTCTTCTTAAATATCTCCACAACAAAAAATCAGAGCATGCAAAACACTTAAGTAATAAATAGCTAAAAATAAAAACAAAATCAGATTTTGAAAAATAAACCCAAATAATGGCTATCCTAGTCTATGCACTAAAACCCCAAATTAGTAAAGTCAATGTTGGTCATCGCACATTAGGTGGGGTTGCGGTCTAGTCTACTCTACGGATTCATAGGCTTAGTAACCGTCAAGGAAAAAGCAGCAAAAATTTCTCAGTAATTCAAAGATTGAATGGGCACCAACGCATAAGTTTAGGAAATCTAAAATGCTATCTGTAATAAGTTAGGGTAAACACAAAAGAGATTGAGGTATGCCATTTTTAATAATTGGCCAAATCCTTTCAATATTTGTCCTCCAAAAAAGTGGAGGCAAATGCGCTATTCTCAACACATCACTCCAATGCTCTCCCTTCGCTTGCTCCACTATTTTAGCCATCCGTGTGTGACATTGATTCCTTCTTTCTCTCTCTGCTATATTGCAGTGAATTCCACTCTCCGATTTTGTTTCTTACACCACTTCCGATATATGACCTCCTCTAGTAACGTTCACACCTCTAAAATTCTTCCTGTCTTCATTAATTTCCCTCTCTCTTTCCCTTCATCCCTTCTCAACACCCCACCCTATGCATAACTTTTTTCCCTCACGTTCACACCTCTAAAATTCTTCCTTTCTTCATTAATTTCCCTCTCTCTTTCCATTCATCCCTTCTCAACACCCCACCCTACGCATAACTTTTTTACCTCGTTCCTTGAAGAGGATTTTGAGAGTAGGGCCTGCTATAGAATCCCAAGAAAAACAACAACCACAAAAGCAGAAATTCTAAAGTATACTACTATGGTGGAAGTAGCACAACTTTTTTCCCTCATTTCTTGAAGAGGATGTTGAGAGCAGGGCCTGCTATAGAATCCCAAGAAAAGCAACAGCCACAAAAGCAAAAATTTTGAAGTATATTACTATGGTGGAAGCAGCAACAGTGAAATAATTTTTTTGAGGGGTGTAGTTATATCAATCTGTGTACTAGAATTTGAGGGGCTGATAGCCATTGTGTGAATGCTAGGGAATTGGCGCATGTATTTATATACTTGATAGATATAAACATAGCCATTTAAATATGGGAAGGGTGAAGTTGACAATCAAGTGGTTGGAGAATACCAATAATAGGTAGGTGACCTATTCTAAGCGAAGGAATGAAATTCTAAAGAAGGTGAGGGAGCTCTCAATCCTATGTGACATCGATATTACACTCATCATATTCTCACCGACAGGAAAACCTACACTTTGCCTCGGCGAAAGGAGGTGTGTTCCTCTTTTTCTCTTGTCTTTCTTCCATTAAATAAATCTCTGCAACAAATTTAGATCAGATGTGAATTGAGTGTGTGTTGAACATCAATAAGGCATAATGTTTTCCATACAAAACTCAAATTATTGGGTTTCAAAACTGAAAATATCAACCTGCATTCCAAAAGTATTTTTATTTGAAAACGCATGCTCTTCAACGAATTATGTATTATCCAAAGGTAGACCCACCAAAAGAGTTATAGAGATAAGTGTAACAATCATTTAGAAAATGTTTATATAATTTGGTGAGGTAAAATATTTGTTATTTGAGGGTTAGGTATAGGTCCCGTGATTGTAGCAACGAAATTTCTTCATAGGAGGTGCCAATCTGTAACATGTGGAGATAGATTGGGGGTTTTTCATTTGACTGTTGAAGTTTGCATAAGAAAAATTTTAGGAGGCTAATTAGCAAATAAGTAATTCTATGTCTTTTTCTTAATTTCAATTTTTTATTTGGATTGACTATAGCCAAAGCCTCTAGATGGGTTGAAATTTTATTGAATTTTACATCCAAGATATTTGAATTTTGACTTTGTCGGTAATTGTCAAAGAAAAAAATTTGAGTTGATTTTTTAAATGACTTATTCCACATAGTCACACTTTTGATTTTAGGTTGCATGTCAATAATATTAATTTAAAAAACTATAAGATAGATCCATTAAATTTAAGATAGATCCATTAAATTTGTCATTTAAATATATGTACACTTCTAGATTTCAGGATGCATGACAATAATCCTAATTTTAGAAACTACAAGAATGATTTATAAAATTTGTCATATATAAAATATATGTATTGTCTAATAATATTAATTTTAAAAACTATAAGATAGATCCATTAAATTTGTCATTTAAATATATGTACACTTCTATATTTCAGGATGCATGACAATAATCCTAATTTTAGAAACTACAAGATTGATTTATAAAATTTGTCATATAAAATATATGTATTGTCTGTGAATGGTGGATCATATTGGATTTATTTATTATAACTAGCAATATAAGCACGGTTAACCTGTAAAATAGGGTCAAACTATATACCCCACATACCTTTCGTGTGTATATATCATATGATATGTTTATATATATACGATAATTTTTTTAGTAATTTGCATTTTTAATGTGAGAAAAAACTTGAACATACAAGTAAATTTATCTATATTTTAATAGTTAAATGATTTATGATAGTTACGTAGTCGTTAAATTTTATGTCTAGTTAGTATGCTATATTTAAGCACTTGATCATATTTACTATAAGTGTATACTGCTAGCATAGCCAATACAACCTATTAGGTCTAGTTAAGCCTATTAAGATAGAGTTCTTATCTTTTTTTACCATTCAAGTTGAAAATTTCTCTCTTTTAGTTTATACATGATGTTGAATAATATATCAAAGCTATACATGATGTTGAATAATATTTCAAAGCTATATTAGGAAAGTACTTGCATATTATTACTTCTTAAATATCTCCACACCATAAAATTAGAGCATATAAAACACATACATAGTAAATGGTGCAAGAAAATATTAAAAATGAACTTAAACAAATAAATCCAAATAAACCCAAGTGTAATGGCTATCCTAGTCTATTGACCATATGTGTATATTGTCAGCATAGCCAACACACCCTATTAGATCTAGTTCACATTATTAAGATAAAAATATAATAATGAAGACTATTAATTTAGATTTCTTATCTTTTTTACTGTTCAAGTTGAAAAATTCTCACTTTTAGTTTATACATAATTTTGAATGATAGATCAAAGTTATATTAGGTAAGTAATTGCATGTTATTGCTTCCTAAATATCTCCACACCTTAAAATCAAAGCATGCAAAACACTTCAATGGTATATGGTGGAAGAAAAGATTTATCTTAACTTAAACAAGTAAACCCTAGTATAATGGCTATCCTATTCTATGCACTAAAGCCTATAATTATTAAAGTCAATGTTGGTCATCATGCGTCTTGTAAGGTAGCGGTCTAGTCTACTCTATGGATTCATAGGCTTAGCAGCTGTAGAGGAAAAAACAACAAAAAATTCTTATTATTATTTTAAAGATTGAATGGGCACCACCACATATGTTTAGGAAATCTAAAATGCTATCTGTAATAATTTGTAGTAAACAAAAAAGATACCAAGGTGTACCATTTTGAGGAAATGGCCAAATCCTTCTAATCTTTGTCATCCAAAAAAGTGGAGGCAAATACGATATTCCCAACACATCACTCCAATGCTCTCCCTCTACTTGTTCCACTATTTTGGCCATTTATGTGTGGATAGAGACATGTATTCCCTCTTTTTATCATCATTTTATTGCAGTGAATTCCTCTCTTCAATATTGTTGCTTACACCACCTTCGATATATTCCTCCAGCTACGTTCACACCTCCAAAATCCTTCCCATCTTCATCAATTCCCCCTCTCTTTTCTTTCCTTCCTTCTCAACATCCTACCCTCTACATAAATTTTTAGCCTAATTCCTTGAAGAGGATGTTGAGAGCAAGGTCTGTTATAGAATCCTAGGAAAAGCAACAGTCACAAAAGAAAATATTTTGAAGTATATTCCTGTGGTGGCAACAACAATGAAATATAATTCTTTAGTGGCATAGTTATCAATTTGTGCACTAAAATTCACGGGGTTGATAGTTATTGTGTGAAGTTTGGGGAATTGGTGCATGCATTTATATACTTGATAGATATAAATATAGCCATCTAAATATGGGAAGGGTGAAGTTGACAATCAAGCGGTTGGAAAATACGAACAATAGGCAAAGTGACCTATTCTAAGTGAAGGAATGGTATTCTAAATAAGGCAAGGGAGCCCTCAATCCTATACGATATTGATATCACACTCATCATATTCTCACCAATAAAGAAACCCATAATTTGCCTTGGCGAAGGGAGGTTTATCTCCCTTTTATCTATATTTTCTTCCATTAAATAAATATTTGCAACAAACTTAGACTAGATGTGAATTGAATGTGTGTTGAACTATCAATAGGGCATAGTGTTTCCATAGAAAACATAAATTGTTGGGTTTCAAAACTAAAAATCCTAAATTGCACCTCAAATTTTATCCAAAAACTTTTTTATTCGAAAAATCATGCACTTCGAGGAATCATATATTATCCAAAGGCATTCCCACGAGAAGAGTTACAAAGATATAACGATGATGTTAATAATGGCCATAGAGTCTGGAGAAGTGTGGAAAATTATTTACTATTTGATGGGAAGGTATAGGACCTACGATTGTAGTTATCATTTTTTTGTGCAAGAGGTGAAAATGTGTAGGTGTTTGGTTTCGGCTATAATGGAGATAGATTAGGGATTTTACATTTGACTACCAAAGTTTGGGTAAGAAAATTTTTGGAAGGCTAGGTAGCAAAGAAGTAATTCTTCATCTTTGTCTTAATTTTAATTTTTTAGTTGAACTATGGCCACAAAATTACAAAAGACTCACATCTTGAAGGGTACATCCAAGATGCCTAAATTTTTACTACGGATTCATAGGCTTAGTAGCTATCACGACAAAATATAAGGATTCTAAAATTCTATCTGTAATAAGTTATAATATATAGAAAAGAGACTGAGGTGCACCATTTTGAGGAAATGACCAAATCCTTCCAATATTTGTCTTCCAAAAAAAGTATAAGCAAATGTTATATTCTCAACACATCACTCAATTGCGCTCCCTTCACTTGTTTTACTATTTTAGCCATCCGTATGTGCACAAACACATTGATTTCCTCTTTTTATCTCCCTTTTATTGCATTGAATTCTGCTCCCCGACATTGTTTCTTACACCACATCCAATATATGAGCCCTTCCAGTCATGTTCACACCTCTAAAATTCTTCCCATCTTCATCAATTCCTACCTCTCTCTTTTCCTTCCTCCCTTCTCAAAACCCTATTCTTTGAACAACTTTTTTCTCCTCATTACTTGAAGAGGATGTGATAGTAGGACCTACTATTGAATCCCAAGTAAAGCAACAACCACAAAAGTAAAAACTCTAAAGTATATTGTTGTGGTGGCAGCAACAACAATGAAATATATTTCTTGAGTGACGTAGTTATATCAATTTGTCTAATTGAATTCATAGGGTTTATAGTCATTGTGTGAATGTCAAAGAATTGGTGCATGTATTTATATATATTTTTGAAGAGGTTAAAAAAGGTACATCGAGGGCCACTCTTCCTATGAATTGAAATTAGGTCTTTACTAGGACAAATGTATTTATATACTTGATAGATTTATAGATAGCCATCTAAAGATGGGAAGGATGAAGCCGATGATCAAGTGGTTGGAGAATACCAACAATAGACAGGTGACCTATTCTATGCAAAGGAATACCATTCTAAAGAAGGTGAGGGAGCTCTCAATCCTATGCGATATGGATATTGAGCTCATCATGTTCTCACTGACAAGGAAACCCACTCTTTACCTCGATAAAAGGAGGTATATCTCTCTTTTCTCTATCTTTTCTTACATTAAATACATCTCTACAACAAACTTAGATCAGATGTGAATTAAATGTGTGTTGATCCATCAATAGGGCATAGTATTTTCCATACAAAATATAAATTATTGGATTTGAAACTGAAAATCCCCACCCATACCTCAAAGATTACCCAAAAATGTTTTTACTCAAAAATTCATGCTCTTCGAGGGATCATGTATTATCCAAAGCCAAGCCCATGAGAAAAGTTATAGAGATAAGTTTAATGATAATGTCAATAATGGACATAGATTCCAGAGAAGTGTGTGAAACTATTTGTTATTTGAAGGGTAGGTATAGGACGTAGGATTGTAGTGATGAAATTTCTACACTAGAGATGTGAATATGCATAGGTGTCCGGTTTTGGCTAATATGGAGATAGATTAGACGTTGTTCGTTTGACTATATTCATCTTTATCTTTATCTTAATTTTGATTTTTTAGTTGGATTGACTACAGCCAAAGTCAATTGATTGAAATGACAAAAGACTCATGTCTTGAAGGGTACATCCAAGATGCCTAAATTTTGACTCTATTGGTAAACATCAAAGAAAAAATTGATTTGATTTTTTAGATGACTTATTCAATCGTCACACTTGTAGGTTTTAAGATGCAAATCAATGATCCTAATTTAAGAAACTACAAGATGGATCCATAAAATTTATCATTTAAAATATATTTATTATTCGTGACTGATGGATCATATTGGTTTTATTTATGATAACTGACAATTTAAGCATTTTTAACCTGTAAAATGGGATCAAACTATAAATCCAACACACCTTTCACATATATATATATATATATATATATATATATATATATATTATATATATATATATTATGTTTAGGTTTATATATATTGAATGATAAATTATTTAGTAATTTGGTTTTTAATGTTAGAGAAAAAACAAATTTTTGAAGATACAAGTAAATATACCTTACTTATGACAATTAAATGATTTATGGCAATCATTTAATAGTTAAATTTAAAGTCTGGTTAGTAGGCTATATCTAAGCACTTGATCCATTTACCATTGTGAAAAGAGGTATAAATGGATACTTTGGTACATATAATTTTGGAAACTCTACTTAATACACCTCTTTTTATGGATGTTTAAATGCACATGCCTCTAAAATTTAATAAGAAATTACAAGTAAAAGAGTCCACTCTTCATTTTATTTATCATTATAAGGCTTCGTAGGCATTTGATCCAATAAAACTAATAAGGTTTCCTATATTATTAAGAGAAACATTGCAAAGAATCTAAATGTCAAGCAAAGAGTCCAACATTATTTTGCAGACCAAAATGACCAATCTCATTCTCTCTAAATGTCAAGTTTTTCAAGAGAATCCATTCATGATTATGATGTCTTCTTACCTTATAGTCTAGATTATATTCAATAGTTTGCTATGACTTACCACATCATCAAATAAAAATCCAATGACATTCCACCTAAAGAATCATGCATGTGCATCTATATCCTAGAAGAGAAATCCTAAACCCCCAAAACAATTATGGATGTCATAGAATCACATTGTAATTTTCATATAGACAAACTAATCCTTTGGTAGTTCCAAGCATGATATTGTATATTTTGTTGCAATCCAAAATATTCCTTAACATCTTATTTCTCAATAGGGATCTCTCAAGAGACTTATTGAACATGAACTCATATAACTAGTATTTCCTTCTTCCATTAACATTGGTATCCAAGATATCCAATCACAATTATAACTATAATCACCATTATAATGATGATAATATTACAAAAAAGAGTTTTATTGTCAATCCCTTAGATTTATAATGTTTGTTGAGTTAATAGGACATTTAAAATATAAAACATGGTCATTAGAGGTTTCTTTGGAGAGTTAAAGGATTCCAATTTGGTTGAAAAAATAAAATATCACTAAAAGGGTAATTCATCTCACATGCTTTTTGATAATCATCAAACATATATATTTTGAAAGGTTGAACAAGTTAATTTGCAAGGTAGATTATGTCATCTTCTATTTTATTTAACTTATAGAAGAGTTAGACCTTCCATAAAGTTATACTAGTGTTGAGGTATATTAAAATTAATGCAAAGAATACATGAGATGAGTGTATTAGCATTTTTGATTATTTTGTCAGATAAAGTAAGACCTACAAGAGTTGGGCAACTAACAAGTATCTTAAGGTATCATTGTCTAATATGAAATGTGTGATCATAAAATATAAAAGAAATTGAAATTGTATCTTAATATTCACTCAATATAGTCATAAAAATACCTCATACACATATAAAGCTTATATATTGTAATGGCTAACTTTTGGTTTATATTATACATACTCAAATATTTACCATTTAATATTTTCCTCATAGGAGAGTCATATTTTTCCTCTAAGTGTCACTTTGCATGATCTAGTAAATACAATAAGGATGGTAGTTATTATAAAGTACCAAATTCCCTACCAAAGATATAATTGCTAAAAGAAAGACTTTATGATTGACTATAGTTGCTCATTATTTTCACCCTAAATTTAAGATTTTAATTGGAAAGGAGAGTATTTGTTGAGTGCTAAAAACTCTCCCAGATGATATGTGTAGGGATACCAAAAACATAACTTGCTAGATTCTTGTAATTCAATGATCCCAACTCCCTCACCTCCTATTTTTGTGGACTACACTATTGTACCACTCGTAGTCAAGAAATATTCTCATCTTATAAGAAGAGAAACTCATTAATACTTCATACTAACTACTTTGATAAGCAGTCCAAATTGCTAGGTTAGTTTCCACATGTTTTGTTGACAAAACAAATAAGCTTATCTTTTGTTGGCTTAAAAAAACATAGAGAAAATGTCTTGCTTATTGAATAAAGACACATGTAACCATAATAGATCCAACTCATCTGATTTTCTCCAAATCCATGTTGTATTGGCCTAATACATTGGGATGCAAAATAATATCATTGAAAGACAAAGATCAGTCATGGACAAAAAGTTCACCTTAAACAACATCCATTAGATAAGAGAAAGTATATACATGGCTCTTGGCATGTCAAACATTATGAGGAAGCCTAAAAATCTCAACATTACTAAATTTAAACCAAATATGGATCTTTCTATTCACATATTCCATGCTTAGGAGATCATATAAGAAATAGCTTTAGTAATTAGAATTTTTATTAAACATGTATTCTCTTGGAATAAGAAATCAAAGGCACTTATTAATTATTATTTTGTTACTAATTGCATGAATATTTAGTCAATTTAAGAGTTCCACCATAATTTATAAAAAGTCCAATGTGTGAAGTTAAGAACCATTTTGTTAATAAGAGCTTAAAGAAATATTATGTAAATAATATATGAACAATAAATGTTTATAAACTAAAGTCAAGATATTGACAACATAAACTCTATACTGTCCATGTAACCTAAGATAACTAGTCAGATATATATATATATATATATATATATATATATATGGTAGATAGATAGATATGGATTCACACAGGAGAACAATTAATATTTAATATTTGATCATTGGCATATGGTGAAGCTGAAATTTTACTAAATTTAAAGGCCTCTCGAGAGAGACGATTGACTCAAAATCCAATGAAACTTTGATGTATATGTTCTAAACAAATAATACTATCACTATAGAAGACTCAATTTTTTTGAAAACTTCCATAAATAGTATTATAAACATAAAAATTCCAATAATCTACATTTCAATCATACAAACTTTCAAAAAATCCTCAAAAGTATTTTAAAACTTCCTTAAATGTCTCAAGAGGTTTGAGTTTCTACCTTCCTGAAAATATTTTATAAGAGAATGTTACTCATAGATATACTATGGGGATATAGGCTAGAATCCAGAAAATTATTTACTTTCATCTCAAAAGGTTTAAGTTTCTACCTTCCTGAAAATATTTTATAAGAAAACGTTACTCATAAATATACTATGGGGATATTGGCTAGAATCCAGAAAAATATTTACTTTTAAGTTTCAATTTGAAAATATGGATGTAAACTTAATGTTTATAAATAAATATAAAAATAATTAAGTCAAACACTAAGAAATAATTAAAAACAAGCAATTAATTACACAATATAAGATTTGCATGAATAATAGTAGGCATAAATCTTTAAAATTTATTGTAAACCAAGTTTATGTTCATTTAATCTAAAACATAACTATATATAAAATAAAAAATACCATTATTCAAGTATGTCTCGTTCTAGTGTATATGTACTATTTCATTGTTTTGATCTATTAAAAATTTATTTTCACTTTAAAATCATCCAAAAATTATATTAAAGAGAGTTTGTATCTTTAGCACTATTTTATGATATTTATTTAAGTAATATTTTTTAAAGTACTTTGTCTCTAATAATTCATTTATATTCTTGAAGAATAAATTTCAACATCATTCATTTAGAGGTTCTTCTTAGTTATGTTATGAAAAATGATAGATTTTTATATAACGATAATTACAATTTATCAAATCATAGATATTGTTGTTTGATTGCAACAAGAAAATGCAAAGCAAATATTATAAATAAAATATATGTTTTATGCTTGCTATTTATTTATCATATATTGTTTTGTTGATTTAATTGCACTTGTCATTTTTATACCAACTAATCTATTTTATTATTCCTTTATGGTGGCAAAAAATAATTGTATTATACTACTTGTAATGAATCTATATTTTTGCAAATGGAAGAAATGTTTCTATGATAGTTGTTTTATTTATAAGAAAAATATAATCATAATCACCATTGTCATTATTTAGTTTATTTGTAGTTGCAGTTATATATATTTATTTTTCTACAACCTTTTTATCATGTTATAAAATGTAAAGCTAGGAATGTTGATCGTTAGGGCCATTAAGTTCCCTTGCTTAAGTTGTCAAATTTACATATAAAATTGGTCAAATTTATACATAAAATGGGTAATCTATTGTTTGTTGTTTCTAGTCCTATTTAATATATTATAATAATATTTACAAATGAAGAGTGTTCTTGCTTTATGGTTGTGCAATTATATATTGATATTAGATCATTATATATTGATTAATTAAAAAAATAGTATATTACAAATGATAAGTTGTTACTTCTTTAGAAATGATTATGAATAATAATTTAAATAATTTGTACCTTACAAATCTGGCTTTAATGGATCTCTTATATTTTATTGTCATAATAAGATAACCATGCATGAGAAAGACACTACTTAAAAAAAAATAAAAGTAACAATAACAATTTACAATTATTAATTACATATGTAACATTAGAAATCTTACAAACCTAGTTAAATATTTTATGAGAATCTGTAGAGTTTTAATCTATCTATTACAAGGTAGGAACTGCCTTGTACCAATTACCAAGAGCTTTTTTTATGAATACAAACAAATCAATTACATTCATAAACTTGATTTAATATACATCAAAACAAAACAAAATTTAAAAAGTACAAAATAAAGAGTTAAGAGTAGTTTAATGTCATAATAAGAAAAATTTGTGATAAATAAAATTTTTAATCTAGAAACAAAAGGTATGGTTGAAATCTATAAGTGACTTCTATTCCAAAGTCATTAAAAATATAATAATTTTGCATAGAGAGAATTTATGGCAAACATGCCCAAATGTGACAAAAAGGTTACAAAGGTATATATGACATATTTTCTCCTATATCATCAAGAAAGCTTATACAATGAATAAACTTGTATCTTTACTATTTAATACAAAATAATCTTGTATTTTATGTTGGCTTACATTTTACTCTATCAATTTATCTTGTATACTCTGCTATTTCTTTCTTCCTTTTCTCCAATATATATACATTGTATTTATAATTTTTCCAACAAATTGAAAATAAAGTTAACCATTTCATTGCCAAAACTTTAATTTTTGACCTAATATATTACTCCTTCATAGATAGATCACCCTTTATGAATGTAATAATTCTGTTGTAAACATTTTGGACCTTAAAGTTAACTTATTGATAGGTTTGTATGCCCATTCAATGAGCTATTCTTTTTCTTCTATAATTTTTCACATCACTTTTTTTCTCGCTCCGTTTTTTTAATATCCATGCACCTTAGAAGATCAATATCAAACATAGATAATTATTCCTTCAATTACAAAATAAGGATGGGTTTTGACATGTTTAATTATATTTTTTAAGATACATTTTTATATTTTCTAATATAATAAATATATTATAATATTTCTTGAAGATATAGGAAATCTTGTTTAAACAATGATTGTTTTGGGTTGACCCTTAGATAAAATTTGTTCACCACTTTGTAATATTGAATTATACAATATCAATTATCATATATTTTTCTCTTGCATATACTCTTCTGATATTCTTTTATGCATTGCTTTTAAATTTTGTGTTTTCTCCTCTAGTTATATTTAACAATTTAAAATTTTAGGCTAATTAACATCTAGATGATGCCATGTATAGTTGTAAATGGGTCCATTCCATGGAAAAACGTGTGGTATCAAAATACAATAACTTCTTGAATGATAAAGTTTTTTCCAATAGAAATTTTAATACTATATATGAACTTAGCATATATATTTTTTTATAAAGTTTTCTTTGTTTTCCCATTAATTTATTTGTGGCCATTAATCAAGTTTGAATTTTTCAAATAAGGTCCTTATAAAAAAATTCATTTAAGTTAAAAACTTCATCACCTAAGGCATACAAATTAAAGATATATAATATTATACAAAACTATCATACAAACAAAAATATTGTTTAGTTTTGATTTCCAATATTATTCTCTTTTCATGTATGAATGATCCTTAATTTTCTTTATACATTCTACTAGTTACAAAAGATATTAACATCACTTCTATTTATTAAATTAGGATTAAATTTATTGAATTTTTGGTCAAACAACTTCCAAAAAAAGAAAATACAATAGCAAATCTTAGAAATGCATTAATATAAAACATACACCAATAATAGAATACAGACTCTATAATAAAAAATAATGAATAAAAGTTATAGATTGATATTTGAAATATTAGAACAATTATAGCCATTCAAAGAGGATGAAGACTCTTAGCCACTTTGAGGGATAAATTCTCTTAGGTGCTTCAGAGGTGATAGAAAATTACAAGTATCAATAATGAGCCAACTATAACACAACTTATCTATTTATAATTTAAATAATTAACAAAAACAAACCTTAATACTCAAGGGTTGACTAACCTAACTAAAGCCCAAAGCTAGTAATACAGATAGATGATGTGGATATATCAAATTCATTACATGGACACTCCATCAATATGTTGTCCTAAAACCCAAAAAATACTAGATAATGATTGTTGATTCCTACATTACATCTTTATTCAAAGTATCTTGGGACTTGATGAGGAACTCCTACACCTGGTAAGACTATAGATTACAAACCCTGGATTATGACACTACCTCCTACTATAGGTCAACTCGTCCATCTTCCTCTAGTTCCAAAATCATAACCAATAACCTACTTAAGACAAGAAACATGAAAAATAAGATGGATTTTAGAAGGAGAAAGCTCTAACTAGTATATCACCTCCTTAATTCGATTAAGCACCTCCTAAGGACTATAGAACCTAGGTACGAATTTTTAACTACATTTGGTCTTTAGATAAATCTAATTATATGGCTAGAGCCACAAAAAATCCATATCATCTATGTCAATTTTCCACTCTAAGTGATATAAATCTTGTTGTCACTTTATACGATTTTGGGCCTAACAAAGATTATTTTTGAAGAGGTAGAGGATAATTCAATGTTGTTGGAGGAAATTGTGTGCCTAACCCACTCAAAAAGAGCATGAAACATAGTCCATTTGAGATAGAGGTTTTTGAGAAGCATTGAATTTGTTAAATACATGATTTATAATGCAATTCCTCACTATTAGAGAGCAATGATATAGGATACTAATTATAACATCTCCTACCTTTCTATCTAGTTAGTGCCAAGAACTATAAAAATAGTCAAACTAATAAAATTATCTTGATGAAGATTCCATGATATCGAAAGAGGACTATTCCCACTATTACAATTACAATAAAAATCTCAACAGTCCAACAAAGGGAGCTAGAGCTATTTGTAATAGAATTTGATGAAATAATTCAAGTCACTCATTGGAGTGTCACCTTACAACTCAGTAATACATCGTATCATTTTAATTTTGTGATACCATCCACCTAATAGAATTACAAATCAAGAGTTATATTTAGTATTTCATTCAAAAAGGTCTTTATAAACTGAATTTTTAATCATGTAGAATTCGTATTGTACTAGATCTAAAAAATGATGGAAAATTGAAGCTTTTCATTGAATATTGATTGTAAACAAAATCACCATCAAGAAATGATACTTTTCTTAGATAACTTGTTGGGTATATTTTGTGATGTAAAATACTTCACAAAATAGATCCTATTGTGGGGTATATTCAAATCCCATTGATCCCACTAGTGTTTGGAAGCCTAATTTGAAATTAAAGAAAAATTTGCTTAAATGGTTATTTAGGACTTTTGGACTATTCCTTAATTAAGTTTTAGTTATTTGTCTTTTAATGAGCATTTGGGAGCAACATCTATGACTTATCCATCAAGTTGTCTAAACCCTTTGTGGACATAAATTGTGTGTCAACATGGAGAAGTGTTGCTTCAATAGGATAGAAATTTGGTAATTTTTCTATATAGTAGATGAAGGTGGATTCCATGTTGATCCAAAAAATATTTTATTGGTTATAACTTGACTAATTCAAAAGATAGATATATAGAACCAGGTGTTGTAGGTGAGTTGGAGAGGAGAGGGTAATCCTCCAAGGGAGGTCCCAGGTTCGAATCTCCACCCTACCAAAAAGCTAAATTGGGTATCCAAAATCTAATTGATAATGTTGGTGCGGGCAAGGTTGGGTGCGACCCCCGGGTGAATTTGATGGTGTAGAACCCCCTGTTCATGGTCTCTTAGACCAAGGCGGCCCCGCAAGGGGTTTTTCGCTTAAAAAAAATTATAGATATATAGATTTTCAACTTTTTAGTTCGTTAAGTTTTTACCAATATTTTTTTTTTTTTTTTTCTTAGGTTGCTTGGATATAAAATTAAGATGATTAATAGGAGAGTAATATCCTAATTCTTAACAAAAGTGCTTGAGAAATTGATAAATTAATTATGTCATGCTCTTACTGTTAAGTTAAGTCTAGTTCAAAATATAGAGCAACAATATAACAATGTAATAGATCCTAGTGTGAAATGGAAGTTTAAGCACACTAACACAAGCTTATAAATTTAAATGAAGTAGAGGTCATTTCATCAATAAGTACAAGTTTGAGAAGTCTCATGAAGTAGAAGTGTGTCCTGCAATAAAAACAATTTTTAATGTTTGAGTTGAGTGGAGCTCAGATAACTGATAACTACAAGTTCATAGAATTTTATAGAGTGAAGCTCTAATCATTTATAGGGGAATATTAGAGGTTTGAGTAGTTCAAAGCTTCAATCACAAATAGAAGGCACCATTGATAGGTTGAGAAAATTGAAGATCCATTTAATGATAATAGTTTTTAGAAAAAGAACAATTTAATCCAAGATCAAAAATCTATAAGAGATAGTAGAAATAAATGGAATGGACCAAAATTCTTATGTGAAAGAAAACAATTATTTTTTAATTATCATAATGTGTTAAAAAAGGAAGATACATATTGGTTCGAAAATATAGGGAAAAATGGTTCAAGGAAAGAGATAGAAATACAAAAAGAAATCATGTTACAACAAAAACAAGTTTTCTTTTCATCACATAAAAAATATTAACTCCAAATGGAACAAATCTTAAGGAATAAGAAGATATAAGAAAGGAAGCAAATAATTATTTCAAAAATATTTTTTTAGATACTAGGCAAGATAAGGAGGTACAAGATAATATTTTACAAAATATTTCATTATTTATCACACATGATCAAAATAAAAGGTTAATGGAGAATATATATATGGAGAAGCTACATAAAGTAGATTTCTCTTTCCATCCTAACAAGACACATTGTCCTAATGGATTTCCTAGAATTTTTCTTTAAAAATTTTGATATTTATTGAAGAGTGATATGCTAATTATGGTTAAAGAGGACCTTAAAAAAAAGGCAACAATAAGTGAGACCAATGCCATTTTTATTATATTGGTTCCCAAGAAAGACGAGATATAATATTTTAATAATTTTCATCCAATAAGCCTTTATAATATTATTTATAAGATGATTTCAAAAAATATGTCAAATAGGTTGAAAGGTATTCTAGAATATGTTATATCAAAGGAAAAATTAGGTTTTATTCATGATAAACAAATTCTTGATGGTGTATCATTTTACAAGAGGTCATACATTCTCTTACTTCCACATAAAACTACGTATGATTATGAAATTATAAATAGATAAAACATATTATAGAGTTTTCTCTATAATATTCTTAAAAAGTTTGGTTTTGAGTACAATTTGTGTTATTGAATTAAATGTTGTTACAATACTATGAAATATTCTATTTTGATTAGTGGTTCTCCTATTGGCTAGTTTAATTCATCTTGTAGACCCTTCTAATATGATCAATATTCTTGTTATCTATTATTTATTCTTATAGATGCATTAGGAAGAGCTTTCTCAAAGGCAAAAGTGGAAGAAAATTCAAATGTGTTCAAGTTGCAAAAAATGGTCCCTTTGAATATCAATTACAAATTTGTTGATGATACTTTTCTTTTGGGTCATTCCTTAGTCAGTGAGGCCATTGATTTTAAATCAATATTATCATGCTATAAGAATGCTAGTAGATAGTTCACCAATACTACAAAATCTAAGAATTTTCCTTTAACACTGCCCTAGATTTACAACAAATTATTGTCAATATTTTAGAATTTAAAATTAAAAAATCATCAACCTACTTGGGTATTCCTTTGTGTCATAAACAAAATAATAAGGAGTTTTAGGTCTCCTATTTATATAATAATAAAAGTTTTTTTGTTTAGGTTGGAAGGTAAGTTCTAACAATGGCAGGAAGGCTACAACTTACAAATACTACGTTGTAATCCATCCTTATTTATGTGATGTCACTTTCAAGATTACCAATAGCTATATTATCAAAAATGGATAAAATTGAAAACAAAATTCTTTGAAAAGTATGTGAGGAAAATTTTAGGTTTCATCCTTATAAATGGGATAGGGTTTGCAAAGGAAAGAATATTAGGGAAGCAGGCTTGCAAAATCCTAATCTTATAAGTTTGGATATAAAACTTGGATGGAGATTATTCAAAGATAAAAGGAATAATTGGGAAATAATATTATTTAAAAAATATAGATTCTCTTGATGTATCCAATTTTTTTAGGAAAATGAACCCTACCCAAAGGATCACCAACATGGAACTTCATATCAGATAGTTTGCAATTGATCAAGAAACATATTTGATGGTTAGTCAATGAGAGGAACTATACAAATTTTTGGTATGATGCTTGGTTTGATCCTTATCCTCTAATATTTAATTCAAAATGGAAACCATTGGCTTAGGCATGACTAGATTATAAAGGTCCAAAGGTCAAATATTATATTAATATGAGCAACAACTCCAAATCATGGACTTCTATTAGTATCCTAGTTAAAGGAGAGGAACTCAAAGAAATTACATATTAATTTCAAAAGATGCTTCAAAAGTTTTTTTTTACCATTTTTATAAAAATTTATAAGTTGGTTTCGAATATATCAAAATATGGTTGATATTAAGTTAGAACAATCAAAAGTTCCTACTCCTAATTTTTTTTCTTGGAAGAATATTTGGTTACTATAAGCTCTACCCAAGGCCTCATCATTCCTTGATTAGTAGTCTAAATTAATATTCTTAGAGGAGATAGCCTACAAAGAAGCGGATATCATAGATTTTTTAGATTTGCCTTATGTGAGAAAGACTTAGGAACATCAAACCATCCACTTCTTCATTTTGGCTTTGCTTACACCATTTGGATTACTTTTTGAAAAATATAAAAATATATTTGGTAGATCCATAAAAACTGAAAGAGTCGATAAAATATTAGATTAATTATTTAAATGTTGAAGCATTATGTATTCTATGTTGAGGATTGGTCCTACCATGATTTTTTTATGACTTGAAAATAAAAGATGTTTTTTTTTGTAAATATCAAAATCATGTACAAGTTTAAAAATATGTTGTTGCCTCTCTTAAAAAATGTTTATAGATATGATGGTCATCATGATAAGTCACAAGTGTAGAAAAAAATGTGGTAACAACTTGGTTACAGTAATTGAACATACATATAAGTTATTTATGATTTTGGGTTTATCAAAATTGATTTTGATGTTGTTTCAAAAGTAAATTTTGGAAAAATCAGCAAAGGTGCTAATTTTCAAAATTATGAAGAAAACATTTCTCCACTTACTTAGAATCATATGGAACTTCTATAAACAACTATGTAGAGCTTATTACACTTATTATATCGATAAAAATTGAAATTGAAAGAGGATGGAAATATATTTCAATTGAGGAGGATTCACAAATTATCATTAATCCTATCAATAAAAATGGATGTGGGGATTGGATAAAACATAATACTTTTGCTAATGGTCATAATTTACAACTAGAGCCAATGTATTAGAAACATAAGCATATCTAAATAAAAGGAAATTAGATGCTTTAGCCAATCATGATGTTGATCTTTCTCTTAGTGAAATTCCAATTTTAGAAGGCAATTGGTTGAGTGATATTTTCTCTTATTGAAAATGATGTCAAGGAGGTAATTGTGGAAACATTACACTTTGAAAAAGATAAAGAATATATTTGATAGAAAAAATAAATAAAAAATATCTATGATAAAAAGATATGATGCATATAGTTTAATCGAACTAACAACGAAAATATAATAATTAATATTTTGATGGAAGTGGATCGAATAGAAGCAATATGTAACTTATATAGATAGATAGATAGATAGATAGATATGACTTTGAAAGTTATATGCACTAATATCAAATGAAATTAGTTCATTTGGTTAGATTCCTCAATTTTAAAGGAGATTGAGGCTTGAATCTTGTCAAATGATACATGCATAATTTCCAAGATATTATAATACCACTATATGCTCATGATATAAGATGGATGGAGCTCGTTTCAATCCCATATAACCCATAGAAAAAATAAATTTATATGCCCTAATAGCCAATTTTCACCTTGGGATCCATATGCCAATTTTCACTTTTACAACTATTTGAGCAATTTACTCATATTTTATATTAGCTACTTCTACTAAGCAAATTGCTCCTTCAAGTCAATAGATCCCCTTACGCAAGAAAATCACTCTTTTGAGCCAATTTCCAAAAAACAAATCAAGTTAATTGGTCTCTATTCATACTTAGCCAAATTTTGAGATTTTTGGGGGTTATTTTTTGCTATCTAATCTCTATTGCTATAATTTGCATAGATAGTGCTAAGGTACTATAGTATGAAAACATTGATGTCCATTGGGTTATTTGATTTAAAATGTTAACTATAGGACTTCGCATACATTTTCTAAATTAAGGTTAGAACTTTTGGTTCTCTTCTTAGGAGTTTGATTGTATTTTCCTTTATTTGTAACTAACATATTCTACTTAGAAGGTCCAAAATTTGTGGAATCAAAAGCTAATAGGATTTTTTAGTCAAAATCTATCTATGGTAAGCATTAGAAGTGGTTAAATTGTTAAATTATATGAGATATATAAAGTCTTATTTATTGAAGTGATTAATTGTTAACATGAGTTTGAAATCAATGATAAAATTATAATGTAAATTGAGTGATTTATTATTTGAATTAAAGCATTATATATTATGTCAACCTATATTATAGAATTCTTTATTAAGGCTTTAATAATAACTTAGTATTTGAATTCATTGTGTATATTATTTGTATAGCCTAATATTATTTTGATATAAATAAACTACCATTGCTTTTAATGAAAATGATATTGATTAAGCAACATTGTGAATGAATATCTACAATATCAAAGTAAAAGCCTTTCATGATGGGGTAACATAGTGAAATGCATCAAAATATAAATAAAAAATTTATGAGGAACAAATAGGTGTTGTGAGTAACGCATCAAAGATTAGAGTTATTCAATTTAATAAAAACAACTTAAAGGAATGGATGTTGAGAACATAAATGTATTGGAAGTTATTATGGAGTGCCATTGAAAAGTAGAATTGATCATATATGACAACAATGATGAGTTGACACTTGAATAGTTTGAAAAGGCATTATGAAAGTAGGGGTAAGTGAACAAACTACAAGAAAATTAATGAATACAATAACAAATAAAGTGGAATGTAATTAATATTACCATCCCTAAGACTTGAGTTCAAATGCAAGTGCTTAATACCCTAGATATGGACAATAATGATAACTTTATCTTGAGGAAAAGCGGGTGTCACTTGAATTCTAAGTTGAAAGAGTACCCTATGTATAGATACATTAAGGAAGAGAATAATGAATGATCTAACTGTGTATGTCATGTACACTATCTTCATATTGAATAGTTAGTAAGACAAATATAATTTATAAAATAAAACTCTCTTAATTGAATAATATTAGTATGTTGTTTCAATATAATTTTAACTTGAAATCTAAAATATCAAATAAAAATACATAAATTGAGTGTTGATCATTCATTATTCGGTTAGATTTACAATAGACTATGTTGAACTTAAGATTAATATAATGATATATTGAAATCATGAATGTAATTATCAAAGTTATAAGAGGTGTATTTGTTGCATTGTGGTTTAGAGCATCAAATAAAGCATAGGAGTCATGCCTTACTATTCTACTACTCTAACCATTATCTATTGAAGTGGAATTACAATAGTATATGGGTGTATTAATAGTAAAAAGAATTTATAGCATGTAAAATTATTTGTTGCGCTGAGGAGATTACAAATATATTATAAAAGGTCAAGGATCTATTTACTATATTTATGCATGGAATACGGGAAATGACTCTAACGTTATAATACTTTATTATGATTGTATAAAAACAACATTGCTTAGAAGAGATTTATTATCCTAAAAGCAATATAATTATAGGGTTTTAAAATATTTTAACATTGATATAACAAAAGTGTGTATAAGTTTGAAAATTTTAAAAAAATTTATGTTAATCTCCTTTATAAAATTTATTCTTATCAACAAATTGTGTTTGTTTAAGAAAAATCACTTGGGTTACAAGGAATTTTGTTATAGAACGTCTTCAATACCTACTATTACAAAACCAAGATTCAATATTTATAGCTGACAAGTTGAATATTGATTGAATTTATTATAAGATCCCTATGTAATTTAAAACAAGAAAAATATTAGATGGCCATGCACACCACAATAATACACTCCTTGGTAGAACATAATTCCAAGTCTCATAGTGATGGTACTAATACTAGGATTCATCTATCCATGGTTCTATGAATTGTTGCATATATTAGATGGTCATTAGGGATATGTTATATATAAAATTAATTTCAAACAATCTACTATAAAAAATAAAAAGGAGTTACATTTAGTAGGTATCCAATGTATTATGTGGAAAAGTCAAGGTTTAAGTTCTTGCAAGCTTTCTATAAAATTATAAGGGAGAGGATTTTTTTGTGTTTTATGAGAATAAATTTGAGAAATGATAAAGGAACACTCCTTTATTAAGGATCTTATTCATCCTAAATTTGACTCAAAGTTAGGCTTGTAAACCCTCTCAATTTTTTTAATGTTATTAGGGTCCCTAATTCAATGAATCTAAGTGCACGTGGTGTACTACAAGCTAGTATGGATGCAATAGAAAGTTATAAAATTTTAGAAGGTCCAACTATTTTTTTTTTAAATACATAGTGGAATAATTAACACCATTAGGTGTTGTCACTATAAACCCTAGCCCATTGGATTAAATGAAGTCAAAGGGACCACCAACCCTCGAGGGCATTGAACTAGGGTAGTCAACCAGCAAACACTTAGCCACTACCA
The DNA here is from genome assembly GCA_028583015.1 of Wollemia nobilis. Taxonomy (NCBI): domain Eukaryota; kingdom Viridiplantae; phylum Streptophyta; class Pinopsida; order Araucariales; family Araucariaceae; genus Wollemia; species Wollemia nobilis. The sequence continues at coordinate 3,571,120 of JAQPPZ010016710.1, read as the reverse complement.
TCTAGCATATCCCTTTATGGGTACATCATGGTTTGAACCTTGAACCTTCCAAAAGTTCCAACTAATTATTAAGTATATTGATGCTTAGAATATAATATTTTTTAAATTGAGGTTATGGAATTACTAAGGTATATGAAACATCAAGCTAGGGGATTGTCCCAATAAGCCCTAAATATTAAGTGTGATGGAGAAATTTATGATGTTAAGGTAAAGTATGTATCTTTAGTGCACTAAAGGGTTTCTACTCCATCTTGAATATTGAATAATATGTATTATGTTTATTATCTCATCTATGCATAGAAAGTCATGTACTTGTAAACATGTGCAAAAAGAGATATGATAATAACTTTTGCTTGATGCAATCATAAGCAATCTCATAATGCATGATGTTGCTATTCATATCAATCTAAGTTTTTGTCCTAAGAAGTTATGGGACACCCTTTACTAAAAAAATTCCAATTAGTATTATATGGTAAGTATCTATTGTCAACTAGGGGGATTCATTTGACATAGCCTAGGTATTATGCAGATAGTGTTCTATATTAACTTTGAAATCATGGGTATTGTTGGGAAAGATAATTACCCCATCTAATTAGGATGAGACCTTGATCCTAGATTAGCTAGGTAGGTTATATATGTTCAAGAAGATATTTATAACCTTTCTAAGTACCATATGGTAAAAGTATGGTGTTCTAACACACTTTCTCAAAAACCAACTTTATGATTGATAGGTCACTGATATGTCTTGGAGGCCTCAAGCTAAGGTCAAATCATATCATCTTGTTATGAAAATTTATGGAGTGGTATATTGGAATGTAAATTTCAAATATATATATTGTTCTTAGTTTTATTATAATTACATATTTATATATTTATATTTATATTATATTTTGTGCTAATAGGGTGACTAGCACTTTGGAGGCCTCATATGGGTTAAATCATATCATTTTATAATTAAATTTATGTAAAATAGATATTAGAATGTTTTTTTTTTTGTGTTGGATAATAAGGGGTTGTACTGAGGTCACCCACCCTTGACAAATTATATCTCTCTTATTTAGACCTTGAGAATTTACAAATAAATACACTTATCATCTCAATTGAGATGCTATAACTAGAAACCTACATCATTTTACATAAAATATCTAAACTCTTGATTTTTCATTTTCTAGATCTTTTCAAATTTTTGTATGAATACAACTACTCCAAAATTTAGCATCTTTCTTGACATTTTTCTATAGTAGCCTTCACAATGCCAAAACTTCACCTCTAGTATCTATGCATTGCATCTTAGTAGAGTAATATTTCCAAAACATCACACTATCATAGTCCAATTTACCAAATCTAATTTCTAGTTTCCTTCCTCATTGAATTCATAGACCTTCATTGCTCTTCCCATCATTCAAACCCTAGTTGACAAATATTTGCAATTTCTTTTTTTACGACTTGAAAAATCATCACTACTCTTGTTTCAAATGGTTGACTTTATAGTGTCGTATCTACCTCAATATTGATTATATTTTTGCATATGACCACTCATTTTAAAGCTATTCAAATTCTACACAAGTTGGTCCAAGAATCGGCTAAATCGGATAACTCTTTACAAAGATATGGCTCCTAAAAGATGATATGTTTTTTAGGAAAAAACCCTAATCCTTGGCATTTTGCAACTTCATTTTTTGGGACTTGAAATATCATCACTTCCCTTGTTCCAAATGGTTGACTTCACAAGATAATATCTCCCTCAATATTGATCAAATTTTTGCATATGACCACTCATTTTAAAGCTATTCAAATTTTACACAAGTTGGTCTAAGAATCAGTTGAATCGGATAACTCTTCACAAAGATATGGCTCCTAAAATATGAGACATGTTTCATGAAAAAACCCTAGTTATTTACACTTTGTAATTTTATGTTTCTCATTGTAAGCAACATTCCATGCTCCTTTAGCCTTCTCAGCCTTCCACTCAGCATCCCAGCCTTCCACTTAGCATCCCATCCTTCCATTGTAGCTCCTTCATCCAGCACATCCTTCCACTCTCATTCATTCTTATCATCTTTCCACATTCCTTCAACCATCCCAACCTTCCACCCAACATCCCAGCCTTTCATTGTAGCTTCTTTAGCCAGCCTAGCCTTCCATGCTTTTCAACCAACCTAGCCTTCCACACTTCTTTAGCCTTGAAACTCCAAAGATCAACTCATCATTCAACCTTCTACTCTCCTTCAACCTTCAGCCTTCCACACTCCTTCAACCTCCAGGCTTCCATGCTCCTTCAACCTCTAGCCTTCCACGCTCCTTCAACCTCCAACCTTCCATGCTCCTTCAACATTCAGATATGTTGATCATTAAAGCACCATACCATTTGTTAGGTCCCTTAGGGAGATTTCTGGTTCCGTTGTCGATACTTGAACCCGGGTCTCTCGGGTGAGAGCCGAGTATCCTAACCAACTAGACTACAATGGATAGATACTAGAATGTAGATTTTAAGCATATAAATTTTATTATAGTTACATATTTTTTGATTGATTACTAAAGATATATCTACAAGAAAAAATAAACTCTTATCTATATGTAAGCACAAAAATTTTAAAAACATAAAAAATAAAATGAAAACAAAATTATTGGACTAGATTTATTTGTCTACTTATTATTATATATAAAAATTGTAAAGTTTTTGTTAGCATATGACATATATTATGCATATGGCATGGCGTTGTATTTCATTATTGTAAAAATATTGCTCGTAGGCAATCTCCAATTACGTTGATTAACCAACTCATCGGTTAATCAACTGCTTCAACTATTTTGTAAATCCATATATTGAAATCAATGAGAATGAATTACTACTTCGTGAAATTCTTCATGGCATCAGAGCTACGGACAGACCAGCCTGGCGGATCGGACAGACGGACCTGACACGGACGGCGGACCGGACAGACGTGGACGACAGACAAAGCCTGGTGGACCGAACGGAAGCGGATGACAGACGAAGCCGACTGGACACGGATGACAGAGGACGCAAACAGAACGCAAACTGGCAAGGGAGACGACACGCAAACAGAACGCAAACCAAGACGGGAGACTCTGCGGCGGTTCGGGGAGACGGCTGAGGCAAAAGGGCGGACTGGACTGGGGGTGGTTGCTCGAAGGCAACCGAAAGGTTATGGAGCCTTCCAGTTTTTTAAAGTCTCCCACAGTGGCCGCATAGGCCATGTGGGATAAAAGATTTTTTTTTTTGCCTATCTTCGGCCCCGAGGATCTAAATAGATCCTGTTTTCAGCGTAGTTTCGTCGGGCCTTCTGGCTCACGTGGTCAGGGCGCTGAATGCTTGGACAGTAGGTTTCGGGTTTGACTCCCTTCGGGGACGCTTTCTTGATGCCCAGCACAGATTTTTTGACGCCCAGCATAGTCTTTTGACGCCCTGCACAGTTGTTGACGCCCTGAGCAACTGTTTGACGCCAGAACAGCACCATTGACGCCCAGCGCAGTCTTTTGACGCCCAGCGAAGTTTTTTTTGACGCCCTGAGCGGCTGTTTGACACCGCATAGTTTTTTGATGCCTGTGACGCCTGCTTATGGCCATTTGATGCCTAAGCAGTCTACATGACGCCTTGCAAGCACCAATTTTGAGAGTTTCTCTAGGTATTTTTTTTCCCAAATTCTTGTCTATTTTGCAATTTGAAGGGGGGAGTTCACCAATTTCACTTTTTTCACTTGCAAAATTGTCAGACAAAGGGGGGAAATTGTAATAGGAGCTATAATTTGTGGGAATTTATGATTCTTATTTGCATTTAAATACTCTTTTTTTCTTGCATTATCAATCATAAATTAAAAAAATATAAGACCCCAAATTTATACCCTATTTGTGCAATTTATTGCACAGCAGTGTTCGGTATTTGAGATACCTCTGGTCCACACTTACAGGTAATGTTGTCGTGCTTTGGACTACTGTATTCGCCGCCTAATATAGCTGCAACAATGACGTCTGAGCTTGTTCTCTATAAATCGTCGGGGAGAAATAAGGCAAACCAGTTTTTTTTGTTTTTTCCCATTTCATACCCACATCGTGATTGTTGTTAGGCGTAAATCCTGACGAAAGCTCTTTTTTCCAAAGTGTTTAGGGGAAGTTACGCCCCACGCATGCGGAATAAAACTTTCTATGGTAGGTGTCATTAACAACACGATGCCCTTTCAGTATCGCCTATGTTCAATATATTGTGCTTCTCATATGTACTTATAGTCTCCCTCTCGTAAGGGCGAGTACATATTGAGTGGTATACTATTCCTATATACCTATAGTTTCCCTCACGTAAGGGCGGGTGTATATTGAATGGTTACAATATAACGATCTGGCAGGTATAAAGAAAGGGAGACCAATTGGTGATATAAGGAACTTTCATAATGGCCACAATTCATAAGTATCTCTCAGATTCTCAATTGCTGAAGGGTCCTAACTTTGTTCCATGGAAGACAAAGATGAAAGCCATACTTCAGTTGGAAGATTTATGGGATGTAGTTTCTAGCACTGAAAAACGTCCTCAAACAACAGGAACAGATCAAGATGATTGGGATAAGAAATACAAGAAGAGTCTTGTATTTATCTTACTTGCTATCGCAGATGAGGTGCAACCTCATATTTGTGATGCAAAAACTAGTAAGATAGCCTGGGATGCTTTGCTCACAGTATATGAAGGGAAGAATCAATCCACTATTCTTCATCTTCAAACTCAACTACATAATCTCAGTATGAGTTCGGAGAAATAGTTGACATATTCCTATGCAGAGTGGCAGATTTGAAAGCAAAATTGAATGCTATGGGAAAACTCGTGGATGATGATGTCTTGAATTCTGTTATCTTGAGAGCATTACCAAGTTCCTACAAGATGTTGATCACCTCTCTCAATGTTTCGGTAGACAAGTCTCATTTGTGGAACCGGTAAACTTGCTTCAGATCGAGGAGGCAACTCGAGTCCGGAAAGATGACATGCCGGATAATGCTCTCTCCACTCAAGCAAAGTGGTAAACAAGCAAGGCCAGCTTTCAAAAAGGAGGTGCTTCTTCCAAAGGAAAAGGGAAGCAATCTCAAGAAAAAGATACAAAATATTGCAAAATTTGTGACATGAATAACCATGACACCAACAGATGTTGGTTCAAAAACAAGCAACCAAATGAGAGAGGTTCCCACAAGAAGGGCAAGCATAAGAAAAAATACAATAAGCATAAACAATCTAAAGGCCATGTTGCTTATGCTGAATCCAACTCAGACTCACCTTCTCCTGATTCCGATTCAGATTCTGACTCTGAAAGAGCACACAAGGTGCTCATGACTCATACTTCGTCTTCTCAGATAGATGTTGTATGGTATATTGACTCAGGAGCTAGCAAACACATGACTGGGGATAAATCATGGTTTGATACTTTTGTGGAGAAAGAGGGTAAGCCAGTCACAATTGCTGACAATCAGGTATATCAAGTAAAAGGAGAAGGGGATATTTCTGTGTCTCTTCCTGATGGTAATTGTCAAATTGAAAAAGTTCTCTATGTTCCAGGCTTAGCAAATAATCTACTTTCAGTCACTCAAATGTTGGATAGAAACATGGAAGTCGTGTTTCGAGTTGTCAATGGCAAGAAGAGATGCTTTATCACACATTGTGGTAAACATGTTGCCACCGGATCTTACAAACATGGCTTGTTTATTCTTGATGCTATTTCCACTCCCCATGTTGCTTTGGCTGCAACTACGAAGGAGGCCACCTCTCTCTGGCATCGATGTTATGGGCATCTCAGTTCTAGATATTTGCTTGAATTACACAAATATGAGATGGTTAAAGGTCTTCCACCTCTCTCATCTACCTTACCAGTGTGCTCGGATTGCTTAGCGGGGAAGCAACATCGAGTGCCTTTTGAAACAAGCTCCTCTCGAGCTGCAAAACCTTTAGAGCTGGTACATACCGATCTGTGTGGTCCTATGCCAACCAGCTATGGTGGGAAAAGGTATTTTCAACTATTCATTGATGATTACTCATGGAAGATGTGGGTTTTCTTTCTTCAGCTTGAAATCGAAGCACTTCTCTACTTTCAACAGCTTCAAGAAACTTTTTGAGAAGGAGTCGGGATGTTTTATCAAGACCCTCCGCTCGGATCGAGGGGGGAATACACCTCTAAAGAGTTTTCAGAGTTTCTTAAGAAACATGGAATCAAAAGACAACTGACTACAGCCTATACACCTCAGCAGAATGGAGTTGCAGAGAGAAGAAATCGTTCCATTATGGAAATGGTTCGATGTATGCTAAAAGGAGCACATCTTGAGGATCAATATTGGGCAAAAGCAGTAAACACAACATCATACCTTCTAAATAGAGCACCCACTAGAGCTCTACAAGGGAAGACTCCACAAGAAGCATGGAGTGATAAGAAACCTTCCATTGCTCATCCCAAGGTGTTTGGATGTAAAGCATTCATGCACATTCCAAAACAGAAAAGGAGGAAGTCGGATGAGAAAACCTTGCAGTGTATCTTTCTTGGCTATGATGAGTACTCAAAAGGTTATCGATTGATTGATCCTAAGACCAAGAAGACACATGTAAGTAGGGATGTTATATTTGATGAAGCTCTCACATCAAAATACACATCCACAACTCGTATACCTAGATGAAGAAGAGCCTAAGAAGGAGGTTCAACTTCCACAAAGAAAAAAGAAAGTTCCAAAATGGTATACTAGCACTTTGAGAGATGCTAAGTTGAAATCCCTTCCAGATCTATCTCTTGATAGGCCATGTACTCGCAGTATGACTCAAAATATGAGAGCAGAAGAATCTACTTCAGAGGTTGATGAACTTTGCCAACACTTTGATGATTTGTCAGTGGGTACAGAAAATGATAGAGAGGAAGATAAGGATGGAGAAAAAATTTATATGTCTACATTGAATACAAACGAACCCACAACGGTTCAATCTGCACTTGATGAACCACAGTGGAAAGAAGCCATGGATGTAGAACATCAATCTCTCCTTAAAAATAATACTTGGAAGTTAGTCGATCTGCCAAAAGGGAAGAAACCCATAGGCTGCAAATGGGTGTTCAAAGTAAAGTATAAGGCAGATGGGTCTATTGATAAGCATAAAGCCCGGCTTGTTGCAAAGGGATATGCTCAGAAAGAAGGCATAGATTATGAAGAGACTTTTGCCCCTACTGCAAAAATGACTACCATTCGTGTACTTTGTGCCATGGCAGACTCGGTTTGGGTGGAAATTACATCGATGGATGTTAAAAGTGCCTTCTTGAATGGTGACTTACAAGAAGAAGTATACATGACTCAACCAGAAGGATTTGTGGTCAAGGGGAAAGAACAAAAAGTATGCAAATTGATTAAATCCTTGTATGGGCTAAAACAAGCTCCTCGAGCTTGGTACATCAAGATAGACAATCACCTTGTGCAAGCATGGATTCGAAAGAAGTCCTTCAGATGCAAATCTCTATATCAAGAAAAATGGGTCTGATATAGTGATTCTTGTACTTTACGTAGATGATCTGATCATTACAGGAAGCTCAGAAAGTATGATTGGCTTAGTGAAAAAAGACTTGAAGCAATCATTTGAAATGACAGATCTAGGACTTTTGCACTATTGTCTTGGTTTAGAATTTACTCAAGAAAAATTTCATATTCGAGTAACACAAAAAAAATATGCCAAGACTTTAGTGGAAAAATATCGGATGACTAATTGTAAGTCCAAAGCAACTCCAATGGAGCAAGGACTTAAGTTATCTCGATATGATGAGTCACCTCAGGTAGATGGAACTCTCTATCGTCAGTTGATTGGGAGTCTCCTATATCTGACAAATACCAAGCCAGATCTCAGTTTTGCTGTGGGATATCTTTCAAGATTCATGCAAGAGCCTAAGATGAGTCACTGGAAAGCAGCAAAAAGAGTTCTTCACTATGTTCGTGGTAGTACAAATTATGGCCTGGAATATAGAAAGAATAATAATTTTTTCTTACTTGGATACACAGACTCAGATTATGCTGGATCTCTTGATGATCGTAAATCCACTTCTGGATATGTTTTTCATCTCGGGTCTAGACCAATCTCATGGCACAATAAGAAATAGCATGTGGTTGCTCTATCTTCAACAGAAGCAGAATATCGTGCAGCTAGTGAAGCAGTCTACGAGATAATGTGGTTAAGTCGCATTCTTACAAACATGGGCCTTCCAAAGAATCTTCCACTTCATTTGTTTTGCGACAATCAAGGTGTTTTGAATCTTGTCAAAAATCCAATTTATCATGAACGTACCAAACATGTTGATACCAGATGTCATTTTATTCGGGATGAAGTTCCAAAGCACCATATACAACTTCAATACATTCCTATTGATGAGCAAGTTGCAGATATCTTTACCAAAGCACTTGGACGTATCAAATATGAAAAATTTTGAGACACTATTGGAATTTGCCAATAATGTAATAAGGGGGGATGTTAGCATATAACATATATTATGCATATGGCATGGCGTTGTATTTCATTATTGTAAAAATATTGCTCGTAGGCAATCTCCAATTACGTTGATTAACCAACTCATCGGTTAATCAACTGCTTCAACTGTTTTGTAAATCCTTATATTGAAATCAATGAGAATGAATTACTACTTCGTGAAATTCTTCAATTTTATTAATGATTGGTACCCCAAACATATTTACTCAAAATGATTTATCAAAAAAATTATACTTGAAATTAAAGAATTAATATATTGACAACAAGATTATGAGAATTATATATTAAACTAGATCTTTTATATATAAGACATCCATAAAACGTTTGTCACAATACTCATGTTACATGGAATTATCTATCACTTATGCTTAGTTTATCCTAATAAAACCTAAAAAGGATAACTTCTACTAAAACCCAGAATTTAATATATCTATATATTTGTATTTTGAAAATAAATATTGCATTCTTATTTATACTTCATTTACAATGTTTTGTGAATTTGTTCTTTCCTCTAATTCTCAACCAAAGTAGCAATTATTCCTTGATGAACTTGAGCATACTATTTTTTTAAGAATTTAGTATCATGAAATCGGCTAAAACTATGTTAGAATACCAAGTTTTTATTTGAATTCACAATATTTTACAAAAACATTTTGAAACATACATTCATTACGATTATATGTAGAAAATATAGAAGAGTGAAATAAAGACAACATAATAGCCAAAAATAGAGAAAGAGAGATAGGTGGAACAAATAGAGATAATCAATAAAAGAATAAGGGTTGGGTTCCCATAGGAACCTCCATGATATCACATCACAAACTAATATAATAGATTAGTCATTGGAGGTATTTATAGTCATACTTAGTTCCCGATTAAATGCTAACTTCAAGTAGACATAACTTGAATTGAGGGTTAAATTATAATCTATTAAATATATTATAATCAAGGTTAATTATAGAAGTTGTTTAACCAATAGCCTTAAGGGAAAATACACCAATATTACCTGTAGGATTACATAAATATGTTATAGGATTACATAGAATAATTCCCATAGACTTATATAGAATAATACCTATAGGCTTACGTATAGAATGCTCATATGCTTACATAGAGAATGCCTAAAGAACTATGTAAAACTTATTCATATGCTACATTAAGAGTGCATGTAGGCACTTCATCATTGTTGGTGTTGGTATTTGCCTGATAAAATTATATCATAGACATTTCAACACCCCTATAGTCTAAACTAGGGGGGTCAATAAAAGAAGACATTAGATGTGGTACATCTCCCCCCATAACAATTATTCAAATGGGCCAATAAATCCTCCTAGCTTCTCTTGCCAAGGTATATGAACTAGAAACCTTTTTTTAACATGAAGTGATGACTCCATATATTGGATCAATATGTTGAACTTATCATGAGAAGATCCCCAATACACAATATATTGACAAGAATATGTCCTTCAATATCAAGGAGAAGTACCTAAATTATAAATCAATAGGTAAATATCTAAGTAATCAACCCTTATGATTAGAAAGGGACCCATAGAAATAAGGTATACCTTGTATTTATTAGCCAAAACCTACTTGTCTTGTAGATTTAGAAAACTTACAATATTATAACTCCTTAAATTGATGCCACCAATGTGTAAACCTAAAAAATAGTGAAATTTTAAAAAGAGGCCCAAAACACTTTTGTATGTAAAATTTATGACCTTCGTAAGCTTGCAAATTAGTAGGGCAAAAAATGAAAAACTAAGCCTTCAAAATTTAGGAGGAAAGTTGATAAATTAGTGATTACCAATTGGAATTATATTATTGGAATTTTCTACCACTTGCACTCAGATTAGACAAATGATCAATTGATATTTTTAGTGAATTAATTGGTACAAAGTTTATGGATGACTTGATAGATGATAGGCTTTGAATTGTTGATATCCTCTATACAAATAAGATAATAAATCAAATCTCATTGATCCCCTCTTACCTCCTCTTTAGAATATTGAACCAAATTTAAAATTTATTTGTGACCCTAGCATAGCTATTTTCGTATGCATAGTTAATTATTGGTGCATAATATATTACAATCGAATCAAATAATATTTTTAAATAAAATCAAATATTTTCTAACCCACTCTAGAGGAAACTTCTTAAGGAAAAAAATATACTATGAAATTATAAAGCTAATATTAGCCATCAAATGTATATTACATGGTAACCACCACTTTTCTTGTAACTACTATTGTGTCTTGTAGCTGCTACTGTTGCATATAAAAGGCTTCATGTGAGAGAGAAAAAAGAGGATTTGGTAGGAGGAAAAGCAACATGCACAAAGAATAAGAGGAAGAAGAAAGGGATTGGAAAGAGGAAAATAGAGAGGTTGGTAAGTTTAAAGAAATATAGAAGAGAAGAAGAGAGGAAGTGGAACTAGCAAAAGCAAGGAAGAGAAATGAACAAGAGGCTAAATAAGAGAGTATTCAAAAATATATATATTAGTAGAGAGAGGGAGAGAGGCCTGAGAGTTAAAAGATCTTTGTGTAAGCATAGTGTAGGGAGCACCTAAGAGAGTGATCATTGTGCATCCTAAATATGCATATTTGCAAACAAAAGTCTTCCATGACTGTAAATATTGAATAAGATCAAGTTAATGCCAATAATTGTTCTATTTGATTATGTGTGCCATGACAAATTCTATGGTTACTATATGTTTGAAATAAATACCTAGTTATTGTGTTTGTATTGAGCCTTACAAGTAGGAGTTTTAGGTTACATACAATATTATCGAATGTGTATAATGAAAGGATCACCGACAAAGAGCACCATCTCAAATATGGTCATATTGACATAGGAATGAGTGTAGTTTGGCTATTTAAAAGGATTATTGATGTGAGTTTCATGTAGGGTGTCATCTCAAATGTGCTATTTCATAAAGCATATTCTCTCAAGCTTACCATATCCTACAATGCATCATCTTATGGTTTTTCCATCTGATGTGGAGAAGAGGAGGTTGTTGTTGTCATATATTTATCGACTTGTAGGATGTTGATGCATAGGTTTCCATTGATGTTGACATGGAGGTGTTGTCATGAGAGTTTGATAGTACCATCGTAATGGGTACCATATTGTCAATTACCATATTTGTCTCTATAAATTTACCACTACTCATTGTCATTTTATAATCTTGCCATTACATTGAATTGTTGTCATAGGATTTTTTTTACCTAAGGTGCCATCATATTGCATCAATTTTCCACTATCATCTTATCACCACAAACATTATTGTCAAATACTCTTATTGTCTTGTAGATCGCCATCCAAATATTTATCATTGCCATCATGAAACTTACAACTTGATGTCATCTTGAATACCACTAACTTATAAACATGCATCCTTGTTGTCCAAAGATTTGTTGTCATAAATGTGTCATCTTGCAATGTAATTTTTCTAGGGGAGTCATATGAGTGCTGATAGCTTGGAACTACCATCATACCAACTATCAACACTAAATTTTCATCTAGGAATGCTCTCCTAGAATGTGTCATCAAATTTGGTGATTCCTACCATCTAGAGTGATTTTCTTGCTGACTAAATGAAAGCTACTAATTGAGAGATAATTTTGTTGTGATCTAAGAAAATTTAAAACTAGTTATCATCCATATTGCTATTTTAAATGAATCCACTCCCCTTTTGCAACATCATTTTAGTATCAAAGCAGATTTTTGCACTTGGATGTTGTGAATTGTGTTGAAGAAAGATGACTCAACATGGAAGAGGAAGATTACATGGTCTTATACCCTGAATGGTGGATATGTTTGAAATGCCAAGAGGAATTACTGTTAGGCTGGATGTGATAAAAAATTCCCATAGAAGAGATGCTCATCTTAAGGATGTTAGTGATGGTGAAGAAGAGAAAATTGATCACATAAAGGTTCAAGATGAGGAATGGGAAGGAGAATCCCTTATGGTGCAAAGGGTATTGTTGAAATAAGCTAAAAAGTAGCATGAACCGATGCAAAGAAGTCTTTTTAGAACCATATACAAATCAAAAGGTAAGTGTTGTAAGGTCATTATGGATAATAGAAGTACATATAATTTAGTATCTACAAGGATGGTATAAAAAATTGGGTTAAAGAGGATTGAACACCCAAATCCATATAGAATCTAATGGTTATAAAAGGGATATCATATTTTGGTGATGAACAATGTATGGAAGACTTCTAGATTAGCTCTTATAAGGACATGGTTCTATGTGACATTATACCATTGGATGCATGTCATATTTTTTTGGGGAGACCATGGTAATTTGATAGAAAGGTGGTGCATATGGTAGGGAGAACACCTACACTATTAAGAAAGATGGTAAGGAGTGTACAGTAAGTCCATTGAAATACAAGGAGAAAAGGTGGATAGTAGTCCTATAGTGTGCCTGAATACATAAACAATTCTTGAAGGGAGAAAATGCAGTAGTGAGAGAAGTGAAACAAGTGGAGGAAAAGAAAAGAAAATTAATAAGCAGGGGGAAGAGGCAGTTGATCCAGGTCACTAGTAGTAGTGAAAATGAATATGATGATGTGATAATTCTTGCTTTTGTTTCAAAGGGAACTATAGATAAAGAGAAAGAGAGAGAAAGAGAGAGGAAAATAACAAAGAGATAGGAGACTAAAATGAATATTATGATGTCATTGATTATTGTGTTGACCATGACAAAGGATATATTGCTAGATTTGATAGTAACAATGGTACTTTAGAGTGTGGTGAAGAAAATTGTAATAACATGTGGTATCTAATAATGATGATAGAGATCAAAGTGGTGATGGAGAATTTGTATGCTTTGAAAGGAACAACAAAAGTATTAGTTCCAAGTTAACGAGAAGAATGGTGTATACTAACAAAGGATTGGGAAGATATGGGCAAGAAGAAAAAATATCCATAATATCGTAAATAAGGCCAAGGAATAAAGGCCTTGGCTATATAGGTCAAACAATAAGTAATGAGACTATATTTGTGGGAGGAGAGAATAATACAAGGGATGAAGGTCCTAGGATGGGTTGTTGTAGTCAACGTAGAAGATCTAGATATCTTGCAACTAGGTGTTGAAACCTACATCCTTATGATATTTTTGGAGGATGTAATCACTCCACATGAAATTGTTGGTACCAAGAGGAAATAGCCAACAAAGTACATGTTAAATGTGGTTGGATGGATATGATGGAATAGAACAAGGTGAAATGAATGTTAAGTGCATTGTATAAGAGAAGATTTTGTTCTTAGATGAAGGTAAATACAAAGTAGGAAAGAGGGCCTTATCAAGACAACCAAGCAAAAATGGTGAAACCTTAGAAGAGCAATCCATGTTCATTAGTTAGATATCATGGAACATTTCCTCTTATCTGGTAAGTATAATACAAAAGCATCTAGATGGTTATGGGTGAGGTAACCACCATCTATCTTGTAACTACCATTGCTACATATAAAATCCTTTGTGTGAGAGAGCAAAAAGGGGATTTAGTATGAGAAAGAGCAACATGCAAGCAAAAAAAAGGAAGAAGAAAGGAAATGGAAAGAGAAAAAGGAAGATAAATCAACAAGAAAATAGAGAGGTCAATAAGTTTAAAGAAATATAGAAGAGAAGAGAGGAAGTGGAACCAACATAATCAAAGAGGCAAGAGGTCGATTGATAAAATCAACAAGAGGCTAAGAAGATAGATTGACATGAGGCCAAAGAAAAGAGGATTTGATAATAGGTATAGGTTATCATAGAGAGAGAGGCTTGAGTATTAAAATATCTTTGTATAAGCATAGTGTAGAAAGAGTCTAAGAGAGAGAAACCATTGTACATGTTGGATATGCATATTTGTAGGTATTAAAGTCTGTTATGACTATAAATATTGAATAAGATCAAGTTAATGCCAATAAGTATTTTATTTGATTTTGTATGCCATGAGAAAGTCCATGGTTACTATATTTTTGAAATCAATACCCAGTTGTTGTGTTTGTATTGAGCCTTGCAGTAGGAGTTATAGGTTACAAACAAGATTATCGAACATGTACATTGAAATAATCATCAACAAAAAGTACCATCTCAAATGTGGTTGCCTTGACACAGGAAGGAATGCAGTCTAGTTGTTTAAAAGGATGGCCAACATGATTCTCATGTAGGGTGACATCTCAAATGTTGTCTCATGAAGCATGTTATCTCAAGCTTATCATATCATATAGTGTGTTATCCTATGGTTTTCCTATCTAAAGTGGAGAATATAATGAGGTTGTCATTATCATATATTCATCGACTTGTAGGATGTCGACACATAGGATGCCATTGAGATGAGTGTGAGATTATGTTGCCTTGCCAACATGGAGGTGTCATCTTGAGAGTTTGAAAGTGTCGCCAAGGTCATTGTCTTATCAATTGCCATATTTATCTCTAGAAATTTGCCACCACTCATTGTTATTTTTGACTTTGTCATATTGAACGGTCATCACAAAAAGTTGTTGACGTAAGGTGGCACCGTCTTGCATCAATTTTCATTGTCATATTGTGACCATAAATATTGTTGTCAGATACTCTTGCCATATTGTAGGTTGTCATCCAAAGATTTTAGTATTATCATCATGAAACTTACAACATTATATTGTCTTGAATACCACTGACTTGTGAACATGCATCCTTGTTGTCTAGAGGTTTATCATCATAAATGGTTGTCATGAAATGTAATTTGTCTAAGGAATCCATTTAAGTTTTGACACCTTGGAACTGTCATCATATATATTACCAACATCGACTTGTAATCTAGGGATGATATCCTAGAATGTACTATCAGAGTTCGTGAACCTCACCATATGAAGTTGTTCTATCGACTAAATAAAAATTGTCCAAGAGATAATTTTGTTATTTTTTAAGGGAAGTTAAAACTGGTTGTCATCCACCTTGTTGTTTGAATCGAATCCATCTCCCTTTTACGACATATAAAATTAAGATCAATGAAAGTATGTCTACACATGATGTAGGCAACATCTAATAGTCATTTGATATTATTTTGTCATTTATTCTTCAAGTAATGTAAACTTATAAACTTGTTGACAAAACTTACAAATAAAATATATGACGGTTACAAATTATGATATCTTTATGAGACATTTATGAACTTTGTCAATTATTATATTGTCTAACATGTTAATGTAATAGTGTAGAGGAAATTATACACATAAAAATGTTCTCTCTCTCTCTCTCTCTCTCTCTCTCTCTATATATATATATATATATATATATATATATATATATATATATATATAGTTTAAGTTTGTTGCTTTGTTGACAAAGAATCATGTGTGTGTGTATGCAAGCACGTGTGTGCATATGTGTATGTTTTATAAATGAAATATCATACATAGGAGTACATGTACTATTTGAGCTTGTTACTTTGTTGACAAAGAGTCTCACAGATAATGAGATTCATAAACTACTCAAGTTTGGAACTTAAGATTAATTTAGGACTACCATTTAAACCACAAATCTAGTAGTGTGAAGGAAACATTTACACATATATGGTATATGGCATGATATACTTGTATATGTTACAATAACATTATCATAAAATAATAAGTCTACTACACCAACATTCTTGGCACCCCAACAATGTTAATATGAATGAAGAATCCTATATAAGTAGGAATAAGGGCTTTACATATTTGTTGTTGCTATTTAATTGATACAATATTTAATAAGTGTTGAGACTTATAAATAGCTGAAATCATAAAATTAAGTTCAAGTTAAAATACTACTCTTAAACATGCATTTAAAATATTTGAAAAATATAAAGTTATATGACCTAGAATTTATGTCAACATGGGACTATTATTTAAAAAAGCTCAATGCTACTAATTTAAATAGATAAAAAATAGTGTGAACAAAATTTGCATATAAAAATATGGTATGATATATTTGTGTATATCACAATGTTCTTATCATAATATGGTATCCCTCACAATGTTAATAGGAATAAATAATCCTTTATAAGTTAGAATCATGGATTGTATCTTTAAGGTTGTTATACCATTGAAAAATATTTTGATTATCTAGATATTTAAATCAATTTCAGTTGATATTCTACTCTTTCATGTGCATTTAAAATATTAACTTTGAAAAATCAACTTCTAAGGTCCTAGGTTATATTAGTAAATAATTAAATGGTTGTTTGATGATATAAAAACTTTCCATTTTAGGGACTATTATATATATATATATATATATATATATATATAAGACTTAAAATTGGAAAGATAGTTTATTTTAAATATGAGAAACATGATTGAAAATTGATAACAATTTATTGGTCAAGGGAATTGTAGAGCAAGTGGGTTTTTTTTTTTAATACTTCTTATAAACATCCACCATGGGGATTGAACATGGGTCACATCACCAATAATGCAAGTGGCGTCCTTGCCGGTAGACCACACACTCACAGGGATAAAATTGAAAAGATAGTTTATTTTAAATATGAGGAATATGATTGAAAATTGATAACAATTTATTGGTCAAGGGAATTGCAGAGCAAGTGGGGGGTTATTAAAAACTATAATATATCTCTATAAAATATAGATAAGGTTTTCACCACTTCAAAAGAAAATAAAAAAATTAATAAAAAACAAATTTCTTATTTAACTATGAGTTAATTTTTAATTTATTATAATAATTATATAGTTTTATTCAAAGTGAATAGATAACTATAATCTAATTCTTTATCATATTCTAAAGTTTATAATTTTTTAATTTAAATTGAATACTTAAAATTTTGAATAAAATACCTTATAACACTTACCTAGGTTAACTCATTTCAATATCTCAACAAATATTGTTTTAAAGAGAAGAACCACATTAAAGAAAAATATATATATGAAATTTAGTGGTAGTATAAATTATTGTTTTATTAATCTTATAGGGAAGATGGATCAATAGGTCATCTCACTTGGTGAACTCTTTTGGTCTTATACAATGTGCTTATAATGATGCCATATTGCATATTCGGATTTATAATCCTTAGACATTTTAAAATTTCTTTTTAATTAATATTTTTAAGGCACTAATATTAAACATAATAAAATCAAGTGGTATTAGCTCAACTAGTTAGATTCCTCAACATTTAAGGAGGAGACCAAGGTTCAAATCTTGCCAAGCGATACATGGATAATATTTTTCTCCTGCTTTGGGTAGAGACCACCTCTCAATTCTTCTTGCTCCCTCCCCTACTCCCCCAATGGTGGTCTTGGATGGACCTTGGTTTCCTTGGAGCTACCTTCTGGCAGATTAACTCCTTTCCTTTTTTTTTGCGTTAGCTAGGCTGAGTTGGTTTGTATGGTGGTCTTAGTTGCGGATCTATAGTGCCTCCTCGGTGGTCGGTTCATCCTCTACTTGCCTGTTGCATGAGATTGTTCGGTTAGTTCCTCTTCATGTTTTTAGGTGGTCTTTGGAGGGAGACTAGGTGCTTCTTACCATGGTTGAGGGTTTTCCCAGATAGTTTCCTATTTTGGCTATGGTGGAAAAGGGTTTATGGCCTATGCAGTATTTATGTGGTGTCTTGTTGGACCTCTTTCTCCATAGCTCTTTGTGATCTTGGCTGAGACCAGGGGCTTTTTCATGTCTATGGAGGAGGGGTTTCTGAGTTCACATTTCAGATTGAATACCTTGACCCATTGCCCTTGGTGCGGTCTATTTCTTGTCTGATGTGGGAGATGGTTCGGCAAGTTTCTTTTCCATGTTTTTAGTTGTCTTTGGAGGGAGACCAGACACTTTCCTTTCATGGAGAAGACCTTTTTTTGGATGGTTTCCTGTTATGGCAATAACGGATTGGGTTGTGTGGCCTTACTATCTTTTTGTGTGGTGTGTTTATGGATATCTTCCTTCGTGGATTTTTAGGGTCTTGGTCAGGGACCCGGGGCTTTCTCGTTTCCCATGGATGGGGGTTTAGAGACCCCTTCAATTTGACAACTTTGGTCTAGTGGTCGATGGTGTGGAAGTTTCAGTGAACCTTTCTCTATGGTGTTTTTTGGTCTCTTTAGGGGGAGACCCCGTGCTTTCTCGATGGTTGCAATGGAGAGGTTTCAGTGTTGGCTTCCAAGGCTTACCCTTGGTCTTTTGGGGTTTCTTCATCTTCTGAAAAGAATTCTATTCCTTTGAATTTTTTTCTTTGCAGCTTTCTGAGGTCTTGGGTAAGGACCTAGTGCTTTCACGTTGGCTGGAGAGGAGGATTCAGGGTTTGGTTTCTTTGTTAGCTGCTTGAAGAGGTTATTTGGTGGAGGTGTTTGCAGTTTGCTTCTTCTCAAGGTCATATTTACTTTTAGCTCTTCTGCCAGCTACCTCTTTTCTACTGGCTCAGTTCCTCTGGGCTAGCTGGCTAGTGCAGGGTTTCCTTGGTTTGAAACCTCTTCCCTTGTTCGAATTGCTAGAGTTGGTTTCCCTGAGCAAGAATTCTTTCTCAATTTTTGTGGTGATCCTTTCAAATGGGAAGCTCGTGATCCAAATTTGTTTAAATCTAAGAAATTTTCCTTGAGTCGAAACTTTATTTCATTATTGTTTAAGCGAGGAGATGGAAGTTTGTGATTTAAATTTTAAATCATATTTACTTTTTTGTTTGTTTAAACCGTCATGTGTAACCCTTTTGCGGTTTGTTTCAAATTTATTATTTGTGCGGTTGTTTCCTAGTTTCCCAAAAAATCACCTTTCTGGTGTTGCATATTTCTAGAGACGGTTTCGTGGAGACCATATTTTGGATTTTGTTTCTTTCTAGAGACGGTTTCGAGGAGACCATCTCCTAGTTTTTGAGACAGTTTTAGAGAGACCATCTCCTATTTTACTTGTCTATCTTGAGACAGTTTTGAGAAGACTGTCTTCTGTTTCAATTGCATTCAGTGATCACCTCCCTGTTCCTATTTTTCCTTTTTAATATTTGGGAGGTTGTATCACTTGTTTTTTTCCCCTTTGTAAAAGGTTTGGGGGCCCTTTCAAAACCCCTTCCACCTATAAAAAAATATTCAATCTTTTTTTTAATACCACTATGTGGTGATGATGTAATATGGTCAGGGGCCCGTTTCAATCCCATATAATCAATTGAAAAAATATTAAACATAATAATTTTTTTTATAAATATATTATTATAAGTGTATATGCACTTTATAATGTTATATCTTATATTATTTTACATTTTAAGTTATTTTTTTAAGTCATTCACATTATCAAGTGGCATTAGCTCAACCGGTTAGGAGACCGAGGTTCAAATCTTGCCAAATGATATATGGATAATATTTAAGCTTTGTTGTAATACCACTATGTGGTGATGATGTAATATAGGTGGGGTTCGTTTCAATCCCATATAACCTATTAAAAAAAATCATTAATATAAAATATAATTAAATCCTGTTTTAAAAGAAATATTGTTTTATAATCATATACTTTATGATCAAGATATTATTATATTGTATTTTTAATTTATTGTTATTGCTAATAATTTGTTCTAATAAAACTTGTTACATGAGATTGAAATGAATTTATATTGCACTTCTATTATTCATGTTGTTATTATATTATATATTTTTAGGGAGAGTACCTTATTTAAATAAAAATCCTAATATCACTTTCAAGACATGTATAGGGGAAGGAACAAGTAATATGGTAGAATGAAAAACATTGATCCTCTTGATGGAATAGCAATGGAGCAAGGAATTACAACTTTACAGATTTATGGAGATTGAAAATTAGTGATAAGTTGGGTTGCACATCATGTGTGTTGAGCAAGTTGCAGCAAAAGTATTGTCATTGTTGTCAACACAGTCAGACAGAATCAGTTCTTCAGAGTATTTGTTGAGCAAGGTGCAGCAAAAGTATTGTCATTGTTGTCAATACAGTCAGACAGATCAGTTGATGAAGTGGATAGGAGTTAAGAGGTTCCAGTTGATGAAGTGGACAGGAGTTAAGAGGTTCTTCAGAGTATGTACAGTGGTTTTCCAAAAGATAGAAGTGGCCCATATACTAAAAATCAAAAGAAAATCACAAGGCAAAAAACTGTCGCGATATCGCGACATGTTGAGAAGAAAGAAAACTGTCGCGATATCGCAACATGTTGAAAAGAAAGAAAAACTATCGCAATATCGCGACATGTTGAGAAGAAAGAAAACTGTCGCGATATCGCGACATGTTGGCAAGAAAGAAAAACTGTCACAATATCACGACATGTTGAGAAGAAAGAAAAATTGTCACGATTTCGGGACATGTTCGGAGAGAAAGCACAAGCAAGCAAAACTGTCACGATTTCGCGACATGTTCGGAGAAAAAGCGCAAGCAAGCAAAACTGTCGCAATATCGCGACATGTTCGGAGAAAAAGTGCAAGCAAGCAAAACTATCGCGATATCATGACATGTTCGGAGAAAAAGCGCAAGCAAGCAAAACTGTCACGATTTTGTGACATGTTCGGAGAGAAAGCGCAAGCAAGCAAAACTGTCGCAATTTCGCGACATGTTGAAAGAGAAAAAGACAAGTAGAAAAAGTGTCGCGATTTCGTGACATATTGCAAGAGAAAGTAGAGAGAGAAAAAGGTGTTGCGATTTCGCGACATATTGCAAGAGAAAGAGGAGAGAGAAAAAGGTGTCGCGATTTCGCGACATGTTTCATTTTCGCGGTCCAAAGCGAAGAGAAAGAGGAGAGAGAAAAAGGTGTCACGATTTCGTGACATGTTTCATTTTCGCGGTCCAAAGCGAAGAGAAAGAGGAGAGAGAAAAAGGTGTCGCGATTTCGCGACATGTTTCATTTTCGCGGTCCAAAGCGAAGAGAAAGAGGAGAGAGAAAAAGATGTCGCGATTCCGCGACATGTTTCATTTTCGCGGTCCAAAGCGAAGAAATATTGTACGGATGAAAAAGTGTCGCGATTTCGCGACATATTGCAAGGAAGGTTGTACGGACGAAAATGTGTCGCGATTTCACGACATATTACAAGGAAGGTTGTACGGACAAAAAAATGTCACGATTTCACATGTCCGAGAGAAAAAGTGTCACGATTTCGCGACATGTTGCACGAGAGAGAGTTTGAGAGAAAAAGTGTCACGATTTCGCGACATGTTGCAGGAGAGAGAATCGAAGAGAAAAAGTGTCGCGATATCACGACATGTCGGGTTTTTGCGAACCGAAGGCAAGAGAAAGAGCAAAGGAGAGAAAGTGTTGCGATATCGCGACATGTCGCATTTTCGCGACTAAAGGAGGAGAGAGAAAGTAAGAAGGCAGAAGTGTCGCGATATCGCGACAAAAGTAAAGAGGAAGAGCAAGGAGGCGAAAGTGTTGCGATATCGCAACATGCTGTATTTTCATGGGTATAAGTTTGAGAAGAGGACAAAGAGGCAGAAGTGTCACGATTTCGCAACAAGTCATTTTGGCACGAGTTAAGAAGAGAACCCAGTCGAAAGAAGATATGTGACAGTTAACTGAAGTCGGTACAATAGTTACAGGTGCAGTTCTGAGAAGAAGTCGATACGACAGTTACAGGTGCCGTTATAGAAGAAAATCATGCAGCTAAAATAAGAAGAGTTAACGAGAGTCGGTACGACAGTTACAGGTGCATTTACTGAGAGAAATATCATGTAGCTAAAATAAGAATAGTAAACTAAAGTCAGTTCGATAGTTACAGCAGTTACGGGTTGCATGCATAAATATGGAAGTTAAAAATAGAGTTAGAACTTTGTTATAAAAGGAGGTCTACGTGGAGAATTAAAGTGCCGCTGAGATAGAGTGTGAGTGCACTGCTGAAGAGAGCGAAAGTGCTACAAAAAGGAGGGCAGGAAGAGTGCCATAAGAGAGTGTTAAGCAGAGCCATGAGAGCCGTAAGAGTGCAGTAAAGAAGCGCAACAAAGGGGTCAGTAAGAGGGCAGTAAAAGTGCAGTAAGCGAGCCGCAAGTGTGTGTGGTGTTTTGGTGAATAGCGAGAGAGGTTGGGTTAGCAATAGACCAGTCAGGGTCTTGTATAAGAGAAGGCATCTTTATGTCAAAATTATAGTTTCAAAATTGTAGTCCAAGTTGGTGCTTGGAATTAGGGGTTGGTGCTCCTTTCTATTGGTCGAGATAAATTAGGGGTTGGTGCTCCTTTCAGTTGGTGCGGAGAAATTAGGGGTTGGTGCTCCTTTCTATTGGTGCAAATAAATCAGGGGTTGGTGCTCCTTCCAGTGGGTGCTGTTAAATTGATTGTAAAATTGATATTTTGCAAAGGCTAGATTTGGACGGGAGTCCAAGCAATCATTTTTGAGGAGTAGCCAAAACTGGTGAACCTCGTTACATCTTGTGTTGTGTGATGCTCTTTTGGTATATGTGCTTTATTGAGTTTTAAGCTTTCATTGTTTAGGCATTAAGAATTGAAGATTTAAGTTATTAAGAGCTACACTTATTCACCCCCCCCATCTCAGTGTCATTGTGAGACTATCAATGTGAGATGAAAAACTTGCTTCTCATTCTTTTTTATGAGCAAGTGAAATTATTAGAATCTTCTATAATAAAAATCTCATATAAGCATATCTATAGGGAACTAAATGTTAAAACAAATGGTCTTTCAAAATATGGTTTGAACCTTCCAATAGACACTTGGCAAAGGAAAGAAGTGGTTAGAGGACTTAGGGTATTTCTCATAGTCCTCTTATTAAGGATCATATTAGAGATTTATTAATAATTAGAAAAAGAATGTTTTTAAAGGGAACCACACTTGGCAAAGGAAAGGAGTGGTTAGAGGACTAAGGGTTTCTTCATTGTCCTGTTATTAAGGATCATATAGATATTTATTAATAGTTTAAAAAAAAAGGTTTTTGAAGGGGACCCTTGCATTTATTTTATAGAAATATAGACTTCAAATAGTTTTTATCTTCATAGTTGAAACCAAAGTCCTCAGTTTTGGTACTCAAGTAACTGATTCGAGAACTATGATTGAACAAGAAATTTTTCTCATTTTTTGCCTATCAATCTTGTTATTAAGATTATATTTCTAGATTGTAGGCCGACTGTAACATATTATAGCAAGGAGACCGATACTCATCTCGATTCAGTTTAGACCTACTCCTAGATAGAATGTAACTAAAATTCTTGAGGGTACTTCATACCTGTAACATTTAGTTTTATTCAATATTTTTTTTTGAGTTTGCATGGCGGAGTCGGTAGCTGCCACGATGGGCACACTGTCTATTTTTTATGGCCACCACAGTATTCTGTGATGTTCGCCTCAAAAGCTGCTACATAGTGCTCGTGCATTCTGTCCCTATAACCACCATGTCGAAATCATTTTAAATCTTTTACACCGCTAAAAGCACAATTTTTTTCAATCTTAGAAATGAGAATTATAGATTTTTTCTAGGAATATATATACATAGATTCTATTAGGGTCACTCCCATGTGAATAAAAATATCTTACATTTATTCTCAAGTCAATTAAATCATATTCATATTATCTTTTTAACAAAAATATTATTTATTTTCTTTTCATTGAAATAGATTCTTCATATTCCTCAAAGTGCTATGTTTCAATAATAAGATCCTTGACATCATTTTTTATGAGAAGATAAAATATCACTTGGTCAATTGTCTTCTAAAATTTTAATTTCACCAAAATGAAGATCAACATTGCGATTGACTAAATTATTAGCTACATGATTTCCCTTTCTATATATATGGTCACATTTATAAGAGTTTACTTCCAATAATAGATGATGAATATCAACAATAATATAATTTTTATCTAATCCCCACATCCATTTTTGTTTATGGAATCAATGGTAATTTACAAATACCCCATAATTAAAATATATTTCCATCATTTTTAAAGCATAATTTCAATCCTCATAAGTACCCTAGCCTCTACATAGTTGTTAGTTGAAGTTCCATATAGTTTTAAATAAGAGGAGAATTTTATCTTCGTTATTTTTAAAAACACCACCTTCATCAACCATTCCCATATTTTCTTTGGAAACATCATCAAAACTAATTTTCATGAACCTAATTTTTGAATATTTTTATTTTATCATAGATTGAAACAAATTCTTTGTTTTAATGTCATTGTCACAAATGACTCTTCCATGCATATTCAAATCTTGTAACCAAGTGGCTAGCACATTTTTTTCTACACTTGATACTTTTCATGATAAGCACCATATATAAACATTCTACAAGAGGCAATAACATAGGTCCAAACTTGGGCATGATTTTCAAGATTTATTTTTAAAAATCTCTTTTTTCTTTCAAGTCATAAATTCTAACAAATAATGGTAGGATTAATCCTCCATAGAATACATAATATTTTAGCTTTGAAATAATTAATCTAACATTTCATCAAAATTTTCAATGTTGGTGAAGTTACCCAGTATATTCTTTTATTTTAAAAAAGCAGCCTTAAATGGAGTGATCAAAGAGAGAATGGAGAAGTAAAGGGTCGAACATTTCTAATTTTTTCTCACACAAGGTACATTTCAAATGTCTATGATATTCTTTTCTTTGTAGTCTCTCTCCTATAAGAATCTTACTTCGAATTGCTAACAAAATAAATATTGAGGCTTGAGGGAGATACTCTAGTGACCAAACATTCTTCCAAGGAGATTCTTTGGGAGTGGCAAGTTTTTATTTCTCTAAATCCTTATATCCCAACTTGATCAAGTATCCATCATTTTTTTGATAGATTCCAAACCAATTAATCCTTTTGTGTAAAGATAGGCAAATAAAACTCTTGAAGCATATTTTAAAATTCATTGACAATTTGTTCGGTTTTCTCTCTTTCTATAAGGTTACTAATTGATGATCTCAAGTTGTTCCTCATATCAATATAATGTTTGACCTTTGGACCTTTACAATCTAGACATACCCAAACCAATGGTTGTTATTTTAAATAAGAGATAAAAGGATGTGGCTTCAACCAAGCATTAGACCAAAAATTTGAAAAATCCCCTTCATTAAGTAACCATCTAATATATTTCTTGATTAATTATAAACCATTTGATATGAAGTTCCATGTTGGCAATCATTTGGGTAAGGTTCTTTTCGTAAATAATTCTATTGAGTTAATAAAAGTTGTATATCTTTGAAGTAATATTTTTGTCCAACTCTTTCGTTGATCTTTAAATAATATTCAACCATGTTTGGTCCCCAAGGTCAAACTCAAAAATCTACCCCTCTAATATTCCTTCCTTTACAAACCCTACCCCACTTACAAAGAGAAAACCTATTTTTTTTCCTATTTTTTTCTCACATCCTTTTCAAATAAAATCTCTTTGAATTCTATAAATTTTTAATGGTATAAACATTGACAATATTGAAAGTGACATCATTAAAATAGGGATGGTTTACAATATAGTCTTTGTTGGAGCCTTCTCACCATGGTTAAGAACTTACCTTTCCAACATGCTAAACAAGCTTTCATTATATCCAAACATAAGATCCAATGCTCTTTTTTATTTCCTTTATAAGAAAAAGGAATATACAGGTAGGTTGAGGGAAATTTTTCATTTTAAACCCTAAATATCTAAATTATTTGTTGTAAATCTATGATAGTGTCAATAAAAAATCTTGAAATGTGTAGTATTAACTAGTTGTTCACTAGCCTTTTCATAGCATGATAATATTGATTTAAATTTCATGGTCTCATTGACTTAGGCATGACCCAAAAAAAATATTGTCAATAAATTAGAGATGAGATTCAAAACGACCATTTTTTATACCTTTGATTTTTTCTTTTTCTTTTTTACCTTGGAGAAAGCTTTTCCTAATATCACTTCAAGAATAATAAATAGATAAGGAGATAATGGATCACCTTAAGAGAGTCCACAACGTAACTTAATGTAACTCAATGTAACCAATAGAGGAATCAATTATCAAAATAAAATATTTTGGAGTGCTATAACAAAATTTAATTATTCACACCAACTTTGATCAAAAGCAAACATTTTGAAAATATTATGTAGAAAAATCCAACAAACTCTGTCATATGTTTTATTCATATTTAATTTCATGAACATATCTAGTTTTTCATAGAACAAAGAGAATGTTTGGCCTCCTATGCAATAATTATACCGTCAAAAATTTGTTTACCACAAACAAAACAACCTTATCTCCTCTATAGGTATCTTCATCATGTTGAGCAAGATGTTGCCAGAAGGTTGTCATTGTTGTCAACACAGGCAGTTAGATCCAAAGATGCAGGCAGTTAGGTCCAAGGATGCAGTGGATAACAGACTTGAAATGGGTTTTTCTTAAAACCCAAGTTGGCTCTTCGTTTTGTTGAAAAAGATGCCCCGGTGATGAAGATATTTAATTTTAAATATTTAGTTTAAATTTTTATTTTATTAAAAATTTAAATTAGAATATTAAATTAAATTAAAAGGGCCGACGTGTTACTATTTCGTGACAATAAGCTACAGGAAGGTAACGAAGGTGGAGAATGACGCCGACAAAGTTAAATCTGGGCCGACGGATTTTAGGGTTTTGCAGCCGACATTCTTAGGGTTACAGCCGACGGATTTTAGGGTTTGGCAGCTGACAAATTCTAGGGTTTCTCAGTCGACGTTCTTCTAGGGTTTGCCTCTAAAATTTCTTCTACAAAAGCAAGGGTTCTTCGAGTTTAAAGTGTGGAGAGTGATGCGATCTATGTGAATGAAGTTCGTGTGCAGCAGAGTGTAAGTCGTTTCGATCTCGAGTATGAGCAAAGTGATAGTTCTTTGGAGTTAAAGAAAAGAGATCGCAGCGAGGAGATAGTGAGTGAGTTCGTATCGACTGATCGAGAACAAAGAGAGTGATATGCAGACGGCGTGTTTAAAGTCCGAGGCAAAAATACGCAGATGGTTGAAGTGAGATTTCTGTGAAGTTGCAGCAGAGAACGCGGAGAGATATAGAGGAGTGGTTGAAAAAGTGCGAATCATTTTTCACAGCAGCAGTCGAATGCCGACAAGCAGCAGATCGCAAAAAAATAGCAGATCGTGATAATTGAGGTGAAAGTTTACATTCTGCAATTTTTATTATTATCAAGTTGTAGCTTGAAAAAGGGGTTGGTGCCTCTTTCCAGCTTGGTGCTGGAAAAATTGGAGTTGGTGCTCCATTCTCGTTGTAGCGAGATAAAATTTAGAGGTTGGTGCCTCTTACCGCTTCGTCCTTGGTGAATGATTATGTAAAGTTGTAGCTTTGCATTTGACTGGATTTGGATGGTAGTCCAAGCAGTCTTTTTGAGGAGTAGCCACATCGGTGAACCTCGTTAAAATGTCGTGTTATGTGTGATGCTCTTAGTACTTTTATTATTTTTGTTTTAATCTACTGCAGTTTATTTAAAAGTCTAAATTGTTTTAAGTTTTTAAAGCACACTGATTCACCCCCTCTCTCAGTGTCATTGTGATTACAACACATCAATATTTCATTTTATACTTGCATGATAATTAATGAAATATTTTGTAAAAGCTTATCTTATGTCTCCTTATCTTACTTAACATTCAACAAAATATTTTTATAATAATTAATTGTTTCTTTCCAAATTTCTTTCTACCTCAATGTTTATTCTATATAAAGTTGAAGTATTTTTGATGGAATGAAAAAAATTGATGCAACATGAAAAATATTGATCTTGAATCTCCTTCCTTAATCATTTCTCCTTAAATTTTTGAAACCATAGGATTCATTCTTTTTCAATGTATTAAGATATAATAATAATTATATCATATATTTTGTTTTATTGTCGTATTGTTTTTGAGATTGAAATGGCTTTACCTATATTACATTGTACTATATAATGGAATTACAACCATTTAACAATTATTAAATATTTGAACCTTGATCTTTTCTTTAAAAGAATCTAACCAGTTGAACTAATATCATTTAATTTATTTTATTATCATTATTATTAATTAATTAGACTAGATTAAAATAGGATCTATTATTTGCATTATAATTATTTTCATATATTAACAATTAGATATTGTTCTTACAATAATAATAATTAGTTGCATGGCATTGAAATGAGCTCCATTATCAATGTTATGAATGTTTTAACTATTATCATAGGAATATTCTAATAAGTTTTGATCGTTTAAAATTTTAATAACTCTTTTAATTTTTTTAAATAAAATGTTTAAAATAAAGGGTTGTATTGTTTTTAAAAATATATTAAAATTAAAAATCAAATAATAATAAAAACAAGCTTCCATCATCTTAATTATAATTTATTAAAAAAATTAAGTTTTAATACTTCCCAAAAACATCCAGTTCAAACCTTAGAAACATGTTAATTTGTATATAGCTGTTAGCCTTAGTTGGCAGCAGGTAAATTTTTCAAAATCTATAGCGGGAAGTGGACTACATAATAATAGAAGGTATACCATTCGATTTAACCATATTTTCAGGAGTCCGAAAATTCTAGGACTTCATGACAAGCAACGGTAGCTGTTGAAAGATAAAGAGGTATACAATTTAGACATTAAGTAACAGAAAAGAGAAAGTTATCTGTAAAGCCTCTCATTTCTCCTTAGGAGACGAAATTGATATTCAAGTGTTTATTTACTCTGTAACAGACTATGTTGTATAATTTTATAAGTGTTTATTTACTTTGTAACAGAGTTATTTGAACTGTTAGAACTACTCGATGAAAACCTGACTCGAAAAATGAATAAAGGAACCCGATGACACAAAGGCAAACATTTATCATTGGCTAAAAGTATGAAACCTTTCCTTAGCGGTGGATTTTTTAAGGTTGCAGAGGAGCCACTCCTTATTGATATAGAAGATCTCCTTGTTTGTCCCAGGGAAAATTGACAAAACGAAGGAAATTTTTAAACGCCTCGTGAAAATAATCTTATTTTTTTTGGGCTTTCAACTGAAGTTGAAGTGAATTTTTAACATTGATGTTGATGAAAGTGACTTTAAAGATGACGCTGATAATGGAGTTAGAGAAACAGCTTCAAGAGAAATTCTTTTCTTAATTTTAAAAAAGAGAGTTGTATTAATAATCATGAAAAACAGGAACAAAGTCTCCTACAAACAAGGAAGCCAAAGCTATAGCTGAGTATAAAACAAATACAACAACAGGCAAGGATGCCTAACAAGAACCATAATAAAATGACTGCGTAACGTACTAAGAGCAGCAACACTAAGCATCAGAAGCAAACAAAAATTAAAAAGAAAACAAAGCAAACAGAGCACACAGAGAGGGAGAAATAGACATTAGAGCAATTCTTCACTCAATGACAGGCAACTCTCATATTTATAATTTTTTTTTTATCTTTGTGACTCTATACTGGAGATGAACGGTGTTAATTGCCTCATTAGCCAAGGCATCTGCATCCTTGTTAAATTTCTGCTTGATGTGGGAATATTTGATGCTAATCATATTTTTTTCCCAACGCCTGATCCTGTCTTGGACAATCCTCAATTGTAAAGATTGAAGATCTTTGTTTTTTGAGAGTGTTTTCATGACCAGTTTTTAATCTCCATACACCGACAAGTGTCTAATTCCATCTGTCACAACGAGTCTCATCCCCATTTCACATCCAAGGATTTCAGCCACGTTGTTGGATGTGATTCCCAAATTGATTTTGAATTTAATTAGCACCTTCCTTGGGCCTGCAAGGATCAGTCCTCCTACTGCCACTTGTCCCGGATTGGACTTTGATGCTCCATCAAAGAACAGTGCAGGGTAGTGGATAACAAGAGCTTCCAAGTAAACATGGTGGCACCTTATTTCCAAGAATGCATGGAGATCATGACTTTTAATCATACGACAATCTTTTGGAGTCAAGTCTTCTTGATTTTGCTTTTGAGTAAAATTTGCTTTGACATTAGTTGTGATATCCCAAATGATTCTCCCTATTATTGCACCTATTTTGTTTCCTTTCCGTTCAGAGATCCATAGGTTTTTGTCTAGCCAGATGTGCCAAATTATAGTGTCTGGGATTGATTCCCATATAAATTTCACTAAAGGCTTTCTGTTGAGGCCTCCTCTATACTTTTCACGCCAATGGTTTAAACAACTTTCAATATTTAATCTCCCTGAAAAGACCGAACCAAATCTGTTAGTAATTTCCAACCAGATAGCTATCGCTTTTGGGCATTCAATTAAGAGGTGATTGATGGTCTCACTCTCCCTTAAACACCTTGGGCAGACATTAGGCCCCACTATGTTCCTCTTTTTCAAGTTATCCCCTATTAAGATTTTGTTTTGTTACCCCATCCAAGTGAAGACTTGCAGCTTTGGTATAATCCTCTTTTTCCAAACTAAGGATATTTTTTTGTTGACTGTTCCAACCAGTTGGGAGTGAAATCCAAGCTTGACTGTATACTCCCCTATCCTTCTTATGTCCCCCCACAGAAGTTGATCTGACAAATGCCTCTTGAAACAATCCCATTCATCTTGGAGACGCATAGGGAGAGGAGGAGATTTCTAGGCAGGTTCCTCTTCTAACCATTCTATAAGGTCACTAAGCTTCTCAATTCCCAAACTTTGCAGTTGGTTTTGGAGATCAGGGTTGCATATTTCTTGTAATGGAGGATTTCCAAGGATTGAATCTTCCCACAAATTGATCTTGTTGCCATCTCTAGGGATCCAAGAGATTTTTTTGCAATTATTGCCTTGGCCTCAACTATATGCTTCCATATTAACGATGCACCTGGTTGGTTTTCTATATTTCTTAATAACCGTATGCTTGTAAATTTATTTGTGTATTTGCTGATCAAGATCTTCTTCCAGGGAGCTTAATGTGGCTTTAGCATGTTCCACAAGAGCTTGGCACCTGGGGCACTGCTTACATTTTCCATTTTTTTGATTCCCAAGCCACCATGTTCTTTAGCTTTGGTGATCACATCCCAATTTACTAAATGGAATTTCTTCCTTTTTGTTTGCCTTCCTCCCTACCATAGGAAGTTTATGATTATGCCATCAATCATATGAAGAATGTTTTTTGAGAGCATGATAAACAAGAAGCTGATATATTGGGAGAGTGGATAGAATGGATTTAATCAACACTATTCTGTCTGCTAGACTCAGCCAGCGATTGCTGTAGTTCTGAATTCTCTTAATCAACTTTTCCAAGATTGGACTCCAGCAATCCTTTGGCTTTAGGTGGAAATCCATTGGGACTCCAAGATACCTGAATTATTGCTCTTTTCCTTGTTTGAGTCCAAGGATTAAACTGAAGCTTTTGTTTTCAGCTTTTGAGGTGTTTTGGGTGAAAATTTGGTTTTTTTGTGTGTTAATTAATGCTCCAGTGGCTTGTGTGAACCCATCTAAGCATTCTTTGATCTGCCTCACATTTTTCCTTGATGCTTCTCCCATAAGAATGGTGTCATCAGTGAACTGAGCATGAGTAACTTGTTTGTATCCTGCAATTGCATTAATACTTATGATCTTTTGGTCCATTCTTAGCTTGTTGAGATATCTCCCTAGAGTCTCTGCTAACAGGATGTAAAGATATGGGGATAAAGGGCAGTCCTGTTTTATGCCCCTGGAAGCCTTGGAAAAGGTTGAATGTTCCCCATTGATTAGTAGGGAGATCCAAGGGGTAGTGATGCATGCTCGAATCCATATTGTAAGCTGAAGGGGAAATCCAAACTTAACTAACACCTGTTCAAGAAATTGAATATCTACCCTGTCAAAGGCATTAGCCATATCAAGCTTAATGGCTATGTACTTATTTTTGGATTTCCTACTGGTGTGGAGAGCTTTATGCACCATTATAATGTTGTCATGTTTCTTGGGGATGAATACTCCTTGCTCTTCAGCAATGAATTTGCCAATTTTCTTTTTTTTACCGGTTGGCTATGATTTTGGAGATAATTTTATAAGAATTGCATAGCGAGATTGGTCTAAATCTAGAAAACATTACAACATTTTTTTATTAGGTATTAAGGCCAAAAAAGTGGAGTTGATAGCACCCAAGCGCTTACCATTTAGTCTGACATCTTCAATCATCTTCAACAGATCTTCACGAATAAGATGAAAAAATTGTTGGTAGAAGTTATTGGTGAACCCATCAGGACTTGGAGCTTTATCCTTTAGAAGAGAGTTGACAACTTTTAACTGGTCCATTGTGAGTGGTTTGCTCATTCCTGTTTGTCCTCATTGAGAATTGCTGGAATATTTTGCAGAAGCAACTCTTGAGCTTGAAGATTCTCATGTTCTTTGGTCAACATATTAGAAAAATGCTTGCTTGCCAGCTCTTTGATTTTCTCTTTCCCTGTATATTTCATCTCTCCGTGCTCAATTTCTCTAATTGTGTTCCTGTTGCCACATTTTGCACAGGGGTGCCATGTTTTTGGTTTCTGCATGTAAGCTGCTCTTTTCCTTTCCTTCTCCTCATTTTCCCTTTCTTCTTCTCTCCCTTTCTTCCTCTCCCTCACAGCTTCATTCCCTCTTCTTCTTTCCCCCTTTCCTCCCCCAGCAAACTTCAGCAGGTGTACCTTGAAAAGTTTCTAAGTGTTGGGGCGCAACCCGACTTCGCAGCGAAGTCGGAGTGCGCCCCTCAGTTGGAGCGCAGTAGGTAACCCGTGCGCAACAGGACAGGAAGTGACTGAAAATCTGACTAAGTGTCAGGGGCGCAACCCGACTTCGCAGCGAAGTCGGAGTGCGCCCTTCTTCCTGGGCGCACTAGGGGAATGACCAATCAGGAAAATGGCTAAGTGCTGGGGCGCAACCCGACTTCGCAGCGAAGTCGGAGTGCGCCCCTGTTCCAGTGCGCAGTCTGTACAGCGGATGGAGACAGCCAAGCACCGGTGCGCAACCCGACTTCGCAGCGAAGTCGGAGTGCGCCCTTTGACCGGTGCGCAGTTCGGTGAAGTCAACTCAGAAGATACCAAGGCAAGGAGGCCTCCCAACTGCGCTGTCTTCCTCCCCGCGCAATCCGATGGCGCCCGAATTCCTGGCGAAGTTGGATAAACTGCCTTTCAAGGCAGACACGTGTCACGCTTCAGCATCCGACAAGTATCCACCTTCGGGATTCGAGCCAAGACTTGACCGCGCAAGGACAGAGTATGGGCTTCACTACCGGCGCCAGTTGTCAACATTTAAAGCCGATGTGAAGTACCATCTGCCGCACCTACCCGCATTCCCCGTTGGACCGAAGACTTGACCCAACGCGCCGCCACGTAGCTGTACCACCTTCGGGGACACCATGCCGCAAGGACAGCCCGGCCCGACGTAAGTCGCATCGCAGCCTCCTCACCCGCTCGTGTCACCCATCGTCTTGTCTGGGACTTTGTGCCCATGAATGTAATCGGGGGAGTTTTGGGCTATAAATACCCACCACATTTTCAATGTAAGTGGTGGAAGGGGAATATATTGCTAGGGGACAATTGTAGTCGTGCGTTTGCCTCAAATACAGACATATACTTGGCTCTGCTTACTGTCTTTTATCTTGCATGTCGCCTCTCCTTGTCATTTCTGCCTCATGTTTCTTGTGTCATTGCTTGTTGTTGTACCGAACTCGGACTCCAAGATTTGATGGCCAGGTATTCCCCGGAATGCATAGATAGAGGATACATGGGATCGCCGATAGCTGTAGTTTCAATGTATGTTTGTAGATGAATGTCGTTAGTAGTGGTGATTGATTCGTCGCCGTGCTGCTTATTCCCCCCACCCAACTCCAATCACATTTGGAATCTCTTTCCCGCACTCTTATCTCTATTTATCTCTTTCCTGCACTCTTATTTATCTCTTTCCCGCACTCTTATCTTAACACAACCCCATAGGAGCCGGCCTTCTCCGGAGATTGGCACGGAAGGCATCTCTTCCTCCCGGCCTTTCAATCTGGTGGGCGAATCTGGGCGCATTAACAACAAAATCCTTTCCTCATGGCAGATTCGTAACCAACAGTTTCTCTGGCACGCCCGGTGGGACCAAGGTCCCATATTTCAAGAGTGAATTTCTAACCCGTCTCCACCTGGCACCAGCAGTTGCTTGGTCTTAACCGGTGGGACATGGTAGTTTCCCGCCCCCAAACAGAATCGAAGTACTAGTGCTC
This sequence comes from Wollemia nobilis, assembly GCA_028583015.1. Classification (NCBI taxonomy): domain Eukaryota; kingdom Viridiplantae; phylum Streptophyta; class Pinopsida; order Araucariales; family Araucariaceae; genus Wollemia; species Wollemia nobilis. Next base: position 3,536,627 of record JAQPPZ010016710.1, on the reverse strand, counting down.
ACTTCATTGCTGTTCAAAATCAGAGCACCTGGCGACTCTGCAAATTATCTGAACATACTCTGAGTCCGTGAAGACCGGTCCTAACGCCTTCATGCAAACAAGAAGGTGGCGAGCAAGGAATCCGGAGAACCAGCCCGACTTTTACGAACTTGACCTTGACGCTCCAGGCGAGCGCGTCAGGCTGGCTGATTACCAAGCTCGCGAAGAAGAAATCCAAGAAGAGGCCGAGGCTGAAATCCAAGAAGCCGAAGCCGAGATTGAACAAGTTGAGGCCGAAGAAGAATCTACCTCTTCTGGATAGTTCCGATACCGAATACACTACCGGATCAGAAGCAGAAATGGCCGATCATCTGGATGAAGACGACCTCTTCCCGGCGGTGGATTCTACGGGGCCCTTGGCCCTAGTCGGACAGCAAGTCGTGCCCCCTGCTGCCTTAAAGTCTATCCCTACGTACGACGGCTACGGCAAGACGGCGTATGAACACATCCAGGACATTCTTGCCCTGGCCGCGCTACACTCCATCACTGACGAAAGTGTGAAGACCCGTCTGCTGGCCCTTTCCCTAAGGGGAAAGCTTCTCTACTGGTGGAGATCACTGCCAGAGGGATCCATCACAGGGTGGCGACAGCTAGCCGGCAGGCTCGTGAAAGGATGCAACGAGTCCGCCGATCCCTCTTCTTTGCTGCATCAGGCCCAAAGTATTCGGAGACACCCCCAAGAGGAGGTGTCAGACTTCAACATCAGGTTTGCGAGGTCTTGGAAACGAGTCCCTCGTGAACTCCGACCGTCGCCAGGACAGGCCGCCTACTACTACCTGAGATCTTTCAACTCAGACATTTGCCCGTTGCTGAAGGTTGCCAGAATCAACACATTCCCCGCTCTGTACGAAGCTGCCCAGCAAGCTGAAATGGACATCATCTCCATCGGCAGACTTCCACACAGAGTGCAACCGCCCATCTACCCTGATTTTCCCCGATCGCAGTATCCATCAGCTTCTGGTTCGGAGCCGTCCACTTCAGGACAACAACCCCAACAATAATGGAACCCGGCGCCGGCCGTGAACCCTTACGGCCCGCCTCAAATTCATTATCCGCCTCCCCGTCCTCCACGTTTTCCAACGACTTCCTCGCTCCCCCCCAAGGATGCACAATATTCCACTCCTCCTCCATTGGCTGCATTGCCTCCCCAGCTCAATTGCCGCCGCCTCCTGGCCACGATATTCAGAATCAAATCCTACAGGAGGTACGGGCTCTGGCCTCTGGCTATCATACCATGTCTAACGACATGACTGTTCTGAAAAAGAAGCAGGCCCAGATGGACCTAGCTCCAAGGAGGCCATATCCGCCCCCGGCATTGACAAAGGATCGGCCCCCCGAGCAACATTTGCAACGGCGGCCCCCTCCGAGGAATGCTGCCATAGAGGATGAACCTGGTACTTCCGACCAGGTCAACTGGTGCACCACGTGCAACGACCCGCATGATGAAGATGATTGTACACTGCATCAGCACTACCTCCAGACCTTGGCCGGCAGCGCCATTGAGGACGAAGAACTTTACATGATCCTGGGCGACGAGAGCAATTTCGCCGTTTCAGACGAAGTTCCAATGCCGCCTCCCGCCAAGGAAAACAAGAAGTCTGCCGAAGCTGCAGCCAAACCCCTAAAGGTGTACGCCAGAAGAGACAAGGCGCAACCCGAGGAGATACCACCGTACAAGAGGCTGTGGCCTTACACAGCCAAAGACAAAACTCCTCCGGCGAAGACTCCCGCAGTCAAGCCTCCCATTGCCAAAGCTCTTCCGGCTAAAGCTCCCGCTGCTCAGCCTCCAGCTGAAACAAAAGAACAAGCTCAGGAGAGGCTGAGATATCCGTCTCTAACCAAGAGGCAGAGAGTTGAGGCCACTCAACAGTACCGGACAAAGTACGAGCCGACGAAAGAAGCGGAAGGAGCAAGCACTTCTGGCTACAGCATAGTAGACGAGTTGAAGAGAACTCCCGCGAGAATCAGCATGTATGATGCTCTTCAGCTCCCAGGCCAGGTTGATCCGCTGCAAGAATCCCTGAAAATCATGAAGAACGGCAAGCAGATACAACCCGCTGTCCTGGTGCAACCCCTGACAGTCTCAGCCACTGGGAAGAACAGACCACCTCCCTTTTATCTGTCTTTACGGATGCAAGGGTATATAGTACACAACTGCATGGTGGATTCTAGTGCTTCCACGACCGTAATGCCGAGAGCCGTCTCGCGATGAAATCGGGATGGAGTACACAAGGAGCAGCCAAGGCGTGCCGCAACTAGACGGCACCCCCGTCAAGACAGTTGGTGTCATAAAGGACATCCCCATTCGGCTGCACAAAGCTCTCGACATTGTGGTCATCCAAGAGGTTGTGATCGTCGACTTGGAACCCTACTTCGGCATGTGTCTCTCCAGGGAGTTCACTGCGAAGTTGGGAGGATATCTCTCTCTGGACTACTCGCACATGGAAGTGCCCTTCAAAGGAAGGAGGCTGAAAATTTTCAATGAAAAGCCTTCCACCTACCTAGTAGAGAAGATACCCGGAGAAGAGCCTGAGGATTGCATGGTTCAGCTGGCGGAGGAAGAACTGGTGACAGTGGACATGACGGAGCAAGCTCTCGAGCAACTGCAAGTAGAAGATGAGTTCTCCTTGCGGGACTTCAACGCCGTGATTGAAACAGAGCAAGGTGGTTACACCATTGTTCAGCCCGAGAGAGTTGACAAGTCAGCAAGGAGAGAAGTAGGACCAGCACCTGAGAAGCTGTGGAAGCTTTTCTTTGACGGCGCACGATGCAAAAATGGCGCCGGTGCTGGAGTTCTTTTGGTTTCCCCAACCGGGATCCAGAAGGATTACACCTACAGGCTGGCTTGGAGCTGTACCAACAACGCGGCGGAGTACGAAGCCCTGTGCTTGGGACTGCGAAAGGCGGAGAGGTTGGGAATCAAACATCTGCAGATCTACGGAGATTCAGAGCTAGTGTGCCACCAGATCACGAATAAGTGCGCCTCCAAAAAGCACTATCTCAAGGCGTACCGAAATCGGGTCTGGGATCTGATGGAGTCTTTTGACTCGTTGAATGTCAAGGCTATTTCACGAGAGAAAAACAAGCATGCCGACATTCTCGCGTCTCGTTGGAGCCAGGCACGTTCCGGCCGATGACACCGTCCGTAAGCCGAAGCCGGTCCGTACCATTTACGGTGCCTTCCGTGCTCGATAAGGACACCCACCGGCAAGTGTTCAGCTGTGACGAGGAAATCGTCACATTTTTGGTAAATGAGGCCTGTTCAATCGAAGGTAGAGACCCTGATGACGAGCAATATGAGGGGTTGATACAACTGAAAAATAATCATGTCCCGAAAGGACCGATTACCTTAGAGAGTCTATTTGATCGTAATGACAGAGCCATATCTCATCGGATCAAAGTAGACCCGAAGCAGTATGCCGACCTAGAGCTGGAACCTGGTAAATCAATCAAGGTCGGGACAGACTGCACCACAGAGGAACTCGAGCAGATCAGATCATTATGTCAAGAGTTCCCTGACATAGTAGCCTGGAGCTACCAAGACTTGAAGGGGTATGACAGAGAAATAATTCAGCATACCATCGAGCTAGAAGATGGCGCCAAGCCATTCAGGCAAAAACAGAGGGCCGTCAATCCAAAAATCGAGGCCATGATGAAAGCCGAGCTCTTGAAGATGCTGGAGGCCAAGATCATCTACCCCATCAAGCATTCATCCTGGGTTGCGAACTTGGTTCCTGTGAGGAAGAAGAACGGAGACATTCGTCTCTGCGTGGATTTCAGAAATCTAAACCAAGCCTCCCTCAAGGACCATTACCCGCTTCCTCAGATCGATCAGATCCTCCATATAGTTGCTGGAGCCCAAAGATTTTCCCTCCTAGACGGCTTTTCCGGCTACAACCAGATATGGGTCAAGGATGAGGACCAGAACAAGACGACGTTCACCACCAAATGGGGGACGTTCGCCTATCGGCGCATGCCATTCGGCTTATCCAATGCCGGCGCCACATTCCAAAGAGCCATGGACCTGGCCTTCCGAGAGCTGCTTAACAAAGTGATCGTCATCTACTTGGATGACATGACTGTTTTCTCTCACAAGCGAGAAGATCATGTTCCCCACCTGCGGCAAATATTCGAAAGATGTCGTGAATTCGGCATCTCCATAAACCCGAAGAAATCTGTCTTCGCGGTGAAAGAAGGAAAGTTGCTGGGGCATGTCATCTCCGAGAAAGGCCTGGCTATAGATCCTGACAGAGCAGAGGCTCTTCTCCGCTTGCCCGCCCCAATCGACAAGAAAGGGCTACAATCCTTCTTCGGCCAAATCAACTTCGTGCGGAAGTTCATACCGGACTTCGCACAGGTAATCAAGCCTATGTCCGAGTTGTCGAAGAAGAACACAGAATTTCTGTGGACTGAAGAGAGGGAGCAAGCCTTCGAGGAGATCAAAGCTCGCATTGCACAAGCACCGGTGTTGATAAACCCGGACTACTCCAAGGATTTCATCCTGTACGCGGTGGGAGAACCAGAGAGTTACGCCGCAGTCCTGACCCAAAAGGGAGAAGATGGCGAGGAGCGCCCCATAGCGTTCCTGAGCCAAGTGATCCAGCCGCACGAAGAAAAGTACAACTTTATAGAGCGGCAGGTACATGCTGTCATGAAATCTCTCCGTAAGTTCATGCACTTTGTCTCCCAAAGCAAGATCACCGTCTTCGTGATCCACCCGGACGTTCGAAGCTTTATCATACAAGGAGAACCGGGTCACAAGAGGGCAGGATGGATTGCCAAAATCCAGGAGTTCGACATCGAAGTGCGGCCAACCAAGCTAGTCAAAGGCCGAGCCTTGTGCCAGGAGCTAGCCCGAAGTGCGGCAGCCGAGATATCCGCCTGTGAGTGGGAGGATCCAACAACACGCATCAACCTAGCCAACTCCTTACCCGAGGAGTGCGACTGGACAGATGAACTGGTGAGATACTTCTACACCGGAAGATGTCCAGACCACATGAATGCCTCACAAAGAAGGAGGTTTCGGCTAGGTGCATTGAAGTACACTCTTCGCCCCGAGGGGCTTTACTTTAAAAACATCGACGGCATCCTGTTGCGGTGCGTCGTAAAAGCAGACCAATCCAGGGTCCTCGGAGAGTTTCATTCCGGGATGCCTGGAGGTCATCATTCTGCAAGGCCCACGGCCTTGAAAATAATCATAGCTGGGTACTACTGGCCCACTCGTTTACAGACGCTCATGCCGTCTCGTAGCAAATGTGATCAATGCCGCAGATTTGCTCGGGCAGAAACGTAAAAGCACCCCCGCCCCTTCAACCGATCCAAGCCGAGACTCCGTTTCAAGCAATGGGGTCCGGACTTCATCTGGGTGATTTCGCCGAACTCGCAGCGGGCCACAAGTTTATCTTAACCGCCACCGATTACTTCACACGGTGGGCAGAGGCGATCCCTACAAAGAACGCCGACCAAGAGACGGTCATCAGGTTCCTCGAAAGCTTGATCACCCGTTTCGGGGTCCCGGAATCAATAGTAACGGACAATGGTCCGGGGTTCGCAGGCGCAGTACTCACGGAGTACACCAGCAAATTCGGCATCTATCACAAGATGTCTTCCAACTACTACCCGCAGGGGAACGGTCTCGCCGAGTCCACCAATAAGAATCTGCTGAAGATCATCCGAAGGACAGTGGAGAAAAATAAGAGGACTTGGCACCTACTCCTGAACCGGGCGCTATGGGCGGACAGAATTTCATTCAAGAAGTCCATCAAAACGTCCCCTTATGCGCTCGTGTATGGCAAAGAAGCTGTCTTGCCAACGCACATTGAGATACCCGCTCTCTGGATGCTTGACGAGGAAAGAAGCAACGGGGATCCGGTAGAAGACAGACTTTGCCAACTGTTGCAGTTGGAGGAAGACAGAGAGAAAGCGTACCAGGCCTTCACAAAACACGCCGAATCAACCCAAGGCTGGTTCGCAAAAGGTACCACAGCCCGAGTTTTCAAAATCGGGGACCTGGTGCTGAAGTGGGACTCGTTCAAGGCCAAACCCGGCAACCATGGAAAGTTTGATGCCCTCTGGGAGGGCCCCTATCAGATTGCCCGGGTAAACCAATTCAACGCATATGTGCTCCGGGACATGGAGGGACATCCTCTCCCCATTCCCGTCAACGGGTTCCACCTCAAATTGTACCACCACTGAAGGTGCCCGAAAGGGCCCTTCTTTGTACAGATTTCCCTTTTTGCATTTTAAAGTTTTCAGCATGTAATTATTTTAAGTTTTTCAGTTTTCCAAGTAGCCCAAGTAAGTCCGAGGCAAACGCCTGACTTCGCAGCGAAGTCAGGCAGCGCTCATCAAATGGGGCGAAGAAGGGAAGAAAGCAGTTAAAAGGAGCTAAAAATGTCTAAGTCTAGCTGCCCAACCCGACTTCGCAGCGAAGTCGGGCTGCGCCCTCTCCAAAGGGCGCAGTTGGGTAGCAGGCTACAAGGAAATGTCAAGTGTCGGACTGCGCCCCAGTTGTCGGGCGAAGTCGGACTGCGCCCTAATTTCGGGCGAAGTCCGAGTGCGCACTCATTCTCGTGCGCACTCGGGTAGTCCGATGAAAGCCGAAAGCACTAAGTCTGAAATCCAAGTTCGCCCATGTTGGTGGGCGAAGTCGGATTGCGACCCTTTTTCGGCGAAGTCCGCACCGCGCCCTTTTGGGCGAACCTCGGATCGCGCCCTCTATTCGAAGCGAAGACCGCGCCGGCGAAGTCCGAATGGTAAGCTGGCGAAAAATATTGAAGTGTAAAGTCCGTGCCGCGCCCGTTTTTTGGGCGAAGTTCGGTTGCGCCCAAAAACGGGCGAAGTCCGACTTGCGCCCTTTTTCGGGCGAAGTCGGACCGCGCCCCGGATTCCGGGCGAAGCACGGACGTCTCATCACGGACAACGCCACGTAAGGGCCCGTTGCAAAGCCCGACACGTGGCAAGGTGTGGTTAATTAATTACAAAGCTCTTTGAAAGGTGTGCCCAATGGTGGCAGCAACGTCAGCAACGACACAACGTCCAAGGGAGGGCTTTAAATGATTGCGCGGTAACCAAGGATAATACATGTAAAAGATAACCTTGCGCAATATCCAAGGGTGACGCATTTAAAAGGTAAGGTGCGCCCTGGGCTAACAAGGAACGTTTTTCAAGAAACGGGCCCCTGCGCAGCCGCCAAGGCCATAACGTCGCCACCAACCCAGATTTAACTGCTTTAACTTCCTCCCTCGCGCCATTAATGAGCAATCACCGTCTACAAAAGACCCTGGCGCCAGCCAGAAAATTTATAAGTTCGAAGCTGACTCCCGGACTGCAGAGAATAAGCCTGACAAGCTCTGAAGTATTTGTCCCGGTCTCTGATTGTTTCAACGAAAATGGACAAGGGGAAAGCGCCCGTACAGGCGCAAGCAAGTGTGGATCCGCGCGATGCTGACAAGTCTCCGTAATCCAGCGAACATGAAAGCACAGCGCCTCGAAGGGCAAAAAAGCAAAATCCGGAACAAAGAGGCACGTAGCTGGCCAGACTCCGCCGCCACCAATCAATCGTCTGTCCGGGTATAAAGATGGTGCATTCTCCATCAGCATCACGAAGCTGCGTCTGACCATCGCAAAGTGGGTGGGTAAGGTTCCACCTTCTCACCACCTCGGAGCCGCATACAATTCAAATCTTCATTATTTCTTGTGCCCTCCGACTCACTGGTGCCCGGAGCTGGTTGAAGCGATTGCTGAATATTACAAACCAGCTGCGCGGCAAGTCTGCGATAACAAAGGAAGGGTGCTGTTCACTCTCTTCCGAGAGAGCGTCCAGCCGGCGTTCGCCCCAGGGCTCCAATACAGCCCAGACGCAATTGTCAGAAGGGTGAGCATCGAAGAGCAGACCGGCAGATTTTCGCAGACAAAGCGGATGAGAGAGTTCCTTAACTCAGAATTGAAGACTCCGCTAAATCCTGGACAGTGGCCGACCGGCCCCATACCGCTAGACCGATTTGAGAACAAATATATTTATATCATTCTGGCATGGGTCCTTGGCTGCGATTCAGACAGAGTGGTGCGGCCGTTTCAGCTGGCAATGGCCGAGTGCATCCTGCACGGGGAGTTTTACGACTCCACGGCGCAGAAGAGCGGGAAGCGCCCAATCTTCTACGATTGGGCGGACTGGTTGGCCTACGCGATTCACGCGAGCCTGGTAAGACTGCAACAAAGGCAGTCGACGGACTTCCGGTTTTGCTCATTCCTCACATGGCTATGCCTGTACCATATGCATTACCGGATGAACGTCCCTAACCTGAGGAAAGCGAACGAGCAAGGAAAACCCCTCCCAGTGTATGAATGGACCGAGGCCCTGTACCGGAAAGGCTCTTTCTACGAGTTTAATGTTGGTTTTCTGGGCCAGGCAATGGGACTGTTCAGCCGTGGCGCAACTCGCCCACCAGCGGCTATGACAAAGCATCTGACAGACAACAAGCTCGGTGATACCTTTCGGCTGACTCAGGGCATTGTCGTCCGAATCTACGGATTCAAGGGGAAACCATGTCTGCTGCCCTACTTCTGCACGGACCATCAGTTTGGAATGGAGGTGGCGCGGCAAATGGACTACGTCGAAGAGGAATTTGGCCAGGGGAAGAAGAGAGGTCACTTATTCAAATATCCTATGACCTGGGCCAATATTCAGGTCTTCGAAATCGGGCAGCACGTTTACCTTGAGCAGGAGCTGCCGGAGATGGGCCTAATAATGCTGCCCCAACGCTGGAAATATGACCCAATCGGGGTCCGGGGAAAGTTTACGCACATCTGTCCAAGACCGGAGATCATGCAAGAAAGAAGGAACTTGACAGGTGCAGATCTCTACTGGCGCATTCATTTGATGCAGTCATGGCCACCGTGGCATGAATTTTACTGCGAAGAGGTCGCTTACGATCCTGAACGGAACCCGGACCACAGAATGGAGTCAGCGGGATTCAAGAAATTCCTCGCTAAGGTGGCGCCGCTAAACTGGCATAAGGACAAAATCCTCGAATGCTGGAAAATGAGGTGTCGCACGCAACACGACAAGTCAAGCCGGAGGAATCTTGCCGTTGATGATGAGTTTTCGGCATTATATGATCAACACGTCGACACGTGGCAGCCCTTCGAATTTCGCGTTTGCGTTCCCCGAGGCGCGAACATAAGGTATAAAAGGAGGGCTACCCCCGCTCATCATCAACCCCGGCGACTTCCAGCACGACTCCATCCGGCAGTCAAGTGGGCCCAACTCCTTCCAGCAGTCAAGTAGGCCCAATGCAGCCTGTTGCTTCCGTGGCAGCGCCCGAAGTGGCGCAAGGTTCAGAGCGGTCAACTCCTGAGCTGGCCCCTCCATCAACAGAGAAGACGCTCACACCACCAGCCAGTGGGCCAAGTGCGGCAGGTATTTTACCAACGCGACCCAGGTACAAATTTACCGTGGGCACATCAGCGCCTCCCGCCCCTCTATTGCCGCTCCCTTCTGAACCAGCCACGGCGTCGGGAGAAAAGAAAAAGAAAAGGGTCGAAAGGACCAAACGACCCCTGGAGCCAGTGCAGCAGACGCCTGCAGAACAGCCACAAGCAGCAGCGCCGGAGGTTGTCTCTTTAGACAGCCCCGAACCAGTAGCAGACATCCAGGCTGCAACCATTCCTTCAACGTCGGCTCAGGCGGAGCCCGCAGGTACGTCCTCTGTGCCATTTGCCCAAGTCCATGTCGGCCCTGCAAAAACCCCGACTCCCACTTCATCAGGGCAAGCCGTAGCCGCATCCTCCGCATCGCAAGCCACCCCGCCGTCCAGCGACTTTCACTCTTTTGATCAGTTTGCCCAGGACCCCAATGCTTTCCAATCCCTGGGACAAACCCAAGAGCCTTCACCCGCGGTTAGTGCTGAAGCCGCTCCTTCATCTCCACATCTTTCGCCCCAGCCAACTGAAACCCTACCAGCGCCGTCTAGCCAAACCCCTGTCACTCCTAAGACCCGGTCGCCCTCGAAGGTTACTACCCCTCTGATATCCCACCTACTTCACTGTTCGCGGGAAAAATGCCGCAGCAGGCCCGTGGAGCTGGAAGACCTTGATTTCATGAGCATCACTGAGGACCAGCCTCTGGCAGTAAGAGCCGCGGGGGGATCTGCCTCTTTCCTTCAAGGAGTTAAGCACATAAGGGCCGAAGGGATAGCTGCCCCGGCCAAACGCACAAAGTTTGACCTGAATCGGAGAGTGCTTACGATAGAAAAGCTGATTCCTAAGGTGAAAAAGCCTCTCCGTGATATGACCGAGGCAGACTACGAGCTTCAGACAAAGGAGAAGAACTTCGATGATATCAACGAAGAGTATGAGATCCGCGGTATTCGCCGCAGAACAGACAACCTCCTTGTCAAGCATCTCGAAACCCAGGAGGCGCTTTTCCAGCTGCAGAATACTTCCAGGCAGCTTGAAGAAGACTTGGCGAGGGCTACAGCGCAGCTGGGGTCAGCACAGCAAGAAGTTGAAGACCTCAAGGCCCAGCTGGCCGCCGCTCAACAGACAACCGAACAAGAGAGGAAAGAAGCGCTGGAGCAGATTTCGCAACTGCAGGGTTCACTGAAACAGGCGCAGTCGCAGCTAGCAGAGCAAGCATTACAAGCGGCGGCCTTTTCAAAGAGCAAGGCGAAGGAGATGCGCGCAAGTCTGCTACAAGGTTGCAAGCCCAACCTTGTCAAGTCCTTGACAGTTTTGGATTTCTTATCCAAAATTGAAGAAATATCTCGCCCAGGGCAAGCCTCGTGGTAGAGGAAGCCGAACACCAGGCGAGGCAACTGCTAGACCTGGCTATGAAACTTGAGAAGATAGAGCACGATGGCTTCCGAATCTCCCCTACGTCCTGTCTTGCCTCAGAGTGGGCAAATGCAAGGGTAACCTTGCACACTTACTTCGCCCGGACGGAAAGGATCAGAGCAACCAGGCAGGCGCTGGACGCCTTAGAACAGGAAAGACAAATTCTCCTGGCTCCTTTTCGTATTTTGTCCGAGCATGGGTGTCCGAGCTATGTCAAAGATGACGAGCTCCTCACCCTTGAACAGGTAAAAGAGAACTGGCTGTCCTTTGAGGCAGATACAGCAGAAATCGACAGCTGGACAGAGCCAGTTCAAGAAGCGCAGGTCACTCAAATGGTGGCTAAGTACTGCAAAATCAGCTCTTCTCTTGAGGAGTTGGGCAAAAGATTTCACACCATTGACCTGCACGCGGTCGCTGCATTCCATGCAGTACTTAGAGAAATCAGCGACCCCTCTCCTTTCCAAGCCGCAGTCTGGGACCAAGCTAAGACTGTGGTCGAACGCATCAGCAAGCGAGAGGCCGAAAGCGGAGAGCCTTCTGATTCAGAAGGCGAGACTGAGGAGGCGACTGGTGAAAGTGAAAACGAAGAAGAACAGTTGCCCCAAGGGAAACGACCAGAGCAGCAGAAGACAGGGGAAGGAAGTTCCTCTGCACCCAAAGGATAAAGGCATGGTTCTTTGCGCCGAGGCGAGCTCGACACCCCGCGAGCCGCCAGGAATGTTGCCACATTTTGCACAGGGGTGCCATGTTTTTGGTTTCTGCATGTAAGCTGCTCTTTTCCTTTCCTTCTCCTCATTTTCCCTTTCTTCTTCTCTCCCTTTCTTCCTCTCCCTCACAGCTTCATTCCCTCTTCTTCTTTCCCCCTTTCCTCCCCCAACAAACTTCAGCAGGTGTACCTTGAAAAGTTTCTAAGTGTTAGGCGCAACCCGACTTCGCAACGAAGTCGGAGTGCGCCTCGCTTGGAGCGCAGAGGTAACCCGTGCGCAGCAGGACAGGAAGTGACTGAAAATCTGACTAAGTGTCAGGGGCGCAACCCGACTTCGCAGCGAAGTCGGAGTGCGCCCTTCTTCCTGGGCGCACTAGGGGAATGACCTATCAGGAAAATGGCTAAGTGCTGGGGCGCAACCCGACTTCGCAGCGAAGTCGGAGTGCGCCCCTGTTCCAGTGCGCAGTCAGTACAGCGGATGGAGACACCAAGCACCGGTGCGCAACCCGACTTCGCAGCGAAGTCGGAGTGCGCCCTTTGACCGGTGCGCAGTTCGGTGAAGTCAACTCAGAAGACACCAAGGCAAGAAGGCCTCCCAACTGCGCTGTCTTCCTCCCCGCGCAACCCGATGGCGCCCGAATTCCCGGCGAAGTTGGATAAACTGCCTTTCAAGGCAGACACGTGTCACGCTTCAAGGATCCGACAAGTATCCACCTTCGGGATTCGAGCCAAGACTTGACCGCGCAAGGACAGAGCATGGGCTTCACTACCGGCGCCAGTTGTCAACATTTAAAGCCGATGTGAAGTACCACCTGCCGCACCTACCCGCATTCCTGTTGACCGAAGACTTGACCCAACGCGCTGCCACGTAGCTGTACCACCTTCAGGGACACCATGCTGCAAGGACAGTCCAGCCCGACAAAAGTCAGCATCGCAGCCTCCTCAGCCGCTCGTGTCAGCTACCGTCTTGTCTGGGACTCCGTGCCCATGAATGTAATCGGGGGGAGTTTTGGGTTATAAATACCCACCACATTTTCAATGTAAGTGGTGGAAGGGGAATATATTGCTAGGGGACAATTGTAGCTGTGCGTTTGCCTTAAATACAGTACATATACTTGGCTCTCGCTTATCGTCTTTTATCTTGCATGCCGCCTCTCCTTGTCATTTCTGCCTCATGTTTCTTGTGTCATTGCTTGTTGTTGTACTGAACTCTGGACTCCGACATTTGATGGCCAAGTATTCCTAGAATGCATAGATAGAGGATACATGGGATCGCTGATAGCTGTAGTTTCAATGTATGTTTGTAGATGAATGTTGTTAGTAGTGGTGATTGATTCGTCGCCGTGCTGCTTATTCCCCCCACCCAACTCCAATCACATTTGGAATCTCTTTCCTGCACTCTTATCTCTTTATTTATCTCTTTCCCGCACTCTTATTTATCTCTTTCCCTGCACTCTTATCTTAACACAACCCCATAGGAGCCGGCCTTCTCCGGAGATTGGCACGGAAGGCATCCCTTCCTCCCGGCCTTTCAATCTGGTGGGCGAATCTGGGCGCATTAACAACAAAATCCTTTCCTCATGGCAGATTCGTAACCAACAGTTCCTCTGATAGTTTTGCATTGTCTTGAGATGGAAATAATTGGTGTTCTTGTCACCTTTTTTCAGCCAAGTCATTCTTGAGCGGAGCCTCCACTGCGCTTCTTCTTCCACATATATCTTGTAGATATTTTGTTGCAGCTCTCTCCTTGCATCCTCTTGGTGTGGTAGAGGAGGAGAGTCTCCAATTTTTGCTTCTAATTGTTTAGCCTGTTGAAGCAGTATGGTTTTTTCTATCTTGAATTTGGTTTTATTTAATAGCCATTTTCGTATAACTATTTTGAGGTCATGAATTTTCCTTTTCTATATCTCTTGGGGATTGGTTGTCAAGACTTGCTGCTTCCAAGTATTTTCAACCAAAGTGATGAATTCTTCGTGAGCTATCCAATCCGGATTATATTTGAAGGGGATTCTCCTTGGTTCCAAAAGGTTTTGTCCACTATCCAATATGATGGGTTTATTATCAGATATGGAAGTTTGGACTATGTGGCTTGAGAAGAGTGGAAAATGAACTAATAGATCTTCTTTCACTAGGAACTTGTCAAGCCTTTCAGCTATGAAATGTGTTCTAGATCTCCTATTGGTCCAAGTGTATTTTCCTTTTTTTGGGATAACATCTTGAAGATATTCATGAGCAATAATTCTTTTTACTAATTCCTTATTTGGGATTTTTGATCTAGCTCCTCCAAACTTTTACCAATGTCTGAGTGTCATATTCATGTCTCCACCAATGATTAATTTTTCAGGCTTTTCAATGGTCAACCATTGATCAAGATGTTGCCATGTCTCTTTCTTCTGTTCTAGATGATTTGGCCCATAAATGTTGACAACTGTTATGAGATATCCATCTGTCATTTCAAATTTAGTTGCTATCCAGTTGTTGTGTTTGTGTCTGTTGGTGCGAGTTAATATTTTGGGGTCCCATGCTAGAATAAAACCCCCTGAAGCTCCTACTGCATCTACTGCGATTGTTTCTGACTGCAGCTAGATTTTATTCCATTCTACTATAGCTATTTTATCTATCATTTTTTATTCTTGAATATAGACCGCATGTGGATGATGCTTCTCAATTAATGGCTTTAAGTAGTTTTTTTATCAGGGGACTACCTAATCCTGTCCCATTCCATGACAGTAACTTCATTTTTTAGACTGCTTCTTGTTCTTGGAGAAGCTCTCTAATATGTTGGCTTGTGTTTTAGCATGTATTTCCTTTTGGGCATGTTCATTTCTTAACTGCTAATTTGTTTTCCTCCCCTTAGCAGCAGATGGTGTTGCTAGGGTTCCTCCTGGAATGACTACTTCTTCAGTTTGTGTTTCTTCAACCTCCTCTTCTGTTTATTCTTCTAGAGGATCTTTTTCTTTTCTCTAAGTTTCTCCTAGGATATCCTATAAGTTTTCTTCCATTGGAGTCTGCGAAGTGTCTTCCCCTTTATCTTGGGAAGATGTTGCTTGATCTGGTTTTCATGTTGTAGTTGGATTCTTCTCCTCTTCTGAATTGAGAATAGAGAACTTTTATGTGGTTGCCTTTTTCTGCTCCTTGATCCTCTTGATTTTCTTCTGATTTCTTGGAAGACTTGTGTCTCGTCCATTTTCTCCTCTTGTGCCACTCTAGTTGGACAGTTCCTAGAGAAATGGCCATGCTCATGACAATTAATACATTTGAATGGGATGTGTTCATAATCAAGGGGTTGATTATGTACCCATTCTAACACCTTGATTCCAATGTACTTTGGCAATCCTTTTTTGGTTAACCTGCACACATATTCATGCACAGATGGCATTGTTGGCTTTGGGGAAGGGGGGGGCAATCTATGAAGGATCCAATGGCATTTCCTATAATCTCCATTGTGGGTTTATTCCATAGGTGGAGGGGCAACAAAGGTAGTCTTACCCATAATGATATTTCTTCAAGTTCTTCCTCCTGTGGGTCAAATTTTGTGGTCCAAGGAGTCATATATAATGGGCTAGAACCAAGAAACCATGACCCTTCATGAAATATCATGTTTTTGTCTTCTACGGAGGCAAAGGTTACTACAAAGTAACCTCTTCCTGCCATCATAAATTCGTAAGAAGAGACTTTGGCTCCCCAATTCATGTTGATCCATTTCTGTATCGTAGTGGGACTAGGCCACACACCCACGAACTTGCATGCTAAAGCCTGAGCAGATAAGGTACGAATAGGGTGCTGAGTTAAATTCGGTGGTACCTCAACCATAGGAGCCGCATCTAGTTTGGGAACAAAGGTGCCTTTGGAAGGATGAGCATGCATATTTGGTTGAGTTTGTAGCCTGGTTCTTGGCTTAAGAGCTTGAATCATTGAATCTATCTTCCCTTGATCAAAGGGAGGAGGATGTGAAGACAAAAAAAAAGAGCCATTACCTGCAGTAAATAAGGAAGCAACAGCCAGTAGGGATTCCGTAAAGCAGCTTAGGGCTAAGAATGGTCTGCCATTGCCCCAGACCAGGGGCAAAATAGTAGAATCAGAAAATCCCGCCAAAACAACAGTCATTCCAACTTCCTTCTTCATTTGCCGAATTCAAAACCCTAAGTTTGCAGAGATCCTCATTCACAGTTGTAACCCTTTCAGAGAAATTCTTAGTTGACAGACTTTTACAGTAATTGCTCAAACTAAGAAATGTTTCAGTGAAATTGTTTTATATAATTCAGTATTTTTATCAGCATGTCTAAATTTAAACTAAAGGAAAGTCAAATAATTAATATTTATTTTAAGAAAAATATGTATTGTTTTATGTTGTTATTTGATATGAACCATTTTCTCTGGTGACGCTTTTATTTAACCTTTGTAGCTTATTTGTAATTGCATTTCGTCTCTCAAGCAACAGATATGGATAGTTCATTAGCATGGCTTTTTTGTTTTGTTAATTCAGTAACATGGAAGAGGTTATTGGAAGGTTCGCCCAGCTAACTCCACAAGAGAGAGCAAAAAGGTACATTCATTTTATATAGAGAGAGAGATCCGGAAAATTTCTTTTTTCTAGAATACAAAAATTGCAAAGTACTGACTGATGCTTTATCTGAGCAGGAAGCTAGAAAGCCTTGAAGTGAGCTACTCAACCACCATTTCTCTGTATTAATTTTCTCTTAAAATTTATAGACATAGACTTTGGAAAGCATGTTGTCAAGCATGCTTGTTAGCTATTATATACAATATTACTTTGCACGATAACTGTTCTTTCAGTTTTAGATTAGAGATTCACTTATGCTATTATTGCATTCATACTTTAAAAAAAAATGTCAACTTGCAGGCGCTCAAGAAAACATTTAAAAAGCTAGACCATGATGTGAATATAGAAGACTTTTTAGGAGCAAGGTAATCATTAATTCGTAAGAATTTTAGCAAAGAAGTCAGTCTCATTGTTTTTTTGGCTTTTTTCTTTCTACTTATTAAATGTGAGAAAGCTAACATTCATTTTTTCTTATGTGGCCCTGTTTAATTCCAGCAATCAAACAATTGAGGTAACTTTTTCTTAGTATTTAATTTTCATTGTTTGTCTAATATTGCAAGTTAAATATGTTTCTTGCTTTACAATCATGATCATCTACATTTGTCTGTAGAAGGTAATGAGCTTAATTATAGTAAATTAAATATGTGCCAATGACTTTCTTGTTATATTTATATTATAGAACACAAAAATCACCAAAGTGTTATAATAAAAAACATTGATAACAACCTGCAACCTTTTGCTTTTTCCATGACAACCAACATTTTTTACACAGTAAACTTTGTTATCTTACACTCATTTGACACTTAATAGATGTGTAGTTGATAATGAGATTTAATATTCTAGACAGGATATCTTACAATCTTGGAGGAATCTATCCTAGATGAAACAAGAGATACATTTATGTTGTCTGTTAGACTGTACTCATGGTATAAAACATAATAATAAAGTAACAAACTCAATGTCACTGCAACCTTTAGTGCTTGCATGGCAACCAACTTGGTTTCCAGAAGGAATTTTTTAATTTGCACCTACTAGAATGCTAATAGATGTACACAATAATGGTTTTTACTAGATCCCTTCCCTTTCTAGATGAAAATAGATAAATATCAACAGATTTAACCTTTTCTTGTTAATCTAGATCTATAATATAAGGATTGTCAAAATATAATCAACTAGCAGAATCAGCATATGATGTGCTTGCATGGAGGCCAACTTTATCTGCATTAAACAAATATTGTTGTCTTACACTTTTGAATGCCAATAGCAGGAAAGAAATATTACACGTTTATCTGCAAGTTTCCTTCATACATTTGAGAGTGGAACATGAATGTTAACCTATCAGAATTGTTAAACTTGCATGTAAATATTCACCTTATATCTTATCCATCTTAGTGACCAAATTTTTAATGGGAAAATTACTCAACATTATTGTCTATCAATCATCTAAGAAGAGAATAATGCAAGGCAGGTTAACCATATGTTGTCATTAGCTCTTCATATGACTAACTAGTTGAAGAAGTTATTGATGATATACCTATGGTTGCTTAATCAAGTTTCACAACTGATACGTCATGAACACATTTTGGTTGCTCTGATATGAATACCCTATAGTTTCACAGTTACAATATGATTTCATAATAGTTTATGACACCATTATCAAAGTGAAATTATCAACACATTACTTTTCAAGCATTAAAATCATGGCTAGGAGCTATCAATGCAATCAAGAACATAACACACATGCAATAAAGACACAGGGATGAATTGAATGAATCCAAATACATATAATGCCACAGCAATTAAGTATTCACCCTTATTGTTAATGGACTAATCTTGTGTACCAAGGATAAATGTGCCCTTGTTAACAACATGGCCATCAAGATTACACTATAGGAAACATGTTGGACACCTATACTTGTAAAAACACATATTGAATAGCCAGTTGGCCTCTTATATATAAAGAGAACAACTTTCAAAGTAGTTATTATGGATCAAGATTATAGATGAAAATAAAAATTTAAGAGGGAAAAAATAAAATGATTCAATACAACTATACTCACACCTATGGAAGACATGACCCTTAATTAACGGAGTTGAATTTATTTTCTGCACCATGCTATCCTAATACAAGAAGATGAAGGTGGTTCCGCCAACCACCTATCAAGAAGCTTTCGATAGAGCATTGAATCTAGAAAGTGAAATGAAGACAACAACAGCTAATGGAGGAAGTGTAAGTCATGATCGTGACAACAATTCTAATAGTGACCGTGATGACTTGAGCACCACAATCCAGGCCATGCGGAAGGACCTGGAGCGTATGATCAATGACGTGAAGGTAGAAAAAGGAGAAAAAGGACATATGGTGTTCTGATTGTAAATCAGGACACACCAATGTCAATTGTCCAAAGAAAGCATTTTGCAACATTTGTGAAGTTGTGGGACATGCTATTGCAGACTATCCATTTAATTTGAAAAGTGCAAGACACCAGACGTTGACAATGCAAAAGGAGGTCAAAGATGAAAAACCAAGCACTTCAAAGAGTGGACAAGGAGCAACAAGCAATGGATACCGGAACAACCACCAAGGGAGAAGACAACCACAACAAGGGAATCGATCCACAGGAGGAGAGGGTCGGTTGCAATATGATTCGGATAGGAGGCCAATCATATAGTGTCGAAGATGTCAAGAGTGGGGACACTTCGCACGCAATTGTTAGAATGCTCCAATAGGAGGGGGCAATGGGAACAATACTGCAATGATGTGCAGATGGTGTGGACCTAGCAACCACAAGGAGGCAAATTGTCCAAAGAAGGCGAGTACGAGTAACTCGCAAAATGTCAATTTCATTGACATTGAGGAGCCTCCACAAGACCAGCAACAAAAGGAGAAACATGTGCTAGCAGTAACATGGGCACAAGCAAAGAAAATGGAGCAGTACCCGAATCCTGCCAAGGAGGAGAGATGGCAGGAAGCACGTGTTCAAATTGAAGAAGAAACAAGAAAGACCAATCAGGAGAGATTGCTACAGGAGAAAAAGTTGAAGGAACCCATCACGATCAAAGAGGATGAGACATCAACACAATAGTTGGCTACACAAGTGCTGAATACAAGTGTTGAAGTGAAGGTATCCAATTTACTATGCGCAATACTGGAGTTGTATGTGATGGTAGGAGAGATGGTGCGGACAAGAGGAGTGGAGGAGCCATGACACCAACTAGAAGCAAGAAGAATAGCAAGAGATCAATATATTGACCCGATAGTCTTGATGATAGATGCTGGGAAGAAACCAGCATTGATCCACATGGAGTTGTTGAATCATAAGTTGATGCAAGTGATCATTGATGGAGGTTCAAGTGTGAATGTATTGCCCAAGAAGACGTGGAAGGATTTGGGGGCACCATTTTTGTGGTCTCCCAATTTTTGGTTGTATGGCACAGATCAATATGGCATAGAGATGAAAGGAGTATTGACTGCACAAAAAGTGAAGATTGTTGATCAGATGTTCATCATGGACTTTGTGGTGATCACTATGCAAAAACCAGCCTATGATGCATTGTTGGGACGTGGGTGGCTATGCATGGCGAAAGTGAACCACAATTGGGAGAAGGATCACTTGACATTTAAGAAAGGCCAACACAAGTATGTTATCAATTTGAAGAATCAGTCCATGAGTGAGGAGTTAGCAACATCCAATGAATCTAGAAGTTCATCGTCGGAGGATGAAGATCATGCAAACGGACGTGAATCGAATGGAGTGTTGGAGTTGGAAGAGTGCATGGAAGATGAGGAGCACTTGGATAGCGGACTTCTACATTGGCAGATGGAAGACTATGAAGTTTTCTAGCCAACTTACATGTGCATCAATGCAGAGGAAGAGATCCAAGATGAACCATCATGAAGTGTGTACGAGATCAGTGAATGCAATCAAAATGCCAAGCCAACAACTAAAGTTGAAGAGGAGAAGTGGACCTTTCCATAAAATTTTGTGGAGTATAGTGTTGGCGATGCACAGATTGATGAAAAGCCAACACACCCTTTCGATGTGGCAAAAGTGGCAACAGAGCCTGACACCATAAAGTATGAAGGACCAAAGATGGTGCAAGTAAATCTTGATGAAGGAGATGAAGAAAAGATGATCCATTGTGGGGACAAGTGGGACCCAATTTTAAAAGCAACAGCTTTTAAAATATTTATGCAGTATAAGGAGGTCTTCGCATGGACTTACAAGGATTTGCAAGGGATTCCACCTGAGTTGTGTGTGCATTGGATTCCGTTGGTTCCTGGTGCACAACTGATGAGGAGAAGGCCATACAGAATGAACCCAAAGTATGCGGCCTTGGTCAATGCAGAGATTGAGAAGATGTTGGATGTTGGAATAATTTTCAAGGTGATGGTGAGTGAGTGGGTGTCACCGATTGTGATCAGCTTGAAGAAGGAGAGTAACCAGATCCGCATCTGTGTGGATTTTCGGAGTTTGAATGCAGTGACCATTAAGGATCCCTTCCCCATACCGTTTACTGATTCGATTTTGGAGGAGGTAGCAGGACATGAGATCTATTCATTTTTGGATGGATTCTCGGGCTACAATCAAATCAGTATCGTTGAGGAGGATAGATTGAAGACCACTTTCGTAGTGGAGAATGGCATTTATGCATATAATTAGATGCCTTTCAGTTTGTGCAATGCCCTTGCCACATTTCAGAGAATAATTCTGTATATCTTTGAACAGATGTCGATGGGCAAGTTCAAAGTGTTCTTGGATGATTGGTCATTGTACGGAAGGAAGGACGAGCATTTGAAGGCATTGGAGGAATGCATGCGATTGTGTATGAATGCTCGATTGTCCTTGAATCCAAAGAAGTGTAAGTTGTTGGTAATATATGGGAAGTTGCTAGGGCATGTGGTGTGTAAAGAGGGTTTGAAGACCGATCTTGACAAGATACGAGTCGTGATGAGCATGGAAGAGCCATACGACGTGAGTTCGTTGAAGTCCTTTTTGGGGCATGTTGGGTACTATCGATGCTTCATCAAGAACTTTGCACAAGTTTCACACCCTCTGGATGTGTTGACGTGCAAGAATGTTCCTTTTAGATGGACGAAGGAGCATCAGAAGGCCTTTGAGGAGTTGAAGGCAAAGTTGGTTTGCACACCCATTTTGGTGTTTCCAGATTGGGAGGAGTTTCACGTCCATGTTGATGCATCCAATTTTGCAATTGGATGCGGGTTGGCCTAGGAGGGGCAATATGGGTTGGATCAACCCATATATTTTTCTAGTCGATTGTTGTCTTATGCGGAGAAAAATTACAACACTACAGAGTGGGAAGCCTTGGGAATGGTGTATGCAGTTCAAAAGTTCAAACATTATCTGCTCACCAATCCCTTTGCTTTCTATGTGGATCATCAGGCATTGTTGTACCTGATCAACAAGCCGACTATTCATGGACGAGTTAGCAGGTGGCTCGTCACGTTGCAGGAATTCGTGTTTCGAGTGGTAGTCAGACCTAGGAAGAAGCACGTTATAGCGGATCAATTGTCAAGGATTCGCTCGGGAGAGCCTGTGGAGGGAGGAGTGTCGGATGAATTTCCAGATGCTCATTTGTTCTCAATCACTGCGCTACCATCATGGTACAAGTATGTGGGTGAATACTTGTCGACAGGAGAGCTGCCAAAGGAGTTGATGACAATAGAGAAGATCATCATAAAATCAGCACCATTTCAGTTGATAGTTGGTTTATTGTACAAGATCGGACCTGATGGAGTGTTGTAGAGGTGTGTAATGGATGAAGAAGTGAATTCAGCGTTGAAGGAAGCTCATGAGGGGCTGGCAAGAGGGCATATGGGACTAGATGCGACCGCAAGGAAGGTGCTTCTGGTAGGGCTGTGGTGGCCCACCCTCTATCACGATGCAAAGGAGTTTGTGACTACTTGCGATATGTGCCAAAGAGTTGGGAAGTTGTTGAGGAGGGACTTCATGCCATTACACCCATCACAGCTATAGGAGTTGTTCGAGAGATGGGGTCTAGATTTTGTTGGACCATTGAAAACCAGCAAAAGAAGATGTAGATACATTGTGGTAGCTATTGAATATTTGACAAAGTGGGTCGAGGCAAGGGCGTTGCCTAACAATTCTGCAAAGAGTACTGTGCTTCTTGTACGAGCAGGTGATTACAAGATTCGACGTACCTCTTCAATTGACAAGTGATCACGGAGGGCACTTTGTTAATGAAATTATTTAGAAGCTGACCATAGAGTTTAAGATCTTGCATTTGTTGTCTAGTCTATATTACCCTAGAGCAAATGGGCAAGCAAAAGCCACGAATAAGGTCTTAGTCTCTATAATGTATAAGACGTGTGGCATTGAGGATGCTGATTGGGAGGAGAGATTGCCAACGGTCCTATGGGCATACAAGACTACGTTTAAGCCAACAACGAACCACACTCCATTCCAGTTGATGTATGGACAGGAGGCAGTTGTGCTAGTGGAGTTTCTGGTACCAAGTTTGAGAGTGGCGGTACAGAACCGTCTTGGTGACTAGGAGAGCCTAGAGGAGAGGCTAACGACACTCATCAAGTTGGATGAGAAGAGAGTGATGGCACAGTGGGCCACGGAGGTTGCCCAACGTCGTCGGAAGTTGTGGCATGACAAGCACTTGAAGAAGATGAACTTGAAGGCAGGTGACTTAGTCTTGAAGTACAATGGCAAGAGAGAGATCAAGCCAGGAAAGTTGAAGACTTTATGGCTTGGACCCTTCCAAGTGGAGGAGGTGATGATCAATGGCATAGTAAGATTGAAGAAACTAGACGGGACGTTGTGTCCCAAGACAGTTAATGGTTCGAAGTTGAAGCCGTATAGGATGCGAGCACAAGTGAATATGGTGAATTTTGAACCGACAAATGAAGGAACAAGTATGGGTAGGCTGACAGTGGCACCAAGTCAATCTTTGGGATCCTTCCAAGGAATCTCGATTCAGGAGGTTGGGGAGTCAAGCCGTACTAAGGAGGAAGATGGTGCAATAGATGACAATGACTCAGAAAATGAACTTGCGGAACAGCTAGCATGGCTGTACGAGGAGAACGCAAGTAGGTAGGAAGTGGATATGCAACCCATGATTGAACAAGAGGAATTGCAGCCTCGATCTACAAAGCGTAGACGGATTTGGGTGCATGTCAGATTTCTAGATGTAGAAGAAGAGGACTGAGATCACTGAATGCAGAGAACATACAACGAATGGCGGACGATGTATGTTGGACAAGGAGAACCGCCAAAGCAAGAACCTCAAAGTGAGGGCAGTGAGTATGAAGGGATGAGTTTGCTTGCAGCCATTGGACGTGCACAACAGAGAATGCGGGAGGAAACACAGCAGTTGCATGAACAAAGTGAGCAACTGAATAACCGAATTGCAGAGTTAAGGAGACAACGTGCACAAGAGTTGCTAAGGATGCGGCAGGATATCCAAGCAATGGGTAGAAGTTTTTCTGGAGATGGGACAAGTCTAGAGGAGACCCCTAGAGGTGTGCACAACAAACAAGCAAGTGTTGGGAGTTGTTGATGGCTGTGCATAGAAAGTTAAGTTTCTTGGAGACAGACTACCAATAAGTAGACCTGCAACAAGTGAAGTAGAATGGAGAGACATCCATGAAGTACCATTGCCAAGCAAAGGAGGAGAAGTTGGGAACTTGAGACAAGAATCCAGTAGTGTATCCTTGATGAGTTCAAGCAGTGATGAAGAGGACTGGAGCAATGACAGCTCAGGCTTGGAACTCGGAAGAAGAGTAAGGAGGGGAACACCAAGGAGACAACAAGTTACCCAACTTGCAAGCAATGAGAATGTGCAACAACAAGTAACTCAAAGCCAAAATGCCTTCAAGGCAGGTAGGTGGATGAGTTGGAGAAGTCATGATCCGCCAAACTTGAATGGTTCCTTGGGGAGTCAAAGTGGTTTGCAAAGGCTACCCGATGACCCAAGGCACATTTTCAACCTAGGCAATTCAGGTAGTATGGAAGTGTCAAGACCCTTATACCATCTACATTAGTTCGGCCAAAGGGGGAGGTTGTCTGACCTATTTCTTGACCATTTGAGAGGAAATTTTCCTTAGATTGCCATAGTCTTTACAACCAGTAGGGTGGGACATTTGAGCCACCCCCCATTTGGGAGTTGGCAAGAAGACTTGGACAACCCTTGGACCATTAGAGTTGAGGGCTAGGGCATCTAGATTTGCCAAAGGCCATCCAAGAGGAAGAAATTGGAGAACAAGTACAAGCGGGCCGACTGAAGAGCTAGTTTGACCAACAATGGTATGACTGTTTGGTAGAAGAGAAATTGAATAAAGGTCAAGCCATCTGGAGGAAATGTTATGGAAAAATGTCAAAAGAGCAGCAAAATGGAGTCAAACCAGATCCCAAAACTCCATCGCGAAGGAGTCGACGATGAAGGAGGTAGTCAGGATAGGAAGATAGGCAGTCTAGTGACCCAGGCAGTCTGAAGAACACTAGTAGACCAAGGCGGAAGCCATTCAGATAGAGTCGTTTGGATCAAAAGTCAAGGTCGTTTGAGTCGTTGAGTGACCAAGCAAACTAGGCAAATGAGTTGTCTAGACAGTCAGATAGGTTGTTTGGGCAAAATAAGGAAAATTTTTAAAAGTGGCCATATGGGTAATTGTTGGTTAGGAATCTGCCACTTAGGAAAGTATTTTAATCTATTGCGCCCTAGATTCGCCCAGCAGATTGAAATACCGAAAGGAAGGGATGCCTTCCGTGTTGGAAAATTACCATTAGTAAAAGGTTAAAAAGGTATTTTACCTTGGGTAAGATTACTTACCTTTTACCTTACCTGGACGACAGTTGGACAATAGCATCTTTGGGCGGCAAGAGAATTTGTTTTTAATTTCTTCTCCCTTAATTTCTCCTATTTCCCCCTTTTCTCTAGAATGGTTATTTTAATGTTTATTTAAACTTTGTAACCTTATGTTAATGGTTAATGCAAATATTACCTTTGTATCAATTGCTCACCTCCCACATTTGGTATCAGAGCCGAGAGCCGAGATCGACCCGAATCCCGAGGCGGTGGGGCCCGTAGTTCGAGGCGGCGACACGGATCCCGAGGTAGCCCGCAAGAGCCGAGGCAGCACGGATCCCGAGGCAGCCCGTAGGAGCAGATCATCGGCATGATTCCCAAAGCGCTGGTGGAGCTAGACGAGGCGGCCCGCAAGAGCATATCGGCATGATTCCCGAAGCGCTGGTGGAGCTGGACATTGACGAGGCGGCATGTTGGAGAAGGTGTCACGTGGCCCGAGGCGGTTCGTTGACGTGGCGACCTGCACGCAGCCCGAGGCGGTTCGTTGACGTGGCGACCTACATGCAGCCCGAAGCGGCACGCGGCCAGAGGTGGTTCGTTGATGTGGCGACCTATGTGCGGCCCGAGGCAAAAGGTTCTTCACAGCCTGTGACTGCCCGCAGGCAATCAAAGCACGTAGTGTGCTTTGCTCTTTTTAAAGAGCATAAACATCGCCGCATAGGCGATGTGGGACTAAAGTCCCAAAGAAATCCTTTGCTTCGCGCCAAAGCGCGAAGCCAAAAATTGCTTCGCGTTCGACGCGTAAGCAATAAGGGCAGGGAGCCTATTTTTTCTCCCGGATCTGCCCGGTAGCACAGCGGCTACCCTTTGCCTTGACTTCCGCGAGGTCGCACGATCGAACCTCCGCGGGGTCATTTTTTTTATTGCTTCGCGCTAGCTTGCGAAAGCAATAAGGGCAGGGAGCCTGCTTATGCTCCCGGATCTTCCCGGTAGCACAGCGGCTACCCTTTGTCTTGATGCCCGCGAGGTTGCATGATCGAACCTCGGCGGGGTCAACAGTTTTTAAAAAAAATTTCTTTAAAAAATTTTTTTTAAGGTAACTTTAAATTTTTTTTTTATTGTCATTTCCTAAGAGGAAATAGATGTAAAATTTTTGAAAAGTTTTTTATTTATCATTTAAAGTTGATGATTGACATTTCCTAAGAGGAAATAGTTGTAAAAAAAAAAATTTACGCTTTAAGAGGTAAAAAAATTAGTAAAATTTCCTAAGAGGAAATCTTTGTAAAAGAAAATTTCTGGGAAATTTTCTTAAATGATAAGATCGGAAGGATGTTACCAAGCACTTTGTAGTTTGTTACTGAGAACAAATGCTGAAAGCTTTGATGAGCACGTGAGAACACTAGGAATAAATACAGTCTTTTCACAGTTGCAAAACGCGGTTATTGCCCAACAGAGAAATCCTGATCTAGGATACGAAGCTGATTCAGAAGATAACTCCTTTGGGAGCAGATTTGAACAATCCGACACAGTGGCAATTGCTTCACAAGGATCTGAATATACTCATTATAGTAATTCAGTTGAAATCCTACAAACTCCTTCTCCTGAAATTATATTGATCAGTGACGACAATGAACAAGTCGCTGACAATTTTGTAATTGTTGAACAACAAGAGTGAGTTGTTTATGATTGTAAATCAAGCAAGGCTTGATAGTTTGTAAAGTCTTTTTGAAATAAGACTATATAAGAGAGGTTTCTTGTTTTAGTAGATAATAATGGGATCAAATAACAATCTACCAATCCCCGAATTCAGTGGGGATAATTATGAGTACTGGTCCATCAAAATGAGGACATTACTCATAGGAAAAGGACTATGGGATAGTATTGAAGACGGTTACACTGCTCCAACAGATTGGACTACTTTGAGTGCAACCGACAAGAAGATCTTCAAAGATGCACAGAAAAATAATTCTTTTGCCTTATATCATCTTCAAGCGGCATTAGATCCAAGTATCTTTCCTAGAATTGCATCTTACTTAATCACTACAGATGCATGGAATGCCTTGAAAGAAGGATTCCAAGGAAGTGATAAAGTGAAGCAAGTCAGGCTTTGGACCTTAAAAAGAGATTTTGAAAATCTCGGAATGAAGGAAAATGAAAGAGTCGGTGACTACTGTGTACGAATCAAAGCAGTAGTTGATATGATGCAAACTTTAGGTGATGACACAAAAGTTGAAATAATTGTGAAGAAAGTGTTGAGAACACTTCTTCCTAAGTGGAATCACATTGCCATCATAATTGAAGAATCCAAAGACCTTTCTACTCTTACATTTGATAGTTTGATTGGATCATTAACATCACATGAAGAGAGACTTCAAGGAGCACCTTCAACAAGCTATGGAAGTGATGACAAAGCCTTCACTTCGAATGAAGCTGCAAGACGAGGACAAGGAAGAGGCCGAGGCAGAGGACAACAACAAAGAGGCAAAGGCCAAAGCAACTCCTAGAGAGGAGGAAATCAAAACAGAGGTGGAAATCAAAACAGAGGATCCAATCAGAACCAAAGCGGCAATGCAGGCCATGGAAATCAAGGACGTGGAAGTAACAAGACTAAAACAACTTGTTTCAATTGTGGGAAACAAGGACACTTCGCTCGTGACTGCTGGTCAAAGACTTCAAAAGATCAAAGCAGTCAATATGGCTCATTCTACGGAGAAGAAGGAGGTCCATCAAATATTTTTCTCTCTTATGGACAGTCAGATCAAAATCTTAAAGATACATGGATTTTGGATACTGGTTGCTCCAACCACATGAGTGGCAAAGAAAATCTCTATGCTACATTAGATTCAAATTACAAATCCCATGTTAAGTTAGGGGATAATAAATCTTTGCAAGTTGAAGGCATTGGAGCTATGGAAGTTCCAACAAAAGAAGGACTTAAAAAAGTGAATGACATATACTATACTCCACAGCTACAACACAATTTGTTAAGTGTTGGCCAAATGATGGAGAAGCATTACAAATTAGTTTTTGATGAAAGAAAATGTACAATCCTTGATAAAAACAATTGTAACCGAGTCATCACAGAAGTACCTATGACAAAGAATAGGTTATTCCCTCTAAAATTTGGTGAGCCAAGGGGAGCTCAACTTGCAAACATTGCTATTACAAATCCAAGTGAATTGTGGCACTTGAGATATGGTCACCTCAATTCCGCTAGCTTGAAAATGTTAACATCACAAGCTATGGTGACAGGACTACCAAAAATTCCAGAACATAAGAAGGTATGCGAAGCATGTGCTTTGGGAAAGCACTCTAGAACGAAGTTTCCAAGAGGCCAAGCGTGGAGAGCAAGCTATCCTCTTCAGCTAGTACATTCGGACATCTGTGGTCCAATGCAAACAAAAAGCCTTGGAAACAATTCTTATTTTCTAACATTCATAGATGATTATTCTAGAATGTGCTGGATCTATTTTCTGAAACACAAAGATGAAGCATTTGATTGCTTCATAGACTTCAGAAATAATGTCCACATTTGTACAACCCAAGAAAAGTAGTGGAAAAAGTTCCCCTCCACAAAGTCCACATCAGGAATCTTCATCAAGTACATCAAGTGGTACACCAAGTCCAAGAAGGACTCCTTTGTTGGCACCCCCAAACTCTCTGAAACGATTTCATAGATCTGTAAGCGCTCCAAGTCCGATGGATATTGATCCAGTTTCTCAAAGGAAAGAGACAAATAAAGGAAAGCGCATATTGCAGAGTCATCCATCTTCTCAAATGTTGGATAGGAATTTCCAAGAAAGATACACTAGGAGTCAAGCTAGTGAGATGGACGACATTTTGTCAAGACTTGAAAATCTTCAAATGTCAGGAGATGATGAGTCTCATGAACCAAGGGGTGAAGTAGTCAATTATGCTTTGTTGGCTGCTGCACAGCTAGAACCATCTAGCTATGAAAAAGCATGTACTGAAAGTATATGGCAAGATGCCATGGAAGAGGAAATATCCTCAATTAAAAAGAACGATACTTGGGAGCTTGTGAAGCTTCCCAAGGGAAAAAAATGTGTTGGATGTAAATGGGTCTATAAGACCAAATTCAATGCTGATGGAAGCATTGAAAGGCACAAGGCAAGATTAGTAGCTAAGGGTTTTACTCAGAAATATGGAATAGATTATGAGGAAACCTTTGCTCCAGTTGCTCGACAAGAAACAATCAGAACTGTTTCTTTCCTTGGCAGCCCATAAAGGATGGAACATTCAACACATGGATGTGAAAAGTGCATTTTTAAATGGATACCTGACAGAAGAGGTGTATGTACAACAACCTCAAGGTTTCCAAGAACAAGGAAAAGAGAACCTTGTTTATAAATTGAAAAAAGCACTTTATGGCCTCAAGCAAGAACCACGAGCGTGGTACTCATGAATTGATGGCTATTTCAGCAAGTATGGTTTCACAAAAAGCAAGAGTGAACCAACTCTATACTACCTGAAGAATGGAGTAGATATCCTCATAGTTTGTTGATATGTGGATGATCTAATATTTATGGGTAGTAATAATAAAATGAATATGGAGTTCAAAAACTCCATGATGAATCAGTTTGAGATGAAGTATCTCGGATTAATGAGATACTTCCTAGGAATGGAAGTACATCAATCAAAGAATGGGATCTTCATATGTCAACATAAATATGCTCGTGACATGATTCAGAAATTTGCTATGCAGCAGTGCAAATCAGTTGCAACACCAACAGGACATGGAATCCAGCTAAGCAAAGATGATGGAGCACCAAAAGTTGACATGACCAATTTCAGAAGCATGGTTGGGAGTTTAATGTTTCTCACCAACACTAGGCCAGATATACAGTATGTTGTTTCTCTAGTATCAAGGTTTATGGCATGCCCATCCGAGCTGCATCTTCAAGCAACCAAACGAATTTTACGATATGTAAAAGGTACATTGGATTTTGGAATCCATTACCACAAGTCTAACTCTGTGAAGTTAGTTGGTTATAGTGACAGCGATTGGGGCAGTAATATAGATGACAAAAAATCTACATCAAGGAACTGTTTTAGTCTAGGTTCAGGACTAATAACTTGGAGTTCCAAGAAGCAATCTGTTGTAGCATTATCATCTACAGAAGATGAGTATATAGCCATTACCCATGCTAGTACTCAAATCCTCTGGTTGAGGAAAATCCTTGAAGAGATTGGCGAAAAACAAATTGGTCCAACCAAACTGAATTGTGATAATATTAGTGCCATACAGTTGGCATATAATCCGATCCACCACAAAAGGTCAAAACATTTTGATATGAAGTATCACTTCATAAGAGATATGGTGGAACAGCAGATAGTTGAGCTTCAATACTGCAGCACTTTGGATAATCTAGCAGACATCTTCACCAAAGGCATGGCTAAAGCTCAATTTATAAAGCTGAGAGACTGTATAGTTAGTCCTCTCAACTTTAAGGGGGAGAATGTTGGAAAATTACCATTAGTAAAAGGTTAAAAAGGTATTTTACCTTGGGTAAGATTACTTACTGTTGGTTACGAATCTGCCATGAGGAAAGGATTTCGGGTTGATGCGCCCAGATTCGCCCACCAGCATGAAAGGCCGGAAGGAAGAGATGCCTTCCGAGCCAATCTCCGGAGAAGGCCGGCTCCTTTTGGGGGGTTTTCTGATTTAAGCTAAGGGGAACGGGAAAGAAATAAATGTACAGAAAGAGATAAACGTACAGAAAGAAATTACAAATATGTCCAAAGGTTGGTGGGGGGAACTAACAGTACGGGAACACACCAATCACCGCTACTTACTGCATACAAACACAAAGTATGGCAAGGAACCGCAAAACCTAGGCGTACTGCCGATACACAAGCAGGGTATGCACAGCTTCAATGGCTCCCTAGCAAACATTCCCTACAAGGAACTAACAGCAGGGGATCGCATCAATCACCAGATACGTACACTGACAGGGGTAGACAGCAAACCTAGATATATCGTGAGCTGTGTATATGTGTTAGGTAGAGAGTTTAACCGCACAGCCTTCAATGGCTCCCTAGCAAACATTCCCTACAAGGAACTAACAGATAGGGATCGCATCAATCACCGTGATACGGGCCAGCAATGTCACACATAACTGATGGAACAGCTACCACATCTATTATACGAAAATTAAAAGTACATAAATAATGCTAAAGGCGCCTGACCATCAAATGCCGAAGTGAATCAACAAGCCATGACACATAATCGCGTAAAGCATAAGCATAAGAAATAAAAGCGGTAGAATAGTAACCAGGCATACAGATTGTATTTATATGCAGAAGCATGGTTACAGTAAGCACAGTAGTTCCCTAACAAACATTCCCCTTCCACCCTTTACAATGAATTCAAGATGGGCTTTTATAGCCCGAGTCCCACCCGTTACATTAATGGGCACAGAGTCCCAGTCAAACATAAGCTGACGTAAGCGGCGAAAGAGCCGCAAATGCTGACCTTTTGTCGGACAGGGCTGTACCCGCAGCATGGTCATCCTGGAAGCTGGACTGCTACGTGGCGAAGTGCTGGGCAAAACTTCAAGTCGGCAGGTTCGCTGGTAGCTGGAGCAGGTGAAACCTCATATCAGCTTTGAATGAGGCCATTAGTGCAAGCAGTGCAGGCAGCCCACGCTTATCCCTTTTGGTCGGCAGTCCTGGTTCAAATCCCAAAGCCGGACACTTGTTGGATGATGGGTTATGCAACTGACACATGCCTGCCTTAGAGGGCAGGCTATCCATCTTTGCTTGGGATCTGGACTCCTTGGGATGCGCGGGCAGTAAAACAAGTGCAGCTTGGGAAAATCTTCACGTCTTGGTCAAACTCCGGGTTTGTTCCCCTACCGCACACTCGTCAAGGGCGCATTCCGCCTCGCCGAGAAGTCGGACCGCGCACATGTGGACACCGGTGCTCGCCGCCTTACGAACCTCGCTTCCGGTACTTCACCGCTCTTCTTTGTTGACTCGTCACCGCCGCTGCAAGGTGCGCCCGAAAGTGGGGCGAAGTCGACTTCGCACCAAAATCGGGCGAAGTGCGCACTTCGCACCAAAATCGGGCGAAGTGCGAACTTCGCACCAAAGCACTTAGCCATTTTCGTGGTAACTTGCCGGAAAGTTGAAAAATCAACTCGGGGACTCCAAGAAAGGGGGGAAAGAAAAAGAATGCGGGAAAGAAAAGGAAAGGGAGAGAAGAAGGAAGGAAGATGGAGAAAGAGGAAAAAGAGGAGCAACTCTGTTACATTACTTTATTGAAGACATTGCACCCCGTGCAAAATGTGACAACATTTCTGGCGGCTCGCGGGGTGTCGAGCTCGCCTCGGCGCAAAGAATCCATGCCTTCATCCTTTGGGTGCAGAGGAACTTGCCCCCCCTGCCTTTTGCTGCTCTAACTGTTCTCCTTGCGGCAACTGTTCTTCAGATTCATCCTTGTCAGTTGCCCCATCAGAATCTCCTTCCGTAAGCTCTTCATCTCCTGCTTCTGCCTCGCACATGCGAGTGTATGCCGTTTGGGCTGAACGCCAGGTTTCTGCTTCGAATGGCTTGCGGTCAGCTATATCTTCTAATGCTCCGTGAAAAGCAGCGACCGCGTGCAGGTCGATGGTGAGGTATCTTTTCTCTAACTCCTGGAAATAGGAGCGGATCTTGGAATATCTGGACACCATCTGAGTGACCTGACTGTCTTGAATTGGCTCACCCAGCCTATCAATTTCAGCTGTATCTGCTTCAAAGGACTGCCAATTCTTCTTTACCCGATCTAAGGTGAGGAGCTCGCCATTCTCAACGAAACTTGGACACCCAAGTTCTGAAAGAGCGTGAAAGGGGGCCAGACAGATATCTCTTTCATGTCCGAATGCATCAAGCATTCGTCTGGCCACTCTCACCTCTTCAACTTTTCTAAAATATTTGTGCAAGGTCACCCTTGCACCTGCCCATTCTGCAGCGAATGAGGACACGGCGGAAAATGGACGCCGTTGCGCTCGCGCTCCTGAAGATTAACCGCCAGGTCCAGCCATTGCTTCGCCTGGCGCTCGGCCTCCTCTACCACAGGCTTTCCCTGCGCAGAAACTTCTTGAATCCTGGATGCGAAGTCCAGGACCGCCATCGCCTTGAAGGTATGGGGCTTGCATTCCCTCAAAGAAACCAGCCCTCATTTCCTTAACCTTTGTCTTTGAAAAGACAACCGCTTGAGATGTTTTCTCTCGCAAGCCGCGATCGTGCTCGCTTCAAAGACTCCCGGAGCCGAGAAATCTGCTCCAAGGCTGCTTTCTTTCGGTTGCGGCCTCGTTGCCGAGAAGCGGCCAGCCGGGCTTTGAGTTCATCTCGTTTCTTGCCGCGCCGCTTCCAGCCTGCTCGCTGGACCTAGACAGGTCCTCTTCAAGCTGCCTTACTTTATCCCCGCAACGCGAAAAGTTCTTCCCTGCTCCTCCAGACTCTTGACAAAGAGATTGTCAGCTTTGCGCATGATTGTCTGAATCTCATACTGCTTGTTGATGTCGTCAAAGCTTTTCTCCTTTGTCTGGAGCACGTAGTCCGCCTTAGTCATTTCTCGGAGAGGCTTCTTCACTATTGGGATTATTTTCTCCGTTGTAATCACTCTCCTTCCGAAATCATACTTTGCGCGTTTTGCCGGGGGGCTATCTCTTCGTGTCTCCTCCGCTTCAGGTCTTGGCGGAAAGAGACAGAATACTCTACGGCTCTCGTAGCCAGAGGCAAGTCATCTGAGTTCTGGAGGTCGTCCATAAAATCTGGTTCCCCAGCCCTAGGGATCCGCTGAGACGTCTCTCCTGCGGGAATGGGATCAGGAGGAACCGGACAGACCTTGGAAGAATCGGTCACTTGTGGGGGCGACCGGGAAATGGAAATGGGAGTAGCTGATGCTGCGAGGGTTTGAAGCGGCTGAGGCGGAGGATGTGACGGTGAACGGACAGCCTCAGCACTGACCTCGGGCGAAGGATTTGGAGTTGTGCTCAGAGAAAGAGAGACGTTAGGGTTCTGAGCAAACTGATCGAAGGAATGGGGACCGCTAGAAGGACGCGGAGACGGGGAGGGAGATGTGGTCATGGCTTGCTCAGATTGAGCGGGGGACTGAGTGGAAGCAGGACTGGGTGAGACTAGAGAGACAGGGGCAGCAAACGTACCCGCGGGCTCCGCCCCGAGCCGATGCCGGGTGGATATCTTCGCTTCTTGTCTCGCCGGTCGGCTTGGGGCTGCCCGAAGGAACCGCCTCTCGCGGCGGCAGGACGCGGCCGCGGCTCGCTATCGGTCGCCGCACTCATCGTGCTAAGGTCGCCTGATTTTCTCGACTCTCCTCCGCTTCTTCTCTTCTGGAATAACAGTCGGTTCAGGGGAAGGAGACGAAGCAGGTGCAGCAGGCGCTGATGCTCCCACGGTAAACTTGTACCGGGGTTTAACTTGCAGAAGGTCTGCCGCAACCGGTCTGCATTCTGGCGGCGCTGGCGCTTTTCTTGCCTGAGGGATTGCCTCCGGCGCTGCCTTGACTAACTCTTTCGCCTTCTCAAGCGCCGCCTTGGGAGCCACGGGCTGCATTGGATCGACCTGAGTACTTGCTGGGCCTGCGCTGGCAGTTGCCGAAGTGTACAACTGTTTGGGAGGAGACCCTCCTTTATAATCCTCAAAGGGGCCTCGGGGAACGTAACCTTGATATGCGAACGACCGCCACTCGTCATGATGCCGGTCATAGAGAACCGAAAAATCGTCATCTACGGCCAGGCTTCTCCTCGTGGATTTATCGTGTCGCGTGCGGCATCTCATCTTCCAAAGATTCGGTAACCTTTTCTTTAGACCAATTAAGGCCTCGCTATCTTGGATAGAAATTTTTTGAACCCCGGAGATGAGAAGTGATGGTCCGGGTTTCGCTTGGGGTCATATGTCACCTCCTCGCAAGAGAAATCCCGCCAGGGAGGAGAAGCTTCCATCAATTCGATCTCCCAATCAAGGTCCACATGGACCATATCGCATCTATCCTCTGTTATATCCCGGGGCACAAATGTGTAAACCTTGCCCTTATCCCATAAGGGTCGTACTTCCAGCGCTGCGGCAGCAACACCAGGCCAATCCGGGACAACGCTTGCTCTAGGTGGACATGCTGTCCTACCTCAGTAATCTCAACGTTGGCCCAGGAAAGAGGGTATTGAAAAATCTGTCCTCTCTTCTTCCCTAGGCCGAATTCTTCTTCCACATAGTCCATCTGCCGGGCAATTTCCATCCCGAACAGATGCTCTGAACACCAATAGGGCAGCAAATAGGGCTTGCCCTTAAATCCGTAGATCCTGACCACAATCCCCTGCGTCAGCCTGAAAACGTCCCCGAGCTTCTGATTTATTAGTGCACTCGTCATTTCTCTCGGAGGACGGGGAATTTCACTTTCGGTGAAGACTGACATGACAAATCCCAGAAAGTTGAAGTTGAACTTGTAGTAGGACCCTTTCCGGTATAAGTCATCCGTCCAGTTATAGACGGGCTGGGGCTCTCCCCTCTCGTTAACCTTCTTCAGGTTCAGGATCGGCATTTGGGGGTGAAGATGGTACAAACAAAGCCAGGCCAGAACAGAACTAAAACGAAAATCGGTAGACTGCCTCTTTTGAATTTTCAGCAGGCTGGAATGAATGGCGTAAGCCAGCCAGTCTGCCCAGTCGAAAGAGATGGGGCGCTTTCCACTCCGCTGCGCCGCTGGTTCGTAAGATTCTCCACACAGGAGACATTCTGCCAGCGCCAGCTGGTACGGGTGCACCAGTTGATCGGAGTCGCAGCCGAGGATCCATGCCAGGATGGTATATAGATACTTGCTCTGAAATTTCGCCAAGGGCACGGGGCCAGTCGGCCATTGTCCAGCTGGAAGCGGGGCGTTCAGCTCTGAATTGAGGAAATCCCTCATTCGCTTGGTGTGCGTGAAACGTCCCGCTTGTTCGCCCAGATTTACTTTTCTGAGGATGGTGCCGGAGTCATACTCCAGCCCTGGGGCGAAAGCTGGCTGCACAGTTTCCCCGCGCAGCCGCGAACAAGGGTTTACCGCCGGAGCCGCAAACTTGCCGGAAGCTGGTCTGTAGTGTCTGACAATTAAGTCTATCAGCTCCGGGCATTGGTGGACAGGAGGGCACA
Organism: Wollemia nobilis; assembly: GCA_028583015.1. Classification (NCBI taxonomy): domain Eukaryota; kingdom Viridiplantae; phylum Streptophyta; class Pinopsida; order Araucariales; family Araucariaceae; genus Wollemia; species Wollemia nobilis. The sequence goes on along the minus strand of JAQPPZ010016710.1, from coordinate 3,500,535 downwards.
TGAATCTGAAGAGATTTGATTTGTACGCCGCTCCGAAATGGTGGGAGGGCGAAACTTTGTCAGCCCAGCTCTCCACATTTGCTCGCAGCTGAGTTAGGCTCATGGAAAACGAGCCGTCCACATACCCTGCCAGGTAATTCACCGGAGGTGGTGGGGATTGCCCACGCTGTACCTTCTTCGTCCGGGCCTTTGACTTTTTTTCTGGCGGGGCATCGCCTTTGAAAACGCCTGGCCGCGGCAAATCCCCTGGTTCGCTGCTTTCACTGGACTGCGCTGACACGGGCCTTTTTCCTCTGTCCATCTCTCCGAGTCAGCAATAATGGTAGGTTCAGGCTGTCTGCAACAAATTTCGCTATCACAGGAATAATTAGCACTGTCCGAGGAATAATCTCTGCATTCCGGAATGTCTCGCATGTTTCTGACCCCCTTTTCTAGATAAAAACAGCGCCATAAATGCAACGCAGGAGGGGGTAGGTCGGCTGAGTTAAAATCTTTGGTGGTTGCGCAGAGAATGTTGAGAAAAGTGCGCCCTGGCAGACGTGCCATGCTTCTTTTGTTGCATTTTTTCTTAAAAAACCGTGCAATCATTAATTCAGCATTGGAGATTGCACCATGGCTGACGTTGCTGCCACCACTTGGGCACACCGCTCAAGACAAAAGCTTCGGTGCGGAAACCCACATTAAAACAAGTGCAAGCGCGCCTTGGGCCCAGCTTGGGGTTTTGAAATTTTTTATTATTTTTTAAACCGCGTCCCAATACTGGCCCGGAAAACTAGGCGCAGCCGGGCCTCGCCCGAAGTTGGGCGCGGCCCGACCTCGCCGGCGAAGTCGGACTTCGCCCGAATTTCGGGCGAAGTACGAACTTCGCGCGAGGCGCGCGCTCGAACTGTTCTGCCTTCTTTGCTGCGCCCAAGGCTTTGGGCGTGGTCTGGGTCTTTACCGCCTTCGGGTCTTGGACAGCACTTAACGTTTTTCTCAACCTTTGCTCTTTGGTCAAACTGCGCAATGCGATGGTGGGGCGGGCTCGGACTTCGGCCGAAGCTTGGTGCGAAGTGCGAACTTCGCGCGAAGTTCGCACTTCGCACGAGAGTAGAGCGCAACGCGCACTTCGCGCGAGTGCTAGCCGAAGTCAGGCTTCGCTGCGAAGTTCGCACTTCGCGCAAAAGTTGCGCGCAGTGCGTACTTCGCACGAAGAGTGTGCGCAGTGCGACTTTCAATCAAAGGCTGAGGAGCTTCCTTTTTGTGCCTTAGCGTTTTCTTTGAACAAACTTCGCAGCTCGTCTGGCCGAAGTCCGACTTCGCCGAAGTCGGGCTTCGGCCCAACACTTAGTCGATTTTTGCCCCTTTTTCTCCTTTCTTTCTCTGCATAGCCGAACTTCGCCCCTCCTGAGGGGCAACGACAGACTTCGATGCGAAGCCCGTCTTTCTCTCCCATGCCGCAGTTAAGCTCAAAGAAGGAAAAATAAAATGAAAGCTAAAGCTGAAAACTGTACATGCCGGAACATAAAAAACATAAGGGAAAATTTTTACAAGGAAGGGCCACTCGGGCACCTTCAACAGCGATAGAGCTTTAAGTGGAACCCGTTGACGGGGATAGGGAGGAGCTGACCCTCCATATCCGAAAGTATGTAGGCATTGAACTGATTCACCCGGGCAATCTGATAAGGGCCCTCCCAGAGAGCATCAAACTTTCCGTGATTACCCGGTTTTGCCTTGTATGAATCCCACTTCAAGCACCGTGTCCCCGACTTCGAAAACTCGGGCAATGGTGCCTTTTGCAAACCAGCCTTGAGTGGCCGCAATGTGATCCGCGAAGGCCTGGTATGCACTTTCTCTGTCTTCTTCCAACTGCAGGAGTTGGCTCAACCTGTCGTCCACCGGGCCTCCACTGCTCCTGTCTTCGTCAATCATCCACAGGGCGGGGATCTCGATGTGTGATGGCATAACAGCTTCCTTGCCATAGACGAGCGCGTAGGGGGACGTTCTGAGGGATTTCTTGAACGCAACTCTGTCCGCCCACAGTGCCCGGTTCAGGAGCAAGTGCCAAGTCCGCTTATTCCTTTCAATGGTCCTCCGGAGAATTTTCAGGAGGTTCTTGTTAGTAGACTCGGCGAGGCCATTCCCCTGCGGGTAGTAATTAGAAGACATCTTGTGATAGATGCCAAGTCTGCTGGTGTACTCCGTGAGTACACCGCCTACAAATCCCGGACCGTTGTCCGTCACAATCGACTCGGAACCCCGAAGCGGGTAATCAAGCTCTCAATGAACCCGATGACCGTTTCCTGGTCTGCGTTCTTGGTCGGGATTGCCTCCGTCCACCGTGTGAAATAGTCAGTAGCTGTGAGAATAAACTTGTGGCCGGCGGAGGAGTTAGGAGAAATCACCCCAATGAAGTCTAGACCCCATTGCTGGAACGGAGCTTCGGCTTGAATCGGTTGAAGGGGCAGTGGGTGCTTTTCTGCTTTCGCCAAAGAAACCTCTCGGCATTGATCACATTTGGCGCAGACCGCATGCGCGTCTGCAAACAGAGTGGGCCAATAGTACCCAGCCCTTATTATTTTTAAGGCCGTCGGCCTTGAAGAATGGTGACCCCCAGGCATCCCGGAATGAAAATCTCCGAGGATCCTAGGCTGGTCAGATTTTGTGACGCACCGCAACAGGATGCCGTCAATGTTTTTGAAGTAAAGCCCCTCGGGGCGAAGAGTGTACCTTAGTGCACCTAGCCGAAATCTCCTTCGTTGTGAGGCGTTCAGGTGATCGGGGCATCTTCCGGTGCAGAAATATCTCACCAGTTCATCTGTCCAATCACTCCCCTCCGATAAGGAGTCGGCTAGGTAGATGCGTGTCGCTGTGTCCTCCCACTTACAAGCGGAGATGCCGGCTGAGCGCTTCGGGCCAATTCCTGACACAAGGCTCGGCCTCTGATAAGCTTGGTGGGCCGCACTTCAATGTCGAACTCCTGGATCTTGGCAATCCATCCCGCTCTCTTGTGACCCGGTTCTCCTTGCAAGATGAAACTGCGAACATCGGGGTGAATCACAAAGACAGTGGTCTTGCTCTGGGAGACAAAGTGCCCGAACTTTCGAAGGGACTTCATGACAAGCATGGACCCGCCGCTCTATAAAATTGTACTTCTCTTCGTGCGGAAAAATCACTTGGCTTAGGAACGCAATGGGGCGCTCCTCACCGTCGTCTCCCTTCTGAGTCGGACCGCAGCCGTAACTTTCGGGTTCTCCCACTGCATACAGGATGAAGTCCTTGGAGTAGTCCGGGTTTGTCAACACCGGAGCTTGCGCGATCCGAGCCTTGATTTCCTCGAAGGCTTGCTCTCTCTCATCAGTCCATTCGTAAGGTGTATCTTTCTTCAACAGCTCGGCCATAGGCTTGATCACCTGTGCGAAGTCCGGGATGAACTTCCGCACGGAGTTAATCTCGACCGAAGAAGGACTCGCAGCCCTTTTTATCGGTGGGGGCCGGCAAGCGAACGAGGGCTTCCGCTCCGTCGTGGTCAATGGCGAGGCCTTCCTCGGAGATGACATGTCCCGACAGCCTTACCTTCTTTTACCGCGAAGACGTACTTCTTCGGGTTTATAGAGATGCCGAATTCTCGACAACTTTCAAATATCCGCCGCAGTGCGAAACATGATCTTCTCGTCGGTGAGAGAAATCAGTCATGTCATCGAGGTAGATGACAATAATCTTGTTGAGCAGCTTCTCAAGGCCAGGTCCATGGCCCTTTGGAACGTGGCACCAGCATTAGATAAGCCAAACGGCATGCGCTGATAGGCGAACGTCCCCACTTCGTGGTAAACGCCGTCTTATGCTGGTCTTCGTCTTTGACCCAAATCTGGTTGTAGCCGGAAAATCCATCTAAAAGTGAAAATCTCTGGGCTCCAGAAACGATATGTAGAATCTGATCAATTTGGGGAAGCGGATAGTGGTCCCTGAGGGAAGCCCGATTTAGGTTTCTGAAGTCGACACAGAGACGTATGTCGCCATTATTTTTCCTCACGGGCACCAAATTCGCGACCCAGGATGAATGTTTGATGGGGTAGATGATCTTGGCCTCCAAAGATCTTCAAGAGCTCGGTCTTCATCATGGCCTCAATCTTTGGATTTACGGCCCTTCGCTTCTGTCGGAATGGCTTAGCGCCATCCTCTAGCTCAATGGTATGCTGGATGACAGTTCGTCATACCCCTCAAATCCTCGTAGCACCAGGCCACGATGTCGGGGAACTCCTGGCACAGTGATCTAATCTGTCCCAGCTCCTCCGACGTGCAGTCTGTTCCGACCTTGATGGTTTTACCAGGTTCGAGTTCTAGGTCAGCATACTGCCTCGAGTCTACTTTGATCCCGTGGGATATTGCTCGTCATTCCGATCAAAGAGACTTTCTAATGTAATCAGTCCTTTTGGGACGTGATTATTCCGTAACTGTATCAACCCCTCATATTGCTCGTCATCATGGTCTCTACCTTCGATTACACACACTTCGTTAACCAGGAATGTGACGATTTCCTCGTCACAACTGAATACCTGCCAGAAGGTATCCCTATCAGGCACAGAAGGCCTGTAAATGGTGCGGACCGGCTTCGCTTCGGACGACGTCTTCACTCGAACGCACCTGCTCCAACAGACGCCAGAATATCAGCGTGCTTGTTTCTCTCACGCGATATTGCCTTAACATTCAATGAGTCAAACGATTCCATCAGGTCCCAGACCCGATTGCGGTACGCTCTAAGATAGTGATGCTTAGACGCGCATTTATTCATAACTTGATGACACACTAGCTCTGAATCTCCGAAAATTTGGAGATGCTTGATTCCGAGCCTTTCCGCCTTTCGCAAACCCAAGCACAGGGCTTCGTATTCCGCCGAATTATTAGTACAGCTCCAGGCCAGCCTGTAGGCATAGTCCTTCTGGATCCCGGTCGGGGAAACCAGGAGTACCCCTGCACCGGCGCCATTCTTGCATCGCGCGCCGTCAAAGAAAAGCTTCCATAGCTCTTCGGGTGCAGGTCCTACTTCTTTCACAACCGACACGTCAAGCTCCTCGGGCTGTTTAATGGAGTAACAGCCGTCTCGTCCCGATTACGGCATTAAAATCCCGCAACGAGAACTCGTCTTCAAGCCGTAGCACTTCGAGAGCTTGCTCGGCCGCTCCACCGTCACCGCTTCTTCCTCCGTCAACCGGACCATACACCAGCTCTCCTCCGGGTATCTTGTCCACTAGAAAAGGGGAAGGCTTCTCATTGAAAATTTTCAGTCTCCTTCCTTTGAAGGGCACTTCCATGTGTGAATAGTCTAGAGACAGGTACTCGCCCAACTTCGCAGTGAACTCCCGAGAGAGACACATGCCGAAGTAAGGCTCCAGGTCAACAATCACGACCTCTTGGATGACCACGATGTCGAGAGCTTTGTGCAGTCGGATAGGGATGTCCTTTATGACACCAACTGTCTTGACAGGGGTGCCGTCTAATTGCAGCACGCCTTGGCTGCTCCGTGTGTATTCCATCCCGATCTCATCGCAGACGGCCTTCGGCATCACAGTTGAGGAAGCACCATAATCCACCATGCAGCTAGGAACTATGTGCCCTTGCATCCGTAAAGACAGTATAAAAGGGTGGCGGTCCTGCTCTTCCCAAGGCGGAGATTGTCAAAGGTTGAACTAGGACAGCAGGCTGCATCTGCTTGCCGCTCTTCATGTTCTTCAGTGATTCTTGCAGCAGATCTACCTGGCCTGGAAGCAGAAGAGCATCGTACATGCTGATTCTGGCAGGAGTCTTCTTCAACTCGTCTACAATGCTGTAGCCCGAGGTACTAGCTCCTTCTGCTGGTTTAGCCGGCTCATACTTGGTCCGGTACTGTTGGGTGGCCTCAACTCGCTGTCTCTTGGTCAGAGACGGGTACTTCAGCTTCTCCTGGGCTTGTTCTTTGGTTTCAGCTGGGGGCTGAGGTACAGGAGGCTTAGCGGGAGTTGGGGCCTTTGCTGGAGGCTTAGCTGGAACAGCAGCAGCCTTTGCCGGAGAAGGTTTAGCGGGAGCTTTATCTTTGGACGCCTTCTCCTGGGCTGTGTAAGGCCACAGCCCGCTTGTACGGTGGCAGCCCGTCGGGCTGCGGTTTTTCTCTTCTTGCGTAGACTTGCAAAGGTTTAGCCGCGTCCGCAGCTTTCTTTTCTTCCTTGGCGGGCGTCACTGGATTCTCTTCTGGCAGGGCAAAATTGGCCTCGCCGTCCAAGATCATGTACAGCTCATCATCTTCTATAGTGCTGCCGGCCAAGGTCTGGATGTAGTGCTGGTGCAAAGTGCAGTCTTCCTCCGAATGCGGGTCATTGCACGTAGTGCACTCGGCTGACTCGGTCCGGAGGACCAGGTGGGTCTTCTATAGCAAAGATTCCTCGAGGCGGACGCCTCTGCTGTTGATTTTCTGGGGCTTTATCTTTTGTCAGCGCCGGTGGCGCATACGGCCTTCTAGGAGCGAGGTCCATCTGGGCCTGCTTCTTCTTCATAGCGGTCATGTCATTGGACATGGCATGATATCCGGAGGCCAAAGCCCGCACTTCTTGTAGAATCGTGTTCTGGATGCTGCTGTCAGGAGGCGGCAATTGTGCCGGTGGAGGCAATGCAGCCAATGGCGGAGGGTTAGGATAAGGCGCGAACTGCGGGGGAGCAGGAAGCGCTGGAAAATGCGGAGCGGGTGGAGGCGGATGAGGGTAATGCAACTGAGGCGGGCCGTATTGAGTTACGACCGGCGCCGGATTCCACTGCTGCTGGGGTTGCTGCCCTGACGTGGACGGCGGACCACCAGAAGCGGAAGGATACTGGGATCTGGGAAAGTCGGGATGAATCGGCTCCTGCACTCTGGACGGAAGCCTGCCAATGGAGATAATGTCACCTTCAGCTTGTCGGGCAGCTTCGTACAGTGGCGTGGAACTCGTCAATTCGGGCGATCTTCAGCAAGCATGCATATGTCCGAGTTGAAAGACCTCGTATAGTAGTGAGCAGCCATGCCACCCGAAGGCCGAAGTTCGCGAGGTACCCGTTTCCAGGATCTCGCAAACCTAATGTTAAAATCGTACACCTCCTCTTGAGGATGTCTCTCGGATTGCTTGGAACCGATGCAAGAGAGAGGTAGGATCTGCAGACTCGTTGCATCCTTTTACGAGCCTCCTGGCAAGCTGGGGCCACCCTGTGATGGATCCTTCTGGCAGCGATCTCCACCAAGAGAGAAGCTTTCCCCTCAGGGAAAGGGCCAGCAGACGGGTCTTCACACTTTCATCGGTGATTGTATGCAGCGCGGCCAGGGCGAGGATGTCCTGGATGTGCTCGTACGCCGTCTTACCGTAGCCGTCGTATGTGGGAATAGACTTTAAAGCAGCAGGGGGCACAGCTTGCTGACCGATCAGGGCCAAAGGCCCCGTAGAGTCCACCGCCGGGAAGAGATCATCGTCATTCGGCTGTTGAGCAGCCATTTCTTCTTCTTCTCCGCCGTCGGTTGTGTACTCGGTGTCGGTACTTTCCGAGGATGCAGGATTTTCCTCTTCCTCGGCCTCTTCTACTTCGTACTCGGCTCTTCCGACCTCAGCTTCGGCTTCTTCTTGGATCTCAACCTCGGCTTCGTCGAAACGAGCTCGCGGATCAGCCAGCCTGGGGATCTCGCCTCGAGCGTGGATGTCTAGTTCGTAGAACTCAGGCGGGCTTCTCGGATTTCTTGCTCGCCACCTTCTCGTGTGCATGAAGGTGACGGGACCGGTCTTCTAGACTCAAAGGATTTGTTCGTGCAGAGTCGCCAGGTGCTCAGATTTGGAACAAGCAATGAAGCGAACACCGGTGCTTCGATTCTGTCGGGGGTGAGAAACTTCCTTGTCTCACCGAGAGCTCAGGAACTGTCAGCGCCAGGTGGAGACGGATCGGAAAATCTCTCTTCAGATGTGGGACCCGAGTTCCGCCGAGCGTAGCAGAAAAACTGTTGCGCTAAGTGGAGACAGAACGGGTACTCTTTCTTTAAAACGTGGGACAAGCGTCCCACCGGGCGTGCCAGAGAAACTGTTGGTTACGAATCTGCCATGAGGAAAGGATTTCGGGTTGATGCGCCCAGATTCGCCCACCAGCATGAAAGGCCTGAAGGAAGAGATGCCTTCCGAGCCAATCTCCGGAGAAGGCCGGCTCCTTTTGGGGGTTTTCTGATTTAAGCTAAGGGGAACGGGAAAGAATTAAATGTACGTAAAGAGATAAACGTACAGAAAGAGATTACAAATATGTCCAAAGGTTGGTGGGGGAACTAACAAAGACGGGAACACACCAATCACCGCTACTTACTGCATACAAACACAAAGTATGGCAAGGAACCGCAAAACCTAGGCGTACTGTCGATACACAAGCAGTGTATGCACAGTTTCAATGGCTCCCTAGCAAACATTCCCTACAAGGAACTAATAGATAGGGATCGCATCAATCACCGTGATACGTACACCGATAGGGGTAGACAAGAAACCTAGATATATCGTGAGCTGTGTATATGTGTTAGGTAGAGAGTTTAACCGCACAGCCTTCAATGGCTCCCTAGCAAACATTCCCTACAAGGAACTAACAAGCAGGGATCGCATCAATCACCGGATACGGGCCAGCAACGTCACACATAATCGATGGAACCGCTACCACATCTATTATACGAAAATTAAAAGTACAGTAAATAATGCTAAAGGCGCCCGACCATCAAATGCCGAAGTGAATCAACAAGCCATGACACATAATCGCGTAAAGCATAAGCATAAGAAATAAAAGCGGTAGAATGTAACCAGGCATACAGATTGTATTTATATGCAGAAGCATGGTTACAGTAAGCACAGTAGTTCCCTAACAAACATTCCCCTTCCACCCTTTACAATGAATTCAAGATGGGCTTTTATAGCCCGAGTCCCACCCGTTACATTAATGGGCACAGAGTCCCAGTCAAACATAAGCTGACGTGAGCGGCGAAAGAGCCGCAAATGCCGACCTTTTGTCTGACAGTGGCTGTACCCGCAAGCATGGTCATCCTGGAAGCTGGACTGCTACGTGGCGAAGTGCTGGGCAAAACTTCAAGTCGGCAGGTTCGCCGGTAGCTGGAGCAGGTGAAACCTCGCATCAGCTTTGAATGAGGCCATTAGTGCAAGCAGTGCAAGCAGCCCACGCTTATCCCTTTTGGTCGGCAGTCCCGGTTCAAATCCCAAAGCTCGGACACTTGTTGGATGATGGGTTATGCAATCGACACATGCCTGCCTTAGAGGGCAGTCTATACATCTTTGCTTGGGATCTGGACTCCTTGGGATGCGCGGGCAGAAAACAGTGCAGTTGGGAAAACCTTCACGTCTTGGTCAAACTCCGGGTTTGTTCCCCTACCGCACACCTGTCAAGGGCACATTCCGCCTCTGCTGAGAAGTCGGACTGCGCACAGGTGGACACCGGTGCTCGCCGCCTTACGAACCTCGCTCCGGCACTTTACCGCTCTTCTTTGTTGACCCGCCACCGCCGCTGCAAGGTGCGCCCGAAAGTGGGGCGAAGTCGACGCACTTCGCACCAAAACTGGGCGAAGTGCGCACTTCGCACCAGCCCTTAGCCATTTTCAGGGTAACTTGCTGGAAAGTTGAAAAATCAACTGGGGACTCCAAGAAAAAGGGGGGAAAGAAAAAGAATGCGGGAAAGAAAAGGAAAGGGAGAGAAGAAGGAAGGAAGATGGAGAAAGAGGAAAAAGAGGAGCAGCTCTGTTACATTACTTTATTGAAGACATTGCACCCCGTGCAAAATGTGACAACACTTACCTTTTACCTTACCTGGACGGCAGTTGGACGGCAACATCTTTGGGCGGCAAGAGAATTTGTTTTTAATTTCTTCTCCCTTAATTTCTCCTATTCCCCCCTTTTCTGTAGAATGGTTATTTTAATGTTTATTTAAACTTTGTAACCTTATGTTAATGGTTAATGCAAATATTACCTTTGTATCAATTGCTCACCTCCCACATTCCGTGCCAATATCTCGGAGAAGGCCGGCTCCTATACTACACTACTTTGATTTTTAGATAAGGGAACAGGAAAGAGATAAACAAATGCAGAAAGAGATGTAAATGTGTGATTTAATGGTGGGAAAGAACAAGCAGCACAGTAACTAACTGATACTCAAACTAGCAGCAATCAATAGTGGGACATGTAACAGAAACCAGCACTATGATTCCTTCCTATGTATCCTTCTATATTCATTCCAGGTTCACTTAATTGCCAATGCTGCGATCCAGAATGCAGAATGACAGCAATCAGAAAAATAAATGAAACTTTCAGAAATGTTTAAGGAAGGCAGCATAAAAGAAAGAGACAGTAAATGGAGCCAAGTATGCCTTGTATTGATGCAAAATGTTTGATTACAGTAGCTTTCCTAGCAATATGTTCCCCCCCTTTTACAATGAAGTTCATCTGCTATTTATAGCAGGAATTTCCCCCAAATTACAATTGAGCACGAAACTCAAGACACTGCAAAAGCTGTAAAAAGTGTCGAGATTAGACCTTTGTTGACCGTGAGTGTACCTGCAGCAAGATCTACCTGGAAATGGTACAGCTCTGGGCTGATCTGGTGGGTGAGATGTCAGGTCTGATGAATGCGGTAGGTTTAGTACAATTAGACATTCAATGCTGACCTACTCTGTACCTCTGCAGCACACCTTCTGTCTCATCCTGTCATGCCCGAATCTCGGAATCCGTGTGTAGCTTGGCCCAGGTCTGAAGTTTGCTGACGAAAGGGGGATCTGACCAAAGTCGCCTGCTGAAGAGAGCGCCTCCGGGAGTCGCTCCAGGATGGAGCGAAATCGGGAGACACCATGACTTAGAATTTTCAGCGACTTGGCTCTTCTTCTCACATATTCACTGACTGGGGGGAGGCGGACGGTTGTCGCTGGAAAAAGGTAGCGACGACGGGCGGCGCTCGAAAAATGAGCGACCGACGTCGGTCGCTCCTTTGAGGACTTAGCCAAATTTTGGGCCTCCTTGCTTGCTGTCGCTGAAAAATGGCAGCGACGCCGGGCGTCGCTCCAAAACGGAGCGACGACGGACGGCGCTGGTGAACCTGAGCGACGGAGGGAGGCTGGCAACCTTGAGCGACGACGGGAGGCTCCACACTTAGAAATTTTTCATCTCTTCTCCTTTCTTCTTCCGCCCATGGTCGCTCGAAAAGGGGAGCGACGATGGGAGTCGCTCCAAAATGGAGCGACGACGAGAGTCGCTCCCAAACCAACACTTAGAAGATTTTGCATTATTTTTGTCTCCGTCGAGTTTCGCTCAAAAAGTGAGCGACGACGGGCGACGCTCGAAGAAATGAGCGACGACGGGCGTCGCTCGCTTCAACACTTAGAAAATTTTGGGCTTTTCACCAAGCCTGCCCAAGCTACTGGAAAATCTTGAAACACAAAGCTGAAAACTAAAACTGAAAAGAACTGGAAACTGCATGAAAGAAGCTGGAAAGGGAGGAAGGAGGGAAGTAGATAGCAACAATTTTTACATATTTTTTAGAATTTGTACCCCTTTGCAAAATGTGACAACATTCTTGGCGGCTCGCGGGGTATCGAGCTCGCCTCGATGCAAGGACCCATGCCTTCATCCCTTGGGCGCAGAGTCATCTCCGGTCCTTGCTTTTTCTTGCTGCTGCTCTTGCTGAACTTCTTGTTGCTCCTCCTCTTCTTGACTGTCCTCTGTGGACTCTTCTCTCCGAATCCTCCCCGGACTGCTCATCTCCCTCTTCTTCTTCTTGCTTCGAGGGGTCAAGGCGCTCACGGACATGCTCATAAGCGGTTCGAGCCTGGGCCCAAGTCGCTTCCTGGAGGGGCTCTAAGTCGCTGATATCTTTCAGCATACGCTTGAACGCCGCGACCTGGAGCATGTCAATCGTGTTGAATCTTTCCCCCAATTCATGGAGGCAGGTGCTGATTTTGCAGAATCTGGACACCAACTGTGTGACCTGCTCCTCCTGAACTGGATCCGCCCAGCTGTCTATCTCTGAGGTGTCAGCCTCGAAGGCTTCCCAGATAGGCTTCAATGTCTCCCTGGGCAGGCAGTCTCCACCCTTGATGAAGCTCGGAAACCCGAGCGAATGAAGGGCTTGGAAAGGAATCAGGCAGATGCTCTTCTCTTTCTCCAATGCATTCAGCATCTTCCTGGCCCTTCTGAATCTTTCAGTTTTCTCAAAATATGATTGCAAGGTTGCCCTTGCATCAGCCCAGTCTAGGGCGATCTGTGACATGGGAACAAATTGGAAGCCTTTGCGCTCACATTCTTCAAGTTTGATCGCCAAGTTCAGCCACTGCTGCGCTTGGCGTTCGACTTCCTCTACCACAGGCTTACCCTGGGCAGATATCTCCTGAACCTTGGATATGAAATTAAAGACGACAAGCGACCTGGAGACGTTGGTCCTAAACCCCTTCAGCAGGCTGGCTCTGATTTCTTTAACCCTGTCCTTTGAAAAGGCAGCGGCCTGGGACGCTTTCTCCTCCAGCAGCTTCTGAGTCTCCTGAAGCTGATTTTGCAATTGGGCAACATGCGTCAGCGCTCCTTCTTTCTCCTCGGCCAACTGATTTGCGACCGCCTTCTGATCTGCTATTTCTTGTTGTGAGGCTGCAAGTTGGTCTTTCAATTTTTGGACCTCCTCTTGGGCGGTCTCCAGCTGCGCTTGCGATTTCGCCAAGTCCTCTTCCAGCTGCCTCTTTTCGTCTTCGAGCTGGTAGAGATGTTGCTTCGTCTCCTGCTGCTTGATGAACAACGTATCAGCCCTCCGACGGATCCCGCCTATCTCATTTTCCTCGACGACGTCATCTAGGCTTTTATCCTTGCGGTGATAGTCGTAGTCGTCGTCGGTCATGTCCTTGATAGGCTTCTTCACTTTGGGGACCCTTTTCTCAATCTGGATCACCCTCCTGTCCAGGTCGAACCTGGCGCGCTTCTCCACCACAGCCAGTTCTTCACCTCTTCTCTTTCTGACTCCTTGGATAAACTTGAGGGAGCCTTGAGCCGCCTTGGCTGCCATGGGCTGATCATCTGTTGTCTGCAGTTGTCGTTCTACAAGCTCCAGCTCTCCATACAAGGGGTATGCCAAAGATAAGTCCTGCTGGGGCATTTTTTAGGCGGCGAACAGGGAACTGGGAGCGGCGCTTGAGGGTTCAGTCACTTTTGAGGGTGATTGGGCTTGGGGCGCAGTAGGTGGCTCTTGAGGAGGGGGAGATGGGTTTTCAGGAGCTGTGGCTGCGGGAGATGAATGATGAGGGGACGAAGGGATTTCTTCAGCGACGCTGGCCGACTACAAATGACCTAGGGTTTGGCCTAGGGTTTTGAAAGCGTTAGGGTCTTGGGCAAAATGGCCAAACGTCTGCAGGCCTAGCTGTGTGGAAGCAGGGGGCTGAGTGATGGGGGACTGAGAGGAAGCGACGGCTACGGGTTCGGCGGATGAGGAGGAAGGTGCGATGGGTAGAGCGCTAGAAGACTATTGAGAGAGGGAAGGAGACGTACCTGCATGCTCGGAGTGAGCTGGTGTTTGAATGACTTGAGTTGCCCATGTTTCTGCCTCCTTTTCCGGGCTGTCCTCGACGATAGTTACGATCTCCTTGGTAGCAACCTCTTTCTGCGGAGTCGCCTTGGTCTGTTGTACAGTCTCTTTTCTAGGCGCGGACCGCTTCTCCTTGGTCTTTTCAGACCTCTTCCTCTTCTTCTCTCTAGGCGCAGCCGCCTTTTCTGGTGCAGCTGCAGCGGTTGAGGCTGGGTCGTCGGGTGCCGTACCGGAAACCGTGAATCTGAACTTTGGCTTTGACCTCGATGGCTTCAAGCTCTTTTCTGCCGCTCGTGTGGACTGTTCAGGTTCCCGCTCAGACTGCTACGACTTTTCAGGCGTTGAATGCAACATGGGGCCTACTCCTTGGCTCCTTAGTACTTCACTGCTTGGACTCCCTTGTGCAACTGACCTTTGGGGTGGGGTCCCCTTTTTATGCTTGTGCCGGACGCCTCGGGGTACGATGTCACGGAAAACGAGCGGCTGCCACGTGTCAACATTTTTGTCATAGAGTTCGGAGAACTCGTGGTCACTGGCCAACAACTTTTCTGACTTGTCTTTCTTTGTGTGGCATCTGGCTATCCAACACTGCGCTATCTTTTCTTCGCTCCAGCCCAGCGGTTTCACTTTTGACAGCATCCTTCTGTAGCCCGCGGAGTCTGTTTTGTGGTCATCATTATGCTCAGGATCGTACTCCGCCTCTATGCAGTAAAAATCTAGCCATGGTGGGAGTGACTGCATTTTTTCAATATGCCACTCCAGGTCGCCCCCTGTTGGGTTATTCCTTTCTCCCATTATTTCTTGGCGCGGGCAGGAGTGTGGGAATTTCTTTATTGTCTCTATCGGGTCATACTTCCAGCGCTGGGGAAGCTCCACCAGGCCGAAACTCAGGAGGGTGGCTGCCAGGAATTGATGCTGCCCACACACATGGACCTCAATGTCGCCCCAGATGATCGGATATTTGGAAGATGTGGCCTTTCCTTCGCCCTTGACCATATTCCTGTTCCACGTAATCCATCTGCCGTGCTGCCTCTAAGGCAAAGTGATACTCAGTGCAGAAGTACGACAGCAGAAAGGGCTTGCCCTTGAATCCGAACACTCTGATGACAACGCCCTGCGTCAGCTTGAAGGTGTCGCCAATTTCTTGCTTGACAAGATAATTCCTCATTTCTAGAGGAGGGCGCGTCGTTATGCCGTTAAGGAGAGCTAGGGCAGCGCCCAAGAATTTGAAATTAAACTCGTAGTGCGATTCCCTCCTGTACAAGATGTTGGTCCACTCATAGACCGGAAGTTGCACGCCATCCTCGTCCCTCTGCTGAACTGGAACGGTATTCATTTTGTTGTGCATGTGGAACAGGAACAGCCATGCCAGGAACGAACAATATCTGAATTTTGTGCTCCTTTCCTCCTTCAGCTCCACGAGGCTTGAATGAATTCCATAGGCGACCCAATCTGCCCAGTCAAAGAAGACTGGCCTCGTTCCTGATTTCGGGGCGTTGGGGTCATAGAATTCCCCATGCAGGATGCACTCCGCCAAGGGAATTTGATACGGGTGCACCACTGCGTCAGTGCCGCAGCCTAACACCCAGGCCAGCATGGCGTAGATAGCTCGGCTTTTGAAGCGCTCCAAAGGTATCGGCCGCGTCGGCCATTCTTTGTCTGGCAGTGGTTGCTTCAGCTGGGCATTGAGGAATTTCCTCATCTTCTGATTATCTACGCACCTGTCTCTCTGCTCGCCTAGGCTGACCCTTCTGACGATGTTATTCCGGTCCGGCGAGTGCCCTGGCGCGAAAGCCATCTGAACGCTCTCCTTGTAGAGGGAAAACAACACCTTCCCCTCGTGGTCGCAAACTTGTCGGGTGCTTGGCTTGTAATATCTGGCGACGACCTCAACCAGCTCCGGGCAATGGTGAACAGGCGGGCACAGGAACCAGGATAGGTTCGAGTGGTATGCTGCACCGAAAGGATGCGAGGCCGGGACCTTGTTGCACCATTCCTTCACTGTGAGTCGCAGCTGCGTAATGCTGAGCGTGTAATCGCCGTCTCTATATCCCCCCAGGCGGTCTACAGGCGGCGGAAGAGGATCTTTGCTTGCTGCGCTCTTCTTCTTACCTTTGCCCTTCTTCTCCTTTCGCAATTCGATCTCAGGCGAGCTCGAAGCTGCCTGCTCCTGTGACTCAATCTGAGACGCGCTAGAAGCTGCCTGCATGGGGGCTTTCCCCTTTTCTGCGCCTGACTTCTTACCCATGGCAGCGAGATAATTTTGATAATTCAATTGACTGCTGGTAAAATTCGTATTTTTCTCTCTTTGGCGCAACTCGAATTTTAACTGGTTTAACAATGGCAGTAAAATGAGCGACTGAGCCCTTTTTACGGAGATAGGTGCAAAGGTTGGCATTAATGGCGAGCGCTGGAATTAAAGACCGGGTGCGCGAAGTGGGTGTGGAGCGCCGTTATTCTTCGTGGGCCGTGCGCAAAATCTCCCTTGGTTAACGCACCTCATTACTGATTGGCCCGACATTCGTCCTTGCCTTTAATGCAATCTGCATTGAAAACCGCGCAGTCATTTGCATTTTAAAACGTGCGCCTTGATGACGTCACCTGCCGCCACCTAGGCACGCGCCACGAGGTTTGTCATTTTGAAAACTACGTCGGGGACCACTGTCGCTCTAAGCTGGGGGCGATTCCTGGAATCGCTGAAAAGTTGAGCGATCTTGAGCTATTTGCATCTCGGCGGGCGACCGGCGTCCTTGGGGACTTAGAAAATTTTTAAATTTTTGCTTTCCTCTTGACCTCGCCGAAGTTCGCTCAAAAAGCTGAGCGATGACGGTCGTCGCTCCAAAATGGAGCGACAGTGGGCGCCAACACTTAGCATTTTTCCTTTCCTCCCGCCTTGGTCCCATCGGCTGTCACTCGAAAGTGTGAGCGACTCCCGGCGTCGCTCAAAAAATGAGCGACCGCGGGCAGCGTTGTTGCTACACTTAGAAATTTTTTGGCCTGCCCTTCCTTGTCGCACCTCCCAGGATCGCTGATTATTCGGGGTGACATCGGTCGTCGCCGAGTTTTGGAGCGACAACGGGCGTGAGCCCTTGCCTTAGTCAAATTTTTCCTCTTCCCATTGATTGAGACGCCTTTAGCACACGGCCAGATTTCGCTTGAAAAGATGCGCGATGGTGAGCGTCGCTAGCCGAATTGGGCGAAACTTGGCATCTCCCTTTCCATGGACACTTAGTGAAATTTTACAATTTCTCAATCCTCCATAATTTCTTCAGCCTTAGGAGTCTGCTACCAGGCACTCTGCCTACAAAACACTTGGCTCTTTTTTCTTGAATTAAGAGCAAAAAACTACCTCTACTGAAAGCAATATTTACATTCAGGAAAAGAAACAAACTTAAACTGCAGAAAAGAAAGTATGTACAAGGAGAAACCTCCGGGAACTTTTCAATGATGATAGGCTTTCAGATGAAAGCCATTAACTGGAATCGGAAGGATATGACCCTCCATGTCTCTCAGCACAAAGGAGTTGAACTGGTTGACCCGGGCAACCTGAAAGGGGCCTTGCCAGAAGGCATCAAATTTGTCATGGTTGCCTGGTTTTGCTTTCAGGGCATCCCATTTCAGCACTAGATCGCCAATCTTGAAGACTCGGGCCGTAGTTCCTTTTGAGAACCAGTTCCGTGTAGTCTCGGTGTGCTTGGTAAAAGCCTGATAGGCTTTTTCTCTTTCCTCTTCTAGATGCAGCAACTGAGCCAGCCGGGCATCAACAGGATCCATGTCGCCCTTTTCATCCTCCAACAGCCAGAGCGCGGGCATCTCAATGTGGGTAGGCAAGACAACCTCCTTCCCGTAAACTAGCGCATACGGCGACGTTTTGATTGATTTCTTGAATGAGATACGGTCTGCCCACAACGCTCGGTCCAGGTACAGGTGCCAGGACCTCTTGTTCCTCTCTAGAGTCTTCTTGATAATCTTCATCAGATTCTTGTTTGTGGACTCAGCTAGGCCGTTTCCCTGCGGGTAGTAGTTGGAGGACATCTTGTGATAAATCCCGTATTTGCTGGTGAACTCTGTCAGTACAGCTCCTGCAAACCCTGGCCCGTTATCAGTCACAATGGCCTCTGGGATCCCAAAGCGGGTGATCAGGCTTTCAAGGAAGCTGATGACTGTCTCCTGGTCGGCATGCTTGGTGGGTATCGCCTCCGCCCATCGGGTAAAGTAATCCGTGGCAGTCAAGATGAACTTATGACCTGCCGAGGAGTTAGGCGATATGGTCCCGATGAAATCAAGGCCCCATTGCTGGAACGGAGCCTCAGCCTGGATTGGCTGGAGTGGCATTGGCGCATTCTTGTTTCTGCCAGCGAACCTTTGACATTTTTCACATTTTTGGCAGACTGCATATGCATCTGCGAAGAGGGTGGGCCAGTAATAGCCCGCTCTGATGATTTTTAAGGTCGTAGGCCTTCCTGAGAAATGTCCTCCCGACATTCCGGAATGGAACTCGCCGAGGACCTTCCGCTTATCGGATTCTTTGACGCATCGCAAGAGGATGCCGTCTACGTTTTTGAAATACAGCCCCTCGGGGCGCAGAACATACTTCAGAGCATTGAGCCTAAACCTCCTTCTTTGTGAGGCAGTGAGCTGATCTGGACATCTCCCTGTGTTGAAGTACCACACTATATCATCGGTCCAGTCACTCTCCTCTGATAAGGAGTTGGCAAAGTTACCTTCCATCACTGGATCTTCCCACTGACAAGCAGACACTTCGGCGGCAACACTTCTGGCTAACTCCTGGCATAGAGCCCGACCTCGGATTAACTTGGTGGGTCGCACCTCTATGTCGAATTCTTGGATTTTAGCAATCCATCCTGCCCTCTTGTGACCCGGTTCCCCTTGAATGATAAAATTTCTGACATCGGGGTGTATCACAAAAACTGTAATCCGGCTCTGAGAGACAAAGTGCTTAAACTTCTTCAAGGATCTCATGACCGCATGCACTTGTCGCTCAATGAAATTATACCTTTCCTCATGCGGCTGGATTACTTGGCTCAAGAAGGCAATCGGCCGCTCTTCGCCATCATCCCCTTTCTGTGTCAGGACTGCAGCATAGCTTTCGGGCTCCCCTACGGCATAAAGGATGAAATCCTTAGAGTAGTCCGGGTTTATCAACACGGGCGCCTGAGCAATCCTGGCCTTGATCTCTTCAAAGGCCTGCTTTCTCTCCTCCGTCCAGACAAACTCAGCGTCCTTTTTTAAGAGTTCGGCCATAGGCTTGATGACTTGAGCGAAGTCGGGCACGAACTTCCTCACGAAGTTAATCTGGCCAAAGAAGGACTGCAGCCCTTTCTTGTTAATTGGGATAGACAGACGGAGAAGAGCCTCTGCTCTGTCAGGATCAACTGCAAGGCCTTTCTCGAAATGACATGGCCTAACAATTTTCCCTCCTTCACAGCGAAGACGGACTTCTTGGGATTGATGGATATGCCAAATTCTCGGCACCTTTCAAAGACTTGCCGCAGATGGGAGGTGTGGTCTTCTCTCTTGTGTGAAAAGACAGTCATGTCATCTAGGTAGATGACAATGATCTTGTTGAGCAGCTCTCGGAATGCCAGGTCCATGGCTCTCTGGAATGTAGCCCTTGCATTGGATAGACCGAAGGGCATGCGCTGATAGGCGAACGTCCCCCATTTGGTGGTGAACGTCGTCTTGTGCTGGTCCTCATCCTTCACCCAGATCTGGTTGTAGCCAGAGAATCCGTCTAGAAGAGAGAAACGCTGGGCCCCTGCGACCACATGAAGAATTTGATCGATCTGCGGGAGCGGATAGTGATCCTTCAACGAGGCCTGGTTCAGATTGCGGAAATCCACGCAAAGGCGAATGTCTCCATTCTTCTTTCTAACGGGAACCAGATTTGCGACCCAAGAAGAATGCTTGATAGGATAGATGATTTTTGCCTCTAGCATCTTCAAGAGTTCTGCTCTCATCAGAACCTCGATCTTTGGGTTAACCGGTCTCTGCCTTTTCCTGCAGGGTTTCACACCTTCTTCCAGCTCTATGGTGTGCTGGATGATTTCTCTGTCGTACCCCTTTAAGTCCTGGTAACACCAAGCAACAATGTCTGGGTACTCCTTGCACAGGGCCCGAATCTGCTCCAGTTCCTCTGGAGTGCAGTCTGTTCCGACCTTGATCACCTTTCCGGGCTCTAGCTCCAGGTCCATGTATTGCTTGGAGTCTACTTTGATCCTGTGAGATATGGCTCTATCATTCTGATCAAATAGGCTTTCCAGGGTAATCAGTCCTTTTGGGACATGATTATTCTTCAACTGTATCAACCCCTCATATTGCTCGTCATCAGGGTCTCTACCTTCGATGGTGCTAGCTTCATGTATCAAGAAATTGACGATATCCTCGTCACAATCGAACACCTGCCAGTGGGTGTCCTTATCAGGCACAGAAGGCCTGTAAATAGTACGAACCGGCTTCGGCTTCTGCATAGTGTCATCAGCCGGAACGTACCTGGCTCCAACAGACGCCAAGATGTCAGCATGTTTATTCTTCTCTCGGGAGATAGCTTTGACATTCAAGGACTCGAATGACTCCATCAGGTCCCAGACACGGTTGCGGTACGCCTTGAGGTAATGCTTCTTGGAGGAGCACTTGTTGGTTATCTGCTTGCACACCAGCTCTGCATCTCCAAAGATCTGCAGCTGCTTGATCCCCAGTCTCTCCGCTTTCTTCAAGCCTAGGCACAAGGCTTCATATTCGGCCGCATTGTTAGTGCAACTCCAGGCCAGCCTATAACAATAGTCTTTTTGTATTCCAGATGGCGAGACTAGAAGGACCCCTGCCCCGGCGCCGTTCTTGCATCGGGCGCCGTCAAAGTATAGCTTCCACAGCTCATTGGGGGCAGGACCTATTTCTTCTTTAGCTGTCTCCTTGGGCTTCTCGGGCTGGGTGACGGAGTAGCAACCTATGTCTGATTCAATCATGGCGTTGAAGTCCAGCAAGGAGAACTCGTCCTCCACTTGTAGCTGCTCTATGGCCTCTTCCACCAGGTCCACTTCTGCCAGCTCCTCGGTCATCAGATGGACCGTTTCATTTTGCTGCCCTTCCTCGGGTATCTTCTCGACTAGGAAAGTGGAGGGTTTCTCATTGTAAATTTTCACTTTCCTCCCTTTGAAAGGGACTTCCATGTGTGAGTAGTCCAGCGACAAATATCCACCGAGCTTGGCGGTAAACTCCCTCGAGAGGCACATGCCGAAGTAGGGCTCCAGGTCAACGACCACAACTTCTTGGATCACCACGATCTCGGGCGCTTTGTGCAACTGGATAGGAATGTCTTTGATGACACCCACCGTTTTCACAGGAGTGCCATCTAGCTGCAAGACACCTTGACTGCTCCGCGTATATTCCATGCCGATTTCTTCACATACAGCCCTTGGCATGACAGTGGTTGAGGCGCCGGAGTCAATCATACAGTTGTGTACCACATGACCTTCCATCCGCAGAGACAGGTAGAAAGGTGGTGGTCTGTTCTTTCCGGTGATTGAAGTTGTCAGGGGCTGAGCTAACACGGGCTGTGGCGGCTTTCCTCCTTTGACAGTCTTCAGAGACTCTTGCAATAGGTCCACCTGACCAGGGAGCTGAAGGGCATCATACATGCTGATCTTCGTCGGGGTCTTCTTGAGCTCATCAACAATGTTGTAGGCCGAAGTAGATGGGCCCTCAGTTTCTTTCATCGGCTCGTACCTGGTGCGGTACTGCTGTGTTGCCTCAACCCTCTGCCGCTTTGTCAACGACGGGTACTTAAGCTTTTCTCGAGCTTGCTCTTTGGTTTCGGCCGGAGGTTGAGTCACAGGAGCCTTGGCTGGTGGCGCCTTCTCTTTGGCGGGTGGAGGCAATGGTGCTTTCTCAGGAGCTTCCGCGGCAGGTTGCACCTTTTCTCTTCTGGTGTACACCTTCAAAGGCTGCATCTGGGCCGCATCCGCCTCAATGGGCTTCTTACCGCTCCTGGTCAGGATTGACACAGGGTCCTCCTCTGAGACCGCAAAGTTGCGATCCTCTTCCCGAATCATGTTAACTTGCTCCTCGGGGTTGCTGCTTGCAAGAGTTTGGACATAATGTTGATGCAGCATGCAGGTAGCTTCTCCGTGAGGGTCATTGCATGTAGAGCACCAGTGCACATTGTCTGGAGTGCTCGGTCCCGCATTGTTAGCAGCATTTCTAGCCGGAGGCCTATTGGCCTGAGGTACTTGATCTCTTGTCAGCGCGGGAGGAGGATATGGTCTCCTAGGAATAAATTCCTGCTGGGCCTGCTTTTTCTTCATCACAACCATGTCGTTGGACAGAGTTCGGCAGACGGAGGTAAGCGATTCTACCTGTTGCAGAATCTTGGACTGCACATCAATATCGGGTTGTGGTAACTGGGCATGCGGAGGCAATAGAGCTAACGGCGGTGCTGGAGGCAATGCCGGGTATTGTGGAGGAGCGGGAAGTGTTGGATATTGCGGGGTAGATGGGAGCTGAGGTGCCGGTGGCGTGGGAAAATGCACTTGAGGAGGGAATTGAGACATAGCTGGTGCGGGATTCCATGGTGGATTGTGATATGAAGAAGACGTTTGAGCAGACGCCGGTGGATATTGTGATTGAGGGAAATCTGGGTAGATCGGCGGCTGCATCTTGTGCGGGAGTCTACCTATGGCAATCATATCTAGCTCTGCCCTCTGAGCTACCTCATACAACTCAGGGAAAGTGTTAATGCGGGCCAACTTGATGACCAAACTGATGTCCGAGTTAA
This sequence comes from Wollemia nobilis, assembly GCA_028583015.1. Classification (NCBI taxonomy): domain Eukaryota; kingdom Viridiplantae; phylum Streptophyta; class Pinopsida; order Araucariales; family Araucariaceae; genus Wollemia; species Wollemia nobilis. The sequence continues at coordinate 3,478,187 of JAQPPZ010016710.1, read as the reverse complement.
ACGCTCTGACGTAGTAGTGGGCAGCTTGTCCATCGGTGGGACGTAGCTCAATGGGCACTCTTTTCCAGGACCGCGCAAACCTCACATTGAAGTCTGATATCTCCTCTTGCGGATGCCGTTGAATGGTTTGAAATTGGTGCAACAACGAGGACGGATCTGCGGATTCATTGAACCCTTTGACTAGCCGTCCGGCCAGTTGAGCCCATCCCGTGATAGTGCCGTCCGGCAAGGATCTATACCAGTATAAGAGCTTCCCTCGCAGAGAGAGAGCCAACAACCGGGTCTTGACACTTTCATTTGTGATGGCATGCAGCGCAGCTAGAGCCAAGATATCTTGAATATGTTCATAGGCCGTCTTCCCAGTTCCATCATATGTGGGAAGGGCCTTTAAAGCAGCAGCTGGAACAACATCTTGCCCAGCTAGATTGAGGGGTCCAGTGGAGTCAACGACTGGGAATAGCTCAGGAGCATTTGGCTGAGGATTTGCCATGTCTGCGTCTTGATCGTCCTGATCAGGATCGTGGTAGTTGTCAGTGCTTTCTGAAGTTGTCTCCTCAGTTTCAGTTGTTTGCTCCAAAGCTTCGTCTTGGTGGGCTTGATAATCAATCAGCCTCGGGTGCTCTCCAGCAACGTTGATGTCAAGCTCATAAAACTCAGGCACTTCCTGTCCCGCGTTCCTAGCTCTCCATCTTGTATGCATGAAGGAGCTTTTGATATTGGACCAGTCTTCGAGACTCAGAGAGTATTCAGGTTCAGCAGAGTCGCCAGGTGTTCTCCTTTGACAGCACTGAAGCGAACACCGATGCTTCAATACCGCTTATGGGGTGTGACACTCGTGTCCCACCGGGCGTGCCAGAGAAACTGTTGGTTACGAATCTGCCACTTAGGAAAGGATTTTAATCTTTTGCGCCCTAGATTCGCCTAGCAGATTGAAAGGCCGAAAGGAAGGGATGCCTTCCGTGCCAATCTCCGGAGAAGGCCGGCTCCTATACTACACTACTTTGATTTTTTAGATAAGGGAACAGGAAAGAGATAAACAAATGCAGAAAGAGATGTAAATGTGTGATTTAATGGTGGGAAAGAACAAGCAGCACAGTAACTAACTAATACCCAAACTAGCATCAATCAATAGTGAGACATGTAACAGAAACCAGCACTATGATTCCTTCCTATGTATCCTTCTATATTCATTCCAGGTTCACTTAATTGCCAATGTTGCGATCCAGAATGCAGAATGACAGCAATCAGAAAAATAAATGAAACTTTCAGAAATGTTTAAGAAAGGCAGCATAAAAGAAAGAGACAGTAAATGGAGCCAAGGATGCCTTGTATTGATGCAAAGTGTCTGATTACAGTAGCTTTCCTAGCAATATGTTCCCCCCCTTTTACAATGAAGTTCATCTGCTATTTATAGCAGGAATTTCCCCCCAAATTACAATTGAGCACGGAACTCAAGACCCGACAAAAGCTGCAAAAGCTGTAAAAAGTGCCGAGATTAGACCTCTGCTGACCGTGAGTGTACCTGCAGCAAGATCTACCTGGAAATGGTACAGCTCTGGGCTGATCTGGTGGGTGAGATGTCGGGTTTGATGAATGCGGTAGGCCTAGTACAATTAGACATTCAATGCTGACCTACTCTGTACTTCTGCAACACACCTTCTGTCTCATCCTGTCATGCCCGAATCTCGGAATCTATGTGTAGCTTGGCCCAGGTCTGAAGTTTGCTGACGAAAAGGGGGATCTGACCAAAGTCGCCTGCTGAAGAGAGCGCCTCCGGGAGTCGCTCCAGGATGGAGCGAAATCGGGAGACACCATGACTTAGAATTTTCAGCGACTTGGCTCTTCTCTTCTTATTCTCTGACTGGGGGAGAGGCGACGACCGTCGCTAGAAAAAGGCAACGACGACGGGCGGCGCTCGAAAAATGAGCGACCGCCGTCGGTCGCTCCCTTGAGGACTTAGCCAAATTTTGGGCCTCCTTGCTCGCTGTCGCTGAAAAATGGCAGCGACGCCGGGCGTCGCTCCAAAACGGAGCGACGACGGACGGCGCTCGTGAACTTGAGCGACGGTGGGAGGCTCTGGCAACCTTGAGCGACGACGGGAGGCTCTACACTTAGAAATTTTTCCTCTTTTTCTCCTTTCTTCTTCCGCCCATGGTCGCTCGAAAAGGGGAGCGACGACGGGAGTCGCTCCAAAATGGAGCGACGACGGGCGTCGCTCCCAGACCAACACTTAGAAGATTTTACAATTTTTTGTCTCTCCGCCGGGTTTCGCTCAAAAAGTGAGCGACGACGGGCGGCGCTCGAAGAAATGAGCGACGACGGGCGTCACTCGCTCCAACACTTAGAATAATTTTTGGCTTTTCATCCAAGCCTGCCCGAACCACTGAAAAACTCGAACAACAAAGCTGAAAACTGAAACTGAAAAGAACTGGAAACTGCATGAAAGAAACTGGAAAGGGAGGAAGGAGGAAAGAAGATAGCAGCAATTTTTACATTTTTTTTAGAATTTGTACCCCGTTGCAAAATGTGACAACAGTAATAAAGTGCACATTGGACATGCACAAGGTGACAAACATAAAATAGACAAGATAAGAAAAGAAAAATTTCCAAACACATGCAAGGTAGTTAAAGGTGGCGAGGTGGTATTTAAGGGGGAGTTGTTGCATGCAAGCCAATTTCCCCCCTACCACTTCCATATTACAAATAGACAATGGAAGTTGGCCATAATGCATTCAAATGCACATTGAAGAGAAGTTGGAGGGAGCAAGTGCTAGGTGTTGTAGAAGGAGAAATTTAAAGATCGTATGGATAAGAGCACATAATTTAGCTATATTTTCTAACATCTGGTATCGGAGCCTAGGGTTTTGTGCGAGTGGGAGCTGCAACAATGACTGGAAGTGTAACCAAGTTTGAGATTGAAAAGTTTGATGGCAGGAACTTCGCCCTATGGAAGATGAAGGTGGAGGATTTGTTGGTTCAAAATGACCAAGCCCTAGCCTTGAAAGGGGTCGCGAGTAAACCAAGCAGCATGAAAGATGAGGAGTGGGCAACGCTGGATAGGAAGGCGGTTTCTACAATCCGTCTATGCCTAGCGGACTCCGTCTTGTTCAATGTTGTTGAAGAAAAAACCGCGGAAGCCCTTTGGAAGAAGCTTGAAAAGTTGTATGAGACGAAATCTGCAACAAATAAGGTTTTTCTGAAAAAACAGCTTTACAGCCTAAGGATGAAGGAGGGCTCATCTGTGGCAGATCACTTGAATGAGTTTAATACCCTTATCAGTAAACTGGTTTCAATTAATGTGAAGATGGAGGATGAGGACAGAGCTATCACCCTACTTTGTTCCCTCCCGGAGACTTGGGATCATTTGGTGATGACCATCAGCAATTCATCATCAGGAGCTCTAACTTTTGATGATGTGGTAGCCGCTTTGTTGGCAGAAGAGTTGAGGCGGAAAACGTCTTTGGAACCCTCAACCAATGAAGCCCTAGTTGTGAGAGGTCGATCTTTCGAGAAGAGTCAACAAAGTAGATCACAGTCCAGATCTAAGTCTAAAGGACGCAAGCTGAAAGGGAAGTGTTGGCATTGCGGGAAGCCAGGGCACTCAAAGAAGGACTGTTGGCAGTTAAAAAAGGAAAAAAATGGTGAAAACCAATTTCAGCCTTCAGCTGAGGCCAGTACAGTAAATTCTGGAGAGACGGCAACATGTGAGGCTTTCTGTATCAGCAACAGCAGATCTGTTTTATATACCTGGGTTTTGGACTCGGGTGCATCTTTCCACATGTCTCCTCACAGAGACTGGTTTGACAAATATCAGCCATATAGTGGTGGGAAGGTCTACTTGGGTGATGATCACCCTTTAGAAATTGTGGGAAGAGGGGACATAAGGATCAGGCTGGACGATGGTAGAGAAAGGATGTTATGTGATGTGCGACATGTGCCGATTTGCGGAAGAATTTGCTCTCAATCAAGATGATGGATAAGCTAGGGTATTCTGTCACTTTCGGTAACAACTATTGCAAAATTACCAGAGGTGCTATTGTAGTAGCAAAGGGAGAATCTTATGGGACCCTATATCGTTTATGCGGTGATACGGTGACAAACCATGCAGCAAGTAGCAACTTCAGTTCAGGATGCAGTAATGCTATGGCATCAACGCCTAGGCCATATGAGTGAAAAAGGTCTGAAAATTCTGCATGACAGAGGTATGCTTTCTGGGATTAAGTCTTGCAATTTAGACTTGTGTGAGCACTGTATTTTTGGTAAACAAAAGAGGGTTCGGTTTATTGCAAGCCCTGGTAAGAGTTCTGATTTTCTGCAACTTATACATTCGGATATATTTGGACCAGTCCCCACTCAATCCTTAAATGGTGCCATCTATTTTCTGACATTTATAGATGATTATTCTAGGAGAGTGTGGGTTTATTTTCTGAAGAAGAAGTCGGAAGCTTTGCAGAAATTTAAAGAGTTCAAAACTCGAGTAGAGAAAAGTTTGGGCAAGCCTGTTTTATGTCTTAGGTCAGATAATGGGGGTGAATATTGCTCCAAGGAATTTGATAAATTTTGTACGCAAGAAGGAATTAAGCACCAGAAGACTGTACCATATACTCCACAACAAAATGGTGTGGCTGAGCGAATGAATCGCACAATCATGGAACGTGCAAGAAGCATGCTCAGCGCATCCATGTTGGATAAAAGGTTCTGGGCAGAGGCTGTTAATACAGCTGTTTACCTCATTAACAGGTCACCTACAGCTGCGTTGGATGGACAGATTCCAGAGGAGGTTTGGTGTGGTAAGCCATTTGATTACTCTCATTTGCGTACCTTTGGCTGTGATGCATTTGCCCATGTGCCTAAAGAAAAAAGGTCCAAACTTGACCCGAAGTCAAGCAAATGTGTTTTTCTCGGCTATGGAGATGCAATAAAGGGGTATAGACTGTGGGATCCTACTGCCCACAAGGTAATTATTAGCCGAGATGTTATTTTTGATGAAAAATCCATGCAAAGGAAGGAGGTACAACAAACACCTAATGTTGTACCAGTTGAAGTAGACATGAACGAAGATGAAAATGAAAATCAGCATGCTGAAATTTTTGACCATCATGCTGAATTTTTTGACCAGCATGCAGAACAGCATGCAGAACAACAAGTAGAACAGCAAGTAGAGCAGCCACAACAGTCACAAGACCAAGAGCCACAATCAACAGATCATTGGGTTAGAAGATCTACACGTCCACAAAAGTATCCGGAAAGGTATTCTCATGTTTATCAGTCCTCTTTTGCTTTGTTAACTGATGATGGTGAGCCTAGTTCATTTCAGGAAGCTAGAGAGTCTGAGAATGCAGAAAAGTGGAGGAAATCCATGGAGGAGGAAATCGAGGCACTTCGCAAGAATAAAACGTGGGAACTTGTGGATCTCCCACTTGGAAGAAAGACTGTTGGAAACAAGTGGGTGTACAAAGTGAAGAAGAACAGCGATGGGCTGTTGGAACGCTATAAAGCTCGCTTGGTGGCAAAAGGCTATGTGCAGAAGTCAGGTATTGACTTTAATGAAATTTTCTCTCCAGTTGTGAAGATGACTACTATTAGAGTTCTACTTGCACTTGTAGCTGCACAGGATTTAGAACTGGAGCAGCTTGATGTAAAGACTGCTTTCTTGCATGGTGATCTTGAGGAGGAGATTTATATGGATCAGCCTGAGGGCTATGAGGAAAGAGGCAAAGAGCATTTGGTTTGCAGACTGAAGAAATCTCTGTACGGGTTGAAACAGGCGCCAAGGATGTGGTACAAGAAATTTGACACCTTCATGAAGAGCCAAGGTTTCAGCAGGAGTGAAGCTGACCATTGTGGATACTATAAGAGGTTTGATGATGGCAGTTTTATTATTTTGCTGTTGTATGTTGATGATATGTTGGTTGCAGGCCCCAGCATGAAGAAAATCATTGATCTTAAGGCTCAGTTGGCTAGGACATTTGAAATGAAGGATTTAGGAGCAGCAAACCAAATTTTAGGGATGAAGATACACAGGGACAGAAAAGGAAGAAAGATCTGGTTAAGTCAAAAGTCATATATAGAAAAGATTCTGCAACGCTTCAATATGCAGAATGCAAAACCAGTTAGTACCCCACTTCTTTCAAACTTAAAATTGTCTTCCAACCAGTGTCCTAGAACAGAAGCAGAGAAGACAAGCATGTCTCGTGTACCGTATTCATCAGCAGTAGGAAGCCTCATGTATGCCATGGTGAGCACCAGACCGGATATTGCCCAAGAAGTGGGAGTAGTTAGCCGGTACATGGCAAATCCTGGTAAGGAGCATTGGAATGCGGTGAAGTGGATATTTAGATATTTAAGAGGCACTTCAGATGCTGCTATTTACTACGGATCGGATAGTTTGCAAGTTAAAGGTTTTGTGGATTCTGATTATGGTGGAGATAGAGATGGGAGAAAGTCCACTACAGGATATACTTTCACTCTTGCTGGTGGAGTTGTGAGTTGGGCTTCTAAGTTGCAGTCTGTGGTGGCTTTATCAACCACTGAAGCAGAATATATTGCAGCGACTCATGCCAGCAAAGAGGCAATTTGGCTAGAGCGACTGTTGGGTGACTTCAAGGTAATGCAGGGGAAAATTATGTTGCATTGTGATAGCCAAAGTGCTATTCAGCTAGTGAAGAACCCAACATTCCATGATCGCACGAAACACATTGATGTCAAGTACCACTTTATAAGAAATGTGGTGGAAGAAGGTAGGATCCTGTTGCAGAAAATCGACACTGAAGTGAATCCTGCAGATATGCTTACTAAGCCGGTCAAGACAAAGAAGTTTGAGTGGTGCAGAACTTCTCTGGGCTTGCTGAAAATGTGATAAGGGCAGCATTGGGCAATTGGCACTTGGATGGAAAAACATAGGCAAAGAATTCCTGTATATCGACTTCAAGTGGGAGAATGTTAGGAGGTGAAGTCAATATCCAGATCTCCAATGTTCTTCAGCAGAGAGGTGCATGGTGGTGCAGCTTATAAAGAGGAAACAAACAGTATTCTGTAGTCTTCCTTTGGGAGAGGAAACAAACAGTCTTTTGGACTCTTCCTTTGGAAGAGGAAACGAACAGTTTTTTGGACTCTTCCTTTGGAAGAGGAAACAAACAGTTTTTGGACTCTTCCTTTGGAAGAGGAAACGAACAGTTTTTGTTTTTTCTATAAAAGGGGAATGACCCCTTGCATGTAAATGATGATTGAATGTAATTCTGCCAAAATCAATAAAAGATCAAGCTGCCATTGCCCCGTGGTTTTTCCTGCACATTGCAGGTTTTCCACGTAAAATCTGTGTTACTGTTTTTTCCTGTGTTATTGTGTTTTTCTGCTTGCACATAATTTTGCTATATTTTCTAACACTATGGTCACCCAAGTTTTAAATTATATGGTGCAGATCAGTACATAACTGAAATGAAAGGAGTCTTAAAGGCTAAAAGAGTAAAAATTGCTGATCAAGAATTCATCATGGATTTCTGTGTGATCACCATACAAAAACTAGCATATGATGCCTTGTTGGGGAGAGGTTGGTTGAGAATGGCTAAAGTGAATAAAAATTGGGAAAAGGATTAGTTAACATTTAAGAAGGGATAGCATAAGCGTATGATCAATTTGAAAAATCAAATAATCAATGAAGATTTAGCTACAACCAACGAGTTAGGAAGTTCTTCAAAAGAGGAAGAACAATATGAGCCAAATGAGGAGGAAATGTTGTACCTAGAGGAATGCAATGAAGATGAATATTAATCAGATAGTGGGCTTCTCCATTCGAAAATGGAGGAGTACAAAATGTTTCATCCCACCTGCCTCTGTATTCAGACAAAGGAGATTCAATAAACACTTGATGAACAAGCAAAGATCAACAAAATGAATGAGGAAGGGGAGAAGAGAACTTTTCCCAAAAGTTTTGCAGAGACCTTGAGGATGTGGCTAAGGCGAAGGAAGAACCAGAGAACACAAAGTATGAAGGACCAAAAACAATGAAAATGAATCTAGGAATGGAGGAGGATCGTAGGATAATCCATTATGGAGACGATTGGGATCCTGTATTGAAAGCAACAACTTTCAAAATATTTTTGCAGTACAAGGATGTCTTCACATGTATGTATAAGGACTTGAAGGGGATACCTCTAGAGTTGTGCGTTCATAGGATTTAGTTGATTCCAGTTACCAGTAAGGAGAAGTCCATATAGGATGAATCCAAGTATGCAGCTTTGGTCAATGCAGAAATAGAAAAGATGTTTGTATCATCTTCAAAGTTACCGTGAGCAAGTGGGTGTCACCAATTGTGATTACTTTGAAGGAGGCAAAGAGAATTTGCATACGCATGGATTTCAGATGTTTGAACATAGTAACTATAAAGGTCCCCTTTCCCATTCTATTCACTAATTCTATCCTAGAAGAGGTAGCTAGACATGAGATTTACTCATTTCTAGATGGGTTTTCCGACTACAACCAAGTCAGTATTGTGGAGGAAGATAGATTAAAGACCAAATTCATGGTAGAGAATGGCATCTATGCTTACAATAGGATGCCATTCGGGTTATGCATGCCCCAGACACATTCTAGAGAATAATTTTGTATATATTTGACTAAACAACGATAGGGAATTTTAAAGCCTTCTTTGATTACTAGTCGATATATTGGAAAGTACAAGAGCACCTACCTGTATTAGAAGAATGCATGTGATTATGTAGGAATGTCTGAATAGCCTTGAATCCAGGCAAATGTCACCTAATGATGTCTTATGGTAAGTTGTTAGGACACACATGATGTGGGCTCATTGAAGACTTTCTTGGGATCCATAGGGTAATACAGGAGGCTTATCCAGAATTTTTCCTATGTGTCTTTCCCGTTGGATTCATTAACAAAGAAGAATGTTCCTTTTTAGTGGACGAAGTAGCATCAAGGAGCCTTCGAGGAGTTGAAGGTGAAGCTTGTGTGTAGTCTGATCCTGGTGTTTCCATATTGGGACAAAGAATTTCATGTTGACATAGACGTGTCCAATTTTGCAATTGGATGTGTGTTGGCCCAAGAGAAACAGTTTAGGCTAGATCAGCCTATTTACTTTGCAAGTCAATTACTTTCTAAGGCAGAATAAAATTATAGTATGACAAAACGAGAAGTCTTGGGAATGTTGTATGCAGTATAAAAGTGTAGACACTATTTGTTGGCTAATCCATTTGCCTTTTATGTTGATCATCAGGATCTATTGTACTTAATAAATAAACTAGTTATACATGGGCGAGTTAGTAGGTGGCTTGTTACATTGCAAGAATTCGTGTTTTGGGTAGTGGTCAGACCTAGTAAGAAACACATGATAGTGGATCAATTGTCAAGGATTTGCTTGGGTGAACCTATAGGAGGAGTGTCAGATGAGCTCCTTGACAATCAATTGTTTGCAATAAGCATTGTACCATCATGGTACAAGGCAATTGATGAACCATAGGAGAGGTGCCTAAGGAGATGTCAACAACTGAGAAGAGGAAGGTGAAAATGAAGTCAGCACCCTTTCAATTAATAGCAGGATTATTTTACAAAATGGGCTCAAATAGAATTTTGTGAAGATGTGTAATGGAAGAAGTAAGGGCAGCATTGAAAGAAGCTCATGACGGACTGGCTGAAGGGCATATGAGACCAGACGCAACCACGAGGAAGGTAATTTTGGCAAGGCTATGGTGGCCCACCCTCTATCACGACGCAAAGGAGTATGTACAATCGTGTGATACATGCCAACAAAATAGGTAACCTTTGCACTGAGACTTCATGCCATTACATCTATGTCAGATTCTCAACCACAAGAGTTATTTGAGAGATGGGGTTTGGATTTTATGGGTCGCTTGAGAACAACTCAGAGGAGGAAGTGCCAGTAGCAACAAAATATTTGACAAAATGGATAGAGGCAAGGGCACTACCAGCTAATTTGGAAAAAATTATAGCCCGATTCTTATATGAATAGGTGATTACAAGATTTGAAATCCCACTACAATTAACAAGTGACAAAGGAGGTCACTTTGTAAATGAAGTCATCAAGAATCTAACAACAGATTTCAAGATTTTGCATTCTTTGTCAAGTCCGTACTACCCAAGAGCAAATGGGCAGGTGGAGGCGACAAACAAAATTTTGGTATCCACTCTTTATAAAACCCGTGGAGTTGAAGAAGCCGATTGGGACGAAAGGTTGCTATCAGTCCTATGGGCATATAAGATGAATTTTAAGCCCACAACAAAACATACGCCTTTCCAGTTGATGTATGTGTAGGAGATAGTAGTGTCAGACTGCCAGTAGAATTCCTGATACCCAGTTTGAGGTAGCCCTAGAGAATCAGCTAGGAGATCAATAAATCCTAGAGGAGAGGCTTGTGACACTAATTAAAATGGATGAGAAAAGGGTTATGGTGCAATGGGCGATAGAAGTAGCCCAATGAAGAAGGAAGTGGCATGACAAGCACCTTAGAAAGTTGGAATTGAAGTATAATGGCAAAAGAGAAATCAAGCTAGAAAAGCTGAAAAATTTATGGATTGGTCCTTTCAAAGTAATTGAGATGATGGAGAATGGCACATTGAAGTTACAAAAATTGGATGGGACAGTAGTTCCCAAAATTGCGAAGGGGTTCAAACTAAAGCCTTATAAAGTGTAATGTCTGTTTATTTCCATGGAGGAGATAGAAAGAAGAAGAAGACAAGAGGAAGAGCTCCGTGAACAATAGGAAACAACTCAAAACAATCAAAATAATCAATAAGACAAAGACGATGAAGGGATGAGAAGGTTATTTGTAGAAGGGGAAGAAACACGGCCAATTATAGAGCAGTAAGAGTTGGAACCTCATCCTGGAGAAAGAAGAAGAATACGAGGGGAATGAGCTTGTACCTGAAAATGAAGAAAGAGTTCAGATTTTGGAACCAACAGTGGTAAAATTGATAATTCAAGGAGTACACCCTCAAGTAGAGCAATAAGAGTTACCCAAATGTCCCAATGGACGAATGAACATAAGGCTAAGTGCACAATATTTAGATAGAATGAAAAAATACGACTAGGAGATACCAACTCCAAGGGAAGGAGGAGTTACAAATGAGTTGGCAAGGTACAGTCTGCTAGCTCAAATAGGGCTCATACAACAAAGAATGCAAGAACAAACACAACTAAAAGAGGAATACGAGATCTTGAGGGAAATCGATGCGATACTAAGAGTGCAAATCATATAGGAATTGGATAATGCCATACAAAGAATTGATGATCGCCAAGCTACATGAAGACGAGCTCGAAAAATAGGAAGATGTAGAAGACGATGTAGTACAAGAACAAGAGGTAGAGCTAGAGCAGTGAGAAGGAGATGAAGAGGGTGAAAGACAAGAAGAAAGACCCCATGGATAGTTGGTAGGTCGAACACCATTTCATATTACTAGAGAAAAGGCTCTTGAGATATGGAGGAGAGACATTGAGGAAGTTACTATATCACCAAAAGTGGCAAGAAGGAACTAGGTAATAGATTCCATTGATGATGGTGTTTCCCTAGTTCAAATAAATAGTAGTATTTACTAACCTCTTAAGAAGGTACTAGGTGGCAGGAATCACAGGTTCATCCTAAGGTAGAAAACTATGTAGAAGCATGTAGACAACTGAGAAGGCAAAGGAGAGAACTAATAAGGCTTCAAAGACGTCTAGAAACAACACTTGGTTGGACCCTACAACGAGGTGATTGGAACGACTCAAGCACTGATTTTGACTTCTTTGCATAATACAGAGAAACGTTAGTAGATTGTGAAACACATACGTTTTGAGGAAACTAGATGAAGGAGATGATTGCTATGGGTAGATCAAAGACTTAGATATTTAAGGCAATTGTTACCAAGAACTTAGAATCGAGAAGGGCAATTAACAAAGATACAATTTTTAGAAGTGCCTTCTAGAAATTGGGAAAGAGGAGAGTCAAGTAGATAGCAATAACAACGAAAAAAAGGTGGATTAGCCATCTTGGGGAGGCAACCAATTCTTTGCAAGGACCTAAGACAACCTAACCAAAGGAGGACTTTGATTGATCTCCCTCTTGGTGGCTCAAGGGGAAGAAATATCCCTCCTGCTACCCCTAGGTGGTTGGGTCGATGTAATGAGTTGCAAGGACTGTTTGTTAATCTAGCAAGAAACAATCAAGTTGGGCATGCCCTTCAGTGTGGAACATTTGAGCCTTCTTGAGGACTATGTTCAAAATGGAGAAGTCATTTGTGACAACCAATGAATTGGATGGGTCTCGAGCAATTAGGAGTTGGAAGAGGGCTGCCCCAAGTTGAGGAGATTCATCCAAGAAATAGAGGAGCCATGGCACATATGCAGGGCCATGGAAGAAGTGCTCAAGGAAGAGAAAGAGAGCAAGTCTGTCAAAGGAAAGTGCGAGCTTAGCAATTGGTGGAGTTATGACAACTCGCTCATCAAGTTTGGAGGCGAACTTAGCTCGGGGGGATAAAATCAGAAGTTGCCCAAATGAAGAGGATCGTATGACAGAGGGTCATGCAAGTCAGGAGCAGAAAATGAATTGTACGACAAGATGTCGTACAAGCCTAGAACTGGACAGTCATATGACATGGATATGTACAAGTTAGACAAATGAAAATGATCATACAATTGACGATCATATGATTGGAGATCGTACGATGCAATAAGGAACAAATTGTACGATTGGAGATCGTACGACGTAGGAAAGAATAGATTGTACGATTGGAAATTGTACAATGCAATAAAGAACAAATCGTACGACTAAGGATCATACGATGCAAGAGCAAAGAGATTGCACGACGCGAGAGGAAGAAGAAAGAGATAGTACAATAGGCAATTGTATGGCAAGCAAAGGTGAAGATGATCATACGACAAGGAATTGTACAATAGGGGATCATATGATGGATCAAGTGGAAGGAGGTCGTACAACATTTGTTGTGGAAAAACCCCTAGAACAACATAATGACACATTGGCAAGGGAAGTCATACAAGTGCAAATGAATGTTTCCGAATGACTTGTACGATGACCCTGAAACGTCAAGAAGTTGGCATGTAAAAATGTAGAGTTAAAAAAATAAAACAAAAAGCAAAAAGGACAAGCGCATGGAGTGCTTAGGTGGCAGACAAATAAGTGCAAGTAGTGCCAATGTGGTAGCCAAACAATTATAACTTATTTTTAAGTAGGCAATTATAAATAAGGGTGTGTAGGGAAACAAAGCAAGTTAGTTGGAGAGAAGAAGGATGTCGTTACAGCTAAGAAGGAAGTAATAGAATGCTAAGGGAACCCTGGAGAAGGTCACCATTGCAAACACATGTGAAGCAAGTTTATAGCAAACAAAAGCTAGGGTTTTGGAGAATACTCTAGCCATCATAAAACTTTATAGGAGAGCAAGAATTTTCTCTAGGAGGAAAGAGAGAATTTGGAGGCAAGGGCCTGTGTAGCATAGAATAGAAAAAAATCACAATCTAAAACAAAAAAAGGGTGAATGTCAAATGTAAGAGTAGGCAAATTGTTTTTGGAAGACTTATATAAACTTTGCACAAAAGGGAACCTATTATCCAAAACTCTTTCAAGGAGGGTTTTTGTAGGATTGAGTAGGGTAAAGGGAAAATTCATTGTATGGGTAAACTATGCCAAGGAGGAAGGCCAGCCAGTTGGAAAGTCGTCGTACAAGGAAGTGAAAAGCAAAGAGCAAGCTTGCAAGTTGGCCAAGTGAACCAAAAGAATTGTTGTAAAAATTGCTAAGCTAGGCCATTGTATGGAGTAATTGAAAGGTCGTGTTGTACAAAAGAACCACTAAAAACCATCGTATGACCAAAAAGGGAGTTATTGTTCAATTGTACGATTGACCAAAGTCAAGCATGCAGTGATTATATAATTGACAAGAGTCTTGTATGGTCAGGAATAGGATCATACAATTGTGGGAAGAATCTTATGATTGTAAGGAGGATCGTATGTTTAAGGTAAGTCGTATAGTTAAAAAGGTAGAAGTCGTACAATGGTGAGTGGATGAGATCGTATAGTCGTAGGTATAATCATACGATTCTTCAATTGGTTGTATGAGGCAAGCATCAAGTTGTACGATAGGTGGGCTAGATGAATGTAAATGAAGCATGAGAGGGAGAACGGATTTTCATGAGCACATATGAAATACTACGGGATGACGAGTTGAGTGCTCATCTGGTTCGTTGCATCAAAGAGAATATTGGCCAAGAAGAGAAGAACCGTTATTTACAAGGAGACCAAAACCATTCCAGTACTCATATAGGCAAGGGTGTGGTTATCGGCCTTGGTGAGGACATGGGTTTATACCTAGACATGGATGTGGTTACATGGCAAAACAAATATAGTGTAATAACCCTCCCTATCTAGTTCTCTAGGGGTTTGCCAATTCTTAACCTTTTTCATGAATTTTTAATATACAAAATCACAAACACAGAGCAATCCAGAATTCTCGAAAATATTGCTTTATTCTTATATTAAAACTAGGGCACAAATTACAATGCAAATACCTCAAATGCTGATGAAACCCTAGCTGCTCCATACTCTATAAATGATGATGAAGGCTCAGCCCTTCTGATGTGAATACTGTGTGGTGTCCCAGCTCCAAATATTCCCTGTATAATCTCTGAATGACCTTGTGTGGTAACCCAACTCCAGAAGTCTTTAAAACTGAAGTCCAACTGCAATCCCTGTGTGGAAATGCCTAGATTGACCTGAGGGTAATCTTGCAACCCCGAAGCCAATGTCCCTGTAAGAGGTTGTCGTCTCTCACAAGCTCCAGAATCTCTGTAAATGGCTCTACCAGAGAGTCCTCCAAAAAACCAGAGAGGAAAATAATAATCTTCGCATATCTCCAAATGAACTCAAAACCTCCTTTTATCTCCTCCATAGGTCGACCTAGGGTTAGGTCACTTTTAGGGTGAGCAAATATAATTTTATCAATTTTTAATTCCACCTCATTTCCTTCTTAATTTATTCACCCCCTTATGCCTAGGCTTAACGACTTTTTAAGTCGTCACTTAAAATGGCCCCTTTTAAGTATAAAATGATTTTATAATAAAATAAAGTCACTGACTTTACAAAATTAAATTAAATAATCACTTTATTAATTTTATCTTCGACCATTAAAATTTCCAACCTCCGCCCATCCGAATTGAAATCCGTGAATGGTTTTGGACACCCATTTCACTCAAGAATATCATCGCACTGTCTCGTTGTCCACCGAGACCCTAAAAACGGACATGGCTAAAAATAGTAACTCTGATCAAACAAATCTCCGAATGAGCCCAAACGACCATCAATCAATAGCTCTCTGGGTACTGACAAAGATTATGATATCTCCAATGGCGCCCCTCCATCCGACTTAGCCTACGGGAGCTTGTGTATAGGCTAATCTGCTTTGCACCTGAATGCGTAGAAAAGGGGACATTACAGTCCGCCCTTCCCAAAGATTGCTTGTCCTCAAGCAATACGTATACATACTCTAGTCAGATACTACATCCCGGTTGAGATCACATCAAATCCCCTGGATCCCATAGCAACCTCAAAAAGGAACCGCCACGTTGACGCTACACCACTCTGATCATCACTACCCCTCTGACATGGTTAAGTGGCAGAAGTCTCAACTGCAATAGCATGATGAAATCTCTCTCCAGTCTAGCACTGACATGTCTGTCTGAGATGAGATGTAATATCATGTACCACGACATACCGAAGGAATCAACGTCATAGATTACTGCAAACACAATGCTGGAAGTGCCTCCATAGTCATCACCTAACCAGCTCAACTCGGTGTTCACACTCCTGGAATCTCCCGAGATAATCCCATGTAGCCCAATCTACTGCAGTCAATGTAATATCCTCCGGAAATATGATGTCCCTCATCATACTCAACCAAGTAGGGTGTAAATGTATCTGTATAATTCCTGAAAGATCAACCACACTCCACTCCGGCAACTCAATAAGAAGCTCAACCTCACCATCAAAACTGGTATGCCCATTATGACTGCACCTTGTGCCAAGTAACATCTCATGCATAGGTGACTCAACCAGGCCTATCTCTGCACTTTCACTGATTAAACTGACCCCTTGAGAGGGCACTGTGTTCAAATAAGAAGTAAGATACTCCATGTAATGCCAACCAAATTGTGGACCCATCTCCATCATGTAAATGTTATGGCTGTCCGAAAAGTGAACAACGACATATCTCTCATACCCATGATCAACTATTGCCCACAACATGCTCCTACCATCGCCCTCGATGCCCATCAAGGCAAACATACAATCCTGGGTAAGAGAACTCAACTCCTGGTCATCCGGATTAGGCTGGAGGATGCTCATGGAATCACCCTCAGACTCATGTCGGAGTAGACACCTGTCTCAAACAATGTATCCTGATGATCTATTACAGTAAATGAATCAGCACTCTGCATCTCAAAAAGCGGATTGCCCAAAAATGTTACATGATCCATCTCATATAACGGATTGTCGGTCCATTGAAAACAATTATCTCCCATATGCTTATCAAGGTTATTTTGCTGATCCCAAATTGTGTAATCTGTTTTCATGGGACAATGTGATAAGTCATAGTCCTCCTGAATGCAATCTAGTTCGTCAAAAATCTGCCTAATCTTCTTGGCTCTCTCTCGATTCAGCTGTTCAGTAGATTCTAAAACAAAATTGAGTTTCAAATCTGTCTCATGCAATGAAAAGTGTGCCTCTAACAAAGAGCTTCTAGTCCACTCAAGCTCTTCAGTTAGCTGATTGACTTCTTCTTCTTTGCTCCTGTATGCACTAAGGGTCTCTTCGAGGAGCTTGGCATAGTGATCTCTGTCTGCAAGAGTGTTCATGAAGTCTAACTTCATAGTTTTTAAGGCTGCCCTCAAATTCTATAAATCAGCACTGGAGATTACTCCTTCTACATCCTTCTGTCTCTTCTCAACTTGTGCCCTCCAATATAGTTCTTCGGTGAACTTATGGGTGGCATCAAAATGAGATAAGGCTGCAGCAATTCTGTCCTCATCAGACCTGGAACTAAAATCAGATTTATGTACCAAGTTTTCAAAATTATGCATCTGGTCTCCCTCTTCACAACTCTTGGTGTTTGGCTCCCTGTATGAAGATGTAGTAGGCAGATCATCAAGGGGATGACCATAATAAAGTGCTGATCCACTCGGATCCTCATTAATCTTATCATGAATACAATCTGAAATGGGATTATAACCAGCAATAAACTCAACAGCCATGGAGTCCTCATGGCTGTCTTGAAGAGATAAAATATCCTTATAATCTGATTTTAAATCAGTAGCAATCTCAACTGTGTTATGGTCTAAAAATTCATGTGTGCTCCTCAAAAGGGGCTGCTATGAATTTTGTAACATCACCATCATGTGTATCATCCACCACGGACTCCATATGCAACTCACTCTGCAAATCTCCGAAGAAGATGTAGTTATCCGGTGCATGCATCCTACCCTGTTCCGATTGTGAACCCGAATACATAACACTTCCCTCTGAATGGGTCTCAACCTCATGTTTTGGCTCATCAACAGTGTGTACCTGTATATCAACTGAACTAACCTGTGATCCTACCCCGCATACCTCATGGGAAGAGGACTCTTCATTCTCACAATTTGCTGATTTTTTTTTCTTTCTCCACAACCTGGTCGCTGTTGGTTACGAATCTGCCATGAGGAAAGGATTTTTGGTTAATGCGCCCAGATTCGCCCACCAGCATGAAAGGCCGGAAGGAAGAGATGCCTTCCGAGCCAATCTCCGGAGAAGGCCGGCTCCTTTTGGGGGGGCTTGATTTAAGCTAAAAGGGAACAGGAAAGAAATAAAGGAACGGAAAGAGACAAATGTACAGAAAGAGATACAAATATGTCCAAAGGTTGGTGGGGGGGAACTAACAAAGACGGGAACACACCAATCACCGCTACTTACCGCATACAAACACAGAGCATGACAAGGAACCGCAAAACCTAGACGTACTTCCGATACACCAGCAGCCGTATGCACAGCTTCAATAGCTCCCTAGCAAACATTCCCTACAAGGAACTAACAAATAGGGATCGTATCAATCACCGTGATACGTACACCGACAGGGGGTAGAAAGTAAACCTAGAGATGTCGTGAGCTGTGTATATGTGTTAGGTAGAGAGTTTAACCGCACAGCCTTCAATGGCTCCCTAGCAAACATTCCCTACAAGGAACTAACAAGCAGGGATCGCATCAATCACCGTGATACGGGCCAGCAACGTCACACATAACTGATGGAACTGCTACAAAATTTATAATGAATGCTTTAAATAATGAAATACGTAAGGTGCTTTAAGCAAGCAATGCTAGAGGAACCTGATCGCCAAATGCCAAAGTGAATTAACGAGCAACGACACAGGTGGGCCTAAGGCATATAATGAAAGACAAGGATAAAAGAATAAAGACAAGAGAATGTAACCAGGCATACAGATTGTATTCATAAGCAGAAGCACGGTTACAATAAGCACAGTAGTTCCCTAACAAACATTCCCCTTCCACCCTTTACAATGAATTTCAGATGGGCTTTTATAGCCCGAGTCCCACCCGTTACATTAATGGGCACAGAGTCCCAGTCAAACATGAGCTGACATAAGCGGCGAAAGAGCCGCAAATGCCGACCTTTTGTCGGATCGGGCTGTACCCGCAGCATGGTCTTCCCGGAAGCCGGACAGCCTACGTGGCGGAGTGCTCGGGTAATTCTTCAAGTCGGCAGGCTTGCTAGTAGCCGGAGCAGGTGAAACCTCGGATCAGCTTTGAATGAGGCTATTAACGCAAGCGGTGCAGGCAGCCCATGCTTATCCCTTTTGGTCGGCAGCCTTGGTTCAAATCCCGAGCCGGACACTTGTCCGATGATGGGTTATGTCATGTGACACATGCCCGCCTTAGAGGGCGCTCTATCCATCTTTGCTTGGGATCGGGGCTCCTTGGGATGCGTGCAGAAATCAGTGCAGTCGGGGAAGGCCTTCAAGCCTTGGTCAAATTCCGGGTTTGTTCCCCTATCGTACACCTGTCAAGGGCGCATTCCGGCTCCGTTGAGAAGTCGAATCGCGCACAGTGCGAACACCGGTGTCCGCCGCCATATGGACCTGCTCCGGCGTTTTACCTCTTTTCTCGCATTGACTCGCCGACCGCCAGGCAAGGTGCGCCCGAAAGTGGGGCGGAGTCGGACTTCGCACCGAATCGGGCGAAGTGCGCACTTCGCACCAAAACTGGGCGAAGTACGCACTTCGCACCAAACCGGGCGAAGTGCGAACTTCGCACCCGCACTTAGCCAATTTCGTATAGACCTCGCCGGAAAGCCGGAAAATCAACTCGGGGAACTCCAAGGAAAAAGGGGGGAGAGAAAGAGAATGGGAAAGAAAAGGAAAGGGAGAGAAGGGAGAAAAACGGAAGGAGGAAAAGAAGAGCAAAGACTGTTACAAAACAATATTGAAGACATTGCACCCCGTGCAAAATGTGACAACATTTCTGGCGGCTCGCGGGGTGTCGAGCTCGCCTCGGCGCAAAGAATCCATGCCTTCATCCTTTGGGTGCAGAGGAACTTGCCTCCCCTGCCTTTTGCTGCTCTAATCGTTCTCCTTGCGGCAACTGTTCTTCAAATTCATCTTTGTCGCTTGCCTCACAGCATCTCCTTCTGAAAGGTCTCCATTTCCTGCTTCTGCCTCGCACATGCGAGTGTACGCCTCTTGGGCTGAACGCCAGGCTTCCGCTTCGAATGGCTTGCGGTCAGCTATGTCTTCTAATGCTCCGTGAAAAGCAGCGACCGCGTGCAGGTCGATGGTGAGGTATCTTTTCTCTAACTCCTGAAAATAGGAGCGGATCCTGGAATATCTGGACACCATCTGAGTGACTCGACTGCCTTGAATTGGCTCACCCAGCCTATCAATTTCAGCCGTATCCGCTTCAAAGGACTGCCAATTCTTCTTTACCCGATCTAGGGTGAGGAGCTCGCCATTCTCAACAAAACCTGGACACCCAAGTTCTGAAAGAGCGTGAAAGGGGGCCAGACAGATATCTCTTTCATGTCCGAATGCGTCAAGCATTCGTCTGGCCACTCTCACCTCTTCAACTTTTCTGAAATATTTGTGCAAGGTCACCCTTGCACCTGCCCATTCTGCAGCGAATGAGGACACGGGGGAAAAAAGACGCCGTCGCGCTCGCGCTCCCCGAAGGTTTATCGCCGTGTCCAGCCATTGCTTTGCCTGGCGCTCGGCCTCCTCTACCACAGGCTTTCCCTGGCGTAAACTTCTTGAATCCTCGGATGCGAAGTCCAGGACCGCCATTGCCTTAAAGGTATGGGGCTTGCATTCCCTCAAAGAAACCAGCCCTCATTTCCTTAACTTTTGTCTTTGAAAAGACAGACCGCTTGAGATGTTTTCTCCGCAAGCCGCGATCGTGTTCCGCTTCAAAGACTCCCGGAGCTGAAAAATCTGCTCCGAGGCTGCTTTCTTTCGGTTGCGGCCTCGTTGTCGAGAAGCGGCCAGCCGGGCTTTGAATTCATCTCTGCTTCTCGCCGCGCCGCTTCCAGCTGCTCGTAGACCTAGATAGGTCCTCTTCAAGTTGCCTTACTTTGTCCCGCAACGCGAAAAGTTCTTCCTCGCTCCTCCGCACTCTTGACAAAGAGATTGTCAGCTTTGCGCATGATCGTCTGAATCTCATACTGTTTATCAATGTTGTCAAAGCTTTTCTCCTTTGTCCGGAGCACGTAGTCCGCCTTAGTCATTTCTGGAGAGGCTTCTTCACTATTGGGATTATTTTCTCCGTTGTAATCACTCTCCTTCCGAAATCATACTTTGCGCGTTTTGCGGGGCGGCTATCTCTTCATGTCTCCTCCGCTTCAGGTCTTGGCGGAAAGAGACAGAATACTCTACGGCTCTCGCTGCCAGGGGCAAGTCATCTGAGTTCTGGAGGTCGTCCATAAAATCTGGTTCCCCCAGCCTAGGGATCTGCTGAGACGTCTCTCCTGCGGGAATGGGATCAGGAGGAACCGGACAGACTTTGGAAGAATCGGCCGCTTGTGGGGGCGACCGGGAAATGGAAATGGGAGCGGCTGACACTGTGAGGGTTTGAAGCGGCTGAGGCGGAGGATGTGATGGTGAACGGACAGCCTCAAGACTGACCTCGGGCGAAGGGTTTGGAGTTGTGCTCATAGAAAGAGAGACGTTAGGGTTCTGAGCAAACGGTCGAAAGAATGGGGGCCGCTAGAAGGATGCGGAGACGGGGAGGAGGATGTGGTCATGGCTCGCCCAGATTGAGCGGGGGACCGAGTGGAAGTAGAACTGGGTGAGACTAGAGAGACGGGGACAGCAAACGTACCTGCGGGCTCCGCCTGAGCCGATGCCGGGTGAATGTCTTCGCTTCTTGTCTCGGCGGCTGGCTTGGGACTGCCCAAAGGAATTGCCTCTCGCGGCGGCGGACGCGGCCGCGGCTCGCGACCGGTCGCTGCACTATCGTGCTAGGGTCGCCCGATTTTCTCAACTCTCCTCCGCTTCTTCTCTTCTCCGGAACAACCGTCGGATCGTGGGAAGGAGACGGCTGGTGCAGCAGTGACCGATGCTCCCACGGTAAACTTGTACCGGGGTTTGACTTGCGTAAGGTCCGCCGCGACCGGTCCGCTTTCCGGCGGCGCCGGCGCTTTTCTTGCCTCGAGGAAGTGCCTCGGCGCCGCCTTGACTAACTTTTTTCGCCTTTTCGTGCGCCGCCTTAGGAGCCACGAACCGCATCGGATCGGCTCGGGTACTTGCCGGGCCGGCGCCGGCAGCTGCCGAAGTGTACAACTCGTTTGGGAGGAGACCCACTTTTATAATCCTCAAAGGGGCCTCTGGGAACGTAACCTTGATATGCGAACGGCCGCCACCGTCATGATGCCGGTCATAGAGAACCGAGAAGTCGTCATCTACGGCCGGGTTTCTCCTTGTGGATTTATCGTGTCGCGTGCGGCATCTCATTTTCCAAAGATTCAATAATCTTCTCTTTAGACCAGCTTAAGGCCTCGCAATCTTGGACAGAAATTTTTTGAACCCCGGAGATGAGAAGTGATGGTCCGGGTTTCTCTTGGGGTCATATGTCACCTCCTCGCAGAGAAATCCCGCCAAGGGGGAGAAGCTTCCATTAATTCAATCTCCCGACCAAGGTCCACATGGACCACGTCGCATCTATCTTCGGTTATGTCCCGGGGCACAAATGTGCAAACTTTCCCCTTATCCCATGAGGGTCATACTTCCAGCGCTGCGGCAGAAAAACCAGGCCAATCCGGGACAGCGCTTGCTCTAGGTAGACATGTTGTCCTACCTCAATAATCTCAACGTTGGCCCAGGAAAGAGGGTATTGAAAAATCTGTCCTCTTTTCTTCCCTAGGCCAAACTCTTCTTCCACATAGTCCATCTGTCGGGCAACCTCCATCCCGAACAGATGCTCTGAGCACCAATAGGGCAGCAAATAGGGTTTGCCCTTGAATCCGTAGATTCTCGATCACAATCCCCTGCGTCAGTCTGAAAACGTCCCCGAGCTTCCGATTTATCAAAGCACTCGTCATTTCTCTTGTGGGACGGGGGATTTCACTTTCGGTGAAGACCGACATGACGAATCCCGTAAAGTTGAAGTTGAACTTGTAGTAGGACCCTTTCCGGTATAAGTCATCCGTCCGGTTATAGACGGGTCGGGGTTCTCCCTTCTCGTTAACCTTCTTCAGGTTCTGGATCGGCATTTGGGGGTGCAGATGGTACAAACAAAGCCAGACCAGAACGGAACAGAAACGAAAATTGGTTGACAGGCGCTTCTGAATTTTCAGCAGACTGGAATGAATGGCGTAAGCCAGCCAATCTGCCCAGTCGAAAGAGATGGGGCGTTTTCCGCTCCGCCGCGCCGCTGGTTCGTAAGATTCTCCACACAGGAGGCATTCTGCCAGCGCCAGCTGGTACGGGTGCACCAGCTCATCGGAGTCGCAGCCGAGGATCCATGCCAAGATGGTATATAGATACTTGCTCTAAAATTTCGCCAAAGGCATGGGGCCAGTCGGCCATTGTCCGGCTGGAAGCGGGGCGCTCAGCTCTGAATTGAGGAAATCCCTCATTCGCTTGGTGTGCGTGGAAACGTCCCGCTTGTTCGCCCAAACCGATTTTTTCGAGGATGGTGCCGGAGTCATACTCCAGCCCCGGGGCGAAAGCCGGCTGCACAGCCTCCTCGCGCAGTGCGAACAAGGGTTTGCCAACGGAACTCGCAGATTTGCCGGAAGCTGGTTTATAATGTCTAACAATTAAATCTATCACCTCCGGCACCGGTGGACAGGAGGGCACATGAATCAAGAGATTTGATTTGTACGCCGCTCCAAAATGATGGGAGGGCGAAACTTTGTCACCCAGCCTCTCCACATTCGCTCTCGACCGAGTTAGGCTCATGGAAAACGAGCCGTCCACATATCCTGCCATGTAATTCACCGGAGGTGGTGGGGATTGCCCACGCCGTACCTTCTTCGTCCGGGCCTTTGACTTTTTCTCCGGCGGAGGATCGCCTTTGAAAACTCCCCGGCCGCGGCAAATCCCCCGGTTCGTCGCTTCCACTGGATCGCGCCGACACGGCATTTTTCCCTTGTCCATCTCTCCGAGTCAGCAATAATGACGAGTTCAGCCGTCTCGCAACAAATTTCGCTATCGTAGGAATAATTAGCACTCGTCCGAGGAATAATCTCTCGCAACTGGAATGTTGGCATGATTCTCGACCCCCTTTTCTAGATAAAAACAGCGCCATTAATGCAACGCAGAGGGGTAGGTCGGCCGAGTTAAATCCCTTGGTGGCCGCGCAGAGAACGTTTAGGAAAAGACGCGCCCTGCAGCCGTGCCTTGCTTTTTCTTAGTTGCGTTTTTGCTTGAAAAACGCGCAATCATTAATTCAGCGTTGGGGACCGCACCATGGCCGACGTTGCCGCCACCATTTGGGCACACTGCTCAAGACAAAAACCCTTGGCGCGGAAACCCAGATTAAAACAGTTATAAACGCGCCTTGGGCCCAGCTGGGACTTTTTGAGTTTTTTATTCATTTTATTGAATGCTGCCCCCTCTGGCCCGGAAAACTAGGCGCAGCCGGGCTTCGCCCGAAGTTGGGCGCGGCCCGACCTCGCCGGCGAAGTCGGACTTCGGCCGAAGCTTGGGGCGAAGTACGAACTTCGCGCGAAGTTCGCACTTCGCACAAGCGTTGAGCGCAGCGCGCACTTCGCACGGGCGCTGGCCGAAGTCGGACTTCGCTGCGAAGTTCGCACTTCGCACAAACTTTGCGCGCAGTGCGTACTTCGCACGAAGGGTTGCGCAGTGCGGACTTTGGTCTGCTTCAGCTTTTCTCGGACAAACTTCGCAATTCGGCTGGGCCGAAGTCAGGCTTCGCTGCGAAGTCGGGCTTCGGCCAACACTTAGTCGATTTTTTGCTCTTTTTTCTCCTTTCTTTCTCTGCATAGCCGAACTTCGCCCTCCTCGTGGGCAACGACGCACTTCGCCGCGAAGTCTGTCTTTCTCTCCCATGCCGCATTTAAGCTCAAAGAAGGAAAAATAAACTGAAAGCTAAAACTGGAAACTATACATGCGGGGAAAAATAAAAGCACAAGGCAAAATTTTTACAGGGAAGGGCCACTCGGGCGCCTTCAACAGCGATAAAGCTTCAAGTGGAACCCGTTGACGGGGATGGGGAGGAGCTGACCCTCCATATCCGAAAGTATGTAGGCATTGAACTGATTCACCCGGGCAATCTGATAAGGGCCCTCCCGCAGAGCATCAAATTTTCCGTGATTACCCGGTTTTGCCTTGTATGAGTCCCACTTCAGCACCAGGTCCCCGACTTCGAAAACTCGGGCAGTGGTGCCTTTGGCAAACCAGCCTTTAGTGGCTGCAATGTGATCCGCGAAGGCCTGGTATGCACTTTCTCTGTCTTCTTCCAACTGCAGGAGTTGGCACAACCTGTCGTCTACCGGGTCTCCGCTGCTCCTGTCTTCGTCAATCATCCACAGGGCGGGAATTTCAATGTGTGATGGCATAACAGCTTGCTTGCCATAGACGAGCGCGTAGGGGGACGTCCTGAGGGATTTCTTGAACGCAACTCGTCCGCCCATAGCGCCCGGTTCAGGAGCAAGTGCCAAGTCCGCTTATTCTTTTCAATGGTCCTCCTGAGAATTTTCAGGAGGTTCTTGTTAGTAGACTCGGCAAGGCCATTCCCCTGCGGGTAGTAATTAGAAGACATCTTGTGATAGATGCCAAGTCTGCCGGTGTACTCCGTGAGTACAGCGCCTACAAATCCCGGACCGTTGTCCGTCACAATCGACTCGGAACCCCGAGCGGGTAATCGTGCTCTCAATGAACCTGATGACCGTTTCTTGGTCGGCGTTCTTGGTCGGGATCGCCTCCGTCCACCGTGTGAAATAGTCATTAGCTGTGAGAATAAACTTGTGGCCGGCGGAGGAGTTAGGAGAAATCACCCCAATGAAGTCTAGACCCCATTGCTGGAACGGAGCTTCGGCTTGAATCGGTTGAAGGGGCAGGGGTGCTTTTCTGTTTCGGCCAGCATACCTCTGGCATTGATCACATTTGGCGCAGACCGCATACGCGTCTGCGAACAGAGTGGGCCAATAGTACCCAGCCCTTATTATTTTTAAGGCCGTTGGCCTTGAAGAATGGTGACCCCCATGCATCCCGGAATGAAAATCTCCGAGGATCCTAGGCTGGTCAGATTTTATGACGCACCGCAACAGGATGCCGTCAATGTTTTTGAAGTAAAGCCCCTCGGGGCGAAGAGTGTACCTTAATGCACCTAACCGAAATCTCCTTCGTTGTGAGGCGTTCAGGTGATCGGGACATCTTCCGGTGCAGAAGTATCTCACCAGTTCATCTGTCCAATCACTCCCCTCCGATAAGGAGTTGGTTAGGTAGACGCGTGTCGCCGTGTCCTCCCACTTACAAAGCGGAGATGCCGGCTACGCTGCTTCGGGCCAATTCCCGACACAAGGCTCGGCCTCCGATAAGCTTGGTGGGCCGTACTTCGATGTCAAACTCCCGGATCTTGGCAATCCATCCCGCTCTCTTGTGACCCGGTTCCCCTTGCAAGATGAAACTGCGAACATCGGGGTGAATCACAAAGACAAGTGGTCTTACTCCGGGAGACAAAGTGCCCGAACTTTCGAAGGGACTTCATGACCGCATGGACCTGTCGCTCTATAAAATTGTACTTCTCTTCGTGCGGCATAATCACTTGACTTAGGAACGCAATGGGGCGCTCCTCACCGTCGTCTCCCTTCTGAGTCAGGACTGCAGCGTAACTTTCGGGTTCTCCCACTGCATACAGGATGAAGTCCTTGGAGTAGTCCGGGTTTGTCAACACCGGAGCTTGCGCAATTCGAGCCTTGATTTCCTCGAAAGCTTGTTCTCTCTCATCAGTCCATTCATAAGGTGTATCTTTCTTCAACAGTTCGGCCATAGGCTTGATCACCCGTGCGAAGTCCGGAATGAACTTCCGCACGAAGTTAATCCGACCGAAGAAGGACCGCAGCCCTTTTTTATCGGTGAGGGCGGCAAGCGTAACGAGGGCTTCGCTCCGTCAGGGTCAATGGCGAGGCCTTCCTCGGAGATGACATGTCCCAACAGCCTTTCCTTCCTTTACCGCGAAGACAGTACTTCTTCGGGTTTATAGAGATGCCGAATTCTCGACAACTTTCAAATATCCGCCGCAGTGCGAAACATGATCTTCTCGTCGGTGAGAGAAATCAGTCATGTCATCAAGGTAGATGACAATAATCTTGTTGAGCAGCTCTCGTAAGGCCAAGTCCATGGCCCTTTGGAACGTGGCACCACATTGGATAAGCCAAACGGCATGCGCCGATAGGCGAACGTCCCCCACTTCGTGGTAAACGCCGTCTTATGCTGGTCTTCGTCTTTGACCCAAATCTGGTTGTAGCCGGAAAATCCATCTAAAAGTGAAAATCTCTGGGCTCCAGCAACGATATGCAAAATTTGGTCAATTTGGGGAAGCGGATAGTGGTCCCGGAGGGAAGCCTGATTTAGGTTTCGAAGTCGACACGGAGACGTATGTCGCCATTCTTTTTCCTCACGGGCACCGGATTCGCGACCCAGGATGAATGTTTGATGGGGTAGATGATCTTGGCCTCCAAAGATCTTCAAGAGCTCGGTCTTCATCATGGCCTCAACCTTTGGATTTACGGCCCTTTGCTTTTGTCGGAACGGCTTGGCGCCATCCTCTAGCTCGATGGTATGCTGGATGACAGATCTGTCATACCCCCTCAAATCCTCGTAGCACCAGGCCACGATGTCGGGGAACTCCTGGCACAGTGATCTAATCTGCACCAGCTCCTCCGACGTGCAGACTGTTCCGACCTTGATGGTTTTACCAGGTTCGAGCTCCAGTGTCAGGATACCGCCTCGGGTCTACTTTGATCCCGTGGGATATTGCTCGTCATTTCGATCAAAGAGACTTTCTAATGTAATCAGTCCTTTTGGGACGTGATTATTCCGTAGAATCGTATCAACCCCTCATATTGCTCGTCATCATGGTCTCTACCTTCGATTACACACACTTCGTTAACCAGGAATGTGACGATCTCCTCGTCACAACCTGAATACCCGCTGAAGGTATCCCTATCGTGCACGTAAGGCTTGTAAATGGTGCGGACCGGCTTCAGTTTCTGGACGACGTCTTCAGCCGGAACGTACCTGCTCCAACAGACGCCAAAATATCCGCGTGCTTGTTTCTCTCACGCGATATTGCCTTAACGTTCAATGAGTCAAACGATTCCATCAGGTCCCAGACCCGATTGCGGTACGCTCTAAGATAGTGATGCTTAGACGCGCATTTATTCGTAACTTGATGACACACTAGCTCTGAATCTCCGAAAATTTGTAGATGCTTGATTCCGAGCCTTTCCGCCTTTCGCGACCCAAGCACGTGGCTTCGTATTCCGCCGAATTGTTAGTACAGCTCTGGGCCAGCCTGTAGGCATAGTCCCTCTGGACTCCGGTTGGAGAAACCAGGAGGACCCCTGCACCGGCGCCATTCTTGCAACGCGCGCCGTCAAAGAAAAGCTTCCACAGCTCTTCGGGTGCAGGTCCTACTTCCTTCGCAACGGACACGTCAAGCTCCTCGGGCTGCTTAATGGAATAACAGCCATGCTCTGTCCCGATTACGGCATTAAAATCCCGCAACGAGAACTCGTCTTCAAGCTGTAGCACTTCGAGAGCTTGCTCGGTCAGTTCTACTGTCACCAGTTCTTCTTCTGACAACTGGACCATGCAGTCCATCTCTCCGCCGGGTATCTTGTCTACTAGAAAAGGGGAAGGCTTCTCATTGAAAATTTTCGGCCTCCTTCCTTTGAAGGGCACTTCCATGTGCGAGTAGTCTAGAGACAGTACCCGCCCAACTTCGCAGTGAACTCCCGAGAGAGACACATGCCGAAGTAAGGCTCCAGGTCAACAATCACGACCTCTTGGATGACCACAATGTCGAGAGCTTTGTGCAGACGGATAGGGATGTCCTTTATGACACCAACTGTCTTGACAGGGGTGCCGTCTAATTGCAGCACACCTTGGCTGCTCCGTGTGTATTCCATCCCGATCTCATCGCGGACGGCCTTCGGCATCACAGCCGAGGAAGCACCGTAATCCACCATGCAGCTATGAACTATGTGCCCTTGCATCCGCAAAGACAGATAAAAGGGTGGCGGTCTGTTCTTCCCAGTGGCGGAGACTGTCAAAGGTTGAACCAGGACAGCAGGCTGCATCTGCTTGCCGTTCTTCATGTTCTTCGCTGATTCTTGCAGCAGATCTACCTGGCCTGGAAGCAGAAGAGCATCGTACATGCTGATTCTGGCAGGAGTCTTCTTTAACTCGTCTACAATGTTGTAGCCCGAGGTACTAGCTCCTTCCCGCCGGTTTAGCCGGTTCATACTTGGTCCGGCATCGTTGGGTGGCCTCAACTCGCCGTCTCTTGGTCGAGACGGGTACTTCAGCCTTCTCCCCGGGCTTGTTCTTTGGTTTCGGTTGGGGGCTGAAGTACAGGAAGCTTAGCGGGAGTTGGGGCCTTTGCTGGAGGCTTAGCTGGAACATCAACGGCCTTTGCTGGAGAAGGTTTAGCGGAAGCTTTATCTTTGGATGCCTTCTCCTGGGCTGTGTAAGGCCACAGCCGCTAGTACGGTGGCAGCCCATTGGGCTGCGGTTTTTCTCGTCTCGCGTATACCTGCAAAGGTTTAGCCGCGTCCGCAGCTTTCTTTTCTTCCTTGGCGGGCGTCACTGGGTTCTCTTCTGGCAGGGCAAAATTGGCCTCGCCGTCCAAGATCATGTACAGCTCATCATCTTCTATAGTGCCGCCGGCCAAGGTCCGGATGTAGTGCCGGTGCAAAGTGCGCCTTCCTCCGAATGCGGGTCATTGCACGTAGTGCACTCGCTTGACTCGGTCGGGAGGACCAGGTGGGTCATCTATAGCAAGATTTCTGGAGGCGGACGCCTCTGCGGTTGGTTCTCTGGGGCTTTATCTTTTGTCAGCGCCGGTGGCGCATACGGCCTTCTAGGAGCAAAGTCCATTTGGGCCTGCTTCTTTTTCATAGCAGTCATGTCATTGGACATGGCATGATATCCGGAGGCCAAAGCCCGCACTTCTTGTAGAATCGTGTTCTGGATGCTGTCGTCGGGAGGCGGCAACTGTGCCGGTGGAGGCAAAGCGGCCAATGGAGGAGGGTTAGAATAAGACGCATACTGCGGGGGAGCAGGAAGCGCCGGAAAATGCGGAGCGGGAGGAGGCGGATGAGGGTAATGCAACTGAGGCGGGCCGTATTGAGTTACGACCGGCGCCGGATTCCATCGCGGGCCGGGGCTGCTGCCCCGAAGTAGACGGCACACCACCGTGGCAAGGATGACATCGCGATCCGGGAAAGTCGGGATGAATCGGCTCCCGCACTCGGACGGAAGCCTCGCCGATGGAGATAATGTCGCCTTCGACTTGTCGGGCAGCTTCGTACAAGTGCGGGAACTCGTCAATTCGGGCGATCTTCAAGAAGAGGCATATGTCCGAGTTGAAAGACCTCGGATAGTAGTGAGCAGCCATGCCGGCCGAAGGCCGAAGTTCGCGAGGTACCCGTTTCCGGGATCTCGCAAACCTAATATTAAAATCGGACACCTCCTCTTGAGGATGCCTCCGGATTGCTTGGAACCGATGCAGTAGAGAGGTAGGATCAGCAGACTCGTTGCATCCTTTTACGAGCCTCCTGGCGAGCTGGGGCCACCCAGTGATGGATCCCTCTGGCAGCGATCTCCACCAGTAGAGAAGCTTTCCCCTCAGGGAAAGGGCCAGCAGACGGGTCTTCACACTTTCATCGGTGATGGTATGCAGTGCGGCCAGGGCAAGGATGTCCTGGATGTGCTCGTACGCCGTCTTACCGTAGCCGTCGTATGTGGGAATAGACTTTAAAGCAGCAGGGGGCACAGCTTGCTGACCGATCAGGGCCAAAGGCCCTGTAGAGTCCACCGCCGGGAAGAGATCATCGTCATTCGGCTGTTGATCAGCCATTTCTTCCTCTTCTCCGCCGTCGGTTGTGTACTCGGTATCGGTACTTTCCGAGGATGCAGGATTTTCCTCTTCCTCGGCCTCTTCCACTTCGTACTCGGCTCTTCCGACCTCAGCTTCGGCCTCTTCTTGGATCTCAGCCTCGGCTTCGTCGAAACGAGCTCGCGGATCAGCCAGACTGGGTATCTCGCCTCGAGCGTGGATGTCTAGTTCGTAGAACTCAAGCGGGCTTCTCGGATTTCTTGTTCGCCACCTTCTCGTGTGCATGAAGGTGACCGGACCGGTCTTCTAGACTCGGAGGATTTGTTCGTGCGGAGTCGCCGAGTGTTCGGATTTGGGAACAAGCAATGAAGCGAACACCGGTGCTTCGATTCTGTCGGGGGTGAGAAACTTCCTTGTCTCACCAAGAGCTCAGGAACTGTCAGCGCCATGTGGAGACTGATCAGAAAATCTCTCGTCAGATGTGGGACCCGTGTTCCGCCGAGCGGGTCAGAAGAACTGTTGCGCTAGGTGGAAACTGGACGGGTACTCTTTCTTTAAAACGTGGGACAAGCGTCCCACCGGGCGTGCCAGAGAAACTGTTGGTTACGAATCTGCCATGAGGAAAGGATTTTTGGTTAATGCGCCCAGATTCGCCCACCAAAGATGAAAGGCCGGAAGGAAGAGATGCCTTCCGAGCCAATCTCCGGAGAAGGCCGGCTCCTTTTGGGGGGCTTGATTTAAGCTAAAAGGGAACAGGAAAGAAATAAAGGAACGGAAAGAGACAAATGTACAGAAAGAGATACAAATATGTCCAAAGGTTGGTGGGGGGAACTAACAGTACGGGAACACACCAATCACCGCTACTTACTGCATACAAACACAGAGCATGAAAAGGAACTGCAAAACCTAGACGTACTTCCGATACACCAAGCAGCCGTATGCACAACTTCAATAGCTCCCTAGCAAACATTCCCTACAAGGAACTAACAGCAAGGGATCGTATCAATCACCAGATACGTACACTGACAGGGGTAGAAAGTAAACCTAGAGATGTCGTGAGCTGTGTATATGTGTTAGGTAGAGAGTTTAACCGCACAGCTTCAATGGCTCCCTAGCAAACATTCCCTACAAGGAACTAACAGCAAGGGATCGCATCAATCACCAGATACGGGCCAGCAACGTCACACATAACTGATGGAACTGCTACCAAATTTATTATGAATGCTTTAAATAATGAAGTACATAAGGTGCTTTAAGCAAGCAATGCTAGAGGAACCCGATCGCCAAATGCCAAAGTGAATTAACGAGCAGCGACACTGGTGGGCCTAAGGCATATAATGAAAGACAAAGATAAAAGAATAAAGACAAGAGAATGTAACTGGGCATACAGATTGTATTCATAAGCAGAAGCACGGTTACAATAAGCACAGTAGTTCCCTAACAAACATTCCCCTTCCACCCTTTACAATGAATTTCAGATGGGCTTTTATAGCCCGAGTCCCACCCGTTACATTAATGGGCACAGAGTCCCAGTCAAACATGAGCTGACGTAAGCGGCGAAAGAGCCGCAAATGCTGACCTTTTGTCGGACTGGGCTGTACCCGCAGCATGGTCTTCCTGGAAGCTGGACAGCTACGTGGCGGAGTGCTGGGTAATTCTTCAAGTCGGCAGGCTTGCTAGTAGTTGGAGCAGGTGAAACCTCAGATCAGCTTTGAATGAGGCTATTAACGCAGGCGGTGCAGGCAGCCCATGCTTATCCCTTTTGGTCGGCAGCCTTGGTTCAAATCCCGAAGCTGGACACTTGTCTGATGATGGGTTATGCCATGTGACACATGCCTGCCTTAGAGGGCGGTCTATCCATCTTTGCTTGGGATCGGGGCTCCTTGGGATGCGTGCAAAAATCAGTGCAGTCGGGGAAGGCCTTCAAGCCTTGGTCAAATTCCGGGTTTGTTCCCCTACTGTACACCTGTCAAGGGCGCATTCCGGCTCCGTTGAGAAGTCGAATCGCGCACAGGCGAACACTGGTGTCCGCCGCCATATGGACCTGCTCCGGCGTTTTACCTCTTTTCTGCATTGACTCGCCGATCCGCAGGTGCAAGGTGCGCCTGTAAAGTGGGGCGGAGTCGGACTTCGCACCGAATCGGGCGAAGTCGACTTGAAAATCGGGCGAGCGACTTCGCACCAAAACCGGGCGAGTACGCACTTCGCACCAAAATCGGGCGAAGTGCGAACTTCGCACCCAGACTTAGCCAATTTCAGATAGACCTGCTGGAAAGCCGGAAAATCAACTGGGGAACTCCAAGGAAAAAGGGGGGAGAGAAAGAGAATGGGAAAGAAAAGGAAAGGGAGAGAAGGGAGAAAAACGGAAGGAGGAAAAGAAGAGCAGCACTGTTACAAAACAATATCGAAGACATTGCACCCCGTGCAAAATGTGACAACAGTCGCCAACTGTGTCATCCCATTAAGATAAACAGGATCACTTAAAATAGCATTCATCTTGTCCAATAGGTGTATCATTTCTTGCTGATTTCTAACCCAATCTCCGTGCGGGTCCATGATTTTATTCTCTCCGGATATGTGAAGTCTCGTCTTTGCTCACTGTCTGCTGATGTATAAATCTTGAACTGTCCCCCTAAGAATTACTACTTAGTTTGAAGCAAGACTTCACACATTCCTTAATTCTGCCACCCACAAATGGTACGACATAGATTGTTGAATAGTGTAGGATTGTGTAATTTTAGAACCGAATTGATTATTTATTCCTTTAAAAGGTACAACAGATGCAACCAAAGGGTCTTCACCAATACCTCTATACATAGGCTTCAAAATGAAGTTGCCCTATGAAGGAATATTAGTTATTGTGACTTAATCAAACTCTGTTATTTTGACTGCAGGTAATCTGAATATTCAGTGATATAATGGTATGTCCCAGGTATTATGTTATTCAGTCATAGCCGAGGAAGTTTCAACACTACAGTCCAAAAAGTGTCATGTCTCTCAAAGGAGTCATCGTCAGTTATGACAAAATATTTTGCCCCTTGTAGATACAAAATAATGTGATCGCCGATATTGTTCATTACCAAACTGTTAATTTTTTCAATGGATTTTAAAAAAAACAGTCAATATCTATCAAACTCCCCATTCATCAGCGCAAACAAAGAATCTTATTATTTCGTATTTGCTCAACTTAAACCAATCTTCAACCGTAGCTTTTATTCAAATTATATTCATTTCCCACGACCCCTGACAAATAAATATAAATTCACAAGTAGCGACTATATTCCTATGGGCACAAAGATTCATATAGAATCTCCTTTGTTAAAAGAATGCCAATATTTTATTTGGCCACCAGATTTTTGTGGAGTCGATGCCTCCAGTATTACACCGTTGCTCCACACAGTATGTTGGCACATTAAATTTCTGAAATTTATCCTCATACAGGATTCATAAATTTATCCAATTTACCATCATTATGCTTCAAGCAAACCCTAACAGGCAGGCAGGAAAAACCCGCTCTGATACCACTGTAATAACCCTCCCTATCTAGTTCTCCAGGGGTTTGCCAATTCTTAACCTTTTTCGTGAATTTTTAATATACAAAATCACAAACACAAAGCAATCCAGAATTCTTGAAAATATTGCTTTATTCTTATATTAAAACTAGGGCACAAATTACAATGCAAATACCTCAAATGCTGATGAAACCCTAGCTGCTTCGTACTCTATAAATGATGATGAAGGCTCAGCCCTTCTGATGTGAATACTGTGTGGTGTCCCAGCTCCAATATTCCCTGTATAATCTCTGAATGACCCTGTGTGGTAACCCAACTCTAGAAGTCTTTAAAACTGAAGTCCAACTGCAATCCCTATGTGGAAATGCCTATATTGACCTGAGGGTAATCTTGTAACCCCGAAGCCAATGTCCCTATAAGAGGTTGTCGTCTCTCACAAGCTCCAGAATCTCTGTAAATGGCTCTGCCAGAGAGTCCTCCAAAAACCAGAGAGGAAAAAAATAATCTTCGCATATCTCCAAATGAACTCAAAACCTCCTTTTATCTCCTCCATAGGTCGACCTAGGGTTAGGTCACTTTTAGGGTGAGAAAATATAATTTTATCAATTTTTAATTCCACCTCATTTCCTTCTTAATTTATTCACCCCCTTATGCCTAGGCTTAACGACTTTTTAAGTCGTCACTTAAAATGGCCCCTTTTAAGTATAAAATGATTTTATAATAAAATAAAGTCACTGACTTTACAAAATTAAATTAAATAATCACTTTAATAATTTTATCTTCGACCATTAAAATTTCCAACCTTTGCCCATCCGAATTGAAATCTGCGAATGGTTTTGGACACCCATTTCATTGAAGAATATCACTGCACTGTCTGTTGTCCACCGAAACCCTAAAAACGGACATGGCTAAAAATAGTAACTTTGATCAAACAAATCTCCGAATGAGCCCAAATGACCATCAATCAATAGCTCTCTGGGTACTGACAAAGATTCTAATATCTCCAATGGCGCCCCTCCATCCAACTTAGCCTACCGGAGCTCGTGTATAGGCTAATCTGCTCTGTACCTGACTGCGTAGAAAAGGGGACATTACATATAGCCTTCCAGAGAACATTAGAATGAACCTCCCACAAAACATTAAAGGGAACTTTAGAGTGAAGTACATTGAGAAAATATGCCAGACGAACAAAGCGATCCCCAAGGTGAAGAGGAGAAAGAAAAAGTGCCATTGAACACTCAATTGGCAGGGGAGTTTTGCCGGAAATGGTGGTGGGAAACTTCACCAAATCATGAATTGAAAGCTACATTGGAGCAAGTTGGGTTAAGCATCATTGCAGATGATTCAATCCTATGACAAAAAGGCGAATGCAACCTTTGTTTGTATTAGGAATTGGCATCTTAAGGTGGTATTCTCAACAGAAAATTTTCGGCGAATGTATGGATTGCCAAAAGGAGGAATAGAAGTAAAGAAGGCACACGTAGATCCAGTTGAGTGGAATAGGCTGATTCAAAATTGAAAAGAATTAAGCTTGAGGAGGATGCGACTAAGTCTTTTGGCTCAAGAGAACGTGGAATCAAACAAAGCCAACTAAAGAAGGATGAAATGATATGTGTTATGCATATTGTTATGGAAAATTTGTTAGGAGAAGCAAGATCATCAGAGATGTCGGTATGGTTGGCACAGTATGTGGAAGGCATCATGAAAGGGGTGTAATATGATTGGGGGATGTACTTGTCACATAGAATTCAGAATTTTCTGAAGCGGCAAACAAAGAACTTTTCCATGACACTTCATGCCATAGGAATTATGCTTGATGCAGTATCTCATGCCAATATTCCATTCTATGGATTGACTACTCCAAGGGATTTGCCAAAAGATCAACCTACAATTTTGAGGTGGGCAAAGTCAGTACCAATTGCGAAATCCACTTCAGTAAAACGGAAGACCAAGAAAACTGCAAAGAAAGTGAAAATGGTCATAGTAGAGGAGAGAAAAGCTTCAAAGGAGGTACACCATAGATGCAAGAGAAGAAGGTTGACAATATTTGGAGCAAGAAACCAAAAGGGAAGCACCTCAGGAATTGTTGCCGGAATAGCAAATTCAGAAAAGAGGGAAGGAAAAAAGACCGCTAGCAAGTCTTGTTCAAACAAGAAGACAATGGTAACAGGAGAAGATAGTGTTGCAAGAACAACTTCCTGGACCAATTGTACACCAATAGATATTGGAGAGAGAACCAGCTATGGAAGTTGGAAAAGGATAAAAAAGGAAGATATTGTAGCAGATCTGCTTGAATTTACAGGAGGGCCACAATAAGGAAGAATCTATGGGTCATCACCTTTGATTAGAATGAATGAGCTTTAAATATTGGATAGAACACAAGTATGGATTAAAGAGATTGAGATACCCACAGAACCAAGGGTGGAAAATCTAGAAAGAAATAAGGTGGAGATTGCATCTGAAAAACCTCAGAAGAAGAAAAAGAAAACGAAGATTACATTTATCAAAAGAGGTGACAATAGCAAAAAATTGACAAGTGAGGAGAGCTTGCCAGGGAGGCAAAATGACGAACAATGTGATCAATTGGAAGTATCACAAGAACAAAATAATGAACATGATCAGTGGGAAGGATCACAGGAACGAGATATTGAACAACGTGATTAGTTGGAGGGATCACAAAAGCAGAATGTTGAACAGCATAAACAACTAGAAGATGTGCAAGAAAGAATTGCAAAACGAATGGACCAATAGGGGGGAAATGAAGAAATATAGCTGGAAAAATATAGAAAAACACAATCCAACTGGCAGGAAGAGCAGAACATACAAAAAGAAGGAGGAATCAATCAAAGGTTGTAGATGTACTTTATGATTGAAATACCCACTTTTGGGTTAACTGATGAAGAAGGAGAAGAAATTGATGATTGGTTGGATGAGTTCTTTGGAAAAGTAATGGACATGTTGGATAATACACGATTGCAGTTTTGGATGGGCTGTGTAGGGCAGCTAAGATGATGGAAAGCCAAGGCATATAATGAAATGGATAAAGTAATGTAGTGGCTGAGAAGTGAAGGATAAGGAAACTCACTGAAATTTATGAGAAGCAGCCTTGGGAATTACCAGCTGGTGAAGTAACTAGCATGATCAGAGTGAATGAGTTACTAGAAGGAACAAAAACTAATTATAGAGTGCCTCTGAAAGTGTATATGGATATAGGTCACTCACGACATTGTCCATTGGACACAACAGAGGTGGAATACAGGAGAGCACCACTGAAACTAGCACTATTATTCAATAAGTATAATTTTTTGACACATTAGATAGACTAATTAACAATAGGATTGGAAATAATTCAGTAATCCAAGGAAGAAGAAGTTAATCAGCAAAAGGAGGAAATGGAAGCTGCAAGGAAAGAAATGGAAGCCACAAGGAAATGGAGGTCATGGAGGACGAAATGGAGACGATAAAAAGGGAAGCAGAAGCAATGCGAAAAGAAATTGAGATAGAAATGGCCAGCCTAAAGCACAGTTATGAAGAGCAGCTAAAAGTCACAAAAGAGCAACTAACAAGCAAAGAAGAACAGTTAAAGGTCATAAAGGATCAACTACTGGACAAGGAAGAGCAGCTGAAGGACATAAATGATCAACTGAAGGTAAAAAAAAACTAGTTAGAAGAAAAAGAGAAACAATTGAAGAATAAGGATGAACAGTTGAAAGGCCAGGATGATCAACTAAAGGCTAAAGATAAGCAAATTGCAGAATTGAAGAGAGATGATCATAAATAACAAGGCGATGCTAGAAGTAAGGAAATTACAACAGGAAGCTCATAAAAAAGAACTAGCGCATAGGGATCAGCTTATTGCTGAGAAGAATGAAGACTTGGCTATTGTAGCCAAGACCGAGGCTGAATTGAAAGAGAAAATTTGGAAGGGAACCTCAGAACAAGAAAATCAACTGATAAAGGAATTGGATAAAGTGGAAGTCAAAGCAAATAAGTATGGGTTATAGGCTATTTAGATTAGCTAGTATGCAACAATATTGAGGGACGAATGAGAGATTCTACAAGTTCAGTTAGCTGATTTGGGTGAAGCATAGCAGCAGCAATAGCCAACTGAAGGAAAATAGCAAGTGTCAACGAGGACACCGACTGATCTAAAGGGGAGAGCAGATGTAGGCAGCAAATCTACCTCCCAGATAAAGGAGTTAATTTTTGTATAAAAGTTGAATTGCAAATTTTGACAAAGTTTTGAATTGTAATTTTCGAAAAGTAAGATGTGAAATGAAATGCACATCAAATTAGATGTAATTGGAATGGAAATGTAAGTAGAATCCAAATGAAATAAACTTAGGCGAAATTAACACGAAATAAGAGTTTGATAAAATTAAAGTTAGACTCTAGAGAAGATGAATTAATCCATGTAACGTCAACTTTAGGGGTGGCAGTTGTATATGATGTGTTGTTGCAGGAACCACTTGGAATGACCTAGGATAGGCTTCATAAGCCCCCCCTTCTTCATTTTCGTGTTATTGTTCCGATGTAGGGGAGAGCACGAGGTAGTAACGTCTATTGTTGCGCATGCATGTTGGATATGCCACTACAATAACTGAGATGGAGTTATAGTCATATGATTGCCATTGTCACTTAGACCTGGTGATCATTGTAAATGCAATTCCATGTTGCTTGTTGCAGCAGTATATATTAATAATATATGCAACCATTACTGTGTAAATTTTCCATGCATGCATATAAGATTTGTTTTGTTGTTTTTGTTGCTTCCTCTCTATTACTGTAACATGTGTGCATTGGTTATATTGCAAAAGTAGTTAGTATTGCCGTAGAAACAGGTTGTTTGCATGTTACAAAGATGAGGGAGGTCTAGCGTGAATCATATGGTAGTTATAGTAGAAACTAACTACTCATTGAAGATCATATGAATAATTGCATTCTAGATTGTTTCAGTAGTTCGAAAATTATAGATCAAACTTGTAGGATGGCATATGGACCTGTGTGGCCATAATAAACTCAATGTGTTGAATAATTCGAAATGTATAAGTTGTTTGCACGATGAAGTGCAAATCTGTATATCTCATTTTGTAGTAAATCGTACAATAGACAATCATACAATAGGAACAATTGTAGTTACAAGGAATTGTACAAGTGGGTTATGAGGTGAATTATACTACAGGAATGATCGTACGATAAGTTCATCGTATGATCATATAGAGTATGGTTGGTGTTGTTATATGACAGTTTGGATCATATGGCTTAAGATCATACAGTTGAGGTGTAGTGATGTGGTACGACCCAGTGATCCATTTCTAAATTTGTTGCCACCTCCCCTATTGGGAATACCACCACTCATGCTACAGTGGTTAAGCTGATGAAGCATGGGAGATGTAGAATGAAAATGTAGCATATCAAGATAGTGATGTAATAAGCTGCCCTGATTTAGTTTGGATTTTTGGCAAAGTTTGATTTGGGTTTTTCCTTTTTCTGATGTTGTGTGATTTTGGTTTGCTGCAGTTTTGTATTTTGAAATGCCAGATATGGGAAATGCAGGAATGAAAGCAAAGCATAAACCTACTCTACTTTCTTGAATCTCACAAAACTCGAAATATGGACAATGGATAGCATATATTTAAACCCACTATATAGAGTAAGAGAAATACAAAGTACCAGGGTTACTTGTAATTTTGAGTAAGACTGATTTCTCAGCTATAGCCAATTTGGACATAAGTAAATTGTTTGCAGATCCTCTAAACTTCACTTCTCCACGCCACAAATCAATGTTGAGTGTTGTATTAATGATGTCGCCCCTATCTGAGGTGTTTGCAGGCCTAGCAAGGGGGTGATTCACCCCAGAAACTACACGCTAACTCTCTGCAGATGTAAGGTTAGCAACTGTACGACCAGCAGCAATTAATAACTTGTACGACACCCCTGGAATTGCTTGCAAAATACCTTCAACTGTACGGTAGGCATATTTAATAAAGTTCTTCAATGATAAGCAAAGACCTCACTATATTTGATGACCAATGCTCAGAATATGACAACAATGGTACGACTGGAAGAGAAATAGAAGATATATCAACAACCACAA
Organism: Wollemia nobilis; assembly: GCA_028583015.1. NCBI lineage: Eukaryota > Viridiplantae > Streptophyta > Pinopsida > Araucariales > Araucariaceae > Wollemia > Wollemia nobilis. The sequence goes on along the minus strand of JAQPPZ010016710.1, from coordinate 3,437,997 downwards.
TATTCCTTAAATGATTTGACAATAATTGCTGAAACCCTTGGAATATCAATTCTTGAAGCCCAATTGTGAATGTTGGATGCACACACCTCGAATCCACTAGGATTGATCTCTCACAATCGAAATGGATGTCCTTGTTGTAGATGATCATCTCCAGCAAGCTTGAAAACCCTTGCAATTCCTTGCAAAATGTCTTCTCCAAAGCCAAAGCTCTCAAAATTCCCAAAACATGAATCCCAAAATGATTCTCAATCTGCACTTTAATACCTTTTCCCAATGGGTCGATTCACTTGGCCAAAATAAACATTTAATAACATTAAATACTCCACTTTATAATTGTCCTTTTGGGTGTCCCACTTAATATAATAAAATATGTCACTTTAAATATTTTAAAAGTGACAATTACCCATTATAATATAAAGTCATAAACTTTATAAATATAATTAATATTTGACTTCATTTAAATAAATTGCTGGTATTAAAATATTTGCAATCGTTCGCTCGAACAAACATCTGATAGCGGATTTGGATACCCATTTGGCCAAAGTATTCACCCGTAAAACTCGCTCTAGCAAAAACACTGACTTACTAAAAATAGTAAGTCCTAGCACCACTGCCCAAAATAGCCTCCAGAACTGGCCACTGAAAGATGAACTGGATACCCAATTCGGCAAAGAAGAATACTGGACTGTCTGCCCAACCAGAACCCCAATAAACTGACTTACTATAAATAGTAAGTACTGCTAAAAATAGCCAATAACTGCTCTGAGTTCCAAACGCTCTGAATTGGTCACCAAGGACTAGAAACTTAACTCAAAGCACAAACTCTGATCCCACACACACACACTTACTAAAAATAGTAAGCATCCAAATATAGCAAGTGACAACCCGAAACACCAAGATCAAAACAGCTCATCTCTCCAAACAAAAAACCCAAGAAAAACCCAAAAACTGTCTGGTCAAACCCTAACTTACTAAAAATAGTAAGTTACTAAAAATAGCAATGACGACCAAACTACTCCAAAAGGCCACCGTAAAAGGGCAACTGAAAGCACACAACATCACCAATGGCCCCTACTCACTGGAATTATCCTACGGGACCTCATGAATAGGCTAACCACTGCAAAAAAGCTATCTGTCTAGAAAGGGGACATTACAGTTCGCCCTCCCAGAAATTGTTTGCCCTCAAGCAATATGCATTGTCTGCTAGGATCCCAAACGAATCTGTAGAGTGTCTCGCCCAGAAGATATGGCCATATGTTGTCACACTTGAAAACGGCACCACAACCCAACACACTACAATGGCTGATCATTGCAACTCTAACAATTGTCGTCTCCAGGATAATCGACCCCATACTGTAACCAAATGAAATCCCAGGGTCCCACACCAATATGAGATTACCACTATCCTGCTGAGGTTGCGCCACAATGATCATCTTCGTAAAACCCAAGTGCCACAATTGCACACTCCTCGTCTGCATCCTCAAGATGTAAATAACATCCCAAACCCGACTGAGAAATTTGTATATGCAGACGATCATGTCAAGGAAGGAAAGCCGAGAGGAAGTTGGAAACAACACCCCAACAACTCCCACCTGTGAAAACATCCATTCCCTGACCAACAACTCCCGCCAATCAATCTGAAGATATAATACTGGGGTCAACTGGTTGCTGATCCGCAACCAAACAACAATGTCTCATCTGAAGATCTGAGCTAACTCCTGTCGCCAATCAACCAACAGAAGTATCATCATATCACAATCTCCTCGAGTTATAAACTGCCATGGGTACACTCCACTTGGATCCCATGGGCAAATGGAAAGACTAGTACTCCCGAAAACTGATGACTCGTCAGGACGATACATGCACCAATTAAAACTCCCTGGATCCCAAATCCATATTTGGTCTTCTACATCGACAACCAAACCAAGGAGTAGTCTAATATCTAGCATACACATCTCCAAGTGCCAAAGCTCAAACGAAAAATAAACGGTTCTGCTCCCTAAAGAATCATACTGGAATAATCGTCCTACAGGTGGAAAGTCACTCAGCCATAACTCTATCTCTACAGAAACTCTGACCTTCTAAAGCAAACTACCAATTCTGTAAAAATCTGACTTTCCTTCTGGTGAAGGAAGCATCTCAAAGCCCAAGGAAGTTTGCAATCCACTATCACAACACTTCACTCCATGACTATGCGTCATCTGGAATGAGGACCAATTGTCCAAATGTGGGCTGAACTCAAAATGGTGAGCGTGTCGCACAATATAATCAGTGAAAACCTCACCAACCTCATCAACATCACCACATGAGATAGGAGATATGGGATCAATCACAACTGAAATGGCATCCTGTACAGGGAATGCTCTATCATCCACGTCATGCTCAAACTGATCCTCATGGGTGATAGTTGACTCGCTATCATCGTTGTGTAACTCCTCACTACTCCCAATCTCATGGATATCCTCAACCAACTATCGGACCACTGTGCTATTTGCGTCACATTATGTATGTTGTGTAGTGGCTGCGACAGGTGACTGAACTCCTGCCTACTCAAGAGATAAGAGAGATAGACTTAACTCCAAACTAATCTCATCAATCACTTCCTCTCTCTCTGCAAGACTCTGGAAGGTCTTCTCGGTAAACCGGATAGCCTTGTCCCGATCTAATAACAACTGTAAATAATCGGACTTAATTCTCTCCAAAGCATGCGTAAGAGTCTGCATGCTAGTAATAGATGGGCCATCGATGACACCTTCCCGTCTCTCCCTGAGTTGAGCTGAACGTCGGAGGTGCTCCACAAACTTGTGTGTGCTATCGAGATGCGTCAAAGTATGAACGATCATCTCCTTTGAGACCTGTAGATGGTCCTTCCAACTATGCTCCGCACCAGGACCAAACTCACAATCAGCATCACACATTAGCATCACCGATCTGCTAACTCTAGCGCAATGAACAAGGTCAAACCCCCTGTTAGCACTACACTCTCCAACTTTGTGCACCGAAGTTTGATCAAATCCACGCTCAACCCAAGAGTCCTCTACTGCATGCTCTACTGATTTATCAAATAAATCAGCGTGCTCTGAATCCCTATCAACTGGAAGATCCCTATCCACAACTCCAGAAGTGGATGCACATGACAAGCTAACAATTGTGTCTTCCTGTTCTCCCACACTGTCTACCTATTGAGATGGCATGAAAACATTAAGATTCTTAGTAATCTCTCCATCAAAGACCAGGCCATGCTCAAATGGAACTCCATGATCGTGCTCATCACAAGGAGACTCACCCTCATTTACTATCAACTCTACATCTGTAATAACCCCCCAGTTTGGCACTATTTTTTTTTAAACTGAAAACTAATTTTTCATTCAAATAGTAACATAGCACTGTAATAACCCTAGTTTGGGACTATTTGTTTTTTTTTTTTTGTTTTTTTAATCTGAAACTAATTTTTTCATTCAAATAATAAACATAGCTTCAGATTGGGTGGCTTCTACCAAGCCCATTCAGATTACAATAAAATTGCAGATATATTAAACTCTTTATCAGTATTCAATTGACATCAAATACAATGATATTCAACAAGAATTACATATATCTCAGACCTGGAATTTAAACTGAGCGTTGATCAATCAATGTCTGAAGGCATGAAATGACCATACAATGAGATATAGGCCTTCAGATTCACCGTTCAGTGCTGTTGTAGACAAATAGACCTAGCGCCTCAATTTTCAGACCTTATTCAACTTCAGATCTGCATCCTTTTGAATGGTCACCCAGCTAGTCCAAATCAGATGCCAAAATGGCCATAACGAATTTTGAACAGGATTAAGAGCAATGAGCCAGTGTAAGGTTCTCCAGTTATGCCCAGAATGGAATGGCCAGATCTGGAAATGCACACTTCACACCAAAAACTAAAAAGCTAACTCCTACCCACTTGATTCAAGCCAAAAATAAGACAACCCAGATGATCATTTGCTGCACACCAAAAACTTCGAAATCTTCAAACCCTAACATCCTAAAGCCCCAATGAGTTTCTTGAGATGAAAACTCCACAACTAGCTAGGGTGGATCTCTCACCATCGAAACTAGTTAATCCTGCAGAGGGTTTTCGTCCTCAACAAGCCCTGTTCAAATCTCCTGGAGGAAATTCGGCAACATTCAGTTATGTTGTCAAACTTGGATGGTGAAAATGAGAGCAAGTAGCTGGATAAATAGACCCCACGTTGAGATTTCTCCTTCTGGGCGCCAATGTGGGATTAAAATTAAAACATGTTTGCCTTAATGAGTCCCACATCCCCTTTTCTCTCCCTAGGCATGCTTTTTTGGGGGTCAACAACTTAACATAACAACATAAAGTCACTTTAAAATTATAAAGTAACTTAACATTATAAATATGAAAATATTTCCTTTATGTACTGAAAAATGCTCTCTTTCACCTGAAATGGCAAAAAGGACTCGAATCCAGTCACTGAGATATGCCACTGCCACTTCTAGAAATAAAAAAGCTAGAAATAACAACTTACTAAAAATAATAAACTGCCAAGAAACACCCTGAAATTGTAGAATTCAAGCCACTCAGGACTCCTGAGCTCCCTAACCATCACTGCTTAGCCTACGGGAACCCAAGAATAGGCTAAACCACAACACCTGACTAACAACTTGAAAAGGGGACATTACAACATCTAATTTGGGGTCTTCGATACTTGTGTCATGAGGAACATCATCATGCATCAATAGACTAGTACAAGAACACATGCATGAATCTACAATCCTGCGGTCATCCCGAAATTACTCTGAAAGCAAATCCACCCCTGCTATGCTAACCGAGTCCTCATCACCAAAAACAGCCCCCGAGCATAACTCTCTGTGTGAAACTGGGGCAGCAATATCACCAGAAGGAGAATCATCCCCTATCGGTGCAAGATCACCATTAGGTGACAACACACCTGGATCCCACGACACTATAAGTCGATCCTCCAATACAGTGCCAACTCCTGGATTGTACTCATAATGAATGTCAAACGCTGTGAGTCATGTTGTATATTACCAGCATGGTAGCCATGATCCTCAAGATGTACTACCCCTGTAAAATCACTTTGTGCCTCATCAATAGGTAGATCAACCTGTACACTATCCTCCAAAGATTTGGTTTCAGAATCAAATCCGAATCCACTTGTGTTGTCATCACTGGAAAGTGATGAGAAAGTGTCTCTGTATGTTGATCTGGACTCTGCATCATAATCAACATGCTCTTTTCCTGCACCAGTTTTAGTGACGTCAACCATCAGCTGTAATACTTCTTGAATGATGTCACCACTGTAGGGTGCTTCTGGAGCTATAATCCTTATGATCTCGCAGAGACATGAAGTGATTGCAAATATCACATCCCTGTTTGTATGTCTCATGATCCAAGGTTGGCCTAAAACAACTATAGGTGCCTTCGCTGCCCAATTCAGAACCTCGCGATCAGATTGATCTAGTAAAGATAAACATGTATTCAATTCCTTCAATCTATCAAGAAGATCATGCATTAATAAATTTTGGGACTTGATTTGTTGCCCTAAGTCATACAGCGTACAACTCAAATCCATTCGCTTTTGGAAATGTTCTGCTAATTGAATCTGATCTTTGCTGTTATTTGAATGGATAGTAGTAGATTCAAAAATTTTGACATCATTAGCATCAAGTTCATTAGGGTCATCGAAACAACTGGAATCTTCATTATGTGCATTTTCATCAAATGAAGGAACATGCATGTCAATAGAAACAATCTGTGATTCCATCATACATACCTCATGTGAATTGGATTCACCTTCATCAATTGCAAATTCTAATTTAAATGCTTCTTCTGAAATTTCCTTTGATTCACCAGTAGCAGCTTTAGGTTCCTCTTCTTTTATGTGCTCATCATTAACCACTAAAAGTTGCAATTCCTTCTCACACCGTTTAACCCAGTTATGCGTGGTAGAAGTATCAAACAATTCTAGCCTCCTCACCACACATTCCAGTCCACACTATTAAAATCAATCATTTTTTGCCCCAAATACTTTTCAAAAGGATAAATTGCCTTTAGGCCCTCTAGAAACGCTGTATATTTTTGCCAAATTTTTGACTCATTACACCGTTCTACCCAATACTTAAGCTGGTCCTGCCAATACTCATGTTGTGACCTAACCCATTCACTATATGAATCCATGAATCATGCACAATTTTGTCTTCTACCCAACAGGCTGGCGGTGTTGACCAAGCTCCGATACCACTGTAATAAGCTACCCTGATTTAGTTTGGATTTTTGGCAAAGTCTGATTTGGTTTTTTTCTTTTTCTGATGTTGTGTGATTTTGGTTTGCTGCAGTTTTGTATTTTGAAATGCCAGATATGGAAAATGCAAGAATAAAAGCAAAGCATAAACCTACTCTACTTTCTTGAATCTCACAAAACTTGGAATATGGATAATGGATAGCATATATTTAAACCTACTATATAGAGTAAGAGAAATACAAAGTACCAGGGTTACTTGTAATTCTGAGTAAGACTGATTTCTCAGCTACAACCAATCTGGACATAAGTAAATTGTTTGCAGATCCTCTAAACTTCACTTCTCCATGCGACAAATCAATGCTGAGTGTTGTATTAATGATGTTGCCCCTATCTAAGGTGTTTGCAAGCCTAGCAAGGGGGCGATTCACCCCAGAAACTACACGCCAGCTCTCTACATATGTAAGGTTAGCAACTGTACAGCCAACAACAATTAATAATTTGTACGACACCCCTGGAATTGCTTGCAAAATACCTTCAACTGTACGACAGGAAGATTTAATAAATTTCTTCAATGATAAGCAAATCCCTCACTATATTTGATGACCAATGCTCAGAATATGACAACAATGGTATGGTTGGAAGAGAAATAGAGAAGATATCAACAACCACAATATTCCTTAAATGATTTGACAATAATTCTCCAATCAACAATTCGAAACCCTTGGAATATCAATTCTTGAAGCCCAATTGTGAATGTTGGATCCACACATCTCGAATCCACTAGGATTGATCTCTCACAATCGAAATGGATGTCCTTTCTGTAGATGATCATCTCCAAAAAGCTTGAAAACCCTTGCAATTCCTTGCAAAATGTCTTCTCCAAAGCCAAAGCTCTCAAAATTCCCAAAACATGAATCCCAAAATGATTCTCAATCTGCACTTTAATACCTTTTCCCAATGGGTGGATTTACTTGGCCAAAATAAACATTTAATAACATTAAATACTCCACTTTATAATTGTCCTTTTGGGCGTCCCACTTAATATAATAAAATATGTCACTTTAAATATTTTAAAAGTGACAATTACCCATTATAATATAAAGTCATAAACTTTATGAATATAATTATTATTTGACTTCATTTAAATAAACTGCGGGTATTAAAATATTTGCAACCATTCGCCCGAACAAACATCTGATAGCGTATTTGGATACCCATTTGGCCAAAGTATTTGCCCGTAAAACTCGCTCTAGCAAAAACACTGACTTACTAAAAATAGTAAGTCCTAGCACCACTGCCCAAAATAGCCTCCAGAACTGGCCACTGAAAGATGAATCGGATACCCAATTCGGCAAAGAAGAATACTGGACTGTCTGCCCAACCAGAACCCCAATAAACTAACTTACTATAAATAGTAAGTACTGCTAAAAATAGCCAATAACTGCTCTGAGTTCCAAACGCTCTGAATTGGTCACCAAGGACTAGAAACTTAACTCAAAGCACAAAATCTGATCCCACACACACACTTACTAAAAATAGTAAGCATCCAAATATAGCAAGTGACAGCCCGAAACACCAAGATCAAAAAGCTCATCTCGTCGAACAAAAAACCTAGGAAAACCCAAAAACTGTCTGGTCAAACCTTAACTTACTAAAAATGGTAAGTTACTAAAAATAGCAATGATGACCAAACTGCTCCGAAAGGCCACCGAAAAAGAGCAACTGAAAGCACACAACCTCACCAATGGCCCCTACACACTAAAATTAGCCTACGGGACCTCGTGAATAGGCTAACCATTGCAGAAAAGCTATCTGGCTAGAAAAGGGACATTACAAGTGAATTGTGGTGCACAATGAACATGATAATGTCTAGACTATCTGGCAAATAAAGAGCACTAGAGATGCCTACTTGATTCATACCATATGTGGAGGGAATCAGGGTCGAAAAAAGTATGATTGGCCTAGTTTTTTGTTGGACCATATTCAGAATTTTCTGATGCAATAGACGAAAAAAATTTGTTGGCTTTCCATGCCATTGCCTTGATTTTGGGTGTCTTGTCGCATGAGGAGATTTAGTTTCTAGAACTAAATTCCTCTCATACAATTCTAAAATGTACACCTACCACTTTTTGTTGGATGCATGTTGCCCATTGATGAAAAAATAAACCACAAGAGGCATCAGAGGACAAGGAGCACGAGATGGATGCTAGGGTTGAAGAAATTAGGATTCAAATGGAGCTAAAAAGCAATTACCTAGTGTCAAGGAATTAGTCAAGAAGAAGAAGAAGAGGAAACAATTGGAGCAGCAGTGGTAGCGGATGGAAATGCAACTGTAGCAACAACCGCAACCTCAATAGCAGTAACAACATCAACTAGTTAGTCAAGGAGCTTAAGTGTTTTCTTCAAGAACCCCACAACATGCCACAAAGAAGAGGATGATTGGTGGTGATTCAGAGAGAGTGGTGGTGGATCAACAATCTCAATCATGTGGATTGTCAAAGGATGCAGTGCAATTTGGAACTCTAGCACAACTGGAAAGCCAGACGATTCAAAGAGTTACTTTAGGTGCCATTGAGGGTACCTGTTGCATAGAATGTTTTATGCTTAGGAGGAGGATCACAACAGTCTAAGAAAGAACTAGATAGTGACAAGTGTAGGAGACGTGTATAGTTGTAAATGTGGACGATGATATTCAAAATGTAGTGGATGCGGTGAAAGCATTGCCACCATTGGGAAAAGTATTAGGAGCAAGAGACAAAGATGTGCATAAAGGGAAGGCTATAGTTATAAAGGAGGATGGTCTAGTGTTGGAAGACCAACCTTAGGCCACGAAGGATGAGATACAAATAGCTTTACCATTGTACAAATGGATAGTGGATTATCCTGCTTAGGAGAGAGAGATAGCCATATTGATGCACTTTCCTAATAAGTTGCCTACAATATATCTCATATAGATCAGGTTGATGGTGTTCAACCACCACCTAGGTGGAGACGTATATGCAATAATGAGGGAGCTTGTTGTTGCTAGTACTAAGAGCATCTAAAGGAAAGAGCCTAGTGCATGGGTGATATAGTGGGTATTAAGAGACAATGAGCTCAACATCTCCTAGTGGACTTGTGCCTTTTTAAGCAGCAAGGTGAAAAAGTGGCACCTTATGTTGCTATTACTAAGAGCAACTAAAGGAAAGATCCTAGTGCATGGGTGATCTAGAGTCTAGATTTAGCCTGATGTGTAGTCTTACTGCTTTCAGTTCTGATAGGAGTTATAGTTGTATTTGGATGAGGCTGATAAGCAATGGACCAAATATAGTGATTATGGAAGGATGACATGGGTCAAGTATAAGGACCTACTAGGGGAATCAGCAACTACATGATTTTCTTGGAAAGTATTCATAGCCCTATGATTGTGCTCTTGATTCATAAACTGCCCACGATAAGGTTCTAGTAATAGATTTGGAGTGAATGTCAACTAATCTAGAAGGGGAAAACATAGGTCAGAACTAATGTGGCACCAGCTTAGGTGCCCCCTAGTGAGTTGTCCATTGGGCATGTGTGTTTTTAAGAGTCATCTTGTTGTGCACATCACATGTTTGTTGCATTGTACATGACACCCTTCCATTATAATAATGTGCATTTTGCAAGATAACTTGAAATTTTAATGTAAGGAATTACACATTAAGGTATGAGTGATTATGTAATTGAAATTGCTGTTTTTACTCTTTGTTGTATATATTCATCGCTACCTCATTCTAGAGGCATTATTAGAAGTGAAGTTTTTCATGTTTGTGTTGTGTTGTTCTAAGATAAAGAGGACACAACTGCTTTCATTTAAACTGGTTTATGATGTACTCTTTTGGAGAAAGTAATCAATTGTCTTTGTTGCTCTAATCTATTATGATTGTAGAATAATTATTTCTTTGTATATTTTTTTTGTTGTTTTTTGCTTTTTTCCTTTGGAATGGGTAAATTTGTATATATGCACTAGGATATAGAGATCCACATGAAGTTTTGTGTTTCATGCAACGTCACCAAGCCAGCGAACAAGAACCTTGGACTATGCTCGCAACCATTAGTTTCTTCTAGGATTCGAGAATCCATCAGCATGGATTATCTGTTTAGGTCTTCCTTCAACTAATCAACGAACAATTGCATCTTTGTCATGGATGATAGATTTTTGAAGATAGCAATGGTATCATATAAATGATATTAGCATAATACAAACCATGCATATGTTTTTCCAACATGCATGGAATTGTTTTGGAATTCCAAAATCCAAGGTACAAGATAAAAAAAGGTTTTATTAGTTTGATCTATAAACACTTGTTGGATCTTCTTGACGCTTGCTTAGAGTGCTCAACTACATTTCACCTGTAAACAGATGATATATCGAGGTTTAACAACATGTTTATATAGTTGCTTTGGATGTACAATCGTGACCATCCATCCACATGAGATAACCTTCCTTACATGCAACATTCATAAAATTGGACCTTGCATGACTCCATAGGCAATAGTCCCTTTCAAGAATGTCTCAAGTTCTACTCTAGCAATGCCCCCTTGGACATTGGCTTTCAAGCTCCTTTCAACATGTAGATACAAGTTGAAACCATGGAAGTGGAAAAATTGAGTGCTTCATCACATCCAACATGTCTATCACCAAGTTCGGAAAATACTTAGACGTGAACAATAGAAGTACAAGTAAAATGATCATCATCATGCCCCTCATAGCTTTCCAATTGGAGATCAGGTTTGCCTCCATCTATAGAAGGAATGTTTCTTCGGCCCATACCAAAAAATCAAGCCATTTTGCTATGCTTCTTATGTTGTTGCATGCTATAGGAGATAATGCCTTCAATCCTCAATTTGCTACCATATCTAGGAATGCATCTAGTCTTCAACATTGAGCTTTTGAGACCATATGTTTGGCTCCTTTAACAAATAATAGTGCAACATCCCATGGGATTGGATTTAAATCAATTGAGTCCAGCCTCAAAATATCAACAAATTGATTCCACAAGAAAACACACTTGGAAAGGAACTCAGGACCTTTTCAAGATTGTAAAAGTATGTCATTCTTCCATTGAGACTAAGTGACACACGCTTGATAAAGTGAAGCATCAATTCCCTTAGTTGGAATTGGATGCAAAGGGGACCATCACTCTTTAACAAAAGATGATTGATTCAGGAAAGTAGAGGTTGACTGAGTCCTCATCCATATGAACAAAAACTCCAATAGATATCAATGCATATAAAAACCTTTGCTCCATGTTTCCACATTGCACATCAACACCATAGCTTTGTGCCATGCAAAATCAACATCTATCTTCAGCATTTAGTGGTAGGCTCTGTAGAAAATAGAAGACACCACATTGCAATATAATTCCATTACAACTCATATAAACAAAAGTATACAATGGGAATACTTACAAATACAAATGGATACACTGCACACACAGATGGGTCCTACACAACAACTATCTACAATATATCATACTTTAACAAAGTATCTATCAACAAATATCTCTAGCTAACAATACACTTTGGCCAACAACAAGCACTCCTGCATCGCTCACATAGATGTATACTAATAAATATAATGAGAATAGTAGGCAATTGTCAAGTACCCAACTACTTGTTTATATAAAACATTAAAAATACCCTATTACATTAAAGTATTACAAAAGTTTTCCATATCCCAATTATTACAAACACCTTTTGAGATCACATTTATGCATATACATTTGTACACTCATTTAGATGTATCAAATTGTCTGCCTACACCTATCCCCTCTTGTAGACTGGTTGGTGTCCTTGTTGACACATGAACTGAACACTACAGATAAAAGCACTATTCACTGTACTAGAATCCTTGTGATCCTTCAATTTTTTCCTATTCCATACATGTTCAGTAGTTGGCTTCACTTTATACTAATGCTAGCAAAACATTTTTTTTTGATTGCTTGCTCTACTTAATGCAATTGACTGCTTTACAAACAAGATGGACAATGCCCATCGTCACCTATGTCAAGTTTCAAAGGGGAAAAAGCCCCTTGCAGGGTCAAGGGGTAGTGAAGAGTTGAGATATAGTGCCCCTTATGGGGTTGAGGGATAGCATCCTTCATGCATAATTGCAAGGTTCAAAGCAATGCCCAAAAAATTCAATGAAATATGCATTGAAATCTTCACTATCTAAGACTATTTATTTTCATTGTTTGCATTTTTGTGGCCTTGCTTCATCATTATTCTATTTGGGAGGTGGAGATTGATTAGTCCTAAGTTGGCCTACTCTAAGAATTTCACGAGGATTAAGAATAGCATTATTACTCATCCTAATTATGTCGAGCAACATGGGACACAACCTTAGGTGTCCTCTTGGTCATCTCAGAGTAGGCTCACATGAGTTGCAGGTGGAGATGTACCACCATATTTGAGAGGTGGAGACTAAAGAACATTTCATCTTCAAGTGTCTTGTTTATTATGAGATTTGAGGGAGGTACTATTGTTTGTATATAGACTCAGATGGATCACTTGCCACTTTTTTCAGCTATCCTGACCAAATATGCTTGGCCTTTTACCTCAGGGAAGTCATGACTCTTCAATGTTAGTTATTATAGGGGAGAAAAATTAATACTTGGTTAATCACCTCATTCTTTCACCCTAAATCTATAGTAAAAATGCTCATTGGAAGCTACAACTATATCCAAAATATTGATGATAGATCTAAACCCCTTTGTTTGCATACAAGAGTGGCCACTAGTGATTTTGTTATTTCTTCTTGCTTGTAATAGGAGAGAACTGTAGTTCTTTGATGTCAGGTTTCAACCACCTTTCACATACCAAGGAGTTGTAGACAGGCATAGCTTACTAGTTTCTTGTCCTCTTCTATTGGTTCCACAACCATAGATGCTGGAAGAGTCTTGAGGGATCAAACTCCATGTTCTCTGAGGATTATTCAACCAAGCCCTCTTAGTCCCAGCCATTCTCGTGGGAGTATCATTAGATCTTATTTTAGCCCTTTTGGGATGGCTGATGATGACAACGATTGTGCTTCTACTTTACATCCCACTATAGATTAATGTTGGCATGTGGATCCACTAGAGCTCCTTTCTATCTCTATTGTATCTCAACTTCTAGCTCTCTCTTAATCATTACTTTTAGCATGTTTTAGTTTATCCATTTTGGGTAACCCTTGAGGTTGTAATTTTATTCCATACAAATGTTCTACTTTAGAGTAGTTTATACTAGATTCTTTACTCTAGTTTAGCTTATTCTTGTAGTACTTTGTGGTTACTACAATGCATTGTAATTCGTAATAACTCTTTTCATTAATTCCCATTGGCCTACTTTGGCCATCTGTGGACTTAATAGAATTATCTTATCTTTGTGTGGAGTTGGAGTATGGGGATTTCTTTGCAAACAAATTCTTCTTTCTACCAAGAATTCTTGCATTGTCAGTCAACCAAAACCATCACTCAACCAACAATGTTCTTCCAAATGATGACTCCATTCACCTAAACGACAAGAACTATCTCCCAAACATCTAAATATCATTAGATGTCTTGGCTAGAGACATGGATGATCGAGAACAAGCCTGAGATGGCACAATCCATATTCTTGATGACCACTACTTCCCATACAATGGATGCTCCTTTCCAAATGGTCAAGAAAGCCCTCTAGATTGCCTACTACAATTGGTTCTCTCCTTTCCTCTTTTGTTGATCAGATGGTTGAGCCTGACATCCTTCTCCTCTACCTGAATGACTTCCCTCATTCTCAGAATGACTAGCTACATGCTCCATGCAAAGTGTCATCGGTTGGTGTCTCTCACTCCCTAGATGGCATGCTTTTCTATCTAATCTGCCTATTTCATTCTTCAAACAAGCAACTTCCTTTTGGTGCCTTCCTTCTTCATTCTAACAGCAAGTTGTTAGCCTTTTCCATAGAATAAAAAAATCTCTTCATCTCCTGAATGACCTAGTAGGCAATCTACTCCTCCCATGCGATGCAAGCTAGCCTTTCCATAGGTGAAATTTCTTCTTACTTTGCTTGGATGACCAAATTTAGACTTTTTTTTCCCTTCTTCCACCAAAAAACTAGCATTCTCTTCATCTAGACAATGGTTGCAACAATTCTCTTGTTTCCAAATGCCCCAATTTCCACAAATGTTCAACATTTTCTTCTACATGGTGGATTTCTCCATTGTAACATAATTTGCTTCCTTTGGGTAGTGAAAATTGTAGTTCATTTATCTTGAATAGTGAAACCATTGGATTGAATAACTAAGGCTTCGATTTCCTCTACTTCTATTTTTGTAGAATGCCTCAAATATCCTTATTATCATAGGTCTTCAGATTTGTATGTGTTGCACAAGAATTTTCTACAAAATCTTTTTTTTCTTCCATCAACATTTTGTGCCCTAGCTTCATCTCCATGATAGAAATTTCTCTAGCAATGTTGATGATGATTCTTCTCTCTAAAAAGTTTTAATTTCACTTGGAAAAAACCCTGACACATGCCCTTTGGCACTCGACATTTTGAACCTAGGCCAAAGGACCTAGGTCCCAACTCATCCAACCTAGGCCCAAATGGCCTAAGTCCAAACAAATTTCTTTGAGTTGCACAATCATTGCATTGTCCACCATAATCTCTTCATCCATGAACTACTCAGTTCCAACAAGTTGTGTAGGTTCAACCAGCTACTCAACCCCATTCTTGCACCAAGTGCCAATACCAGTTAGTGCCACCAATGTCGCCTCTATGTTAGGAACAAATGCCTTGCCTACTAGCACCAAAACATAGAGGGGCACCAAGCAGGCTATCATGCAAGTTATTGCACAGGTTTTGCTCATGCATCTCTTTGTTATAATCGACCTCTTCACGTGTCGCTTCACACAAGGAACTTGGGTTTGACGATTGATGTTCAATTTGTGCAAACAAATGTTAGCCTTAAATTGCACTATTGTTGTGCAACCTTCTTCACATGTACACAAGCATCGAATCTAGTCTTTTGGACACACTCCATCATCGTAGCCTTTGTGCTTGACTCTCATCCTCCACATCTCTAGGCACTTTCCCTTGCATTTGTGTCACTCCCTCAGTCACCACTTGCTCAAACTTGTACTCTTTTGCATGAGCCTTTACGTCGTGCTCCACGTTTGTAAACTTCTTTGTTGATTTGTGTTATGTCAACTTCATGTGTGAACACACACATCACTTTGCAAATGAACACTTGATTGTCTCCTTTGTGAATCAACACTTGTGTGTCTCCTTCATTTGCAAACACTCACGCATCTCCTTTGTGCATGTTTGCTAGTGCATCTACTTTTGCATTCACTTACACATTTGGTTGTGCATCCACCTGTGTGTCTGCTTCATGCATCAGTTCTCCTTTAGTGTCAACAAACAAGTTTGTCTTCTTTTGTTACAACCTCCGATCTTCCCTCCTCCCAAGGGAAACTATTTTGCTTGTTGACTACATTGTAATCATCCCAATGTTGTCGTTAGATACCTTCTCAAGCGTAACAACTTTATCTTACCAATTGCAACCCCATCTCAAATAGGAAATGATGCTAAAATGTAGAAATGGAATGTGACACACTGCAGTATAATTCCATTACCACTTATATAAAAAAAAATACATAATAGCTAGGAAGATGGCGGGAGCGGCAGCAGGAGCGACAGAAGGAGCGCGGTTTGGAGCAGAAGCGGACGCAGGGCTGGGATCGGATCCAAAGCAGAGCGCAGGTTCCTGGGCGGGCCCGGATCCAGGGTCAGGTTCAGGTACGTCCGGGCCCGGGCCTGGTCCAGGCGGATCCGTGGCGGGGTCGAAAAGGGGTTTCTCGCTCGAGCTGAACGGTGGGTTTGGTGGGGTCGGGATCCTGGGCCCGCGCCCCCTGCCTGGCCTTGACGCGTCGGATGGCCTCGGGAAGATGCCCCCCGATCCTGGGCAAGGGCGTGCCCAGGGAGGGCATAAGCCCTCCTACCAACAGATTTTGGCGGGCTCCAGGACCCCTGCTCGGGCCCTGGGCGTAGGGCTTTCCCTTCAAGGCACCCACATTTCCATCCAGGAGGAGGTTTACACATCCCTGGTTTCTGAATCTTCGTCCTCCTTGGTTGGGAAGTTCCTGGGCGGGCGCCCAGACATGGAGACTATCCGCAGATGGGCGGCTACCAAATGGAAGGTCTTCGGACATATCCAGCTGGTTGCCCTGTCCAGAGGCTTTTTCATTATCAAACTCAACAACAGCGAGGACGCTGAGAAGATCCTGTCGGGCGGGCCCTGGTTCCTAGGTCGCAAGAGTCTTTTTCTCAGGCGTTATGGTGCAGATTTTCACCCCAGCACCCAAAGCATCAACTTTGCCCCGATCTGGGTTCGCCTCCCGGACCTTCCCTTTCATCTGTGGCGTGAAGACGTTCTAAAGCTCATTGCCCAGTCGGTTGGAGACTTGGTGGCCTTTGATCCCGCGACCAAGGCTGGCTCTCGCATGGTGCATGCCAGGTTCTGTGCCAACGCCAATCTCGAATCTGAGCTCCCTTCCTCGGTTACCATCTCTTCTGGGTCCTTCTTCTGGCGTCAAACCCTTATCTACGAAAACAAACCTGCTTTCTGTACCTCCTGCAGCTCTCAAGGCCACCTCCCTCACCAATGCCCAGCATCCAGGAAGGCTGAAGGCCCTAATCCCAAACCCCCGCGCAGCTCTGGTCGGGCCCCGTCCCGGGATCCCCCTCGTCCCGACTCTAGCGCTTCCCACAAGGAGGTTTCCCCTTCGGGCCCTCAGGCCCCCCTTGTCGAGCCTAGGTCGGAGGGCGACCTTTCCCAGATTCCCATTCTCAGCGACCCCTCCGGGGACCCGATCCCAGATCCCCCCCGCATCCCGTTCTGGCCCCTTCCCCTCAGGCCCCGGCTGCCATCGGGACCCGATCCTCCCCCCCACCCCCTTCAGGCCCCGGCCCCCAGGCATCCTTCCCGGATCCTACCCCCTTGATGTGTGGGTCTGAGCGATCTGATGACGAGACCGAAGGCAGCCTTCCGTCCGAGCCCGACGAAGTCAGCCCCAAAATGACCCGAAGCAGGTCCTTTGCCACAGATTTTGGTAGCAAATTTAAACGAGGGCGGCCCACCCTGTGCGAACAACGGTCAAGGATCACGGAGGACGACATTGCTAATGGCTCCTAGACTACGCTCTCTGACGTTGGCACGAGCTTTCGCAAGGCGGACGACGCCCGATCCAAACCCCCCCTCGAGGCGAGGAAAGGGGGGGAGCGACCCCACAAGGGTGCCAAATGAAGCTCATCTCCTGGAACATCAGGGGACTCAATGGGGTCCCCAAGAAGAGGATCCTCGGTCAACTCCGCAGGGACCACCACCCGTCCTTCATCCTCCTCTAGGAGACCAAGATAGATGACGTCGCTGCCCGAAGAATAGCCCATGCTACCTGGTGCAACTGCGAGTTCCTCTCCACCCCCGCGGCTGGCTCAGCCGGGGGCCTTATGTGCATGTGGGACCCTCGATCTTACGAGGGAAGGCTCATTTCTTCGTCGCCCAGGATTATGAACATTCTGGTCCATTGCCTCAACTCTAAGCGATCGTGGATCCTGTCCAACGTTTACGCTCCCAACAGTCCCGTTGAGAAAGCAAGGCTTTGGCAGGAAATCAGTTCGATGAGAGAAGCTTTTGCTCCCTTGCCCTGGATCCTGTCCGGGGACTTCAACAGCCCCCTGTTTTCCTCTGACAAATGCGGGGGCTCGGAGGTCAGAACCAAAAGCATGGATGACTTTGGGGCCTTTACCGCCCACAACGAGCTCATGGATGTCAGCTTGAAGGGAGCCCGGTTCACGTGGTCCAACAAGAGAGCGGGACCCAACCACATTCAGGTCAGATTGGATAGAGTTTTCTTGTCTAAGGAAGCCCTCCCCATTTTTGCCGATGCCTCCCTGTTGGCCCTCCCCAAAATCGGGTCTGACCACAGCCCCCTCCTCCTCGAGACTGATCATCGCCCCCCCAGGAGACCCTTTCGGTTTGAGTCCATGTGGCTTCACCACCCCGACCTCCGGGCCCAGGTCGGCTGCTGGTGGGCTCCCCCTGTCCCTGGTCGCCCCGTCGAGCAAGTCTTCCACAAGCTGAGACGCCTCAAAGAGCACCTCAAGGCATGGAACAAAGAAGTGTTCGGTAACATCTTCGAAAGCAAGGAGGCTATCAAAAAAAAACTCGAAGAGATTGAGTCCAGATTCCAAGCAGGCTCTCACGAGCCGGGGCTCAGGGAAGAGGAACGCACTGCCCTCAGCGAGTACCACAATATCCTGGCCAGGGAAGAAACCTTTTGGAGGCAGAAGTCACGCGCTCTGTGGATCCAAGATGGCGATGCAAACACCAAGTTCTTTCATGCATCGACCCTCCGAAACAGGGGTTCTAACAGAATTGTCGAGCTTGTTGATAGCAATGGCAGTATCATCAACAAGGAGGAGGACATCCGTGCCGAGGCAGTCCACTTCTTTCAAGAGCTCCTGGGAGACGGACCTCCTATGTCCTCGGAGGCGGCCGATTCCCTTCTGGATCACATCCCGACGTCCGTCCCGGCCATGGCTAATGCTAAGCTGGTGCAGGCCCTGTCTGATTTCGAAATCCATGCTGCCACCTTTTCCATGAAGGCGGAGGCGGCCCCGGGCCCGGACGGGTTTCCTCCCCGCTTCTTCCAGTCTTTCTGGGACATCGTTGGCCATGATGTGTGCGCTGCCATCCGGGACCTGCAGTTTGCCAGATCCATCCCCAGAGGCATCAACACCACCTTCATAGCCCTGATCCCGAAGACTCCGACAGCCAGATCCCTGTCAGACTTCCGCCCCATCGGCTTGTGCAATGTCCTCTATAAAATTCTGACTAAAGCCATGACCACCCGCCTCAAAGACATCCTTCCCCTGATCATTTCCCCCTGCCAGGGAAGCTCGATCAAAGGCAGGCTTATCACAGACGGGGTCATAATCATGCACGAGGCCATTCACTCAGCTGTCCTATCCAAAAAGGCCCATTTCTTGCTCAAGCTAGATATGAACAAGGCCTTTGACAGGGTCGATTGGAGCTTCCTGTCCAAGGTCCTCCTCAAATTTGGGTTCCACCCCTCCTGGGTCCAACTCATCAACAAGTGCGTGTCCTCCCCCTGGTTCTCAATCCTTGTCAATGGATCCCCGGTCGGGTTCTTCCCCAGTTCCAGAGGTCTCCGCCAAGGTGATCCCCTATCCCCGATTCTCTTCATTATCTTGGCCGAGGCCCTGGGATGAACCATTTCGAACGCTGTGGCTCGCGGTCTCATCTCGGGCATCAGGCCGGCGCAGGGCCTCCCCCCCGTGTCCCATCAGCGGTTTGTGGACGACACCATTCTTGCTTCCTCGGCCTCGGTCCCTCAAGCCAAGGCCCTCAAGAACATCCTTACCCTGTATGAGGAGGCGGTTGGGCAGAAAATCAACCTTCGAAAAAGCAAGATTTACTTCATCAACACCCCCTTGGCTAGGCAAAACAGAATCGGGCGGATCCTGGGATGCTCCCCCGGCTCCCTCCCCTCCTCCTACCTCGGGCTTCCTCTGTTCACAGGGGCGTCTTCCAAGGTGCTATGGAATGGGGTGATTGAGCGGATCCAAAGGAAACTCGCCCCCTGGAAAGGCCACCTTCTCTCGCAGGCCGGCAGAGCCACTCTCTTGGCGTCTGTCCTCCAGAGCATTCCGATATACTTCATGTCTGTCTTCAAAATTTCGGCCTCCATCGCTACTCTCATTGAGCAAATTCAGAAACGCTTTCTTTGGTCGGGCTGTGAAGACAAGAAAAGGATTCCCCTGGTCTCCTGGCCCCTGGTCTGCCGCCCCAAAGGAGAGGGAGGGATCGGGCTCAGACGGGTGGTTCCCATGAACAAGGCCCTTCTGTCCAAACATGCCTGGAAGGTTCACACCAATACCTCCGATGAATGGGTTTGCATTGTGCGTAGGAAGTACTGCCACAACCACCCCTTCCTCGGGGACACCCAGCCCCATGACGGATCTGCCTTCTGGAAGGCCCTGCTTTCCACCAGAGATATTGTTCAGCAAGGGACCAGATGGATTCTTGGAGACGGTGCCAAGATTGACTTCTGGGAGGACAGATGGATTCTCGACGAGGCCCTGAGCTCGGATAGGGAGCTCCTTCTCCTCAAACCTGGGCTTGCGGACCGTGGTCCCAGAGCATCTGACTACATGACCCAGCTCCAGGGGCGGACCATCTGGAAGCCCATCCTGAACCCCAGGTTCCCGCTTCAAGCTGCCAGACTTCAGCGCATCCTCAGTGCGACGGTCATCCCTTCTTTTGGAGACAGTGACAGATGCGTGTGGCATGGCTCTCCCAGCGGCATTTTTTTAGTCAAGTCTACTTACCATATTCAGAGAACCCTGGGAGCGACCACCTTCCCGACCCAGCTGGTCTGGGCCAAGAATTTGATCCCCAAAATTAGCCATTTCGTTTGGGCGGCCGTCCAAAATAGAATCCTCACGATCAAAAATCTGATCAAGAGAGGCTTCCAGATCCCCAATAGATGCTTCCTCTGTCGGGCCGCCTGGGAGTCAACCAACCACCTTTTCTTAAACTGCTCTTTCTCCTCCGAAGTTCTGGGCCTCATCCTCTCCCATTTCTCCGTTCAGTGGGCGGCCCCCAATTCCATTTTTGATCTCCTGTCTCAGTGGCCCACCCCCTTTGCCCATCCCTTTCTCCGCTTCCTCTGGAAGGCCTGCCTTCCTCATATGCTCTGGCAAATTTGGCTCGAGCGTAACAGGCGAGCCTTTTCCTCCCCGGCCTGCTCCCCCCAGTGGTTAGCGACCAAAGCAGTCTCCTTTGCCATCGAGAATTCCCGCTTCATTCCCCTTTCTGTGGACCCCCGGCGTTCGAGCGAAGCCTCCCTGCTCTCCTCCCTCGGCATTCAGCTCTCCCCCCCTGCTCCCCCTCCCGCCCCCTCCCGGCGCTCCCGAACCAGGTGGACTCCCCCCCCGGGTGGCTTAAGCTCAATTTCGACGGTGCCTCCAAAGGCAACCCCGGGCCCTCTGGGGCGGGCGGGGTCATCAGAGATTGCTCCGGGAATCTGGTCACTGCCTTCGCGGTCCCGCTGGGCAGGCAAACCAACAATTTTGCCGAAGCTGCCGGCCTGCTCAGTGGTCTTTCGGCTCTCAGGGGCTCCCCCCGAAAATCATCATCGAAGGCGATTCCCAAGTTGTAATCAGAGCCGCCAGCAAGCCTGAGTCCTGCTCCTGGCGATTCCATAATTCCATCCGGGAGGCCCTCTTCATTCTTCAGGGCTTCCCCGACCACACCTTTCAGCACGTTTTCAGAGAAGGCAACAGGGCTGCTGACCTCATGGCAAATCTAGCCATTACAGCTGAAGAATTTACCACCTGGACCTCGCACTTCCCTGCAGGCCTAGTTCAAATTGTGCTGCAGGACCATCCCGACCATGCTGTTATCACTGGTGTTTAAGCTTCTCCGTGGCAGGGCGGCGAAGTCCCCCCGACGTGCGCTTCTGACGACCGGTGCTTCTCGCCCCCGTGTCGACCCGTCGGTTGGCCACCCTGTCCGCGAGGGGATCATCCCGATCCTCCTCGTGGCGGCTCGTGCCCCTTGCCTCGTCAGCTGCCCGCGTTGGCCAGCTGGCAGCTCTGGCAGACCCACTTTTCTATGCATGGCGGACCTCCCCGTCCTTCCCGCTTCGATCTACGTGACTACGGATCCCCGTGCCATGCCAATCCGTTCGCGGTCCAGTCCGGTGCGGTTCTCTCCCGGTGTTCCCCCGCTCAGAGTTAGGCATCTGGCGCTTCGGCAGTGGCCCTTTCCCATCCTCGCGTGTCAGCATACTGGCGCGCCCCCTCAGCCCCTTCCCCGTCGTGTCGCTTCCAGCCGCGTGTGCCCCTTTCCAAAGCTGGCGGCGCTTCCCCTTCAAAGGCCCCCGCACGGCCTTTATATTCCCCTCGTTGTCCCATCCCGCTGTCGCGTTCTCCATCCCCTGCTCCCTCTCCCCTGGTCTGGCACTCTCTGCCCCCTCTGTCCCCACCTTGCCAGCTCGGCCCCCATGGCTTCCAAAACTGTCTTCCTGGAGCCCCCTGTCCTTGAGTTGAGCGGTCCCGCCCGTTTATTCTCCGATGCTAAAAAATTCACCCCATTTTTTAGTAAATTCGCTGGCCATGAGGACGAGATCACCCAGGGTTTCCTGGATACGTGGAACGATGGCGAAGTTACAGTCAAGGGTCTCCATTTCAAAGTCTCCAAGGATTTCCTCACGGAGGTCACCGGCCTCCACCATGAAGAGAAAGGCCGCGTTGTCAGGCGTGACAAGCACAACTGGGAAGAGGAGCTCTCCCGCTTCCCAGACCATCAGTGGGACAAAGCAAACCTGCTCCGCTCTCACCTCCCGGCGCCTTTCGACGAAGCCATCGTCCCGGTAATGCAATACATTACCTGTGACAATCCGGAGCAGCGACTGTATAGCTTTCATCTAAGCTACTTCAATCATCTTCGAGGAGCAACCCTCATCAGCACTCCGCGCTTCCTCTTCTACTCTCTGGGTTTGACCATTGATCGTGCTCGCAGGAACCATTCCCGACCCATGCACCAGGGGCTCATGGCTGTCCTCTATAGGCATGCCCTGGCCAACCAACCCCAGCTGCACAGCATTCCCCCCCTCTCATCTGTCCCGCCCCCTGAAGAAGGCATTTCTCCCACTGGTTCCCCTGCCGCCAAGGGCTCCCCCACTCCCGACGATTCCTCTTCCCTGAAGCGTCGCAGGCCTACCCGCAAATGCAGGGCGTCGAGCAAAGGCCCTGACGGGGCCCTGCCTCCTAGCTCTGGCCGCAAAAGGGCTTCCCCGGGCCCAGCTGGGCTGCGGGAAGCTCCAAGAACGTTAAATCAGAGATCCCGGAGCCCACTGTGATCAGCTCCGAGTCCGACGATAAATTGCAGAAACTGGCGCTCAAGGGCCTCCTGGATACAGCGATCAGTTCCCTCAACACTGCTGCCCAAGCCGCTTCTCATGCCGCCAAGGCTTTGTCCGAGCTCTGTCGCAAGCTGGAGGAAAGCGATGCCGAGGTTCAGCGGCAATCCGATCGGGCTGAGGACGGCTCAGGGCCCAGTTAGCTAGGCCCACCTGGCCTTTGTCGTTTCAAAGATTCTTGGTTTTTGAGGATGCTGGTTTCTATGGAGAATCTCGGTTTTGTGAAGGTTTTTTGTGGCTTTTTGTTTTCTGTAGTCTCCAGGGCCCCGGGGCTGGGACGATCTTTCTGTTTTCTTTTTCAATGCTTCGGCTACTACTGTAATTAAGGTTTTGGGATCCTATTCAAAAAACCCGCTGTAAATAATCTGTTACCTATCAAAAAAAAAAAATACATAATAGGAATACTTACAAATACAAATGGATACATTGTGCACACAAAATATATCCTGCACAACAACTATCTACAATACAATATACTTCAATGAATAATATATCAACAAGTAACTCTAGTCAATAATGCCCTATGGCAAACAACAACAAACACTCTTGCTTATCTCACATAGATGTGTACTTATAGATATAATGAGACAGGTAGGCGATTGGCAACTACACAATTACCTCTAAACTACTCATTTACATAAAACATTAAAAGTATCCCATCTCATTACATTATGACAAACACTTTACCATGTGCGCATTATTACATACACTTTGGCACGTGCGCATTATTATAAACACTTGGCCACATGCATATTATTACAAACAATTTTCCACATGCACATTGTTATAAACATTTTTCCATGTGTGCATTATTACAAATACTTTGTGCACACACATTTGCGAAAATACATTCCTTTGCTCAAACATGCATTTATGCAAACGTGTCAAATGTTTTGCCTACATACTAGTGCTAGTTGTTAAGGCACGAATGCCTTTTTTGCTAGCACCAACACATAGACAAGCACCAAGCACCAATGCCTACAAAGAGAGTTAAACTCTCACATTCTATTGGAAGTATCTTCATGCATCCAACATTATAAGACATGCAACGATTTTCTGATCACATTGTCAATCCACTCTTACACGTAGGGAAAATAGAAGTCATGCCAAAACCTATAGCATGGTTCATCATTACTACCTTTTTGTAATTGTTCGAAGTTGAAGCACTTTCCACTTTTCACTTTAGTATATATAGCCCTTTCTTGAAATTGTCCCAACCTTCTTCTTCATTCAGCCAAGAAGTAGCTTTAGTCTTGTTGTCAGGATTTATTGCTTCAATGTTGTCAAAGTTAGAGAACCTCCATTGCAGCCTAACACCTACAAATTGTAGCCTAAGTTTGGTAACATCGCCAATTCTACTACACCTATGCTTCATATTTTGTTATTCATTTACATTTTAATTTTTTGTAAATAAAACTTCTCATTTGTTTATGTACTATTTAGTTTCATGCACTTTTCCAAATCAACATCTCACCTTGTTATTAATCTTCTCCATTTAATGCCTTGGCATTTGAGAAAGAAATTGTACCCTATTTTTCTTCACAACTTTGAAGCATAACTCATCAGAACTCACTAGCCAAGTTGGGGAGTTGTCCTCCACACCAACATCCTATGCTCCGATGGAGCAAATAAATTATTTTCAAAATAGATTCATTCTACACAAATTAATAGATAGTACACATGTTTGCAATGGATGTTATAGGACTTGGTGAAGCCATAGATATTCAGGTATGACCAAATGATTTTCACAGTTGAGTATTTTGGATGGTTTTCTACAATGATGTTTTCATATGAACTCAATTGTGGCATAAAAAATGAATGGGATTGTGATATAGGCGTTAAAGCTTTTTCAACTCAACATAATCATATATACTTATTTGTGAGAAGTGGAGAGAGGTGATGAGGGGCCAATCAAGGGGGATCCCACTCTTCTTTCTCCCTATAGAGGGGGACTTACTTCTCACCTGGATGTTAAGATCTAATGCTAGTTTGATGTGTGGATTCACAAACACCTACATTTCCAAAAAGAGGACTGAGTTCTTTCTTTAAGATTCCCTTATGTGCCTATCCTAAATTTAATAAAATTGAACGCAATTCAACAGACAAAGATGCAACATACACACCTAAGACTAAATGATTTTCACTTTCAATGTTAAAATTAAATAAGCACTTTTTCTTTTCAAGAGCAAGGCTCAAGGGAATATGTGACAAACAATAATCTAGCCTAAATGCAAATTATATGCATTTTGATTTCCAATGCCTAATACAAAAACAATGAGTTATCACCTTTTATGTGATTAAACTATGTTAAGGTTCTTTCATTTATCATTAGGAAATCAATAAGAAAACAGAAATAGAAACCCTAAATTATAGCAGACAACAAACGGGTACTAAGCTACAGAAGTGTAAACAAAGCACTTGATTTTCGTCAGAAGAAAATGTGCTGCCTGGTGTGCAAATGTGATGCCAACGCAAATGCTTGCGGCCAGTGCAAATGTAGGCACCTACAAGACAGGCAGAAGACAACTGATGTTAGTGTAGAGGGGTCTGTCTGATGAAAGGGAAGATAGTGAACTTCTTTGTTAGACTGATCAGACCCTTGTTTTAACTAGAAAGAAATGATGAAATGCAAAAATGTGCTGAAAACATATAATAAATGCACAAATGGCATTTGCGCTGCCTAATCAAATGTGTTGCCAGTGTAGATACTGTCAAACCAAACGTTCTGTGTAAAACATAGGACAAATGCACTACCTACCAACAATCAGGCAGCGCAAATGACTCTATAACTAGATTAAGTTGACAAAATGCAAGATAAACTGAGGTATGAATGAGTACAAATGAAAGGTGCTATCCTAGGAGTGTAAGGACCCTGTTAGATGACAAAGATGATGTAGATTAAACCTCTTAAGACTACATTAAATGCTTTGTAGATGACAAACTATGCTAGCTAGTAAGTAAAATAAATAGGGATGCAAGGATGAGCACAAAAGAAATGCTAATCAGCTGCAAGTAGACAAGAAGAATGGTTAGATAATATGATTAAGAGTAGATATTTGTAAAGTAACAGTAAGATAAAGTGTTAGCAAAATCAAAAGAACAAGAATAAAATGAGGAATGTTAGCCAAAAACAAGATAAGAATTGGACCAAATGAGCAAAAAAGAGAGGGGATAAACACAACTAGATGGCAGCAAGGTTGTTCCCCTTCTTTGCCCCTTGAGAGGGCACCAAATGCTCAAAATGCTTGTTGGAATGGAAAGTTTCTAACTAGATCACCTCAAACACTTGTGTTCGCAGTTTTGTACTTTGCCACATTGGGATTTTTGTTTTATTTTGATGGAGCATTTTGATTGTAATGCGGTGATATTTATCCTAAAAATATCATTGTAGATCGGTTTTATATGTTACTTTTCTATTTGCATTTATACCCTTTTTTGCTTGGAAATGATGAATGTTTAAAGGGAAAAACAAATTGAGAACTTCATTAAGAATTCAAATTTGCAACATTCGAAAGCACCGTGAATTGG
This sequence comes from Wollemia nobilis, assembly GCA_028583015.1. Classification (NCBI taxonomy): domain Eukaryota; kingdom Viridiplantae; phylum Streptophyta; class Pinopsida; order Araucariales; family Araucariaceae; genus Wollemia; species Wollemia nobilis. The sequence goes on along the minus strand of JAQPPZ010016710.1, from coordinate 3,411,215 downwards.
AGATGCCTTCGGCCCTGTACACTTTGTCAAAAGGAAAAGGAAAGAAGCATTAAAAAATAAAAATGGCGAAGGACCTAAAGATTTGAAAAAAGATGAGATATGCAAAATGCGTTCGCCCCAAATATGGGGCGAAAGCCTCGTTCGCCCCACCTTGGGACGAACGTCTCCCTAAAGTTTGAAAAATCTGCGCCCGCCTGCCTTTTAAAAATTGTTTCGGCGAAAGGACATGTTCGCCCCAAAGATGGGCCGAAAGCTCCGTTCACCCCTCCTTGGGGCGAACGTAATGTGAAAGGCGCGCGCGGGACCAAAAGGTCAACAACACGTTCGCCCAGGTTGAGGGGCGAACATCCCGTTCACCTCTCCCATGGGCGAACACGCTCCAAAGAATGAAATCGCGCGAACGCACTGGTAAATCAAAATCGGGAGTGCATTTTCAAAGCATCAAACGTCCCTTAATTTTTTGTGCACCGACGCCCAAAGATGCTGATTTCCTAGGAATGTTTGCTTGAAATATGGATCGTTGTTCCAAGAGAATGAATTTCCAATATTTCTGAGGAGGAATTTCCTCACTATGGTTCCTGATCTGCGATTTTAATATACACCCCTTGATGTATATTGGTTTGAGTTTGATGTGTTTGTTTGATTTGTTTTGAAAATGATGTCTTGCTGGTATTTATGAATTGCAATAGATTTTTGAAACATAAACCATGAAATACAACTCTAAACTAATTGCAAAACATATACAAGGCAAGATAGAGCAACTGCAACACTTTATTAATCACCAAATGAAATTATTACAAGTTTTGATTTTTAATTTTCAGACCTGGTATACTTTGTCTTCAGACTTGTAAGAGTGTGCAAACAATGCTCAAACGCTCACAAAATCGCTCTAGGTATTATATGTGAAGTCCACTATCAATGGCCAATGAATGGATACCACGGTGAAGCCAAACTGTTGAAGATGCAAGGTCTGATCTGAGAAGTCTACGGACTGTTATGTGTAATTCAGACTTGTTAGGTGTAGCAAATGATGGAGAAATGACAATCAAAAGGATGCAAAATGATCTTCAATGCTAGCCGCCCAAGTTGCAACCATAAGACCTCCAAATCGCCCCTTCTAACATGCCCAAAGTGTCTCAAAAGGGTGGCGGACCTGTAGGTAGTTATTCCTCTTCCAATAAATAATATCTCAACTGAAACCCTTCAAATTTATACTTGTTCTCTTTGTCTTTAATAGGAAATTCGTTTGGTGAAGTACCCACAAAATTCTACCTCAAAAATCTGAAGTTGTGAATGAAATTGTCACCATGGAAAGATATGACCAGCAAACCCTACGACCTGCAAATTAAAATAATTCCTCCTCCAAAGTATCCCAAATTGGTGCTTTAAATGATTATCAAGTCACAAGGAACCCAATGCAAAATACCCACAATCATATGATGCCAAAATCTGAAGTTATGAGTGAAAATATGGATCAGCTGTAGGAAAACCAGTCATGAATGAAAGTCTGAAATTACCTCAATAGGTCCTTAGTTATCCAAAATAACTATGGATTCTTGTATGGCTGATGAAGGCCAACAAAACCCAGAAATGGTTTGCCAAATGATTGACCCTCCAAAATATGCAAACCCTAGATGAAATCTCTAAAGCACAAATGAGAGTTCTGAAGTAAACTCTCCTCAATAATGGCTAGGTGTGATCTTTCACACACGAAACCACTGTTACTTATGAAGGTGTACGTCTCCACAAGCCTCAACAATGCAATCTTCAGCAAGACCTACAATGTCTTCAGAAAATAGACTCAAATGATATAAAAAATGGATGCTACAAATGTCCCATCTCGCCTCTATTTATCTTTTTTCTCCACAAGGTCGGCCAAGGTTTTTTTTATTTTTAATCCTTATCTCTCCAAAAGTGGACCACCATGTCCTAGTAGCCACAACGTTGTTTTAAAACACTTTTGGCTTTTTTTAAATTTTATATTATAATTTCCCTTTATATTTTAATATTATAAAATTACATTATAATAAAGGGAAAATAAACTCATACTTAGCCAAATTATGCATCCACACAAGAATATGACATTGCAACTGAAAAATCCATGCTGAAGCTCACCAAATTATTACCTCCATAGCATAATGAGACCCTTAACAACTGGATGATCAACCTATAGGGACTCTGAATAGGTTATCATCATCTAACTCATCTCCATCACCGAAGAGGGGACATTATAGCGATCATTTTGTCTCCATATGCATTTAATGAAAGAGGCGAAATCCTCTATAAATACTACTGAATTCTCATTGTAAAAGGAGGTTAGACACTTTGCGAGAAAACTCTCTAAGTTCTCTACATAAATAGAAGACACCAGGATTCTGAATTTGCAAGTGATCTTGTGTGCAATTTCCTTCTGTAATCGTGCACTTCTATTTTACATTCATGTTCCTTATTTGCTGTGAAGTTTAAAATTTTGCATTTGGATTTAAATATTGCTAATGAGGGAGTGAGTGCTGGAGTGTTATTTTGAAGGTTATTATTACAAGTTTATAAGTAAATTCTGCTGCTTCTCTTTTGTTATATGCTATTTCATGCTTGGGTGAATTTCCTATTGTTAGTCTGCCCCGAATCCTACACCTTCGGCCTGTGGCCATATTTCCCATTTCTTTCCGCAATTTTTAATCTCTTTCCCGCAACTCTAGTATTCAACTAGTGTAGGATTTAGCTTGGGAGCCAGCCCTCTCTGGAGATTGACACGGAGGACATTCCTTTCCTCCAGTCATTCAATTTTGGCCATGTCTAGGGTGCACAAACGCAGTTTTGTTGATTAGGCAGATATTTGACCAACAACTTGCTTGAATACAAAATGAGAGCTTGATTGGTAGAGAGAGAGAGAGCGCCAAGGTTGACCTAACAATTTGGCAAGATAAAGAGAGATAGAATGCTAAGAGAATGCTGGAGTGATTTTGGAAGAATGTAGTTACAATAAAAACTTGCTTCCAAAACCTTCCTCAAGGTCTTTATTTATAGATGATCAAAGTCTCGTGGAGGGAAGATGCTAGAAGGATGGAAGGATAAGGTCAAATATGCTTGGAAGGATCAGGTGTGATCTATAGATCAGCATGCCTGATCATGCCTGAGAGTGGAGGGCGGATTGAGCGTGCCTGAGAGGCATGCCTCTAAGATTCCACTTGTGCTAGGTCAAATGTGTTGGCTGCATTTGCGCTGCCAGTGCAAATGAGGTGATGTGAATGCTAGATAACCATAGATAGTCAAATTTGGAAAAGAAAAAGTCAAACAGTCAAATATGGTGCTACCAACGCAAATGCTTAGAAGCAATAAATGCTCCAAATTTGGGCTTGAAGTTGATTGAGCTAGTTTGGTTGACTGGTGGATTGACTGAGTGATGATCATGGCTGATTGGTGATTAGCCGGGTGCACAAAATTGGGTGTCTACATTATCACATTGATACACTATTTATTCATCAAGAAAAAATGATTATGTAAAATATTTACAATGAGACATAATTTGGGTTAAAAAAAATTGTTATCTTGATTTTTTTGTGAGTTGTTCCTTCTCTTCATTAATTCATTTTATTTTTTTCATCATGCAATTGCATAAGCATTGGCTTGCGACAACATTTCTTTTATGCAGTATCCCTACTTGGTAGAGTTGTTTGATGCAATTTAATAATTGGATTCATGGTGTTACAATATGACATGTAAAGTATTCCATGCTACATAATGGTGAAGGAAAAAATTGTACCATGCTTTCCCATGGTTTACCTATCCTCATGGTTTACGATAAGAAAATCCAAGATCCTAAGTAAATCTTCTGGCTTCAAGCATATGATAAAGTGGTAGAGTCAATTGAGAGAAACATCTTAATAAAAATGGTGTAATAATGATCATAATTGGCATTGGCCTCTTGAAGATGTCCTGACGAAATATTTGTCAATAGCCATAGTTATTTATATGAAAATATTGTGCTTAATAGAAATGTACCCTTAGTAGGTCAAGTAGAATTGCATGACATTCTAAACGTTTAATTCCAGTACCTTGTCTCTAGGTGTTTGGGGCACAGGGGAACCAATTTTTAACATTGTCCCTAACTTTCACAATTTCCACTTTATATGTAGATAGTAAAGCATAAGTTGTTTTGGTTGATTTATCTTGTTAATTACATCAATAATTGTTTAGTTATATGTGTTCAAAAATGTTTGTTGTTGAGGAAGCCTTACTATTTCTTAATTTTTTTTACCTTAACTATTTCTTAATTTTTTTGCAAGTTATTCATGTGTTGCACTTTTGACATGTCATAAATTCTTTTATGTAATAATACACTTGTGTAAAAAGAATCCTTTTGAAATATTGTATTTCATTTGTGTAGGAGTTGCACAATGAACTGAGACGTATTCAACTACAACTATCTGATATACAAGAAAAACTATGGTACTATCTGCCAGCTTATAGAAGTTATTTTGAAAGTATCATATATTCATTTCTATCTTTTTGTCTCCAAGCTCATTTTCTGCAAATAGAAGAACAATAAGCATTTGAAATTCAAATTTGATACCATGTTCATTTACTGATATAAAATTATGTTCCTTTTCTCTTTCCACTGTTTTTGCAATAGTTTTCTAAAACTTTGAAGATTATTGTTAAAAACTTGTTACTTTAATATCATGGGTTATCTATATTTTAGAATGTTTTCAATTTTGTATTGTTTTTAGTGAGATTGAAATGTAATAAGTGTGACACATGAACCTTCACTGATTTTCTGTAATAAATCCTCTGAAATAAGATTCAACCAATTATAAGTGATTTTAATGATGCTACCATACATTTTTTCTCATTTTGTTCAACAAATGGGACCAATCACCTTATCCATTACTTGTCCAATTTTATAAGATAGGCCATAACATCTGCCTTAAATCAAAAGTTAGTTTCTAAAGTCACTCCACTTTCTGGATTTTTTCTGGGGCATATTATAAGTATTCCCTCTACTGTAATATCCATGATCCGTCCTATCATGGACTATTTGAGGCCCCGTAAAATAGTTAGAAAGCCAGGCAGGGACTACAAATCGTCAAGGGGTGAATGAGGCCTGAGGAATGAGAACAATTCATAGGTCACTAAGTGAATTCCTCCAATAGCTTATTTGACCATTCAAGTAATCCTTTGTTTTTGCCTTTCTCAGTTTCTCTCTCTTTTCATCCATGAACACTATCTAGTTAACGACATTCTTCTTCCAATTCCTGCATGTTGAATCAACATGACGGAAGTTATCAAATCTTTAAAAGTTCCTTCTATAACAAACTTATGCTAAACATTGGATGTGGTTTAACACGAGGAAACACTTACAACTTATATGCAACTTTATTGATATATATAAATAGTAATAGGCCCCAATACTTTGGCAAGACTTCAAGTGAATTTTCCTATAGAGAACGTCTGATTTTTTCACAATTCATCTCTCTCTCTCTATGTGTGTGTGTGTTTTAATTTATCTAATTTTATTTTGCAATATCTCCAAGCATATTAGTCATTTATCCTCAGAATTTGCTATATCCAATTAATGAGAAGAATAGGGTCAAATCTCTTCACCATCCATCTATCTCTATATCCAAGTGGATAATTAAATGTGAATGATTTTTAAAATAATAATTTGATGCAAAGTTTACAAAAGGAAGTCCTATATTTCCAAAATGTCTGACAAGCTTTAACATGAGACCTTAATAGATCGTCCATCACTTGACACTTTTCTTTGACCATCAAATTGTTGATGCTCTCCATTGTTAACTTTAGTTGAGTACCAAAGAACTTTCTTCCCAAAATGTTTGAGAAACTATGGCATAAGACCTTAACACATCCTCCATAATTAGGGATGAAACTTTTTTGTGGCCATTACTTTGTCAATGTTCTTTGAGTTATAATTTAGTGGATTACCTGATGAATACAGAAATCATCAAGTGGGATTTGCACCCGTGACCACAATTCAACAAATGGATGGAAAAGGGGTTTATCCTTCCCACCATCTAGATTCGGGCCAATTCCCAACTAATCTAATTGAAATTCTTGAAACTGAAGCTAAATGCATGAAAAGTAAATTTGATCTACTTTGTTAGGAAAAGGGTGCAAGAAAATAAACAAAGATAGCAAAAAAATAAATATGATCGAAGCTGTAGCAAGATCAGCGTTGGTACACTTCCCAAATCCAACAATGACCAAATAAGTTTAGAGCAATCAAATCTTCGAAAATAATCAGCAATATCATGAAGGGACTAATAGAGTAATTCCACGCATTCATGAATAAAGAGGTCATAGGCAGTCGATAGAAACTGTCATGCACAATCTTTTGTTCGATTGATCTCAAAATGTCAAGTACAATTGATTCCCAGAGAGTAGCTCTGGCCAAGAGACCCTTACAATGAGAATGAATCTCTTATATGTGAAAAATAAACCCTAATCTATTTTTGGACTTGCAGTTCAACATTGCATGTGGATTCAAAATCCTTATCCATAATGCCAAAATTAGGATCCAGAACAAGACATGTAGGAGTAGAAGCAGAATGCACCAGGCACAATAAATGGGGTACACTAGGTAGAGTGAGCAGGGTGCACCTAGAAAAGCGAGCAAGATGCATTAGGCAGAGTGAGCTAGGTGCACCACGAAGCAGGCTGCACCTGTGTTGAGTAGGGTGCACACTGAATAGGGCACACAGGAGTGGGAACAAGGCACATTGTTTGAAGTAGGGTGCACAAGAGCTGGAATGTAGTACGTTGTATTGAGCAGGGTACACAAGAGCAGGATCAAGGAACACCTAACTGGAATGAGGCATGCTTGATACCTTGGCCACTATCTTTGACTTAGCCTCTCCCTTGTTCTCTATCTTGTTTTGCATGGCATATCCCTATCTGGAGGTTATGGTAGTAGTAAATGACTACATTACCAAAGGATATAAACAAATTTTCTCAAAAATTCAGTACACTTAGAGGCTCTTATCAATTACACTATTCTTGCGTAATTTATAATTTGAGAACACCTCACTAATTGACACTGAGCTTTATTCTCTGGATTTGTCATTCTATTAGAAATTAGTCTTGTCATCTTGGTAAGTCTGTCTTATGGTTATGGATCATGCCATCTAACAATCTTTGTGAGAGAAAAACATTATGTTGAAATGCTGATATCTTGTCTTTGGTAGTATGTCAAACTTGATGGGGGCTTCCTTTTTGCATTATTTACTCGATAATATTAACAAATAAATTTTCTTAAGGGTGTTGTTTTCTACACATTGTTCCAATTATAGTTATGAAAATCCCAATTTAGTCCCCGATCCGATTCGATTTTTTTCGATTCAGCAAAATTGCCAATTCAAATCACATCGGAATATTTATTTTTGAAAAAATAGGTATTTTTTTCCATTTTTCTCCAAAAAAAATGTGATATGCAAGAAAAAAGCTTTTTTCAATGCAAAATTGCATTTTCTTTGTTCTTTTTTTTTTTTTTTTGCTGATTTTTCCCCTTTTTTTTGTCGATTCCTGATTTTTCCTAATTGTTTTTCCATGCCGATTCTAATACAATTCCGATTTTCTCAACCATGGTTCCAAAAAACATGTTTCTTTGTCACTTCAAAACTATTATCCCATTCGAGTCACGAATCACAACTTTTCAATCAAGGATAACGAAATGGTAAAGCCCTGGATCGTGGAAGGAGGAATCCATGGGAACAGGACCGATATGCAACGTAAACCAAAGGATGTGGACTCCAAGAAGTGTCAAAATAACCATGAGCGCATGCAAGTGGAACAGATAATACAAGCCAGTGATCAAATCCTATTCCAGTAAGAGAAATTTGAAAATATATTCAAGTTCATAGTAGCCACTCTTAAACAAGGGCAGAACAAAGAGCGCGAACACACAAGCGACAGAGGACCAACTTTAAAACAAGCTAGGGTTATATTGCAACAAGTGGAAATGTCTAAAAAGGGGAATAACCTTGGACCGGTGGAAAGTAATCAAGCAAGGGCCAATGTTGTTGATCAGAGGAAGGAAAATGAGTTGATCCCTAGCATGGGAAGAGAATCTAGTGAAATATTGCCAAAGATGACCTTTCGGGATGCCTTGCAAGGAGGAAAGATGCAAACAATAGTAGTTAATAACTCTAGGACTTCTTGTAGACCTTTGAGAATGCCTAAAATGGGCCCTAGGAAAATAGCCTCGGGGTGCATGAAAGCAGCGGATGGCTCTCCTATAGTCCAAATTCAAATGTTAGACATACATTCTGGGATCGATGCTGTGGAACATAGAAATGAAATATTATTAATGTCCGCGGTGGGACAAAATAAGACCCAAGGGACTATAAGAAGGACAATAATGACTACCAGCTAGCAGGCTAAAAAGCCCAATAAATAAAAGAACTAAGATAAATACAAGATGAAACCCGAAAAACTGGCCAAAGAAAAAGGGAAAAGAAAAGAAAAGGGAGAGCATAGGGGGGAGGGCTGCAATACAAAAGAGAGGAGTGCATGCCAAGAAGAACAAAGAGAGAGAAGGAGGGGGAGAGAGCAGCCCAGGGGGGGCAAGCTCCAAGAACCCGCCAGAAACTAATCTCTTCTAACAGTCGAGGCCGAAGTACAGGAGCTGAAGAAGCCATGAAATGTCTCTGCCCATTGCTAGTTCGGAACCCTGACAAACTGTTGGTGCGTTGTCTAGTGACCCTACTTCTGTCCGAACTGGATGATGTGGGGCATTTCCAATTGAAGTCACTTGGTCCGTCGGAGTTGGTGAAGTATGTTGTGATGAGCCGATGTTTAGGAGGGTGAGATCCATTTGGATAAATTTTATGGGTCTTTGTCCAGGCCTCTCTGCTTTCAAGATGTGGCCCACAAGACAATGGAGAACTAGAGGTGAGTTAAATATTTTTGCTTACCCCAATGGTTATTTCTTAGTTCTTTTTGCTAATGAGGAGGATAGAGAACAAGTTTTCCAGGGGGGGTCCTTGATTTTTAGGCAGGGTAGGGCTTTTCATGAAGCCCTGGCATACAAATTTCAAGGCAGAAGGGGAAATGCCCTCAGTAGCCCTCATCTGGGTGATATTTTTTAGGTTGCTAGCAGAGTTTTGAAACCTATTTGTTTTCATGGAAATAGGCAATACTCTAGGATCTTATATGATAGCAAATAGTACAAGCTGATTTGAACAAATTATCTATTCTAGAATTTGTTTTCTCATTGACCTTGACAAGCCCCGACAAAAAACTATTTCTTTGCAGTTTGGGAAGGAAACCTGGGAACAAGATGCGGACTACGAGAACATCCCCTTCAGGTGTAGGATTTGTCATGAATATGGTCACCTAGCTAGGGATTGTAAACATTGGATCCCAAAGCAGGCACAAGAGGAAACAACCCTTGGAGGTTTTGAACTACCTAAACAAAAGAACATACAAAGAAAACAAACATCTAAAGAGTAGGTAGTCATCTCCACCAATAAGTTTGCTAACCTCCCAATAGATGATGAGGAGAACATCATGGAGACAGAGATCCTAGAAACTCCTTTTCAATCCCTAAGAAAGGAACCAATAATTGAAGAAATAAATCACAACACTAAGCCAATTCTAGATCTACTAAGTAGCCTACAAGAGAACCCACCCCAAAAGTTGAAGAGATCCCAAAGGAAAAATAGAAGCCAAGAGAAATACATTGACTCTAACAAATCAAATGGAGGAACTCGTAAAGGAATAGATAGTGGAGGTGAAACCCAAGAATATTTTGACAGGGCCATGGTGGTATTCTCACCTACGCTAGGTTTGGAGTCCATCCCAAAACCAACAGGAGTGAGTCAAGATTCTACTAAAAATATGAAGCTAGATACATACCAAAGAGTAGGTATGAAGACTACTCAACATAAAATAGGGAAATAAGGTGCAAAGTTGATAGCAATGGGTAAGGTCAAGGATCTTACCCACATTTTAGTCCCCGTGCTTGATGAAGTGAATCACTTGGAATATTTGAGGGCTTAAAGGTAGCTTGATAAAGCATAATGAAGTAAAACAAATGATTCAACAACATCGTCCACAGATGGTGTTCATTCAAGAAACGAAAGTGTTGGCAGACGAGATGTAGATTTTTGCCAAAAGATTTGTCCTACATGTAGGGTTGAAGCCCTAAGCTCCCAAGGAGCTTATGGAGGAGTGGCTTGTCTTTGGGATCCAAAAGAGATAGTGATACACCAAACAATGGGAAGTTGGGGGATTTTGGCTTTACTGGCCTAGAGTAGACATTATTCTCAGCATTGGTTATGTCTCAATGTATACTCTCCTATCAACCTAGATGAAAAAAAAAACAATGGAGGAATGCAACTTATATTATTGGTCATTTCCCTAGAGCTTGGCCACTTGTAGGTGGTGATTTCAACACCATCCTCTCATTGGAAGAGAAGATAGGGGGAAATCACACTCTAGACAGTAGTATTGACCTCATGACGAAGCATATTAGATCTCTTCATTTGGTAGACATCAAACCAAACAATAGTATGATGACCTGGTCTAATAAAATGCAGGGCCCAACATGCATTCTAGAAAGACTTGACAAGTTTCTGTTATCAAAGGAGTTTTTGAGTAATGGATATATTCCAAGAGCACAAACATTGAATAATGCAGGATCAGATCATTGGTTGATGTTGGTGGAAGTGTGGAAGACCAAACCCAGTCCCGCTCCTTTTAGATTCCAACTAATGTGGTTTCGAGATAGTTGTTTCCAAAGGTTCAGCAATGGTCATAGGAGGGTAAACCCAAGCATGGTACAAAGATGTACATTTTAGTTAGAAAGCTTTAGTACCTCAAGTCCAAATTGAGAACATGGAAAAAGGAGTTTGGTGACTTAAAGGAAAATAAATGACTAATTTTAACCAAACTTGCAAACCTTAATGAGAAAATACAAACGTATGGCACTACTAAGATCTGAAGAAAGGAGGCTAGGCTTACTGTTCAGTTAGAGGAATGGGACAAAAGGGAAGAGATCCTATGGAAACGGAAATCTAGGACCCAATGGCTCCAGGAGGGAGATAGGAACACTAGCTTCTTCTATAAATCTCTCCTAGAAAGGTAGTCACACAATTTCATCTCTTCCCTAAAAATAATTGTAGGTGATTCAATACACACATGGGATGGGATGAAATATATAGCAAGAGAATACTTTGCCCAATTTTTTAAGACAGAACCACTGAATCAGGAGGCACAGTAGGAAGTAATCCAAGAGATTCCTTCTCTGATCACAGAGGACGATAATGTAACTTTGACTACCCCAATTATTGCCAAAGAACAACAACAGGATCTTTTCAAGATGCAGAAAGGCAAAACTTCAAGACCAAATGGATTTTTCATAGAATTTTACCAAGAATTCTAGGATATCCCTAAGGAAGAACTGTTGGAAGTGGTAGAAGAAGCTAGGATAGCCAAAGTAGTGCTTAAAGAGGTGAACAAGACATATATAGTATTGGTTCCGAAAACCCAGGAGTTTGAACACATCTTTGGCTACCGACCAATTGCCCTTTGTAATGTCCTATATAAAATTATCACTAAGATCATGGCATAAAGGGTCAAACCTCTTCTTCACAAAATTATTTCTCCGGAACAAGGTGGTTTTGTGAAAGGAAGACAAATCTTGGATGAGATAGTCTTAGCTCATAAGGCCTTCCACTCTATACGAGTACAAAAAATATCCTCCATGTTTATTAGGTTAGACCTATCCAAAGCATATGATAGAGTTGATTGACACTTCCTCCTAAAGGTGATGAGACAATTTGGATTCTCGGGTGATTGGGTAGAATGGATCAAGGGATGTATTTCCTCGGTATCCTATTCAGTTCTAGTAAATGGAGCTCCTACCTAGCTATTTATAGCTTCCAGAGGTATTAGGTAGGGAGACCCCTTATCCCCATACTTGTTCATCATATTGGCTAAATATTTGGGTAGAACATTAGCTAAGGATATGGACACCACATCTTTGGAGGGAATAATAATAGCAACTGGAGCTAAACCAATTACTCACCTACAATTTTTTGATGACTCTACATTATTAGGAAAAGCAATAGCAAAGGAGGCCTCCAGATTTAAAATGATTCTAGGATGGTTTACAAAAGCGATTGGACAACTTATAAATGAAGAAAAGTCCAAGGTCATATTTTTCCATTGCTCACCTAGGTAGGAGATAATGTTGTTGGATAAATTGAGATACAAGAAGACGTCTCTTCCAATCACCTACCTAGGAATTCCACTTATAGTTGGGAGGCAAAAAAAGAAGGAATGGACTTGGCTGTTAGAGAGAATGAAAGCCAAATTGGAAAAATGGACTAATATGTGGCTTTCTACAGGAGGACGGATGACCCTAATAAAAACAATCCTCAATGCCATACCTATTTATGTCTCCTTAGTGCTAGCTATCCCCAAGGCAGTTCTTAAAGAATTGGATCAAATAAGTTATAGATTCCTTTGGAATGGAGTCAAGGAAGAACGAAAATAGGCACTAGTGAAATGGGATACTTTATATTTAGAGAAAAAGGATGGAGGACTAGGAATCAGATCAGTTGTCAAGAATAACAAGGCACTAGTGGCTAAGTTATATTGGAGATTGCTAAAATCCCCTAAGGAATTGTGGGCTCAAATTTAAAGCACCAAATATGCAGAGAATAAAACCCTGACAGAGCGTATCTAGTTTCTACTTCCTAGCAGAGGATCTCCTATCTTAATGGGACTTAGAATAGGTAAGGATATGATAAAGGAAAGATTGTTCTGGATCATCCATAATGGACATAAGGCTAACTTTTGGACATATTCATGGGATGGTCATCCTCCTCTAATAACTCAATTCCCGACTTGTAGACTGTTGATGGAGAATCTTCATAGAAACAATTGGGTTAAGGTAACCAAATATTGTAAGCCTCAAAGAATAAGTTGGGAGGTAGGAAGAAAATGGATCCCAATAGAGGAGTGGCCAATCCAAATCCCAAAGAATCAGAGCAAAGAAATCTATAGGACCATCTAGACGAGATCACTCTCGTGGTCTCAAACGGAGGATACTCTGGGTTGGGGTAAGAAAAATTAGAGTGAATATACAATTACCTTTGGATACTTAGCCCTCTATCAGAGTACCCCAAGCTCATTAAGTGATATATTCATGCAGCTATGGGCATAGAACCTTTGGCCCAAATTTCGATTCTTCATTTGACTTCTACTTCATAGAAGGGTGCTAACAGGGGAACAATTGATGAAAAGAGGGATGCATGAGCCTTTTAGACGTGAGATGTGTTGGGAGAATGAGGAAATGATCTCTCACACATTTGTAGAATACCCCATCATGATCAAACTATGGAAACAGATGGCAGCTTTACTAGGCATCCGTTGGTCTGAGATACCTTCCATAGAACAACTTTGGGGGAATGGCCTAAACGGAAGAAAATGGACCAACCTGCTGAGCAGATTTTTTAGGTGGGGATGACACTCTTTCTGTGGAATTTGTGGAAGGAAAGAAATAATCGTGTCTTCAACCAAGAATACAGAGATAGCCAATTTGTCTGGCAGAGGATTTAAACAAGGGAGTACATCATTCATTTAAACAAGGGACTTGCCCTAACTACCAATTACTTATTAGTAAAGATACATAATAGGGATGAAATGAAAAGGCAAATCGATTAATAATATTATGCCTTCCATTTATCCAATTAAAGCACCAATTCTACTAATAAACAGAAAGGAAATGTGTATGGATCATCAAGAACTAAATATAATTGTGACTAAAAATAAGCACATACTTGCTTATGAAGTGAGATTACTAGATCAGCTATTCCTTTACCAAATAGTCCTAGGCAGCTACACTTTGTCTCAATTGATGTAAGGAGGAAATACTGTAATCAGGTAAATTCATACAGCCCACAACCTCAAAATTTAAAGGAACAAAGCCCACACCTAAACACTAATAAACAAGCAGGTTAGAAACTCCTAGATGATACAAAATATGAATTAGGAAACTATGATGTCTTATTAATGTCACTTTGGTTGAGTTAAGTGTTGTTCTAGATACATTTATAAGGATGAATACTATTTTGAAGTAGGTAGAGGAACCATGGCAGTTTTATGAGATGAGAAAATCATGTCAATAAGAATGATGATAACTATGTCTAAGTCCTTAATATGGTCTTCAATCTAATTCTGCAAGAATTGTTTTTTAATCGTAAAGTCTTGGCAAAAGGATTTAGGTGATAAAATATTATAGAGCTCCTATAAGCATTCATGACTTAGAACCAGTGTTACACAGGGACGCATCTCCCCCCCTGAAGGACACGTCCTCCCATCCCCCATGTCCCCCAGCACGGGGGGACGGCATTGGGGACGTTTCCCCCGTCCCCCTTTTGTGGGACAGCTGGGAAATGTCCCCGAGGACGCCTGAGGCCTACAGCCTCCTATCCCCGGGACGTCCCCTGTTTTGGGAAATCCCATGTTTTGCGACGTCCCAAAAGGGACACAACCGTCTCCCATGGCTGGGCATCCTCATCTAAGAGAAAAACTAAAAAAAAAATGAAAATTTAATAAAATTAAAAGCATTGAATATTTGTGTTCTTCAATATGTTCTTTAGTACATTGTTGATATGCAGTGGTATCTTATTTCAAATGTTCATGCTTAAAAATAAACTTTAAAAATAATAATGATAATAATTATTGTTTTCACTCCAACTCAAAGACGATTTCTTGGAGACAGAAGAAATCCATCTTTGAGGAGCACTTGGGGTTGTTAACAGAAGGCAATAAATTGAAGAATTAGACAAGTTTTGATTACTGAAGTAGTAACCATAGAACCATGTTTGGCTTACAGACTTGTATTAGCATAAACTATTTGGAAACCCCTATCACCCCATCTCAATGACATGAAAAGTTAGATGCAAGCATCCTATATCTACCTGACAAATATTTACCACAATTTCCAGATGGAATTTTCTATCCCAGACAGTTCCAATAAAATCTTCTCTTTCTTTAGATTGATCAACCCTTTCCCCTTTACAGGTACCCTTACCACACAAAAGAATTTAAATATAGGCTCCCCTTTTGTCGACCAAGCTGAAATTTCTCCACGACCGTCAATGGATGAAACAGCTAGCCTACAAATGATAAAATGGGTCAAAGGAGAATGTACTGGGATGGGTTTTTAGGTTTGTGTTAGTGATTGGGTAGGGCACCAACCTACCTTTTAGTTTTCATTTGACTTTTAGTTTTGAGGTTTGTGAAGGGCTTTTTGCGCTAAATGATATGGTGAATAAGGTGGAAACAATGCTTAGGTTCAAAGGTCATGGTTTGCAATTTGGTTCTATTATAATTTACTTTTTGCATTTGCATAGTTGTCCAAAATCTTTTGTGTAAAAATAAAATAGCTAGGGCTACTTATAATATCCATAAACCCGAAGGTTTCGCTCGATCTACTATGTAGAAGCCTAATAACATCGAATCAATATAAAATATGTACTGACATTATGAAATGTTGATTATTATCCCTTGATTTCTGATGTAGTAAGATGCGCAATATTATTTCTTTAGGAATGAAAAGCTTACTATAGGTACTCGATTGTAAATACAGCTCGACTGGTATAATAATAAAGGTTAAAATTTTTTAGATATAAAATTTAAGGTTCAAATGTTCAATGCTTTTTATAGTAGCTGACCATTTATGTTGATTACTGTCATATTTGAACATTTAGTGATTGAAAAAATTTAAAAAATGACAGTCTTTGCTTGGACATTGGTGGCTGAAAAAATGATGACTGTTATAAACTTATAAGTTATAACTTATACTTATTGTTTAAAATTTAAATGCTAAAATATGTGGCATTATTACTTGAGCAATAGCAACCATAGTAGCAAAACTCTGACTCGATTCGAACTCGGAAAGTTTGACTCAGGAGTTGGACTCGGGACTCAGCAAAAAAAACTTGGCAAGACTCGATAAAAACTCGGAAAAAAAGAAAAATGAAAAAAATACAATTTTTTATTGAAAAAATAGTTTTTCATGCATATTACTTATTAGTATATTCTAACACACTTACTCAACACTCAACATTATAGAAATAAGAAATTAACAAATAATTTTGTTTTAAATTTTTTTTTTTTGATACATAGGGAGTTGGTTACATCCACACTATTTTTAGTAACTGCCAAGTGCAAGGTTCAAACTACAGGGGCTGCCCCCAACAAGCCTATGCCACATCATTATTTTATAACCCAGCATGAAGAGGACCACCGGTCGCTCGAGATTCATACCATCGTTGTCGGTATGGCTTGCACTCAGAGGATTCGGAACAGACTATGACCTTTGCAGGCATGACCACTTTGGTTCATAAAATTATAAATAAATAATATAATGATAAAATAAAACTTAATATATAAAGTTGAAAAACATTATTAACATTTTACAAAACATTATATAATAATAAAAACATTAAATAATGATAAACTTTATGTACGACGGAATCACCCTAACTTAGTCCACCATGTTTAATAAATAAAATATTCAAATACCATGTGTATTAGAGAAACCATGGGACGGAATCACCCTAACTTAGTCCACCATGTTTAATAAATAAAATATTCAAATACCACGTTTAATAGAGAAACCATGGGATGAAATCCCACTAACTTAGTCCACCATGTTTAATAAATAAAATATTCAAAAACCATGTTTAAAAATAATCGGTGGGTTGTCTAGATTCGATTTCGTGGATGGTTGGTTGGGATCTATTAACTTTAATTTTATTAAAAGGTTCTTGAGAAAAAAATTGAAAAAAAATTCTTCAAATATTAATAAAGCTAATAATTAATCCTAGCCATTTTTTTGGTTTTAGAATGGGAAGCTGTTTTTGAAAACTGCTTACCAAAATTCAAGGTAGAAGCGACATTCATTATTCTGGGGGAGGTTCGTGTGTAGCAATTGTTTCGTTGGCAGTCGAGGATTTCAGAGTGAAATAAATTATCGTTTTTAAATTTTTTTCCATTGCGGCATGGTGGTGTATTGGCTGCAATGGCGACAATGGTAGTGACAGCGATGGGAGATGGTGCATTGAAGGAGAGAAAAGAATGGAATAAAATGAAGGTGCAAGAACTACGCTACGAACTTTCCAGAATAGGTCTCAACACTGGCAGCCTCAAGCCTTCCTTGATCGAACGCCTCCAAAAATCATGCCATTCTCTGCCCGAATTTCTACACCCTACAGGACATGCATACGTGCATTCTGAAGCGGCTCCCATTCCCAAACAAGATGTGGACGATGTATCCATTGGCGAAAGATATATTTTTATTAAAATAAATTATAATTGAGGGGTAAGCATTCTAAAGGTTTGAGAAGCAAAATTGCATATTCCTCGTTAAAATAATAAACAAAGATTTCAGCGTCTTGTTCGTGATTGCGCATTGGCCAACATGGATGCTGAAGTCGTGGAGCATCATCAACACTTAACCGCCCTAGACATAATTTTTCTTTTTTTTTCAACTTCCATTTTTTTTGGGCCAGCCGAGTCCCGACATCGGGACTCGGGAGTCCGGGATGGACTCGGACTCGGACTCGGCCCAAGACTCGGCTGGACTTGGTGGAGTCTAGAACAAAAGGAGTCGG
This sequence comes from Wollemia nobilis, assembly GCA_028583015.1. Taxonomy (NCBI): domain Eukaryota; kingdom Viridiplantae; phylum Streptophyta; class Pinopsida; order Araucariales; family Araucariaceae; genus Wollemia; species Wollemia nobilis. The sequence goes on along the minus strand of JAQPPZ010016710.1, from coordinate 3,393,564 downwards.
AGTGGGCTCGGCGCGGCTGAGCCCACTCGGACTCGGACTCGGCGGAGTACTCGGGAGTCCAAAAGAGTCTGACTACTATGATATCAACTAATTTGGTTAACTGTTAGAGATTGGCAGATTGCACTTGATATCCTTGTTTGAGCCTTCAAGTTACATTTGTTAAAATAATTAAATGGCTGCACTTAGTAACTAATATCAATATGAATATCCTAACATCATTTTTGTTGTGTGTAGAATTCTGAATGTGTAAATTATTCTAAATTTCTAAAAAAAATTAATTTTCATAGTATTATACCAGCCGTCCCCTAAAATCGGCCTGCCGTCCCCCACCATCCCCAAAAACACGTCACCCCGTCCTCCCGTCCCCCAGGCTTGTGGAACCTTGCTTGGAACTATTCCTTGTCAAGCTAGTAGGCTATGAATGACAAAGATTATTTTAGCTCTTATAAATATTCCTGAAATCTTTGTTGCAAACTTCTTAGAGGTTTTTTGGATATAGTTCAGAAAAATTGATACAAATATTCCTAATCCTTTAAAACCACTTGTTATTTATTTAAACACTAGTGATATGACAAATCGAGCAATTTTCTCATAGAATGACAAGGTTACACCCTATAAATGCTAAAGATAACAAATATTAAACAAGAATTCACCAAAAATAAAGTATATTCAATATTAATGCTAGAAGGAATTTTTATCAAAGAAACCAAAGATGTTTAGAAAACATTACTGGTGCTAAGTGCTAACAATGTAATCTCCCTAATAAGTAATTCAAGTCCCTTGTTTAAATGGATGATGTACTCCCTTGTTTAAATCCTCTGCCAGAAAAACTAGCTATCTCTGTATTCTTGGTTGAAGACACGATTATTTCTTTCCTTCCACAAATTCCACAGAAAGAGTGTCATCCCCACCTAAAAAATTTGCTCAGCAGGTTGGTCCATTTTCTCCCGTTTAGGCCATTCCCCCAAAGTTGTTCTATAGAAGGTATCTCAGACCAACGGAAAGCTGCCATCTGTTTCCATAGTTTGATCATGATGGGGTGTTCTACAAAGGCGTGAGAGATAATTTCCTCATTCTCCCAACACATCTCACGTCTAAAAGGCTCATGCATCCCTCTTTTCATCAATTGTTCCCCTGTTAGCACCCTTCTATGAAGTAGAAGTCAAATGAAGAATCGAAATTTGGGCCAATGGTTCTATGCCCATAGCTGCGTGAATATATCACTTAATGAGCTTGGGGTACTCTGATAGAGGGCTAAGTATCCAAAGGTAATTGTATATTCACTCTAATTTTTCTTACCCCAACCCAGAGTATCCTCAGTTTGAGACCACGAGAGTGATCTCGTCTAGATGGTCCTATAGATTTCTTTGCTCTGATTCTTTGGGATTTGGATTGGCCACTCCTCTATTGGGATCCATTTTCTTCCTACCTCCCAACTTATTCTTTGAGGCTTACAATATTTGGTTACCTTAACCCAATTGTTTCTATGAAGATTCTCCATCAACAGTCTACAAGTCGGGAATTGAGTTATTAGAGGAGGATGACCATCCCATGAATATGTCCAAAAGTTAGCCTTATGTCCATTATGGATGATCCAGAACAATCTTTCCTTTATCATATCCTTACCTATTCTAAGTCCCATTAAGATAGGAGATCCTCTCGCTAGGAAGTAGAAACTAGATACGCTCCGTCGGGGTTTTATTCTCTCGCATATTTGGTGCTTTAAATTTGAGCCCACAATTCCTCGGGGATTTTAGCAATCCCCAATATAACTTAGCCACTAGTGCCTTGTTATTCTTGACAACTAATCTATTCATAGTCCTCCCTCCTTTTTCTCAAATTAAAGTTCCATTTCACTAGTGCCTATTTTCGTTCTTCCTTGACTCCATTCCAAAGGAATCTATAACTTATTTGATACATCATTCATTTAAACAAGGGACTTGCCCTAACTACCAATTACTTATTAGTAAAGATACATAATAGGGATGAAATGAAAAGGCAAATCGATTAATAATATTATGCCTTCCATTTATCCAATTAAAGCACCAATTCTACTAATAAACAGAAAGGAAATGTGTATGGATCATCAAGAACTAAATATAATTGTGACTAAAAATAAGCACATACTTGCTTATGAAGTGAGATTACTAGATCAGCTATTCCTTTACCAAATAGTCCTAGGCAGCTACACTTTGTCTCAATTGATGTAAGGAGCAAATACTGTAATCAGGTAAACTCACACAACCCACAACCTCAAAATTTAAAGGAACAAAGCCCACACCTAAACACTAATAAACAAGCAGGTTAGAAATTCCTAAATTAGGCAACTATGATGTCTTATTAATGTCACTTGGTTGAGTTAAGTGTTGTTCTAGATACTTTTATAAGGATGAATACTATTTTGAAGTAGGTAGAGGAACTATGGCAATTTTTCGAGATGATAAAATCATGTCAATAAGAATGATGATAACTATGTCGAAGCCTTTAATATGGTCTTCAATCTAATTCTGCAAAAATTGTTTTTTAATCGTGAAGTCTTGGCAAAAGGATTTAGGTGATTAGATATTAGAGAGATCCTATAAGCATTCATGACTTGGAACCAGTGTTAAACGGGGACGCATCCCACCCTGAGGGATGCGTCCCCCCATCCCCCATGTCCCCCAGCATGGGAGGATGACATTGGGGACGTTTCTCACCGTCCCCATTTTGGGGGACAGCTGGGAAACGCCCTGGGGACATCTGAGGCCGACGGCCTCCCATCCCCGGGACGCCCCCTATTTTGGGATGTCCCCAAAGGGACCCAACCGTCTGTTACGACAAACTTCAGATTTTTCACCTGCAAAATAAAAACACAATGACAAAGAACAAAAATAGCAACACAAGTAACACAGAGATTTACGTGGAAAAATGCAATGTGTAGGCAAAACCATGGGGCAATGGTAGCTTCTTCCTTTTATTTATTTTCAGAAAAACTTTACCTTCATGTTACAACGTTTTCAACATTCCTCATATAAATATGCAAGGGATCAAGTCCATTTTATAAAGCGGAAGGAAGACTCCAAACTGTTTGTTTCCTCTCCCAAAGGAAGCCTCCAAAAATTGTTCGTTTTTGCTCCCAAGGAAGTCGTTTGAACCTGTTCGTCTTTCGCGTTTAGACGTCTATCCTGGACGTCTACTTGCTTAGACGTCTAGCCTAGATGTCTAGCAGCCAATATGTCTAGTCTGCTGCCTAGACGTCTGACCTAGACGTCTAGCCTAGATGTCTAGCAGCCAATATGTCCGGTCTGCTGCCTAGACGTCTGACCTAGACGTCTAGCAGCCCAGACATCTGGTCTGCTGCCTAGACGTCTGGCCATGACGTCTAGCAGCCCAGACGTTAGCTGTAGTATAGCATCTGCTAACAGGAATCTGGATACTTACTTCACTTCCTAACATTCTCCCACTTGAAGTCAATATTCAGGAATTCTTCTGCCAAAGATCTTCATCTAGTGCCAATTGCCCAATGTTGCCCTTGTTACTTCTTCAGCAAGCCTAGAGAAGTTCTGCACCACTCAAACTTATCTACCTTGACCGACTTTGTAATCATATCTGCAGGATTTACTTCAGTGTCGATTTTTTGCAACAGGATCCTACCTTCTTCCACCACATTTCTTATAAAGTGGTACTTGACATCAATGTGTTTCATGCGATCATGGAATTTTGGATTCTTCATTAGCTGAATAACACTTTGGCTATCACAATGCAGTGTAATTTTCTCCAGCATTACCTTGAAGTCACCCAACAATCGCTCTAGCCAAATTGCCTCTTTGTTGGCATGAGTCGCTGCAATATATTCTGCTTCAATGATGGATAAAGCCACAAAAGACTGCAACTTAGAAGCCCAACTCACCGCTCCTCCAGCAAGAGTGAAGGTATATCCTGTAGTGGATTTTCTCCCAACTCTATCTCCACCATAATCAGAATCCACAAAACCTTTAACTTGCAAATCTACTGATCCAAAGTAAATGACAACATCTAAGTGGCTCGTTAATATCTAAATATCCACTTCATCGCATTCCAATGTTCCTTACCAGGATTTGCCATGTACCGGCTGACTACTCCCACTGCTTGGGCAATATCCGGTCTAGTGCTCACCATGGCATACATGAGGCTTCCTACTACTGATGAATACGGTACACGAGAGATGCTTGTCTTATCTGCTTTTGTTCTAGGACACTGGTTGTAAGACAACTTTAAGTGTGGAAGAAGTGGGGTCCTAACTGGTTTTGCATTCTGCATATTGAAGTGCTGCAGAATCTTTTCCACATATAAATTTTGACTTAACCAGATCTTTCTTCCTTTTATGTCCCTGTGTATCTTCATCCCTAAAATTTGGTTTGTTGCTCCTAAATCCTTCATTTCAAATGTCCTAGCCAACTGAGCCTTAAATTCAATGATTTTCTTCATGTTGGGGCCTGCAACCAACATATCATTAACATACAACAGCAAAATAATAAAACTGCCATCATCAAACCTCTTATAGTATCCACAATGGTTAGCTTCACTCTTGCTGAAACCTTGGCTCTTCATGAAGGTGTCAAATTTCCTGTACCACATCCTTGGCGCCTGTTTCAACCCGTATAATGATTTCTTCAGTTTGCAAACCAAATGCTCTTTGAATCTTTCCTCATAGCCCTTAGGCTGATCCATATAAATCTCTTCCTCGAGATCACCATGCAAGAAAGCAGTCTTTACATTAAGCTGCTCCAGTTCTAAATCCTGTGCAGCTACAAGTGCAAGTAGAACTCTAATAGTAGTCATCTTCACAACTGGATAGAAAATTTCATTAAAGTCAATACCTGACTTCTGCACATAGCCTTTTGCCACCAAGCGAGCTTTATAGCGTTCCAAAAACCCATCGTTGTTCTTCTTCACTTTGTAAATCCACTTGTTTCCAACAGTCTTTCTTCCAGATGGAAGATCCACAAGTTCCCACATTTTATTCTTGCGAAGTGCCTCGATTTCCTCCTCCATGGATTTCCTCCACTTTCTACATTCTCAGACTCTCTAGCTTCTTGAAATGAACTAGCTTCACCATCATTAGTTAACAAAGCAAAAGAGGACCGATAAACATGAGAATACCTTTCCGGACACTTTTGTGGATGTGTAGATCTTCTAACCCAATGATCTGTTGATTGTGGCTCTTGGTCTTGTGACCATTGTGGTTGCTCTACTTGTTGTTCTACTTGTTGTTCTGCATGCTGATCAAAAACTTTAGCATGCTGATTTTCATATTCAGATTTTCATATTCATCTTCACTCATTCCTACTTCAACTGGTACAACATTAGAATTTTGCTGTACCTCCTTCCTTTGCATGGATTTTTCATCAACAATAACATCTCGGCTAATAATTACCTTGTGGGCAGTAGGATCTCAAAGTCTATACCCCTTCACTATATCTCCATAGCCGAGAAAAACACATTTTTTTGACTTTGGATCAAGCTTGGACCTTTTTTCTTTGGGTACATGGGCAAATGCATCACAGCCAAAGGTATGCAAATGAGATTAATCAACTGGCTTACAACACCATACCTCCTCCGGAATTTGTCCATCCAACGCAGCTATAGGTGACCTATTAATAAGATAAACAGTTGTATTAACAACCTCTACCCATAACTTTTTCTCCAACATGGCTACGCTGAGCATGCTTCTTGCACGTTCCATGATTGTGTGATTCATCCGCTCAGCCACACCATTTTGTTTTGGAGTGTATGGTATAGTCTTCTGGTGCTTAATACCTTCCTGCATACAAAATTTATCAAATTCCTTGGAGCAATATTCACCCCCATTATCTGACTCGAGACATTAAATAAACTTGCCCAAACTCTTCTCTACCCGTGCTTTGAACTTTTTAAATTTCTGCAAAGCTTCCGACTTCTTAATAAAATAAACCCACACTCTCCTAGAATAATCATCTATAAAAATAAAAAAATAGATGGCACCATTTAAGGACTGAGTGGGTACTGGTCCAAATATATCCGAATGTATAAGTTGCAAAAAATCAAAACTCTTACCAGGGCTTGCAGTAAACCAAACCCTCTTATGTTTACCAAAACTACAGTGCTCACACAAGTTTAAATTGCAAGACTTAATCCCAGAAAGCATACCTTTGTAATGCAAATTTTTCAGACCTTTTTCACTCATATGGCCTAGGCATTGATGCCATAGCATTACTGCATCCTGAACAGAAGTTGCTGCTGCTACGTGGTTTGTCACTGTATCACCGCATAAATGATATAGGGTTCCATAAGATTCTCCCTTAGCTATAGGGTTCCAAGTGATAGAATACCCTAGCTTATCCATCATTTTGATTGAGAGCAAATTCTTCCGCAAATTGGGCACATGTCGTACATCACATAACTTTCTTTCTCTACCATCGTCCCGCCTAATCCTTATATCCCCTCTTCCCAAAATTTCTAAAGGGTGATCATCACCCAAATAGACCTTTCCACCACAGTATGGCTGATATTTGTCAAAACAGTCTCCGTGGGGAGACATGTGGAAAGATGCACCTGAGTCCAAAACCCAAGTATATAAAATAGATCTACTGTTACTGATACAGAAGGCTTCACATGTTGTCGCCTCTCCTGAATTTGCTGCATTGGCCTTAGCTGATGGATGATTTTGCTTTTCACAGTCCATTGAGTGTCCTGGCTTCCCATAACGCCAATACTTTCCTTTCTGCTTACATCCTTTAGACTTAGATCTGGACTGTTTTCTACCTTGTTTGCTCCCCTCGAAGGATTTACCTCTCACCGATAGGTCTTCATTGCTCGAGGGTTCCAGAGACGTTTTTAGCCTCAACTCTTTTGCCAACAAAACGGCTAACACATCATCAAATTTGAGAGTTTATGATGATGAATTACTGATGGTCATCACCATATGATCCCAAGTGTCCTGGAAGGAACAAAGTAGGGTGATAGCTCTATCTCCATCCTCCATATTCACATTAACTGAAACCAGTTTATTGATAAGAATATTAAAATTATTCAAATGATCTACCACGAATGAACTTTCCTTCATCCTCAAGCTATAAAGCTGCTTTTTCAGAAAAACCTTATTTGTTGTTGATTTTGTTTCATAAACTTTTCAAGCTTTTGCCAAAGGGCTTCTGCGGTTTTCTCTTCAGCTACATTGAATAAGACAGAGTCTGCTAGGTAGAGACGGATTGTAGAAACTACATTCCTATCTAGCGTTGCCCACTCCTCATCTTTCATGTTTCTCGGTTTACTCGCGACCCCTTTCAAGGCTTGAGCTTGGTCATTTTGAACCAAGAAATCTTCCACCTTCATCTTCCATAGAGCAAAGTTCCTGCCATCAAATTTCTCAATCTCAAACTTGGTTACACCTTCCGTCATTGTTGCAGCTCCCAGTCTCACAAAACCTTGAGCTCTAATAACAGATGTTAGGACAAACTTCAAATTTTTCACTTGCAAGTAGAAATACAATGATAGAGAACATAAATAGCAACACAAGTAACACAGAGATTTACGTGGAAACCTGCAATGTGCAGAAAAAACCACGAGGCAATGGCAAATTCTTCCTTTTATTTATTTTAGCAAAACTTTACATTCACGTTACAACATTTTCAACATTCCTTATATAAATATGCAAGGGATCAAGTCCCTTTTATAGAGCAGAAGGAAGACTCCAAACTGTTCGTTTCCTCTCCCAAAGGAAGCCTCCAAAAACTGTTTGTTTCCGCTCCCAAAGAAGTCGTCTGAACCTGTTCGTCTTCCTCATTTAGATGTCTATCTTGGACGTCTACTTGCTTAGACATCTGGCATAGACATCTAGCAGCCCAGACGTTTGGTCTACTTCCGAGACGTCTGACCTAGACGTCTAGCAGCCCAGACGTTTGGTCTGCTGCCTAGACGTCTGACCATGACATCTAGCAGCCTAGATGTCTGGTCTGCTGCCTAGATGTCTGGCCATGACATCTAGTAGCCTAGACGTTAACTACAATCTAGCATCTGCTGACAGGAAGCTGGATACTAACTTCACTTCCTAACACAATCCCCTATGGCTGGGCGTCCTCAGCTAAAAGAAATACTAAAAAGAAATTAAAAATGAAAATTTAATAAAATAAAAAGCATTGAATATTTGTGTTCTTCAGTCTGTTCTTTAGTACATTGTTGATATGCAATGGTTTCTTATTTCAAATGTTCACGCTTAAAAATAAGCTTTAAAATAATAATGATAATAATTATTGTTTTCACTCCAACTCGAAGACGGCTTCTTGGAGACAAAAGAAATCCATCTTTGAGGAGCACTTGGGGCTGTTAACAGAAGGCAATAAATTGAAGAATTAGCCAAGTTTTGATTACTGAAGTAATAACCATATAACCATGTTTGGCTTACAGACTTGAATTAGCAAAAACTGTTCGGAAACCCCTATCACCCCATTTCAATGCCATGAAAAGTTAGATGCAAGCATCCTATATCTACTTGACAAATATCTACCACAGCTTCTAGATGGAAATTTCTATCCTAGACAGTTCCAATAAAATCTTCTCTTTCTTTTATTTTTCATTTGACTTTTAGTTTTGAGGTTTGTGAAGGGCTTTCTGCGCTAAATGATATGGTGAACAAGGTGGAAATAATGCTTAGGTTCAAATATCATGGTTTGCAAGTTGGTTCTATTATCATTTACTTCTTTGCATTTGCACAGTTGATTAAAATATTTTGTGTAAAAATAAAATAGCTGGGGCTACTTATAACATCCATAAACCCAAAGGTTTCACTCGATCTACTATGTAGAAGCCTAATAACATCGAATCAAAATAAAATATATACTGACATTATGAAATGTTGATTATTATTCCTTGATTTCTGATGTAGTAAGATGCACAATATTATTTCTTTAGGAATGAAAAGCCTACTATAGGTACACAATTGTAAATACAGCTTGACTGGTATAATAATAAAGGTTAAAATATTTTAGATATAAATTTTAAGGTTCAAATGTTCAATGCTTTTTATAGTAGCTAACCATTTATGCTGATTGCTGTCATATTTGAACATTTAGTGACTGAAAAAAATTTAAAAAATGACAGTCTTTGCTTGAACATTGGTCGCTGAAAAACTGATGACTGTTATAAACTTATAAGTATAAGTTATAACTTATACTTATTGTTTGAATTTTAAAACTTAAAAGTTAAAAGCTGAAATATCTGGCATTCATTACTTGAGCAATAGCAACTAATTTGGTTAATGTTAGAGATTGGCAGATTGCACTTGATATCCTTGGCTGAACCTTCAAGTTACATTTGTTGAAACAATTAAATGGCTGCACTTAGTAACTAATATCAATATGAATATCCTAACATCATTTTTGTTGTGTGTAGAATTCTGAATGTGTAGATTATTTTAAAATTCTAAAAAAATTCAATTTTCATAGTATTATATCAGTCGGCCCCTAAAATCGGCCTGTTGTCCCCCGCTGTCCCCCAAAACGCGTCCTCCTGTCCCCTAGGCTCGTGGAACCTTGCTTGGAACTATTCCTTTTCAAGCTAGTAGGCTATGAATGACAAATATTATTTTAGCTCCTATAAATATTCCTGAAAGCTTTGTTGCAAACTTCTTAAAGGTTTTTTGGATATTGTTCAGAAAAATTGATACAAATACTTACTCTTCCTAACCCTTCAAAACCACTTGTTATTTATCTAAACGCTAGTGATATGAGAAATCGAGCAATTTTCTTATAGAATGACAAGGTCACACCCTATAAATGCTAAAGATAACAAATATTAAACAAGAATTCACCAAAAATAAAGTATATTCAATATTAATGCTAGAAGGAATTTTTATCAAAGAAACCAAAGATGTTTAGAAAACATTACTAGTGCTAAGTGCTAACAATGTAATCTCCTTCCCAACTTCCAAATTGATAATATGGAATAATGCTATTCTAGATGTACCAATTAAATTTTGCAAAATTTTTAGGATAGTCATTTGGAAACATAGGCAAATGGGATAATAGTTTTTTTTTCGTAAAAAGGATTAATAAATTAAATTAGTTGAAAATCAGATTACATCTCCTGCCTTTCTAGGATTGAAGGCTTTTAAGCCAAGTTTTAACAAAGGATGTGGGACTATTCTCCCTCACATCTAATGTACTATAGCTATCTATACAAAAAAAGAGTAACCATGTAAAGCAAGGATATATAAATCTATATACAACAAGCAGTACTATCATCAATGGTAAGAATGAAAAAAAGAGCTTTCTTGGTCCGTGAGGCCACCATCTAGGAGGATATCCATAGCAAGTGAAGTCTCCTCGATCAAGAGCCTAGTTAGCCATTGCATCTACCACCCTGTTCTGATCTCTAAAGATGTGTATGAACTCCACTGCCTCAAAGCATTGTTGGGTCATTTGTATTTGCTCAAGTATTCTCTATATTCTCCAATCTTTATTCTCTTTCTTACATGGTCCTTTGAAGTGGTTAATCATAATTTGAGAGTCTGATTCCATTTAATGGCCCCCCCTGTTCTGATATTTTAATATTTGGGACACTATACTGTTTCTTAAAATCAGAAAATACAACTCCAAGAAACAGGAAATAACTAACAATTTTATTTTTCAAATTTCTTTCAAAATAGGGTTCAGATTACAATATTTTAAAAATATAATCTTTCCACAATATGTCTGCAAACCCTTGAAATATACTAAATCAGCAAATACCAAAGTACCTCTAAAATCGTTGAAGCACCAAAGCGTGAATCCTGTGTGAATTCACCAACAGAGAACTGGGGTTTCGTCCAGCTCCAAAAATCTGAGGGGTTTCGTCCTCAGCCACACCGTTGGGGTTTCCGTCCCTTCGGAGAAGAAGTCTCAGCCACTGGCCTCAAACTCTAGAGGAAATAACTAAAATCCAGAATATCTAAAATGAGACCAAGTCACCGAATAAATAGGCTCCTCCTTGGCAAACTCTCTTTTCGCGCTCAATGTGGGATAAACATATTTCTTCCCCTTTAATTATAATATAAAGTTTTAACTTTATAAAATGAATTTAATAATTCACTTAATAAAGCCAAGCTTTGCGCTTTAAAAACTCTGCCTTATGAAACTCCGAATGACCAACTAAAACCTGTTTCGGATACCCATTTCGTTGTAGAACAACATCCCCCTGTCCGCTCGGCAAGAAACCCTAAAACCCGACACTGCTAAAAATAGCAATTCCAAGCATCCTAGCTCCGTTTGACCCCGAACGACCACCAAAACTGAGCTCTAAGAATTCAAAAGTTGTCTCAAATATCTCCAAAGGCTCTCATCCATATGACATAGCCTACGAGAACCCGTGTATAGGCTAGTCTCTATGTGCTCCCACTAGCCGATTAGAAGGGGACATTACAGTCCGCCCTTCCCAAATATTGCTTGTCCTCAAGCAATATGATCTGTATGCCAGGATCCCAAATAAATCTGAAGAATGTCTCATGATGAAGACACTGCCTTGAACTGTCATCCCGAAAACTGAAAACACTGTCAAGCTCTGTCACCAAACCGATACAACCAGTCCCGGTAACTCTGTCGAGCTCTGCCACTCTATAAAACAATCCATCCCTCAGAGGAATTCCTGGATCCCATAGCCAAATAGGGATTTTGTCATTCCCGAAATTTAATAATTTCTGCTGTGCCACTCTGACTACAACTGAATTATTCTGCAGCTCAAAGGAGAACCCATTCTGGATTGACAAACGAGGAACCCAACAAGAAACTGATTCTACAACTATAGGGAAGAGCACCTCATGCCAAGGTGATACATATAACTCCTTATACCAACCCTTCTTCCCATTCATATATGACATGGTCAAATCATCAACATGTGGACTGAAAGAAAAACTATGAGCATACCTCACTATACAGTCCATCTGAACTTCACCAACTGGTTCCATGGAAGGGTCTATACAATCACCTGTGCTACAACTCTCAACATTCTGCACACAGAAGTCAGGAGATGTTTCGCCAATCATAACACAAGGAAATGAACCTGCATCAGCATCATACTCGGTTTGTTCCTTCTGAGTGGTTGTAACAGTTGACCAATTTTCTTCTTTGTGAACAAAACTTAACTCAAGGTTAAGTTTGTTAATTATCTTCTCCTTTTTGGTGAGTTCTTGGTACATCTTTTCTGCAGTTTGGATAGCCAAATCCCTATCAGATAACAATTGCAAGTAATCAGATTTTATTTTCTCCAAAGCATGCTTGATAGTTTCTACCTTAATAGTTTGCACGCTTTCAGCAGAGGAGACATCAATCAACTCTATCTGCCTATCTTTGAGCTGAGCTGTCCACAGAAGATATTCAACAAAGTTGTGTGTGCTATCCAAATGGGTTAATGTTTGGACAATCTTCTCTTCTGTAACCTGCAACTTATCCTTCCAACTTTGCATTGTATCAAGTTCTGGATTGTGATCAGCAGCACATAATAAAGTTTCTGATTTACCATCTTTGGCATAATGATCATAATCAGCATTCCTTTTGACACTACACTCTCCAACTTCGTGCACTGAAGTTAGGACTGACTCATGCTCAACCCAAGAATTATCAACTGCATGCACATCCTCACCAGCTGCTGATTTAACAATGTCAAAATCAGCTTGCTCTATGATCTCACCACTATCACGAAATTCATTATGCCCCTCACCAAAATGAGATCCACAAGATGAATTAACTTCATCTTCATCAATTTTGCCCTCCCGTACTTCCACACAAGTTTCTTGAAGAGGTGGCATGTTTATATTTTGAATTTCAGCAGTCTGAATGTTCAAGTCAGCACCCTGATCAAAAGGAAATTTGTCTCTATCAATCTTCTCATTTACTTCATCAGCATAACTCTCCAACTCATCAGAAAAGCCACCATCCAACCACTTGCTGGTCTGTTCTGTTTCTAACTTTAACCAGAAGACATCTTCATCGACATTGATCTCCTCATCAAATTTGGAGTCTTCACCATGAAAAAAAACACCATGCAACAATGAACTGTTGCCAGGAAAAATGCAAGGCTCATCATACCTTATGTCCAAGGTCTCACAAACCTCACTGGATTGCTCCGGAAGAAATTCCACAACTTTTGTCTTGTCATTACCCTAGGTACTATAGTTGTCCCTGGGACTTGTGGGTTATAGGCCCACATATATGTCCAAGTGACCACTCTTCTTGGCAAGTGAAGCAACGCTGTTTTCTTCTCAACTGATTCTTGCTTTTGAGAGGTAGTCCTGGAATCTGTAAGTCACTTGGTCTCTTTTCCTTCTCCTGTTCCTCCCGTACCAAGAGAGGTTTCAGCTTATTCTCACACTGCTTGGAAACATTGTCAACTAATTTACGTGCAGCTGAAGAGGTAATCTGTCCTTGCCTCAAAACAGCCATCAACTTGGGCAAGATGGGCTGGGTAAAGTCATCACTTTCCTCAATGATGCGTACCATGATGGTTTGCATGTAAGAGGATATAATGTCTTCATGATCTTCACTGATAGAAGCCATAAAATGTTGAAACATCTGGAGACTAAGATCAGCACAATCTAAATCAAGCAAAAAGACATATATTCTAATTTTTGCCATCACTTCCAAAATTCTAACCTTCTTACCATAGGATCGGTTCCCGATGTTATTCAAACCATGAAAACTGTCAACCATTAGCTGTAATCCCTCCTTCATGATGTCGTCATTGTAGGGTTCTTCCAGAGCTGTAATCCTTATGATCTCACTAAGACAAGAGGTGATCGCAAGTCTCACGTCCCTATCTGCATGTCTCATAATCCAATGCTGGCCTAATGCAATTATAGGTACTTTCGCTGCCCAATTCAAAACCTCACGATCAGATTGATCTAGTTCAACTAGACATGTATCCATTTCCTTTAGACTGTCAAGAAGAACATCTTTTGACAATTTCTGGGACTCAAGTTGTTTCCCCAAAGCGTAGAGCTTACAACTTACATCCATTCTTTTACTGAAATGTTCTGTAGATTGAATTTGTTTTCTGTTATTGGATGTGTGATGCTCAACCTTAGCCTTAGAGGGAACCATAGGTGCTGACTTAGGTGACATAGCTACTATCAACTGCTTTTCCAACTTTTCTGGGACAACGAGCTCAACTTTATTAGCCGCAATATTAGCTGCAATTTTAGGATCTTGTAAAGTATTTTGTTCAACTCCAACTTTCTTCGGCAACTTTATGAATGAAAAATCAACCTTATCCTGAGGAAAAACTGAAGGTAGAGAAATTTGCATCATTGCAGCTTAATTGACTGATGGATTTTTGTATCTCACTCTGAGTCCTATCCCAATCACGTTGTCTCCTAGAACAATCATTATAAGACTCCATGAATCTGAAATTTAATTAGGCTTCCACAGGCTGGCAGAATAAACTGAGCTCTGAATTAACAATACCCAGAACTCTTAAAGCCCAAATCAACCAAATGGGTATTCAAATCACCAATACCCAGAAACTGGAAACCCTAGATTTGAAAACGGCAACCAAACCCTAACTTCCAAGTCTGAAAAATACTCACGACTGCTACAAAATTTTTTTTTTTCACACAATACTGAAATCATTTCTGAAATTTTCATCAAACCCTAAACAGGCTAGCAGGAAAAACCAGCTCTGATACCACTGTAATGTCCCCCCCTGTTCTGATATTTTAATATTTGGGACACTATACTGTTTCTTAAAATCAGAAAATACAACTCCAAGAAACAGGAAATAACTAACAATTTTATTTTTCAAATTTCTTTCAAAATAGGGTTCAGATTACAATATTTTAAAAATATAATCTTTCCACAATATGTCCGCAAACCCTTGAAATATACTAAATCAGAAAATACAAAAGATACCTCCGAAATCGTTGAAGCACCAAAGCGTGAATCCCGTGTGAATTCACCAACAGAGAACCGGGGTTTCGTCCAGCTCCAAAAATCCGAGGGGTTTCGTCCTCGCCCACACCGTTGGGGTTTCCGTCCCTTCGGAGAAGAAGTCTCAGCCACCGGCCTCAAACTCTAGAGGAAATAACTAAAATCCCGAATGTCTAAAATGAGACCAAGTCACTGAATAAATAGGCTCCTCCTTGGCAAACTCTCTTTTCGCGCTCAATGTGGGATAAACATATTTCTTCCCCTTTAATTATAATATAAAGTTTTAACTTTATAAAATGAATTTAATAATTCACTTAATAAAGCCAAGCTTTGCGCTTTAAAAACTCTGCCTTATGAAACTCCGAATGACCAACTGAAACCTGTTCCGGATACCCATTTCGTTGTAGAACAACATCCCCCTGTCCGCTCGGCAAGAAACCCTAAAACCCGACACTGCTAAAAATAGCAATTCCAGCATCCTAGCTCCGTTTGACCCCGAACGACCACCAAAACCGAGCTCTAAGAATTCAAAAGTTGTCTCAAATATCTCCAAAGGCTCTCATCCATATGACATAGCCTACGGGAACCCGTGTATAGGCTAGTCTCTATGTGCTCCCACTAGCTGATTAGAAGGGGACATTACATTCCACTTGTATTTTCCTCCACCCCACCTTCAAAACCTCCTGTAATCCCCTTAAGATGGCATATCCCTCTGCTAGGTTATTGGATAAGATACCAAGGTTTTTTGCAAAGATAAAAGCAAGGGTGCCATTCAAAAGGCAGCCTATTCCCCCCATACTCGCTCTTCCTAGATTTTCCCTTGAGGCTCCATCCATATTAATCTTACCTAGTCCCTCTAAAGGAGTTTCCAATTCCCAGTTCCAATTACTTGTGCATGTTTTGGGGTTACCCTTTTTGATGTGACCACCATTGGAGACACTTATAATCTAGATATTATCTTAATCCACTTTTGGTTAGGATTTTGGGGCCAATATGAGGGAGTCAATCCACTTTTGGTTAGGATTCTAGAGCTTATACGTAGTTATCATCATTCTTATTGACATTGTTGGAGAATATTACATTATTTGGTACATGCTGATGTACCCCCATGGTACCTTCATGGTACATCTTGTAAATATTAGATTAGGAGTGAGTCTTAGTTTAGAGTGTGAGTAATATTTTATGTAATGTTGTAATGTGCAGGAAATGCACAAGTATTATGTAAGTGTGTATGTGTAGGAAATGCACAAGTGTCATGTGAGTAAGTGTGCAAGTGTAATGTGAGTAAGTGTGCAAGTGTAATGTGAGTTTATGTGCACAAGTGTCCTTAGATTAGAGTGTGCAAAGTGAAGAGTCATGTCTAGGTGTGCATACAA
This sequence comes from Wollemia nobilis, assembly GCA_028583015.1. Classification (NCBI taxonomy): domain Eukaryota; kingdom Viridiplantae; phylum Streptophyta; class Pinopsida; order Araucariales; family Araucariaceae; genus Wollemia; species Wollemia nobilis. The sequence continues at coordinate 3,377,297 of JAQPPZ010016710.1, read as the reverse complement.
GATAGAGTCATGTGTATGCAAGTATCAAGTAGAGAAGCCAAGAGTCATGAGACTTGGCATATGGAAAGGAATAGTCAAGTAGCCAAAGAGTCATTCTACTATGGCTATATAATACTCCATAGAGGATCATACAAGAGACAAGTCATATACATATTCATTATCAAGTGTTATATTTGTGGAGTAATAAAGATTGCATACATTTGAGCAATTAATATTGTAAGTTGTGTTACATGCTTTGTTCATGTATGATTTAGGCTATTTAACATTCATATTGCTACTTATTAATGAATGTTATTTGATATATTATAAGCCTTGATTTACATATTAATTGTCTCATATTATTCTACTTACATCATTATCTTGATATTACTATATCGTGGCTATCTTATATTTGATCCTGTGGAATTTATCCAGTGAGTTTTACATTATCATTAAGGCTTCAAAAGTCATCAGACATGATTTTATCATCTCGGAAAACTGCCATATTTCCTCTACCTACTTCAAAATAGTATTCATCCTTATAAAACTATCTAGAACAACACTTAACTCAACCAAAGTGACATTAATAAGACATCATAGTTGCCTAACTTATATTTTGTATTATCTAGGAGTTGCTAACTTGTTTGTTTATTAGTGTTTAGGTGTGGGCGTTGTTCATTTAAATTTTGAGGTTGTGGGCTGTATGAGTTTACCTAATTACAGTATTTGCTCCTTACATCAGTTGAGACAAAGTGTAGCTGCCTAGGTCTATTTGGTAAAGTAATAGCTGATTTGGTAATCTCACTTCATAAGCAAGTATGTGCTTATTTTTAGTTACAATTATATTTAGTTCTTGATGATCCATACACATTTCCTTTCTATTTATTAATAGAATTGGTGCTTTAACTGAAGAAATCGAAGGCATAAAATTCTTAATCGATTTGCCTTTTCATTTCATCCCTATTATGTATCTTTACTAATAAGTAATTGGTAGTTAGAGCGAGTACCTTGTTTAAATGAATGATGTACTCCCTGCTATGATGGTATTCCTTGGGTAGATCATCTTGAAATGCATCTCAAGACCTTAATAACTCAACTTTACTTCTAATTTTGATGGCTCTAAGTCTATTTCACTTTGCTTAATGAAGACTAATGTCAACAAAATATCCTATTAATAATGTTCTTCCCAAATTTTGCAATTTAGTAATAATTTTTTTTTCGCTAATTTCTATAAAAAGATTCATGCTATGCATATCATTTGTTCATAACCTTTAAATAAATTGTAGTTGTAATTCATGGTTTTGGCAATAACTAAAGACCTCATTGCAATGATGACATTGTTAAAAACATGAATCCACACAAATAATTATGATCAAAGTTGAACAAGCTATTATCGCAAATTAATTGGGAGGAAATTGACAAAAATTGTATTTTTTCCCCCTTTTGTTGAAATCAATGTTTTTTTTTTCAAATTCAGTTACTCACTAATAAATTGGGTGTATAGAAAAAATTATAATATACTTGACTATAGTGATTTTTTCAAGTTTTTTCAACAACAATGCTTGTGATAAATAGCAAGTAAATAAAGCTGAAAGAAATCCTATATCTGAAAATCTTAAGAAAATTTGTGTCTTGGTTATAAATGGGGAGGTATATCTATTTATCTTGTAGCAAATCTTCTCCACATAGGAAAGTAATCACCAAAGGATACATGAACAAGCAAACTACATTCATCTCTTGTAGCATAACTCACATAAAAAAATTGCATACGTGTTTTTGGTTGAAGTCTTAAAATATAACCTTTCAAAAAACATCTTAGGTGATGAATATTTCAGCTTCACTATAATTTGTAAAATGATCTTATTTAGAAATTTTGGAACTTGATCCAAGTTTATAGCCAAATTTATGGCCAAACAGAAGAAACTTTACAAGAAAATATATTCTAATATGATTTGTTTCGGAATGAAAACTACCATTCATGGGGTTTTGATATTTTAATGTCACGTACTCACCCATCGGGATTAACCTATATAAAGCCACGTATGGTTTCAAATGAGTACCAACTACCATGAATCTTTAAAACGTTCAAAATAAATTTAGAGAAAGTGCATAAACTAAGAGGTTGCAAAAGAAATAATGGGAGAGTACGTGCAAGAGAAAAACCGTATAATGATTAACTTTGTGCACCTCAATCCTACGAAGTGGTGAATGAAGTTTATCTAAAGGTCAAGACAAAAAAAATCTTTTTCGCATCAAGATGTGCAAGATCTTATATTGAAAAGACAAATACGGTATCTTAAAAACTTCAATTATCAATTTCAAAATTTATCATTCTTTTGCACTTGAATAAAGCATTATCAAGGTTTGATATTGTTCTTCCAAGGTATATGGATGCTATAGAAGTGGAATAAGAAAAGAAAAATAATGCTAAAAATTGGATAAATAAAAAAGAGGTCATTGTATGGACAAACAAACCTACTAAAGAAGCATTAAAGGCGATCCATCTTCCCCATGAGGAAATCATTAGGCCAAATACTCATAAAGCATTGCGAATGAAATGGTTAACTGCATCTTCAATATGATGGAAGATAGTATCAATCCAAAAATAAGAGAAGTTATTATCCTCATGTTAAACTAGAGAAAAGCTAAGCAATAGATAGCAAAGCGTGTAAAACAAGCCAATCAAGTGTAGTGGAAGCCATCATAAACTACCGGGACCATTTTACATCAAATTGTGAAGTTTCTTTTATATTTATTTTTTTGTGGAGTTGTACAAAGCTCTTTATGGGTGGCTTGGGAGAAAGTAACTCATACGTACCTTTATTATGTTTGGTTACATTTGGTTATACTATCACATTCATCAACAATTCTCTCCAAGCCTGCAAAAATATTCAATTTCAATGATTTGAGACTAGATCTTATTATGTTTTGATTATTGTGCCATTGCTGAAAACTATTTATGAGATATTTCTACTTTCCTTTATTTTTATTTTATTTTTAATTCAATGTGTATAAAATTAGGTTTATGAATGCAACTGATCCATGCATAAATCACAGAATAAATGGACATGGAGAATTTGTCTTTGCAAACAAATCTCTTAGTACCTAAATATTATGAGGTAGTTATTACCTATTGTAATATGTAGCTTGGAACTGTGGGGGTTTCCACAACACCCTCTTTCTAGATGTGTAAGAGTTCTGATGCTATACTATGGCAATAGGAATTTTGCAATGAAGGAATCTGGACCAATGTCTTTGGTGATAGGATATTGGGTAAGATGGATATGGTATGCTGGAGTCATGAATTGCAAAGATTAATTTTGAATGGCAGATGATGTCACAATGCATTTGGTAATGGTCTTATCAATCATCACTCTAAGGGTTTAGTAGCTTCACTAGTGTATGTGTACAATCATAGTCCTTGAGTAAGAACATTGCAAGCTATGACATGTAGGAATGTGTATGTATGTAAACATGTATGTATGCTGTATATACTTATGTAATATGTGATGTAAAAAAATGAGAATATCAAAAAACAAAAGATATTTCACCATTGAGATCATTTTTGGGTCAAGGAATTTTCTTTATGTTTTTCCATATGTTGTAGAAACAAGGAGATGAATTTCAATGATTTATTAGAATAATGAATCCATGGTAGAATACTTGGGGAAATCAATAATTTGATTTCCATTGCTTATGATACTTTAGCAAAGAAAGATTGATTCTTGTGTACATCTCTTCTAGCAGAAGTTCCTCATTTGATAGCTTCTACTTTCTCCTATAATGGCCATCCATCTATGTAAGCATGTTCATGTGAAAGAGTTTGTATCATATTTTATAAAATGAGAGCATTCATAATGCCAATTGAAGTGGCATGTTGAATCTTCAGGAGCCTCGCATTACTGAATAGGGAAAGATTATTTATTTCTTATTGTGAATGTTTATAATTTTTGTAGTACAAAGAATTGCATCTTGAGGGGGATCTGACCCTTTAGTGCCTAGAGTTTTATTAGTTACTATCCCAAGTCCCAATAACTTCACTATGCAATATTAATAGTGAATTGTTGTGTGTATCAAATTCGTATGACTTAGATTTGTTCCAACATCTAAGATTCATCTGCTAGGCAAAAAATCAACCAAACTTCAATAGATTAAAAATATCATAAGAAAGCTCAGAATTTTTATATATTTGAATATTTTATTTTAGTTTAACATGTCAAGTTCCTGTGGGAATTTTATTGAGTTACTGAGTCAAGCAGAGTAACCGTTTTCGAGTTTGCCAAGGCAAAATGAGTTTGATTATATTCATACAAGTTTCAATAACTTTAATGTTATGTTGATGTTGATCTTAGGTATTTTGGAAATGAACCAGAACAGATCACCACTTTAGAACAAGCAAAGGATGTGGAGGAAACCATACAAGATGCTCTCTTTCAAATGCGTACTCGCAAGGTAGTATAAGATACGGTAATTGCTTCATTTTTCAGAAATATTTATGTTATGACTAGAAAACATTACTAGTCCAAACATGCCAAGTAAGGTGTATGAAAAACTAATAATTTTCAAAGAGAGAATTTAAGATAACTATTAGATGATAGTGTAATCCAAAAATAAAGCTATAATAAGCTAATTATGCTATCCCAGAATTTGCTAAGTTGAGTAGTATAGTAGGGTCCCTGGTATATAACACCCATAGAGAAATGCAAAAGTGATAGAAATGTGGAAGACTCAAACTTTTATCCAAATGTTCTAGAAACAGTGGTTGAACCATTGTTTTTATATATCTAGTGCATTAAGAACTTTGCTTAATCTTGCCTCTACCATGGAGCTACAAACCATGGAGCTACAAAAAATTACTAATGCAAACTAGAAGGTTTAAACAGAAAATCAAAATTAAGTTCAGAACACTGTCTCTTTATGATAGTGATTGACAGGCTTGTCATCTTTCATCATCCTTTTACTTGATTGACCACTATGAATCTAAAACTTGTCTCCAGAGAGAGAGAGTTGTCCTGTCTCTAAAGCAAGAATCCAAGTAAAATCTACTGAAGCTTGATCTATGTATGAGTACCAACATATCTACTCTTTTAGAAGAACAAACTCTATGAGCATAAATATCTGAGTTTTTGATGGCTCCAGTATAATTGGCTGTCATAAGTTGCATGGTTTGGTTAAGTTGAAAATGCTTTCTGCAACATGATTTTGAATGATTTAGTTAAGTTGTGGTATGGGGGGTATTTTTTTTCACTCACAATGCAATCATATAAAATGCAGTAAAGTGATATAAAAACTAGTCTCTGCAATGAAATACTATCCTATGCAATGAGGACAAACAAAGACGTCACTCACACTAACTGTGCAAAACATGGTGAGAAGTTAACACATATCATTCATTATCAGCATCTTCAATACACCTTCGAATATTTTGGTGAAGCATAAAACAAGAGAAATACCATGATATGCCATAAAATGTTTGAGACCAATCTAATGTACATAAGGAAATGAGGTAGAAGGTTGATGGATGGAAACTGTTGTACCTGACTATCCAACTATTTGCCTATACACGTCTTTCCCCCTGCCCCCCTTCAGGGTCCCCAGTTTGCCATCCCCCGTGCTTTGGGGATGTAGGGACTGGATTGAAACATCCTGAGAAGTCCATTTTTTTGAGGACTTTAGGGCGGCCATCCCTGAAACGTCTTGGGGCATCCGGGGCTGTCCTCGAAATGTGGTCATCCTGAGGACGTTTGCTTTTCTTTGAGACACCTCAATGAACTCATGAAACCATTGGGACACCTGGGACATTGCACAACCATCCTTGGGATGACTGAGCATGCCAGACAGCTTCCACCCCATTGGGGAGGGGAAATATATATAAAAAAGCAGAATACCCAACATTGCAGGAGCAACATGGTAAATATGCATGATAAGGAGCTTCATATTAAGCGAAATAATAATTTAATGTTTCCCATATTTTATAAGTAAACAATGGTAACAACTAGTTCCCAATTGGTTAGACCAGTTTTATAGAGCAATCACAGACATGGGGCATAGCTTTCTATGAACTTAACTAGCAAGGATGATTGATCTGAGATTATATGCCAATTGTCTTTTGAATCCTTTTTCTATTATGTTATGTTATTCTGCACCAAGCATAGATGGACTCAAACCAATAATAATTGTTTTCTCCATTACTCTTGTGATCCACCACCCATTGATAGTAGATCCAATGACAAGAAGGGGACCCTTGTCTCTTGCTTGTATGGTTGTTCTGCTTAATTACAATTTATGCTTAAAATCCAATTTGGGGATTAAATATATTTTATATAATATCTATATAAGCTATCCTCGAGCTGTCCCGCCATTGTCCTGGATTTTGAGGCCAGGCCCTCTCTATCTTGGGAGCGCTTCTTGCCATACTGTGTCTTCCCCATCCCAGAAACTCTGTTGAACATAGATATACACAGAATATTAAAATACCCCTAATGTTATTATTACGTTGCACATAACATCTAAATGTAACATACTACACTACTATGTACAATGAGACTCATCTTACTCGATCACACAAAACATGATCATGCAATTCATAAGATTACTTATGCGCATGGAGACCAACTTGTTTGCCTACACTACCCTCTTCTTTAGGCCACTTCACATCCCTGTCAACAAACCAAGCAAGCAAGACATCAGGGTAATGACAGTAGAAGTGAAAGAGAAAACATTCATAGAAACAATGGCTTCTAGAGATGTAGAAGCGAATGGCCTTGCTTGTATGGCCTCTAATTGGTGAGTACATTGTCAAGCTTGTTCATGGTGCTGTAGCATTCACTAGCTATATCAAAGGCATCTTCCTCACTGCCTTCGGACCTCACACAACTCAAAACCTTGAGTGCCCATGTGCAATTCCAACTCTGAATTGTGATGCTTATACTTCCAAAGTTGTTGGTCATCTTGTGTAAGCTGAAAACATAATTCTTTAACCTCTGTCCTTCTTTACTAAGCCTATTTTTTACTTTGCCATTGCTTGTAATTTCAATTTCTCGTATGGTCATGTATGCAATTCCTCCTTGAGCCGCTAAGCTTGATGCATCTCACTCTTTGACCCATCTCTCTACAGCATGTATACTACACTCAATATCCAACCACTACTCCAACCTTAGGTGTTTGTCTGAATGAATGTGAGAACTCTTGTTCAGGTTGTAGGTAGACAATCTAGTACATGAATTAATGCCATGTCTACACAATTGCATGCTTGCATGAAAGCATGAGTTTATAAGCACATGCATGCAAGGATGTAAATGCCACATGGTGGCAGTATGTGTTTGTAAATGTTGAACATGGAAATCGGCAATTGCGATTTGTGCCCATGATTGCAGTTCAATAAATGTATGGGGAGGTTTCTACTCTCCCCAACTTTTGGATCTCAGGACGGTTCCCTTCTACCTTCTATCTAATGCTAAAAACAAAGAAGGAAACTATGTAGAAAACAAAAATAAGCAATCTAATCTAAGAATGCAGAAAACAAATCTAATCTACTTTGTTTGAGTAAAGGTGTAAGAGAAATAAAATGCAAAATACGGCTGAGGCCATAGCGGGGTTTAGATCTGGTGAAGTTGGCGTTTTCAATAGAATCTGAATAACCTCATCACATAAGATCTTCGAATATGTTTAAAAGAAATCAAATATAACGACTAACATAGGAAAGGCGGGTAGAGCCATTGACTTCACACATTAATAAATCAAGGCTCAAAGACAATCAAATATGAATGCCATGCACAACTCTTTATTGATTTTGCAATTTGAGTTTACAATTCTTACTCTGAAGAGTAGCTTTGGTATTGCTTCTAAGGCCAAAAACCCCTTCCATGAACATTTACCTCTTATTTATGCTCGAACTTGTAGCCACAACATGGACTACATACAATGAACCTCAGTGATAATTACAAGGTGATTATATCATTCTTATCTATTTACTAAAGATAGAAATAGAGAAAAGTGCCTTGGCAACGGGTTGCTTGTAGAGTGAATCGCTATGAGAGCGAGGTGCATAGAGAGTAGGTTGCTATGATATTGGGGTGTGCGAAGAGTGGGTCACTATGAGAATTAGGCATCCCAAGAGTGGGGCACCTAGAGAGCGAGTTGCTCCTAGAGCAAGGCACCCAGAGAGTAGGTCGCTCTAAGAGTGGGGCACTTGGAGAGGAGGTCCCTATTAGAGTGGGTCACTTTGAGAGCAGGTTACTATGAGAGTGGGTCGCTATGAGAGTGGGGCACCCAAAGAGTGGGTCGTTATGAGAGCAGGTTGCTCTGAGAGTGAGGCACCTGGATAGCGGGGTTCCCTCTTCTAAAAACTTAAATGATTCTTTATTTTTGCTTTGCTTTGTCTTTTTCCTCAGCTTGTGCAATGGACATTCGTTCAAGGAGTGAGGTCGCTCGAAAATTGGGTCATTCTGAAGACTAGAGTGCTCAGTGAGCAAGATGCTTCAATGAACAAACACTTTATGGAGTGAAAAATGTTCAAGGCAAAGCATCTATGAAATTTGTCTTGGTCCCTTCACATTTTTCATACTAATTGCATGACAAAACTTGTTCTAGAAGTGATGGTAGTAGTCAACTACTACAATTTTGGCAACTTGTGGGGACGTTAATCCTGATTGACAAGAGATCCCAAATGGTGCCTTATTTTTGGACGCAGAACCAAAATTGAGATAGTCATGCAACAAAATTGATGCTTCTAAAGGGAAGCGTGTTAGTGCTTGTAGTGACTTGTACATTCATGAAGGTAAGAATACTTGTGTTATGTTGTGTAGCATGAGTGGCAAGATCCCCGAATTGGGGAAATGGAATGACAAATTTATGAGTCAATCAGGACTACAGTCATAAGACTTTCCTTGCAGTAGTACGGTGTCATTGTCTTGAGACAGTACAGTCTCACTTGTATGGTGCAATTTTGTATGACACAGTCTTGTATGACATAGTACAAGACGATCTCTTGCTTATGACGCTGCAACACTTTAGCAATAGTCTTCTTGTATGACAACAATTGTATGGTAATCACATGTACAATACCACAGTTCTTGCCAAACAATGCTTGGAGAATATGACAATGATCTTCTCGATACTACAACACAGGCTTGTACAATCTAACCCTTGTATGGTCTGCAACTAACTTCCAGTTTTCTTTCCTTGGCAGTTTTACCTTGAACCTGCAATTATGGACTGCAACTATTGCAACCTACAACCATGGAAAACAAATATTACCACCTGCAATTATGATCAAGATTCAATGCAATACAGAATGCAATCCCATCAACATACATTGCATAAATAGAATATGAATAGATTGCAATCAGACTACAAATAATTTGCAAGTAGCATAATTGTATTGGCATTCAAATGACATTTTCTGTAAATAGCAATGGCAGACTGCAATTACAATGTGTAGGGTTTAATCCTCAATGCTTCCACAACCAGGCCTGCATACTCACGGCAGAAATAATGAACAATCTCTCCTTAAGGCTCATACCAATGGCTATCTCATATCCATTGTTCCATGTTACAAATGAAAGAGGCAGATTCTGTTTAATGCATGTCTTGGGCCATTGTTAACAATGGATTCCCGCGACAACACATCCAACCGCCACCCCAATTTGGATGTATATGAAATATGCAAATATCAACATTTATGCCTAAAGTCTAATTGCATTTTTCTTTTGCTGGAAAATAAGGGGTTGTACTCGGGTCCCCCACCCTTGAAAAATTACAACTCTCTTCTTTAGAGCTTGAGAGTTTATAAATAAATACACTTCTCATCTCAATTGAGATGCTATAGCTAGAAACCTGCATCATTTTACATAAAATGTTTGAATTCTTGATTTTCATTTTCTGGATCTTTTCAATTTTCTGTATGAATACAATTATTCTAGAATTTAGCATCTTTCTTGACATTTTCCTATAGCAGCCTTCACAATGCCAAAAATTCACCTCTACTATCTATTAGTAGAGTAATATTTTCAAAATATCGCACTATCATAGTCCACTTTACCAAATCTGGATTGCTAGTTTCCTTCCTCACTGAAGTCCTAGCCCTTCATTGCTCTTCCCATCATTCAAACCCTACCTGACAAATATTTGCAATTTCGTTTTTTGCATTTTGAAAAATCATCATTGCCTTTATTCCGAATGGTTGACTTCATAGGGTCGAATATCCCTCAATATTGTTCAGATCCTTGCATATGACCACTCATTTTAAAGCTATTCAAATTCTGTACAAGTTGGTCTAAGAATCAACTGAATTGGATAACTTTTCGCGAAGATATGGCTCCTAAAAAATGAGATGTTTTTTAGAAAAAACCCTAATCCTTCGCACATTTTTTTGTTGTAAAGAGGGGGAAAAATCCACCCCAATACCTATGGGTTCCAAACCCACAGACACACCAAAGACAAAAACAGGGGGTTTTAGTTGACCCAGCCTTCCACCCAACAACCCGACCTGTTGTTGCACTACACTCAACAACCCAGCCTGTTGTTGTGGTTCCCTCAATTGATCCGGTCTCAAACAAGCCTTCCACCCAACAAAGGCCAGCCTTCCACGCTCCTTCAACCTAAGCAGCCTTCCACTCAGCATCTCAGCCTTCCGTTGCAGCTCCTTCAGCCGACCCAGCCTGCCACGCTTCTTCAGCCTTATCGGCCTTCCACATTCCTTTAGCCATCCCAGCTTTCCATCCAACATCCCAATCTTCCGCTGTAGTTCCTTCAACCAACCTAGCCTTCCACGGTCCTTCAGCCAACTCAGCCTTCCACACTCCTTCAGCCTTGACACTCCAAAGATCAACTCATCATTCAGCCTTCCATGCTCCTTCAGCCTCCATATTTGTTGATCGTTAAAGCACTAGACAAATCTAATTGCAATATATTATTAAATTGCATTACATTTCACTTGCATTTCATATGCATTTAATTACAATTGCATTCAAAAAAATCTAACACAAAAACTATACACATTTATTTCTTTTTCTTCTGTGAAGCTGCTTCTTTGCTGCCTATACCTATCCTCCCCTTTAACCAATTGGCGTCCTCACTGACACTTATTGCTACTCCTCAGTACTTGACTGCTTTTACTGAAAATCGTGAATAGGTGCTCCACCCATTTCTGTTATTTGAAGTCTTAGGGTTGCTCATTCATCCTTCAATTTCCATGAATGGTTATAATAACGAACACACTCCAACCCATAGTGATTGGATTTCTTCACCATCTCTAAAAATTTTGCCACTAACTCCTTTTTCCTCTCGGTAGCACTCTTCTATACCTTCTACCTTAATTCAAGTTCAATTTTGTCTACAATAGCCAGTTGTTCATCCCTCTCGACAATCATCTGATCTTTGTGCTCTAGCTCCTTTTCATGATCTTCATGCACCTATGCTCTTATTGCCAGCTCTATGCTCCAGATGTGTCATTATCTCATTACATTTGTCTATATCCCTTTTTGTCACAACAAGTTCCTCTCCTTTGCTTCCATTTTCTCATCAAAGCTTTGTTTTAGGCCAGCAACTTATGTTTCTGCTTCCCTCTTCATTTTCTGCATTTCTTCATTATATTGGTTAACCTGTTCTTCCTTGGATTGGTATATCTTTTCCAACCCCACTGTTAACCAATCAATTCAATGTGTCAAAAAGTTATCTTTCCTGCAAAATGGTGCCAACTCAAGTAGAATCTTCCTCTATTCCACTTCTGTTGTATCTACTAAACAAGGTTCCAAGGTACTTGCATTTATGTACACCCTCTGTGGTACCCTATAATTGGTCTATATTTCCTCTGGTAGCTCCTTCACGCCAATCATTATTGCCACTCCTCCAACCTATGTTTCCCATGGCTCTTTCTCACAAATTTCAGCAAGTTCTTCATCCTCTCATTATATTGAGCCCACTGAACTGCTTTCTGCATCTCATTATAAACAATGGATCGCCACTGCCTCAGCGGTCTTACACAACCCATCTTGAACTGTTGTCTTGCAGAATCAAAAACCTACATCATCTTTCCAAAGAATTCATCAACTTGATCATCTGTTTGAGCTCCTTCAGCTGACAACCCAAAACTAGGCACTTCAATAATGAAATGTTAATTTGGTACTCAAGATTTCTCTTCCTCTTCCTATTCTATGCTTGGTTATTCTTTGTTTTCTTTTAATTGAACAAGTTGTTCCATAGTTTGTTCTTGTGGCTCTGGCTAATTTTCAATGTTGGTTGACCTTTGTCTACCACTGCCTCTCTTAATTATTTTATAATTTTCCTTTTTATTTTTCTCTGTCTCCTTTGCGATTTCAACCTCCTTGCCCCCCACGGCTCTTTACCTTCTTGAGGCACCTCTATATCTCTCAATAGGTCTTGGGCTAGCATAGAAATTTTGAATTGCCTTACATTTGGTGTAGGTGGTGATGCACTAGGATCTATTTGCTACATCCAATCAGCAAGTCCTAGCAATTCTTCCTTCACGTTGCCCATTATATTCATCTATTCTTGGTCAACAACCTCAGTTGTTTCTTACGTTGATTGTGCCAACCCTTCTTCTTATTGCACAGTTTTGAGTACAGGTTGTTGTTCCTACATCATTATCTTTTCCTATTCTTTTTGCCTCCTTGTTCTTATAGGACTACTTTGTTGCCCTTCTTCTTCCATTCTTTCTTCCCTTCTCTCTTCCATCTATTGCTCCTAGGGTAACTCCTCAATTTCCTTCTTCAAATTAGACTCTAGCCTTCTATGCCTCTTCATTTTTCGTGGCGCAAACTCTTCCTTTGATTCCTCACTATCCTCCTTTTGAACTAAGTCTGTTGTTTCCAAGATTTTCTTAGTCCTTGTTTTGATTGCGGTGGACTTAGTTACTAGTACTACAAATATCCATCTAAGTACTGTGGGTTCTTCTTCTGGCAACTTTCTTGGAGCAATCAGTCCAGGCATTTCCATCTTGGCGAACAATACTGCATTCAACATTATTCCAATGGCATGGAAGGCCATTGAAAAATTCTTAGTTTGTTGCCTCAAGAAATTCCTAATGCGATATGATAAATAGGATGCCCAATCATACTGCACTCCTTTTACAATGCCCTATGATCTTCTCTCTTCTCACAATTTGGAAATCACAATGTTCATAGCACATTGCAATTATTCATTCTTCAACTGACTCTACTTAATCCCATGACTTCCATGACAAAAAGTCTTACTTATATAGGAGTAATAGTTGTGACTTCGTTAATTTTTCGGTTCCACTCTTCTGCATCCGATGGGTCCTTTATTACTAGTAATCCCTATTTCGGCAATCCAAACATTCATTGAAAGTTATTTCCTGAGAACATCAGTCTCACTTCCCGATCACCAACCTTCACTATGTTCACATTCTATTATGAGTCATATGAATCGAGAATTTGCAACAATTAATCCTTGAAAAAGTCTTATCAAACATCGGTATTTGTGTGATGCAGCTAACTCCTACTTTCATCAATGTAGCTTTCAACGAATGATCTGGTGGATTATCTTGCCACCACTTTTTGCGAAATTCCTCAGCTAGTTGAACCCAAGTAATCTCAATAAGACATCTTTTTCCTTCCTCTCTCAAGTGAATATTCTCTTCTTGGATTCTCCTGCCTTCTCTAAGACTGAGTCTCTTCCTCCATCTCGAGACCATGTCTTCTTCCTCTCGTATATTCTACCGGTCCTTGTCTCTTGTCTCCTCTTCTCTCGCTCAATGTTCTCTTTTGTGCAGTGGGCTAGGCGAGCATCTACTTCTCTCTGCTTCAATCCTTGCTAGTCGTTCTCAAAAATTTGTCCTCCCGCTCATGCTTCTTCTGTCATTCATTCTCGCCCTCTATCATACGATGACTGTGACTATACGGTCACTTTGCCATCTTCTGTATGGCTAACCTCTTCCATGTATGGTGGCTCCCTACATTCATACGACAGCTTTCTACATTCGTACAACAACTTCCACAACAACCTTCTTTTTCTTTGAATGATGATTTCCCTCATGGGTTGCAGGGGTTTCTCCCTTACAGTGTTTCCTTCTCAAGACACTTGTACTACAACTTCCTTATTGAGTCGTCATCCCCTTGGCTCCCTCGTCTGCATGGCAACTCCCTCTGCCCTCTTTGCACAACCCTAGAAATACAAGATTGTAATTTTGCCTAAAGCTCTCTGAATAGTAGTTACCCTTCTTTGCTTAACTCAATACAGGGTTGAAAATCTTAACCATCTTTTTTTGAACTTTGTACGACATTCCCTTCTTCCATCTAGGTCATTAATTTTTCCATTCACCACACAATATCCTCTACCCTAGCTTTGTCTCTTCATATTTCCTTACTATTTTCATAAGGTTGTATGACTGCCCATACACCTGCAATTTCCTTATGAGTAGTTAGGGCACTTTCCAATAGCTTGCTGCAATCCCTCCTTTTTTCGGTATTTGTTGTGGTTTTACCTTCTTTGGTTGGTCAACTGTAATGTCATCTTCTCCAGCGTCTTCTATTTCTGGTATCTTCTCCTTGGTAGCATCTTCTCCTTGCTTGCTCTCCTACTTAAAAATGCTCTTTACTTTTTAATTTTCCATTACCCCCTCTTGTTCCTATTTATAGTTTTGAGTTTGGGTGGGAACGTTATAGCTACCTTGTGACTTGCCACGTCACCTCGTTTCATGCGCCTTTAAAAATTTTTATTTTTTATTTTTAACTTTATCTCCTCTATTCTTTTCATTATTTACATATTAACATTACTCTTTTTCCCTATGTCTAAGGTCATCATACAAGTCGTACGACCATGCAAACTTGCACATGTACGACATCCTTGTAAATTTTCTATCCCTAGATAACTGCTGTCCTATGTTATTTTAAAATAAATCAGATCTGAAATTAATTTATCTAAACATGCAACAGTCACACAGATGGCTGGAAAAATAAACAGCGTGAACAGCAGAAGTTAAATATATTTCTGAACCTGAATATTACAAAATAAAGGAGGCTACAGCTACAGCAGGACACCCTACTCTCTTGCTGCCTTTTTGGCCAGAAATTTCATTGTTCTTCTCCTCCTAAGCTTGCAGCTTTTCCTTCAGCAATTTGTTCTCCTTCTCTTCTTTCTGTGCGTAAAAAAACTCTCGACCTTCTCCTTTTATCCTTGAAAAAGCTAACCCTAATCTCTCTAACCCTAATATTCGATCTCATTCATCTTGAGATGTAAGGTTAAAAATAGAAAATCACTTAAGTGAATTTCAAATTAGAATCACTTAAGTGAATTACAAAATAGAATCATTTAAGTGAACTTAAAAATAGAAAATTACTTAAGTCAATTTCAAAATAGAAACACTTAAGTGATATTAAAAATAAAAAATCACTTAAGTGCATTTCAAAATAGAATTAGAAATGTCTCGAACCACTTTTAGCACATTCATACTGAAGCCTGTGAAGTTCTTGTCCGAGCTACATTTCTCAACACTCCTTCTTAGCGAGGAAGGAATTCTGCACCAATCCAAGTTTGTCTCTGAATACTTCAAACTTCCCTTTCACTAAGGGCTTGGTCAGAATATCAGCTACCTACTGATCTATGGGAATATACTAGAGCTTTACAACTCCCTTCTGAATCCCATCTCGTATGAAGTGATATTTGGTGTCTATGTGTTTGGAGTTGTCATGAAATACTGGATTCTCAGAGAGTTTGATACAACTCTAATTATCACAGTGTATCACCGTGGGATCCAACTCCTGATCAATCAATATTGTAAGAAACTTGCGAAGCCAGATGGCCTCACAACTAGAAATATTGGCTGCCATGTATTCGGCCTCTGTTGAGCTAAGTGCCATAAAAGCCTGTTTCCTGCTAAACCAGGATATCATGTCTGGTCCCAAGCTAAAGCAGCACCCTGAGGTGCTCTTCCTGTCTGCTACATTGCCTGTCCAATCTGAGTTTGTATACCCCTGCAACCTTACTTCACCATCTCCAAGATATCTCAGACCATACTTCATCGTGCGCCTCAAGTATCTGAGCAAATGTTTTGCTGCTACCCAATGCTCCTGCCTTGGCTCCACCATGAACTGACTCAAGGTGTTCATTGCAAAACATATATCTGGTCAAGTGTTGACCAAATACATCAAGGATACTATTAGCTGTCTATACAACGTAGGGTCCACCAATTCTGAATTTGAAGTTGTCACCTTCTTCAGATTAGTGATCATGGGGGTGGCCATAGGTTTGCAGTCCTCCATCTGAAACCTCTTCAGGATCTCAACTTTATATTTACGCTGCCCAAGGAATATCTCCCCTGGTCTCTGCAAAACCTCCAAATCCAAGAAGTACTGCATCATGCCGATGTCCTTCATCTCAAACTCAGCTGCCATATCTGCTTTGCACCTTGCAATGAGCTTCTCTGCACCTGTAAGAAACAAGTCATCTACATATAGCACCAAAATGAGTAGATCCGTCCCAACAAATATGTAATATAGATTAGGGTTTGCATCACTTTTGGCGAAGCCCACACTCTACAAGTATCCATCTATCCTGGAATACTGTAATGTCCCTTTTTAAGAAACAACAAACCCTTACTATGAAAATGCAGAAATTAAGTACAGCAAGGAAATAACTCAGAAATTGCTCATAAAATAACACAAATATGAGGAGAAATCAGCCAGTATCATATATTAAATATTGCCAAACCAATACAACAGCTCCCCAAGGCTGAACAGATGCAAAAACTCCTCAAAAATGACCCCAAATACAAGCGTAGGGTTTGGGGCTGCCAAAAGATCTGAAACACATGACACAAATGTTCCCAAAAATGCCACGAACTCCTCACGGATGCCTCTCTTTTTGTATTTTTGATATTTTAGGGCAATAACACCTGCAATGATATTGCCAAGACCCCAACCATGCACCTCCAATGTACTATGGGAATGAGCAAGACCTGCAATCTCAACTCATGGAACCTCTAGGGTTTCAATATTCAATTCTGATATCAACATAACATGCCCAAAATGGGACATCTCACTCCCTTATAGAGGGTGAGGTTCTAATTTGGAGTTGACATCTCCCAACCCTAAAATCACTTAAAGTGCTCCCAACCCTAAAATCACTTAAAGTACCTTATTACAACATAAAAAACATAAAACATAAATAAACACAACTTAAGTTATGTCTCCTAGTCACATGAACCCTTTTTCACTTTTATAATTAAGTGTAGGAGACATTTACAAAAAAATATTTATTTTTGGGACATTACAAGTCCACCCTCCTCAAATTGCTTGTCCTCAAGCAAAGTCAAAGCTGAAGCATCTAAAATTTTTGCACCTTCCCAAGTAGCATCCTCCATAGGCAAGTCCTTCCACTTCACAAGATATTCTTTGACAGTCCTACTCCTAAGCTTTCTCTCCCTTGTCTCAAGGATCAATTCAGGTTCAAGAATGAGCTTTCCTTCATCATCAAGGGTTGGCAAATCTGAAGATGGCTGAATATGTTGGCCCAAGGCCTTCTTCAAACAAGAAACATGGAAGACATTATGTATTTTACTTCCACTTGGAAGTTCCAAAGCATATGCAACCTGTCCAACCTTACTCAACACCTTGTAAGGTCCATAAAATTTGGGTTTGAGTTTTTCTGCTCCACTTCTTTTCAATGTAGATTGTTTGTAGGGCTGCAACCTAACATAAACCAAGTCTCCCACCTCAAATGAGCGCTCACTACGCTGCTGATCTGCATACTTCTTCTGCTGATTTTGTGCCGTAAGAATATTGTCCTTCAAAGCATTAAGAATATCTTGATTTTCTGCTGCAAAGTCTCTAGCTTTTTGGACCCTTGAATCACCAAAAATCAGATCTGAAAAGTGTGGGGCATCATAACCATGAAGTGCCTTGAATGGAGACATTTTTATGGACATATGATAAGTAGAATTGTAGCAGTATTCACCAAGGTGCAGCCATTTAACCCATGCCTTTTGTTGACCTGAAACATAATTTCTCAAATATCCTTCAAGCCATTTGTTAGCAATTTCAGTTTGCCCATCAGTTTGGGGATGGTAGCTAGTACTAGGAGTCAATTTAGTACCACATAGCTTAAACAATTCTTGCCAAAACATGCTCAAAAATCTGCTGTCCCTATCACTCACAATGGATTTAGGCAAACCATGCAATCTGAAAACTTCTTTAAAAAACAAATCAGCAACTTGTATGGCTGTACAAGTTGTTGAAATGGCATAGAAATGAGCAAATTTTGTCAATCTATCAACAACAACAAATATGCAATCCTTCATGTATACCTTGGGCAAACCAGTAATGAAGTCCATGGAGATACTTTCCCATTTCTGATTGGGAATAGGAAGTGGCTGAAGTAAACCAGCTGCAAATTCATGTTCCCCCTTGTTTTCTTGGGAAATAACACATTCCTGAACATGCAAGAAGACATCCCTTTTCAAACCCTTCCAATAGAATCTTTCTCTAACTCTGTTTGTAAGTCTTGTAGAAACCTGGATGGCCTACAAGTGGAGCATCATGCATGGCTGTAATTAAAGCTTGTTTCAGCTTTGATTCAGGTACTAAAAACACTCTTCCCTTGCAAAAAATCAGTCCTTCTTTATGGCTGAACCTGTCATCTTCAACTTGCCCATTTATTAGTTTAGAACAAAAATCATTCTTTGCATATTCAGCCATAATTTTCACCTTCCAATCAGCATAAATAATGGAAAGAGAATGAAAAGTACGGTGCCTAGAAAGTGCATCAGCAGCTGAATTCTTCTTACCCTTTACAAACTCAATTTCAAAATCATATGATTGCAACTTTGTTACCCATTTCTGCTGTCTTTCATTCAGTTCAACTTGCCCCAAGAAGTATTTCAAACTGTTATGATCAGTTTTGACCACAAAATTGCCACACACTAAGTATTGCTTGAATTTGGTCAAGGCATGCATGATAGGTAGCATCTCTTTATCATAGATGCTGAAAGTTTTCTCCACATTTGAGAGCTTTCTACTCTCATAAGCAATGGGACGTCCTTGTTGCATAAGTACAGCTCCAACTCCAACACCTGAAGCATCACAAGCAATAGTAAAAGCAACAGAAAAAACATGAATAGCAAGTAAAGGAGTGGAAGTCATTACATCTTTCAGCTTTAGAAAAGCTAAAAGAGCCTCATTGGACCATGAAAAGGCCCTTTTCTTAGTTAATTCAGTAAGGGGGGCAGCCAAAGAAGAAAACCCCTTAATGAACCTCCTGTAGTAACTACATAAACCCACAAAACCCTTCAATTCCGTTAGGTTGGATGGTATAGGCCATCTTTGTACAACTGAAACTTTAGTTTGATCAACCTTAAGATGTTTTTGTAGTAAACCTTGAATTTGAGGATGATAGGTGGCTGATTTTTTCCCTTCTGAACTGAAAATTATAGCTTCCCACTCAACGTCCTTATGCCTTATCATCTTCTCCATTCTTTTGTATGAAACCTCCAAAATTTTGCAAGAATCTTTTGACCCATTTTCCTTGATTCCTTGCAACACCACCTCTTTCCCTTCAAGCACAAATTTCAGCTCTAATTTCTGATAATTAGTAACATAATCACCAAGTGAATACAACCATTGCACACCCAAAACCATATGTGGAATACCTCCTAAGGGAAAAACAAAGAATTGCTCATCTACTTCCATGTTGCCAAAATTAATTTTTATGTTTCTTACCACTTTTTTGCATGTGATAAGATCACCATTGCCAATAGCAACATTAAAACCAGGAATGATAGTTGTAGGAAGATTCTTTCTAGTGGCAAACTTCTCATCAACAAAATTGTAAGTAGCACCACCATCTATTAAAACAATAACCTTTTCTTCAAAATATCTACCTGGTACCTTAATAGTGCGAAATTGATTCAGCCCACTTAAAGTGGCTAGGGAACCTTCAGGAATTTCCTCATACTCCCTTTATGCTTCCTCTTCCAAGGGTGTCTCATCTGCCTCATAAAAATCAGGATTATCAGAATCAGAATGTAATTCAATGATTTTCATACCTCCTTCTCTGCATTTATGACCTCTTTGCCAAGGAGACTTGCAAATGAAACACTTGTTTTGTTTCCTTAGCTCATCTTTCTCGTCTTGTAATGTCCCCTTTTCTACGCAGTCAGGTGCAGAGCAGATTAGCCTATACACGAGCTCTCGTAGGCTAAGTCGGATGGAGGGGAGCCATTGGAGATATCAAAATCTTTGTCAGTACCTAGAGAGCTATTGATTAATGGTCGTTTGGGCTCATTCGGAGATTTGTTTGATCAAAGTTACTATTTTTAGCCATGTCTGTTTTCAGGGTTTCAGTGAACAACAGACAGTGCAGTGATATTCTTCGGTGAAATGGGTATCCAAAACCATTCACGGATTTCAATTCGGATGGGCAGAGGTTGGAAATTTTAATGGTTGAAGATAAAATTAATAAAGTGATTATTTAATTCAATTTTGTAAAGTTAGTGACTTTATTTTATTATAAAATCATTTTATACTTAAAAGGGGCCATTTTAAGTGACGATTTAAAAAGTCGTTAAGCCTAGGCATAAGGGGGTGAATAAATTAAGGAGAAATAAGGTGGAATTAAAAACTGATAAAATTATATTTGCCCACCCTAAAAGTGACCTAACGCTAAGTCGACCTATGGAGGAGATAAAAGGAGGATTTGAGTTCATTTGGAGATATGCGAAGATTATTATTTTTCTCTCTGGTTTTTTGGAGGACTCTCGCGCGAGCCATTTATAGAGATTCCGGAGCTTGTGAGAGACGACAACCTCTTACGGGGACATTGGCTTCGGGGTTGCAAGATTACCCTCGGGTCAATCTAGGCATTTCCACATAGGGATTGCAGTTGGACTTCAGTTTTAAAGACTTCCGGAGTTGGGTTACCACACGAGGTCATTCGGAGATTATACGAGGAATATTTGGAGCTGGGACACCACACGAGTATTCACATCGAAGGGCTGAGCCTTCATCATCATTTGTAGAGTACGGAGCAGCTAGGGTTTCATAAGCATTTGAGGTATTTGCATTGTAATTTGTGCCCTAGTTTTAATATAAGAATAAAGCAATATTTTCGAGAATTCTGGATTGCTCTGTGTTTGTGATTTTGTATATTAAAAATTCACGAAAAAGGTTAAGAATTGGCAAACCCTTAGAGAACTAGATAGGGAGGGTTATTACACTTCTTGTATATTTTCTCCTAGTAAAATACTGATGAACAGGAGGACGATGCATAAAACCCTATCAAACCCTAAAAAGATGGAAATCTGAAATTCTGAAAATTCTGACCACCAAAATTTTTTTTTGAAACCACAGAACTGCAAATTGGTCAAAAGGGTATCCAAATCTGCAATTTTTATTTTCTGAAAAAAAATCCCTAAAAATCCGCGAATCCCCTAAAAATCCGCGATTTTCACTAGGGCACAACTTTTCACCACAAAACACACTTATCACCACGAATAGCCGAAAAAACACTGAAAATGCTGAAACTAACCACAGGTTGGCAAGATTCCAGCTCTGATACCACTTGTAATGTCCCTTTTTAAGAAACAACAAACCCTTACTACGAAAATGCAGAAATTAAGTACAGCAAGGAAATAACTCAAAAATTGCTCATAAAATAACACAAATATGAGGAGAAATCAGCCAGTATCATATATTAAATATTGCCAAACCAATACAACAGCTCCCCAAGGCTGAACAAATGCAAAAACTCCTAAAAAATAACCTCAAATACAAGCGTAGGGTTTGGGGCTGCCAACAGATCTGAAACACATGACACAAATGCTCCCAAAAATGCCACGAACTCCTCACGGATGCCTCTTTTTTTGTATTTTTGATATTTTAGGGCAATAACACCTGCAATGATATTGCCAAGACCCCAACCATGCACCTCCAATGCACTATGGGAATGAGCAAGACCTGCAATCTCAACTCATGGAACCTCTAGGGTTTCAATATTCAATTCTAATATCAACATAACATGCCCAAAATGGGACGTCTCACTCCCTTATATAGGGTGAGGTTCTAATTTGGAGTTGACATCTCCCAACCCTAAAATCACTTAAAGTACCTTATTACAACATAAAAAACATAAAACATGAATAAACACAACTTAAGTTATGTCTCCTAGTCACATGAACCCTTTTTTCACTTTTATAATTAAGTGTAGGAGACATTTACAAAAAAATATTTATTTTTGGGACATTACAAATACCATGCTCTCGGTGTCTGTTTGAGTCCATATAAGGCTTTCTTCAGTCTAAAAACATGGGAATCCTTCCCATTTACCTCAAAACCTTGAGGCTGCTCTATGTACACTTCTTCCTCAATGATCCCATTAAGGAAAGTTGTCTTCACATCCAATTGATGAATCTGCCATCCCATAGATGAAGCTAAAGACATAACTGCACTAATGGAAGTGTATCTAATGACTAGAGCAAAATTTTCCTCATAGTCCACTCCCTCTTTCTAGGAGAACCCTCTCGCCACAAACCTTACCTTGAACTTCTTGATGCTACCATCTACAACATGCTTAATTTTGTAGAGCCACTTGGAACTCACAACTGACTTCCCCTCCGGTATTGGCACTATGTCCCAAACATCATTCTTCATGATGGAGGTGTACTCCACCATGGCATCCCGCCAAACCTGCTGGTCTGTTGCCTCCTGAAAACTAGAAGGCTCTAAATTTATGATGTTACTCATCAATACCATGTAGTTTGAAGACTTCCTTGGAGGTCTGCTCTCCCTAATCATGTTGCTAGGAACCTTAACATACTCCTGGGCATCCCTCAATGTCTGTGTAAGCCATTGAGGTCTCCTGATAGAATTGGAAGAGGCCAATGTCTCCACCTCCTCACCTGAAGGTTGTTGTCCTGAACTGGAAACCACTGGTGTCTTTGGTGATCCTGGCTCAACCTTCGGAGGTTCCTGCTCCTCATTCTCTATCACTGGAATAGGCTCATGGGACTTCTTGGATGCAATGTCTTCAAATTTTACATCCCTGCTCACTACTGTCTTCCTCTTCTCTGGAATATAAACCCTGTAATATTTTGAAGTCTCGCTGTATCCTAAAAATAAATGAAATGTGCCACCCTGATTGGAGTTCGAAATGTTGCAAGTTTTGGTTTTGTTTGTTTTTGTTTTTTAGAATGCCAGATAAATATAATGCTCAAAACTCAGGAAACACTAAACAGACCACTTGCATCGACCACAACTTCCAAACTACTCAACCAAAACAATTGAAATTTGAAATGCAGTTAATACTTATGTATTACTAAGAACCCTTTAGATGACTTAGGAAGATATGAAGATACCACTATGATATTTAAATTTGGAATTTTGCAACAGTTATTTATTTATCAACAGCCAGTGCATACATTTTCCATTAAAACTCTACTTCCAATAATTTCTCCAATTTGGAATCGATGGAGATGTTTCTCTATACCCACATTGTCTCTGTTTTAAGCAGAAAATTCCCCAAGGGCCAATCGACCTTTATGCAAATTCCCACATCCCAACTTCTACTGTATGGCCAGGTACAGTACGACCAGTCAACAAATATACCCTTTGATTCTCTGCAAAAGAATACTGCAATCTGCCCTCACACAAGTCGATAGGTCTGCAAATATATCTGCTGTAACTTCGAACACAATCCCTATTCACAAATGATAGATTAATATTGCCTCAATGATCACAACTGGTACGGTTTGTTTAGTTGATTGGTTGTAGCTGTTCTGATATGAAATCAATGCCAAACCTTCCAGATATTCTTCCCAATTCTCACAAACAAATTCCACAATTTCAACCCTCGGCACAAACTTCAAGCAAATCGCCCAAATTGAGCATAAATGGTATGGCCAGGGCAGAGGATTAGAATGTTTCAACCAGCAATAAAAATCAAGATAAAAATTGAATATATATTCTCAAATCTGCAACAAACCCTTTAATATTTCCTTTGTTGAAGCACAATCTACAATTACTAAGTGCAATTGCCAAGAAATCTCTAGGGCTGATCTTTCACAGCCGAAGAGATTGTTCCTGCTGAAGATGAACGTCTCCAACAAGCCTGGAATCAACCTACAAACCCTTGCAAGCTTCTCCACCAATTTGCAAGTAATAGTTTTCTCTAAACACATGAATGTCCAAATGCCCTTTTATTTTCTCTTTTATCCTCAACATCAATAACTCACATTATAATTTGCACATTATTCAATAATAAAGTCCCCATTAAGTGTGGCATCCAATTTAGGCTAAAAATGTCACTTTAATAATATTATAATATTACCTTTGAGTGACACATAAATCCCGCTTAAAATAATATAAATTTATGACCTTATAAATGAAATTAGTCATTTTAATTTATTTAATAAAACTTTGATCATTAAAATCCGAGAATCTGCTCAACCAAAAAATCAACTAAAAATGGATCTGGATACCCATTTTGCCACACTAACAACCCGTAACATCCGCTCCGGCCAAAACCTTGACTTACTATAAATAGTAAGTCCTAGCACTACTGCCCGAAACGGCCTTTGAAACTGGCAGATGAAGAAGGCAACACCCCGAGGCACCCAATACAATCCAGCACTGCCCACAACATGCACTTACTAAAAATAGTAAGTGGTTAAATATAGAAAGTGACAAATCGGATCATCGGGATCATCTCAACCCATCACACCAGACAAAAAACCCAGAAAAACCCAAAAAACTCCATCACCACTGTCCTCCAAACCCTAACTTACTAAAAATAGTAAGTTACTAAAAATAGCAATGACAACCAAACTGCTTCGAAAGAACCTTCGGAAAAGGCAAAGGATCGCAGGCGAAGTGCTGAGATTGAAGAATCAACCCAAATTGGGATCCCATACCACGAACTTAGCCTATGGGAACCTTTGAGTAGGCTAATATCCACTGAAGAGCAAGCCCGTTAAAAAGGGGACATTACAATAAACCCTTCCTACTGGAGGGCTCCAACTTGGTCCTCTTCTCTACCGGAACATGGATATAAATTGGACATCCAAAGATGCGGAAATGACTCATCTCTGGTTTCACACCAGTAAATGCCTCCTCTGGTGTCTTGTCCTCCAAGATCTTGTGAGGACACATGTTCTGGATGTAGACTGTTGTGTTGCATGCTCTTCCCAAAGAAACATCGGCAACCCTTGTCATGAATCATGGCCCTATCAGCCCCTATGATGGATCGATTCTTTCGCTCTGCAACCCCATTCTACTGTGGGTTGTATGGAACAGTCAACTCCCTCTTGATTCCTACCTGCTTGCAGAAACCTTCGAACTTTTTTGGAGGTATATTCACCCCCATTGTCTAATCTCAAGACCTTGATCATCTTCTCCGTTTGGTTCTCAACTAGATCTTTGAACTCCTGAAACCTGCTAAAGACTTCATCCTTGGTCTTTAAGAAGTAGATCCATGTCTTGCAAGATAAATCATCAATAAAGGAAACATAATAAATGCTACCTGAAATTGATGCTACTGACATTGGTCCACAAACATCTGAATGTACTAGATCTAGTATCTCCTTAGACCTATGCTAGTTGTTTGGGAAAACAGCCTTGGCATGCTTGCCAAGCGTGCACCCTTTGCATACTACCTGTTGCTCAATGCTGAACTCTGGAAGTCCTGTGACTATCTCCCTCAAAATAGGCAACGCTCTATGATGCAGGTACCCCATCCTCTTGTGCCATAACTCACACAAGTTGTTAGTTCTATGAACTAGGGCTTGAACAGGTTCACCCTGCAACTTGTATAGACTGCCTCGTCTAACCCCTATTACTTGTGTTGTTTTCGGGCTAGATTCTTTTGGTCTAATAAGGACATGTTGGTTCTTGAACTCCACTACATAACCCTTATCCTCCATAACCGAAACTGAAAGCAAGTTCTTCCTGAGACCTAGAACAAACAAAACATCATCAAAGTCTAAATATTTCCCTAACTAGAGTCGAAAAGGAATGGTACCAATTCCTGCAACTAGATATTTGGTATCATCACCAAGCTCAACCTGAACCCCTGAGTCCTTCTCTTGTAGACTAGTAAAACATTGTTGGGTTGATGTCATGTGCCGAGATGCCCCACTATCCACATACCAAACATTTCTTGGAATCGTGATGGGAGAAAGGCAAGAGACCACTGAGAAATCCTTCTCTAATTTGGCAGCAAACTCTCTCATATGAGTTTCTGCAGAGGCTGCTACCTGCATCTACTGCTGCTTCCCTTTGTCCTTCTTGTCTGGACATTGTGATGCATAATGGCCATGCTTATGACAAATGAAGCAGTTGATCTTGCTCAAGTCCTTCTTCCTTGACTGTGAGGTTGACTCCTCATTGTTTACCTTACCCTTGTTGGGTCCTTTACCTTTGCCCTTCTTGGTTTGCTCAAAAAGAGCTAGGTTATCGTCACCACCTTTCTTGCTGACCTTTGACTCCATCCGAGTCTCCTCTTGGATGAAATCATCCCACAGTTCTCAAATGTGGGAATATTCTCACGAGCACAGATGCCTTTAACAAATGGTTCCCATGAAGTTGAGAAACCATTAAGTGCCATGTTCACCAACTCTGTGTCTTCAACCTTCTCCCCTATTGTTGTCGGTTGATCACGAATCTACGTGATCTTCATCAGGTAACTGGTAACGGTGTCAGATCTAGTCATCTCCATAGATTTGAGTTTGTTCCGCAATATCATCTTCTTGTTTATGTTCTCTCTCTGGTAGAGGCTAACCAAGGCATCGAACATCTCCTTTGCCTTAGTCTTCTCGGATATGTGAGGAATAAGGTGATCGGACCCCTTCTTCAGCGAAGCATTCGATTTCAGCAAGTGGCAAAGCAGGGAGTTGAGTTGCCCCGTCTTCTACAGCGAAGCTGGCTACTTCGGCCAGAATCAGATTAAGTGCCCGCTTCGGCTGGTTCTTCTTGCGAAGCTTTTTCCATGGCCAGATTTCAGCGAACCACCCCCTCATGAGGCCATTTTGACTTAGAAGATTTTGTCCATCCTCCTGGCCTTCACTTCGGCCCGATTGCATTGCGAAGCTGCGCTTCGGGTGCAAATTCAGCGAAGCTTCCCCAGGGCCGCTTCTGACAACAGCGCTACTCTCGAGGGGCACGTATTCAGATATGGGGTATGAATCCAAGGCACGTCCGCGGCGCATAAATGCGAATTTCCCCGCCTAATGCGGCCCTGTAACTAATTGTAGAAATAGGATGGGAGGTTTCAATTGTAGAAGTAAGGCGAGCGTCATTTTCGGAGCCGCCCTAGCGTCCTTGTAAATCTGGTTCATTAATGGCTCAGAGGGAGGGTCCTCTATAAAAACCCAGTCATTGTAATGAAAAGGGGGAGGAACATATTGCCAAAGAGCTTCTGTAGCTAAACGTTTTGCATCAATATAGAGGATCTTTGGCTCTGAATCTGCATCTTCTTTATATGCTGCCTCTGGCAAGTATTTCTGCTTTTCATTCATTTTTTGTCTGATTGCTATAATTTAGAAATCTGGATTTTAGCATTAGAGGATAAGTGTGTCTGGAATTCTTTTAGAGGATACATAGAGAAGCATATGCAATTTCAGTTTCTGTTACATTTTCTGTATTGATTGCTGCTGGTTTAGATATAGACTAGTTATTGTGTTGCTTGTTCTTTCCCACTGCAATATCAAGCTATTTACGTTTCTTTCAATACTTTTTAATCTCTTTCTTGTTCCCTTATCTCAAACCCCAATTAGTGTAGTATAGGAGCCGGCCTTCTCCGGAGATTGGCACAGGAGGCATCTCTTCCTTCCGGCCTTTCAAGGTTGGTCCGGGTCTAGAGCGTGTATCCAAAACAAATCCTTTTGTGTGGCAGATCCATGACCAACAGTGTTTGGCACGCCCGGTGGGACCGTCAGTCTCTCCTTGTGGGTGGTACCGAGAATTGATGCTCGTCTCAGTACTATAAGACCCGAGCATCTGGCGACTTTGTTCAAACACAAAAATCTTAGGTCTTAGAGACCGGTACTAAAATATCCATACCTTCATGCATACGAGATGGAGAGTTAGGAACGTCGGAGAGGAAACCGAGTTCTACGAGCTTGATATCGACGCCTTTGGGGAGCGTCCTAGGCTAGTCAGACCAAACATCTCTCTGAACGAGGGGTCATCACAAGAGGCTGTTGTTGACAACCAAGGTCCAACTTCGGACAGCACAACAACTAGCATCCCTCCTAACCCTCCGAACTCTCCAGATCACCAAAGCACCACAGTTTTACCTGGAAAACAGTCAGGTGCTTCGGGAACTTTGGTTCAGCCGAACCAGCTATTGCTCACCCCTAATCAGCCAAATCAGAATGTAAACATGGCACAACAACAACAACAACATCAAAAGCAGCCGCTGCCTCAGCCCCCACCTAGGCTATTCCCAACCTGGAATTCTACAGGATCGTTAAATTTGGCAGGACAGGCACAAATTCTACCTACTGCCCTAAAGTCAATACCCATGTTCGATGGTACAGAGAAGACAATCTACGAACACATCTAGGACATTGCTTCTCTGGCTGCGCTTCACAAAATCACGAATGAGGAGGTTATGGTCCGGCTGTTGATTTTGTCCCTCCGAGGGATCAGTTAGCAGGACAGTTGATGAGGGGATTTAATGAGTCGGCAGACCCTTCCTCCCTACTGCATCAATTTACATCTATCCAAAGGCACCCACAGGAGGAGATAGCTGATTTTAATGTTAGGTTCGCCCGAACCTGGCAGAGGGTACCCGCCGGTCTGCGCCCAACAGTAGAGCAAGCTGCCTACTATTACCTCAGGGCTTTCAATTCTGATATCAGTATGATGATCAGATTCTCCAACGTCAATACCTTCCCTGAACTATACGAGTTGGCCCAAAAGGCGGAAACAGACCTAATCGCCATCGGTAAACTCCCCCCGAGAATGCCGACGCCGATATTCCCGGATTTTCCTCAATCACAATACCCCAGTGCCGCTGCCCCGCAGCCTTCAACGTCTTCCGCCTACCCGATTCCGCCCTGGAATCCGAATCCGACTGTATCTCAATTTTCTGCTCCACAAATACATTTCTCCACGCCTCAAGTATCACAGCCTCCGACCCCTCCATCATTTTCGGCATTGCCTGCGCCGCCACAATATCCCGCTTTACCTCCAGTCCCGACAATGGCCCCATTGCCGCCTCCAACATTACCCAGATCACTTTACGTCAAAAAGTCAATTAAGACTTCACCGTATGCTCTGGTCTACGACAAAGAGGCTGTTTTACCAGCTCATGTGGAAATACCGGCGCTTTGGATGTTAGATGACGAAAGAGGGGAATTAGATCCCATGGAAGCCAGATTAGCTCAACTGCTACAGCTTGAAGAAGACAGAGAGAAGGCCTATGAGGTTTTCATGAAACACTCTGAGACGACCCGGAACTGGTTTAAGAAGAAAGCTATTGCTCGCACCTTCCGAGTCGGAGACCTGGTGTGGAAATGGGATTCATGGAAGGCCAAGCCGGGAAATCACGATAAGTTTGATGCCTTCTGGGAAGGCCCATTCAAAATTTCCCGGGTTAATCAGGCCAACTCCTTCATCCTGCAAGATATGACTGGCCAGATTCTGCCCATCCCGGTCAACGGCCTTCATCTGAAGGCCTTTCACCATTAAAAGAGGTACCAAAAGGTTTCGCCCCTGTACATAGTTTTGCGTTTCCTGTTTTCAGTTATTCTCGCATGTATATATTTATTTCAAGTCCTTTTTAGAGTCAGAAGCAGAATTAGGATAGGTTCACAGCTTTTGCTGCAAGGCAATTATGTTTTGGTCAAAAAGGGTTGAGCTTCGCCCAATGCTTAAGCACAACAATGCGCTTCGGCAATTTTTAGGCGAAGCAGCCGTAATCAGCCGAGGTGAGACTAAGTACCTTGATGCCCAATAAGGTAGGTCGCGTAGGAAGGCGTACGAAGCCAAGAAAGGGTCTATCTTCGGGAACGATGATGAGAAAAATCTCATAAGATCCGCAGCAGGCTGAGCTTTGCTGTTTTCTGGTCATGGAACGAAGGTTCGCACAGCCCAGAGTTAGAAGAAACAACAGGAGGATGCTTCGCCAAGTCATCAAAGGAAATTGGAGCTTCGCTCACTTTCATGCCGAAGTGGCACTTCGGCTGAGTTACTCAGCGAAGCAACAAGTGTGAGCATCTTTCTTGCGAAGTATACCTAAGGAATAGAATCTACAAATGC
The DNA here is from genome assembly GCA_028583015.1 of Wollemia nobilis. NCBI lineage: Eukaryota > Viridiplantae > Streptophyta > Pinopsida > Araucariales > Araucariaceae > Wollemia > Wollemia nobilis. Next base: position 3,347,088 of record JAQPPZ010016710.1, on the reverse strand, counting down.
CTGCTTCGCTCATTCTCGATATTAGAAGGCCTACTTCGGGCATAAGGCCAGCCGAACCTCCGGTTCGCTCCAAATCTTGGTGAAGTAACATAATTTTTGCACCCGAGAAACATATAAAGGCCCGCTTCGGGCACCTTAGGGGCCGAAGTAGAGCTTCGCTCAAATTTTGGCCGAAGCACCCGATTCAAGCCGTTAGGGAACAAAAAGCACGTTTGAAAACGCGCCTTGGTGTGTGTGCAAAGAAGGCGGCCCCTGTTAAATTCCCAAAGCGCGTGAGTTAATGAAAGGGGGGTAGCACACGTCCCAAGAGAATTTAGTTAAGGTAAAAATTCGTGCCTTGGGGAACGACAACGAGGATTTGAAGTTTCGAGGCAAGGTGCGATCTCTAAGGTACTTTGATCTTCGTAGACGGCGCCAGACAACCAATCAAAAGGCAATGCGATCCTCTCCAGCCCGATTTGGGCATTTATTTCTAGTGGGCGCCATTAATAGGACAGCTTCAGCTTCTGCTTATAAAAGCGAAGCACCTCCCATGGAGAATTATTTACCCTCTGGATATTTGCTTGCGGAGCACTCACGAAGTTGTCAAAACCCTGCCAAGACTCCGTTGTAATTCCGCCAGCCCACCCGTTGAGCTCTATTCGCCATAACACTATGCTTACCCGTAAGTTGGGGCGAGAAGAAGGAAAAGGCGCCGAAAGACGGGGGGGTGGAGAAAACGAAGAAGTCTAAGGGGGAGAAAAAACACAGGCCCAAGAAAGCCGAACTCGACATCCTCGCAGAAAAACAGATCATGGAGGAGGAAGATTCAGAGGAAGAAGAGCCTGTTGATCCGCCCATCGATGGATGGGAGGGTATCAAGGACACTGTACTTTCCAAAGGCGTTGTTGAGCTCCGGCAAATGATTGATGACATGTTAGGCCGAGTGTCCGCAGAACATAGAAGAACTGTCGCCTACTATTCGCAGTTGTACTGGTACCTATGCACCCCGGTGCACAATTGCCCTGAATTAATTTACTCCATTGCCTAGAACTACCAAATCCTGACCAGGCAAGTCCGCGACGCCGCTAGAAATAATCTCTTCTCAATTTATCGCGGTGATATACAGGAGGCCTTCGCTCCTCGGCAGGGGCCGCCCCAGGGATACACGGTCAGAAATGTTAACATGAATGAGCAGACGGGCAGGTATGTCCCCGCTCCTTATATGACGCAGTTCATGGAGGGACAGTTGAAACAAGGGCTCCCAGCCGGCAGCCTACCCAAAATGTCGATGCCCCTGGAGAAATTTAAGTACCCAGACATCTTTTCCATCTTGGCTTGGGTGGCGGGTCTATCCACCGACGCTGCAGTATACCCCTGGCAGGTCTCCCTGGCCAAATGCATTTCTCGTGGGGAGTTTTACGCTCCTGACCCAGCGAGGCCAAACACAAACCGGTGTTCTTTGATTGGGCGGAATGGGTAGCCCGTACTCTGCACACCAGATTGACGAATTTGAAGAATGCAGGGGCGGACCAGTACTTCGGGCCTTGCTCCTTCCTGGTTTGGCTTTTCTTTTATTATACACACGATCAGTTTCCCCATATTGTTGTTAACTGTGTTGACAAGAATGGAGCCCCGCTACCGGTCTACCAATGGACTTCGGTTCTAGCGAAGACCGAGTCTTATTATGTCTTCAATCAACAATTTCTGGGACACGCCCTAGAGCTCATGAGCGGCTCATGTCCTCGCGTGCCCACGTTACTTAGAGACATAGTCATCCACAAAAGGTTGGGCGACGTTTTCCAGTTGACTCAGGGGCTAGTGGTTCGCATATTTGGGTTTACAGGCAAACCCTTTCTTCTTCCATATTACACTTATGAATATTTGTTTTCATTGGAAGTCGCTCACCAGAGTGACTATACAGACAAGATTTATGGCCACGGCAGAAAATGGGGGCATACATGCGAGTTCCCTTTCAAAATGGGTGTCATTGAAGTCTTCGCCACCTCGCAACATGCTTACCTCGCACTGAAGCTCAGTGACTTCGGCCTACTGGAAATTCCCCAGCGGTGGTTGTATGATCCTTTGGGAGTGATAAGGGATTTTCTCAGATTTAAAAATTTTCATAACTGCCCACATCCCGAAATCATGGAACAGTGTAACAATCCGACGGGGAGGGATCTAGAGTGGCACATCGAGCGCATGCAGGCTCTGCCCCCGTGGCACGATTTTTACCCAATTGAAGCCGAATACGTTCTAGCCCGACACCCATTTCCAGACCCTGATTCGAAAGTCTGGAAGAAAATGACAAAGCATTTGAAAGGATGGCCCAAAGAAAAGTTGACGGAGTGGTGGATAATGAGGGTTCACCACCGAAAGCAGAAATCAGACACCTTTCTCCTCATTGACAGAGATTTTTGTGAAATATATGACGCCAACGTTGATTCCTGGCAACCCATCTCCTTCGCGGATTTTGTGCCCCCTAGTGCCCCAGACTTTGGCGAGAGCCCAAGGAGGATCGAGGAAGCGCCTGAACATTCAGACGAAGAAGAACAGGCGAGGGCACAACAAGAACAACAGGTTGAACCAGTGGCGGGACCTAGTCAAGCTGCTGAGAAGGATGTGCAACAACTGGAGAAGAAGAAGAAAAGAAAGAAAGCCGCCGAGACATAAATGCCTCCTCCACACCCGAAGCAGCCCCGAACCAAATCTTCTGGTTCTGCCAGAGAGCGTCCCTCTGAAGGCCCTGTTGATACAGGCGTTGGTGAAGCTGCACCCGAACCCCCACCGTAGAAGGAGAAGGAAGTTATCAATATTGAGAGCGAAGTCGTCAATGTGGAAGATGACACCCAGGAGGAAGGGAACGCCAATGAGCAAAGAGTAGGAGATGGCGGAAAACCAGAGGAAGAGACCGGTCAGGGCCCAACCACGCAGGACTTTGCTTCCACCGCTCTTATTAAAGAGCATGAAGGTACGCGCCCTCTCTCCCCTTCTCTCTCTTCTGAAGTTCCTTCTGTAGTAGCCCCAGCCGATAGGCCTTCAACGTCTACCCTGTCACCTAGCAGCAACCCCCAATCAACCGGTTCTCTTGATGTTTCGCGGCCTTTGGTTGAAGAAGTTTCACTTTCCATTGCCTCCCAGTTTACGCAAGCCGCATTCGGCACTTACGCTGCTGCCCCCAATGCCTTCACGTCTTCTGTACTACTCGGCCGGGGCACCACCAGCGAACCACCACCTGTCCATCCCGACCCCGTAGTTTTCGAACCACCTGGGGGCAATTCCTCGCTCCTAGGCCCCAATAGCCCAGTCATGGCAGTGCAACCCGTCACCTCGCCCTTAGCCGCAGAAGTGCCCACTACCCCTGTCACCAATCCGTCTAGTGGGGACTATCCCCATCAAGCTCTGTACCTGTACACTCCCATGGTTGGAGATCCAACATCTTTGGATTCTGAGTTGACAATGATCGAAGAACGCTCTCTAGTGGAGAGCTTGCTACGGGCCCGACGAAGCACAGACAAGTACCTCAAGGATGCCAGAAAGAGAAGGGCCCGAGCCCCAGCCACAGTTGAGAAATGCGCTGTATTTGACCGGCAGGGGATGAAACTCCACAAAGTGAAGAAGGTGTCGAAGGTCCAAAAACCTGTAGAAGAGATGACACCTTCGGATTACTCATATTATGAGACCGTGAAGGATCTGGAAAAGTTGGATGTAGGGCATGAGACAGGGTCCATGCACGTGAAAATTGACTCAATGTACCTCCACCCCAAGCATCTCAATGAGCGCCGCTACGAAATAGAGAACGCCAACATGCAGCTGGAAGAAAAGCTGGCGAGGGCTCACGCCCAACTAGAAGATGCTCAGAAGGAGTCTGAGCAGACGAAGCAGGAAATAGCGGCCCTCAAGCAGCAAGTAGCTGAGCTCCAAAGCGCTGCCGAGCATCACCAGAAAGCACACCAGGAAGTAGAGGAGAGGATGAAGAAGCTTGAATCCCGAATCAGTGAGATGCGGCAGCAGTTGGATGAAAAGGAGACAAGTGTGGAGCTCTTCAACAGAGACAGAATCAAGAGCATACGTGCCCATTTGCTAAGAAACTTCAGGTCTCGGGCCTCCAGTGCCCTGTCTATTCTTTTGTATATCACCGAAGCCCAGCGTGCCTCTTCACAGGAGGGGCCAATTGTTGATGAAATAATGAAAGAGATACGGCGCCGGCTAAGTCTAGCCTTTGAGGCGCAAAGTATTAAGTATCAAGATTTGCAAGTCCCTGCCATGAGCCGGACCGCGAGAGACTGGTCCACTGTCCAATCTACTGTCCGTGCCTTTTTCTCGAAATTGAAAAAAGCTCAAAAGGCCAAGAGGTTGATGGACGCGTTTGAGCAAGAGCAGCGCACTTCCCTGGCCTATTTTCAAAATCTCTCGCGGTTAGGCTTTCCCGGATTCACAGATGATGATGGGAATCTTTTATTAAAGGAGGAACTCAAGCCAGTATGGCTTGCTTTTGAAAGTGACACCTCGGAGATAGATGGCTGGGTGGACCCAATAACAGAGGCACAAGTGACAGACTTCATCTTCAGGTACTGCCAGATCGAAGCCTGTTTGACTGATCTGAGCGAGCGAGCTAAACACGCTGACATAGACCAGATTCAGCGATTTCGCGTTCTGGTCAAGTCACTCCAAGATCGCGAGCCCTTTCAAGAAAGGGCTTGGACCCACATCCGCCAGACGATGGAACGCATCCATGGTCGCCTCCCCCAGCCACCAGAGCATGAGCAAGAATGGGTACTGTTGGTTACGAATTTGCCATGAGGAAAGGATTTGTTGCTATTGCGCCCTAGGACCCGCAAACCAAAATTGAAAGGCCGGAAGGAAGGAATGCCTTCCGTGCCAATCTCCGGAGAAGGCCGGCTTCCTGTGGGGTTTTGGGGTTCAAGATAAGAGTGCAGGGAAAGAGATAAAAATGCAGAAAGGGATTCCAAATTAGATTGGAGTTGGGTGGGGGGAACTAACAGTACGACAACGCATCAATCACCACTACTAACACCAATATAACCATAACACACCACTATGGATGCTGTCACTAATCAGTAGAACAGAGTCAGGTATATGTTTTGTGTTAAGAGCCAGAAGCACAGCTACAATGGTTCCCTAACAGACATTCCCTCCAAGGAACTAACAGTACGGCAACACATCAATCACCACTACTAATAACACTATAACACAAAAACATAACCAGAAAACTGCCACTAACGTTTGCCCTATATATCCTCTGATTTATTCACCTCAGGAATACCTGACCACCAAATGCTGAAGTGAATCAACAAGCCATGACACGGGAAAACGTAAGGCAGAAATGTCAAGGAGAGTCAGCATACAAAATAAAAATAGTATAACAGCACCAAGTGTATGTATTATATTAAAAGGCAGAAGCACAACTATAATGGTTCCCTAACAGACATTCCCCTTCCACCACCTTACAATGAAAATGTGGTGGGTATTTATAGCCTGAGAACCCCCCGATTATATTTATGGGCACAAAGTCCTAGTCAAACATTAGCTGACAAAAGCAACCGCAGAACTGCTGATGCTGACTTCTGTCAGGCTGGACTGTACCCGCAGCATGGTCTCCCTGAAGGCTGTACAGATACGTGGCAGCGCGTTAGGTAGAACTTCTCATCGACAGGAATGCGGGTAGCTGAAGCAGGTAGAACCTCCAATCAGCTTTAAAGGCGGTAGCTGGCATAAGTAGTGCATCCCATGCTTGTCCTTGTGCTCGGCACGTCTTGGCTCGGATCCCAAAGTTGGACACTTGTCGGATGATGCTGCTTGACACGTGCTTGCCTTGAAAGGCAGATTATCCAACTTCGCCCAGGATCAGAGCGCCGTCGGGTTGCGCAGGTGAAAAACAGCGCAGTTGGGGAGGCCTTTCATGCCTTAGTCAACTTCTGAGTTTGTCTCCCTACTGCGCATCGGTCAAAGGGTGCACTTCGACTTCGCTGCGAAGTCGGGTTGCGCACCGGTGGAAGCTTATTTACACTGCTGTACGGACTTCGCCCTGGAAAGCGGGCGCACTCCGACTTCGCTGCGAAGTCGGTTTGCGCCCTAGCACTTAGTTATTTTTCCTGCCAGCCTGCTTACCAAGTGCGCCCAGAAAGCAGGGCGCATTTCGACTTTACTGCGAATTCGGGTTGCGCCCGGAACACTTGTTCTTCTGGTTGATCCTGTCGCACTACGCACTTTGCACTCCTGCTGCGCTCCAACTGGAGGGCGCACTCCGACTTCGCTGCGAAGTCGGATTGCGCCCTGACACTTAGCCATTTTTCAGGGCAACTGCTGTCATTTTTGAGATTTGACTGCGGGGCTCAAGAGAAAGAGGGAAGAATGAGAATGTAGGGAAGAGAGAGAAAGGGGGAGAAGAGGAAGGGGAAAGAGAGGAAGAGGGAAAGGGAAGAGCAGCTCTTTTACAAAAATTGAAAACATTGCACCCCGTGCAAAATGTGACAACAGTACTCGATGAGGAGAGGGGAGAGGAAGAGGAAACAACAGCAGGAAAATCCCCAGAGGGGGGTGAACATACTAAAGTAGGGACCGGGGGTGACTCTGGGCCCAATGAATGAAGGCTAAGGGTCCGTGCATCGAGGCGAGCTCAATACCCCGCGAGCCGCCAGGAATGTTGACAATTCTGTCACATTTTGTTGAGGGGTAAAGATTTTGAAGTATTGTTCAATTTTATGTTAAGTTTTCCTATTTTTCATGAATTTGTTCCCTTGCTTTTTCTATTTTTTCATGGCGCCCCAGCGCCTTTAGTATCCGCCCCTTGGCCCCCTTGTATTCATTTCATATGCATAAGTAGCTTCGCCAGCAGGAAACAGATAGAAACTAGCAGCTTCGCTGAAAACAGACAAGGATCGGCAGCTTCGCAAAAGAAAAACAGGTGCAAGTCCAGTTCGGACTTAAAACCGGCTAAGGCATGAGGGGCGCTTCGCCCACAAGACTGCCAAAGCTGCTACTTCGGGCAATATAACTGCGAAGCTCCAGTGTTGGTTTGATCGCAAAATGTAAGGCAGATGGGCCGCTTCGCTAGAAACGATGCCGAAGTGCCACTTCGGCCCACTTCCCCGGCGAACCATCTCTTAGAAGCTGCTACTTCGGGCCTTAGCTCAGCGAAGCAGCCACTTCGGATGCTTGACCAGCGAACCTCCCACTTCGGCCACCACATTGCCTAAGTTTCGCTGGAAAAGTGGAAAAACGTCTAAGTCAGAGGGGGCGTTTCGGTCGAGGCTCCCCCGAACCAACACTTCGGGACCCGATCACTACGAAGTACCCGTCCAGTGCGAAGTATGGGAGGAAGAAGATTTTGTTGCACCCCGCCAACAGCAGCCAGCCACTTCGGGCAAACTCCTTGCCGAAGTAACACTTCGGGCCCCTTCTTCAGCGAAGCATTCGATTTCAGCAAGTGGCAAAGCAGGGAGTTGAGCTGCCCCGTCTTCTACAGTGAAGCTGGCTACTTCGGCCAGAATCAGATTAAGTGCCCACTTTGGCTGGTTCTTCTTGCGAAGCTTTTTCAATGGCCAGATTTCAGCGAACTCCCCCATGAGGCCATTTTGACTTAGAATATTTTGTCCATCCTCCTGGCCTTCACTTTGGCCCGATTGCATTGCGAAGCTGCGCTTCGAATGCAAATTCAGCGAAGCTTCCCCAGGGCCGCTTCTGACAACAACGCTACTCTCGAGGGGCACGTATTCAGAGATGGGGTATGAATCCAAGGCACGTCCGCGGCGCATAAATGCAAATTTCCCTGCCTAATGCGGCCCTGCAACTAATTGTAGAAATAGGATGGGAGGTTTCAATTGTAGAAGTAAGGCGAGCGTCATTTTCGGAGCCGCCCTAGCGTCCTTGTAAATCTGGTTCATTAATGGCTCAGAGGGAGGGTCCTCTATAAAAACCCAGTCATTGTAATGAAAAGGGGGGGAACATATTGCTAAAGAGCTGCTGTAGCTAAACATTTTGCATCAATATAGAGGATCTTTGGCTCTGAATCTGCGTCTTCTTTGTATGCTGCCTCTGGCAAGTATTTCTGCTTTTCATTTATTTTTCTGATTGCTGTAATTCTGAAATCTGGATTTTAGCATTAGAGGATAAGTGTGTTTGGAATTCTTTTAGAGGATACATAGAGAAGCATATGCAGTTTCAGTTTCTGTTACATTTTCTGTATTGATTGTTGCTGGTTTAGATATAGACTAGTTATTGTGCTGCTTGTTCTTTCCCACTGCAATATCAAGCTATTTACCTTTATTTCAGTACTTTTTAATGTCTTTCCTGTTCCCTTATCTCAAACCCCAAGTAGTGTAGTATAGGAGCCGGCCTTCTCCGGAGATTGGCACGGGAGGCATCTCTTCCTTCCGGCCTTTCAAGGTTGGTCCGGGTCTAGGGCACGTATCCAAAACAAATCCTTTCCTGTGGCAGATCCGTGACCAACAATAACATAATAATAACATTACAATGACATGATAGTTTATAGTGGGTGATCAGGATTTCAAGGAAGCTGATGACTATCTCTTGGTTGGCGTGCTTGGTAGGTATCGCCTCCACCCATCGGGTGAAGTACTTCGTGGCAGTCAAGATGAATTTATGACCTACCAAGGAGTTAGGCGATATAGTCCTGATGAAATTGAGGCCCCATTGCTGGAATGGAGCCTCAGCCTGGATTGGCTGGAGTGGCAGTGGTGCATTCCTATTTCTGCCGGCGAACCTTTGACATTTTTCGCATTTTTGGAAGACTGCATATGCATCTGCGAATGGGCCAGTAATAGCCTGCTTTAATGATTTTTAGGGCCGTGGGCCTTCTTGAGAAATGTCCTCCCAACATTCCGGAATGGAACTTGCTGAGGACCTTCTGTTTATTTGAATCTCTAACGCATCGCAAGAGGATGCCTTCCACGTTTTTGAAGTACAGCCCCTCGGGACGGAGAACATATCTCATAGCATTAAGCCTAAACCTCCTTCTTTGTGAGGCAGTGAGCTGATCTGGACACCTCCCTGTGTTGAAATACCACACAATATCATTGGTCCAGTCACTCTCCTCTGATAAGGAGTTGGCAAAGTTACCTTCCATCACTGGATCTTCCCACTGACAAGCAGACACTTTGGCGGCAACACTTCTGGCTAACTCCTGGCTTAGAGCCTGACCTCGGATTAACTTGGTGGGTCGCACCTCTATGTCAAATTATTGGATTTTGGTAATCCATCCTACCCTCTTGTGACCCAGCTCCCCTTGAATGATAAAATTTCTGATGTCGAGGTGTATCACAAAAACTGTAATCCGGATCTGAGAGACAAAGTGCTTAAACTTTTTCAAGGATCTCATGACTGCATGCACTTTTCGCTCAATGAAATTATACCTTTCCTCGTGCGGCTGGATTACTTGGCTCAAGAAGGCAATCGATCGCTCTTCGCCATCATCCCCTTTCTATGTCAGGATTGCAGCATAGCTTTCGGGCTCCCCTACGGGGTAAAGGATGAAATGCTTTGAGTTGTCTGGGTTTATCAACATGGGCGCCTGAGCAATCCTGGCCTTGATCTCTTCAAAGGCCTGCTTTCTCTCCTTTGTCCAGACAAACTCAATGTCTTTCTTTAAGAGTTCAGCCATAGGCTTGATCATAGTAGTCAAACTCTTTTGGACTCCCGAGTACTCGGCCGAGTCCGAGTCCGAGTGGGCTCAGCCGAGCCGAGCCCACTCCTACTCCTTTTTTTTTGGACTCCTCCGAGTCCGGCCGAGTCCTGGGCCGAGTCCGAGTCCGACACGGACTCCCGAGTCCCAACGTCGGAACTCGGCTGGCCCAAAAAAAATGGAAGTTTAAAAAAAAAAAAAAATTACGTCTAGGGAGGTTAAGTGTTGATGATGCTCCACGACTTAAGCATCCACGTTGGCCAGTGTGCAATCACGAACAAGACGCTGAAATCTTTGTTTATTATATTAACGAGAGAATGTGCAATTTTGCTTCTCAAACCTTGAGAATGCTTATCCCTCAATTATAATTTATTTTTATACAAATATATCTTTCTCCGATGGATACATCATCCGCATCTTGTTTGGGAATGAGAACCGCTTCAGAATGCACGTATGCATGTCCTGTGGGGTGTGGCGGTTCGGGCGGAGAATGGCATGAGTTTTGGAGGTGTTCGATCAAGGAAGGCTTGAGGCCGCCAGTGCTGAGACCTCTTATAGAAAGTTCGTCGCGCAGTTCTTGCACCTTCATTTTCTTCCATTCTTTTCTCTCCTTCAATGCACCCTCTCCCGTCGCCGTCACTGCCACCGTTGCCATTGCAGCCAATACACACCACCACGCGACAATGGAAAAAAAATTAAAAACGATAATTTATTTCGCTCTGAAACCCTCGATTGCCAACGAAACAATTGCTACGCATGAAGCTCCCCCAGAATAATGAATGTCGCTTCTACCTTGAATTTTGGTAAGCAGTTTTAAAAAACAGCTTCCCATTCTAAAACCGGAAAAATGGCTATGATTAAATATTAGCTTTATTAATATATGAAGAATTTTATTTTCAATTTTTTTTTCTCAAGAACCTTTTAATAAAAGTAAAGTTAATAGATCCCAACCAACCATCTAGGAAATCGAATCTAGACAACCCACCGATTATAATTAACCATGGTATTTGAATATTTTATTTTATTAAACATGGTGGACTAAGTTAGGGTGATTCCGTCCCATGGTTTCTCTATTAAACATGGTATTTGAAATTTTTATTTATTAAACATGGTGGACTAAGTCAGGGTGATTTCGTCATATAGTAAAGTTTATTATTATTTAATGTTTTGTAAAATGTTAATAATGTTTTTGAACTTTATATATTAAGTTTATTTTATCATTATATTATTTATTTATAATTTTATAAACCAAAGTGGTCATGCTTGCAAAGGTCATAGTCTGTTCCGAATCCTCTGAGTGCACGCCAGACCGACAACGATGGTATGAATCTCGAGTGACCGGTGGTCCTCTTCATGCCGGGTTATAAAATAATGAGGTGGTATAGGCTTGTTGGGGGCAGTCCTTGTAGTTTGAACCTTGCACTTGGAAGTTACTAAAAATAGTGTGGATGTAACCAACTCCCTATGTATCCAAAAAAAAAAAAAATTATAAAACAAAATTATTAGCTTGCTATTAGAATATGCTCCTTCCTCTTGTTAATTTCTTATTTGTACAATGTTGAATGTTGAGTAAGTGTGTTAGAATATACTAATAAGTAATATTCATGAAAAAACTTATTTTTTCAATAAAATTTGTATTTTTTTCTTTTTTCCGAGTTTTTACCGAGTCTTGCCAAGTTTTTTTGCCGAGTCCCGAGTCCGACTCCTGAGTCGAACTTTCCGAGTCCGAGTCGAGTCCGAGTTTTGCTACTATGAGAAAAACTATTAACTTTTGAATCTTTAACTAATATTTCCAATAAGTAGGTCAGCTTGGCATAAACATTTGCCTTAATTTAATTTAATTATTTAGTATGAACATAACGAAATGTCATCATACATGAATTTGAAAACTATAATTAGGAAAGAAATTGTATTAACTGTTCATAACTACACCTGGGGGTTAACAAAAGTGATAAGTAAAGAAGACTGTCAGCACTGGAATCTAAGCTATGTTGTCAAACTACCAGTATATTAAATTCAGCATGGTCCTGAACAATTTGTTTGAGTATTATCTAATTACTATTGATTGCTGACATCGACAGATTGAAGTGTAGAATCAGTAATGTATTTTTATTTTAATTAATAAATTATACTGGGTTTTATGGGATTGAAATGGCCCCACCCTTATTACATCATGACCGCATAGTGATATTACAACAACTTGGCAATTATGCATGTATCGCTTAGCAAGATTTGAACCAGGGTCTCCTCCTTGAAATTTGAGGAATTTAACCGTTGAGATAATGCCATTTGATCAACATCAATGAATGTTATTGCTGTTGTTTGACTGAATTTTTCTAATAGTATTTTGATTGTCATATATATAACTTGACCTGCCAGAAATATTGTATACCAACTTATAATGTTAAAACTAATCTACTCTAGTTCTTGTTGCTTACGAATCTGCCACTAGGAAAGGGTTTGGTCTATTTGTGCGCCCTAGACCCGCCCAACAGATTGAAAGGCCGGAAGGAAGGGATGCCTTCCATGCCAATCTCCGGAGAAGGTCGGCTCCTATACTACACTACTATTGGTTTTAGCTTAGGGAATAGGAAAGAGATAAATAACCAAAAGAAATGGGAAATGTAGATTGTTTCGAGGGGAAGAACAAGCAGCACAATTACTAACTCCTACTTGAACAAGCAACTATCAATATTATAAACATTAGCAGAAACTAAAACTGAACACACACTGATATGTATCCTTTAGCAATTCCAGGGTTCGTTCTTAATCTACACACTTAAATCCAGATTTCAGAATTTACTGTATGCAAATGAAGAAACAAAATTAACAAAAATTAGCATAGAAGGCATCATACACAGTGAACAAGTTCAGAGTCAGAACCAGGAGTCTTTATATTGATGCAATAAGTCCAAATTACAGCAGCTCTTTAGCAAAATGTTCCCCCCCTATTACATTGAATTGGACTGCCTTTTATAGAAGAATTTTCCCCCCAATTACATTGATGCTCAGATCCCAAAAACTGCTGGAGCAGTTGAGATTTGACCTCTGTCAGCTGTCAGCGTACCTGAAATAAGGCTCACCCGTGTTTAGAACGGCTCCGGACTATTCTTGCAGTTGGGAGGGCATGTCTCATCAATGCGGCAGGTGCAACTTACCCTTTGGAGTGCTTTTGGGACCTGACAGGGTGTCTTGCAGGGATGGGCTGAGACCTGAATTCGTATGCCATTAATGCACCTTAAACGCCCACCTACCCTGTTTCCCGAGGTTTACCTGAAATCCTGCCAAGTCTGGACCAAACTCCGAAGATCGCTCGTTACAGGATGGGAGTGATGCTGGGAATCGCCCAGGTGGAGGAGCGATCCTAGGAGTCGCTCGAAGATGGAGCGAACTTGGGAAGTCGTCCTTAAAACCCCTTTCGTCTTCGGCTGTGCCTTGTTGAGGGGTGGGAGCGATGCTAGGAATCGCCCAGGTGGAGGAGCGATCCCGGGAGTCGCTCAAAGACAGAGCGAACCTGGGAAGGTTCTAGTGCCTTAGCCACTTTTGATACCCGAAACTTGCCGCCGATCGCTGGAGAACGAAGCGGAGCTGGTGGTCGCTTGATGACGGGGCGAGGCTGAGAATCGCTAGGAAATTGTTGCGAGGCCGGGAGCTGGAGCTGGGTATCGCTCGTTCACTACTTCATGTTGTTGTTCGCTCGGAGACCGGAGCGAGGCCGGGAGTCGCTCCGAAATGGAGCGAACTCGAGCCCTCCCTGCCTTAGAAGATTTTCCAATGCCTCGTGCTGCTGTTCGCTCCAGAACTCGAGCGAGACCGGGGTTCGCTGCCTTAAGGAGCGATGATGGGGAGGTTTTTACTTAGTCTCTCTTCATGCTCTCGAGCTGCAAATCGCTTGGGGCTCCGGCGAGGCTGGGTTTCGCTGATGAAGGGGAGCGACTCCGAGAATCGCTCGAAAGCGGAGCGATCCGGAAGCGACCCATGCCTTAGAATTTTTAAACCCTCCTCCGTATTTCGCTTCAATATGATGTCGGAGTTCGCTGTGCCTTCTCCCCGAAGCTGGGCATCGCTGAAAAATTGGGCGAACCCGAGGTTCGCTACTCTGGGTGGGCGAACCATGGAACCGCTGTCTTAACTGATGTCTGGGTGATGTCGTCTTAGAGGAAAGGAGGAGAGGAGAGGGAATTCAAACATGAAAATTATGCAGCAGTTTTTCAAAATTTTTACCCCTTGGTCAAAATGTGGCAACACTCCTGGTGGCTCGCGGGGTATTGAGCTCGCCTCAATGCAAGGACCCCATGCCTTCATCCTTTGGGCTCGGAGTCACCCTTTGCTTCCTCTTCTACTTCACTGCTGCCATCTGCGGATTCCTCCTCTGTTTTCTCTCCTTCCTCTGTCTCTTCTTCAGAGTGCTCCTCGCCTTCTCCCTCTTCTTCTTGTTCCTGGTTGGTATCCGGAGGAGCCAGGCGGTCACGAATGCGCTCATAAGTGGCCTGGACCTTAGTCCAGGCCTCCTCTTGGAATGGCTTGCGATCGTGGAGCTCTTTCAACAGGCACTTGAAGATTTCTATTTGGAGCATATCAGCTTGGTCAACCCTCTGGCTCAGATCGGCTAGGCAGGCGCTAATTTGGCAGAACTTGGATATTAGTTGGGTCACCTGCGCCTCCAGGATAGGTCCTGCCCAACCGTCAATTTCAGTAGTATCCTCCTTGAAGGCGTCCCATGCCAGCTTCAATTCGTCCCTGGGCAGGCAATTTCCATCATCGTCCGTGAAGCTGGGAAATTCGAGCTGCGTGAGGGTCTAGAAATGTGCCAGGCAGATGCTCTTCTCTCTTTCAAATGTATCCAGCAATCTCCTGGCCCTCCTGATCTTCTCCAAATTTTCAAAGAAAGTATGCAGAGTAGACCTCGCAGTGGCCAAATCTGGGGCAATCTCATCGGTGGCACCTGGAGATCTTTGCGCTCGTAAACCTCAACTTCAATGTCCAAGCTGAGCTAGCGTCCTGCTTTGCGCTCGGCCTCCTCTACAATAGGCTTACCCTGGGCAGATACCTCCTTGGCCTCCCAAACAAACATAAGGACGGACAGGGACCTTGAGGTTTTAGTTCGAAAATTTTTCAGTAAACTGGCGCAAACCTCCTTGACTCGGTCCCTGGAGAAGACTTCAACCTGCGATGCTCTCTGCTCGAGCTACTGCTGTGCTTCTTCAACTTGGGCTTCCAGTTGGCTTATCTTGGACTGCACTTCTTCGCCTTCCTTGAGATGGCGATCTGCAACGTTTTTATGCTCAACCACTTCCTGCTCTAGAGCTGCCACTCACTGCTTCAGCTGCTCAGATTCGTTCTTGGATTCGTCCAGCTGGGCCTGCATATTTGCTATGGTTTCTTGCAGCTTAAGGTTCTCATTCTCCACTGCGTAGTAGCGCTCCTTCAGTTGCTCATGATGCAGGTAAACTGTGCTCGCTTTGAGCTGAATGGCCCCTACCTCATTTTCTACATTGACTGTATTTAAATCCTTGATTACCCGCTAGTAAGTGTAGTCCTCGGGCACCATGTCCTCTAAGGGTTTTTGGACCTTTGGGATATTCTTTATCTTATCCAGCTCCATTCTCTCAGGATCGAACATGGCGCGCTTTTCAATTCCCGCAGGCTCCCGCGCATTCCTCTTCTTGAGGTTCTTGATCCATCTGTATGAGCTTACTGTGCTTGGACCGAGCTGTCTGCTATGCAGCGATCCTCTATCATTTCCAGTTCCTGCTCCATGAGTTCCATCCCACCAAACATGGGCGTGAGTAGAGGCAGATTCTACCAGGGTAGGGGTTCTGCAAACAGATGAGGGATGGTAGAGACTGGGAGCTCGGTCACTATTGAGGGGGTTATAGTCTAGATGGTGGCAGGAGGGCTATAAAGGTCCAAAGGCAGATTTTCAACTAGTGCTCCAGCTAAAGATGAGGGGTTGGGTGGATGTGATGGACCTGCGCTAACGGCGCTTGGCTGGAGAGAGGCGATGGTTCCAAATACGTTGGGGGCAGAAGCAAATAGGCCAAATGCTTGCTGATCGGGATGGGCAAAAGTAGAAGGTTGGGCCTCTCCAAAGACAGGATGGGATACTGCGAGGGAGATGGTAGACGTTGGTTCGCCGCCTAAAGGCAATGCAGAGAGTAAGGGCTCAGCTGTGGACGGTGCTGCAGGCGGCGGTTCAGAAGATTGGAGAGGGAAAAGAGAGTGCGTACCTGCGTGCTCTGTAAGAGCTGACGTGGTGAACAACTGAGTTATGGGACTTTGGGCCGCCCACTCTTCTTCCTCCTCGGGAGTGTCCTCTTCTATGTTGATGACTTCTTTTAGGAGGACCTTGGGAGCGACCTCCTTCTGTGGCACAACCTCCCTTTGCTGTATTATCTCCTTTTGTGGCGCGGCCTTCTTTTGCGGGATAGCGGCTGGGATAGATGCACTTGGGGCTGAACCGGCGACCTTTTCTGAGGGGGCCTTGGGCGATTTTATTACGACCTTCACCTTCTTCTTTGGAGGCATCACTTCGACTGGTCGCTTCGATGACCTTCCCTGCTTTTTAGCCAATTCCTGTGCTTTATGTTCAGCTGTTTGACCCTCCTTGGCTTCGCTGCTAGATCCCCCAATCTGCCCAAGTGGCTGCTTTGGTGGGCTTTATACCCTTCCTAGGCTCTGGGCGCCTCGAGGCACGAGGTCTTCGAACATGATGGGCCGCCATGTGGCGTTATGGTTATCGTAAAGCGTGGAGAACTGGTTGTCACCCACAAGTATCTTTTCTGACGCTTCCTTCTTAGTATGGGCCCTCATGACCCACCAGTCTGCAATATTTTCCTGAGTCCAACCCATCCCTTTCAATTTGCTCTCCATATTTTTGAAGACCTTAGATTCGAGACTGTGAGCTGGGTCATGGGCCGGGTCGTACTCTGCCTCTACGTGATAGAAATCATGCCACGACGGGAAAGACCGCATTCTTTCTACGTGCCATTCAAGGTCCTGTCCTGACGGGTTGTTGCGCTCCTCCATGATTTCCGAGCCGGGGCAGGCGTGGAAGTTTTTCATCTCAACGAAATTTTTCAACACGTCGAGGGGGTCGTATCTCCACCGTTGGGGAAGCTTGACCAAGCCAAAGCTCAGGAGCGTTGCCACAAGGAACTCATTCTGCCCAGTGGCGTTGACTTCGATCTCGCCCCATTTGAATGGGAACTCGTAGATATGCCCCCACTTCCTTCCCTGGCCGTAGTTTTGATTTGTGTAGTCAGTTTTTTGCGCTATCTCTAGGGTGAATAGGTATTTTGTGGTGTAGTAGGGCAAAAGGAAGGATTTACTAGTAAACCCAAAAACTCTGATGACAAATCCCTGTGTTAACTGGAAAGTGTCACCCATGTTGCGCCACACCACATAATATCTCATCTCGCGGGGAACGCGCGGGCAAGAGCCATGAATGAGCTCCAAGGCAGGGCCCAGGAAGGCCTGATTGAACATGTAATATGACTCCCTTTTTAACAGCACCTGAGTCCATTGCTACACTCCGCCCTTCTCGTCGGTGCGTTTGATGGGGATAAACTTGAGTTTGTTGTGCATATGGAAGAGGAAGAGCCAGGCCAGGAACGAACACTGCCTGAAATACTGGGATTTTCCTTGTATCAGGTCTTGCAGCTGCGAATGTAGACTGCGTGCTATCCAGTCTGACCAATCAACAAACACTGGCTTCGTGTTCGGGCCCGTGGTGCTGGGAGCATAGAATTCCCCATGCGATATACACTCTTGAAGGGCGGCTTGGTAGGGAAATACTACGACATCAGTGGCGAGTCCTAACACCCATGCTAGCATTGTATACATGTCCGTGCTTTTGAAATGCCTCAGAGGCATAGGCAACGCTGGCCACTGGTTGGTTGGTATTGGGTCCCTCAGCTGAGACTCCATGAAAAGCCGCATCCGTGGGTTGTCCTTGTATATGTTCGTCTTCTCATCAAGGTTGATGGACCTGATGGTATAATCTCTGTTCGGAAATTGTTTAGGAGCGAAGGCCATTTGGACAGTGTCAGGAAAAAGTGAAATCAGCATCTTCCCTTCTCTATCTCGAACCTGCTTGGTTAGCGGATTATAGTACCTTGTGACAGCAGCCACCAGCTCGGGGCAATTATGCACTGGGGGGCACAAGAACCAGTATAGGTTGGAGCAGTAAGCTGCAGTTCTGGGGCTCGCAGGTAAGACCTTCTCTAGCCTTTCGTCAACAGTCTGCCACAATTGTTCAATGCTCCAAGAGAAGGCACCATCTTTGTACTTCGTCCAATTATCAACAGGTGGGGGAATTACTACCTTTGTTGGCCCCGATTCCCCTTCGGCCCCGCTGTCGCCTCAGGCTTCTGCGTTTGCTCTTTCCTTTTATCCTTCTTTTCTTTCTTTTCACCTTGTTCCTTCTGCTTCTTACCGCTCTCCGGCTTGTTTGAAGCTCCCTCCTTGGGCGCCTTACCCTTCTCTTCGGCACTCTTTTTGCCCATGACGGATTGTGAATCTGGTTCTCGCACTTCAACTCTGGCGAACTTCGGCTCTCGCTCCATATAGGAGTGAATCTGGTTCTCGCACTTCAGCTCGGGAAAACATCGACCTCTTCAAAATCCACCCGAAATTCTATTCTCTGCAGCTTGTTCGGCTCTGGGCGATCCCCGTTCTCGCCGAAAACTATAAGCGATTCCCGACCTCGCTCAAATAACGAGAGAACTTCGGCAAGGCGGCTTGAGAAGGGGACTTAGAAAGTTTTGGTTTTTTTAGTCAGGCCGAGTCTTGCTCGCAAATTAGCCCGAATCTGGGCTTCGCTCAAAATAGGATCGAACTTCGGCAAGGCATCGTGTCTTGGTTTATTTCTCGCCTTATGTCTGCAATTCGCCCAAAACTTCAGGCAATTCCCGGATTTGCTCGAAATTTGAGCGAACTTCGGCATGGTGGGGAGTTAGAACATTTTGACCTTTCATTCATCCCTCGCTGTCACACTTTGCCCCTGCCCTTTCTCGCTCTAAAACCTGCGCGACCCTTGGTCTCGCTCAAAATTGGAGTGAACCACATCATGATTTTCAATTGGCGCTTTGTCTTGGCGTTGAGCGACTCCCGAGTTCGCGTCAAACGCTGTCCAAAACCCGTCATCGCTCTGGGTCTGGGCGAACTTCGGTAGGGTGAGGACTTTGCATTTCTGAATCCATCCGCGGTTCGCTCCCAACCTGAGCGAAGCCCGTTCTCGTCGCCTCGCTCAGGCAAACCTTAGAAAATTTTGCTTTCTTTAACTCCCTCGGAACTTCGCCCTCGCCCTTGGTCGTGCAACTCGCGACTTCTATGTGATGCCTTAGCAGGATTTTGATTTTTCTTTGGTCCCCGCCATTGATTGCAGATTTCTCTCTTGCCTTAAGTTAAGCCCGAATCTCGGTTTCGCCCTGAGGCTGTACGAAGTTCGGCATGGTGGGGGTTTTTGGCATACTCTACTTTCCCTCTTGCGGCCAAATTTCGCCTTGGAGATTGGGCAAATCTCGTCTACACCCTGCGCCTGAGCGAACAGGTAAAGGAGAGATTTCTCCATGTACAAGAGTTGTGAAGCAAATGGAGTTAGTTATTGGTGAATATAAGGTAATGCATGACTTTTATGTCTTTCCTATGGGAGGTCTTCCACACATAGTGCTTGAAGCACAATGGTACTACAATTTGGGTGATGTCACATCTAACTACAAAAAGTTAGAATTAAAATTTCAGTACCAAGGAAAAGAGGTAGTTTTGAAGGGAATCAAAGACTATGAGTTGCATAATGTTTCAGCCAAGTGTATGGAAAGAGTAATCAGAAAAGGGGATTTTGAATGGAGTGCTTACATCTACACCATAAAGGGCATTCCTACTTCTTCACCAAATATAAAGGTAACTTATCCGCCACAAATTCAGAAAAGTTTAAACAAGCAGTGTTATTTTTGGTGATATGCCAAAGGGACTTCCCCCACATAGAGGATTTGAGCATGTGATTGAATTTTAAGAAGGCACAAAACCAATAATGATCACTCCATACAGGCATCCACGTGCATATAAAGATGAAATTGAAAAGACTATCAAAGAGTTACTAGCCATGGGACATATTCAACCAAGTAGCAGTCCTTTTGCATCTTCCATGGTTTTAGTCAAGAAAAAGGATGGGACTCTTCGTATGTGCATTGATTACAGGTTACTCAACAAGAAGACTATTAAAAATAGGTATCCCATTCCTAGAGTAGATGAGTTGATTGATGAACATTATGATGCCAAATATTTTTCAAAAATTGATTTAAGGAGTGGATATCACCAAATAAGGGTAAGGAAAGAGGATGTTCCCAAAACAGCGTTTGGATGCCACTATGGACATTTTGAGTTTCTAGTGATGCCATTTGGTCTTACAAATGCACCAGCAACTTTCCAATCCACAATGAATCTTGTTTTCAGAGATTACTTGAGGAGATTTGTTTTGGTTTTCTTTGATGATATTCTCATATATAGTAAATCATGGGATGAGCATCTTAAGCATTTGGATATTGTATTGGACATATTGGAAAAACAACAATTGTATGCCAAGGAGTCAAAGTGTGAATATGGTATGGAGAAAATTCTGTATTTAGGACACATAATCAGCCACAATAGTGTCCACATGGATCCCCACAAAATTTCAACAATTCAACAATGGTCTCTTCCCACTTCATTGACTCAATTGAGAGGATTCTTGGGTCTATGTAGTTACTACAGAAGGTTTATAAAAGGGTTTTCTAAACTTTCAGCCCCATTGACAGAGTTGACTAAAAAATGAGCCTTTGGGTGGAATGAAGGAGCTCAACATGCATTTGAGCATTTAAAGAAGGTAATGACTACTTGTCCCACACTTGCAATTCCTAATTTTTCCATGCCATTTGTGATAGAATGTGATGCATCAGGTATGGGAATAGGGGCTGTCCTAATGCAAAAGGGGCAGCCTATTGCATTTGAAAGCAGGAAGCTAACTCCCACAGAAAGAATTTTCTTTTTTATGACAAAGAAATGTTGGCAATAATGCATGCTTTTTCAAAATTTAAATAGTATCTCATTTGTGGGAAGTTTACTATCAAAACTGATCATAACAGCTTGAGACATTTCTTGGGGCAAGAGGACTTAAATGAAAGACAGCAAAAATGGGTAACAAAAGTGCAAGCATATGATTTTGACATAGAGTATAAGAAAGGTAAAACAAACACTGCTGCTGATGCACTTTCCAGATCACCTTTGTTTTACTCATTTTCAGCTGTTAATGCGGATTGGAAGACTAAATTGATGGCTGAATATAGTAAGAATGATTTTGCTTCAAAATTGCTTGATGGGACACTTGTAGATGCAAAATTTAGAGTACATGATGGGCTGATTTTTTGTAAAGGCAGAATTTTTCTTGTTCTGGAATCCAGGTTGAAAGACAAAATGATTTCAGTGTTACATGATGCATCATATGCAGGGCATCCGGGCTTCTATAAGACATACAGAATTGTGAGGGAGAAATTTTCTTGGAAGGGGTTAAAAGATGATGTTATGAGGCATGTAAGAGAGTGCTCTGCATGCCAAGAAAACAAATCAGAGAACACATTGAGTGCTGGACTTCTACATCCATTGTCAATTCCAAGTGGTAAGTGGGAGAGTATCTCCATGGACTTTATAAAAGGGTTGCCCACCGTTCAAGGAAAGAATTGTATATATGTGGTTGTTGATAGGCTAACAAAATATGGACATTTTTATGCTATTTCAGCCTCATATACAGCCATACAAGTGGCTGAAGTATTCTTCAAGGAAGTCTTAAGATTGCATGGTTTGCCTAAAAAAATAATTAGTGATAGGGACAGTAAATTTATGAGTGCATTTTGGCAAGAGATTTTCAGACTTAGTGGCACAAAATTGACACCAAGTACTAGTTACCATCCCCAAACAGATGGACAAATGAAAATAGTAAGCAAATGGTTGGAGGGTTACTTGAGGAACTACATTTCAGGGCGGCAAAGTGCTTGGGGCAAATGGCTGTACATGGCTGAGTTTTGCTACAATACCACTTATCATTTGTCCATTAAAATGATACTTTTCATGGCACTTTATAGTTATGATGCTCCTAACCTTGTTGATGTTTTATTACATGATAGCAGCGTTCCAAAAGCACAAGACTTTATCCAAGAACATCAGAATGTGTTAAAAATCCTCAAAGACAATATTTTAATGGCACAAAATCAGCAAAAGAAGTATGTTGACCAGCAAAGGGTTGAAAGGCATTTTGAAGTAGGGGACATGGTATACTTGCGACTTCAGCCCTACAAGCAATTCTCACTTAAATCTAGTTGGAAAGACAAGTTGAAACCTGTTGGTTATGAATCTGCCATTAGGAAAGGATTTGTCGTTATTGTGCCCTAGGACCCGCAAACCAACATTGAAAGGCCGGAAGGAAGGAATGCCTTCCGTGCCAATCTCCGGAGAAGGCCGGCTTCCTTTGGGGTTTTGAGGTTCAAGATAAGAGTGCAGGGAAAGAGATAAAAAGTACAGAAAGAGATCCAAATCAGATTGGAGTTGGGTGGGGGGAACTAACAGTACGGCAACGCATCAATCACCACTACTAACACCAATATAACAGTAACACACCACTATAGATGCTGTCACTCGCCAGTAGGACAGAGCCAGGTATATGTTTTGTGTTAAGGGCCAGAAGCACAGCTACAATGGCTCCCTAACAGACATTCCCTCCAAGGAACTAACAGTACGGCAACGCATCAATCACCACTACTAACAACACTATAACACAAAACATAACCAGAAAACTGCCGCTAACGTTTGCCCTATATATCCTCTGATTTATGCACCTTAGGCATACCTGACCACCAAATGCTGAAATGAATCAACAAGCCATGACACAGGAAAACGTAAGGCAAAAATGCAAAGGAAAGGCAACATACAGAATAAAAACAGTATAACAAAGACCAAGTGTATGTATTATATTAACTGGCAGAAGCACAGCTACAATGGTTCCCTAACGGACATTCCCCTTCCACCACCTTACAATGAAAATGTGGTGGGTATTTATAGCATGAGAACCCCCCCTCGATTACATTAATGGGCACAAAGTCCCAGTCAAACATTAGCTGACAAAAACAACCGCGGAGCTGCTGATGCTGACCTTTGTCTGGTAGGACTGTACTTGCAACATGGTCTCCCTGAAGGTTGTACAGATACGTGGCAGCGCGTTAGGTAGAACTTCTCATCGACAGGAATGCGGGTAGCTGAAGCAGGTAGAACCTCCAATCAGCTTTAAAGGCGGCAGCTGGCATAAGTAGTGCATCCCATGCTTGTCCTTGTGCTCGGCATGTCTCGGCTCGGATCCCAAAGTTGGACACTTGTCGGATGATGCTGCTTGACACGTGTCTGCCTTGAAAGGCAGTTTATCCAACTTCGCCCAGGATCAGAGCGCTGTCGGGTTGCGCAGGCAGAAAACAGCGCAGTTGGGGAGGCCTTTCATGCCTTAGTCAAATTCTGAGTTTGTCTCCCTACTGCGCACCGGTCAAAGGGCATACTTCGACTTTGCTGCGAAGTCAGGTTTCGCACCGGTGGAAGCTGATTTACACTGCCGTACGGACTTCACCCTGGAAAGGGGGTGCACTTCGACTTCTCTGCGAAGTCGGGTTGCGCCCTAGCACTTAGTCATTTTTCCTGCCAGCCTGTTACCTAGTGCGCCCAGAAAGAAGGGCGCAGTCGGATTGTGCCCTGAACACTTAGAATTTCTGGTTGATTCTGTCACACTGCGCATTTTGCATTCTTGCTGCGCTCCAACTGGAGGGCGCACTCCAACTTCGTTGCGAAGTCGGATTGCGCCCTCACACTTAGCCATTTTTTAGGGCAACTACTGTCATTTTGAGATTTTGACTGAGGGGCTCAAGAGAAAGAGGGAGGAATGAGAATGAAGGGAAGAGAGAGAAAGGGAGAGAAGAGAAAGGGGAAAGAGAGGAAGAGGGAAAGGGAAGAGCAACACTCTTACAAAAATTGAAAACATTGCACCCCGTGCAAAATGTGACAACATTCTTGGCGGCTTGCGGGGTGTCGAGCTCGCCTCGGCGCAAAGAATCCATGCCTTCATCCATTGGGTGCAAAGGAACTTACTTCCCCTGCCTTCTGCTGCTCTGACCATTCCCTTTGCGGCAACTGTTCTTCAGATCCACTTCCTGTAGCTGCCTCCTCGGATTCGCCTTCCGAATGCTCTCCAGCGCTGGCTTCTGCCTCGCAGATGCGCTTGTATGCGGCCTGGGCTTGGCCCCAGGCTTCTGCTTCGAAGGGTCGGCGGTCGGCAACTTCTTCTAACGCTGCGTGGAATGCAGCGACCGCGTGCAAGTCGATGGTGAGGTATCTCTTTCCCAGCTCCTGGAAGTAGGAGCTGATCTTGCAGCACTTGGACACCATCTGGGTGACCTGACTTTCTTGAATTGGCTCGGTCCAGCTATCGATTTCAGCTGTATCTGCCTCAAAGGACAGCCAATTCTTTTTCACCTGCTCATGGGTGAGAAACTCACCATTTTCAACATAGCTCGGGCACCCTAGTTCAGAAAGAGCGTGAAGGGGAGCCATACAAATGTCTCTTTCATGTTCGAATGCATCCAGCATTCGTCTGGCAACCCTCACCTCTTCTGTTTTCTTAAAATATTTATGCAAGGTTACCCTTGCATCTGCCCATTCTGCAGCGAATGAGGACATGGGGGAGAATTGGAGGCCAACGCGCTCGTGTTCTTGAAGATTTATCGCCAGGTCCAACCATTGCTTCGCCTGGCGTTCGGCCTCCTCTACCACAGGCTTTCCCTGGGCAGAAACTTCTTGGATCCTGGATGCGAAATCCAGGACCAAGATGGCTTTATTCATGTAGGGCTTGCATCCCCACAGCAGATCAGCCTGCATCTCCTTAACTTTGCTCTTTGAAAAGACAGTTGCTTGAGATGCTTTCTCTGCAGATTGCGACTGCGCCTATTTCAAAGACTCTTGGAGCTGAGAAATCTGCTCCAAGGCTGCCTGCTTTTCCGTTGCGGCTTTTTGCTGAGAAGCGGCCAGCTGGGCTTTTAATTCATCTATTTCTTGTTGCGCCGATTCCAGCTGCTCAGTGGACCTAGACAGGTCCTCTTCAAGCTGCCTTGTTTTGTCCTGCAACCGAAAAAGCTCTTCCTGTTCCTCCAGATTTTTAACCAGGAGATTATCCGCTTTACGAATGATTCCCTGAATCTCGTATTGCTTGTGGATATCGTCAAAGCTCTTCTCCTTTCTCTGAAGCTCGTAGTCCGCCCTGGTCATTTCCCGGAGAGGCTTCTTCACTTTTGGAGTTATCTTTTCTGTCGTGAGCACTCTCCTCTTGAAATCAAACTTGGTGCGCTTTACCGGGCGGCTATCTCCTCGAGTCTCCTCCGCTTCAAGTTTTGGAGGAAAGAGATAGGATATTCTACGGCTCTTGCTGCCAGAGGCAAATCGTCCGTGTTCTGGAGATCTTCCATGAAGTCCGGTTCCCCCAGCCTAGGGTTTTGCTGTGACATCTCTCCTGTGAACAGGGAAGTAGGAAAAACCAGAAGGACTTTGGAAGGGACGGCCACTTTTGAGGGCGACCGGGGAGTGGAGAGCGGAGCGGTTGATGCTGGAAGGGTTTCAAGCGGCTGAGGCAATGGATGTAACGGTGAACGCGCATCTTCAGCACTAACCACGGGTGAAGGGTTTGGTGTTTGACTCAGGGATAGAGAGGCGTTGGGGTCCTGAGAAACTGGTCGAAAGAATGGTGGCTGCTAGAAGGCTGTGGAGATGGAGAAGAAGATGCGGCCACGGCCTGCTCGGATTGAGCGGGAGATGGAGTCGGGATAGGGCCAGATGGGATCTGAGGGAGCGGGGCAGCGGACGTACCTGCGGGCTCCGCCTGAGCCGATGCTGGATGAATGTCTGCGGTTCTGGTTCCGACGGCTGGCTCAGGACTGTCCAGAGAAACGATCTCTGGAGCGGCTGGACGTGGCTGCGGCTCTGCGACTGACTGCTGCACCGTCAGGCTAGGTCGCTTGACCTTATCAACTCTCTTCCTCTTCTTCTCTTCTGGAGCAATGGCTGGTTTGGAAGAAGGAGATGAAGCAGGTGCAGCGGGCGCCGATGTTCCCACGGTAAACTTGTATCGGGGTTTGACTTGCAGAAGGTCTGCCACGGCCGGTCCGGTCGCTGGCGGTGCTGGCCTCTTTTGTGCCTGAGGAGTCACCTCGAGCGCTGACTTGGCTGACTTTCGCGCCTTTTCGGCACCACCTTGGAAGCAACAGGCTGCATTGGGTCCACTTGGATATCTCGTCGGGCCTCGCACCGGCAGTTGTAAAAGTGTACAACTGCTGGGAGGAAGACCCCCCTTTATAACCCTCAAAGGGACCTCGGGGAACGTAATCTCGGAATGCGAAAGGCCGCCAGCTGCCAATGTGCTGGTCATATAGAGCTGAAAAGTCATCATCAACGGCCAGATTCCTCCTGATGGATTTATCGTGCTGCGTGCGGCACCTCATCTTCCAAACATTCAACAACTTTTTCTTTTGGCCAGTTAAGGCCTGCCAGCTTGGTGATGAGTTTCTTAAATCCCGGAGAAGTGAACTTGTGGTCCGGGTTTCGCTCGGGGTCATATGCTACCTCCTCGCAGTAAAACTCCTGCCAAGGAGGCCATGCTTCCATCGAGTCAATCTCCCACCGAGGTCAACATGGACCACATCGCATCCGTCTTCGATTATATCCGCCCGGGGTAGATATGTGCAAACCTTCTCCTTATCCCGTGTGGGTCGTACTTCCAGCACTGCGGCAGCAGAATCAGACCAATGTCAAAGAGCTCCCGCTCGAGATAGACATGCTGTCCTATCTCGGATATTTCAACGTTCGCCCAGGAAAGAGGATATTGAAAGATATGGCCCTTTTTCTTTCCCTGGCCGAACTCCTCTTCAACATAGTCCATCTGCCGTGCAACCTCCATCCCAAACTGATGATCCGTGCACCAGTAGGGTAGTAGATGAGGCTTGCCCTTGAATCCGTAGATTCTAACCACGATCCCTCGTCGCGTCTAAAAACGTCCCCGAGCTTGTGATTCAGCAAATAGTTTGTCATTTCCTGCGGGGGGCGAGGGATCTCACCATCTTTGAAGATTGACATGACCAAGCCCAGAAAAGTTGAAGTTGAACTTGTAATAAGACCCTTTCCGGTATAGGTCATCCGTCCATTCATAGACGGGCCGTGGCTCTCCCTTCTCATTCACCTTCTTCAGGTTAGGTATCGGCATACGGGAGTGCAAGTGATACAAACAAAGCCAAGCCAAGAAGGAACTGAACCGAAATTCAGTTGACTGCTTTTTCTGTAGCTTCACCAGGCTGGAGTGAATGGCGTATGCAAGCCAGTCCACCCAGTCGAAGAAGATTGGGCGCTTTCCACTTTTCTGCGCTGCTGGTTCATAAGATTCTCCGCACAGGAGACATTCTGCCAGCGCTAGCTGGTACGGCCGTACCAGCTCGTCAGAGTCGCAACCGAGGACCCACGCCAGGATGGTGTATATGTATTTGCTTTGAAACCTTTCCAGGGGTATGGGGCCGGTTGGCCACTGTCCAGCTGCGAGCGGGGTGTTCAGCTCTGAGTTGAGGAAATCCCTCATCTTTTTTGTATGCGTAAAGCGCCCCGCTTGCTCGCCAAGATTTATCCTTTTAACAATCGCGCTGGGGTCATATTGCAACCCTAGGGTGAAGGCCGGCTGGACGGTCTCTCTGCGGAGTGCGAACAAGGGTTTTCCACTGCAGTTGCAAATTTGCCGGGTAGCTGGCCTGTAATGTCTGACAATGATGTCGACCAGCTCCGGGCATTGGTGGACAGGAGGGCACAAGAACCGATGAAGGTTCGACTTGTACGCAGCCCCGAAATGGTGAGAGGGCGAAACTTTATCCGCCCAACTTTCCACATTTATCCGCAGCTTAGTTAGGCTCATGGAAAACGAGCCGTCCTTGTACCCGGACAGGTAATTAACCGGTGGTGGTGGGGCTTGCCCACGCTGTACTTTCTTTGTCCGGGATTTTGACTTTTGATCCCGCGGTGTCTCACCCCTGAAAGCATCTGACTGCGGGAAATCCCCACTTTCGCGCTCCTCGCTGGACTGAGCTTGTACTGGCAACTTTCCTTTGTCCATTCCTTCAAAAAAAGCAATAATTACGACTTCTGGACGTCTGCAGAAAATTTCGCAGTCACAGGAATAATTTGCACGATTTGGCATGTCTGGGCGCACCAGACCCCCTTTTAATGATAATGACAGCGTCATTAATGGTGCGCAAGAGGGGGTAGGTCGGCTGGCTTGTGGCAGCGTTATGTTTTTCGACGGCCGTGCAAGGAATGTCCTTTGAAAAACGCACCCTGGCCGCCGCGCCTTGCTTTCTTAATTGCGTTTTCCTTGAAGGTTGCGCAATCATTAAGTTTGACTTTGAACGCTGCGCCATGGCTGACGTCACTGCCACAATCCGGGCACACTGCCCAAGGCAAAAGCCTCTTGGTTCGGAAACCCATCTTCACAGCCGTTGCGCCCTGGGCCCACACTTGGAGTATTAATTTTTTATTTTTTATAGACCATCCAAGTTGCGCCCAGGAAACAGGGCGCAATCGGACTTCGCCCCAAAATTGGGCGCAGTCCGATTTCGCCTGCGCAGTCGGACTTCGCCCAATTTTGGGTGCAGTCCGAACCGAGACTTGGCTCTTTTCTTTGCTGTCATCACTGCTTTCACTTTCCAGCTGCGCCCCTTGGATGGGCGCAGCTCGAACTTCGCCCGCAAACCGGGCGCAGTTCGAACTTGCACTTAGCCCTTCCGCAGCCTTTACCTTTTTTCTTTTTTAACTTTGGTGAACCACCCGAGCTGCGCCCGAAAAACGGGGCACATCTCGCACTGCGCGCGAAACCTGGGCTCGCCCAAACTTCGCGCTTACCCTTTTTTCTTTTTTAACTTTGGTGAACCACCCGAGCTGCGCCCGAAAAACGGGGCACATCTCGCACTGCGCGCGAAACCTGGGCTCGCCCAAACTTCGCGCGCGAAGTCAGACTTCGCCGCGAAGAACAGCGCAGTCCGAACGGTTAACTCCTTGGTGCTCTTTCTCCAACTGCGCCCTTTGGGAGGTGCGTAGCCCGACTTCGCTGCGAAGTCGGGTTGCACACCCGGACTTAGCGGATTTTTTCTGTTTTCTTGGGCAGTCTCATTTTATGAACTTCGCTCCTTTTCAGGGGCGACCCCAGACTTTGCCGCGAAGTCAGAGCTTTCTTCCTCTGTCCGACTTGGGCTCATTAAACTGGAAAAACTGAAAACTAAAACTGTACATGCTGAAAATTTTAAAAAAGCATAAGGGAAATATGTTACAAGGAAGGGCCCGTTAGGACGCCTTCAACAACGGTATATTTTTAAATGGAACCCGTTAACAGGAATGGGCAGGAGCTGACCCTCCATATCCCGAAGTATGTAAGCGTTGAGCTGGTTCACCTGGGCAATCTGGTAAGGGCCCTCCCAGAGGGCATCAAATTTTTCGTGGTTTCCCAACTTCGCCTTCAATGAGTCCCACTTCAGCACCAGGTCCCCGATTTCAAAAACTCGGGCAGTGGTGCCTTTTGCAAACCAACCTTGAGTGGATTCAACATGCTTGGTGAAGGCCTGGTATGCTTTTTCCCTGTCTTCCTCTAACTGCAGGAGTTGGCACAATCTGTCATCCACCGGATCTCCGCTGCTTCTTTCTTCGTCCAACATCCAGAGAGCGGGGATTTCAATGTGCGATGGCATGACAGCCTCTTTGCCATAGACGAACGCATATGGGGACGTTTTAATGGACGTCTTGAACGAAACTCTGTCCGCCCACAGCGCCCGATTCAGGAGTAAATGCCAAGTCCGCTTATTCCTGTCGATGGTCCTTCTGATGATCTTCAGGAGGTTCTTGTTAGTAGACTCAGCAAGGCCATTCCCCTGCGGGTAGTAATTAGAAGACATTTTGTGATAAATGCCCAGTTTGCCAGTGTACTCTGTGAGTACAGCGCCTGCGAACCCCGGACCATTGTCCGTTACAATTGACTCTGGAACCCCGAAGCGGGTAATCAGGCTTTCAAGGAACCCGATGACCGTTTCTTGGTCCGCATTTTTGGTTGGGATCGCCTCTGCCCACCGTGTGAAGTAATCGGTGGCTGTAAGAATAAACTTGTGTCCGGCAGAGGAATTAGGCGAAATCACCCCAATGAAGTCTAGACCCCATTGCTGGAACGGAGTCTCGGCCTGAATCGGTTGAAGAGGCAGGGGTTCTTTTCTGTTTCTTTCGGCAAACCTCTGGCATTGATCACACTTGGAACAGACCGCATAAGCGTCTGTAAATAGAGTGGGCCAATAGTACCCGGCTCTAATTATTTTCAAGGCCGTAGGCCTTGCAGAATGATGACCTCCAGGAATCCCGGAATGAAAATCTCCGAGGACCCTGGACTGGTCTGATTTCCTGAGGCACCGCAACAGGATGCCGTCAATATTTTTGAAGTAAAGCCCCTCGGGGCGAAGAGTGTACTTGAGTGCACCTAGCCGAAATCTCCTTCGTTGTGAGGCGTTCGAGTGATCTGGACATCTTCCGGTGTAGAAATATCTCACCAGTTCATCTGTCCAGTCACTCCCCTCCGATAAGGAGTTGGCCAGGTTGATGCTTGTTGCTGTGTCCTCCCACTTATAGGCAGAGATGGTGGCTACAGCGCTTCGGGCCAGCTCCTGACACAAGGCTCGGCCTCTGATAAGCTTGGTGGGCCGCACTTCGATGTCGAACTCCTGGATTTTTGCAATCCATCCTGCTCTCTTGTGACCCGGCTCTCCTTGTATGATGAAGCTTCGAACGTCCGGGTGAATCACAAAGATAGTCGTTTTGCTCTAGGAGACAAAGTGCCTGAACTTCCGGAGCGATTTCATGACAGCGTGAACCTGCCGCTCTATAAAGTTGTACTTTTCTTCATGCGGCTGAATCACTTGGCTCAGGAACGCTATAGGGCGCTCCTCGCCATCATCTCCCTTCTGAGTCAGGACTGCGGTGTAACTTTTCAGTTCTCCCACCATGTACAGGATGAAGTCCTTGGAGTAGTCCGGGTTAATCAACACCAGGGCTTGCACAATTCGAGCCTTGATTTCCTCGAAGGCTTGCTCTCTCTCATCAGTCCATTCGTAAATTGTATCTTTTTTCAGCAGTTCGGCCATAGGCTTGATCACTTGTGCGAAGTCCGGGATGAACTTCCGCACAAAGTTAATCTGGCCGAAAAAGGACTGCAGCCCTTTTTTATCAATTGGGGCTGGCAAGCGAAGGAGGGCTTCTGCTCTGTCAGGGTCAATGGCGAGGCCTTTCTCGGAGATGACATGTCCTAGCAGCTTACCTTCTTTTACCGCGAAGACAGACTTCTTCGGGTTTATAGAAATGCCGAATTCCCGACACCTCTCAAATATTTGCCGCAGGTGGGAAACATGATCCCCTCTTTGGTGAGAGAAAATAGTCATGTCATCAAGGTAGATGACAATGATCTTATTGAGCAGCTCTCGGAAGGCCAGGTCCATGGCCCTTTGGAATGTGGCACCAAGCATTGGATAAGCCGAAAGGAATGCGCTGATAGGCGAACGTCCCCCATTTGGTGGTGAACGTCGTCTTATGCTGGTCCTCATCCCTGACCCAAATCTGGTTGTAGCCGGAAAATCCATCTAAAAGTGAGAATCTCTGGGCTCCAGCAACGATGTGTAGAATTTGATCAATTTGGGGAAGCGGATAATGGTCCTTGAGGGAAGCCTGATTCAGGTTTCTGAAATCGACACAGAGACGGATGTCGCCATTCTTTTTCCTCACGGGCACCAAATTCGCAACCCAGGATGAATGCTTGATGGGGTAGATGATTTTGGCCTCGAGCATCTTCAGGAGCTCGGCTTTCATCATGGCCTCGATTTTCGGATTTACGGCCCTCTGCTTCTGTCGGAACGGCTTGGCGCCATCCTCTAGCTCAATGGTATGTTGGATTACATCTCTGTCATACCCCTTCAAGTCCTCGTAGCACCAGGCCACGATGTCGGGGAACTCTTGGCACAATGATCTGATCCGCTCAAGTTCCTCTGAAGTGCAGTTTGTCTCGACCTTGATGGTTTTACCAGGTTCAAGTTCCAGGTCGGCATACTGCTTCGGGTCTACTTTGATCCTGTGAGATATAGCTCTGTCATTCTGATCAAATAGACTCTCCAATGTAATCAGTCCTTTTGGGACGTGATTATTCTTCAACTATATCAACCCCTCATATTGCTCGTCATCAGGGTCTCTACTCTCGATTGAACATGCTTCATTTACCAAAAATGTGATGATCTCCTCGTCACAATCGAACACCTGCCAGTGGGTGTCCTTATCAGGCACAGAAGGCCTGTAAATAGTGCGAACCGGCTTCGGTTTCTGGACAACGTCATCAGCCGGAACGTACCTGGCTCCAACAGACGCCAAAATGTCAGCGTGTTTGTTTTTCTCATGCGATATCGCCTTGACATTCAATGAGTCAAACGACTCCATCAGGTCCCACACCCGGTTGCGGTACGCCTTAAGATAGTGCTTTTTGGAGGCGCACTTGTTCGTAACTTGGTGACACACCAGCTCTGAATCTCCAAAGATCTGCAGGTGTTTAATCCCCAGCCTCTCTGCCTTTCGCAATCCCAAGCACAGGGCTTCGTACTCCGCCGAGTTGTTAGTACAGCTCCAGGCCAACCTATAGGTATAGTCCTTCTGGATCCCGGTTGGAGAAACCAGAAGCACCCCTACACCGGCGCCATTTTTGCATCGCGCGCCATCAAAGAAAAGCTTCCACAGCTTCTCAGGTGCAGGTCCCACTTCCTTTTCAGCTGACTTGTCAAGTCTTTCGGGCTGTACAACGGTGTAACAGCCCTGCTCTGTCTCAATTACGGCATTGAAATCCCGCAAAGAGAACTCGTCTTCGAGCTTTAGCACTTCGAGGGCTTGCTCCGTCAGCTCCACCGTCACCAGTTCTTCCTCAGACAGCTGGACCATGCAGTCCAACTCTTCTCCGGGTATCTTCTCTACTAGGAAGGTGGAAGGCTTCTCATTAAAGATTCTCACTCTTCTTCCTTTGAAGGGCACTTCCATGTGTGAGTAGTCTAGAGACAGGTACCCGCCCAGCTTTGCAGTGAACTCCCGGGAGAGACACATGCCGAAGTAGGGAGCCAGGTCAACAACTACGACCTCTTGGATGACCACGATGTCGAGAGCCTTATGTAGCTAAATAGGGATGTCCTTTATGACACCAACTGTCTTGACAGGGGTGCCGTCTAGTTGCAGCACGCCTTGGCTGCTCCTTGTGTACTCCATCCCGATCTCGTCACATACGGCTTTCGGCATAACAGTCGTGGAAGCGCCAGAGTCCACCATGCAGTTATGTACTATATGCCCTTGCATCCGTAAAGACAGATAGAAGGGAGGCGGTTTGTTCTTTCCAGTGGCTGAGACTGTCAGGGGTTGAACCAGGACAGCGGGCTGTATCTGCTTGCCGTTCTTCATGTTTTTCAGAGATTCCTGCAGCAGATCCACCTGGCCTGGGAGCAGAAGAGCATCGTACATGCTGATTCTAGCGGGTGTTCTTTTTAACTCGTCTACTATGCTGTAGCCCGAGGTGCTAGCTCCTTCTGCTTCTTTTGCCGGCTCATACTTCGTCCGGTACTGCTGGGTGGCCTCAACTCTCTGTCTCTTGGTCAGAGACGGGTACTTCAACTTCTCCTGGGCTTGTTCTTTGGTTTCAGCTGGAGGCCGAGGTACGGGAGCTTTAGCTAAAACTAGAACTTTTGCTATAGGGGGCTGCCTTTATCGGAGGAGGCTTGGCTGGAGCTTTGTCTTTGGATGCCTTCTCCTGGGCTGTGTAGGGCCATAGCCGCTTGTATGGTGGCAGCCCACCCGGCTGCGGTTTTTCTCTTCTGGTGTATACTTTCAGAGGCTTTTCCGCAGCATCTGCAGTTTTCTTTTCTTCCTTGGCGGGCGGCACTAGATTTTCCTCTGGGAGGGCAAAGTTGGCTTCGCCGTCCAGGATCATGTAGAGTTCATCGTCC
This sequence comes from Wollemia nobilis, assembly GCA_028583015.1. Lineage (NCBI taxonomy): Eukaryota > Viridiplantae > Streptophyta > Pinopsida > Araucariales > Araucariaceae > Wollemia > Wollemia nobilis. The sequence continues at coordinate 3,313,305 of JAQPPZ010016710.1, read as the reverse complement.
TCTATGGCGCTGCCGACCAAAGTCTGGATGTAGTGCTCGGTGCAGTGTGCGCCTTCCTCCGAATGCGGGTCGTTGCACGTAGTGCACCGCTTAACTCGATCGAAGGACCAAGTTGGTCTTCTATAGCAGCATTTCTTGAGGCGGACGCCTCTGCAGTTGTTGTTCTGGAGGCCTGTCTTTTGTTAGCGTCGGGGGCGGATATGGCCTCCTAGGAGCGAGGTCCATCTGGGCCTGCTTCTTCTTCAAAGCGGTCATGTTATTGGACATGGCATGATAACCTGAGGCCAAAGCCCGTACCTCCTAAAGGATTGTATTCTGAATGTTATTGTCAGGAGGCGGCAACTGTGCCGGTGGAGGCAATGCGGCTAATGGAGGAGGATTGGAATAAGGTGCGTACTGCGGGGGAGCAGGGAGTGCTGGAAAATGTGGAGCAGGAGGAGGCGGGTGAGGATAATGCATTTGCGGTGGGCCGTAAGGAGTTACGACCGGCGTCGGATTCCATTGCTGCTGGGGTTGCTGCCCTGATGTGGACGGCGCATCACCAGAAGCTGATGGATATTGGGATCTGGGGAAGTCGGGACGAATGGGTTCCTGCACCCTGGATGGAAGTCTGCCGATGGAAATGATATCAGCTTCAGCTTGCTGGGCAGCCTCGTACAGAGCAGGAAACGAGTCTATTCTGGCGATCTTCAGCAGCAGGCATATGTCTGAGTTGAAGGATCTCAGGTAGTAGTGAGCAGCCATGCCAGCTGAAGGCCGAAGTTCACGAGGTACCCGTTTCTAGGATCTCGCAAACCTGATGTTAAAGTCAGACACCTCCTCTTGGGGGTGTCTCTGGATACTTTGGAACTGATGCAGCAAAGAAGTGGGGTCAGCAGACTCGTTGCATCCTTTCACGAGCCTTCTGGCGAGCTGGGGCCACCCTGTGATAGATCTCTCTGGTAGCGATCTCCACCAGTAGAGAAGCTTTCCCCTTAGGGAAAGGGCCAGCAGATGGGTCTTCACGCTTTCGTCTGTAATGGAGTGTAATGCAGCCAGGGCAAGGATGTCCTGGATGTGCTCGTACGCCGTCTTGCCGTAGTTGTCGTATGTAGGGATGGATTTTAAGGCAGCAAGGGGCACAGCTTGCTGTCCGACCAGGGCCAAGGTCCCTGTAGAGTCCACCGTCGGGAAGAGATCATCATCGTTCTGCTGCTGGGCAGCCATTTCTTCTTCTTCTCCTTCGTCGGTTGTGTACTCAGTGTCGGTACCTTTCGAGGATGTAGATTCCTCTTCTTCCTCGGCCTCTTCTATTTCGTTCTCAGCTCCTTCGACCTCGGCTTCGGCTTCTTCTTGGATTTCAGCCTCGGCTTCGTCGACACGAGCTTGTGGATCAGCCAGCCTGGCGATTTCGCCTCGAGCGTTGATGTCTAGTTCGTAAAAAGCAAGCGGGTTCCTCGGGTCCCTTGCTCGCCACCTTCGTGTTTGCATGAAGGTGCTAGGACCGGTCTTTCGGACTCAGAGGATATGTTCGTGCAGAGTCGCCAGGTGCTCAGATTTTGAACAGCAATGAAGCGAGCACCGGTGCTTCGATTCTGTTTGGGGGTGGGAAAAATTCCTTGTCCCACCGGGCATGCTAGAAACTGTTGGTTACGAATCTGCCATTAGGAAAGGATTTGTCGTTATTGCGCCCTAGGACCCGCAAACCAACATTGAAAGGCCGGAAGGAAGGAATGCCTTCCGTGCCAATCTCCGGAGAAGGCCGGCTTCCTTTGGGGTTTTGAGGTTCAAGATAAGAGTGCAGGGAAAGAGATAAAAAGTACAAAAAGAGATCCAAATCAGATTGGAGTTGGGTGGGGGGAACTAACAGTACGGCAACGCATCAATCACCACTACTAACACCAATATAACAATAACACACCACTATAGATGCTGTCACTCGCCAGTAGGACAGAGCCAGGTATATGTTTTGTGTTAAGGGCCAGAAGCACAGCTACAATGGCTCCCTAACAGACATTCCCTCCAAGGAACTAACAGTACGGCAGCGCATCAATCACCACTACTAACAACACTATAACACAAAACATAACCAGAAAACTGCCGCTAACGTTTGCCCTATATATCCTCCGATTTATGCACCTTAGGCATACCTGACCACCAAATGCTGAAATGAATCAACAAGCCATGACACAAGAAAACGTAAGGCAGAAATGCAAAGGAAAGGCAGCATACAGAATAAAAACAGTATAACAGCACCAAGTGTATGTATTATATTAATTGGCAGAAGCACAGCTACAATGGTTCCCTAACAGACATTCCCCTTCCACCACCTTACAATGAAAATGTGGTGGGTATTTATAGCATGAGAACCCCCCCCGATTACATTAATGGGCACAAAGTCCCAGTCAAACATTAGCTGACAAAAACAGCCGCGGAGCTGTTGATGCTGACCTTTGTCTGGCAGGACTGTACTTGCAGCATGGTCTCCCTGAAGGTTGTACAGATACGTGGCAGCGCGTTAGGTAGAACTTCTCATCGGCAGGAATGCGGGTAGCTGAAGCAGGTAGAACCTCCAATCAGCTTTAAAGGCGGCAACTGGCATAAGTAGTGCATCCCATGCTTGTCCTTGTGCTCGGCATGTCTCGGCTCGGATCCCAAGGTTGGACACTTGTCGGATGATGCTGCTTGACACGTGTCTGCCTTGAAAGGTAGCTTATCCAACTTCACCCAGGATCAGAGCGCTGTCGGGTTGCGCAGGCAGAAAACAGCGCAGTTGGGGAGGCCTTTCATGCCTTAGTCAAATTCTGAGTTTGTCTCCCTACTGCGCACCGGTCAAAGGGCATACTTCGACTTTGTTGCGAAGTCAGGTTTCGCACGGGTGGAAGCTGATTTACACTGCCGTACGGACTTCGCCCTGGAAAGGGGGCGCACTTCGACTTCTCTGCGAAGTCGGGTTGCGCCCCAGCACTTAGTTATTTTTCCTGCCAGCCTGTTACCTAGTGCGCCCAGAAAGAAGGGCGCAGTCCTACTTCGCTGCGAAGTCGGATTGCGCCTTGAACACTTAGAATTTCTAGCTGATTCTGTCACACTGCGCAGTTTGCATTCCTACTGCGCTCCAACTGGAGGGCGCACTCCAACTTCGCTGCGAAGTCGGATTGCGCCCTGACACTTAGCCATTTTTCAGGGCAACTACTGTCATTTTGAGATTTTGACTGAGGGGCTCAAGAGAAAGAGGGAGGAATGAGAATGAAGGGAAGAGAGAGAAAGGGAGAGAAGAGAAAGGGGAAAGAGAGGAAGAGGGAAAGGGAAGAGCAGCACTCTTACAAAAATTGAAAACATTACACCCCGTGCAAAATGTGACAACAAAACCAAAGTTTTATGGGCCATATAAAGTGCTACGAAGGATTGGTGAGGTAGCATATGAATTGGAGCTTCCCTCTCATAGCAATATTCACAATGTTTTTCATGTATCCTATTTGAAGAAAGCACTTGGGCAGCATGTGACTCCTTCTACAGAGTTGCCACCACTTGATGATGAGGGCAAGATAATTTTAGAACCTGAATCCATCTTACAGACAAGAGAGAAGAAGTTGAGGAAAAAAATCATCCTTGAGTACTTGGTCAAATGGAAAGGCTTGCCATTGGAGGATGCTACTTGGGAAGGATCTGAAATCCTCTCCCATCCAGCTCTGAATTGCTTGGGGACAAGCAATTTGGGGAGGGTGGTATTGTAATGACCCATTTTTGGATTTTACCTTGTATATAAGTGTGGTGTGATGTGCGGTGTGTAATTTGTGAGTTTGGTGTTATTTTCATTTAGTGTGGCTTTTGATAGGGAAATAAAGTAAAATAAAATAAAATAATAAAGGGGGAGATATAAGGGTAATGTGACTTAGGGGTGTTTTAAAAATTAAAATAAAGGGCTAGGATAAATAAGGATATAATTTAATATTTAATGGATGCTTTAAGTCTTTCTCCCCTCAATGAAGAATTATAAGATTTTATCTATAAAAGGGGACTTGGGGGCTCATTTGCACATTATTGAACTCATTTTTCTTCTGTACTTGTATTTGGCTCTCAAGCTGAAACAAAACCCTCTTATGGACGAAACCCTGCAAGAAATCATCCAGAGGACGAAAACCCTCTTGAATTGGAGGCTAAGGACGAAACCTCTTAAGTCTTTCAGTGGTAAATCTACCCAGGATTTACAATTGTGCTTATTGGATCAGTTTCATGGAGACTATGGAGAACTAGGGCTTATCACACAGGTTGAAGTTCATTGTAAAGAAGTCTAGGGAGAGCATTGCTGTTCTATTGCACATTATACTCAGTTTATGGCCTGCGTTAGCATTGGAAGCACAATATACCCAACAAGCCTGCTATCAGCCATCACAAGGGTTTGGTGTGAAGTTTAACATTCTTAGGGGCTGTTGCCATACACAACAGATTCATATATCCTCAGTGCTGCCGTTGGCATCTCTCACACTTCCATCTACAACCAGCCAATATTGACATTCAGTCACAGATTTAAGATCTTTCAGTCAGTATTGACACTCAGTCACAGTTTTGAGACATTCCAGTCACAAGGAACAATCCCCGCCAGCCATAAGAAATATGTACAGCAGACTTCTACTTGTGAACTGTGAGTTTCAATTCCATATGTATTTGCTCTATTTGCTAGAACAATGAATATCAAACCCTCTTTGCACAATATTGCGTTTGCTATTTGATTTCTATTCTCATATGGATGCTTGCAAAGTGTTTGAAGTAATTCCAATGCTATGTGAATAAAATGCAAATTGTTTGTCTCAATGCCAATGAACTATGAATGTGTGACAAACTGTTTGAAAAAATGCACATGCACATAAACTTGATGAAAACTTAAGAAAGGCACATCTCACTTCTTGAGGGACCTCATTACTGCGTGCACTTGGCATTCGATGAAGTTGTATCTTTCCTCGTGCTGCTGGATCACCAGGCTCAAGAAAGCTATAGGTCGCTCCTCGCCATCCTCTCCTTTCTGGGTTAAGACTTCTGCATAACTCTCCGGCTCCCCGACTGCGTAGAGGATGAAGTCTTTGGAATAGTCAGGGTTAACCAGCACAGGTGCTTGGGCGATTTGAGCCTTGATATCTTCAAATGCCTTCTTCTTTTCCTCTATCTAGACGAACTCGGCATTTTTCTTCAGGAGTTCGGCTATTGGCTTGATGACTTGGGCAAAATCAGGGACAAACTTCCTTACGAAGTTGATCTGGCCGAAGAAATACTGCAGCCCCTTCTTATTCGCTGGAAGTGGGAGTTTGAGGAGGGCCTCTGCTCTGTCAAGATCAACAACGAGCCCCTTTTCTGAGATAACATGGCTTAGCAGCTTCCCCTCCTTTACCGCAAAGACAGATTTCTTCGAGTTGATAGATATGCCGAACTCCTGGCATCTCTCGAATACTTGCTGCAGGTGAGAGGCATGTTCTTCTCTCCTATGTGAAAACACAGTCATATCATCCAAATAGATGACAATAATTTTATTCAACAGTTCGCCAAATGCCAGGTCCATGGCTCTCTGGAAGGTGGCCCCCGCATTTGAGAGGCCAAAGGGCATATGTTGGTAGGCGAACGTCCCCCATTTGGTGGTGAACGCCGTCTTGTGGTGATCCTCATCCCTTACCCAAATCTGATTATATCCGGAGAAGCCGTCCAAGAGGGAAAGTGCTGTGCTCCTGCCACTACATGGAGGATCTGGTCGATTTGTGGAAGTGGGTAGTCATCCTTCAAAGAGGCCTGATTCAGATTTTGTAAATCAACGCACAAGCAGAATTTTTCGTTCTTCTTTCTAACCAGAACCAAATTGGCAACCCATGAAGAGTGCTTTATAGGGTAAATGAATTTTGCTTCGAGCATTTTGAGGAGCTCCGCCCTCATCAGCACTTCAATCTTGGGATTGACCGGCCTCTGCTTCTGTCTACAGGGTTTGACCCCTTCTTGCAACTCAAAGGTATGTTGGATGACCTCTCAGTCATACCTCTTCAGGTCTCGATAGGACCAGGCCACAATATCTGGATGCTCGGCATAAAGCCTGAATATGCTCTAGTTCCTTGGGGGTACAGTCTGTCCCAACCTTGATGCCCTTGCTGGGCTCTAACTCAAGCTCTTTATACTACTTTTCATCCACCTTAATCCTGTGGGTGATCGCTCGGTCATTTTGGTCGAACAGACTCTCCAAGGTGATTAGTCCTTTTGGGACATGGTTGTTTTTTAACTATATCAACCCCTCATACTCCTCGTCATCAGGGTCTCTACCTTCAATTGTACTTGCTTCATGAACTAGAAAATTGATGATTTGCTCATCACAGTCGAACACCTGCCATTGGGTGTCCCTATCAGGCACAGAAGGCCTGTAAATGGTTCTTACCACCTTAGGCTTCTACATCATGTCATCAGCCGGGGAGTATCTGGCTTCGATAGTCGCTAAGACATCTGCGTGCTTGTTCTTTTCTCGAGAGATAGCTTTAACATTAAGGGCCTCGAAATATTCCAGTGGGTCCTAGACCCAATTGCGGTACGCCTTGAGGTAGTGCTTTTTCGAGATGCACTTGTTGGTGATTTGCTTGTAGACTAATTCTGAATCCCCAAAAATCTGTAGTTACTTGATCCCCAACTTCTCAGCCTTCTTCAAACCTAAGCACAAGGCCTCATGCTCTGCTACGTTATTGGTGCAACTCCAGGCCAGCCTATAGCAATAATCCTTTTGTTCTCCAGAGGGCGAGACCAAAATAACCCTTGCCCCAGTGCTGTTTTTGCATCTGGCACCGTCAAAGAAAAGCTTCCATAGCTCATTAGGGGCAGGGTCCTTGCTTTCGTGCACTGTATCCTTCGGCTTCTCGGGCCTGGTGATGGAATAACACCCCATCTCCGACTCAATCATGGTGTTAAAATCAGTCAAGGAAAATTCATCCTCCGCTCGCAGCTCTTCCAAGGATTCCTCTACCAGGTCCACCTCCTTCAATTCTTCCATCATCAGGTGGACTGAATCATCCTACTACCCTTCTTTGGCTATCTTCTTGATGAGGAAGGTGGAAGGTTTCTCATTGTAGATCTTCACCTTCCTTCCCCAAAACGGGACCTCCATATGCGAGTAGTCCAGAGAAAGATAACTGCCCAGCTTGGAAATGAACTCCCTCGAGAGGCACATGCTAAAATATGGCTCCAGGTCAACAACTACCACCTCCTGTATAACAACAATCTGAGGCACCTTGTGCAACTGGATGGGAATGTCTTTGATGACGTCGACTATTTTCATAGGGGTGCCATCCAATTGAAGAACTCTTGGGCTTCTCCCTGTGTACTTCATCCCCATTTCCTCGCAAACTACCCTTGGCATGACGGTGGTCGCTGCACCGGAATCAACCATGCAATTGTGCACAACCCACCCTTCCATCCGGAGAGAGATAGAACGCTGGTGGCTTGTTCTTCCCTGTGGCCGAGGTGGTCAGAGTTTGAGCTAACACAGGCTACGTTGGCTTTCCTCCCTTGGTATATTTTAGAGATTCCTGCAATAGGTCAACCTGTCCGGGAAGTTGCAGAGCATCATACAATCTTATCTTCGCAAGAGTCTTCTTCAGCTCTTCAACAATGTTGTAGGTTGTAGCGGTGGATACCTCTGGTTCTTTCGCAGCCTTGTACTTATTGCAGTACTGTTGCGTGGCTTCAACTCTCTGCCTCTTCATTAGTGAAGGGTACTTGAGCTTTTCCCTGGCCTGCTCCTTGGTTTCACCTTGAGGTTGCACTACTGGAGCTTTCGCCGGCAAGGGTTTCTCTTTGGCAGGCGGGGGCAAGGGAACTTTGTTTGGAGCCTTTTCTCAAGGCTGCTCCTTCTCACGGCGGGAGTACACCTTCAGAGGTTCCATTTGGGTTGCACCCACCTCGATCTGCTTCTTTCCATTTCTGGTAAGAATTGAAACTTGCTCGTCCTCGGGGATCATGAGGTTACGGTCCGCCTCCCTAATCATGTTGACTTGATCGCTAGGGACGCTGCCCATCAATGTTTGAGCATAGTGTTGGTGCACCATACAAGTATCCTCCCCATGTGGGTCATTGCAAGTGGAGCACCAGTGCACATAATATGAGGTGCTCGGTTCTTCACTAATGGCGACATTCCTCGTGGGAGATCTACCGGCTTGAGCCGCCTGATCTCTTGTGATCGCCGGAGGAGGATAGGGTCTTCTTGGCAGGAATTCTTGCTGAGCCTATTTTTTTTCATCATTGCCATATCATTGGACAGTGTTCTCATAGTGGAGTTAAGCGACTGCAGCTCTTGTAGAAGCTTAGTCTATGGGTCGACGGTTGGAGGAGCTGGCAATGGTAACGGCACTATAGGCGGAGGCAAAGCCGGGTATTGTGGGGGCGGAGGAAGTTGTGGAACTGGGGGAGTGGGGAGCTATGGAAAACTGGGTGCTTGACTCGGATTCCACGAGGGAATCAGGTACATGGAAGGTGCAAGAGGGAATTGAGTGGATGTGCTGGGGTACTGATACTGAGGCAAGTCCGGGAAGATTGACATTGTCTACTTCGGCAGGAGTTTGCCAATGGCGATCAAATCGGCCTCGGCCTTCTGCGCCTGCGTATATAAATTTGGGAAAGTGTTGATGCAAGAATAATTGATGTTTATACTAAAGGTTTGAGTTGAGCGCTCTAAGGAAGTAGAACGCATCTTGATCAGGAGTCGGCCGAAGGCCATCAGGGACTCTCTGCCAGGTCCGGGAAAACCTGACATTGAAATCAGGGACCTCCTCCTGTGGATGTCTCTGGATGGTCGTGAACTAGTGGAGAAAAGAGTAAGGGTCTGCCTATTCGTTCAACCCTTGTATCAATCTTCCCGCCAACTGGTCCCATGTAGCAATAGTGTCGGGCGGCAAGGATCTATACCAGTACAGGAGCTTTCCTTTGAGGGACAAGACTAGCAATCTCACCATGATGTTTTCCTCCGTGATACCGTGAATGGTTGTTAGAGAAGCAACGTCTTGGACATGCTCCTGCATCGTTTTTCCAGTACCGTCATAGGTGGGAATGGCCTTGAGGGCTGTAGTCGGGATGGTGGTTGGCGCTGCCAGGTTCAATGGCCCTGCATGATTCCAAGCTAGGAATAGCCTGGACGGGTTCGGTGGTTGATTTTGTTGCTGGTTTTGCTGCTGTTTTGGTGGCGGATTTGCCATATTTGCGTTAGGATTTGACTGATTTGGAGGCAGCAACAGCAGGTTCGGCTGAACAGGAACTCCTGAAGCACCTAACTGGTCATCAGGTGAAACCGGAGCATCTTGATGGTCTGGAGAGTTCGGAGGATTTGGAGGACAGCTGGTTGTTGTGCTATCTGAAGTTGGATCTTGTTCAGCAATGACAGCTTCTTGCGATGATGCTTTGTCCAGAGAGATATTCGGCCTGACTAGCCTAGGACGTTCTTCGAAGGCGTTGATGTCAAGCTCGTAGTACTCGGTCTCTTCTTCTGCGTTTCTAACTCTCCATATCGTACGCATGAAGACGTGATTTTCTTTAGACTGGTCTTCGAGACTTGGAGGTATCCAAGTTTAGCAGAGTCGCCAAATGTTCAGATTTGATAGTACTGAAGTGAACATCACTTCCTCAATACTGCTTATGAGGTGGAACGATTGAGTCCCACCGGGCGTGCCAGAATAAACTGTTGGTTACGAATTTGCCACTAGGAAAGGGTTTGGTCTATCTGTGCGCCCTAGACCCGCCCAATAGATTGAAAAGCCAGAAGGAAGGGATGCCTTCCATGCCAATCTCCGGAGAAGGTCGGATCCTATACTACACTACTTTTGGTTTTAGCTTAGGGAACAGGAAAGAGATAAATAATTGAAAGAAATGGGAAATTTAGGTTGTTTCGAGGGGAAGAACAAGCAACACAATTACTAACTCCTACTTGAACAAGCAGCTATCAATAGTATAAAAATAAGCAGAAACAAAAACTGAACACACACTGATGTGTATCCTTTAGCAATTCCAGGGTTCATTCTTAATCTACACACTTAAATCCAGATTTCAGAATTTACTGTATGCAAATGAAGAAACGAAATTAACAAAAATTAGCATAGAAGGCATCATACACAATGAACAAGTTCAGAGAAAGAACCAGGATTCTTTATATTGATGCAATAGGTCCAAATTACAACAGCTCTTTAGCAAAATGTTCCCCCCCTTTACATTGAATTGAACTGCCTTTTATAGAAGAATTTTCCCCCCAATTACATTGATGCTCAGATCCCAAAAACTGTTGGAGCGGTTGATATTTGACCTCTGTCAACTGTCAGCGTACCTAAAATAAAACTCTCCCGTGTTTAGAACGGCTCCGGACTATTCTTGCAGTTGAGCGGGCATGTCTCATCAATGCGGCAGGTGCAACTTACCCTTTGGAGTGCTTTTGGGACCTGACAGGGCATCCTGCAGGGATGGGCGAAGACCTGAATTCGTATGTCATCAATGCACTTTAAATGCCCACCTACCCTGCTCCCCGAGGTTTACCTGAAATCCTGCCAAGTCTGGACCAAACTCTGAAGATCGCTCGATAAAGGATGGGAGCGATGCTGGGAATCGCCCAGGTGGAGGAGTGATCCTGAGAGTCGCTCGGAGATGGAGCAAACCTAGGAAGTCGTCCTTAAAACCCCTTTTGTCTTCGGTTGTGCCTTGCTGAGGGGTGGGAGCGATGCTGGGAATCACCCAAGTGGAGGAGCGATCCCGGGAGTCGCTCGAAGACGGGGCGAACTTGGGAAGGTTCTAGTGCCTTAGCTGCTTTTGATACCCGAAACTTGCCACCGATCGCTGGAGAACGAAGCAAAGCTGGTGGTCGCTTGATGATGGGGCGAGGCTAAGAATCGCCAGGAAATTGTTGCGAGGCCGGGAGCTAGAGCTGGGTATCACCCGTTCACTACATGTTGTTGTTCGCTCGGAGACCGGAGCGAGGCTGGTAGTCGCTCCGAAATGGAGCGAACTCGAGCCCTCCCTGCCTTAGAAGATTTTCCAATGCCTCATGTTGTTGTTCTCTCCAGAACTCGAGCGACATCGGGGTTTGCTGCCTTAAGGAGCGATGAGGGGGAGGTTTTTACTTAGTCTCTCTTCACGCTCTCGGGCTGCAAGTCGCTTAGGGCTCCGGCGAGGCTGGGTTTTGCTGATGAAGGGGAGCGACTCTAAGAATTGCTCGAAGGCGGAGTGATCTGGAAGCGACCCATGCCTTCGAATTTTTTAAACCGTCCTCCATATGTCATTTCAATATGATGCCGGAGTTCGCTTGTGCCCTCTCCCCGAAGCTGAGCATCATTGAAAAATTGGGCGAACCCGAGGTTCGCTACTCTGGGTGGGCGAACCATGGACCGCTGCCTTAACCGATGTCTGGGTGATGTCATCTTAGAGGAAAGGAGGAGAGGAGAGAGAATTCAAACATGAAAATTATGCAGCAGTTTTTCAAAAAATTTACCCCTTGGTCAAAATGTGGCAACAGTTCTAAGCTTATTTGTCTATTATAAAAGCTATGAATGAGCTTCCTTTGTCGTATTTAGTGTTGTTGACTGAAAAATCTACAACGGGACTTGACTATAATGAAATCCATGGATTGCTAATGAAATTTATAAGTGCTCTTGTGTCTTATACAAATCAAATGTTCTTCTGATGATAAAACCATTTGGGGTTAATCTATGGTATTGAGTTGTGATTACTAAGCCCTTGTAAGCCTAAAATCTGATTTGATAATTGTTGCTCTGATTTCATCTTCAGCTATGATGTGATGATGGAACCTTTCAAGGTTTAAAGTTTTAACTATTGTATTGAATTGTATGATGGAACCTTCAGGTATAAGCTCCGGTATAATGTTGAGATAATAAATTCTTTGGAGAAAATATTTGTATTAAGACATTTTTATTTGACTCCTTTGGGGCTGAGCTATGTATTAATCCATTGCCATGATATTGTTTGTTTTGATTTCTTCTAGAAATGAGTTAGAGAGTGAATTTGGTTACATTCCCAAATTAATAATGCCTTTATAGTGATGACTATCAAGAGCTTCCTAAGTTCAACTTTGGTTTGGTGATAGGCTTTCTTTGCACAATAGCTTTAGGGATTCCTTTTGCAATGTAATTGACATTTTGTAGCTTGTATTTTTACTTTGTTGTTTGGAGGTATGTAAAGTGGGACAACCCATAGAAATGTTTTTGGTCATGCTAGTCTTTCTCTATGGTTAGAAGGAATGCAGATGAAGCTTGCCTAAAGAAAGATAATTTGGAGTTGAAAAGAAAAGAAAAATCCATAAAAGATCTTTACATCTAAGTTGCATGGCTACATGCTAGGGTGCTATTATCCTGTAATAGATATTTAATAATGAGTATTTGAAACAGGGACAGGATGTGCCTTTGTTGTTCCTGGGCATACCTTGTTGTACCCCTTGACTGTAACCCATACTAGCATATGCAAGTTTTGGGGATTTTTATGTACCCTGCACATACTGGGTCAACTCTTCTACTAGTGCAACTTTGTTTAATATCAGACAATATGCAAATTCAGGATACAGCAATGTGGTCCATACTAGAAATTGCTATTGTCTTGCTAAAGGTCAGAGCATTACATGTCTTGCCATATGAGATCCAAAACAGCACAATATTAAATGGAGAATGTTAATTAGTCATAATTAGAAGACTTGAACACAATTGAATCTTTATGGCTAGACTCAAGATAGCATAAATGGTGGGCAAAATAGGGCATTCCTAACTTAATTGATTAGCACCTAAATATTGATTGAGAGATGAGAGATTTTCGGTCCTTCAAACATATGATATTCACTAGTGATGAAAACTTTGATGAGTGGCAACAAAAAGAGCATAGAAATATGAGTCAGATTGCATTGAAATCAGAAATGTGTGACTTTTTGGCTATTGAAAAAATATTTCTATGGTGAAAAATTGGCCATAGTTGCACGGGTAGAGAAAATGCTATGAAGTTAATTTCTTTTCAATTTGCTTCATTTTTACCTATTCCAAACTAGATAAAGGGATCTACCTACCTACTACCACACCAAACAAAACACACTAGGGCATCCTAACAGTGGATTTTTTGCAGTTTGAAGGAATCCGACAGCCACCAACAACTGCCCAAGTAAAAAGTTAAAACCAATCGCAATCATCATTTAAGTTAATTTGTTGGTGTTTTATTCAGCCTATGAGTTGTTGAAGTCCCATATTAGTATTTGCAACATCATTTTTATGCCAAAATACAAACAAGGAGAAAAATTCAGTTCAGATAGTGAAGGTATTAATGGTTTTGCCATTGAGGTTTCAAGGCGTTGCCCCTCAACCCTGCAAGAAGCACTGCCCCTTGACCATGCAAAGGGGCTCCCACCCCTTGACCCCCGACATAGGTGGTGACGAGCATTAGCAACCAAGGCACAAGAAAAAGCACGAGTACAACTACAAAGACAGACTAGAGCTTCTGCTAGGGCAAAGGGCAAAGACATTCAAAGATTTTGAGACATTGTATTTGTCATAACTCATGACACATATTGTAATCTGTACCCTTTTTATATTATATGCAATACAATAATATTTGAATTTTGGACTCATTAGTTTTTTTTTTTTTAAGATGTGTTTTGTCACTTTCATGTGTAGTTTAAGCTTACAATATTACACCATTAATATTTGACTTACATAATATTAATTCATTGTGATATGCATGAAAAAAACTTTTTTCAATGAAAAACTGTGTTTTCTTTTTTGGTTGATTTTTTCTTGATTTTTTTTCGATTCTTTTTCCAGTTGGGTTCCGAGCTGATTCCGATTTTCTCTACAATGAAAAGAGCATAGCATTCATCCTTTTGTTTTCCACATTATTGTGCTCTCAAGATTGCAAATCATATCTTATTTCATGTTGGAAAATTAGAAGGATTTGAATACCTACAAAAATAGGTACAGAGGCAAAATAATGTAGACCAATGGTTACCATATTATAAAGGAGAGATGATGCCTATTATTATTTAGTATTCCTTTAAGGTACAAAGAATGAGTTTAGGGCATTCATGGCCACTCAACCTTACCCCTTACAATATGTCATCCTGCCATTGATGCAAATTGTTTAGTTTGAAATGTAGTTCAGTTTTGCAATCACATAATTTTAGTAAACTCTAAATTTTGCGTTTATAGCCTTCAACACAAACATAAGAGCTTCAATTACTTTATAATATAATATTTATGCCATTCATGTTGTCTATGATGTGTTGTTGACCATATTTTTTGATAATTTGTTCTGAAACAGGAAACTCTTAAGAACAACCAGCTAATGTCGCTTGCTCATGCTAGTCAGCAGGTATAACAAGCATACTCCTTGATCATTGATATTCTCTTAGGTTGCTTTGTTGATGTGTTGAAAAGTCTTTCAAAGCAAGCTTCCATATTACAACACCACATTTTCTTAACTATATATTTATATTGAGAGAATTACAATAAAATAACTTCACTGAAGTGTCTGCTTGATTCTGTAGATATACCATACTGGATTACGCTTGCCTTTACCCATGGAGGGAGACCATCAAGCACAACCTATTTCATGGATGTCTACTGAGAATCAACAGGTCCTACTACATGAAGATCCAAGCTTCGTGTTGTCTCAAAGGTGGGCTTGTTTATTTGACAAAAGTTTCCAAGGTTCTTATCTATCTTCATTCTTATCATTATTCTCTTTGGTGAAGTGCAAGAAATAATTCATATGAATGTTCTTGAATTTTGTAGAGATGTGGAGTGTGCTGTAGATCACCACCTTTCAATCCCCTCAGGATATGTTCTTAATGGTAAGCAACCTGATATGGAAGAAAGTTCAAACCATCAAGAAACATATTTCAATGAACTAAATAGAGGCACTGGGTTGAGATTGCAACTGGGAAGCCACTGCCCTTCCTTACAAAACTCATATAATAATTTTTTCCCTGAAGACAAAAAAATCAAGTCAGATATGGATATGAATATGCGAGGGACACCCTTAGACTACCAGCCTCATGGCTATGAAACAGTGGGAATTGGATTTGATGGGTTGCCTCAACAATGGCCTGCAAGTTCCAACCATGCAATCATATCTCTTTTTGACAAGCATTCATTTCCTCGGGTAAGAAATTTTACCGTGAAAGGTACAAGTTGAAACTGATTTTCACTACAATCAACGGTATTTATAGATGTTTAATTTTTTCTACATCATTGATGAACACAGATAAACAAATTTTGCATGTCTGACAGTTTCACCTTGTTTAGAGTAGCTTAAGGCCTGCACTTCTATCATGGTGTCCATATTGTAGAAAATAAAGTTAGCCTCCAACATTTTTCAAAATCCTGATTGCTGCAAAATAACAGTGCAACTTTTGTAAATTGTGAAAACCTCGTATTTTCTCACTTATTAGAAAATTAAACCATCCAATTTTTTTGTTCCAAATATTATAAATTTTCTCGCATTTAAATGCTTGTTTCAATAAATGATGAGAAAATGTTTACAATGGGAGCATAGTATCTATTTGAATATTACATATTTTGTGGATAGTATCTATTTGAATATTACATATTTTATGGATTTTCCCACAACAAATTGTACTCAAGCTTTTATTTTAATGTATTCTTGGAGTTTATTTTATTAGGGTTACATTTTTTTTGTTTAAGTTGATTAGATGTGTTATCTATTGTGCTTTAGGTGCCTTCGTCTTCTGCTATGTTTTTGTACTGTCCCATTGTCCTAATTTGGTTACTTTTAATACAATTTCAGTTCTCTTCATGGCTGCTGAAAATGCATGTTCTTAAGGAGTTGAATTTTTACATCCCTTTTATTGTTTTGCAGCAACCCTCTTTGACAATAATGGAGGGTGCTTCAATCTCAATGCACCAACAAATAGACTCTCAAGGAGATCAAAACTCGTCAGGTGTTTAGAAATTTGCAATATCAATTATTCACAAAATTCCAACGGTTTTGATTTATACCTACAAGAGAATTTGCCACTTGTAATATGTTATATGTATATTTGGAGTTTAGCTTGGCAAAAATTTCCTTGGGAGGTGTTTGCAGATTCCTATTGGAGACTGGGCCTTGTAATGTCTTATTTTGTTTAGTACATCTGTGCAAAAGGTTCAAGTCTTTAGTGCAAAGTAAGGTACTTGGTACCTGCAAAGCGTCATTAGAGGAACCTTTTTCAATTGCAAAATCCAAAGCTTCATGTAGCCCATTACAAGAGGCAACTTATCATGTAGGTATAAACCAAACATCATTAGTTTTGTTGTGAATGCAACATCTGAGTTTTTTCTTCTTTCTTTTGAGGATCACAGTGGAAGCTCATAACGTGGGAAACATTCTCAAAACCTCAACAAGCTTTGTATGGCATACCCATGAGAAATGGAGGTTGGAGCATTTGTAACTTGATAGGCAAAATGGATTGTATTTAAATTCAAAGACTCCAAAGAGTGCAAAATCCAGTTGCTTGCCTTTTCATTTATCCAGGTCAATTAGAAGCCATCTGATTCAATTCATATGTTGGCTGTGTAATCTCTGAATACAAAATCTATTTTGGATTTTCAATATAATTAAAAGCTTCCATGAAACAGGGTTTGGGATTTGGGCATAAGGTTTGACATAGACCTCTATTTTATTTTTCTTTATTTGAATGGCAATTTTCCCTTAATGAGTTAAATATTGGGAAATATTTTTGTCTGGGATTTGAAAATAAAAATGATATATGTTAATTTATTATATATTGATATTAAAACCTGCAATTTTATTTTAATTTATGATTATTCAAACTCAACAATAATAAGTTTGTGTGTATTTTTCCTTTAAAGGTTGTAAGTTCTTGGCTATATTACTTCAGTGAACACCTGCACTCCTCAACAAGGGAGTTTCACAACTCTGTCTAGCATTCTTCTTCTTGTTAACTCTTGTAAATGTTAGCTAATTTGTTCTTGTAAATGTTAAACTAATATACTTTGATCTATGTAATAATCATATAGTGTTGTTGATTTTGTATTCTAGAGGTGAAGCTTTTAAATACCATAGAAGAAAGCAAACAAGATGGCAAAAAACGTACTAAACCAAAGGAAATGAAAGATAGTCATACTATTGTTAATCGCTTATAAAGGAATGTACATTTAATATTAAAAAAGATATAAGATATACAAAAGTTTACGGTGAGATATAGGGATGTCTTTAATATTTGTGTTAACTCAACAATCTCAACTAAAAGCCTCCCAAATCTATGTATTATTTCACTATACAATGGTTATGATTCATCATAGATGTATAGGTTTTTCATCACAAAAAACATGTGTCATTACTAAAATAAAGAGGGCACACAATTATAAGCAAACAAAATATTCATGGTATTATAATGGTTGAGAGAAGATATTATCACAATTATCACAATTTACTAATGTTCCTCTACTTGAAATCACATGGAACATGGAAGCACTTCAATAGCACTTTTACACCAAGATATTTCTTACCATTATTAAGCTATAGGTCAATGCTTTTGCTACATTCTCCTTAATGTTTATCTTCATTTATCTCGCAAAGTGGTCCTTGACATCAATATGCTTGGTCTCTGTATAAAAGATAGGATCCCTTACTATAACTGCTACATCTTAACTATCAAAAGTAATTGATAGCCAAAGGCTCTTGTTTGGAGATGCAACTAAACATCATTGGACGATTTTGTAGTTGTAATTTACTCATCCTTGATGATATATTATGCAACAAATTGTTTCCTTTTAGTATCCAACTAACAACATTATCAAATAGACTGAAAACCTAAACCACTAGTAGACCTCTCGTTGTCCATATTGCCTATCCAATTTCTGTCAATAAACCCATGCAATAAAATTTCTTAAGGTCATAATTGTGTTTTTCTTCGCAACATTTTTTTGATGGTAAATAGAAAAATTACGAGTGTTATGTGAGTAGTTGATGACTTTTGTGCAATCTAGTGCTCCTTTCCAACAATGGCCATATACTTAACTAAAACTCATATTGCATGGCAATATTTAGCCTTGTACAAATTATGGCTTACATGAGATGCCCATCTCTCTTGCAGAACACTCTTTCCATATACTTCTTGCCCATATCCTTTGATCACATATCAATTGTCAACTAAAATTCCACTAGAAAAGGAGTTTAGACCTAGTCCTACTAGCAAAAAGGAGTTTAGACCTTATCTTTACAATCATGCATTTGAAATTAAAATTATTTTGATAAGTAAGACTTGTCTTCTTAACTATTTCTTTGGCTTTATTGATCAAAAGGACATGTAGAAAAATGAAAGGATGATGAAGGTTTTACTTGTGAGGATTACACAAGTATGTTTTAGGACAAGGGTTTACTTGTGAGGATTCCATAAATATGTGTTAGGACAAAGGTTTAATTGTGAGGATTTATGAAGTATACAATTGTCAACCTCACAAGTATACCCTTGTCCTAAAAAATACTTATGGAATCCTTGATACCACTACTAAATAGTTACTTCAAGCCATACAATGACTTGATTTGCACATAATTTCTTCTTTCACTTGAATAATAAACTTATTAGACTGCTCTATATAAGTTTTATGCTCACCATGAAAAGTCATCTTCCTTATGGAATTCTTGACACCACTACAAAGTAATTACTTCAAGCCATAAAATAACTTTATTTACATAACATTATTTCTTTACTTCAATAATTAACCTATTAGGATACTCTTTATAAATTTTATCCTAAAGGTCACCATGAAAAGTCATCTTTACATATTTTTACTCCACCTTGTAGTACAAGAAAGTATTCCTTGTCATGAGCAATAAAATCATAGATAATATTGCAAAATAATACAAGAAATTAATATAGTCTATATAGACATACTAAACATATAAATGAAGATAATATAGAATATCATTCACAATTGAGTATGTAGTATATTGAATAGAAATTAGGCATGTGTTAGCATCCTCAATTATTTGCACTTTGCAATACATCAAGATAGCTTGCTTGAGCATATGACACACTCACACACATGATAAAATACCATGATAAGGATTCTCAAGACCAAGGTAAGATGTATATAAGGAAATGAGATCAGAGGTTGTAGTTAACAATTGTTAAGCATGCATGTTGAACATGAAAAATTTCAAGTGGAATTTGCAACAATGATCATGGGTGCAGAGGGATTTACTCTCCCCAACCTTTAGATTTGGGATGATTCCTTTCTAACTTTGCTGAAAAATATGAAAATAAACTAACCAAAGCATATAAAATTGAAATCTAAGTTAGATGCATGAAAATTAAATATGATCTTCTTTGTAAGGAAAAGAGTGTGAGAAAATAAGCAAAGATAGCAGAAAATTATATATGATCAAAGTTGTAGCGATATCATCATTGTTACAATCAACAAATCCAATAGTGACTGAAGAACTTTAATGCATAAATTCTTTGAAAATAATCAACAATATCATGAAAGGACTAAAATAGGCAAGAAGGGTAGAGCCACTAATTCCTTACATTCATGAAATAAGAGGTCATAGACATAATTGAAAAATTGATACATAATATTTCATTTTATTGATCTCAAAATGTTATACAATTGATGGTAAAAGAGCAGCTTTGGTATGTTGGGTAGTCAAAAAACCCTTGCAATGAGAATAAGTTTCTTTTTTTATTTTTGAACTTGTAGTTTTATTTATGGACTTGCAATTCAAAATTGCATGTGTTCTGATCATCCTTATCTATAATGCCAAAATTAGGTACACATCCTAGAGCAAGGCACATAGGAGTAGTAGGGCACACTCGACAGATAAGGGTGCAGAGGAAGTGAGGTGCAATAGGCAGAGTGAGTAGAGTGCACTAGAAAATACGTCACACTAGGAAACAAGACACATTGTGCATATAGAGATAGGCATATTGAGAAGCACGGTACCCCAAATAGATTAGGGTACACTGAGAAGTAAGGCGCACTTGATTGAATAGGTGAAACTTTGCCTAAGTTGGTTACACTTGGTTGAGTAGGAAGTGTGTTGCACTTGAAATAAATAAGGTGCACTTGGATGGAGTAGGGAACACTTGGATAGAGCGAGGTACAGTTGGATAGTGTGGGGCACACTTGGATGGAGTAGGGGTGCACTAGAACAGAGTGGGTCACACTTGAATTGATCTAGTTGCATTGGAATAGAGTAGGTCATACTAGAACAATTAGGATCACATTGGGATAGTGCAAGATGTCCTTATAGAAAGTGGATCACATGTAATAAAGTAGGTTGCACTTGATCGAACACTATAATGAAAAACTTCCAAAAATATAGTAATAGCAGTAACAATTTAATAATATACGACAATAAACATTCCAATGAGAACAATAATTTCATATTCAATGCCACAAATCAGATATACAAGCAATCAAATTCCAAATTCCAAATCAATGTAAATCCTAGCCACTCAAAGAGAGTGAAGTCTCTTAGCCACTTGGAGAGTGCAAAGTCTCATATGTGCAATAAAAGTGACTACGATTAAAATATCAAAGACAATCCAAACTGAAACATAAGTTTTTCTTTTTATAGCTAAATAAACATTAAACCTAACCTTAATGCTCAAGGGCCATCTACCTTAACCTAATACCCAAGCTATTAATAATAAAGATTACTGACATGTCTATATTCGAGCCATTACATGAATCCCCCCTTAGAAAGATTTTTTCTCAAAGAAAAAAACTAGAAAATGATTTTAGGCTCCCACGTGGCATATTATTCTAGAAGATCCTACCACTTGATGATAATTCTTTAATTTGATGAGACCACAAAAGACAAGTTGTGGACTACAACATTGCTTCTAGCTAGGGAGTGCTTTCAACTTCTTCCAAGTACCAAAAGATTTATCTGGAACTACACCTTCTAACCAATAACCTATTTGAGATAAGAAACGAGAAATATAGGATTTATGTAAGAATATGGTGGAAACTCTAATTGATATGATACTTCACCAATATAACCAACCAACTTATAGAGGTTGTAAAATTGAGGATCCAACATCTGACTAGACTTGATATTCAAGGATAATTTCTTAGAGATATGGAGGTTCAAAAAGACCATATCCCCTATGACAAATTTCCATTTAGAACAATGCAAATCCTACTATTGCTTCATGTAGTTTTGGACCTAGGTCAAATTATCTTTAAGAAGTTGTAACACAACTCATCACTGTTGCAAAAAATCATATGTCTAATCCACCTTGGAGGATCCTAGAACATAGTTTTCCATTGATGGAGGTTTATGATTATACACAGCCTCAAATGGGGACATCTTGAGGTAAGAATGGTAAGAAGTATTTTACCACCCACCATCAACTAAAGAGAGCCAGTGAGTCCAATAATACTTCTTGTCTTGGGAAAAACAATGAAGGTATGTGCCAAAATATATATTTTTTAAATCATTTTCCATCCATCCGATTGAGGGTGATAAGAAGAGGACATATTCAACTAAGTACCAATAACACAAAATAATTCCTTCCAAAAATATTTGTAAAAATAGGATAATGATTGTTGACAATGGCCTTGGGCATACCATGCAATTAAAATATAGAATCAAGGAATACCTTGGAAACCTTGCTAACTAAGAAGGGATGTAGTACCAAAAAAATGAGCATACTTATAAATATGATCCACTACCACAAATATCATCATTTTTCCCTCATATTTGGGAATACCTTAATGAAATTCATAAAAATATGCTCCCATTACTAGTCAAGAATAGGCAAGGGTTGTAAAAAACTAGGATATTTAATAGTTTTCCCTTTATTGTGTTAACATACCTCACATTCAACCACAAAGGTCTTGACATGTAATTTTAATCCTTTCCAAGGAAAATATGGCTTCACTCATTTGCAAGCTTTTAAGAATCCAAAATATCTAAGCAAAGGAGACATGTAATTCTTGGAGGATTCCAGTCTTAATAACCAAGGATGAAGATAACGTTATCCTTCTTGTAGAAAATCACATCAACATATGACAAAAGTAAGGTGGAAAGGATCCAAGCTCACCTGAATGATCTGAGTGGTCTCTAGGTTAGAAATCCAGTACTCCAAAAGCTAGGTAAACCAATGTGGAAGAGGACTAGAGATGGTGCTAATAGCAACAATGTCTTCAAGTTTATGAGATAGAGCATCAACCACCACATTATACTTTTTCTTTTTGTACTCAATTGTAAAATCATACCCCAAAGGCTTGGTCAACAATTTATACTATTTAGGGCAAGAGAGAAGTTGTTTTAGGAAACACTTTTGCTATGGTCAGTCTTGATGATGAAGCAAAACCCAAACAAACAAGGTAATTTTTTTATCAATGACATGCATAATAGATAAAATTTCCTTCTCATAAGTGGATCATCTCAGATTATTGTCGGAGGGCTACTTACTTTGAAATCCTAATGAATGTCCATCCTACATCAAAATATTATAAAATTTTATTATCTTCAATATAAACCATACATAATGTACTTAATATTAAACGATTAATCCAAAAATTATATTCTAGAAAGATAATCCACATAGTGAGACATAGATATGAATTATACCCTTATGGTAGGGAAAAACCATTAAAATCCTGAAGGAATAACTCCATAAGATATCCCAATATGGGAGCACCACTTTGAAAGGAAAAGTCTCTTACATACACCATAGGTGATAAAAGATTACAAGTATGATGTCTCAACTACAACATAACTCCTCTATTTATAGACCAAAACAAACAATAACCCTAATCTTATTTCTCAAGGGCCAATTAATCTCATCCTAGTGCCTAAGCCAAAAATAATGAAAATAGCTAACATGGCTATATTGGATATATCACATGATTACCCTTCTTATAAAGTTTTTTTCTCAAAGCTAGAAATAATTGGAGAATGGTCATAAGCTCCCATGTCACATTTTATTCCAAGAGATCCTTATATTTGGTGAGAAACTCCTAAATCGGGTGAGACAATAGATTTTAGATTTTAGACTTATTACTCTTTTGATTATAGCTCCCATGTCACTTTGATAACCATACAAATTTCTCCTTTGATGCCATGTTGATGCTAGATAAAAAGATATCACATTTTATTTTCTCAAAAGAACATGATTTGAAAAATATTGCTATTTTTGTTCTATATGGTTGAGTTCACAGGGTTGCATCTCTCTCAACACTGCTTGGATTTCTTCATATTACCGCTTGTTTCATAACTCTTCAAAATTTAAACAAAATGGCATAATAATTGTTTGAATTATAATACCTTATGTAAGTTATAATATGAGACATTCTCTAGAAAATAAATTGTTTGAATTATACTACCCTATGTAAATATGTCTCTTGCAAGATGATACATTTTTTAGAAAATAAATTACCCTAATTCTACATTCCATAAAAAGCAATACCCACTTTATTAGAATCATTGCTTTGATACCATGTGTTATAAAACTTTGATATCTTCAATATAAATAATCCATAATGTACTAAATATTAAATGATTCTTCCACAAATAATATTCCACAAAGATAATCCACACAATAAGCCAAAGAAATGGATAATGCCCTTATGGTAGGAAAACACCATTAATACTCTTTAAGGAAGGAATAACTCCATAAGATATCCCAATATGGAAGCACCACTTAGAGAGTGTAAAGTATCATAGCTACTTAGAGAGGGCAAAGTTTCTTACATACACCATATGTGATAAATATTACAAGTATTGAATGATGCCTCAACTACAATATAACTCCTCTATTTATAGAATAAAACAAATAAAAACTCTAATCCTAATGTTGTAGGTCTGAATAACCTTATCCTAGTGCCTGAGCTAACAATAATAGAAATAGCTAACATGACTATATTGGATCCACCACATAAAGCAAATCTAATTATTGTGCTTGAAACATCACCTTCTATGATAAAGGGTTGTTGAAATTAGGAGTGACCAAAATAGGGGTGGTACACATAGCCTTCTTTAGAAAATGGAAGTCTTGAGAGGCTACTTCAGACCAAACATAGGTATCCTTTTTAGCGAGAAATGAGAGGATTGAAAATCTTGCTGTAGTTGTGGATAAATTTTCTTTAGTAGCTTGTGAGACCTAAAAATCCATGGAGTTGCTTACGGGATTTGGGGAAGGGCCAATATTGCATGACTTTGATCTTATTAGGATCTATCTTGAATCCTTCCTTAGATAATATATGTCCTAAGAATTCTATCTTATGGACCTCAAAGAAACATTTAAAACTTTTAATAAATAGTTTTTCCTTTTGTAAGAGGTGAAGAACTTGGTCCACATGAACTAGATGAGCTTCCTAGGACTTTCTATAAATTAAGATATCATCAAAGAAGACTAGGATAAACTTGTGAAGAAAAGGATGAAAGATAAAATTCATGAGGTTTTAGAAAGATGAAGGAGTATTAATTAGACCAAAAGGTATGACTAGGAACTTAGAATGACCCTCATGTATACAAAACATTGTCTTAGGGATATCCTCCTTTCTAGCTCTAGTTTGATGGAACCAAGAACACAAGTTTAGTTTTGTAAAGTACTTAGCACCATGCAATTCATCTAATTAATAATCTATAATAGGGATAGAAAAATTATCTTTGATGATGATATTGTTGGCATATCAAAAGATAGGACACATGTGCCAAGAATTGTCCTTCCATCACACCATAACCACTAGAGAGAAATACCAACTAATGTTTGGATGGATAATTCCTTGCTCCAATATTTCTTGGATTAGATTCTTAATTTTAGACTTTTGGATCTAAGAATAGTGGTGAGGACACACATTAGGAGGTTGAATTATAAAAAATAGGTGGATGGCATGATCATATGTGTGCTTAGGGGGAAAGCCCATGGGCTCACCAAAGAAATCTACATAGTGATCCACAATATTGAGTAAGTCTAAAGGAATATCTAAAACATATAGTTTTGAACACTAAACTTCCATGCAATTCACTTGGGCAAAGAATACACTACTACCTTTCTTCATTATCTTTTCCACATTATGGGAACTAACCACCTTAGAAGAATGAGGGTGAATTACTTGGAGATAAATAGCCTTTCCATTCTCCATCCATTTGACATATAGTCATTATGGATTAATAGTAACATTACCAATCTAGGATAGACATTGTTCTCCCAAGATGATAACCATACTACCCACATTATTAAAAAAGAGATTACAAAACCAAGTATGATCATCCATATAGATGTTAAACTTATTATAGGACACTATATAATCCAATAAAAAATTACACTTCATTCTAGTTGATGTATGGATAAGAGGCACTTGTGCTAGTGGAGTTTCTAGTACCTAGTATAAGAGTGGTGGTAAAAATCATCTTAGTGACTAGGAGAGCCTAGAGGAGAGGCTAATGATACTCATCAAGCTATATGAGAAGAGAGTAATGTCATAATGGGACACAAATGTTTCCAAATATCATCAAAAGTGGTGGCATGATAATCACCTATGGAATACGAATTTAAAGGTAGGTGACTTAGTGCTAATCCAAGGAACTCAAATGCTTTATGGATTGAATCCTTCCTAGTAGAAGAGGTGATGAATAATTACACAATAAGGTTGAAGAAACTAGATATGATGTGTCCCAAGATAGTTAATGATTTAAAGTTAAATCCATACAAGGTGCAAGTTAATATGTTGAATTTTGAACCAATAGATGAAGGAACAAGTACGAGCAGACTAATAGTTGCATCGAGTCAATTTTCATAATCCTTCCAAGAGATCATGATTCAAGAGGTGGGAGAATCACTCCATAGAAAGAAAATGTTTATGTAGTAAATGAGAGTAACTTAAAATATCGCAAAACAACTAGCATGACTATATGAGGAGAATATAAGTAAGCAAGAAGTAGACATGCAATTAGTTATAAAACATGAAGAATTTTAATCGCAATATATGGAGCATAGATGAATTCATGTGCATGTTATATTATTAGATATTGAAGAAGAACATAAACCTAGAATATTAAATGCAAAAAACATACAACAAATAGAAGCTTTGTATGTTTGACAAGGAGAACCACAAATATCATAACCTCAAAGTGAAGTAACTGATTATGCAAGAATGAGTTTGCTAGTAGCCATTGGATGTGCACAATAGAGAATGTGTGAGGGAATGCAATAGTTGCACAAAAATAGTGAACAAAAAAACAATAAAATAATAGAGTTATGGAGACAACATGCATAAGAATTACTAATGATGTAGCAGGATATCCAAGTAATTTGTAGTAGTTTTTCCAAAAAAAGGACTAGTCCAAAGGATTTTTTTCCAAAAAAGGGACAAGTCCAAAGGAGACCCCAAGAGATGTGCAACAAACAAGAAAGTGTTGGGATTTGCTGGTGACTATGCATAGGAAGTTGATTTTTTGGAAAAGGACCACCCATTTAGATAGTAAACCTATAACAACTGAAGCAGAGTGGCATGATAGCCATGAAGTACCTTAACAAATATTTAAAGTAATGCATTTATCCTCTTCATCCATTTTAACATCTATGGATGCTAGTTGACTCAATATAATGTTAAAGGAATTCAAATGATCAACAATAGAATCCCCATATTGCATCTTCAAAGAATACAATTTTCTTTCTAAGAAAAGTTTATTAACCAAGCTCTTAGTTTGATATAAACTACCTAACTTATCCCACAAATTTTGAGTAGTATTTTCATTGAAAACATTCATTAGAACAAAATGAAAAAGACATAACCTTATGGTACTCCTTTTATTTCTATACAATATATCCCATTCATCTTGATCCATACTCATAGGAAGAAATCTGGTTGTAGTAGTTACTATAATCCATTGATCTCTCTCTACCAAGAGATCCTGCATTTTTTTTCCACAACTCAAATTTATACCTATTGAACTTCTCAATATCCACTTGAATTGCTTTCCATTTAAAATAATTTTTAGATAAAACATACAATAAGACAATAAATCTCCCACTATGACCAAGAAACCCACTATAAAGAAGATGTCCTTCTCAAACTAGATCAGTTCCAACACTAGCTCTAATACCAAATGTAGAGATCTAGGGGTTAATTAGTCCGATTAGGTGAATTCAAAAAGTCTCATAAATTTGATCTAAATCCTCCAATAGATGATCTTAATGTATAAATAAAACTAAAATAGAGAAATTAAAAAACAATAACAATAAAAAAATAAGAAAATTAGATAGTATATACCCTAGGAAAACCCTTTTGGAAAAAACCATGTTGGACATTTTGAGTGATAAGTTGTATTTGATGTCAAGAGTGAGTGGTCTTTGATGTCAAGCTTTTAGTACCAGTCAGTGGCAGTTTCAGTGGGCAGCATCAGTTTCAGGTTCTCCAACAAATGCAAAAGGATAATTTGGTTTTAGTTTCAAGACTCGGTTCTAGGAAGTTAGATTTGGCCCAAAGTGCAAAAAGAAGCCCAAGTGAATAATATTATAATATTATTTTATAATATTATACAAAGGAAGTTTAAAATTAATTATAAAATAATTTATTAGTTAATTTACTTAACTTATAAAGTTATTTAAATTAATTATTAATTAATTTAATTATTAATTAATTTAATTATTAATTATAAATTAATTTAAGCTAAGGTTAAATAACCCTAAGGTGGGTTATTAAAATTAAAATTCGAAATTTGATTTCGAATTACAAAGCGCCAACATGACGAGAAAATTAAAACGTGTATATAAGGGGGACCTACCCACCTTACAAAAGATTCACCATGCCTTCGAACATTATTGCGAGTCTTACAAAATGCGTTGCATCCAAAGCGGAGATAGAGTGTGCGAGTTTTGTGGAAATTCAAACGACGAAGAAGGCATAAGAGGAAGGGACTCTTCCTTCCTTCACGTGGGCATTAGTAGCCCACGCGGTGGGCTCCCAAGTGCTAAGGTGCTTAGGATTGAGGAGACGGTGGATCGAATCTCACTAAAACCCCTTTTGGGGGAAGAAAGAGGTATGCTTTAATCTTGGGCACCGAAAATTTCAGGAATATAGTTTGAGCATTTAGAAATTAATTTTTGCATATTATAATTGGTTTCTAAGGTAGAAAGGGGAGTTATAAGGGGTTTGCAAAATTAGATTTTTAATATTATTTGCTCAAAGTGCTTAAAAGGATAGTGAGGTGTTTGGTTGATGTTTTATGGTTTTAAGACATTATTTTGAGTTGGGAGTTTATAAGATGCATCCAAGTAATTATTTTATGTATGTTATGATGAGTTTTATTTTTAAAGGGAGAAATAAGTCATAAATTGAGTTGTGATTATTTTGTGTCTAAAGGAATATTTTTGAGAAAGTGTTGAAGTGATATTGTTGTGTTTAACCATTGAAATTGGAAAGAAGGAAATTGTGATTAAGATAGGTTTTTCAAAGGTACTTTTACATCCAAAAAAAGGTATGGGCATATTCTTCCTAGTGAGTGATTGTTGAAAGTTGTATATGAAAAGTTGGAGTGAAAAGGATTGTTTGGTTAGCATTGTTGAGAGTGTTTTGATTTAATGCTTCAAGGTTTTCTGGAATAAAAAGTTTTTTTAAAAACCTTGTTTTATAAGCATTGTTGTTGAAGTGGTTAAATTAAGTGAAGAACTTGAACTAGGGTTTGCAAAGAATATGAGTATAATTATTATATGGGATTGATTGATAAGCATTATTGGGAACATTTAGTGAATGTTCATGTGGTTGGACTAGGGTTTGTGAGCAAGGATTATTTCATTGAGTGATTGGTTGAGTAGAGTTGATTGAGCCTAGTCAAGTGAATGTGTTGAAGTGATTGTTCAAGTTCTATGAAACAAATTATTCTATATTCTGAATTGAGTTGAGAAAGTGATTGTGAGTTTTGATGAGTGTGAAACATATTGAGTCTCTAACAATTCTCTATATGTTTCTGTGATAAAAGAGAGATTGAAAGCAATTGAGAGTTTGTGAGTGTGAAGCATATTGAGTCTCTAACAATTCTCTGTATGTTTCTAAAAGAGTGATTGAAAGTGATTAAGCATTGAGGTGAATGTGAAGCATATTGAATCTCTAAAAATTCTCTATATGTTTCTAAAAGAGTGATTGAAAGTGATTGAGCATTGTGATGAATGTGAAGCATATTGAGTCTCTAACAATTCTCTTTATGTTTCTATGAGATTGGACAAGTTCTAGTGTGGACTTGTTGAGCATATTTGAGGTAAGTCTTTGAGAAGACTTGTGGACAGATTTGTGTGAGCTTTTGTGGAAGCTTATAATACAAATTGAGAGAAGATTTGGATAAGTTCTAGTGAGGACTTATTGAGCAAATTTGGATAGGTTGGGGGGGTGTGGTTTTGCGTCTGTGGGCTTGTTGGCAATTTGGACAAGTTCTAGAGAGGACTTGTGGATAGATTAGTGTGAGCTTTTGTGGAATATTACAAGGTAGAATTGAGACAAGTCTTTGAGAATACTTGTGAGCAGAGTTGATTGATTGATTTGTTCAAACCTTGAGTTAAGGTTTGGGGCAGATCTAGCAGAGTTGATTTGAGATTGAGTCAAGCTTTGTGTTAAGGCTTGGGGATAGATTTGTGCTAGACCGAAGGATTGTGTTTAGTGCAAATCAAAGGATAGATATTGAGGATATATTTGTGCTAGACCAAAGGATTGTATTTAGTGTAGATCAGAGGACAAATATTGAGGATAAATTTGTGCTAGACCGAAGGACTATGTTTAGTGCAGATCAGAGGACAAATATTAAGGACATATTTGTGCTAGACCAAAGGACTATGTTTAGTGTATATTAGAGGATAAATATTGAGTACATATTTGTGCTAGATTGAAGGACTATATTTAGTGCAAATTTAAGGACAAATTTTAGTGTAAATTTGAGGATAGGTTTGTGCCAGACCAAAGATAGAGATTGAGCAAATTTGTGCTAGACCGAAGGACTGTGTTTAGTGCATATTTGAGATAGAGCTTTGAAGGTGATAGAGTATAGAGGATGACAATATCCAGTGGATAGATATCCATTATCTAAGGCAGTGAGGACAGGTGTCTTCAGTGGATAGAGATCCATTAGCCAGAGTAGTGGGGGCAATCAGTTCTTCTAGAAGATCACCAGTCAGAGCTAAGGAGAAAGGAGTTCTCCTATGGATAGAGATCCATGAACTTGATTAGGGGACTAGTGTCTCCTTTGGACATAGTTCCATAAATATTGTAATAGGGAAAGGATTCCCAAGAGATTTATTGAGAAAATTTTAGTGAAATATTTTCTTCGTGGAGTAGCCCACATTGGGTGAACCACGTTAAATTGGTGTCTCTATTGTGTGTGATGATTTGTGCATTGCTTTGGTTACTGCTATTGATATTACCATTGATTATATTGGATAATACTATTTGGGAAAGAAAAGTAAAAGTGATCTTATACTGTTCACCCCCTCTCAGTATAAGCTTGTGTTCTTCAATTGGTATCAGAGTTGGTTCCTTCAAAAAATGTTTAATAGCTTGAAGGAAGATCTTACAAGAACACAAATGGCAAAGAAAGGTAAAGGTAGAACCATGAGATACAAGAAGAAAAGAACACACATGGTCATGAAAGAAAAATAAGATGAATTTGATATTGTTGTTTTGGGAGGAAAAATGAAAATAGATTCAAGAGATGAATCAAGCAATGGAGAGAACCAAATTGATAAACTTTTGTACCAAATGTAGGAAGACATGTCACCTTGTAGCTTATTGTTCACAAGAAGGTGAAGAATATTTTGTTTGTGGTCAACTCGGTCATGATGCAGGTTATTGCAATGGATTTAGTAGCGGTGAAGATGAAGATGATACTCTTGAAACTGAAGTCCTAGAGGTTGGTTTAGAAAAATATAATAGGGACAATCAAAACAGGTATGAAGAAGAAACTCTACTTTCAGTAATACAAGAAAATAATCCTATTAAAGATCAAATAAAAGAGAAAAAAATAGAAAAATAGGAGGAAGCTACTCTTAAGGAATTTGTTAGGTTGAAAAAGGAGAACTTAGAATTAAAGGCTCAAATACAAGAGGATGAGAAATGTAAAATAAAGCTTCTACAAGATCTCTCTGACTTGAAAGATAAGGTTGAAAAGGCAAGAAGAGTTGAAAAAGGTATGGTTGAACAATCAAAGGTAAAAGAGCTAGAATGTGAAAGACTTATTGTTGATCTTGAAGAATTAAAAAGGGAGAACTTAGGATTAAGGGTTCAAGCTCAAGAATATGAGAAAGCAAAAGCAAAATTTCTACAAGAGCTTACTAACTTCAAAATTAAGGTTGAAGAAGCAAGGAAAATGGAAGAAGGTATGACTAAAGAATTAAAGACAAAATATCTAGAGTGTGAAAAACTAGAACATGAGATAGTTTCACTAAGGATGGAAGTAAAATACTCTAAGGACAAGCTACACAAGTTTGAGAAAAATTCAAAGACTTTGGACAGGATTATCAATGCACAAATATCATTAGTCACCAAAACAAGACTTAGTTTTGAAGAAGAACAAGGAAAACAAGAAGAAAAAAAAGGAGATTCAAGCTCAAGTACCAAAGAAGAAGAAGCTTCAAAAGAAGAGAGTGAAAGAAAGAGTGAGACTTCTGAGGATAAGTTGAAAAATATAAAGTTTAACAAGGAAAGGAACAATGCACAAATGAGAAATATATGGAACAACAATAAGAATAGGTTAAGAAGAGACTAAGAGACCAATGAGGTCAAGGTAAGGAAACTTCAATGGAATATGTTTCTCATGTCATATATTTGGGCACATGGCTTCACAATGCAGGACACATGAAAGATAGGAAAATGGGAATTTCAGAAACATACAACTTTTCCATGGGTATTGCTACTCATGTAATCATTTTGATCACAAGGCAATGGATTGTAGGGTTCATGACATAAAAGGATATGGCTTCACTAGGAGAAATCCTAAGATATTTGCACCTCCAAGGAATAATAACATTAAGTGTTATAAGTGTAATAATGATGGACATACAAAAAAATGGTGTAGAGTAGACATTCCAGAACCAAGCATGAACAAGAACATGAATAGGAACAGGAATATGGATATGAATAGAAACATGAATAGAAACAGGAACAAGAATATGGATATGGACATGAACAAGAATAGGAATATGGACATGGATAGGAACAGAAACATGGACATGGAGAGGAATAGTCAAAGGAATCAGAAGGATCAGATAAGAAGGAAAGAGGATAAAGGTAAAGACCAGTGCTTGTTAGGAGTAGAAATACTCCCACCCCAGAATTAACCACCTCAAGAGGAGGTGGGGGAGGGGCTAAGCTAAGAGATTCATTCTTAGCCCCGAGACCCAAAGGTGACCCTTTGCCATTGATTTCAAAGGGGGAGATATTTGAGTAAGGGGGAGAGATTTGGTTTAAGGAGAAAGCATTGAGTCAGGGGGAGAAGTTTTCCAAAGGGAGCAGAACAAGAAAAAGGTCAAGTTTTGGTAAAAATAATTTGGGTTGCCATCAATGACAAAGGGGGAGATTATTGGACATTTTGAGTGATGAGTTGTCATTGATGTTAAGAGTGAGTGGTCATTGATGTCAAACTTTCAGTACCAGTCAGTGGCAATTTCAGTTGGAAACATCAGTTTTAGGTTCTCCAATAAATGAAAGAGGATAATTCAGTTTCAGTTTCAATACCCAGTTCCAGGAAATTAGATTTGGCCCAAAGTGCAAAAAGAAGCCCAAGTTAATAATATTATAATATTATACAAAGGAAGTTGAAAATTAATTATAAATTAAATTATTAGTTAATTTACTTAACTTATAAAGTTATTTAAATTAATTATTAATTAATTTAATTATTAATTATAAATTAATTTAAGCTAAGGTTAAATAATCCTAAGGTGGGTTATTAAAATTAAAATTCAAAATTCGATTTCGAATTACAAAGCACCGACATGAGGAGAAAATTAAAACGTGTATATAAGGGGGAACTACCCACATTTCAAAAGATTCACCATGCCTTCAAACATTATTGCGAGCCTTATGAATTGCACTGCATCCAAAGCGGAGATAAAGTGTGCAAGTTTTATGGAAAGTCAAACGACGGTGGAGGCATAAGAGGAAGGGATTATTCCTTCCTTCACGTGGGTATTAGTAGCCCACACGGTGGGTTTCCAAGCTCTAAGGTTCTTAGGCTTGAGGAGATGACAAATCAAATCTCGCTGAAACCCCTTTTTGGGGAAGAAAGAGGTATGCTTAATCTTGGGAACCAAAAATTTTCGAAATATAGTTTGAGCATTTAGAAATTAATTTTTGCATATTATAATTGGTTTCTAAGGTAGAAAAGGGAGTTATAAAGGGTTTCCAAAATTATATTTTTAATATTATTTGCTCAAAGTGCTTGAAAGGATAGTGAGGTGTTTTGTTGATGTTTTATGGTGTTAAGACATTATTTTGAGTTGGAGTTTATAAGGTGTATCCAAGTAATTATTTCATGTATGTTATGATGAGTGTTATTTTTAAAGGGAGAAATAAGGCATAAATTGAGTTGTGATTATTTTGTGTCTAAAGAAATATTTTTGAGAAAGTGTTGAAGTGATATTGTTGTGTTTAACCATTGGAATTGGAAAGAAGGAAATTGTGATTAAGATAGGTTTTTCAAAGGCACTTTTACATCCAACAAAAGGTATGGGCATATTCTTCCTAGTGAGTGATTGTTGAAAGTTGTGTATGAAAAGTTGGAGTGAAAAGGATTGTTTGGTTAGCATTGTTGAGAGTGTTTTGATTTAATGCTTCAAAGTTTTCTAGAATAAAAGAGTTTTTGATAAATCCGTGTTTTATAAACATTGTTGTTGAAGTGGGTAAATTGAGTGAAGAAATTGAACTAGGGTTTGCAAATAACATGAGTATCATTGTTATGTGAGATTGGTTGATTAGCATTGTTGGGAACATTGTTGGCAAATCTAGTAGAGTTGATTTGAGATTGATTCAAGCTTTGTGTTAAAGCTTGAGGATAGAGATTGAGGATAGATTTGTGCTAGACCGAAGGACTGTATTTAGTGCAGATCAAAGGAAATATATTGAGGATAGATTTGTGCTAGACCAAAGGACTGTGTTTAGTGTAGATCAGAGGAGAAATATTGAGGATAGATTTGTGTTAGACCGAAGGACTACGTTTAGTGCAGATAAAACGATAGAGATTGAGGATAGATTTGAATTAGACCGAATTAATATGTTTAGTGCAGATCAGAGGATAAATATTGAGGATAGATTTGTTCTAGATCAAAGGACTATGTTTAGTGTAGATTTGAGGATAGAGTTTTGTGTAGATTTGAGGATAGGTTTATGCCACATCAGAGATAGATATTGAGAAGATTTGTGCTAGATCTAAGTACTGTGTTTAGTGTAGATTTGAGATAGAGCTTTGAAGGTGATAGAGTATAAAGGACAATAGTCTCCAGTGGATAGAGATTCATTAGCCAAGGTAGTGAGGACAAGTATATTCAGTGGATAGATATCCATTAGCCAGAGCAGTGGGGGCAACAGTTCTTCTAGAAGATCACCAATCAGAGCTAAGGAGAAAGGAGTTCTCCTATGGATAGATATCCACAAACTTGATTAGGAGACTGTTGTCTCCTTTGTATAGAATTCCATAAACATTGTAATAGGGAAAGGATTCCCAAGAGATTGATTGAGAAAATTTTAGTGAAATATTTTCTCCATGGAGTAGCCCACATTGGGTGAATCGTGTTAAATTTGTGTCTCTATTGTGTGTGATGATTTGTGCATTGCTTTGATTACTGCTATTGATATTTCCATTGATTATATTGGATAATACTATTTGGGAAAGAAAAGTAAAAAGTGGTCTTATACTGTTCACCCCCCCTCAGTATAAGCTTGTGTTCTTCAAACTTAACACAAAAAAGGAGCAACACTTGTATTAAATCTCCTATGAAATCCAAATACAATCATGCACCCCAAATTATTTGTAGTAATAGTCTCCTTCCTTTTAAATATTTTTTGGATACAACCACTAGCCCAAGCCTTTATTAGATCTTTTTCCATTACAATTAATGATCATTACAACCAATGATCTATCTAGTTGGTTATAACTGATCTAACCTTATGAGATGCAACAAATAATATAATTAATGATATATAATGAATCATTTTTTGATACAACCATTAGCCCAAGCCTTTAATAAACCTTTTTACATTACAATTAATATCATTACAACCAATGATCTATCTAGTTGGTTCTAACATTGGGACTTTTTTTAATGCTTTTACAACCTTTTTCGAGTGTCCAAAGAATATTTTCAAGGGTCCATAACATTACATTATTTAATATATTCCTAGGAAATTACATATTACAATAATGTCCAAACGTTGTACCTAGGACTTGCAAGTGTACAACACACTTAGTCCTAACACTTTTTTGCATTTTTGGATCTATGCAAAGGGCCTGTATGCCCAAATATATATGGAATAAATAAGCATATACTAGTCATAGATGTAGTTTTTTGGTGTATTCATATACTTCTAAGGCCTATCATCTATGTAATCCGAAAATATAAGAGGTCCTTATTTGATTGGATGTGATTTTTGATGATGTTCTTCTTGTAGATCATTCAAGTCCCTATACTACTCTTTTGGTTGAAGATCCTATAGTCTCTCTAACTATTTAGAAGACTTTATTAGAGATTATTATTGGTACTAGTCTAGTTGTTCTTGCAT
Organism: Wollemia nobilis; assembly: GCA_028583015.1. Classification (NCBI taxonomy): domain Eukaryota; kingdom Viridiplantae; phylum Streptophyta; class Pinopsida; order Araucariales; family Araucariaceae; genus Wollemia; species Wollemia nobilis. Next base: position 3,277,600 of record JAQPPZ010016710.1, on the reverse strand, counting down.
CTTAACTTTCTAGTGGATATTTTACAATTGAACCTCTTGGTTTGTGTCCTCTTTAGGCAATATCCTCTCCAACACTACAAGTTTTTGATTTTATGAGTAATAGGATTGATCCTCCTAATCCATATGTAACTATACCGGATGTTGATGTAGATGGTGAGTATAATTTATATGCTTTAGATTTGGATACTAATATTACTACTTATTAGGATGTGCCTAGATCTTTCATAGTTCACTCATTGTCCAAGTGGGTTCAAGTTGTCCTTCAATATACTTATTCCATTAATTTTATGGAGCAAAATCGAAAGTATCCTTCTTGGTCCCTAATATAAAAGGTTGATAATTTTAAGAATGCTCTCATCTATTCTCAAGTTAAAGGTCAAATCAAATAGGAAGATGCTATGCTTGTTGAGTATGAATCTTTGATGAAGAATCAAACATGGAATCTGATTTCTATTCTAGAAAGGAATAATGTTGTTGGATACAAATGAGACTATAGGACCAATAATACTTTAGATAATTGGATAAGAATAAGGTATGCCTTGTTGCTAAAGGTTTATATCAAAAAGAGGGAATTGATTAATCCAATACATTTACCTAGTTTTTCAAATGGATTCTGCTTATATGATTTTATCCATCACTATTTCCTATGGTTGGAAGATATATCATATGGATATGAAGAGTGCATTTCTTCATAGTAATATTTAGGAGGATATCTACATGCAATTCTAGTTTTGATATTGAGGGTTCAACACCCTTGGTGTATCATCTTAAAAATACTTTTATGGCATCAAGTAGGCTCTGCATGCTTGTTATGAGAAGATTCATTCATTTTTTTTAGAATCATGGGTCTTGAAGTTGTGAGGTGGAGCATGATATATACATAAAATATTAGGATGGTCAAACATTGGTGATTATATTATATATTGATGACCACCTCATCATAGGAAACACACTCTCCTTTATTTAGGAGATGAAGTCATGGATTCATGATACCTTTGAGATGATAGAATTTGGTACTTACTAGGTGTTCAAATTAATCAAATTTCTTTAGGGATCACTATCTCATAATCCAAGTATACCTTGAACCTTTTACAATAATTTAGAATGAAGGATTATAGGTATGCTTAGTATGTCTTTGCTTTTAGCTTGAAGCTCCAAGTAAATTGCACTACTCTTTTGGTAGATGCTACTTTATATAAATCCCTTGGGGAAGTCTTCTTAACTTCACCCACACTCAACCAAACGTTGCATTTATCATAAACTATTTCTCTAGGTGTATGTAGGTATGTCAAAGAGTTACCAAATAGTGAACAAGTAGATCCTTTGATAAATTAGAGGTATATAATGTTGAAATTATAATCTAAATCATGACAAAAGCCAACATTGTATGATGTAATATTGATAGGCCTAAGGGCATTTCATTATGAAATGTATTGAATTTATTATAATATTTTATTATACAAGACCTATAGGCCAAGCTTAACCTTCTTATGGTTAGACCCACTCTTTAACTTGTAATTAACCTTAATCCTCTTGCTATGCAATCTTAGGTTAAACTATTCTATATAATTAAGGTTTTATATTGGTAGAAATACCCCCCACACTCCTTATTTGATTATCTAAGTGTTGTGAATCTAATCTATGGATTGTTAGTAATTATTTATGGTGCCTATGCCTCAAAATATTTGTATCACTTGTTATTTAATTCATTTTATTTTTGGTTTTTGCAAAAAATTTGAGAGGATGGATTGTTTCTATTCATTTCTAGAAAATATTGTGAATTCCAACATGGTATCAGAGTGAGTATGGAGCGACATTGCTTGGTCATGAAAAAATTATTGTTCAAAGCCTTTGATTTTTATGAATTTTAAGGCAATTTTTTTCTCAATGCTTCATAAGGATATCTTCTATAAGAAGCAAAGATGATATTCTACTTCTCTACTCATTTTATTTTTTAAGTTTTTTAGAAATTTCTTACCTACTCCAAATTTTACCTTGTTATCAACAAGGTTTCTTCGACCTTTGGTGCAATTTTGAATTCTAAATGGTCAAAATAATTTATGCCTCTAAAAGGAAGCTAAAAATGGTGATAAAATGGAAGGGTTTCAATGCCAATATTTTAAATTTAAAATTATGTCTATACATGCCTTTCTTATAAAAATTTGGTACTTCATTGGTAGTAATGCACCATATCCTTCTATAGAAGGGATGTGCTTTGTACTTTATCCAAAGAGACCATTGTGTTGAATAGATAAACATAATTTATCATCAATTTTACCATTGGTCATGAGTTTGAACCAATGTTGATCATTTTTGTAATGCAATTATGAGTTTTTGCAAGAGATACTAAGAAGAGAATTGAAATCTCTTACAGATTCAAGGTGTAGTACATTGGAAAAAGGGGTTGTGGCTTGTATTCTTGTAGGAGAAGGTCTTGTATTTGAGTTAGATGAAGATATTTTTTTGCTAGCATCCTTAGTGGTAATATTGAAATACTTCACTTATGAGATCATCATTGATTGAGCCATCTTAGTTGGCTGTAGCTAATTGGCTATGCCATGCTTGCAAAGACATTTATATATGGAAGGATCATGGTTTAGATATCTTGATAGAGGAAAGTTTTTAGAGTGCATGCAACTAAAATGTGTGTTTGTCTTATTTTATTATATTTTAAGTAATCATCTCAATAGACACATCACCATCTTGGCAAGTGGAACATGCTTAGGCTATGTGAAATTTCAATTTGAATCCTACCTGATGTAACTTTTGGGTTTTTAGATGAGAAAAATAATTTATTTGTTGACATGGTGGATGATATGGTGCTATCACATGCCAATAAAAACATCATTTTTAATATTTACAATAATCCAATTAATTAGATGTTTGTAAGTGTTGTCAATCTAGTGAAGTAGAGGAGCTAAAGTGGCAAAATAGGATTGGAGGACAACAATGAATAATTTTTTTCAAGTGGTAGGTTGGATTGGATATTTAAACTCTAAGGTTTGGACATTTATTTATTTTATTTTATTAGGTCCATTAGGTTTAATTTTATAGATGCCATAACTTTTGCATATGAAAGCATTTTGATCCATTTTTTTTAAATCACATATTTTTTCAAGCTCTATGCACTAGTGACATTAGTTCATGGATATAATACAATGTTAGGAGTTATATTATATAATATGGATCATAAATCCCTAGTTACTCACCTTAATATATACAATTATAGTATGTGCTCAACCTAAATGATTGGACTACTACACAATATGAACTTGTGGTTCATATTTCTAGAAGATAAAGTAGCTATTCTTGATGAAGAGACCTCTTGATATTTTAATCTACCTAAGTATGAAATATGCATCCTATATTGAAGTAAAAATTGGATGATCCAAAAATGCTCCTAGATGGAGAGTTCCCACATGCACTGTAATAAGGGATATTTGTGTAGAAATGTAATACAACACACTTGAATATAATTCTATTACCACTTATATGATGTAATGTCCCCTTTCTAAGCAGTTAATTATATTGAGGAGGTTAGCATACTCACGGGATTTTGTAGGATAATATTTTGTGTTAGGGAGTTCATTGGGATTTGAAAAGGGTACTATGTTCATTACAAGCTTTCTTTTGCCAGTTTTTGAGGCCATTTTGGGTATGCGAGCTCATGCTTACTATTTTTAGTAAGTACATTTTCAGGCACCAACATGGTCAGTGGATAGGGTGTGATGTTTATATTGATAGGGAAGTTTGTTTCTTCACTCAATCAGTAATTCTTACCTCATTGGGAAATATTATTTAATTTTTGATGTTATTTCCCTAAGTTAAATTAAATATTTAACTTATAATGCTAAATTAAACAATGAAGTAAAAGGACCCAAACATAAAGTATTAAAATAAAATATTTGATAAAGTTACTTTATTATTGGATGAAAAAGTGGACCTCCCACCTTAGGAAAAGAGATCAAAAAATAAAAGAGTTTTGGGATCATTTTTGAGAAGGGGAGGATTTGATATTTTATTCTATGGATAAATACTCGTAGCAGCTTGCATGTAGGGGTTTCAAGATTTGTGAGGATGGAAACCTTCACAAAGGACATTTTATTTAGGTGTGGGGGATGATCCCTAGACAATATGTTGGTAATCTAATTCAGAGGGTGCACTTGAACTTTAATGGAGAAGATATTTTTTGAGTTTAATGGAGGATGGTAGAGTTGAATAGAGTTATTGGAGGATTAATCAAAATTTTATTGTTGTTGTCACTTCTAGAAGTTAGCCTCACCATTTATAGGGGGTACCATACCGCTTGAAGGAGTTTAGTGAGGATTTGAACTAGTAGCAACATCTATACTCCTTCAAAATATCCTTGCCTTCATTTTTAGACTTGTTGCAGACTCGTTTCCACCAAAGAAGAGACTTATTTAAATGGACGTATGCATGCTAAAATACCTTGTGGAGCCATGTGGGGGTCTAAAGGATGATTTGCTACCCTTTTGGAGGATTTTTTGCATGAAAAGAGGCACTTAGGGTGTGAGATTAATCTCTGGTTTGTTTTGGAGTGGAGAAGTTGATGGTTTAAAAGATGTTCGTATTTTGGTGAAGCCTAGTTTGACTGTAGTAGACAATCAAATGATTGGAATTTCATTATTAACTAATGGGTATGTTTGAAAACATCATTTTTAGTGATTTGTAAATGAATTACTGTAAACCACTCATTATTTATATTTAAATACAATATTTGGTGAAGTGGGTTTCAATTTATGGCATCATATTGCACTGTATTTCTATGTTTTATTCCATAGCGATATTGTATTTAAATGTGTTAAGTGTTCATAAAAAACTAGTTCAAAATTAGAAAGCAAAAAAAAAATCCAATTTTTGGGTGGGACATTATAGTGGTATCAGATCTAAAAAAATCTTTCTAGCCTATACGGGTTTTAGAAAATTCATAGTTTGAAACTTGGGAATGAGTAATGCAGTCGAGTACACACCAATACTATGATAGAAGAAACAAATCAAACCCTAATATTGAGGATCCACTTGATTTATTTGAAGGAGTTGAGAGGGTAGAAGTACAAATAGGTGACCAAGATAACAGAGAACAAAGAGAACCAAGAGAACCCACCAACATGGAGATGATTATAGAGTTGAGAAGATGACATCATGATTTCCAGCAGAGCATGGCACAATTGATAGCATTAATGAATCAATAGGTCATGGTAACAATGCCAATAACAACAACAAAGGTGGAAAAAATGGGAATCACAATGGGAATGGTGATGGATTTATAAATAATAGGGATGCTAATTAGAATTTTAGAGTTGAAACAACAAAAAATAGACCCTTAATACTCACCTTTCCACCTAGAAATAACCCATAGGTAGAGGTGGAATCCACTCAAAACAAGCTATAAGACAAAATCTTGCAAGACTGGAGAAATTTTAGTGAAGAATTTCAAGATGAGATGACTTTTCGTGAGTATGTGGACTTAAGGATATAGACCCCATAGATTTGGGAGACATCAGAATCAGGACTTACAGAAAAAAGTGGGTAGACTATCCATTCCATACTTTGATGGTTCAGGAAAGAGAACAATGAGAGCATGGGTCCAAAAGTTGGACACTTACTTCCAACTTAACATGATGCATGAGGAAGAAGCCATAAAATATGTTGTCTTGAATCTTTATGGATTAGTGCATGAGTGGTGGCATCATGGGATGGTCACACTTGGGCATGGACAAAGTGATTCCTACACTGATTTTATAGAGAGGTTGATAGAAAGGTTCAAAAAAAAGAATCCAGAACTTCATTTCAAATAATTAGCACAACTTAAGCAATGGGGTTTAGTGGAATCATATGTTGCTGATTTCTAGAGGCTCTCTATTCTAGTGACAAATATTTTAGAAAGGAGGTTGATTGTGCTATTTATGGATGGACTGAAAGATCCATTGAGAGGGTGGATTAAGGCCTCAAACCACCTAACCTACAAGAAGCAATCAGGAAATATTTATACATGGAGTCCACAAATTCAAGGAGAAAATTTTAGACTAAGGGGTTTGGGTACAAAAAGGATAAGGATAAAAAACATTTTAAAAAAGACACTAACCAACAAAGGAGTACACCAAACCGGTTGGACAACGATAAGCTCAACGAGTTAAGAAAGAAGAAATTGTTCTTCCATTGTAGAAGACCTTGGGAACCATAACATAAATGCTCAATTAAATCAAAGGCCTAACAAATTGAGAATTTCTCAGCTAAAGAATCAGATTTAGAAAATTTAGAACAACAAGCTGATTTGAAGAGTAATGAATCATAAAGTTTACATGGTGAGGTTGAAAAAGAACATGAGCTTGATGGTACAATAGAAGTTGGTTCTTTTAAGGTTCATGGAGTAATTTATGGCCAAAGAATCATCACCCTCATAGATATAGGTGCTACACATAACTTCATAGATGAGGGACTTGTAGCCAAGAGAGGGATTAAAATAGAAGAGTTTGAAGGCTTTAAAGTAATGGTTGCCGATGGATTCACAATTACATATACTCGAAAGATTTATAATCTGAGTATATAGTTGGGAGAGTATGAGCTGAAGGATGATTTCTATGTGGTTAGCATAGGAGATACAGATGTAGTACTTAGTATGCATTGAATGCATACCCTCAGTGAATTCATAATGAACTTATGTATGATGGAGATGAAGTTTGAATTAGGTAAACAAATAGTATTGAGAGGCATGTCAGATGGGGGAGCGTGAGTGGTCTCTATTAGGAGAATGTATAGGTTGATTAGACATGACCAAGTGGAGTAGGCAATAGAGTGCATTCTCATGCCTACTAGTACAGAGCAGTAGAAGAGAGATTATCATCATGACGTGCAAAGGTTACTATCTAAAAATTCTAAGGTTTTCAATGACATACCTCCTAGGAGACCTCCAAATAATGTCATTGAGCATATTATAGAGCTAGAGGAAGGGGCTAAGCCAGTTATTACTACACCATATAGGAAGGGACTAATCCAGTTATTACCACACCATACAGGCATTCTAAATGACATAAGGATGATATAGAGAAGGCTATTGAGTTAATGGATATAAGGCGCATTAGGCCAAGCAAGAGTCCATTTGCTTATTTTATGGTGTTGGTGAAAAATAAGGATGGGACTATGCAGATGTGCATAGATTACATAGCACTAATAAAAAATACAATAGAAAATAAAAATTCCATTCCTCATATTGATGAGCTACATGGAGCATGCTACTTCTCCAAAATTGATTTGAGATCAAGCTACCACCAAATCAGAGTCTAAGAGCAGGATGTGGAGAAGATAACTTTTAGATTCCACTTTGGGCATTTCAAGTTCTTGGTTATACCATTTAGCTTAACCAATGCACAAACTACTTTCCACTCGTGCATTAACAGGGTTTTCAGTAGATAGCTTAAAAAATTAGTTTTGATATTTTTTTATGATATTCTTATTTTCAATAGGACATGGGAAGAGCACCTAAGGCACCTTGAAGAGGTGTTAAGCATCCTTGAGCAGGAGTCTCTATATTCCAAGGAATAAAAATGTGACTTTAGGATGACAAATTTCCTATACCTCGGTTATATCATTAGTTCTTAGGGTGTTAGAGTGGATCCTGAGAAGATCAAGGTAATCATGGCTTGGCCACCACCTACAAACCTCTCTCAAGTTAAGGGGTTTTTTGGCTTGTATGGCTTATATAGGAGTTTTGTCAAGGGATTATCACAAATTGCATCCCCTCTTACAAATTTTATGAAGAAGGGGGTATTTATTTGGATAGTGTCAACACAAAGATGTTTTGATCACTTTAAGCAAGTAATGTGCACATGTCCAGTATTAGCCGTATCATATTTCTCTAGACCGTTTGAATTAGAATGTGATGCCTCCAGTGATGGAATTGGAGTGGTCTTGATGCAAATTAAGCATCCCATTGCATTTAAGAGTAGAAAATTAAGGGGTGTAGAACAAATCTATTAAATATATGATAAGGAAATGTTGGCCATCATGCATGGCTTGGCCAAATTTAGACCTTATCTTGTGGGAGGTAAGTTCATAGTTAAAACCAACCACAATAGTTTGAAATATTTTTTCAACCAACATGATCTCAATGATAGGTAGTAGAAATGGATAAGTAAACTCCATGCCTATGACTTTTACATTGTATATGTCAAAGGGAAGAAAAATGTGATTGATGATGCATTATCTAGAAGACTATATTTGCGTTCCTTGGTTGAAATATCAATAGATTGGAAAGTGAGAATTACAATAGAATATGCCAAGAATACTTGGGCTTCTAGTATTATTGAGGGTACTTTGCATGATGACAGTTATATTATGGTGAATGAATTTATTTTCTAGAAATATAGGATACTTTTGGTACCCAATTCACAATTTAAATTGATAGTTTTAAAGTCCTTCCATGATACTCCTATGGCTGGTCACTCAGGATTCTTCAAAACATATAGGTAGATCCAGGAAAGGTTTACATGGAAAGGACTAAAAAATGAGGTCCTTAAGTATGTTTGGGAGTGTCCCATATATCAAAAAAATAAGGATGAGCATACTTATCTAGTTGGTTTATTGCAGTCCTTGCCAATTCCCAATGAGAAATGGGAAAGTGTTTCCATGAATTTCATTACAGGGTTTCCCAAGGTGCAAGGAAAATATTGCATCTTTGTTGTAGTTGATAGATTGACCAAATTTGCTCATTTTTTGCTATTTTAGCAACTTATACAACAAATTATGTGGAATATTTTTTCCAGGGAGATTTTCAGACTACACAGGTTGCCCAAAGTCATTGTCAACGATAGGGACAACATATTTCTAAGTCTCTTTTGGCAAGAGCTCTTTAGACTGGGTGGGACTGATCTCACTCCAAGTACAATTATCACATGTAGATATATGGATAAACATATATAGTTAATAAGTGGGTGGAAGGGTACCTTAGAAACTACATTTGAGGATAGCAAAAGGTATGGGTAAAATGGTTGCACCTCGATGAGTATTGTTACAATTCTACTTACCACATGTCAATCAGGATGTCACCATTTATGGCTTTGTATGGATATGAGGCCCCTAGATTCATGGAATTGATCTTTGGAGATAGTAAAGTGCCTAAGGCCAGAGATTTATTGTAGGACATCTAGGATATAATGAAATATCTGAAGGAAAATCTACAACATACATAGAATTAGTAGACTTTATATGTTGATCATCATTGGATAGAGCAAAATTTTGAGGTAGGTGACATGGTCTACCTAATATTACAAACATATAGGCAATTCACTCTCAAAAAGAGTGGAGCAAAAAAATTAAGCCATGGTTCTATGGCCTATTCAAGATTTCTAGGAAGGTTGGAAAAGTGGCTTACAAATTGGAGTTACTGATCGATAGCAAAGTGTACAATGTATTTCACATATCATGTCTCAAGAAGGTGTTGGGTCATAATGTAGTTCCTTCATTTGTGTTGCCACATTTGTATGAATAAGAGAAGCTTGTTCTTATTCTAGAGACCATCATTGATATCAGGGAACACACTCTTAGAAGAAGAGCAATTAGAATATATTTGATCAAATGGAAAGACCTACCGATTGAGGATGCTAAATGGGAAAACGAGCAGATTCTACAATATCCAAATTTGCAATTGCTTGAGGAAAAACAATTTTGGGAAGGGAGGACTATAATGTCCCCTTTCTAAATAGTTAATTATATTGAGGAGGTTAGCCTACTCATGGGATTTTGTAGGTTAATATTTTGTGTTAGTGATCTCATTAGAGTTAGACAGGTGTACTCTATGCGTTACAAGATTTCTTTTGCCAATTTTTGAGGCCATTTTGGGTATGTGAACTCATGCTTACTATTTTTAGTAAGTACATTTTAGGGAACCAACTTGGTTAGTGGATAGGGTGTGATGTTTATCTTGATTGGAAAGTCCATTTCTTCACTCAATTGGTAATTCTTAACTCATTGGAAAATATTTGGCATTATTTCCCTAAGTTAAATTAAATATTTAACTTATAACATTTTATTAAATAATAAAGTAAAAGGACCCAAACATAAAGTATTAAAATGAAATATTTGATAAAGTGACTTTAATATTGGATGCAAAATTGGACGTCCCACCTTGGGAAAAAATATTAAAAGAATAGAAGAGTTTTGGGATAATTTTTAAGAAGGGGGGACTTGATATTTTCTTCTGTGGAGAAATACTTGTAGTATCTTGCATGGAGGGGTTTCAATATTTGTGAGGATGGAAAAATTCACAAAGGAAATTGTCTTTGGGTGTGGGAGATCATCCATGGACAATCTATTGGTAGTCTCATTTAGAGGGTGCACTTGAACTTTAACAGAGAAGATATTTCCTGAGTTTAATGGAGGATGGCAGAGTTGAAAAGAGTTATCAGAGGGTTTATCACACTTTCATCGTTATTGTCACTTCTAGAAGTTAGCCATACCATTTCTAGGGGGTACTATATAGTTTGAAGGGGTTTAGTGAGGGTTTGAATTGGTAGCAACATTTATAATCCTTTAGAATATCCTTGCCTTCATTTTTAGACTTGTTGCAGACTCATTCCCAACAAAGAAGAGATTTATTTAACTAGTCGTACCATTCTGTGCATGCTGAAATACCTTGTGGAGCCACATGGGGGTCTAAAGGATGATTCACTACCCTTTTAGAGGGGTTTTTGCATGAAAATATGCGCTTAGGGTGTGATATTAATATTTTGTTTGTTTTGTAGTGGAGAAGTTGATGGTAAAAGTTGTTCGCATTTTGGTGAAGCCTAGTTTGACTATAGTAGACAACCAGATGACTAGAATTTCATTATTAACTAATGGGTATGTTTGAGAACATCATTTTTAGTGATTTATAAATGAAGTACTATAGCCCACTCATTATTTGGGTTTAAATACATCAAGTGGGTCTCAATTTATGGTATCATATTGCATTGTATTTCTATGTTTTTATTCAATAGCAACATTCTATTTAAATGTGTTGTTTATAAAAAACTAGTTCAAAATTAGAAAGTAAAAAAAAAATCTAGTTTTGGGGTAGGACATTACATATGAACAAACATACACAATGGGAATAACTTACAGAAACAAATGGATACTCTGCACATTGCATGTATCCAACATAGGAACTATCTGCAATACAACATACTTCGATGAACAATCTACCAAAAAGTAATTTTAGCCAACAATACAGTTCGATCGATGACAACAAGCACTCCTACATCTCTCACATAGATGTGTACTTATAGATATAATGGGACAAGTATGTAGTTGGCAATTACCTAACCACCTTTGAACTACCTATTTACATAAAATATTAAAAATAACCCATTATATTACATTATGAAAAACACTTTGCCATATGCACATTATTACAAACATTTCATGCACACACATTTGTGCATATACATTCATATGCTCAAACATGTATTTATGTAAACGTGTCAATTTGTCTACTTACAACTGGCACAATGTTCAGGTTGTTGAATCCTTAGAGCTTGTCGGCTCAAAAGTTGACCCACAAGTTGTAGGTATTAGGGTTCTTGGCCTTGGCCATTACCTTTCTTAATAAGGATTTAGTGCCTTGTCTAACCAGTTCCATGAAGCCTTTGTTCACAACCCTATGAATTAACATGAAATATACTTGCCTCGAAAAGGCCTAGGCAGCTTAGTCGACTCTTCATGAAGGAAGAAAACAAATTGCTTGCAGCCTACCTTTGTGTTTTAGGTCCACATAATTTATCATGTTTCAACACAACTCATAACACCAACATGATGCACACTTCATTGTGTTATAGTACCATACTCCATCAACTTATGCTACTAGGCATTGAATTATAACAGAACATAACAAGGCATTTATACACATGCATGGCTAAATGATTAGAAAGTTTGAACATCAACATATTAGTCTCTTATAAATTTATCATAGAGAATTCATTCACCCATCAAAGAAGACAACTCTCAAAGACTCGGCAAAAACTGGCCTGGATTGAGGAAACTCAGTCTGTGTCTTTGTTGAGCATCTCTTTGAGTTTTGGTGCCAAATTTGTTGAGTACTAAATCAACTTTGTCATTTCACCTTGTCAAGTTTGAGCTAAGTCTGATCTAGTGAACTATGGTCATAGGTAGCATCATTGGATAACCAGTATCATGAATAAGAGAGACCACTATCAACTTATCACAACTATGGAAATGCCACAATTATGCCACTTCTATGTTGTTGGATTCAATTTTGGTACTACCTGGTGCTGTGTTTTCCTAGTGGAAACATTGATGCCAAAAGAATTCCCAATGTACTGGATAATATTTCCTCCCAAACCAATTTCTAAACGTAAAACAAACAAACTCAAAATTACGACACTATGTTTTGTGTTTCTTTTATTACGTTGATAGTAATAATCTTTCCTGCTAGTGTAAATGATATCTCTTTGACACTCTCAACATTGTCTATTGCATGTTGTGACATAAAATAGAGTTGCAAGAATGCCACATGGCCACTAGACTTTATTGATAGAGCACCACTTTTAATGGATAACACTAGTGCTTATTGCCAATTGGTCAGACTTATGATCTAAGTTTTAATATTTTTATTTTTCTATTAATTGAATATATAGTGTATGATGGTGTAGGTCGTAAATGGTTTGTTGGAGAGATCTGATTGGGAACATGCAATAAATATACCTCTTGGAATTGTACCAGCTGGTATGAACTTTTTTACTACATTCTCCTTTTATGCTTAGTTGCTATATTTAATATTGTGCAAGGTTGGCCTTAATGTGAAGAAAAACACCGACTATTGGTTGCATTATCATTGTTTGTTTTAGGTGAAAAATACTTTTGGCTAGTATGTGCCATCACTTGGTTATCTTTTACATGCATAGGTATTAATTTGATGTATGTATAGAATTTTTCATTAACCTATCACTCAAAAGCATTGTCATTGGTTATTTTGTTTGAAATACCAGAGCCGAAGACTTTATTTGGTGACATATTCTGACAAAATTCCCTTTTTCTTTTGATGGTAGCTTTTAGAGGTTTGATGATATTAGACTAAATTTGATGAATGTATGTAGTGTGATATAGTCATAGGAGGACTAGCAAGGCTCGATTTATGAATGAGCTTTATCACAAGGTTGAGACATAAGGAGTTAACATATATGAAAAACATATATAACATGAAGTGTAAACACCCCATGTTCCTCAGTAAGGTGGTTTCATATGTGAAATAGGTCTCCTGGCCAAGCTGAGACCTAAGAAATTGCATTTACCTTTTACCTTTATAGGTTTTGTATGTCAAATTGGCATGTTGGTTATGTTGGGACCTAAGAAATCACATCTATTATTTACCTTTATAGGCATATTCTAGAGTGAAGAAGCCCACAACACTAGTGATAGATTCTTACGATCCAGGGTTTTGAGCAAGCCTAATGAAGGAGGTAGTGATGATCCTACACTCTATGTAAATATGAATAGAGCAATCTGATTTTTAGGTCACTATTAGGGTTTTGAAGTAATGTTAGAGAGGCATCTGAAGAATGTAATTTTCTATTTACTTAATACAAAATTAGGACTTCTTTTCGAAGAAAAAATATTTTATTCTAATTTATTTTTAAATCTAAGTATAAAATTTTAGATAAATTATTCCGTAGATATGTTGGTGCAACAAACATCCTTTTATTTACAATTTTTATAAAGAATGAAGGTAGATAAATAGATCTAGAGAAATTGAATATTTTTAATACTTTTATGTGTTTTAAAAATTTCTATACTTACCTAAAGATAAGAGTTTACTTTTTCTTTCAAACAAACCTTTAATTATCAATAAATAAAAAACATGTGACAATAATAAACTAAATGAAATTTGTATGCATAGAATCTACCTCCCAATACCTATGTTTACACAAATTTCATTGTAAAGTGATATGATTTAGCCCATGTGATACCTCCAAAATTGTGTTAATGACACTACAAACATGAAATTTTATATAAATATAGATATGTAAATATAAAATTAGAATAGAATAGAAAATAATATTATATTTGAAACTTACATTCCAATATCTATCATTCAACAAATTTTGTTATAAAAACAATTTGATTTAGCCTTATTTTGAGGATTTTAGAGTTATACAAGTGACCTATCAACAACAAAACCAGTTGTTACTAAAGTATGTCAAAAAACCATGCTTTTATTCTATTGTATAATAACAAATTACACAGTTTCTTGCCATGATCACAAAAAATTGGATAGATCATTAATGCGAGAATCCTATTTTGCACTGGACCATACTCAAAGTTTAGGGGATATTTTTGTGAGTCCTAAGGATATAATTTTGTGAGTTAATTGAACATACACCTAGGGTTTTCAAATCTAGTTCCTATCCTAAATGAAATATTGGATGATTAGTGTAAGATTCAGGTAAAAATAAGAATGCAACACACAATTTCTATACTATGTGATTCTTCATTTGAATGATTACAAAACAAGTGGCAACACATCCTTTATTCAAGCAATAATTTAGTGATGCATACATACAAAGAAACTATCCTATAGTGAAAGCTATATTCATATTCATTTCATGCTTAAGTGCAACAAGATGAACTAGATTATGTCCCCAATTATAGTTACAAAACCGTTATCTCCTTTACAAAACTTATGCAAGGCATAAGAATCAATCACAAACACTCAAATCAAAGAGATTATCCTTATGAAATTAATGAATAGCCTTTCAATCATAACTCTAATGCTATAATTTATGACTCATACCTATGAGTTAATCAATTTGCAATCATAAAATGCAAAATTGAGTGTTTTTGCATAAGATGAGTAAAACTGACCAATGGTTATAAAATAATAAAACAACTTACAATCTTATAGATCAGAGGCTGAAATAGAGATAGAACAAAAAGTGTAAACCTAATTTCTTTGCATAGATAGATGCACCATACTAGTGCAATTTTTTCCCTCATACAAGTGCAATTTTTTGCATGGGTCATTTATAGTTTTATGGCACTTTCATCTTGTACCTATAAAATATTAAGCCTATGAGAAAAATAGATAAAATTGGTGATCACTATGCAAGGCTTTTCTGAATCTCACCCAAAATGATAGACTTGCTTGGTGGAGGGATCAAGCCTTAGTTTCCTTTTACAGTTTGATTATAGAAATAATGACAAAAATGGAAGGAAACAAAAACATACGAAAGACCAAAATGCTGATTAAAGAAGGGGATGTGAAATGTTAAGGGATGAGAGGTATATTTACTATGGATGATGCTTGTCCAATGTCTCTTTGAGGATGTTCCTTGACCTAGATCTATTAAAAATCTTGATTAAAAATAATTTGAGAGATGGTCATAGATCTACAAGTAGGAGCACTAAGGAGTCACAATAGTAGCATATACCAATGGACAAGAATTTATTTTTTCTTTTTTGGCTATCCCCAAGGGGTAGTTTTATAATCTCCTTAAGATTTCTAGGACAAGGGGTAGTTACGACATTAGTTTTTTGTGACTAATGCCATAAAAATTATTGTATTCAAGGTTACACTAGACAAGGCCAAGGCAAGCTCTGGTCAAAAATATCAACAAATATACTTTCTTCAATTTTAATCTCTTGCACTATGTTCCTAGAATTGAGAAATGAGAAACAAGAAACAAAATAGAAAGTGGTTCAGAGGGAGAAATGGGAGACACCAGGGTTTCAAGACATGGGTTCGCAAAATTTAAGCCCTAAGGTTTAAATTTTAGATCATACAATCACCCTAGGGTTTTAATATTTGTTTCTTGGTAGGATTAAGGTAATCTAGGGTTTAAACTTTACAAACTAAAAAATTCCAAACCCTAAAAGGACATGGGTTCGCAAAAGTTATAGTAAATACCAGAAATAATGTAAAATTCACTAACCTCATCTCTTCCAATATTTAATTCATCTTCATACCCTATTCTATGCCTTCAAATTCTGCTTCGGTCCTCATCTCTCACCATTTTATTCAATGAAGTGAAGAACCAGGGGTAAAGTAGTAGGTGTCACAGGAAATTTTAGGGCAAACCCCAACCAACAACATGAAAGTCTACAGTAGGATAAAGTACAATAGGTAAACTACTTTGGCTCTCTCAACATCCCCCAGCAGAATCACATCCCACAATGGTGAAGAAATCTACAGAGCCTTCTTCCTATGTATATTGTGTGGCTTTGAATAGAACCCACCCCCTTATGAAACCAAACAAGATATATATGATTTAGGGGAGGAAGTGGCAATAGTGGTGGGGATTGTTCTAAACAAGTCAACAATGCATGGGGAGGTAGCCCAGAGCTTGGATGTAGCCTAGAGCTTACAAGAAGCCACTACCTAGTCTGTATTGGGTCTCAATATCTCATCGTTGAGGATCCACACATATCCAAAGGGAATTTGGGTGGGCCTCACCCACTCAAAAATGATCCCTTGCCTTGAGAGTGGAGGGAGGGAGAAAAGTTGTTGGTTTTTCACCCACATGAACTAGGATGGGTGAGGGATGAGGGAGGGAGAAAAGTTGTTGGTTGTTCACCCGCACGAACTAGGATGGGTGAGGGAATGACACACATTTAGGGTTAATAGCTGGAATATTTTGGAAAGGATAGGAAAGGGTCTAATAGCTACGATTGGTGAGAAGAATATATCATTTTTATTTTTTATTTTTAATATTTTAAGATGACGGTTTATAACCACCATATTTTAATTCATTTCTTTTAAGATAATGGTTTATAACCATTGTCTTTTAATTATTTTATTTTTAATTCTTCTAAGATGGTGGTTTATAACCGTCATCTTTTAATTCTTCTAATTTTTAATTCTTTCATAAGAGGGTGGTTATAAACCACCCTCTTATCCCTAAGATGGTGGTTATAAACCACCCTCTTAGGTCACCCTAAGATGATGGTTTATAACCACCATCTTAGGGTGACCTAAGAGGGTGGTTTATAACCACCATCGTAGGGATAAGAGGGTGGTTTATAACCACCTTCTTAGGGGAACCCGAAGATGGTGGTTTATAACCACCGTCTTAGTCCTAAGAGGGTGGTTTATAACCACCCTCTTAGGGTGACCCTAAGAGGGTGGTTTATAACCACCCTCTTGGGGTCTATTAGGGTGGTTTTTTACCATCGTAAAAAGCCACCTTAATTTAGCTGTCCTTAAAGCTCTTTTTTGATATAGTGAGTGCTAGAAGAATAGGGAGTTATTGTTGAGGAATTGTCTAGCAATGGTCCTCATTTCTAGTTTTATGTTACCTAATACTTATAGATGTAGATTCTTGTGGAGGATTATGGGGGTTTTATGTGATATGGTGGAGTGAGAGCACCAATTTGCATGGGTACCAACACTACTAGCAAAGACATTTAGTGAGTTGTATGTCATGTAGATGATAATATATATAGGGTTGAGCAATAGTTTCTTGTTGTAGATTTTAGGTTGGTAGAACATAGTCATGTTGATTCCAGAGAGGTTTCCTTACGGAGCTCATGAGTTGATGGGGATGGATCTAATGTATGCTTTGAGATGGTAGACTGACATGGAGGTATGACCAAGGAAATGATATGAGGGACAACCACTCTATTACAGAGAGACATTTGATAGCCTGAGGTCAAAGGATATTATTTTGCATCCTTGGAGAGGAGCATCATCATGGGGTGAGGCAAGAGAAAATTTAGGTTGAGTGAGGCATGGATGATAGGTGACTAGATGGGTTCCAACATAGATAAAGTATTTTCCATTTTCTTATGTGTTGAGAAAATTTGGGTTACCATAAATATTTTCTAATCTACCAATGATTATCTAGAGGGTTAAAGGAGATCATGGGTCTTGAAAATAGGTGTGACCATTGGATACCATGTTGGATGAGAATATAGTTATTCGTGATGTGGATGATGTAGGTACAATCTCAGAGTACAATTCTTGGTGGGCTATGCAAAGGTGGGAGCAAAGTAGAGGAGTTGTAGATGTATTTGGAGACAATAGTAGTAGTTGGGGGTTTAGAGTGGGCTACAAGGGGAACCATAGGATCAATTAGTGGCTCAAGAGGAGGATCAAACACAGGGGCTAGTAGCCTAGGGGTAGTGGTAGGTGGGCACAACATTGGTGTTAAGGAGGCTAGTGATAAGGAGTTAGATCTAAATCTTGTATGATGCATGAGATAGCATCTAGATAGTGGAGGAAACCCATCTAGGGCAAACATAGGGGGTATGGTAGAGATGCAAGTAGATGTTGATGTGATAGGTTATTTTGGGGTACTTGAGGTAGATTTGAGTATTTTTTGCATAGTATGATGGATGCGTTGGATGAGGCCCACATGTTTTAGGATAGAGTGTGCCAGGTAGAGACCATGATGATAGAGTGAGAGATGGATTAGATATATGAGAGGATTTCCTTGGTGTTGGAGAGATATTGAGAACTAGCTAAGAGAGATACAACGATGGTAGGGAGATGTGATGTTGAGAGAGAAGTGGAGATATGTAGAGAGCATTGAGATGAGCTAAAATGAGAGTGTGATGCTATTGTAGTAGATATATGCAATAATAATGATGTTAGAGAGAGCCATGGTGGAGGTATGAAGCTAGTAGAGTGAGCAAGAGGTTATGGTGGCCAAGATGACCATATTATGGGAGGAGGTAGAGTAGTGGAGGACACAAAGTGATATATCCACTTTGTAGATTGAGCTTGATGACCTACAATGAGTGAAGGAGAATTTTAAGAAGTTGTTCTGTAGAGAGAGTAGGAGGGTGTGCAAGTTGAAGGGATGAATAACAAGTCAATGGATAGATATTATGATACATTCAAAGTTTGAGTCCTAGTCACACAAGAATAAGAGAAGCACTAAAGAGAAATGAGGAACCCCGATAAACTAAAACTAGAAAAATAGTAATTGTAAAATCAAAGGAAGAAGATAGCATATTCACACAACACAATATTTACCCTAGAAACCCCTAAACAGAAAAAACTAGCACAATATTATCTTCTTATTGCATAAACTTGATCATCTCCAATACAATAATGTTAATATTTTATCTCTTTCTAAACCCTAATGCAAGTGTGATATATATAACAAAGGCACATGCACGAATTTTATAATATCATGGGTGAAAAAGTATGGATTCAAATATAGTAATCCAAAAAACCCATTGTGTCTAAAAATAAATTAAAAAACCCCCAAAAAATTAGTATAGGTACAGAGTGCCAAGTACCTTTTAGTGTTAATCCCATCAGAATAACATGGAAAATATTCAACATATTTTCAACATTCTCCCACTTGTTGAATACTTTTCATAGGGGTCAAAAAATGCCATTGTCAACTATTAAGGGCAACCATGCCCATAGATCTTCTACACCAAGAAATATTTTAAGCAGGTACAATATTTGTTAATTACAATCTTTGTTAATGAATCAACAATATTCTTCTCTGTATCAAATTTCTCCAATATCACCTAATTATCTTCAACCATATCTCTCACAAAATGGTACTTGATATCAATATGTTTTGACCAATCATGAAAACCAAGATTAATGGCCAAAAATATTGTACTTTTATTATCATTGTTAATTTTCATAGCCTTATGTTTAAGACCAACTATTGAACACAACCTCTATAGCCACACAACTTCTTTATAGGCATGAGTTACTACAATGTACTCTACTTCTGTAGTGGATAAAGCAACAACTGATTGATTTTTACTCATCCAACTTACTACCCCTCCAAACAAACTAAACACATAAGCACTCATGGATCTTATCTTGTCAAGATCTCCAACCCATTCAACATCCACAAACCCTTGTAGATTTACAATATCATTACCTCCAAAATTTCCTCTATAACAAATAACATAATCTATAGTTCTACGCAAGTATATGAAAATTCTCTTCACAACAGTCCAATGTTCCTTTCTTGGATTTGATATATATCTGCTAACTACTCCCACTGCATGTGTAATATCAAGTCTAGTACAAACCATTGCATACATAAAACTACCCATAGCACTAGCATAAGGAACATGATGCATTTATTCAATTTCCTCATATGTTTAAGGACACTGTTCAATAGATAAATTTTGACCAACCGGATATGGAGTACATAATGGTTTACAATCATGCATTCTAAACTTTTGTAGTATCAAATCAACATAATTTCTTTGATTTAACCACAAATTTCTATTTGTACGATCCCTTATTATTTCCATACCCAGAATAAATTTTGCAGCACCCAAATCCTTCATGTCACATTAAGAAGATAACTAATATTTTAGTAACTTTATCATCTCCTTATTGTTACCAATTAACAATATTTCATCCACATACAATACAATAATAATAAAATTTTTACCTTCCTTTTTGAAATTTACACATGGATGATTGGATCTACTTTGCTTTTTCTAAGCCCAAGTGTCAAAAAAACCTGTCAAATTTTTGGTTCCACATCCTTGGAGACTACTTCAACCCATAAAGAGACTTCTTCAACTTGCATACCAAGTCCTCCTTACCTTTTACCTTAAAGCATTCTAGTTGTGACATATATATATCTTCATCAAGTTCACCATGTAGAAAAGCTATCTTTACATCCATATGTTCTATTTCAAAATCAAAAGCAATAGAAATAGCCAACATAAATCTAATTGAAGTTAGTTTAGCCACAGGAGAAAAAATCTCACCAAAGTCAATTTCCTCAACCTGAGAAAATCCTTTTTCTACCAAGTAAGCCTTGTACTTCTCCAACTTTCCTTCTACATTGTACTTCTTGAATAACCACTTACAACCAATAGGTTTTCTACTAGGAGGTAATTTCACCAAGTCCCATGTTTATCCAGGGACTCCATTTCTTCTTCCATAGCTCTTTTCCAAGACTTATTCTCTCTTGAATAAAGTGCCTCCTTTACAGTCTTGGGTTATTCATTAGTAACTAATAAATTAAATGCAAAACAAAATTTTTAAGGACTATACCTATCTGGAAGTATTCTCTCTCAATATGATATCCTCAAAATTGGATTTCTAGATTTTGCATCTTCAGCTTCCTCCTCACCTTCTTCCTCTGAATATTCCTCTTTAGACTCTCTCTATAATTCAGGTTCTACCACAGGTTCTTCCTCCTGTTCCAATTTTATCTGCAATATTTTTGGTTCTTTTCTTGATTGCATTTCCTATTTTAGAGCCCCTTTTGTTTCTCTAAATATTATATTATGACTGTAAAAAATATTCTTTGTTTCTAGGTTCCATAACTTATATCCTTTAACACTAGTACTATAACCCATAAATATGCATTTTTTAGATTTATAGTCTAGCTTAGTCCTTTTCTCTTTTGGGATATACATATAAGCATCACAACAAAAAAAACTCATATGTTTGAAAGAGGTTTTCTTACCAGTCCATACTTCTTGTGGAGTCTTGTCCACAAAAGTTGAGGTAGGAGACCTATTGATGAGATAACAAGCTGTTAACACAACTTCTGCTCAAAATTTATTTTCTAACCTTGCACCACTTAGCATACTTTTAGCCTTATCCATCAATGTCCTGTTCATCCATTATGCAACCCCATTCTATTGTGGAGTATACAGGGTTGTTCTTTGTATTTCTATTCCATAGTCCTTGCAAAAATGCTCAAATTCATTAGAGCAATACTCACCACCATTATCACTTCTCAAAACCTTTATATTTTTCTCTATATTATTTTCTACAAGAGCCTTAAAATATTTAAATTTATTAAAAACCTTAGATTTGTTCCGTACAAAATATACCCAAGTCTTTCTTGAGAAGTCATCTATAAATGTAAAAAAGTAGATAGATTTATTTAATGATGGTACTTTTGCAGGTCCAAACACATTGTTGCGGGCCAAACAAGGTGAATGGTTTCCTATTTTTGTCACATGCCCGTGCATTTAATTATCAACCCAGGGAGCTTCGTAAACTTGCGAAGAGTCGAAATTAGGTTACTACAATACCACTGGAGGTGAATCTGCTAATCCTACGTTTGGGGGGTGTTCTTGAAATGGTTGTCAATCATTCCCGCACTCCTCAATAAATTACGTAAGAAGAACATAATTAAATCTACAGAAATAAATCATGTACACATTCCTGAAAATAAATCTACTGCAAATATTGGAACTAGCAAACCAATGAACATTCCTATGAAAGCAATAAACTAATTAAAATAAATAAACAAGAAGGAAATGGGGAAGAAATACTGGCTTGGAGTGGGCCCAGGCTCCAGCAGCTTCTTCCCGATCGAACACGCGCTTTAGAACTTCTGGAACTGGAATATATTTATCAACGTATTACAATCTATCTTCTGTAACTCTAAATGGATCTTTATTAATTATTTCTATATATCTCTCTCTATATATATATTTCAGAACGATCTGCGTGTGTTTATATAACACACCCGTAGAACTTCTATTACAGAAGTGGTTACAACAGTCGATTCTTCCCAGACTAAATTAGAACAGTCTGGCGAATGCAATCGACGTCTGGCATTCTATTTTGATGGCGGCATGTTCGCTTCGGTTCGTGCTTTGCCTGGCATCAGTAAGACATTTTGATACGTTGGTGCTATCTCCAATTTAGCTCTGCATGACGTAGAGCTGGAACTGCACCAGCCACTGCTGTCCACGTCGTTCGAATCTGGTCAACGGGCAAAGAATCAGTGGCGCCTTCCTTATGAGGAAGGTACCTTGTTATCATGGCGCCTTCTGGTTGTAGGGAGGCGCTTGCCTTCTATTAGCGCCTTCCAACTGTGGAGAGGCGCTTGCCTTCTTGGCACCTTTCGACTATGGGAGGCGCTTGCATTCGGTTGGCGCCTTTCGACTACAGGGAGGTGCTTGTATTCAGTTGGCGCCTTCTGACTGTAGGGAGGCACTTGTGTTCAATTGGCACCTTCTGACTGTAGGGAGGGCTTGTATTCGGTTGGTGCCTTTCGACTGTAGGGAGGCGCTTGTATTCAGTTGGCACCTTCTGACTGTAGGGAGGCGCTCGGTATTCAGTTGGCGCCTTTCGATTGCAGGGAGGCGCTCGTCTTTGGTTTGGCGCCTTTCGATTGCAGGGAGGCGCTTGTTCCCTTGGTGCCTTTCGGTTGCAGGGAGGCGCCTATGTTCTCTACATTGACCCCCAATGAAATAAAGTGCCAGGTCCATCAAAAGGACCTCGACTGTTCCAAATCTAACTAAATCAACTGCAATTCCACAAAACATACTAAAAGCACACAAATTAGATAACACGCATAATTATATCAAATATCTATATAATCATTCATAAAAGTACGCAATCCTTATTATACAGCCGCATATTGATCAAAGAAATATGTACAAAATATGAGCATTTTTGGTGCTCATCATCCCCCCACGCCTAACATATGCCACGCCCTCGTGGCATCCAAACTGTAGGTAGCCCTCTAACTTTTCATCGTCGCCATCTCTTGGAGGATTCGGCTGCCCCTACGGCCTGAGTCTATCTTTTCGTGCCGGCATTTGAAGGTGTGGTTCGCCTTTGCCTATGGGAAACTACGGCTGTCAATTGTCCCCTTCTTGTTCTGGCCGCTACTGGTGGTGGTCTAGCCAGCGTTGTTCCTGTCGATTGAAATGCAGCTTTGGCAGCTTGCCAAAGGTCGGCGTCTGGAGGTCTGACCACTACCAGAGGGATATCCGAGTTATCCCCTCTGGAAGGCACTACTTGGGCCTTGTATAATCCGGCCGCTTCAGGGGTAAGCCCTGCATTCTCCTTTGCAATTGCAGCGGCCTCCAATTGTGGGCCATATACTCCCCACCGTTCCAAGTACCTCCTCATCATGGAAGGCCACCCTCGGGATGAACCATAGATGTCCCAAAATTGGCTGTCTTCTATCGGATTGACGCAGATGCCAGAATCTCCTTTTACCCTCGAGGATGCCTTCCTGGCCTCCTTGGCTACTTTCATTTCGTTGCATAGCTACTCAAAATATTTTTGCCTTTCGACGAATAGTTGCATGTCCCATTCATCCTCCTCTGACTCGATGAAGGTCACTTTCGCCTTCTGTCGAGCCGACCTGGGCCTCTTTGCCTTGGCTTCTATAGAAAATGTGGCGGCTCGGACCGGGGTCTCTTCTTTCTCCTTTGGGGACTTCTCTTTACTTCGAAGGATCGGTTGTGCTGCTATCTCCGGGGGTGATCCTTCATTCTCCTGTCTACCTGGTGTCGACCCCTCAGGCTCTTCTCCTTCTTCAGGCCTGGGGAGGTCCTCCTTATCCTCTGGTCCTATCTATTGTGGGAGACCTTCGTCCTGCTCTGTGTCACTCAGGACAATGACAGGGGGCATCGTAGGACTTCTTTCCTTTTCACCCCTAAAAATAGAGGAATCCTCCCCTGCCTCCGGGCTGCTCTGTCGGGCATCTGATCGAATCTCCCTCGAAGAGAATACTCGTTCGACGGATGTGGGAGAGTTCGTCGGCACTTCTTCTACCCAATCAGTCTGAGTGGCCGCCTCCTGTCTTGCTGTTCCTCTGTCCTGGAGCATTTGATTTTCCTCCTGCAACTGCCGGACCAGCTGCTCGAGCTGAGCGATTCATCTATCCCTTTCCTCCAATTCCCTTTTATGCTGGTTCTGGCAATCTTCCAGAGTCTGTTGTGCCATCCAGCAATCGGTTTGCCATTCGAGCGCCTCCTCCAAGGCCGCATCGATCTGGTCGTTACTCCTAGAAGTTCCTTCATTCCATGGGCTCTGGTTCATTAATTCTCGGAGGGTTTGGGCGGCAACGTCTATCTCCGGGTCACTCTGTCCTTCCTCTATCGAGAGGAATCACCACAGACGTTTCCTCCTAGGGATTGGTTCGTCCTCACCACCAGCGAGTGGCGCTCCTTCCTCCTCATACTCGGGCACTGGGGAATGCCCTCTGTCCTCTATGTCTTCGGGCATCGGTGACTGCTCTGCCCCTCCTAGAAAATAGGGCGACGCCAATTGCCCGATGTTTGTTATCTCCTCTACAGGGGATGCTTCGTCTTGCCCTAATTCGGCAACCGCATTGTGTTGCTCTATTTGGCCGCCATCTCCCTCTGCGTCGTGGTTCTGTCTTTGTGCTTCTGCGTGGCGGACCAATGCCGATATCAGCCCATGGTGGGCTAAGGCGGATGGTGCCCCTTTCTGGTACCGAGCCGCTTCATCTTTCAGAGCAGTCGCCAGGTAGAAAGGTATATTTAATTTCCTCCCATGCACTAGGTGATTGAGGAAGTGCACATGATTAATGTTCAGATGGGTATACTTCCCTGTGCATGTGAAGAATCGAGCAATCTGCTCGAACATCTTCCGCATATTCATGGGGAGACTATTTTTGAGTAACCCCTCCCTGTCTATCTGCACATTTCCTCCTGGCAGCAGTATTTCGGTGTATAGTTTTAACACTCCGCCCTTGTATGTACATTCCCCCGTGAGAGGCAATCCAGTCGCCTGTGAGATGAACTCAGGGGTGACTGGAATTTCCACCCCTCGTACTTGGGCCGCATCGCCCCTCAAAGAGGTGGCGAATTCTCTAGCTGCCTCCACATCCTGGCCCTGACTGACCAGGGTGCAGTATTCGAGCCACCCCTCGGCTTCGAATTGGGTCTTCACTGCCCCTCTGATTCCATCAGTATCACTGGGTTCATTCTTCTTGATCGCGTGGTTCTTGGACCTTCCTCCCATGGCGCCTTTCGGTGCTGTATATTTTTTCTGTCCTTCCTTCTTCAGGAAGGCGCCTTCTTATAGAAAAGATGCCTAACCCTAGCAGTTATGGAAGACGCCCTATCATTGGCACATGTTTCCGGCTTTGGGGGGATACGATCTCTATGACGGCGGTATTTTTTTGGTACTACGTATTTATAAATAATTATATAAACGATTTGATTTAATATGCGCGTACCTGATTCGACGTTCCTGTCGTCATGGTAGCCGCTGATTTGCTGACTTGTGACACGAGGGAGGGGTATGGTCATTTGATGTCACTCATTCGTGCGATGCTTCGTTCCGCTCGAGGCATCCGGTAGATGTAAATGTTGTACATGGAAGGCATTCTTTGGTACCTTCCCCATGTGGATGGTGCCCTTGTAGCGCCTTTCCAACGTTGTCGATGCTCTTCGTCGAACGAATGCGCCTTTCGGCTGCAGGAAGTGCCTCTGATTGGCTATCGTCTGGGAGGGCGCTTTTGTCTGCAAGCGTCTTCCCAATGTGGGAGGCGCCTCCTTCTGGTTCGTGCCTTCCCGATGTTGGAAGGCGTTCGTCTTGATGAATGTGCCTTCCTGATGTTGGAAGGCGTATTCGGCTGGATGAATGCGCCTTCCTGATGTTGGAAGGCGTATTCGGTTGGATTTTTTTTAAGATTTGGTGCCTTCCTACCATGGAAGGCGCCTACATATGTATTTTTTTTTTTTTTTTATGGATGTTTTAGGTGCCTTCTAGATGGGTGCCTTTCAGGTGTGGTAAGGCGCCTTCTTCTGGACTTGGCACCTTCTGGATGTAGTAAGGCGCCTTCTTCTGGACTTGGCACCTTTGGATGTAGTAAGGCGCCTTCTTCTGGACTTGGCGCCTTTTGGATGTAGTAAGGCGCCTTCTTCTTGACTTGGCGCCTTTCGGATGTAGTAAGGCGCCTTCTTCTAGACTTGGCGCCTTCTGGATGTAGTAAGGCGCCTTCTTCTGGGTGGCGATTTGACTGGAAAAAGGGTGATCAAGCCTTCCCAGTTTTTCACGTTGCCCAGATTCTACCTACGAGCCGGTGTCAGAATGCTGAGCCGAATCAGGCCTGGTTTCCCAGATACCTATCCCTCGTGCTTGTCAGGTCCTCCACCTACAAAAAGCAACCAAAAAAGAAAGGAAAATAAAGGTAGTTAGACGCGTTCCATGCCTGTTAGGCCCTGGATTAGGATGCTTGCAGCTTGCATGCGGGCGTCGTCCCTACAAAAACACACATTACAAAAAAAACTATATTAACTAAAAAATTTGGGTGAGCACTTTCGTGCCCACCATTTCACCTGTGAGAGTTCGGTCCAGATCTAGCAAGATGGGGTCTCCCCCATGCCTACTCTGGATTCCACCTGTAACGTTTCGGACGTATTATAGGGGCGTAGTCGGTGGCCATTGACTGTGAACATGGTGTTGCTACCGTCAATTGTCTTAACGCGCACCGCCCCATTCCTAATGAGCTCTGCCACCTCATACGGCCCCATCCACCTCTGCATAAGTTTGCCCTTCCTTTCCTGGAATCGAGAATCGTACAACAGTACCCATTCCCCTACCTGGAACTTCTTGAGCTTGATGTGGTTATCATGCCACTTCTTTCTCTACTTCTGTATAATCTCTGTCCTCTGCAAAGCATCCAGTCGGATTTCGTCCAGCTGATCTAGCTGGCGAATCCTCTATTTTTGAGCTTCGTCCAAGCTCAAATTTAATTCTGAAGCCGTCCTCAGAGTTTTGATTTCGAACTCGATGGGCATCATCGCATTTTTCCCATAGACCAGTTGGAAAGGTGTGCATCCTGTGGTGGATTTCCACGTGGTGTTGTATGCCCAAACTGCCTCCGACAACCGTGTGGCCCAATATTTCTTGTGTTGCTGCACGGTTTTGGTCAGGATGTTTTCTATCTCCTTGTTTGTCACTTCTACTTGCCCGTTCGCCTGCGGATGGTAGGGCATGGTTTTATTGTGCCAAACTCTATATTGCTCCATCAGCTCCTCAATCAATTTGGAGGTGAATTGGGGCCCTTGGTCTATTGTTATCTCTCGAGGAACCCCAAATCATGTGAAAATATGGGCAAATAAGAAATCGATGACCGTTCTTTCCTTTGAGTCCCTTAATGCCTGCACTTCCACCCATTTGGTGACGTAATCCGTGCAGACCAGAATAAACCTCCTTCCCATCGAAGGTGGATTGAATGGTCCCACGAAGTCCATGCCCCATTTATCGAAAGGTTCCAGGTGTACACAGGGCTGCAGGGGCATTTCATCTCGGTGGGTTGGTCTACCCATCCTCTGGCACTCGTCACACTTGTTGGTATACGTTGTCGCGTCCTTGAACAGAGTGGGCCAAAAATACCCAACTTGCAGGATTTTGTAGGCAGTTCGTTTCCCTGCAAAGTGTCCTCCGCATGGCTCATCGTGACATGCCTTGAGCACTTCTAAAAACTCTTGTTCTGCTATGCATCTTCTTATAATTTGGTCTCGTCCTATTTTAAATAGGAGACCATCCATCCAAAGGAATGATGCGCTCTTCTCTATGACCGCCTACTTTTCTCGGTAGGAGAGAGCAGGTGAGGTCCTTCCGGTGGCCAAGTAATTGGCTATGTCTGCATACCACGGAGTTTGTTCACTAATAGCGAATAGATGTTCATCCAAAAATTGATCTTCCACTGCTTGATGATCTGCTGGTATCAATCTGGATAGAAAATCTGCCACGACGTTGTCCTTGCCCGGTTTATCGACTATAGTGATGTCGAATTCCTGCAATAGCAATAGCCATCTGATAATTCTGCCACCAATGGCCGGCTTGCTCATCAGATACCTGATAGCCACGTGGTCCGTATGGACGAAGACCTTGTATCCCGTTATATAGTGGCAGAATTTGTTTATTGCATGGACAACTACGAGGAATTCTTTTTCATCAACTGTATAGTTGAGCTCTGCTCCCGCCAAGTTTTTACTGACATAATAGATGGCATAAAATTCTTCATCGTCTTTCTGCCCGAGGACTGCTCCGATCGCACCGTTAGATGCATCGCAGTAAATATGGAACGGTATGGCCCAATTCGGTCCTCTCAAGACCGGTGCGAGATATCAATTTTTCTTTCAGCAATTGGAACGCTTCTTCGCAGTCTCCCATCCAATTGAACTCTACGTCCTTAGAAAGTAGGGTGTGCAGTGGTTTGGCAATCTTACTAAATTCGGCGATAAATCGCCGGTAGTACCCAGCTGATCCAAGGAAACTTCTTACCTCCTTCTACGTTCTAGGGCTAGGTAGGTCTCTGATGACCTCGATCTTCCTCTTGTCTACTTTTATTCCTTCCACAGAGAGGTGGTGTCCCAACACGATGCCTTCCTGCATCATCATAAAACATTTTTCATTACTTAGGGACAAATGATTTTCCTTGCTCCTGTCGAGCACTCTTTCCAGATTTGTCATTGCCTCCTCGAAGGTTTCTCCATAGGCGGTGAAGTCATCCATGTATACTTCCACCCCGTCTCCTATCATATCAGAGAATATGCTAAGCACCGCCCTTTGAAAGGTGGCCGATGCGTTGCACAGTCCAAAAGGCAATACCTTATAGGCAAACGTTCCCCATGGATAGGTGAACGTTGTTTTATCTTGATCTTCTTCCCCTATCTGGATCTGGTTGTAACCATTGAAACCATCCAGAAAGGAGAAGTATTTTCTTCCTGAGAGTGTGTCCAAGACCTGATCGATGAACGGGAGCGGGAAGTGGTCTTTCTTAGTCACCTTGTTCAACGCCCGGTAGTCCATGCAGATCCACCATTTCTCATTCTTTTTGGGGACCACCACTAATGGTGATACCCATTCACTATCAAAAATTGGATATATGAATTCGACAGCTAGAAGTTTGTGCAGTTCTTCTCTGACAATGTCTTTCATTGCTGGGTTCATCCTTCTCTGTGGCTGCCGACTAGGAGTTGCCTGGTCATCTAAATAAATCCGATGGGTACATATTTCTGGGCTGATGTCGTGCATATCTGCGTAGTCCCATGCAAATGCTTGCTGGTGTTTTACCAAAGCTCTTCCAATTTTTCTAGTTGTGTGGGCATCAACCTGCTATTGACGTTTAATATCCTCCCTGGCCCAACGTGTATTTGTCGGATGTGTTGATCTTGGGCGCCAGTCAACGGCGATCCAGGTGTGGGGGTGGACGATTCTCCATGGAGAAACTCCATGATAGCACCATCCTCGTCCTCTTCTGCCACCTCCTCCAAGGTCATCATCGGCTGGATTATGGACAACTCCGTAGTTCCATGCTCGGTGATCCTGGGTTCTTCTGTCGAGTCCATAGACTGAGCTGGCGGTGAAATGGTCAGCCTTTTGACATTTTGCCCATTGGAGATGGTCATTAGCCCATCCCGATAGCTGATGTAAGCATCAGCTGTTGCCAGCCATGGCCTCCCCAAAATGAGCGGGTAACCGCCCAACCTGGTCTTGGTTTGCAAAACTAAAAAATTGGCTGGATATTCCCATGCACTGACTATTACGATCACATCTTCCAGCATCCCTTTCGACGACACGGTTGATCGATCGGCTAACTGCAGCACTGTCATGGTTGGCTTCAGGTTCGTGAGCTGCAGCCTCTGCATGGTCTCTTGAGGCATCACGTTGATGGCTGCCCCGAGGTCAACCAATGTGTTGGACAGGGAATGTCCTCCAATTTTTATGGTCAACACTGGGCTGCCTGGATCTGCATACTTCGGATGATGTGTTCTACCCATCATTAGATCTGCCAGTTTACCCACGACGTTGATAGTCTGGGTAGCTTTTCATCCCGGTCTCCTTAGACACATTTCTCTAATTGCCTTGGTGTAAATGGGGACATCTCGAATTGCTTGAAATAATGGGATTGTCACCGTGAGATTCTTCAAGCTCGACAAGATGTCAAATTTTGGCTGTGTTGTTTTTCTTTGTTCCTACAATCGGCTAGGAAATGGAGCCTCCGCTCTCTCAAGTGCTTTTCCCTCTTCTACCAGAGGTGTCTCCTCTATTTCTTCCTCCTCTTCTACTAGTGGAGGTGTCTCTACTATTTCTTCCTCCTCTTCTACCGGAGGCGGTGTCTCTACTCCTAGCTGCCTACCTGATCTAAGCTGAATATTGTACATATGATACATCTCACCTTCTACGTTGTATGCCGGCTGATTTACTCTGTTGTTCGGGTTTGCTGTCGGTTGTGTTGGTAGCTATGCAGGTCTCACTGCTGGCAATGCTGGTAAGTTCTGTTGGATGTGAGCAAGCGCTGCACTCTGTGGAGTCTGATTCCATGCATTGTGGCCTCTCCACTATTGCCCAGGATATGGATATGGCATCCATGGCTGCTGATTCGGAAATGTTGTTGGGGGTGCGTTAGTCCAGGGTGATGGTCCCCACCACCCCATATTAGGTGGTTGAGGGGGTCCTTGGTGCATGTATGACCCTCCCCCATATGATGGCATTCCGGTTGGTATATTCCCCATGGGGGCTGTGGCCAACTCTTCCTATTGCCTATGAAGTAGGCCTCCGTGCTCTCAGCCGCTTCCTGGTTACTGGGCAGTTGTGGGCACAATCGAGTTTTATGATTCAGCCTACAAACTGCGCATACTCTGACCTTGTTTTCTGGACATGCATTCTTTGCATGCCTTCCTCTACATTTTGGGCAGAAATAGGCTAATGCTGCATCATTTTCTTGTTTCTTCTTTTCTAATAGCAGCGTATCCATCTGCAGTGCTAGAGATGAGAGCATTTCGCTCTTCAAATCCTCCAGCATGTTGCCTATTTCTATTTTGGTGACTGAAGCAGTCGCCTTCATGGTCTTGGCGATGATTTTGCCTCGCCTTCTCGAGTAGTTCTGGCATAATTTTCGGATGTCATCCATAGCATGTTGATAGACATCACCTCCAGAGATCATGTTGAGAGCCTCCAGTGACTCATTGGTAAGTCCCCTCAAGAAGATGCTTTTGAGGGACTTATCAGATAGCTTCGAGTGAGGGGACCGTTGAAGATTAAAGTTGAATCTCTCCCAATACTCCTCGAGAGACTCATCTTCTCTTTGTGTCATGCTCAGGACCTCCTCCCTGGAGTCTCTTGCTCTCCCAAAATCTTGATATTGCTCTAGAAAGAGCTTCTTCATCTGGTCCCAGTTGGTGATGTGTTTGTCTCCCAGACCGATGAACCATCGTAGAGCTGCATCGTCTAATGTAGAAGGAAATAATTTCAACTTCTGCGTGTTTGATTTGTAATCCACAGACCTGCACAAAACATCAAACTTGAATAAAAATAGGTCGGGGTCCTCGGTCGGGTGTCCTTTGAAGGACGAAAGGTGAGCAGGGGATATGTTTTTCATTTTGGTATCTCCTACTCCCTCCTCTATTGGGAAACTAAAGCCGAGATGAGACTTCATCATTATCTACCATTTTTTAGGGAAATGTGGTTTCTAATGCAGCGTTTATGGCCTTCTGGTCATTTAAAACTTTCTGAGTCAATGCTCTAAGGTTGTCTGGCGAGATCGTCTGATCCTCCATAGCCTTCCACAATAGGGCTTCCTCTAGAGGAGTCCTATTAAATAGGGGATTTGTGATGATTCGTTCATCCCCTTGTTGATGGGATGAGGCGGCACTTTGCACAAAGTGCGGTTCCTCACTCCAATGGACTGCTGGTAGGTCGGGCGAGTCTAACTCAAATCCAAAATGCTCGGTTGACTCAGGTCCTGATGGATTAGTTCTTATAAAGCGACCGTCAGGTCCTCTTCTTCTCGAAGAACTCATACAAGGTCAGATGGAAGGTTTTAGGGTATTGTAAGTAATCTAATTAAGACGCTTCCTCGACAACGGTGCCAAAATGTTGCGGGCCAAACAAGGTGAATGGTTTCCTATTTTTGTCACATGCCCATGCATTTAATTATCAACCCAGGGAGCTTCGTAAACTTGCGAAGAGTCAGAATTAGGTTACTACAATACCATTGGAGGTGAATCTGCTAATCCTACATTTGGGGGTGTTCTTGAAATGGTTGTCAATCATTCCCGCACTCCTCAATAAATTACGTAAGAAGAACATAATTAAATCTACAGAAATAAATCATGTACACATTCTCGAAAAATAAATCTACTGCAAATACTGGAACTAGCAAACCAATGAACATTCCTATGAAAGCAATAAACTAATTAAAATAAATAAACAAGAAGGAAATGGGGAAGAAATACTGGCTTGGAGTGGGCCCAGGCTCCAGTAGCTTCTTCCCGATCGAACACACGCTTTAGAACTTCTGGAACTGTAATATATTTATCAACGTATTACAATCTATCTTCTGTAACTCTAAATGGATCTTTATTAATTATTTCTATATATCTCTCTTATATATATATTTTAGAATGATCTACGTGTGTTTATATAACACACCCGTAGAACTTCTATTATAGAAGTGGTTACAATAGTCGATTCTTCCCAGACTAAATTAGAACAGTCTGGCGAATGCAATCGACGTCTGGCATTCTATTTTGATGGCGGCATGTTCACTTCGGTTCATGCTTTGCCTGGCATCAGTAAGACATTTTGATACATTGGTGCTATCTCCAATTTAGCTCTGCATGATGCAGAGCTAGAACTGCACCAGCCACTGCTGTCCACGTCGTTCGAATCTGGTCAACGGGCAAAGAATCAGTGGCGCCTTCCTTATGAGGAAGGTACCTTGTTATCATGGTGCCTTCTGGTTGTAGGGAGGTGCTTGCCTTCTATTAGCGCCTTTCACTATGGGGAGGCGCTTGCCTTCTATTGGCACCTTTCGACTAGGGAGGCACTCGCATTCAGTTGGCGCCTTTCGACTGTAGGGAGGGACTCGTATTTAGTTGGTGCCTTTCGATTGCAGGGAGGTGCTGGTATTCAGTTGGCACCTTTCAACTATAGGGAGGTGCTCGTATTTAGTTGGCACATTAACTATAGGGAGGCACTTGTATTCAGTTGGCGCCTTTCGACTGTAGGGAGGCGCTCGTATTCAGTTGGCGCCTTTCGACTGCAGGGAGGCGCTCGTCTTTGGTTTGGCACCTTTCGATTGCAGGGAGGCGCTTGTTCCCTTGGCGCCTTCCGGTTGCAGGGAGGCGCCTATGTTCTCTACGTTGACCCCCAATGAAATAAAGTGCCAGGTCCATCAAAAGGACCTCGACTGTTCCAAATCTAACTAAATCAACTGCAATTCCACAAAACATACTAAAAGCACACAAATTAGATAACACGCATAATTATATCAAATATCTATATAATCATTCATAAAAGTATGCAATCCTTATTATACAACCGCATATTGATCAAAGAAATATGTACAAAATATGAGCATTTCTGGTGCTCATCACACATCACTATGAACTAGATGTAGAATTACTTCAAACCTTGTAGCACTACTTGGAAACTTGACTCTAGTTTGTTTTCTAAAAACACAGTGCTCACAAAATTCAAAATTTATTGGGCAATCAGAAAGTACTTCAGCCATACCTTTCATTTTTAATTTTTGGAGTCCTTTCTCACCAATATGCCCCATGTGTTGATGCCACAATATTGTCTTTGCTATAGGAATACTTAGAGCCATTCCAATCATATTATTTTTAAGCACAACTAAAGAGTTATTGCAATTAATACTTACAGTGCTAGCCTCAAGTATGAATAAATTTCCTATGCAAACTCCTCTTGCAAACATCAAGGATCCATGGACCACATTACAACTATCCTTATTGAATACCACATTAACACCTGCATCATTTATCTTACTCATGGATATCGAATTCCTTGCCAAACCCAAAATATGAAACACATAAGGAAGGATTTTAATTCTTCCATATTTTAACCTCAACTTGAATCTTCCTCAACATATTATTTTATGTCAAATTTTCTCGCAAGAAGACTTTACCTTCATATATATTTTCATATTCATTGAACCCCTCCATATGAGGATTCATATGAAAATAAGCACTTGAGTCAATCAACCATGAGTCATGGCATTCATTTGAGCATTCTAAATCCAAGAAAAATTTCCCTGAATATTCATTTGTGGTCTTCATTTCTTTAGAAGTCCTTTCATCATATGATCTATTATTATCAGCCTCTTTAGATCTACAGTCTCTTTTATAATGCCCTACTTTACCACACTTGCAAAATTTCCTCTTTTTTGGAGCAACAGATTTACCCCTATATTTTGATTTCTTTTCTCTTGATTTATTTTTGCTTCTTTCTTGAGAATGACCTCTCACCTCCAAGGCATCCTTTTGATGATAATCCTCAAAATATTTTCATCTCATATCCTCAGACAACAAAGTTCCTACTATATCCTCTACTTTCAATGTATATGTAGTATTGGTGATAGCCATAACTAGGTTATCCCATGAATCAGGTAATGACCAAATTAAAGTAATACACTTTTCCTCTTCATCCATTTTTACTTCTATAGAGGTTAATTGACTTACCATAGTGTTAAAAGCATTTAGATATTCATCCATAGAGTCACCATCATTCATCTGAAGTGAATACAACTTTTTGAGAAAGAGTTTATTTACCAGTGACTTTGTCTGATACAATGTTTCCAACTTCTCCCATAACAAATTTGTCATGGTCTCTATAGATACATTCAACAATATCAAATCATATTAGCACAATATGATAGATCTCCTTGCCTTCCTATCAATTTTTAGCCAATCCTCATATTTCATCGATGTTCCACAATCCATTGATCTCTATCAACCAACAAATCCTCCATCTTGAGTTTCCACAACTCAAAATTTTATCCATTAAATATTTCAATCTCTATTCATGTGCTTCCCATATTTCTCCTTTGCATAGACCCTTTCGCATACGACTCTCACTCAAGAATTAATTTATCATAGGGTTGAAACCCTTAGTCCTTAAATAAAGCTAAAACCTATCTATGATACTAAATTAAGAGAAAATAAGGAGTCCCAATAAAATAAAACTAGAAAAGTAGTAATTGCAAAGTCAAAGGAAGAATATAGCAGATTCACACATAATACAATATTTATCCTAGAAACCCTTAATTGAAAAAATAAGCATGGTATTATCTTCTTATTGCATAAACTTGATTGTCTCCAATACAATAATGTTCCTCTTCTATCTCTTTCCAAACCCTAATGCAAGTGCGATATATATAACAAAGGCACATGCACAAATTTTACAATATCATGGGCAAAAAAGCATGGGTTCAAATATAGTAACCCAAAAAGCCCATATGGGTCTAAAAATAACTTAAAAAACCCTAAAAATTTTGTTCGGGGGCTGCTAGCCTCATACCCCTACTTTTCATAGGGCTACTATCCCCGAACCCCGGTGAGTATAGGTACAAAGTGTCTAGTACCTTTTAGTGTTAACCCCACCAGAATAACATGGAAAATATTCAACATATTTCCAACAAGCATACAATCTATAGTTGTAGAAATGTCTTGAGTAGTGGAGCCGATAGTAACATAGGCAGAGGGATCCACACTAAGATAGAGCAACATGGGAGTGTAGAGGAGGCTTAAGGAGCCTCCTAGTAGATTGAGGGGAGTGGAGAGACTCCCAATGAGTAGCATAGCTGAAATTGTTCTTTTTTGGTGTGGTGAGTGTGCCATAATTTTTTGTATACTATAATAGTCACATATTTAGTGATGTACAACATGATATATATGTGATATAGCCTATGGAAAATTTTGACTATGTATAGAACATATTGTTATATGATATATGATGAGATTTTTTTATTATGCACAATGATGTGATATGTATTTATGGTGGATGATGCATGTTTATGGAGAATTAATACATGTGGGATGTATTAATGATGTGGTTTGATAGATAGTATATGAAATGTAGAATGAATTTGACTAGATATAAATATGCTAGAATGTATATATATGGATGTGAGAAATATTTGTATGTACACTTGAGATGCATGTATGTTTTCATACTTTTAAAAACACATATTTGGTTTTGACCATCTTAAATAGATTAATTAATCAATGGCAATGGAGTAGTTGCATTGATTGGTTACCCTAACATGAAATAAGCAAATATGCTATGTGTATGATGAATGCAACTCAAAATAAACCTATGTAGGTAATGTAAATGATGCTTTGAGTATGTAGTGAATGACAATGTACAAATGTGATGAAGAGAATACTTATTATTGGTAGAATTAATAGTGATGGTGTTCACTCATTGTTCTTAGGATTGTTGGATGTTTAGAAGAAATTATAGAAAGTCAAACACCATAGTTTGAACGATTAAACTCATCTAATAGTCTACCAATATCCTATAGAAATCCTAACTCTTCTGAATAATATTAAGTCTATCATGGACCTGTGTCTGCACATGATGTTCATTTATCCATTTTGAGTGAGGTTGGACTAACCAATTGTAAGATTAGTTGATTAAGCTATCTCATCCACAAGCATGTAGTGGTATGTACAAAAGAAGGTTTTTAATATGA
Organism: Wollemia nobilis; assembly: GCA_028583015.1. Classification (NCBI taxonomy): domain Eukaryota; kingdom Viridiplantae; phylum Streptophyta; class Pinopsida; order Araucariales; family Araucariaceae; genus Wollemia; species Wollemia nobilis. Next base: position 3,240,407 of record JAQPPZ010016710.1, on the reverse strand, counting down.
TAGATGTGTCACCACTTGTAAGGCATGCTCCACTACCAGTCAGGCGTCTATATATTTGATGGAGTTTAGCGCCATGATCTATGTACCTAAGGACCTAAAGGATTGAAGGTTTTTGATAGTGCTATATATTTCTTTTCTTTTGTTTGTGGTCCTCTTTTTGATTTGCTTTTTTTCTTTTTTTTTGTAGCTTGTCCTTTTGCTAATTCTCAAGTTTGGATCATGCAAATGATAGGATGAGCAGAGAAAACCATTAACTTTATGGCAAGGCTTACTCAAAGTGTTGTCCTACCTATGCTCATTTTTTTTAATATGTGAAATACATGATTTGGTCCATAAAATAACTCAAGTTATCTAGGGAAAGCTTTGAAATGCTTTAGAATTTGATGGCATCCAATAAAGGTTGATTGGAATGACTATGAATGGTTGAATAATAGAATTTCGTATTCCTATGCAAATGAAAATAGGATTGGACATCACTATAGTCATGCATAGGTAAGATGACGACTTTTGGGTGAGGTGGAGGGTGACTCACCATGCATCCCATGCTTTGAAAGATAAAAGTATTTAAATGTTATTTAAGACCTTAAATACACATGGGAATATGTGTGGAGTAAGGGTTAAAGTTAACCTTGATTAGGTTGACCACAAGTTTAGTTAAGGTCAAATGGGTGAGGTGGAGCCTAGTCTAGTCAAAGAGTAGACTAGGTGAGGTGGCCATGAGTTAGATTGACCATGGGGTGGAGTTTGACTATGAGGTGGATTTTGACCAAGGTTAGAGATTAACCAAGGTTAGGCTAGAATGATGGTCACATGGGGACCAAGGATTAAGCATAGGAAAGGGATTAAGTGGCCAAAGGGAGCTTATGAATAGTGTTTTGAAGCTAATATATGCAAAATTTGTGGGTTTTGCAAATTGATTAGCCATGATGATGGAATTAAGGGCAACACATGATTTTTAGGTGTCTACATTTGCTCCTTTTTGTACTGTGTTGTTTGAAAACATGGTGCAGTGCAAAACCTTATGACACCAAGTTGGTGGTTTGATTTTGAATAAGAAGAATTTGTGATGGATGATTGTGGGTGATTACGACCTTTGTCATACCATAAAAATTGTTGGGAGAGTAGACACAAGATTGCCTTAATATCATGATAAATGTAAAATACCCCAATTGTGGAAGGGATGAATGTTTTTGAAACTTTACCTTTAATAGATTGTTGAATTTGGTTTAATGTGATAAGTTTACCAACCAAAGGTAGGTATCCTCATGAATCTTTGATCGATTGTAATTGGACTTGATTTTCCACCTCAATGAAGGGTATTTATGAGTAACCATACAGAAACTGGTGTGGCACCTATCAATTTGAAATTTTATATTTTTTACCTCAACAAATGAGGGCTTCAATATAGTTTCTGGTAAAAGTTCTTGGACAAATATATTTTCCAAGATTGAATATTTGTTTATGGATCATGTGCAAGGTGGATTTTTGTATGATGTCTACCCCCTCAAGTGATGAGTCAGTGGGAGAAGAAAATTTGAAACAACAACAAAATTCTTGGTAAACTAGTTTTTGGTGTAATAGAATGTGTACAAAGCATGAGAATTGAATGATAATGAAGAGACAACATGAAATATAGGTAAAAACCACCATTTTATGCTTGGAATAAAATTTTAAAGTAGTTTGGTTGTGATCACAAGGTAACCTATGACCTAAATAGTTGCAAGGTACCTTGTGATTGTACGGTCATAAGGTAACTTGCAATATTGAGGTATGCATCTATAAAGATGTAATCACAAGGTACATTGTTCATTTTATGACTTGTGAAGGAGGAGAGTCATAAGGTGAGGAGAGTGTGAGTGATATTTTACAATGAAGCTCTATCAAAGTGGAGATCAATGCGGAAGATATGGCCAAGGATGTGGTGCAAGTGGGTATTGGAGGGTGTGCAGTGCCAATAAGCTAACTGTGTAGCCCACCTTTGTGAATTTCAAGGATTAAAAAGGAACCTTAGGGCTCTTTTTAGTGAAATGAAATCATAGTTTAAGTAATATGGGAGAAAAATAAACTAAAAGTGGGGGGTGAATGAATGTATGTGTTTACATGTTGTTTTGTTTTGTTTTATTTTTTTTGACACAACTTTCGGTGTGCATGTATGCATTTGTGTTTTTTATATTTTTACGTATTTTTGTGTGAATTTTTTGAATTTTCATGGAAAATATATAAAAATGAATGAATAAATAGTTAGATATACCCTCATCCATTTAGTTGCAAGTTAACTTGCAACTGCATGGTCATAGGGTAACTTGAAATCGTATGGATGTACAAATGTACAAAAATCTACAAAATTATATCAATTTTTTTTATGTGACTTGCCAATCTCTACAGAGGGCTAGCTCCCAAACTAAATCCTACACTGGTTGAAGACTAGAGATGCAGGAAAGAAATTAAAAAATGTGGAAAGAGATGGGAAATATGGCCACATGCCAAAATCATAGGATTTGGGGTTGACTAACAACATGAAATTCACCCAAGCATGGAATAGCATGTAATAAAAGAAAAACCATAGAATTTACTTGTAAAATTGTAGGAACGAACTTTAAAATAGTACTCCAACACTCACTCCCTCATTAGCAACATTTAAATTTAGATGCAAAATTTAAATCTAACAGCAAATAAAGAACATGAATGTAAAATAGAAATGCACAAACACAAAAGGAAATTATACACAAGAACACTTGTAAATTTAGAAGCCTGGTGTCTTCTATTGATGCAAATAACTTAGAGAGTTTTCTTGTAAAATGTCTAACCTCCCCCTTTATAATGGAATTTTGATTAGTATTTATAGAGGATTTTGCCTCTTTCATTAAATGTATATGAAGACAAAATGATCATAGATCAGGAACAAGAGTGAAGAAATTCCTCCTTGGAAATATTGAAAATTCATTCCTTTGGAACAATGATCCATATTTCAAGGGAACATTCCCAAGAAATCAACATTTTAGGCATCGGTGCACAAAAAATTAAGAGACGTCCAATACCTTGAAAACGTACTCATGCCTTGGAAATCATGAAAATATTCCCGTGCTTCTTATATGGCTTCTTTCTTCACTTGGGATTCGCGATTTGAGTTACTCGTTGCCACCGTTATTTAATGTTTGCAAAAATCTGCTTTGGGTACCCTTGAAATCTTGACTATATTATTCATGGACTATGGCAAAAATTCATAATTGGATGGCTCTATCTTCGTAATTGCATTTGCCCTTTCTGCTCAAAACTATGTTCACCCTTCAATAAGAATCACATTCACCCAACATTCTATTACTCGGTGCACTCACATGATTTTCCTTTGAGAGCATGCTTACCCATGGTAGGGGTGAATGGGATTTTCATCCCTCAACCAGGGTGAACAAAATTACATTTTGTTCTTGAGGCATATCCACCCATGGGAGGGGTGAATGGGATGTTCACACCTCAACTAGGGCAAACATGATTGTGTTGCCTTTGGGGTACGTTTGCCCATGGGTGGGGCGAACATGATATTATTTCATTTTACCTTTTTATTACCATGTATTCCTTTCATCACCTATTACGTTCGCCCTAGGGGGTAAAACTAAGATTTCACCCCATCCTTGGGATGAACGTTCCTTATCGTCGAACGATTTAAGAGGTGAATACGTTCATACTTTTTGCATATTTTTAGAAAGACGTTCACCCTAGGAAGGGGTGAATGGAGCTTTGGACCCACCCTTAGGGTGAACACACTTTCATGTTCCATTTTTTAAACTTTTTAAATACATCACATTTTTTCCTTCTTCTTTCTTACAAAGTGTGCAGACCCAAATACGTCTTCAATTTACAGTCCCTTCTGAATATAGCAAACTCAAATCCCAAATGAAGTTTTAAATTTTTTTCCTTTAAACATTCAACACTGAATACTGAATACATATGCAAACAAAAAGTAACATATGAAATTAATTCAAAATAAATACTATTTCATTACAATAAAATGCTTCAACAAAACAAATCCCAATGTGGCATAGCGTAAAACTACCAACAGTAGGATTTTATGGACTGGTGAAGATGGTGATGATTCACTGTGACCACTCATATTTTTTTGCTTTGTGTGAGTGGTGGTATCTTGACTAGGATACCTTTCATTTCCTAACAAGATAAATGATGATTATGCTAGAGGATATATACCGTATATATTGATTACTAGTGGAGGGGTTGGCAATGATAGCCATAGGGAGAGGACACAAGATTTCCATATTGTAGTGTGATTTTAGGGATAGGTGGGAGGGATTGAAGGTGAGTAGTAGTGGTGTAGCATATGAGAAGTGCTAGAAGAATAGGAAGTTATTATTGAGGCATTGTCTAGCAATGGTCCTCATTTCTAGTTATGTATTGCCTAATACTTCTAGATGTAGATTCCCATGGAGGATGATGGGGGTTGTATGTGATATGGTGGATTGAGAGCATTTATTTGCATGAGAACCAAGAATACTAGTGTAATCATTTAGTGATATGCATACCATGTAAATGAGAAGACAAATATAGTTGGGAAATAGTTTGTTATTGTATATTTAGGGTTGGAAGCACATATCAATGTTGAGGCTAGAGGGGCTGTTAGAGTATATTAGATTATTTTGTACATGCTAATGTAGCACCTAGGGTACATATTTAGATTAGAGTGTGTCCTAGCTTAATGTATGAGTAAATATTTGATGTAATATAATAATGTGCAGGAAATGCACAAGTGTCATGTAGCTAAGTGTGCAAGTGTGATGAGTGTAGATGTGCACAAGTATCCATTATGTAAGAGTGCATGTATTCTTAGAGTAGGAAAGTTAAGAGTCTCAAGAAGAGTGAAGTCCAAGAGTACTCCATATGGAGAGTCAAATTCCATTATATATGTGTCTATGTGTGTGTGTGTGTGTGTGACACCATGCAAAATGAGCGTGGAACTATGGTGTATTTGAGATATTTATTCTATATCAAAATACTATTTTCATGAGCATTTGTTAATGGTTATTTTATGATCTATTGCAAAATTTATTTAGGAGTTTTATACGATTAAATTATTACCATTATCATATATTTCATATTGCAACTTTATTTGAGATCTTGTGGTTATTTGCTTTAAGTATTAAGCATCAAAAGCTAATAGTGGTATCAAAGCCACAAGGGATATTGATATGAGATAGGGAGATTTATTTTACAAAATTTGAAAGTTGCATTTTGGCTAGAATCTTTCCATAGGATTGTAGAAAAACTCATGAAGACCAGGACTCAACATAGACTTCTTACCACTATATTGAAGAAAAACTAGTGAAGATTGTTGATTTTAAATTTTTGGATATTTGTATGTATTTGATTGCTATTGTCTAATATTTTATCGTAGAAAATTAGTTCTTAGAAGTTGAGAAGCTTCCTAAAACAAATAGAGAAGAATTTCACCTTCGATTGCCTAAAATTCTATGTGCTTTCCTCAAGCAGGAATTGGTTTTGGAGTTGTAGCAAAAGAATAGACATTGAAGATTGAGGAGACCCAAGAAAGAGGTCCCCATAGAATATTGAAGTTGAATATTGAGGAGACCCAAGAAAGAGATCCCATAGAATATTGAAGACTAAATATTGAGGAGAGATAAAGAGACCAAAGAAGCACTATTAAATATTGAGAAAGAGGAGACTCGATAGAAGAGGTCCCCATTGTATATTTGAGAAAGGAGATAAGATATTTGAGAAATAATATTGAGGAGGCCTAGGAAAAAGGTCCCATTGAAATTTGGAAGGAGAAATAAGGAGAATAGAGAAGCCCTATTAAGAAATTGAAGAAGTGGCCATTGGAGAATATTTGAAGAAATTTCGAGGTAGAATATTGCAAGAAGAACAAACTCTTGAAAAGATGTAATCATATCAAAATTTGGATAATTTTTGTCCTCCAACAACAAGACCAAAAGTATTTTTGAAACTTATTCAAGTAGAAGGATCTTGTTAAGAAGTTTTCCAAATTTGATAAAGTATTTTTTGAAGACTTCAAGACATTAAAATTCTTGAAGAATAGGCCAAATTTGAAGATTGAATTTAGCAAGATCTAAGGAGGAGAAATAAGAAAGAAGAGGCCACCATTGATAGTTTTTTGGAGAAAACCATTAGGGTTTTTGAAGGCTGATTTTTGAAGAAAGAAGATTGCAGAATTTTGAGGCAGAATTTGAAGATTTTTAGGACATCAAGTTAGAGGAGGAGAAATCATAAATTTTTAGTAGAATTTGAATATTTATTGACTGCATATTTGGGAAGCATTAGAAGAAGATAGAATATTTTCAAATTGGAGAATTTTTGGGCGATTTGAAAGCGTTTTTGGACATAAAAGTGAAGGAGGAATTGGAAATATTTGGAGCTGCAATGTATAGAGATTGTGAAAAACAAAAATACAACAAGTTGAAGGAGATGGAGCTGTATTCTCGACAATATTTGAAGAATAATTTGAGCTGCAAATTTGAAGGTATTAGGGTAGAATGTTTGAACAGTAAAAGGTGAGAAAAAATAGCTAGAAAGTAAGATTGGAAGAAAGCACAAATAAATTTATAAAAATGATATTTTACTATGGTGTTATAAGTTGATTATTATCAAATTTTTGCAAGTATTACTCCTATTTAAAAAACATCGATAAAAGTAGCTGCAAATGTAATAAGGAGCACTCAAAAAGGTGTGCATAGTATATGTTTTTGAAAAAGAAGCTTAAGTGCATGTTATTGAAGGAATAATAGCCACTTGAACATACACAAGTTTTATAAATAGAAGTCATCCAAGTAAGTGAAAAATGAGTAAAGGCATTGGAAAAGAAAGTTCTCAAGCCAACAAAAGACTCACCCATTGAAGCTGAGTTATGGAGAAGCCAAGTTACATCAAAAAATTAGATTCTACTGAAGCAACACAATAGGAGTGGCAGCCAAAGAAACCATTGTACGCTGAAGGAGGAGCTACCATTTTAGAAAGAAAAAACTACCTAAGTTGTGGATGAACCACCATGAGAGGATATTGCAAAACCATTGGAAGAGCCACCACTTTGGATGAAGGAGAACGTAGAAAGCCAACTGGAAAAGGAGAGGAGAGAACATAGAAGGCCAAGTGCAATAGAAGCTATACATTGGAATGTGTTGAAGAGAAGAGCAAACATATTACAAAGAATAGTGGAAAATTATCAAAGGAAGAACACTATTTTGAGGAGTTGAAGAGTTCATTTTCCACTTGGTGTTACATTTCTAGACATCATAGAATCATTGAGTGAAACTAGCCAAAGTTGGAAAATGCCTTCTATCAAGTGTTATGAGATGTAAAAAAATTTGGAGTGCTAAAGGGATGTTAGTAGAAGAGGAAAAGAGTCTATGTGCAACTTGGAACTTGGAATAGTGAGTGCCAAATATCTTTGAAGGGAGTCAAAGCATTTTGAAACCATCATTTATGCATGGGCCATAAATAGCATGAGAGGTTCATTCAGGCATCAAATCAATTTGTAAATTTAGGAGAGCGCCTTGTAGAAAGAAGCCTATTGAAGAATCAATAGTGAATACCAATTATTTCATCCAAAATAGCATGTGACCAAATTATTGAGGTAAATTTCAAGCTATTAATTGATTTATCAAAAGGTTGGAGTAGTAAGGAGTAATTTATAATTGATTTATGAAAGATTGGGTTGATTAATATATATCCACATTGATTAATTATTGATATTGGAGGTATAAGGTTTATAATTGGTAAATAAAAACCCTAGATATTTTATTACTATGTTTTGGAAAGTTTTGTAAATTTTTAAAAACTGATTTGAAGTTTTGGGAAGATAATTACATGTTTTGTAATTAATTCATTTTATTTTGTAAAGCAATTTGAAATATTTGTAAATTGATAATTTTGGAGAAATTAGGAGTTCAAAATCAAATTAGGAATACAAAATTTACAAATATATTTTATAGAATTTCTAAATTTCTAATTGGGGAGCTATAAGGAATTTGACATCAACATAGATTTATGAAATTTAGAATTGAGAAATTATATTTTTGAAATTTGGGAGATAAAAGGAATTCAACCTAGAGATTTGAATAATTGAAACATGTGTCAAAATTATTGGTTGTTCATTCATAACTAGATAAGAATAAAGTATTTTACTTAAAGAATATACGCTGAATATTATATTAAAATTGTCATCCAAAATTAGGGAGACAAAAGGAATTCAACAACAAAACTATTTTTGAATATATTAATGGATAAGTTAACAAGAGGAACCTATCATCACAAAGTACACTATGAAATGATCCAAGATCAAATTCCATACAATATTTCATATCAAAAATGTAAAATTACTTCATGTAAAAATAATTATACAAGTCAAAATGGAAAATACCTTTGATTTATTGATTCTGGTGCAATTCATCACAAGACAGGAAATCTACAATGGTTTGATTACCTTGAAGTCACAAAAAAAATTGGGTTGCAAATTGTAAATGGAAAAACCTATCTTGTGCATGGATATGGGTGTGTAACACCTAGTACATATTTTCCAAATATTTTGTTACATGATGTGATGTATGTTCCTAGATTAACATCAAATATTATTTTAGTGGCCAAATTGGTTGAGAGCAAAAGGATGATTGAGTTTAGATATATAAATGGAGTCAATAAGTGTCATTAAAAATCAAAATGAGATAGAAGCTATAGGATAAATTTACAATGTGTACGATCCTAAAAAGCATACACCTAATCTAGTAACAATTGAAAATCACATAAAGCACATACATAAATTGACAAAATTGAAATAACCAAAAGAAAGGTGTCTTTTATTAAAATTGAATCAATTCATGGTTACAAATTCATCCCTCTTAGGGATACCCAATGTGATACAATGTTACAATCATAAGAAATCCCTCGCAAGGGTAGGTGTAATCTACAGACTTTTTAGAATGACACGAACTGCTCCAAGGTGTCAAGTATGACCTTCTTCTCCATGATTAGAGGTATTTGTTGCCTTGAATGTCAAAACCTTGTTGATCCTACATGCAATAAACAACAAGAAATATTAAAAGCAAAGGATGCCTCTCTTGATGAGGCTTTTAAAGGAATCTTGCATAAAGAATAGCATAAAATCAAGAAAGCATGTAAAACTATCAATCTATGCAAGAAATGAGGAAATTGTAATAAAGCATATAAAGAAGCATGAATCTAATTAAGAAACATCCTAATTAACCATTAGAAAACTTGAAATGCATAAAATCAAGAAACTAGTCTAAATTGACAAATGCAAGGAAAATGGAAGCAAATCTACCTCTAAATCCTAGAATTAACCGGTCAAATGTCTGCTAAAATGTTAATCTATGCTAGATTAAGCTATTTGCATAACTAGAAATGGAAATCTACTGCTAAAATGGAGGAAAGAGAGCATCAAACCCTAGTCGTGGGTGCTTAAAGTGGCTAGCACTATTAGCCATGGCTGATAGCCATGACTAAGGTGAAAGTGTCCTTTCTCTTGAAACCAGGGCCAAAAACTCTCAAATCCTCCAAGGAATTGATGATCAAGGGTCGCCTCGATGTTCTAAAATAGATTGGTGGTTGAATTCACTAGAATTGGCAATGGAAGTGTGTCAATTGTCAAGCTTGCTCCTCAAGCTCTTGAGATCTCCATTGTTGCAAAGTTGATGATCAAATTGGATTTTGGCAGCATCTTGTTACTCTTCACAAGGTGCAATTGGCTCTCCAATTCAGCAATTTGGTAGCACTTCGTTAGAGAAGACAGCCAAGAAAAACTAGGGTTTGCTCTTTGAAATTGGGGTCTTAAATAGACTCCCAAAATCCTTGCTCTAGCTTCATGGAGAAGCCAAGAACAAGATTTGGTAGTTGGGAGGAAGCTTCTGGATGCTTCCAAGCCCAAACCGCTTTGAAACCATTGCAATTTGATTGTTGCAACTGATTTTACTCGGCTCTGGTCACCCGAGTTTGTTACAGGGCTAGCCATGGCTCTTAAAAGTGGCTAAAAACCCTAGCCATGGGTGACACCAGTGGCTAAGAATCCTAGCCATGGGTGACACCAGCGGCTAAGGCTAGATAGGCCAAAATGCCCAAATTGAGTGGTTAGAACCACTGCTTTTGCCTTGGAGAGGTCCAAGATCATTCATATGGTCTATTAGCATGTCCCATATGAGTAGTCACCTTGACATGATGCGTTTTAGGTGTCTATAGATGCCCCTTTTGAGATGCGTTGTGAGATCGAACAATGTTGAGCAAAAATAGACCTCCTAAAATGATGTCGTAGGTTGGATGATGATCATTAGTCTGATCAACATTAGATGCCCAATTCTTGCAAAAGGGTATACATCTTTGAATCATTGCCTTCGATGAGTTGAAGAACTTGATTCTGGAAAGCTTAAGTCAAAATCCTAGCCTTAGCAGCAATTAGGAGATAAGCTTAAGTCAAATCCTAGCCTTAGCGATAATTAGGAGATAAGCTTAAGTCTAATCCTAGCCTTGATGGCAATTAGGAGATAAGCTTAAGTCTAATCCTAGCCTTGATGGTAATTAGGAGATAAGCTTAAGTCTAATCCTAGCCTTGAGAATTAGGAGATAAGCTTAAGTCTAATCCTAGCCTTGATGGCAATTAGGAGACTAGCTACCCAGTTTGCTTGAATTTACTCTTGATATTTTGCTTATTTGCCCCAAGCAAGGAGGGTGCATGATTGTCTTTGACAATGATTCTTGAATGAATGCACTTTTGACAAGATCGAGGGATCTACGATCAAGGGATATTCTGTTGACTTTGATTATGAAAATTGATATTATGACTACCCCCTCAAGCGATGAGTCGATGAGGGTAATGACAATGAATGAAGCGATGAGTCACTTGACCTCTATGATTGACTTGAACAATTGAAGGCTTTAGCACTTTGATACTACTTGGCAAGGCCTAACTCAACCATGATTTCAACTATGAATAGTAATTGTACACCTCTATCCCATGGAGCAGTCTAACCATTATGGCCTTCTTAGGGAATCAAGATGATAGCAATTCCAATTATGCTTGTGTTGAATCACTATGTTCGATGATCTGCTGAATCATTGTGAATTTTGATTTATTTAATTTTTTTGTTAATTTTACAATTTTTGAAATTTTGGACCTGTAGATATGCTTTAATGTCCAATATGAAACTCCTTATGGTGAGAAAATATGTGCATTTATGACTTGAATGAAAAGACCAAAGATTTAGACTTCTTTGGAGCTTTTGGGGATCGATACTGATAATGCCCCAGTTGATGCTTGCAAATGTTTTTGTTTTGATTTTATGTTATGGATGCAATGATGAATGTAATGCCTACATGATGATGTGATTATGCTATATGTATGCAATGTACGGATGACATGCACTAGCTAGATGATAGATGTTCTATTAGATTCCATGATCTATATGTATAGATGGACTATTTTGTATGCATATGGATGCAATGCTTATTGTTAAATGCATGTTTAATTTTGATTCAATTTTATGCATCTAATTTATGATGTTATGAATGCAATGTATGTAATGCATAATTTTCATGATGAGGATTTACTGTAAATGGACATGTATGCTTTAATCACTTAAAACATAATGTATGAATGCAATATGAGTTTAACAATCTAATGGATGACACCATAGAATGTATAACAATCATGAACTGTAATTGATATATCTTATTATAAGAATTAATCAATTAAACACCCATATGTGAGATGCAATGATGTATTGTTTCTATTCATAAGCTTTTGTAAGTTAAAAGAATATGGATAACATAGTCAGTGGTCATTTAAATATCATTTCTGACATCCATCCGGTATCTAACCTATATTATGAATAATCTTTAATAAACAAAATCTTATAAAGAGAAATTGATATTTGATGATTGCATTGAAAATTGGTTGTTGCTATTTGGGAATTTTTGAGGTTTTCCATGAAACTCAAACACCCTAGTTGACTTATCAAAAGTTGTATAATGACCATACTAGACTTCTAAAAAATAAAGTTTTCACTATGAAAGACCAAGCTATTCATTACCCCTATGTGTGCAAATGAATATATTAGGTAAAACATAAGCATACCCCGATGTCAGGCGGGATTCTTTCAGCCCATTTCTAAGATTGGGGATCCTCAAATGTTCACCTCATCCTAGGTTTGGATTTAGTTAGACTAGACCACTAGGCAATCCGGGCCACCTAAAGCTAGCTCACTTTGTAAATTGCTTAGAACTACCCCTTCAATGACAGGCGGGATTCTTTCAGCCCATTGCTGAGATTGAGGATCACTCTATGGCTTTCAAGCATTGATCATTCCAGGGATTCAAGCTCACCCCCTTATTTTCTTCAATTTATTGGGATACTTGCTCATATATAGTGATAAAAATCACTGTTTATTTTGTATATACTCTTTTTTTTTTTCTTGAGCAAGGGATTTGATACTGATTTGATTTTATTTTGAATTTGATCTTGATTTGACTTGATTTTGGGATTTCATTCTAGGATTTTGCTCCTTCATTTGTAAGCAAGGGATTTATTCGGGTAGGGGGTAAACTTGTCCTTTTTCCAATGACCACTACTCTAGACCATTGCTCCTCACAAAATAAGCAAGTAACAAAACCTTTCACCTAAGGTGACCCGGACCACTTTTGTAGTTTTTATCCTTCCTTACCCTAATTAGGATTGTTTAAATGTGTTTGATTAGTGATAGGATTCTGATATGCTAAGTGCTATCAAAACTAGACCTCATCTACAAAAGCAAAGCAATATTTCTACCAAACTCTTGAGAAGACCACTAGGTATGGTTGAATGACCAAAAAACCTTAGTATATTCTTCATAGCAATAGGAGGGGTTGTGTTGAAAAACACAATTACTCACAAGGGTGATGGATGATGATAATGCATAGATGCATGATTGAAATACAAACGTGGTGTCATTTGTAAGATTGCAAACACAACCTATCCTAATGCAAGTGCGATGGATGGAAATGCCTAATGCAATGCAATTAAATGAAATGCATGTGCAAAATGAAAATGCATGATGCAAATGTAATTGAAATTTTGAAAATTTTGCAATATTTTTAGAATTTTATTGCTTTTTGATTTTTATGGATTTTAATTTTGACCAAGGGACTTTAAATACCTTTGGAGCCTTTTGTGAATTGACCAAAGGGCTTATGATGCCTTTGGAGCTTTTTGTGAGTTGACCAAAGGGCTTATGATGCCTTTGGAGCTTTTTGTGCATTTTTATGGATTTTGATGTTTTCCATATTTTTGATGTTTTGATATTTTTCAATTGTTTTTGAAATTTAAATGTTTTGAATGTTTTTGTATTTTGATATTTTTTTTTTTATTGTTTTTGAAATTTTGATATTTTATGATTTTTTTCTTGTTTTTATGTTTTTAAAGGGGAAGGTACGCTACCTTAAGTACCCCCAGTGTGTGTGCCACTCAATGAAAGTGAGGAAGGTGTGATACCTTTAGAAGTCTCACTTTGCTTCATTGATCGTGATGTGGATGGTGGGGAAGGTGTGACACCTTGAAGACCCCCAATGTGCATTGTGTTTGATGTGCTATGATTGGCTTGGCTAGGAGGAGTAGTAGAAACTGATCCCCCTGTTGTGATGTGCAATTTTGTGCAGTGCCAATGTCCCGTTGAGATGAGACAAGCGAAGGTGAAACATTGGATGATGCCACAGGTTGCATAGATCGATTTTGATATTCCTGTTTCTCTGTTACAACACTGATCATTCCCACAAACTCTTGGGGAGGTTGATTGATATGCACCTGGTTAGGTTGCTCAACTTGATTGGTAGGTGTTATGTTTGCTTCATGTGCATGCAAGGGGTCTTGGAAGACTCCTATCTGAAGCTCTTGCCTCTCGATCATATCTTGCACTAAATCTCTAAAGGGATAACATGTCTGGATGTCATGACCCCTTTGTCGATGGTAAACACAATATAGATTTTCCCTGTGCACCTTTGATCTACGCTTATTAGGTTTCAACGGATGGATCTCTGGAAGATTGATTCTTCGTGCCTCATACAATCGATCAAAGAGCGATGCTAATGTCTCTAGAAAATCAGTATATTGTCATTGTGGCCGATGTTGTTGGCCTTGTATCTGATTCTGTTGCATATGATTTTGGGCTAGAGGAGGCTGAGCTTGGTAATTATGTTGCACTGGTAGAGGTGGTGCACCCTGGTTTGAGGATTCAGGGATACTCAAAACAACTTGATTGACTGGGGTCACCTTTTGTTGCATGTTGCCACCTATAATATTCTTGTTTGGCCATTCCTTTTTGTGGAGTTGAATATCACCCTCCTGTATCTTGATGTCTTCAATGACCTGGGCTTGTGCTAAGGCCTCCTCGAATGTTTGATACTATTGTAATTGCAAGAGAAGGGAGATTTGTTTCGAATAACTTCTCGTAAACATTCGAATGAGCTCTGTTGTGGGTAAAGTGAAAGGTAATTTTGACATCACCTTCCTCCATTTATTGCCATACTCAATGACTGGCTCATCATCTAGTTGACAAAGGCTAACCAAGTCAGTCAAGTTTATCGTTTCCTTAGCACTAGAGGCAAAATGTTGCAGGAATGCATCGGCTAATTGCTCAAAGGTGTATATGCTATGATGTGGTAGATGATTATACCACTCTAAAGCATCCCCAGCTAATGTTGTCATGAAGATTCTTAACATCAAGGGGTCATTGTCTTGAAGACTAAAGCACATATGGATGAAGCTTGTCATGTGCTCTCGTGCATCTTCATCATCTTTGAACTTTTCAAGTTGAGGCATCTTGAAATTCGATGGGTATGTCGGTGATGACACTGATGGATGCAAAGGCTGATTTCTAAGCTGCTTCAGTGTGGGTTTTTGATAAACCAATCTTTGATTTTGTTTTTCGAATGCATTTATCCGATCAGCTAGCACTTTGTATGGCCCTGACGAAATGATATGATCTTCATCTCTTCACCTTTGATTAGGCAGAGGAGGTCACTTTTGATGTTGAGGTGGATGATAAGTATAATCATTAGGTACCTCATCATAACTGGATTCAGGGTAAGCATCTACTTCTTCCTGATGTTCCCATTGGGACTCTGCATATGATTCCTCATCGTATTGATCTTGGTACTATTGAGGAGTATGAGGTTCATGATGATAACCAGATAATGACCTATGATGTTGAACATAATTTTTGCATGGTTGCGGTGAAATATTTTGAGATTGCACTGGGTGCCTTATGCGTTGTTGCATCCTCTGGGTGCTAGGCGTAAGCACCACTTTACGCAATGCATTTTGCACTTGCTCTTGTTGTATCTTTTGTTGTTCTTGTATCTTTCATTGATACAACCTTTGTAGGTGTGCTCGTGGTGAGTCCACCCATTGTTGATTTAATTATTGTTGATCCAACTAGAGTTGATCCATATGTTGTTGGTTAAGTTGTGGCCTTAGTGCTTGATGTGTATGATCTCATTGTTCAGTTGTATGGGGGCTATGTACCCTCGTATTTGAAATATGGATGGGTTTATCATGTATTTTCCCCTTAGTAGGATCTATTACTTGTTTTCCACACTCCTTAAAGGTTGCATTGACCTGATATTTTGAGTTATGAGTGGGCTCTGTATAGTTTGACAATGTAGAGCCACAACGTGGTTGCCCCATGTACTCTTCATGAGGAGTAGGAGGATGACTTGGGTCCTCTTCCTCATATATGAGGAATGATGCATATTCAGGCTCAGATGTAAGCTCTGTATATTCAGATTGCATAGAATGCTCCCTATGAGGAGTAGGGGGGTGGCTTGCTCGACCAGATGGGGTGGTTTGCTCACCCAAGCTAGGCCATGGTGTATGTTCATGATCACTTTTTGATTGATGTATAGAGAAATCTGGGATGTGAACCTATGATATTGACCTACTAGGCTCCTCAGTGGGTGGATTGTTCCTTATATAGAATTCTATCAAGGTGTTCCAATCAGGAAGGTTTCCTGGAGGACCTATGGGTGCTTCCTTAATAGAGATATCTCGAAGGTTTGACCCCCTATGGATGGTATTGATGCTATGATAAGACCTAGGATGCCATTCAGGGATGGCCATGTCCTCTGGACTGATTTGAATATGTTCAGTGGTTATGGAACCTGATTCCCTCTCTAGATTGGAGGTCTTGCTCACCATGGGAGGTCCCTCGACCATTTAGAAAATTTTTTGGCTTCCAAAAAAGTTGAAAGTGTTATATATCAAAATGATTAGTGCGATGAGCTGATCACAATGAGCTATAACTCAAAAATATGATTTTCGGGTCAAAATTTTGTATTTTTGAAATAATTGGCCAATCGGGGCTCGTGGGGAAATGCCCACTTTTAGGAATTTTTGGGAAATTTTGAAGCATGAAGATTTAGGACTCAAAATTTTTGTGAGAGGTGCACAAGGGTATAACTAAGACAACAAAACAAATTTGGCAATTTTTGGAGTTGTCTAGACCATTTTATGACCATTTTAGTGCATTTTTTCCTTATTTTCGGCTTTAAAAATAGAGTAATCATAAAACCAAAATAACTTTTTCGTTATAGCTCTGATTTGCATGATTCTCGATCCATTGGATGTAGAATAAAAAAGTATATTTTTATTTGGTCCTAGATCAAGGATCTTATGTTGATTACCCCAATAATAAAGAAACACATAAAGTAGACAATATGATTATCTCTTTTAAATTTTAGATGTGTGTCCTAAAACTGGTTTAGTGTGTTTTGAGATTTGTTGATACTACAATCTAACTCTCATCATGTTTTTCAATAGTTGATGATATACTCAATTGTTTAATGGTTTTCACCTATATGCTCGTAGCTCGACAACCTGGCTATGAACTCCAGGCCACGTAATCCCACCTATAATATGTGGTAATGAAGTCCACACATGGTCAGGGAGCACAGGTCCTCCTAGACCCTCACCCAATCTCACCTAGTCAGTGTTATACCCTTCGAAGAGAAGTACATACAAATTTTTCATGGGCTATGATGGCATCTTGGATCCGGTATTGGTCTAGTAACAAAAGGTTCGAGGGAGTTGGGCCAATGGATGGAAATCACTACCACCATCATTGAACCCTACTAGTGGTTGGATGTGACTTCCAACTCACTAGCATTTAAAATGTGTCATGGTGTGTGTGGTTCTTTTTACTTTGCATGAAAATAAAATGCATAAAACAACATTCAAATGATTTTCCTACATGCTTTTCAAAAGAATGTTTGATTTTAAGAGAATGCATGACTATGCTAGATGATTTTTAGAGAATGCAACTATCTATGAATAAAATGGCCACTGATTGGGCCTCATACATGCAAACTCTAAATAAGCAATGTCCTAGACCACTGGAGACTAGGGTGGACTACAATCAGAGATCCGCTATTCCTAGCAACGACTAGTAGAAAACTAAAAAAGCATCTAGGATTTCCCCATTTTACTTTTTGCTATATTTTCTAATTAACATCCATCTATTACATTCTACTTCTATAAAAACATAGATAAAAAAATACAAAGAGGGAAAAATGATCCTACCTCAGATCCAAGTCTGATGATGGTGTCTGATATCTACTTTTTTCTATTTTTTGTTGACCGTGTCTATCATGCGCAACTACAACTATTGCCCATGGTTGTCAGTCATGGTTACAACTATTGATCATGGTTGTCAACCATGGTTAAGACTGTTGACCATGATTTTCAGTCATGGTTAAGACCTACCATCAAAAAACATAGCAAGTTAGATTTTAGATCGCTTAAATTGTGGGGTTCCACCATGATCACCTTCTATACGATCCTAAAAAGCATACACCTAATCTAGTAACAATTGAAAATCACATAAAGCACATACATAAATTGACAAAATTGAAATAACCAAAATAAAGGTGTCTTTTATTAAATTTCAAGTGAATCTCAGTTACAAATCCATCCCTCTTAGGGATACCCAATGTGATACAATGTTACAATCATAAGAAATCCCTCGCAAGGGTAGGTGTAATCCATAGACTTTTTAGAATGACATGAACTGCTCTAAGGTGTCGATGACCTTCTTCTCCATGATTAGAGGTATTTGTTGCCTTGAATGTCAAAACCTTGTTAGTCCTACATTCAATAAACAACAAGAAGCATATTAAAATCAAAGGATGCCTCTCTTGATGAGGCTTTTAGAGGAATCTTGCATAATGAATGTCATAAAATCAAGAAAGCATGTAAAACTATCAATCTATGCAAGAAATGATGAAATTGTAATAAAGCATATAAAGAAAGCATGAAATCTAGCTAAGAAACATCCTAATTAACCATTAGAAAACTTGAATTGCATGAAATAAGAAACTAGTCTAAATTGACAAATGCAAGGAAAATGGAAGCAAATCTACCTCTAAATCCTAGAATTAATCGGTCAAATGTCTGCTAAAATGTTAAACTATGCTAGATTAAGCTACTTGCATAACTAGAAATGGAAATCTACTGCTAAAATGGAGGAAAGAGAGCATCAAACCCTAGCCATGGGTGCTTAAAGTGGCTAGCACTATTAGCCATGGTTGATAGCCATGGCTAAGGTGAAAGTGTCCTTTCTCTTGAAACCAGGGCCAGAAACTCTCAAATCCTCCAAGGAATTGATGATCAAGGGTCACCTCGGTGTTCTGAAATAGATTGGTGGTTGAATTCACTAGAATTGGCAATGGAAGTGTGTCAATTGTCAAGCTTGCTCCTCAAGCTCTTGAGATCTCCATTGTTGCAAAGTTGATGATCAAATTGGATTTTGGCAGCATCTTGTTACTCTTCACAAGGTGCAATTGGCTCTCTAGTTCAACAATTTGGCAGCACTTCATTAGAGAAGACAACCAGGAAGAACCAGGGTTTGCTCTTTGAAATTGGGGTCTTAAATAGACTCCCAAAATCCTTGCTCTAGCTTCATGGAGAAGCCAAGAACAAGATTTGGCAGTTGGGAGGAAGCTTCTGGATGCTTCCAAGCCCGAACCGCTTTGAAACCATTGCAATTTGATTGTTGCAACTGATTTTACTCGGCTCTGGTCACCCGAGTTTGTTACAGGGCTAGCCGTGGCTCTTAAAAGTGGCTAAAAACCCTAGCCATGGGTGACACCAGTGGCTAAGAATCCTAGCCATGGGTGACACCAGCGGCTAAGGCTAGATAGGCCAAAATGCCCAAATTGAGTGGTTAGAACCACTGCTTTTGCCTTGGAGAGGTCCAAGATCATTCATATGGTCTGTTAGCATGTCCCATATGAGTAGTCACCTCGACATGATGCATGTTTTAGGTGTCTACACAATGATATATATGCTCTAGACTCAATTGGGATTTCAAAAGATATTATTATAGTTAAAAATAACATTAATGGATTTTCTTAGGAATAGATTGTAAGAAATGAAAAATCTATCTATCATAAAAGTCAATGAGCAAATCAAAGATTTAAAATTAGAAAAATGAGAGGATAATAATACCTTAGACTAGATCGCATACATATTAAATAAGAAGAATAGGAACTTGATCAAGTTGAAGGACATATGAAATATGAAGATCCATATTGAATATTAAAAGTCTTCAATAACCAAATAATGTAATACATGGGGGTGTTAAAGTATATTACATTATTTGGTACATGCTAATATACCATCTTGGATACATATTTAGATTAAGAGTGTGTCCTAGATTAAAGTACAAGTAAATATTTTATGTAATGTAATAATGTGTAAGAAATGCACAAGTGTCATGTAGTTAGGTGTGCAATTTGATGAGTGTAGATGTGCACAAGTGTCCATTATGTAAGAGTGCACATGTGTCCTTAGAGTAGGAAAATGAAGAGTCTCAAGAATATTTAAGGCCAAGAGTACTTCATATGGAGAGTGACATTCCATTATATATGTGTCTATGTGTGTGTGTGTGTGTGTGTGTGTGTGTGTTTGACACCATGTAGAATGAGAGTGTGTGGAAGTATGTTATATTTTAGATCTTTATTCTATATCAAGATACTATTTTCGTGAGAATTTGTTAATGGCTATTTTATAAGTTGTTGCAAAAGCTATTTATGAGTTTTATATGATTAAATTATTACCATTATCATATATTTCATATTGCAACTTTATTTGAGATCTTGTGGTTACTTAATTAAGTATTAAGCATCCAAAGTTAACAAGGGCTGCCTTACACAACTCATGAGTTAATAGGAACAGATCTACCATATGCTTTGAGATGGTGGATGACATGGAGGCACAACTAAGGAGACCGCATGAGGGACAACCACTCTAATATAGAGGGGCATTTGATAACTTGAGGCCATAAGATATTATTTAGCATCCTTGGAGACGATCACCATCATGGGGTGAGGCAAGAGTAGAGTTAGGCAAAGTGAGGCATGGATGATGGGTGACTAGATGGGAGGTAGTACAACCATTTTATTATATGTTGAGGTAGTTTGGGTTACCACAAAGATTACCTAATCTACCAGTGGTTATCTAGAGGATCAAGGGATACCATGGAACTCGATAATAGGTGGGACCATTGGATACCATGTTGGATGAGGATATAGTAATTCTTGATGTGGATGATGTAGGGATGATGCTAGAGTATAATTCTTGGTGGGCTATGTAGAGGTGGGATCCTAGTAGAGGAGTTGTTTATGGATTTGGAGAGGTAGTTTTAGAAACAATTGGGGGCTTAGAGTGGGATGCAAGGGTACCATATGATCAATGAATAGATCAGGAGGAGGAGAAAACACAAGAGCTAGTAGCCTAGGGGTAGCAGTAGGTGGGCCCAACATTGGTGCTAAGGAGGCCAATGATGAGGAGTTAGATGAAAATATTGTGTGATGCATGAGACAACATCTAGATAATGGAGAAAGTAAAACTAGGGTAAGCATAGGGGGTATGACAGAGATTATAGTAGATGCCAATGTGATAGGTGTTTTTTGGGCACTTGAGGTAGGTTTGAGTGTTTGCTTGAATAGTATGATGGATTCATTGGATAATGCCCACATGTTGTAGGTTAGAGTGTTCCAGGTAGAGGCCATGATGATAGAGTGAGTTATGGTCTGGACATAAGAGAGGGTTACCTTGGTGTTGGAAAGAGACCAAGTGCTAGCTAAGAGAGATGCAACCATGGCAAGGAGAGGTGATATAGAGAGGAAGGTGGAGAGGTATAGAGAGCATTGGTATGACCTACATTGAGAGAATGATGCTATCATGGAAGAGAGATGTAATAACATTGAAGTTAGAGAAAACCATGGTGGAGACATAGATCCAGTAGAGCAAGTGAGAGGTGATGGTGGATGAGATAGCTAGATTATGGGAGGAGGTAGAGTAGTGGAAGACATAGAATGATGTGCCCACTTTGTAGATTGAGCTTAATAACTTAGATGGGTGAAGGATAATTTTGAGAGGTTGTTCTATATATAGAGAGAAAGAGGGTGCACAAGTTGGAGGGATGACTATTGAGTCAAATGATAGATATTCTAACACATTCAAAGTCTAAGTCCTAGTCACACAAAAGTAGGAGGAGCACACAATCAATACTTGTAGTGATGTCTCGAGTAGTGGATCTGAAAACAACATATGTAGAGGGATCTACCCCAAGATAGAGCAATGAGGGAGAACTGAGGAGGGCTGAGGAGCCTCCTAGCATATCTAATGAGTAGAAAATCTAAGATTCTTCTTCGTGGAGATAGTCTTAATGAGTAGCAAATCTAAGATTCTTCTTCTTTTTGGTGTGGTGAGTGTGCCATCATTTTTGTATATTACAATAGTTGCATATATAGTGATGTAAAACATGATATACATGTGATGTTATCATACTCTACCTTTGGCAAAGACTTTGACCGAATATGCTATGCACTGATGAATGACTAATGGATACCTAGTATTTAATGACTACTAATGTGTTGTCGATGTGCAACACCAGGTAGAAATGCCCCACCAAGGATGAGGTACTTGAAAATGGAAGTGATGATTTAGATGACTCAGGGTAACATGAATGACTACCCTCATATAGACATGCATTATTGCTTTAGGGATAATCATCAACAAGCCAACCACCTAGAGCCAAAGTTGGTAGCCTAGTAGCTATCATAAATTCTCCGGCTAAGATAGGTGACTAGGTTGATGGAAAAAACTCCCACCTTGTTTGATGCACCTGATTGTTTGTCTTGTCTTAATTGTTTGTTGTTTGCAAAAATGTTTGGCTAAAGTAATTTCATCAAAAAAATGGGTAATAGGTATAGAGGGTCCATTACCCCAAATCCATTTGAATATACCATACTAATGGTTGATATTAGTATGGGTATATAATAATAAATGAATTTTATTATTAAATAAAAATAAAATATATTTTATTTAAATAATAAATGAGTTTTTATTTAAATAATTAGAATATAATTATTTTAAATAATAATTTATTTTATTTAGAATAATTATAATGAATGTATATTTTAAATAATAATTGGGTTTATTTAAAAATATATAACTATTAATTAATAAATTGAAGTTTATATTAAAATTTATTTTCAATAGAAAAAAGATTTTCCTTAAATTAAAAAAATAAGAAAACATAATACATATTTTAGATGTGCATTATTTTAAAAATTTAAAGCTTGGTATTTTGTTTAAAGAAAGATAAAGCTTCTAAATGAAGCATGGGTGGGTAGTGATTAAAAGTGTCTTTAAAATTACAAAATATTTCTCATGCTGACGTGAAAAAATAACCAAGAATTTAAGGCGACGGATGGCATTGATGAGTAGAGGGACTTTTGCAGTTGGGTAGATAAATCCACCCATGTTAAAGAAAACAAAAAATTACTTGAAGGAAATTTTTTCTCTGGTGAGAAGGAAGAACGCAGTTTGACTAGCGAAGAAAGGAAAGAAAAGGAGACTTCTGAGTGAAGGATTGGAGTAAGAATTTAGAAGTAAATTTTAAACTTGGAAATCAGGTTGGTTTTGTTGTGTTTATATCCTTGTTTTAAAGAAATGTAATGTTTTTTTCAATTAGTGGAAATATAGCTAATTTTTCTTGCTTTAAGGCAGTGTTGAATCCTCGAGTTTGGTGGAATCCATTACTGAAATACTGTTTATTTTCATTTTTATCCATTGTTGTTTCATATTTGGAGTAAAACGTTTGTTGTTGTGCCTCAAATTGTTTAGAGGCCATATGAGGGCATAGTTTGGATTATTGTTTGAGTTAAAAAACATTATCTCTACCAGTGGGAATCGCTTAGTGTCGATTGTTGTTTGTGACCAGTGTTGTGTCATATTAAGTGATCAAACCACAATGAAACCCCTCCTACCAAGTTTTAACTTATGGTTGGACATGAATGAAGTTTTATATTTGTTTAGATGCCTATTAAATCATATCAGTTGATGCTCGTAGATATTTTTGTGTTGCACTTGTTCAAACCAACAATTAGGTGGCAACCCAATATTTTAGACATGTTCACATTTTTGGGGTGTGTTGAGTGGTAATTTTACCCAATTGCAAAACCACACTCATAGTTAGGATTTTTATTAGAAAATACTCTCTTGCAAAGAACTAAAAATTTCTCCAAGTTTTCTTTTACTTAATGTGTGCTTGTATGGTTGTGAAAATGTATCAAATAAGTGCTAGAATACCTTAGTGATTTGCAAGAAACTGTTAACAAGGGGCTTGTGCTAGTATTACTTTATTATGCTATGCTATTGATTATTCATGAAACTTAAAAGAAAATAAAATATGATTGACCCTCATATGACCATGATGAAAATATGAAGTTCATTTTATCTTGGATTATTTTAGATAGATTCGATCTTCTTTTGTTAAGCAGATTTTAACAAGTTTTATTTGTTAAACTTTTCTTTGAGCATGCAATAAAATATTAGAACCTATCTCTGAAATGTGAACATTGAATAATGAGTGGATTCATTTTATATTGCTTGATGAATGAAAATAAAATAAATCTGCATGACTAACTTTGAAAATGTAGCCTTTGGAATGCCATATAAATTATCCCTCTTTAATGAAATTGTAATTTTCATAAAGAGAAGTCAATTTATTGCTTGAAAATGAAATGCAAAGCTTGAAATGTGAAATCATGTAAAGCTTTTGAAATTACAAAATTCCCTTTTAAAATGTGAACTTTATATAATTTTGGAATTTCAAATTTGCTTCAAAATAAAATTGAAACTAATCTAAATGAAACTTTAAAGCTTATTCTTGAAATTCGTGTAACTCTTTTTGGAATTTTAATTTTTTTTCATTTTTTTAATTTTATTTGTAGAATTAAAAAAAATGAAAAATATAGGGTTAGAAAAATAAAGGAAAATAAAATGAAATAAAACAAGCTACTGGAACTCTGAAACTCCACACAGACCCTACAAACATCAATATTCTACATAAAACCAACATTAAAGTGATCTGTATTCACGCAATCCAATATTTAATGTGGTGCAATATTCTAAGGAAAAGGTGCAACATATTAAAAATCAGAGATGAGTCTACCATTAACATGCATAAAAACTCATTTAATTTCCAATATATTGGCAATAAATATTTACAATAAAATCCAATACAAATGCATAATACCAACTTCTAATGGCATCAATATTGAAACATTTCAGACCCAACAACTTGGGAGGAGAAACTCCAAGAGAAATCCAGCTTCAAACCCTTTGGTTTCACACCTGCAATTCTACCCAAAAGTTTTCTTACCACTGTAATTTGTTCCAATGTTGTATTTAAGATCTTTTAATATGTCTCTTCATTTCATTTTATTTTGTTTGACATAGTAACACCTTCCCAATCATTCCTTTGTAATCGTCATCCATTTTCAATGTTTATGTTCTCACTTCCTTGCATTTATAAATGGTTTTCCATAACACCTATGGTAAACATCATGCCAAACCACATGTTTTTGGCAACATCCACATTTCTAATACAATGCTCACTTTTGTCCTTATGGTAACATTTCATGGCTGCACTCCTTTAATAAATCTACATGCTGCCACGAGCATAGTATTACCTCCACCTGCCAACTTATGATAACGGGCCATTTATCCATCCTTGCCAACTTGATTTAATCCATACTAATCATCCGTTCCATAGTACAACTTTTGTATTTGGGTCACTTTTCATTTGAAATCAAAATACCCTTCATTTGTGTACCATAAACATGTATGCTTTCCTTCAATGTAACCACCATGGATTGTCTTCAATGCAACTACCATGGACTATCACAAAACGGTGCAAATTCTTGGCTTTGAGGGCCTACCAATTACCACCTTTATGTTTCACTGTTTACAACCCATCACCATTAGGAGGCTGCCTTCATCTTCACTTTGATACACTATCTTATCCACCATGTAATGATAAATGTTTATATTTTATATAGTGTTGATTTGAACACATGTCTCCTAGCTTTATCACGTAAACATATCCTAGTCGTCATCTCAGCCTGCTGGAATTCTTGTTTGCGTGGTCCAGGTTGTCTTCCAAGTGTATGTCAACATCCACAACTATTTCATTATTTTGAAATTTTTACAAATTCTTTTGCATGCTCTGATGGACTTTGCAATTATCGAAACCATCCATTTCAAAGATGTCAGACACCACCCTCTCTAACATGCTTGACTCACCCTCGACGGTGACTTGGTGCTAAAATTTTGATAGTACATGACTATCATGTATAGTTACTTTGATACAAAAGAACATTCTAAGGTATTTTATTTTAGCTATTCCAAACATTTGCAAAAGTGGTTGTGTAACCATTGGTGCAGACCCAAGCTCCTTACTTACTACAAAAAGGAAGGATGTTGGATGTCGTTGTTTCCACACCTGCTGTAAATAAATAGCACTGTAGCACAAAAGAGGTGAATGCTATAGCCCCATATTGAATCTTATAAAGCATCATAAAATTGTGTCCTTCCATGAAATGGATTCATTTCCCTAAGCATCTATCATCGGATCAACTGAATCAACATGACTATACCCCACTTATTTATTTTCTTATCATCATCCATATGATATATATTCGGTAGGGCTTAAAAATGCTTGAGTGATTCTTAACTATGATAAAGATGCTATTCAAATATCTACCTGATACTCATTGTGGCCTTCAAAACCAACTGTCTATAGATGATATGTCCATGAGAGAACTTGGAATTTATACTACTATATCCCTTTCTTCTCATATAAATCAAACATTACCTCTAATGGTCACTACACTAATTTTACTTTCATTTTGGTAAGTGTGTTGTAGGCATAATGAATAGCACCATGTCCTTGTTGTCTCATCCACCTTCTATGTCCATGTTGAGATCAACAAACGCATCCTCTTGTTGGATGTACACTTCCAACATAAGGTAGACCCCTGTGCCACTCACTCAGTGCCACTCAAATATGTTATCCTAATCCTCATACATAATACTGCCCATGTCACTATTCTTCTTTCTCGTTTGATTCCTTGGCATCCCATTATTTTTAATTAAATCTATGTCATCCACATCATGCATCCATATTTGTCGATCCTTAGGATCCATACGCTAATTTTCCACTCTATATGATGCATATGCATCATCCACTTCCACTTAGATATGACAATCCACATCTTTTGTGTACCCTCTATGAAGTGCCTTCACCACTGGCCTACATGCATTACAATAAACAAGCATTAATAATAAAAAAATAAAGGATGAAAAGCACTAACATTGTTCCATATAAACTTAAAATGTGAGTAAGCATAAAATGAATGCTTATTATTTTATTTATTATTATTTCATCCTTTATTAAAATCAAAGTTCCTTAGATACTTTAACACAAAACAAGAAGAAAAAAAACACTAACATTTAAAACTCTAACCATAACGTAACCCAAACATTAAAGAAAAAATTTGAAATTAAGTACTATAAATCTAACTAAAACTTAAGACTTCTCAAATGAATTTAAACAAAAGACACTAACAAAAAAGCACACCTATCAAAATTATCACTTTAAAGAACATGAAAATCCCCAAAATAACCAAATTTTTAGGTGGGTCCCCAAATTTGGAGTAAGTTGTGCAATGTCCACAACAAATGGTGACTCTGGTAGCAAATGCTCCTGAGCATTTTGGATGAAGAACCCAGTTTCAAAACAAACAACCCAAAGATAAGAAAATAAACCATCTAGAAACCTCCTAGAATGTGGGGTATATAACTTCAAATGAAACACATGAACCCTTTGCTTTAGCTTAGTGTGTGTGAAAATGGGTTCATTTTACATTCTTGAAAACCATCCAGATTCCATCATTTGTTTTGCATTAGGCTATAAAATATTGCTCATTAAAAATGTGCCTCTGCATTGCTCCTTTGCTATCCAGACATCTATAGCCCTAATGGAAATGATCTTGATCTCTTATAGATCTTGCTCTACTGTCAGTTAGATGTCTATAACCCCAGTAGAGATTGTCTGAATAACCCAGGTGTCTAATTGATACTTTGCATTGCTTTCTTTATTTTTACCTTTTTTTTTTTATATTAAGCATTGCATTGCTTTGCAAAATATCCATGCCACCTGGGTTAGAGACCACTTAAGGTTAAATATGGAGTCTATAAACATTTTCACCTTAATTCGTAAACCAAAATGACTTCATCCTTCAAGATTTCAAGACATACCCCTTAATATGATGTGTTCATGTGTAGCTTTTAGAAACAATTATTCATTGTTCCAAAATTCTCTATCTTAGTCCCAAAATATAGGAATGATTACTAAATAACTTCATCCCCTTTTCCTTGATCCATATGATTCCAAAATAGGCAATTCACCCCACATGACAAAGGAACACAAAAAATAGTCAAGAGACCAAAAATTAGTAGCTACCATGAAACATAGCCACAAATCAAGGGAATGAACCCAAAACCCACTTGAAAATATGAAAAGAAAAACTTGAAGATAAACCAACACCTAACCTAATGCAAACTGACAAGAAAGCAAAAAAAAAATTTGCAAAATAAAAAATTAAAGATAAAGCACAAAAGCAACAAAACCTAAAACAAAGTAATGAAAACCAAAGGTATAGATAGTAATATAAAATATATGTACAAGATGGTGCAAAATTTAGGCTATCACTTCCCTGGATCCCAAACACGATTAGCACACTTTAAAAGACATATATCATGATATGCATGCCAAGCTTTATAGAAATCCAACCAAAAAATATTAGGCCACACAATACAAAAGCTCTCATTTTGCCTCTCTCACCCCACCAATTTGATTCAATGATATTAACAATTCCATGTTGAAACTTTGATTCATTAAACTTGCAAGTGAATACATGATTTTCAACTATATTTTGCTTATTCAATGAGGTGTAAATTTTGAAACCTGATTCATCATCTCGACTTGAGTTGTCATTTTCACAAACATATAGGATTTTCTTTAAATAGGAGGCTATTTATAAATTTTTTAAAGCTAAGTCATCATCTATTTCTTTAGGCCAATTATACGTATGCAACAATTCACAAGCACCTAGGATATCTAATAAATGAAAATAATTATAAGTTTGTATCCTAGATTCAATTGTTAATTGTTGATGAACTTGATTCTACAACTCAAGCACATCTACTTATGTTTCATTCAACAAAGAAATCTTATTAGCGGTTTGAGTAGAAATAAACTCTAGTTATTTTTTAACCTCAAATGGTATTTCACCATTAATAACATTTGAATCCAAAATATCATTATGCAAGCTCTTACCTGGATTTTGAATGGTTGAACCGAAATATTGAGAATCTACCTTTTGTACACTTTCATTTACCATGACTTGATGAGCATTTGTACCATATTATTTTTCTCCATGGTCTCCATCATCATCATATTGTAGCCCTTTATCTTCATCAATGACCTACTTTTCAAAAACACAAAAATTAGTAACCCAATCAAAAATATGTCCATCCTTTTCAAACCATAACTCTTGTTGGTCAAACAAAGCAATATTTTCTTTTGGATGAATAGAAAATTCTAATTCCTTGTTAACCACCAATGGTATTTCTTGATTTGAATCTCCAAGAAAATCATGCGAATTTGTACCCACATTTTTAGTATTCAAGAATAAAAGAGAATATTATACCTCTTCCTCATCCATAACAGTTGAATTATAAGAAACATTTACCATTTCTTCCTTTTCTATTTCAATAAGGTGTTCCATAAACTCATATTCAAAATGATCGAATTTTGGAAACTTCTCTATTTCTGCAAGTGGCATGCCATTTTATAATTGTACAAAAATTGCAAGACCTTCATGTGAGATAGAGGTTTTAACATCTTGCATATCAAGTGAAATAGAAATTTCATCATTAGGAATGTGAGAAAATAATGATTCCCCATATCTTCCCCAACCATTATAATAATCATATCCTAAAACCAAGGGATGAAATTCTATCATGCTTTCTACATAATCTTCAGATTCATATATTATTTCCTTTTTAAATTCACTTTTAAACACTTTTGGTGGCTCAAGGGTTTCTTCAGTGGGATCAATTGTTATATTCAGATTTCTATAATTATCCCAATCCTCCCTTGTAAATAATGACTCTAAGCTTTTAATTTCTATTTGGTCATTATTTACAACATGTTGGATTTCTTGATAATTCAATTTAACCACTTCATTGAATTCTATGGAATGTCCTAACCTATCACATATTTCAATGCTAGTTAGATCTAGGACTCCATTATCTGAATACTCATGCATTTCTAAAAATGAACCAATATCTAAATTTTGATAGGCCTGTTTACCACAATAGTCATTGATGGATACTGGATTTGAAACTTACACCTCCTTTTGGATGATATCTAAGGTGGTTGTAATATTTGGAAATTCAAATTCATCCCATTGATTGCTCACATTATACATTGTTAGATTCAAGGGTGCTAGATTGGATGGTTGTTGTTGGTTGGAATCCATAACTTCTAAAGAAAAATTAATTATGGGAGAAGGTTTTGCCTCAACCTAACTCATGTGTGGTGTCTGATTTTGATCCTTAAGGTTAATTAGTGATAATAGATCCAAATTAACACCTTTTGAAATCCATTGTTGTTCCACTACTATTGCCTCACTATAAGCTCTAGGCAAAGATGGATATTTAATAATTCTTCTTAGAAATGTAGAAGTTAAGGGGTATAAGGATTCCAGGTATATTTGAGTGGCTTATTCTTCTAAAATTATGTAATGTGTCCCCATATCGGTATACAACCTATGGAACCTATCATTAAATTATCTCATGGATTCATTAGGTTCTTTATAGATAGAGATAAACTAATTTAATATCATATCTGGGTCAACCAATTTTCCAAAATGTTTGAGAAATGTTGCTTCTAATTGAACCTAAGAGGTGATAGAACCTACATGTAAACTGATATACCAATCATAAGCAACATCTTCATGCATAATTTGCAAATGAATAAAAGTGTTATTGTATGCCTAAATATGTTCCTCAGCCAATTCCATTCCATCATGCTTAAACTTAGGTAGATAACACATAAGATCTATAGGCACATTATGTGAAGGCCCAGGTATGTTTAAAGGACTACCTATCATCATTGGAGTAAACATTGCCATTAGTGGACCTTAAAGAATATAAATTTAGTACCAATTTTGTTAGTCAAAGAAATATATCTTGCAAAGATTTGAAATGACTAAAAATTTTCAAATAGTTAAAAATATAAATCATCATATTCATCCATTGAAATGCATGAATTAAACCATAGCAATAAAGAACATTCTCCAATTTATGAAAGGTTAGCATGAGTGCATCATCATTTAAAGGACTTTCCAATCAGTGAAAATGACCAACAAAACCTCATTAGTCAAGACCCATACCTTCAAATAACAATAAGTAATTAATCATTTAAGTAGAAATAAAATGACCAATTCAAACCCTCCTAGCACCAAAATATTGTGGTGATTTTACCCAATTTCAAAACCACACTCACAGTTAGAATTTTGATTAGAAAAACCTCTCTTGCAAAGAAATACAAATTTCTCCAAGGTTCCTTTTACTTAATGTGTGCTTGTACGATTTTGAAAATGTGTCAAATAAGTGCTAGAATACATTAGTAATTTGTAAGTAACTATTAACAAGGGGCATGTGCTGGTATTACTTTATTATGCTATGCTATTGATTTTTCATGAAACTTAAAAGAAAATAAAATGTGATTGGCCCTCATATGACCACGATGAAAAGATGAAGTTCATTTTATCTTGGAGTATTTTAGATAAATTCGATCTTCTTTTGTTAAGCAAATTTTAACAAGTTTTATCTGTTAAAATTTTCTTTGAGCACGCAATAAAAGTTTAGAGCCTATCTCTGAAATGTGAAAATTGAATAATGAGTAGATTCATTTTATATTACTTGGTGAATGAAAAGAAAATAAATATGCATGACTAACTTTGAGAATGTAGCCTTTGGAATACCATGTAAATTACCTCTCTTTAATGAAATTGTAAATTTCATAGAGAGAAGTTAATTTATTTGCTTAAAAATGAAATGCAAAGCTTGAAATGTGAAATCATGTAAAGCTTTTGAAATTACAAAAATCCCTTGTTAAAATGTGAACTTTATATAATTTTAGAATTTTGAATTTGCTTCAAAATAAAATCGAAAATACCCTAAAAGAAACTTTAAATCTTATTCTTGAAATTCGTGTAACTCTTTTTGGAATTTTTTTTTTTCGATTTTTATTTATTTATTTTGTTTGCAGAATTTAAAGAAAAAATGAAAAATATAGGGTTAGGAAAATAAAATAAAACAAAACAAGAAATTGGAACTCTGAAACTCCACATAGACCCTGCAATCATCAATATTCTACATAAAACTAGCATTAAAGTGATCCATATCCATACAATCCAAAATTTAATGTAGTGCAATTTTCCAAGGAAATGGTGCAACATATTAAAAATCAGAGATGAGTCTACCATAAACATGCATAAAAACTTTAATTTATAATATATTGGTAATAAATATTTGCAATAAACTCCAATACAAATGCAGAATACCAACTTATAATGGTATCAATGGTGAAATAGTGCAGACCCAACAACTTGGGAGGAGAAACTCCAAGACAATTTTAGATCCAAACCCTTTGGTTTCACACCTGTAATTTTGCCCAAAAGTTTTTCCACCTATGTAATTTGTTCCAACGTTGTATTTAAGATCTTTCAATATGTCTCTTCATTTCATTTCCTTTTGTTTGGCTCAATAACACCTTCCCAATAATTCCTTTGTAATCATCATTCATTTTCAGTATTTATGTTCTCCCTTTTTTGCATTTTCTAATGGTTTTCCATAATACCTATGGTAACCATCATGCCAAACCACATGTTTTTAGAAGCATCCTCTTTTCCAATACAATGCTCACTTTCATCCTTATGGTCATGGTTGCACTCCTTTGATAAATCTATATGCTACCATGAGCATAGTATTACCTCCACATGCCAACTTACAACAATGAGCCATTTATTCATCCCTGCCAACTTTATTTAATCCATACTAATCATCCATTCCACGGTATAATTTTTGTATTCGGGTCACTTTTCCTCTAAAACTAAAATGCCCTTTGTCTATGTACCATAAACACGTTCGTATACCTTCAACGTAACTGCCATGGACTGGTGCAAATTATTGGCTCCAAATCAGGGGGTTTACCAATTCCTGCATTTACATTTCACTATTTACAACCCGTCATCATCAAGATACTGCCTTCAACTTCACTCTGATGCACTATATTATCCACCATGTAATGGTAAATTTTCCATTCTATACATTATCGATTTGAACACGTCTCCTAGCCTTACTTCGTAATCATATCCCGGTTAGCATCTCAGCTTACTGGTATTATTATGTTCATGGTCTAGGTTGTCTTCCAAGTGTATGCCAACGTCCATCATTGTTTCATTATTTTGAGCTTTCTACAAATGCCTCTGCATGCTCTAGCAAACTTCCTTTTTACAATCATCAAAACCATTCCTTTCAAATATGTTAAATACCACCCTCTCTAACACACCTAACTCACCCTCGATGGTGACCTGACGCTTCACTTTTGATAGTACATGACTCTCATGTATAGTTCCTTTGTTGCAAAAGTACACTCTCAGACATTCTATTTTAGTTTTTCCAAACATTTGTAAAAGTGGTTGTGGAACCATTGGTGTAGACCCGAGCTCCTTACATACTATAGAAAGGAAGAAGGTTGGACGCCATTGTTTCCACACATGCTACAAATAAATAGCACTACAATGTAGAAGAGGCGAATGCTATAGCTCCATATTGAATCTTATAAAGCATCACAAAAATGTGTCTTTCCAAGGAATGGATCCATTTCCCTCCATGTCTGTCATCAGATCGATCGAATCAACATGACTATGTTCCACTTCCTTATTTTCTTGTCATAATCCATGTGATATATATTTGATAGGGCTTAAAAATTCTTGAGTGACTTCTTAATTGTGATAAATATGTTATTCAAAGCTCTACCCGATGCCTATTGTTGCCTTCGAAACCAACCATCCATCGATGATCTGTCCATGAAATAACTTGGAATTTACACTATTGTACCCCTTTATTCTTGCATAAATTAAACATTACCTCTTTTTTGGTAAGTGTGTTGTAGGTATAATGAATAGCACCATGTCCTTGTTGTCTCATACACATTCTATGTCCTTATCGACATTAATAAATACATCCCCTTTCTAGGTGTACACTTCCACCACACGATAGACCCCTATACCGCTTTCTCAATGACACTCAAACATGTTATCCTGATCCTCATCCATCAAAATACCCATGTCACTATCCACCTTTCTCGCCTAATTTCTTGGCATCCCATTTTCATCGATAAAATATGCATCATCCACATCATGCATCCATGTTCATCGATCCTTGGGATTCATGCACTAATTTTCCACTCTGTATGGTCCACATGCATCATCCACTTCCACTTAGATATGAAAATCAATGTCTTTCATGTATCCTCTATGAAGTGCCTTCATCGCTGGCCTGCATGCATTACAATAAACAAGCATTAATATTAAAAAGAAGAAAAGACAAAAAACACTAACATTGTTTCATATAAACTTAAAAGGTGAGTAAGCATAAAATGAATGCTTATTCTTTTATTTTTAATTATTTTTATATTATTTATTTTTTCCTTTATTAAAATCAAAGCTCCTGAGATACTTTAACACAAAATAAGAAGAACAAAAACACTAACATTTAAAACTCTAACCATAACCTAACCCAAACATTAAAAATAACATTTGAAATTAAGTACTATAAATATAACCAAAACCTAAGACTTCTCAAATGGATTTAAACAAAAAACACTAACCAAAAAGTACACTTATCAAAATTATCACTTTAAAGAACACGAAAATCCCCAAAATAACCAAATTTAAAGGTGGCCCCAAATTTGGGGTAAATTGTGCAATGGCCACAACAGGATGTTGGATAAGTTGTAATAATACCTAAAATGTTTCCCTATGAGGTCAACGATCTTTGTAAGTCAAACCTTGAGTGGCTAGAGTGCCTTGGCTTGCACTCGACCACCTAAGATAAATCCATCGTAAGGGCTTCCCCAAGAATATCCCACATGGGATATACTTGAGGCTTGAAACCCCTTTAATGGGAGCTTCACTCCCATTATATTTTGATCATGGTTGTTGGTATTAGACACCACCAAGCCATGGTCATTAACATCTATTACTAGGATGCATGGTGGATTATAATATTGTTTGATCCACTAACTGCTCAGTCGATGCGTGGCTTTTGGTTGGTTCTCATGTTGTTTATCCATGTAGAAGAAGCACCTTCTTTTGTTAGTCATGCTAGGTTTATCCCACATTGCATGTGGAGAAGGTGGTTGTGTAGTTTCTAAAGCGATGCTCTCCCTTGTTAAAATGACCACTGCTCGATGGTCATGGTCACCATGTGCTAGTTTGTGGTGTGTAGGCCATGTGGTGGTCCAGTTGGTCACAAACCTACTTGTGATCAATGACTGTGTTTGTTGACCAATGTCTAAAACTAGTTTTTAAATAATAAAGTTTTTAAATAATGATAATCTAGTTAATCAGATGAATATAAGATAGATTTAATGAAATAGCTTAAAAATATTATGTCTAACTACATGAATATTTGATAGATTTAATAGTTATTTTTTAAAGAAATAATTATAATCTAGGTGTTTAATTACATGAATCTATGATAGAGTAAATAAAATAGATTATGTTTAAATGAAACCATTATGATATAAAGATATATGTTTAATTGAATGAAATTTATATATAAAAGGAGTCTTATATTATTTGGAAATGAAATTTATAGGTAGGAAGGTTTTATTTCTTGTTTATAGTTGAATGAAATAGAGATTTACATTCCTTTACTATGGTTGAGTTGAATCTTTTAAAGAAATAACTTAATGAATATTGAAAGTGATTTATTAAGGAATGGGGGAGAAAGTTCATTATTTATAATTTGATAATGATTTATCTAATATTTGCTAAATTAAATATTTAATTAAGGTTTATGGGGCCTTAATTAGTTAGAGAAATGGGTAATTTAAGTATTTAATTGGTTAAGGTTTATGGGGCCTTGATTAATTAAAGAAATAAATGAGTTATTGTTAATAAAATCTATGGAAGGACTTTTATGTTTAAACATGAACCTTTGAATGATTAAAGGATAACATGGTGAAATGAAATATGACCTACCTAGATGTTGAGTGAATGATTGATTAAAGATATATTGGTGATTGTATAGTTGCAATTTGACATTTTAGATGCACTAGATTAAATGATCATCTAGTAGATGCATGATTCATAGTTTCATGAGTTGTCTTGATCCCTTACTACCATCAATTGAGTGATGGGTAAGCTAAAGGACCAAGGAGAACATCAAATATCCAAGAAAGATACTTGTCTATGTATGAATGAAACATTATTAAAGCAAATTTTGTTTAGCTATTAATGTAATGTTCTATTATTTAAGGCATGGATTCTTTTACAATGCTCAAACTATGTAATGATATATGGATAGATGGAAATATATCTCCTAATTGTAAACTATGATGCATAATTATGTTACATTTTTATTTTATGCATGATCTAGTTAGTTTTATTTACTTTCAAGCATCTCTTTTAATTTCCTTTTGTTCATCATGTTCCATGCTTGTTTAATTGATAGACTTAGTGTTTCTTCTCTTATGATAATTTTGATGTGCTTAGAGTAGTTAAGTATTTTTTTTAGATAAAATAGAGTGCTTATGTGTTAAATAGAGTAGGAGAACCTAAGGGATTATGGGATCCTTTAGGGTCAAATGGGTAAACTTAGTTTAAGTGACTAAACTAGTTTGACTTATACAACCTAGTAGTTTTAAATGAGATAAACTATCTATGATAGGATTCGGCTACACTATCATAAGGATAATATGAGTGATCTATTTGTACTACACATCATATACCCATAAATATATACTTGTTTAGGGTATAGATATGAATGTAACATTTGAATAACTAAATAATATGAGCTAACCCTAACATCTAACCCTAACAGATATGTGGTTGATAGCTTGTTGCAATACACATAGTATACTTGCATAGACATACTTGTGTATGGTATGGAGATGGGTGTATCCTGATTAAATGCTAGACAAATGGTTGGTGATAAGGAGAAGGATAGAAAACTAAAACTTAGGGTTAACTTAGATATCTTGTAGTTGCACATACTAAATGAGAAAAGGATCTCTCTCTTTATATGTGCTAGTTTGTATTTTTGTATGTGTTTGTTTATATATATATAGAAATCCCTTAGATATTGGGTTTTTACATATGTAGCCTAGGTAATTTTTTTTTTTTTGGTAATTATTTTAATAGATTAACAGTGGGTTTTTATAGAGGATCCCAAAACCTTATGTACAAAATCAGCCTGGCTGGAATGTGCATCATGCCTTGTGGCTGGAGGAATAAACTTGATGACGAAACCAAAAACTGCTAATTTCCCGAAGGCTATAAGTAGGGCCCTTATGTCTGAATATCCTGGAAACAAACCACATTTTACCAAGGAAAACAAAAATACTAGTTGGAGAAATTTGACCATCGAAAGCAAAAACAGCCAAACCAAACGAATGACCTTCTGAAGCGAGGAGAACATCTCTTATGGCCTAGGTAATTTTGACTATGTATAGACCATATTGTTATATGATATATGATGAGCTCTTTTGATTATGCACAATGGTGTGATATGTATTGATGGTGGATGATGTATGTTTGTGGTGATTTAATATATGTGAGTATGCATTGATGATGTGGTTTGATAGATAGTATATGAAATGTAGCATTGATTTGACTAGTTATAAATATGCCAAAATGTAAATGTATGGATGTGAGAAATGTTTTGTATGTACACTTGAGATGCATGTATGTGGTCATACTTTTGAAAATATGTATTTGGTTTTGACCATCTTAAATGGTTTAATTAATCAAGGACAAAGGAATAGTCACGTTGACTGATTACCCTAATATGAAATAAGCAAACATGCAATGTGTATGATGAATGCAACTTGAAATGAACCTATGTAGGTAATGTAAATGATGCTTTGAGTATGCAATGAATGACAATGTACAAACATGATGAAGAGAACACTTGTTATTGGTAGAACTAGTGGTGATGTTGTTCACTCCTTGTTCTTAGGATTGTTGGATGTTTAGAAGAATTCCTAGAAAGTCAAACACCATAGTTTGAATGATCAAACTCATCTAATAGTTAGTCAATATCCTACAGAAATATTGACTATCCTGATTGATATTAAGCCTATCATGGACCTGTGTGTGCACATGATGTTCATTTATCCATTTTAAGTGAGGTTGGACTAACCAATTGTAAACTTAGTTGATTAAGCTAGCTCATCCACAAGCATGCAGTGGTCTATACAAAAGGTCACTAATGTGATAGATGTGTCACCACTTGTAAGGCATACTCCACTTCTAGTTAAGCATCTATATCCCCAATGGATATTAGCCCCATGATATATGGACCTAAGGACCTTAGGGATTCAAGGTTTTTGATAGTGCTATTTTTTATTTTCTTTTGTTTGTGGTGGTCTTTTTGCTTTATTGCTTCTCTTTTTTTGTAGCTTGTCCTTTTTTTTATCCTTAGGTTTGGATCATGCAAATGATAGGATGAGAAGGGGAAACCATTCACTTTATGGCAAGGCTTACTCAAGGTGTTTTCCTCCCTATACTCAAAATTTTCTTAATGTGTGAGATACATGATTGGTCCATGAAAGAACTCAAGTCAGCCAAGGGAAGCTTTGAAATACTTTAGAATTTGATGGTATTCAATAAAGGTTGATTGGACTGACTATGAATGGTTGAATAACAAAAGAACTTCTCATTACCATGCAACTAAGA
The DNA here is from genome assembly GCA_028583015.1 of Wollemia nobilis. NCBI lineage: Eukaryota > Viridiplantae > Streptophyta > Pinopsida > Araucariales > Araucariaceae > Wollemia > Wollemia nobilis. The sequence goes on along the minus strand of JAQPPZ010016710.1, from coordinate 3,201,938 downwards.
ATAGGATTGGATATCACTACAATCATGCTAACAAGTGTATGTTTAACTCTTTAGTGGTTTGGTGTATGTAAAATATTGTGTGCATATGTACAAGCTGAATGACATGACTTTATGACAAAGAAGAATTTAAGAATGATATGCATGGGTAGGTGACATAAAAAAAATGTCTATGAATACAAAATAACATGTGACCAACTTGTCGTTGAGTAAGAAAACCAAGTGAGATAGGTTAACGTGAATTTGTGAATCCAAAAGTTTTATATAATCTATGCGGAAGGATATTTATGGCAAGTATGGATACATGTGAGGAGTGAATTGAATAAAAAATTTTAGCAGTATCAACATGAATTATGGGTGCAAATTATGATGGAAGAGCCTAGAAAGTGAGCATGTGAAATGGATGAAAAGTGACAAGAGAAGGAAGAAAGAAAAGAAAAGTAGAAGAGAGAAAATAAGAAAGAAAGAAATGTAACCAATCAAAGGTATGTAGTCGCTTGAAGTGTGACCATACAACATTGATAGGGAACAAAAAAAGGTAGAGAGAAAAAAGACAAGAAGAAAATATGACCAAATCAAAGGTATGTAGCTGCTCAAAGTGTGACCATACAACATTGACAAAAAATAAAATAATATAGGAGAAAAGAAGAGAAGAAAGAGAACCAAATCAAAGGTATGTAGCCACTTGAAGCGTGACCATACAACATTGACAAGAAATCAAAGAAGAGGAAAGAATAAGATAGAAGAAATGAAGACAAAAAAAGATGAGGTGCAAAATATGTCACAAATGGATGGTTTTGGTTGTGTTTTTTTTTTATTACTTTGTTATTGTTTTTGAATTTTGTGTTTTTGTAATAGTCAAGATCAAATCTACAAAAATCTAAGAACCTTGATGGACATTAATCAAGCATAAAATGCATGGAGGTGGATGATGTTGAGGGGTTTGGGCTCCTCAATTCCTTCAATATTGGCAAGGTGATAAGCCCCAAAACCAAATTTTCACATGATGATATATGGTCCTAACCAGTTTGGCACAAATTTATAGTGCAAGTGGCATGGTTGGCTTGTATTTTGTTGGTTCTCTTTGAGGACCATATTTGATTTGGAATTCATGTTGATGAACCTTATTGTTGTATGCATGTTGAAGATGATCTTGATAAACACATGCATGTTCAATAACATTGATGCAATGTTCATCCAGAAGTGTAAGTTGGTCTAATATTGCTTGGCGAGTAGTATCATCATCAATAAAATCTTGTAACAAAATTCTCAAAGAAGGGATTTTGAGCTCTAAGGGCATGATGGCCTCTATACCATAGACTAAAGAGAATGGTGTTGCCCTAGTGGGTGTTCTAATACTAGTTTTATAGGCCCAAAGTGCCAAAGGTATTTGGTTGTGCCAATCATGATGAGACTCTACAACGATTTTATGAAGAATGGTACAAATGGTTTTGTTGGTAGCTTCTACTTGGCCATTACCTTGGGGGTAATATGGAGTTGAGAAGCTATGTTGAATGTTGTATTTATCACATAATGCATGAACATTTTTAATTTTTATAAGGTATACTATTGTTAGAGATGATATTTGAAGGAATGTCAAAATGATAGATAATGTGTTGTGTGATAAAATTGATAATCTTAGGACCCATCGTTTGGATAAGAGGAACTACCTCAACCCATTTTGTAAAATACTCCATAGCTATAATAATGAACTTATGATTGCTTGATGAGGTTGGAGTGATTTTTCCAATGAGATCTAAGCCCCATTGAGAAAAATGACCACATGGATTGGATAGGTTGTAATGCTTGAGATGGTAGATGGGTGAGATTAGCATGTTGTTGGCATTTAATGCATTTCTTAATATATGTACAACAATCATGCTCCATGGTGGGCTAGTAATAACCCATGCATAGGATGCACTTGGTAATGGCCATGCCACTAAAGTGGCCACCATATGTACCATCATGGGCAGTTGTGAGAACATGGTTGGCTTCATGTAGCTCTAGGTAATGCAGGAGGATGTCGTCATAGCTATGTTTGTAAAGGATGTCCACTAGTAAAGTATACCAGATTACCTTTTGTTTGAATGTGCATTTGTGGGCATGAGGTAAATCTGGTGAAAGAATGCCTAGCTTGATATAGTCCTTGATTTGAGAAAACCAAGGATCACAAGGTTCAACTTGGAAAAATTTGATGTTCACATCATTAGAGGATGTTTGCGGTAATATGGATGATTTATGAAGTGTTTGGACATGTACATGAGTAATTTTATCATGTAGATTTTGTGGTATAAGAGAACCGAGAGAGGCCATAGTATCTGTAAAATGATTAGTAGAGCATGAAGAAGTATCGATATCATACCACTCAAATTGAGAGAGCAATTGATCAATGACTTGCTTGTATTGTTTAAGAATAGGGTATCAACATTGATAAATTCCATTTATTTGATTGATAATGAGAAGAGAATCACCAAATATTTGGAGTCATTTGATGCACATGGCAAGCATAATTTTAAGGTCGAGGATGAGTGCTTCGTATTCAATGTTATTGTTCATGCAAGGAAAGTCTAATTTGAATGAAAAGGGAAGTGGTGCCCCTTGTGGTGTAAAGAAGATGATTTCTGCATCTCCCCCTTGTTCATAGAAAGAGCCATTGAAGAAGAGGTTCATGTCTACTTGTGTTTTAGGTCCAATATATTGGTTCAGCTTTAGTAGTATGGAACACTGAATCATCAGGAAGCTCGATGAGAAGTGGTTTATCATCGTTTAAAGGAGCTTCTATGAGCTGATCGATAATGACCTAGCCTTTGATGGATTTTTTACTGATAAATTCTAGATCAAATTTAGTTAACAACATAATCCATTTGGTTATTTAGTTATTATTATAACTTCTACCCATCATGTATCGAAGTGGGTTTTCTTGAGCTACAATATAAGTTGTATGGTTTAGCATGTAGTGTCACAACTTCTTTGTAGTGAAGACTACTATTAGGCATAATTTTTCCATGTAGGTGTATCATGTCTCATAGCTAACTAGCATGTGACTAATGTAGTATATGGTCTATTCTTGACTAGCCTCATTCTTTTGGGCTAACAATATCCCTAGAGCAAAATTGATGGTAGATATGTATAGGTGGAAAGAAAATCTAGTGCAAGGTAGAGATAATACTGGTGGTGATGTGAGATAGGTCTTGATGGCATCAAAAGTAGTTTGACACTCATGGTCCCAATTGAATGTGACCCCCTTCTGTAAGAGATGGTTGAATGACTTACACTTGTCTAATAGTTGGGTGATGAAATGATGAATCACTTGAATTTTTCCTTGCAAGTTATATAATTATTTTAAATTTGTAGGGGGGGCATAGCTATGATAGCCTTGAATTTCTTTGGGTTGACTTTGATGCCCCATTGAGAAATAATGAATCCAAAAATTTTGCTTGAGGTCACACCAAAGACACACTTTTTTGGGTTCAAGTGTACATTGTGTTCAAGGAGACGATCAAATATTTTGTGTAGGTCATCAATGTGTTGATGACACTTCTTAGATTTTTCTAGTAAGTCATCCACATAATCTTCCATAATTTTATGCATGTAGTCATGGAAAATGTAGGTCATGGCATGTTGGTATGTGGCACCTACATTCTTAAGGCCAAATGGCATGACCTTGTAATAGAAAGTCCCCCAGGGAGTGGTGAAGGATGTTTTATGTTGGTCATCAGGATTAACCCAGATTTGGTTGTATCCTAAAAACCCATCCATGAGGGACAACATTTCATGACCTACTATGGATTCGACCAATGTATCAATATTGGGTAGGGAAAATTATCTTTAGGACATGCTTTATTGAGATCTCTGAAGTCAATACATATCTGAATTGATGGGACCATATTAGAAACCCATTTAGGGTAATCAATTGGTTGGATGAATCCCACATCCAAGAGTTTTTGTAACTCCTCCTTTACCATTAAAGCAATTGTAGGGTGCATCTTTTGAAGCTTTTTCTTAATGGGTTTAGTGCTATCATTGAGTGTAAGATTGTGAATGACCAAAGATGGGTCAATATTATGCATGTTAGTGTAGAACCATGCAAATACCTTCTTGGATTATTTGAGGAGTGTGGTAAAGATATATCTCCCTTTAAGGGATAGGCCCTTGCCTAATTTTATGATATGGGGGTTGGTAGGATCATCACCAATGTCAACATTTATGGTGTCCTCCATAAGCATGTGGGAACCATCCTTGAGTTAAATGAGAATGGCGGTTGGTAGGATCATCACCAATGTCAACATTGATGGTGTCCTCCATAAGCATGTGGGAGCCATCCTTGAGTTAAATGGGAATGAGGACAAGATGTAAGTCATCTACAATATTAGGGATAAGAGTCTCATCATCATGATAAACTTCTATATTATGGAAAAAAGGAGTACGAGGCGGGATCTAAGAAAGGGGAGCACTAGCTAAGTGTAGCAATTTTTTTGAGGTGAGAAATTCACATAGAGAAGGCTTAGAAGATATGTGATTGAAGTCAATGTAATCAGGATTGGTACAAATGATCTAATCAAGATGGGCCTCATAAAAAAGTAGGGAAAATAGATCTATGGATATCATATTTATTGATGTAGTTGATGGAAACAAGTATGTTGAGTCAGTAGAAGAAATATCAAATGATGATGAAGGTAATGGGTGGTTTAAGTAGGGGTGCAAAACCACTAGTGGAGAGTGAGGGTGATGCAAAGATGGTTAAACTCATCTTCTATTCTACAAGTGGTTGTATGGGTGGATAGGTAATGGAGAAATGGGAATAGGGGACATCATCCGATGTAGAGGATGTAAGTGATAGTGCTATGAAGTCCTTGATGAGATCATCAATAGTATAGGTGGAAGAAATGACATATTGTGAGGAGTCTTAAAAGAAATGAATAGGAATATTGACCATAGAATGAGGAGATAGATAATCACTATGAAGATCACACTCGGGCTCAATGTCGAAATCATCCTCTAGAGGGTCTAGAGTAAGGTGATGGAGTTCATCTTCCAAAATATTGATAGGATCATGATGATAGCCTAAGCTTGATTTGTCTTTAGGTTACTGATAAGGTGGGTTGATAAGGGTCCTAGACCCTTGTTCATAATGGCCTAAACCAAATCCATGCTAGTGAAAGCATTGGAAATAGTGTATCATAAAAGCTAGATTTGACATGTGATCGAGGTTGCCACAAAATTTATCCTTAGACTATTTGGGCTTAGGTATTTTAGAAGATGTATCAACACCCCCATAAATGAAATTTATGTGATTCATAGGTGGACCAAGAGGAATGATGACACCAATAGTAAGGGGTGTGTTATGAGGGTGATCAAAGTCATGAATGGATTGTATGTTAGGAGGGGATACATGAGCATTGTGAATATTATACTCCCCTAGACCAAGATTGGTCATGAGTATAGACACATGAGGCATTTTGTAATGCTCTTGTTGGGATGATGACCCCCAATGTGATGAGGATGATGATGGTTATGATTCTTGAGGAAGTGGAACAAGCAAAGGAGAAATGGATGGAGTAGACTGATTGAGTTGGGTATCAAAGAGGGTAGCACACTATTCCCAAGAATGACATTCTATAGGAGTGGATAAAATAGGATGGTTAGCATGTGGGAATTGTGAAGTGGATCAAGAAGGAGATTCACCAGAAGGAATATTAGTGTGAGAGATATCTTGAAATGATTGTGTATGAATGGGAGGAGTATTTGAAGTGGGTAGGATGGGGATGTTAGCAGTGGAGTTGGAAGAAGGAAGAGGTTGTGGTCCAAGGTGGGCTGATTGTGAAGATGAAGGTGGTGGATTTCTGAGAGAAGAAGAGGAAGAAGACCTTGAGGGTGAATGAGAAGTATGTTGCAAGCATGTTGTGGAGTGAGAAGGAGGGTTATCCAAAATGTCATGAGAAGAAGGAGAAGAAAGGATTTAAGAGTTTGATTGATTGGTAAATGAAGGTGAAGAATGATAGGACATGGGAGAGATGATACCATGATAGGTGTGAATTGGGTAGAAGATAATGGTGGACCTAGTGGAAGAGTGATCATGTTGTAAAATTGGAAGGGATCCTCATCATCCTAAATGTGATGCACTTGGCTACCATGAAGATACTTTAAGCAATGATGGAGCGTGGAAGGGACACACTACATGTCCCTAATCCATGGTCATTCGAGGAGAATATTGTATTGCATCTCTCCCTTGATAACATGGCATAGAGTGGATATTGTCTTAACGCCAACCTAGATTGGTAAGATGATGGAACCCACTATTTTATGCATAGAACATTAAATGCCCACAAGTCAAGAGTGGGTGTATTATGGGGAGCCAAATCGCTCACGCCAAATCTATGTTCTCATTCAACAAATTGGAAAAAATATTACAATGATGGCAGCAGTCTGCCAAATAAATTCCTTTATCCCGAAAGATAGTTTCTATTACAACATCTTCCGCCCTGGAAGAAAAATAGCCTAAACAGGTCCAGAATGGCCCTCTTGCCTTTACGTCTGCAACTCTGTCTCCATAGTTTTCCGACCCTTGTGCATGCCTTCGCTTCCCCTTTTAAAATCTCTGGCGTGACTCTCCGTTTCCCTTTTCTGACCCTTCATTTCATTTTCCATGCCTCTTCGTTGTCTTGGCTTCCAAAACGTCTTCCTCTCCGACTCTTGATCTTCGTCTGCTTTCATTGCACCTTGGTGCCACGTGCTTGTCCAGTGCTACCATTGTAGACTCTGTCCACCTATCAACCCATGATGACGTTCGGGATACCCATCGCTCGACAATTTCTTCTGTAATGGCCCTTGTAACCGCCTGCCTTTCCTTTCCTTTTGTTTGGTCGTGAAAATGTGACATGTCGCGATATCACGACATTTTTGCTTTACTACCTTCCTGTCCCTCTTCGAGTCATGAAAATGCGACATGTCGTGATATCATGACACTTTTGCTTTACTGCCTTCCTGTCCCTCTTCGAGTCACAAAAATGCGACATGTCGCGATATCGTGACACTTTTGCTTTTCGGCCTTCCTGCCTTTGTGAGTCACGAAAAATGCGACATGTCACGATATCATGACACTTTTCTCTCTGCCCTCCTCTCACCTTTTGGTCATGATAATGCGACATGTCGCGATATCGCGACACTTTTCTCTCTTGCACCTTCCCTCGCCTTTTGGTCGTGATAATGCGACATGTCGCGATATCGCGACACTTTTCTCTCCTGCGCCTTCCCTCACCTTTTGGTCATGAAAATGCGACATGTCATGATATCGTGACACTTTTTCTCCTTTGCGCTTTCTTTCGTCCTTTGGTCAAAATGCGACATGTCGCGATATCGTGACATCTTTCCTTTTCGGCTCCTCTTTCTCCTTTTTGGTCGTGAAATCGTGACATGTCGTGATATCGTGACACCTTTCCTTTCTGACTCCTCCTCGCCTTTCGGGTCATGAAATCGTGACATGTCACGATATCGCGACAACTTTGCTCTCGCCTTCTTTCTCTCTTTGGTCACGAAATGCGACATGTCAGATATCGTGACAGTTTCCTTCCTTGCTTTCTTTCTGCTTCGTCGGTCGTGATTTCGTGACATGTCACGAAATCGTGACATTTTCTTCTCTAGCCCTTCCGGTCTTCTTTCGGTCGTGATTTCGTGACATGTCATGAAATCATGACATTTTTGCTCCGCATCTTCTCTCTCCTTCTTGAGTCACGAAAATGTGACATGTCGCGATATCGCGACACTTTTCTCTGTCGCGATATCGCGACATTAAGGCTAACACTTAGAAATTTTTTTGTTGATGCAAGATTGCTCTACTGCCACCGGATGCTCCTGCATCAGACAACCAGGGTGGATTGAGAAGTGTCCTTCACTTCTATACTGTTGGAGGAAGACCCAGGCGGTCGACCTCTATTTTTGACAACCAAGTTGCATCTTCGATAGGCCTGCCCTTCCACTTGACCAGATATTCAGAATACTGCCTGTTCCTGGTACTTCTTCCTGCTCGAGTGTCTAGTATTTCCTCGATCTCGCCTGTTGCTGGAGTAGACGTTGGAATACTCCACAATTCTGCACTTGGTGTCTCGCTACTGCCTCCTTCATGATATTCTACCAAATCTGCAATGTTGAAAATAGGTGATATGTTAAGGCCACTGGGCAATTCTACTTCATATGCATTGCCTGAATCCCGTTTTCCTAGAATTCGACATGGTCCAAACTTCTTCATCTTCAGCTTGTTATAGGTTTTAGCAGGAAATCTTTCTTTTCTCAGATGGACCATGACCTCATCTCCCACAGCGAATTCCTTGAACCGTCGCTTCTGGTCTGCCCTTGTCTTATATTGGTTATTCATATTAGTAATGTGCTTCTTCACTTCTTCATGCACGCTCTTCAGATGCTCTGCAAAGTCCTCAGCCTCGGCACTGCACCTTTCCCCTGTATCCATCTTCCTCAACTCAGAAGCATTCCTTGGACTGCTCCCATACACTATCTGGAATGGAGATTTGTTAGTACTCCTATTGACAGAATTGTTATATGCAAATTCTGCCTGTGGCAAAACCAAATCCCATCCTGTGGGCTTATCTCCTATCAAGCATCTCAATAGATTTCCCAGACTTCTATTCACCACCTCCGTTTGGCCATCAGTCTGTGGATGGTATGCAGAACTGAATTTCAAATCTGTCTTCAGCTTCTTCCACAAAGTCCTCCAAAAATACCCCACAAACTTGGTATCTCTGTCAGAAATGATACTCTTTGGTAGACCATGAAGTCGTACCACCTCTTTGAAAAATAACCCTGCAATGTGAACTGCGTCACTAGTTTTCTGGCAGGGAATAAAATGTGCCATCTTGGAAAACCTGTCAACTACCACAAATATGGAGTCATTTCCCCACTGTGTCCTTGGTAGACCAAGAACGAAATCCATGCTGACGTCCTCCCATGGTCTCTCTGGTACAGGTAATGGCTGATATAATCCAGTGTTCTGGTTCACACCTTTCGCCCTCTGGCATACTCTACAGCTTTGCACAAACTTCTTCACATCTTGCTGCAGTTGCGGCCAATAGTAGTTCTCACTAACCAGGGCAATGGTCTTATCCCGACCAAAATGTCCAGCCAACCCTCCACTGTGTTTCTCCTTGACCAGATTTTCCCTCATTGAACTCCTTGGGATGCACAATTGACTTCCTCTAAACAACATTCCATCTTGGATCAGAAAATCCAACCACTTGGTCCTGTCCAAAGTGACAAGTGCCAAGCAAGCCTTCCAGGCTTCTACAAAATCAGGATCTTCAGGGTACAAACCCTTCAGTTCATCAAATCCTACCACTTCCACCTTCATTTCTGTCAACAAACACTGCCTTCTACTTAAGGCATCTGCAACTCTGTTTGACCTTCCACTCCTGTGCTTCAACACAAAGGTATAACTCTGTAGAAACTCAACCCACTTTAGGTGCCTCTGATTTAGCTTCCCTTGGCTATTAATATACTGTAAGGCCTGATGATCAGTAAATAGAACAAACTCTTTTGGCAACAGGTAATGTCGCCACTTCTTTAGAGCCTGAACCATAGCATAAAACTCTTGATCATAAACCGAATACTTCTTCCTAGCATCATTGAGTTTCTCACTAAAGTAAGCAATAGGTTTACCTTCTTGACTCAAAATAGCTCCTATGGCACTGCCACTAGCATCACAATCTACCTGAAATACCTTATTAAAATCTGGAAGTGCCAAAATAGGTTGCTCTGTAACCTTCTTCTTCAACAGATCAAAGCTCTTATCTGCTCCTAAGGTCCACTTAAATTCTTTCTTATCCCCTCTCATTGTTTCTGTAAGGGGTGCACAAATACTGCTGAAATTCCTAATGAATTTCTTGTAAAAACTTGCTAGACCATGAAATGATCTTACCTCAGTCGTGCTTCTCGGAGTAGGCCATTCAATGATAGCTCTCACTTTTTTTGGGTCCATTTTTAGACCTTCGACTGAGATGACAAATCCTAGGTATACTAACTCCTTCTTCACGAAATTACACTTCTTCAGATTAATTAACAACTGCTCCTCCCACAGCTTCTCAAAAACTCTTCTGATATGCATCAGATGTTCGTCCAGGGTTCTGCTAAATATTAAAATATCATCCAAATAGACAATGATGAATTTGCCTAAAAATTCTTTCAATACCTCATTCATCAGTCGCATGAATGTGCTTGGTGCATTGGTTAGCCCAAATGGCATGACCAACCATTCATACAAACCCTCTCTGGTCTTGAAGGTTGTCTTCCACTCATCTCCTTCTCTGACATGAATCTGATGATAACCACTCTTCAGATCAATCTTTGTGAAGTACTTGGCTCCACTCAAATAGTCCATAATGTCATCCATCCTTGGCAATGGAAATCTGTACTTTATGGTGATCTTGTTAATGGCTCGAGAGTCTGTACACATTCTCCACTCTCCATATTTCTTTGGTGCTAGTACTGTAGGTACTGCACATGGACTCAAGCTCTCCCGAATCAGTCCCTTCTCCAGCAACTCCTGGACTTGCCTGTTCAGCTCTTCAGTTTCTGTAGGAGTCATTCTATGTGCTGCCTTATTGGGTAAACTAGATCCTGGTACCAAATCTATATGGTGACTGATCTTCCTCACTGGTGGTAAACCCTCAGGCACATTATCAGATACAATGTCTGGAAATTCTTCTAATAGTCCTAAGACTTCTACAGGGGTATCCTTACATTCTTCCTTCCTAACTCTAGGAATTAATGCATAGCACATATGCTCATGCTTTAAACCATCCAAAAATCTTCCTCCTTCAACTAAACAGATTCTAGCACTGCCACATACCTTTTCGCCCGCTTCCTTCAAGGGCTTCAGCTTATGGCGCACTCCATTCTTCGTCACTGAGTAAGTGTTGGCGTGACCATCATGCACTGCACACCGATCAAACTGCCATGGCCTTCCCAACAACAAATGACAAGCATCCATAGGCAGGATGTCACACAGGACCTCATCACAGTAATTCCCAATATTGAATTTCACTGAGCATTGCTCACTGACCAAAGCCCTATGGTCCTTCTGTAACCACGCAATCCGATATGGATGCGGGTGGCTTCTCCTCTTTAACTGTAACTTAGTAACCATTTCTTCGGAGACCAAGTTATCAGTACTACCATTATCTATAATGATATTACAGACCTTACCCGAACTTCTGCACCTTGTGCGAAATAGGCTCCTCCTCTGGTCTGGTTCTTTCTCCTCATTCAATAGGGTCCTCCTGGTGACCATAACTTCTCCTCCCTCTGCCTCCTCAGAATGTTTTGATTCAGCACCTTCATCTGCCACAACAGCTCTGGCAGGACCCTCAGGTCTCTTATTCATCCTTTCTTGGTGTTGTGGACACTCGTATGCTCGATGTCCTTCTTCGCCATAGTGGAAATAGGTTCCATGAAATCCTCCCCTTCCAAATCCATGTCCAGATCTACCTCTCCCTCTCGGGTAACCATTGTTCTGATTACGGGGTTGGTAGGTGTTCCCCTCTTTCTGGTCCTGGGTATTACTGGTTCCACCAGCCTTCATCTGATCCTTATATTTTTCTCCACTGGTCCTTCCACCAGTTCTTCCACCATGACCTCTTCCTCTTTGCTTACCCTCAAACCGTCTGTTCAGCTTCTCTTCAACTTTGAGGGAAAATTGGTAAGCATCCTCAATGGTGCTCATCCTAACCAGACTCAATTCTTCTTGAATACTGGTTCTCAACCCATTGATGTAACGGGCCACCTTCTCCCTGTTAGCCTCTGAATGGCCAGTTCTGATTGAGATCTGGAAAAACTCCTCTGTGTATTCTTTGACAGACTTGTTTGACTGTCTCAAACTCTGCATTTTTCTCAATAGGTCCAATTCATAATCCACAGGAATAAACTGTCTCTTCAATTTCTCCACCATTCGATCCCATCTAGTTATCTTCTCCTTTTCGCTTCTATTCCTTTCTAGTTGCACTTCTTTCCACCATATGCAAGCATGGCCCTTCAACTTCATTTTTGCAAACTTGATTCGATCTGGATCTACAACCTCCTCATACTCAAAATACTCCTCCATATCATTTATCCAATCAATCAACTCTTCTGGATTGAGATTCCCAGAATACGTGGAGACATCAAACTTTGTCTTCTTCCCGATCCGAGATATGGCCTTAACCAATCTGGCTTCTGCAGGATTCATTGCTTCTTCTTCTTCTGAGGGATTATCAACCTCCCAAGCTTCATCTTCACTATGATCTTCTCTTCTTGGTTCAATCCCTCTTCGCAACTCCTCTTGCAGGGCTTGCACCTACCTCTGCAAAGCTCTAAAATCTTCTTCAGGTACCACATTTCTCCCACCACCATGGTTTCTTCATGGAGGCATTCTTCCTCACTCTCTTCTCACAACCCTTCCATAGATCCTGGTGCAAACTGCCTCACTTTCGATGATCTGCTCACACACTCAGGAACTCCTGCTCTGATACCACTTGATGGGGAGCCAAATCGCTCATGCCAAATCTATGTTCTCATTCAACAAATTGGAAAAATATTACAATGATGGCAGCAGTCTACCAAATAAATTCCTTTATCTCGAAAGATAGTTTCTATTACAACATCTTCCACCTTGGAAGAAAAATAGCCTAAACAGGTCCAGAATGGCCCTCTTGCCTTTACGTCTGCAACTCTGTCTCCATAGTTTTCCGACCCTTGTGCATGCCTTCACTTCCCCTTTTAAAATCTCTGGCGTGACTCTCCGTTTCCCTTTTCTGACCCTTCATTTCATTTTCCATGCCTCTTCGTTGTCTTGGCTTCCGAAACGTCTTCCTCTTCGACTCTTGATCTTCGTCTGCTTTCATTGCACCTTGGTGCCACGTGCTTGTCCAGTGCTGCCATTGTAGACTCTGTCCACCTGTCAACCCATGATGACGTTCGGGATACCCATCGCTCGACAATTTCTTCTGTAATGGCCCCTGTAACCGCCTGCCTTTCCTTTCCTTTTGTTTGGTCATGAAAATGTGACATGTCACGATATCATGACATTTTTGCTTTACTGCCTTCCTGTCCCTCTTCGAGTCATGAAAATGCGACATGTCACGATATCGCGACATTTTTGCTTTACTGCCTTCTTGTCCCTCTTCGAGTCGCGAAAATGCGACATGTCACGATATCGCGACACTTTTGCTTTTCCCTTCCTACCCTTTGTGAGTCATGAAAATGTGACATGTCGTGATATCGTGACACTTTTGCTTTCCTGCCCTCCTCTCACCTTTTGAGTCATGATAATGCGACATGTCGCGATATCATGACACTTTTCTCTCCTACGCCTTCCCTTGCCTTTTGGTCGTGATAATGCGACATGTCGCGATATCGTGACACTTTTCTCTCCTGCGCCTTCCCTCGCCTTTTGGTCGCGAAAATGCGACATGTCGCGATATCGCGACACTTTTTCTCCTTTGCGCTTTCTTTCGTCCTTTGGTCACGAAAATGCGACATGTCGCGATATCGCGACATCTTTCCTTTTCGGCTCCTCTTTCTCCTTTTCGGTCGCGAAATCGCGACATGTCGCGATATCGCGACACCTTTCCTTTCTGACTCCTCCTCGCCTTTCGGGTCGCAAAATCGTGACATGTCGCGATATCGCGACAACTTTGCTCTCTGCCTTCTTTCTCTGTTTTGGGTCACGAAATCGTGACATGTCGCGATATCGCGACAGTTTCCTTCCTTGCTTTCTTTCTGCTCCGTCGGTCGCGATTTCGCGACATGTCACGAAATCGTGACATTTTCTTCTCTGGCCCTTCCGGTCTTCTTTCGGTCGTGATTTCGTGACATGTCACGAAATCGTGACATTTTTGCTCCATCTTCTCTCTCCTTCCTGAGTCGCGAAAACGCGACATGTCGCGATATCGCGACACTTTTCTCTGTCGCGATATCGCGACATTAAGGCTAACACTTAGAAATTTTTTTTGTTGATGCAAGATTGCTCTGCTACCACCGGATGCTCCTGCATCAGTGTAGTGATATGAGTGGGTGGAATATGCAGATGCTAAAGGGTGATGGTAGAAATGATACTTATAGATGATCTTATGTCAATTAGAACATGTTTATATGTGATATCATTTATGCAAGCCATGATATGCATTAGAGGATCGACTCCCTCCCCTTCAAGAGTAGTGATCTCATGATCATAGAAAATTATGGAAGACTCAATACATGCATGTACATTTTTGAAAAACTATGCAATAGCATTGGTATCATGTTTTTCATGTTTTTCTAAGTTTATATACCATAGTATTTCATTTAAAGCCTCATGATGAGGTTGTGATTGCTACAAAATATTGTATATGGATAATATGATAGGATCCATGTGAAATTTATGAGTAAGAAGACTACAAATGGTGATGACAGTGCATGATATCTATGGAGGGTTTCTTTGTATTGATAATGTAATTGAAGAAGTTGGTATGATATACCAGTTTCCTTGATGATTAGGGTGAATAGGATAGCATTGATTTCATGTAGTGACATTGATCATGCTTAGGAAACATTACTAGGACGGGTCATGATTCACATGATTAACCTATCAAGGTCCAAATTGAGATGTGGAAGTGTTAGTTTACATTTGCAATGATCCATGTTTTGGTAGAGGGGTTATGTAGAATCCAAATTCTGATTTGAGGGAGCTAAAGGATTTTCAACATGTATAACTCTAATATCAATGACATCTTGTACCAAGTGATAAAATGTGTGGCAATTATTGATTTTATGTCCTTGCTACCTATGATATTCATAAAATGCATGCTCATTATAGTTTTTAGGCTTTGGCCGATTTGGATCCTTAGGATTTGCATCAAAAGAGTAATATGTTCAATTTCATAAAATTTGGAATATGTTAGGCAATGGCTCTGATAAATGAGTCCAATTATGAGGTGGATGTTGTTGTTAGTTAAGGGTTTGATTTGGTGGGGATGAAACCCTATATTGTTGATACCCTTATTGACGTTGAGATTTTTGTGGTGGTGGGGTAGGTGTTGAATTTAGCATGACCTAATTTATTTATGATGGTTTTGGAGATTTTATATTTAAGCTACCTCTACTAAACCTAGTGTTGGGAGTGTAATCCATTTTCTTATGAAGCTTAACTTTTTTCTTCTACACCATTATGTATTTAATTATCTTAGTCTAAGAAATAAGATCCTCAAAGGAGTGGTGTCGATGTATTTGGAGTGTTTCTAATATGTGCTTGGCACAAATTTTTACAAATATTTTTACAAACTCTAGGGATGGAATTGAAAATGTAAAATTATGGATGACTCCATTCTATCAAGCAACATAATTGTTAACAGGATCATCATCAAATTATCATAAACTATAGAGATCTGGTAGCAACATCTTATTTTTTATGTTGATAGAGAAATGATCAAGAAATACATTGGCTACTTGCTCAAAAGTAAACAAGCTATGTTGGAGAAGGTTATTAAACTAATCCAAGGTATCAACACTGAGAGACAAGGGAAATGTGTGAAATATAAGTGCATCACTACCTTGAAGTAGATGGCAAACATATCAATAATTGTGTAAGTGCTTTTCATATTTAGATGGATACTAATGGAGGGCCATTGAGGGATGAATTGGATCATTATAGATCTAACTATAGGTGAATTTTTGTGGTCCATAAGCACTAGTTTACAACTTTAAAATTTTGATTTATTCTCTCATGATTTAAATTTCAATGGGGGTGCTTACAATGCATAAGTGGAGAGAATGATTTATTCCTTGATAAGTTTTTCAAAGTAATAATTATGGATGCCACTATAATGATGTGGTAGGAGAGAATGATTTATTCCTTGATAAGTTATTCAAAGTAATAATTATGGATGCCACTATAATTATGTGGTAGTGGATGTGCATAATAATGAGGAGGAGGTTGAATAATAATGAGGAGGAGGTTCAGTATGATATGATGTGAAATTGATTTGAGAAGAAGAATACAATATTTCTTGGTGTTGTTGTTATTTATGGAGCTATTGTTGATAGAGGTATTGCTTATGGAGTTGCTATTGATGGAGCTATTGTTGATGGAGGTGCTCTTGATGGAGCTATTGTTGATGAAGTTTCTCTTGATGGAGTTTTTGTTGATGGAGTTGATGTTGATAAAGTTGTTGTTGATACATTTGTTTTTGATATGATGTTGTGCAAGGCTAATTTGGACTAGTAGGGACTTGATGTTGTGATTGAGAAGGCACTTGTTTATGCATCTAAATAATATTTTGTTAAATATTTCAGATGGAACCTTGAATAGGTGTGTGATATGGATGCTAAAGATAGTATTGATTGATTTTTTGAACATATGCTTAGGTTGGTATCTAATTATACTCTGAAGGCCACTCATATTGAGATGGAAGAAGAGGATGAAAAGATGATGTTGTGGGTATGGTTGAAGTCCATGTTGGTGGTGAAGTAAAGAAGCCACTTTGATCTGAAAGAGGCATGGAAGTGGATGTAGAAGTTTGAGATGAGGGGTAAGTGGTATGGGCACTTATCTAAGAATGTGTGAAAATATTATGTAGAAGTTTGAGATGCAGGGTAAGTGGTATAGGCACTTATCTAAGAATGTGTGAAAATATTATGTGGAGATGTTGAGAGGAAGTTTGTGGATAATAAGAATAGGTAGGAAGATTTTGAAGATATTGAGAAATTTGAGAATGGACTATATCTATGTATAACCAGAAGAAGAAGGGATATGTGTGCCAATGTAGTACAATTTATGAATAAGAACGTCAAAAGAAGATGAAATGATACTAAGCAAATCAGCTTCAAGTGATAGGTTGGTGGAATAGAAGGAAGTAGGTGGTATTATTAAGTTGGAATGAGAAGGAACCTCTATGCGTGTGTTGAAGAAGAGGTAAAAAATAGTGAATGTGGATGAAAGAGGAGTTTGAATATGTTATGAAGATGAAGATATATTTGAAAAATAAGCCCCTTTAGTGTTAGAAGTGGAGGTGGCAAAGACCATAGCTACAATTTGAATGGTAGATTTAGTGTCTTGATGAGTATGAAAAAGAGTTTCTTCGCCATCCAAGAGGTGTTGTGATGGTCATTGTAGAAATGGATGTAAGGGATGAGAAGATCCAGGTGAAGGCTGATCATTGTAGGTGATTTTGGGTTTGAATTCACCAAGCACAAAGTAAACAACCCCTATAAAAGAAACTATTGAATGAGTCAATTTTTTAGAAGATGAGGGTGATGAGGTAGTAGTGGAGTGTTGAGTTATATATTGAGCAACACTCAATGTAGTAGATTATTATGTGACTATTTGAGATTGGCCATGAGTATGGGATACTAAATTTGACACAACAATAATGCTAATTTTTATAGAAGAACTGATAGATGGAGAAGGATTTGCACGAGAGGCTTCCATCATAAGATGTGCTTGCTCACATTCTTAACTATTGGTAATGACCATTTTTTGGAAGATAATAGGCTAAGGAATCAATTTTCTATCAAATAGAGGTGAAGGAAATAGTTGTGAGTGTAGCTCTATGGTAAACCCATCTATGAAATAGAGGTTTGGGTCACAAGTTAACCTGTGACTATTTTTGGTCATTCCTTACCTTGCAACTATTATGAAAACTAGTTAAAAAAATAGAAAAGGTTCTTAAACTATTTTTGAATCTATTTAGAAGCCTATTTTTGAAGTTTTGTAATGCATTTTACAATAGAAATTAGCCTATTTAACCATTAAAGCAATCAACAAGCAAGTTTTGTGACACAATGTGTTTGAGATGTAGCAAATCCTAAAACATAAAAATAAGGGTGATGGATATGACCTATGAAGGTATGTTTATGCACAATTTTTTGTTATACCCAAATGTATGTGAGGGGTAACTATGCACAAATGGGTGTATAGCCTCTAATTAAGGAAATGGCTCAAGTAGCCTAAAAGGGAAATATATAGAACCTCTTATGAAAGAGGTGACACTATCTAAGACCTTCTTATGAAAGAGGTGACACTATCTAAGACCTACTACTGACCCAGCCAGGATTTTGCGCTTAGTCATAAATGGTAGTTGCACACTCATAAATTATATGAAGACCTATGAGCAGGGTCATCTAATTATAACCTACCCCAAATATATATCAAGGGTAAGGGATTCTCTAGTGATAAAGTCTAGAAAATCACTCATAGGGGCTACTACGGTGTTTAGGAGGTGAGCCAATAGTTGGAGATGAATTCCAATGTCAGTCTCAATTGGGGGTTGGTGATGAAATCCAACATTACCAATGTGTGAAATACATGAATGTATGTGGGTGTGGTTTACTAAGAAAGCTTGAAATAAAAAAAAAACTAATCTAAGAAAAAATAATGCCTTTTTTATTTTCATGAAATCGAATGCCCTTTTGAAATGAAAAGTAAGCAAAACAAGCAATGCAAACTATGTTTTGTAAAATAAAGGACCTTATATTAAGGAAAAATAAATAGAGTCACTTGATTTTTAGTGAATTATTCTAAGACTTTCTTGCATGCAATTCTATCTACACTAGCCAAGATATGCCTATTAAAATTATAGCTAGATGTCTTTTAGAGCCTTATGTATGAGACAAATCATGATTTGTCTCATATCAAGAAGATGAAGAGATTATAAGACCTCTTTGAACCTTGTGCATATGCTTTAATTCTAGGGAATGTAAGTATTTAACTAACTAACATCTATGAAGCAACATTGACTTATGCTTTATAGAGGAGATTAGAGTGGGTAGTGGTGTGAGTGGATGGGATGTAAGTATTTTGGCTATGTTGTGGCAAATTTTTTTTGAGGATGTTATGTGGGTTCCATTTTTTCTTATCTTCTCCTTAATATTTCCAACACTATTTGATAGCCCACCAGGGTTGGGGGTCATTGAAAACCACAAAAAATTGAAAAAACCCTAACAATTCACACCAAGAGAAAAATAGACAAATAAAAAGTACCTGCAATTGTTCTAAATATAGATTGATGCAAAGAAGTCCTAACCTAAGCCTTGCATTCTACCATCACTTTTCCTCAAACCCTAGTTCTCCTCCTCCTTCCACTTCCTTCCAATCCCTTATAAATTAAAGTATAAAGGAAGTTCATTAATCCCTTATAAATTAAAACATACAGGAAGTTCGTTAATCCCTTATAAAATAAAACATAAATAAAGTTCATTAATCCCTTATAAATTAAAAAATAAAGGAATTTCATTAATCCCTTATAAATTAAATCATAAAGGAAGTTCATTAATCCCTTATAAAATAAAGCTTAAAGGAAAACCATTAAATCCATATAAATTAAAGGATAATGGAAATTCACTACCTTATTCATAATATAAGGTTAGGCTAAGCATTCAAAGGAACCTTTGGTTAAAAAACCATTAGGTTACACAAAACTAAAGGGTCCATTTCCTTTTAACCTAGGATTAATTAACACATGAAATATCTAATTAAACAAAAGCAAAACCTTAAGTTATAAATCAAAGGTGCAAACAATATAGCAATAGTGCAAACAAACCTATGCTGCAAACAAAGAGCTAGTCAACTCAACCCTAAGAGTTAATAACTCAAAACCAACATGCACAAACCCACACTTATGACATAGGAAACTAGAACATAGGGTGAATGCAAACTAAAACTAAGCCAAATATGGATACACTGAAGCACAACTAAGGTAGCAAAACTACAAAAAATTATGTAGGATGTCTATGTAATCCCATGATGTAGAGCACCTATACAACACCAAGCTTAAACATCGTAGATCAAACAAAGAAAAACCAAGGTGAAACCAACATGTATAAAGAGCACTCGACAAATGTCCAAACAACATTAGGGTACATGAATTGGTTCAACAACATCAGTCATATAAATAATAGAAAGAAAAAAGGCAACACTAGCCCTCCCCAAAGCTATACCTCTACATAGTATGTGTAACAACCCAGGTCTAACTCTCCTGGTTGTTTAAAACACAAAGTCAAAATTTTGACATAAAAGTAATTAAAGTCACAAATAGACTATTGTTCACCCAACTTGTTATTAGTACGTAGGCATAAATTACACACTCCGATATCAATGACCATTGTAGACGGTATCTCGAGTGCTCGATATTGGAAAAATCATGCAATAAGATAGCCATCTATTGAATCCCACCTTCTCATTCTCGAGTTTTGGGTTTACAACAAGGGTTCTCCTTCTAGGGCATATAATACCTAAAAGGGTGGATGCACAATTTTCCTAGCTCATAGCATGAAGAACATAGGTTTCTCTGACTTGTTCTCAGTCCTAGTTCATGTTTATTTTATAGCCCATGCTAGAGTTAGTGTTGATATACCTAGTGCCTGGTTGCAGATTATCTACTCATGATCACAACCAGGGCCTACCAATTCTCAGACTTTTGGATCCATATATCTTAAGTCACGTTGCAGTTGAGGATGAAACATACCATTCCATCCATCACTAGACTTTCCAACCCTTAAGACTAACTTATCTAGTCTCAGGTTACTATTGACCATTCTACAATTGAAATGTGTACATGAGAATCCTCACGATACTACTTTGTAATATAGCTTGGAATGATATACCATTCCACCATTCGTTACTCAAAATAGTAGAAGAGCCTCCCACCCTATATAGGCTGCTAGGATACAACTATCGTCGAATCACATCAACCACCTTTTGTGAATAGTTAGAGTTGGGTGGATGCTTATCCTTCTCAATGTGCACCTTAAAAAAATCACCTTCCTTGATGGTTTAAACATAACATCCATTTTTATGATAAGCATCTTAGCATACCCTCCTTCTCGATGGTATAGCATGTTGACTAACTTTGAAATCGGTTTTAAAGTTTAGTTTATAGGGTAAACATCTATAGGCTGATTCTATAAGAGTACTTGATGGGGTTAAGTGAGCCTGAAAATTCTCCTAATATAAGTGAATCCAATTAATTCATTATACTTTACCAAGCAAATATTAGATTAACTTCATCAAATGGTTTAAAACCTTTCAAACTAATCTCAAACCAAAATCTATTTGTTACTCCATTTTAAAAGATAAATTCTACATCTAAATAGAAATCTTCCATATCTATTCAACTTTATAAACTCTATTACCATATATTTCACATAATCTACTACTTTTGATATACCGTATGAATTTTCAAAAGGATTACCTATCGAACGTACTTAACTCGAATAGTTAAACCACTATTAATTTCAAAGGGGTTTTCTAATTCTTTTTAATATAAAAGTAAAGTTTCCTATAGCACACGGTTCCAAGGTCATCTCACACATAATACTTGATTTTTACCAATAATAGTAAAAAAGACTAGTTTATTTTATTTTCAAGGTGAACATTTAAATATGGAAAACATAAGTATACTTAGTGAGGATGAGTGAGTCAGTCTAGTAATCGTGAAAACCATTTAACTTTATTTTTAATTGTTTATATCAAAGCAAGTCCTAATATTTTTTTTTTTATATATTCATATGTTTATAAAACAAATATTTTTAAAAACCATTTCACAGGAAAACAAAATTTCTTCTTCACTAAAAATGAATTTTCAAATCATTCCATCTTTATGGACTCTACACTCATATAGTTAACTTTTGTATCTTAAGGAATACCATACAATATTCTAGAGGAAATAGCTTCTTCAAACCACTATTAAAAAGCTTCACATATTTTAATGAAAGGAAGCACACGATTCAAGTTAATTTATGTTTTGTTTTCTAATAATCATATTAATCAGATGAAGGAAAACAAAAGAGTTTGCTCTAACATAGAACTTTGCAATCTCCAAACCAACATGTTCCTCAGAAAAGATACGATTCAAGTTAATTTATGTTTTGTTTTCTAATAATCATATTAATCAGATGAAGGAACACAAAAGAGTTTGCTCTAACATAGAACTTTGCAATTTCCAAACCAACATGTTCCTCACAAAAGATACTATGATAAATTATTTATTTCTAATGAAGTCTAGTGCCTTCCACATAAAGCAAGTCCCATCATTCAGACAAAGCTGTGGTACAGAAATACTTGGTCGACGACTCATTCTTAAAAACCTACCTTAAATTGACGCACCCACACACCTTAGGGGTAGTGCTGTTTGAAACATTTTCCCGATATAAGGTCTCCAACATCATAAAACACTAAAGATATAAAGGCTGCCATAATATTATAAAAATATAGGTGGTTCTAAGTTTTTGCCTATGTCCATGTCTTGAAAACATTCAATACCTTATTCAAGGCGGAGTTTCAGAAAAACTCCTCACCCGAGGCCAACCTACGCAAAGACACTACTACCATGAACATGAAAACAAAAGGGTTTAAGTACTCCTTCCTTCGATGCTGATTAATTTTGTAAGATGCTCCTTCAAATTTTAAAATTAAATATATATTTCAAATTAGTCTAAATTCACGAGTTCCACAAAGTTTTTAAAATTATACTTTTCACCATCTTAATTATTTAATTTTCCTTAACTTTATTAATGATGAAGCTTATAAAACATATGAAAGCATTTTATTTTTCCACGCTATGCAGATTGAACAATCTTTCTCTATTTACAGTTTGTTTAATTGAAAAGAGACCTATCCTCTATGTTAATATTTGTTTCGAATGAAAGAATTATTACTCAATTATATGAGCTCATTTACCTTCAGACTTTTACTTTAGAGAAAAACTCTAAATTCATGGTAGCTAATTTAGTTTCCAAAGACACTTTCTACAACAGAAAAATAAACATGTTCGTAAACTCTAAGACCACAAGATAGGGGTTCGTAGGTAAAGCTTTATTAAACACAAGTGTCCGATTATGTGCAATACAAAACCAGTTTACTACCAAATAAACTTGGTTTTATAGTAATTTCTTCCATACGGGTTTACATTCAGGTTTTAAATAAGTAAAATTCCAAAGTTGATAATTTTTTTTTTAATTAAACCCTAAATCACACTTAATTTAAAACCATGCATATCCTATAGTGGTAAATCCCATTACACCATTGCAATAGACTTTAATGTAAATGTACAAAATTCCCCAATGACTAACATTTAACATTCTTTCATTAATATAAAAGAATAGCAGAGTGCTTCGGCAAGGTTTGTTTAAATTTTTAAAATATGTATTTTAATAGAAATTTCTAGACATCAATAAGTTCAATCCAACTGAAAAATAAAGACCTACATTAATATTAGTTTATAATGATTTTTCATTTTTAACTTACTTCTGTCATCCAAAGATCTATGACAGGGATCAAGCAAATTTTTTTTGTAGGTAATAAAATTTAGAAGATTCCAATAACCTTTTTCGACAACAGAAAGAAACCATGAATATACTCAGAGAAAACAGGGACACAATTTATATTTGTACAATTAAAAAAAAAACCATATACAATCTCTCCTTATGTCTTTAAATATAGCATGATGATTCATAGCCACTGTGTTCATTCTAAACAAGTTATAAAACAACTGACAACAATCTTTCGGTTGGACATATCTCATCTGCACACTGACCATCTCGGCCATCAAAAGAGATTGTATAGTCAAGCAAACTATTTGACCAGTGTGTAGTCTCTCATATTTTTTTTTCATGGTGGAGATCATATGGTTGCAAGCTTATTGGGTCAGCATGGCCTCTAATAAATGCATCTATCTAAATGAAAACAACATAACAATAGAAAAATGATATGCATAATTTAAACAATTACTTTAAAACTTCAGAGATACAATGTAGCTATTGCTATCAACAGACCCATTACAAACTTGGAAGGGTTATGGATTATTTTTTTTACACATTTGAATTCAAGGTGATGGTATTAACCCTATTTAATCTTTTCATAGATTAATTTAAACCAACAAAAGAATAAAAATTCATTGACAACAAGAAAAGTTGTATATCCATTCATGCCAACAAAAGACGATTTTAGCTAATGTAAGTCTAAGATGCAGTTAACCTTAGATTAGTTAGGCCAAGGTAATAATAATTGACACAAAAATTACAAAGCCAAAAATATATTAAACTAACCAGATGATAATACATTAACATAAACCTTATATAGGTTTAGAACTTGCGTAATAATAGGAAAGGGAAGGTGGAGGAAGATCGGGGAGTTTAGAGAGAACGGAGGAGTAGGAGGTGGAGTGGGAGGTGGCAACGAGCGTGGGGAGAGGAAGGGAGTGGAGTGATAAGGGAAAATGGATGGCAGGAAAGGAGGAAGGTGAATGGAGGGATAAGGAGAAAATAAAGGAAAGGGAGAAGGAATATCATGCCGACCATCCAACAAGATTAGCCGACAAAAGGTAAGTGTGTTCACACTGGGCTTAGAAAAACTAGTTTTTTCTAAGCCTGTTTCAAGCTAAGTCCTGTTCACACTTGCAACATTCTCCCCCTTAAAGTTGAGAGAACTGACTATACAGTCTCTCAGCTTTACAAATTGAGCTTTAGCCAGTGCCTTGGTGAAGATGTCAGCGACGTTCTCCAAAGTGTGGCAATAGTGAAGCTCAACAATATCAGTTTCCACCATATCTCGGATGAAGTGGTACTTCATATCAAAATGCTTTGATCTACTATGGTGGACAGGATTGTATGCCAACTGAATGGCACTGATGTTGTCATAGAATATTCGAGTTGGACCACTTTGCTGCTCTCCAATCTCTTCTAATACCTTTCGAAGCCATAGAGCTTGAGTACTAGCATGAGTCACCGCTATATACTCAGCTTCTATTGAAGATAGTGCTACTACTGTCTGCTTCTTGGAACTCCAAGTTATTAGGCCTGAACCAAGACTAAAACAGTTACCCGATGTGGATTTTCTATCATCAATATTGCTGCCCCAATCACTATCACTAAAGCCTTCAAGCTTGATAGTATCACTTTTGTAGTATTGGATTCCAAAATCCAATGTACCCTTCACATATCTCAAAATCCTTTTAGCTGCCCGCAAATGCAGCTCGGATGGATTAGACATAAATCTAGAAACAAGAGATACAACATACCGAATGTCCGGTCCGGTGTTGGCGAGAAACATCAAACTCCCAACAATGCTTCTGAAAGTGGTCACATCAACTTTCGGTGCTCCATCATCCTTGCTTAATTGGATCCCATGTCCAATTGGAGTTGCAACCGATTTGCATTGCTCCATAGCAAACTTCTGAATCATATCTCGAGCATACTTAAGTTGACAGATGAAGATCCTCGAATCTGTCTGATGTACTTCCATTCCAAGAAAGTATTTCATCAAGCCAAGATCCTTCATCTCAAATTCCTGCATCATGGAGTGCTTGAACTCCATGTTAACTTTTTCATTACTACCCATAAAAATGAGATCATCCACATACAAACAAACTATGAGGATGTCATTTCCTTGATTCAGGTAGTAGAGCGTGGGTTCATTTTTGCTTCTGATGAACCCATAATCTTTAAAGTACCCATCAATGCGTGAGTACCAAGCTCTCGGTGCCTGCTTGAGGCCATAAAGAGCCTTCTTCAGTTTGTAAACAAGATGTTCCTTGTCTTTCTCTTCAAATCCCTGTGGTTGCTCAACATACACTTCTTCTGTCAAGTAACCATTTAGAAATGCACTCTTTACATCCATGTGTTGGACTCGTCCATCCCTTGTGTGCAGCTAAGGCAAGAACTGTTCTGATAGTCTCCTGTCTGGCTACAGGAGCAAAAGTCTCTTCATAATCAATTCCATATTTCTGAGTAAATCCCTTTGCAACTAATCTCGCCTTGTGCCTCTCAATGCTACCATCAACATTAAACTTGGTCTTGTAGACCCACTTACATCCAACACGTTTCTTTCCTTTAGGAAGCTTCACCAGCTCCCAAGTGTCATTGTTTTTTATAGAGGTGATCTCCTCTTTCATGGCATCTTGCCAAATCTTTTGAGTACAAGCCTTCTCATAACTAGAAGGTTCAAGTTGTGTATTAGTTAACAAAGCATAGTTAACTAAATCTCCCCTAGGTTCCTGCTGGGAAACATCATCACCATACAAGTGCATATTTTCTAATCTTTGTAGAACAGAATTCATTTCACTAGCTTGACTCCTAGTGTATCTTTTTGAAAAATTCTTATCCAACATCTGATATGATGGATGATTCTGTAGAGTTCTCTTACCTCTGGATGGAGAATCGATGTCCATTGGTGAGGAACTTACTGATCTCTGCGGAGAAGGACTTGGTGAAGAAGTTGAATCAGAAGATGAACCTGGATCTCTGGGAGGAGACTGCTTACTTTTCTGTGGTGTCTGCTGTTGCACCTGCTGAGAACCTACATCACTAGATTCATCATCACTAAAAATCTGAGGCTTACCCCATTCTCCCCCTTCATCAAAAATCACATCCCCGGAAAGCACAAACTTTCTTGTCCTGGGATTGTAGAGTCTCGTAAGCTTTTGTATTCTCACAATATCCTACAAAGATGCATGCCCGACTCTTTGGATCGAGCTTCTTTCTAAGCTCATCGAGAATGTGAGAATATGCCAACGAGCCAAACACTCTAAAATACTTAACATTTGGCTTTTTACCATACCAAGCTTGGTAAGGTGTCTGTCCTTCCAAACTTGTAGTAGGACTTCTGTTCAAGATATGTACGCTGGTCCTGGCTGCATCTGCCCAATATGAATTAGTCAAATGCTTCGTCCGAAGCATAGACCTTGCCATCTCCACAATGGTGCGATTCTTCCTCTCTGCGACACCATTCTGTTGTGGAGTGTAGGCAGCTGTGAACCGCATCTTAATGTCATGTTGCTTATAGAAATTCAATAACTCATTAGAGGAGTATTCTCCTCCTCTATCCGATCTAAGACATTTTACAAAATATCTACTCTCACTTTCAACTCTTGTTTTGAAATCGACAAAGCATTCAAATGCTTCATCCTTATATTTCAAAAAATATATCCTAGCACATTCTAGTAAAATCATCAATGAAGAGTAGGAAGTAAGAGTTGTTACCAAGACTCTTGGTCTGCATCGGACCACAGATGTCTGTATGCACTAGCTGGAGTGGATAGCTGGCCCGCCATGCTTGTCCATGAGGAAATTTTGATCTGGCATGCTTCCCAAGAGCACACCCTTCACAGACTTCCTTACTATCCTGAACCTTAGGAAGTCCGGTTACCATCGCTTGTGAAGTTAGCATTTTCAAACTAGCTGAATTCAAATGACCATATCTCAAGTGCCATAGGACACTTGGATTGGAAATAGCAACATTTGCTAACTTATCTCCCCCTGGCTGGCCAAACTTTAAAGGAAACAATCTATTCTTTGACATTGGCACTTGTGTAATGATTCTATTACTGTTATTTTTATCAAAAATAGTGCATTTACCCTCATCAAAAAGCAACTTGTAGTTCTTTTCTAACATTTGACCAACACTTAAAATATTGTGTTGAAGATGGGGTGTGTAATAGATATCACTTACATGTTTGACGCCTTCTTTAGTTGGAACTGCCATTGCTCCAATGCCTTCAACTGCCAATGATTTATCATCTCCCAATTTGATGCTGGATTTGTATGAGGAGTTTAGAGTAGCAAAGAGCCCTTCTTTGCCACTCATATGGTTTGAACACCCAGTGTCCAAGATCCATGTATCATTCATGTTCTGATCTGCCCGACCATAAGAGAGAAAGAGATTTGTGGCCTCTTCCTCTTCTCCAAAATTTCCAAACTGATTGCTCTGGCTGCTACTAGTTCCTTGTGAAGTCTTTGTCCAACAATCACGAGCATAATGGCCAAGTTTGCCACAATTGTAGCAAGATTGTTTTGACTTATCTCCTCCTTTGCCTCTGCTCGATTGTTTTCCTCTATTTTGTTGTCCTCCTCTATTCTGTTGTTCACCTCTGTTTGAGAATCCTCCTCTGTTCTGATTTCCTCCTCTGTTAGGAGTTCCACCTCTCTGATTATTTCTGCCTCTACCTCTATTCTGTCCTCTGCCATGGCCTCTACCTCTGCCTTCTTGTGAAGCAAAGGCTTTATCATCTCCTCCGTAACTTGTGGAAGGAGTTTGTTGTAACCTCTCTTCATGTGAGAGAAGTGAGCCAATTAGGGATTCAAAAGATAGAGAAGTTAGGTCTTTGGATTCTTCTATAATTATGGCAACTGAATTCCACTTAGGAAGAAGTGTCCTCAACACTTTCTTCACTATAACTTCAGGCTTTACATCTTCTCCTAAAGTGACCATCTTATCTACTACGACTTTCACACGCACGCAGATAATCACCAACCTTTTCACTCTCTTGCATTTTAAGAGTCTCAAACTCTCGTTTCAAGGTTTGTAGTTTAACTTGTTTGACTTGGTCACTACCCCTATAACTTTCTTTTAAAGCATTCCAAGCAGATTCAACAGTTATAAAAGAAGCTATTCTAGGGAAAATACTTCTATCAAGGGCGGCTTGGATATGATAAAGGGCGGAAGAATTATTCTTCTGTGCTTCCTTTCTAGCCCTTTTATCAGCCACATTCAAAGCTGCCCATTCAGCAGTAGTAGGTTCAGTATATCCCTCTTCAATCACATCCCAAAGACCTTTGCCTATCAAAAGAGTTTTCATTTTAATTGACCAATACTCGTAATCACCACCATTGAACTCAGGGATTGGTAGACTAGTATTGGAAGCCATATTAGAAAGCAAACTTTATTGCAACTTCAAACAAGTAGTACAAAGAAGTACAAAATAGATCATTGATTTACCGATTTAAATCAAATCTAGCTTTCTTAATATGCTCACTGATTTGGCGTTCTTCTTCTCGAGGATCACCCAAAACTGGAAAGGTGAAATTGTCTGCTTCGTCGTCACTAATTATAATGACTTCAGGTGCTGCTGCTGGTTCATAACTTCTTTTAAGAACATTTCGTTCTTCAGTTGCAGGTTTCACCTCCACTGGTTCTTCTTCCTCTTCTTCTTCTTCTTCTTCTTCTTCTGGTTCTGAATCAGGAGAGCGTGGTGTATAGCTCTCACTTGTTTCTACTTCAGGCACTGCAGGTGTATAACTGTCACTTGACTGTCCTTCAGGTACTATTTCAACCGTCTCGGATTCAACTATCCTTTGCCCGAAGATATTATCTTCAGAATCTGCCTCGTAGCCAGAATCTGGTTTCCTCATATGAGCAATCACTTGATTCTCTAATTGGCAAAACATGGTATGAAGTCCATACCGCTGGACTTTCCCGTCAAAGGAATCAGGAGTCTCTCTTCTCAACAGAGAGAGTAATGCATTATAGCATCCGGTTGACCGGATCATCTACCCAGAATCACACCGTATGAACTGGGTTACAACTTAGTATGATGCCAAAAATAAACTTTTTATATCAAAAAATCTTTGCACCCTTTTATTTTTATAAAAAATTTCTAAAATTTGTTTTAATAAAGACTTATTTAAAAAAAATTAACAATTTCCTATATATATATTTTTAATTATTATTTTTAAATGAAATGGATATTTAAAAAAACAATAATAAAAAACTATATATAGAAATTATAATTTTTTAAAAAATCTTTAAAAAAAACAAATAATAAAAATTTAACCTTTTTTTTTAAACCCCCGCTGGGATTCGAACCAGTAACCTCCGCTGTCTACCCGGAAGACTTAGCCGCTGCACCACGCGGCTACGGATGGGAGCAAGGAACCAAAAAACAATATTAACCCTCCATAAATCGCGAAGACAAAAAAAAATTAATTTTTTTTTACCCCGACGGGATTCGACCCCGGGTCTCTGCTCTGCAAGGCAGGGAACTTCACCGCTAGGCCATGCTAGTCGGATGAGATAGGAGAGGAAGGGGGTTCTACTTACAATGGCGGTGAAATACAGTTTGAAAAAAAAAATTAGTTTTTAATCCCACATGCAGTGGGCAAAACAAATGTCCAGGCTTTATCAAAGCCTGCGGACACACAAGAGTTCGATTGCCTTCGGGCAATCGATCCGCCAATCCTTTTGCCCATCAGATGACCAATCAAATGCCGCCACGTGGCACACACCAGAGCCCTCATCCACGTCAGCTGCCACATCAACACGCATCCACGTCAGCCAGCCTCCATGTCAGCCATGTCAGCACGCCTCCATGTCAGCCAGCCATGTCAGCCTTGTCCACGTCATCCAGCCACATCAGCCTCGATCCACGTGCTGCTAGCTTCACCGCCATGTCAGCCTCTAGTTAGATCCTCAAGATCCATGTGCTCCTCGAGATCCATGCGACTGCTACTCCATCGCTCCTCGAGATCCATGTGCTCCTCGAGATCCGTGCGACTGCTACTCCGTCGCTCCTCGAGATCCATGCGACAGCTTCTCTGCCGCTCCTCGAGATCCATGCGCTTCGCTTCGTGCCTTACCTCGGCCCTCGGGATCCGTGCCCCCTCGGCTCTGATACCAGTGTAAGTCTAAGATGCAGTTAACCTTAGATTAGTTAGGCCAAGGTAATAATAATTGACACAAAAATTACAAAGCCAAAAATATATTAAACTAACCAGATGATAATACATTAACATAAACCTTATATAGGTTTAGAACTTGCGTAATAATAGGAAAGGGAAGGTGGAGGAAGATCGGGGAGTTTAGAGAGAACGGAGGAGTAGGAGGTGGAGTGGGAGGTGGCAGCAAGCGTGGGGAGAGGAAGGGAGTGGAGTGATAAGGGAAAATGGACGGCAGGAAAGGAGGAAGGTGAATGGAGGGATAAGGAGAAAATGAAGGAAAGGGAGAAGGAATATCATGCCGACCATCCAAGCAAGATTAGCCGACAAAAGGTGAGTGTGTTCACACTGGGCTTAGAAAAACTAGTTTTTTCTAAGCCTGTTTCAAGCTAAGTCCTGTTCACACTTGCAACACTCCATACATTCCATAATTTATTTCTTACGATGCAATTCATATATCAAATAGCAAATCCATGTAGTAAGTGGAGGCTTACCTGGTATCGTATGCTATCTTGCGACCAAGCTCACCACTAAACACAAGAGTGTAACCATTCACAAGCAAACACAAACGAACTTACACAACCAAAAGTTTTCTCAGACCAAATGAATTAGAGTTGAACTTGTTCTTCATTTTATAGAAATCATGTAAAATTCCATGGTGACACATAGGAAAATTCATACGAAAAGGTTGCATCGGTTGGCTGCCAGATGGTAAAGTTTTGCCTACCCAATAAAGGAAAATTTATCAAAAAAAAAAAAAAAATTTTACTTTTAAATTTATTCATAATTATATGATTTTTTATTTTATCCACTTTCTTTAACATTTATTTTATATTATTATTATTTATATATATTTTAGTTAAAAGCTTATATATATTATTAATTATTTAAGTATGGATATTTGTATTTTTAACATATTAACTTCATCCAATAAGCATAAATTATTTAGCTCAAAACATATGCACAACATTGACATAATGCATTTAGCAGACAACATGACCTACATGAATTTCCTACAATGGGCTTCCATGTACCCACAGGCCATGGTGCATAAAGCATGACATCATATCCCACCTTACCTAATGTGTACAACCACTGTTTCCACTAGGGGTAGGTGCTAACTCATCCGACCTACTTGTTGAGGAGTGAATACCTACACCTGCACTCACAAATTTCCTCAACAGTATCTAATTCTACAAGAAAATATTCAACTAAATAGAGAGGATGTTACAGTATACTTGAATCAAGGAGCACTAGAATAATACATAACTTGGGCACACTTCTATAGTGCCAAGCAACATACTAAAAAACTCCAACACAAGGCATGAAGCACATACATACATAGAATGTAAAGGATAAAGAAGCAAGGAAACACAAAAAAAAACTAGGAAGCAAAAATAAAGCTTAAAGGAAGATACATCGGTAGAAGATAAGAAACCAAGATACAAGAAGAAGTACCTCCACATGGTGTGTGATCACCTTAGAAATCCTCATCTTGCTTAACTAGTTTTCCCCTTGTTTTTGTTACTATCCCCTTTTCCTCCCTCTCTCCACCAAGAATCCTTACCTTTTATTCCCCTCCACGAAGCCAAAGAAACCACCCATTAAAGTGCCTCCATACTCTTCTTTTAGTAAGGAGAATATAAGCACTCGAGGGCATGAAGTGATCCATAACATTCAGGAAAAATGTTTCCCCCATATGCCCACTTAAAACCACATTTAAGAACCACTCTAGTGTAGTAGTGTAAATAAAAACAACATTCTTGTCATCCATATGTGTCCTCCAATCACAACCATCGATTAAATATATGTATTTGTTTAATATATATTTAAATTATAATATTTTATATATTATTTTTATATATTTTATAAATATATGTATTTATATAAATTAATCCTAGACCTCTACCACATTTTAATCTCAGCCATCCATCCATCTCAATCCATGCCACTTACCCAAACTTAATCTCCACCCTTCCTCATGTTTTAATATTGGCCACACATTTTGTGTCGTTGAAACCCTAACACGTTCAAGAGAAAATTATAAAAGAGGATTCATTTTGACAAATCAAAGGCTTAATCCTTAATACCCTAAGCTCCCTAAACCCTTGGAATCCCTTAATCCCTGAATCTTGACAAAAACCTAAGACCCCTAAATTCTAGTTGGAATCAAACCCTAGAGTGCTTGAGATATTCTTAAGCCCTTTTGCCCTAGCCACTTCACCGTCACTTTCATAATTGGCCACCACCATTGCATCCCTTATTTTTGCCATTGCCAAACCTACGTAGAACTAGATCTGGTTCTGTGACACTTTCGTATACCCCCAAATATGCCCCTAGAGCTAGTAGAGCACCCATGGGCATCCATAAAGTGCTTGTGGTTGTTTTTGGAACTCTCTAGTGCATCCACAACCCTCACAAAATACCTCTAGGTATTTTATGCATTAGTCTGTAGTCCTAATACCCTCGAACATCGTTCGGGTGTCCCCGCAACCATCATCAATAGAAGCAGAGATAGAAATTAGCTTGTTGACAAGGTAATGATATTATACGCATTTATTTTATATTTTTGTACTTTTATTTTCAGTTATATTCTATAGTATCTAGGGTTTTAGTTATTTTATATTTTTAAAGCCTCACATAGTGGAGCCCTCACAGGTGCTTCTAATATCTTTTTGTTGTTTTCTTTATTTGAAGGTACAAGAATCATCTATCTGGAAGTTGTTGAAGCTAGGGTGGCTCACCAAGGATACACAAGCCCACCCACAACCTCATTTGGATCTAAGATGAGCGAAAAGACACCAGCAGTGTATTGACCTAGGGTTTTGGAGAACCCTAGTATTTGTAAAATTTGTATCACAAAAGTATTGTAAAACCCCATATTGGGGCACATTGATTGTATCATTTTGAGATCCACCCATGTTAATAAAAATCTTATTCATCTTGTGCAATCTTGTGTTATTACTATGTTTTTGATTACTTTATATTTTGTATTGGTGTTGTTCGATTTTGATTTACAAAATGCTAATCATGATAGGATCCCCAAAGGGTTCTTCATTTTAATTTATCTTGTCACTAATTTCTATTTCTATTTCCATCTTGTAGGTTCCAGAAGTTTGATCGAATAAAAATCATAAAAAATAAGGGTTTTTGGAGGTTGTAGAATTCGATCGGAGGTCACGTGAATGCCCTAAAGCATTTGAGGGATGCCTTGCTATGTTTTGGAGACTCTGCTCTATGTTTCAGAGACTTTGGTCTATGTTTCAAAAACTTTGGTCTGCATTTTAGAGTAGGAAACTCTGGTATGCATTTCAAAAACTCTAGTATGCATTTCAAAAACTCTTATCTACATTCAAGAGACTTAGAGTGACATTTAGCAGAGTGAAAGACTTCTTGGTAAGCCTGGTTCAAACCCTAACTCTATTTTATATTCATTTTCCTGTATTTTTTTAACAAAAAAATCAATAAGAAAACATTCATTTTTTTTTTAAAGTAGTTACATTTTATTTTTCATTTTAGATATTTACAACTTGCATATAGAATAAAATTGCATTTGTGCATTCATGGTAGTTGCATCATTACATTAGATTTAAATTTCTACTTTTTTTTGATGTTTTACTACTTATCTTGTATGTTGTATGCATTTGAAAATAAAAAGCATTCTAGTTTCATTCTAGGGTAAGAATACGTATAAGTAATTGTACTCTTTCTTTTTGTCTTGTATTCCTCTAGATTGTGATAGATTACCTTTGTTCAAGAGTCCTCCTACTATTGGAACCACTTGCTGGTTTAGGGTAGAAGAACTAGGTGAACCCTCCACTATTGGAATCACTTGATGATTCAGGGTGGGTCTTAAGTGGTGTACCCCTAAGTTCTTTTGATGAGCTTAGTATTGATGTTCTTGGCTTCTATATTAGAGGAGTGAAATAGGTGTATTTTAAACATTGAGTGAACACAATAGATAACACAAATATTAAAATGAATCACACATATTGCATGTTTCACAATAAACAACAATGAGTTGGATTTCATCACCAACCATTGTTTGAGATTTGGTGACGATGGGCTTCATCTCCATCCGTCAATCTCTACCCTTAGCAACCATAGTCACCCATGAGCAAACTTTCTAGATTTCATCACCAGGAAGAATCTCATTTGCCATCCAACCTTAGATTTCACCTTGCATAGTAGTTTAGGTTAGCACATCTACAACACACAAAACTCACAAAAAAAATAAAATTGTTGTAAAACTTAGGGCATATTTTGTTTGTTTGTTCTGAGTGTTTTCATTTTCATTTCCATTTTGCACACCACACACATCACCCACATTCACCAATCCTTGCTTGTTCATAGTTTAGAGTCTTGACCAAAAATTGAACCAACAACATGAGTCAGGCACTCACCACATCCATGGAGTGCTCCACTCCTAACCCTGCCAATCCTGTCTCCAAACCACTTCATATTCCATCCATGCAAGCTTCTTCTTTCCAGCAGGAAAATGCTCATTCATACCTCAATAATCACAACCAAGTCTTCACCAACCCTCTTTCTGAGGTAACCTTCACACCATCTCATCACACTTTTTTACCACAACATAGCCAAAACACTTCCATCCCATCCACTCACACCACTACCCATTCTAATCCACTCTATGAAGCACAAGTCAATGCTGCTTCACAAATTCCATCTACCATTTCATCCACCATTCCACATTCAGTTGCGATACCTTTCGCAACCTATCCTCCATCAACTTCAACCCACATTGCTAACATCCACAATTCACCTCCACCCCCTTCCACTTCCACACAACCTATTTCTAAAATTTCCATACAACAAGCATGGCAAAATCTCAACCAATTGCTTATGAGTCAACGAGACACTCTTTCCCTCAATAGCAAACCCCAATGTCAAACTTTAAACCCCACTCCATTCCTAACCAGCAAGCATACTTCACACCCAATCAAACTTGGGTATCACCATCTTCCCAAGTCACCATCCCCACGCCCCCCAATTCATCACACCACCAACAACACACTCAATCTCATCCATTCATCAATCCATCCACCCTACCTCAATACACTCAACAAACAAACTAGGGCTTACAATCAGATTGTCAACACACTTTAATTTTACAATAAATTTTAACTCGACTCACTAACATTGAGTTACAGTTGAGTCATCATCAATTTCATCATCATCCATGTCAGCAACCACAATAGTTGCAACATCCAGTTCCACAATCCACATCTTATGTTCAATCAAATGCACCAAGCATCCTACAAAGCCCCCTCACGACTACATGATGCTTTCAGAATCTTATGCAACCATTTTTCAAAGGCTTTATGAAGCACAAGAGATTCTACTTCCAAAAATCAAATCAAGAGATCCTAACAAGCCACATGGAAAAGGTTATAAGAAGCACTTGTATTATCCCTATCATCAACAAGCGGGCCATGACATCAACAATTGCTATGCATTTAAAGATATTATCCAAGATCTTATTGATAGGAAAGTCTTTCCCACAAATGGTCCATTCAACCCATCTGATCAGGACATTGGTACCAACTCAATCATCAAGCATACTAGGGATTCTCAGGATATCACATCCTCCCAGTCACTCACATCATCAATCATCAAGCATACTAGGGATTCTCAGGATATCGCATCCTCCCAGTCACTCACATCATCAATCATCAAGCATATTGGGGATTCTCAGGATATCGCATCCTCCCAATCACTCACACCATCAATCATCAAGCAAATTGAGGACGCTTAAGGTATCACACCTTCCTCATACAAAAAAATCTCCAAAGGAATCAAAATTCCTTTGGTCACATTTCAATTTAAAAAAAACTCCAAAGGCACCTAACACCTTTGGTCACATCTCAATT
This sequence comes from Wollemia nobilis, assembly GCA_028583015.1. Lineage (NCBI taxonomy): Eukaryota > Viridiplantae > Streptophyta > Pinopsida > Araucariales > Araucariaceae > Wollemia > Wollemia nobilis. The sequence goes on along the minus strand of JAQPPZ010016710.1, from coordinate 3,165,609 downwards.
TCAAAAAGCTCCAAAGGCACCTAATACCTTTGGTCACATTTCAATTTCAAAAGGCTCCAAAGGTACTTAACACCTTTGGTCACATCTCAATTCAAAAATCTCCAAAGGAATCAAAACCCTTTTGGTCAAAAAAAAAAAAAAACAAAAATGCATTACATTTGCATAATTTTATCATTTGCATCTATACATGTTGCTTGCTGCTATCCAAGTTCACAAGATTCAAGGAGCACATAATCTTACTAGGCTAGGGGGAGTAGAAGAACTCGAGCCACTAAACATCATACACTTGAAAGCGTTCCATGCTTACTGTGATTTATATATATGTATATATACATGGCTAATACATAAAAATAATATTACATTTTACATTTTCATTTCACAACATTGCATTTCACACATTGCATTTTACACATTACATTTCACACATTGTATCACACATTGCATTTCACACATTGCATTCACAAATTGCATTTCACATTGTATTTCACAAATTGCATTTCATACATTGCATTCACACATTCATTGAGCACTATCACCTTCACACATTTCATTTCATATTAGGGGTCATTTATTCAGTTTAGATAATAATTGATCCAATAAAGTCATGTTGCCTTAATCAGGGGCACCTTCAAATCATCATCCATTTCATTGCACCATTCCATAAAGTCAAATTATCATTTGCAAACCACATTTCCATAATCCCTAGGTGTTTTTGATCACTCAACCACTCCTAGTGTTTCTAGCAACCTCCAATACATGTCGAGTTTTCTTTAGGACCAAGACACATTTTCACTAAGAAAATCTTGAGTTCTAGGAATTGACTCTAACACTCTTGAACCAAACACAATCACACATCTTAAAAATATCTTGTGTCAAAGAGGGATAACACCATGTTTGGGTTGAACCTCGAAGTGAAAAGGGTATTCCTTGCTTGTCCCATTATGCACATAGTCCAAAAATAAAAAATAGTGGTTTTCACCACTATCACAATCATTTCCAAATAAAATAAAGAGTAGTAAGGATAGGGTAAAATTCTCATCATACTTTGGTTGAGAATATAATTCCCCAAAGCTCTAAATATTTTACACATCACACACCACAGATCCTCAAGTTGTAAGGATAGAACTACATTTCCAGTCAGACGGTTAGGTAGTCTGAATCCCCAAAGCTTAGAGATCAAATTCTTGGACTATGGAGCTAATCTCCACCAGGGCTATAGATGCTTGACTGGTAGTGGAGTACGCTCATGCGTGGTGATACGTCTCTCTTGAAGAGACCTCTGACCACACATAAGGACAAGCTAGCTTCTTGGTCTTCTCCATAATAGGTTTCATCTCAATTTACTCAAGATGGGTTAATGAACTCACTTGCACACACATTGGTTCTTGATTGCCTTGAGTCATTACCATACTCATGATTTGGTAAATGAATTCACTGCACACACATTTGGTCTTAGAGAAATTAGATAGAATTTAGTGAGTTTGTTTGATATCACTAGTATGTCTGAGTCTCTACAAAACAATCAATTTTCCATATCAACATCCATATCTTCTTCCATATCAACATCCATATCTTCTTCCATATCAACATCCATATCATTACATGAGTCTTCCATTTCACATGCCACCATTTTGGTGCCCCTGATTAAACAACAATGCTATACATGGTCAAGTAAAATCTAAACTATGAATGATCATTAGAGCATTAATTCATTTGCATTCATACACATTATCATTGCATTATCATCCATCACACATATACACATGCATTCACACAAAAACATCCACACAAAAGCATAACACAAAAGTAAAAGCCATGTATATATATAATTCACATATGCAAATATCACTAGAAAGTTCTATACAACAACACAACTTGGGGGTGTTCAAGGTATCACACCTTCCCCCAATCAAACAAACAAGCACACAACTTGGGGTACTCAAGGTATCACACCTTCCCCACCAAGTCAACAAACAACTCAATCACTCAATCACATCACATCATCAACAAGTCAATTGCTAGGTTCAAAAGGTTGCATCCTTTTTTCAAAGGTTGAGCCCTTTGCCTCACATACACACATCAAATTCAAAAGGCTCCAAAGGAACCAAACTCCTTTGGTCACATACACATCACATCATCAACAAGTCAATTGCTAGGTTCAAAAGGTTGCATCCTTTTGTCAAAGGTTGAGCCCTTTACCTCGCATACACACATCAAATTCAAAAGGCTCCAAAGGAACCAAATTCCTTTGGTCACATACACATTACATCATCAACAAGTCAATTGCTAGGTTCAAAAGGTTGCATCCTTTTGTCAAAGGTTGAGCCCTTTGCCTTGCATACACACATCAAATTCAAAAGGCTCCAAAGGAACCTAACCCCTTTGGTCACATTTCAATTCAAAAGGATCCAAACCCTAAGAACACTTACATTTTCACACAAAACCCTCTTCTATTGGGGAAAAAATAGAATCAATCACCTGCATTTTCAAAAACCCCTTTTTTTGTTAGGGCAAAAACAAAATCAATCATTCACATTACCAAAAACCCTTCATCTATTGGGGCAAAAATATACTCAATCACTTACATTTTCACAAACCCCTTTTCTGTTGGGGTAAAAATAGAATCAATCATTTACATTTTCAAAAACCCCTTTTTGTTGGGGTAAAAATAGACTCAATCACTTGCATTTTCAAAACCCCTTTCTATTGGGGCAAAAATAGAATTAATCATTAAAACCATGTCAAAAACCCTTCATCTGTTGGGGTAAAAAATAATCATTCTTTTTCTACTTTTCATCATCAATTCCTTCATCTTGCTTTTTTATTCTTCCTTTTTTTCTTTCTAGATGGGTAGATCACCATAAGGAATTACATTTTCAAAAAAACCTTCTTCTTTGGGGAAAAAATAGATTCAATCACTTATTTCAAAAACCCTTTCTATTGGGCAAAAATAGAATCAATCACTACATTTCAAAACCCCTTTTCTATTGGGCCAAAAATAGAATCAATCATTACATTTAAAAACCCTTCTTTGTTGGGGTAAAAAAGAATCAATCATACATTTTCAAAACCCCTTTTCTATTGGGCAAAAAGAATCAATCATTTACATGTCAAAATCCTTCATTTGGGAAAAAAAGACTCAATCATTCCATTTCAAAAACCCCTTTTTGTTGGGGCAAAACAGAATCAATCATTGCACTTTTCATAGTCATTGCATTTTTCCATGTCAAAAACCCTTCATCTGTTGGGGCAAAAATAGAATCATTCCTTGCATTATCCATACATCCACATTCAACATCATCAATTTCATTCATCATTACACCTTCATTCAACATTTGCCAAGTACATTTGCAAGTACAAGTGAACCTTGTATTTAGTGGTTTATCCTAGTCACCTAGCGATTGCAATGACTGGTTATCCATGCAATTTGATAGGATGGGTAGATCACCATAAGGACACTTACATTTTCACAAAAACCCTTCTCTGTTGGGGCAAAAATAGACTCAATCACTTGCATTTTCATAAACCCCTTTTCTATTGGGGCAAAAATAGAATCAATCATTGCACTTTTCATAAGTCATTGCATTTTATTTCAAAACCCCTTCATCTGTTGGGGAAAAAATAGAATCAATCATTACACTTTTCATAGTCATTACATTTTCCCATGTCAAAAACCCCTTCATCTGTTGGGGCAAAAATAGAATCATTCCTTGCATTATCCATACATCCACATTCAACATCATCAATTTCATTCATCATTACACCTTCATTCAACATTTGCATTTCAACACCATCAAATCCATCAACAATTGCATTTACATTCAACATTTGCCAAGTTCACCTACAATTTCAAGTGAACCTCGTATCTAGTGGTCTATTCTATCTCCTTGGTGATTGCAATGATTGGTTATCCATGCAATTCGGTAAGATGAGTAAATCACCATAAGGACACTTGGCCATCTTCATCATCCAATATCTCCTTGTTCAAAAATAAAATCACTTTTGGTCCCTCATATTTTGAGTGAGACTATGCCAAGACCAATTTTCTCAATAGCTGTCATTGATGCCCTTTTCCATGGGGTTCCCAACATGGATAACTTTCATCATTTCCTTTGCAATTACACCAGTCTTCGAGGATGTAGGTCGGTTAAAGTGATTGAGCAACCATTTAGGAATTCCATGTGGGAATTAGCTACAATCATGAGTGGCCCCGAGGATAGACTATTTTTTTTTTTGCATTTGCATCTTTGCATTTCAATGATGCCAAAAGGCACTTTCTTCAACAACATGGAATCACCCCAAACTTGGGGCAACCAAATTTGATTTTGATTTCCCATAATGGGATACATCTTACATGATCATGGCATCTACACTTGGCAAAAACCCCTTTCTCCATTGGGGCAAAAACAATATCAATTTACATCATTCATATCATCACTTTACATCATTCATATCATCCACATTTACATCATACACTTGCACTTACACCATTCAATTGCATTTTTCATCGCACAATTCTATCAATTGGCTTGTGAGAATCATTCTTCACTCATTCACCAATTGAGGGGGTAAGCTACACATACAAATTATTTTATCTTCAAAATCATCTTTACATTCCAATGAAAGAAAGTTGCTTCTTCATCATGCCAAACCAGGTGTCTCATATTTTTGCACCGCATTGTGTTTCATGCAACACGATACAAAAAGGGGCATCTATAGACACCAAAATCTAGCCACTTGTCATCCATCCGTGTCCTCCAATCACAACCATCCATTATTTATATATATATATGTATTTATTTAATATATATTTAAATATTAATATTTTATATATTATATTTATATATATTTAATAAATATATATGTATTTATATAAATTAATCCTAGCCCTCCGCCACGTTTTAATCTCAACCATCCATCCATCTCAATCCATGCCACTTACCCAAATTTAATCTCCACCCTTCCTCATGTTTTAATCTTGGCCACTCATTTTGTGTCATTGAAACCCTAACATGTTCAAGGGTAGATTATAAAAGAGGAGTCATTTTGATGAATCAAACCCTTAATCCTTAATATCCTAAGCTCCCTAAACCCTTGGAAGCCCTTAATCCTTGAATCCTAACAAAACCCTAAGATCCCTAAGTTTTGGTTGGAATAAAACACTGGAGTGCTTTAATTATTCTTAAGCCCTTTTACCCTAGCCACTTCACTGTCACTTTCATCATTGGCTGTCGCTATCACATCCCCCATATTTATCGCTGCCAAACCTGTACAAAGCTATATCTAGTTCTATGACACTTCCATCTACCCCCAAACACCCCCTAGAGGTAGCAGAGTGTCCATGGGAATCCATAGAGTTCTCGTGGGTATTTTTGGAACTCTCTAGTGCATCCACAACCCTCACATAATACCTCTATGCATTTTACGCATCATTTCTATAGTTGTAACACCCTTGGGCAGTGTTCGGGTGTCTTTGCAACCATCATCAATAGAAGAAGAGATATAAACTAGCTTGGTGACAAGGTAATGATGTTCTATGCATTTTTTTATATTTTGTACTTTTGTTTTTAGTTACATTCTGTAGCATCTATGGTTTTAGTTATTTTATCTTTCTAAGGGTCTCACAAAGTGGAGCCTTCACAAGTGCTTCTAATCTTTTTTTTTATTGTCTCTATTTGCAGGTACATAAATAATCTATCTAGAATCTATTGAAGCTAGGGTGGCCTACCAAGGATACACAATCCCACCTGGAACCTCGTTTGGATAGAATATGAACACAAAGAAACCAAAGTGTATTGACCTAGGGTTTTGGAGAACCTTAGTATTTGTAAATTTGTATCACAAAGGTATGGTAAAACCCCCATATTGGGGTACATTGATTGTATCATTTTGAGATCCACTCACATTAGTAAAAAGCTTATTCATATTGTGCAATCTTGTATTATTACTGTGTTTTTGATTACTTTATCTTTTGTATCGGTGTTGTTCAATTTTGATTTAAACAAAGATTAACATCAAAAGTTAATTTAATACTTTCAAGCATATAAGAAATAATAAATCCATAACTAGCATGCCATAAGAAAAAAAAATGCACTCTTGATGTTACACACCATTGTTTTATTCTTAAGTGGGTGGTCTCTTATAAGATAGACAAACCTATCACTAACTTACTTCAAGGAGACTCATTGCAAGTAACTTTCTAGTCCAATGGTGTGAACATGAGAACAAGAAAAATGTAATGCACCTATATGAAGGGTATTCATCCATGTTACCCTAAGTTGTTGATGAACAAGTCATCTCACATCATTTCCCTTCTTAATATGGTCTCTCATTCCTAGTGGCCAACTCTCTTGTCCACCTACGAGAGTACCTAATACTATAATCAGGATAAGAAAGAATCAATCCATAAATAGCATACCATAAGAAAAACAAAATGCACTCCCTCAATGTTCCACACCATTGTTTTATTCTTAAGTGGGTGGCCTCCTTTAATATAGATAAAGGTATCACTAACTTACTTCAAGGAGACTCATTGCAAGCAACTTCCTAGTCCAATGGTGTGAACATAAGAACAAGAAAAATGTAATGCACCTATATGAAGAGTGTTCATCCATGTTATCCTAAGTTGTTTGATGAACAAATCATAAGACATCATTTCCATTCTTAATATGGTCTCTCATTCCTAGTGGCCAACTCTCTTGTCCAACTACGAGAGTACCTAATCCTATAACTAGGATAAGAAATAATCAATCCATAACTAGCATGCCATAAGCAAAAACAAATGCACTCCCTCGATGTTCCACACCATTGTTTTATCCTTAAGTGGGTGGCCTCTTTTAAGATAGACAAAGCTATCACTGAATTACTTCAAGGAGACTCATTGCAAGAAACTTCCTAGTATAATGGTGTGAACATGAGAATAAGAAAAATGTAATGCACCTATATGAAGGGTGTTCATCCATGTTACCCTGAACTGTTTGATGATCAAGTCATAGGATATAATTTCCCTTATTAATATGGTCTCTCATACCTAGTGGCCAACTCTCTTGTCCACCTACGAAAGTACCTAATACTATAACTAGGATAAGAAAGAATCAATCCATAACCAACATGCCATAAGCAAAAACAAATGCACTCCATTGATGTTCCACACCATTGTTTTATCCTTATGTGGATGGCCTCTCTTAAGATAGACAAAGCTATCACTTACTTACTTCAAGGAGACTCATTGCAAGAAACTTCATAGTCCAATGGTGTGAACATGAGAACAAGCAAAATTTAATGCACCTATATGAAAGGTGTTCATCCATGTTACCCTGAGTTTTTTGATGAACAAGTCATTGGACATCATTTCCATTCTTAATATGGTATCTTTTTCCTAGTGGCCATCTCTCTTGTCCACCTACGAGAGTACCTAATCCTATAACCAGGATAAGAAATAATTAATCCATAACTAGCATACCATAAGCAAAACAAAATTCACTACCTCGATGTTCCACACCATTGTTTTATCCTTAAGTGGATGGCCTCTTTTAAGATAAACAAAGCTATCACTAACTTACTTCAAGGAGACTCATTGTAAGCAACTTCCTAGTCCAATGGTGTGAACATGAGAACAAAAAAATGTAATGCACCTATATGAAGAGTGTTCATCCATGTTACCCTAAGTCGTTTGATGAACAAGTCATCAGACATCATTTCCCTTATTAATATGGTCTCTCATTCCTAGTGACCAACTCTCTTGTCCACCTACGAGAGTACCTAATCCTATAACCAGGATAAGAAAGAATAAATCCATAACTAGCATACCATAAGAAAAACAAAATGCACTCCCTCAATGTTCCACACCGTTGTTTTATTCTTAAGTGGGTGGCCTCTTTTAATATAGATAAAGGTATCACTAACTTACTTCAAGGAGACTCATTGCAAGCAACTTCCTAGTCCAATGGTGTGAACATAAGAACAAGAAAAATGTAATGCACCTATATGAAGAGTGTTCATCCATGTTACCCTAAGTTGTTTGATGAACAAGTCATTAGACATCATTTCCCTTCTTAATATGGTCTCTCATTCCTAGTGGCCAACTCTCTTGTCCAACTACGAGAGTACCTAATCCTATAACCAGGATAAGAAATAATCAATCCATAACTAGCATGCCATAAGCAAAAACAAATGCACTCCCTCGATGTTCCACACCATTGTTTTATCCTTAAGTGGGTGGCCTCTTTTAAGATAGACAAATTTATCACTAACTTACTTCAAGGAGACTCATTGCAAGCAACTTCCTAGTCCAATGGTGTGAGCATGAGAACAAGCAAAATGTAATACACCTATATGAAGGGTGTTTATCCATGTTACCCTAAGCTGTTTGATGAACAAGTCATAATATATCATTTCCCTTATTAATATGGTCTCTCATTCCTAGTGACCAACTCTCTTGTCCACCTACAAGAGTACCTAATCCTATAACCAGGATAAGAAAGAATCAATCCATAAATAGCATACCATAAGCAAAAAAAAAAATGCACTCCCTCGATGTTCCACACCATTGTTTTATCCTTAAGTGGGTGGCCTCTTTTAAGATAGAAAAACCTATCATTGACTTACTTCAAGGAGACTCATTGCAAGAAACTTCCTAGTTCGATGGTGTGAATATGAGAACAAGTAAAATGTAATGCATCTATATGAAGGGTGTTCATCCATGTTACCCTGAGTTGTTTGATGAACAAGTCATCATATATTATTTCCTTTCTTAATATGGTCTCTCATTCCTAGTGGCCAACTCTCTTGTCCACCTATGAGAGTACCTGATCCTATAACCAGGAAAAGAATCAGTAGTACCATATCCTTATATACAAATAGTTACAATAATAAATGCATATATCCATCCAAAAGCATCAAAGCTAAGCATTAAACATGATTTATCAATACATAGTATATCTTATAAAAATGATCCTGCCAAGGTGATGCAGGAGCATCCGATGACAGTTCGAGCCATGTTACATCCTTCAAAATTTTCTTGAAGTCCTTCAATTTTGAAGTATATTGGTTCTTTTTCGGGGAGGGGAGATGTTGTGAAGCAGCAGGAAAAGTAGTTGGAAGGGTTAAGGAAATTGTTGGGGAGGTCACGAAATCGCGACCTCCGAAGCTTTGGAATGGGCAGGGACCTGTTTTGTCGCGATATCGCGACGTCGCGATATCGCGGCTTTTGTTGAAAGCTGGAGCATTGGGAGGTTTCCGTCGCGATATCGCGACGTCGCGATATCGCGACATCGCGATATCGTGACGTTTGTTCGCAGTTTGGGCAGAAGGGGTTTTCCGTCGCGATATCGCGACGTCGCGATATCACGACGGAAGTAGAAAAGCGTTTGCAGGGGGAGTTCTCCGTCGCGATATCGCGACATCGCGATATCGTCAAATGGGCAGTGACTAGGCAGTGGTTGGGTCGCGATATCGCGACATGTCGCGATATCGCGGCCGGTGAGAAGGGAGGCAGAACAAAGCTTAAGGGCGGACGGCCAGACAAGGCCGAATTTGACACGTGGATAGCCACGTGTAGCTTGAAAATTGTAAAGGACACGTGTTTGAAATATTTTACATCCGGGAGGAGGCATGGCAAGTTTTGCACGCGGGAGCATACGTGTACTAAAGCGAAAATGAAGACCACGTATAGGGATTTAAAATCAACAGCCACGTGCATTTAAAGGGGGAGAACCACCTCTTGAAGATCTTTTCGAAAAACAACTGTTGCAGGGCATGGCCGGTATGGGGGAGACGACAGTGCAGAAAATAGTCTGACCGAAGCGATGGGTGCAGAGGAGGAAGATCATTAATGCAAACTCAGGGATAGATCGGGCAGAGATTGCCATTAATGTCAAAATTTTGAAAACCCGGGAAAGAGGGAAATTTGAAATCAAAATCTTGTTTGGTGGGAGCATTGATGGCTGGGAGGACCGGGACCTCGTTAAAACCCGAAATTTTTGTATTAGTCCGGGAGGGGGGACCGGAGAGGGAGAATTACCAGAGCATCTCTGGTCTTTGTAAGCCTGCGGGCATCTTGCTATTGTGGAATGTAAATATTTTCCCGAAGCTTTTTAATGAAAAAAAAATTGGAATTTGTAAGGGGTGGTGTTCCGGTCCCCGTCAGTGGTATCAGAGCGGGAGTTCCTGAGCGTACAGCAGACCGCCGAAGGAGAGGCAGTTGTACCAGGACGTGTGGGAGGATTTGAGCTCGAGTGAAGATGCCTCCGAGAAGAAACCCGATGGGTGGCAGAGGTATGGCAGCGGAAGATTTCCGGGCTTTGCAGCGGCAAGTCCAGGCCCTGCAGGAAGAACTACGCAGAGGACGTGAGCCGAGAAGGGATGCAGACAGTGAGGATGAGGTGGAAGAAGAGAATGAGTTTGAAGAAGAGGAAGAAGATGTAGATCCGGCACAGGCCAGATTGTACAAGGCCATATCCCAAATCGGGAAGAGGCCGAAGTTAGAAGTTCCTACGTATTCCGGGAACTTGAACCCAGAGGAGTTGATAGACTGGGTGAATGATTTAGAAGAGTATTTTGAATATGAGGAGGTTGAAGACCCTAACCGGGTCAGATTTGCTAAGACCCGACTGAAGGGTCATGCTAGCATATGGTGGAAGGGGGTACAGTTGGAGAGGAACCGAAGAGGAAAAGAGCGGATTACCGGGATGGGACAAAATGGTGGAGAAATTAAAAAGGTAGTTTATCCTCATGGATTATGAAGCTGGATCTGCATTACGTAAAATGCAGAGCTTGAGGCGGATGAACAGAACGGTTCAAGAATACACGGAGGAATTCTATAAAATCTCCATCAGAACAGGGCATTTGGAAGCAAGCAAGGAAAAAGTGGCCCGTTACATTAATGGGTTGAGACCGAGTGTGCAGGAGGAGTTGAGCTTGGTTCGGGTAAGCACCATCGAAGATGCTTACCAATTTGCTTTAAAAGTTGAAGAAAAGTTGAACAGAAGGTTTGACAACAAGCAAAAAGTAAAAGGGCCGGGAGGAAAGAACGGTGGAAAGAAAGAAGGAAAGGAAGAGAAGAAGGAAGAGGAGAGCAGCAGCCGGGATCAGAAAGGAGAGGAAGACCCAACACCGCAAGTTCAGAATGATAACTACCCGAGAGGAAGAGGTAGGTCTGGACGCGGAAATGAAAGGGGAGTGTTCCGAGGAACATGTTTCCACTGCGGAGAAGAAGGACACCGGGCATTTGAGTGCCCACAACATCGGGAAAAGACAAACAAGAGGCCAGTGGGTTCTGCCAGAGCAGTTGTGGCAGTTGAGGATGCTGACTCAGAACATTCTGAAGAAGCTGAAAAGGGGAAGCCATGATTGTGAGAAGGACCATGCTTTGGTGGATGAAGACCAGTCGAGCAAAGGAGAAGCTTGTTCCGCACCCGGTGCAAAAGTGCGGGCAAAGTCTGTAATGTCATTATTGACAATGGGAGTATAGACAACTTGGTTTTCGAGGAGATGGTTTCTAAGTTGCAGTTGGAGAGAAGGAGACACCCGCACCCGTACCGGATTGCGTGGTTGCGGAAGGACCACCGAGCTTGGGTCCGGGAACAGTGTTTAGTCACGTTCCAGATCGGGAGATACCAGGATGAAGTCCTGTGTGATGTATTCCCCATGGATGCTTGCCATTTGCTGTTGGGTAGGCCATGGCAGTTTGATCGGAGTGCAGTGCATGATGGACGTGCAAATACGTACTCCTTGGTGAAAGATGGAGTGTGGCACAAGTTGAAGCCATTGCAGACCGAAGATGAGAAAGTGTGTAGTAATGCCAGAATTTGTCTGGTAGAGGGCAGAAAACTTTGCCAAGAAGCAGGATTTGAGCCGGACATAAAGGTTGATGAATGTTCGGAGATATTGCAAGGGACGCAGCCCGAACAGCGTAGAAGTGAAGGTCACTTCTCCTTCTTACCCGGGGTGTCTGATGCAGGAGCATCCGATGACAGTTCGAGCCATGTTACATCCTTCAAAATTTTCTTGAAGTCCTTCCATTTTGAAGTATATTGGTTCTTTTTCGGGAAGGGGAGATGTTGTGAAGCAGCAGGAAAAGTAGTTGGAAGGGTTAAGGAAATTGTTGGGGAGGTCGCGAAATCGTGACATGTCACGAAATCGTGACCTCCGAAGCTTTGGAATGGGCAGGGACCTGTTTTGTCGCGATATCGCGACGTCGCGATATCGTGGCTTTTGTTGAAAGCTGGAGCATTGGGAGGTTTTCGTCGCGATATCGCGATATCGCGACGTTTGTTCGTAGTTTGGGCAGAAGGGGTTTTCCGTCGCGATATCGCGACGTCGCGGTATCACGGTGAAAGTAGAAAAGCGTTTGTAGGGGGAGTTCTCCGTCGCGATATCGCGACGTCGCGATATCGCGATTCAAATGGGCAGTGACTAGGCAGTGGTTGGGTCGCGATATCGCGACATGTCGCGATATCGCGGCCGGTGAGAAGGGAGGCAGAACAAAGCTTAAGGGCGGACGGCCAGACAAGGCCGAATTTGACACGTGGATAGCCACGTGTAGCTTGAAAATTGTAAAGGACACGTGTTTGAAATATTTTACATCCGGGAGGAGGCATGGCAAGTTTTGCACGCGGGAGCATACGTGTACTAAAGCGAAAATGAAGACCACGTATAGGGATTTAAAATCAACGACCGCGTGCATTTAATGGGGAGAACCACCTCTTGAAGATCTTTTCGAAAAACAACTGTTGCGAGGGCATGGCCGGTATGGGGGAGACGGCGGTGCGAGAAAACAGTCGGCCGAAGTGATGGGTGCCAGAGGAGGAAGATCATTAATGCAAACTCAGGGATAGATCGGGCAGAGATTGCCATTAATGTCAAAATTTTGAAAACCCGAGAAGGAGGGAAATTTGAAATCAAAATCTTGTTTGGTGGGAGCATTGATGGCTGGGAGGACCGGGACCTCGTTAAAACCCGAAATTTTTGTATTAGTCGGGAGGGGGGACCGGAGAGGGAGAATTACCAGAGCATCTCTGGTCTTTGTAAGCCTGCGGGCATCTTGCTATTGTGGAATGTAAATATTTTCCCGAAGCTTTTTAATGAAAAAAATTTGGAATTTGTAAGGGGTGGTGTTCCCGTCCCCGTCACAAGGTGGGTCATGAAAAATTTCTATATCCTCTTCTACATCTAGATTGGGATTCTCCCTATCAATGTAATCATCCCCTTGATGTTTCTCATTAGATTCTAAAACATTTTTATTAATACTAAGGTTGGGAGCCATTAGGATTAAGGTAAGTGATAGGAGAGATAAAGGGATATCTAAAACTAATGAAAGACACACAAAAGATTTTTTTAAGAATTTTTATTTTTTTATAATCTAAACAAACAAATTTTAATGGTATTATTTATGGTTTAAAACAAAAACAAAGAAGAGGAAAAATAAAAGGCTTCCTAGATGGCCATTAAGGACATGTTTCATGTCGAGTTCACCAAAAATGTAGAGGGGGAAAACTACCCTACTACGTATGATTCTTAGTTGGATCCATTGGGAGACAATGTGACCGTGGGGGTATGTTGATTCCTCTACATTTGGGAGCTTGGGGGATTGAAGGGCTCACCAGGAATGGTTTAGGGACTTGCTCCAAGTCTGGGGTGGAAATGTTTTGTTGTGTTTATTTGAACAAGCACCTATGTTTGGTCTCCACTAGATCTAAGCTATAAGAATTAAACAACAATGCAAGGCAAACAATAATGCAAGCAAACAAAAACTATCCCTAGAATGATTTTTAATTTTAATGAGGACTAAAACCCTAATTTTAAAAATAAGTAAATATTTTCCTTTTCAATAAGGGTTCAAGAGAATGCATGAACAAAATTAACCTAATATGCAAAACTATATGCTTTTCTTTATTGATGCCTAGAAATAAAATAAAATATTTTTCTTATTATTTATGATGTAAATCTGAAATAGAAATGGATAGAAATGAAAAAAAGCACCCAAAAAAAAGACTAAAGATATAACAAAGCACCTACTCTATCTGGTGGTTGATCCTAGCTTAAAAATTGCATCTATATCCAACAACTTCAAATATGGAAAATAGCTTCAAAACCCTTGGAAAATTTGAATAGTGTTTAGGGGCATGTTTACGCTGCTATATGACTGAGCTTGGAGGTGTATAAATAAAGCCCACTTGCTATTTTTAGCTGACCATTCAAAACTAAAAGCAATTATTGACCTTTGTAGAACAAACGCACCAAGATATGATAGTATAAAACAACAAAAGCATAATGCTAACAAAATGAATGCAATTGAAATAAATATGCAATTAGAGACCTAGGGTTTTAGGGATAAAAATTTACCCTTAAGCTAACTGTAACCAAATTTATGCCCTGTAAGTACCATCCATGAATTTAGAAATAAAGGAATAAGGGTGAAACCAATGGTTTTTCCAAATTCATGCCTTATAAGGGTGGGGTGCAAATTCGCACAAGAAGGCTAAAAACCTAATTTAATAGCTAGAAGTGCAATTTAATACTAAAATTTGATGATCTATAGTGAAACAAATAAAAATAAACAAACTGGTAAGCCTATGGGGGAAGCAAGAGCAAATTTGGAAGACCTCCTTCTCCTTCTAGAGGATAATTTGTCATCAGGGCTTCTCCACTTATCTTCAATAACAAAATCACCAAACACACCAAGAGCAGAACATCAAGAGTATCAAGTCTTAAGAGTGCTAAGAATCAAAGCTTTCTTAGATAACTTAGAAAATCTTATAGGAGAGAAAGGAAATACAATCCTTATATTTATAGGATATTTGGATGAGGGAAAAGAAAATAAAAAAACAACTTTGGCCAAGAGTTGATGGCCTAGATGTTGGCCCCAAATTTGGGCTTTTTTGAGAAAAATTTAAAATTTTCCGAATTCATGCCTCATAATTTATCGTGTGTGAATTCAGTCAAGGGAAATAAAATAAATTAAAACAAGGAAAAAAATAATATTTAAACTTGCACTTAGAAATTTTGAGGGACTTCTTAGGAATTCTAATGAAAAATGACTCATTTTAATGGGTCAATTTTCCATGTCTACATAGTACCACAATAGTTCCTTTGCATCAGAGTTCTCAGCCTTGATGATAGGGTTTTCACCCCCATATTGCTATTAGGTAGGCATTAAACCCACTTACATCTAACCAAACTTTCACTCATCCCCAACATTCTCGCTATCCACCTTGCAACTGGACTCCCCCTTTTGAGCCATTTTCCAACATCTTTAAAAAATCGTATGATGCAAAAACAATCACCTTACCTAATTTTTGGCTAGAATATCCAAATTGGGTGAAACCCAAGTGGTATAATGAGCATAAATATTGTATCTACCATCATAAGAGAGGTCATGATGATAATAATTTTCAAAATTTAAAACACCTGATACAAGGTTTTCTTGAACGAGGGGACATACAAGTTGATAACCCCTAGCCCCTTCCAATCAATACCTTGGTATATTTAGAAATATGTTACCACAACATGGGATGAAACAACAAGCTAGTAACTCAACATCTTCAACTATACCTAGGCAAATAAAACATGTAAATCATATCCCATTGCATCAACATTTTGTGGGCATGATCAATATTGTTATTAGAAATCAATGATATCCAGGTCGACCACCCCAACAATGTGACCCTCCTACTACACCCCTATCATCGAATTTCCCTTGCATGCAAGGTGCTCATCCTCATACAAGAATTATTGTAACATTAAGGAGTATCCCTACCCACAAACTAAAAATGGTATTAGCTAAGTTGTCGATCTATGACCTACTACAATAATAGCAACCTCATCGAGAGGCTCTAATAGATATTTTTTAGTCTATAGATATAGAAAATCATGGTCCAAATTTATTTGTAAACTTTATGGGTAGTGTAAGAACATGCATGCTACCCTCTATAATATTTTATGATCATGGAATCAAGACTCACTAGGGGGCTATAGGGCTCAACCCGTTATGCATGTAATGGCATGTATTGATGGTATGGTGTTTAAGTGCATACTAATCGATAATGGATCTTCCATAAACATTATATCTACAACCACCTTGCAACATATCAACCTTCCTTCTAGCCATCTAGCCACACATACCATTACCTTGTAGGCCTTCAATGATAATTTATGCTCAAATATTGGTACTTCCTATTTAGGTTGGCACGAAGACCATGCCTTCTCTCTACCATACCATTGAAGGATAAATACAATATAATATCCTCGTAGGGTGACTATGGATAAGGTAAATGGAGTGTGTTCCATCTACCCTCCACCAATGCTTGAAATATGTTGATGAGATATAGGTGTATTTCATTCCTATTGACATTGAACCTTTCAAGTATTATAACATGGTAGATATTTTTCAAGGTCCCACTCTCCCTTCCATCCATATTAATCCTACACACATCTAACCCACTCCATCAGTCCAACTGACACCTTTATATTTAGCTCTGTAAGTCCCTATGGTGGTTAACCATCCTCATATTATCAGTCTAGCACATCCTTCACCCCCACTAGTCAATCATTTGTGGCCCAACTTCTTTATACCTCTTGGATTCACATATTATTCTATTTAGCATGTCCTCCATATTTTTCTTTTATCCATCCTCCTAACCAATCTTTGTCTCATCTTCCTCAACCTCTACTTTTTTATGTTGCCCATGTTTATGCTCCCATCCACTATCCCCCCATACTTCCTATTCCTACCTATATTTATCCTCATCTACCTCCCTTCCTTATATCATTTAGTCCTCATATTCCCTCTCCTCTACCATATTCTAAACCTACATTGCAATCTCCTCCTACTTCATCTATTACTTTACATACCTCTCAAGAGTGTCACTATTGGAGTAGCATGCTATTAGGTTGGATTCCAAACTCATGGGTCTCTTCCTATATACTTTCTCTCCTCACTTCATTCCATATACTAAGCCTCACCTACCATCATCCTCTTCTTCTACTTCCATTCCATGTTTCCCTCCAAATCCAAAATTTTTTGGATCTCCTACATAACAAGCAAGTTAGGAGATGCCCCATGTGTCTATACAGATGTCTAGTCTTTTTCTGAGAGAATATATTGTACATAATTCTACTTTCTCCCCTCTTAATATACATTCTATTAGAGATTTTGGTTGTCCTTGGGATGTGCCTTTAACTATCGGTGCTATTGTTCCCATTGGATCCTCACCTAACCAAACTAAATTTGTATATGGGGGATGATCGACTATAATAGATTACATTTAATTTTTTCAATCTGAGGTAATTAAGGTTAGATTTAAATAGTAGCAATCCAGTATAGATTGTACCATAGGGATAAATGCTAAGCTTAGTTCAAATTTCTTTCAATTTCAGGTGTTAGTAATAAAAAAAATTGAATTGTGCAGGAATGAAAATAGAATGCAATTTGGACTAAGTATATATGAATATGTGTGGATCCATGTATGATTTAATGATGCATAGTATAATTCATAATTATTTATTATACAATTTTAATTAAGTTTATGCTCTAAGACTTATTCTACCGTGTTTTGGGGGGAAGAGATTTAGGGACTAACCTTTCAGAGTGGGCCTTACCTCTGGAAGGTTAGTTTTAACCCCTTCCCCTATTTTATACTCTACTTTAACTTTAGTAATATACTCTCATTTAACTAATCTAATACTTAACTATTTTATGGTTGTAGGGAAACAACATAAATGGAAATTATTGCAAAAATTTATTATGATTAACAAAAATTATTCACGAATATGCAAAAATATCAAATCATTCATCCATAAATAATTATCCACAATAGAAATCCACAAATGAGAGAGATATAGATAATAACCTTAAGTTAGGGGAACATCAATAATACTCCTTAAGGAAGAAATCACTCCATAAGTTCTCCCAAGATGAGAGAGCCACTCAAGGAGGGCAAAGTCCGATAAGCCACTTCATGGGAAAAGATGATTATATAAGACTCATATCCCATCATTACAATGACAAATATCTCTTCTTTATATATCCATATTCTTATTTTAATTTGAGGAGTCTACTACTAATATAATATAATATTATAATACAATCAACCTTAGGTTATATGTGGCCCATGCCAACCCTTATACAATATAATAATATATCCCCAAATATCTATTCCTAGGTACCCTACCATGCCATCCTTCTTACAAATGTTTCATCCTTGAAACATGTGAAGAAACAAGATAATATGATTTGCTAAGAAATGTTAGCAATTGGTACCAATCTCGATCATCCATCCATCCAAGTGAAACACATTGATGCTGGTATGCCATTTTGTTACTTGAGTATCCAAATCTGCTTCGTTGGTTCCATGCTTTTGCTATTGTATTTTGATAACTTGAATGATGGGTCTACTTTTTCCTTGATGTTGATGATCCACTTTGAAAAATAGGATCACTATGCTTTCTCTTCCAAACACTACCATAGTTGGTTCCCTTATGATTCCATGTAGAACCATAATATTGCTACCTTGAACCATACCTCCAAGATTGTTGCTGCTCATGGTGGTATAGATGGTGATATGGTGCAACCTTAACTTGATGCTCTACCTTATTTGACTCCTCAAAATTTGGCTTCACTGTTCTAAACTTTTCTACACATTGTTCTTTCATGTTCCCTTTATTTGGTGTGTCATTGTGCTCTTCTATCAAAGCTTCCTTGGACTCTATTGCTATTGTTTCCATGGACTCAATTGCTGCTACTTCTTCCATGGAATTTTTTGTTGCTACTACCTTCTTGGATTCTGTTTTAGGTTCTTCAATTTGTTTCTCTACAACCACTTCTTGATTTTCCTTGGATCCTTGCTCCTTAAGCTAAGAAATATCCTACAATGTTATCTTCTATTTCCTGTACCATAAATTCATAAATATTTTTTGGACATTAATGTTAAAAGTACCTAAATAATCTAACCAAGGATAATGAAGAATAATATCATCATCATCCATTTCAATAGCATAGAAATCTGAATGTAAAACATATTTATCCATGGTGATCTTCAAATATTTAAAAATCTGAACATGCTCACCCTCTAGCTTATGTCATTAATTTTTGTTTCTTGAAATTCTCCTTTCAATTCATTCTAATCATTTTGAAATCCCTGTAGTTTATTTTTAAGGTTTGTGATGACATCCATCAAGCTATCTATATTTTTATCCATTTTCTTAAGTCTTTCCTTAAGATATTCCTTAGAATATAACTTTCTTTATAATTGAATAGATACCCATGTGCTCATGAATATCGGTTCAATTTGATCCCAAGTGGACAAGAATTTACCCCTAGCAAAGTTATCTACCCATTGTAAAGCTTCCCCCATAAAAAAATTACGAAATTCAAACTTGAACGTGTCTTCATTATATTGAGATTTTACTATTCTCTCACATCAATATCATTTTCTCCATTAATTTTTTCCCATGCCATAGTTGATGCCCTAATGCAATTAGGATTTTTTGATAATATATATAATACCCTAATGAAAACTAGGGTTTTATGAAAATAAATATCTTCCCACTGAGTTGAAGCTAAAAATCCATATAGACAACTAGCTCGACAATTTTTCCTCCAAAAAAAATAAAGTGCAACTGATTTGCTTACCCAAATTAAACAAATTTCATCTTTCAAAAAATTTGTGACTTGAAAATTCATCATTACCCTTGTTACAGATGGCAGTCTTCTCCTCGTGCATCTTACAACCCTCATTTTTGTGCCATTTGGTATTCCCCACGTGTCACACCTTGTTGTCTCATCGTCTGTAGTGTTGAGTCTTATCCAGTAGTCCTTGTGCATAGTGTGTTGTGTCTAGTCCTATCAGGTAGTGGTCTCATGGTAGTCAGTGTTCCTATCATGTCCTCCATCCCTTACATAAATTAGTGGTCCCATTTCAGCCAACTAGAGTCACTAGTCTTGGGTTGCATTCGTGTTCTTCGCGTATCATTGGTCCTCCCTTGTCGCTATCTCAAGTTGCATCATTTGTGTTGTGGGTCGCATATGTGTTCTTCGTATATCATTGGTCCTCCCTTGTCACTATCTCAAAGTTTCATCATTTGTGTTGTGGGTACAGGTCAAGTCTCCCAACCATTAGAAACTAGGTTAACCATTGTTGCAAACCGTGTCATGCCTAGTCAATCACCACTTGTGTCATGTCTAGTCAATAGCCGTTGGGTCTTCTCTCCTGGTCATCTATTTGGTGTCTTGTGTGGAATACCTAGTCTAGCCATTGAGTAAAATACTAGCCATTGAGGAAATTAGCCATTGGAAGATTCAAATTCAAAGTGATTCGTTGAAAATTAAATTCAAATCCGCATCATAGTTGGAGCGGAAAACCAAATTTTTTTTACCAAATTTAACCAATTTTTTTTGCAGAAATCGAAGGTAAAATTTGTTAAGCAGGACTTATTGACAAGTGCATGAGTGGAAGGTGGACCAAAGGACCAAACGGTTGATTATCAAGCTCTGATAATCCAAATTAAGGGCTCCTAAGATCACCAAGAAGACCTCCTAGAATCAAAGGTACACAATACAAATCTCCTTAATGCATTAATAGTTTTGATCCTCATCATCCAATTCTTAACACCATGAACCCCATTCCTTATCCTACCTCTACCATGAGAATCTCACACATGAGAAAATAGAAAACCCCAATGCAAATAGCTAAAATGTGTAAATTGTATCACCCAGTTACTAGAGGGCATGAATAATTTGACTGCAATGTTGACACATCTAATGACCAACCAAAACCAAACAACCCCTCTTACCCCAAATTTCTTCCATCATGGAGGAATAATGAGGATCAGGATAGAGATGAAGTTTATGAACAACCAAGAGGTCCTACTGGTGTTACCCAAAATCGCTTCCATAGACAAAGGAATAATGAGGATCAGGATAGAGATGAAGTTTATCAACAACCAAGAGGTCCTACTGGTGTTGCCCCAAATCACTTCCATAGACAAAGGAATAATGAGGATCAGGATAGCAAGGAAGTTTATCCACAACCAAGAGGTCCTAATGGTGTTAATTTCCCATGCATTGATATGCCCACATTTGAGGGTAATGATCCATGTGGGTGGTTAGCTAAAATAGAATGCATTTTAGATTTATATCGGATTTTCGAATTCGAAAAATTTCCTTTTGCTTCCTCCAAAATAGGTACTGAAGCTTACCAATGGTTTGCATGGAAAAAATGTGAGCATAGGCATCCATTCTTATGGGATGAATTCAACACACTTTTACTCAATAGATTTTATGAAGGATATTCATATTCTTACATGGTTCGATTGTTGTCACTTAAACAAACAAGATCAGTAAGGGAATATATTTTGGAATTCACTAGTTTGCTTTCATATGCAAGGAAATTACCATTCAATGTGGTGGTATCCACTTTTAGAAATGGGTTGAAAGATAATATTCAAATTGAATTTGACTTTCAAGATCCATACACTTTAGATACTTGTATAAAGGTTGCCAATTTGACTGAGAAAAGGTGCAATATGTAACATCTATTCATTGTGATTCCTATAGTCGACATCAATATCACAACAACTCTTTTCGTAGAAATTATCAACCATCAAGATATTACTAATTTAAATGTCACAATTACCATCCAAAATATCAAGCACGTTTACCAAGATAAAACTTTCAAATATAATATGCTGACAAGGAATATTAGGAGAAAATAGTTTATATCAATTTACCTGACTCTCCCATAACAAAAGAACAAATTGAACATGAGGAGGTGGTATTTGAAGAGGAAACTATGGAAATTTTAGTACATGCTCTTATGGGACTATCATATCACCATACAATCAAGGTATCAAGATTAATTCGACAAAGGAAGGTAAATGTGTTGATTGATTCAGGAAGTACTCATAATTTTATCGATACAAAAATAGCCAGGGCATTAAACTTACACATTAACTCCTCTAATAAAGATAAGTTTCAAGTTATAATTGAAAACAAAGGAAATGCTCAATGTATGGGTAGAACATCTCAAATTTCATTACAAATGGGAAATTATACTTGGCATGGGCGTCTCTTTGTTATGAATTTCGAGAATTCAAAAGTCATTTTGGGAGTTGAATGGTTAGAACAATTGGACACGATCAGTTTTAATTACAAGCAGTGCTTTGTGGAATGGAAATAAAATGGAAAGACCATTCACCTCCAAGGAATTCCAACACCTCCATCAAGGGTAGTAAGTTATCATAGCATGGAGAAAATATTAAGAAAAGGTAGTTATGGATTCATTGATCAAATTAATTGTATGGAAAGACAAGCACAAGATATACCAAATATTCAATCAAAATATTTGCAAACCATTGTGTCTAACTATGATGATGTCTTCCAAGAACCAAAAGGACTACCTCCCAAAATATATCACAATAATGCAATACACTTTACCCTAGGAAGCCTTCCTCCTAATGACCATCCTTATCGATATCCCCAACCTCAAAAAATAGAAATTGATAAAATTATCCAAGAACTTTTAGAACATGGAGTCATCCATCACAACACTAGTCCCTATTATTCACCAGTAGTTTTGGCCTATCACAAAGACAACTCTTAACAAAATCACCATCAAGGATAAATTCCCTATCCCTATCATTGATGATTTACCAGATGAACTACATGGTGCAAATTGTTTTACAAAATTAGATTTAAGTTCTGGGTTTCACCAAATTAGAGTTAGGGAAGAGGACATTCCCAAAATAGCTTTTCATACTCATGAAGGTCACAATGAATTCCTGGTCATGCATTTTGGTCTCACTAATGCTCCATCCATATTCTAAAGTCTCATGAACCATGTGTTTCACCCATTCCTTCACAAATTTATCCTAGTATTTTTTGATGACATACTCATATATAGTAAAACATGGAAGGATAATTTGATGCATGTGGGAAGGGTTCTTCATATACTAATCAAGGAAAAATTATTTTTCAAACACTCTAAATGCTCTTTTGGTGTTCAAGAAGTTGAGTACCTAGGTCATATAGTTTCTCAGGAAGGTGTTAAAGTGGATCCTAATAAGATAAAGGTAATTCAAGATTGGCCCCTACCTAAAACCATCAAGAAACTTTGCGGTTTTTTGGGTCTTACCAGTTACTATCATAAATTTATGCATAACAATGGAAAAATTTCAGCTCCTCTCACGACTCTTACAAAAAAATATGCTTTTCATTGGTTAGAAGTAGCCAATCAAGCATTCAAGGCCCTCAAAGAAGCAATGTGTACTACTCCAATTTTGGTAACTCTAGATTTTCAAACAATTAGTGATTGAATGTGATGCTTCAAGAACAGGTATTGGGGCAGTACTAATGTAGGAAGATCACCCTTTGAAATAAATTTCAAGAATTTTTTTGGAAAGGCCACATATGAGAAGGAAATATTGGCTATTCTACACGTAGTGGAGAAATGGAGATACTACTTAATTAGTAGCCACTTTATAATTAAAATCGATCATAGTAGTCTCAAGCATTTTCTAGAAAAATGATTTTCTTATCCAGAGCAAAACCAGTGGTTAAAAAAATTGTTGGAATATGATTTTGTTATTGAGTATAAGAAAGGGAAAGAAAATATGGCAGCAGATGCGTTATCAAAAAAATATGAAGATGAAGTGGTTATTAATGCTATTTCAGGTCCATGTTCCCAATGGATTTCTTAGCTACAAGAAGAATGGTTGTCAAATACAAAAACTACTCAAATAATTTAATTGTTGTTAGGTTCATCCAAGCATCCTCTTTTTTCCTATGATGACAAGGTTTTAATAAAAAAGAACCGTATTTATATTCCACACAATTTTACAATCAAATCTTGGATTCTGGATGAATTACATGCTTCTCCATCGATAGGACATTCAAGTTTTTTGAAATCATATATGTGTATAAAACAATCCTTTTATTGGAAATGATTAAAAGTAGAGGTTAAACAATGGGTGGTTTAATGCGAAGTATGTCAATGCAATAAGGGCAAAACAGTCAAATCACCAGGATTTATTCAACCATTACTTATTATAGATCGTCAATGGAAACATATTTCAATGGATTTTATTGAAGGACTTCCTAAATCAGAAGGCAAAATAGTAATTTTTGTGGTAGTGGATCGCCTATTCAAATATGCTCACTTCCATGCTTTACAACATCCATTTTCAGAAAGCAAAGTGGCTAAGGTATTTATGGATTCAATTTTCAAATTGCATGGAATACCAAAAAATATTGTAAGTGATCATGATCCCATATTTACTAGCAACCCTTATACAATATAATAATATATCCCCAAATATCTATTCCTAGGTACCCTACCAAAAATTACCAAGGCAAGCAAAGCATAAAGAAATTATAAGATACAATTACCATATTCTAAAGAAACTATTGTTGCTTTATTACTAGAAATTCAAATGTACATGGTTGCGCATCCAGCTTTTAGAATTGTATCCAGAATATTACATTAGGAATAGTCGCAGATTAGACATTTTCTCCATTAGCTAGCTAGACCTTTTCAAAGGTCTCCTATGTAATATATATGATGACTTGTACAATTATGAATAAACTCTTCCACATATTTTTCCATGTGGATTTTGTGGACTTATGATGCGACAACTATGTACTAACAAAAATAATCTAAACTAATACAATTCCTATTCCTGCTTGGACTCGGTAAACATCCTAAATGGTCCAAGTGGCAATATGTAAGCTAACTTAACAAAGAAATACTAACTTTGACATTTTGCAAGATATACAATATAACCATATGTCCTTTATTCTAGGAAAAGGCACAACAATCTTGCGTCTAAATCTAATAAACCTAACAATAGTTGGATTACACAACTTTATTGAATAAAGTAATAACAACTTTATTAATCACAATATTCCTTGTGAAGAATACGTGACAAATCAAATATTATGTTGATTGGAAATACTTGGTTACCGTGTGAAAAATCATGGTGTCACTGATGTGGCATGCAACGTCAGTCAATGGACTTAGTCATCCTTCGATAACTACTGGTAAAAATATCCTTCGGTAACATACTTTAGTAGCTACCTTCTGTAACGTACTTCGGTAACTATCTTCTGTAACATGCTTCAGCTACCATCTTCTGTAACAGTGATCTGCTACTACTCTGTCACCATGCCTTAAGCTTCCTTAGTCCTTTGTTCTTACGTCCATCTTCTCACATCCAAGGTGTATCCCAAATCTCACGTTGTTGCATTATGGAACATCCTTCAAGACTTTCCTGCATTATTACTCATAACTCGGATATATTTTACATAAAATACACACATTTATCATATTAACTGTATTCATATTTCTATTGATAATTCACATAAATATACAAAAACAACTAAAAATGTATTATAATCACAAATTAAATATGAAAATGAAACAATTTATTACAAAAATATATACCAAATAATCACTCATCATTTTCCCCCAAACTGAAATATATGCATGTCCTCATGCATAGGGAGAAAATGAGATAACAAAAATATCATAAATTTTTACACATACATCAACTGTCATCATCCAAATTTTTGCAGAATGAATGAAATATTAACATCAATCAATATTTACGTTTTCTCAAAAAATCATTTACAAAGCCATGAAACAAACATCACAATTGTTTTCTAGAAACAACAAATAGGTTATCTGATAATATCTCCAAGATACTAAAAAACAATAATTTTCAAAAATAAATAAAACATAAGCCAACATGTTATAACATAGTTTTAATCATACATCTCTAAGATTTTAGATTCATAATAGTACAAATATCTACAGTTGAAAAATGAAATATTCAGTATTGTCATAAAAATACAAATTCTTTAGAGAAACAAATCAGAAAATGATGACTTTTAAATTTCTTATAACAGAAACAATTTCATCAATCACATACAAAACATTTGATCATCTTCAGGGAAATATATTGTTCATGATTGCTTTTCAGGAAACAGTTATGTTACATAACAGTCCTAAAAAAAAAAAAATTCTTACTGTAGTAATGTACTAAAACTACGATCATAGATATCAAACTTGTATTATACAAAACAATTTTACAAAAAATGAAGATATTCACAATATTTTATCAAAGGTACAAATATATATATATATTGCTTAAAATATTTACAGACAAAATATAAAATATGTTACAGATAATAATAGTACAAATCAGATTTTGAAGTCTTAGAAATTATAAAATAATTAAATAATTTTTTGTAGTTCATCCGACTTGTGCCCATCGGGTGGAGATTCTTGAAGGATGGGGGTCTTGCTAGTGGTAACTTGCATTCCCTTTTCACCTTTTGTACCTGCTCTTTGGCTTTCTTTTCACCCATTGGTGTCTCAACCATGATTGTCTTGATATGCTCAACTTTGAGGGAATCCTCTTTCTGCTCTGCATCCTACGTTTGAGAAGGTGGAGGTTTCTCAATAGATGCAACAATATTATTTATCACTGCATTGATTTTTGGAGGCATCCCGACATTCAAGACAAGATTCCTAGGTGCGGTTCCTATCTTGATGGGAGAAACCGATTTCTTAGGTTGATTTTGCTATGTCAAGCTGATGAGCTGGTGGGGACTTTCTTCCTCAAGGAGTTTAGAAAAGTTAAAAAGGCTTATTTGTATGGGCCACTTTGCTGAAGTTCACTGAATTTCTTTGGCTTTTTATCTAGTGGTGGAGCTTTTGTTAGGGGAAGCATCGACAGGTGGTGATCGGTTGATAGAATCAACGGGTTTCATCACCCTATCCACTGAAAGCTGTTTAATCATGTCTATCTGGAGGGCAAGGGCTCACTAAATCATTTTAGAATGTTCTATGAAATCCTCTCGCAACTTGTCAATTTTTATCTGTAAGACAATATTTTGTGCTTGAAGGTGGGATAGGATTTCGACAGTCGACTCAGGTGCAGGTAAATCAGACTCATGCCCTGGTGTATCCCTTTTCTCATGAGTTTTGATAGTATTTTTTTGATGCCTAATTTTTGGTTGGGTTGGTTTAATGGTTTTAGCAGGTCAATGTTTACGTTTTGGACTATCAGGTTCTTCCTCCTGACTGTCGAACTCATGTTCTTCTTCAGTCAAATTATCTTCCTCAAACTCATTCTCAGTGGATTCAAAGTACTTTGGTAGGTTAGATTCTTCAACTATCCGATTCCAAGCAACTTTGACTTCATGAGATTTCTTTAAAACTATTAACTTAATCAAGCCATGATGTGCAAGTAGGTGCAATTTAGGTTTTTCTTGGGGATTTTTAGGCTTAACTCGTAAAACTGTAGACTTTAATGATTGAAACAAGAAGTAAGGTAGATTGATAACACAATCACTATTTTCAGGAAACTTCAAATTCATTAACATACGAAGATGGTAGGCTGCGCAGGTGGACATACATCCTTCTAGGGTAAAGAACTTAATAATCAGGATGGCTGCTTCCTACCACAAGAGGGGGAGTGAAGAAGTAGCCACACCCTTAATCCAACCCTCCTTATCTTGGATAATAGTACATTTCTCACCAAATTTAGCTACTAGCTGGGTGACACTTTTAGAGGGGGTTTTGTAGTATGGTAACCCTACTTTCGGTAGACCTAGTACCTCAGAAATTAAGCTAGGGTTAAGGTCAAATTGAATGCCTCCAACTCGGGTGGTCATCCTATCAGGGTCACAATTTAGGATAAAATATTTAGCCACCCCTTGGTCATGCCCTCTAAATTTTGTGAGAGCCTCCCACCATCTGGATTTTTGGAATAACTCGATTACAGAATCACTAGGATTCTGTGTTTCAATCGAGGATGGTTCACTGCATTTCTAAAACATAGAGTGAGGCATAGTGGAGTTTAGGGTTTTTAGGGTAGAAAGGGGTAGGCAGATTTTTTTTTTAGAAATTTTCAATATTTTATAAACCGAAAACCCTACAAATATTCCAATAGCAAAAGAAAACTTGTTTTACAATTCTGCAAAGTATTTTATTATTCTCAGAAATGAAAACGTAAAAACAAAATCGAAGTAATTTTTTCATAAACTTGTTTAATGGTTAACCCAAAAAAATTATCGACAAAACCATTCTTAATCCATCCTAATCTTCTACATACTTTCTACATTTTTATTTTAATATCCCCTTTACTTTATGTGCAGTAGAATGATAAAGAAAAAAATGATTTTGTGACAACTAAACAGTAAACGTTGTTTTACCTATCACTTTCGATGTTACTTTGCCACCCTTCCTACGTCATCAAAGAAATTATCCTCCTACCCGTGCAATTTTTCAAAATTCTGAATCTCACCTCTATTTAATCGAAAGAATTCAACAATTTTTACTAAAAAAACCAAGAAATTTTACTTAGGATCAAGTTATAGAGGGTCATCGATGATTTTGAGTGGCTTTCTATGGAAGAGATGATTTAGGCTAGTTTTCCTCTGCATGGCTACATGCAGAGGTCATGCATCATTGATTATTCCTATCCAACGATGGAGACCGATCTAACGTCTATCGACGATGGGGACCATTTGCCCTAAAATCAATGACAAAGGAAATGCTTTTGGTTTGATAAATCATCATCCATCGATTTGGTTTTAATCGATGACATATGGCTTAGATCCGTATCACTAGTATATAATTCATTGGTGAAAGCCATGCGTCAGTAATTGTCTCCCTCCTGCCAATATCATGGTGAAACTTCTAGACCCGTCACGTTTTTCTTTCTTCTATCACAACCCTTCATTCAAATTTTAATCAATGGCTAGCATTGTCCATCCACGTCGTCTCTTGTGATTGGTGAAGAGAATCCACCTATCCTACAATGGTATGGGTCCTAGGGTGGTTGGTTTCCTCTTGGTGCCAAACCTACTTGCCACCTTGCATGGTGAGGGTGGAATTTACCTACCAAATGTTATAATATCTTTGGTCACCCGACGGTTAAAAAAAATATTATTTTAATCATTTTCCATTATGCCATATTTCGTCTATGTGGCACTTTATTGCTGATGCGGCCAAGTGGATTGGTCCACATCCTCATTTATGCACTCGCTCCAATAAAACATCATTCTTTGAACTCTTACTTTTGACCCCAAGAATAATTGTGCTTTCAATAGGGATTTTAAAATTTAATTGGCACATGGCACCAGTTTGTATGTACACATCATAAGAGGTGGCACGTGGCGCTAGTTTAAGTGTACATGTCATAAGAGGGCTAGTTTTTATTATTTTGTTGTCTTGTCCCCCTCAATTTACTTAAAATATTACCGCCATGTTTCCCTTAAAATATTTGTTGACATGCACCCTTATTACTTGTCTTGGTCATTCCTTGAATTGCCACGTGTCTCTCTTGTCTAGCCAATTTTAAATTTTTACACTTAGAATATTTTGTGATATATGTTTACGGATGACATCTACATATGGTGCTTATAGAATATTGTTACTAATGATACCTACAAAAATTTTTTACATAAGATTGTTACTGATAATATTTACGAAAGATACTTACGTAAGATCATCTACAGAAGACCTCTACATAAGACTTCTATGGAAGACTTCTACGAAAGACATCTATAGAAGACATCTACGGAAGATACCTATAGAAGATCTCTACGAAAGACATCTATGGAAGATATCTACGGAAGATATCTATGAAAGACATCTACAGAAGACGTCTATGGGACTATAGTTGCTAGAGTTTGAGAAAATACTTTACCTGTTTCTCCCCCCAAACTGTATTATGAACTTTGTATACCTCTATTTACTCCCCCCAAACTGTAATTTTGGCTATATAGCCAAAACAAGATGAAGGGTGTTTTATTTATATTGATGGATAATATAATAATAAGTTTTATTTATGGGGGTTTATTATAATTTTTGTGATTGTGCTTCCTAAATTTCATTAAGGAGTATCCAAGTGAGAGAAAGATAATGATTATAAAGCTTGATATCAATCATCAATGTATACAAAAATAGATATCTATCAAAGACTTGGAGTATTTTCAATCATTTAGAAAAATGGAATAGATATTCTGATATTATGATGGCTTTTATTAAGAGATACAAGGTTTTGAGAGATAGAAGCCATATTTTTGTAGGAGAAAATGAACCATAGGAATTTGCTTCTGACTTTTGCCTGCTTATGATATTCTAGAGTTATTTCTCAAAGACTTCAAACATCCTAGTGATTTTTAAACAACTTCATCTATTCATTTCACAAATCAATCATGGTGTTAAAGTTATCCTAATGTTTTCAAGCTTCTCTAGGACCAACTGTGTGTAGTGAGTATTCATTTCCCATTATGAGTGAGGATTGAGTAACAACAAAGATCACTTATGCCAATAAGCTAGCTTATCTGTGAGCATCCATAGGTCTTGTCCAGACTTAGCGCTACTGCGTAGGGATACCTTATTTCTAGGTGGGTTTCATTCAACCCATTGTTGTAATGAGGATCACCCCATAGTTTTCAAGATACTAAGAATTCTAGGGATTCAAGCTCTTTTACCCTTATTTAACTTTTCTTTGGGATACTTGCTCATTTTAAGAGGGAGCAAGGGATTTTTATTGCTTTTTGGGGTTCTTACTTATTTTATGAGAAGCAAGAAGATACTTTTTGGGATACTTGCTCGATTAGATGAGGAGCAAGGGATTTTTTTTTTTGTGAAGGAGTAAGAACTTTGGGGAGTTGGATTCCCAACCACTCTATCAAATTCTTGATGGGAATTTGATCCTATCCTTACTATTCTTCTCCTTTTCTTACTTTTTAGGGATGAAGGGTGAGCTTGTCCTTTTTCCAATTCATTAGTACTCTAGACCATGCGCATAGATGGATAAGCAAGGGAAACTGTTCACTTATGGCAATAGTAACACATGAGTTAATCTTTCCAAATCTCACAATGTTTTTATATGTTCAAATGTGCGTAGTCCAAGAAAAAGTTTGATTGACTAGGAATAACTTACAACATCAAAAGATTGCTTGACTTTCAATGAAAATTTCTCAAAACACTAATGTTGTTTGAGTAATTGAAAAACACCTAGATTTTATCTAGCAAACAAGGTATTATGCAACATATGATAGTCATTTTCCTATAGGCCTTTTAAAGAAATACCTTCTTAGGCTATTTTTGAAACATTGAGACTGAAAAGTGATGAGAATAAGATAGAAATACTGCAAATATAGAAACTTCATGATGAAATAAAGGAAGCATAATCCTTTTTTTTTTAAGGAGAGAGAAGTTATTATTCAATGGTTGTTGTTTGTTGTTCAGAAATACTAAGGTGGTGTATGAATTTTTCTTTAGATAGTGGCTTCTTTTATAGTTTAAACCTATGCCCATTAAGTAGTAATTTTCTAGTTGAATTATCAATAGGCTTTGAGTTTTACTGCATCACTTCTAAATATTTTCTAATTGAAATTCTCATGATACAATATGTTTGTCCTGCCACTTTATAGTTTCGTTGGTTCAGTCCTGTATAATACCTCTATTTTATTTCATTATTATTATTATTTTATTTTATATATATATATATATATACTTTTATTTTTATTTTATTTTATATTTATTATTATTATTTATTATTATTAAATTTTTTATTATCATTTCTAATGATATATATATATTTATTTTGGAATAATTTCTAGAGGTTTATTGTAGTAGACTGTCTTAGACTATTTTCCACCATCTAGCAACCTTTCTTTTATTCTTCTTTCTCTCTTTAGTTTTGGTTTTGTTTGGGTTTTGATTTTGATTTTCTGTTTTAATCCCACTGTTATCAAGTTTAGATACAAATCACAACAATTGAGTTTATAACTATCCTTAATACAACAAGGAATAATTGAAATAAAATTTCACAATAATCCTAATATTTTTCTAAAATTAGATGTGACTCGCGTTCCTACGAATCTTTATACAACCAATCTTAGCACATTAGGAGCAAAATGAAATATTGTAGGAAAAGTAAAATTTACTGAAATAAAAGGTTAAACTATTACTATTTGTTTGATTATTTAGGAGGGTTTCACTATGGTTGTGTCACTCAACCTTACCTACTTCCTACTTCTGACAGGGTCCTAAACCAATGTTTAGGTCTGTTTCAATGTATACCTACTTCCTATTTTTCTCATAGGGCCTAAGTCAAACTAAACAATAATAATCACCCAAAGCTGGAAATGTGTAGGAAATAAAATTTGCTGAAATAAAAGGTAAACTATTACTACTTATTTGATTATTAGGAGGGTTTCACTATAGTTGTGTCACTCAACCATACCTACTTCCTACTTCTGATAGGGTCCTAAACCAATTTTAGGTCTTTTTTAGTGTATACCTACTTCTTGTTTCTCTCATAACTAAGCAATAATAATTACCCAAAGCTAGAAAATGTGCAAGAAATTAAATTTGTTGAAATAAAAGGTAAACTATTACTGCTTCTTTGATTATTAGGAGGGTTTCACTATGGTTGTGTCACTCAACCATACCTACTTCCTACTTCTACAGGGTCCTAAGCCAATTTTAGGTCTATTTCAGTGTATACCTACTTCCTATTTTTCTCGTAGGTCCTAAGTCAACTAAGCAATAATAATTACCCAAAGCAAGAAATTTGCAGGAAATAAAATTTGTAGGAATTGAAATTTGTAGGAAATAAAATTCTAATTAAGAAAGCAGTAAAACTGATTCCTCAAGAGAAATGAACCTGGCAGTGTCGTACAAAGGGACTTGTTGGGACCATCTCGTGCCACTCCGACTCATATGCATGCCAAGGACTCATACGTACCTCTTTCCGCATATAAGTAAGCCTCGCCTAATTGCACTACCAAACAACTTTTTTGATTAACCACTATGATGCTACTCTCCCCAACAATGGCGCCAAAATGATCGGTTGTAATAGCTTACATTTAATTTTGTCAATCCGAGGGTAATCAAGGTTAGATTTAAAGAGTAGCAATCTAGTATAGATTGTACCGTAGGGATCAATGCTAAGCTTAGTTTAGATTTCTTTTAGTTTTAGGTGTTTGCAGAAAAGTAATAAACAAAAATTAAATTGTGCAAGAATGAAAATAAAATGCAATTTAGACTAAGTCTATATGAATATGTGTGGATCCACGTATGATTTAATGATGCATAGTATAATTCATAATTATTTATTATGCAATTTTAATTAAGTTTATGCTCTAAGACTTATTCTACATTCTAACTCTATCTACCGTGTTTTTGGGGGGAAGAGATTTAGGGACTAACCTTTCGGAGTGGGCCCTGCCTCTCGAAAGGTTAGTGTTAACCCCTTCCCCTTTTTCTACTCTACTTTAACTTCAGTAATCTACTCTCATTTAATTAATCTAATGCTTAATTATTTCATGGTTGCAGGGAAACAAAAGAAATGGAAATTACCAAGGCAAGCAAAGCGTAAAGAAATTATAAGATATAGTTACCATATTCAGAAGAAACTATTGCTGCTTTATTACTAGAAATTCAAATGTACATGGTTGCACATCCAACTTTCAGAATTGTATCCAGAAGATTACATTAGGAATAGTCACAGATTAGACATTTTCTCCATTAGCTAGCCAGACCTTTTCAAAGGTCTCCTATGTAATATATAATATGACTTGGACAATTCTGAATAAACTCTTCCATGTATTTTGCCATGTGGAGTTTGTGGACTTATGATGCGACAACTATGTACTAACAAAAATAATCTAAACTAACACAATTCCTATTCCTGCTTGGACTCGGTAAACATCCTGAATGGTCCAAGTGGCAATACGTAAGCTAACTTAACAAAGAAACACTAACTTTGATATTTTGCAAGATATACAATATAACCATATGTCCTTTATTCTAGGAAAAGGCACAACAATATTGCATCTAAATCTAATAAACCTAACAATACTCAAAAATCATTAGTCCTTTGTTCTTACATTCATCTTCTCGTGTCCAAGATACATCCTAAAGCTCGCGATGTTGCACTATGGAACATCCTTCAAGACTTTCCTGCATTATTACTCATAACTCAGACATATTTTACATAAAATGCACACATTTTTTAGATTCAACTGTATTCATATTTCTACTGATAATTCACATAAATTCACAAAAACAACTAACTTAAAATGTATTATAAGCACAAATTAAATATGAAAATGAAATAATTTATTACAAAAATATATACCAAATAATCACTCATCAGGGGAGTGGACACCTCTTCCAAAAAATCTACACCTAAAGAGCCTAAGTTGCAATTTTATGGGAACATGAACTATATGTCTAACCCTCCCTTCACCATTTAATATTTTTAATGCCTTCAATGGTAAGGATTTGGCCTAGGTTTCTATGAGTGGGGTCCATGATACATCATCAATCCACCTTATAAAATCCTTAAAGATAAATTTAGATTAGGCTATCATGTGGACCACACAATCACCCTCCTTGAGTAAGATTTCAAGTGCCTTAGTTAATAATGCAAAGAGTAATTTTGATGAGTATATAGACCCTAAGTACACATTGATAGATGATCCTCTCTCCCTACACTCTATGGTGGATATCCCTAAAGAATTCTTCCAATGTTTGATCATCCAAGTCACCCCATATGACACTTATAAGAATGAGATCAATGAGCATTTTGAAAATTTATTGATCACTTTTGATAGCTCTAAAGATGCATCATCCAACATCACCCCATCATTGAGCATCCCAATGATGGTAATGATTGTCTTTGCAAATTTCCACTTCCATTCCTTATCCTTCCCATGCTCCTCTTGTAAGAGCATCATGATGGTCAACCACTTCCACCTCCCCATCTCATTCCATCATGATAGCCCCCACCTCAACCTAATCCTCATCCACCCATACTTCAAAAACTCCTACCCTATCCATAAGACCCATAAACATCAAACACATCTTCTAGATCACCTATCCACCCACCTCATTATCCACCTACTATCAACATGGTTTTTATTGATATTTTAACCTTGCTTCACTATGTGACTGATCCTTACTAAACTCTCAATATAGACCTTAGTTACATTAAATTTGAGCAAATTCCTTCTAATACTTCTCTTTATTTTCTTCCAATAGAGCAAATGATAAAATAGTTAAATGCTTATCTTCTTCCCTCTCCTCATTCTTATTATGTATTCCAAGTTGAAGTTATTAATAATGATGAAGTCCTTACTGAGAGTGTAGTGAATTATTTACATCTCATTCCCACTCCCACCTAGCTAGAGGATGGCTCCCATGTGTTTATAAAAGAAACCATCAACGTTGACCTATGCAATGACCTTGCCAATTCTCAAATTGTCCAACTTGAAAAGAACCTATCTCATGAAGAGAGAGAGCACCTTACAACACTCCTAATAGAGTACAAGAAATATTTTGCATGGTCCTACACTAACATGCTTAACATCAATCCTAACTTAGTGGTCCGCAAACTTATTCTCAATAACAATGCTAAGCCAATCAAGCAAAAACTCAAGAAAATTCATCCTACCATTGCATTAACGATCAAAGAAGAGTTACAAAAACTATTAGATGTGGGATTCATTGAACCTATTGACTATATAGAACCCATTAGAAAACCAAAGAGGGGAAACATATATGAACAATTTTTAGAGATATAAACAAAGTGTATCCCAAAGTCAATTTTCCTCTTTCCAATATCGACATCCTAGTTGACTCCATAGCTAGTTACAAAATGCTCTTCCTCATGGATGATTTATTAGGATACAACCAAATCAATGTTAATATTGATTATCAACATAAAAAATATTTTATCACACCATGGGGGAAATTTTGTTACAAGGTCATGCCAATTGGTCTTAAAAATATAGGCATTGCATATAAATATGCTATGATGTACATATTTCATGACTATATGCATGACATTGTGTAAGATTATGTGGATGATCTATTGGCTACATATAAAAAGTGTAATCAACATGTTGATATTTTGCACAAAGTCTTCAACTGACTTCTAGAGCATAACATTAGAGTCAACTCTAATAAGTGCATCTTTGGTATCACCTCATAAATTTTTTTGGTGCAACATCCCTCCTTGGCTAGACTTATTCTTGATACTTGATTTATGTATTGACGTATGGATATCTAATACATAATACTATATTAGTGAGATGCATTGAAATATGTATTTTATGATTTCATCACACTATTTTTGGGAATATGGAGTTCCTAAGGAATTTGTTGTTGCAATACCAGGTACTCTCACTAGTGGATTGGTATGGGACAACCACCAAAGTTGAGAGAAAATATGATATATGTGCATTGCATATATGCATGTTTTATTGAATGTACCATTGGAAAAGGATATTTCTATCTAAGAAAAATAGCCATCCTTAGTAGATGGGTGATAGCATCATAGCTATCATAAAGCCATCTACTTAAGGAAAATTTTGTGGTGCTTATTGTTTGATTGTATTCTAGTGAAGCTAAGATGACTTAGCAAGAGCCTTTGTATTATTGTTGTTTGATATTTATGCTAATGATTAATATTAGTATTTGATGATAATTAAATTAATTAGGTAGATAATTAATTTAATCACACAAGTTTTAGTAAATATCACTAGTATTGAAATTTGATGGTGTTAGGATGATGATCTTATTATTGATATTATGCATTGTGAAAGTTAATAGGCTAATGTTGAATTTAATAGAATTGTAAAGAAAGATCATTTTTTCTTTTAAAATTTGTAAAGTGGAAAGGATTAAAATGGAAATAGATTAATAGAAAAATCCTAATGTTAGTGAGATGAATATAATGTTACATTGTTATAACTAGTGCTAAAATCTTGGTAACATAGAAGGGAACATTACTTATTTGGTATGCAACAAGTTGTGCCTCTTCATTACTCTTTATATAGGAAGGTTACATTGGGATTATATGGGTATGGGATTGCCAAATTTTGGTTATAAGGAGAAGCTAGTTGAAGTAGAGAGTAGGGAGTGGAAGTGGAAATAAGCAATAATGTTTGGAGTACCTTTTAGTGGAAGGTACATGTTGTTTTTAAATTGATTTTAGTAAATGTATGCTTCATGTTTGATGCTCATGCTAGATGATTGCTTCAATACATTGATTCTTATCGAGTGAGTGCTCATTTTTATTTTTGTTTTATTATTTTTATTTTGGTGGGTGAATCATTTCCTTATAAGCCTAAACCATAGATTCTTGAGTTTCAATTATGGAGTTTGAAAAGTGGCTGACATAGATAGGTTCTTTGTTAGACTACTTGAATAAACATATGATATAGGTTAGCTTGGGTTTGAGAGGTCAACATAGTAGGAAATATTCCTTGTGGCTAGATAATTGTAGTCTTATCCGAGTAGGCATCACTATTCTAAGAACACTACTAATATGTCATTCAGATTTCGCTATACAACAATAAGGTTAGTGAACTAGGATGAGCTTGTGCTATATTGTAGGTGTCTTTCATCACTTTTTATTTTGTATTAGCCCTATTGGTAACTTGTTCTAAAAATACTTTAGAATTTTGTGTTTGAGAGCACCAATTTTGTTAGAAAATCAATATTAGGTATTAATTCCAACAGAGTGAGGTTCATTGGCCCATGAGTCTTGGTTTTTAGGTATAGCATAGGACATAGTCAACCTTAGCATCTAAGTCAAATATCTAGAGAGGATTGAATTAATGTTTGCATGGTTATTATTGCATTATGGTTGCTACGTTAGATTAGAGTGTAAAAATGTGGCACTAGAAACCCTAAGTGGTGAGTTAAAATTAATTAATGAGTTGATTTATTTTTTAAAAATATTTAAAACTTTGGAAATTAGTTGAAGAATAGATAGACTTTTATTGTTAGTTTATTAAATAGATAGACTTCTATTGTTTGGCTTATTAAATTATTAATCTATTACCAAAGTATAGAGATGGATATTATTGAACAAAATGGTAGATTTGATATAATTATGGTTTTGTATTATGGATTCAGTGTTAGCCAATGTTGTAGTAAATTCATAGAGATTGGTTTATACAAAGGATTTAATTGGGTGAAGAATATTTTTATGGAAGTTATAAGAATGGTTTAGTAATATTTTCCCAAGGCTATATTAGACAAAGAAATCCAGGAGAGAATTATGGGATTCTCTCCTGGTTGTATGGAAATGCTTTGCATCTATATGTTATGCATTTTGGATATGATATTTGCATAGTAGGTTGCATATGCATATCATGAGTTGTTCTGATCCCTAGAATTATTCTCACTGCTCTTGGAGATGAGCTTATAAGTAGAAGATCTAGAGGAAAAAAGGAAATTTGTACTTATGATAAAGAAACATATTGTAACAAGAACCTTATTGAGTATTCTAGCTCTTTGAGGAAGAATTATATTCTTTGTAATATGGCTTTATTATTCATGATTGATCATGTAAAGGAAGATTGATTATTTTAATATTTATATAAATATATTTTGAATGTATAACAATTGTGAATATGGAATGGTTATGCTATTCAAATAAAAGAAGAAAATTATAATCTATGGAATGGGGTTTAAGCTCTTTGGTTAATGTTTAATCTTCTTATAGATAAAGGAAATTGCTTTAATTTAGTATTATGTCTGGAAAATATATGGATATGGATTTACTTTTCATTTGATGATGTTTTGTTCTTTCATTTATGAGGTAAAAAGGAAATTTCTTTAATTTAAGTATTATGTCTGAAAAACTTAAGATACTAGTTTTAGCTATGTTACATTTAAGCATATTTTAATGTAACATTTTATTTCCTTTGAAGATATATGTTGTTATTTAGTTATTTATATGTGATTATCGGGTTAGTGGGTGCTTGGGAAAGAATTAGAGCCATATTATAACACTTGAGTTAAGAAGATAACCCAATCTAGGAGGACTTGTAGTGATGCAATAACTAGATATTTTGAATGATACACCTTGAATGGTGAGGATTGGGTGTTCTAAAGCGATGAGGTTTTGGAATCATTCATATGACAATAGTGGTGGCACCTTTAATGGTGATGACTGGATGACCATGCTCATTACTAGGTGAGTGATAATGGCCTTAGTTAGCCCACAAAAGTGTGGTAACTAAGCACCAAGGCATTACACTATAATAGACATATTGTGGCTGCTCCACAACTAGCCCCAAAACTTGGGGACCCACTTTGAATTTTTGGTTTTATGAGTTTTTGTTTCCTTTGAGTAGTAGGTTCCATAGTTTCCTTTTTCAGCGAATTGCAATATATGTTGTATCTTGGGCCACCTTGATTGTCTTCTAGTATCTAAAGCATCGTTTGGGGTGATAGGTTTGTATAGTGTCTTGTTGTTTTACTTTATCTTTGGTGATGTTTGTGAGATTGTTTGTATACGCATTTCCTTCATAGTTTGTTTTTGATTTCTTGGGTTGAATTGCTTGTTGTGATCTTGAAATTAATTTTAAAAGTTCTATTTTTAATTCAAATCTCAAGAGCTAAAGCTTTTAAAATTAATGATTCTCACTTTTCGAAATAAAATAAAACAAATAAAAACTTAAAAGAAAACATAATATATATATATATATATATATTTATAATAATAATAATAAAACAATAAAAAAAATCTTAAATAAGATAAGTAATAAATAATTTTATATATATATATATATATATAAAGTTATAATAAAAAAATAATAAGGACATGTATTGTATTATGTTATATTATGTAACATAATATAATATAACATAATACAATTTAATGTAGTAAATCATAGATTCGATTAATAAAAGGGCTTTTTACTTGAGGCTTTATTTTAAATCTCATCTTACAAGTGTCATGTTTAATGTGTGCAGGGTTTCACAATTCATTGGCAGGTGACCAGTAATATTGGACTCAGTATATCCTACGAAAATCAGAGATGATAATGCAACGTGGCTTGCAACCCATACGCATCAATAGATAGAATACAGGTTCGATTGAGACGAAGTCAGACGTACGGCCTTCGAATTGTTTGAGGTAGTGGTGCACAACGACGAGTTATTCTCGATGGAGAAGATCTTTGGTGATGTGGATGTCACCCCTTTACAACGAGTGGTGATTGGACATCGATGTAGTCGGCGTGGGTGGTAATCAGAGACCACGATAGTCTAAGGTTGAACGAACGCGACCAAGGAGAGTGTTGGGCATTACATAGTGTATAAGTTTTGCCAGCCATTGCCAACAACACTACTAAGGCGAAAGGCTTGCTATCCTCAATGGGAAAGATTGTCAGCGTAACAACTTCGTTTTACAAAAATTGGCAATATCCGGTCAAGAATAGGAGCCCACTCAACGACGTGGTTAAAGCAGCAGATGAGTTAGATGACTGGGTGGTGTTGAATACCTTTCTACAAGCACAAAGTAGCTAGACTTTGGATTTTGGATGAATAGCGTGGAGCATAGGTTAACGGGTGGAATATCTCCCCAATATTTCCATCATTTAACATGAAAGTTTGATGCTGTTAGGAATGAATGGATGAGTTCTCACAGTGAATGATGTTGGTTATGGCAGGTAAAGATGTGCAGAGAGCATTTGAACATTGCATAGGATGGGCGACATCCAAAGTGTAGGTAATCAATGGCAATGTGATGGTAGAAATACCTCAATGTAGCTTAGATGTATGACTACGATAATGAAATGGTATTACCGTAGTGGATTTGATAAAAACTGCTAGGTAGCCAGCAGTGGACACAGTCAGCAATATTATTGCCAGCGACGTCCATGACATTTCATTATACAAGTGCTACGAGTGATTGATGAATGCAGATAGCAATGGAACTACAGTTTAAAGGGATATTTCGAGTGACAAAGCAAGGAGAGGACATGGAATGACAAACCAACAACAGTGAAATGCACGCATTGGATATTGGATATGACATAGCGAGTGGGACCCGAGTTTTGATTATGGGTTGATTAAAATAGTGAGGACTTTGGGTACAATGAAGCAGAGTGACGAGAGCTATTGACGTGGCAATAGTTGGGGATGAAAGAACCAATTGGACCCTTCTCGAAGGGCTCATGTGACAACCCTAATCTGAGGTGTATGCTGATGAGGTGGGTCAAACTATGACAGTAAAAAGGATTAAGGCATCAGAAGCATTATAAATGTTAATAATGCATCAAAAGTGTTATGCAAGGATTCCCAGGGCAACAGATACAACAATGGTTGATAGTTTGAGAGCCACAATAGATAACGTGATGACCAGCGACAGTTATGTTGGTAGCATTGGAGTGGAATTGTAAGATGAATATACTTTGATTAGCCATCAAGCTCCACATTTTGTTTTAAGCCAAGGCATCCTATATTTCATTAGCTATAATTAAAATATAGGAGATGCTACACGTGGGTATAACCTTTATTTAAAAGAAGGCAAGATGCCTCTTAATCAAGAAATCCACGTATGGTTAATTAAAAGACAAAAGGGATATTTATAAATATTAAAGGGGAAAACGCTTTTGTTAAAAAGGGCTTTATTATAATAAGGACGTAACGAAAACAAAAGTGGGTTTTGAATAAACGCCATGCAAAGGAGAAAAAGGAAAAGTCTCCAAACAAAATGAAAAGGAAAACCAAAAAAAGAGAAAGGGCATGTACATTCGAAATCAGAAAAATGAAAAGCCAAAGAAAGGAACTAAAACAAAGGGTTTTTGGAAAACTTTAAAAACCAGAAAAGAGGCATGCACAAGGGCTGGATCTCTTGGAGACCGCATGCTGCTGAAATGTCAGGGCTGCCATTTTTTGGGAGAGGCCAGATTTTGCTGAAAGGAATGTAGAAACATGGTTTTTGAATGTATTGCAGGATTTCTGCACTTTGGAGCAAAATAAGAGGAGAAAATCTCTGAGTGTTCCCATTTTATTGCCTATATTTCATTTTTCTGCTTTCTGGATTTCTAGACATTGTTATTGCATTTGAGGGTTTCATTGTTGAATGTCCAGGAGTAGGGATTTCGTTTTATTTCCTTAGAGTCTT
This sequence comes from Wollemia nobilis, assembly GCA_028583015.1. Taxonomy (NCBI): domain Eukaryota; kingdom Viridiplantae; phylum Streptophyta; class Pinopsida; order Araucariales; family Araucariaceae; genus Wollemia; species Wollemia nobilis. Next base: position 3,123,651 of record JAQPPZ010016710.1, on the reverse strand, counting down.
GCACCCACTTTGTTTCGGGATGTGCAAATGCAGTTCCGACGGAGTTGGGTTATGCTCAGAAAAATCTCATGTCTCGGATTTTGCATGCTAGGGTAGCATAAAACTGCATTTTCTGGTTTTCTGCATTTTATTTCAGTTTTCAGATTTTATTTTTATTTTCTAACTTTTTTTTTCCAATTTTATTTTAATTTTTGGACATTAAAATAAAAATGAAAAAAATTTCAAAATCCAAAAATAATTGCATGGTTGCGTAGAGTATACTTCGGAGTTCCATTTTGCACTTAGACGTTTTTGCTTCGGAGTCATTTCGTATTTTTAAAAATTATTCAAAGTTGCTATTTTTATTGCAGATTTTAAAAATTCAAAATTTCAGAATTTCCATTTTGGGGCCAAATTTAATTTTTTCAGTTTTATATTTCAATTGCAAGCATAAAATGAACTTTCCTTTATGAAAATTTCAATTTCATCAAAGGGGGTAAATTTTAATGGCATTTCATAGCTTACCATTTTTGGGAGCAATAAATTGCCTTCTCTTTATAAAAATTCTGATTTTATGAAAGAGGGGTAATTTGTGCACTACATTGAAGGTCATTATTTCAAAGCACTAAATTATTCATCTTTATGAAAATTTGATTTCATTTAAGAGGGATAATTAAAAGTGACATTTTAAAGCCTCTATTTTAAGGCAATAAATTATTATCTCTTTGTGAAAATTAATTTCACCAAAGAGGGATAATTTATTAATCATATTAAAGGCTATCTTAATCTTCATGATAAGAAGCTACATTTGAGGAGCCTATTCATCATTTTAGATTCACATTCATAGATAGATTTAATCTTCATTTCCATGCTTAAAGTAGGATTTAATGCAAGATAAAACTTGTTTAAAACCCACTTAATAAGGGAAGATAAAATCTACCTTAAAATCCTCAAGATAAAAGGAATTAAGGCACTACATCGTGGTCATATGAGGGCCAATTCACATTTACTTTTATTTTGGTTTCATGAACAATCATTAAAGTAGCATGGTAAAATAAACCAACACATGCCCCTTGTTTACAGTTACTTGCAATCACTAAGGTGTTCCTAGCATTGAATTGATATATCTTTATTGAGATTACTAATACACATATGCAAATGCTAATATAGCGGAGACCTTGGAGAAGTTGTTTGTTTAACTTCTTTGCAAGAGAGGGTTTTGGGATCCAAACCCTAAGGGAGAGTGTAATTTCACAATTGGGTAAAATTAACACTCAACATTTTGGCGCTAGAAGGAGGGCATGATGTGGTTTATTTTATTGTGATTTTAAATGCTATAGGGATTTAAAATTTGGAATATTTCATGCCCTATTGATTATTATCTTTAGACCTCTTTTAACACACAACATTGTGATGCTAAAAGGAGGACATGAATTGCTATTCATTGATCTAACACTTTTGGATTGTTCATACAGGAATAATGTGATTTGATATAATTTTGAAAGCTTTTGAATTGCTAAATATTTCAAGTTCATTTGATTAGCATCTTTGGTTTCCTCTAACACTCACACTTTGGGAGCTAGGAGGATTTGAATTGATTTATTTTATGGCTATTTAGATGCTAAATTGTTCATGTTACTTGAAAGATTTATTTTACAAAACATTGGTCTTGACTAACGAGGTTTTGTTTCCATATGATCACTTTCATTTGATTCTAACATTCTCTATTTTTGATGATGTGCTAATGCTAATCTATTTGTAAATTTGAGAATGTTCTTCAATTTCATGGTTTAATGGATACATATCTCTTGGTTGATGCTAACATGATCATTCATATGTTGTACATTTGAGATTGTTAGTCATTTTATGCTTATTTGTAAGAAATATTTATTTGACTAACAAATTGGTTTTGAAGTTATCCTTTGAGTTTCACTAATGGCTACAAATACTGGAAAGTGGTATGGGGTGCATGGTAATCCTTTGAACATTAGTGGAGATGCTCATGACTTACCCAAGAACATAGAGAAACTTTTGCCCAAGTTTAAGCACAATGGCACAATATTAGCCGAGGAGCACATTCAGTCCTATGTGGATATCCTAGTTAGATGGAATGTCGAACATGAGGATGTGGCATGTAGATTGTTTCCTGGGAGCCTAGATGAGGTGGCATATGATTGGTACATCAATTTACCCACTGGCTCTATTACATCCTGGGCCCAATTGGAAACTACTTTTATCAATCAATTTAGGTTGCCCATCGATCCTGTCATGATTTATCAACAATTTGCTTCTTGCAAGAGGGAACCTAATGAGCCAGTGAGAATTTTCAACATGAGATTTTGAAAGCTCTATGCGAGATTAATTGCTCCCTATACTATTGAGGAGAGCGGTGCTCTTCAAATATACTTTGGGGCATTGGATCCATTGTTTGCCATGTTCATTAGGATAAATCCTTTGGTCACTAATCTTGCATCGACCTACACGGAAGCTATGATTATAGATCAAAAATTGAGGCCACAAGGTTATGGGATGGAGCAATTGCCTATGGTAGGACAACTAGGGGCTTGCAATCAAACCTCGATGGTAAATCAAGCATGGGCACAACAAAATTTGATATCAAATATTTTGCCCCACAATCAATTTTACCCTACCATACCCACTTATGCTCCCACATGCGCTTATACGAGTACTTCTATCCATCCAACCACTCCACGGTTAGAGAATCATGTGGTCACTCATGGAGCTATTGCAACAAGTGTCCAGGCTTTGTTTGTTGATGTCAACACAACTAATCCTACTACTTCTACCACTCAACCAAAGAAGCTTGTATCAAAAGTAAAAGAGCAAAATAAGTTGGTTAAGAAGTCAAGTAGAGATGTGGTTCCATCACAAAAATGAGCACATCAATGTATGCATCCAAATCATCCTAGGAAGAAAATTCATAATGATAATCTTAATGATATTTCATGTTATGCTCCTTCAGGTGATAGAAGAGATTTTGATGTGACTTACATTGAAGTAAATGCCTATTCAGAATGTCTTGAAGAGCATGAAGATTTTGGAGAAGAAATTCTATGGATGGGTAACAAGAAGTTGGAATCAAATGATCACCATCTTGTTTTGGAAAGAAAAGATCTAGAATCATTACCCACAAATGAGGATTTGGATGAACAAACTTATCAGGATATGATTTGGTCATGTGTACTCGCAAAGGAAGATTGGGGTAACTATATGGAGCAAGATGTAAAAATTGATCCCCTTATAGAAGCTCCTAAGCCATCAAAAGTGGTTGAAAGTGAGTTTGAAAGAGAATCAATAAATGAATTCGAAGACATAATAGAATTTCACCACTTGTTCTCGGAAGATACTTTGGATGATATTGTTGAAATTGATGGCCAAGAAGATCCACACCTTCCAAATTGTGATAAAATTGAATCATGGGTTACAAATTTGGATTATGATAGCCTTACAAATTTGAATTCAAGAAATAACCCACTTTTGGAAATAATTGAACCATCTAAGGAAGGTGAAGATGAATTGGATGAGAAACATGTTGATGAATCGAAAGATGATGAAGAAGTAATTGAGCGTCACAACTTGATTTTGGAAGATGATTACTATGATTCTTGGAAGAAATGGGAAGAATATGCTCGCTCTAAACCTTCTAATGAACTTTTTGTGTCAATTGATATGCAGGATAATACGATTGTTTTCTCGCATGAGGATATTACAAATCTTGTACAATTTGAGAAAGTTTTGGAAGAGGGATTCGAATCTCATCAAATTTTGAAAAGTGATAAGGATTCTACAACCATGGATAAAGAAGGAGAATCATTTTCTTTGGATCCCTTTGAGGGAAAAGAAATTGAAAATCTTGATCCACTTATTGGTTCTACAATGTCTATGCCATCTCAAAATGAGGAAATTTTAGAACCTGAATGGTTTGGGTTTGATATCACCGATGATCCAATTGAAAATATCATGTTATCTGAAACAACCCAAGTGATTGATCATGGAGATGTGTTAGTTGACCCATCCCTAGATAGACAAGACTTATGGTTTGAAAAGGATGGACATGTTTTTAATTGGGTGCCTAATTTTGGTGTCTTTGATAAACAGGTCATGGACAAAGAACAAGTGCTACATGATGATGATGAATATCATGAGAGAAAAGAGGAAGTTTCAAATCCTCTTCAAGTAATGGTAAATGGAAATGTGCCAAAGGTAAAATCTCACCTTTTAGGTTCCACCATTCGAAATGCAAGTGAAGGTTTGTCTAATGGATTGATGGATTCAAATACTATCAATGATGAAATGCCATTTGTGGTTGATAAAGAATTTGACTTAATTTCTCCTCACACCACTAATGATATTGCTTTATTGAATGAAAATGAAGTTGGTATGCTTGAAGTGTTAAATCAAGTTCATAATCAATTAGTAATAGAATCTAGGATAAAAACTTATGATGATCCTCATTTAATAAATATCCTAGATGCTTGCAAATGGTTACATGAATTTGATTGGCCTACAAATTTGGAAAATGATTTGGCTTTAAAATTTTTAGAAATAGGTTCCTATTTGCAAGATCTCATATCTAAAAATGAAAGCTTATTTCTACATCATGAATCGAATTGTGAAATTGACATCCTAAAGAATAGACATGAAAGAATTGAAGATCAATTATTGTCTAATCAATTTGATGATTTGAAACTCACCCATGGGATTATTAATGGAACTAAATCAAATTGGTGGGGTGAGAGAGGCAAGTTGAAGTTTGTTGCATTGTTTGGCCTAATATTGTTTTTGTTGGATTCCTACAAAATTTGGCATGTGTATCATGTTATATGTCTTTTGAAATGTTCTAATCATGTTTGGGATCCAGGGAAGTGATAGTTCAAACTTTGCACCATCTTGTACCATATTGTACATTTGTATATAGTTTTGGTTTTTGTTTTGGTTTTACGTTTTGGGTGTTGGATTGTCCCTTGTTTTGAGGTAATGTTTCGTGGCCACTAACTTTTGGTCTTTGGCCCATTTTGGTTTGTTTTTTAAAAGAAAAGAAAATTAAGAGATGTCACTTTATGTCCTCATGAATGTTAACTAAGATAAGGAGAATATGAAACATTGTATTGTAGAAGGCTCCACGAGTACCACAAACACATTAAAGAATATCGTTTGAAACTCGGGATGTGTGAAGTCATCGATTTTACAAATTAGGGCGAAATATTTTGTATACTCCATCTCATTCATCCATATTTCATGGTACATTTCACATTGCATAAACATTACATCTCACTTGCATCTACATTTCAAAGACAATCGTCGAAAAACATGTCAAATTCTCTTAGGATCATTGCACAATATACACTAAGAAGATCTTGAGATTGGGAACTGATGCTGAAATTGTCTTGAACCAAACATGATTTGCACATATTAAAAACATCTTGGGTAAAATGGTCAAAACCATCCTTGGGAGAAAATGTGAGGTAAAAAGGGTCATCCTTGTCGGTCCTATCATGCAACATAGTCCATAAAATAGTGGTTTTCACCACTTCCACAATACTTGAAACTAAAAAATCATAGTAGTAAGGATAGGGTCAAATTCTCATCATACTTAGGTTGAGAATCTGATTCCCCAAAGCTCTGAGTCCTGCTTGCATCACACCACTGACTATTGAGTTGTAAGGATCGTACTACATGTCCCCTCAGAAGGATGGGTAGTCATCCCTAAGATTCAAGAAATCAAAAGCAAAATCATGGACTATGGGGCTAACCTCCACTAGGGCTATAGATGCTTGACTGGAAGTGGAGTATGCTCATGCATGGTGACATGTCTCATTTAAAAGTGAGACCTCTGATCGCTCAAATGGATAGGCTAGCCTTGTGGTTTCATCCATAATATGTTTAACCATTTTGGTCAAAATGAGGTAATAAACTCAATCAAAGTAGTAAGGATAGGGTCAAATTCTCATCATACTTAGGTTGAGAATCCGATTCCCCAAAGCTCTGAGTCCACTTGCACACACACTGGTTCTGGATTGTAGCGGTTCATAACTGAGCTCTTGATCTGGTAAATGAATTCACTGCACACACATTTGGTCCTAAGAGGGTTAGACAGTTTTAGTGTGTTTGTTTATGTTACTAGAATGTTTGAGTCTCTACAAAATAGGCCATTCATATTATAGCATCCTTTCAATACATCCCATCTTGCATGAATCATCCATAACATATCATATACATAAATCATGAAGACATAAACATTCATGTGAAACTGATGATGGAATGTTGAATGGTTTTAGATGATAAGGAATGAATCACTTTGCACACATTGAGTTGATGTTGAATGATTCTGATGGTTCATGTCTTTTTGGTCTATTCTCATTCTTTGGATACTTGTTGATGCTTATAATTCTAATATTTGGGTTTTGTGTGTTTTTAGAGTTTGGGTTCTTACCAAAATGCCCAGGAGCATTTCCCAGTAGAGTCACATTTTGTTGTGGCTGCTCCACAACTAGCCCCAAAACTTGGGGACCCACTTTTAATTTTTGGTTTTATGAGTTTTAGTTTGCTTTGAGTAGTAGGTTCCATAGTTTCCTTTTTTAGTGAATTGCAATATATGTTGTATCTTGGACCACCTTGATTGTCTTATGGTATCTAAAGCATCGTTTGGGGTGATAGGTTTGTATAGTGTCTTGTTGTTTTACTTTATCTTTGGTGATGTTCGTGAGATTGTTTGTATTCACATTTCCTTCATAGTTTGTTTTTGATTTTTTGGGTTGAATTGCTTTCTATGATCTTGAAGTTAATTTAAAAATTATATTTTTAATTCAAATATCAAGAGCTAAAACTTTTAAAATTAATGATTCTCACTTTTTGAAATAAAATAAAACAAATAAAAACTTATAAAAGAAAACATAATATATATGCTTTGTATATATATTATAATAAAAAACAAGACAAAAATCTTAAATAAGATAAGTAATAAATAATTATATATATAAGTTATAATAAAACAATAATAAGGACATGTATTATATTATGTTATATTATATTATATTATGTAACATAATATAATTTAATGTAGTAAATCATAGATTTGATTAATACGAGGGCTTTTTACTTAAGGATTTATTTTAAATCTCATATTACAAGTGCCATGTTTAATGTGTGTAGGGTTTGACAATTCGTTGGCAGATGACCAGTAATATTGGATGTAGTATGGCCTGCAGAAATTAGAGACGACAACACAACGTGGCTTGCAACCCATATGTGTCAACAGAGAGAACAAAGGTTTGAATGATATGAAGTCAGATGTATGGGCTTTGAATGGTTTGAGGCAGTGGTGCACAACGATGAGTTATTCTCTATGGGGAAGGCCCATGGTGATGTGGATGTCACCCATTTATAGCGAGCAATGATTAGACAACGATGCAATCAGCGTGCACGGTAATCAAAGACCACGACAGTCAAGGTTGAATGAACACGACCAAGGAGAGTGTTGGGCATTGCATAGTATATAAGTTTTGCCAGCAATTGTCAACAACACTATCAAGGTAGAAGGCCTGTTGTACTCAATGGGAAAGATTGTCAGTGTAACAACTTCATTTTATAGAAATTGGCAGTATCTAGTCAAGAATAGAAGCCCACTCAATGACGTGGTCAAAGCAGCAGATGAGTTAGATGACTGGGCGATGTTGAATACCTTTCTACGAGTGCAAAGCAACTAGACTCTAGGTTTTGTATGAATAGAGTGGAGCATAGGTTAACGGGTGGAATATCTCCCCAATATTCATATCATTTAACATAAAATTTTGACATCGTTAGGAATGATAGCGAATGATGTTGGTTATGGCAGGTAAAGATGTATAGAGAGCATTCAAACATTGGAGAGGATGGGTGAGATACAAAGTGTAGTAATCAATGACAATGTGATGGAAGAAATACCTCGACGTAGCTCAGAGGTACAACTACAACAACAAAATGAAAAGTCTCCAAATGAAATGAAAAGGAAAACCAAACAAAGAGAAAGGGTATGTAAAGTCAAAATCAGAAAAATGAAAAGCCAAAGAAAAATGAAAAACCAAAGAAGGAACTGAAATGAAAGGTTTTTGGAAAAATTTAAAAACCAGAAAAGAGGCATGCACAAGGGCTAGATCCCTTGGAGAGACCGCATGCTGCTAAAATGTAACAACTGCCATTTTTTTGGGAGACCAGATTCTACTGAAAGGAATGTAGAAACATGGTTTTTGAATGTATTGCAGGATTTTTGCACTTTTAAGCAAAATAAGAGGAGAAAACATCTGAGTGTTCTTGTTTTATTGCACATCTTTCTTATTTCTGCTTTTTAGATTTCTAGATATTGTCATTGATTTTCAGGGTTTCATTGTTGAATATCCAAGGGTAGGGATTAGTTTTATTTCCTTAGAGTCTTGCACCCTCTTTGTCTCGGGATGTGTAAATGCAATTCCAACGGAGATGGGTTATGCTCAGAAAAATATCATGTCTTAGATTTTACATGCTAGGGTAGCATAGAACTACATTTTTTGAATTTTTGCATTTTATTTCAGTTTTCATATTTTATTTTTATTTTCTAACTTTTTATTTTTAATTTTTGTACATTAAAATAAAAGTGAAAAAATTCCAAAATCCAAAAAATAATTACGTGGCTACGTAGAGTATACTTCGGAGTTCCATTTTGCACTTAGAAATTTTTGCTCCGAAGTCATTTCGTATTTTTAAAAATTATCCGAAGTTGTTTTTATTGCAGATTTTAAAAATACGAAATTTTAGAATTTTCATTTTGGAGCCAAATTTATTTTTTTCAGTTTCATACTTCAATTGCAAGCATAAAATGAACATCCCTTTATGAAAATTTCAATTTCGTCAAAGGGAGGTCAATTTTAATAACATTTCAAAGTTACAATTTTGGAGCCTTAAATCGCCTTCTCTTTATAAAAAAAATTGATTTTATGAAAGATGAGTAATTTGTGCACTACATTGAAGGTCATTATTTCAAAGAGTTAAATTATTCATCTTTGTGAAAATTTGATTTCATTTAAGAGGGATAATTTGAAGCGACATTTTAAAGCATCTATCTGAAGGCAATAAATTATTATCTCTTTGTGAAAATTAATTTCACCAAAGAGGGATACTTTATTAATCATATTAAAGGCTATATTAATATACATGATCAGAAACCAAGTGTTGTAGGTGAGTTGGAGAGGAGAGGGCAATCCTCCAAGGGAGGTCCCAGGTTCAAATATCCACCCTACCAAAAAGCTGAATTGGGTATCCAAAATCCAATTGATAATGTTGGTGTGGGCAGGGTTGGGTGTGACTCCCGGGTGAATTTTACGGTGTAGAACCCCATGTTCGTGGTCTCTCAGACCAAGGTGGCCCCGCAAGGGGTTTTTCACTTTTATATATATATATATATATATATATATACATGATAAGAAGCTACATTTGAGGAGCCTATTCATCATTTTAGATTTACATCCATAGATAGATTTAATCTTCATTTCAATACTTAAAGTAGGATTTAATGCAAAATAAAACTTTTTTAGAACCTACCTAATAAGAGAAGATAAAAGCTACCATAAAATCCTCAATATAAAAGGAACTAAGGCACTGCATCGTGGTCATATGAGGGCCAATTCACATTTACTTTTATTTAAGGTTTATGAACAATCATTAAAGTAGCATGGTAAAATAAACCAACACATGCCCCTTGTTTATAGTTACTTGCAATCACTAAGGTGTTCCTAGCATTGAATTGATATATTTTTATTGAGATTACTAATACACATATGCAAATGCTAATATAGCAGAGACCTTGAAGAAGTTGTTTGTTTATGTTGGACATTTTGAGTCCCTAAGCTAAAATGTTGTCATTGATGTCAAAAGAGCATTTAATGTCAAAAGGATCTATGAAGGGTTTTTGTGAAAACCAAGGCAGGAAAAATAAAAGGTTTTATTTAAAACCATGGACAACATATTTGATCTGGGTTTTTCTTAAAACCCAAGTTGGGCTTTCGTTTCATCGAAAAAGGTGCCCCGGTGATGGAGTTATTTGAGTTTTAATATTTGGTTTAAATTTTAATTATTTAAAATTTAAATTCAAATTTAAATTTAAATGTAAAGTTTCCCACCGACGTCATCAAGCAAACATAAATTCATATTTCCGCCGACGTCTTCGAAGTGTTTTAAACACTATATAAAGGGGTGGTAAATGAATCAAAGTTTTATCCTTGCTCTTGTGATAAATGTTTGGCATTCGAATAAGTCTATGAGCTCATGCAAATTTTGAGAAGAGAAGCAGGAAAGAAAATGACAACGCTTGGAAAGTCAAATCATGGTGGGAAGCATGGCGCATTGGCAAATCATTTTGGCTAAGGGACAAGGCAACGCAAACACCAGGGATCGAATCCCTTGGATGACGTTTTGAAAGGCGTGTGGAAAGCGCTTTGGCGCTTTGTCTTTTGCGGAAGGTGGAGGAAGGTTTAAGGCACTTTGGGCCTTTGCCTTTCCAACGAGCGCCTAGCTCGTGTGGAATCTTAGCCGTGGCTAAGACGCTCATGGTGTGGCAAGTCGGGGGTTCGAATCCCCTTGAGGAGGTAATTACGTTTTGCATTTAAATAATTTTTATTAGCCCTAAAGTTTGGAGTTATAAGGTAGTTAATGGAAATTAAAGTTTGTTATTAGGGCTGTGATTATTATTGCAAAGCATAATTGGTTTATGATTTATTTGATGGTTATGGAGAATTAATTTTAGGAGAAATAAGGAGTTGTTTTTTAAAAGCAATTTTGAGAGGTTTATTATTTTTGATAAGGGTTTTAATAAAAGGGACTTTGGTGGATGTGTTTATTAACTTGGAGTAAAAAGGGTGTAATTTGAGTAATGCTTTATTTTGTGATTATTTGAAGTCCATTAACCCTTGTTTAGATTGGAAAGGAAAGTTGTGTTTAAGTGTGGCAGATTTTGTGGACAACTTATTGGCATCAAAAAGGTATGGGCACATTCTCCTATTGATTGTTTATGGTGGTTGATTTCTGAAATATCATTGGAGAGAAAAGGATTGATTGTGGTTTCCTTTGAGAAAATGATTGGTTGAATGCTTCAAGGTTTTCTGGTTTGTGAGTTGTATTTAAACCTTGTTTTATTAGCATTGTTGTTGAAGCCCATTGATGATGAAATGAACTTGAACTTGAGTTAGAAAAGAACATGAGTATCATTGCTATGTGAGACTTGTGCTTGAGCATTGTTGGAAACATTTTGAGTTGGTTAATACATGCTTGGACTAGGGTTTGTGAAAAAGGATTGTTCCTTGAGGTGATTGGTTGAGTTGAGTTGGTTAATACATGCTTGGACTAGGGTTTGTGAGAAAGGATTGTTCCTTGAGGTGATTGGTTGAGTTGAGTTGATTAAGCCTAGTCAAGTGGATGCATGTGGTTGTTCAAGTTCCTAGAAACAAACTATTCAATATTCTGATTTGAGTTGAGATTGAGGTTGATTTGAGTTGAGATTGAGATCTGAGTATAGAACATATAGAGTCTCTAACAATTCTCTTGATGCTTCTATTGAGTTGAGATTGGGATTTGAGTATAGAACATATAGAGTCTCTAACAATTCTCTTTATGCTTCTATGAGATTGATTTGAGATATTGATTGTACATTGAGCTTAGAACATATTGAGTCTCTAACAATTCTCTTTATGATTCTATGTGATTGAGACAAGTCTTTGAGAAGACTTGTGGACTATTTTGAGTTAAGCTTTTGTGAAAGCTTGCTATGAGATTTGAGCAAGTCCTTGAAGATTTGAGATTATTGAGCAGATTTGAGCAAGTCCTAAAGAGAGGACTTATTGAGCAGATTTGAGCAAGTCCTAGAGAGGATTATTGGAGATTGTTGAGAGATTTGGACAAGTTCTTGTGTGAACTTGTTGAGAGATTTGGACAAGTTCTATGTGAACTTGTTGAGCATATTTGGATAAGTTTTGTGTGAACTTATTGAGCATATTTGGACAAGTTCTGTGTGAACTTGTTGAGTAGATTTGGATAGGTTTTGTGTGAACCTGTTGAGAATATTTGGACAGGTTTTGTGTGAACCTATTGAGCAGATTTGAGCAGGTTCTAAGTGAACCTATTGAGCATAATTGTACTAGACCGATTGTACTATGTTTAGTGCAAGAGATTGAGAAGAACTGTGCTAGACCAATTGAACTATGTTTGGTACAGTATTGAGATAGAGCTTTGGAGGTGATAGAGTATAGAGGATAGAGTCTCAGTGGATAGAGATCCAACAACCGAGACAATTGAAGATAGATCTGAGTGAGGAGTCTTCAAGTGGAGAGAGATCCACAAGTCAGTGTAGCAGAGAGACAGAGTCTTCTAGAAGATCACTAGCCAAGCAGAAGGGGAAAGAGTTCTCCTATGGAAGAGATCCACGAACTTGAGATTTAGGGGATCAACATCTCCTTTGGACCGAGGTCCATAAACATTGTAATTTGGGAAAGATTCCCAAGAGATTATTTGAGAAATATTTAGAAGAAATATTTTCTCTATGGAGGTAGCCCACATTGGGTGAACCACGTTAAATCTGTGTCTCTATTGTGTGTGGAGTTTTGTGCATTGCTTTGATTACTGCTATTGATACTGCTATCTATACACTGCATAATATTGATTTGAGAAGAAAAGTAAAAAGTGGTCTTATATTGTTCACCCCCCTCTTAGTATAAGCTTGTGTTCTTCAATTGGTATCAGAGTGGGTTCCTTCAGAAGAGTTTGATAGCTTGAAGGAAAAGTGGTCTAAGAACACAATGGATCACAAAGATCAAAAGGATGGGTCCTTCAATAATGCAGTACCAATATTTGATGGAAGTGACTTCTTGTATTGGTGTATGCTGATGAGATTTTACCTGATGGCACTTGGAAATGAAGTTTGGGATGCAGTGGAACTTGGATATGATTCTATAGTCAATCCTCCGATAGATAAGGAAGGTAAGCTTCTAATGCATGCAAATTCAAGAGCTATGAATGCAATTATAAAAGGATTGGGTAGATCAGAATCTATGAAGGTTATGGATTGTAAAACAACAAAAGATATGTGGGATCTACTACATGATATATATGAGGGTGATAAAGGTGTCAGGAAAGCTAAGATCAAAAATCTCAAAGGAGAATTTGAGAACTTAAGAATGAGAGATGATGAAAATATTCATGATTATCTCAGTAAGATTGATGAACTTGTACATGAGATGAGAGGTCTTGGAATGAAGGTTGATGAATCGGATGCTTGTGATAAGATCTTGAGAACTCTTCCAAAAAGGTATAGTGAAAAGGTTTCTGCTATAGAAACATCAATTGATAGTGATTCTTTGACAAGGAATTCTTTGCTTGGTATGCTTACTACTTTTGAGATAAGAACAAAAGATCCTATTCCTCCGAAAGAAGTTGCTTTCAAAGTGGACAAAAAGAAAAAGGGAAAGCAAATAGAATCAAGCAGTGAGTCATCTAGTGATGAAGAAGCTAACTATGGTAGAAGAGATAAAGGGTTCAAAAGACCAATAGATATGAGATCAGTTAAGTGCTTTAATTATGGTAAGTTTGGACATTTTGCAACAAAGTGCAAAGAGCCAAAGTACAACAATGATGAAGAAAAATAGGATCACAAGTACAGGGAATCAGAAAGACACAAGTACCAGAAGAAAGGCAAGGATGGACAGAACAAACAAGGAAAGAAGTTTTTCCAAAGGCAAAAGAAAAGCTACTATGCGGATAATGCAAGTAAGTACTCATTTGATAGTGATGCTAGTTTTTCAGACAATGATAGAGATGAAGTCTTGTTCATGATTGAAGAAAAGGATCAAACTAAGAAAAAGACTCCAGTTATTCTTAAGTGTTTTAGATGTGGTAAATTTGGACATCTTGAAGATGATTGCACAAGAGATGGTTATAGTTTCAGTGATGATGATTTTGAAGATGCACTTGATAGATCAAATGAGAATCTTCTAATGGCTTTAGAAGATGAAGAATTGAGTGATCCTATAGAAAGCAAGTCAAAAGAAAGAAATGATATGGACAAAGGCAAAAAAATAGAGGACTACTCAATAGAGAATGGTTATGATCTCAAGGGAGAACTTATCCATGCCCTTGACATAATAAAGAAGGTAAGAAAGCAACACTCTAAGCTTGAAAGTCAGTTTCAAGAATGTGATGAAGAAAGATTATTGCTCATAGAGGACTTAGAAAAGTCAAAGGCTAAGGCAAGTAAGTTCAAGGATAAGTTAGAAGCAAATATTTTGGAATGTGAGAAGTTAGCACAAGAAGTGGCTACTCTAAAGAAATATTTACAGGACTCCAAGATCAAGATGAAGAGTTTCACAAATAGCTCTAAGAACTTGGATAAGTTCATTTGTGGACAACAGAGAACATCATGTTCAACAGGTCTTGGTTTTGGAAAGAAATAGGAAAAAGCAAAGTCTACTTCAAGTCTTCAAGAAGAAACAACATCAGAAGAAGATACTTCAGAAGAGGGATTCTCAGATGCAAGTGAAAGTGAAACTTCTAAGGATGAGTCAGATTGCAGTGAGTCCAACAGGGACAATGGGCAAAGAAGATACAGATGGAACAACAATCAGAATAGGAGACCAATGAGGTCTAGGCAAGGAAGCTTCAATGGGAGATGCTTCTCATGTCAAAGGTTTGGGCATATGGCTTCACAGTGTAGATCACATGAAAGACAGGTATATGGAAGAGAACAACTTTTCCAAGGATATTGCTATTCATGTAATGAGTTTGGTCACAAGGCAATGAATTGCAGAATTCATGACAGAAGAGGATATGGCTTCACTAGGAGAAATCCTAAGACTATTGCACATCCAAGGAATAATAACATTAAGTGTTATAAGTGCAATAATGATGGTCACATAGCAAGATGGTGTAGAGAAAATATTCCAAAAATAGGCATGAACAGGAATAGGAACATGAACATGAACAGGAACAGGAATATGAACAAGAACAAGAACAAGAACATGAACAGAAACAAGAAGATGAACAGGAACAGAGACTCAAAAAAGAAAAGAGACTCAGAGAAGAATGAGAACAAGAATAGGTACAAGAACAGGAACATGGATGAGAACAAGAACAGGAACAGGAACATGGATGATGACTTGGAAAGAAACAATGAGAGGATTCAACAAAAAGGAAGAGGAAAAGACAAAGGCAGAGAACAGTGCTTTCGGGGAGTAGAAATACTCCCACCCCAGAATTAACCACCTCATGTGGAGGTGGGGGAGGGGCTAAGCTAAGAGGCTTAATTCTTAGCCCCGAGCCCCAAAGGTGACCCTTTGCCATTGATGTCAAAGGGGGAGAGATTTGTGTATTATGGGGAGAGTTTTTGGATATGAGGAGAGATTTGATATCTGAGAGAGCATTGAGCTAGGGGGAGCAAAGTCCCAGGGGAGCAGAAAAGAAGGTCAGAATTCAGTAAAAGGATTTGGGTTGCCATCAATGACAAAGGGGGAGATTGTTGGACATTTTGAGTCCCTAAGCTAAAATGTTGTCATTGATGTCAAAAGAGCATTTAATGTCAAAAGGATCTATGAAGGGTTTTTGTGAAAACCAAGGCAGGAAAAATAAAAGGTTTTATTTAAAACCATGGACAACATATTTGATCTGGGTTTTTCTTAAAACCCAAGTTGGGCTTTCGTTTCATCGAAAAATGTGCCCCGGTGATGGAGTTATTTGAGTTTTAATATTTGGTTTAAATTTTAATTATTTAAAATTTAAATTCAAATTTAAATTTAAATGTAAAGTTTCCCATCGACGTCATCAAGCAAACATAAATTCATATTTCCATCGACGTCTTCGAAGTGTTTTAAACACTATATAAAGGGGTGGTAAATGAATCAAAGTTTTATCCTTGCTCTTGTGATAAATGTTTGGCATTCGAATAAGTCTATGAGCTCGTGCAAATTTTGAGAAGAGAAGCAAGAAAGAAAATGACAGCGCTTGGAAAGTCAAATCATGGTGGGAAGCATGGCACATTGGCAAATCATTTTGGTTTAAGGGACAAGGCAACACAAACACCAGGGATCGAATCCCTTGGATGACATTTCGGAAGGCGTGTGGAAAGCGCTTTGGCGCTTTGTCTTTTGCGGAAGGTGGAGGAAGGTTTAAGGCACTTTGGGCCTTTGCCTTTCCAATGAGCGCCTAGCTCGTGTGGAATCTTAGCCATGGCTAAGACGCTCACGGTGTGGCAAGTCGAGGGTTCGAATCCCCTTGAGGAGGTAATTACGTTTTGCATTTAAATAATTTTTATTAGCCCTAAAGTTTGGAGTTATAAGGTAGTTAATGGAAATTAAAGTTTGTTATTAGGGTTGTGATTATTATTGCAAAGCATAATTGGTTTATGATTTATTTGATGGTTATGGAGAATTAATTTTAGGAGAAATAAGGAGTTGTTTTTTAAAAGCAATTTTGAGAGGTTTATTATTTTTGATAAGGGTTTTAATAAAAGGGACTTTGGTGGATGTGTTTATTAACTTGGAGTAAAAAGGGTGTAATTTGAGTAATGCTTTATTTTGTGATTATTTGAAGTCCATTAACCCTTGTTTAGATTGGAAAGGAAAGTTGTGTTTAAGTGTGGCAGATTTTATGGACAACTTATTGGCATCAAAAAGGTATGGGCACATTCTCCTATTGATTGTTTATGGTGGTTGATTTCTGAAATATCATTGGAGAGAAAAGGATTGATTGTGGTTTCCTTTGAGAAAATGATTGGTTGAATGCTTCAAGGTTTTCTGGTTTGTGAGTTGTATTTAAACCTTGTTTTATTAGCATTGTTGTTGAAGCCCATTGATGATGAAATGAACTTGAACTTGAGTTAGAAAAGAACATGAGTATCATTGCTATGTGAGACTTGTGCTTGAGCATTGTTGGAAATATTTTGAGTTGGTTAATACATGCTTGGACTAGGGTTTGTGAAAAAGGATTGTTCCTTGAGGTGATTGGTTGAGTTGAGTTGGTTAATACATGCTTGGACTAGGGTTTGTGAGAAAGGATTGTTCCTTGAGGTGATTGGTTGAGTTGAGTTGATTAAGCCTAGTCAAGTGGATGCATGTGGTTGTTCAAGTTCCTAGAAACAAACTATTCAATATTATGATTTGAGTTGAGATTGATTTAATTTGATATTGAGGTTGATTTGAGTTGAGATTGAGATCTGAGTATAGAACATATAGAGTCTCTAACAATTCTCTTGATGCTTCTATTGAGTTGAGATTGGGATTTGAGTATAGAACATATAGAGTCTCTAACAATTCTCTTTATGCTTCTATGAGATTGATTTGAGATATTGATTGTACATTGAGCTTAGAACATATTGAGTCTCTAACAATTCTCTTTATGATTCTATGTGATTGAGACAAGTCTTTGAGAAGACTTGTGGACTATTTTGAGTTAAGATTTTGTGAAAGCTTGCTATGCAGATTTGAGCAAGTCCTATAGAGGACTTATTGAGCAGATTTGAGCAAGTCCTAGAGAGGACTTATTGAGCAGATTTGAGCAAGTCCTAGAGAGGACTTATTGAGCATATTTGAGCAAGTCCTAGAGAGGACTTATTGAGAATATTTGAGCAAGTTCTAGAGAGGATTTGTTGAGAAGATTTGGACAAGTTCTGTGTGAACTTGTTGAGAGATTTGGACAAGTTTGTGTGAACTTGTTGAGCATATTTGGACAGGTTTTGTGTGAACTTGTTGAGTAGATTTGGACAAGTTTTGTGTGAACTTGTTGAGCAGATTTGGACAGGTTTTGTGTGAACCTGTTGAGCAGATTTGGATAGGTTTTGTGTGAACCTGTTGAGCAGATTTGAGCAGGTTCTAAGTGAACCTATTGAGCAGAATTGTACTAGACCGATTGTACTGTGTTTAGTGCAAGAGATTGAGCAGAACTGTGCTAGACCGACTGAACTGTGTTTGGTATAGTATTGAGATAGAGCTTTGGAGGTGACAGAGTATAGAGGATAGAGTCTCAGTGGATAGAGATCCAACAGCCAGGACAATTGAAGATAGATCTGAGTGAGGAGTCTTCAAGTGGAGAGAGATCCACAAGTCAGTGCAACAGAGAGACAGAGTCTTCTAGAAGATCACTAGCCAGATCGAAGGGGAAAGAGTTCTCCTATGGAAGAGATCCACGAACTTGAGATTTAGGGGATCAACATCTCCTTTGGACCGAGGTCCATAAACATTGTAATTTGGGAAATATTCCCAAGAGATTATTTGAGAAATATTTAGAAGAAATATTTTCTCTGTGGAGGTAGCCCACATTGGGTGAACCACGTTAAATCTGTGTCTCTATTGTGTGTGGAGTTTTGTGCATTGCTTTGATTATTGCTATTGATATTGCTATCTATACACTGCATAATATTGATTTGAGAAGAAAAGTAAAAAGTGGTCTTATACTGTTCACCCCCCTCTCAGTATAAGCTTGTGTTCTTCAGTTTAACTCCTTTGCAAGAGAGGGTTTTGGAATCCAAACCCTAAGGGAGAGTGTAATTTTACAATTGTATAAAATTAACATTCAACAAGACCTACATAGACAGACTTATGTAGAGTCAGGGAAAATTCATCCCCATTTAAGTGTTATGGGACTTGAAGGATAATATCTATGTTGTGGTCAAGTTATCCTATACTAGTGAGGGTATATGAAATGTGGGGGAACCATTATTGACATCCTTCCAAAATGATGAGGTTTAGAAAGATAAACCCCAAAAATATAGGATGTTGGCCACTCTTGTCCACTTGAGTGTTGTCTACAATGAAATTAAACTCAAAATATGGTTATGCCATATAATGTGGTTATTATTTAGACTTCTTTAGGAACCTTTTTTATGATGAAAATAATTCTCTCTTTTGGGTTGGTTTTGGTTGGTTGTTACAGTTAGTATTAGAGCTCTAGGTTGTAGGACTATAAACTTCCATGGAGTGAATCTATGATAAGCCTTGACTTGATGTGATACTTTGGGGATACTTACTCTTCTACGGATCTTAACTTGATCTTGGATAAGATATGTATTGCACACCATTTGGACTAGTTAGACCAAGGAGTAAAAATCAGAGTATAGTTTCATAATGAGGATGTCACCTTGTGGGTAGGAAAGTGTGACCATGATAATTATTAGGAGAGTGATAATGGTCTAAGTTAGTTTATGGGGAAATGAAACTAACTGATTGTAAGTACAATTTGGGAGAAATTGTAACTTACCTAGCTCCTTTTTATGGATAGGATATGGCACCTATTTTAAGATATTCCAAGAATATGAGGTTAGCTATGCAGAAGTAAGTCATAGTACATCCTCAAAGGAAGTATGGATGAACAATGGACTTCAGTAAGAATTCTAGAAGAACAATGGACTCTAACAAAGATATTGGAAGAACTAAGGATCCCTCTAGGAGAATGAAAAATATCACATCCATAGTTAAGTTGCTACAAGAGGAAATAGTGTGGCTTACCTCATTAGATAGATTACTTCAAGAGCGGATGAAGCAATAATGGATAATATTGGAAATTATTCTTGATAGAGAATCCAAAAGCAAGAAAAGTAAAAATAATACAAATTTTGGGAATAAGAATGATGGGAACCAAGGGAATTATAAGAAGAAATTATAAAAAGGGACAATTCAAACCCTCAACCTTAGAAGCAGAATGATTCAGCTATTGGAATATATTATATTATTTTGTTTTGACTAATGTACCATTAGGGGTACATATTTAAATTAGGACTTTATTAGGATTTAAGTAGTTGATCAAAGCAATGTAATAAATGCACAAGTGTTAGAATGTATAGTGATGCAAGTGTGCTTGTAGTCCACATGTAGATAAGTCCTTAGAATAGAATACTGATGTGTCATGGGAATGTTGAAGGTAAATATAAATGTCTCATTATAAATAAGCCTTCATAGAATAGAAGTGAGAGAGGATTTTGGAGTGCATAGGTGAGAATAGTAGTAGTTACAATGTAGAACATTTTTGCAAAATGGAGATGTAGTTACCTCCATTGCATAACATTGTATATTTTCATGAGCTTTCATTAATAGCTATTTATTGAGTACTTTCAAAAGTTTCTTATAATATTTTCATGCATATTAGTTAGTCATTATCATAGTTATAACATTGCATGCTTGTTTCCATACTTGTTGTTGCATTTCCTTTAATTGTATAACTTCAAAATCTAATAGTGGTATCAAAGCACTAGGTAAATCGATAAGAAATAGAGAAAGCCACAAGAGATATTGAGAGAGGATTAAACATATCATTTTAAAATTTTTGAAGTTGTATTTGGCTAGAGTTTTTCCACAAAGTTCCAGAAAAACTTGTGAAGACTAGAACTCAACATTAAATCCAATAGATTGACAAATCAACTAGTGAAGATTATTTTCTATATTTTTTTATTTCCTAGTACTATGTTGCAAAAAAAAAAAGGAGGTTCAAATAAAGTTGGGAAGCTTCCTACAAGAGCTAGGAAGAATATATTATTTGGAATCAATCCAGTTCCTTAAGCAATAAGTTAGAGATCAAATATTTGGAGGCCTGAGAAAAAAGTCCCATTGCAAGATTTGCATATTGAAGACTCCAATTTGGATATTGAGAAGATATATAGAGGACAAGGAAGCCACATTAAATATTGTAAATCAAGGAGGAGGTCATAGAAATAAGACCCAATTGAAGGTAGAAGAGACTCTAGGAGAAGAGTCCTAGTGAAGATAGAATATTGGAGATATCCATTGAAGATTGAAAAATTTACATTAAAGAAGATACCCATAGGAGGTCCTATTGAAGAACTTCCATATTTGGAATATTGAGGATAGAGAAGGACTAGAAAAAATCCTATTATAGATTTTAGTAGATTTAAGAGATCCAAGAAGGAGATCTCATTGCAAAACTTCCATAGTAGAATATTGAAGAAAATGTCTCATTAGAAAGACCAAAGAAGCTGCAAGAGTGAAGACCCTAGAGAATAGGTCTCAAGGAGAAGGCTTGGAGAGCCTCATTGAAGGAGACTTGAATAAGTCCATTAGAAAATATTTGAGGAGAACTCAAGGATAATTTTTTTATAAAGAACTTGGCACAATTGTCGTCATTCGATAACAAGCCCAAGAGAGAATGTTTTGGTAGGAATGTTGTCAAATTTTGAAGGAGAATAGTGAATAAATCAAAATAGTCAAAATATTGAGAAGAAAGCCATTAGATAGGCCAAGTTTGAATTCAAAATTTGATAATAAAGTTAAAGGAGAAAGGAGATAGAGAAGCCAAAATATCTAAGATATTTTTGGATTTCTATTGAAGGCTTGAGGGTTATTTCAGAGATAGAGGATTTTCTACTTTCTATAGAAGATTACTGAAGAGTTATTGAATAAAAAATAAGCTATGATTTGTAGGAATTACCTACAAAAATTTTGAGGTTCAAGGACAACATTTCAATGAAGTGATTGACTATGAAAGGGCAGGAGATCATTACTAGCTATACAACTTTAGACTTATAGAGAGCATTCTAAAGAGGAATTAAAGCCAATGAACTACAATATTAGGCAACAAGTTAGAGGAGTCTCTAAGCTGAAAATATGTGAGCTAAAGAGCTATTTCAGATAGCCTAGAAAATCTATAATTTTATCTACTACTATGAAGCATTTAGGTGATTCAAATCACCAATAACAAAACCATCTACAAAAGTAGAAAAGGTATGAAATTAAGGTTCATTAGTTGAACTATTATATTTAGTTCCTTATTAATTTTACTGAGTACCAATTTAAAGGTTTATAGGTTGCATAAGTAAGTTTCAATTTAAAGTCTTCAGGGTAGTGTAGAAGTTATAGTCTATAAGGTTCAAACCTGCACATAAAAATAGAAGTTAAATATATTTTGAGAGAAAGAAAAATATCAAATATCTATTGTCTATTCAAGTAAAATAAGAATCTATGGATTTGCATATACTATAGTGCACAATTTTATTGAAAATCTTGGAATTATCAAAGTAAAAGTATCCAAGCAAGGAAACAATTGCCAAGGGTTAGAAGGTAATATTGAATCTAGCTCATATCAACCTACAAAGGAAGCACAAGCCACCATTTCAAGAAGCCAAGAGAGTCATTTTAAGAGTACAAGGAGTAAACGTATATGCTATTACATTCTACATTTGTAAAACATCTTATTAGAGGCATTCATGAGAGCTCTAAAAGTGAAGTATCTACAAGGAAAAGGGAGATAGTTTGGACAACATCAACCTACATATTATCATCCAAGAAAATCTAAAGAAGTCAGTTAGAAATGTTAAATCACAAGTTTAATATTATAATTCTCATGTTATATAGTCATCCAAAGACTATTGAACAAAAGACATGAGAAAATAATAGTAATCATAAAGAAGGCAAGATAAGGTACATCCAGAAGCCTTTAGTGAAGGTAAATCAAGGTACATCTATAACACCCTAAAATTGACCCACAATAATTCGCATTAAAGTCAAAAACATTCAAAAAATTAAATCAAACAACTTCCTAACTAGCTACCTCAATTTTTGTGCTTTCCTAGTGAGATCGGGTTCAAATGGACGAGATCGTATTACGATCTCTTCGATCATACATAGAATATCTCAAATCGTACGTATGATCTTGTCCTAAAATATAAAATCCTAGCTTGGCAAAGTGATAAATAAGTTATAATGCTTTTTATCCTTACCTGTCCAACTGTGCGGTAGTTATAGGATCAGATCTGACAATCAATCCCAACTTGGAAGAAGTTACAACCTATGTTGTTTTTAGCCTAATTTCACTTGATATTTTAGTCTATTTAATTAGGAATTACTCCCCATTGAATCCCTCCTAACTCATCAACATAATGCCACATTTTAGTAGCTTAATTTTTGCATTAGATCTCATTATTTTATTGTTTTATGTAAGATCGAAGATATGATATTGGGCACATGAGGATACGATCAGTGATCGTAGATACGATATCACCCTAGCAACATACGAACTTGCCCTCTAGTTTTGATCTCATATATATATTTCTTGGGGACAACTCCTAGCTATGGTTTGCACTTCTTTAGTATCAATATTGCATTTATGCATCATATTTATCATTTGTCACCTCATATAGAATAGTATTTTCATATCATTATTGTCGAAGTTCACCATTCTACATTTAATTGCATACTTTATGCATTTTAACCCATATGCATGTTAATTACTTCTAGCACAGTATTCAATGAATCATGTATGAGCTAATATCTTTTAAATAAATTCGGTATCATACTGCATTTTTTTGTTTTCAGTATTGTACTTATGAAATTGCAGGTTTTTTCTATGATCGTATCTATCGTTCGTTGATCGGCTGATATAATCTATGATAAAAGAGTATGATCATGGATCACACGTACGATCTTGACCCTATAGCATAATATCTTTTCTAGAACAAGAAACATAATCTTCATCAGAATTTCAGACCAAGTAAGAGTATCAAATTCCTCCATAATTATGCATTTGCATTAGATTTTTCTCTATTGTATTTTATATTCATTTAAAATTGAATTGCATTTAGCATAGTTTAGTTGCATTGGCCAAAAACTAGAGGATTATGAGAAATTAAAAAGAACACACCAAACAAACTCCAAACCTAGGAGTGGAAACTGCCAAGAAATATTTCCTGGTGAACCCTAAATAATTCATCAAACAATCACCAAAGAAGACACAAAATCAAGTGTCTCTCTTCATGGTGTAGACCTACTATTCTCCCATTCCTCTTCGAGGCATGGATCCATTAAATTGAAGGAAAGGAGTGTGAGAATTTTAGAGATACATTCTTTGGTGAACCTGACATGAAAAACATAGACATATTTTTTATTTATAAAAAAAAATACAACAAACAAAATAATTAGTTAAATTTACACATTTTAAGTAAATTTCATAAATTTTAGACTACAACATAAGAAGAGTTGTATGCATAAACATTAGGACATTGTTATCTACACAAGAAATTTCTCAAATTATTGAAAACTCAAGTCTCCCATCTCAAGAATAGTGGACTAAAATCTAGAGAAGATTATACATTATAAAATTCAACGAACTAAGACTTACCTATGTATTAGACTACTGTTGCTAGCTAAATGTATGTCATTGACTGAAAAACCCACTTAGTTTCCTATCGTACTACACTTCTTGATGTAGTAAATCGAGTAGGATGAATGTGGGTGTACCATTGTCGATACCTATCTGTAACCCTAATGTCATCCCCCTCTGTTGTGGGTAGTACCTCATAATATAGCTCAGGGTCTAAATACTTAGCCATGTTGGGAGCACCATGAATAGTAGTGTGATATCAATTCACCCTAGAGTAAGTGATATTCCTATACTATGTAATGTCTTGTTGCAGACCAAACTAACACATCACCCGATCCATGTAGTGTAGCTCCAACTACCCTGGTCCATCCATAGCCAGATAGTTTACCTAATATGAGCCAAATTGAATGCATCCTCTCCCCACCCTGGTAACTCCCTCTAGGGTATCCACCTAATGTACTTAGCTAGTAACTCATCAAAGAGTCACCTTGCCACATTGAAGCTAACCTATACCCGATGCTCTCTCTATACAGGCCAGTAGAATATCCTTAGTCTATCCTCCTCCACCCTGAGCTAGTCATATCCTACTCGAGCCAAAGGAATACCTATAGGTCACCTGATAGATATGTGCTCCTAGCACCATACCTATAGGAAAGATGTCAGGACCAGTCCCTTACCTCCCTTGTAGACTGTCCGATGTAGAAATTTGTATATCCTACAGAGGAGCGGGCCCTAGGCAAACCATGTACTCTGATATTGTATATCACATATCACCTCTACTAAGTTCAATGGTAGGTGGTATGTATTGAGGTGGCATAATACAAGGCCTCCCATGATGCCACTCAATAATACTATCAAATGGGAAACTTCCTCTATCTCCCTGAGCTTGTCTATGCTGACCCCACCCTTCTTCAAATCGAATTTGGGGTCTCTCGTCAACCTTCTTAGTGCCTAAACTTTATTTCTAGATGTTGCTATAAACATGCCCTTGATAGGCACCCTAAGAATCCTCTAGACGTCCTCTAGTGTAGGGGTCATCTCCCTTATCGACAGTCAAAAGTATAAAGACTTTGGATACCATCTATTTGCAAGAGCTATAAGTAATATCAGGTCCACTAGAATTTGTGGTATTTCCACCAGATGTCTTAGTCCCACTACCTCTAAGCAAGTTCTCTCATTAACTGAGAGAGCACCCAAATATTTCTAGAGATTAGCATATCTCCACTCCCAGTTCTTCAGCTCTGGTATTTGTCAATAAAAATAAAGCAACCAAAAGTTAAATTAATGATCAAATTTAAAAATTAGCTAATTGTATCAAAAAGGTCAAAATCATATTAAAATGTGCAAAATCATATCAATTTTTATGATATCATACTCTCTGATATTATTGAAATAAGTCTGATATTGACCTTGATTGGATCGATTTAATCATTATCGAACAATACGATAGATATAAGACAATAAAATATCATGAAATAGGTACGATCTTGCAAGATCATTATGATCTTGCAATTAGGATCACATGACAGTAGTCGTGCCCTAAAAATCTGAATTTAAATCAAATTAAAATAAAAAAACATGAAAAACCTAAGCTAAAAGAGTGAAAAACACTTACCCTGAGAGCTCCATCTCCTGCTCTAACCAAATCGGTGCAATGGGGAATGTCTGCCATAGTTTTCTCCAGAGCTCCAAAATATCAAATGATAAATAACAAATGAATTAAGTTTTAATTCTACTTTTCTATTTTTATTTTACCCTTAAAAGAAAAAATTTCAAGTTTTTCTCCAAATGAAGGATTTGGTGTAAAAAATCGAAGGGGTATCACACTTAAAACAACTTGCAATAAAAAATTCAAAATATCAAAAAAATTGCAATAAATTTTGGGTTTCTCGTAAAGTGTGTCGATATCTTCTTTAACACATTTTTTTCAAAAATGTGCTAAAGAGGGGGCAAAATGTAACACCCTAAAATTGATCCATAATAATTTGCATTAAAGTCAAAAACATTCAAAAAATTAAATCAAACAACTTCCTAACTAGTTGCCTTGATTTTTGCACTTTCCTGGAGAGATCGGGTTCAAATGGATGAGATCGTATTACAATCTCTCCAATCATACATACGATCTCTCAGATCATACGTACGATCTTGTCCTAAAATAGAAAATTTCAATTTGGTAAAATGACAAACAAGTTATAACGATTTTTGTCCTTACCTATCCAACTATGCGGTAGTTATGGGATCGGATCCATCGATCAGTCCCAACTTGGAAGAAGTTACAACCTATTTTGTTTTTAGCCTAATTTCATCTACTGGTTTAGCCTATTTAATTAGGCATTCCCCCCTCGAATTTCTCCTAACTCATCGATATAATTCCACATTTTAGTCGCTTAATTTCTGCATTAGCCCTTGTTATTTTGCTATTTTTCTACAGGATCAAAGGATACGATCTTGGATGCGTGAGAATACGATCGATGATCGTAGATATGATCTTGCCTTGGTAGTGTATGATCTTTCCCTCTAGTTATGATATCATCTATAGCTTGCTTTGGGGAAACCCATGGCTATGGTTTGTACTTCTTTAGTATCAAATTTGCATTTATGCATCACATTTATCATTTGTTATCTCATATAGAATAGTATTTTCATATCATCATTCTTGGAGTTCACCAATCTACATTCAATTGCATACTTTATATAGTTTAAGGCATATACATGTTAATTCCTTTTAGCACAACATTCAATGAATCATGTATGAGCTAATATCTGTTCAATAAAGTTTGTAGCATACTCCATTTTTCTATTTTTTGCACTCTACTTATGAAACTGTAGGTTTCTGCTGTGATCGGATATGTCGATCACTGATTGATGATACGATCATCGATCGGAGGTACGATCATGGATCGTACATACGATCTTGACCCTACAACATACGATCTTGCCTACAACAAGGAACAAAATCTTCATCAAAATTCTGAACCGAGTAAGAGTGTCAAATTCCTTCATAATTAAGCATTTGCATTAGATTTTCCTCTGTTTACTACTGTCTATTGTATTCATTGAAAATTGAATTGCATTTAGCATAGTTTAGTTGCATTGGCCAAAACTAGGTGATTGTGAGAACTTAAAAAGAACACATCAAAAAAACTCCAAACCTAGGTGTGGAAACTGCCAAGAAATGTTTCTTGGTGAACCCTAAACAATTCATCAAAAAATCACCAAAGAAGACATAAACTCAAGTGTCTCTCTTCGAGGTGTAGACCTACTATTCTCCCATTCCCCTTCGAGGCGTGGATCCATTAGCCTAGAGGAAAGGAGTGCGAGAATTTTAGAGCTACATTCTTTGGTGAACCCAACGTGAAAAACATAGGCATATTTCTGATTTATAAAACATAAAAAACATAAAAAAATAAAAAATAAATCAAACAAGATCATTAGTCAAATTTGCACATTTTAAGTAAATTTCATAAATGTTAGACTACAACATAAGAAGAGTTGTACGCATAAACATTAGGACATTATTATCTACACAGGAAATTTCTCAAATAGTTGAAAACTCAAGTCTCCCATCCGAAGAACAGTGGACTGAACTCTAGAGAATATTAGACATCATAAAAACCTACGAACCAAGACTTAGCCAAATTATAAGGTTTGACCTAGCTAGAATCCTGGATCCTAAAAACACTTCTCACTACTTTGATATTCAAAGGGCATGTGAGAGGTGGTTGACGGATAAAAGAGCAAGCATCTCTTCAACTGTTTATACCTTTGATGATTACCTTGAAAATGCTATAATAGTACATAGGTTTTTAGCACACATAGAAGATCAAGAAATGGTCTTGGACAATAGGAGAAGATTTCACAGAACTCCTAGGGTAGTCCATTATCGTGAATATTGTCATGAAATATACTTTTATGGTCAAGACTCTGAAGTTGATAATATCACCATAGCCCATTTTATCAAGTTTTTAAAAGCCAACTTTCAGTTTGAGGAAGAACACTATATGTCACCAGAGGAACTTGAACCCATTAATGATATCTATAGACTCTTTCAGGAAGACTAAAGTATAATATTTAGGATATTATAATTTTTGTTTTCTGCTTTGTTTCAAAAACATAAAAAACCAAAAACAAAATATAATATATATTTACATATTTGCATATTTATTATATAGGTATATATATAACATATATACCCCAAAAATTTAAGCATATATATATATATATATATATATATATATATATATATATATATATTCAAGATAAAAATCCTAAAACAAAATGCCTAAAGTTTTGAGAAATGGTAAACAAATAGAGTCTGATGAACAAGACCAAGAAAACCTTGATGATAGGGTACTTATTGAAGATTATGTACCTTCAGAACAAGATGAAGGTGATAATGGAGAAGATGAAATAGAAGATCCTGACAAACCTACATTAGATCAAAAAGGAAATGTTAATTTCAAGTCTCTTGAACATTTTACCCAATTTATAAAGAACAACATAGAAGAGTTTAATCAAGCAGTACAAATGGATAATTCAGGAGAAGGTGCTATGGAATCAGCCTTGGCATCTACTTTTCAGATACATACAAATCCATTATCATACATGAATTCAACAGACCAAGATAATGATCAAGCAGGACCATCTAATCAAAACATGATACCTTTAAATCAAAATGTTCAAAAACCAATGGCACAATCATCTAAAATTGCTGCTAGCAACACCAAAACAAATCCTAAACAACAAAAACAACTATTCTCTTCCATCTTCTCTCAAGCTCTTAATCAACAAATATCAAACCAACAAAAATCTAAACAAGTGCAAAATACCAATCATCATCAATAGAAAATTCAACAAAATACAATCCCATATCAGCTTCATAACACCCTTCCTACCAACACTTTGCACAACAATATTTCAATTGGAAATCCTTACACAACAACACCAACTTATCATCAAAGACACAACAACATGGTGCAACAAAATCAATTTGGTGGACAACCACAGGGCCTTGAAGACATGGTCAAACAATTGGCTTCATGACTAGATCAAATGGATCCCTACCATCCCTCATACAGTTATAGAGAGATGTGTAGCCAACCCTTGGATCCTATTGTGGTTGCCCAACCATACCCAAAACATTTCCCTATGCCTGTCCTCCCGATATATAAAGGAACCGAAGATCCTATTGAGCATCTTCGCATGTTTAGGATAACATGTCATGATATCTCTTATGATGACTTGTTGTTGCTAAAAATATTCCCTAAAAGTCTCGGAGGCATGGCTCTAGAATGGTATTATCAACTACCTACAAATTCTTTAAGGAACTTTGAAGAGACAATGAAAATGTTTGTCCACCAATTTAGTGCCTATATAGAGAGGCATGTGACCATTAAGGATTTATACAATTTGAAACAAGGTAAAGATGAGAGTTTTGCTGAATTCTTGACTAAGTGGAGACAACTCTTAGGCAAATTACATTTTGCATTACCTCATCATGAAATGTTGGACATATTTATTGGTAATTTGCAAGAACAACTATCTTATGAGCTTTCTACTACTACAGTAACCTCCTTTGATCAAGCCATTGATCTAGCTAGGAGGGTAGAAGATGCCCTCATTAGAAGAGGACAATTTAAGAAGAAATATGAGGACAAAACTTCTAAGAACCAATATAAGAATAAGCAAGTAGTAGGTGATGGAGTTACTGATAGCAGAAACACCTCAAATGTTAACCTTGCTGAAACTGTAAAGAAATTTGTATTGAAAATCCCTGATAAGCCACCAAGAGAATTCACAAGATTAAATCAACCCTTAACTATGATTTTACCTCAATTATTGGAACAAGGTTTGATACGGTTACCTGAGGTAAGACAACCAGATACCACTGCAACTGGATATAGGGCTGATTTACATTGTAATTTTCACCAAGTGGATGGACATTCTACCAATTCTTGTAAAAGGTTAAAGCATGTGATACAAGATTTGATTGATAAAGGTAAAATGGAAGTACAACAATTTCCTACAAACAATAATACTCAAAATAATACCCAAAAACAACCAACTCAAAATGCAAATCAAAACTTAGATATTTTTCAACATCCTTTACCCAAGCATGGTAAAGAGGCTATAAATCAAGTAGAACATCATAATGTTCCTCCTCCAACTAGGTATGTGGGAACCATTAGCAACTTCTTACCACAACAAGATTTGCAAACCTCCTATGTACCTACTTTATCTATAGTCACAACTAGACCAATACAATATTTTCAATCTTCATCTTCAGAAGATACTAAAAGTGAAACAAAAAGTGAAATAGAAAGTGAAATAGACATCACCTCAAATAATTCAAATAGTTTTGAAGATGAGTCAGATCAAATTCTTCCCATCATAGATTTATTAGTTCCAGAAGAACCATTCCCTAGAAGAATGACCACTCGACCCTCATCTCAACAAATACTTTCAAATGAACAAGTAATAAATGCTAGACCTCATTTTGGTCATTTACAAAATAATAATATTGTGGGTACTATTGGAGCCATCACTAGACAACAAGATCAAAATCAAAATTCTCAATCACAAACTCAAACAACTGATCAAGACATAGGGATCTTACAAAATCCCTTACCCAATCATCAACAATAAGAAAATAATCAATTGTCATATCATAATGTGCCTCATCACAATGATATTATTAGTTTAGTAGTAGAGACAACAACAAAGCAAGTTCTTGCCCAACTAAATCATCTTGACAAGCAGGAGATAAATTCTTCATCCAACCAACCTTCAAGACCTCTCTTAGTTTTGAAGAATAATCAGAAAGAAGATACAAGCATAGAAAATCCATCTTTAGTGTTGAAGTCTCAACCTAAAGTCTCCCTCAACATTCAACAACAATGGGACAATCATCCACATAAGATATCTCTTTTGGAACTTTTGCGAACCTCTCCTATTCATAGGGAATATTTGTTCTTTATTCTCTCTTTCTTTATCATCACTACAACAAGTTCTCTATTCTTTTCCTCTTTATCTTCATTGCCACATTTTTTCCGTCACCTTTTATCCTTCATTCTCTCTTTCATTATTGTTATCACATCAAGTTCTCTATTCTTTTCCTCTTTATTATCATCATCATCTTCTGTCCATCACTTTTCTTCATCTACATCTACTTATCATTCTTCATCACAACAATATCAACTATCAACCAATCAACTTCAATCACCTACACCACAACCAAATTATCCTTCAAAACCTCCTTTGATTTTGAAGCCACCTTAGAAATGTTATGCACAAATCACTTTGTATAGTGTATATATAGCATTTTTTGTATATATTATCAATTTTATCAAATCACAAAACAAACCAAAAGAAGAAAAAATCAAAAAACATGAAAATTTCCAAAAATATTTCAAATTGTTAAGCTCTCATTCTTTGCATCAGTGTGTGTTGTTTTCCAAAATTCAAGTTATATTTTATTGTATTTCAGATAAAATTCAAAATTTATCTTGAACCATGCACTTAATTTACATCTTTAATAATTTTGATTTCGTCACTTTGATTATAAATCTCTCTTGTATTGAAAAGCACTATTACTTCACTAAATAAAATTTTGAGTTTTGGGAAATGATCTTGCTACTTCTTGAACCAAGAACACATTCTCACATCTTAAAAATGATTTGTTGCAAAATTCAAAAAGGATACTACATAGTAGTCTTAGTTCCTTAAGTAAAAAGTTTCCCTTGCTATCCTATTATGTGCATGGTCTAGAATACTGAGAATTGGAAAAAGGACAAGCTCCCCCTACCCAAATAAAATCCCTTGCTCTACGTCTAATCTGGGCAAGTATCCCAAAAAAAAAAAGAAAAAGAAAAAGAAAAGAAAGAGAAAAAAGTTCCACTACAAAAAGCAATAAAATCCCCTTGTTCAAAAATGGACAAGAATCCCTACTCCAAAAATCAGAAGAAAAGAAGGGGGTAGTGAGCTTGAATCCTTGGAATTCCTCAGTTATTCGAAAGCCATGAGGTAAGCCCCATAACATGTGGTTTGTGCCCAACCCGCTTGGCCTTGGGTAATCCCTTTCACATGGTGACATGTCTGTCACATTAGCGACCTTCTTTTGTATAGACCAATGTCCGCTTGTGGATTAGCTAGCTTTTGGTAACTTGACTTACATAGTAGTTTGGTACAATGGCATGCACAAAATCATGGTTAATGAATATTTCACTTGCACACACATTGGTTCATAAAAGTTTGCTTGTATCACTACCTTACTCAAAATCGGTAAATTAACTTCACAAAGCACACACATTTGATCCTTGAGAGATTTTGTATCATTGTGTCAAATCAATATGGATAATGAACTCACTTATCACACACTGGTTCTTGATAAATTTGATTTTGTCTTAGAAATAAGTTAAAATATTTCTTTGAAATTTTTCGAACAACATTAGTTTATCATTTACATAAATATTTCAAAAATATTTCAAAATATCAAAAATAACTTATTTCAAAAAGAACTTGTAGTCCAAAATCATTTATCATGCATTGCATTATGACTTCACGATGATGGTATAATTCCTAGTAATTATTCTTCTCAATTTTCACACTAGGAATTCTATGCCTAGCGCAAGTCATCTTTCTCAATTTTTAGGTCTAAAACATTTCATATTTGTCAATCTTCTTAAATATGTGATACGATGATTTGCTTCATATCAATTTATATTTTAAAGAATAAACAATTTCATATTATCATGCATTGCATTTTTGACTTCACGATGATGGTATAATTCCTAGTAACTATTGTCCTCAAAATTTTCACACTAGGAATTCTATGCCTAGCGCAAGTCATCCTTCCCAAATTTTCATGCTTAAATCACATTATTTTCACAAACAATAATCCTTATCAAAATATTTCTTAAAAATCAAATTTTCTCAAAAACAAAATCAAACATCTTCTTTAATCATCATAAGCCTCAAGATTACTCTTGAGCCCCACAAAAACATTTCTATTATTAGCAATACAAAATTCCTCACAACAGGATTCGCTTCATGACCTAGCGAGCATTGATCTCCACCAACGGTCATATAACAACACAACATCCTTCGAGGAACATTGCTAATCCATTTATTCATCATCATAAAACATCTTTTCAAAACACATCTACAAAATTCAAATTATTTTCTTTCATTTTAAGCATGATAAAAATATTTAAAATAAAAAGCATGATTATAAGAAATTTAAACATCATAAAATAAATTCAATAAAATGCAATCAAATCATACAAAGTCACATAGTACAAGAAGATCAATATATATATATATATATATATATATATATATATATATATATATATCTCAAAAGTCTATATACAAAATAGAGTCAATTGGTATGCCACAATCCCCATCATCGACATACTCACCAAAAATGTATAAAAAAAAATAATAACATAAATAAACCCCTATCCCCTATAATCCCTAGAAATATGGGCATCATCATATCCACTAGGGGATCATGGTGCTCGAAACCCTCCTTCTCTTGTAGTAGTTACTATCATGGAAGTTGATCGAGATTTGGAGCAACTCAAAGTCTTAGGTATGTCAAGCATCAGAGGCTCTTACTACCTCTGATCCATAAGAACTACTACATTAGTGGTAAGAAACCCTTATTTCTCCCTAAAAATTTATAGAGAACAAGCTCATACATCATTTTTGTAGCTATGTTAGGCGACAAATACAGTAGCCCAAAGCATGACAACATTACCTATAAGTGTGGGCCAGAGGTATCACAGATACCAAATGTTGTTGTGCTTTAAATTTTACAAATAGGTGTATAAATTTGGGGTTCTTTCTTTTGCTTTATTTTATGATTGATAATGCAAGAAAATAGGAAATTTAAATGCACAATACAATCACAAATGCCCATACATTTAACTACTCTAGTTGTCGTTTTACACCATAAAGAAACCTATTACAATGCCAGTTTTCCAATGAATAATATTAAATTTCCACAAATAATTTTTTTTCTTCCCCCATATGTCTTAGAATTTTGCAAAAAGAAATACTAGAGATCCCCCCTTTTTGTTTCAAAATAAACAAGGATGAAAAAATTGTATGTGGACCCTTTCTTATGCCAGAAAAAAACAACTTATCCCTCAAAAAAAGAACTTTGGAAAGAAAAAAAGTTGAAGTACAAAAAAATACCTCAAAAAATATTCATCTCCTCTAGCTTGTGGCAACAAAAAATTTCTCCTGTGCCCTCCTTTAACAAAAAATGCCCTTGGTTTGCAAAAAACATGACCCTCCTTGGTCAAAAAATTGCAGAAAATTAACAAAAAAAATAGTGTAAATATTTCTTGCTTGGGCATAAAACGCGCGTTGGGGCATCAAAAGCATGTTGGGGCATCAAATCGTGATGGAGGGTAGGAAAAAAAAAATTGCTCTGGAATCTCTCCATGGAATTTGAACCTAGCACCTCTCCCGTGTAGCCAAGCGCACTTGACCAAGTGCACTATTAGGCTTGCTTGGAAAATAAATGCACCAATTCTCTTTATAGCAGGCTCGACGAAGATATTTAAAAAAAAAATATCATGGGTTTTATCCCACATGCACCCCACAAGGTGCAATTGACAGTTTAAAAACTATATTGAGCACCTTTGAAGGTGACTATCTTCGAGCGGTCACCCCGGTCCGCCAACGTTTTGCCTCGAACTGTGTGTAAACCCCAAACCTTACACCATGTCACATTTTTTCAGCCAATCAGGTTGAACCTCACTTCCATATCAGTCACAACCAATCATTTTTTTCCACATCAGTAAGTCATTCACCTCATCAGGGTCCTTAGTCTGTGTGAGTGCCACATTAGCATCTTCCACTTGTCTACCTACCATGTGTTCACACTACCACATCAGTGTCTACCATGTGTTTGCCTTGCCACTTGTCTACCTGCCACATGTATGCATTGAAAGAGGGGTCCCGCTCCTCAGGAATTATGCCCTGTTACATCCTGTGAGGTCCTCGTTTCATCAACTATGTCAGGTGTTATGTCTAAGTTGGCTCCTTGGGAATGCCCTGTCACATCCTATCAGGTGTGTCAAGATTTTGTCAGGTCCTCTGTCTATGTCTCGTCACCTGCAAACAAAAGAAATTCTATCTTAAGAAGCATACCACCTATGCTTCAGGTTCAAAAAGAAAATATGCTACCCTCAAGAAACGTGCCACCCTTGAGAAGAGTGCTATCCTTCTCCTAGACTAGCTCTGGTACAATGTTGAATTCATGAAGCAATAGAATATTTCAAGCAGCAAATATTACATTGATTTGAGGTTGATTTAAATACATATGACCAAGATGTTAGTTTGGTGAACCAACCAACCAACCAATCGAACGGTTGGTGAAATACCCGCCCAAGCACTTGATAATTATCATAATGTAATATGTGTATGCTATGTATGATATGCTAACAATGATATAAACCCTGATAGAAACCCACTAGTTGAAGCACCCGAGTCAATGCCATCCCTGATTCACTCCTCCCTAAATGCATCGACTGAGAAGATGTAGAAGTTGGATCCCTAGATCCATATCCCACCTGTGCATGAGCCTGTACCTATGCAAGCTCTACCTCTAGAGTCTAAATCCTTTCTCTTAGACTCGCATCATCAGTCTCCAAAATTTTCACCCACATCCTCAAACCCGCATCCACCGCTTGTAGAGTCTATAATTGAGTCCTCAAAGTTGCGTCCTACTACTCTAGTGTTTGAAAACAAGCTCTAAGACTCATGTTCTCTACCTGTAGAGCTACCATCTCATTGCTCTCCCCTACCTCCTCAGTCATGATGCCCTTCTCGGGCAAGTCAGGCATAGCCTCCTACTGTGGAGATGCTACATGCTCCACCTCCATCCCATCATCCCCCACCCACTGAGAAGAGACTCTCCTCTCCTCCTTGAACCTATCCTCTATCCTAACCACTCTCCTTGATCTAGTTGTCCTCTATTGCCTCAATAGATATTGATGTCCACCCCTAGTATGAGGTTCCTCTATCCTATAGGATACTTGTGTCTCAAATTGCTACTATTTTCTAATTGTACATCATTGTCTAAAATCCTGCTCAATTGCCTATCACAATGCACTCCTTAGTACAGTCAACCGGGTAGGATGAATGCAGGCGTACCATTATTGGTACCTATTTGAAACCTAAGTAGCATACCCCTTTGCTATGGGTAGTACCTTGTCATCCAACTTAGGGTCTTGAAACCCAGCCATGTTGGGAGCACCACTAATAGTAGTGTGATCTTGAGTCACCCTGGAGTAAGTGACATTCCTATACTATAGAATGTCCTACTGCAGATAAAATTGGTGCATCACTCGGTCCATGTGGTGTAGCTCTAGTTCCCCCTAGTCCATCCATATCTATATGGTTTACCTAATGTAATCCAGCTCGAATGCATCCTCTTCCCACCTTGGTAACTCCCTTCAAGATCTCCACCTGATTTCCTCAACCAGTAACTCATCAAAGAGTTGTCTTGCCACATCGAGACTAACTTATTGCCAATGCACTCTCTATACAGGCCAGTAGAATATCCTCAATCTATCCTCCTCCACCATGTGCTAGTCATCTCCTACTCAAGCCAAAGGAAGCCCTATAGGTCACCTAATAGATATGTGCTCCCAGCACCATACCTATAGGAAAGATGTCAAGACTAGTCCCTTACCCTCTTGTAGACTAGCCAATGTAGAAATGAGTATAACCTACAAAGAAGGAATGGGCCCCAAGCAAACCATGTACTCTGATCTCACATATTGTGGATCACCTCTGCTAAGGTCCATGGCAAGTGGCATTTGCTAAGGTGGCATAATACAAGACCTCCCACGATGCAACTCAATAACACTATCAAATGGGAAACTCTCTCTACCTCCCTAAGCCTGTCTATGATGACCCCACCCTTATTCAAATTGAATCTAGGGTCTCTCATAAACCTCTTTAGTGTCTATCCTTTTTTGCCATACGTCGCTATAAACATACCCCTGATAGGCACCCTAAGAATCCTCCAGACGTCCTCTAGTGTAGGGTCCATCTCCCCTATCGACAGTCGAAAGCATGAAGACTCTAGGTACCATCTCTTTGTGAGAGTTGTAAGTAATCTTAGGTCTAGTGGAATTTGTGGTATTTTTGCCACATGTCTCAATCCTACTGCTTCTAAACAAGTTCTCTCATTAACCGAGAGAGCACCCAAATATTCCTGGAGATTAGCATATCTCCACTCTCGGTTATTCAGGTCTGGTATCTGTCAATAAAAATAAAGCAACAAAAAGTTAAATTAATGATCGAATTTAAAAATTAGCTAATCGGATAAAAAAGTTCAAAATCATATCAAAATGTGCAAAATCATATCAATTTTTGCGATATCGTACTCTTCGATATGGCCAAAATCGATTTGATATTGACCTTGATCAGATCTATTTCATCGATATCAAACAATAATATATCATGAAATTGGTACAATATTGCAATTAGGGCTGCACGACAGTAGTCATGCCCTAAAAATCTAAATTTATATCAAATTAAAATAAAAAACATGAAAAATCTAAGCTGAAAGAGTGAAAAACAGTTACCCTAAGAGCTTCGTTTCCTGCTCTAAACAAATTGATGCGATGGGGAATGTCTACCATAGTTTTCTCTAGAGCTCCAAAATAGCAAATGATAAATAACAAATGAATTAAGTTTTAATTCTACTTTTCTATTTTTATTTTACCCTTAAAAGCAGAAATTTTGATTTTTTTCTCCAAACAAAGGATTTGGTGTAAAAAATCGAAGGGGATATCACACTTAAAACAACTTGCAATAAAAACCTCAAAATCTCAAAAAAAATTGCAATAAATTTTGCCTTTCTCGTAAAGTGTGCCATTCTCTTATTTAATGCATTTTTTTTAAAACGTGCTAAAGAGGGGTCAAAATGTAACACCCTAAAATTGACCCATAATAATTTACATTAAAGTAAAAAATATTCAAAAAATTAAATCAAACAACTTCCTAACTAGCTTCCTCAATTTTTGTGCTTTCTTGGCGAGATCGGATTCAAATGGACGAGATTGTATTACAATATCTTTACTCATATGTACACTCTTGTCCTAAAATAGAAAATCTCAGTTTGGCAAAGTGAAACAAGTTATAACGCTTTTTGTCCTTACCTGCCCAACTATGCGGTAGTTACGGGATCAGATCCGCCGATCATTCTCAGCTTGGAAGAAGTTACAACCTCTTTTATTTTTAGCCTATTTAATTAGGCATTCCCTCTCTCGAATCTCTCCTAACTCATCGACATAATGGCACATTTTGGTTGCTTAATTTCTATATTAGCTCTCATTATTTGTTGTTCTTCTATAGGATCAAAGGTATGATCTTGGGTGCATGAGGATACGATCGACAATTGTAGATATGATCTCACTCTAGTAGCGTATGATATTGCCCTCTAGTTATGATATCCTTTGCAACTTGCTTAGGGGAAACCCCTGGTTGTGGGTTGCACATATTTAGTATCAATATTGCATTTATGTATCATATTTATCATTTGTCACCTCATATAAAATAGTATTTTCATATCATCATTCTCAGAGTTCACTATTATGCATTTAATTATATAATTTATGCATTTTAACCCATATGCATGTTAATTCCTTCTAGCACAACATTTAATAAATCATGTATGTGCTAATATCTATTCAATAAATTCGGTAGTATACTGTATTTTTTGTTTTCTGAATTGTACCTATGAAATTGCAGGTTTCTACTATGATCATATTTGTCGATCGTTGACCAGCTGATATGATCTCTAATTGAAGAGTACGCTCATGAATCGTATGTACGATCTTGACCCTGCAACATACGATCTTGCCTGCAACAAGAAAGAAAATATTTATCAGACTTCCAGACCGAGTAAGAGTATCAAATTCCTCCATAATTAAGCATTTGCATTATATTTTTCTCTGTTTGCTACTGTCTTATGTATTTATTTAAAATTGAATTACATTTAGAATAATGTAGTTGCATTGGCAAAAAACTAGGTGATTGCGAGAAATTAAAAAGAGCACACCAAACAAACTCCAAACCTAGGTGTGGAAATTGCCAAGAAATATTTTTTGGTGAACCCTAAACAATTCATCAAAAAATCACCAAAGAAGACATGAACTCAAGTGTCTCTCTTTGAGGTGTAGACCTACTATTCTCCCATTCCCATTTGAGGTGTGGATCCATTAGCCTGAAGGAAAAGAGTGCAAGAATTTTAGAGCTACAACCTCTAATAGTCAAAAGCCTTTGGTGAAGGCAACACAAGGAGAATATAGCAATACCTACCTCTAAAAAACACTATAAATATGAGTATCATAGCTATGCCAATATCATAGGACATAGTCCCTATTATGCCCATTTAACAACATTGGAAGTAGAATCATTGACACTTATACTAGCCTTTGTTTTGCCCATGCAATTACATTGACTTACACCAAAGAAAGCATTTGATTCGACTCAGGTATACAATGTGGAAGTCATTACAGAGTGTAAGGTAAACTTAGAAAGCTTACATCATCAATATAAGAAGGAGATATATCGAACTACAATTAGGATTAAAAATGTTGAATTAGTTTCAAGGATGGGTCACTTACTGCCTAAAGCCACTGCATAGACTTGGTTGGAACTCAATAGAAGTGTTGTAAGAATAGCTATCATACCTCTTCCATAGAAGCGTTGGATGAATAGCTATCATATATCTACCATAGAAGCATTGGAAATATAGAAAGAAGTGCAGTGAATGAGCGTTACCAAAATAATACATTAAATAGCCTAAAGGAAGTTAGGGCACATTGGTGAAGGATACACACCACATGGAAGAAGGTGTTTCATGCAAGCAAAAGGGAAATCACCACATTATTGAAGATAACTCAAAGCACACAACAAAGAGTACTACTTGAGCTTATAACATAATTTTAAGAACATTCTCAAGGAAGCATTGATTACAAAACCTACCATCAAGACATTGAAGAAAATGGTTAAAACTCTTAATGCCATATGGAATAGGTATTGAAAGAAGGTGTAGCTGAGTTGTTATAAAGAAGTTGGAAAATACAAATACCACTTGGTACTATCCACCTTACACTATGTTAGAATCCAGAGGAGACACTCATAAAAGGAGCACTTATATATCACATTAAAAAAAAACCAATATTAAAGAGAGAAGAGTCATAATTTTAAGACAACACATAAGATGCTAAGGTGATGCAAATATCGAGTAAGAACACAGTGAGTGCATCAATTGAAGAGAAGTATGAAGACCAACATATTTATGTTGAAGAAGAGCACGTAATATGATGATGAAGAGGAGTGAGAGGTCTACATAGCACCTCAAATTTGACAAGGAGCCAACCGCCATTAAGACATAGGAAATTGAGCTAATTACAATTAGTTTACAAGTTAGAATTAAGCACTTGGAAGGTAAGAATTATCATTATATATTGCAAGTTCAAAGGTGAAATTAAGGCATATACATTAAGGTTGATATCTATTAAGTTTTATACTCTAGGGACATTGAAATATAGGAGTAATAAGGTGTTAAAAGAAACCCTAGAAAGCATATTGATTGCCTTAAGGAAAAAGTAGAAATTAGAATTTTTAAAATCTTTATTATTATTGCTTCAAACATTTGCAAATTATAAAACAAGGAGACATAAGATTAATTTTCTAAATTTCTAACTTGAGAGACACAAGGAATCCTACATCAAATTGAAATCATAGAAATTTAGAAACTTCATAATACAAAGGTAGAGGGAAGTCAAACTCTAGATTTATTTAAAAAGTTAGAAAAATTATTTTATTAGTCTCATACTCAAGTTGAAGAGACATAGAGAATCCAACCTAACTATCTTGAAGATATTGAGAATTTCTATCTAATTGCATCATTAAGCTTTCTACAAGGAGAGATAAAACAATTGTTTTAAAGAGTTGAACATTATATTAAACTTGTCATCACATTACTAGGGAGACAAAAGGAATTCAACTCAAATCTTGAAAGCCAAGCATTCTATCAAGTCCATAGTTCATTTATTTTCAAGGTAGAAAGATCTTTTACAAAACTTGAAAATTGGAAAAATCTTTTCAATATTGATTCTACAAATTGAAATATATTAATTAGTCATATTATCAACCATTAGGGAGTTATAAGGTTGACAAATTCAATTTGTATACACCTTGAATCCAAATTATTCTTCAGAGACCAAAGGGATTCTAATCAAAGTTTGGTCATATTGATAAAAAACATACTACAATTTTTGATAATATGGATATATTGGCAAAAGGGACATTTCATCACAATACTCACTACTAGAGGATTCAAGATCAAAATCCATCTAATATACCATATCAAATATGTAAAATCACTTCAAACCCAAACAATTTTACAATTCAAAATGAAAAGGGCATTTGGTATATTGATTTCGGTGCAAGTCATCATATGATAGGAAACTTACAATGGTTTGATTGCCTTGAAGTTACTAACAATTATAGGTTGAAAATTATAGATGGAAAATTCTATCATATACATGGATATGGATGTGTAACTCCTAGTAAATAATTTCCAATTTTTTTTCTACATAATGTAATGTATGTTCCTAGATTATCATCTAATCTTATTTCAGTAGCAAAGCTAGTAGAGAGCAAAAGGATAATTGATTTCAAATACTCAAATGGAGTCAATAGGTGTCTCATCATAATTCAATATGAGATATAAGCCACTAGATCAATCCATAGAAACATATGTGCTCTAGATATAATTGGAACCTCGCAAGATGTTGTATTCTAAAACAATGCTAATATATTTTCTAAGAAATAGATTGTAGAAAATGAAGAACAAATATACCATAAAGAAAAACAAAGAACTAGAAGATTCAAAATCAGGAGGATGGGAGGTCAATAAAACTATGAACTTCTTGGCCATCTACAAACTAAAGAAGAAGGACCTGATTAAGATAAAGAATATCTGAAATACAAAGATCCATATTGAAGACTAAAGTCTTCAATACCTAAATAATGTAATATAGGGGGGTGTTGGAATATATTACATTATTTGGTTCTTACTAATGTACCATAATGGGTACATATTTATATTAGGAGTTTATTAGGATTTAAGTAGTTTATTAAAGCAATGTAATAAATGCACAAGTGTTAGAATGTATAGTTATGATGTGCATGTAGTCCACATGTATATAAGTCCTTAGAATAGAATTGTGAGGTGTCATAGGAATGTTGAAGGTAAAGAGGTATGTCTCATTATAAATAGGCCTTCATAGAATAGAAGTGAGAGGATTTTGGAGTGCATAGGTGAGAGTAGTAGTAGTTACAATGTAGAGCATTTTTGTAAAATGGAGAGGTAGTTACCTCCATTGCATAACATTGTATATTTTTGTGAGCTTTCATTAATAGCTATTTATTGAGTACTTTCAAAAGTTTCTTATCATATTTTCATGCATATTAGTTAGCCATTATCATAGTTATAAAATTGTATGCTTATTTCCATACTTGTGGTTGCATTTCCTTTAAGTTTATAGCTTCAAAAGCTAACATCAGCTTAGAAAGAGGGAGTAGGAGAGAAAAGGTAGGAAATATCTTAGGCACCTAGGATAGGTTACTTCATTTATGGGGGTTCTCATTATGAAAATAAGTGTCTCCAATGACCATATTAAAGTAACATAGCCAAGAAGAAGCCACATCGAATCTATGCATCCATTGTAAGTCATAACCTAGATGGAAAAACAACCTCTATGTTACTAAATGGTAAGTTTTTAAATAAAAATGTTAAAATTTTAATTGATAGTGGAGCTATAGATGGTTTTATTTCCACTAGTATTATTAGGGATATGCTAGAAAGACCTAGATTTTTGTAACAAGTGTGGAAATATGATTATGGGTCTAGATAGACCTACTTAGTGTATCAACGTTTTTCTATAGCCAAGATCATCTTACCCAATGGATCCACTATTTGGAACTTATATGTAGTGTCATTACATGCATTCAATATTTCTTAGGTATGGACTGGTTAAAGGCCCATGGATCCCTACTCAAATTCTAAGAAAAATGGATGGACTATATATATAATAAGTAAGCAAGGATCTTTTCAATCATATTTGTTGTTAGCTATGAAACTAAGAAGTTAGTCAAAAGAGGTGGTATGTTGTATAGATAAATGGCAAGATGTGTGATAATGAGGATGAGTAAATATTTAAGAAACATCCACTTCTACATGAATTTAGGGATGTACTTCTAGAATATATCCTAGGCCTACCACTTCGGCTAGAATTTGACTTCACCATTGAACTAATGCTAGGATTTGAACCTATTGCAAGGTTGCCTTATAGAATAAATCCTATTGAGTTGCAAGAGCTTAATATGCAACTTCAATATTTTTTGGAGAAGGGTTTGATTAAACCTAGTGTGCCTCCCTAGGGAGATCTGATATTATTTGTGAAAAATTATGGTTTATTGAGGTTGTGCATTGATTACAGAACGCTAAATAAGATCACCATCAAGAATAAGTATCCATTGCCAAGGATATATAATCTATTTGATAAGTTAAAGGATGTCCTTATATTTTTAAATATTGATTTGAGATCAGGGTATTATCAACTAAATATCCATGAGAAGGATACACATGAAACAATAGTTATGATGTAGTATGCAATGGGAGATAGCAATCACAAGATGCAGAATAATATGAAAGAAAGTAAATCTGTGAGATGACTGAAATATGCTATAAATAGAAATGATGGAAATGAATACAATGTAGCTATGGAGGAAATGGACACTCCATGAACAAAGCTACTGGACTACATTGCACCCATCACCAATATATGGTGATCTACACAACACTATGCTACTACCTACGAATATGCTATGAGCTTGTTATATGCTTGTTACAATGAGGCCCTTTTTATATAGGAAGATAGGTTCCTTGGCCAACACTCTACCTAGTTGTACAAGGGACACCTTGCACATATACAACTTGCACATTGACACTTGTGCATTTATTACATTGCATGAAGTAACTAGATAACTTCCCCCTAAAGTAATCTAATGTCCTAAGTATGTACCTAGGAAGGTACATTTACATGACCCAAATGATGTAATATACTCTATCTCTAACACCCCCTTGTATTACATTATTTGG
The DNA here is from genome assembly GCA_028583015.1 of Wollemia nobilis. Lineage (NCBI taxonomy): Eukaryota > Viridiplantae > Streptophyta > Pinopsida > Araucariales > Araucariaceae > Wollemia > Wollemia nobilis. Next base: position 3,079,358 of record JAQPPZ010016710.1, on the reverse strand, counting down.
GTATTGAAGACTTTAGTCTTCAATGTGGATCTTCTTCTTGATCTTGAGATTCAGATTCTTCTTCTCTATTTTTTGTAACCTATTCAAGCAAGTAGTTAGTATCTTCATAACCTGTCATTCTTGCTGAAAGAGCTTTGACTTCATAATCATCTATAGATTCTTCCAGTTCTTCGATTTCTTCTACCCTCTGAGCTAGATGTCCTTTTTTATTTCCTTTTTGATACTCCAATTGGGGATAATTGGTTGGATGCTAAAATTATTGTTGATGAGGATTTTGATATTGTCGTGGCTGAAATTGGTTCCCATTGTTCATCTGATTTCCTTGATTCTAATTTTTGGGATTGAACCTACAATAGCTGGTACTATGGCCTTTTCTCTTGCATATCTGACAATACCTATTGTACCATGGTTTTCATCCTTTTGATGAAGAAGCAATATTTCCCTGTGGATTATCTTTAGATGCCAATGCAGTGTTAGTCATTTCATCTTTAACTGTATTTTCCACCTCATATTCCTATAGAATATTGACTAGGTCATCAAAAGAAGTATCTTTACTTAGGACTTGTAAAGATGTTACCAAATGCTTATAGTTGTCTGGAAGTGCTCTCATGGTTACTTGAGTAAGAAGTTCATCCTTAACTATTTCTCCTAAGGTCAATAATTTCCCTTTAATATCTGCTACCTTCCTTAGGAATAGTTCTATGCTTTCTCCACTATTCATCTTTAATGAGTGAAGTTGAGTTTGAAGATGAAGAATAGTTGCCTTATTCTTTCCTTCAAATATTTTCTCTAGGCTTGTCCATGCATCTGAAGATGTTTTTGCTAAACTGATATAGGGTTGTATCTCATTAGTGATAGCAAAGGTTATTATCATTAGAGCCTTTGAATCATTTTCCTCAAACTTTAGGATTTCAATATCACCTATGGTAGGTCTCTGTGTTTTCCCTTTGACAATATCCCAAAGTTTTTCATATACCAAGATTGCTTTCACTTTATTCTTCCAGGAGAAATAATTAGGACCCTTGAGTAGTTGAGATTCTGCTAGGAAGAATTTGTTTGATGCCATTTAAATTCCCTAATATCAATCCTTAGATTTTGTGGACTTCCTTATGTCTCCCTAGTAATGAGAGTATATATACCTAATGGAATTTTAGGTTTTGTAGAAATCTTATATCTTCCCAATGGATTTAGAACTTGATAATCTTTGGTAGATGCTATTATTATCAAGTTTTGTAGAATGCCTTATGACTCCCTAGTGATTTTGGAATATGATATAGTGCTTTTGTAAAATGTAGTTCAATTTTGGGTTGATTTTGTAAAGTTTTGTAAATATCAAAATCAACTTTTCTAACACCTTATTACTCCTATTGAACTAAGCACTTTTCCAATTTTTGAAGAGGTTTTAATGTTGGATTTATTTTGTCCCTTTTGTGAAATTTTGAGACAAGAATATTATAAATTTCCAACCTTAGAAAAAACCTTAATAACCTCTTTTAATATCCCTTAGGATTTGATTTTAGTGTTTCTAATTTTCAATAACCTAATTTGGTGTTGTAACCCTTATAACTCCCAAATATAGAAAATTAGAACACAATAATATTTGCAAATATTATTAATTTGATTTTTCTAGTAGAAACCCTTATTACTCCAATATTTAATATTGTAAATATTTAATTAATTTGATATCTTAATTCCCTTTTAATTTTTGCTTTCAATATGTTTGATTTCTCTAAGTTTCAACCTTAGTATATAATCCTTATATCTCCCAAGAATGAAATCAAACTATAATGGGAATTATTCCTTACCTTGCAATGTTGATGTCCACAATTTTTGGTGTAGTATTCGGGCATGAATAATAGTAGTGCCAACGTATTTTTCCTTGGATGCTTCAACCAATGGATAGCCTTGGATTTCTCTTGGTTTTGGAGCTTGAAGAATGGCACCCAAATTCTATGACTTTTTGGCTCCTTTTGACTAGAGCTTTAAATGCTCTTTCACTTTCCTCCACGCTACAATTCAGCCCTGTGTGAAGTGCTTTGAATGGATATGCACGCTTCAAACTCCCTTGGTCATTGAACCCTTTAAATGGAGCAAGAATATTTGCAAATATGACAAGTGGCATGGTAGTTACACTTCATAGGTGCTTGAGGAGTAGATGGGAGTTACTAAGCACTTGTCTTGCTCCTGTATGTAATGTATGAGATGTTATAGTCTTCTTGGTGAGTGCTTGACTTCCTCTCCAAGATGGGTTCTCCTAGAATCTTCCAACTTTGGACAAGTGGCACTCATATGAATGTAACCTCTTCTTTATTCTTTGTAACTTCCCTTGGCTGAGCGCTTGAAGTAATCCTTTGTTTCTTGGATGTTATGAATGAAGATGGCACCTTAGGAGGTTTGTGCCAAGTGGCACTTTACATGTAACTCTTTGTTATAATGCTCCAAGATGAATGATATACCTCCTATTCCCTTTTGTATGCTTATTATTTTGCTTGCTATATTTCTTGGAGAGCAAGCAACTTCTTTCTTTTGTAGGTGCTTCAATGAGGACATTGGATGGCACTAGCTGTGATGTCCCTTGATTCTATGGAGCTTCCAATGGTGGTTTTGTAGCTGATCTTGGTGCTCCTATTGGTGGACATTTTTCTCCAAGCTTGAAACCTTGGATTTAGCACCTATTCTTTATACCTTCAACATGTTGATTTTGTCCTCCTTTCCACATTGGTTTTGATGCCTTCTTTTCTCCATTTTTGAACATATTATGTATTTCCTTCTTTGTAGATAATATTTCTCTCAAATATGACATTGTTCTTTCCTTGTGTTGTCCCTTGAAGGCTTGCAGGTTCGACTATCTAGAATGGAGAAGATGTGAGCCTTTTGAGAGGCTCCTTTGCTATGCTCGGAGTGTGCTAGTGTCCAATTATTTTAACCTTGTATAATGTGCCTTTGTGGCACCTCAAACTCTACCTTATCACCTACGTAAAACAACTTAGAATGGTGCAACAATATGTAATAATTTTGGGATATAAAAACACCCCTTTTGCACCTTTTTGCACTCCTAATTTTCTGATTTTATGGCAGATTTTTGGAGATGTTCTTCTGAATATGCAACTCTCCTTTTTTTTGGTTTTATGAACCCAACTTATAACCACTTTTGTAGATGCAATATAACACTTATAGTGCTTTGAATCTGAGACTCACCAAGTCTCGATTTGAGGCAATCCTTGCTGATTTTCTATGGCTATTTTCTTCTCCAAAACTTGGAGGATTGAGCTGATTTTGGTGGCTTCCTTTGGCCACTAAAATTTGTATATTTTGGTGCACTAATGGTGTCTTTAGACACTTGATGCTAATATGATTTTGTGCCCTTCTCAAGAACACAAACACTAAGATTTTTGAGAGTAATATAGTAGTGCAAATGAACCCACTAATATTTCACTTTTAATGCACTAAAAATCTCACCTTATCACTCCAATAAACTCTCAAAATAACTTATAAGTGCACTTAATCAATTTACTACAACTAATCAAGAATAATCTGAAATGAATCTTCAAGAATTATTCTATAATTTCACTACAAACAAAGTTGTAGGAACTAGTCTTCTTTTTCTTTCCAAAGTAGATATTTGGTAGTTGATAGATAGTTGTAATTTTGTAATCTAATCAACTCCAAAGCTAATGTGCAAATGAACCTTAAAAGGAACTTTTCCCTTTTTGCACTTTTGAAGACTGTAATTCAATTTTTCTCTTTTGCAACTCTAATCCAATATAAGGTGCTTTAACAAATCTGATAAGTAATCCAATTAATGAATCTACTTGCACCAATAGTTGCTTACCTTTTTGAAATATTTTGTAGAGGATTTAGATCTTGGTGTCTAAGATCACCAAGTTGCTGCTTTGAGTAGGATCTCACTGCTCAGTTTCTTCTTCACCAAAAAGTGGTCTTGAACTTTCTTTTATGAGCCTAGGTTTTGGTGATTTGATCCTTCAAGCAATCTTCTCCTTTTGCTGTAGATTTGGAGAAGTCTTTGTCTCTAAAATGGTGCCTTCTTGCTGTGAGAGGTAATCTTCAAATCTCTCAGATTTGGTAGGCTTCTCCTATCTTCAAGTCTTCTTGTTGAATTCTGACTTCAAGCAGGATCTTCTTCTCAAGATTCTAAATGTCTTGAGGTCTTTTGAATCTTCTTTTGAGATTTGGCACTCCTTGCCAAATTCTTCTTCTTCTTTTGGGCTTGTTGTCGTATGGTGATAATTGTCCCAAATATTTCACTATCTTCTGTAGTGAATTTCTCCAATGAGTTCTCCTCGGAACTCCTTTGATGATTTCTTCAATAAGGCTCTCCAAGACTTTTATTGGATGCTCATTGAGACCTCTCCAAGGTCTTTGATCTTGCAACTTCTTCTGGTCTTCCTTGAGACATTTTCTTCAACCTTCTACTTCTGTAAGTGTTGGTGGTGAGATCTTCTTCTGGATCTCTGATTTTTTTACTTCTAGATTTGAGTAGGACTCTCCTAGTCCTTCTTCTTCTTCCAAGAATGGAAGTTTCTTCAATGAGATCTTCTCCTGATCTCTTTACCTTCAATTTTGCTTTAGGTGCTGGATTGATTTTGAAGAAGATACTCTTCCTAAATTTCTTGTAGGAAGTTTCCCAACTCACTGAATCTCCTTTCCTACAACAAAGTATTAGTACTAAAATTGAATCTACTTCTGAATCATATACTCTCTTCTAGATTCTTCTTCAAGATCAAGGCTTATGTGGCATTTTCTTTAGTATCAAGGCTTCTATGGCCTTTTCTTTAGATCAAGGCTTTTATGGCCTTTTCTTAGATCAAGGCTTTTGTGGCCTTTTCTTCTGGATCAAGGCTTCTATGGCCTTTTCTTCTTCTATGAAGTTCTCAATCTAGCAATGGAGATCTCCAGTCTCCTAACTTCACCATGACTCTTCTCTAGGAGTCTTCTTCCATAGTATTCTCTTCTTGCACAAGGAACTAATATCTACACTATGAAGGCACATCGACCTTCGGAAACAAAGTTGAAATATCCTAGATTTCTATTGTAGGAGGTGTCCCAATCATCTGAGAATTAATTTTTTGCAACAAAAGAAACTTTGGGCAATAGTTAACAAATTCCAGATATCTTGAATGATCTTCACTAGTTGATTTGTCAATCTAGTGGATTGAATGTTGAGTCCTAGTCTTCACGAGTTTTTCCTACAACTCTATGGAAAGACTCTAGCCAAATGTAATCTCAGTATTTTTGGAACTGAGATTTCTTTCAGTCCTCACTTGTGGCTCTCCCTAATTCTACCACCTAGACTCTTCTGAGAGTTTTTGATAGTGGCTGGTCCAAAGGTGCATCAGGTTGACAAAAAACTTAGGCTTAATGATAATGGTGGTTTTCCTATCGATCTACTATGGCTAGATCTACCATGGCTCTGATACCACTATTAGATTTTGATGCAGTATGCAATGGGAGATAGCAATCACAAGATGCAAAATAATATGAAAGAAAGTAAATCTACGAGATGACTGAAATATGCTATAAATAGAAATGATGGAAATGAATACAATGTAGCTATGGAGGAAATGGACACTCCATGAATAAAGCTATTGGACTACATTGCACCCATCACCAATATATGGTGATCTACACAACACTATGCTACTACCTACGAATATGCTACGAGCTTGTTATAAGCTTGTTACAATGAGGCCCTTTTTATATAGGAAGATAGGTTCCTTGGCCAACACTCTACCTAGTTGTACAAGGGACACCTTGCACATATACAACTTGCACATTGACACTTGTGCATTTATTACATTGCATGAAGTAACTAGATAACTTCCCCCTAAAGTAATCTAATGTCCTAAGTATGTACCTAGGAAGGTACATTTACATGACCCAAATGATGTAATATACTCTATCTCTAACACTTTAAGACTAGGTATGGATACTGTGAGTTTATAGTGTTACGATTTAGGGTAAAAAATGCACCAATAAATTTTATGAATCTAATAAATAGTGTGTCCAAGAAATATTTGTATGGGTTTATTTTGATATCTCTTGCTGATATATTTATATATTCTCACACCAAAGAGGAACATGACCAACATTTGAGGTTAATCCAACTAAACAAAAAGTTGTCTAAATGTCATGACCCTCCCTAGCTAACTTTATGGCACAAGAAAACAATGTATTAACCTATGATGTGGTGATACCTAGTTTGAACAATGGAACCAACTATTTGATGTTAAGTTTATTTATAAGGGCATGTTATCACTAACATATTACCAAGTGTGCAGGATGAAGAATACAAGATTATACTAAGAGGGGGGTGAACAGTATAAAACCACTTTTTACTTTCTTTCCAAACCAATATTAATTAATGTCCTTAATTGCAATAGCCAAATATAGTAGTGTGCATTAATAACTCAGATAACATTAGTAAGCAAGAGCATAATTCACCACACACAATTGAGACACAATATTTAATGTGGTTTCCCCAATGTGAGGTACTCCACGGAGAAAATATTTTACTAAAACTTTCTCAATCAATATTTTTGGGAATCACTCCTAATTACAATGTTTATGGATCTTTGTCCAAAGGATATGTTGATCCCCTAATCTCAAGTTTGTGGATGTCTTCCACAAGAGAAGTTTTTGCCCTTCTACTCTGGCTATGTGATCTTCTAGAAGACTCTGTTTCTCTATTGAACTAACTAGTGGACCTATCTCCACTTGAAGACTCCTCACTTAGATTTGTCTTCAACTGTGTTGGCTACTGGATCTCTATCCACTGAGACTTTGTTCTCTATACTTCATCACATCCAAAGCTCTTTCAATAGGCTCATTAAGAACCTGCTCAATAGGCTCAAATAAAACCTGCTTAACAAGTTCACACAAAACTTATTAAATCTGCACTAGCAAGCTCACCAAGAACTTGCCCAAATCTACTCTAGCAAGCTCACCAATAACTTGCCCAAATATGCTCTAGCAAGCTCACCAAGAACTTACCCAAATATGCTCCAACAAGCTCACTAAGAATTTGTCCAAACACTGTCCTCAAATATGTCCCAACACTGTCCTCAAATCTATCCCAAAGGTCTTATCAAAGACTTAATCAATCATGCTCAAGTAGTACTCAAAATGAAATCAACAATGAATTGCAATGTACTCTTCAATGGATGACAACAATGATCTACAATGATCTCAACTCAACTCATAGAAGCATAAAAAAAAAAATTAGAGACTCAATATGTTCTAATATCAATCTCAAATCAACTCATAGAAGCATAAAGATAATTGTTAGAGACTCAATATATTCTAATCTCAATCTCAACTCAACTCAACTCAAATCAATCTCAACTCAACTCAAGTCAATATTATAGAAGCATAAAGAGAATTTTTAGAGACTCAATATGTTCTAATATTACTCTCAACCCAAATCAGAATAATGGTATAGTTTGTTTCATAGGACTTGAAAAATCACTTCACATATCACTTGACTAGGCTCAATCAACTCAACTCAACCAATCACAACAAGGGACAACTCTCTCTCACACAACCCTAGTCCAAGTATGTATCAACCAACTCAAATGTTTCCAACAATGCTCAACCAAAAATCTCACTTAAAAATGATATTGATGTTCTTTTATAACTCAAGTTCTTTCACAACCAATGGGCTTCAATAACAATGCTTATAAAACAAGCTTTAACCTCAACTCTCAAACTAGAAAACCTTGAAGCATTAAACCAAACATTTTCAAAAAGGAAACAATAATCAATCCTTTTCTCTCTAATGATATTTTAGAAATCAACCACCATAAATAGTCAATAGGAGAATGTACCCATACCTTTTATGAAGATGAAAAAACCTCTTTGTAAATCTACCACAATCACAAAATTCTTTTGCCAATCTTCACAAGGGTTAGTAGATCATAAAATAATCAACATTACTCCACTTTTCAATAATCATCACCAAGGCCTTTAATTGCACAACTTTCTTATCTCTCCTAAAACCACTTGTACCATAAAATAAAATAAATCAAAACATTACATAACCTTTTCACTCCCAAAACCACTTATACCATAAAATAAAATAAATCACAATATTGCATACCTTGTCACCTCATGAAAGAATTAATCCTATTGAAAAAGAACAAGGCAAACTTCACTTTTGGAACCCCTTTGCAAAATCAGAAATATCTCTTTATACACACCTTATTTCTCCTTATAAATAAGTTAGTCAAATAGCCCTCGAAATAAGCTTTCGACGATATATAATATGCCCCATTTTCGAAATAAATTGAAACCTTTATATATATATATATATATATATATATTTTTATTGATATGCCAACCTCCATTAATTGCACATAGGTCGGCCCTCCATTAATTTAAACTTAAACTTTAAAATTTAATATATTCATCATAGGAGGTCCTTTTTCGATGAAACAAAATTCCACCTTGGCTTTTAAGAAAAGCCCTTTCCACATAAGCTCACCATAGTTCTAAATAAAACCTTTTATTTTGTCTGCATTGGTTTTCATAAAAACCTTGTATATATCCATGCTCTCCGAAATATCATAGATGATTATCTATGAAGTGCTTTTTCCACCAAAACTCAATGTGACATCAATGAAAACATAAAATACCTCAAATTAACTCAAATTTCCAACACAAGATCATGTACACTCGTAGGTGGAATAGGTAGAGTCACCCACCAGAAACAAGGGTACCAAAGATCAGGGAAATGATGATTAAGGTACTCGGAGGTAACATGGATAGATACCTTCATATAGGTATGCATTGATGGAAGGGATAATCATCGATGGCCGATCACCTTGAGCTTTAGTTAATAGCCTAGTAGCTATCATAAAATATCTGGCTAAGATGGGTGATCGGGTTGATGGAATGATTCCCTCTTTGTTGTTGTACAAATTTGTTTTCTCTGTATTGCATCATGGCTTGAGTAGATTAATGTTGGGTTTTCTGTATGAGAACAACTGCAAGATGTATATAAATGCATAAGGTAAACTGTCATGTTGAAGCGCAAGTAAAGCATCATCCTTATGAAAGAAAACAAATTAAATGCATATGTTGAATGAAGATTCCTCTAAATTAATTAATGAAGTTTAAGTAAATAATGTTTGGCTCATTTGAGCTCATTAGTAAACTTCTTTGTAATTAATAAATGAGTTTGCATCTAAATTAATTAGAGGTGTGCATTTTAATGATAATAGAGGATTCATTAAAAGACTTTAATTAATTGAATTGAATGAAAGAGAATTCATTTAAAAAAAATATATATATATATATATATATAAATATATATCTTTTATTTAAAAATAAAAACAATAAATATATTGTGTAAGTAAAAGTAATATATTTAAATATTGATAAATATCATAAGAATGATATTTTAAAAAAGGGCCATTCTTCATATTTTAAAAATAAAATGTAATCATCCCTTTCCTATGCAATGAACCCTATGAAATAGCCTATGAGGCTACTAATTTCCAAATGTGGAAAATATGGGGAGAACGCACAAGGGATAGGGGATGTTGCATTGAAGAGTGGAGGTGGAAGACAGGGGCTCGAGGTTTGAGTGGATGGTGGATGAGCCACCTAGGTGGATAGGCACGTAAGAAAGAAGGTAAGGAAAAGAGAGATAGATGAAGAGAGGGAGAGAGAAGACAGATGGGAGAGAGCAAGAACGGAGATGCAGATGTAGATGAGAGATAGAGATAATGGGAAGAATGCACTAGAGGCTAAGAGGAGGGCAGCTAGACATCACCATATTTCCAATATCCGTAGGAGTTAAGGTTGGGTTGCTTTAAATCTGGAACCCGATTTTAATTTACGTGGGATTGTTGCATATAAGCGCTATGCGCTATGTTTTTGAAAGAATCTCCCTTATGCTATGAAAGCATTGTGTGCTATGTGTTTTGGAATCTCCCTTATGTCATGTGAAAGCATTGTGCACTATGTGTTTGAGAGAACCTCCTTATGTTGTGTGAGCATTGAGCGCTATGTGTGTGTTGTGAAACCACCATGTGAAGAGTATTGGGTGCTAACAGAAGCCACCTTGTGGAAGTGCTATGTGTGTGTTGTGAAACCACCATGTGAAGAGTGTTGTATTATAATAAGAATCACCCTATGTGTGTTGTGAAACCACCATGTGAAGAGCATTGTATTTTAATAGGAATCACCCTATGTGTGTTGTGAAACCACCATGTGAAGAGCATTGTATTTTAATAGGAATCACCCTGTGTGTGTTGTGAAACCACCATGTGGAAGCACTATGTTTTAACTGAAACCACTCTATGGTTGTAGTTTAAGATAAAAACCTCCCTTATGTCGGGTGAGCATTGTGTGTGAGCAATCACCATAGGTTGTGTTGTGCACTATGCTGAAATGCAATGAGCACTTTAGTGAATGCTTAGGTGAGAGCTTAGTGAGTGCTTCGGTAGACCAGTGGGTGTTAGCAGTGAGTGTTGTGCATGTTCGAAGGCGTTGACCTCTAGTTGTGAACCCTGTGTTAGGTAAGGTGTTGTGTAACTGTTCTAGTTAAAATAATAGAGCCTTTGTTTCATGTGAAATGTATTTAAGGGTTTTAATAAAAAGGAGCCTTTGATTTTATGAAATGTATTTAAGGGTTTTAATTAAAAGGAGCCTTGGATTTTATGAAATGTATTTAAGGGTTTTAATTAAAAGGAGCCTTTGATTTTATGAAATGTAGATAAGGTTTTAATTAAAAGGAGCCTTGGATTTTATGAAATGTAGATAAGGTTTTTAATTAAAAGGAGCCTTGGATTTTATGAAATGTATTTAAGGTTTTAATTAAAAGGAGCCTTTGATTTTATGAAATGTAGAAAAGGTTTTTAATTAAAAGGAGCCTTTGATTTTATGAAATGTAGAGAAGGTTTTTAATTAAAAGGAGCCTTTGGTTTTATGAAATTTAGTTAAGGTTTTTAATTAAAAGGAACCTTTGATTTTGTGAAATGTATTTAAGGGTTTTAATTGAAGAAACCTTAGTGTCACATAAAATATAATGAAGGTTTTTAATTAAAAGGAACCTTTGTTTCATATAGGATTATTGAAGGCTTTTAATTAAAAAGGGACCTTGGATTTATATGAGATTTATTTAAGGTTTTAATTAAAAGGAACCTTTGATTTATATGAGATGTATTTAAGGTTTTAATTAAAAGGAACCTTTGATTTATAAGAGATTTATGTAAGGTTTTCAATTAGGAAAGAACCTTTGATTTTAATGAAATGTATTGAAGGTTTTTAATTTAAAAGAAAACCCCTTTGATTAAGGTTGAATATCTTAGGAGTTTAAATTAAAGAGATGTGGATTTATTCATGAATTGAAGTTATGGGGCTTCAATTTAGGGAATGAATGAATGTTGGTTTTAAAGGTTAAAGGTATGGGACTTTAATGCTTTAAAAAGTAGTTGATTGACTGGAAATGGGGAATTAAAAAGGAATGTAGATTTATTCTTTGAATTGAAGTTATGGGGCTTTGATTTAGGGAATGAAAAGAAAAGGGATTGTTTTAAAGGTTAAGGGAATGAGACTTTAATGCTTTAAGACATGAATGAATTTGATTTAAGTTGGACCTTGATCTAAGAAGTACGTATTGGATGACTCTCTAAAGGAACTTGAGAGGTGAAAATAAAAGTAAGGGTTCTTTTATGATATCCATTATGCATTAGATGGTTAGAAACTTAAATGAATGTTTGTATAGTTGCAATTTGGTAAATTAAATGAATAGATGCATTTAAAGGTATGCCTATCCTGAACCATGAGTATCTTGATCCCCTACTACCCTCAAAGAACCAATGGGAAGCAAGGAGAAGCAAGGAGTTCCATGGAAACAAAGCATAGGTATTTGTATCTAATGTTGTTGTACTTATGATCAAATAGACTAGACTTGTGGGGAGATATCCCCGATGCAGATAATGTGATAATATTTAAAGTAAGAAAGACTTATCATGTGTGATCTAATGAGATGAGTGTTCATTGATTTAGTGAAGGTACTTTTCCTTTATTTTTGTATTTGGTTATATTATGTGAATGATTCTCTTTAGTGTTAAGCTTGCTTTATTTCCTCCATTATTGTTTGTTTGATTCATGTTGTTATAATAATTAGATGTATCATTGTTTGATTGCTTGATGATAAGAAATCTAAGAGTAGAGTTCTAGGGTGAACTCAGAGGTGACCTAAGGGAATTAAGGACCCCTTAGGGTGAACATAGGTGACCTAAGGGAATTAAGAACCCCTTAGGGTGAACATAGGAGACCTAAGGGAATTGAGACCCCCTTAGGGAGATAAAGGACTAAGTTGTGAAGAGATTACATCTGAGTTAAGATAGCTCATCATGGAGATGAGATAGATAGCTTAACTCACAATACTCATAGCATACCTACACAGAAGGATTTGTGTATGGTATGGAGATGCATGTATACCTTCGATGGACTGAGGGTGATAGGTCTAACTCATCAAGAATGATGTGATAGATGGGCTTATCTGTAGTGACACATTATACACCTACATAGATGGACTTGTGATAGGGTACTTCATGAGATGTAACTTCCAGGAAAACTTAAGAGATTGAAACTTTAGGTAAATGTTAGTTGGGTTAGGGATTCATGAAGGGTTCATGTATCCCTCTCCTTAGTAAAAAAAAACTCTTTCATTTTTTTGTATTTTTTATTTGTGTGATTTTTGGGTCATTACATTTGGTATCAGAGCTCTAGGTATGAGGGTATAGAGCTTCTGTGTGTGCTAAAAGGGAACTAGATGTATCCAATGAAGGCTTTCTTAAGAAAAGGGGCTAAATTTGGGATGACCTAGAATACCCTAGTTGTTAGAATTTGATGGGCATAAACCCCAAGGTAGAGTGGATGTTAGGATACCTTAGTATGGGCTATGGTATCAGTGATACATCCTAGCCTAGGATATTACCCTAGTTAGGTTGTTAATGCATATAGCAAGAGAACTCTGTATTATGGCTTGATTAGAGATACAACTTAAGATGGAACTGTAATCTAATATTCTTTCTTGGATGGAATCAGGTTAAGATGCCACCTAAGACCAGAAGAGGGAGACCTATACCTAGAAAAACTCGAAAAGTAATGTTGAAGAAGAAAACTAGGATGGGGAACCAACAAACCCCAATAGAGAGGTAGAAGACCTCACCGCTATGGTCATTGCTATGCAAGATCAGATAAGATAGTTGCTAGAAATGGTTGTGAATCAGAATTTGCAAGTTTATGGTTCAGAGATCGGTCTAGAAAGTGGACTAACTATAGAGCAAGTACAAGCTAGAGCCTTAGCAAAAAAATAAATAGCTAGGGACATGAAAAACATTAGTATCTCTAAGTTTTATGGAGAGGGTGATGGTGATGCAGTGGAAGCATGGCTGAGAGAGGTGGAGGTTCACTTTATGGTTAAAGGCTACTCATCAGGAACCCAAACACTTTGGGCTACGATTAACCTGGAAGGGGCTGCTCTGGAGTGGTGGGAAACCCACTATGAGGAAACTAATATTGAACCCATCGATACTCCATGGGAAGAATTTATAAACATATTTAAGAAGAGATTCTTAACAGAGCACTTCTATGCCTTAAAGTTTGAAGAATTTGCTAGTCTCAGACAAGGAACCAATATAGTAGAGGTGTACTATAAGAAACTGGTAAGGTTGTTTAAATATGTGCCTATTTATAATGAGAAGATGTGGGTTCATAAGTTCATTCTTGGATTGGAATCTAGGTTGAAGCATGATGTGGAAATGCAGGAACCTAAATCACTACAAAAGGTATATGACCTAGCAAAGAAAGTAGAGTCACACTTCTATTATAAGTATGACACCATACCCGAGCAAGCTCGACAAGAGCTGAGGAAGAGGAATAGTAATGGGTTTGTAAAATGGGAGGTTGAGCAAGAGCGAAAGGCCAAGAATCCCCAAAATCTTGAGAAGAAACCTTACAAGAATCAGAACAAGTTCAAGAAGAACTTTTGTAAGAAGGATAACAAGCCTAATAGTATGAAACCTCAGCCATAGAAGTTGCAAGCTCCAACTCCAACAACTAAGAATGGGAATGAGAAACCTAAAAAATAGCAAGGACCCAAGGAAGGGTGCTACAATTGTCGAGGATCTCATTACTATAATCAGTGTCCATATCAGGCGAGGACTAGCATAACTAATGCAAAAGGAAAGGAATCGAAACATCGGATCTATGCCACAATCAGGAAGTAGAAGCTAGAGGGATAGGCCACCCCCTTACTTGTGAAAGGTAAGGTTTTCAATAAGCAAGTAAACATTTTGATAGATAGTGGAGCCACTGATAGTTTTATTTCATCTAGTCTAGCAAGGACTATGTTGGAAAGGCCTAGATATTTGGCCCAAGGGTGGAAGGTTGAGTATGGTTCTGGATAGACCTACTCGGTAGACCAGTGTTATCCTATGGTGGAAGTTACTCTATCTGAAGGGACTATGGAATGTTGTTTATATGTAACTCCCTTACATGCCTTTGATGTGATCCTAGGGATGGATTGGCTATAGGCTCATAAAGCCTTAGTCAATTTCCAAGACCGATGGATTGAGTATTCAGAGGAAGGCAGAAGAATATTAAGAATTCATAGCAGTCAAGGGGTGTTTGAACCTCAGATGTTGTCCGCTATGCAATTGAAAAAGACCCTAAAGAGGGGAGGGGTAGTGTATGTGGTAAAACTTAATGAAGTGGAGGACCATGAGAAGGAGGAAATACTAAGACATCATCCAATTTTATAGGAATTTTAGGATGTATTTCTAGAGGACCTACCTAGATTACCTCCTGTATGAGAATTTGACTTCACGATTGAACTTATGATGGGAGTCGAACCTATTCATAGATCCTCATATAGGATGAATCCTATTAAAATGTGAGAACTAAAGGTTCAATTGCAAGGATTTTTGGAGAAGGGTTTGATAAAACCAAGTGTGTCACCATGGGGTGCACCAGTTTTGTTCATGAAAAATAAGGATGGTTCATTGAGATTGTGTATTGATTATAGGATGCTAAATAAGGCTACAATCAAGAATCGGTATCCTTTACCTAGGATTGAAGATTTATTTGATCAACTAAAATATGCCAAGGTGTTTACTAAGATCGATCTGAGGTTAGGGTATCACCAGTTAAGGATTCATGAGGAAGACACTCACAAAATGATATTTAAGACTAGGTATGGGTATTATGAGTTTACGGTTCTACCCTTTGGACTGACTAATGCTCCAGATGCTTTCATGAACCTAATGAATAGTGTGTTCTAAAGACACTTGGACCAGTTTGTCCTGGTATTCCTATATGATATCCTTATATACTCTTGAGATAAATAGGAGCATGATAAACATCTTAGGATCATGTTGGAATTGTTGAGGGAGAATCAACTTTATGGAAATCTAGCTAAGAGTGAATTCTATGTCCTAGAGGTATGATATCTTGGACACGTTATATCAGTAGAAGGGATTGTTGTGGATCTAGAGAATATTGAGGCTATTCTGAATTGGCCACCCCCTACTAATGTGACTGAAGTACGAAGTTTCATGGGGTTAACGGGCTATTATAGATGTTATATAAAGGACTACTCCAAGATTGTTGGACCCATAACAAACCTTCAAAGAAGGGGAAATAATTCAAGTGGATAGAGAAGTGTGAGGTTGCCTTCGTACTACTAAAGCATAAGCTTACTACTGCACCGATACTAAAGGTTCTCGATCCTCAAAGGGACTTTTTAGTGTGCATTGATGCATCAATAGAGGGGTTGGGTGGGGTACTCTCACAAGAGGATTCAGTAGTGGCATATACTTCAAGGAAGCTCAAAAAGCATGAAGTTAATTATGCTACGCATGATTTAGAGCTAGTTATGGTGGTGCATGCTTTAAAGGTTTGGTACCACTACTTAGTGGGGAGACCCTTTGAATTGAAAATCGATCATCAAAGTCTATGGTACATATTCACCCAACCAATACTCAATGCAAGATAGAGAAGATGGGTGGAATTTCTTGCTGAGTATGATTTTGAGATTGAGTACATAAAGGGAAAAGAGAATAAGGTAGTGGATGCTTTGAGTAGAAGGAAATATATAGCAGCCATAACTAGAATTCACATGGACCTAATGGATCGAGTGAGGTAGGAGCAATCTTAGGATGAGTATTGCCAAGGAATTCGAGCCAAAATGGATAGAGATCCTGAAGGAAATGAGGAATTTAGTATGAAATATGACTTTCTGTGTTATAAGGGAAGGGTCATCATACCAAAGTTGGGTAATTTGAGGAACTTGATAATGCAAGAAGCTCATAGATCTCCTTATTCTGCTCATCCCGGAGGAGCCAAAATGCGAGAAAACATGAAAAGAACCTTCTTTTGGGTAGGTATGAAGAAGGACATCATAGATTTTGTTGCTCGATGTCTCGAATGTCAGAAAGTCAAGGTAGAATACCAGCATCCCATAGGAAAAATTCACCTACATGATATACCTATGTAGAAATGGTAGGTTATATCTATGGATTTTATCATGGGTTTACCCAAAACTCGGTACCAACATGATGCCATATTTGTAGTGGTCGAAAAATTGACTAAAGTTGCCCACTTCATACTAGGAAATACCAAGGATGATGCTCAGGTAGTGGCTAGCAGATTCATCAAAGAGGTATTCCGATTGCATGGGTTTCTTGAGGTAATTATCTCAGATAGAGACTCCAAATTCACTTCTAAATTTTGGAAATCCCTTCATAGTGCAGTTGGTATGAAATTGAATATGAGTTCAGCATACCACCCTAAAACCGATGGTCAAACAGAGCGAGTAAACCAAGTTTTGGAAGACATGCTTCACATGTACTACATGGATCACAAATCTCAATGGGAAGATTGTCTACCTTTGGTAGAGTTTACCTACAATAATGGACATCACTCCTCGCTAGGAATGGCACCTTTCGATGCCTTGTATGGGTGAAAGTGTAGAACACCATTGTCTTGGGATAACCTAGAGGATCGAGTTGATATTGGACCAAAAATGGTCAGGGTAATGGAAGAGCAGCTAAAAGAAATTAGGCAAAGGCTTAAGGAAGTTACGGATAGATAGAAGAGTTATGCAGATCTAAAAAGGACTCCAAGAGAGTATTCTATTGGAGATAAGGTGTTCTTAAGGGTTAAGCCAAAGAAAAGTGCTATCAAATCCATGAATTTGGATCCACATTTTGTGGGGCCCTTTGAGATCATAGAAAATATCAGTCCGATGGCATACCAACTTGCATTACCACCTAATCTATCCAAAATCCATGACACCTTCCACATATCCTTGCTTAGAAAATATGTTGCTGACCCTGAACATGTGTGGGATGTTTCTAATTTGCAGATGGCAAATCCGGAGGCCATTGAAGTGCTACCGATGAGGATTCTTGAGTTTCATTCTAAATCTCTATGGAATCAGACTCTCGAATAATGTAAGGTCCAGTGGGACCAGTTCTCTGAGAAGAATGCCACTTGGGAGAAAGTGGAGGTTATGCAAAAATATTTTCCCTTTTTTTTTGAAGCTATATGATGTAATAGTTTTACTTTCTTATAAAAAAAAAAAAACAAAAGGAAAACTAGAAACATCGAGGACGATGTTTAATCCTAGTGGGGGAGGATGTCATGACCCTCCCTAGCTGACTTTATGGCACAAGAAAACAATGTATTAACCTATGATGTGGTGATACCTAGTTTGAACAATGGAACCAACTATATGATGTTTAGTTGATTTATAAGGGCATGTTATCACTAACATATTGCCAAGTGTGCAGGATCAGGTACACTCGTAGGTGGAACAGGCAGAGTCACCCACCAGAAATGAGGGTACCAAAGATCAGGGGAAATGATGATTAAGGTACTCGAAGGTAACATGGATAGATACCTTCATATAGGCATGCATTTATGGAAGGGATAATCATCGATGGCCGATCACCTTGAGCTTTAGTTAATAGCCTAGTAGCTATCGTAAAATCTCTGGCTAAGATGGGTGATCGGGTTGATGGAATGATTCCCTCTTTGTTGTTGTACAAATTTGTTTTCTCTGTATTGCATCATGGCTTGAGTAGATTAATGTTGGGTTTTCTGTATGAGAACAACTGCAAGATGTATATAAATGCATAAGGTAAACTGTCATGTTGAAGCACAAGTAAAGCATCATCCTTATGAAAGAAAATAAATTAAATGCATATGTTGAATGAAGATTCCTCTAAATTAATTAATGAAGTTTAAGTAAATAATGTTTGGCTCATTTGAGCTCATTAGTAAACTTCTTTGTAATTAATAAATGAGTTTGCATCTAAATTAATTAGAGGTGTGCATTTTAATGATAATAGAGGATTCATTAAAAGACTTTAATTAATTGAATTGAATGAAAGAGAATTCATTTTAAAAAAAATATTATATATAATAATATATATCTTTTATTTAAAAATAAAAACAATAAATATATTGTGTAAGTAAAAGTAATATATTTAAATATTGATAAATATCATAAGAATGATATTTTAAAAAAGGGTCATTCTTCATATTTTAAAAATAAAATGTAATCATCCCTTTCCTATGCAATGAACCCTATGAAATAGCCTATGAGGCTACTAATTTCTAAATGTGGAAAATATGGGGAGAATGCACAAGGGATAGGGGATGCTGCATTGAAGAGCGGAGGTGGAAGATAGGGGCTCGGGGTTCGAGTGGATGGTGGATGAGCCACCTGGGTGGACAGGCATGTAAGAAATAAGGTAAGGAAAAGAGAGATGAATGGAGAGAGGGAGAGAGCAGATGGACAGGAGAGAGCAAGAATGGAGATGCAGATGTAGATGAGAGATAGAGATAATGGGAAGAATGCACCAGAGGCTAAGAGGAGGGTAGCTAGACATCACCATATTTCCAATCTCCATAGGAGTTAAGGTTGGGTTGCTTTAAATCTAGAACCTAGTTTTAATTTACATGGGATTGTTGCATATAAGTGCTATGCGCTATGTTTTTGAAAGAATCTCCCTTATGCTGTGAAAGCGTTGTGCACTATGTGTTTTGGAATCTCCCTTATGCTATGAAAGCATTGTGTGCTATGTGTTTTGGAATCTCCCTTATGTCATGTGAAAGCATTGTGTGCTATGTGTTTGAGAGAACCTCCTTATATTGTGTGAGTGTTGAGCGCTATGTGTGTGTTGTGAAACCACCATGTGAAGAGCATTGGGTGCTAATAGAAGCCACCTTGTGGAAGTGCTATGTGTGTGTTGTGAAACCACCATGTGAAGAGTGTTGTATTATAATAAGAATCACCCTGTGTGTGTTGTGAAACCACCATGTGAAGAGCGTTGTATTTTAATAGGAATCACCCTATGTGTGTTGTGAAACCACCATGTGAAGAGCATTGTATTTTAATAGGAATCACCCTATGTGTGTTGTGAAACCACCATGTGAGGAGCGTTGTGCTTAAATAGGAATCACCCTATGTGTGTTGTGAAACCACCATGTGGAAGCATTGTGTTTTAACTAAAACCACTCTATGGTTGTAGTTTAAGAGAAAAACCTCCCTTATGTCGGGTGAGCGTTGTGTGTGAGCAATCACCATAGGTTGTGTTGTGTGTTGTGCACTATGAAATGCAATGAGCACTTTAGTGAATGCTTAGGTGAGATCTTAGTGAGTGCTTCGGTAGACCAGTGGGTGTTAGCAGTGAGTGTTGTGCATGTTCGAAGGCGTTGACCTCTAGTTGTGAACCCTGCATTAGGTAAGGTGTTGTGTAACTATTCTAGTTAAAATAACAGAGCCTTTGTTTCATGTGAAATGTATTTAAGGGTTTTTAAAAGAAAGGAGCCTTTTAAAAAATGTAGATAAGGTTTTAATTAAAAGGAGCCTTGGATTTTATGAAATGTATTTAAGGTTTTAATTAAAAGGAGCCTTTGATTTTATGAAATGTAGAAAAGGTTTTTAATTAAAAGGAGCCTTTGATTTTATGAAATGTAGATAAGGTTTTTAATTAAAAGGAGCCTTTGGTTTTATGAAATTTAGTTAAGGTTTTTAATTAAAAGGAACCTTTGATTTTGTGAAATGTATTTAAGGGTTTTAATTGAAGAAACCTTAGTGTCACATAAAATATAATGAAGGTTTTTAATTAAAAGGAACCTTTGTTTCATATAGGATTATTGAAGGCTTTTAATTAAAAAGGGACCTTGGATTTATATGAGATTTATTTAAGGTTTTAATTAAAAGGAACCTTTGATTTATATGAGATGTATTTAAGGTTTTAATTAAAAGGAACCTTTGATTTATAAGATATTTATGTAAGGTTTTCAATTAGGAAAGAACCTTTGATTTTAATGAAATGTATTGAAGGTTTTTAATTTAAAAGAAAACCCCTTTGATTAAGGTTGAATATCTTAGGAGTTTAAATTAAAGAGATGTGGATTTATTCATGAATTGAAGTTATGGGGCTTCAATTTAGGGAATGAATGAATGTTGGTTTTAAAGGTTAAAGGTATGGGACTTTAATGCTTTAAAAAGTAGTTGATTGACTGGAAATGGGGAATTAAAAAGGAATGTAGATTTATTCTTTGAATTGAAGTTATGGGGCTTTGATTTAGGGAATGAAAAGAAAAGGGATTGTTTTAAAGGTTAAGGGAATGAGACTTTAATGCTTTAAGACATGAATGAATTTGATTTAAGTTGGACCTTGATCTAAGAAGTACGTATTGGATGACTCTCTAAAGGAACTTGAGAGGTGAAAATAAAAGTAAGGGTTCTTTTATGATATCCATTATGCATTAGATGGTTAGAAACTTAAATGAATGTTTGTATAGTTGCAATTTGGCAAAGTAAATGAATAGATGCATTTAAAGGTATGCCTATCCTGAACCATGAGTATCCTGATCCCCTACTACCCTCAAAGAACCAATGGGAAGCAAGGAGAAGCAAGGAGTTCCATGGAAACAAAGCATAGGTATTTGTATCTAATGTTGTTGTACTTATGATCAAATAGACTAGACTTGTGGGGAGATATCCCCGATGCAGATAATGTGATAATATTTAAAGTAAGAAAGACTTATCATGTGTGATCTAATGAGATGAGTGTTCATTGATTTAGTGAAGGTACTTTTCCTTTATTTTTGTATTTGGTTATATTATGTGAATGATTCTCTTTAGTGTTAAGCTTGCTTTATTTCCTCCATTATTGTTTGTTTGATTCATGTTGTTATAATAATTAGATGTATCATTGTTTGATTGCTTGATGATAAGAAATCTAAGAGTAGAGTTCTAGGGTGAACTCAGAGGTGACCTAAGGGAATTAAGGACCCCTTAGGGTGAACATAGGTGACCTAAGGGAATTAAGAACCCCTTAGGGTGAACATAGGAGACCTAAGGGAATTGAGACCCCCTTAGGGAGATAAAGGACTAAGTTGTGAAGAGATTACATCTGAGTTAAGATAGCTCATCGTGGAGACGAGATAGATAGCTTAACTCGCAATACTCGTAGCATACCTACACAGAAGGATTTGTGTATGGTATGGAGATGCGTGTATACCTTCGATGGACTGAGGGTGATAGGTCTAACTCATCAAGAATGATGTGATAGATGGGCTTATCTGCAGTGACACATTATACGCCTACACAGATGGACTTGTGATAGGGTACTTCGTGAGATGTAACTTCCAGGAAAACTTAAGAGATTGAAACTTTAGGTAAATGTTAGTTGGGTTAGGGATTCATGAAGGGTTCATGTATCCCTCTCCTTGGTAAAAAAAAACTCTTTCATTTTTTTGTATTTTTTGTTTGTGTGATTTTTGGGTCATTACACTAAGTGTGAGTTTTATGCCTCACAAGTTCAAAATTTGTGTCATATCATATATGTATAAGAGATTGTTGTAGACCCTAAAAAAAATTGAGACCATTATAAGTTGGTCTGCACCCACTAATGTGTCATAAGTTAGAAGCTTCATGGGGCTTACTAGTTATTATAGGTGTTTGTGAAGGACTATTCAAAATTTACCTACTCTATCACCAACTTTCAAATAAAAGGAAAAGAGTTAAATTAGATGGATAAATGTGATACCGCCTTGGAAACTCTAAAGAATAAGCTGACTACAAAACCAATTATCAAGCTACTAGATCATCTTGGAAATTTTAATATGTGTATAGATGCTTCCTTAGAAGGCTTATGTGGGGTGTTGTCCTAGAATGAAGGTACATAACATATAGTCCAGGAAACTCAAGAAGCATAAATTGAATTATGCTACACATGATCAAGAGTTGTTAGTAGTTATGCATGCAATGAAGGTCTAGAGGCACTATTTATTGGGGAAACCATTCAAGCTAAGGATAGACCACCAAATTCTAAGGTATGTCTTTATCCAACCTATGCTGAATGTAAGACAAAGAAGGTGGATAGAGTTCCTAGTCAAGTATGAATTTGGTATTAAGTATATCAAAGGAAAGGAAAACAAGGTTGCTAATGCCTTAAGTAGGAGAAGGCATATAGTAGAATTGACTAGAGTCTTATGGAATTGATAGACAAAGTCATGGATATGTAGTTATAGGATTAGTATTGCATTGAAATCCAAGAAAATTTTGAAATAAATCCTAAGGAAAATAAGGATTTTAAAATAATTTATGGACTTTTATGTTTCAAGGATAATATTTTCATACCTAAAAATTATGATTTAAGGATAATTATTATGCAAGAGGTACATAGTTATCCATATTCTACTCATCTAGGGGTGCAAATATGAGAGAAAACATGAAAAGACCACATATTTATCAAAAATGAAACTGGATATCTCTACTTCTATTGATATATGATTGGAGTTCTATAAGTTTAAGGTATAACATGAAAACCCAACAGGGAAATTATACTCACATGATATACCTATTCAAAAGTGGTAGGTTATATCTATGGATTTTGTGGTGGGTTTACTGAAGACTAGGTACTAGCATGATGCAATATTTGTGGTGGTCGACAAGTTGACAAAGGTTACACATTTTATACAAAGAAACATAAAGGATGATGCACTGGTTCTAAAAAATAATTTTACCAAGGAAATGTTTTAGTTATATGGTTTGCCTGAGGTGATCATATTAGATAGAGATTCCAGGTTTACATCAAAATTTTAGCAGGCTCTTCATCATGCAAAGAGCACTAAATTGAATATTATTTCTACTTACCATCTAGAAACAGATGGAAAAATGGAGAGGATGAAATAAGTTCTAGAAGATATGCTTCACATGTATTTCATGGATCAAAATTCTAAATGAGAAGACTTATTTTATCTAGTTGAATTTTCATCCTTGTAAATGGCTCTATTTGAATATTTATATGGTAGAAGATGCAGAACACCTCTACCATGGGATAATCTAGAATATTGGGTTGTGATCATACCAAACACTTTTATAGATATGGAGGAGTTTCTCAAAGGATTTTGATAAAGGCTTAAGATTTCCAAAAGAGCTATGTTGATATGAAAATATCACCAAGAGAATTCTTTGTGGGAGATGGAATTTTATTGAGGGTAAGACCCATAAAAAGTTCCATCAAGTCAACTAAGTTGGATCCTTATTTTTTTGGGCCTTTTAATATCATTGATAAGATTAGTCCAATAGCCTCTAGGCTTGGCTTGCCACCCAACCTATCAAATATCCTTGATACTTTCCACATATTCCTACTTAGGAAATATGTTGTTGATTCTTCTCATGTTTGAAATATTTCAAAATTATAGATGGCATATACCTCATCCATTGAGGTGCGACCAGTAAGATTTCAAGGGTTTCATTCCAAGATGTTGATAAAACAAACCCTAGATCATTGTAAGGTCCAATGGGACCAATATTCTAAAAAATGTGCAACTTGGGAATATGTTAAGGAAATAAAGAAGCAATTACCATATTTACTTGAATGAAATATGTATGCTTTATTTTGAAGAAATGTAGAGTACTATGTTTATTCGAAGGGGAAGTATGTAATGACCCTCATTGAATGGACTTATTATTTATAATTTATTTATGTATTTATGTGTGGATATCTAATGCATAATATCATTTTATGTTAGTGATATGTTTTTAAATATGCACTTTATGCTTTGATCACACTATTTTTGGAAATATGGTACTACTAATGAATTTTTGGTTGCAAGACTAGGTACTCTCACCAGTGGATTGGTATGGGACAACCACCAAATTTGAGAGAAAATTGGAAATGATGGATGACATTCTCATCAACAACTAAAGGGTATTCAAAAATCCTTCATATAGGTGCATTGCATATATGCATGTTTGATTGAATGCATCCTTGGGAAATGATATTTCTATCTAAAAAAAGAGCCATCCTTAGTAAATGGGTGGTAGCATTATAGCTATTGTAAATACATTTGCTTAAGGAAAATTTTGTGGTGATTATTGTTTTATTGCATTCTAGTGAAGCTAAGATGGCTTAGCAAGAGCCTTTGTATTGTTGTTGTTTGATATTGATGCTAATGATTAATATTAGTATTTGATGATAATTAAATTAATTAGGTGGATGATTAATTTAATCACACAAGTGTTAGTAAATATCATTAGTATTGGAATTTGATGATGTTAGGAAGATGATCTTATTATTAATATTATGCCTTGTGAAATTTAATAGGCTAATATTGAATTTAATAGACTTGTAAAGGAAGATTATTTTTTCTTTTAAAAGTTGTAAAGTGGAAAGGATTAAAAGGGAAATACATTAATAGAAAAACCCTAACATTAGAAATATGAAGATAGTGTTATGTTGTTATAAATGGCACTAAAATCTTGGTAACATAGAATGGGAAGTTACCTCTTTGTTGCTTTTTTTGGAGGAAGGTTCCATCAGTATTATATGGGTATGAGATTACCAAATTTTGGTTAGAAGGAGAAGTTGGATGTAGTGAATATTATGGAATGGAAGTGGAAAGAAGCAACATTGTTTGGAGTGTATTTTGGTGGAAGGTACTTGTTCCTTTTTAATTGATTTTAGTAAATGTATGCTTCATGTTTGTTGCTCATGCTAGATGCTTGCTTTAATATGCTGATACTTATTGGATAAGTGCTCATTTTCTTTTTGTTTTGCTATTTTGTATTTGGTGGGTGGATCATTTTCTTAGAAGCCTAAGCCAAATATTCCTAAGTATTAGTTGTAGAATTTGGTAAGTGGCTAGTGTAGCTAGGTGGCCTTGTATTTGTTAAACTACTTGCAAAGGTTTGGTGTGGGTTAGCCTGGGTGTGAGAGCTTAGTAAAGTAGGGAATATTACTGTGACTAGATAATTGTAGGCATTGTTGTTCTAAGAGTGCTACTCGGATATCATTCAGACATCATTGTACAACAGTAAGGGTAGGTGAACCAAGATGAGATTGCATTGGATTGTAGGCAACTCTTGTTGATTTTTATTTCTAGTTAGCCATGTTGGTAGCTTGTTCTAAAAATCCCTTTGCATGTTGTGTTTGAGAGTTGATATTTTGTTAGAATATCAAGCTTGAGTATTAATTTCAGTAGAGAGTGAGGTTCATTGGCATGTGAGTCTTGGTTGCTAGGCATATCATAGGGCATAGTCAACCTTAGCATCTAAGTCAGATAGCTAGTGAGGATTTCCATTATGTTCATTATTATTATTGCATTTTGGTTGCTACATTGGATTAGAGCATGAAAATGTGGCATTGGAAACCCTAAGTGGTGAGTTAAAATTAATTAATGAGTTGATATTTTTTAAAGGTTTAAAACTTTGGAAATTAGTTGAATAATAGATAGAATTTTATTGTTAGTTTATTAAATAGATAGATTTATATTTTTTGCATTATTAAATTATTAATCTATTACCAAAGTGTAGAGATGAAAACTATTGAAAAAAATGATATATTTTGTTTAATGATGGTTTTATTTTATGGTTTCAATGTTAGCCAATGTTATAGTAGATTCATAGAAATTGGTTTATACAAAGGTTTTAATTGGGTGAAGAATATTATTATGGAAATTATGATAATTTTTTATTAATGGTTTTCTAAGGCTTTATTAGATAAAGGAATCCATTATAGAGAGAAGTATGGGATTCTCTCATGTTTGTATGGAAATTATTTTCATTTGTATGCTATGTATTTTGGATATAATATTTGCATAGTACGTTGTATATGCATATCATGAGTTGTCTTGATCCCTAGAATTATTCTCATTGCTTTTGGATATGAGCTTAAGTGAAATATCTAGAGGAAACATGTAAAGTTATGCTTATGATTAAGGAATATATTGTAATAAGAACTTTTTGAGTATTCTAGATTTTTGAGGAAGAATTGTATTCTTTGGAATATTTCTTTCCTATTTGCAATTGACCATGGAAAGGAAGAATAATTGTTTTAATATTTATGTAAATATATTTTGAATTCATAGCAATTGTGAATAAGGATGGTTGTGCTATTGGAATTAAAGAAGAAAATTCTAATTTATGGAATGTGGTTTAAGCTCTTTGGTTAAAGTTTAACCTTCTTATAGATAAAGTAAATGCTAGAACCTATGTTAAGGAAATAATTAATTAGAATAAAATATATGGATGTGGGTTTAGTTTTGATTTTATTATGTTTCATTATTTCATTTATGAGGTAAAAATGAAATTCTTTAACTTAGTATTATGTTTGGAAAACTTAAGATACTAGTTTTAGCCATGTGCTACATTTAAGCATGCTTTATTGTAGTACTTTATTTACTTTGAATATAGATGTTGTTATTTGGCTATTTATATGTTATTCTTGGGTTAGTGGGCGATTGTAAAAGAATTATATTCATATTAGAACACTTGATTCAAGAAGATAACCTAATCTAGTAGGAGTTGTGATGATGCAATAACCAGATATTGTGAATGATACACCTTGAACAGTGAGTGTAACAACCCAAAATATACCAACCCAATTATTTTAAATAGTACTTACAAGTACAAATATCAAGGGAATTACCCTTGACAATTTATTCTTCAACATACAAGGCTTCACCACATTTGAGATTCCAAGTCACTATAGATGATGCTCATTAGACATGAGAGGCCAAATACCATGAATTTTGGGGTTCACCTTACCAAACCTACATGTTTATAAGGGATGCCATACATGGTCCCATATCCCACATTTCCTATACCCTTATCGGTAAATCTGACCATGATGTAGAGATTACCCTTTAAGGCCCATAACACTTAAATGGGAACACCAATTCCCTAACCTAATTCTAGCTTATCTTAGATAGGTTAATCGATGTAGAGCCTTGATTCTTAGTTAACATACCTCTATGGGATAACTAAGGTTATTACCACTTTGATGATAACTAACATGATCTCTTGATCCTACAGGATCAAGGAGCCACCATTGTTGTCTTGCAAATAGATATTTTCCACACACTTGATCCTACTCGACCTAGGGTGTGTCTACTCACAAGTATCCTAGCTATTGTATACTCACAAATCCTTCCAAACTTCTAAAACAAA
The DNA here is from genome assembly GCA_028583015.1 of Wollemia nobilis. Classification (NCBI taxonomy): domain Eukaryota; kingdom Viridiplantae; phylum Streptophyta; class Pinopsida; order Araucariales; family Araucariaceae; genus Wollemia; species Wollemia nobilis. The sequence goes on along the minus strand of JAQPPZ010016710.1, from coordinate 3,051,844 downwards.
CTACTTTCAATATTGTTACTCTTCTTCTTTCCTTAACCTTTTCTTTCATTACTTCAATAAGCATGCACCCCCCTTCATATGGCCCTTCGTTCTCTGGAATTGTAGGAAGTGAATTATTTACGTGCAAAGTGATTTCCCTCAAGAGTATTACCATCCATGAGTATTTATTACTATGCTCAAGAGTAAAAAAACTTATGAATTTTCATCTAACAAGGGCAGCTAACAGCATAATGCACTAGCAAACCAAGAGTAGGTTACTATATAGCTTGATGCTTAGTCAATAAATCAAACCAATAGTACATATATTATATAAGAAAATATATGTATAATATTAAAAAAAACCATTCCAATCTTGATTAAAGGAACTTAAATTAATCTACCAACCAAATTAAAGCAAGAGCATTAAATTACTCAAAACAAAACAAAACAATCTTTTATTTTTGCCCACAAAGTAACTTGGTCAAACAAGGCATCACATCCAAAATATTCCACACCAATGTTTTATCCCCAAGTAGAGACCCTTTTTATGATAGTCTAAGCTATCACCATATTTTTTGAGAAGGCTCATTGTAAGAAATATTCTAGTCCAAAGGTGTGAATGTGGAGATACGTCAAAATGATATGCATCTATATGAAGGTAATTTTTCCATGTTTACCCTGAGCTATTGATGAATGAACATCATCATCATTTCCCTAGGTATCATTCCTCGTAGGTGGTCTACCCATAGCCCCACCAAGGAGAAGGTACCTGATCCTACATCCAAAGATATATTAATAGTACCATATTCCATGCTTAAAGAATACAATCATTCTATTATTAAATCATACTAATATAAATCATGCCATTACATTAATAATCAAAATAATAGTTCATTTTTCACAAAATTTCTACCAAGGAGAGGTGTTACATACTTCCTCCCTTGGACTAAACATAGTCCTCTATGTTTTCTACAAAAATAGTGGCATAAATAAGCTTAATTAAATAAAAATGAAAATTATTGTATCATCTCTTCAATGTTTTTCCATGTGGTACAATTCTTAGAATATTTGTCCCACTAGACCTTACAATGATCTAGGGTTTGTTTCCTTAGCATTTTGGAATGAAACCCTAAAATATTAATTGGCCACACCTCAATGGCTATAGTATCTACCATTTGTAATGCAAAAATATTCCACACATGAGTAGAATCAACAACATAATTCCTAAGTACATATATGTGGAAAGTGTAATATGTTTTTGACAGGATGGGTGACATAATGAGCCTATAGGCTACTAGACTATATTTCCCAATGATATCAAAGGGCTTGACATAGTGATGATCTATATTTATTGACTTTATGGTACTTTTCATAAGTATAAACCTTAAGAAGACTCTATCTCCTACAAAAAATTCTAATGGTGATATTTTTAGATCTGCATACCACTTTTGTTGATCGACCACTTTCTTCCTAAATAAGATTGTTTTGAATTTTTCCTCCATATCCTAGATAGTATTAGGTCTAATCACCACCTAATATTTTGGGTTGTACCATGATAGTGAGTTTTTATAGCTTCTACCATACAAGGCTTCAAAGAGGTCCATCCCTAGTGATGCATGATATCTATTATTATAAGAAAACTCCACAAGATGTAATAAGTCTTCCCATTTAAAATTTTGGTCCATGTAGTACATGTGTAACGAGTCTTCTAAAACTTAGTTCACTCTCTCGGTTTGACCATCTATTTTGGGATGATATGTAGAACTAATATTTATCTTAGTTACCACTACACAATAAAGAGCTTGCCAAAATTTTGATATAAATCTAGAATCCATATCAGATATGATTACCTCTGGGAACCCATGTAATCTAAAATTTATTTGGTAAACTTATGTGTCACCATTGGTGCATCATCTTGATGTTCACTAGTATAAAGTGTGTGACCTTAGTTACCTTATCTACCACCACTAGAATGGCATCATGTTGGAACCTATTCTTAGGTAATCCCAAAATAAAGTCCATAGATATTACATACCATTTTTGCATAGGTATCTCATGTGGGTAAACTTTTCCTACTAGGTGACAATGTTCTACCTTCATGTTTTGGTATTCCAAACACCTTGATAAGAATTTGGTGATATCTTACTTCATCCCAACCCAAAAGAAAGTATTTTTCATATTTTCTCTCATTTTTTACCCTCCTAGATGAGCGAAATAGTGAGAATTATGTTCCTATTACAATATAGTATCCTTAGATCATTGAATTTGAGTACAACTACCCAATTTTTCAAAGCACATAAGCCCATATTTTAGGCTGAAACCCTTGTTTTATTTCATAGTTTCATATATTTTTATTCAAATTTCTAAGCAACATGGGTCCTATAGTTACATTTTATTGACCCTATCTATTAAATATATATGGATTCGGTTTAAGGTGACTATGTGCCTTCTCCTACTCAAGTCATATGCCACCTTATTTTATTTCCCTTAGATGTAATCAATGCCAAAATTATATTCATATAAGAACTCTACCCACCTTCTCTATCTCACATTCAACAAAGGTTGGGAAAATATATATCTTAGATTTTGATGGTTTGTCCTTAGCTTAAAAAGTTGATCTAACAAGTTGTGTCTCCAAACCTTAAGGTATGCTCAATTACTACTAATTCTAGATAATTAGTAGCATATTTTACCTTGTGCTTCTTGAGGTTTCTAGACTTGTATGCCACTGTAACTTATTCCTGTGATAAAACTACCTCCAAACCTTCTAAGGAAGCATCTATACACAATGAAATTCTTGAGGGGGTTCAAAATATTCAAGATTGGTGCTATTTTTAACTTATTTTTTAGAGTCTCAAATGTGATATTACATTTATCAATCCATTTGAACTCCTTTCATTTTTTCTGAAGGTTGGTGATGGTATAGGTAATTTTAGAGTAGTTCTTCATGAAACACCATAATACCCTGAGTCAAATGAAACTAGTAACTTTTGCATATTAGTAGGAATCATCTAATTTAGTATAGTTTCAATATTCTATGAATATACAACAATACCTTCCATTGAGATAATGTGCCCCAAATACTACACTTGTGCCCCAAATACTACACTTGTGGAGTATAGAACTCACATTTTGATAGTTTACCAAAAATTTGGTTTTCTCCGTAAAACTACCAATACTAACTTGAGATCCTGAACATGCTCTTCCTTATTTTGGGAATATATTAGTATGTCACCTCAAAAAACCAAGACAAACTGGTCTAAATACTTCCTAAACACACTATTCATCATATTCATGAAGGCATACAGTGCATTCATTAATACAAATGTTAGCACCGTAAATTCATAGTGTCCATAACATTTTTTAAAGGTTGTCTTATGAGCATATTCTTATTTAATTATTAGTTGATGATAACCTGATCTTAAACCTATATTTGAAAATATGGTATCATCCTTTAACTAGTCAAAGAGATCATCTATCTATGGTAGAGGATACTTGTTATTAATAATTACCTTATTCGACATTTGATAATTTATACATAGTCTTAGGAAACCATCCTTATTTTTTACAAATAACATTGGAGCACTCCAAGGTGACACACTTGGCCTAGTCAAACCCTTCTTCAATATGTCCTAAAGTTGTACCTTTAGTTCCTATAAATCAATAGGAGTCATTTTGTAGGGTATCCTTGAAATGAGTTCAACTCGAGGCATTAATTGAATAGAGATTCAAATTCTCTTTGAGTGGGTAAACCTGAAAGATCTAGAAAAACATCTTGAAATTCATGGAGAATTGGATGCTTCTTAAATTTTTTTTTTTGTGTAATCTTACCATTTATCTTTACCACGTAGAGTAAGCTACCTCTTTTCATTAATTTCTTTAATTGCATAGCTAAAAGCAAGTGGGGTTTGAATTATTCTCGCCCACTTTGAAATCTTACCCTTATCCTATCCTTGTTAGTGTAATCCATACACCTATCATGAAAATTTATCAAGGCTCCATGTACCTTCAAAAATCTATTCCTAGGACAATATCAAAAGCACGAAGAGGTGCTATGTACAATTTCCATATAATGGATCTCTCAAGTAGGATTATCTCAATTATAGGTATTAATTGATCCACTGAGGAGGTTTTCCTAGATTCATACTCATATTTCCACCCTTGTACCAAAAATATAGGTCTTTTTGGCATATCCCTGATAATACTAGTGGAACATAAAACTATCTATGGGTCCCGCTGCTAGTCAGAAAGTTAATTTCAGTAAAAGCAAGTTATATTTCCTGAACAACCCAATTCAAAGGTAATGATTGCAAAAATTTTAGGGTGTGATATAGCAAACCTCCCCACTTCGTATCTTGGTCTCCCTATTTTCATTGGTTCTTTGAGAGAGTCAATGTGGGACAGAGTTATTGAAATAATTCAAAAAAAACTTGCTGGATGGAAAGTTCATCTTCTATCTCAAGCAGGAAAGCTAATCCTAACTAAGGCCTCTCTTCAGAGCATTCCAATCTATTTCCTCTCCATTTTCAAAGCCCCTATGAAGGTTTTTCAAAAAATTGAGAAACTCCAAAAATAATTTTTATGGACTGAATCAGAGGAGAAAAAAAGGATACACCTTGTAGGATGGACCAAAGTGTGCAGACCCAAGGAAAATTGGGGCTTATGTTTGAGGAGAATTTCTCATATGAAGTTAGCTTTACTAGCTAAGTAGGCATGGCACCTCATTTCTGGTGAAGAAAATGAATGGACAACTATAATAAAATGAAAGTATCTTCAAAATATGGAATTTCTAAGTGACTCAGTTCCAATCAGAGGTTCTAATTTTTGGAAAGAAATTCTCAATTGTAAGGAAATCATCAAAAAAGGTTTAATATGGGTTTTAGGCAATGGTGAGAGGATAAATTACTGGAATGACAGGTGGGCTAAGGACGAACCACTAAATCAATATCATAACTTAGCCTGAATCAGAGATATAATGGAATAACTCATTGGCAAAAAAGTCTCTGATTATATGGTTGCATACAGAGGCAGAATGAAGTGGAAAAAAATAAGGATTCAAGGATTTCAAGAAGAATCAAATTATCTTTGTAACATTCTTAGGAAATCGTTTATCCCCATGACACCCAAGGAATATCAAGTGACCTAGGCTCCTATAGAATCTGGGCAATTCACTGTTAAATCATCTTACAAGCTTCTGCTTGATGACGAGGAATTTTTCCTCCAAAAGGACTTAATTTGGATAAAAAATTTAATTCCAAAATTGCAGTATTTTCATGGCTGGTTATCCAAGGAAGAATTCTAACCATTTATAAAGGTATTTGTATCACTAATCATTGTTATCTATGCAGGGCTAATTGGGAGACCATTTATCACATTTTCCTTGAGTGCCCTTTTTCCTTGACTGTCCTAAGTGGGATTTTTTAGGCCTTCAATATTTCTTGGGTTAAACCAGCCATTGTACTTGATTTTTTCATCTAGTGGCCTTACCCCTTTTCAAGCCAAATACTTAGATACATGTGGAAAATTTTTCTCAATCACTATATTTGGCAGGTGTGGTTAGAAAGGAACCATATAGTCTTTAATGAGTCTATCCATGATAATCATACTATCATTTCCAAGATCCTATCCTTTTCCAATGAGAATGTGAACCTTATCCCTTTTGATAGTCGTAAAACTCATCTATAGGAGACCACAATTTCTCAATATTTAAGCTTAACCTTATTAGATGAGTCTGTGCCTAGGGTAGTCAACCCCAGAGCCAATATTAAGTGGTACCCACCTCCTATGGGTTGGTTTAAGATTAATTTTTATGGAGCAGCTAAGGACAATCCTAGAAGAGCAGGTGCTAGCGACATTGTGTGAGATCATAATGGAAATATGATGCTTGTGTTTTTTGAATATTTGGGAACAAGGACAAACAACGAAGCTACAACTAGAGCTATGTGGAGAGTCCTTCAAATGACTCAATACTTAGAAGGCAATTTGATCATAGAAGGAGACTCTATGCATGTTATAAATCTCCTCAATAATTGGAAAAAACCTCCTTTGAGGATTAAAATAATTTTTGAAGAGGCTAGGATCCTATTCCAGGGAAGACAGGATAGATAAGCTCAACATATCTTTCAGGAAGCTAAAAAAGTTGTTGATAAGCTTGCCAATTTGGGTGTTGATGGTGACAAACTTTTCAAATTGGAAAATGAAGTCCCGAGCGAAGTAGAGGAGCTTATTCAACAAGAATTCCAAGAATGATAGTCAAATTTACCAACAAGGAAGGCACTATAAGTTTGAATGCTATGAGTATTCTCGTATCTTTTTTGAAATGGACTCATAATAAAAATTATTCGAGTTGTTAGTCTTGGTGGATACTGCTTCGAAATACCACAAAGACTAATGGGGACAGTCACATGTCAGATAACATGGATCCTAGTTGTAGCACCCTAAAATTGGCACAGTTAAACCCTTAGTAAAAAGATAAAATTTGAATTTTAACCCCGAAACCACCCGTTAACTGCTCCCCCCATTTTTAGGAGTTGTTTTGACCGTTGGAAAATATCGTCATCGATCAGACAAAATCATCCCAGATCGGATGAATTCATCTGGAACAGAACTTCTAGATGATTTCGTCCCAAAACCAAATTTTCATAATTAGCTTATGTTTCAAAAGCCTCTCCAACTTGGGCAGAAGTGTGTCTGTGTAGTTGGAGATTCCTTCGTTGGAGATCTCCCAGATTGGGATGATCCCCAACCTCCTAACCTCCCCCTAATCCTATATAAACTAGGATTTTCTTAGTTTATCCCCCTGAACCCCTTGACTCCCTGGATTCCCTGCCTGGATCTCCTCCTAACTCTTTCCCTGGTTGATTTTCCCTACCATGTAAGCTTTGCACTCGTAGTTTTAATTTTTCATTGTAGGTTTTCACTGTGCTTCAGCCAAAGGAATCTCGAATCGTCGTAGGCGATTCTAGACGATTCTGGACAATCCTGTCATAGATCAGCGATGATCTTGTACGATTGGAGGTGATCTCAACTGCAGTTTAGATTGGGGGAAATCAGAGCCCTGAGCTTGCATTTCTCATCTTTCTTCCTTTTTTATTATGCATTAGCTTGATTATTTTCATTCTGCATCCTGGATTTCACCTCATTTTAACATAAATGCATGATCAAGTTAAAACAAGTCATTAAAACAATGCATTTCCTTTAATATGCTATCTAGATTTATCAATTAGGCATTTATACTATCATTTATATAATTTTGCATTATTCTCATAGTAGCGTTTTCAGTTTTTGGTGTCTCTGTTTCTGTGATTATAGGTTTTTGACGAATTTGTCTGATGAATTTTCCAGATCGACGATGATCTTGTCTGATCTCAGATGATCGCCTGTAATATGGAATTATTTTGTACAATTACAGATTATCCTATCATATTCGGGATGATCTGGACTCCTACAAGCTTCAGAATATTCATCAAACATCCGAAATCAAGTGCATTCTTTCTTATTTAAGTATATTCCTAGTATTTAGGATTAATTCATGCTTTCTGTATTCATATAAATCAGCATTTCATATAGAATAGCTTATATTCATTCTAGCCAACCTAGGGATATGAATGATCAAGTATAAAATGAACACATCAAAACCGTTCTCAACCTAGGCGTGGAAACTGCCACTCAAAGTTTCCTGGTGAACCCCACCATCCGTCAAAAATTCACCCTTATACCCCTCCCCCAAGAGGCACGACCTTCAAAGGACCTCTTAGTTCGAGGTATTGTTCCATCCTTCTCGCATACCCATTCTAGGCACGGATCCTATAGCCTGAAGGTAAGGGCACAAAAAATTTAGGTCGGTACATTTTGGTGAACCCGACGTGAAACTAAAAACCTTTTGAAAACAATCCAAAAAAAAATATATTATTAAGAAACATCTAGAATCATTAGATAAACAGTTAAATTTGCATATCATGTTTAGATGGTAGATTATAATAAAAGACGAGCTGTCACCATAAATGTTGAAAATCAATTAACGACCATAGATATTACTTTTGTACTTAGAATACCTCAAAAAAATAGGGTTCAACCTTTGTGGGACGAACTTGATAGGAGATTGGGTATCACTGAATCCAGATCTACAAAAATTAGGTAAATTAAGAGGTTTATCCTAGATAGAATCCTAGATCTTGATCAGGTAACCTTATATCATGAACTTTAGAGAGTTTTCCATAGGTGGTTAGCAGATAAAAGAGCACTTGTGTCTTCAGAATTGTACACCTTTGAGGAATACCTTGAGAATGTAGTTGTAGTACATAAGTTTCTATCTCATATAGAGGATCAAGAAGTCATTCTTAAGAATAGAAAAATATGGAATAGAGTTCCTAGAGCTGTGTTATATCAAGAGTATTTCCATGAGCTTTATTTCTACAGGTCATAATCCAAGATAGATCATATTACCATAGCACACTTTGTCAAATTTTTGAAAAACCATTTCCAATTTGAAGAGGAGCATTTCATGACTCTCGATGAACTTGATCCTATCAACGATATCCATAAACTATTTATAGAAAACTAAATCATTATTCTTATTATTGTTATTCCTTTTGTAACTAAAATGTTATTTGTTATCTTTATAATAATATTATAAAACACAAAAATAAAAATAAAAACAAAACCAAAAAATTAAAACATTTCATTTTTATAGTAGGTATATAATTAAAATATATACCTCTCAAACCTAGCGCATATATATATAAGTATATGTATTTGCTGAAATCTAAGTTTAAGTACAATGCCTAGACTTAGGAATGGAAAATAGACTGAAGAAGAAGAATATTGGTTAGGAAAACCATTAAATAACCCAGATGTTCTTCCTGGAGATCAAATTTAGGAAGAAGAAATCCTAGACCAGTAAGAAGAAGAGCTTGTTGTAAGAAATGAACAAGAATAAAATGTTAGGGAGGAAGGATCATCATCCCCTAAAATGTCTCCAGGAGGAGCTGTTACTTTTGAAAACATGGAACAATTCTGGAAGTTCATTAATACTAATATTGGTGTTCTTAAGAGAGCAGTCCATATGGACAAGGATCGAATTAGTGACACTCGAGCAACTCTAGAATATGTATTTCATATGCGCACTAATCCCTTGTCCTTTATAGATCAAGAGAGTGATCAAGATGGACCATCCAATCTGGATATGGCAGCTATAATCCAGAACATGCAACAACAACAGGTTACCCAACCATCTAAAGTGCATGTTAGCAAGCCTAGGGCTATTCCCGCATAAAAGAAACAATCCTTTACTACTCTATTTCACAAATCTATTGAGCAATATACCTCAAATCAGCAAAAAACCAAAACAAAACCAAACACCAATTACCAACAATATGGGATACAACATAATACTATTAATACTCTTCATAATACTCTTCCTACCAATGCTTTGCATAATAGCAATATAGCATCTAATCCTTATGTTACACCATCATACACTCATAAATCCCATGCTTATGTCCCATCGAACCAATATGGTGGACAAACTAGTAATCTTGAAACTGTGGTGAAATAATTAGTTTCCCACATGGACCAGATAGATCCCTACCATCCCTCGTACAATTATCGAGAGATGTGTAGTTAGCCTTTAGATCCTATAGTTGTAGCACATCCATATCCTAAAAATTTTCCTATGCCTGTCTTACCCATATATAAAGGAACCAAAGATTCCATAGAGCATCTTTGTATGTTTAGGATAGCATGTCATGATATATCACATGATGAATTGTTATTACTAAAACTGTTCCCAAAAAGTTTAGGAGGAATGGCATTAGAGTGGTATTATCAATTACCCACTAATTCTTTGAGGAATTTCAAAGAAACTACTAAGTATTTTATGCATCAATTTAGTGCCTACATCGAAAGGCATGTGACCATTAAATACTTGTACAACTTAAAACAAGACAAATATGAATGCTTTGTCAATATCCTAGCTAGGTGGAGACAATTGATAGGAAAATTGCACTTTGTGTTGCCTTATAGGGAGATGTTGGACATCTTTATTAATAATTTACAAGAACAACTATCCTATGAATTATCAACTGCTACCTTGACCACCTTCGATCAGGCTATAGACTTAGCCATACAAGTGGAAGATGCTCTCATTTGGATAGGACAGCTTAAAAAGAAAGACGATGAGAAAACATCCAGAAATAAATATAAAAATAAACAAGTTGTGTGTGATGGAGTCACTGATAGTAGAAATATCGCTAATGTTAATACTGTGAAGACAACAGAGAAGTTTATACTAAAACATCCTGATAAACCTCCTCAAGAATTTACTAAGTTAAATCAACCTTTATCAACCATTCTATCGCAATTATTAGAATGAGGTTTGATTCAATTACCAACTATCTGGGAACCTGATCCAACTATACCCGGATATAGAGTTGATTTACACTGTGACTTCCATAGAGGACCTGGACACACTACCAACTCTTGTAAAATATTAAAACATAAAATACAAGACCTAATTGATAACAATGAGATGGAGGTGCAAGCCTTTCAACTAAAGCAAAATCCTCCTAATAATGCTCAAAAGAACATCCCTCAAAACCAGAATCAGAATTCCAATCAGTCATTGGACATATTTCAACATCCTTTACCAAAACATGGCAAGGAAGTGGCTAATCAAATTGAACATCATAATGTTCCCCCTCCTACCCGCTATGTAGGAACTATTAGTGGGCATTTACCTGCTCATGAGCCAAAAATATTTGACACAACCTTATCTGTGGTGACAACTAGGCCTCTATAAAATATCCAGACACCTGATCTCAGTGATACAAAATACGATACTAAGAGTGATATGGAAATCACATCAAATCAATCGAATAGCTCTGAGGATGAATCAAATCTTTTTCTCCCCATCACAAGTTATATGGTTCTAGAAGAACTATTTCTAAGAAGAGTCACTACTAGACCATCATATCACCAATTAATTTCTAATTAGCAAGCCATAAATGCTAGAACAAGATCCATTCATCATCCACAAAATAATGTTGTGGGTACCATCGGAGCTATTACTAGACAATAGGCTCAAAAATCTCAACAAGATCAAATGCAGAACAATGGATCAGCCCTATTTGTTTTGAAAGTTCCTAATAAAGGGAATCAGGCACCTAATATTCAACCTAAACCTCCTTATAATATTAATGAGTAACTATCAAATATTACATCTAGAATTTCTCTTTTGGACCTTTTAAGATCTTCCCCTACACATAGAGAGGAATTAATGCTCACATTAAGCCAGATTATGGTACCACAAGACATTCAACCTGAAGCCATGGCTAATACTATAATAACTCATGAAGTTGATTGTATTGACTTCCGAGATAGAGATACACCTCAACATAGTTTACATAAGGATAACCCCTTATATATCACTGCCTTAATCAGAGATGTAGTAGTTAAACAAGTCTTGATTGATAATGGTTCATCTTTAAACATATGCACTTTTGAATTCTACCATATATTTGGGTTTAGAAGTGATGAAATCAAAAGAAATGATATGACCATAAAAGCCTTCAATGATGAAACACAAGAAACGTGTGGAGTTATTACCATCCCATTGCAGGTTGGTCCGAGAACCTTGGATACAACCATGTTTATTGTACATTGCCATGCATCGTACAATATACTCTTGGGTCACCCTTGGATCAACGCGATGCGAGCAGTTCCCTCAACTTTACATCAATGTGTTAAATTCTAATTTAAGAATCAGTTGGTTACCATTCATGGTGATCCTAGACCCTTTGATATGTGTGCTTTGGTAGAACCTATCGGAGTTCAATTTTGCCCCGCGCTGTCATACACACATCCTAATTCTCATTATCCATCTAAACGTGTGAAACACACACCCACAACATCATCTACTTCTCCATCAGTTCTACCTCTGCATACAACTCAACCATCCTCTAAACGAACCACATTAGGACCTTAGAAAGATCCTAATCCCACAATCGATGCCTCTTGCCCTACTCCTATAACTTTTATACCTATAATAGGCCCATCCATCGGTATCTCTACAAAACCTACATCCACCAAAGGCATATTTTTTGCACCAGAAGATGTAGGAAATTTTCCTTCTACCTCTTATGCTCTTACTGACGAGCTTTTACCTGATTTATCTAAAATTATTGTATCAAATAAAACGAATGCTGCTATGCAAGATTCCCTTATTTTAAATAATTTACCACCATCTCCTCATACCTTGGGCCTCCCATAGCCTATGGGAAGTATTTACCAAGTTAGGAGCTATGCTTTTATTTATAAGGGATATGACTGGGGTAGAATACCCAAGAACATCAAGACTCATTATGATGGATATGCTTGATGTTATTTTACTAATAAGTATATTAAAGCCAAATCTATAATTCTTAAATTGGGATATAAAGGGAAAGGTTTGGGACCTTTCCAAAATGGTATGAAAGAACCTTTTGAGGTAGAACTGTGGCCTGTCCGATGTGGTGTGGGCCTATTTCCTCGTAAGGGTAAGCCTTTCCCATTTGAGGATGATGACCATCTCATATGTTACCAAGATTATTTGGATAAACATTATTCTTTGCATTTAATGAATAAGCCATTTACATGTAATATGCTATCTATAGCCTACCCTCAGATGATCACTGAATTTGACGATGAGTTGGAGGGAGATATCTTCCATGATGTCTCCGTTGAGGAATTATTACATCATGAATTTTATTTTGATGGCTCTATACCTAGTATAGCCTAGCTTGAGGCCACGACTCCTCAAGACGAATTATCCAAGCTAACCTTGGAAGATTTACAATAATTGGGCGTTTCAGCCATCCCACCTAATTTTGAGAAAAATCTACACATGGAAGTAGAAAATGTCATAAAAATTAACATTGGAACTGAGGATAATCCTCCCATAATCAACATTGGATCATAATTAAGTCAGGAAAAATAGGATAAATATATTGTATTTTTCAAAGAATATGAAGATGTATTTGCTTGGACATATGAATATATGCCAAGATTAGACCCTTATGTAGTTATGCATCACCTAGTAATCCATCCAGATGCTAAACCTGTTAAACAGAAACTTAGAAAAATGCATCCTAAAGTGGCCTTACTGGTCAAAGGGGAGTTAGAAAATCTCCTAAATTTTATTTTTATACAAGCCATTGATTATGCTGAATGGATATTGAATGTAGTTCTAGTAACTAAGAAAGAAGCTACTAAGGTTAGGGTTTGCATAGACTTTAGAGATATTAATGTTGCATGCCCTAAAGATGATTTCCCTCTTCCCAATATGGATCAGATCATTGATTTTACTGCTGGGAGTGGAATTATATCCTTAATGGATGGATTTTATGGTTATAATCATATCAGGATAGCTGCTAAATATCAGGCTAAAACAACCTTTATTACCCCTTGGGGAACCTTTTGTTGGAAAGTGATGCCATTCGGTTTGAAGAATGTAGGTGCAACCTATCAACGAGCTATGACTTATATCTTTCATGATATGATGCATGATATACTACATGATTATGTAGATGACATTATAGCTCGTTCTACTGACGGATATGACCATTTAGATGATTTGAGAAAAGTATTTTAAGGGAATATCTTATCCGATTGAATCTAGCTAAATGTATATTCGGAGTTAAGTCCGATAAATTATTGGGGGTTATGGTTTATTTACATGGCATCAAAATTGACCCTCTAAAGATTGTGGCTATCACTGATATGCCCGCACCCACAAACATATCTGAATTACAAAGTTTACAAGGTAAGATTCAAGCCATCCGTCGCTTCATCGATAAGTTGGTGGATAAAACCGGACCCTTTCTTAAGCTTCTTAAGAAGGATGTATTTTTCCCTTGGGACAAAAAATGTCAGGAAGCATTTGAACTCCTTAAACAATATATTCTTAACCCGCATGTACTTTCATCGCATCAACCTGATCACCCATTTATATTGTATATTTTTACTTCAGATTTTGTCTTAGGAGCTATGTTTGTTCAACTTGATGATGAGAAAAGAGAACATGCTAATTATTACATTAGCCAAACCTTAATTAGTTATGAAACCCGCTACACAAAATTAGAGAAGTTATGTCTAGCAGTTGTATTTTCTACACAAAAATTACGCCATTATATGCTCAGTCAGAAAACATATGTTATTGCTAAATTTGATCCTTTGCGGTATCTCATGAGTTGACCTTATTTATCTGGTCGCACAACAAAGTGGGTTCTTGCGCTAAGCGAGTTTGAACTCATGTTTATAGGACAAAAGTTTGTTAAGGGTCAAATCATAGCAGATCAATTAGCTGTTGCACCCTTAGAGTCTACCATCCCCTCATAATTGAGTTTTCTGATGAATGCCTTAAACTAGAGGCAAACCATCTAGAGCAATGGTCCTTATACTTTGATGGAGCTCGATGCATGAGTGGGGCTGGTGTAGGTATTATTTTAATATCTCCATAGAAACATCTTATACCTCTGTCCTTTAAATTAATGTTTTCTTGCACTAATAATACTGTTGAATATTAAGATCTAACACTTGGCTTACGAGTTGCCTTGGCACTGAACATTAAAAATCTATTAGTTTTTGGTGATTATCAACTTGTTATAAATCAAATTAATGATGTTTATTAGACTAGAGATGATAAATTGCACCCATATAAAGCATATGTATTACAATTAGTATCTTTATTTGATCAAGTTACCTTGGAAGCTATTATTTGAACTAGCAATCATGCGGCTGACGCTATGGTTGTAGCTGCATCTCTTTTACCCTTGGAGTTAGATGATGAATATGCTACCATCATTATTCGTCGAATCTAGGAGCCCACTTCAAATAAGTCATGCTTAGAACCTTTGGATGTGTTTCTAATCAACAAAACTACTCCTAAACTTTGGTACACTAATATATTCAATTTTCTTCAAAATGAGACCTTCCTTGAAGATTTTAACAGAAACCAGCACCGATTATTGCATACACGAGCAATTCATTTCGTAATAATTGGCAATACATTATATAGGAGATCCTTTGAAGGTATCATACTGAGATGTTTGTATCTAGAAGAGTCTAGATCAGCTTTGAGTGTAGCCCACAATGGATCTTGTGGGGGAAACTTTAGTGGTAGCACCATTGCTAAGAAGCTCCTTAGGATAGGCTATTTTTGGCCTACCATGGAGAATGATGCACATGATTACGTGCACCATTGTGACAAGTGCTAGAAACATGTTGACCTTGTCCATGCGCCTGCACAAGAACTGCAGGCTATTTCATCTCCTTGGCACTTTTCAAAATGGGGTTTATACATCATTAGAAAAATCAATCCTGTGTCATATGATGGACACAAATTCATCATAACCACCACCGAGTATTTCACGAAGTGGGTTGAATCTATGCCCTTAGCTTCTTGCACTGGAACCCAAGTTTCCAAATTTATTTTTAATCAAATTATTTATAGGGTTGGAATTCCTACAAATATCATCTCAGATAATAGAACTTGTTTCAAAAATAAATATGTCAAGAAATTATGTCAAAAATATAAAATTCAACATCGTTGGTCCACTCCCTATTATTCTCAGGGTAATGGACAGGAAGAAGCATCTAGTAAAACATTAACTAAAATCCTCAAAATACTGGTCAATAAATCTGGCCAAGATTGGCACATTCAATTATACCCTTCTTTGTGGGCTTATCGAACTAGCGTTTGTACTCCCACGGGCACTTCACCTTTTTTTTTGGTTTATGGTGCTGAAGATATTTTTCCCTTTGAATTAGAAGTTCCTTCTTTGGCTCTGCTACTTCAAGATACTGAAGTAGGAGATGAATATCATGCTAGTAGATTTAGTCAGCTGGAACTCCTAGATGAGAAGCGTATCAATGCTTTGGAACATCTTCGAGCCTATCAAAACAAGCTTAAATGAGCATACCTCAAGAAATTTCATCATCGATCCTTTGAGATCGATGACCTTGTCTTAAAAGAAAATAAAAAAAAATACTAATGCAACTAAATATCTTAAAGGTAAATTCGAGCCCAACTGGCTTGGACCATATATTATCACTGCCAAATTTGTATCGAGAGCATATATATTAGCTACCTTAGATGGTAAATATCTTAAAGAACCTATGAAAATTATGCATCTTAAATGCTATTATGCATAAATCTGGTCATTTCATCATTTGTATATATTTTGCATATTGTTTCATTTTAGTCATTCATATAAAAATTTCAAAAAGACAATAATATTATTTTTTCTTTCAAGTCATAAATTAAAATCAAAATATAAACAAATCAAAATCATCAAAATCTTCAAAAACATTTTCTATTTTTGCACCTATCAATTCTTGAAGTATTGCAGTCATATTTTCAATTATTTTGGATAAATTAGCATTTATTTGGAATCTTGCACTTTCACACTCACATGAATAAATATCTTGATTTTATTTGGTATGATTATTAATCTCTCTTATATCAAAGTCCATAGTTGAATTAAATAAATTTTTGAGCATAGAGAATTGATCTTGTTATTTACTTGAACCAAGTATATCTCTTCACATTAAAATGATTTCATTGCAAATTCAATATGATGCTACATAGTAGAAGTGGTTTCTTAGTCGAAAAGTTTCCCCTGCTATCCTATCATGCACATGGTCTAGAATATTTGAGAATTGACAAAATGACAAGCTCACCCCTACCTAGAATAAAATTCCCTTGCTCTACAGCAAATCCAAGCAGGTATCCCTAGTATAGGAAGAAAAATAAAAGCCAAAAAAAAAAATGAGAAAAAGAAAAATATCATTTTGTACCATCGCAACAATATTTCAGCATTATCTCAAGTTCCAAGCAAAAGTACAAAAAAAGAGAGAGAGAGAGAAAAATAAAAGCAAAATAAAAAGCAACAACATCCCTTCCCTACCCCTTGAAAAGAAAAAAAAAAGGTGAATGAGCTTGAATCCCTGGAATTCTCAATTATTCAAAAACTGTGAGGTAAGCCCCATAACAGGTGGTTTGTGCCCAACCCGCTTGGCCTTGGGTAACTCCTAGCATGGTGATATGTCTATCACATTAGCGACCTTATTTTTTACAGACCTATGTCTAGTTATGGATCAGATAGCTCTTGATAACCCGACTTACATAGTAGTATGGTACGATTACATGCATATAAATCATAGACAACGAACACTTATTTGGTTAATTCAATTTACTTGTATCAAATTATCTTGCTAAAAATTGGTAAATGAACAATACAATTGCACACACATTTGCATTTGAGATATTTTGTATCATTATGATAAATCAAGATCGGCAATGAACTCACATATGCACATGAGGGTTCCTTATAAATCTACATTTTGTCTTTGAGATAATTTAAAATATTTCTGCAACTCTTTTTGGAAAAATTTCATCTTCTTATTTAAAGAACATCTGTTTAGTATAAAAACAATTCAATACATTGTTTTCAAAAATCCAAAATTTCTTTTAACAACATGTTCAAAAATCTAGCAATAAAGTCACGTTTATATTTTTTTTGTTTATCTCAAAATCAAAAATCAATTATGCAATAAAATTATTTTTTGGATTTCACAATGATGGTATAAGTCTATACCTATAATTCTATGCCTAGCACAAACCATTGTTCTAATTTTATTTTCCATTCATTTTAATTCATAAAAACATATGGCTTAAATCATTATGTTCCACAATTGTGCTTTAAAAAGAATGAACACTTTTTTCATTTCATTATGTCAACATCCCGTTTTGCAACGATGGTATAATTCCTAGGGAATTGTTCCAAATTTTATCACACTTAGGAATTTTATGCCTAGAAAAAATCATATTTCTAATATTTCATGTATAATATTTTCATGACAATCTAGAAACAAATTATCACCATCATCATCTTTCATCATCACAACACAAAGTCTTAAGACAGTCTCTTAAGCACTCTTTTACTTTTAGCAATATTTCTATACTAAGATTAGCTTGACGACCTAGCGAGCAGCGACTCCATGAAATGGTCTATAACAACGATAATGTGCTTTGAAATTATTGTTAGAAGTCCCTTTATTTTTCATCAAATCACACCACAAAACAACCAATTTGTTTACATTAGATTATTTCATTTAAATTTTATGGCATGACATAAAATTATACTATTTCCAATGACATAATTACATGAATAATCAATCAACAATTCAAAAATTAAAGCATCATAAAACATATGGACAAGTCATATCACAAAAAGATCATATATATATGTACATCATATCAAACTGGATTGGTATGCCACAATCTATACCTTGGCATACTCAATCCTCTCAAAAATATACAGTCCAACAAAATAGTAGCTAGTCTCGAGAAGCCCTCGAGCTTTCAGCCTCATATCCTCTCCCACCCAGGCATGGATGAGGTGGTCCCATGGAGGTCCATGCTGTATTGCAAGTCCTCATCGTCGATCGTGAGGATGTCCTCGACGATCCCATCGTGATCGGCTCTACAATGGGGGCTGGCAGCGGTATCCTCTGGTTCTCTGGAACCACGTGATAGTATAATCCTTGGTAGAATGCAGTCTAAGAAATAGACCATGCCAAATCTTGAGTGCTCGCCCCTTCGCTCTGAGCCTTGAGTCATGTAGCCTCATCCTATAGCATCTACACCTAAGCCTAAAGGTAGGCATTCTCAGCCCATAGAGCCACCATCTCATTGCTCTCCCCCACATTGATCCCCTTGCCCTTATCGAGTGATGGTTGCCTCTCTCTCTACTAATAATGGAGTCCCTCCTCCCTCATCTTTGGCTACTATGGTCTCTCCAGAGCTTGTGGTACTCTCCAATGTCTCTCTTGAGGAGACCATCACTGCTTCCTCCCTTCATGACCCCTTGCTACATCGATAGCAGCCTGGTGCCACCTCCCCATCCATCGCACCACAGTGTGCATAAGATCCTATGCCCTCATCATCCGAGGAGGGCGGATGCCTGCATACCAAGCATCATATCCATCTGTGACCCTAGTGTTGTCCCCATCCACTGGCTGAATGGGGGCATCATCCATGTTTTGACTCCAAAATAACTACATATCTAGAGCCCTACTCAGTGTAGTACTATCCTAAATATTTTAGGAGTACTCGTAATCACTGAGAGAATGGATCCCCTACTATAGATCGAACTGTCACAAAACTTGATCAAAGCGATGGAGCTCTACCTCTCCCTACTCCATCCTCAGCCAGAAGACTCACCTGATGTGACCCAACTCCTGTTTGTCCTATCCCCACCCTAGGTGCTCTCTCCATGGCCTTCAGGTGATCTGGTCAAGGATGAGGTCATCTAGCAGCCTTCGGGACATCAATAGATCTATCCATCATTATGACCCTCTCTAGAGCCACCAATAGGAAACTCGAGGTCTCTCCCGGTCAACCCCTATCAGTGGAAGCTCTACTAGCCTTCGCACCACAATGTGCTCCCAACACCAAACCTGTAGTAGCGATGTCAAAACCAAACATCGACCTCCCTTGTATATAACCCCGTGTAGGATCCTATACAAGTGGCATAGCACAAAGCTGCCCCAAGAAAATATATAGTCATGGTCTCTCATATCGCATACCACACCTAAGAGTAGCCAGGGTAACCTTCATTTACTCTGGTGGCATAGCAGTAGGCCATTCACTACCCCTGCCAAAACCTGAGTCAATTGAGACGCCCCAGGCTTCTACCGTAATGTCTAGATGTTCACTCCGCCCTTCTCTAGGGCAAAGCTAGGGTCTCTGCACAATCGCATCATGGCATGGCCCTGATTGGCCGTAGGAGTCATCAGTTGTCCATGTATGGGGATCCTCAAAATACTCCATACATCCTCTAGATTTGGAGCCATATCCCCTGTCATTAATCAAAAATAGGACGACCTTGGATACCACCTCTCTACTAGGGCTGTCAGTAGCCCCATGTCTGACAGTATTTGTGGCATCTCTACCACATGTTGTAGCCCAACCTCTAATAGTCAATTTTTCTCCACCTGATCGAGCATGGCTACATCATCTCTTAGCCCCCCATATTTCCACTCCCAAATTTTTAGTAATCCCCTCTACAAGATAAACAATCAAACAACAAAAATCATTAATAGATAATCATTAAAATCAATTTCATCTTATAAAAAAAAATGATGATATCGTCCACTATTGGATGATATCATACTAAATTGAGTCAAATCATCCTTTGTAGGATGAAATCATCTCCGATTTCTCAACTTGGGGATCGCCCCTTGTTGGACGGGATCGCCCCTATTTCACCGATTTTGCCCTTAGACGAAATTGACGATCTGGGGATGATTTCGACGAAATTGGGATGATTTCATCCCGACATCGTCGACAGACTAAAAATGGCCGCGATGCCCCAAAAATAATCAAAATTTAAATTAAAAACCACACAAATCAAATTAAAAACATAATTCATCAAGTTTAGATCCTTACCCGCAACCCGCATCGGACCTTTGTCGATTTGTTCGCTATTTCTTCAAAAAATTTGCTAAAGAGGGGGCAAAATGTAGCACCCTAAAATTGGGGTAGTTAAACCCTTAGTAAAAAGATAAAATTTGAATTTTAACCCCGAAACCGCACATTAACCACTCCCCCCATTTTTCATGCCATTTTTAGGAGTTGTTTTGACCGTTGGACAATATCGTCGCCTATTAGACAAAATCATCTCGGATCGGATGAATTCGTCTAGAACAGAACGTTGAGACGATTTCATCCCAAAACTAAATTTTCATAATTAGCTTTTGTTTCAACAGCCTCTCCAACTTGGGTAGAAGCGTGTCTGCGTAGTTGGAGATTCCTCCATTGGATATCTCCTAGATTGGGATGATCCCCAACCTCCTAACCTCCCCCTAATCCTATATAAACTAGGATTTTCTTAGTTTATCCCCCTAAACCCCCTGACTCCCTAGATTCCCTGCTTGGCTCTCCTCCTAAATATTTCCCTGGTTGATTTTCCCTACCATGTAAGCTTTGCACTCGTAGTTTTAAGTTTTCATTGCAGGTTTTCATTGTGCTTCAACCGAAGGAATCTCGGATCATTGCAAGCGATTCTAGATGATTTTGAATGATCCTATCGTAGATCGACGACGATCTTGTACGATTGGAGGCAATCTCGACTGCAGTTCATATTGGGGGCAATTAGAGCCCTGAGTTTACATTTTTCATCTTTCTTCCTTATTTTTATTATGCATTAGCTTGATTATTTTCATTCTACATCCTGGAGTTCACCTCATTTTAACATAAATGCATGATAAAGTTAAAACAAGTCATTAAAATAATGCATTTCCTTTAATATGCTATCCAAATTTATCAGTTAGGCATTTATACTATCATTTCTATCATTTTGCATTATTATCGTAGTAGCATTTTTTATTTTTGGTGTATGTTTCTGTGATTGCAGGTTTCTGACGAATTCATCTGACAAATTTTCCAGATCGACGATGATCTTGTCTGATCTCAAATGATCACTTGTAATATGGGATGATTCTATACAATTGTAGATGATCCTGTCATATTCGGGATGATCTGGACTCCTACAAGCTTTAGAATCTTCATTAGACATCCAAAATCAAGTGCATTCTTTCTTATTTAAGTATATTCTTGGTATTTAGGATTCATTCATGCTTTTTGTATTCATATAAATTAGCATTTCATATAGAATAGCTTAGATTCATTCTGGCCAACCTAGAGATATGAATGATCGAGTAAAAAATGAACACATCAAAACCGTTCTCAAACTAGGCATGGAAACTGCCACTCAAAGTTTCTTGGTGAACCCCACCATCTATCAAAAATTCACCCTTATACCCCTCCCTTGAGAGGCGCGACCTTCAAAGGGCCTCTCAGTCCGAGGTATTGTTCCATCCTTCTTGCATCCCCATTTTGGGCATGGATCCTATAGCCTGAAGGTAAGGGGGCAAAAAATTTGGGTCGGTACACTAGTCGTCTTAGTAGTTTGAGGTTGGTTGATAATCACAGGGTAGGAAATAAACGACAATATAAGACTTCAAACCAAAGCCACGTGGACCACCAGATAGACACTGCCATAAATCTAGCCAGTAGGTTCACTTCTCCAAGGCTTATTGGCCAATATGGGATGTGGTCCCAAAGCATGTCATATATAGAAGAAAGCAATTACCAAAGAATTATTAAGAGTAATTGTCAATACAGAGCTTGTGGGAGTTTTTTTTTTGTACTCTTCTATGTGTGTCTGCAACTTTCTATTTCTCCACCGTTTCAAGGAAGGGATCTGTGTTTGTTTCTCTTTTTTTAATTATGATGTAGGTGTGTTTTCTTGGGGTATAACCAAAATGTTTTATGGGAAATTTATTTTTTATAACAAGCTATGTTCCTTACCGGATGTAATGGCTTTGGCGGCATGTAGATTTTACATATATAGGATCCTTAGTAAGGACATGTTCATCAACAGTCCTAGGCTAATTTTTGTAAAAGGTTTTGGGTCAACTTGTAAAACCCGGTATTAATGCTATAGTATCTTATCTACCAAAAAAAAAAATTACATCTCTAGCAAAAAACTTACTATTTAACAACATTAGTGTTGTCTAGTCCTCCAAGGTCTGATTTCTAGTGATAGTATAAATTTGGTACGGTGTCTCCTCCACTCTATAACTAGACCTTCCTCCTTGAGGAAATTTTTTGGCATAGTGGGGACCTCCATAGGTATAACACCTTAACTAGGAAAAGATGTTTCTAGCCTTACCCTGCTTAAGGTTCCTAGATGGATTATGCCTTTGCTCAGTAATAATTTCTAGTATTAATTGATGCTGACCATTTTGATACTATAGTGACCTTACTACTAACTCCAATTGCTTTATGGCCTTCTACAATTGCTGGAGTAAGGGTACCCCATATGTCTTTAACTACTCCATTTCCATGCCAGGTTCTCCCATCCTTACAAAATTTCAGTGGAGAGATAAAACTTCACTCTTTCCTTTGCCATCATACCCCTTAACTCTAAGTCTACCTTCTTAGAGGATCTCAACACTAGTGCCATCTCCTATTCACACAAAGGAATTAGGTAAGCTACAATTCTCTCAATTGTACTTATAGGTGTTAACTTCCTTCTAATCATGAAATAAAAAATCTTAAATATTATTTTAGGGTTGCTCTTTCTCTCTTGTAAGAGATATAACCCAAATTTGCACATCAAGTCAAGGCTTAACCTAAGCACACTCTATGGAAGCTTCTAGTCCTATGACCTAGAGCTCTGATACCAATTGTAACAACCCAAAATATACCAACCTAATTCTCTTTTAAATAGTACTTACAAGTATAGTTCTCAAGGGGATTACCCTTGATAATTTATTCTTTAGTATACAAGGCTTCATCACATTTGAGCTTCCAAGTCACTATATATGATGCTTAGTGGATAGGAGATGCCAACTCCTATGACTCATGGTATTAACTTTACCAAACCTACATGTTTATAAAGGATGTCATAATTTGTCCCCTCATCTTTCCTATACCCTTCTTGATCTAGGACCATGTGACCATGATGTAGGGATTAATTTTTAAGTCTCATAACACTTAAAGGGGGATTGCAATTCCCTAACTTGACTGTAGCTTCTCCTAGATAAGTTAATTGATGTAGAGCCTTGGTGCTTAGTTACGATGTCTCCATAAGCTAACTAAGGTTATTACCACTTCAACAACAACTAATATGACCTCTTGATCCTACATGATCATGAAGCCACCACTGCTATCTTGTAAATAGGTTTTTTCCACACACTTGATCCTACTTGATCCAAGGTGTGTCTACTCATAAGGATCCTAGCTATTGTATACTCACAAATTCTTCTAGGTTCATGAGATCCTACCTATTAACCTATTATATTCTTGTAATTCCTTCTAGGAATTGTTTACCTGGCTATTACAATCACCCAACTCCTTCCAATTTGGATTTCATGGTTAATAATAGGAAATATTCTACCCACCCCAAGGATAGATGACATCATGATCATAATATAAATATTTAAAAAAAGTAATTAGGAAAATAAAAGTACATTGCATTGATCATCTCAAAATAAAAAGCACAAGATGAAATCCTCTTAACCACAACTAAGCTTTAATTGAAACTTGCAACATAAAAGCTTTCCATCCAAATTTATACACTAGCTAGATAACTCAAATTCTAACCTAAGCATATAATTCAAGTAATATTATCAACCACCTCCATAGATTGATTAATAATTCAGCTCCAAGTTAGCATTTATGCAACATAAGCAACTTTAAATAAATAACCCATGTTAGGAAATTAGAAGCAAGCAAGCATAAACAACAATAAACATTACATGATATTTTACGTGGAAACCCTACAGTGTGCAGGTAAAACAATGAAGCAATGGCAAATTTTCTTATTTTATTATTCTCATATAATTTAATAAATTCACACTCTATAATAATGCAATGGGTATTCCCATTTTTATGGAAATACAAAGGAATATTCCAAAAAAGTTGTGGCACATTCTATATTAAAGCGCTTTATTAAAAAAAATATTTTATCAACTCCTTTCTATAACAAAAGTTGCTTTAAAGACAAAGCATTTTTAAAAGAAAAAATAACTTTAAAGCAAAAAATAGCTTTAAAAGCAAAAGCAAATGTAAAAGCAAAAAAAAGCTTCAAAAGCAAAAGCAACTTTTAAAGCAAAAAGCATCTTTAAGCAAAAAATAACTTTAAAGCAAAAATATTTTTAAATATCCACCAAGCACCACTCTACTAAAGGACATTGAAGATCTGGATATTGAATTCACCTTCTAATATTTGCACACTTGAATTCAATATACAATAATTCTTTGCCTTGGTTTTCCATCCAAGCTCCAATTGCCCAATTCTACCCTTATCACATTTTCAGAAAGCCCAAAGAAATTTTACACCACTCAAACTTCTCTCTGTTGATCATCTTTGTAAGCATATATGAAGGATTCACTTTAGTATCAATATTATCCAACAAGATCCTACCTTCTTCCACCACATTTATTATAAAATTGTACTCAAAATCAATGTGTTTTGTGTGATCATGGAATGTTGGGTTCTTCACTAATTGAATAGCACTTTGACTATCGCAATGAAATGTAATCTTCCCTTGCATTATATTGAAGTCACCCAATAGTCACTCTAGCAAAATTACCTATTTTTTGGATTTAGTTGCTACAATATATTCTTAATCAGTGGTTGATAAGCCACCACATATTGCAACTTAGAATTTTAACTCATAGCTCCACCAACAAGAGTGAAATCATATCCTGTAGTGGACTTTCACCCATATCTATCTCCACCATAATTAGAATCCACAAAACCTTTAACTTGCAAATTTTATAATCCAAAGTAAATGGAAACATCTGAAGTACCTCTTAAATATCTAAATATCCACTTCATTACATTACAATACTCACTAATATTTGCCATGTGCTGGCTAACTACTCCCATTGCTTGGGCAATATCCGGTCTGGTCCTCATCATGGTGTACATGAGGCTTCCTACTACTCATGAATATTATACATGATATATGCTTGTATTCTCTGCTTCTATTCTAGGATATTGTTCAGAATATAATTTAAAGTGTGGAGGAAGTGGGGTACTTATTGGTTTTTCATTCTACATATTGAAGTGTTGCAGAATATTTTCTATATATATCTTTTGATGTAACCATATATTCCTTCCTATTTTGTCCCTATGTATTTTCATCCCTAAAATTTAGTTTGTTGCTCCTAAATCCTTCATATCAAACATCCTAGCCATATGATCCTTACTATCACTTATTTTCTTCATACTAGGGCTTGCAACTAGCATATCATCAATATACAATAGAAAGATAATAAAACTGTCATCATTAAACCTTTTATAGTATGTATAGTGGTCAACTTCACTTCTGCTAAAACCTTGGTTCTTCATGAAGGTAACAAATTTTCTATACCACATCCTTGGCAACTATTTTAATCCATACAAATATTTCTTAAGTATACAAACCAAATGCTCTTTACCTATTTCTTCATAGCCCTCAGGTTGATCCATATAATCTCCTCCTCAAGATCACCATGCAAGAAAGTAGTTTTTACATTATGTTGCTCTAGCACTAAATCCTATGCTACCACAAGTGCAAGTAAAAATCTAATAGTAGTCAACTTCAGAACTGGAGAGAAGATTTCATTGAAGTCTATACCTGACTTTTGCACATAATATTTTGCCACCAAGCAATATTTATATCATTCCAACAACCCATCACTATTCTTATTTACTTTGTACACCCACTTGTTACCAACAACATTTCTTCCAGGTGGAAGATCCATAAGTTCCCATATTTTATTCTTCCATAATGATTCCATATCCTCATCCATGATTTTCCTCCACTTATCTACATTTTGAGATTCTCTAGCTTCTTGAAATTAGTTAGGCTCACCATCATTAGTTAACAAAGCAAAAGAGGAATATAAATTAGAAGAATACCTATCTTGAAATTTTTGTGAATGTGTAGATATTTTAACCCAATGTTTTGTTGGTTGTGGCTCTTGGCCTTGTGCTTGTTTAGGGTACTAAACTTGTTGATCTACATGCTGATCAAAAAATTCAAAAACCTTATATTAATTTTTAGATTTGTTCATATCTACTTCAATAGGTACAACCTTAGGTGTTTGTTTTACCTCCTTCCTTTGTATGGATTTTTCATTAAAAATAACATCTCCTCTAATAATTACCTTCTGGGCAGTAGGATCCCTCAATATATACCCCTTCATTGTATCTCCCAACACATTGTCTTGAATTTGAGTCAAGTTTGGACATTTTTTATTTTGGCACATGGGCAAAAGCATCACAACCAAAGGTATGCAAATGAGAGTAATTAATAGGATTACCACACCAAACCTCCTCTAGAATTTGTCCATCCAATGTAGTTGTAGGTGACCTATTAATAAGGTAAGCAATTGTATCAATAGCCTCTACCCAAAAGTTTTTCTCCAACCTAGATGTGCTAAGCATGCTTCTTACATGTTCCATGATTGTGCGATTCAACCACTTAGCCATACCATTTTGGTATAGAGTATATGACACAGTATTCTGGTGCTTAATCCCTTCCTGCGTATAAATTTGATCAAACTCCTTGGAACAATATTCTCCCCCATTATTTGACTTGAGGCATAAAATAGGGTTGCCCAAACTTTTCTCTACTCTTGCCTTGAACTCTTTAAATTTTTCCAAGGCTTCCAACTTCTTTGTTATAAAATAAAACCATACTCTTATATAATAATGTCAAGAAATATCTAGTACCTTTTAAGGAATGAGTGGGTATTGATCCAAACATATCAAAATATATAAGCTGCAAAAAATTAAAAATCTTACCAGGACTTGTAGTAAATTGAACCCTCTTTTATTTTCCAAAAATATAGAGCTCACAAAAGTCTAAATTGCAAGACTTAATTCTAGACATCATACCTCATTCATGAAGAATTTTCAACCCCTTTTCACTTATATGCCCTAGGTGTTGATGCCATAACATTACTCCATCATGAGCATTACTTGAAGTTGTTGTTGTTGCATTGTTTATCATCGTATCACCACACAAATGATATAGGGTCCCATAAGGTTCTCCTTTTGCTAATACTAGGGATCCTTTGGTAAATTTGCAATAATTGTTATCAAAAGTAGTACAATACCCAATCTTGTCCATCATATTGATTGAAAGAAAATTCTTCCACAAAGTAGGCACATGTTGTACATCACAAAATATCCTTTCTCTACCATCATCTAGCCTAATCATTATATCCCCTCTTCCCATAATTTCTAAAATATGAGCATCACCCAAATAGACCATACCTCAATTATAGGATTGATATTTGATAAACCAGTCTGTATGTGGAGACATGTGGAAATATGCACTTGAGTCCAAAATATAGGTATATAAAATAAATATGCTACTACTGGTATAAAAGGCCTCACATGTTGCCATCTCTATTGCATCTCTAGTATTGGTATCAAATTATGGTTGATTTTTCTTTTCACCATTCTTCTCCTTTTTCAGATGCCAATAGTCCTTTTTTGAATGCCCTGGCTTCCCACAATGCCAAAACCTCCCTTTCAACTTGCATCATTTTGAATTATACCTAGAATATGATCTATCTTTTTTACTCCTTTTTTTAGATAAACCTCTCACAATTAGTGCTTCATTGGTTGAGGGTTCTAGAGATAATTTTTACCTCAAATATTCTAGAAAAAAAGTGGCTATGACATAATCAACTATTAAAGCTCTAGATGATGTATTGCTGATGGTCATTAACAAATGATTCTAGGTGTATGGGAGAGACAAATTAGGGTGATTCCTTTATCTTCATCCTCCATATTCACATCAACAAAGACTAACTTATTTGTTAGAGTATTAAATTCATTCATATGATCTTCCATAGATGAACCCTCCTTCATCCTCAAGCTATAAAGTTATTTTTTCAATAAGACCTTATTTGTTGTTGATTTAGTCTCATACAACTTCTCAATATTTTACTAAAGGCCTCTCACGATCGTTTGATCAACAATATTAAACAAGAAAAAGTCTACTAGGCAGATATGAATTGTAGACATTGCCTTCCTATATAAATTTATCCACTTTGCATCTATCATGCTATCAGGTTTACTTGTGAGCCCTTCCAAGGCTAGGGCTTGGTCATTTTTAACCAACAAATCCTCCACCTTTATCTTCCATAGGGTGAAGTTCTTGCCATCAAACTTCTCAATATCAAACTTTGTTACACCTCCTATCATTGTTGTATCACCTACTTGCACAAAACCCTGACCAATGATTTTTTATAAAACTTCGCTCTAATACCAAATGTTAGGAAATTATAATCAAGCAAGCATAAATAAAAATAAATAGTACACACGATTTTACGTGGAAACCTTGCAGTGTGCAAGTAAAACCATGGGGTAATGGAAATTGTTTTTCTTATATTATTCTTAGCTAATTTCATACATTCACACTCTGTAATAATGCAAGGGATATTCCCCTTTTTATAGATATACAAAAGAAGATTCCAAAAAGTTATGGCACATTATAAATAAAAGCACTTTATTAAAAAAGAAAATTGCTTTTATAAACTACTTTCTATAACAAATTTTGCTTTAAATAAAAAATCAACTTTTAAAGCAAAAGCAAGTTTTAAAGAAAAAAATAGCTTTAAAGCAAAACAACTTTAAAAGCAAAAGCAACTTTTAAAGAAAAAAATAACTTTAAAAGCAAAAGCAACTTTTAAAGCAAAAACAACTTTAAAGAAAAATTATTGTTAAAGCTCCAATAAGCACCACTCTACTGAATAACATCATAGATCTAGATATTGAATTCACCTCCTAACAACCCATACAGTACAAAATAGCTTAAATAACCATACTTCAAGCCACACCATTAAAGTATTTCTTCATTGCATAAAGGAGTGTAATTCTACACTTGGATACAAGAATCAAGAGTACATGTATTTCAAGCAAGACAAGCCTTTAGTCAATTACAATAATAATAATATTTTTAAGAGCTTAATATAGCCATCCAAAGTTTTCTTCCATCTAAAACTATAAGCCTCATTGATAAGAAACCTTCCACCAGTAGTGAATTTTACTTAGGTATCATAATAGCTCTAAATTAAATGCAACTAACTCATGCCTTACTCTATTATGCATACAACCATTAACATAGGATACATAAGTGGAGTGGAATCCTTATCATTTAAAAGAAATAAGCATTCTTCTAAACCAAAAAAGCTACACCAAATCATAGAAAGTCCAAGAGAAGCCCATACTTCTCTTTATAATAATACTTCCAAAGCCAAAATATTACATCCAAAATAATCAAGAGAAGCCCATACTTCTCTTTATAATGATATTTTAATATACAAATATCTCAAAGACCATTATAATACTTCTTTTCCAAAGGCAAAACATTACATCCAAAACAATCAAGAGAAGCCCATAATTCTCTTTATAATGATCTCTTAACCTACAAAGATCTTAGAGACCATTATAATACTTCTTTTCCAAAGCCAAAACATTACATCCAAAACAATCAAGAGAAGCCCATACTTCTCTTTATAATGATATCTTAACCTACAAATATCTTAGAGACCATTATAATACTTATTTCCAACACCAAAACATTATAACAACTAGATCATATTTTCAAAGGAAGCTATACATCAAAAGCTTTACTAACAAGGAAACTAAAAGACATCCAAAAATATAACCAAGTGCATTAACAACAATTACATACAAGCACTAATAAATTTCTTTCTCTAATAAGGCTCCAAAACCTCCAATAACAAAACAAAAAAAATCCATATATATAATAATAGATATAAGCTAAGAGCTTCCTTATAAACGTCTATTCATTCGATGCTAAGAAAACATATAGGCAAGGAACAAAACTACAATTGAGCCCTACAAACAAGCATAAAAATGACATGTAAAACCAAGCTAAAACTTAAAGAAATATAGGAAATCCAACCAATGTAAAACCACAACACAAACACAAATTAAGGAATAAAATAGGGCTTGTAGGTGCATAGACAAAGGTACAACTCAACACCCTCCACACTAAGGTGAAAGAGAGACATATAAGCCTAGAAAAGATAGCCACAAAGATAGTCAGTTCACTACCACCCAAAGCAAATGATTAACAAAAAACCTAGTGCATCACTATGCTCAACACATGTGTTAACTCAATACATTCAAAGACTTAAAAGCTAACAATGCAAAGCAAGGAGAAGTTGAAAAAAATGCAGGTGGTCATCCGCAAGCAACCCACCTCACAAACAGAGTCAAACCACAATCAACCAAAAAGATCAATGAAATCAAGGGGACAAAACACAACATGTAAAATATTGAGAGAATCAAGTAGGAAAACAAAAAGATATCCCAACACACAACAAAAGAAAACTCCCAAACATACAAGTAATACAGGCTACAGGAGTAGCAACCAAACAACTCAAAGCATGTGAAAAATAGTAACCACAATGTAAATAGTGAAGGAAGTACATAACAAACAAAGTAAGGGAAATATCCATCATAATGCAAACATAATACATGCAAGAGAAAACAAATAAGCACCTAAAATACTAAACCAAACTCCTTCCAATTTCATTGCTCTTCTCGTTTCCTAAACCTTTGCTTCCACTGCATCCACAAGCATGCATCCTCCCTTTGCACACTCCTTCCTTCTCTTGAATTTAAGGAGGTGCATTATTATGTGTGAGGTGATTCCATTAATTGCTAAAGAGCATTGCCATCCATAAGTGTTTCTTTCTCATCACAATAGTAAAACCAAATATGAATCTTCATATACCAAGGGTGGCTAAAATAATTACTTAGCAAAAAACCAAGAGTAGGGTAATATATATCTTGATGCTTAGTTAATAAATCAAACCAATAGTACATATATTAAATAATCAAATATATGTATATGTATAAGAATAAAACAACTCATACCAAGTTTGATGAAAGGAACGTAAATTAAGTTGCTAACCAAAGCAAAGCAAGAGCATTAAATTTCTCAAAACAAAATAAAACAACATTCTATTTTTTCCCACAAAGAAACTTGATCAAACAAGGCATCAAATCCATAAAATTCCACACAAATGTTTTATCTCCAAGTAGATGGCCCTTTTTATGATAGTCTAAGCTATCAAATTTTTTGTTGAGGAGGCTCATTACAAGCAATGTCTTGGCCCAAAGGTGTGAATGTGGAGATATAACAAAATGATATGCATCTATATGAAGGTAATTTTTCCATGTTTACCCTAATCTATCGATGAATGGATATAATTATCATTTCCCTAAGTAGCCTTCCTCGTAGGTGGTCTACCCATAGCCTCACCAAGGAGAAGGTAATTGATCCTACATCCAAAGATACATCAGAAATACCATGTTCCATGCTTAAAGAATACAATCATTCTATTATTAAATCATATTAATATAAATCATGCCATTACATCAATAACCAAAACCATAGTTCACTATTCACAAAATTTCTACCAAGGAGGGTTGTTACATAATTCCCCCTATAGACATGAAATTTTAACTCATTTCAAAAAAACCTAATCCCTCTTACTCATGTAACCTCACCCCTCATAAACCTACCTTTTTTATGTGCTCTTGCAACCATTTATTAACCTCCATGTGCATTTTTTTTATCATTTTTAGAAAATTTAGGACTAGTAAGAATAGATCTCAAATTCACTGAAATGGAGTGTCAACCTACACTATCGAGTGACTGTTTGGATTTGATCAAAATTGGGCCTAACACTGAATATTCCATGAATTTGGGCCTCAAAATTTAGGTCCTTAATTCACCTAAATTGGGAGTTTTCCCAATTTACCCAAACCGCCCTGATTCAACACCTTAAATCCCATAATTTCTAGTTTATCCCATATTTAAAAATAACAATCTACCTCCCAAAAAGGCTAATGGTGATTTTGAGCAAGTATGTTTGAATTATGAATAATTTATGAATTGACAAATTAGTTGTAGGTTGAACATCCATAACAAGTTTTTGCAAGCTAAATAATGATATACAACTCATATTGTAGATGAGGGGTTGCTTTACGTCATCAATACAAGATCAAAAAAGTTTTCCTTGCTATAATCATTCTTGTAATAGCATATGATTGGATCTGGTATACCATAACTGTAAGTAGATTATTTTATCTATTTCATCATCTCACATATCATTTCTACATTAGAAAGTTCATATGGTCATACATCTCACAAATTTAGGAGTAGATCCACAAATTCGCTTATAGGGCCTGAAATTTCTTGCTAGTCCTAAATTTGCATAGGCATAAGCTGGGGGAAAATTACTACTTCCAAATATATCATTGTATCTTACACATTGCATATTGATAATTTGCATTAGCATTGAACTTTGTATTCTACATTGTTTCATCATTTTCTTTCAGTCTCTTATATATTTGCAATAGATCTATAAATTTCCTCTTTTTACACATGGTTTGATAAAAGGACCAAGGTGATTTGACTACTGCACTATTAATATACATATAATAGTGGCCTAAGTATATACCCAATTATTTATTTCCATTTCTAGATTTTTTGTGTGATTGGTTGTAAGTTTTAAATGAATTTAGGCTTAGAGCCTTGAATTTGCTTACAAGTCTTGAATTCACATAATAAGTCCTAAATTTTCTTGGATCAACCATCTGGTTTAGGTAGGTGCATGATATAAATCATCTCAACTCTATGTATTTGTTATTTTTATGTTATATATCTTATTTATTCATATATTTATTGAAAACCTAAGAAAAAAAAATACAATGAATTTAGCATAGGAGAATTTTGCTTCCTGTGTGTTGTTTGCAAGGAAAACTAAATTGCATATAGCTTAATATTATATGCATTCTATCCCAAACCTAGGTGTTTGCAAATCAAAAGAACACATCAAAAATTACACCTTGGATAGACAAAAATAATCTTTAAAAGTTTCTTGGTGAACCCCCAAATCAATCAACCATCACGAAAGGTGATACAACATCAGGTACCCTTCACATCGAGGTGTGGGATTTTGACTTCCCATTCCCCTTCTAGGAATGGATCCATTAGCCTAAGGGAAAGGAGTGCAAAATTTTTATCCCACATTCTTTGGTTAAATTAATATGAAAGATCATTAAGGGTTTACAATCTATCACACTTCTCTTCTCTTCATAATCCTTTCTCTTATTTTTCTATTGGTGGTCTGTAATGACATCAATCTAGTTCCATCCTACCCTTGGTATTAGGTGGTTCTAATTTTTGGTGTGGGTTTAAGGGTAAACCATCCAACTTGCTAAGTTGGGTATTAAGAGGTGTACCCCTTTTAATCCTAGAAAATCTAGGCAACTAATATTAGACCACTCTAGGATAATCTAGAGATAGGATTTTTCTTAGAAGGGATATTTTTTTGGTTCAAAATATATATTTATTTTTTCTTAACACAATCAAATATCACATTAAAATGTAGACTAGACATAGAATTTTTTTTATGTGACTTCTTTTTTAGTCCTTTATTTATTTCAAAACAAAAACAGAAAAAAAAAAACCCAAAAAAACAACACAAAACAAAACACAATAAGAGAGAGAGAGAGAGAGAGAGAGAGAGGGAGGTGCATGTTGCTAATGGTAGAAAATTGCCTTAGTTAGTCCACATTAATAGAACTCAAAGGATTATTTCTAGAATAGGAAATCACCTTATATTTTGAATAAGCACAAATATTATCTTGGGAAGAGTGGGACCAATTGTTGGAATACCTTGATATTATTAGGGAGAGATCAAAAGAGTTGAGAAAAATTAAGAGGATCAATATAGCTAAGGCCTTAGGTGCAAATTACCATTCACCCTACTTTGACCTCTTGAAAATTTGTGAACATTGGTTGGGGGATATAAGGGCAAGTGTTAACTCAACAAATTATCCTTGGGAGAATTACTTTAAAGACTTATAGGTTGTTCAAAACTTATTGGCAGATATAGAAAATAAAGAGGCATGTTTGGAGTATAACAGGAGATACCACAAAGCACCTAGGATTGTACTTTTCAAAGAATTGTGTCATGATTTACAATTTTAAAATCCTATCACTATTCAAGGACAATTCTTTGTTATCCAATTAATTCATCTCCTAAAACAAGACTTTAAATTTGAAGAAGAATATTACATGACCCTGAAGAATTTAGAACCAATTATTGATATCTATAAACTATTCAAAGAGGATTAAAATATGTACTCAAGCTTGTTGTAAAGAATGAGGATTTTTGAAAATTTGTGAGTTGATCTAAGAGGTTCAAAAAGAAGGGTTACAAAAACAAAATTGCAAAGAAAAACAAGAAGAAAATTTTGGAAGAGGATCTAGTGAGAGTCTTGATATTATTAAAACAAGCGAGGAATCATCAAGATATGACCATGAATTTAAGTAATGGTAAGGAAATTGTAGGTCTCCTAGGGGACAAACTTGACACTGATAATCCTAATTATGAAAACATTGAAACAAAAGGAGATAACATGGAAGAAAAAATTGAACAAATTGTACAAATTGAATGAATTCATTTTGAACCTCAGATAGAACCTAAGGGAGGTATTCACTTTCAAACCATGGGGTATTTTTGAGGCTTCATGAAAGCTAATCGTATTGCCCTCACTCAAGCCTTCGAGGAAGTAGACTACCTTGAAAGGGGTGAGACTTTAGGTGAAGCATATTTGGGTGAGACTTCTTGACCTCACCTCACTTTCTCTCAATATATTCTTAAGATATTTTTAGGTGAGACTTTGATTGACACCACTCAATTCACACAAGTTATAGATGTTTACTCATAGATCCATACCCGAAATGTATTACAACACAATTCTATATATACTACTGCTACAAATGTCAATGTTGAGGAGATCCCGTAGGTTTCTTTGACTAATAAACTTCACAATCCATACTCATAAGTTTTCACATCACAATTAAATATTTCCTCTCAACAAACCAAATAATTCCCCCACAAACTTCCATTCCATATTTATTGCAATCACAATCTCTTCAATCACTTCCAATCCAAAATTCATTTTCATCCTTTGTGCAATCACAACCATTATTACATATTCCTCATAATATGACTTAGACACATCAACAAGTCCCTATTTCTTATGGGAATCCTCTTCACAAAAACATCTTAGCTTCAAACATGAACTCTCATCACACATTGGTAAACAATTACAATCTTCCTCTTAGGAATGTAGGGGTTTTATATGGTAACAATCCACAAACTCAACACCTTGAAACCATAGTCAAGAAGTTTGTAACTTAGTTGGATCACATGGAACTCTACCACCCCACATACATCTATAGGGAAATGTGCACTCAATCACTAGATACTATCATTGTGGCTAGGCCATACCCAAAACACTTCTCCATGCCAGTCCTTCCCATGTACATGGGGACTAAAAACCCTATTGATAATCTTCAAATATTTAGGATAATATGTCATGAAATCACCTAGGATGCTATGTTGTTATTTCATATGTTCCCTAAGATTCTTAGGGGTATGACCCTATAATGGTATTACCAACTGCTAACACATTCCCTAAGGAATTTTGAGGAAACAACATAACTATTTGTGCATAAATTTGGAGCTTACATTGAAATACATGTGACAATAAAGGATTTATATAATTTGAAACAAGAAAAATATGAAATTTTTACCGAATTCTTGGCACGATGGAGGAAATTTATAGGAAAATTATATTTCTCCCTACCTCCTAGGGAAATGCTTGAAATATTCATTGGGAACTTGCAAGAGAAACTTTCCTATGAGTTGGCAACTACCACTCTCACCTAATTCGGTCAATCCATTAATTTAGAAAGAAGAGTGGAAGAGGCCCTTATCAAAAGAGAGAAATTAAAACAAAAAGAAGAGGACAAACCAACCAAAACTAGTACAAGAATAAGCACGTGGTAGGAGATGGGGTTACAGATAATATGCCTCCTATGAATGCAAATGTAGCTAATATTTTGCAAAATATGATGTTGAAGGCATCCCAAAAACCTCCTCCATGTAACTTCATGCAATTGAATCAACCATTGTCCATGGTTCTAAAACACCATCAACCAAGTGGTATGAGCCTAGAAAATATTGTGACTTTCATAGAGTCGATGGACATGCAATAAATATATGTAATAGGTTGAAGCACTTAGTGTAAGATTTGATCAAAAATGGTTTATTAGAGTTAGAGGGAGCTTCCAAATATTCTAAAATTCCACCAACCACACAACCTCCTACACATCAGATACATAATGCTACCCAAAATCTAGATATCTTTCAAAATCCGCTACCTAATTGTGGTAAAGAGATAGTGAATCAAGTTGATTATAGAAGTGTGCCTCCACCAACATGATATGTGGGCATGATTAGTAGTGTTCCAATAT
The DNA here is from genome assembly GCA_028583015.1 of Wollemia nobilis. Taxonomy (NCBI): domain Eukaryota; kingdom Viridiplantae; phylum Streptophyta; class Pinopsida; order Araucariales; family Araucariaceae; genus Wollemia; species Wollemia nobilis. Next base: position 3,014,875 of record JAQPPZ010016710.1, on the reverse strand, counting down.
CACAATCCCCACCAAGTTCATTTATGCCTATTCAACCACCTATTACAAGTAGGAGTGATCAAGAAGGATAATCTCAACCTTTTACTCTTGATTACTTTGAAAGTGAGTCAAACACTGATTTTGACATTAGTTCCCTTCCCTCCAATAGCTCGAAGGATGAATTTGAGCCTCTAGTGCCCACCACAAATATATTAGATCCTGAGGGACCATATGTGGTTTTGGTACCAAATCACCCACCTATGCATCAATTTCTTCCCTTAGAGTAACCCAACCATCATAGAGTTCATCCCATCCAAAACAATTCACTTTTTCCCCCATTATCATCCAACTTCTTCCATGACCTGATAACATAGTGGGCATGATAGGAGCCACAAATAGATAACAAGCTTAATCTCGAGCATCACGAAAAACTCAAACACCAAAAACTCAACCATAATATTCATCATCACAACAAAGTGAACCTATTCAAACTCCTTTGATCTTGAGGGCACCTCAAAAGTGTAATAGTTCAATTAAATTTCAACAATAACATTTTGACATCAATGATCAACTTGCTCACACAACAACCAAAATTTATCTTTTGGAATTACTTAGATCCTTTGCTATTCATAGGGAGGAGTTGATAAATTCGTTGAGTCAAATGATGGTTCTCCAAGACATCAATCCAAGTGTTGTAGTCAATGTTGTAGTATCTCACGGAGTGGATTATTTAGACTTTCATGATAAATACATCCCTCCTCATAGTTTATAGAGAGATAATCCTCTCTACATAGTAGCATTGATTAGATATATTTTTGTTAAAAGAGTGTTGATTGATAATGGGTCCTCACTTAATATTTTTACATATGATTTCTTCAATATGTTTGGGTTTAAAGATGAGGACTTGAAGAAAATAAACTTAATTACTAAATATTTTAATGATGAAACTCAAGATGCATGTGGCATGATGTCCATTCCTCTACATGTCAGCCCCAAAATTTTAGACACTTGTATTTATGTTGTGCCATGCCCAACATTGTATAATATCCTTCTAGGTCATCCTTGGATTAATGCAATGAGGGTAGTTCCCTCTATATTACACCAATGTGTAAAATTCAAGTTTAAAAATCAATTGGTCACCATCCATGGTGACTGCAAACCATTTGAGTTATGTGCAATGACTGAGCCTATTGATGTTCCTTTTTGCCCTTATTTATCATCATCATCACCTTCTACTCATAAACCCTCTTCATATCATCAACCTTATTCATCTCATTATTCCACCACATCTTCATATTCTCATACAAATGATCCATCTACATCATATCCTATCACAGATAAACCTTCAACTAATTTATCCATTTCATCATTATCATCTTATCATAATACTTTTGCCATACAAGATTCTCTCATATTGTCTAAACTACCACCATCTATCTGAACCATGGGATTACCCCATAAGAAATGATATGTTTACCATCTAGGTAGTTGTACCCTTATTTTTATTGGGTATACAACAAATCAGGTTATTTTTTGTAAAAACTTGATTGCTAAAGAAACTAACTTTACCCATTGTTATTTATCAGATGAATTTCAAATTCCTAAGAAAATCATGTGTAGCATGAGATACAAGGGAAATACTTAGGTCACTTAGAAAATGACATATGTGAGTTTTTGGATGCTGACATTTAACTGACATGGTGTGGCCTAGGCTACATCCCAATAAAACAATATACCTTTACCTTTTTAAAATGATGATAATTTAATCACTTATGCCAAGTATCTTGAAATTTGTTAAAGTTTAGAATGGAAAAAAGAAGATGTGGTACCCCCTTCTCCCTCAAATATTTATTGCAACATGCTTTCTTTGGTTTATCTTGATTTAATTGCAAGTCATGAAGAGTGTGCTAAAGAGGTTGTCCTTTGTGACATAACACATGATGATGTGATATATTATGGTTTATTTTTGGATGGTTCTATCCCTTGCATAGCACACATTGAAGCTTCTAGTTCACAATATGAACATGCAAACTTCTCTCTCGAAGACATAAAACAAATGGGTGTTTCACCTGCTTCTCCCAATTTCAAGAGATAATCTCTAATGGTATTGAGGAAAATTTAAATATTAATTTTGACACTGAAACCAATCCTCTCATGGTTAGAATAGGAGCTACATTGAGCAAAGAACAAGAAGTTAAATTTATGAAATTTCTATTAGAATATCTAGATATTTTCGTATGGTCTTATGTGGATTGGCCTTGATCCGTCCATAGTCATGCACCACTTAGTGGTTCATCCTAACACAAAACCTGTAAAATAAAAGCTTAGGAAAATGCACCCTAAATTTTCCCTGTTGGTCAAAGAAGAGCTTAAAAAGCTCTTAGATGTTGGTTTTATTCAAACCATTGATTATTCTAATTGGATATCAAACATCATTCTTTTTGCAAATAAGGAATCCAAAAAAATTAGTGTATGCATAGATTTTAAATATTTTAATGTTGCATACCATAAATATGACTTCCCTCTTCCTAATATGGATAAAATAGTTGATTGGATAGGAGTGGGGTGTTATCCCTCATGGATGGCTTCTCTAGATACAACCAAATCCACATGGCACCTGAGGATCATCCCAAAACTACTTTAATTACACCATGGGGCACTTTCTATTGGAAGGTAATACCTTTTGGTTTGAAAAACGTGGGTGCAACTTATCAAAGAGCCATGAATTATGTGTTTCATGACATGATGCATGATATTATGTAGTATTATATGCATGAAAATTTTGGACATTCCATAAAAGAAGAAGACCACATTTTTTACTTAAGATGGATATTTGATAGACTTCACAAATATAAAGTCTATCTAAATTCTAACAATGTTTATTTGGAGTCAAATCTAGAAAATTATTAGGATTTATTGTGTCAATACGAGGAATAGAAATAGACCCCACTAATATCATGAACATTGTAAATATGATGTCACCCACTAACTTAACTAAGCTATGAAGCTTATAAGGTAAAATTTAGGCCATTCATCACTTCATCACCTCACTCATAGCTAAATGCCAACTGTTCCTTAAACTTCTTAATAAAGGTACACCTTTTAGATGGGATGATGAATTCCAAGAGGTTTTAAGAAATATTTGCTTGTGCTTGTTCCACCTAAGCTAGATGAACCCTTTATTTTGTATATATCTACTACAACACATGCATTGGAGGCATTGCTTGCCCAACATGATGATGGAAAGAAAGAGTGGGCAATATACTACATTAGTAGAACTATAGTGAGTTATGAAACTTGCTACACCCACTTAGAGAAACTTTACCTTGTAGTGGTGTTATCTACACAGAAGCTCCACCATTTTATGCTTAGTCAAAGCACATTTTTCATTTCTTATTTTGATCCCCTTTGGTATTTGATGAGCAGACCTTATTTTTATGGATAAGCTATGAAATGGGTTCTTTACCTTAGCGAGTTTGAACTTTATTAGCCAATTAAAGGATAATATATAGCTGACCAACTCATTGTTGTTCTCCTCCAATCCATCCACCCACTTATGGTGGAATTTCTTGATGAGTGTCTTAATCTAGAAGCCAACCATTCAGATTCTTGGTCTTTATTCTTTGATAGAGCTCATTGCATGAGTGGCACTGGTGCAGACATCATATTGGTATCACATCAAAAGAAATTTTATCCTTTATCATTCAAATTTTAATTTGTTTGCACCAATGATACAATAGAGTATGAAGCTGTATTCCTTGGACTATGTGCAACCTTGAAATTATGAATTAAGATCTTGTCTATCTTTGAAAACTCTCAACTAGTGGTAAATTATGTTAATGAAGTGTACCAAACTAATGAAAAAAATCTTCACCCCTACAAGAGTATGTTTTAAAACTAATATCCTTTTTTGAAAAAGTGACCATTGAGGCCATTCCATGCTCTAGAAATCATTCTATAGATGCTATGGTGATAGCCACTTTGTTAATTCCCATGGATTTGGAGGATGATCATACCACCATCATCATCCAACAACTTTGAGAGCTTGATTCTCTAGAGTCCAATCTCATGCTCCTAGATGTCTTCACAATTGGATATACATCATTGGAACCATGGTATACATATATTCAAAAAATTATCCAAAATGGCTCAATTCCTGATGGCTTGGGTTGTAATTAGCATAGAATTTTATGCAAAACAACAGTCCCCTTTGTCATTTTGGGTAATACCCTATATCGATGCTCTTTTGAAATAATTCTTTTGAGATTATTAAATGCTAAAGATATCAAGCTAGCTCTTAGTGAGGTACATGAAGGGTCTTGTGGAGGCCATTTTAAAGGTAATTCTATTTCCAATAAGCTCCTTCAAATAGGATACTATTGGCCTTCCATGGAGAAGGATGCATGTGATTTTGTTCGTAGATGCAAAAAATGTTAGTGACATGCCAATCTTGTCCATGCTCCTTCCAAAAAAAATTTGGCCATCTCTTCCTCTTGGCCCTTCTCTATGTAGGGACTTGATATTATAGGGAAGGTCAATCCCATGTATTTCTATGGCCACCAGTTCATTATCACAACAACTGAGTATTTTACCAAGTGGGTAAAAGCTATGCCATTAGATTCTTACATGGGGTCCAAGTTTCTAAATTCATATTCAATCAAATCATATGTAGATTTGGAATTCCTTCTATGATTGTTTTATACAATGGTACTTTTTTTAATAATAAGGATATTCATAAGCTATGTATAAAGTATAAAATCTAGCATATATGGTCTACTCCTTACTATCCTCAAGGTAACGACCAAGCAGAAGCATCTAACAAAACATTAATCAAAATATTAAAGAGGTTGGTTAATAAATTTGGTCAATACTAGCACATTCAATTGTATCCAACCTTATGAGCATACAAGACCAATGTACGAACCCTTGTGGGTGCTTCTCCTTTTGTCTTGGTTTACAATGTAGAATCAATATCCTCCTTTGAGCTCAAAGTACCATCTTTCAGGATTCTATTTCAATATGTTGAAGAAGGATATGAGTATCATGCTGGACATTTGAGTCAATTAGAAATTCTTGATGAAAAGTGCATTAATGCTTTAGAACACCTTCATTATTATCAAGAAAACTTAAAATGTCATCTTCAAACAAAGTTTACAATCGGTCCTTCGAGGTTGGTGATTTAGTTCTCAAAGAAAATCAAAAGAACACCAATGCTCGAAGAGACCTTAAAGGAAAATTTAAGCCCAATTGGCTAGGACCTTTTGTTGTAATGACCAAATTTGGGTTAGGTGCATATCATTTGGCTACGCTAGAAGGAAAATAACTTAAAGAGCCAATGAATACTATGCACCTAAAGAAATATTATGCATGATTCATATTGCATAATTGTACATAAAATATCTTGTATCTATTGTACATAAATAATCATCTTGCCATAACTCACCTTGCACGTAGATCATTTAATAATTTCAGATTGCATTGCATCACCATCATCATGCATCTTATAATTTGCATTAGGCATCCTACAATTTTAGTTTACACCTTGCATTATGATTAGCCCATTTTCTTGTGTCATATAGTCATGCTTATCCATCACTCTTTTCTACAAGTGCTAACATGTTCATAGTTTATCTTGATTTTTCTCAAGTGATTAAGACCACATCTTGAACCAATCACATGATTCATATTTTAAATAAATCTTGATCCTTGATATTTATTAAAATATTTCTTGAACCAAAGTGCACTTTTTCATCAAGGAATTTTTTTTATTTTTGGGACTTGATCATGTCATTCTTGAACCAAGAACTTATCACATTTATTCATAAAATCTTGTGTCTGGGAATATGATGCCATGATTGGATAGAACCTCAAAGAAAATAGTTATTCTTGCTTGTACCATTATGCATATATTCCAACAACAAAAATAAATATAAATATATATATATACATTATTCACAAAAAATTCATAAAAAACAAAAAGAGTGGGTAGTAACGATAGGGTAAAATTCTCATCAGGACTCGATTTGAGTGGTTGAGAATCCGATTCCCCAAAGCCCTAAATATTTTCACAAAAATATATAATAATAAAATGGGTAGTAAGGATAGGATAAAATTTTCATCAGGACTCAATTCAAGTGGTTGAGAATCTGATTCTCCAAAATCATAATAATCTTTACAAACACATAATACTAATAAAACCTCCAAGTAGTAAGGATATGGTAAAATTCTCATCAAGAATTGATTCGAGTGGTTGAGAATCTGATTCCCCAAAGCTTGGAGACCCTAATATTGGAATATAATCATGTGTGGTGACACGTCTCTCTTGAAGATACCTATGAAAACACATAAGGATAAGATAGATTCTTGGTTCTCTATGACTCATTTACTCCTATCTTGCTCAAGGTTGGTCAATGAATTCACTTGCACACATATTGATTCTTTATTGGCTTGTGTCATTACCTTACTTAAAATTGGTAAATGAACTCCACAACCACACACATTAGTTCTTGAAATATTTGCATCACATTAAAAATCAATATAGGAAAATAACTCATGAATCACACACTGGTTCTTAATACAATCTGACCTCACTTTGAGAAACATCCAATATTTTCGATGATCTTGAATAGCCAATGTTATGATATATTAATGGGCATGTATGAACATTCTCACAAGCATTTGTTTCCAAATCAATCAGTAATTTCACAGTCCATACCTATCTTGATTACATATAAGTGTTTCCATGATTGCTTAGTCACATTACACTTTAGTCCTATATTCATGGGTTTAAATATTTTGCATACTTTGCATATTCATTGTTTGATCATATAGTTGCATAAGGAATTTGTGATGATGGCATGATATAAATACCTAGTTAGGTGTTTTCTTATAAACACTTTAATTCATTCCTAGCACAAGTTCCCTACATAAGACAAATTGCATTATTCATGCTAAGTCATTCACATCATTCTTCACACCCTTAATTTTCAATCAAAATCAATTTTAAGGGTATACACAATATCATATTGACCATAAACGTTCAATAATATTTTGGGTCATATACCTGCAATGTCAGCATAACAAAACCCCCTCACATAGGATTTGCTTCATGAGCACAAGTGAGGAATAGTCTCCATTTAGGTCTTATGCAAGCATACATACTTGAGGGTTATTGCTAAAAGCTCATAATCATAAGGATATGCCACCCAACACATCATCCTTACAATATCCATTACAATTCATCAAATCACATTCCACTTCCACAAATCACATTTTGGCTAGCATGATAGGTATGCATTAAATTCAACGTAACTATAAGAATTATCATTATAATTTAGGTCATTCACAACATGCATCATCCATTAAACATTAAAAAAAAAAAAGCACATTTTGTATTGTTGAGTGGTATTTTCACCCGATTGTGAAAACACACTCTCCGATAGGATTCGAGTTCCAAATCCTCTACTTGCAAAGAAATTAAATAAATAATTTCTCCAAGGTCTCCGCTATATTAGCATTTTGCATAAATAATAATATTCAATTTGAATGCTTGGAACACCTTAGTGGTTGCAAGTAACTGTTAACAAGGGGCACTGTAAATTAAACTAAGGTTAGACTTTCGGGAAAATAAAAATGCAGAGAATAAGAAGAAATGAAAATAAAATGCAAAGAAACTAAAACTAAAGTACATTCAGAGTGCTACGATTCCTATTTTGACAAAACCAAAGATAATGAGGTTTTCTGCATACAACCTAACCTATTGAACCTACAAAACTCGCACAATCTAGATAAGTTAGGTGTTGGTTTCTAGGGTTTTAACTATGATTTTCAGATTTAGACATTCGCATGAAGCAACCAAGAGAACTTGCATTAAACTTCACCTATAAGCCTAAAAATCTAAAAGGGGAAAAGATAAACATTAAATCTAGCATGCAAAAAATAACTCCTTTCTTGTCAATGAGATGCAACTCTCTATAATTTTGTATTAAAAAAAATGTATCAGTTTACAATGACATAATGTTTCTACGTTTATCAAAACCAAAAAGTGGAGGAAAACGCTCCAAAAGCAGGCCCAGAATGGCCTATCACCTTCAGCTCTGCAACTCTACTCGTAGCGGTTTCGACCCCTTGTGCTTGTCTTCGCTTTTGCTTTTAAACTTTCTGTTACGGCTCTCTGCTTTGCCCTGTGACGCTTCACTTCATCTCCCAGGTCGCTTCATTTCATCTTCCCGCCTCTTTGTTATTTTGGCTTTTTGCTCAGGTTTGAAACGTTTGGTCTCCTCAGCGAACTGTAACTGACGATCCTGAAATGTTATCATAGCCCCTCTACCTCTATGACACATGTTCAACACTTCCCTGCACATTCTGTAATGGCCCGCCATGAATCACGACAAAAAAAATAGCATGTCACGATATCATGACGTTTTTATATCTGTAGCTTTGCTCCTCTACCTGTATCGTGAAAATGAGACATGTCATGATATCGCGACATTTTTATGTCAACAGCCTTGTCTGCCTTCATGCATCATAAAAATGAGACATGTCATGATATCGTGACATTTTTTTGTCAATAGCCTTGTTCGCCTTCATGCACCATGAAAATGAGACATGTCATGATATCATGACATTTTTCTCCTTCGGGCCGTGTTTTGTTGTACTTAGCCATGAAAACGTGACATGTTGTGAAATCGTGACATTTTTATTTGTAATTGTTTTTATAAAATCATGTTTTTTTTGGGCTAGCAGATGCAATCTATCGTGAAATCATGACGTTTTTCTGTTTTGGGCTATGAAGATGCAACTTGTCATGAAATCATGATGTTTTTCTATTTCGGGCTGTGAAGATGCAACTTGTCATGAAATCATGATGTTTTTTTGTTTCGGGCTGTCTCGCTGCACTTAGCCATGAAAACACGACATGTCACGAAATCACGACACCTTTTCATTCTACATCATCTTCTTGATTTCTGTCATGAAATCATGACACTTTTCTTCTATATCCACTTTGGTTGCTCTAGGTCGTGAAACTCTGACATGTCGCGATATCGTGACATATTTCCCTTGCTTAGCTTGTAGGTCACCGCAAATCACGAAAATGAGACAGGTCACGATTTCGTGACACTTTCTATCTTCATCTCCATTGTCGTCGACAGATCGCGAAAATGCAACCTGTCATGATTTCGTGACAATTTCTTTCCTTTATTCCTTCCTCACTTTCCTGTCATGAAAACCTGACATGTCGCGATATCATGACGTTTTTTCTCCTTGCCCTATTTTGACTGCTTTGACCACGATTTCATGACATGTCATGATATCGCGACAATTCTAGTGCCTTATCTTCTCTCTCCTCTATGAACCGTGATTTCATGACATGTCACGATATCATGACATTTTTCACTTTGTCTTTCTCTCTCCTCTATGAACCGTGATTTCATGACAAGTCACGAAAACATGACATGTCGCGAAATCGTGACAATTTCTGTACTTGGCTGTTTTACCCATCAAACATCATGAAAACACAACATGTCACGATATCGTGACAACTTTGAGTCTTCAACTTAATTCTTTGTCTTGCATCACAAAAATGAGACATGTCGCGATATCGTGACATTTCTGGCATCTTGTTCTGTTTGACCGCTTTGACCACGATTTCACAACACGTCGCGAAATCGTGACATTTTCTCATCATGCTGCATTCTGTTGCTCTTGGCCATGAAAATGTGACATGTCGTGAAATCGTGACACTTTTTCATTCCACTGTACTTCGCTTGTCTGAGCCGCAAAAATGCGACATGTCACGATATCGCGACAACTTTTCATTTTAGCCACGATGGAGCAACATGTCGCGATATCGTGACAAATTTTCATTTTTAGCCGCGATGGAGCAACATGTCGCGATATCGCGACAACTTTTCATTTCTTGCCACGACGGAGCAACATGTCGCGATATCGCGACAACTTTTCATTTTTTGCTTTTCTTTGTCTTTATCTTTAGCATCTGGGCCACTGCAATCTTCTTGGAAAGTATGCAAAAAAGGTGGGTCCCCAATTTTGGGGTGTGTTGTGGAGCAGCCACAACAAATGGCGACTCTGCTGGGAAATGCTCCTGAGCATTTCGGTGAGAACCTAACCTGAAAAAAATACAAACTTGAATACAGGCGTTAGCACATAAAACATAAACAAATGCCGATAGATCAGAAATACATGAAACATTAGAATCATTAAGTATCAGCTCGGTGTGTGCAATGTGTTCCATTTCCTATCGTTTGAAATTGATCCACATTCCATTGTCAGTTTTACATGAATGCATATGTGAGATTGTGAATGATTTGCGTAACCTGATAAATATGCTTAGAGATATAACAATCTGCTTTATAAAGGCTTTAAAACTTTCTAGTATCATATACAAACATTTTAAAATTATCAAACCCTCTTAGGATCAACTATATGTATAATGAATTGCTTTATTAGATCCCAAAGTTGGTTATGAGTCACTACTATCTTGAACCCATGTGCAAGTGAAAGTGAAATCAGAGCTTTGGGGAATCGGACTCCCAACCTAAGCGAGATGGGAGTTTAACCCTATCCTTACTACTCTGATTTGGAATTCATTACCTCACTTTGAGCAAAATAATTTAACCAGTTATGGATGAAATGGTCATGCTAGTCTATCCGTTTGAACAGTCAGTGGTCTTGTTTTTAGACAAGACATGCTGCCACGCATGGGCATACTTAACCCCATAATCCATGATTTGGCTTCATTCATTCTTTTTTTATTTCTTGGACCTTGGGGATGACTACCCATCCTTGCCAGAGGACATGTAGTACGATCCTTCCAATCCAATATTAAGATGAAATGGGAAATATTAAGTTTTTATTTCTTGGACCTTGGGGATGACTACCCATCCTTTGCAAGGGACATGTAGTACGATCCTTCCAATCCAAGATTTATGAAATGGGAAATATTTAGTTTTTATTTCTTGGACCTTGGGGATGACTACCCATCCTTTGCAGAGGACATGTAGTACGATCCTTCCAATCCAAGATTTATGATGAAATGAGACATAGGAGCTTTGGGGAATCAGATTCTCAACCTAGGTGAGATGAGAATTATGCCCTATCCTTACTACTCCATGTAGGTCAAATCAGAGCTTTGGGGAGTTGGATCCTCAACCTAAGTTCGATGAGGATTTAACCCTATCCTTACTACTCTATTTTAGGCTTTAAGCTTTATGGAAGTGGTAAAAACCACTTGTTTTAAGGATTATGTTGCATGATGGGATAGACGCGAAATACTCCTTTCGCCTGACCTTTTCTTCCAAGCAAGGTTTTGATCATTTTTCTCAAGATCCTTTTTAATGTGTATAGAATGTGCTTGGTTCAAGATAGCTCGGGCATCAGTTCCCAACCTTAGGATTTTTTTTTATTTTATGTTATAGAATAACCCTAAGAGGATTTGACATATTTTAAATGATTTGTATTTAAAATGCATATGCAATTAAGATGGCATGTATGGGTGGAGTAATATGAATGCATTGCTCTTCTGAATTGCAGATGGAATATTGCCAAAAACTTATAAACTGACTACTTCATGCATCACAAGTTTCAAACGATATTATTTAAACTATTTGTGTTTCTTGCGGAGCTTTCTACCACACAATTCCAATGTTTCATATTTCCCTGATCTAAAGCATAAGTTAACATCTCAAAAACAACTTTTTCATCATTTTTTTTTTTTATAAACAAACCAAACATGTCAAATGAAATCAAACACTCAACTTAAATCCTAACTAAACTAGTAATCCTAAAAAAAAAACAAAATTTGAAAATCCATACCAAAACCGAAAAATATAATATCAATCTCCTACGACTTAAGGGCTAAAATAGTGCTTTAAAACATGCCCATTAACTGGTAACGTCAGATCCTTCCCATCTAAAGCTCTTAATCTAAAGGTATTTTTCCCTAGGATTTTCGAAACTTGATAAGGGCCTAACCAAAGACAATCAAATTTTTGATGATTCCCCTTTTCTTCATGTCTTTTATCCCATAGTAAGACCAAATCCGAAATTCTGAAGGACTTAATTTTAGCTCTTCTGTCAAACCATCTTTTAACAACCTCTTGGTGTTTACTCATGTGAATCATGGCTTCCTCCCTTTTTTCATCGAGGTGCAGTAAATGACTTAATCTAGCTTCAGTGTGGTTATCTGTTCCCAAGTATTCTTGCATGAAATGCAAGGTTTGCAGCTTCAAGTTTGCAGGAAATATTGGGTCTTGTCCATAGACCAAATGATAGGGTGTGTTCCCTATTGATTCTTTTACTCTGGTTCTATCTGGCCAAAGAGCAAACTTTAATTGGCTGTGCCAATCTCGAGGGTTCTTTTCCAGTAATTTCTTAATGATATTCAACAAATTTTTGTTTGAGGATTCGGCCAAACCATTTCCTTGAGGGTAATAGTTAGATGCAAATTTTAAACTCACTTTATTGTCATATGCCCAATCTGCAAATTGCGTGGAAACAAAAGCTTTACCATTATCACTAACAATAGAATCGGGCATTCCAAATCTTGTTATGATGTGATCCTCAAGGAATTTTATTACAACGTCTGTAGTGGCATGTTTTGTAGGAACTGCTTCTGTCCACCTTGTACAATAATCTGTAGCTGTTAGTATGAATTTATGGGAATCTAAAGAATTTGGGTTAATAACCCCAATGAAATCTAATCCCCATTGTGCGAATGGTCTCATCTCAACTACAGGTTGTAATGGCATGGCTGCGTTTCTTTCTCTGTTGGCAGCTACTTGACAAATGTGGCAAGATCTCACATGGGCATGTGCATCTTTAAAAATGTGAGGCCAATAGTATCCTGCTCTCAGGATTTGATGCGCTGTGGCATTTGCCACACCGTGGCCAGTTCCATATTTCCCATGAAATTCTTGCAGAACCTTGGCAGCTTCTACTTTATTCAGGCATCTCAAGTAGATCCCCTCATGATTTTTCCTATACAGAACACCAGATCTAATCAGATAATTAACAGATTTAAGTCTTAAAGCCCTTCTTTGAGTGGAATTCAAATTGGATGGACACTTACCATTTAATAGAAAATGCACAATGTCAACATACCAGTCATCCTTAGAAATGTATTCTGCATTTGAATATTGGCATGTCATTTGCGGATTATTCTCAGCGATCGCCTTCACAAGTCCCCGTCCTCGAACTAGCTTCATGGGTTGGATTTCAAGATCAAATTCTTGGATGGTAGAAATCCATTTACCTCTTTTCTCACCTAGCTCATTCTGTAAAAACATAGTCTTGACAGCAGGGTCAGGCACAATGGCAAAAACTCTGCTATGCACAATGTAATGTCAAATTTTTTTTACCGTTTTAAACAGTGCGTACATCTGCTTATCGAGGATGGAATACCTCAATTGAGCATATTTTAGAGGAGCACTTAAAAATGCTATGGGATTTTCAGCGCTATCTTCACCTTTCTGAGTCAAGACACTCGCAAAAGAGTGTTCCGATGCGAAAGCATAAATATAGAAAGGTTTAGAATAGTCTGGACTTATGAGGGCAGGGGCTCTGGAAATGGCATCCTTAATGTTTTGAAAGGCCACCCTACTTTCCTCGTTCCATCTGACATCTACATCCTTCTTGAGCATCTTGTTCAATGGTTTGGCTATCTCAGCGAAGCTCGAAATGAACTTCCTCACAAAATTAATTTGCCCAAAGAAAGATCTCAACTCTTTTTTACTACCCGGGAGAGGCAAGTTTTGGATAGCTTCTATCCTTTTTGGGTCAATGGATATGCCTTCTTTTGAAATGATGTGACCAAGTAGTCTTCCTTCTGTTACTCCAAAGATGCATTTTTTGGGATTCAAAGAAATTCCATGCTCTCTGCATCTTTGAAGAACTTTTTCAAATCCTTGACATGGTCTTCTCTCTTCTTTGAAAATACTGGAATATCATCCACATACACGATGATACACTTGCCTATAAGCCCTTTGAATGCATAGTCCATGGCGCGTTGAAATGTTGCACCAGCATTTAACAGTCCAAACGACATTCTTCTGTAGGCAAATGTCCCCCACTTGGTGGTGAAGGCTGTTTTCATCCTGTCATTGGGATGAATAAGAATTTGGTTATATCCAGAATATCCATCAAGAAAAGACATCATTTCAGATCCATTCACTGTTTGCAAAATTTCATCAATGGATGGCAATGGATAGTTATCCTTTTGAGAGGCCTTGTTAAGATTTCAAAAATCTATACATAGCCTAATCTCTCCGCTCTTCTTTCTTATGGAACGAGGTTAGCAACCCAGGTTGAGTGCCTAACAGGAAAAATAATCTTTGCTTCCAATAATATCTTGACCTCCTTTTCTATTAAGGGCTCCAATAGCGGGTTAACAACTCGCTGTCTTTGTCTGAAAGGCTTGGAGTCCGGCTTTAGAGGGATGGTATGTGTGATGACGTTTTGGTTGTATGTTTTCAATTCATTATAATTCCAAGCAATGCAATCCACGTAGTGTTTTAGTGCATGAATTATATTTTCTCTTTCTTCAATTGTACATGCCTTTGCGATGTACACTTCCCGTGGATTGTCTGCACTCCCTAGATTAATTAGATCACATGCATCTTTGGGGAGTGGAACCTTTTTTCCTTTTCTGGCCTTGTATCCCATATCGAACATTTTCTCCAATGAAACTATGTCTTTAGGTATTTTGTTGGATTGACATGTAGTTTCACTTTCGTTTTCTACTTCTTCTTGCCATCTTTGCTCCTCATCAATCACCTGGTTTTCAAAAATACCTGAGTTCATGACAAATTTGAATATGTGTCTGTCATTTTCAAAAACTTGGAAATTCTTGACATTATCAGGTATCGATGGACAAGGAACTAATTCGATGGAGAACTTTTTACACCTTTTTATATCAACTGGATTTAACATGCCTGCGACGACTGCAAGAGAATCTGCTATGCGATTTCCTTTTCTAGAAATAAGGGCTATATTGAAAGCGTCGAATTCCTCAATGAGGTCCATTACCCTAGTTCTATAAAGGCTCAGTCTCTTATCGTGGCATGTATATTGTCCTTTAATCTGTTTGACTACCAATTCAGAATCTCCCAATACTTTCAAGCATTTAACCTTTTTGCTCAACGCCAGTTGTAAACCAAAAATAAGTGCTTCATACTCTGCCATGTTGTTCGTGCAAGGAAACTGTAATCTATAGGCAGCAAGTAATGGTTTACCTCCTGGGCAAGTGAGCTCGACTCCGGCTCCTGCTCCCTGTTTGGATTTGGATCCATCAAACCTAAGCAACCATATGAAATTATTTCCCTCAAGAGAGCTACCATGAAATATTTCTCTTTTAGGCTCTTCGGTAGCTTCTTCAACATCAAATGCATAAACCCCCAACTCTGGTTCAGAAAACTGAACTTCATTTGGCTTATTAAATTCTGTTATGATTTCCTTAAGCCTCGGTTCATTTTCTACTCTGATTTGATTCGCGATTCCTTTCCAGGGTAGCCACATATGTGAGCAATCGGTTGAAAAATAGTCGTTCAAAGTTTTCATCCAATCCCTTGCAAGTAGCATTCCATATCTACTTGGGATATTAACAACTAGAATGTCGACCACTTGTTGGACCCTGGGTTTAGAATTTAGTTGAATTTTGACATCATATAGGGTCCCTACCACATTTACCTCAGATCGGTCCAATTGCAAAACCTTGCATTTGGATGAAACAAGCTATAGGCCTAGCATTTGACATATCTCTGAAGGCATGAGATTGCTCGTGGCACCCGTGTCCACCAAACAATTATGCAAATTCTTACCAGCAATTCTCAGAGTCAATAAGAATGGCGGGACATCCCGTCTCTCCTTTCGTAAAATCAAATGAGACTCAACTTCCTTTCCCTTCCATACTTGATTAGGTGAGTTCAGAGCCTTTATCAATGCTTCTTTTTGGCCAGGCAACCTGGCCGCTTCTAAAAATGAAAGGCTTGATTTGGATTTCTTTAGATCCTCCACTATGTCATAGTTTGACTTTTCAAGTTTGACTGTCTTTTGCGTGTCATTAGACGTTTCTCTTCTAAGTGGAGGAGGAGGATTATTATCCGCCTTAGTATCCGGAGGAAGGATAGAGTTATTTGGTGGTGTTGATGATGTTTTAGGGGCTTTAGATTTACTTCTCAAATGATATCCGTGATTCCCCTTTCTAAACTCTCGAAAAGCTTGCACCTCCTGTTCCAAAATTTCATCTTCTTCTTCCTCACTCTCACCTTCTTGACGGTATAAAGTTTCCACCACCATAATGTTATCATCTTGATGTTGGGGTGGACCCTCATTTGGCACAAGTTCCAGGTCATCTACTTGGGCTTGGAGACAATGAGTGTATCTTGCGATTTCAGGACAATTCCTCTCATTGTGCTCCTTTGTATTGTGCAATCTGCACCCCTTTTCCCATGCAAAATCGAAAAGATTCAGAAGGGAACTGGATTGACTGGGTCCTACAGAAGTATCTAGTTGATTGGCAATAGGGGCAGGTACGCCTCCATTGTTTGGCTTCGTGTTCCAATGTCTCCCTCTATTGTTAAAATTTTGATTTGAGTGAGGGGCATGGGACTCATACTTCTATTTTTGAACCATGTCATTACTCAGTTTATGAACTATCTTCTTGAGCTCTTCAACATCCGAATAAATCTCTTTCGGTGGAGCTACATTATTGTTAGTTCCCGTTGGGTTTGCATAATTCGTGGGATCTTGATTTAACATTTGAGTCAGATTTTGAGGAATTTGATTCATATATGGATTTACACTTTGGATCGAAGTTGGATTTGGGAAAGGAACTATAGCCTGAGAATTAACCTGGCTGGTTCCTTGCATAGTCGATTGACTATTTTGCAAAAATGCGAGAACGGGTGGAATGGATGTGATCGGTTGGATCGGAATGGGTGCATAGGCAGGTGCTGGTGGATATGGTTGTTGATATGGGAAAGCATTCATGTTTGGCATTTGCGGTGCCATGATCTGATTTACCATGGGAGCTTGACCATATGGAGCATATTGTCCCATCATAGGCATCTGGGGAAACCCATAGCCCTGTGGTGTCATTTGCTGCTCGATGGTCATAGCTTCATTGTAAGCTAAGGTGAGCATGGTGACTTGAGGATTTTTCTTGGCAAACATCACTGTCATCGGATCCAATGCCCCAAAATAGATTTGTAAAGCTACTGTGGGGTCTATGGCAAAATGCCGAATTGCTCTATTATAATATTTTTGGAATCTCTGATTAAAGGTTCTGATTGGTTCACCCTGGCCCCTTTTGCATGTAATAAATTGATTGTAGATGGTTGCGGGATCCAAAGGTGACCTAAACTGATTGACAAAGGCATTCTCCATTTGTGTCCATGAAGTGATTGAACCAGTAGGTAAGCATATATACCATTCATAGGCCACTGGGTCTAGGCTCATGGGAAAAAGTCTGCAAGCCACATCTTCATGTTGGACTTGCAACCTTATCAAAACATCCCTATAGGCCTGGATATGCTCCTCTGTAGTCCTTGGGCCATCTGGTTTATATTTGGGCAAGAATATTTCTATGTTCTTAGGGATTTCATGGATATCCCCTCCAATATTCAAAGGGATATTATTAGCTCCGTACCAAGGAGCTGCTTGGAGGTTGGGCCATTTGACTCAAGATTGATGAGGACAACCCTACAAGAGCGGTGGAAATGGTATCGACGATAGGTACACTAGTGGCAATTGATACCACCGGTGTAGGTCCGCTCGGTGCTTCTGAAACAAAGAGATCTTTTGTGACAAGGCTATCTGGTAGGTTCACAACTTGCTTGGTTTTATTTTTTGGAGTACAAGTGAGTGTAAGGTCATGGAATATGGTTTCCCCAGTTGTTTGGGACCTAGTCGCGATACGACACGGTGGGTCCAGCTTGCCTGACGAAACTCTCGATATCTCCAAGAAAACCTGCAACACAACAAAAACGCTGTAGTTATAACCGTTAATGAGATTTAAGAAATAATTTCAAAATCAAATCAAAAACACATTATTTCTGTATGAAAATCAAAATAAAGTAAACCAATTCGGCCCTCCTTCTAGCGCCAATCTGTTGAGTGGTATTTTCACCCGATTGTGAAAACACACTCTCCGATAGGATTCGAGTTCCAAATCCTCTACTTGCAAAGAAATCCTATAAATAATTTCTCCAAGGTCTCCGCTATATTAGCATTTGACATAAATAATAATATTCAATTTGAATGCTCGGAACACCTTAGTGGTTGCAAGTAACTATTAACAAGGGGCACTATTTTTTTAATTTTATTTTTTTTAAAAATTTAACTAAAGTTAGACTTTCGGGAAAATAAAAGTGCAGAGAATAAAAGAAATGAAAATAAAATGCAAAGAAACTAAAATTAAAGTACATTCAGAGTGCTACGATCCTGCTTGACAAAACCGAAGATAATGAGGTTTTCTGCATACAACCTAACCTATTGAACCTGCAAAACTCGCACAATCCAGATAAGTTAGGTGCTGGTTTCTGGGGTTTTAACTATGATTTTCAGATTTAGACATTCGCATGAAGCAACCAAGAGAACTTGCATTAAACTTCACCTATAAGCCTAAAAATCTGAAAGGGGAAAAAATGAACATTAAATCTAGCATGCAGAAAATAACTCCTTCTTTCTTGTCAATGAGATGCAACTCTCTATAATTCTGTATTAAAAATAAATGTATCAGTTTACAATGATAGAATGTTTCCAGTTTTATCAAAACCAAACAAAGTGGAGGAAAACACTCCAAAAGCAGGCCTAGAATGGCCTATCACCTTCAGCTCTGCAACTCTGCTCGTAGCGGTTTTTGACCCCTATGCCTGTCTTCACTTCTGCTTTTAAAATTTCTGTTACGGTTCTCTGCTTCGCCCTGTGACGCTTCACTTCATCTCCCAGGTCGCTTCATTTCATCTTCCCGCCTCTTTGTTATTTTGGCTTTTTTGCTTGGGTTTGAAACGTTTGGTCTCCTCAGTGAACTATAACTGACGATCCTGAAATGTTATCATAGCCCCTATGCCTCTATGACACATGTTCAACACTTCCCTGCACATTCTATAATGGCCCACCATGAATCATGACAAAAAATAGCATGTCACGATATCGTGACATTTTTATATCTACAACTTTGCTCCTCTACCTGTATCATGAAAATGAGACATGTCGCGATATCGTGACATTTTTATGTCAACAACCTTGTTCACCTTCATGCATCGTGAAAATGAGACATGTCGCGATATCATGACATTTTTCTGTCAATAGCCTTGTCCGCCTTCATGCATCATAAAAATGAGACATGTCGCGATATCGTGACATTTTTCTCCTTTGGGCCACGTTTTGTTGTACTTAGCCACGAAAACATGAAATGTCATGAAATTGCGACATTTTTTCATTTAATTTTTATAAATTGACTTTATCTTTCGGTCTGTGCAGATGCAATCTGTCATGAAATCGCGATGTTTTTCTATTTCATGCCGTGAAGATGCAACTTGTCACGAAATCGTGACGTTTTTCTATTTCGGGCTGTGCAGATGCAACTTGTCACGAAATCGTGACATTTTTCTATTTCGGGCTGTCTCGCTGCACTTAGCCGTGAAAACGCGACATGTCACGAAATCGCGACACCTTTTCATTCTGCATCATCTTCTTGATTTCTGTCACGAAATCATGACACTTTTCTTCTATATCCACTTTGGTTGCTCTAGGTCACGAAACTCCGACATGTCACGATATCGCGACATATTTCCCTTGCTTAGCTTGTAGGTCGTCGCAAATCACGAAAATGAGACAGGTCGCGATTTCGTGACACTTTCTATCTTCATCTCCGTTGTCGTCGACAGATCATGAAAATGCAACCTGTCACGATTTCACGACAACTTCTTTCCTTTATTCCTTCCTCACTTTCCTGTCGTGAAAACCTGACATGTCGCGATATCGCGACGTTTTTTCTCCTTGCCCTGTTTTGACTGCTTTGACCATGATTTCATGACATGTCACGATATCACGACAATTCTAGCGCCTTATCTTCTCTCTCCTCTATGAACCGCGATTTCATGACATGTCGCGATATCGCGACATTTTTCACTTTGTCTTTCTCTCTCCTCTATGAACCGTGATTTCATGACAAGTCGCAAAAACATGACATGTTGCGAAATCGCGACAATTTCTGTACTTGGCTGTTTTACCCATCAAACATCGCGAAAACACAACATGTCGCGATATCGCGACAACTTTGAGTCTTCAACTTAATTCTTTGTCTTGCATCGCGAAAATGAGACATGTCGCGATATCGCGACATTTCTGGCATCTTGTTCTATTTGACCGCTTTGACCGTGATTTCACAACACGTCGCGAAATCGCGACATTTTCTCATCATGCTGCATTCTATTGCTCTTGGCCACGAAAACGTGACATGTCACGAAATCGTGACACTTTTTCATTCCACTGTACTTCGCTTGTCTGAGCTGCAAAAATGCGACATCGCGACGGAAATTTTCATTTCTAGCCGCGACGGAGCAACATGTCGCGATATCGCGACACTTTTCATTTTTGAGCCGCGACGGAGCAACATGTCGCGATATCGTGACAACTTTTCATTTCTAGCCGCGATGGAGCAACATGTCGCGATATCGTGACAACTTTTCATTTTTTTGTGAAATTTTGCTTTTTTCCTTGTCTTTAACATCTGGGCCACTGCAATCTTCTTGGAAAGCGTGTAAAAAAGGTGGGTCCCCAATTTTGGGGTGTGTTGTGGAGCAGCCACAACAGGTGTATAAACACACATAAAAATATAAAATGTAGTATGGTATATCTCAAGATACAAAGTACATGTATAGAGTAGACTAGTATGCCATAATCAAAATATTGGTATAATCAGTCGTTAAAGAGAGGATGTCGCAAGAAATTTGAAATTGGGTATATCATCTCCTAAAAACCTGATCCTCGCTCATATTTAGTGGTGTCCTAAGTGGTTGTATGGTCACAAATTGATTCACTATTCGTGAACTTGATCATGCACAACTCCAACTTAGAGTTATCAACTCTATCAACATGCTCAACCTCTATCCCTCTAGAACTTCCTATAAGTAGAGAGCCTAATAGAAGATCTCTCACTATGCAGCCCATCCTACCTTTGCCTATATAACCAAAATCTCAACCTAAAGATAATGATGCATGCTATTGCTCATAGAATGGGTTGGCATACTTATAGATGGCACATCCCTAGTCTACTACTATAGCTGGACATGTGCATGTGTCAACTATACCTCCAATGATTGGATGTAAGTTGCTTGAGTGCCTATCTGCACTCTCAAAGTAGTCACTTCTACCTCTAGCTCTATAAATTATTGGTGGTATCCTCCATATCATTCCCCTATGACATCATCTATCTTCATCCCACCTACCTCTACCTCATCCTATGACTATAGAGATACATCCTCCTATCGAGCTACCTCCTCTTGTAGAGGTACCTCATCCTACTGAGGTACCTCCTACCTTGGTAAAAATCCCCTCATCCTAGATCTGTTTGCCCTTTCCTGCTGAGGCTAATAACTCTATCCTTTATGTGCTCTAGTCACCCATCTCAATCAACCAATCTCTTTATATGCTAAATATATTTGATGATCCACTACTATTCATGGCTACTCATGAGTGATCCTCATAGGTTTGATATCCCGATACCACTAGAGGTATCCATCCTCCACTCCTACATCATCCACCCTTTAAAGCATAAATACAAGGTCATCCTAGTTAGGCTCAAGAAAACCTGGTCGCATCAGCCTCACCACCTATAGTTGGTTAATCCCTAGTCACATGTTGATACCAAACATCTACCAACTCTATTATACCCTATCATAGCCCAAAATGATGCTACCTAGGCAAATGACTATAATTGACACAACTACTTATTAGTAGATGAGAGTCATAACCATGTTGAGGGTAAATAAACCAAAATCTAAGATTATGCTTTATGATTACTAGGTGTACACACAAATGGTGTATATTTTCCAACTACCATTGGAAAACTCTTTTCTTAATGCCTAGGCTCACACCAACACTATCTACTTGTAAGGCAACAAACTAAGAGATAGGTGTCAATGATTGGAAGATGAATTCAAGGAACTATAGACAACGGCTAAGGAAGAGCAAAATGTGAAAAATTCCTTGTAGAATAAAAATTTAAAATGGAGATAGAAGATAATGGAGTTTGCACAAATTTTTTAGTAGGTGTAAGAACTCAAGATATGAATAAAGTGTTAACATAATAGCTTCAAGAACTACAAGTAGAAAAGAATGATCTAAAGACTAACTTTTCTAAAGATGCCCTCAAACAACTTAGGAGAGATATCTGGAACAAGGTCCTTCAATATGCCCTTGAAGCTACCAAGTCATAGATTACCTAGACTTTAGTACATAATCCAAAGATAAGCAAAAAAATACTTCAAAAAATATCAAGCTAAAATAAGAGGCATAATTAAACAAGTTGAATACCTAATGCTTTTGTCTAGAAGGATATTCAAGCCTACTACAAGAGCCATATTAGAAGCCAATGGAATGAAAAAAGGAATGTCTCTTGGCTTGTAATAAAAAAACACAAATTGATCCAACAAGGATGGGATATGATGGATGGGCTATAAATTAGGGTATACAATATAAAGTATTCAATGAGAGATGCTAAAGAATTGGGATTTCTAGGCTTCTAGGTTGAAGAGACCTATCTTTTGACCAAATAATATCTTCAAGCTCAGATTGAATCAATAGCCAATGATGAAACAAAAATATACCAGTGGAAAGAGTCCATCAAAAGAAGCCCAAGTGCTTGAATTTCTAAATAAAATGGCTATGATGCAAGCTAAGGTGCAATAAATGACAAGGATATATTAATTTCCTTATAAAATAGTTTATTAGCTGAGAGTGATACATGAAAGAGTCTTGAAACTTAAAACTCCTCCACCATATGTATAGATGGTAATATACCTAGTCCTTTAGAAAGTAGAAGAGGTTCTAATTAGTGAATAAAGTTAAAAATATTAATAAGAAGAAGAGATCCACAAGGCAAATATTCCTCTCAAAGAAGCTATTAGAGCACAGGGTGGTCAAGGGACACCTGGTGCATAGGAAGAGGTACCAAAGCAACCAACAACCAAAAATGTGACACCATTGGCACCGCAAGGGATAAAGAAAAAATATAAGGTGCCAAGATAGGATTAAGCCATCTAGAAGGTCTAAAAAGGTAAAATCCATTTTATTTCCTTTACCATTTTTATTTCCATTCCATAAACCATTTTATTTTATATAAAAAGTAATTTGTATTTTCTCCCTTTCCACATAAACCACCCACTTATCACATCTTATTTTTCAAAAAGTCACTTTCCATTATAATAAGCTTCACTTAAATTCCATCTCATCATCACTTTGACTCCACACCCAATGGAACCATGCCTTATGAGTTCTCAATTCCATAAGAAAAAATTCCTTGGGAGGTATCAAGAATGTAGGTCAATTTCATGATCTCATTTGTACAACAAGAGGAGAAGTCTATTTTCAAAAATTAGATAAGTGTGCTTTGGGATTATAGGCTTGCACACAATTGAGATGATAAAAATTGGGATTACATAAATAATGATGTTAACAAAATATTCTTCCTACCCGAGAATGTGCATGGCCAAAATATCAAAGTCACGATACTCAAAATTAGGCTTACCTTAGCTATGAAATCATCATACCCAAGCTAAAGCCCAATATGCACAAAGTTGGACCACCAAAACTAATGACATAAATTGAAGAGAAAAGGGACCCAAAATCAAATACTTCAAACAACCAAGACCAAATGCACAAGGTGACAATGAACAAAAATATACCTCTTGGTGATGACATAAGCATTCTCAAGTTAAAGCCTGGAATCACACAAGGATGACTAGGATTAACAAAACCAAGATATAGATAGTCAAAGCACACAAAGTATTATTACCCAAGAAAATGATATAAGAATATTCAAGTTAGAGCCCAAGATTGTGCAAAATGGAAATCAATAAATAAAATTACAATGAATGGATCCTGAACACATCTGAAGATGACATCATAATAAAAATTGTAAATCATGGTTTTATTACAAAAGACCTACTAACAAAATAATAATCTTGACTTTAGATCGAGGGAGTAGGCTAAAAAAAAATCAAATTCAAATACAAGATGAAGTTTAGAGGAACCACCTCAAAATTTTAGTTTTCTTGCCAAGTTGTTTCCTTAACAATCTTACAACTATAAAAATCCTTCTATAAATTTCAAATGTAGCCAATAAATAAGCCAAGAGACTTCAATAAAAGGGTCACCTTTATAGTCCTTGTCTAGTATTGCTATGTGACATTGCTCCCAACTAATGAAGTAATAGTTGTTTGACCTCCATTACTGTTCAATTGTAGGTTTTTTGTATGCATTATTTGCTTTAAGTCATTTTTGTTAGACTTAAATGGTTAGATTATTATTTTAAAGTGAGTTCTATTTTTGGATCACTATTGTATTACTAACTATTTAAGTCCTTGGAATGATTAAAGAAAATATTTTAATATGAATGAATCCATGATTGCAATTGATAATCACTAGCCTATTAAGTATAATGTAAATTAGTTGTGTTAACATTTTTCATACTGATATCTAGTGTTTTTACACTACATCCCATCCATTTTTATTAATATATATCTATATACATGTAAAATAGATCCATTAAGATGAATCATTTTCTTTAGATCCTTAGTTTTCCCCTCAAAAAATTAAGATCATCTTTGAGCAAACTTTTGCCCATAAAATATTCTCCATTCCTCCCATAATGTCTATCATTATATTGAGCTCAAAAAGAGCTTTATGATGATATAATTTGTGTCCTATTTTAACACCATTTGGTCACCCAAAGTGTTAAAAAACCATACATGGGTCTAGTTGTCTCGAATTCATAGTCACACTTTATGGGGTGCAGATTTCGATCTTTAGTGATTTTTCTCTCAAAATACCTTCCCCTTGTTGGATCCTTTTGGATTTGGATCTTGCCCATTATGAACGTTTATTTTTCCACCATTTAATCCCTCTAAATTTTCTATAAATAAAGGGATTGGATCCCTTCTAGAAAAAATCAAGAAGAGACAAGAATTTCTTTTTGGCAATCTTGGTGTGTGAAGAACTCTTGCGAAAATTTTATTTTGTTTAGTGTTATTGGTGCTCTGGTGTTCTAATTTTGGTGTGCTTCTTGTGATTTGAAAGTGGATAAGCTTTGATGATAAAATTTTCATCTTGAAGGAAGAGATGTCTTATGCCTTTGCTCTTGCTTATTTTATAGGCTTATCAGGTTGTTTCTTTGTATTATTTAGGTTCTAATAATTTTTTCTTTTTATTAAGTCACATTATTGCATCTATTTTATTTGTTTTTAGCCTCTTTTTGTGACTCCACATCCCATTTACTAAATGGCATGGATTAAAAAAAACCTTATCTTTGCCTGTCATGCATTATGTTGCTCATTTCCTGCTATAGGGTATGAATTCAACCTAGATAGGTTTTGGGGTAACTATTTATCCATAAAACCTAGAGTTTTGGCTTACATCTCTATTTTGCATTATTACATTCCTATTATCATTATGATTTATCTTTTTTCATTATGTTTTTCTTGCATTAAAATCATATTATATTGGGGAAAACCATTTTGTCCCCAAGCCCTAGATTTTAAATTGCATACTTGTTCATCATTGCATTCATTCTATTTGCATCTAGTTCACTATTCCATACTATCATATTTCACTTTGTTTGTTCCAACGGTCAAGATAATTTTATTTTTGAATGGTCATATAAAAGGACCAAGGGCGCTTTATTGTTGTGCCTCCAAGCTCAGTCGCATAGTGGCCTAAGCAAGCCCCCAAAAATGATCATTTTTTACAAGGGTTTTTAAGCTATTGATATTACAAGGCATGAATTCAACTATAGTACACATATTCAACTAGGTGTAAATTCGGTTACAGGGTGCATATTTGGTTATAGGGTGCATATTTGGCTATAGGACACGAATTTATCCAGGATCAGCTTGTAGACCAAGTAAGTATTCCATATTAATCTTAGGTTATTTTTGGGTGTCTATGATAATTTTACATCCTATATGTATACACCCAGAAAATCACCTCTCTTTAGTTTGAAATTAACATGTCATTCTTAGGCATTGAAAGAAGAAAATCATATAGTTTGCATTCTAGGGTTAGTTCTATTTGTGCATTCTCTTGTGCCCTTGCTAAAAAAGAAAAATATTTACTTTATTGTAAGTTAGTATTTTAGTCCTCATTGAAATTTAAAATCATTCTAGGGTTATTCTTTAATTGCTTGCATTGTTATTTTCCCTGCATTATTCTTTAGTTCCTTTTTAGATTAGATTTTAGAAAGGCCAAACATAGGTGCTTGCTCAATATACACATCATACATTCCATAATTGGACTTGGAGTGAGTACTTAAACCATTCCTGGTGAACCCCTCAATCCTTGAGCTCCTGAGTGTAGAGAATATAACACACCTCTACAGTCACCTCAGATCACAACAAATCCAGCTAAGAATCATATGTGGTAGGGTTATTTTCCCCCTCTATATCTTTGGTGGACCTGGCATGAAACATGTTCTTAGTGGAAAAATTAGTAAGCCTCTTCATTTCTTTCCATTTTATTTATTTTTTTAACAATAAGAAAGACTATTAAATCTATTTGCATAGAGTTAGAACATGAAAACACTTAAAAAATACCTTTTGTGTGTCTTTCATTATTTTTAGATCTCTTTTTCTCCCTTGCTATTTCTATTAATTCTATGGCTCCAAACCTTAGGAGTGAGTGAAATATTTCAAAATATAATGAGAATCCTCATAAGAAGGATCAAATTAATAATAAGAATCCCAATCTAGAGAGGAAAGAGGACTTGGAGAATAAAAATGACATTAGTCCTATTGAAGGACTTCATGGTAGGCTAATATTCACATTATTTGATCATATTTGAAATTTCTCTATGCAACACATGCAAACCTTGAATAAAGCCACGGATGAAGAGACCCCTCTTGAAGAGGTTGGGACATCTCATCATAAAACCATTTCTTCTCAAATTATTCACATATATACTTTGTTTGAATCTTCTTGTAGTGCTAATCTATTACATAAACCTACATATACTACTAATGTGACCACCAACATTGGAGGAATTCCATAAGTTCCTCCAACTAGTAGTACATCTCAAAAATAAGCTAAATTTCCTCTCATTTTTCTCATCTCAACATTCATGCTTCCATTCCACCAAATGTGAGTTGCCTCCAAAAATAGGATACCACACAAAATATTTCCTTCCATAATCCATGTCATAAAAGTGTTAATACCTCCAACATTAGCCAAGTTCCCTTTTAAAAACCTACCTATAACCCTCCCCTAAGCAATCTAGGGGTATTGCATAATAACAATATCAATATGCAAAGCTTGAAAAATATGGTGAAACAATTGGATTCAATAATATATTTGATTCAAGCACAAAATTTCACCTATAACTATAAGGAAATGTGTAATCAACATCTAGACCCTATTATCACCTCTAGGCAAGTTTATGCATACGGGTCAGCCCTGAAATCTATTTATAAAATCAAGGTAAATTATCTTGAAATCTCGGAAAATTATGTACAAGGAGACATGGAGAATTGCATTCATTTCATAAAAAAATTTCAAATCATGGCGAATCAATTGAAAAATATTTCTAAAGGTTTCGGTCGGTTGTAGAGGGTTTTAGTTGGTCATTTGTAGAGGTTTTTTGAGGATTTTACTAAGTTTTCTGTGTAGATATCATCGAGCTAGGTGGTTTAAAAAAAAAATTAAAATAGAACTCTAGATCAAAAGTTATACCTCCTAGAAGGTTCTCTACAAAAGAGCACCTCTCCAATAGATTGGCTTATGCTTATTGGTTGTAGAGGTGCTCTTTTGTAGAGAACCTTATAGGAGGTATAACTTTTGATCTAGAGCTCTATTTTCTTTTTTTTTAAACCACCTAGCTCGATGAGATCTACACAAAAAACTTAGTAAAATCTTCAAAAAACCATCTGAAATCGATCGACACCTTTATAATCGATCGATTATAGAGGTGTCGATCGGTTTTAGAGGTGTCAATTGGTTTTAGATGGTTTTTTGAGGATTTTACTAAGTTTTTTGTGTAGATCTCATTGAGCTAGGTGGTTTTAAAAAAATTGAAAATAAAGCTTTGGATCAAAAGTTATGCCTCCTAGAAGGTTCTCTACAAAAGAGAACCTCTACAACCAATTGACATAAGCTGATTAGTTGCAGAGGCATTTTAATTAGCCTAAGCCGGTTAATTGTAGAGCTCTATTTTCAATTTTTTTTAAAACCACCTAGCTCAATGATATCTACACAAAAACTTAGTAAAATCCTCAAAAACCCATCTAAAATTGATCGACACCTTTATAATCAATTGATTGCAGAGGTGTCAATCAATTATAGAGGTGTTGATCAATTTCAAATGGTTTTTGAGGATTTTACTAAGTTTTTTGTGTAGATCTCATTGAGCTATGTGGTTTTAAAAAAATTGAAAATAAAGCTCTGGATCAAAAGTTATGCCTCCTAGAAGGTTCTCTACAAAAGAGCACCTCTACAACCAATTGACATAAGATGATTAGTTGCAGAGGCATTTTAATTAGCCTAATACGGTTAATTGTAGAGCTATGTTTTCAATTTTTTTTAAAACCACCTAGCTCAATGATATCTACACAAAAACTTAGTAAAATCCTCAAAAAACCATCTAAAATCGATCGACACCTTTACAACCAATTGATTGCAGAGGTTTCAATCAATTATAGAGGTGTTGATCAATTTCAAATGGTTTTTGAGGATTTTACTAAGTTTTTTGTGTAGATATCATCAAGCTAGGTGGTAAAAAAATTGAAAATGGAGCTTTGGATCAAAATTTATGCCTCCTAGAAGGTTCTCTGCAAAAGAGCACCTCTACAATCGATCGAAATAAGCTAATAAGTTGTAGAGGCATGTCAACTAGCCTAAGCCAATCAGTTGTAGAGGTGTGTAAATCAACCTAAGCCAATCGGTTATAATTCTACAATCGATCATCTTAGGTCGATTAACATACCTCTACAACTGATCTACTTATGTCGATCGATTGCAGAGGTGTGCTTTTGCATAGATTCTTCTAGGAAGCATAACCATTGATCTAGAGTTGCATTTTCAATTTTTTTAAACCACCTATCTCAATGAGATACACACAAAAAACTTAGTAAAATCCTCAAAAAACCATCTAAATTGATCGAAACCTCTGCAATTGATCGACACCTCTGCAAACGATTGGTTGTAAATGTGTCGATCGATTTCAGATGGTTTTTTGAGTATTTTACTAAGTTTTTTGTGTAGATATCATCGATATAGGTGGTTTTAAAAATAAAATTGAAAATGAAGCTCTAGATCAAAATTTATGCCTCCTAGAAGGTTCTCTTCAAAAGAGCACCTCTGCAACAGATCAACATAAGTCGATCAAATAGGCTTATGTTGATTGGTTGCAGAGGTGCTATTTTGCTAAAAATCTTCTAGGAGGTATAACTTTTGATCTAGAGCTCCATTTTCATTTTTTTTTTAAATCGCCTAGATCGATGATATCTACACAAAAAACTTAGTAAAATCGTCAAAAAAACCATTTTAAATTGATCGAAACCTTTACAACCGATTGTTTACAGAGGTGTCGATCAGTTGTAGAGGTGTTGATTGGTTTTAGATGGTTTTTTGAGGATTTTACTAAGTTTTTTGTGTAGATCTCATTGAGCTAGGTGGTTTTAAAAAAATTGAAAACAAAGCTCTAGATCAAAAGTTATACCTCCTAGAAGGTTCTCTATAAAAGAGCACCTCTACAACCGATTTACATAAGCTGATTAGTTATAGAGGCGTTTTAATTAGACCAAGCCGATCGATTGTAGAGCTATATTTTCAAATTTTATAAAAAACCACCTAGATCAATGATATCTACACAAAAACTTAGTAAAATCCTCAAAAAATCATCTAAAATTGATTGACACCTTTACAACCCATTGATTGCAGAGGTGTCAATAAATTACAGAGGTTTCGATCAGTTTCAAATGGTTTTTGAGGATTTTACCAAGTTTTTTGTGTAGATATCATCAAGCTAGGTGGTTTAAAAAAAATTGAAAATGGATCTTTGGATCAAAAGTTATGCCTCCTAGAGGGTTCTTTGCAAAAGAGCACCTCTACAATCAATTGACATAAGCTAATTAGTTGTAGAGACATTTCAATTAGCCTAACCCAATCAATTGTAGAGGTGTGTCAATCAACCTAAGCCAATCGGTTATAATTCTACAACCGATTGACTTAGGTTGATTAACATGCCTCTACAACCATTCAACTTATGTCGATTGGTTGCAGAGGTGTGCTTTTGTAGAGATTCTTCTAGGATGCATAAATTTTGATCTAGAGTTGCATTTTCAATTTTTTTTAAACCACCTATCTCAATGAGATACACACAAAAAACTTAGTAAAATCCTCAAAAAACCATCCAAAACTTATTGAAACCTCTGCAATTGATTGACACCTCTGCAAACGATTGGTTGTAAAGGTTTTGATCAATTTTAGATGGGTTTTTGAGGATTTTACTAAGTTTTTTGTGTATATATCATCGATCTAGATGGTTTTAAAAATAAAAATTTAAAATGAAGATTTAGATCAAAATTTATGCCTCCTGGAAGGTTCTCTTCAAAAGAGCACCTCTGCAACAGATCGGCATAAGTTGATCAAATAGGCTTATGTTGATTGGTTGCAGAGGTGCTCTTTTGCAAAGAACCTTCTAGGAGGTATAAATTTTTATCTAGAGCTCCATTTTCATTTTTTTTAAAACCACCTAGCTCGATGAGATCTACACAAAAAACTTAGTAAAATCCTCAAAAAACCATATGAAACCAATTGACACCTTTACAACTAATTGATTGTAGAGGTATCGATCGATTGTAGAGGTGTCGATCAATTTTAGATGTTTTTTTTTAGGATTGTACTAAGTTTTTTGTGTAGATCTCAACGAGATAGGTGGTTTTTAAAAAAATTGAAAATGTAGTTCTAGATAAAAATTTATGCCTCCTAGAAGGTTCTCTGCAAAACAATACCTCTGCAACCGATCGACATAAGATTATTGGTTGTAGAGGTATGTCAATTGGCATAAGCTAATAGGTTGCAGAGGTGTGTCAATCGACCTAAGATGATCGATTAAAACTCTAAAACCGATTGTATTTGGTCGATTGACACACCTATGCAACTGATTGAATTATGCCAATCGGTTGCAGAAGTGTGCTTTTGTAGAGAACCTTATAAGAGCCATAAATTTTGATCTACAGCTCTATTTCAATTTTTATTTTTAAAACCACCTAGCTCTATGATATCTACACAAAAAACTTAGTAAAATATTCAAAAAACCATCTGAAATCAATTGACACCTTCTCAATTGATCGATTATAGAGGTGTCAATTGATTTTAAAGGGTTTTTTGAACATTTTAGTAAGCTTTTTGTGTAGATCTTGTCAAGATGGGTGCTTTAAAAAATTGAAAATAAAGCTCTAGATCAAAAGTTATGCCTCTTAGAGGGTTATCTGCAAAATTGCACCTCTGCAATCGATCAATATAAGTTGATCGATTGTAGAGGCATGTCAATTAGACTAAGCCAATCAGTTGCATATGTATGTCAATCGGCCTAAGACAATCAGTTGCAAATCTATAATCGATCGACTTAGGTTGATTGAAATGCATTTGCAACTGTTCGACATAAGTTGATTGGTTGTAGAGGTGCGCTTTTGTAGAGAACCTTCTAAGAGGCATAAGTTTTGACCTAGAGCTCTATTTTCAATTTTTTTAAAAACCACCTACTTCGATGAGATCTACACATAAAAATTAGTAAAATACTAAAAAAACCCTTTCTACTGATCAACATCTATCAATTTTGTGTTGAGAAGCATATACCAATTGACACTCCTCTACAATGGATTAGTTTATATTGAGAAGCACTCCTCTGCAACTTTGTCAAGTTTGTGGGACCGAACAATGTCTTTCGATTGATAATACCCTACAACCAATCGACATATATGTCGATTAACAATAGGTTTTTTCGTTGCTTCAAAGAATTTTTTGACTTGGAGTGTTTTAGATGTATGTTTATCGGTACCCCCTTCAGTATTTATACGGGTAGTATGTGTGGAGAATTGGGCAGGAAAAACAAAATTATTTATAATTTGAAGGTGAATTGTTCGTGGAATTAGGCGAAAGTGGTTGGCAAATTAAAATAAAAATAGGATAATTATTATCAACATCAGGAAAATTGATCCCCAAAAAACTTCCACCCTATAAATTTCGGGCAAATGGGCCCTAGTGAAAGGTTCCAAAATTAGAAAATTTTAAATTTTAAAAATCCTAAATATAGCCAATTTACGATATTTTGTGTTTATGCATAACCCTACTTCTAGGCCCTACCCTAAGCATTTTGCAATACCATTTTTCCTATTTATAAGGGAATAGAGGACCCAATTAAGCATTTAAGGACATTTAGGACAACATGTTATGATTGTATATATGATGACATATTGTTACTAAAAATGTTCCCTAAGAGCCTTGGTGGTATGGCATTGAAATGGTATTATCAACTGCCTAATTATTCATTGAGGAATTTTTAGGAGACAACATAATTGTTTGCTCAACAATTTGGAGCTTATGTGGAGAAAAATGTGACTATGAAATATTTAAACCTTTTGAAGTAAGGTAAGGATGAATTTTTTTTGGACTTATTATATCATTGGAGAAGTATAGTTGGATGGTTAAGATATGCTTTACCTCCTCGAGACATGTTAGAAATCTTTATTGAAAATTTACAAGAGCAAATATCATATGAGTTGGAAACAACAACTATTACCTCCTTTGACCAAGCGATAGATCTAGAAAGAAGATTAGAGCAAGCCCTTATTCAAATAGAACAAATTAAGAAAAATTAAGAATACTTAGGACCATAAAATCTTAGTATAAGAAGAATCATGTAGTTGGTGATGGGGTAACATATAGTAGGCATGTTAACAGTGTTGTTAATACCCTATAAAATATGGTGCTTAGCTAACCTCAAAAACCCCACCAAGGAATTTTACAAGACTCAACATGCATATGAAAGTAGTCCTAAAGTAGCTTTTGGAATCTAACATGATTGAGTTTCCTACCATAAAGAAACCCAATACCACAACTAATTGGTATAAGCATGATCAACATTATGGGTATCATAGAGTGGAGGGACACATGAAAAATCATGTAAGAGGTTGAAACATGTGGTTCATGACTTAATTGGAAAAGGTCACCTTGCTAAATAATGTCCTCAACCCAATCCTCCAATAGAGAATAAATCTCCTTTTCAGCAAGCACCCACAACTAATCAAGACATGGGGATATTCAAAGACCCCCTACCTAATAATGGGTAGTAGGAAACTAACCAAGTATCATATCATAATATGCCATCTTTGTAAAATAATATGGTTGGTATGATAGTAGTAACTACAAGGCAACAAGATCAATCTCAATTGACTTAACAATATTAGTAGGAGACAAGTTCTACATCCAATCAACCTTCAAAACCATCCTTAGTTTTACAGAGTACCCAAAAAAGGAGCATGAGAGCAAAAAAACCTAGATTTAGTGTTGAAACCTCAACCTAAAGTATCCTTCAATATTAAATAGTAGTCAGCTAGTACCGTAGCCAAGATATCCCTCTTAGAGATTTTACAAACTTCTCCTATTCATAGTGAAGCCTTGTTGAATATTCTAAGTCAATTATTTTTTTCCTCAAGATATTTCTCCTAGTGCTATAGTTGATGTTGTAGGTTACCTTAGGATGCATCCAATCACATTTTGGATGATGATATTACTTCCTTATAATTGCAAGAGGATTCTTCCCTTTACATAATTGCACTTATTTGGAAAAAAATTATTAAGCGAATTTTGATATATAGTGGTGCTTCTCTCAATCTATAAACCTTTCAATTTCTCCACAATTTTGGATTTAAACATGAAGATTTAACTAGATCTGATGTCATCATCAAATATTTCAACAATGCATCTCAAGATGCATATGGCATTATATCCCTCTTCCTTAGGGTTAGAGCTAATATCTTATATGCCTTATTTTATGTGGTGCCTTGCCTTGCATCTTTTAATATTCTTCTTGTATCTCCTTGAATTCATGCAATGATGGTTTTCCCTTCTACTTTTCACCAATTCTTGAATATCAAACTCAAAAATCAACTTGTCACCATTTCGAGTGATCCTCATTCATTTTGGTACTATTAAATGGTTGAGCAAGCTCAATCAGATCTCAATTTATGTCCTTTGGTCTCTCTTTCTTATTATCATTATTTTTATTCTTTAGTTTCTTCTTCTCACCTTACCAAAAAACTTGAAAATTTAAAGGTAAGTGAGAAACCACTAATCAAAGTTTCATCATAGGATCAAGTCAATCCATTTATTCAAGAACCTCTTTTGGATCTTGCTAAGCTACCACATTCATTAAGGACTATGGGTTTACCTCATAAGAAGGGAGAAGTTGTACACATTGGCATGTGTATCTTTATATTCATGGGTACGACCCTCAAGGAAAATATCCATGGCAGAAACTCTCTTCCTATAGAGTGTTCTTTTTTCCATTGTTACCCAATGATTACCCACTTCCCAATAAAATCCTATCTATCATGGGATATATGGGTAAAGGTTTTGGGCCACAACAAAAAGGTATTCAAGAGCCTTTGGAAGTTGGAATTTGACCTAGAATATGTGGTATAAGCTACATACCCAATAAAAACCAACCTTTGCCATTTGATTATGATGATAACCTTATTACTTGTGCCAAATATTTAGATCTTCAAGGATTGGAGTGGTGTGATGAGGATGAGGGACCGCCTTATCCCACTAACATGTTGTTCTACAATGTGGTAACTTTGGTGCATCCAAAGTTGGTTCTCCCTTGGATTATAAAGAACTTAAAGAACCAATTAACATAATGAATCTAAAAATACTACGGTGTATGATGTTACATTTTCATATTGTATTTAGTTTAGTATTCATATTGCATTTTGTTTACTTGTTCATATTTCATAACTACCTATCATATCTTGCATCATTTGCCTAACATTCTATTCTGCTTGCATGTTTATTTGTCATATAATTGCATTTTTGCTCACTTAAACTTGCATGACTATTTGATCACATAGATTTTTGAGGACTTTGTGAGCATGGCAAGTGATAAAACCTAGTTATGTCTTAGCTCACATGCATTGCACTCATACTAGGGCTTTAATGACTAGAAAATCCCCAACATAAGGCACATCTCCATGCATTTCCATCATTTCATTTGCTCATGTCTTCTCTTCTTCTTCTCTTATATTCCTTGACCTTTGAAAGTATAAAATGATCATCAAATTTTCTCCAAGTCAAGGAATATAGTTATTCCTTTTGTATATCCTTGTAATTTACATATCTTCTTTCTTATTTTTGTCAAGACAAAGGATATATGTTTCTCCTTCCATCAATACATATTGTCTTGTTTTTGCTCACACTCTTCCGTCTTGAAATTTTTATTATTAAGGGATCCTCATGTGATAGGGTAGATACTCTGTGAATATCATTTATAGTGTTCATACGACCACTAAATTTCTTATGCACATATCTTAGCTATTGAAATTTCAATAAGGACACACATAGTTTTGTTTACCTTTTGCTTCTCTCATTATTTTATCTTTTCATCTAACACATGCACACATATGCATATTTATTTTTTACTTTTCTCATTCATTTTTTGCACACACCACACCCCAATCAGGTAGTACTCACTTTGGCACATCATTCAGACACTTCACCCCATATAGAATAACTTCATGGCCACACACGAGGGGTAGCCTCCATATAAGCCATTTACGAGCATACATCCTAGTGGGTACCTCTTCATCTCTAGCTATTAGTTAGCACTACAACCATAACAGGTATCTCTCCACACTTAACCATTTTTTTCATGATAATATCACCCTTATAGGATAGCTTCATGGATACTAGCAAGGGGTAACCTCCATTTGACCATTTGCGAGCATACATATTTATAGGGTTTCTCTCTATTTTTTTTTTTCTTTTTTCTTTTGACATTTTGGAGCTTTGCTTTCCTACTTTCATCCTTTATCTTCATATTTCCATTTATTTTCTTCTTCTCTTTTATTTCCTTTTTTTCTTCCTTTCATACACTTTCCATTCATCTCATTCACATTCATTTTAGTTAGTTTTCTTTACATTTAGCTCATGATGCATTTATTTAGTTAGATCATTATGCATTGCATTCATTATGTTTGTGATTATCATGCTTAAAAAAAATTGCACACCAAGAGCAAATTGAGAACCCTCTTCTTTCTTCTCACTCTATCTCTCTCTCTTTTTCCTCTCTCTTCTCTTTCTCCCTTTTGGCACCTTTTTCTCCTTATTTTCGTTGTTTGCCACTTTGTTTTCCTTTGAGTTAGTTGTTTCAAGTTTCCTTAGGATTTTTTTCATTACTTTCAAAACTAGAGAGGGTGTCCTTGGCCTAAGAGGTATTAATGTTCCTAACACCTCATATTACATGTAAAATTTTAAAAGTGTCTGAATTGACACCATTTTTGCACCATCCCTTTATTCTAAACTTGTCCCTTCTTTTGTGTTTTTTTATTTTCTCCCATAGCTATCTACATATTTATTTGATGCATTTATTAGGCCATAAATGAATCAAATATGGGGTAAAATTTAGATATGGAAAATTGACCCATTATTAATATGAGTCATTTTCCTAAGATCCTTAGTTTTCCTCTTAGAAAAGTAAGGTCTTATTTGATCCATCTTATCCCCCAACAAATGTTCTCCATTCCTCCCAAAACATCTACCATTGGATTAGGATTGAAAAAATATTTTTGACAGTATAAGTTTTATCCTATTTTGACACTATTTGGTCCCCCAAAGTGCCAAAAACTATAAATGGGTCTAGTTGTCTTGAATCTATAGTTTCCCTTTATGGCACGTGGATTTGGATATTTAGGGATTTTTATCTCAAAATACCTTCCCCTTGTTGGCTCATTTTGTTTGTTGGAATATATTACATTATTTGGTACATGCTAATGTACCACCTTGGGTACATTTCTAGATTAGGAGTGTGTCTTAGATTAGAGTGTGAGTATTTACTTTATGCAATGTAATAAATGCACAAGTATTATTAGAATGTGCAAAGTATTTAATAATGTAAATGTGCATAATAGTCCATGTGCACATGAGTCCATAGAGTAGGAAAGTGAAGAGTCTCAAGAAGAGTGAAGGCCAAGAGTACTCCATATGAAGAGTCACATTCCATTATATATGTGTCTTTGTGTGTGTATGTGAGGAGAGAATGTGTAGTGAGAGTGTGTGGAAGTATGGTGTATTTGAGATCTTTATTCTGTATCAAATACAATTTTCATGAGCATTTGTTAATGGTATTTTTATGAGTTGTTGGAGAAGTTATTTATGAGTTTTATATGTTTAGAATATTTCCATTATCTTATATTTCATATTGCAACTTTATTTTAGATCTTGTGGTTATTTTACCTTAAGTATTTAGCTTCAAAAGCTAACAATGGTATCAGAGCTACAACAAGGTTTTGTCTTGCACAGGTTTTTTAAAGTTGCAAAGGAGATTTCCACTAGTTAAGGAGAAACTAGTGAAGTTGAAGAAATTACCTCTGAAAAATAAAACCAGGGAAGATAGTTTTTTCCACTATGTTGAAGGAAAACTAGTGAAGGAATAGAAGGAGATTTATAGGTCTTGAAGATAGACCTTGACATTGATAAGATTAAGAGACCCAAGAAGGAGGTCCTATTGAAAATTTTGATAGATAGAAGAAGATTCCAGATTGCTATTTGGCTAGAGTCTTTCCACAGGGTTGAAGGAAAACTCGTGAAGACTAGGACTCAACATAGATTTCTTTCCACTAGTTTTGAGAATAACTAGTGAAGTTTATTGATTTCAGAATTCTAGAAATTTGGTTGTATTTGATTGCTACTGTCTAAGTTTTTGTTGCAGAAAATTAGTTCTCAAAAGTTGAGAAGCTTCCTACAATAGATAGAGAAGAATTTCACCTTTGATTGCCTAAAATTATATGTGCTTTCCTTATGCAGGGATTAGTTTTTGAGTTGCAGCAAAAGAGTAGACATTGAAGATTAAGGAGGTCCAAGAAAGAGGTCCCATTGGAGATTGAATATTGAAGATTGAAGGAGACCCAAGGAAGAGGTCCCTATTGAAGATTTGAGAAAGAAGATAGAGGAGGACTAAGAAAAGGTCCAATTGAAGAGTTGCAAAATTTGAAGACCCAAGAGAAGAGGTCTCAAGCAAATTTGGAAGGAGAAAGAAGAAGGCTAGAGAAGCCCTATTGAAGAAGTTGAAGAAGTGACCATTGGAGAATATTTGAAGAAAGAATATTGCAAGCAGGAGAAGCTCTTAAAAAGAAGAATTTGGGACAATTATCACCATCTGACAACAAGCCCAAAAGGAAGAAGGATTTGGCAAGAAGTTTGCCAAATTTTGAGAAGGTATATTTTGAAGACCTCAAGACATTCAGATTCTTGAGGAAGAGGCCAACGAAAGAGGTCATATTTGAAGATAGAATTTAGTGAGAGCTAAGGAGAAGAAAGAGGATTGAAGAGGTCACCGATTTGAGAAATTTGAAGACAACCATTAAGAATTTGAAGGCTGATTTGTGGAGGAGAAGATTGCTAATTTTCATGACAGAAGTTGAAGGGTCACAGGACAGAAAATTGAAGGTGACATAGAGCTGCAAATTGAAGAATATTTGAGCATATTTTGAAGTGCCTTTGAACAACCAATTGAAGGAAGGCTTGACAACAAACTAAGGTAGTGGATTGGAGGAGTTAGAGACTATTTTTGGACAACAAGATATAGGAGAAGAAATCAGATTTTGTGAGCAGCAATTTAAGAGATTTGGGCTACAAAATTAGGCAGCATTTGAGGGAGATAGTAGAGCTATGATTTGAAGAATTTTGGGGCAGATTTGAGAGAGCTTTGGACAGCAAAGCGAAGGAATATTTGGCAGTAATTGAAGCTACAAATTGTAGAGTTTTTGGATAACAAGAAGGCAGCATTTGGAGCTGCAAAAATTAGAGAAGTTGAAGATTAAGAAGGCTGATTTCAAACAGCATTTGAAGAGGAAGAAAGGCTGAAAATTTCAGCATTCTGTAATAGCCTTTTGGCAAGGAGAAAGAGAAGATTCGAACAACATACTTTGAAGAAGGTAGAAGCTGATTTTGGGGCAGCAAAGTAAAAGGAAGTGGAGCTACAAAATTTGTACATTCGAGACAGCAAAAAGGTGAATCAAATCACCAAGGAGATTAGCTTTAGAAGGAGGCCAAAGAGGTTTGTAATATTGGTGCTATAAAAGTTCATTATTCAAGCATTCAAATTAGCTTATTATAAAGTTTTTTTTGAAAGCACCATATTAGAGTTATTAAAGCCAACAAAAGATAGTCTAAGCTAAGTGTCTCCAAGCCAAGGAAGGAGGCATCATTATCATCCTAGAATCTGCAAAACACAAACAACAAAAGTGAAGTTAAATATTGTTTGAAAGGGAGTAATAAGGAGAAGGAAAAATCAATCTATATGTTGTTTTTTATAATCCAAGGAAAAGTTTGCAAATAAGTGTTTATAGTTGCAGCATTCAAGGAGAGTGTTTATGATAAGCATTATAAGCACCATTATCATTATTAAGGATAGCAAAAGGAGAAGCTAAAGTTCTAGTTGAAGCTAAAATTTAGAGCTTGCTATCACCATTGAACTTGCATCAAACCTGCAAAAATAATAGCAAGTCAATAAGAGAATAATAAGCTAGTTACTATCTTGAAAAGAGAGCAAGATAGTACAAGGATCAAGAGCAAGCAAGTTGTAGTCTTGAATGGAGAAGAGAAGATAAGAAGAAATCATCAAGCATGTGGAGGAACCACCAAGTTTGAAGACAACGAGCAAGGAGGAGGACAAGCAAGCTAGAAGTCGAAGAACAATGATATATTTTGGAGTAGACCCAGCATAAGACTATCATGATAGAGTTGCAACTAGTAGCATAGGGGGAAAGCATCCAAGAGCCATCGAGTTTGATAGTGGACCACCTTGCAAGAAAGGAGGAGCCACCATGGTGAAAGGAAGAGCCACCACATTGAAAGGTGGAGAACCACCATGAGAGGAGCAGCTATTGAAAGTAAAAGGAGGAGCCACCATGTTGAGGAGGAGAAGCAAGTGTAACAACCACCATTAGCTCCATTCCAAGGAGCACAAGCATAGTCTATGAATATTGGAAGAATGAGCAGTTGAAAGGATAGTCGGTGGACATCAAAAATCCAAGTATCAAGGAGTCAAAGCATTGTTAGGGCGAGTTGAAGGATCAAAATGAAAGCCAAGCATTAAAGAGCCAACCACCAGCAAGGAAGAATAATGCCATAATACCATCAAGCAAGGAAGAGTAATGCCAAGAAGCAATAACGTCATTGACCAAGATAGAATAACATTCCAAATTCATCACTACCAAGTGTTACGTAGGGAGAAGAATGTAGAAAATATTTGGAGTACCAAAATATGTTGTATGCCATTTGGCATTATGCATAAAGAGCACCAATAGGTATTGAAGGAAGATAAGGCATTTCACAGCAGCCATTAAATGCATGGGTGATTCAAATGGTAAAATGAGAGAACAACTACATGCCTTCATCAAATCTCAGGTCTGAGAGTGATATAGTGGATACAATTGCCATACATGTAGTAGAGTGGAGTAATTTCATTGAGCAATACCATTTTAGGGTAGGTCAAATGGCTTTGATTGGTTATCTTCATGCCTCAAGTGGGAGGTAAAGCAATTCATTTACAATTTGATTATTTTCTCAATAGTTAGGAGTTATAAGGTTGGATAATGTTATTATTTTTCTAAGGTTGAAGAGAAATTAATTCATTTGCTTGATTATTGGAGAGATAAGATGTAAAAGTGAAATTTAAAACCTTAGAAACATTATTAGTCTTTTTTGGAAAATCTTGAGAAGCTTTGAAATAATTTTTGAGAAATTATTGGGAATTCAATTTCAAGTTTTGAGAAGTTTTATAAATTGAATTATTGAATTTTGTGAAGCATTTTTAATATTTGCAAATATTTTGAATTGTGGAGAAATAAGGTTTCCTACATCAAATTAGGAATATAAAATTTGCAAATATCTTTTTACTAGATTTCTAAATTTTTGAATTTGGAGTTATAAGGAATTCAACACCAACATAGGATTGTGAAATTTAGAATCTTGAGAAATTATTTTTTTGAAATTTGGGAGATAAAAGGATTTCAACCTAGAGTTTTGAAGAATTGAAAATTTTGTCAAAAATTAGTGGTTGATCATTTATACCTAGGAAAAATTTAAGGTATTCATCCTAAAGAAGTAGAAGTTGAAGGTTACATTGAAATTGACATTAGTCTTTCATTCAAACATTAGGGAGATATAAGGCTTACAACATAATTGTTTGGAAGGTTGAAAACTTGAAAAGTGTTCTTAGTCTATCATAAAACTAAGGAGGAACAAGGATGTCTACTTCAAATAATACATTAAACAATGATATAGATAACATTGTTAGAGAGGAAAAAAGAAATATCATAAAACTTGGAATCAAAGATTTGATTAAAAAGTCTAAAGGAAAACTAGACTTAGTCTCAAGTTTCATTTACAAAGAAGCTTTAGAAGAGAATTTTGAAACATTAGAATACTATCTACATGCGAGAATGTTTGAAGCAATTGACAATGACAAAGATAGTGTTATGATTTCTTTAAACATTGCTAGTATAATATACATGGCATTGCTTACACTTAAACATTTCAAAAAGAAGAACTTGAAACAAAAGGAGTTGATTGAATCCCTTAAGAAGAAAGCAAAAGTGGATGAATCATTTTTAGAAAAATTATTTCATTCTTCATGCAATATTGATGCTTCAAGTTCATCTAATTCAGAGTCTTATCATGATGCCATAAGTGAATGCTCATAAGGTTCTATACAAAAGAAGACTTGTGATATGAAGAACAAAGGCAAAGAGAAAATATTTTTATAGGAATCAAATGACAATGTGATATCACTTGAAAGCATAAAGATTGACATCAGTGGTGAAGACAAGCAAGAAGAGAAAGAACCTGATCAAGGAGGCATACAGTGCAAAGTGAGTTAAAATAAGAAGACCATATTGAAGACTAAAGTCTTCAATAACCAAATAATGTAATACATGGGGGGTGTTGGAATATATTACATTATTTGGTATATGCTAATGTACCACCTTGGGTACATTTCTAGATTAGGAGTGTGTCTTAGATTAGAGTGTGAGTATTTACTTTATGCAATGTAATAAATGCACAAGTATTATTAGAATGTGCAAAGTATTTAATAATGTAAATGTGCATAATAGTCCATGTGCACATGAGTCCATAGAGTAGGAAAGTGAAGAGTCTCAAGAAGAGTGAAGGCCAAGAGTACTCCATATGAAGAGTCACATTCCATTATATATGTGTCTCTATGTGTGTATGTGAGGAGAGAATGTGTAGTGAGAGTGGAAGTATGGTGTATTTGAGATCTTTATTCTATATCAAATACAATTTTTGTGAGCATTTGTTAATGGCATTTTTATGAGTTGTTGGAGAAGTTATTTATGAGTTTTATATGTTTAGAATATTGCCATTATCTTATATTTCATATTGCAACTTTCCCACCTTTTTAGCTCTTCAAAATCTCTATAAATAAAGGGATTGGATCCCTTTTAAAAAATGCAAGTAGAGACAAGAAATTCTTTTTGGCAATCTTGATGTGTGAAGAGCTCTTGTGCAATTTTTATTTCATTTGGTGTTCTTGGTGCTCTGGTGTTCTATTTTTGGTGTGCTCCTTGTGATTTAAAAGTGGAGGCCTTGATGATAATGTAGACACCAAAATCTAGCCACTTGTCCTCCATCCATAGCTCCCCACAACACATATCCATTATATATATATATATATTGTAAAATATATATATATATATATATTGTAAGCTACACACTCCAAATTATTTTTTCTTCCAAGATATTAGGTGAGTTGGAGAGGAGAGGGAAATCCTCCAAGGGAGGTCCCAGGTTTAAATATCCACCCTACCAAAAAGTTGGATTGGGTATCCAAAATCCAATTGATAATGTTGGTGTGGGCAGGTTCGAGTGCGACTCCTGGGTGACGTTGACAGTGTAGAACCCCCTATTCATGGTCTCTCAGACCAAGGCGGCCCCGCAAGGGGTTTTTTGCTTAAAAAAAAAACCCAACCACCCATCATGTTTTAATCTTAGCCATCCATATGCCTTAATACATGCCACTTGCTCCACTTTAATATCCATGCTTCTTTATGTTCTAATATTAGCCACACATTTTGTGTCATTGAAACCCTAACATTTCTAAGGGAAGATTATAAAGAGGAGTCATTTTGATGACTTAACCCCTAAGTTATTTGATTGCCCAAGTTCCCTAAGCATATTTTGAATCCTATGTCTTCTAAGTTCTTTAAGAGATTTATGGAGTTCAAACCCTATCTCCATCATACCCATCCTTGTATCTCCTTGCCATCATTCACATCCTCCACATACATCACTGCCCATCCCATGTGAACTAGATCAGGCTTTGCAACTCTTTCCTCAACCACCAAATGCCCTCTAGAGCTTCCTAAGC
This sequence comes from Wollemia nobilis, assembly GCA_028583015.1. Lineage (NCBI taxonomy): Eukaryota > Viridiplantae > Streptophyta > Pinopsida > Araucariales > Araucariaceae > Wollemia > Wollemia nobilis. The sequence continues at coordinate 2,970,996 of JAQPPZ010016710.1, read as the reverse complement.
ACCCGCCAAAGTCTCTAGAGTGCCCTTGGGAATTTTTTATCAGCACAAAGCGTCCACATATATTTTATATTTAGATGTGCAAACCTACGACCCTTGGGTGACCGTTAGGGCATCTATGTAATAATTCCTTACATTAGTTATGAAGACAAAAATAGCATTATTTGACAAGGTAAAATTTCATTGTATATCATTTACGATTTTATGCTTTTGTTCATAGTTTTCATTACAATATTAGGGTTTAGTGATTTTATTCCATTTGAGGGTCTCACACAGTGGAGCCCTCACATATATTATTGATCCTTGATATTTTTTATTGTGTGCAAGTGTAAATACTACATTATTTGGAAGTTTTTGAAGCTCAGGTAGCCCTACATAGGATACCAAAGCCCACTCACTACACTTTTGGGATAGAATCAAGCACGAAGACACGCTCATTTATGTCTAACTAGGGTTTTGGAGAACCCTAGTGCTTTGTAACAATTGTATCAAAAATAATAAGCATTGTAAACCCCCCATTTGGGGTAAATTGATTGTAACATAGGAGATCCACCAACAATAATAAAAGAGTTCATTTCTTTGTGCAATCATTTGTGTTACTTTACTTATTCATTTATTTCATAGTTTATGTTTAGTGTTGCTTAATTTTTTTATTCATAGATAAACTTGTCATCTTGAAGGAGGAGAGGTCTTCTACCTTTGCTCCTGCTTCTTCTACAGAATTATTAAGTTGTTTTTTTGCATTCAATATATTCTAGTCATTATTTCTTATTATTAAGTTGCATTCTCACATTTTTTTCTCTATTTTTAGCCTCCTTGTATGAATCTGTGTCCCATTTTCTACAAGGCATGAATTATTTGAAAATTTTGTTTCACCTATTGTGTATTTTTTTTCTCGTTTCCTCTTATTTATCAAATATGCACCCAATAATTTACTTGGCATGGATTCCACCTAGATAGGTTTTGGGGCAACTATTTATCCCTAAACCCTAGGGTTATGGATTGTATATATATATTGCATTATTTCATTCTTGTTATCATTCTTTTCTAGCTTTTTCATTCTATTTTGCTTTCAAATCATATTAGCTTGGGGGCAACCATATTATCCCCAAACCCTAGATTTTAATTTGCATACTTGTTCATCATTCTATTTGCATCTAGTTGACTATTCCATCCTATCATATTTCACTTTTTTGTTCCAAAGGTTAAGATCATTTAATTTTAAAATGGTGAACTAAAAGGACCAAGGGGGCTTGAATGATGCACCTCCAAGCTCAGTCACATAGTGGCCTGAGCATGCATCCAAACACTAATCAATTTTTCTAAGGTTTTTGATGCCATTTTGTAGGTTTTGAAGTTGTTTATATTACAAGGTGTGTATTCAGCTATAGGGTGCAGATTTGGCTAGGCATGGATTCAATTATAGGGTGCAAATTCGGTTATAGGGTGTGGATTTGGTTATAGATCATGAATTTGACCAAGATCATATTTTGGACCAAGTAAGTGTTCCAAATTAATCTTAGGCTATTTTTTGGGTTTCTATGATCATTTTAGTTCCTAAAACTAAAAGTAAATAACTTAAATCTAATAAATTAGCTAAAGGAAAAGGAAAATCACCTCTCTTTAGTTTGAAATTAGCATTTCATTCTTAGGCATTGAAAGGAGAAAAGCATATAGTTTAGATTCTAGGGTTAGTTTTGTTTGCACATTCTCTTGTGCCCTTGCTAAAAAGAAAAATATTTACTTTATTGTAAGTTAGGGTTTTAGTCCTCATTAAAAGTTAAAATCATTCTAGGTTAGTATTTGATTTCTTGCATTACTATTTTCCCTACATTGTTCTTTAGTTTTTTTTATATTTTATTTTAGAAAGGCCAAACATAGATGCTTGCTCAATATACACATCAAACATTTTATCCTTAGAATTTAAGTGGGTCCTTAAATCATTCTAGGTGAACCCCTTGATCCTCAAGCCCCCGAGCATAGAGAATAAAACACACCCTCATGGTCACCTTGGCTCCTATTGGATCCAACCAAGAATTTTATGCGACAGGGTAGTTTTCCCCCTCTACATATTTGGTGAACCCAACATGAAACACATTCTTAGTGGCCAAATTAGGAAGCCTCTTCCTTTTGTCCCTTTTTTCCATTTTGTCTTTTGTTTCAACTATAAGAAAGACCATTAAATATATTTCCATAGAGTTAGAACATGAAAAACTTAAAAAATACCTTTTATTTGTCTTTCATTATTTTTATATCTCTTTTTCTCCCTTGTACTTTCTCTTAATTCTATGGATCCAAACCTTAGGAGTAATCAAAATATTTTAGAAGCCAGAGAGGAAAGAGGAATTGGAGAATAATGATGGCATTGATACTATTGAAGGACCTCATTTTAGGCTAACCTTTACATCATATGATCATATTTGGAATTTCTATAAGAAACACATGCAAACCTTGAATAAGGTCATGGATAAAGAGACCCCTCTCAAAGAGGTTGGGATATCTCACAATCAAACATTTTATTCTCAAAACATTCACAACAATCCTTTGTTTGAATCTTATCATAATGTTAATCTATTTTATAAACCTACATATGCTACTACTATGACCACCAATATTGGAGGAATTCCACAAGTTCCTCCAACTACTTGTACATATCATGATTATGCTAAATTTCCTCCTCATTCTGCTCATCTCAACATTCATGCTTTCGTTCCACCAAATGTGAGTTACCTCCCATAATAAGATACCACACAAAATATTCCCTTCCATAACCCATGTCATATCAGTGTTAATACCTATAAAATTAGTAAATATCGCTTTCAACAACCTACCTATAACCCTCCCGTAAGTAATCTAGGGGTATTGCACAACAACAGTATCGATATACAAAGCTTGAAAAATATGGTGAAACAATTGGCCTCAAGAATAGATATGATTCAAGCACTAAGTTCTACCTAAAACTATAAGGAATTGTGCAAACAACCTCTAGATCCTATCATCACCTCTAGGCCCAACCATAAGAATTTTATAATGTTGGGTTTACCTATTTATAAGAGAATAGAGGATCCAATTGAGCATTTAAGGATGTTTAAGATAACATGTCATGATATTATATATGATCACATGTTGTTACTAAATATATTTCCTAAGAGCCTTGGTGGTATGGCATTGAAATGATATTATCAACTGACTAGTTATTCTTTGAGGAATTTTGAGGAAACAACATAATTGTTTGTTCAATAATTTGGAGCTTAAATGGAGAAAAAAGTGACTATAAAATATTTATACCATTTGAAGCAAGATAAGGATGAAATATTTTTTAGACTTCTTGTCTCGTTGGAGAAGTCTAGTTGGATGGTTAAGATATACTTTACCTCCTCGAGACATTTAAAAATATTTTTTGAAAATTTACAAGAGTAAATATCATATGAGTTGGAAACAACAACTATTACCTCTTTTGACCAAGTGATAAATCTAGCAAGAAGGGTAGAGCAAGCCTTTATTCAAAGAGGACAAATTAAGCCAAATAAAGAAGAAGATAGGACCACAAAATATTAGTATAATAAGAATCATGTAGTTGGTGATGAGGTAATGGATAGCAACCTTGTTAATAGTGTTATTAACACCCTACAAAATATGGTTCTCAACCAACCTCAAAACCCCCCACCAAGGAATTTCACAAGAATCAACACACCCATGAATGTGGTCCTAAAATAGCTTTTGGAAGCTAACATGATTGAGTTACCTCCCATAAGGAAAATCTATATGACAACTAATTGGTATAATACTGATCAACATTAGAAGTATCATAGAGTGGAGGAGCACATGAAAAATTCATGTAAGAGGTTCAAACATGTGGTTCAAGACTTAATTGATGAAGGTCACCTTGTTATAGAAGGTCCTCAACCAAATACTCCAGCAAACAATCAACCTCCTACTCAATAATAACCCACAATTAATCAATACATGGGGATCTTCCAAGACCCCCTACCTAATCATGGGTAGTAGGTAGCTAACCAAGTATCATATTATAATGTACCACCTCCCTAAAACAATATGGTTGGTATGGTAGCAGTAACTACAAGGATATAAGATCAAGCTCAATCGACTCAACAATATTAGTAGGAGATAAGTTCTACATCCAATCAACCTTCAAACTACCCTTAGTTTTGAAGAGTATCCAAAAAAGGAGCTTGAAAGTAAAAAAATCCACCTTTAGTGCTAAAACCTCAACCTAAAGTCTCCTTCGACATTCAAAAACAATTAGCTAGTACCCTAGCCAAGATCTTCGTGTTAGAGCTTTTGTAAATTTCTCCTATTCATAGGGAAGCTTTCTTAAACCTTCTAAGTCAACAATCTATTCCTCAAGATATTTCTCCTAGTGCTATAGATGATGTTGTAGGTTACCTTGGGATACATCATCTTTTCCATTTATTTCTAGACTATATATAAGGCTATCTTTGATTCAAGGTAATCAACTTCATTGTATTGTGTAATGGAATGTAGTTCACCAAAAAAATTTAATGTTAAATCTAAAATATTGACTATTGTATTAGACTGATTCTAATTGGCAATGGGGTTAGATACTCCTCCATTTTTGGATATGTATTCCATTGATTTACTCTTTGAAATACAAATTCCTATTTTGAATGTTGCTTGTAGGGTTATTAGGATGTGTATTTTGAGGTACTTGCTTTTGTAGCTGAATCATGTTGTGGCTACTCCACAACTAACCCCAAAAATTAGGGACCCACTTTCTGAATTTGAGTTTGGTTGGAAATTTTGGTTTGATTGATGGTTTATGGGTGTCCTCCACAAGTATCATATAGGTTTCTTGATCAATATACTTTATGTGTGAACCTTAGCATTGGATTGATTTTCTCAAATCATTGTTTTGTGATGATAGTTGTGAGTTGGGTCACCTTAGTCATTCAAATCCCTGATTTCATTTGTTTCATTTAGTTTGCTTATTTGAGTGTGCATTGTTTGATTAATTATAATGCTTTAATTTAAGCATTTGAAATTAATAATAAAATATATATATATATATATATATATATATATATATGCACATATATATAAGAATATGAAAATAAAATATTCTTTAGTTGGAATTTAGTTCCACTTTAATACCTCTTCTTATTCTTATGTTAATATATATATATATATATATATATATATATATATATATATATATATATATATTGTATGTATATATCAATAGATTAAAATGAAGGTATATTTGGTTCTTGGTCATAAAGAGATCCAAATGAATGATGCTAATGTTTAATGTGCTACAAATTTTGATTAAAGTTTATGGTTTTGATTTTATTGTTTTGACCCATTAATATTTAGTCTACTGATACTCGTGTTAATCTATGTATTTTCATTTTGATGTAGGAAGGGCTTCAAAGTTGAGAACTTGCACCGATGTTGTAGCCAAACAATGGAGACAACCAAAGAGGACGTGGGTCCGATATCACAATGTGTAGCCTCTGGACATGAAAATCATACCTATGGATCACCATGTAGACCAATATATGACTGTAGATATTGGCAGTTTTGCACCATGCCACATTGGTTTTAAATAAATCATTGATTGTAATGTAAAAAATTCATGATTTCACATTTTGCTCAGAATGTTTAAAAACATTGCAGTCATTTCAGTTTTTATGTAATTTTTCATTCTGAAAATAAACAAATTAACCCCAAATTGTGACTTGGAAATCCGCTTCGGATTCACTTCGTCAAATTATCCACAACAATAGTTGAAAAGATAAAAAATAGTTTCACTTCAGAGGCGAAGTGGCAGTAAGAAATTGAAGGCAGTGAAATCAAAGAGAATAAAAAAAAGGAAAGACAAAAGAAAATCGGCTAAGTGAAGAATGCAAATGCGTTCGCCTCATTGGAGGGGCGAACGTCACGTTCGCCCATTGGAAAGGCGAACGCGCCCCAAAAGAGGAATGCACCAAACAAAAGGGAGAATAAAAAGAACGCATCGTGTTCGCCCCTTAAGTGGGGCGAACGTAGTGTTCGCCCCTCATTTGGGCGAACACGATTTCAATATGCGTCATGGTCACTTTAAAGTATTCACGATGGATCTATTCATTATTTTTAAAGGTGAATGGCATGGAGAGATAAAGTTTGGGCGACAACAATTTTTAAATGGTTTTCACCCTTACACTCAGGTAAAAGGGGTGAACGTCATGATAGATGCGGCGAAGATATTTTGAAGGTGAATGTTGTTTGTTTTTTAGCACATGTGATTAAATTTCTCCAGAGGCATGAGTAGAATTAAATGGGGTAAATTTTAATTATTAATTGCCATCATCTTCGGCAATTTTAGAGCTTGATTTTTCCAGTTGAATATTTTCTTCGGGTAACTGCTGCAATTTAATGTTGGTGACGAAGTGGAAGCATTTTTGTCATTTTCAAGAACATCTTCTCGAAGGTTTTACTCCCTCTCCAAAGCAAATTGAATATGGAGTAAATTGTTGAAGCTCGTGTTTGATTTCTAAGAAGATGGAGGTGACTCAAATTTAATGCTACGGTGCCTGAATGCTATCATCTCAAACCATTTTCAGGATCGTGTCTACCGAAAGAAGATTTCCAAGAAATGATGACTCATTTGATGTATTCAATGAAAGAGGCGCAAACCTCTATAAATACTAAGAGAAATTTCATTGTAAGGGGTTGGAAAAAATAGATATTCCTACGAGAAAACACTTCAAGTTCTCTGTAGTAATAGTGAATTCAAAATAGTTGGATTTGCAAATGACTTGGTGTATTGTGGTCTTCTATATTACGCACTTCTTTTACACAGTTAACTTTATTATTTGTTGTTAGATTTAAATTCTGCAAGTTGGATTTAAATATTGCAAGTGAGAGAGTGAGTGCTGGAGTGTTGATCTGAAGATTACATGTGCGAAGTTGTACGAAAATTTTGTTGTTTGATCATCTATTTGCATGCTATTTTCAGCTTGGTGTGAATTCCTGCTATCAATCTATTCCCATCCTACACAGTCGGCCCGTGGCCATATTTCCCATTTCTTTACGCATTTTTTGATTTCTTTCCTGCATCCTTAGTCTTCAACCATTTTAGAATTAGTAAGGGAACCAACCCTCTCTGGAGATTGACACGGGGGACATCTCTTTCCTTCGGTATTTCAATGTTGGTCATGTCTAGGGTGCACAAACGTAGTTTTGTATGATTAGGCAGATATTTGACCAACAATTTTTGGCATGCCCGGTGGGACAGACAGTTTTTGTCCCAGTAAGATCCATAGTCGGTGGAACAAGTATTATCCCAAGTTGACAAACCCATCGATGCCAACAGTTTTTTGGGACTTCAAAAGTTCCACTTTAAACAATGTTAAGGTTTGATGTTTGCCTTCGTGTTGTAGAATTAGAACATCTGGCGACTCGATTATACTCAAAAATCTCCACACGTGAGTACAACGAAAGTTGTGTCTCATGAATACAAGATCGAAGGCCAAAAATCCAGATCACCAAATTGAGTTCTACGAACTTGATATCCAAAGGCTAGGGGAACATCCTCAATTAGCCACTTTTCATCGTACATCTTCATTACCTCATATATCCCATATACCGTCTATCACATCATCACGACTAGCTGGTGTATTTTTTGCTCCCGCAAGCCTAGGTAGTACTGCCACTAGTCTTCCTCAACCTCCGCCCCACATGACTACTGGTATTCCTCGAGCTCCACCTCATATACCAGTCCACATGGCTCATAATCCACCACCCAGGCAGTTCCCAACATGGAATAGCTCAGGGGCTTTGAACTTACAAGCACAAAATCCAGTGCCCCAAGCTGCTTTGAAGGCTTTGTCGACCTATGACGGTACTAGAAAAATTGCATATGAGCATATCCAAGATGTAGCTTCATTGGCGACCATCCATGATATAATAGATGAAGATGTGATGATAAAATTACTGGTATTGTCGTTGAGAGGGAAATTGCTATATTGGTACCGATCACTGCAACCAGGTACTATTACATCATGGGATCAGTTAGCGGAGTTGTTGATTAAGAATTTCCATGAACAAGTTGATCCATACTCCTTGTTGCACCAGTTCACAATGATTCAAAGACACCCACAAGAGGAGATAGTCGATTTTAATGTCAGATTCACCCGAAGCTGGCAAAGAGTTCTCGACGGTCTACGACCCACACATGAGCAAGCTACTTTCTACTATCTCAGGGTATTTAACACCAAAATCGGTATGGTCATGCATCAAGCCAATGTGACTACATTCCCAGACCTATATACGTAGGCACAAAAGGCCGAATCTGATCTGATTGTTGTAGGTAGACTTCCTCCGAAGATGACTATGCCCATTGTTCCTGATCTTCCACAATATTTATATTCTAGTTCATTTTCGTAGCCTATGCCTTCCATGTACCCAGTTCCCTCATGGAGCTCGGGTCAGCCTCAGATTGCACCTATTCCTGCTCCACGACATACGACTCCAAGCTTCCCACAACTACCTAATCAGTCACTTCCACAATTGCCCACTTCTATTCCCGCTCCTGCGCTGCCAACACCACCAGTTCCATTACCATTGCCCGCGCCTCCAGCACCTTTGCCTCTACCTGCACCCCCACATCTTCTAATCCTGATCCTTTCATGGTGTTGTTGCAAGAGGTGAAATATAATAACGCAGCCTTAAGGACGATATCAAATGAACTTACAATAGTAAGAAAGAAGCAAGCGGAGGCTGAATTCCGATCACGAAGATTCCAAACTCCATCGATCACTCGAGAGCAAGCATCTACTAGTAGAGGCCCTAAAAAGAGCACAACGATGCAAGCAAATGAAGAAATTAGCACAACAAAAAGGGTGTATTGGTGCTCAACATGCAATGATCCTCATGGAGAAGAAACGTGCATGGTGCATATGAATTATGTACAAATGCTAGTAGAGAGTTCGATTGGAGGACAAGTCAATATGATCAGGGAAGCCAGTCACAATTTCATGATGTCGTCTGTAGAGCAAGTTTCAGTTCTCACACGGTCTGGAAAGAAACCAGTAATAGTAGATCCTGCTGAGCTTGAACCCTTAAAGGTGCCAGTGGAACCAAAGGTGCAGGATGAAAAACAACAACCTCCAACAAAAGTGCCTATAGGGGTAGCTAAAGAGCAAGATTCCATCAAGTTGAAAGATTTGATGCCTAAGCAAACTCAGGGAAGGACACAAACGAGAGCATCTTCCTCACAACCTGTGACAACTACTCAAACACAAGATGAAATGAGAGAACAAGCCAAAGAGTGACTCAAGTACCCATCTTTGACCAAGCGACAAAGGGTGGAAGCTACCCAACAATACCGAGACAAGTATGAGCGGGTTGTAGAAGAGAAGGCTCTAACTGTTTTGAATTATAATATTGTGGAAGAGATGAAAAATATTCCTGCAAAAGTAAGTTTGTATGATGCACTTCAATTGCCAGGACAGGTTGACCTGCTGCAAGAATATTTGAAGACTGCTAAAGATCAAAAGAAAAATCCTTCTCAAACAGTCTTGGTGCAAACGCTTCCAACTTCAGCTATGGGAAAAAATAGACCTCCCCCATTTTATTTATCACTCAGAATGGAAGGGTGGATTGTACACAACTGTATGATCGACTCTGGAGCTGCAACTACTGTCATGCCAAAGGCAGTATGCGAAGTGATGGGGATGGAATATACAAGGAGTAGCCCAGGAGTGTTGCAACTGGATGGAACTCCGGTCAAGACGGTGGGAGTAATTAAGGATATTCCCATTGTCCTCCATAGTATGCCACAAATTACAGTCATCCAGGAAGTGGTAGTGGTTGACCTGGAACCATACTTTAGCATGTGCCTCTCAAGGGAGTTCACAACTAAGCTGGGAGGATATCTTTCCTTAGACTACTCGCATTTAGAGATACCATTCAAGGGAAAGAGGATTCACATTCATAATGAGAAGCCCTCACCTTTTCACATTGAGAAGCTAGAGGAAGAAGAATCTCCAGGAGCAGTTAACATGTTGACTGAGGAGATAGAAGAGGTTGATTTAATGGAGGAGGCATTGGGTGAGCTTCACCTCGAGGATGAGTTTTCACTCATGGATTTCAATGCGATGGTTGGAATGGACATTGGTTGCTATACTATAACTAAGCCCGAGCAAATTGAAGAGAAGGTTCTTGATTCTCCCAATCCTATTGCAGATCAGTTATGGAGAATGTATTTTGATGGCGCCAGGTGCAAGAATGGTGCAGGAGCCGGCGTTGTGTTGATCTCTCCCAAAGGGTTGCAAAAAACCTATTCTTACAAGTTAACTTGGGGTTGCACAAATAACGTAGTTGAATATGAGGCACTATGCCTTGGATTGAAGAAGGCTGAAAAGTTGGGCATCAAGCAGTTGCAGATTTTTGGTGACTCTGAACTCATAATTAATCAGATCACTAACAAGTGTGTGTCAAAGCAACACTACTTGAAGGCCTACCGCAATAGAGTGTGGGACTTGTTTGAGTCTTTCACTACTTTAAATGTTTAGGCGATTTTGAGAGAGCTAAATAAACATGCAGATATTCTGGCCTCTCTTGGTGCTAACTACTCTCCTATGGAGCAAGTAGTTAGAAAGCCTAAGATAGTTAGGGTAATTTACAGACCCTCAGTTCCCGACAAAAATATCCATTGGCAAGTGTTTGACAATGATGAGCAGATAGTCAACTTCCTACTTAAAGAAACTGCAAGTGCTGATGATAGAGTTCTTGCCGAAGAAGAGAGAGAAGGGATGATTCAACTAAAAAATAATCACATCCCTAGGGGACTGATTACACTTGAAAGTCTGTTCGACCAGAGTGATCGGGTTGAGAAGCACAGGATCAAAGTAGATGCAAAGGAGTATAAAGAATTGCATTTGGAGCCTGAGAAAATCATCAAGGTTGGAATAGATGGCACCCTAGAAGAACTGGAAGATATCAAGAAATTGTGTTACGAGTATCCAGATATTGTTGCCTGGAGCTACCATGATTTGAGGGGTTACAATAAGAATGTGATCCAACATACTATAGAACTACAGGAAGGGGTAAAACCTTTTCATCAGAAACAATGACCTATCAATCCCAAGATTGAAGTCCTTATGAAAGCAGAGTTGTTGAAGATGTTGGAGGCCAACATAATCTATCCAATCAAGCATTCAACATGGGTCCCAATACAAAAAAAGAATGGTGACATTCGGTTGTGTGTAGATTTTCGCAACCTGAACCAGGCATCACTTAAGGACCATTACCCTCTACCGTAGATCGATCAAATCCTTCATGTAGTAGCTGGTGCTCAAAGATTCTCATTGCTTGATGGTTTCTCTGGGTATAATCAAATTTGGGTGAAAGATGAGGATCAATATAAAACAACATTCACCACTAAGTGGGGAACTTTTGCCTACCAACGGATGCCATTTGGATTGTCAAACGTCGGTGCTACTTTTCAGAGGGCCATGGACATCACTTTTGGTGAGTTATTGAATAGGATTATTGTGATATATCTTGATGATATGACTATGTTTTCACATCGCAGAGAAGACCACATTGCTCATCTAAGGCAGGTATTTGAGAAGTGTCGTGAGTTTAGGATTTCTATTAATCCGAAGAAGTCAATTTTTGTTGTCAAGGAAGGGAAGTTGTTGGGCCATGTGATCTCACAAGAAGGATTGTCAATCGATCCTGCAAGAGTGGAAGCTCTAATGAAGTTACCATTGCCTGCTAATAAAAAATATTTGCAATCTTTCTTTGGCCAAATTAATTTCATCCGTAAATTTATTTCTGATTTCGCTCAGGTGGTGAAACCCATGACTGAGCTTTTGAAGAAAAATGTTGAGTTTAAATGGACTGAGACAAGGAGACAGGCTTTTAAGGAAATCAAGGAGAGGATTACTCAAGCTCCGGTATTGATTAATCCTGATTATTCTAAAGATTTCATTCTCTATGTCGTAGGCAAACAGGAGAGTTATGCTACAGTTTTGACACAACGACAAGAGGATGGAGATGAGAAGCCAATTGCTTTCTTGAGTCAGGTTATTGCTCCTCATCAAGAGAAATATAATTTTATTGAGAAACAAGTATATGCAGTAATGAAAGCATTGAAGAAATTTTGACACTTTGTTTCTCAGAGCAAAACGATTGTGTATGTCATACACCCTGATGTACGAAATTTTATTCTCCAAGGAGAATTAGGAGATAAGAGAGCAGGTTGGGTCACGAAAATTCAAGAATATGATGTGGAGATCCGACCAACGAAGCTGGTTCGTGGGAGAGCTCTATGCCAGGAGCTAGCCAAAAGTGCGGCCTCCGAATCATTTGATGTGGTGCATGAGAACAGCCTGGGCGAAAGCATTTGCACAAATCATACTGCCAACGATCTTGATTGGACTGAAGAGATAATTGATTATTTTATCTCAGGCAGATGTCCATCTCGCCTTGATGCTTCGCAACGTCGGAGATTCAGGTTGCAAGCTCTCAGATATACTCTGTTGCCCGAGGGGTTATTTCACAAGAACATTGATGGAGTTCTTCTCAGGTGTGTGAGGGACTCCGAAAAAGAAAAATTTTAGAGGAATTTCATTCTGGACTATCGGGAGGTCATTACGCGGGAAGGCCTATGGCCTTAAAAATCATTCGAGCAGGCTACTTTTGGCCTACTCTATTTGCCGATGCACATAAGCTAAGTACACACTGCGATAGTTGTCAACGATATGTTGGCAGAATCAAGAAAGGGGCATTGCCTCTTCGCCCGATTCAAGTAGAAGCTCCTTTTCAGTAGTGGGGTCTTGATTTTGTGGGAGTTATTGACCCACATTCTTCTACAGAACATAAGTACATTTTGATGGCAACTGATTACTTTACCCGATGGGCGGAGGCCATTCCTACTAAGAAAGCGGATCAAGCAACTGTAATCTCTTTCTTGGAGGGAATCATCACTCGCTTCGGTGTCCCGGACTCAATTATAATAGATAATGGAACTCCATTTATTGGGGCCAAGATTACTGAGTTCGCTAGCAAATACGAGATTTATCTCAAGACTTCGTCCAATTACTATCCGCAAGGGAATGGCTTGGCCGAATCTACTAATAAGAATTTGCTACGAATTCTGAAAAGGACACTAGGAGACAACAAACGGAGCTGGCATTTGTTGTTGAATCAAGCACTTTGGGCAGATCGCATTTCAGTTAAAAAGTCCATTAAAACTTCGTCGTATGCCTTGGTGTATGGGAAAGAAGCAGTTCTGCCTGCTCATATTGAGCTTACGGTCCTTCAGACATTGCAGCTATTTTAGGAAGAAGATGAAGAGTTTGATCCCTTGAGTGCACGATTAGCACAGTTGATTCAGTTGGAAGAGGATAGAGAAAGGTCCTACCAGGAGTTTGTCGAACATAACAAGGAGATGCAGAAATGGTTCGGAAAGAAGTCGACCGAACACAGTTTTCAAGTCGAAGATTTGGTCCTCAAGTGGAATGCAAAAAAGGCCAAGCCCGGAGAGCATCACAAGTTCGATGCTATTTGGGAAGGTCCTTTCCAAATCTCGGCTGTGAATTCCGCCAACGCTTACCATCTGCAAGATATGGAGGGCTGGGAGCTTCCAATTCCGGTGAACGACCTTCATTTAAAGACTTATATCCAATGACGGAATCGTAATGAGGTACCTTTGTAAATATGTACATATTCATTGTTAAGTTTATTCATTTTGAAAAAAAAAAAAAATTGCTTAGTAAACTTTAGAAAAGAAAAAAAAATTGTTCACCCATTTCCTTGGGCGAAATTGCAAAAAAAAAAAAAAAATGGGAGGATCGGTCGCCTCCCCTTAGAAAAACGTTTGTCCCAAAGGAGGGTAAAAAAAAAAAATGGTGTTCCCCCTTCATGGGCGAACGTATATAAAAAAACAAAAAAAAAATTAAAAAATTTAAAAAAAAAAAAAAAAAAAAAAAAAAAAAAATTCCTAATAAGGTCCCATGCTCCCCCAATGAAAGGGGAAAGCACCCACGTGGGTGCTTCCCCTAATTTGAGCGCTTTCCCTCCTCTCCATTAATTAATGGAGGGGAAATTTAAATTTTTAAAATTTAAAAAATAAATAAATAAATAAAAATTAAAAATTAAAAATAAAAAAAAGAACGCGTTCACCTCATTGGAGACGTTCGCCCCTCATAGGGGCGAACCACTTTTTAAAAAAATAAAAATTAAATTAAAAATAAAAAAATTTAAAATAATAATATTAAAATTAAAAAAAAATAATATAATATAATAGTATTAATTAAATGCAATCATAGTAAAAAAAAAAAAAGAGTTTTTTTTTTAAATAAAATATAGTTTTTTTACAGCAATATATAAAAAAAATGTTTTTTGAAGGAAAAAAAAAAAGACAAAGGATCAAAGTCTTTAAAAGGAGAGCCTTCACCCTAGTTTCATCAAGCAGATCAGAAGTGTTCTGAAGGAGAAGCAGATTTAAGTGAGCAAACATTCCCTTTGATTTTCGAGATTTAGTGCGGACATATTGCCCCTCTCAAGACGTGGCATTTATTGGAAAGCATGCAGACAAGTGGAAGTTTTCTTTCTCGGGGAAGCACAAGGAGCATTTAATTGGTTCAAGTGGCCAATTTATTTTTTCAAATCAAGCTTCTGCAGTCAGGGCACGGTCTACGACACAGTTATGCGGCCAAGGAAGACGCTTTTTTTGAAGCCGACCAAGTAACTCAGTATTTATTGTGGCGGTTGAAAAGGGGTCTATTTAAACAAGACGAGGTAACCCTTGCAGTTATTCTTTTTAATTTTTCCTGCTACCGTGTGTTTCAAGGGATTATTGCAGAAGTGCTCAGAAAGTGTGCGGGAAATTTGCTCGAAGTTTTTTAATAAAAATGGGAAGGCGTGGCAAGGAGCCTCAAGAAGTTTCAGAATCTTCAGATCCGAAGAAGTCGAAAAGAAGAGAAATGACTACGAGGTCCAAGAAGGCTCGAAAAAATGATTATGTTGATTTGGACCCGTATGAAGATTCGATGGTTGGAATCAGTGACTGCGTCATCACTCACAAAGGAGTAGAAAAATTACGGCAAAATGTCGAATTTGCAGTGCAGCAGGGATTGACATCGGGAAGTTGGTTAACAGTACCTTATCACTCACTGCTTTTTTGGTATTTATGCCCTCTAGTACATCCTTGTCCCGAGCTTGTGTTGCTTGTTGCCAGATATTATGATCCTTCAACCAGGGTTGTCAGGAATGCGAAGAGGGAAATTCTTTTTACCATTACTCCCGATGAAGTCCGAGAAGCTTTTGCCTGTGGGTTACGGCCTCCCAACTATGGAGTCCATAAGAAGTTGCATATTGATGAGCAAGAAGACAAATATGTCTCCACTGTGGCCATGCGTCAGTTTATGGAGACTCAGTTGATTAAAGATCCACCAATGGGACAGCTTTCGAACCTGCCTAGACCACTAAAAGATTTTAAAAGCTTGGATATTTATTCCATGCTAGCATGGGTTGTGGGTTTGCCCTCAGATGATATAGTTCACAAATGGCAAGCGGTTGTGGCACAATGCATTTGTCATGTAGAATTTTATTCTCCTTCAACCATGAAACAGGACACCAATCCAATTTTCTTTGATTGGGCTGATTATATTTCACGGAGATTAAATTCGTAGTTGGAGAGCTTGCAGACTGGAGCAGATAAATCTTTCAAGCATACTTCATTTTTGGTATGGTTTTTCTTCTTCCAACTGTAGTGTCGTTTTCCTTTTATTGTTGTTTCGACTACAAATGAAAAGGATGAGCCTTTACCGGTTTACCAGTGGACTTCTGTTTTATTGAAAAAAGAATCTTGTTATAGCTTTAATAGTTTATTTTTGGGACGGAAAAATTGAGTTGCTTTGCGGTACCTGTGAAAGAGTGCCACGAGAATTGAAAGATATAATGGTTACTCAAGAAAAGGGTGACATTTTTCTGCTTACCCAAGGCGTGGTAGTGAGAATTTTTGGTTTCACGGGTAAGCCGTTCCTACTGCCATATTTTGCTACAGAGCATGTTTTTGCTATGGAAGTAGTGCGCCAGTCAGATTACGTGAATGACATATATGGAGTTGGGCACGGAAAGCAAGACTACATGCAATATGTCATTTCAGTTTGGTGGCATAACAGTAAGTCAAGTTGGACAGAATCGTCTTCTTACCATTGCATTGCAGGATCTGGGGCTGATTGAGTTACCACAACGGTGGAGGTATGATCCTTTAGATAAGTTTAAAGACTTTGTCAAAATGAAATCATTTCATTGTTGTCCTCGATCGAACATTGAGCGTAATCAAAACAATTTTAATGGGTCGAACATGAACTAGCATATTGAGAAAATGGCTACACTTCCCCCTTGGCATGATTGCTATGAGCAGGAAGTAGAGTACAGGTCTCAAACTCCTCCGTCGGGTTTGTTTGACCAAGTAAAAGCTAGTAAGCCTGAATGGTCTGAAGAGAAGATAATGAATTGGTGGATAATGAGAGTTCATCGTGGAAAACCTACAACTGCTTACGGGCTCAAACTTGATGATGCCTTTTCAGCGGTTTATGATAAATATGTGGATTCCTACCAACCAGTTGCTTTCACCAATATTTTGCCATATAGTTTTCAATAGTCAAAAAGTGGTGAAAGTGAGATAGAAGAACACCATCCGTTGATCATAGAAGAAACTCCTGAGGAAGAGGAACCACAATATGCGTTTCAACGAAGATCTCAACGGGGCAAAGCAAAAGATAGAGGAAGTACCAAAGCCAAAAAAGCGTGATGTACAATAGGTGCCACTATTTCCCAAGGTGGCTAAGAAACCAAGGATTGGTGCCATCACTATTTCTTTAGGTGATGTTGCAGTTAATATGACTACTGTAACTTCTGTCATTTTGGCGATAGTTGTTAGTGCTCCCATGGTGACTGAGGTTCCAACAGAGGTAGCACTAGAGCAACAAGAGGAGGATTTTGCATAGCCCTTTCTATCACCACATCACACGGTGCTTGCGCCCAAAGGTACGTCTTCTCTCCCTTCTTCTTCTTCTCTTTTGGAGCAAGTAGTGACTATGTCAGTTTCACTTCCGTTAGTTTCTGTGTCCGTTTCTCCACCCTTCAGTATGCCCTCCATATCCCTTCCACTTTCTTCATCCATCGTTCCTGAAGTCACTACTGCTCCTTCTTCTGTTCCCTTTTCTTCGTCCTCCCTTTCTTTTAGTTCATATGCGTCAGGACCGAATCCATTTTCGCGTTCATCCCCATCTATCACTTCTACCATTTCTACCAAAGTTGTAAGTACGCAAACTCCTTCTCGGGTGAGCGTAACTATTGTTAAAACCAGTTTACCCATCCATTCCACCATTTCTATTCCACCACTTCTAACCACCACGTCAGTTTCACAGCCTAACCACTCTGAAGCCCTCATTCCCTTCACCCCATTTTTGGAATTACAATCTTTGCCTAACATTCAGGTGGCATCCAAGCAGTCAGATGTAGAGAAAATCAACCGAGCACATTTGAGTTCATCCCAATGGTTGAAAAGTAGGTGGTGAAAGGAAGCTCTCGAACCAGCACGTCCTCTAAAGAGGGTCACTTTTGATCCTGTTACAATGGAGGCTCATATCACCAAGATTACTCCATTGGTTCAAAAACTGCAAGGAGAATTGTTGCCAGACGAACTTATTTCTGAGACCATCACTGAAGACCTCACGAAGATTGATCCTGTGGAAAATATGGGCAATATTCAAGTGGACATGAGTTCAGTTTACCTGCATGGTGAGCATTACAAATAAAAATACTTTGATCAGGCCGATAGAATCATTGAACTCGAGACCGCCTTGGCTAAAAGTAAAGCACAAGAGGAAAAAATTGCTACAAAAAATGAGCATTTGAAGCGACAGGTTGGAGTGCACCTGAAAGAGAGAGATGTAGCACGCATTGAGATGCACAATCTTCACCAGACGCTTGAAGCTGTCCAGAGTCAGTTGGCAGAGAAAGTTGTGCAGGCTATAGGTTTTTCTCGTAATAACATCAAGGAAATGCGCCTTCGCTCCGCACATAGTTGTGAGAAACTAGCTCCTGAAGCAGTTCAAGTGTTGCACTATCTATGGGTGGCTCATCTACACATACAAATGGGACAACAAATAATTGATAACACGGAGGAGTTATTGTCGCCACATCTGGAGATGGCAGTAAAAATACAGGCCTTGGCGAATTCCACCATGTATGTGAAACCTTTGAGCACAATGGATCATTCCTGGTCAGCTGCAAAAGTCACACTACGTAGTTATTTTCAGCAGATGGATCTAATGCGAGAAGGTCAAAAAATTCTCAATGTTATAGAGCAGGAACATACTATTTCAATGACTCATCTTAACGCTCTACGTGACATGGGTTTTCCAGAATTTATTGATGAACAGGGTGAACCTCTTCCACAAGCACAATTGGAAGCAACATGGAAGCAGTTCATGGAAGATTCTTCGGAGATTGATGCGTGGGAAGAGCCAATCATAGATGTTCAGGTCTTACCGTTCATGCAGAAGTATACTCGTATGGAGCTTTCACTTTTTGAGTTAGCCCAACGAGCAAGGCGCCTGAGTTTGGAAGATATTCAAAATTTGCGCTTCGTATATGAGTCCCTGAGCACTCCTTTGTTTACCACACAGGCATGGGATTCCACGGTTGCAGTTTATGAGGTTACTTCTGAGGCCCTCAAAGAACAAGCAAAGGTAGAAAAGGAAGCAGAAGCCGCTGAGAAAGCAAATGAAGAGGAGGAGCATCATCAAGCATCTACATCAAAAGCATCATCCAAGGAGGTTGGGAAGAAGACTCAAAATCGCCCAATGGATTAAGGCCTGGGATCGCTTGCATCCATGCGAGTTGGATACCCCGAGAGCCGCCAAAAATATTGGCAGTTTTGCATCATGCCACATTGGTTTTAAATAAATCATTGATTGTAATGTAAAAAATTCATGATTTCACATTTTGCTCAGAATGTTTAAAAACATTGCAGTCATTTCAGTTTTTATGTAATTTTTCATTCTAAAAATAAACAAATTAACCCCAAATTGTGACTTGGAAATCCACTTCGGATTCACTTCGTCAAATTATCCACAGCAGCAATTGAAAAGATAAAAAATAGTTTCGCTTCAGAGGCGAAGCGGCAGTAAGAAATTGAAGGCAGTGAAATCAAAGAGAATAAAAAAAGGAAAGACAAAAGAAAATCGGCTAAGTGAAGAATGCAAATGCGTTCGCCTCATTGGAGGGGCGAACGTCACGTTCGCCCATTGGAAAGGCGAACACGCCCCAAAATAGGAATGCACCAAACAAAAGGGAGAATAAAAAGAACGCATCGCGTTCGCCCCTTAAGTGGGGCGAACGTAGTGTTCGCCCCTCATTTGGGCGAACACGATTTCAATATGCGTCATGGTCACTTTAAAGTATTCACGATGGATCCATTCATTATTTTTAAAGGTGAATGGCATGGAGAGATAAAGTTTGGGCGACGACAATTTTTAAATGGTTTTCACCCTTACACTCAGGTAAAAGGGGCGAACGTCATGATAGATGCGACGAAGATATTTTGAAGGTGAATGTTGTTTGTTTTTTAGCACATGTGATTAAATTTCTCCAGAGGCATGAGTAGAATTAAATGGGGTAAATTTTAATTATTAATTGCCATCATCTTCGGCAATTTTAGAGCTTGATTTTTCCAGTTGAATATTTGCTTCGGGTAACTGCTGCAATTTAATGTTGGTGACGAAGTGGAAGCATTTTTGTCATTTTCAAGAACATCTTCTCGAAGGTTTTACTCCCTCTCCAAAGCAAATTGAATATGGAGTAAATTGTTGAAGCTCGTGTTTGATTTCTAAGAAGATGGAGGTGACTCAAATTTAATGATACGGTGTCTGAATGCTATCATCTCAAACCATTTTCAGGATCGTGTCTACCGATAGAAGATTTCCAAGAAATGATGACTCATTTGATGTATTCAATGAAAGAGGCGCAAACCTCTATAAATACTAAGAGAAATTTCATTGTAAGGGGTTGGAAAAAATAGATATTCCTACGAGAAAACACTTCAAGTTCTCTGCAGTAATAGTGAATTCAAAATAGTTGGATTTGCAAATGACTTGGTGTATTGTGGTCTTCTATATTACGCACTTCTTTTACACAGTTAACTTTATTATTTGTTGTTAGATTTAAATTCTGCAAGTTGGATTTAAATATTGCAAGTGAGAGAGTGAGTGTTGGAGTGTTGATCTGAAGATTACATGTGCGAAGTTGTACGGAAATTCTGTTGTTTGATCATCTATTTGCATGCTATTTTCAGCTTGGTGTGAATTCCTGCTATCAATCTATTCCCATCCTACACAGTCGGCCTGTGGCCATATTTCCCATTTCTTTACGCATTTTCCGATTTCTTTCCTGCATCCTTAGTCTTCAACCATTTTAGAATTAGTAAGGGAACCAACCCTCTCTGGAGATTGACACGGGGGACATCTCTTTCCTTCGGTCTTTCAATGTTGGCCGTGTCTAGGGCGCACAAACGCAGTTTTGTATGATTAGGCAGATATTTGACCAACAGTAGACTAGTTCATTTATCTAAAATTAGACCATCGGGCAACATACTATTGCATGGGATAGTTTTTTAAATAATGGGGAAGTTTGCAAAAAAGTAAAGAGATCAATTGCATAGTGCTCACACGATAGAAAGGGTATATGTTTGGACACTGTGTCAATGACAAGGGCCCACTAGAAAACGTGAACAACATAGAGCAATGGTCATACTATCCAAAATTTCCTTAGAAGATACCCAGGTGCATACATGGATGTAGGTTACCGATCTATGTAGTGATGGGGTAGGTCTTCGTGGGAGAGATATTGATGAAATGTAGAAGACATGGGGTGGCGTCTTCATTCAAAACTTGACCATATCATTAGAAGTCAACATGGATTAAGATTCGGTAGTATGACGTAGCGTACACATGGGAAATTAATGGGGGTTTGAGGACTCCACAAAATGGGTATGATGTGGTAGATTGGTAAAATTTGATTGAGAAATGAAGACGTATTTAGTATCATGCAATTTTTCTAGGGATAACCGACACTGTATTCATCGTATTAGCACTATTAAGGAAGTTTAATTTAGGCACCGTGATTTAGGTCAAAGTCTAAGCGATTCTACATAGACTTTGTGGTAACAAACGACACATCCTTCAACAACAAAGTAGTTTGAAGGCATCAAGGTAGACCAAAAGTATGTTATGAAGACTAGAAGCATCGATACTCCATATACATTGGATGTTGAAGATTAACAGAGACTGAATGCGTGAAGTCAGTATGTTATGGAGGACACATTGGTGATGGATAAGGGGTATTTGCATGAATAATCTGATGCGAATGATCATACAAAGGTCGATGTGATATGGGTATTGATTACTAGAAGCAAGAATACATTTGGCATGGATGACAACATGGATGAAGTTTGACAACATGACATATTTAGATATAGTGGTAGATGATGAAGGGAATCTCGGTTGAACAAAATGATACAATGTGGCTTTGGATAGTGAAAAAAACAATGTAGATAGATATTATTGTAGAGGTTCAAGGTTGGAATGGAGGAGAAACATAGAGTTTTTGATGGGTCACGATATACTATGTCAAGGTGAAAAGGAGCATAGCATGGTAGTAGACAATAATAAGGTGGATGTTGTGGGTGTGGTCACTTATACATGGCTTTCCAGGGGGTAGAGTCACTATACTATGGTTTGACAATGTGATATGGAAATTTTATAGCATACGATGCAAATATATTGACTAGAGCAACAATCAGATGGCTTGCCACTGAACCAGTGGTTGCAATCACACCTACATATGCCATGTCAAGGCTAGGTGCTAATGAAATAGGATACTTGTTATCATAGGAATTGGATATTTTGAGTCCCAAACACATCAACGAGATGATCTACGTTAAGTAGCTTCGATATGTAATACCAAGGAATGTATTTGATAATGATACAGTAGTGGCAGAGTTCAAACAAAAGAAACATGGATAGAGAGCATTGGTAGATTTTGGGTAGCTTGGAGACGTAGGCAGTAATGTCATCGCTATGCATGAGGTTTGTTGGAAAAATGAAGCTCCCATTTAATTATTGTGGCATCTATTATCTCATCATGAAAGCCACATGTTGGACATAGGGAAAGCCCATAGATAATTTTGAATGCGATCAAAACGGGTAGACGGACGAGCTTTATTTAGAACATATTATTAACAAGTATGGTGATGTTTATTAAAGCATGCAATAAAGTTCTTTTAAGAGGTCACCAAGGAATATTTATAATGATGACAAAGAGCATTATAAACCTAAAATTGATTTGAGTGGGTTGCGATTACCAATCTCAATGAAGGGGAATGAATGTATGGAAAACAGAGTATTTTGAGCCAAATGAGAAAATGAAATAAATAGAATGAGGAGAACATTTCATGTCGTTGAAGAAGAAACGAAAATACAAATTAAAATTTTAAATATGCCATTGAAATATAGAAAGGGGGTTGGATCCTCTTAGAGGCCACATGCTAGAGAAATGTGGAAAAAATGCTAGAAATATGGTATAACAAAAACATTTTTTCTATTTGTAATGCAAATGTTGCAGGTTGTTTGCACTTTATAAGCATAATCCGAGGAGAATTATTTCTGGAATTTGTGATCTAATGTTCATCTTTTTTTCTCTTAGTTTTTAGTTTTATAGGTAATGTTCAATGTATTTCATGGTTGCATTGTTGAATATCATAAAAACATACAATTTATTTTTTTCTTAGAAGCTTGCACCTAGCTCATTTCGAGATGTGCAAATGTAGTTCCGGTTAAGTTGGGTTACTTTCAGAAACTCTCACATCTTGGATTTTGTAGGATAGGGTAGTATGAAAACCGCTAGTGGTTTATTTTCTGGATTTTCTACATTATTTTTCCATTTCCAGTTTTTATTTTATTTTTCTAACTCTTCCTTTTGCAGATTTTTTTAAAAACTTTGAGGATTAAAAAAAAAAATAAAAAAAATAAAATGTCAAAAATAAATACATGGGTGTGAAGAATGAGCTTCAACCTTTCATCCAAAACAAATTCAAACTCATTCCGAAGCCATTTCAATTTTATAAAAATTGTTGAAAATCGATGTTTTATGAGGTTTTTATAATTTCAGAAATTCACATTATTTCATGTTTTGGAGGTAAATCAGATTTTTAAACTTTGCATTTCCATTCATAAGCAATAGATGACCTTCCCTTTATGAAAATTTCAATTTCATCAAAGGGAGGTAATTTAAATGGCATTCCATAGGCCATATTTTTAAAGCAATAAATTCCTTTCTCTTTATGAAAATTTTGATTTCATCAAAGAGAGGTAATTTATCATTATATCAAAGGCTAGTGTTTTAAAGCATTAAATTATTTCTTCTTTATGAAAATTAATTTCATTAAAGAAGGATAATTTCTAATGATATTTTAAGGCCTTTACATTTCATGGTTATTCATGCATCTTTATTTCCTTTTATGTTATTCATCAAAGCAAACTAAAAATAATTCATTCACAATCACTTGCTTTAAGTTTCATGAACAATCATTATCATAGCATAATAAAATAAACCAAACATGTTTCTTATTAATAGTTACTTGCAAATCACTAAGGTATTCCTAGCACTCATTTAACACATCTTTACAAGATTACAAATACACATGTGCAATGCTTATATAGCAAAACCTTGGAGAAGTTTTTCTTTTAACTTCTTTGCAAGAGAGGATTTTGTGATCAAAATCATAAGGGTGAGTGTGGTTTTGCAATTGGGTAAAATTACCACTCAAAATTTTGGCACTAGAAGGAGGGCATGAATTGGTATTATTTTATTTATGCTAAGTTTTTCATTGTTGTTTTAAATACTTTGACTTATTCATGCAATGAATAATGTGATATTGGTGTTACCATAAGGTGGTGAATGGTTAAATGCTTTCATATCCTATTAGCTGTTATCTTTAGGCCTCCTTTAGCACTCAATATTTTGGTGCTAGAAGGAGGGCCCGAATTGGTGTTATTTTATTTATGATAAATTGTTCATGTTACTTGAAAGATTTATTCAAAGACATTGGTCTTGACTAATGAGGTTTTGTATCCATATGATTACTCTTATTGATTCTAATATTATCTATTTGATGATGTGTTAATACTAACCTTTTTATAAATTTGAGAAAGTTTTTTAATGTCATGGTTTAATTGATGCATATCTTTTGGATTATGCTAACATGATGATTCATATGTTAAAAATTTAAAGTTTGTTAGTCATTTCATGCTTCTTTATAAGATATTTTTATTTGACTAACAAAATTGGTTTTGAAGTTATTCTTTGATTTTCACTAATGGTGACATTTGATGAAATAAGAGCAGGAATAATATCTCTATTAGGTGAATATTATAGTATTTTAAACATACCTGGAATACCTCCTCAAATTCTTGAAAGTGTATTGGAGTTTTCACCATAGTTTAGTCAAAATGAGGCATTAAGATACATATAGAGATTGTATATCTACAAGAGCATGTTAATTCACTAGTAAATTTTCCATGAGGATGTTGCTTGTAGGTTATTCTCTTACATATTGGATGACATAGCAATGGGTTGGTATACCCAATTATCTCTAGAGGTTAGGACTTATTGGGCTCAACTAGAAGCAACATTTCTTGACCATTTTGGAAATCAAGTTGACCCAATTATGTTGCAAAATCAGTTTACCTCTATCTGTAAAGAACCAAATGAATCCATGAGTCAATTCAATGATAGGTTCTATGGGTTGTATATTGAAGTGGTGGAAAATTATGACATAATAGAAGAGGAAGCCTTTCAAATTTCCTTGGGAGCCTTAGAACTCACGTATCCAAATTGCTAAGGGAATTTATTGAAGATTCATCCTTGCCTAAGGCCTACAATGAGGCAATTCTATTGGAAATATGGTGGATTGTGACTGATGTTAATGGTTTTTTGGGTAAGCTATCACTGCATAACCCTAAGGTTAAATATCTAATAATACCCATGAGACACGTTGAGGCACAACCTTCTGTTGTGACTATCGTACAACGTACCCCAAAATTGGGGACCCACATTTATTTTTTTTTGTGTTTGGATGTTTTGGTTTCATTTTGAGTGTCTAGTATGTTATTTGGTTTTAGGTTGTGGTTTTTGGTCAGTTTGTTATTAGCAAATTTTTTATTTTTTTATCGTCAATTTGTTGTCGATGATTTGTATCGTCAATTTGTTGTTGATGATTTTTATCATCATTTTTTTGTCGATGATTTTTATTGTCAATTTGTTGTCAATGATTTTTATCGTCAATTTATTGTCGATGATTTTTATCATCAATTTGTTGTCAATGATTTTTATCATCAATTTGTTGTCGATGATTTTTATTGTTAATATTTTTTTGTGTTTTATTCCATTTGTGTGTGTCAAATATAGAAAAAAATAAAGAAAAAATAAGAAAATGAATGTCATTTATTTCATTACTTATTAATGAAGTGAATGACCCTATAATAATAATAGTCATTGGATTAAGCTTAATTTTTATGGAGTAGCTAAGGACAATTCTGGCAGAGTAGGCACTGGTGGCATTGTGCGAGATCATAATGGGAATATGATGCTTGCATTTTTTGAATATTTGGGAACAAGGATGAATAATGAAGTTGAAGCTAGAGCTATGTGGAGAGGCCTTCAAATGAATCAAGACTTAGAAGGCAATTTGATTGTAGAAGGAGACTCTATGCATGTTATAAATCTCCTCAATAATTGGAAAACACCTCCTTGGAGGATTAATTTTTTTTTTGAAGAGGCTAGGATCCTTTTCCAGGGAAGACAGGACAAAAAATCCCAACATGTCTTTCGGGAAGCTAACAAAATTGCTAATAAGCTGGAAAATTTGGGTGTCGATGGTGACGAAATTTTCAAATGGGAACACGGTGTCCCGAGTGAATTAGAGGAGATTATTCAACAAGAATACCAATAATGATAGTCAAATTTACCAACAGGGAAGGCACTATAAGTTCGAAGGCTAGGAGTATTCCCGTCTCTTTTTTGAAATGGACACAATAAAAATTATCCGAGCTGTCAGTCTTCATGGATGCTGCTTGGAAATACCACAAAGACTAATGGGGATAATCACATGTCAGGTAACATGGTTCCTAGGCATCTTAGTAATTTGAGGTTGGTTGATAATCACAGGGAAGGAAAGAAACAACAATATAAGACTTCGAACCAAAGCCACATGGACCACTAGATAGCCATCGCCATAAATCTAGACAACAGGTTCACTTCTCCAAGGATAATTGGCCAAGATAGTATGTGGTACTAAAGCATGTCATATATGGAAGAAAACAATTATCAAAGAATTATTAAGAGTAACTATAAATATAGAGCTTGTGGGAGTTTTTTTCAATACTCTACTATATGTGTCTACAACTTTTTGTTTCTCCATTATCTCAAGGAAGGGATTCATGTCTGTTTTGTTTTGTAATTATGATGCATGTGTGTTTTCTTGGGGTATACCCAAAATGTTGTATGGGTGTTTCTTTTTTATAACAAGCTATGTGCCTTACCGGATGTAATGGCTTTGGCGACATGTAGATTTTACATATATAGGATCATTAGTAAGGATATGTTCATCAACATCCCTAGGATGATTTTTGTAAAAGGTTTTGGGTCAACCTGTAAAACCCAGTATTAATGCTATAGTATCTTATCTACAAAAAACAATTGTCATTGGATTTATTAGTTATTAATAAAGATAATGTAAACAAATAAAAAATGAAAGAAAAAAATTATAATATATATTATATATTATAATAAATAAATAATTAAAAAGAAAATATTATATATATATAATTAAATAAAATAAGGAGATGATATTTCTTTAGACTCCTCATGGTGAAGGAGCTTTAATTTTAGTTTTAATACTTGCAGTTTAAGTGCTTATACTAATGCTTCATTTCCACATGTTTCGTGTAGGTAAAGGTGTTTATGGAGATCGTATGGATAGACTAGGAGATGACGTTGACATGGGTGGCCAATGCATAACACAAATTTTGAGGAGGCCACCAAGGGGATCCCATACGTAGCGGATGATGAACTTCACATGGTGACCAATAGAATGAGAGACCTTCAGAGGAGGATGACTTGGACTCCACAATAATGTGGAGCATCAGAATCGGATAGATAAAACGACCAAATAGGGACACACCATTTATGAAGAAATCTAGGTGGATATAATGGCAGTGATGGGTACGAGAAGTGATGTAGATCAAGGTTTTGATGAGAAGGAGCTCACAATAGGTCCAACCTAAGAGCATGGGTAGAGAGGATTTGGATGTTGGCAATGCAGTAGGTGACATTGATGTCGATGTAGAGTGGACCTAAACACCATGGAGGAGCTAAACAACAATCTGAATGTAATATGGTATCGTCCCTACCCAAACACAAAGGATGGGGATTAGAATGGAAAAAATCCAAACTTCAATGATGGATAACAAGAAAAAATCATAGAAAATGATGATGATGACCAGGGATGCTAAGTTGGAAATAAGAATTCAAAATATTATCGATAAACGATGAGCAAAAAAATATAGATAGCTTACCAGAAAGCATAGAAGACTCCCAGGGTTTCTAATTTGGTCAACGATCGGATAGGGAGGAATTTAGATGCCTCTGCTAGAAGGAAGGCATTATATGAGGATATTGGGCGCTGTAGAAGGTTATGACGAGTATATAAGGCCATAAAAGGATGTCAAAGTTTAATCATTCTAAGGGAGTAGACCAATGATCTATTTTAAATTAAATAATGGTCACTTTGGTAGTCTTCATGGGTAGAGAGCAGGTCAAAGAATGATATGTATAACAAGATCGGATAGTGTGGCCACTATGTGTAGGTAGTCCCAAATGATAATTCGTCACATCTTCAGAGGTAGCAATGACGTGTTCATGCAAGGGTTGATTCGTAGTTGAAACGAAGTAAGCAACAATATTGCATAGTTGACATCATATAAAGTTGTGATAGACTGCACAAGGGGTTCCACCATGGAAGTTTTATGTTCATTTATTGGCATGATAGAAGGTAGGCAATCAGGATGTGTAGAGACACTGAGGAGTCACAATAGGGAACATAGGGCACAATGGAGTGCCCAATTAATCATGTAGGTGATGATGTGTGACACGACAGGATAAGCTCGATAATATGATGGAGTATATATTGAATATGAACGTTAGAACAATCCACCAGTAGTGATTGTGAAAGGTAGGGTATACATAGGTCGATGATAAAAAAAATATAGCATGACATGATGTAGCACATGGTAAGCAACGTTTGGGTACATCAATGAAAATAGTAGATGACTGTTAACGATGGTAGATTGCTTCACTGTCTTCTCCTAGGTCTTTTAGATTATACAATAGATGATGATGGTTTAGCTCGAGAGGGCATGTTTCCTTTTACGGAGTCAGATAGAGGTTGTCATGTAGATGGGAGGTAGTATGACACACAGACATTATGGATGGTTCATGATGAAAATGAGAAAAGGTCTATAAGGATCAGAGCCACATTGATGAAATACAATAGTTATATGTCTTCCACGCTATGTAACGTAAATACCATGGGTATTTGGTTTCATATAAAAACAAACAGGAGGATAAATGATATGATACTATTTTATTAAGTGTAAGGTAATGGGAATTTTTAATATTAAAATAGAAATGCTTCCATTAATAAAGGGACGTTACAATGCGTTGGATAATGTAACGGTGGAACACAAATGGAGGATGTTGCAAGGGTTTCCCAAATGAAAATGAAATGGAAAAAAACAAAGCAAAAGATGTAGAGAAACGAAATAGATAGAAAACTAAGAAGTGCTGGAGGAAAACAGGAGGAAGAAAGACGAAGCAAGGTTTCTCTAAAAATTTTAAATATGCCAGGGAAACATAGAACAAGGGATGGACCTTTTAGGAGGCCACATGTTGTTGGAGAATGGATGTAAACAAAGATATTATTTTCAATGCAATAATTTCATAAGCTTGCATTTTATGAGGAAAATAGGAGGATAATATTTTTGCATGTGGAAGTTTAATGTTTATCTTTTCATCCATGTTTTGTTTAATTTTATAAATGGTGTATAATGCCTTATAGGTTACACTCATTGAATGCTTAGAATCATGGATTTTATATTATTTTTCCTTAGAAGATTGCACCTGGGTTATTTCGAACCGTGTGAATGCATATTTGGATAAACTAGGTTACATGCAGAAACTCTCACATCTTCGGTTTTGCTGTGTAGGGTGGTATTATAATGGATTTGATTGCATGTCTAAGTTTTCAATTTTCAGTTCTATTTTCTAGATTTTACATTTTTTTAACCCTTCATTTTACAGATTTTTTTTAAAAACTTCGAGGATTAAAATAAAATTGAAAAAAATTAAAATGATAAAAATAAATACATGAGTGTGAAATGAGCTATAATATTTCATCCAAAACAAATTACAACTCATTCCGAAACCATTTCAATTTTATAAAAATTGTTGAAAATTATTGTTTTATGCAGATTTTTATAATTTTGGAATTTTGCATTTTTTTATGTTTTGGAAGAAAATCAGATTTTTAACTTTGCATTTCCATTCATAAGCAATAGATGATCTTCCCTTTATGAAAAATTCAATTTCATCAAAGGGAGGTAATCTAAATGGCATTTGATAGGCCATTTTTTTTAAGCAATAAATTCCTTTCTCTTTACAAAAATTATGATTTCATTAAAGAAAGGAAATTTATCATTATATCAAAGGCTAGTGTTTTCAAACATTAAATTATTTTTTCTTTATGAAAACTTAATTTCATTAAAGAAGGATAATTTTTAATGACCTTTTAAGGCCATTATTTCAAAGCAATGAATTATCGTCTTTTTATGAAAATTAATTTCATCAAAGAGGGATAATTTATTTATCATATTAAAGGTTATCTTTATCTTCATGATAGAAGCAAAAATTAAAGGAATCCTATCTTCATTTAACTTTCACATTTAGAGGGATTTTTAATCTTCTATTTTATTGTTCAAAGTAGGGTTTAATGCAAGGTAAAACTTGTTTAAAATCTACTTAATCAAAAGAAGATAAAATCTACCTTAAAACATTTCAAGATAAAATGAATCAATGTTTTACATCGTGGTCATATGAGGGCCAATTCACATTTATATTTCTTTAAGTTTTATGAACAATCATTAATATAGCATGGTAAAATAAACCAACACATGCCCCTTGTTAACAGTTAGTTGCAATTACTAAGATATTCCTACCATTTAATTCATATATTCATTGAGATTAATAATACACATGTGCAATGCTTATATAACGGAACCTTGGAGAAGTTTTTTTTTGAATTCTTTGCAAGAGAAGATTTTGTGATCAAAATCCTAAGGGTGAGTGTAATTTTACAATTGGGTAAAACTACCACTCAACATTTTGGTGCTAGAAGAAGGGCATGAATTGGTGTTATTTTATTTATGCTAAATTGCTCATTGTTGTTCCAAATGCTTTTAATTGTTCATGCAATGAATAATGTGATATTGGTGTAACTCTGAGAGTTTTGAATTGCTAAATATTTTAAGTCCATTTGATTAGCATCTTTGGCCTTTTAACACTAAACACCTTGGGAGCTAAGAGGGCCTGAATTGAATTATTTTATTGCTACATAAATTCTAAATTATTCATGTTACTTGAAATATTTATTCAAAGACATTGGTCTTGACTAACGAGGTTTTATTTCCATATGATCACTTTCATTGATTCTAACATTCTCCATTTTGATGATGCATTGATGCTAACCTTTTTGCAAATTTGAGAATGTTCTTTAATGTCATGGTTTAATGGATGAATATATTTTGGTTGATACTAACATGATGATCTTTATGATTTATTCATTTCAAAATTGTTAGTCATTTTGTGCTTCTTCGCAAGATGTTTTTATTTGACTAGCAAAATTGGTTCTGAAGTTATTCTTTGAGTTTCACTAATGGTGAATTTTGATGAACTAAGAGCAAAAATGGTATATTTAAGAATAGGAATGGTATCTCTATTAGGTAAATATTATAAGTGCTTACATATTCCTATAATACCCCATCAAATTCCTGAATGTATATTAGAGGATCCACCGTAGCCTAGGTAGAATGTGGCACTGGGATACATACAAAATTTGGATATCTACAAGAGCATGTTAATTCAATGGCAAATTTTCCATGAGGATGTTGCTTGTAGGTTATTATCATACATTTTGGATGAAAAATAATTCATTTGGTATGCCCAATTACCCATGGAGGTTAGGAATTTTTGGGCCCAACTAAAAGTAGCATATCATTATTATTTTGGTAATCATGTTGACTTAGATATGTTGCAAAATCAATTTACCTCTATTCGTAAAGAGCCTAATGAATCCATGAGTCAATTAAATTATAGGTTTCGTGAGTTGCATGCTCAAGTGTGGGTAAATTACAATATAATAGAATAGGAGGCCATTCAAATATACATGGGATCCATACCCCCATACTTACTACACTTTTAGGGGAAAATATTTATGACCCATATTTGCATAGAATCTATGAGGTCGTAATAATGGTAGAACAATGACAAGTGGAGACACAACATGCTTCCATGAGATATTGTCCTTCTGGAGTCATTGATGCCAACCTATACCAACCATTTAATACAACACCCTCCAATCCAATGATGCCTAAGGTGAATGACCAAGGGGATGAATTTGAATGTCCAAATGTAATAACCACCTTAGATATCATCCAAGGAGAGGTGCAAGTTGCCAAGCCAATACCCACTAATGAGAATTGTGTAGAGATGGGTCCATATTTAGAAATGCATGAGTATTTATATTATGGAGGTGTCCTAGATCTAACTAGCTTTGAGATATGTGATAGGACAAGACCTTCCATAGAATTGAATAAATTGGTTGAAAGTGAAGTTGAAATAATATCAATAAATAAATTTTAAGACAATAGAATTTCACCACTTGTTCTCGGAAGACACTTTGGATGAGATTCTTAAAAATTATGATCAAGAAATTTCTCATTATTGGTCACGAATATCCCTAAGAATAAAGTATTATCACTTGTGCGCCCTAGACCCAGCCAACATTGAAAGGTCGAGGGAAAGAGATGTCCTCCATGCCAATATCCAGAGAGGGTTGGATCCCTTACTAAATCCTACATGGGTTTAAGACTAGAGTTACAAGAAAGAAATTGGAAATAACAGAAAGAGATGGGAAATATGGCCATAGGTCGGAGTGTAGGATTTGGGGTAGACTAACAGTGAGAATTTCCACCAAGCATTATATAGCATATCATAGAAAGTAAGCAGCAAAATTAACTCACAATATCGCAAAGACAACTTTCATAATCACACTCCAATACTCACTCCCTCACCAACAATATTCAAACTCAGATTGCAGAATTTAAACTTTACAACAGATAATGAACGCAAGAAAAAAATAGAAGTGTGAAAATAGAAAGAAATCACATAGAAATCGCTTGCAAAATTTAGAAGTCAATTTTATTATATTTATGCAAAGAACCTGAAGAGTTTTCTTGCAGAATGCCTCCTCCCTGATTACTTCAAAATGCTTAGTATTTATAGAGGATTACACCTCTTTAATTCAATGCATATACAAACAATATGTTGGTAGATCAAAAACCAACGTCCATATTTTTCTCCTCGGCATTAGTGACATCTTCAGTTAAAATGGCTTTGATGGAAGAATCACACAAAGAATTCAACAAGAGTAAATGCTTGAAGTAATATTGGACGTCGGTACATAGGGATGCAACACAATCATATAAAATTGGGCATTTTGTCATTGAATTCACTTCACCTCATGCATTGGAAATTCACTTTTTCTAGGAAAGTACACCAAGCATTAAACTGCTTTGAAAACTGGCAGGGTTGATAGGTGGTGCATTGGAAATGCATACCCATCAAAGTGGATGGTGCTTTGAAAATGAGCAAGCAAGATTATACTAGAGTCAAAGGAGCAATACTTAAATACTGTAGTTTTACTATAGTGATCCTGTATATATATCTAAAATGTATTTTCGCTCAACATTTTTCCCGAAATGGGCTTTTATCTTTATTTCGCCCAAGTTACACCCAAAATGAGCTTTTTGTCGAAAAAATACCCAAGAAGTATTTTTGTTGCACTTGGGAGCAAAAAGGCATTTTAAGGAATCGAACAACCATTTCACTTGAATTTTACTCGGACCTGTTTCAGGGAATGAAATAGCCATTTTTTTGGGAATGAAAAAGCATTTTGATATTTCAATCAAAACTTTACAAAATTTTAATGTGGCAAAATGCCAACATTTCTGGTGGCTCATGGGGGATTTAGCTCACCTGAATGTAATCGGTCCCAGGAATTTATCCATTGGGCAATGGAGTCATAATTGCCAATTTCATCAAATTGTTTAGTGCTTGCACTAGCTTCTTCCTACACTGCTTGATATCGTCTGATCACCTATTTGTATTTTTCACCTAATGCAAGGAACTTCATTGAGCTTAGATGATTTTCTCTACTTTAGGGTGTTTTGGTGAGACTTCGATCTATGATGCCAACGACTCCTATAATAATAAAAAAAATAATAAAATAAATAGAGGCTACTAAGGTTTTGGCTCAATGGATGGGGCCATAGTTATGCTCACTCTTGACGGGGTTGGGAATGGTTGTTAATAGATGGTTGTTTTTATGCCTTGGAAAGCATGATGAGTGGCTTGAGTAAATGTGGATAAAGGGATCCAAATTTTATGGGTAAGTAAGAATTGAAAACGAAGGTTCGAGGGAAAAGAAGGGTGGAAGGGTTTGTATGCATGTTTTTTTTGTTTACTAAAACCTTGTTTTTTTTTTTGTTGGCCGCATTTTTTTTCATAAAATAAAAGGCAATGAAAGGAGCGAGTAGGAAGTGTGGATGAAAAGCAAATTTTAGGATGAGGAAAAGGCTTTTCGAGGAGTGAAACAAAATTTTTTGGGGAAGAACAAGGTATTTCGAGGAACGAAACAACCATTTCGAGAGCAAAATAGGCATTTTGGGAGGAAAGAAGGTTGTCCGAGGAATGCAAGGGAAAGTTACTGAATGGGGAAGGTTTTATTTTTTTTCTTTTTTTTTTGGCTTTTTTGGGAGCTGAAACAACCAATTCGGGAAGCGACAAGGTTGTTTCAGGGGAAAACAAAAAGGATGTTTGTGAGGGTATGAAAAGGCTATTTAAATAAATAGGAAAATAAGGTGGGTGAAAGGGATTTTCAGGAAGTAAAAAAAACTTTTTCAAGGGACAAAGAAAGGTTGTGCAAGAACTTAAAAAAGTTTTTTTTTGGTGAAAGGCTTTTTGGGACTCGAAACAACATTTTCGGGCTACGAAACAAGGCATTTTGGGAGGTTGAAAAGTGAGTTGGGCGGGAAAGGCACTGAGGGAAAAGGAAATTCTTAAATTCAAATTTTTCCCACCCTTTTTTTTAATTCAAATGCAACCCTTTTTGCATCAAAGGGAAAAGGAAAAAAATAGCAAGCTAAAAACCTAGAAAAGGAGGTTCGCAAGGTAAGGGCAAAAATGCAAGGCCTTTGTTTTTTTTTTACACCCTAGAACCTTGGACCCAAAGAACGCATCATCCAAGTTGATGTTTTGGTTTTAAACTCCTTCAAGAACTCCCTAGTTAGGCATATTTTCCATGGAGTAGTTCTTGTATGGGTGGCCCCCTGGGAAGTCCTAGGTCTTGACCACTTTTTTGCCTCAATTTTATTTCTTTTTTGAACCAGATCACACCATCTAGTGGTCTAAGCACTTTATTTATCAGTTGGCCTATTTACAATATTTACACAAAAATTTATGACATGATTGACATGCCACCACCACAAACCTGACTTTGAATGCTTATCCGATGAACCTACAGTGTTCAGACCAGATCTTATTGTACTTTAGGCAATCTCTAAAGTTTGGATGTCCTCTTTCCAAAGTTTGCTAGGTTGCAAGCTAGCTCCAATGTGGTAAGTTATCATGCTTGTCAGTACACATACAATTAATGAATAATACGGTAAATGTTTTTACCATATGAGATCTTTCTTCGAGTACTGATTCTGGTGATGGCTAGAACCAATGCTGCCACTCTTGAGAGTCCACTAGTTGTGGGCTCTTGGGTACATGCTCTTCTAACCCTTTGGTGTGAAATTGTTTTTTCTAGTGATAGCCCTTCTATCAAGATCTCATCAAGATCAACCTCCTGATGGAGCATGCTTATTGGGACACAAAAAGAGTGTAAAATTATGCCTTCTTCACTGTCAAAATAAGCCTTTTGAGCCTGTTCGTCTTTGTCTAGCTCCTCTTCTTACTCCATCCCCTGATGGAAGATGTAAGCAATAATATTGTTTATTGTTGAAGTAGTGCTTACATATTCCATTTGTTGGCCCTAGATGAGATTCACCTCTTGTGCTCCACACAACTACATTCCAAGTCTCTACATAGTTTGAGAGATATGCCATTGTGAATACTATGCAAGGTAGACAAGAGCAATAATTATCGAAAGAAGTGATGGGAAAGCAGGTTCTCTCCAATGTATTTTTCCTTATTGGAGTAGGAGTTGCTCTACTTGCATCGCTTCTTTAAATATTTGAGGGAATCTTTGTTCCCTATATTACAGTAGGAGGAGGCTTATGTCCGGGTGTAAAGCCCAAATATAGTAGAGGTGGGCCTGGGTAGGTGTTGGTTGGATATTCTCTAGAATTCTCCTCCAACTCCTCCAAAATTGGACATTGAAGTTTGTGATGCTCTCTAGAGGTGCTCTCATGATAGTAGAGAGGTGCATCAAGATTTTAAAGGGGTCTGGAGAGCCATCAAATGTGTCAACTAGTGCTCCTACTAGATCTGCCCATGAGCAGATGCTCTTATGCCCAAGTATTTTGTACCACTACAGTGCCCTTCCTTACAGAGACAAGATTAGAAGTTTGATCATGATATCTTCATGGGCTATGCCATGGAGGGTTGCTAGAGCAGCAACATCTTCAAGGTGCTCTCGGACCATTCTCTCAGTTCCATTATATTTTGTTAGAGTCTTTAGGGTATTCTTGGGAATATCATGCTAACTTTGGAGATTCAAAGGGCCATGATCATCCCAATTGGAATATCATACATGTGCCATTATAGTAGTGGTCATCATAGGTCATGATACTTACCACTAATTCAAAGTCTCTAGGTGACATCTGCTTATGAGGTCAAGGTTACTCACCAAACCTTAATTTCTTCGAGATGTCTTCTTTCAGCACAAAAGGTGTCCACCGATCATGAGATCTATATCTTTAGCTTAACAAAGTTGCTAGGTGATTTTTCTAGATAAAATCAAGCTAGATATTCACCAAACTTAGGCTCCTTTAAAATGCAAGGACTACCGATGTAGAAATCATGTGTCCCATTGAGCGTGCCAAAAACTGTTGGTCACAAATATACCTAAGAATAAAGTATTATCATTTGTGTGCCCTAGACTCAGCCAACATTGAAAGGCCAAGGGAAAGAGACGTGCTCCATGCCAATATCCAGAGAGGACTGGTTTTCTTACTAAATCCTACATAGGTTTAAGACTAGAGTTGTAGGAAAGAAATTGGAAATAACAAAAAGAGATGGGAAATATGGCCATAGGTTGGAGTGTAGGATTTGGGGCAGACTAACAATGAGAATTCCCACCAAGCATTATATAGCATATCATAGAAAGTAAGCAATAAAATTAACTCACAATCTTGCAAAGACAACTTTTAGAATCACACTCCAGTACTCACTCCCTCACCAACAATGTTCAAACTCAGATTGTAGAATTTAAACTTTACAGTAGATAATGAATGCAAGCAGGAAATAGAAGTGCAAAAATTTGAAATAAAATACATAGAAATTTCTTATAAAATTTAGAAGTCAAGTTTCTTATATTTATGCAGAGAACCTGAA
This sequence comes from Wollemia nobilis, assembly GCA_028583015.1. Lineage (NCBI taxonomy): Eukaryota > Viridiplantae > Streptophyta > Pinopsida > Araucariales > Araucariaceae > Wollemia > Wollemia nobilis. The sequence continues at coordinate 2,933,940 of JAQPPZ010016710.1, read as the reverse complement.
GATTTTTCTTGCAAAGATTCTCCTCCTTGATTACATCAAAATGCTTAGTATTTATAGAGGATTACGCCTCTTTCATTTAATGCATATACAAACAAAATACTGGTAGATCAAAAACCAGCATCCATATTTTTCTCCTCGGCATCAGTGACATCTTCAGTTAAAATGAGTTTGATGGGAGAATCACACAAAGAAGTCAATAGGAGTAAATGCTTGAAGTAATATTGGACATCGGTGCATCGGGATGCAGCAAAATCATCTAAAAATTGGTATTTGGTCATTGAATTTGTTTTGCCTCATGCATTGGAAATTCACTTTTGCTAAGAAAGTACACCAATAATTAAATCTGCTTTGAAAACTGACAAGGTTGATAGGCGGTGCATTGGAAATGCATACCCACCAAAGTGGACGGTGCTTTGAAAATGAGCAAGATTATACCGGAGTCAAAGGAGCAATACTTAAATCCTATAATTTTACAGCAGTGATCCCGAATATATCTCTAAAATGGATTTTCGCTCAACATTTTACCCGAAATGGGATTTTATCTTTATTTCACCCAAGTTACACCCAAAATGAGCTTTTCGCCGATGAAATGCCCAAGAAGTATTTTCGTTGCACTTGGGAGCGAAAAGGCATTTCGAGGAATGAAACAACCATTTCGCTTGAATTTTACCTGAAGTCGTTTCGGGGAACAAAAAAGCATTTTGATATTTCAATCAAAACTTTCACAAAATTTCAATGTGGCAAAAATACCAACACTCACCCTCCAAATTGTGATGAAATTAAATCATGGGTTACAAGTGTGGATTGTGATAGTCTTGCAAACTTGAATACAAAAAGTAGCCCAATTTTGGAAATCATTGAACCATCTAAGGAAGGTGAATATGAATTTGATGAGAAACACGTTGGTGAATTGGAAGATGATGAAGTAGTTGAGCATCACAACTCAATCTTAGAAGATGATTACTATGATTATTGGAGTAAATTGGATGAATATGCTCACTCTAAACCTTATAATGAACCCTTTGTGTCAATTAATATGCAAGATAACACAATTGCTTTCTCGTAGGAAGATATTACAAGTCCTGTACAATCTGAGGATGTTTTGGAAAAAGGGTTGGAATCTCATAAAGTGTTGGAAAATGATGATGATCCTACTACCGTGCATAAAGAAGAAAAAGGAATTGATAGAAGAATCAAAAGATCATACAAAATATACAATGGAGTTTCATCCCATGAATTTAAATAATTTTTACAATGGTTGGGGAAGATATGAAGATGTAGTGTTTTCTCACACTCCTATTGATGAAACTTTTATTCCTCTTGATATGCAGGATATTGAAACTTCTACTTCACATGAAGATCTTACATTTGCAAGAATAGAGAAGGTTACAAAATTTGATCATGTTGGATATGAGTTTATTGAAGATTTTATTGAAATTAAAAGGGAAGAAATGGTAAATATTTCTTATGACTCATCTGTTTTGGATGAGGAAGAGGTAAAATCCTCTCTTTCATTTTGGAATAATGAAAATTTGGATATGAATTCACATGATTATTTTGAAGATTCATATGAAGAAATACCATTGGTGATTAACAAGGAGGAAGAATTCACTTCCACTCCTTCAAGTGATGAAAATATGGTTGGGTTTGAAATAACTCAAATGATTGATCAAGAAGATGTGCTATTTGATACATCCATAGATAGACGAGACTTAAGGTTTTAAAATTATGGACACACTTTTGGTTGGGTGCCTAAATTTGATATATTTAAATAGGTGTTTGATGATTATTAATACCATAAAGAGAAAGAAGAAGTTACAAACGCTCATCAAGCTTTGGTAAATTCTAACCATGATGCGTTGAGTATGGATGACAAGGTGAATTATTTACCTCTGTTAGTGAGAACAAAAATGTCAAGTAATGTGTTGCATGATGTTCCTTTGGATGCTAATGCTATTTATGATGAAATACCATTAGAGGTGAATGAATAATTAAAGTTGATTTCTACTCACACCACTAAGGATATTGCTTTGATGAATGAAAAAGAAGTTGATATGTTTAAATTGTTGAATCAAGTTCATCAACAATTAATAAGGTATTCTAGGATAAAAACTCATAATGATCCTCATTTAGTAGATATCCTAGCAGATTGTAATTTTTTGCATGACTTTGATTGGCCTACAAACACAAATAATGATTTGGCTTTAAAGTTTAGACTTTTGTTTGCAAAACTTCATTTTTGAAAAAGAGAGTCTAATTCTAAATCATGAATCAAATTGTAAAATGTATACTTTAATGAATAGACATGAAAGGATTGATAATAATTTATTGTCTAATAAATTTAATGATTTGAAGCTCACCTTTAGGATCATTAATGGAACTAAATCAAATTGGTGGGGTGAGAGAGGCAAGTTGACGATTGTTGTATCATTTGGCCTAATCTAGTCTTCACTGGATGTCTGTAAAACTTGGCTTGCATATCATGTTATATGTCTTTTGAAATGTGCTAGTCATGTTTGGGATCCAGGGAAGTAATAGTTTAAGCTTTGCACCATCCTATACCATATTGTACATTTGTATATAGTTTTGATTTTTGTGATTTTTGGTTTGATAAGTTGTGTGTTTGCTTTCTTGATTAGTGTATTTTGATTTAATTTTGGTTTGTGTTTCTAGTTTTGTTTTTTGGGTTGTTCCCTTATTTTGAGATGATGTTTCATGGTCATTAACTAATGGTCTTCAGCCCATTTTTGTGTTCCTTTGTTTAGTAGGTTGGATTATCTAATATGAAAATAGGTGAACCAGAGAAAATGGGGATGAGTTATTTGGTGACCATTCTTAGATTTTGGGACTAATATGGTGGATATTGGAACAATGAAATATATCGCTAGATCTCCACATGTAACTCATATACATTAAAGGGTATTTCTAGAAATTATGAAGGATGAAGTTATCTTGATTTTCAACCCTAGGCAAAAATCCAACATGCTCAACTTGTAGGCTTCCTAACCATAGTGATGCTTGAAGCTTTGTAAAGTTTTTATTTAAAAAAAAAGAGGAAAACAAACATTGAAAAACTTGATAAAATCAGTCACAAGATCTAGATAAACTCTACCGAGGCTATGGACACCTGACTAGCAGTATGGATCTATCTAGACACAACTTGGGTAAAAAGAAAGGCTTTGCAAAGCATTGAGCAAACACAAGGGTGAGTTGGATAAACCCTACCGAGGCTATAGATTCCTAACTAGAAGTGGGGCTCTATTTGTAAAAGTTTTCATTTTATGAGTTGTACTTCATAGCCTAATGCAAAATAGATGATGGAATCTGGAGGGTTTTCAGAGATGCAATAATGAATCACTTTTTCACACACTAAGCAAAGGCATATGGATTACTTATTTTTATTTGAAGCTATTTACCCCCACCTTCATGAGACATCGCTAAATAATTCGTGTTTCAATGATCTTGTGTGTTCTTCTTTCAGATTGGGTTCTTCACCCGAAATTCTCAGGAGCATTTCCTAGTAGAGTCACCATTTGTTGTGACTATCGCACAACTCACCCCAAAATTGGGGATCCACCTTTCATTTTTTGTGTTTGGGTGTTTTGGTTTTGTTTTGAGTGTCTAGTATGTTGCTTGGTTTTAGGTTGCAATTTTTGGTTAGTTTGTTATTAGGAATTTTTTGACGATCTTTATCGTTAATTTGTTGTCGATGATTTTTATAGTCAATTTTTTATCGATGATTTTTATCGTCATTTTTTTGTCGATGATTTTTATTATCAATTTGTTGTCGATGATTTTTATTGTCAATTTGTTGTCGATGATTTTTATCATCAAGTTGTTGTCGACAATTTTTATCGTCAATTTGTTGCTAATAATTTTTATTATTAATTTTTTTTTGTGTTTTATTCCATTTGTGTGTGTCAAATATAAAAAAAAAATAAAGGAAAAATAATAAAATGAGTGTCATTTATTTCATTACTTACTAGAAGTGAATTACCATATAATAATAATAGTCATTGGCTTTATTAGCCATTAATAAAGCTAATGTAAACAAATAAAAAATAAAAGAAAAAATTATAATATATATATTATATATTATAATAAACAAATAATTATAAAGAAAATATTATTTAAATGATATTTATTTAGACTCCTCATGGTGGAGGAGCTTTAATTTTAGTTTTAATCATTGAAGTTTAAGTGCTTATACCAATGCTTCATTCCCACATGTTTCGTGCAGGTAAAGGTATCGACGACGATCACATGGATAGACCAGGAGACGATGTTGACGTGGGTGGTCAATGCATAGCACAAACATTGAGAGGCCACCGACGGGATCCCATACATAGCAGACGATGAACTTCACACAGCAACCGGTGAAACAAGAGACCCTCAAAGGAGGATGACTTGGACTCCACAACACCATGGAGCATCCGACTCAGACAAATGGAACGGTTGAATAAGGATACACCATTGATGATGAAATCTGGGTGGCAATGATGGTAGTGATAGATGCGAGAAGAGATGCAGATCAAGGTTTTGATGAGAAGGAGTTCACAAATGGTCAAACTCAAGAGCGTAGGGAGAGCAGATTCAAACGTTGGCAATGTAGCAAGTGACATCAACATCAATGTGGAGTGGACCTAGACACCGTGGAGGAGTCGAAGATCAATGTGGATGGGGACAAGGATTAGAATAGGAAAAATCCAAACTTCAACAATGGATAGTAGGTGAAAATTATAGAAAATGACAATCACGACTAGGCATGCTAAGCTGGAAATAAGAATCGAAAGATTGACAACAAACGATGAGCAATGATAGGTATACTGGTTACCAGAAAGTGTAGAAGACTCTCGAGGTTTCTAATTTGGTCAATGATCAGATAGGGGGAAATTTTGATGCCTCCGACAAAAGAAAGACATTATATGAGGAGATTGGGTGACGTAGAAGGTTATGACGAGTATATAAGGCCATAAAAGGATGTCAAAGTTTGATCATTCGAAGGGAGCAGACCAACGATATGTGTTTCATAAAATAATGGTTGCTTTGGTGGTTTTCATGGGTAAAGATCAGGTCGATGAATGATACGTATAATAAGACCGGATAGTGTGGCCACTATGTGCAGGTAGTCCCAAAGGATAATTGGTCCCATCTTCAGAGGTAGCAATGACGTGTTCATGCAAGGGTTGATTCACAATTGAAATGAAGTGAGCAACAATATTGCATAGTTGAAATCGTAGAAAGCTATGATGGGCTACATAGAGGGGTCCACCATGGAAGTTTTGTGTTCATTTACTGGCACGACAAAGGGCAGGTGACCGGACGTGCAGAGATGTTGAGGAGTCACAGTTTGGAATGCAGGACACAATAGAGCACCCAATTAACCATGCAGGTGATGACATGTGACATGACAAGATAAGCCCAAAAATATGATGGAGTAGATGTCGAATATGAATATTAGAATAATCCACAAGTAGCGATTACGGAAGGTCGGGCATACATAGGTTGATGACAAAAAAAAAACACAGTATGACACGATGCAGCACATGGTAAGCAATATTTGGGTACATCAATGACAATAGTAGGCGAGTGTTGACAATGGCAGATTGCTTCACTGTCTTCTCCTAAGTCTTTTAGATTATGCAGCAGATGATGATGGTTTAGCCAGAGAGGGCATGTTTCCTTTTACGGAGTCAGATAGAGGTTACCATGTAGATGGGAGGTAGTATGACATGCGAGCATTATGGATGGTTCACGATGAAAATGAGAAAAGGTCGATAAGGAGTAGAGCCACATTGATGAAATACAATAGTTATATGTCTTCCACGCCATGTAACATAGATACCATGGGCATTTGATTTCATTTAAAAACAAACAGAAGGAGGATAAATGAGATGATACTATTTTATTAAGTGTAAGGTAATGTGAATTTTTAATATTAAAATCGAAATGCTTCCATTAATAAAAGGACATTACAATGCGTTGGCTAATGTAACAGCAGAACACAAATGGAGGATGTTGCGAGGGTTTCCCAAATGAAAATAAAACACCCAAAAACAAAGCGAAAGATGTAGAGAAATAAAACGGATAGAAACATAAGAAATGGAAATGAAAGAAAAAAGGGAGGAAGAAAGATGAAGCAAGGTTTCTCTAAAAAATTTAAATACACTAGGGAAACATAGAACAAGGAATGGACCTTTGAGGAGACCACATGCTGCTGGAGAATGGGTGTAAACAAAGATATTATTTTCAATCAATAATTTTAAAAGCTTGCATTTTATGAGTAAAATAGGAGGAGAATTTATCTGCATGTGGAAGTTTAATGTCTATATTTTCATCCATTTTTTATTTAAGTGTATAAATGGTGCTTAATGCATTATAGGTTACACTCATTAAATGATTAGAATCATGGATTTTATATTATTTTCCTTAGAAGATTGCACGTGGGTTATTTCGAACCGTGTGAATGTAGATTTGGATAAACCAGGTTACATGCGGAAACTCTTACATATTCGGTTTTGCTGTGTAGGATGGCATTAAATTGGATTTTATTGCATGTCTAAGTTTTCAGTTTTCAATTCTCTTTTCCAGATTTTACATTTTTTTTAACCCTTCATTTTACATATTTTTTTAAAAACTTCGAGGATTAAAATAAAAAAAATAAAATGACAAAAATAAATGCATGGATGTGAAGAATGAGCTATAATATTTTATTCGAAACAAATTAGAACTCATTATGAAGTCATTTTGATTTTATAAAAATTGTTGTTTTATGCAGATTTTTATAATTTCAGAATTTTACCTTTTTTCATGTTTTAGAGGTAAATAAGATTTTTAACTTTGCGTTTCCATTTATAAGCAATAGATGATCTTTCCTTTATGAAAAGTTCAATTTCATAAAAGGGAGGTAATCTAAATGGCATTCCATAGACCATTTTTTTTTTTAAGCAATAAATTCCTTTCTCTTTATGAAAATTCTGATTTCATTAAAGAGAGGAAATTTATCATTATATCAAAGGCTAGTGTTTTAAAACATTAAATTATTTCTTCTTTATAAAAACTTAATTTCATTAAAGAAGGATAATTTTTTTTTTGGTAAATTAATAATTTTATTAATAACAGGGCATTTTAAAGGCTCCCCAACGCCTTGTACATTAGAGGAGCAAAAAGGAACAGAGGAAAGAAACGTGGAACTGCAAGCTAAAATGCAAGCTAAAGTAGAAATACATCCTCAAAATTACATCCTCAAGCTAAAAGGAGCCAAAATAAGCAACCTTAGACAAACAAGAACAAAGAGAAATAGTCTAAAAGGTGACAGAGCCCAAAAATAAGCGGTCATTAGCCAAAATGGAACACAAAAATAAACGATCCTCTTCCATAGAGGAACCCAAAAACAAAGGAAGAGTCATCAACCATCAGGGGGGATATCCATCTGCATGAGAGATGAAGCAACACCTTACAAACCAGCATCTTTCACATATGTTGTAGAAATATCTTTAGTGTCATCTTTAGGAACAACAATACATGCATCCTTAGCGATCTCTATTACATCTTCATCGTTGACAACATCTTTGATGTTAGTTTTGGTATCGAAGGATACCTCAGCACCGGCCAAGACTGGAACATTATCAAAATTTTCACAAAAAAATAGGAGGCTTAGTGCATGGTGCTATTCTTTGAGAGTTGATATTGCCTTTCCAATGGCCAAGTGAGCAGTTTCAAGATGGTCAATGGTGGCAGAATTTGCATGCACGACCAGCTTGTGAAGATACCTTTCGACTAGGTCAGGAGAATTAGACTTGTCCTTAGGATTTTTTACTAAGGTGGATGGAGGGGTTTGGCAAATTATTTATGTTTCAGCCTCTAGGAAATACAAACAAGGATCTTTTCAACTTTGGCCTTCTTCCTGGTGGAAAACTCAAAAAAAAATTTGCCTCCTTTGTATTTTCTTTTGGATCTAGAGGTTTTTTAGCTTGGGGATGAGGACGAATTCTCCTGATTAGATTCAAAGGTAGGGAGATTACCTAAAGGGAATTACAAAAGGAGGTACTTGTAAAGGATCTTAAAAAGACCCTATTGGCAAGGTTTGGCCTCATCCTTCTTGGAATGGTTGGTGGTAATGGTATAGTCCATGGACTAGAATAAGGCAATAGGAATGTTCATAATTTTTGAGTCTTGGAAATGATTTACAAAAGCAAGATGAAAACAACAAAGTTGGGACTCATGGTTGTCACAAGTAAAATATTGCATTATTGGTTTAAGGATTTCTTTCCAAGGAGTTGACAAGTGATGATGAAACAAACCTTTTTTTACCTTCTTATGGATAGGTGAATTTTTCTCGAAGAGCATCAACTCCGCCTCCCAATTGTGCTTGTTTCTTATGATGATTTTTCCATCCAAATATTGCCCTTTTAGGTCTGCCAGCAGCTCGAAGGAAATTTGGAATTTGATGTCGTGGATGGAAATAAAACCATTGTCCCAAGTTGTCATGAAAGCCTTAGTAACCTCGTCGTCCACTCCATAGAAAAAGTTGAAGAAATTAATGATCCCTTTGTTATATTTAAACATATCAGTGGAAATGGAATCCAATTCAACAGTCTTGGGCTTAATAAAAATAGCTTTCCCTTCCTTCATGGTGGAAAAAGAAATTAAGTGAGGAAGGAAATTGGAAGGAAAAGGACATAGATCAAAAGGAACATAAATGAAATTATATATCCACTGATAAGACCACAACAAGAATAAATAGAAAGTGATGGTTGACCAAAAATGTAAACCCTGGAGAAAAGGATAATGATGGGTAGAACATTGGGCACAGTGCAAAAAAAGGCTATGAAAATGGGTAGGGATAATAGGGCAAATCATCATCCCAAGGAATATGGATCTTTTGGTGATACTCACGCAACAAGGCCAATGGCAAAAGTAGGCACGAAACCCAGAAGGTATTGGGATGCACATACCATAAAGCCTCAGAAGAATACAAAAGGTAAAGCATTTAGACAAGGTTCTCGAAAAGGCAAAAGTATAAACATCATTCCACATGAGAATGAAATGATTTAAAATTAGGGTGGACATAGCATCAGGATTTCTCATGGAAATGATTATCAAAAAAGGAGGGGCATAAGTGAGAGGTAGCGTAGAATTTGAAAATATAAACATAGAACCACTTTTCAAAGAAAGATAATGAAAATGATGAATAAAAACTATATTTTGGAATATTTTGGAACTTTGGATATGGACCCAATGAATCACGGAAAAAAAGGAGGTCCTGGGTAATGTAAAAATCAAAAATTTCGAGGCTCATCATAGCTTATTGTATTTTGATCATAATTGACCAACTCGATAACTTCATTGGGGAGGACATCTTTCCAAGTCACCAATCCTTGAGCATTAACGCCAATGTTGGCCAATTTGTTAGCTACAAAATTTCCCTCCTTGAAAATATGTTGAACTACAACATTGACTTGTTGACAAAGAATTTGCTTACTTTCTTCAATAAGATTCCTAATCCTCCAGCTATTGGGTTTGGATGTTTTTAAAAAAATTATGATATTAAGAGAATCTCCTTCAACAATGATATTTACAGGAATGTCTTTTAAGAATTGAAGACCTCTCCACACCACTTTGGATTCAGCAGAATGATTGGATATGATTCCTAAAGGTTCAAAAAAGGTAAATATGGAATTGCCAAGGTGATCACAAAGGATTCCTCTAGCCCTAGCAGTGCCAGGATTACCTTTTGCAGCACCATCAAAATTAAGCTTAACCCACCCAAAGGGAGGACGCTGCCATTTAATGTTGGTCCTAGATGAATACTGATTAGCAGACCTTTGGGACATCAATAAAAATATCATAGGACTTCAGGATGTCCTTCTCAAAAGGTGAACAAGGAAAAGGATCAAAAGGAGCAGCAAGGGCATTTTCCTTAGCATGAAGGATAATCTTATTGGCAATAATGTTGGCATCCAAATATTTTAAGTTGAAAATTCTTTTATTACGTTCTAACCATATTTTCCAAAGTAAATGATGCAAACAAAACTTCCAAATTCCTCTGAGTATAGGATTTTTGAAAGGATTTGGCCACTATTGGAATAAATCAATAATTGAAGGAGGATAGGCCCAGGCAATCTTGAAGGTGAGGAAAAGTTTTTTAAGCACCATTCTTGAGAAGGAAAAAAATAAGAAGAGGTGAGAAGTACATTCCCAATCAAAAAGGCAGATATGGCATATGTTAGGCAAAAGAATGCCCCTTTTAATGAGATTATCCATGGTAAGGATGTGATTTTGAATAGATAACCAAGAAAAGGAGATGATTTTAGGAATCAGATATTTGGTCCAAACAAGCTTGAAAGGGATAGGATTTTCAATAATATTGAGATAGAGAAAGTATGTTGACTTGACAGTAAAATCTCCAGAATCAGTAGGTTCCCAAATAGGACAATTAGAATGGTCATTTAAAGGAATTATAATAGTAGAAAGTTGATTGTATAAACAAGAAATTTCATTTTCCTGATCAGGGACATCAATCATTTTCCATATTTTATGACCATTGATACAAGATATGAAATTTACCACTAGAGGTCCAACCAACTGAATAGTAATATTCCTCAACGTTTGAAACATAGGATTTTTATTGAGAGGTCGATCCCTGATTCATTTGTCATATCAAAAAGAAATAGATATGCCATTACAAAATTTCCACCTTAGACATTTGATCAAGAGGGAGCGAGCTTCACAAATAGCCTTCCAGAAGGCAGACCTGAAAGAAGGTACCTCTCCATGAGAGAAATGGGATCCTTGAAGATATTTTCTCTTTATGATCTTGACCCAAAGAACATTCTCGTTAGAAATCAACTGCCAGGCTTGTTTGGTAAGAAGGGAGAAATTGTGAGGATAAATTCTTCTGATCGCTAATCCTCCAAATTCTTTAGGCTTACACACTTTATACCAGGCAACCAAATGAAATTTATATTTATTTTCAGATCCTGTCCAGAGGAAGTGTTTTTGGATTTTTCTATTTTTTTGTAAACACTTACTAAAGCTTTGAACATAGAAAGTAAGTAAACAAGAATACTCTGAAGGTAAGCCATGGTGAGAGTAATTTTCCCCACTTGAGATAAAATATTACTTCTCCAAGTAGTGAGTTTTTTCTGAAGCCTCTCAATGAAATTAACCCATAAGTTATCTTTGACATTCCCAGTGAAGAGAGGTAAACCCAGATAGGTAGAAGGAAAAGGAGCTATGGAACAATTAAGGATATCAACAATGATGTTCTATCTTCTTGGTGGAGTGTTGAGGAAGTAAATTTTGGATAATTTTTAATGACATTTTAAGGCCATTATTTTAAAGAAATGAATTATCGTCTCTTTATGAAAATCAATTCATAAAAGAGGGATAATGTATTTATCATATTAAAGGCTATCTTTATCTTCATGATAGAAGCAAAAATTAAAGTAATCCTATCTTCATTTCACTTTCACATTTAGAGGAATTTTTAATCTTTTATTTTATTGTTCAAAGTAGGGTTTAATGCAAGGCAAAAATTGTTTAAAATCTACTTAATCAAAAGAAGATAAAATCTACCTTAAAACATTTCAAGATAAAAGGAATCAATGGTTTACATCATGGTCATATGAAGACCAATTCATATTTATATTTCTTTAAGTTTTATGAACAACAATTAATACAACATGGTAAAATAAATCAAACATGCCCCTTGTTAATAGTTACTTGCAATCACTAAGGTATTTCTAGTATTTAATTGATATATCTTCATTGAGATTACTACTAGATAAGGATGCTATAAAAAGGATGAAAACTTGGATCAACCACAAGATAAGCTAAGTGCCCTAATTAGTATTTTAGGTTGTTTTATGAATATTTGTCATTCCTATTTGAACCTTAGATCTGATTTTTTTTTGTAGGTAAAATTGATTAATTGTGGGGTTTAAATGGGCCCCAAAACCAAGTACATAAACTGGTAGCTAACCCAATAGCATAAGATAACACAATACTGCATATTGGCCAGCAAAAAACTAAACAAAAAGGTCCAAAAAACAACAAACAAGGCTATATGGAGCACTAACATTAGATAAAAAAAAATATAGTTCAATAAATACCCACACATGGGGTGCTTAAGATAAGTAACTACCTAAAAAAAATGTAAAGGAGCTATGACAAAAACCTACATAGGGAAAGCTCACAAAATATCCAAAAAATATATAATAGACACCTATACAGAAATGAACACAGTGCTCAAAAAGGCCCATGCATGGGAACTATAGATTATAATTAAAATCACATGTAGGGGATCAAAAGACCAAAAAAATAGAGACCAAGCATGAGAACAAACAATGTACTCAATAGACCTAGACCTAGACCTCTGTAACATATTAATTTGTAGGAGCATATCTAGGATGGTTCTAGAGTAGCACCTTAAGAGTCTCACTAATCTTATCCATTGGCCAACACTGATAGAAAGATAGAGAGTCACACTAATCATAAAATTTCCACCATAAGAATTGAAACCATAGAAACACATCGTGCTGAAAAGGATAGAGTCAACATTGGAAAAGCTAACTCGCCAAAACCTGTGACCATATTTTTCAAACCAAATCATTATTAGTAGGATTTAAAAATTCTTGGGGAAGGATTTATTTCAAAATGGATAGATATTTATGGATAACTCCCCAATTGGTAAGAATTTATGCAGGTCTGATAGCTTCACAATACACATGGTTGATAGAGATATCATTGAAATTTTGAAAAGGGTGAAAAGTATGGTCCCTTCGTAGTAAAGTTTGCTTATGCTCTTTTGGATGCTAACTCCTAATATTGGATCTCCTATTTTAAAATTTGGTTTAAGGGTATTACTCCCAAGATTAATGTCTTATTTTGGCTTGTTATCTAGAACAAGATCCTAAATTTAGAAAACCTTTATAAAATGGGTATGTACCTACCTAATAGATGTTATTTATGTGGATCTTGTGTTGATTCCTCTAACCATATTTCTTTCAATGCTCCTTTTTCTTGGATGTATTGAGAGATATTTTAAATGCATTGGGAGTTTTTTGGATTGCACTAAACCTTCTATCAAATTTCTATATTTAGTGGGTCCACCATTATTTGCTCCTAGATTGAAGATTTTTGGTATATTTAGCCTATTGGAATATTTGGAAGGGAAGAAACAACAAGGATTTCAAGAATTCTAAACAAGATGCATATACAATTTATTCTAGAGCCACCTTAGGTATGGTGGAGAATGTCTCTAGTCTTCATTAGGAATTGACTAGTGGCCATTAGGATGAGGAGAGGCCAGAGTTGAAGCTAGATTTTCAACCTAGATAAAGGGTAAATGAGTAGGCAATGGTTAACTTAAGATGTCAAACCAAACAGAAACAACCTCCACCAGGATGGATTAAGTCTAACTTTAATGGGGCTTCTAAAGGAAATCCTACTAAAGCTAGAGTTGGTGGTGACATTAGAAATGATAGAGGTGGGATTATCTTGGAATTCTCTAAGAATTTGGATTTCCAGACCTACCACTTCATAGAGGCTAGAGCTCTTTACCAAGGAATGACTCTTTTGGAGTCTCTAGACTATAGAAAGGTGATTATTGAAGGAGACTCCCTAAAAATTATTAATGTTATTAAAGTATCTCAATACCCCAGATGAAAAAGGGAATAAGAATAATCTAGACCTATGAGGAAGTCCAAATTAATCATATATTTAGAGAAGGAAATGGGTCTACAGATTTCTTGGAAAACCTTGGTTTGCTCCAAAATGGAACCTCTATGTGGAGGAGGGACTTCCTCCAAGGTCTCTTGTAGTTGGATAGTGAGTCTTGAGATGATGTTAATAATTTATTTGGTAACAAATTTTCACAAGCGTGTAATTTATTCTTTCCTTCTCAATCAGGAGATTGTTTCTAATTTAATATTTGATCCCTTTAATCTGTGTGATAAAGGAATCTCCCCAGATTGTTGAAATCCCTTTATTTTTTAATTTTATATTTTTGTTACCAAACTCTTAGAGGGATGATCCACTAACCAAAATTGGCATGAGATCTAGATTTAGGATGTAATTATTAATAGGTTTGGAAGTAGGGTGGTGATTTTGTTTGTGGTTGAGGTTACATGCTCACGATTCATGAAAATCTCATGGCCCTTATATAGGCATCATAACCAGAGTTTTTTATCTTCAAGACCCTATTGCATGGATAAGTAAATATTTTAAGACAGTTATATCTCATTAGGGTTGGATTAGGTATTAGATAGGAATCCCTACTTTTTTCGGTTGATAAAAGGTAAATTGGTAAGAATTAGACTAGGTGGTTGTTTGTGAGCCATACAAACACCCTGGTCTTCCTTAGATTTGGCATGCATGAGTTGAAGTGGTTGTTTAGAATGTGGAGAGGCCCTATTGGTTTACACATTTGGATGTCAAGTGGCCATAAAATCCTATAGTTGATGTTGAAAATTGGCTCTAATATTCATAGAGATGGGTGTCATGATTGTAGGGGATTCTAATTATTTTAAATGATGTTTGGCATGCTTCTCTTTTTTTGTTCCATCTCCTCCTTTTTTATGATCCTTCCAAAATGTGAAGTGGCACTGCTTCAAGGTTTCTAATACTGATGTTGGAACGAATTGGGATGAGAACCATGTTATCCTTTTGCTCAAAAGGAGTGAGTTTTTAAATTTTCTTATTTTTGACAAGCTCCCAATTTTCATACGTTGGATTAATTTTTATAAATGGGAGATTGGTTCCATGATTCTAAGGCAAAGGCCATATCTATATCAGTCTAGTTGAAGTTAAAAGTTACCAAGGTTTTTAATCTCTTGTTTTTGTTTAAGGATTCAATAAAGTTAGCTACTTTTGACCCAAATATGACTCTAGTTTTAGGCTCCACACTAGCCAAATTTGGGTATAGGAAAATGGGTCAGTCTATAAGCCAAGGATATTTCTAGAACTCAATCCTTTTCCCACTTCCCATATTCCATTTGCATCCCCTCACACAATTGTTGCCATTTAATTGAACATGCTTTGCCAAAAAATGGATTCTGAGGATGGAAGGGGGTCCAAAAGGAAATTTTCTCTTTGGATCATATATTTCACCATTAGAATATGGATCCAATCTAGATTATCCTAGTGAATCAGCTTCCAACCTTGATTTACCAAGAGAACTTTATTCATTTAGAGCATATTCCTAAGACCTAATCCTCCATTCTCTTTCCTACTATATACCTACTCCCAAGAGACCAAATGGAAATTCTTCCTTTCTCTCAAGACCAACAATAGAAAATATTTCTGGATGTGTTCAATTTTTTGTAAAATTTTATTAGGAATTCTAAAGAGAGACATGAAATAAGTAGGGATGATTTGGAGAGTTTTTTTAACTAGCAAATCCTTCTCTACTTGACTGAGGAGGGCTCCTTTCCACCTGGTAAGCTTCTTCTAAAATATTTCCAATACTGGATCCTAGAGGTTATCCTTGATCCTTCCTTTAAATAGTGATATTCCAAGATAGAGATATGGAAAAATTGCAATCTCACATCCCAATATACAAATAATTTTTCTCTACCTATAAGGTGGAGTATTCATTAAGAATATCTTACTCTTCAAAAAGTTTATTTTTTGACCTACTACCTTTTCAAAGGATAGAATAATTTCCTTTATCATTTTGGCTTGAGGAACAAAGGTAAGAAAAGAAAAAAGAGTGTCATCTACAAATTGATAGTGATATATCAAATCCAGAGGTAGTGATGGCCTCATACCTTCAACCACAACTTCCACCTTAATAGACCTTCCTAGTGCTTTAGCCATAAAAATAAAGTGATATGGAGATAGTGGATCACCTTGGCATATGCCTCTACAACTCAAAACATAGCCAATAGAAGACCCACGAATGACATAATTTCATAGAAGAAATACATGCCTTAACTAGGTTGATCCACCTTTGGTCAAACCCAAATTTAGCCAACACTTTTAAAAGGAAATCCCAAGACACCCTATCATATACCTTATTCATATCAAGTTTAAGGAATATCCAGGTCTCCCACTTTTATCTACTAAGTAAATCAATTCATGAACTGCTATAATTCCATCCATGATCTATCTCCTTGCCACAAAATTGATCTTGGATTTATCAATTAGGATAGGCAAGAAAAAGAAAAAAACCTATTAGCAAGAACCTTCATCAAGATCTTATATAAGGTGTTACACAAGCTGATGGGTTTGTAATATTTGAAATCCTTTGCTCCAACTATCTTAGGGATTAGCACCAAGAATGTAGAATTCACCCCATAGGGAATAAAATTTATCTTTTGAACTTCCCTCAGGATCTCACCAATCTCCTTACTAAGAATGTGCCAAATTTTTGAAAAAATAGGGGAGGAAAACCATTAAGGATAGGGGATTTCAAACCCTCCATAGAGAATATTATGGACTTAATATCCTAATCCTTAAATGGGCTATTTTTAAACAAATTCATTTATTTAGATACTAGAGGAGGGATGTTGTAGAGAAGCTTACTTTAAACATCCAAATAACCATATTATCTTTCACCAAGGAGGGATCTGAAGTATGAGATAAATTTTGGTTTGATGTCTTGGATCCTCACCAACTTGGCACCATACACTTTGGGAATCACTCAAAATCTATTATAATTTATATGTCTTAAGGTAGAGACATGGAAAGGCTTGGTATTTCTATCTCCCTCTTTAAGATAGATATCCCTATATATTATCTCCACAATAATTCCTCACTGACCAAAGTATTATGAAGATAAATAAGCACAAAATTATCCTTCTCTAATATCTAGAGATAGGTCTCCCAATTCTATAGAAGATTCAATAATTTTAAGTTGGTTTTTTAGATTTTCCTTTTGAAGGATGCAGTCAAAAATGTTCTTGTTCCATTATTTTAGGCTAGACTTTATGAATGTGTTCTTAGAAGCCACTTGGTAGTTGTGATCACCCTAACCCTTGAGAGACCACAATTCCTTTATTCTCCTTTCCATATTAGGATGTTGACATCACATTCCTTCAAACCTAAAAGACCTAGAAAATCTGACTGAATATTGGGATGATTCAAACCATAGGGGATTATGATTTGATCCCACTTTAGGAAGGGAAGATAGAAAGGCATAACCAAATATTAGTAAATATTATTTAGAGATCAAAACTCTATCCAACATTATTTGAATGAGTTGGTTTTCTATTCTCCTGTTGCTACAAGTGAACTTAAATCCCTTCAACTCCATATCCATAAGCTCATTTTGATTAACAAAATTTATGAATTACTCCATTTATTTTGAGAATGAGGTATTTTCCCCTCTCTTATCATATTTATATAGTCGAGAATTAAAATCTCAAAATAAAACCTATGATTATTTTTTAAAATCTTATCTCATAGAACTTAGATAAAACCATATCAAACTCTTGCTGCAACTAGATTTTAGAGCATAAATATTTGATATAACCCATCTGCAATTACACTCTCTACTAAAAAAATTAATGTTGATCACTTTGTTAAAATATGAAATATTTTAGACTTCAAGATTCCTTGCATCCCAAAGGCACAAGAGGCCTCTAGAAGCTCCATGATCTAGCCTTGTAGCAAAATCTACCTCTTTCCAAATTATTTTCCTAATATCTTCTTAATTACAATCTTTCAATTTAGTTTCTTGGACAAACATAATATATAGCATAGAATCCTTTCTAAAGGAGGATACCAACTACTACTTTGAGGTCTCATTTAGGCCTCTAATATTCTAGTAAATAAATGTCATTTACAAGGTTTGGAGTTGGATTTAATTACTTTAGTAGCACACTAGGAGGACTAACAAAAGAATTTAAACTTTAACATCTTCACCCTGAAATTATTACTCTCCTCAACCTTTAGCAAATACTAAGATTCATTAGCAATATAAGACTTCATTTTCCTTTTTCTTAAGGTTTTACTTGGGGATTTTCCTACCTTCCATTCTACCCCCACATCAACGGAACCCTTTCTATGGCTACAAGTTTTGGGGCCTAGAGATCTCTTATCAATGTAGGGATTTAGGGAACCAATTGGAGACTCAGTTGCTTGATTCACCAATTGAATCATAGGTTCATCCTCTAACTAACTAGAGTAAATCCCTAACCAACAAAAGGAATTTTGAAGAAGATAATTTAAAATAGGACCTCAATCAAGAGATCAGATGAACTTACCTCATCCAAAATATCAAAAGGACCAACATTAGGCTAGATTTTCTCAATCATTTAAGGAATAGGCATATGGTTACCCACCTTCTATGGAGCACCATAGTCCTTTGATTTGGAAAAAATCTTCTCCTCAAGGGTCTTACCTGATTCTAACTTATCCTCAACCTAACCAAAAACCTCCTCCATAGTAGGGGTCTTCACCTGGAACAAGGACTCCCCTAGAGCACCATTGACCTTTGAGGTATTAAAACCTATATAATCCTTGATGGATACCTAGGCATCTACATTCCCTTTTGGTTTTTGAATCCACATTTAATTTTTTTCCCTTATTTCTACCTTTATCTTTTGATTTTCTTGGGATGGGAATTTGTCTAATCTATGACCAAATCTATTACAACTATCACACATAATGGGTTTATTATCATACTAAATGGGTTGAATCCATGAAACTTAATTTTAAATGAGCTCAATCAAGGATGGAAATATTAGGCTCTAGATTTTCCATAACACATATCCTTGCAAAAATCATCCTTGATTTTTATCTAGTCATCGAGTCGATTAGAATAAGGTCCCCCACCACCTTGGAAATGGTCCTTAGGATATCATCATGCCATATATTAAATGGTAGTCTTAGTATCATGACCTATAGGGTAACCAAATTCACCTTTTGTGTACTCAAGTTGAAGTCGAGCCCCCATTTATAGAGGAATATCCATATCTTACTGTAAAACTAGGGGTCTTTCCCTAGAATTCTATTAAAATACTTGTCATAATTTATCTTGATAATAAAAACAACTTTAGGGATTACCATAATTTCCAATGAACCCAAGGTTTTCCATTTTTCCAAATCCCATCTTATGATGGAGTTTAGATTTGGCTTTCCACTTTAAAAAATTTCCATAATATTCTAGGTCCATTCCCCCAAAGTAATTTTCAAGAGATGCTCCATGATGCACATCTTATTATTAATTTGGGTAATATAAAAAAGAACCTTCAACTTAGAAAATCCAAAACCTTTATACACCATAAAATCAAAGGAGTTTCTAGGGTCAAAAGGTTTAAAAATAGACTATTGTACCTAATTAGGGGCTCCATCCATGGACCCTCCTAGAAATAGCCTATGACTCCCCAATGAGGATGAGGAACTACCCCCAGGATCTCTTTTGACCACCATAATCCTATATAATCCATTAAAAACTGACTTCACTCATGATTCACCGATATCCACCACCTCACTGGACCACTTCCATAGCTTCTCCACAATCCCACACACATTATTTTCCAAATTTCTAGTTATAATTTCTTTTCCTATCAAAAATTGGTCTAATATAATGGAGAAATAATTCTTGGTTATAGTTTATACCCCTTTTCAAGTGTTGACATCATCATAAAATTTATAAAATGTATAAAATGGCTAACATATATAAACTAAGGCTAGATTAAAAATATTTCTAAGTATTAAAGCCTAGAATGAAAGCACTATATTTCAAGGTTAATATATGACACCCAAAAGAGCACATTTCAAAAAGCAACTAAGTGTAGAGCCAAGGATCAAACTTATTGGAAAGCTAACATCATTAACAAGGAAAACTGAATATATAGTTGTATGACTCAAAATTTAGCTAAGGCATAGTTTTTAACACAATGGAAGATAAAATTTTAAATACTCAATAAAGCTATCAAAGATTCAAATTTAATTAAAATAATTTTCTACATCCTAATCATTAGAATCGGTGTGCATAAACTAGCTATCTAGAATCATCACTATTAAATATCTTAATGGTCGAAAGCTTCTCCATATCACACCCATCCCTACACAAATGACTTGATACAATATAAAAGAGTGGAAGAAACTAAACCTATCAAAAGATGCTCAAGATTTGATTATGTAGCATGCATGCTAGATTCTTAAGAGAAATTTAGGCTAGACACATTATCAAGGTATGCTATAAGTGGTTACTCTCAAATGAGCTAAAAGTAATACCCACTCCCTACACTTGATAACACTATAACAACCCACCAAAATTAACCTGAGAGAGATATATTTTCTCAAGTAAGGTTCACAAAGAAGTCCTAATAAGTTTTTTAGTATTATAAGGCATATCCATATTTTGAGTTCAATGTCATTGTAGATGACACTCAAGTGGATAGGAATGGCCAACATACTATATTCCTTGGATTAACCTTCTAACTATCACTATTTATTAAGGATGCCAATAGTGGTCCCCCCACTTTTTCTATACCCTCACCAACACAGGACATCTTGACCCAACATACAGATTATACTTTAAGGCCCATAACATTTAAATAAAAATTCCCTTTTCCAAATCCTACATAAGCTCATCTATGTAAACTTATTTTGACATAATACCTTAGTGCTTATTTAGCACACCTCCACAAGCTAACTAAGGTCATTACCACTCACCTAGCAAAGAACATTGTCACCTAATCATCACCATTCAAGATGCCATAACTACTATCTGTGAATGATTATTAAAAACCTCACTGCTTTGGGTACACTCGAGCCTCACCATTCAAGGTATCTCACTCATAAATATTTTGCTATTGCATCACAACTCCTTCCAAATATATACTTGATTATCACATCAACACAAATCATCCTAGAATTGGGTTATCTTCTCGACTTAGAAGTTCTAATAGTATCTAGATTTTGCCCAAGGAACCCCCAAAATCCAAAGGGTTTAATCACTAAAGGAAAATAAGCATATCTCCCAAAATAATATAAAGCAATGCCAAAGATTCAAATAAAGTGCTATAATTTAACAATTGAATCGTAAACACATATAAAACTAAAATATCCTTGAAGCAATAATAACATTTCCATAATTACCATGAATCATCATTTTTCATAATCCATACATTGAACCTAATTCTTCATTTGCATCTAGCCAAATAATTCATGAACTTACATAAAGAATACTAATCATGTAATATTTCTATAAAAACATATTTCCTTCAACAAAAGTTTCAATACAATGCTTAACAAGCATTTCCTTTTCAATAATATTGCTACATAGTTATATCATAGATCCAAAGTTCCATATTTCATCCAAATTTCTCCCTTGTACGATATTTGACCATGAACTGAAAAGAAGTCTAGGGATCTTGATAACTCTTATAGGAATATGCAAATTAAAATGCTTCATGCATAAAAACCAACACCCATGCAAGATGCATACAATAATACAAGAATACCATGCAACAATAATGAGAGAATCTCATAATTCTCTCTATAATGGAATCCTTATCTACATAAGCCTTAGGAAACCATTATATAATGCATCCACAAAACTCTATTTCTTAGTCCCCAAAAAAAATATTCATTAATCCAAAACAAAGGACTTCACAAAAGATATCCAACTATATTTTAACTTTCAAAAACATCAATTCAATATCAATTCACCAACTTAATAAAACATATTTATTTACCTAACATTATCTTATTTTATTAATATTAGGAACTAAAACACTTTGAATAATGTCTTCCACCATAATGCTTTTAATACATTAAGCATTCAAAAATACTTTGTTAAAAAATAACTAACCAAAAATGCATAAAATTTCATACTATTATAATTAACACCGATTAAAAGTAGTAACACCAAAGTATAAATGCATTAACATATTGTAAAACAAATTACATAAGTTTATGTAAAGAACATGACTATTCTTAAAAACATTCCTTGCAAATAGTGGAAACAACATTTAGAAAATAACACCAAGCAAATCCAATGATCAAACAACAACCAGATAACATGAATAGAATAGACACCATGGTCATGTAGACAAAGATATATTTAAGAGAAAAAGACACATAAATCCACATGCTCAACACCCAGATACCCAAATTAGGATAGCAACCAGCACATGCTTGAATCTAGAAGCATCTCAAAGATTCAAAGGTTACATCCACATGATGAGTCACTCCTAACCTTAAGCACAAAAACTTCAAGAAAAGTAGTTGATCATATAGAAGTAAAGGATAAATATTTTCTCACAACCTAGCTTCCTAAAATACACATATCGTAGGAAGCATCGCAACCAAAATAAAAAATTAGATCAAAAAACATTAGAGTGCAACCTTAGTGTAGGATAAGAAGTTGTTGTAGTTGCTAACCCGAAACAACAACACTCTAGAGAAAAGGAAGGGAACAAAAAATGAACATTCATAAACAATTCTAAAACAACCTATGGTTAACCAGGTAGAAGGAAAAGGGAACACCCATCACTCAAGTAAAAATGTTACATAGGAAAGAACTTAATGAAAACCTAAGAACCCAACATCTAACACAAGCAAAAAGGTATTCATACAAGCTAAAATCCCAACATAGCACATTCTATATTGCTTACAAATATCATCCAAGAAAAAATGAGTGAATATTACCTCTTCTACAAAGCTTCAAAATCCTATTTTCTCCTTCCAAAACACTTCCTCCACTAGTGCTCTAACCATCCTTGATAAAATCCAGCCATATATAAACCATAAAGCATGGAATATTAAAGGTTGGAAGCATTTTCTATTTTCCATGTTGGCCCTTCTTCCAACAACACCATGCACCTATTACAAGAAGATAATTTAACCCATAGGCATTATCCAACAAATAATTACCAATTTTATCTTTCCATGATTTGGTTTTATATGTATATTTTAATCATGGATTAAATTGATAATTATTTCTTTTACCCTTTTCATAAGATAATATCATTATTTTCTAATGTTAATGTAATAACAACAAGAAAAAATAATTACTTAATCAATTAATTCAATTAATACCAAATATTAATATTAACTATTAATATTGATATTAAAATATACCCATCATTAATTATATTAACCAAACAATTTTTCCATACCTCAAGCATGAATGCATCAACATAACAAATACTAGTCTAAGATGCATAAACAAATTACTTGAGTAGGATGTCTCTTTTAAGATAACTAAAATGTTATCACTTGCCTACTAAGGATGTCACTTTTGCAATAACAACCTCTTTGCAATATATATATATATATAATTCAAACAACCATATATGTAATGCATATAAATGAGGGGCGTTCCTTTACCTTTGAGTTGTTGATGAGAATGTCATCCATAATTTTCCATTTTCTCTCAACTTTGGTGGTTGTCCCATACCAATTCACTCATGAGAGTACTTGGTTTTGCAACCATAAATATTCGTCAACAATACCATATGCTTCATGTCTCATAAAAAAGTATAAATAACAATTATTAACACATTCAGATAACATAAATTAAGATTATGCATTATATATCCACACATTAATACATAATCAAGTATCAATATCAAGTCCTACCAAGGAGTGCCATTACCTACTACCCCCTTGGACTAAATACAATCCTCTATGTTTTCTAAAAATAAACCATACATATTTCATTCAAATAAATATGGGAATTGCTTCCTCATTTACTAAGCATCTTCTCAAGTTGCACAATTTTTAAAATATTGGTCCCACTAGATATTACATTGATATAGGTTTTATTTCCTCAATATTTTGGAAGGAAACCCTAGAATCTTTATCGATTGCACCTCAATGATTGAGGGATCTACCATCTACAATTTTGAAATATTCAAAATATGAGAAGGATCAACACCTAATAAGGGATATGTGGAAAGTGTCATGGACTTTTGAATAGTTGGGTGGTACGGTGAGCCTATAAGCTATTGGTCTAATCTTATCAATGATATAAAAATGCCCAACATAACGAGGATCCAACTTAGTTGACTTGATAACACTTTTCATAGATTTTACCCTCAAGAAGACTATGTCTCCCAAAAGGAATTATCTTGGTGATATTTTTAGATTAGTATAGCTATTTTTGTGATCCAAAAACTTCCTTGAGCCTTTTTTTAATCACTCTAAGTTGCTCCTCTATCTCTTTGATAATGTTTAGTTTGATCACCAATTGATCTTCCAAAATATCCCATGATAGAAGTGTTCTACTCTTTAGCCATACAAAGCCTGAAAATGAGCCATTCCTAAGGATGCATGGTATCCATTATTATATGTAAATTCAACTAGATGTAAAAAGTCTTCCCACTTAAACTTTGGTCCATGTAGTACACATGAAACATGTCCTCTAGGACTTGGTTCACCTTTTCTATTTATCCATCTATTTCCAAATGGTATGTAGAATGGATATTCAACTTTGTGCCTACTATACGATTTAGAATTCTAATGTAAACCTAGAATATTTGTCTGATATGATTACCTTAGGAAAACCATGTAATCTGAATGTTTCCTTGGAAAACCTATTTGCCACAACTGATGCATTATATTTTATGTTTATTGGTATAAAATGTACAACCTTGGTCAACCTATCGACCACCATAATTATTGCATCATGTTGGTACCTAGTCTTAGGAAAACCCATGATAAAATCCATAGATATAAACTTCCACTTATGAGTAGGTATATCATGTGGGTATAATTTCCCTATTGGATGCTAAAGCATTTCCTTAGCCTTCTTACACTCCAAGCTTCTAACAATATAACTAGTGATATTATATTTCATTTCTTACTAATAGAATGTGTTTTTAATATTTTCTCTCATCTTTGCACACCTAGATGAGAAAAATATGGAGAATTATGCACCTCTTGCATGATCCTTCTCCTTAAATCACTAGTTTTAGGTATGAAAACCCTATCCTTGAAGCATAAATATCCATATTTTAAGTTAAAATCCTTATTTTCCCTAGGATTTACATCAACGTTTTCTCAAATTTTAATCCAATACTGATCCTATAGTTAAATTTCCTTGACTTTATCCATCAAGTCTATATTAATTTAGGTTAATGTTTCTATATTCCTTTTCCTACTCAATGCATCAATGACCTTATTTTCCTTTCTTTTGATATACTTGATATAAAAGTCATATTCAAATAGGATCTCTATCCACCTTCTCTATCTTGCATTCAACATAGGTTAGGAAAAGATAAACCTTAGTCTCTAGTGGTCTATCCTTAACTCAAATGGTTTCCCCAATTAATAGTGCCTCTATAACTTTAGTGCATGCATAATCACTACCAAATCTAGGTCATTGGTAGCATAATTTAGCTCATGCTTCTTGAGTTTCCTAGACTCATATCATATGATAGCTTCATTCTAGTACAACACCCCATCATCCTTATAAGGAAGCATTTGTACATACCATAAAATTCCCAAGAGGATCTAGTATATTGAGAATTTTTATAGTTAGCTTATTATTTAGTGTTTTAAAGGGAATCATACATTTATCTAGCCATTTGAACTCTTTTGCCTTTATTTTAAGGTTTGTGATAGAGTAGGAAATCTTTGAATAATCCTTAATAAAACACCTATAATAACTAGTGAGCCCTATGAATATTCTAACTTATAACACATTAGTGGGTGCAAGCCAACTCAATATAGCCTCAATATTCTTAGGATATACAACAATCCGTTCTATATATATGATATGCCCAAAATACTAGACTTGTGAGGCATAGAAATCACACAGACAAATTTCATAAACTTGGTTTTTTCTCAACACCTTTAACACTAACCTCAAATGTTGGTCATGTTACTCTTTGGTGCATGAATATATCAAAATATCATCTAGAAATATCAAAATAAACTAATCCAGATATTTCCTAAACACAATGTTGATTAGATTCATGAAAGTTATTTGTGCATTTATCAACCCAAATTGAAACACTATGAACTCATAATATCCATATCTAGTCTTAAAGGTTTTGTTATGAGTATCCTCAAATTGAATCCTTAGTTGATTATAACATGATCTCAAATCAATATTTAAATTTATAGTGTTATCCTTTAGATGATCAAAGAGATCATCAATCCTTGGCAAATGATATTTATTCTTTATGATCATCTTATTCAACATTCTATAATTGATGCACAATCTTAAGAAACCATCATTATTTTACAAAAAGAATCATGGAACACCTCAAAGTGACACACTAGGTTTAATCAAACCTTTATCCAATAAATATTTAAGTTGCACTTTTAAATATTCCAACTAACTAGGAGTTATTATGCAACGTGTCCTTGCAATGGGTTCATCTCCATGTATTAGTTCAATGGTAAAGTTAAATTCACACCGAGGTGGTAGGCTTGGGAGATTTTTTAGGAATACATCCCTAGATTCTTGCAAAATTGGATGTTTCTTAAATATTTCTTCATCCCCATTATTTCTTGTCTTGCCATTTAACTTCACTACATACAACATACCACCTCTTTTTATTGTATTCTTTACCTGCATAGCTAAGAACAAATATGGTTGAAAAGATCCTTGCCTACTATGAACCCTAACTCTCTTATTATCCTTATTAGTAATTTTCATATATATTTCTTGGAAGTTGATTAGGAAGCCATGAGCCTTTAACCAATTAATCACTAAGATAATATCAAAGGCATGTAGTGGCACTACATATAAGTGCCAAATAGTGGATCCATTGGGTAAGGTGATTTTGGATGTAGGTAAAAAATGATACACTAAGTAATTTTGTCTAGACCCATACTTGAATTTTCATCCTTGTGCAAAAAATATAGGTATTACTAACATATCCCCAATAATAATAGTGGAAATAAAACTATCTATAGATTCACTATCAATTAAAACTTTAACATTTTTATTTAACAATCTTACCGTTCGGTAACATAGGAGTCACTTGTCCATCTAGGTCATAACTCTTTGTTGCATAAATTTAGTGTGGATGCTCATTTTCTCTGTTACTTGACTCTGGCCATTAGGGACACTTATTATCATAATGAAGATCCCCATAAATGATGCAACTTGTCTTGGGTTCTTGAGATCTTTCCTACCTTTTCTCTCATGTCCCCTCTTTCTAAGTTGAATCATATTGCTTCTAAAATTGGGGTTTTGATTTGTTCCTTTTCTACTCTTAGGTCCCTTTCTTGATTTTCCTTTGCTTTTCTTATTTTTTGATTCCCATTTAATAATATATCTAGCATTAATTTTTGTTGTTCCATCTAGCCCTATAGCAACCTAAATAAGGATGTAGGTTGCTTCATTTCCTCTTGTAGCAACTCAACTAGGGAAGTAACATTCTCCCAACTTCTCTATAGGAGTCCATTGTTCCTCGAAACTTCTTACTAGGGTCCATTGTTCTTCTAGTTTTCTTGTTGGAGTCTATTGTTCTATTTTTTTTTCTGAAATCTATTGTTCTTCTAGACTTCTTTGTGGGACATAATAAAAATTCCTTCTGCATAACTAACGCTACCTTCTTGGATGATCTCATTATAGGTGACATCTCCTATCCATAAAAAGGATTTGGGTAAGTTACAATTTCTACCAAAAGTATACTTTTTAAAACTAGTTATTTTCATATCCCCATGAACTAAATTTGACCATTATAACTTCTATGATAATAATCATGACCACACTTGTCTATCTATAATATGCCATATCCTACAAGACCATTATCATTCACCTAATAATGATCATGATCACACTTACCTCAATGCAAGGTTCCATATCTGACAATACTATTATCATTCACCTGATAATAATCATGGTCACACTTGCCTACCCACAAGGTGCCATCCCCAATAATAAACTATACTCTCTAGGATTTTTACTCTGGATAACTAGTCTAGTTGGTGTGCAATACTCATATTATCCTAGATCATGTTAAGGTCCCTAGAAGAGTAAGTCTCCCCAAAGTGGCACATAAATTCAATACTTATCCTAGGTTCATTCCATGGAACAACCAAATTTGAACTCATTTTAGAGCTCTTGATCATTTCGAAGATTTGTATCTTTCTTCTTTTTCTCTACAACAAAATATAAATATTTCATGCAACCAAGGGTAGGATAGGGTGCTTCTTGGTATTTTTAACAGAATGCTCCATTTTTATTTACTATATTTATAATTAATTTATGCCAAATATCAGATTACCTTACATTACATGCTAAATGCTTACTATGACTAAATGCAAGAAACACATACCTTACCATCCTAAAACTTTATCATGCACCATACAATTCGCTACTTCCGATGATTTTTAGCATATTTTTCTAAAACCAAAAATATAAAAAATGTGCAGTAAGTGATCTTTGTACAATGGTGATAATGATGGATAATATAAATAAGGCAAACATGTTGGAAAATGGTTTTCATGTAAGCTTTAATTCAATAGAACCTTCGAAAAGGTTTTCACTATTGAATTATTCTTTTTTTTCATTCATTTTTTCTCTTTTTTTTCATCTCTATTTTCATTTATTTTTCATATCTTTTTTTCATCTCTCTTTTTACTTTTGTCTTGATTGCGCTCATGAAGGAATTTCACAATCAAGATTATTCCTCTTTTTGTTTTCTTGTTTATTTATTTATTTATTTTTTAACTTTTTCAACATCACTATGAATCTATCATGGAAGAGAAAGTATCTTCCATCATGTGTACGTCCAACTATGCAATTTTCTTTTAAAAATCTTCCTTAGTTAATGGTTCATGGTATACTCAAAGGTGATACCCATTTACCACTAATTTTATCCTCGAAATCATCAATGAGAGAAATATGAACTGCTCCATTTTGAACACTTCTTCGATCAGGTATGGTCCAAGTCACCTAGTCTACAAATTGCTAGAAAAATATTCATAATGAGAATAGAACAATAAAGCCCAATATCCTTGCTCAAATTTATTCTGGTAAATGTGGCTATCATGCCACATATTTCACTGTTCTTAGATAACTTCTATGTAATGTAATGCTTCCAATCAAAGTTTATCCAATGCATCAAGTTGCATAATCTTGTCCATATGTACCTGTGATAATTCAATACCAGTTTCCAAATATGTGCAAAGTGTCATTAACTCAAATTCAATAGGAAAAATATATTTCTTACCATAAACCAGTTCATAAGGTGTGAAACCTGTTGTGGATTTCCATGTCATTTTGTATGTCCAAAATGCTTATGGTAATTTGTTTAACCAATTTCTCCTATATGAAGCTACTATTTTGGTTAATATTCTTTTCAATTCCCTATTGGTGATTTCAACCTGACCTGTGTCTAACACTTGATCAATGAATGGTAATGGAAAATGTTCCTTATGTGTGACTTTGTTTAGTTTCTAACAATCTCCACACACTCTCAATTTCCTATTTTTTTGGTACAATAACCAATGAAGAGACCCATCGGCTATTAGAAATTGAATATATGAATCCAACCTCTAAGATTTTTTTGATTTCTTCCTTGATAATATATCTTAGAACAATAATTAATCACCTTTATGGTTTTTGAAAAGGTTTAACATCTTTAGTATGTATCCTATGGGTACACATACTAGGATGAATTCTCATCATATATTTGTATTCCAAAATGAAGGCATTGACATGTCTTTTCAAAATAATAAATAATTTTTCTTCTTATTCATCGATCAACCATCTATTGATATTGAAGAATTTTCCTAGTTGTACCTCAATTTTTTTTGTTCATGGATGAACATAATTAACTCCTTCGTATGTGATTACTAAGGATTTAAGTCGGCAATGGTGTGGTTTAAGGAAGTGAAAGATTCATGTCTCTGTATCGATTGTAATTCTTGATGGAATCATATCTTATATGGGATAATGAAGGGAGGATAAAATATGATGATGCCACCCATATGGCAATTTGAAGGAACTTTCTTGTAATAAAATGGGTGTTATTGTTTCAGGTGTTTGACCCTCATCATTCTATAACAAGTGATGAATAGTGATTGGTTCATATTCAATTCCTAATTCATGCATTGTATTTATTAAAATGGTTTAATCTTCAAATGCCTATCTTTCATTTGAATCTATCTCTTCTATATGTTCTTTCACTACTATAGTAGCTAGTGTGCAAATGGTTTCTTTGTTTTCCTCATCAGAATTAGGAAACCATAAATGACATGAAAATTTCTTGAAGGTATCATAAGAGGGTATAAAAAATATTTTTTAGATCAATTCCATTAGAAATAGTCCTCTCCCCTGACCTACAATCAATGAGAGTGGCTGCAATAGCAAGCCAAGGCCTTCCTAAGATAATTGGATAGTCATTCGTAGAATTGAAAGGTTGCAATACTAGAAAGTCAATAGGGTATTCCCATAAGGATAATATAATAGTATTATCCTCTATGATACCTTCTAGTTTAGCAATAGATCTATCATCCATTTCCAAAATAGTAGATGTAGGATTCAGATTGTTGAATTGTAATTTTTGCATTGTGTCTTTTGTCATAACGTTAATGGTTTATCCAAGATCAACCAAAATATTAGAAATTTGTACTGATCCAATGGTTATTGTGAAAAATGTACTTCCTATGTCACTATACTTTAGTAGGACAAGCTTTCTAGAAAGTAGGTCAACCAATTTTCCATTTACCTATATAGTTTTAGGAAAGGATTTCTTTTTCATGCCTAATTTTTTTATGCAAATGTCCTAAAAAAAATTGTTGATTAAAGACACATCCTTGATTGCTTGCAACAAAATAAGTAAAATGGTCAAGATTTTTAGTTATTTTACTAGGTCTAATTCATAAGTGTTTTAAAAATTTTAAACCTTTCAAGATCTGGTATTTTATCTAAAGAAGATATTTTTTTTGTGTGCAAATTTTCTTTCTTTATCCAAGACTAATTTTTATGGTTTTGGACTAAAAGATTCTTGTGTCTCATTGATATTCATTTATTCAATAATATGTGGAATAGTCTTAGGTAATGTCTTGCATGAGCGTAGCTAGATGTTGTTAAATCAATTACATTTATTGTGGCATTTTCATTAAATTCAACTACATAGATACGAGTTGTCTATCTTGTATTATCAGGATTAGCCATAGGTTGGGTCAAAAGTGGTGGTTGCTTTACCTGTTGTTGTTGTTATCTTCCTTGAGAAAAATTTTGACTGGGACCAAGCAATAAATTTCATGTTTGACCTTAGCATCTTTGTTTTCCCTGGTATGATGGATACTAATATCCCCAATTCTATCCATGAGATTGGGCTTGCATCCAATATGGATTAGGTTGAATCCATTATGGATTTGTCCACATAAATTTTGACCAATCTTGAGAAGATATCCATGGAGGTTGACTCCAATACTATTGTGGTAGTTATGAGTAACCCCATGGCATAGTCCAATGGTTTCATCTCCAATTTGTGGGAAAAAATGGGGCATTTTGATATTGTGAAAAGTTCCCCTTTGTCTTTGCCCAAAAAAATTGAGTTCTTCTGTTTATGTTTCCAAAAAAATTTTGAGTCTTGGAAGTAGATGGCATTGGTTAGTGATATGTCCTTTTGAAAATATTCTACAAATAGCAGATATAGAGGTTTCATTTAAAGGACAATATTTTAGAGCATATTTGTTTCTAAATCTTGGATAGTAAATAGCTAAGGGTTCTGTAGATTTGGTTTTGGAATTCAATTTCTCTAATGTAGTATTAATATGTACCAAGATTTCAATTTTTAGATTAGAAAATTCTTCCGTAAGCTCTTTCAAATAAATACCATTATTACTCTGCTTTCATCTTCTTTATCTTCTGCATGAGTAATTTCTACATAGTTCCAAAATTGTATCAATGTCAAGGGTGCTCACATCTCCCCTACCCATTAAATCCAACACTTCTCTCAAATCATCTTGTAACCATCTTAAGAATATGGCCTTACATGTTTCAAGTTCAACAGGCCCACATGTTTTTTGTACAAAGGCAAACATATCCAAGTAATCCTCCAATTTTTCATCTTTTTCTTGTTTGATTCTAAATATATCATCCTTTTTGTTTTTCACTCGACAATATTCTTGGTATTTATCCAAAACTACTTCCACCATTTCTTCCTAAGTTTGGATTGATTCGGGTCCTAAGCTCATAAACTAGTGCAAAGCTGAGTCTTTGAGTGTGGAAGGAAAACCTTTTAGCTTTTGGTTATCATTTAGGTAGTCATATGTCTTACAACTTTAAATTCAAACAAGAATTGATTAGTATCTTCGGATGCAACTCCCCTAAAGGTTGGTAGCATCAATGGTGAAATGGTTTTCATTAGAGAATTTTGTGTAGGATTTAATAAAATATGATATTCCAAATTCCTAGTAGGAGTAGGATTGTTCGTTTGATTATGAACATTGCTACTCCTCTTGGGGTTTACTAGTATTTATACCATTATGTCTTCCCAAAACCTAGTGTAAATTCATTTAAAATACCTTGAATTCAAGGATATATTAGGAGTGAGTGAGGAGTACTAGCAGTTTTCTCCTATCGTATTTCTCTCTCAAGAGATATAGTTCTTGATAATAATGATGATGGTGGTTCTTGTCTAACAATTTGAAGAATTTCAAATGTAGGTAATTCACCACCTTAGCATGAGTATCGCCTATCTATGGTAGGTAAATGGGTCTTAAGAAATCATCCTTTTTCATCCCTTAACCTATTCATTCATTTTGTGATTGTGTTTCTAACTTTTTGAAGTGCAACTATTAGTTTTAGAACTATGTTTCATGCAAGTTGTTATGTTCAGGATTTTACTCTAAAGTTCACAACTTAGAATTCAACAATTGTTTAATTGTTTTATCCCCTAAAAATACCTATGTTCCTAAAAAACGGTGTAAAAAATGATGAGTATCATTATTGTCATCATTTAATTTTCAATATTTATCAAATATAGGGCAATGTCCAAGACTATTTGTGGTAGAGGAGATTGGAAAATTATAGTTTAGTCATTAGTTCACAAGATTTATGTAGTAAAAAAAAGGTTCATTTAGTCTTTTTAAGATCACACTAACTCCTAATTTGTAGAATTGAAATTATTTCTAAATTGTAGGATTGACACTTAATCTACAGTTGCATAATTGACATTTAAACTAAATTTGCAGAATTGAAATTGTTTAAGAAAGAATTATTTTACACTTTCTAATTGAAATTACATGAATTGAAAATTGCTAAATTGAAATCAACTAAGTTTAATCATTCTAATATTGAAAATGCTAAAACTATCATAAAATTTGCTACAAAAACTATCAAAAAAGTTATTGAATTTGAAGTGCAAAAATAAGAGGTAATAAATGCATACAAAACAGGGGCCAGCTAGCTGTAAAAAAACTCACACAAATCACATTTAAAACATGACAAACATTATGCTAAAAATAGAGGTTAATTCTGTTAAAGGAATTAAACAATAAATTGACAAAAATTGCTAAATATAGAAATTGTCAAAAACCTACAAAATTACTTCCTTCCTCCAGCCCTAAGAGTGGGCCCTTTCTCCCTAGTCTAAAAAAGGTATATCACTCCAAAAGACTAAATTCTAAACACTCACTCACAAATCAACACATTTGCATAAAATTACACTTTTATTAAAAATCACTATTACAAAATATAACTGTTACAACTTTTACTTTCTTTCTTTTTGACTTCTATTCTAACTTTCTACTCTTACTCACTCAGCCAATGGGTGAGTGGCCTATTTATACTATTTCCTACATATACAATTGCAACTAAAAAATAAAATATTGTGTTGTCCATGCATGATTTATTTTTTTGTTGCAATAGACTTGGTCTATTTTAGGATAAAATATGTTGCAGTAGTCATTCATGCACCTTTCCATGCCTCCAATCTAGTGGGAATCAACCAATACTGGGTTAAATATAGTTTTAAAACTAGTCCTCATGCTAACGTCTTTAATTCCTCACAAAATGGATGCGATTTGTGATTTTTTGTTCAAATAGATTATTTCTACCTGTCATTCCACAAAGCTCCTGAATATCAAGTAGAATAATTGGGATATCTTGTTACCGTCAACTTAGACCACACGGGGGTGCTTCCAAGTGTATTATAAGTATTCCATTGTCTCCTTGAATATGTTCCAACTAGTTTTACTTGCTGCTTTTGACTTCTTCCATTTCATCCTTTACTATTATAGTTGGTTACCTTTTGTATGTTGTGTGCAACTATCATGCTCTATTTCAAAATAAAGTAGCTAATTTGGTACCATATCACCTAAAAAACTTGTTTTTAGGGTGGAAAAACATTCAAAATAATTCACCCAACAACAAGTTACAACATTTTTATTTTCTATCAATTTTATTATGTTATTTTTCACTATAATCATGTAGAAACATGACATAAAATATAGAAAATAGTCAAAACAGGGGCATAGTATTTCTAAGCATTCAATCATGCAAACATAAAAAAATAATATATTTTAATCAAATATTTAGCATAAAATAATATTATATGTTTTTATATGGTAGTGTTTATATGTTAAAAATACAACAAATATGAGGTATTTCTTTGCCTCATCAACTCGTTTGAGGGTATTTTGATCAATATGATCTATGATGTGAAATGGAGGATCATGTATCTTTGTTGGCATGGTTTTGATTTCAAAATCATAAAATGCAATAAATGGTTCCATGAATGTCTAAATGTTCCCATAAATTTTACAAAAGCAGTGGGATCTTGTGTTTGAAATTTTATGGATTTAAGGATTCCATCAATGCTTCACGAAGTGGGGGAGATTGTTGTATTAGCTCATAAATCGATAGTTTATCCAAAGCCAATTTTAGGCTATGTTCCAACTGAATCCTCAATGTGATGGTTGGTATTTGTGGATGAATTTTGATATGAATTTGAGGTGGTGGATTGGATTGACTAGGTTTTTGTGGCACAACAATTGTTGGTGTCATGGGAGGAAGTACCATTTGGGTTGGATCATTTTATTGTTGTGCATGGTTCACATTTCTTTTACCGTGGGTGAATATATGTATAGCACCTACAAAACCTTGATATTTTTTATCATTATGGATATGTTTTATTTTATTGGGGAACTATAGAAGTTGATGCCCTAGTTGTTTGTTGTATGGCCTCATGATGAGGCAGATATGTTTGATAAATACTAAGGTTTTAATTTTGTTGTGCTAAAGGGTTATCAATTTTGATAGTCATTTTATCAATCAAATATTGCACAAAATATTTGAATGAATAGAAATCATTAATGTCATGAACTTTCTAACAATGAAAGGTGCAATATTGGTACTCCTTGTATGACCTACCACATCATTTGTTGGGGTATTCAGGTTTTACTTGTGGTAGTGTAACCATTTTTACCTCATACAACCATTGAAATATGGTGGAAAGTGGTTCGAGGAGTGGACTATAATTACAATCTAATCGATTGTATTGTTATAAATGATGGCTATCTATCATGTTACCTTGATTTTATAGTTGTGGTGGGGGTATACCACTTAATATGCCTATTGTTGTTGTGGTTGCAATGTTGGGTTTTTTGATATTGGACTTGAGCCTGTTGTGTTTGCAATTGAGGTGTTCTCAAGACCACTTAATTCACTTGGCTAGGTTTGGACTAGCCCTGATTATTTCTCCTTGAATTCTTGTTCTACCATTATTTCTTTTTAAGCTTAATTTCACCTTCTTGAATTTTAATCTCTTCAATTACTCTAGCTTGGGTGAGTACTTTGAATGTTTTGTATTGTTGTAACTGTAATAGCAAGGAGATGGATTTTGAGTAACTCCTTGTAAACATTCTTGTGAGTATTTCCATGGGTAGGGTGAATGGAAATTTGGTTATAATTGTCCTTCAATGGTTTCCATAATCATAAACAAACTCATATTCAAATTGGTGTAATTTAACAAGTCGATTAAGGTTGTCTTCTTTATAACGTTTAAGAAGTAACACTCTAGGAATTAATCCACTAATTGATTTAAAGTGAAGATGTTGTGGTGTAGCAAATAGTTATACCATTCTAGAGCATCTCCTCCAAGCATTTGGAAAAATATCTGAAGCATCAATGGATCATTTTCTTGTATTCTAAAACACACATGAATAAACATACTTACATGCTCTCGAGGGTCCTCATCCCCTTTAAATTTATTAAACTTTGATAGTGTAAAATATGTAGGATAAGGTAGTGATGGTACCAAAGTATGAATAGGGTAATTGACTGGATACCTTAAAGTGTGTTTTTGATATGACATTTTGGGTGTCTATATGGCTAATCTATTAATCTGACTTTGCAAAAATTGAAATTTTGGGTCTTCCAACAATGATTGAAAGCCTTGGTTTATGTTTTGTGTGTATGTGTGATTTATTTGTTGCATGATGAATTGGGTGGATGAGATGAGGTTTTGGTTGGTGAGTGGATTGATGTTTATCGGAATTTGGTGATGTGAGATGTTCTATTGATATTGGTTGTGAAATGATTGTTGTTGGTTAAGCGAGGGTTGTTGATGAGGGGATGGTGGAATGATGGTGTGTTGTGTTGATGAAGTAGCATGCATGTTTTGGAGTGGATGTGTGGGTATGGTTATGGTGGATGGTCATGATACCCATGATGGATCCTATGTGAAAAAGATGTTTTAGATTGATATGCATAGATGATTGAAGTCTACTACCTATGATTACTGTTGTGATATGGGATGAGTGCCTTGATTAGAATTACCAACAAGTAGTTGTTGTAGATGTTGCAAATATTCCTATATAGCAATCACATATGTAGGTTGCATGGTTGAATGAGAGGTGGAAGTTTTAACATGATGGGTGGTAGCCACATGAGTTGATTTTGGTGGAGGGTAAGTGGTGAAGGGTATTACGATCAAACAAGGGATGGTATGTTGTGTAGGATCAATAGAAGGTAATGGTGTAGGTGGAATTGATGTTGGCACTTGCAAAGTAACATTGAATTGTGCTTCTAGAGTGAGTTAGATTAGATGATATTATGGATGGATGGGATGGAGATGTATTGATTGGATGAGGGTGGAGGAGTTTGATTCATGGGCATGGATGTGGATTCAAAAAAGGGGTTGATGATGATATGGTTGGTGTTTTTGGGATGTGAATTGGTAGGTTCCTGATGGAATGTGGAAATGAATCAGGGTAGAATGGTGAGCGATGGTATATATGGAAAAACTATATTTAGATACATTCTAAGGGAATTAGTATCCAAGTACATGATGCATGGATTAGAGGGTGTTGATGGATTAGTGCAAGGGATTTCTAATATGGAGGTGTGAATGGATCTTTGCATCATATCCATATTTTAAGGGGGTGCATAATTGGAGGGACCAATAGATAGGTCTACATGGATAACCCCTTGCTCAATCATAGAAGTGACTGAGGCATGAGAAATTTGAGCATACTGGTCCATGGATGCAGGTGTTTGGCTTTGGGTATTGGCTAAAGCTTTGGCTTGACTTTGGATCAATACCATACGCTAGGGATGAAGTGAAATAATGGATGTGTGGGTTAAGTGTGTGGTGGATGTGAGATATACACTATGAAAAAACACACAATCACAGAAAAACAAGCATTTTTTATTTTTTTCATTTTTACAATTTTTATTTTGATTTTTATTCTTTTTTTTTGAATTTTTTGGAGTTTTGAAGATGTTTTTGAAGTTTTGGTGTGTGTTATGTTACCTAGGACTAAAAAATATGAACATTATGTGGGCGTATTCTAATTTTTATTCATTTTTTTATATTCAAAAACTTACACACACACACACACACACACACACACACACACACACACATACACACACACATATATATATATATATATATATATATATATATATATAGAACATAAGGAAGGTGAGGAAGGAGGTTGGAGAAGGAGGAAGGGAGTCGGCATGGAGGGATAAGGGAAAGGAAAGGAGAGATAAGGGGAAAAATAATAGGGAGGAAAGGGAATACGAGAGAATAGGGAGAGGAGAGAATATCGGGAGAGGAAAAATAAAATCTTGCCGACAATTAAACCTTGCCGACAAACACCGTTGTTTTCACACTGAGCCTAGAAAAACCAGATATTTCTAGGCCTTAACCCTCTTCACATTTGCAAAATCCTCCCCCTTAAAGTTGAGAGGACTGACAACATAGTATCTTAGCTTTATAAATTGAGCTTTAGCCATCGCTTTGGTGAATATATCTGCAACATTCTCCAAAGTGCGGCAAAATTGAAGCTCAACAATTTCTTGCTCCACCATATCTTGGATGAAGTGGTACTTCATATCAAAATGTTTTGTTCTACTATGGTGGATTGGATTGTATGCCAACTGAATGGTACTGATGTTGTCGTAGTAGATTCTGGTCGAACCACTTTGCGGTTCTCCAATATCTTCCAGCACTTTTCTCAACCATAACACTTGAGTACTAGCATATGTGACTGCTATATACTTAGCTTCTATAGAGGACAAAGCTACTACAATCTGGTTTTTGGAGCTCCATGTTAATAGTCCTGACCCTAGACTAAAATAGTTCCCTGAAGTTGATTTCCTGTCATCAATGTTGCTACCCCAATTACTATCACTGAAGCCTACAAGCTTGATAGTGTTACATTTATGGTACTGGATTCCAAAATCCAATGTACCCTTCACATATCTAATAATTCTCTTAGCTTCCTGTAAATGCAGTTCATATGGGCTAGCCATAAATTGAGAGACCAGAGAAACAACATATTGAATATCAGGTCTAGTGTTGGCGAGAAACATCAAACTCCCAACCATACTTCTGAAAGTGGTCACGTCAACTTTTGATGCTCCATCATCTTTGCTTAATTGGATCCCATGTCCAACTGGAGTTGCAACTAGTTTGCAATGCTCCATAGCAAACTTCTTGATCATGTCCCGAGCATACTTATGTTGACAGATGAAGATCCGTGTATCTGACTGATGAACCTCCATTCCAAGGAAGTAGTGCATTAAGCCAAGATCCTTCATCTCAAACTTCTTCATCATGGAGTGCTTGAACTCCATATTCATTTTTTCATTACTACCCATGAATATGAGATCATCCACATACAAGCAAACTATGAGGATGTCATTACCTTACTTTAGGTAGTAAAGGTTGTGTTCATTTCTGATTTTGGTGAACCCAAAATCTTTGAAATACCCATCAATGCATGAGTACCAAGCTCGTGGTGCTTGCTTGAGGCCATAGAGTGCCTTTTGTAGTCTATGAACAAGGTGCTCCTTGCCTTTCTCTTCAAATCCCTATGGTTGCTCAACATACACTTCTTCTGTTAAGTAACCATTGAGAAATGCACTCTTTACATCCATGTGTTGGATTTTACAACCTTTGTGAGCAGCTAAAGAAAGAACTGTTCTGATGGTTTCCTATATGGCTACAGGAGCAAATGTCTCTTCATAATCAATACAATACTTCTGTGTAAATCATTTTGCAACCAATATTGCTTTGTGCCTTTCAATTCTTCCATAAAAATTGAATTTGGTCTTGAAGACCCATTTGCATCCAACACATTCCTTGCCTTTAGGAAGCTTTACGAGCTCCCAAATGTCATTTTTTATAGATGTTATCTCCTCTTTCATAGCATCTTGCCAGATTTTTTGAGTACATGCCTTCTCATAACTATAAGGTTCAAGATGTGCACTAGTTAACAAGGCATAGTTAACTATATAGCCCTAAGGTTCTTGGGAGTCATCATCACCATACAAATGCATATTTTCAAGTCTTTGTAAGACTAAACTCATTTCACTAGCTTGACTTCTAGTATATCTTCTTTGAAAGTTTTTATCCAACATCTGATAAGATGGATGATGCTGGAGTGTTCTCTTACCTCTGGATGGAGAATCAATATCCATCGGTGAAGAACTTACTGACTTCTGTGGAGAAGGACTTGGTGAAGAAGTTGAACTAGAAGATGAACTTGGGCTTGTGGGAGGAGACTTCTTACCTTTCTATGGTGACTGTTGTTGCACCTGTTTAGAAACTGCATCATTGGATTCTTCATCACTGAATATTTGGGGCTTACCCCATTCATCAAAAATCACATCCCTGGAAAGCACAATATTCTGAGTCCTAGGATTGTAGAGTCTATAAGATTTTGTGTTCTCACAGTACCCTACAAATATGCATGCCTGACTCTTTGGATCAATTTTTTTTCTCATCTCATCAGGAATATGAGAATATTCCAATGAACCAAACACTCAAAAATGCTTGACATTTGGTTTCTTACCATACCATGCTTGGTAAGGAGTTTTCCCTTTCAAACTTGAAGTAGGGCTCCTATTCAAAATATACACACTAGTCCTGGCTGCATCTGCCCAATACATATTACTCAAATGCTTCATCTGAAGCATAGATATTGCCATCTCTACAATGGTGCGGTTCTTTATCTCAACAACACCATTTTGTTGTGGAGTGTAGGTAGCAGTGAACTACCTCTTTATTCCATATTTTTTACAAAAATTCAAAAATTCATTAGAGGAGTATTCTCCTCCTTTATCTGATCTCAAAAACTTAACAAAATATCCACTCTCATTTTCAAATATTGTTTTAAAATCTACAAAGCAGTCAAATGCTTCATCTTTATGCTTCAAAAAATATATCCAGCACATTCTTGAAAAATCATCAATGAAAAGAAGAAAGTAAGAATTGTTACCAATGCTTTTGGTCTGCATTGGACCACAAATGTCCGAATGCACTAATTGGAGTGGATAACTGGCCCGCCATGCTTGCCCTCATGGAAATTTTGCCCTGGCATGCTTACCCAAAGCACAACCTTCACAAACTTCTTTATTATCCTAGACTTTAGGAAGACCAGTCACAATTTCTTGAGAGATTAACATATTCAAACTAGCTGAATTCAGATGACCATATCTCAAGTGCCACAACACACTTGGATTTGAAATAGCAACATTTGCTAATTGATCTCTCCCTGACTGACCAAAATTTAGAGAGAATAGACTATTCTTTGTCATTGGCACTTGTGTAATGATTCTATTACTATTATTTTTATCAAAAACGGTGCATTTACCCTCATCAAAAAGCAACTTGTAGTTCTTTTCTAACATTTGACCAACAATTAAAATATTGTGTTAAATATGGGGTGTGTAATAGATATCACTTACTTGCTTAACACCTTCTTTAGTTGGAACTGCCATGGCTCCAATGCCTTCAACTGCCAATGACTTGTTGTCCCCCAACTTGATTCTGTATTTGTAAGATGAATCCATGGTAGCAAAGAGTTCTTCTTTGCCACTCATATGATTTGAACACCCAGTGTCCAAAATATAGGTGTCATTCATGTTCTAATCTGATCGGCCATATGAGAGAAAGATATTTGTGGTCCCTTCATCTTCTCCAAAATTTTCATACTGACTACTTTGGTTGCTGCTGCTCCCTTGTGAAGGCTATTTTGACCAACAGTCACAAGAATAATGGCCAGGTTTTCCACAATTGTAGCAAACTTGCTTCGACTTGTCATTTCCTTTTCCTCGGCCTGGATGCTTTCCTCTATTCTGTTGTCCACATCTATTATGACCTCCACCTCTGTTTGAAGATCCTCCTCTACTTGGGGTTCCACCTCATGGACTATTCTTGCCTCTTCCTCTGTACTGACCTAGACCATGCCCTCTACCTATTCCTTCTTGTGAATCAAAGGCTTTATCATCTCCTCCATGGCTGGTGGAAGGAGTGTCCTATAATCTTTCTTCATGTGAAAGAAGAGAACCAATCAGTGCTTCAAAAGAAAGAGTAGTCAAATCTTTTGACTCTTCAATAATGATTGCTACATGATTCCACTTTGAAAGAAGTGTTCGCAACACTTTCTTCACCATAACCTCAGGTTTAACATCTTCACCTAGAGTGACCATTTTATCTACTACCACTTTAACTTGCACACAGTAGTCTCCTACTTTCTCATTTTCCTGCATTATGAGATTTTCAAAATCTCTCTTCAGTGTTTGAAGTCTAACCTATTTTACTTGTTCACTACCTTGAAATATTTCTTTCAAAACTTTCCAAGCATCTTGAGCTGTGACACAGGATACTATTCTAGGAAAGATACCTTTATCTAGGGCCGCTTGTAAATAGTATAGGGCAGAGGAATTATTTTTCTGGTCTTCTTTTCTAGTTTTTTTATCTGTAGCACTCAAAGCTGCCCATTCAACAGTTGTAGGTTCTGTATACCCTTCTGTTACAATATCCCATAAAACTTTGCCTATTAACAAAGTTTTCATCTTTATTGACCAGTATTCATAATCACTACCATTGAATTCTAGAATTGGGAGACTTGTGTTTGAGGCCATTTATACTACTTGAAATTAAACTTTGATTTGACTAAAACTAGGAAATACAAAGCAAAGAAATTACACGTTCAAATCAAATCTAGCCTTTTTAATTCTCTCACTGATTTCTTGCTCCTCTTGTTGTGGATTTCCTAGTATTGGATGCCCAAAATTGTCGGCTCTAGCTCTGGATTTGGCTCTACTGGCTCTGGTTTTGGATTAGGAGAGTGTGGTGTATAGCTCTCACTTGATTCTATTTCAGGCACTGCAAGTGTATAACTGCCACTTGATTGTCCTTCAGGTGCTTCTTAAATCGTCTTTGACTCTTCTATTCTTTGCCCGAAGATATTGTCCTCTGAGTCAGCCTCATATCTAGAATTGGGCTTCCTTTGGTGGGCTATGACCGCGTTTTCTAATTGATTGAAAAATGTATGCAAACCATATCTCTAAATTTTTTTGTCAAACCATTCAATGTTCTCTCTTTGTAAAAGAGAAAAAAGAGCATGATAGCATTCTATTGATATGATAATCTACTCATTAATGCAAAAAACAAATTCATTAGAGCCTCTAAGGTTAAAATTTTCACCCTTTTACAGTCACTGAGGCTATTACAAAAAAAATATTTAACCTTGAATGGGGTTCTATTAAAAAAATTTTGAGGTGCTAAATGGGCATTCCGAAAGACTTCCCATCACTTTTCCAGGTTCACAATATGCAAATTTTCACTTTCCACTTTTCACAATTTTTCTCCAAAAAAAAAGGTTTTCAAAGTTTTTTATAAAGCCTTTTTTTTTAATTTAATAATCAATAATGCTTTTAATAAATTAAAAATAACTATATTAATAAAATAATTAAAAGCATTTATTTGAAAATTAAATTCAATTTAAAAGCAACTTTAATAAAAAAAATTAATAAAACCCTTTTTTTAAAACCTTTTATGAAATGCACTCCAACGGGTTTTGAACTCGTGACCTCATGCAAGCTAACGAGCACCTTTGCCACTACACCGTGTGGCTCCTCTAAAAAAAAATCTGCATGCTCTCCCTCTTAAGGCTCCTTCGTGGTGATAGCCATAAAAAAAACTTTTGTTTTCCTAACCTGGTGGGATTCGACCCCGGGTCTTCTCCTTTGCTGGAAAAATATTTTAACCGCTAGCCCACGACTGTCGGTTGAGACAATAGAGGCATGAGAGCCTCTATAACATCACGCGACGGTGATTTAAAAAAAAAAAAAATTGAACTTAATATCCCACATTCATCGTGTGTGGGGAAATTTGGGGTTTAAAAACCCCAACGCGACTATGAAAAATTGATTGCCTTCGAGCAATCGACGTCACATCCTTTTGCTGCTACTTTAACCAATGACCACCCTCCTTGCTTCCAGATGTCACAACCTCGATCTGCATGCCACTGCCACATATCCTTGTCAGTCTACCTTGAATCATGTACCTACCATGTCAGTTCCTTGAACTGCATGCACTTCGCCAAGGCCGTCTACCTCAACTATCTACTTCTAGCTATGTATCGTCAAGCATACCCCTAGCCTCAGCTCTAATACCAGATTGTGGGTGTATTCTAATTTTTATTCATTTATTTATATTCAAAAACTTACACACACACACACACACACACACATATATATATATATATATATAACATAAGGAAGGTGAGGAAGGAGGTTGGAGAAGAAGGAGGAATGGAGTCGGTGTGAAGGGATAAGTGAAAGGAAATGAGAGATAAGGGGTACAATAATAGGGAGGAAAGCGAATACAAGAGAATAGGGAGAGGAGAGAATATCGGGAGAGGAAAAATAAAATCTTGTTGACAAACACCGTTGTTTTCACACTGAGCCTAGAAAAACCAAATAATTCTAGGTCTTAACCCTCTTCGCATTTGCAACAAGTAGGTGGCAAAGTGGAATCTAAAAAGGTGTGTCCATACCCAACCCTATGATGAAGTATGAATTATAAATGACTAATAAATATTCCTAGATGAAGGGTTGGTAATGGGTGTATCTGAAGAAATAAAAATACCTATTGAGAGAGGCCACATTGTCTAGTGCCTTACTACCAGCCTAACTAGGATTTCACTTCACCCTCATGCTAGATTAGATATAAATGATAGCTATGATTACACAAATTATTAAGCCCTAGGAATGAAGGGTGTCTAACCTAGATTACCCTAAGATAACCTCAAGGGTAACCATTTTCTTGGTGATGAAGTCCAAGAAACTATCGTACTAACTAGGGCTTGTCTAAGACTCGACTAATGGTTGGTGATGAAGTCTAACTCATTTGGGAGGTTTTCCTCACATTTGTGTGATGTAGACATGCAAAATTATGATTGTGCATGTGTGTGAAGGTTTCATTTTAGGTTTTTGTGAATTTTTTGTGCAATTTTATAAAGCAAATGTAAATTTAATCCTAAAATGCAAGCTATAATGCACTTCAAATTTGATGCCTAAAAAATGTAATCAAAGACATGCAGAACATAGAATAGCACACAAGAATAGTATAAAAGCAAAATCCTATTTTAAAATGCAAAAAAATGCTTCAAAATGGCTCCAAAATGGGTTTGAGGTACAGGGTCAAATGCAGGTTGCATTTGGGACCCGTAGTTTATGTTTGGTAAATGCAGTCCATTTTTGATATACATAGACTACAT
This sequence comes from Wollemia nobilis, assembly GCA_028583015.1. Taxonomy (NCBI): domain Eukaryota; kingdom Viridiplantae; phylum Streptophyta; class Pinopsida; order Araucariales; family Araucariaceae; genus Wollemia; species Wollemia nobilis. Next base: position 2,889,033 of record JAQPPZ010016710.1, on the reverse strand, counting down.
TTTTAAATGTCTTAGAAGAAAAATAAGGTAGATAAGAAGCCCAAATAATATCTAAATGCACCTATGAATGCAAAATTAACCCTTATATGCAAATAATATCCCTTTTGTAATCTGAAAACAAAAAATGCACCCTAAAAATATAAATTTGATTTGATGCTTTCAAAATGCTCACAAAAGGCTTGTAAAATGTTTACCCTAGTATGCACTTTCAATTCAATGGGTATTTTTTGACATCAACACAAAGAAAAAGGAAATATTTTTTCTTTTTAAAGAAAATTTGAGCCTAAAAGAGGGTCCAAACCACATACCAATAAGCCTTCAACTATTTTTCTTCATCTATCTAAATGAAAGCTATGTTTGCACAAGTCTACCAAACACAGGTTGCATTTACCAAACGTAGGTTGCATTTTCACAAGGCGGGAAATGACTTGATCAATCTCTGAAACCTTTGGAAATTCTCTATGATATTTCATGACACAAAGTTCCAAAAACTGCAATCAATAACAAACATAGATTAGAATGCAAGAAACAACAAGGTAAACAAAATAGAACCCTTTGGAGGTCCTATCATGATTTCTAGATTTATAGAAATAAAGACAACACCCAAACAACAAAATTACAAAACAAGCAATTACAAATAAAAAATGATTTTGTATTAATATGTGGAGCCTTGATCTCCTATTTTTACAATAGTGTATACCCATAGGTATATGGGTCTAATTACAAAATGAATGTTTACTTGATTTTAGAGTACAATGGACAAAAGGGAGAAAAACCCCTTTTGCATATCAAATGAATGATGGATGCTAGAAGTCTTCTTGTTCCAATAAAGATGTTTGGGTGGGCTTGTGTATCCTCATGGGCCACCCTTACTTCAATAGCTACCTAGAAACCTATCACATGCACACAAATCCTACAACATATAAAGAGTCAATAACACATGAAGGGTATTCATCATGTAAGGCCCATTTTTATATGAATAAAAGCTATGAAACCCTAAATAAATATGCTTACAAGAGCTAAAAATATATGCATAAGATAAATTAATGAAACTCAAACATTGTTGTGTCACCGATTTTGATTTGAATCTAAAACTAAATGATCTAGGCCTACACATGTGTAGGATATGTTTGGGAACAATAAACTATATTTTGCACTTGCAAGTTGTGTTTGGTAAATGTAGGCTATATTTGTGACTAGTCAAATGTAGGCTATGTTTGGGACTGAGTGGTATAAGGGCTAAAATTGATGCTCCTCAACTTTAGTGGCTCAATCTTTGAGAAAGCTATGATCCTCCTGGCATGATTTTGGCAGTGTGATAGTGCTATTTCAATCTTACTTTGGTTTATATAATTATGGAGTATTTGTAAGGTCATGAGAGGTGAGGGGGATGAGGATAGATGGCAATATAGGGAAGCCAAGTAGTAGGCTAGGGTAGCCACCTATCTTGGGTAGTTAGAGTGATTCACTTAGAGTGTCTCACTTAGGGGGAGAGGTGGCATGTGGGGTGTTAATGAGGGTGAGATATGTGGCAAGGGGAGGGGTAGTGGTGGTTAGGACACTTGGCAAGTGGAGAGATAAGGTATCCTAGGGAAATTTTCTAGATTTTACAAAATCTATAAAATAGATTAATATGTAGGAAAATACAACTAAGTTAGATGTTAGGTATATTATTTTACTACGCAGGAGTTATTTTATGCAATGTACATGGGTTTTATGTGTAGAAACCTAAATTACATCATGTTTATGAGACTACCCATATGGGCACATCCGTAGACCATGTGAAACCTCTTGGATCTATCCAAGAGTAAGCAGTGGTACTAACCACTAAAACAAGGCAATTCTAGCCCATCCAAGCTTGGTTAATCCCAAGAAGAGTGGCCAAGCTTAGCTACTCTCAATAAGAGATACCAACACACCTAGTCACTGAAGACTACAGTGGCCACACATGGCCACTAAACTTGATAGCAGCCAACATCACACACAGTCTAGTCATTAATACGGGCCCAAATCACACAGTCTAACTGCACCTCTACATGGTTAGTGAGCATATTTTGGCAAGGAACTCATTGAGTTCCTCCTAACCACCCCTTACATGCCAATTTGTGATTGATGCTTCTCACCTAGGATAGTTAGTCACATACAATTTGGAGTGAGGCTTCTCCAAGAAGACAAGCTCCAAATATGAGAGGGAAGTCTACATATAGGCTCTCCCATGAAAAGCAAAGAATCCAAGAAATTTTAGAGTCAAGCAGTAAAGCCCTATTGAAAAGGAGAACCAAGTTATGCCTCTTTTAGGAGCATTGAATCACCATTCGATCAAGCTATCACCACACATCAGTTTTTTGATTCAATATTACCAACCACCAATTAGTGTAGAAGACACACCAGGAAACCATTGAACATAAATTGCAGCAAAGAGGATAACACAACAACCCCTAATTCACAATAAAAAGGGTTTCATATCACGGTCGCTATCTCGGATAGTGGCTTGTAGGCATATTTTAGGGCATAGATGTTATTTCTATAATGCTTTAGTCTATATTCATTATTAATTAATTTTATTAGTTAAGTCATAGCTCAGATCCGCTTCCATTAACACATTCATTTTGTATTTCTTAGCTTCACATGCATTTATTATTCTATTTATGTCGGTATGAAATTTTTATCATGATGATTCAAATCCGTTAACAAAGGCCTCATATTGAGAGGTGGCCCATCCTAATAAGCATGCTTTGTTATTTCCATGAATGTAGGTATAGGTCTATAGGATTCGATCAAAGCATCAGGAACACAAGGATCCCTCCAGGAGTAGATCTGGAGAAGGAGGCATCTGTAAGCCCTCATACAATTTCATGTGCGAGATCAAGAGGCCTACGAAAGTGCACCACCCCTTTGTGAGGGGGATGTTTTATTCACCATTTTTTTGCTTGTAACTCATAATGGATATCCATCAATAGGACCAACATGTAATCGGGGTTCAATATAAATAAAAAGGATCTCTCTTTGTTATTGTCATGTTATATGCATTTCATGGTCTTTCTTTTCATTTCAAAATAATATTACAAGTAGAATAAAAGGGTGTGCGCTTCCCAAGGTCTCATAGATGGTGATAATGATTGTTTTTAGCTATTTCACTAATGTCTTAGGCATGTTTTTATGTGTAGGTCTGGCCACTTTGTTCGATAACAACCAACATATCTTAGCCACTGTAGCTGACAGTGACCAAAATCATCCACTCTAGTTGACAATGGCCAGTAGTAGGATGCAATAGAGCTCAAAATTTTCATTACCCAAGTGATATTTGAGGTTGGTTTCATCCTTTGTTTTCTCTGTGATCTTCTATCTATATTTATTTTTCAAAACTAGCAAGCAAGAACATAGTCTAAGTAGGGAAAAGTGAAGAAAATGAATAGAAAAATACATTGTACATTTCTTAGATTTCCTTAGTTTCCTCTAGGTACTACTAGGAACAATGGGCCTCTACTTGTAAGGTCTACCCTAGTATCCAACATGCTAGGCTTCTGTGTGATTAGTCTGCTTACATGTGGCCCAATTAGTAGGTTGTCCATTCACAAATTAGGAGGTACATTGCATGAAAATCATTTAGAATAAATTAGATATGCATCTCTCTAAAGGGAAAACATTATTTTTAGGCTTGAAATGAGGTAGAACATGAATGTTGGTTGATGCATCATTCTATATTTCAAAGTTTAAAAGGAACCCCACACATTTTTACATTCCAAAAGAACATTGGTAAGGTTGGATTTCATCACCAACCCCCAATTTAGACCGGTGATGTTGGAATTCATATCCTTCCACCAACTTGCCCCTAGATGTCTTTAGATAGAATAGAGAGCTCCTTTTGGTTGGCATAGGTCACTTGTGTTCAAACTATCTCCCACTATTTCATAGTGGAAGAGCTAGGTGAACCCCCACTGGGATTTAAGCAGTGTATCCTAGACTCTTTTGAGAAATCATGTTTGGCACTCATGTTCATAGTTTTCACTTTGATTGAGTTCCCTCATTATAAGTCCAAAAATGAATAAGAAGTCAAGATCAACAATAAATTTAAACACACTAAACAATTTAGGGAACACACAAATCCTTAAAAGAGATAAGAACTTGCTTGTTTTATTTGTGTAATTTGGAATCTAATAAAGAAGATAACACATAATTAAAATGGTGAACACATGGAGCAACAACCCTCATTCCAACATCGATGGGGAGACTAATGCTCCTCACACTCATAGCCACACTGGCATTGATCTGCCCACCCATATTATATCCAAATGAAGTTCGACAAGTCTTAGGGGTGACAATTCAACCCTTGGGGAACTCCACGAGAAACCCCATCAAGAGATACACATATTGGTTCCTCATCTCATAGACATGAGGAGGCTTCAAGGCCCTCCTAAACACATAAGAATGAGGAGTCTTCATGGCACATCTCATCACATAAACAAGTAGAGGCATCATGACCTCCCTCTTGACATCGACATGCAGAGGTATCCTGACCTCCCTCATTGCACAAACATACCAAGGATGCAATACCTCCATAATTGTATTGGAATGAGGAATCATCAAGGTCATACTCATCACATAGGCAAAAAGAGAGTGCAAGTCTCCAAACCTCGCATGATACACACAGGACAGATCAACCCACTAAGGGGCAATATATTTGGACCATGCCTAGTCATAGACCCAAGACATCCTATAGCCTCCCTGTAGATTGTAGGGTACCCTTAAACCATGAGATCATTTGTGCCAATGGGAGTCTATGAGATCGAATGTGGAGAACCAGACAACTTGATGAGTTGGATCGAGTTACCTCAAGACCAGCTCCTAGAAGTATTGCTACCAAATATTATTATTTAGGAAATTCACATAGCATAGCCACTAGATGCACTAAGGAACCAGGGGAAGCTCCAAAGTGACAATACATACACTACTTCATATCATGAGGGTGCTCAAACCATAACATAGTACATAGAGCAGGTCACCCTAGTGGACAAAGGCAAGCACACAATGAGAGCCTACCCAAAGGGCCTAAGTATTAGAACTCCTTGCACAAAGTTATAAAGACATGAGCCTTTAATAGAAGGTTTCTCTGACCGCTTACATAGGTTGGAAGAGGAACTACGCATTGAGATAGAACACATAGAATCTATTAAGCAAGAAGAGTGAAGGAAGAGGTGCATGTTCCTACAAGAACAATTCTTAAGAGAATACAAAGCTAAGCATGAGGAGATTACAGAGAGGATGGATCAAAAAAATTCACACATAGGTGGTGAGAGGTACTAGTATGAGAGACATGTTGATTATTAATAGGAGAGAAGCACTAGGCTAGAAAATGAGCATGCTCACCACAATTCATGATATAAACAACACTTGGATATTGAATAGATACAATTCAATGAGGAAAGGGTAGGGATGGAAGACCAAGAACAAACATATCTTGAACCTCCATCCATGAGTATAGGAAATAAGTATAGATGCCAAAACTAGGCCAACACAGGGCTACCTCCTTTACAAATGTGAGCTAACATTTAGGAACATGAAATTATTTCCTCAAAGGTGTACCAGAAGCTTGCTAAGAGAGTCAAATCTCTTGAGAAGCAAGACATAGATGGACATAAGCCAATGCTAAGAAATATTCACAACCAATATTTGTACCCCTCAGTCCTGAGTCCAGCTTATCCTAGGTATTTTGAGATGCCTAGGTTAGAGAAGTTTAAGGGGGAGAGAGACATGTAAGAACATGTGACCAAATTCATGAACATGTGCTTCCACCTTGAGAAGAATGATGCCTTGATGATAAGGATATTCATCACAACATTCTTGGGTGTGGCAACACAATGGTTCAACCAATTTCCCAAGCACAACATCACCAGTTTTGAGCAACTAGTGAATGCATTCCTTAAATAGTTTTCCTTCAAAGTGAAGAAGAAGGTAAACCTATATGGTCTAGCCAATTTGAAATAATATGATGATGAGCTAGTGATGGATTATGGGGACATATGGAGAAAAATCATGGCAAAACTATCATTCTCCATCCCCATAGAGGCACCTGTTCAGATGTTCATAAAGAGCTATACAAAACACATCTCCCCAGTATTGCAGATGTAATAATATGAATTATTTGAAGAATCCTTGGTTCAATCCAAGATTATTGAAGACATTAAGGTCGACGAGGGAGACCTTAATCTCCACAAAAATAAATAATGGAGCAAGAAATATCAAAATAATAAAAACAAGAAAAAGTAGGCCAAGACTGCTCAAGTTAATCAGGTTGTATTGGCCACACCAAAGGAAGGAAATGGACAACAACCCTAGAATTACCAAGCTCTCACTCTACCAGCCAACTATGACCCTCAGAATAGTTAGGGCCTAAACATAGAGTGTCATCCATATTGCTACTACATGTCTCTGAATGAATCAATGTAGTTAGTGTTTAATCAGTTGAATGAGGCACAATAGATAATATTTTCTAACATACAACTTATGGATCCTAATCCTCACAAGCTAAGGGGATACAAGGAAGATCAATACTACCCATACCATAGGATACAAGGGAATGACATCAAGAATTGCATCAGATTCAAGAATATTATACGAAACATGATTGAAATGGGAGAGCTAAAAGTTGACAACCTACTAGCTCCTGATAACAGAGATATGGGTGTATATCAGAACCCGTTTCCCAATCACAAGCTCCCTAGGGATTAGGACACCCAATTTAATCAAGTTTGAGTTGAGCCACCCATTCAAGGGTGCATAGGAATGGTTGATTTGGTTAATGTGGCAACTAGGAGTTAGATATATGGGAAACCACAACCTCCAATGGCTCCCATAAATATATTAGCTACACCTCAGTAAATACAAGTGCATGACAACCCTCTAGGTCCACCAAAAAAACTTGCGGTGACTTTTTGTAATAGACTATAATAGAATCTACAAATGACTTTGGCTAAGTTATTCATTTACAAGATAATACAACAATACCCTAGGTACAGAGAGACTTTAATGGATATTTTGAAATCAATCGAGATCTAACTCCAAAATCTAGATGCATTCACACATTTTGTGGGGCAAGTGCAATAGTTCCAAGAGCTTGTGATTCATTTTTACAATCACAAAATTAAGGCAGTCCCTATTGCCTCAAAAAACCCTATTATGCACATTATTGCATCAACCAATAACATTCCATTAAAGTGGGTGCTAATCGATATGGGCTCATCGATCAACATCATCACCACTAAGGCTATAGGGCACTTAAATATCCCTAATTCCAACATCATCCTGACTTCCTACACACTTAGGGATTTCAACAATGCACTGTGCTCCATAGTGGGTATGATCATTTTGCCTATAAAAGTAGGATATAAGACCATCCTCATGATGTGTCATGTGTTAGAAGGGGTGATGGAATATAATATCCTTCTAGGGTGTACCTAGATTAGAGACATGCAATGCGTGCCCTCAATCCTACACCAATGCATCAAGTATGTGCATGAGGGACAAGTTTAGGTTGTTTCATCCAATGAAGAGCCATTAAAGTATGTGCATCAAGTTAAATTTATGGGGGAATTTATCCTATCATAAATGCACTTGTACATAAGGCATTCATCCCAAACCACATATCCAAGAAGCAAAAGCAAATTAGTGCAAGGTGAACCATCCATGTCGACACCACCTCCTACATACAAAGCTATTGGTGCTTTTGAAAATCCTGTGATAGATAACACAAAATATAAGTAGAAGCTAAAGGTACCCCTAGTGGAAGGAGGACCCAAGGAAATTCCAACCATAGTAGCCACAGGAATCCCTACTCCCATGGAGGAAGAATGTTCCTAGGAAATAGCTAAGGAGATACCACAACCTACCTTACCTACATCATCAATAGCATCATCTGCACCATAGGTAACAATTCATCTAGCCAACACAACATTAGGTGAATATCTTGTGCAGAACATAACATTCATCCCAATCATTGAGTCTGCATAAGACATGGGACATCCAAGAGTCCCAAGTATGCAAATAGGAACAATGGTTCCTCTAGGGATGCCATCCAACCAGAATAATTTCATATATGTTGGTCTATATTACACCCACACTACTCCTAATATATAAAGGGATGAGGATGAACCTTTCACCATGAGTGTTCATCACTTGTCGAATCTTGAGTTTGATCTAAAACACTTTGGGCAATGTCACTGGCAAGGCTATGGCCTAGGCTTGTATGAGTAGGGGCATTGGCTACCATTTTAGCCATAGTACCAAATATCTACTAATAGGTGTGTTTTGGGATATAGAATGCAGGTTCATAATGACTCCTTGGAAGTAGCCCTAAAGATATTAAGCATTGGATTTAGGGAAGACATCGACTAGAACCCGTATCAACTCCCTAGCAGGAACTACTTGGATGACAAATGGGTGTTGATGGTCAATGTCAAACAACCTGATCAGTATCATCTTGAATCCTCCCTTAAACACCCTTTTTAGGAGCCATCCTATGGGAGGAGGAGCCAACTCACGACTATGAGTGAGAGAAGTATGATTTTGTTCCAAGTAAGGATGAATATGGAACCAACCTGGCCTACCATGGGCCTTGGTATGTGCAAAACCTTACTTGGATAGGCCACTAAACAAGTGGCTACATCTCATATGAGAGTGAATACATATTAAATGAGGATGGGAACATGTCATATGAAAGTTGCTATGAGTTGAAGGACTCAACAGAGATGGCCTACCCATAGCCTCGATATACGAGCAACATTTTTGGGCTAGAGACAAATACCAATGGGTTATTCATAAGTGATGATGACTAAGAATATAAAATTGAGATGGCCTATCTAGGGCATCAACAAGCCATCCATAATCCCATATTAGGTCTAGAAACCAATTCCAATGGCTTTTGGATAAGTGATTAAAACTTTGAAGATGAGATCGAGATGGCTTATCTTGGGCCTCGACACTTGCAGTCAATCAATCTACTTGTGGAAAGATAAGTGGCACTCCATGCCATTGATCCTAATATTCGCTTCCTAGGGAGACCAGTAAACCTGGATGCCATTTATCGCATGGTCAACATGAATCCACCCACCTTCAGAGAGTAGCTACTGCCTAATAACCCCATAATATCATCTATCTATAGATTGAATCTTGAGATATCGATACCCCTAGAGCCTCATCGTAAGTATGGAGGGCACACCCAAGATATAGAGTTTCACCTACATGGTCCTGGATATTTCATTCCATCCATCAACATGATCTCCATTGATTTGACCACTCCACTCCATAATCCAATAGATCCTACAAAACCAATGTGTCTTAACATAGATGCTATTGATTGGGATCATGTTGATTCACCCCTAGTGCCTAAGTATTTCTTCCCTAAGAAAGAGATGCAACAAATTTTTCATTTCACATCGAGTTGTGTGCATGATGTTTATCATGCTGGTATCAATCCTAAGTCAGTGGGAACCATAAATCTAGTAGATGAGATTCATTTAATCCCCACTCCTCACCAACTTGAGTATGGATCACATATTGTAATAGAGGAGACTTTTGAGGTGGACATCAACAATTATCCTTTTCAACCAAAGAAATTCAAGTTTAGAGAAAGCTTATCTCTAGAAGAGGAGGCCATCATAATTACTCTACCATCCAACCATCGTTTTGATGGTTAAAAATGATTTTAAAAACTATTGGATGTAGTCTTTATTATCCCCATTGACTATCCAGAGTGGGTTTTGAACATGGTACCCATAGGAAAACCTGATGGAAGAGTCCGCATATGCATATATTTCAGGGATCTCAACAAAGAAACTCCAAATGATTTATTCCTGTTGCCCAACATAGATGCTCTTGTAGATGAAACTGCAGGTCATGAGATGCTCTCCCTAATGGATGGTTTTTTTTGTTACAATCATATTCATATTAAGCTCAAATACCAACATAAAACCACATTCACAACTCCATGGAGGAAATTCTACTACAAAGTGATGTCATTTAGCATTAATAATGCTGGTGCCACATAGCAGCGGGCTATGACATACATTTTCCATGACTACATGCATAAGATCTTGGAATATTACATCGATAATTTACTAGCCAAGCCATTTTTGCATGAAGATCATGCTGAATCCCTCACAAGGATCTTCGATCACCTGATTGAGCATAATGTTAGGTTGAATCCCAAGAAACATGTCTTTTGCATAACTTCTAGAAAACTCTTGGGATTCATAATTTCTAAACAAGGCATCGAGGTAGACCCAATAAAGGTAAAGGCTATCCTTTAAATTGCTCCGCCCATAAACATAAAAGAACTAAGAATCTTATCAAGCAAAGTAGCATCCATAAAGTAATTTATCACACAACTATCAGACAAATATTGACCCATGAATTGATTGCTACACAAGGGGGTTCCATTCCAATGGGACGAAGAATATCAATAAGCCTTTATTGAGATCAAAGAGTACTAGGAAACACCACCAGTCCTAGCTCCACTAAGGCTAGATGTGCCTTTATTATTATATATCTACTATATATTTTGCTTTCGGCACCATGTTGGATCAAAAGAATGTGTAAGACAAAGATCAAGCAATATATTACATTAGCTACACCTTAATGACCTACAAAATTGGATATGCATAAATAGAGAAGTTGTGCTTAGCGATAGTATTTGCAACCAAGAAATTGCACCACTACATGCTGAGCCATATGACATATGTGATATCCAAAAAAAGTCATTTGCAGTATATAATGATAAAGACATACCATAATACACGTACTGCAAAATGGATCATGCTACTAAAAAAAATTGATTTGGAATTCATAAGCCAAAATTCCATCAAATGACCAGTCATAACTGATCATTTTGTTGAGGTGCCTCTTTAGAATAGTAGACCCCTTACCATAGAACTTCTTGATGATATAATATTTGAACTATCAAAAGCACCTAAAGCTAAAGAACCGAAAAATTAAGTTGACATGACTCTGCTCTTCAATGTTTTGAAGTGTGAGCAAGGAGGCGGTATGGGTATTGTATTTTTCACATCACAATGATATCCAATGCCATTTTTATTTAAGCTAGACTTCCATTGCACCAATAACAACACCAAATATAAGGCCCTAATCCTGGGTCTCCAAACAACCATCACCATGAAAATCAAGAGGCTAAATATCTTTGGTGACTCCCTCCTCATAGTCAACCAGGTCAAAGGACTATTTCAATACTAGGATCCAATCTTGAAAGCTTACAAGGAGCTTGTTGACACATATCTAGCCAAACTAGAGTGGTACAACATCGAGGCAATCCCTCATTCATCAAATAGATTTGTAGACACCATGGCATCTTTGGGATCCTTAATCCCTCAAAATCCATCTATTGATTTCACTACCATTCATGTCAAAATGCTCTTACATTCAAAAATATAGTGTGAGGCTTTTTATAACAAGGAATAAATCAACATGATTCATATAGAGCTAAACCATAACTAGTTATGTAAGGCCAAAATATTCTTAAATAAGGCACCTTGGGGGTCCTTGATCTCTTAGAGTCCTATGGGGAATGATACCACTATTCACCACAAGGTTATTTCTCAATCTGATTTTGTGCAAATAGGATTGCATTAGGAATAATTCATCTTATCTGTCGAGGTTGTAGCCTATCATGATTGGCTATCCCAATTGCAAGACTTCCTTAGGCTAGGAATTGTCCCACAAGGACTGCCGCATACTGAGAGACAAGCATTCAAGCAAAAAGTGACTAGATATATCTTTCTAGGAGGCATATTGTATCGTTGAAGCTACGATGGAGTTATCCTATGTTGCTTAGATCCCCAAGATTCAGCTTGGGTAATTTTGCAAGCTCACGATGGTATGTGTGGTGGCCACTTTAGCAGCATGGCCATTTCAAAGTGCATTATTTGAATGGGCTATTACTGGCCCACCATGGAGAAGGATTGTTGTGAGTATGTCAAGAAATGCATTAAATTTCAACATCATGCCAACTTGATGCACTTGCCATCTCAGGACTTACAACCCATTTAGGCATCTTGGTCATTTTCTCAGTGGGGTTTCAATCTGATTGGAAATATTTCTCCCCTGTCTTTGGGCTAGAACATGTTCATATTAATGTCCATTAAGTACTTCACCAAATGGGTGGAAGCAGTACCCTTAACCTCGACAATTGGTCATAAGATTGCGGATTTCATACTTCACAACATCATCTGTCATTTTGGGGTACCCTTCAAGATAATCTCGAATAATGGTTCATCATTAAAAAACAAAAAATTATGAGCCCTAATGACTAGATACAACATGCAGCACAATTTTTTGACACCATACTATCCATAAGAAAACAAGCAAGCAGAGGACTTAAATAAGACAATAGTAGCCATATTAAATAATATGGTGAAAGAAAATCATAAGGATTGGCATCTATAGTTACCCTTGGTATTATGGTCTTTTAATACTAGCATACATATGCCCATTGGGGCAACACTATTTTTTCTTGTATATGGCATTGATGCCATTATACCCTTGGAGTTGGAAAATTTCAATATTATGCATCGCATTGAAAGAGTTCATCAATGATGACACTGCACAACAAGCTCGTCTGGATCAATTGAACCTCCTGGATGAGTGGCACATAAATGCCTTTAAGCACCTTCGTGTCTACCAGGATCGTCTAACACAATCTTATAACAATAGAGTCCATATGAGAGACTTTAACGTTGGGGATCTTGTGCTGAAGGAGAACCAGCAAAACTCAAATCTACCATAACATCTATGAGACAAATTTATGGCCAATTGGATAGGTCCCTATGTCATCTCGAAGAATATTGGACTGGATTATACCACCTAGTAATGCTAGAGGGTGTTGAGAAGTAAAATACCCTCAATATCATTCACCTAAAGGTGTTTCACAAATAAATCAACAAAATAGCAAAAACATTCGAATAATTTCAAAAGATTAAAAAAAAAAAAATCATAAAATCCCAAAAAAATCAAGAAACCTTAAAATAAAAAACAAAGGCTCCAAAGTCATATTAAATACATTTTGTCACATAATAAAAATCTCCAAAGGCATCTTAAAGCCCTTTGGTCACATCACAAAAGCTCCAAATGCATCTTAAATCCATTTTGTCAATTAACAAAAAGCTCCAAAGGCATCTTAAAGCCCTTTGGTCACATCACAAAATCTCCAAAGGCATCTTAAAGCCCTTTGGTCACATAAAAAAATATCCAAAGGCATATCAAAGCCCTTTGGTCACATCACAAAAGCTCCAAAGGCATCTTAAAACCCTTTGGTGAATTTGCAAAAATATCTAAAGGCATCTTAAAGCCCTTTGGTCAAATTCAAAAACATTCATAATAATCAAAACTAAAAAACAATTGAAAGTATAAAAAATACAAAAACATTTGCATTAGAATTTTGCATTTGCATTCACTTAGTTGTAGTGCATTAGGTATTTACATCCATCACATTTGCATCAAATATATTTGTATTTGCAATCTTACAAATGACACCACATTTGTACATCAATCATGCATCTTCAAAATCCATCATCATCCATCACCCATGAGCGTAACTATGTTTTTCAACACAACCCCTCCCATTTCTATAAGGAATATACTAGGGTTTTCCTGTCACTCAGCCATACCTAGTGGATTTATCAAAATTTGTAGAAATTCATCTTAGTTTTTTTATAGATAAGGTTTAGTTTTGATAGCACCTGGTATATTTCTCATAACTAATCAAAACACTAAAATCCTAGTTGAAACAAGGGAAAGATCAATGCTACAAATTTGTATAAGGTATCCTAAGGAAAAAAGGTTTATCTAGCTCATCCCCCTATATGACCAACTTTGAAATTTTGAGAACTAGAAAAAGGACAAGTTCAGCCCTACCCAAAGAAATCCCTTGCTTTAATAAAAACAAGCAAAATCCTAAACAAAGCAAAATTCACAAACAAAGTAAACAAGTGATTATCATCACTACCAAAATCCCAAACAAAGCAAAATTCAAAAACAAAGAAATAGTTATTATCATCACTATGTAAATCCCTTGCTCAAAAGGAAAAAAAAATTCAAAATAAACAATGATCTTCATCACTAAATCATAAGCACATATCCCAAATAAATTTGAAGAAAATAAGGGAGTATGAACTTGAATCCCTGGAATTCTTAGCATAAATGACCCATAAGGTATCCTTACACATGACGATATGTCTGTCACATTAGCATATTGATTTTGAACAGACCAATGTTTGCATGTGGAAGAGCTAGCCTTAGGTGTCCTGCATTGCCTAGTGGTCTCCAACTGAGTCTAGCTTAGGATCAGGATATACATTTTAGGATACCCAATACAATAATGGGCCGAATGAATCCCACCTGGTACTGGGGTATGCTTATTTTCTATCTAATATATTCATTTGTACACACAGGAATAATGAGTATCTAGGTCTGTATAACAAATATTTATTTTTCAAAGGCTCTATATGATCAGTATACAACCATTTGATGAAGCAAATAGGGTTTTTGAGTCTCATGGAAAACCCCAAAAACCCTATAATAGCAATAGACCATGTCATCAGTCACATAAAAAAACTTTATTTAAGAGGATTTTTTTTCTAAATGAATGCATAAGATAGGATAGATACCGGATAAATATTAGAAATGACAATAAAATAGCCACTAACTATTCTTGCATAACTATAGCACCTTATAGAGAAAGCCATCATCTCACCTCACACATTTGTTGCTTAAATAATTAATTCTTATTATGAGAAGTATTATTTATTCATTATTGTTATACATTATCTAGTGTTACCCATTAGATTTTCAAACTCATATCACATCACATCATATGTTTTAAGTGATTAAAGCATACATGTTCATTCCATTAGATCATCAACATAACAAGACACATTTCATTTTCCATATCATAAAAACATAAGGTTAGATGCATACAAACACATCAAAAGCAAACATGCATGTAATAATAAGCATTACATCCATATAGGCATCCATCATCATCATCTAAATCATGCCATATAAGCATCCACATATCATAAAGCATAAGTTATATAAGCCATATAATGTTAGATCATAAAGTAGTCCATCCACATATGCACATCACATATAAAGCATCACATCACATCAATATCACATAAAATCATATACTACATCCATAAACATAAAAGCATAGTCATAACAGATACACACATGGTGAGTCTTAAAGTCTAGATTTCATATAAAAGTGTATCCAAATAAGTACATGTAGGTACAAAAAGTACCAATAAGACTACAACTGTGTAGGTTAATTGATGTTACACCCAAAAGAAGTACAAAATGTCTAAGGAGCCAAAAAACTCAAGAGTGGCCTGCACCATTGGTATCACCTCTATCATCAAATCCCCATTTGGGATATGGCATAGAACTGGCACCCCCAGTTCACTATGTTCAAGACCTAGTTTTATAGCTCGACCAGGCTGAAGACTATCATGAAGTGCTCCAGTCAATCCTTTGTGAACCTCCTACTCTAGGAATCTCTGGTAGATGACCTACCTGAAGCTTAACCTCATGCTCAAATGCATGGATATAGGAGGCATCTCGAGTGCACTCTGCAAAATTATCTTCTAAAAATCCATGCAAGCATCAAATCTCTACACCTACATCTAGACCACCAAGTCCTTATGATAGTGTAGGAGGTGGTGCAATATAGCTCTAAGCATCATATCGCTTGATAGTAACCTAGGCAAGCTATATCCAAAGATCTATAATAATGGCATACCTCTACTAAACCTAAATCTATGATGTATATAGCTCAGCCTCAACCTGGTGTAGCTGAGCCTCCTCCTCCTTGAGGGAATCTTTCTCCTTTATAGTTGGCTCCTCTATCACCTGATCTTGCTGCCCTGCCTATCCCTAATTGTTGGTTCGATCCTACACTCGATACCCATCAAGATCCTCAGCCTTAGTCTCCTCTAAGGACCACCCTAGGAAGTCACTATCCTACCATAATCACATACCCCACCAGTGGGTGTACGCCTTTGTAACCCCAGCATCGGCCACACCAGGATCAACTACAGGTGGGTCATCCTCTAAAACTACTATAACTCAATATGGTGGAAGGTTCCTCTCTAAAGCAATATGATGATAGAAAATTGGCTCTAGGGTAACATCCTACTGAATGCCAAACAATCAGAGCACCCTGGAATAGTAGAAGAAATCTTTCATGCCATACTTCTGGCCAATCAACCATTGGTTGCATTAAGTCCTCACAGTAAAGCTAGATGGATCCTCCCAGTTAGGGAACTCATGATAAGGCCTCTAGATGATATCACTAGCCTGCAAACCAGTTAAGGATGTCATGTAGTGGGACAAATCCCATATATAAGGCCAACTCTTGTGCTCCTTGAGTGCTTTGATCCACCTAGATCTATAACACTAGATATGATCATCTAGTGACGCAATCTCCACTTAGAGCCCTACTTGGTGATCAACTATGATATGCTCCCATCCCTAGATCTGAAGGATAAAGCTATAGGTAATACTGGCCCATCCATAATATTGAATGTGGTATAACTCAACATAGCACTATGCTAGCAGTGCACTCCCATAGGTATAGATAATGGGCTCCTCACTATTATTAAAATCTTGAACCATCACCAAGAGGTTCCATGTGAACCTCAATCTAAAGCAATCAAGTATGAGGATATTTCTGATGACCATCAATAACACAACATGTAGCTGAGATAAGACATCCTCCTCATGCCAATGGGCAACATAAATCCTAACATAATGAGTATCCTTAGAAGTAGCAATGACATGTCTCCTAAAAACCCTCGCAAACATTGCACCTCAAGCATTACTGGAGGAAGAAAAAATGGGAACTCCATCAAAAGGGATCCTAAATATCCTGTAGACATACTCTAGCATGATGGTCATCTTGCCGATAGGAAGGTGGAAGGTGTTCATCTTGGAGTCCCACTTGTGGGTCAGGACAATCAAGTAAAACTGATTTGACATGATCATGGGCAGGCTGGTGATATACTAGAGCCCATGATCCTTAAGCCAAGACCATTCCATATCATCCATCTCATGTAGAAGGTCACAAAGTAGCTTTGGATCCTAAGCCCAAGCAGAAAAAATCTAAGAGTGCAAAATAAAGCCTAAATCAAATGCACTAACAAACTAATAAATGCTTAAATCAGAAAAACAATGCAAGCTAGATGTAAGCCTAAGGCAACATGCTAACTAAAAGTACTAAATGATCCAAAAAAAGTAAAATTATAATTAAAAAGAAAATAAACAACTAAATCAACCTAGTTGCTCATGCCAGGAGCAACCATCAAGCGATCATTGGAGTTGACAGTGATCAGGTTCCAATGGTTAAAAATGTGACCATTGAAAATCAAACTAGATATTGACAACAATAGCAGCCAACCATAGGTAAAACTGGCTACTCTGAGTGGCAATGACTAGTGGTCGACATGCCAATGACATCTCCCCTAGGCCTAAAAAAACAAAAAAATTGCAAAAAACCTAAATCTAAAGGAGACCTACTAAAATTAACCCTAATTTGATCCTATCTATAGGTTCGGTTTGTTGCCAATTGAGTTAATGAGGTTCCTTTAATGAGTTATTTAGTGAGGTTTATTTTAATTAAGAGAAGGGTTAGGGTTTTGAAAGGTACCCAATGAAGCTCCAGCTCCTTTGCTAGTCTAGCCTTCTCTCTACTTGGCCATCATGTCTTCTCAACAACAAATTGGTAGTGCTCCACATTGTAGTCTCCGAACGCCCCCCATAAATCCAAAATGCACAAACTAAAAAATGGCAAAAATGATAGCCCAAAACCCTAATTTGCTTTTTATATTTCCAATTCATGACCTAGCCACTTCTGACATCAACAACCCACACTTCCTAGCTACTATACCTAACAATGACCATGAAGCAGCAATTGGGGGCTTCTAGACCTGACATCTACCAAAAAATAAGGATGAATTCTAGAAAATATTCACCATAGAACATCTAAAAACAAACCATAAAAAGCACCTATTAGTCAGAGGCATCCAAAATCTCAACCAATACCAAAAATTTACATACATCAAAATCCAAAAACATCATAAAATTCAATTAACAAAAAATTAAATAACAACTAAACCTTAGATGAGCCTCGTATTCAACTATCTACTCTATACACTTGGTGATTATAGCGACTAGCACTCCATGCAACTCGACAAGATGAGCAAATTACCATAAGGCCACTTGGGATAAAAATTATTGTAGAATTAAGATGCATCACCTCAAACCTAAAGAAGGTTGTAATAGCCGGACCACCCCATGGGAGTGAAGATCCATCTCAAATATCCTATAAAAAATAATGTTTCAACACATGGTACCATAGAATAGCTAGCACCATGATTCCCTATGAAAGCCATTGTGGTCGAACTACCCCAAGGGATAGAGATGTGCAACTACAAAATAGGGTTGAAGTCAAACTTGGATGGGAGATACTCTATAGCAATAGAGTAAACCTCTAAAGAGTTCCAAATGTTCATTTTGGTCAAGTGACTCATCGCTTTATTCATGGTCCTTCCCTCATTGACTCGTCACTTGAGGGGGTAGTCAAAATTTTTCAACATTCATAATCAAAGTCAACAAAATATCATCTCGATCATGCTAGAGTTGTGATCATCTTACGAATAATTGCCAACAACTATCATAAGCTTACCCTTTTCCAAGGAAAAAAGTAAATATGATAGTTAAGTTTGTAGCTCCCCTCCTTTCATACCTATAGTAGCACTGAAGCTACACGATTGCCTGATGAGCGAGCACAAACTTCCACAAATTTAAGCCTTCCATTCTATTGGAAGTAATGATTCTATGATTCATGCCCTCCCACATGATTGGGGTATCCTATATTGATCAGATCACTGATCATAATCAAACCTACAATATGGCCCTAGGTGGTATATTTTTTTCTTTGTGTTGTGTTTTTATCACAATGCATCCAAAAATAGGTATTTGTAGACACCTAAAATGCATCATATTTAGGAGACTACCCATATGGGCACATCCATAGACCATGTGAACCCTCTTGGATCTCTCCAAGATCAAGAAGTGGTCTTAACCACTCAAAAAGGGTAGTTCTAGCCCATCCAAGCTTGGCCTCTCCCAAGAAGAGTGGCTAGACTTGGTCGCTCTCAAGAAGAGCGACCAACACACCTAGCTGCTAAAGACTACAGTGGCCACACCTAGCCACTAAAATTGATAGCGGCCAACATCACACATAGTTTGGCCATGAATACGGGCCTAGATCATGTAGTCTAATTGCACCTTTGTATGGTTAGCAGGTGGATTTTGTTGAGGAACTACCTGATTTCATCCTAACTACCCCTTCCATGCCAATTTGTGACTGATGCTTCTCACCTAGGATGGTCAGTTACATGAGATTTGGAGTGAGGCTTATCTAGGAATCCAAGCTCTAGATTTGAGAGGGAAGTCTACATATAGACATTCCCATGAAAAGAAAAGGATCCAAATAGTTTCAGAGTCAAGCAACGAAGCCATGTCAAAACGAAGAACCAAGCTACACCTCTTTTAGGATCATTGGAGCATCGTTCGTTCGAGCTATCACCACATATTAGTTTTCCAATTCAATATTTCCAACTACCAATCAGTGTAGAAGACATGCTAGGTGACCATTGAACATCAATTGTAGTAAAGAGAATAGTGTAATAGCCCCTGATTCACAAGGAAAAGTGTTTCATATCACATCCATTGTCTCGAAAAGTGGCCCAAAGGCATATTTTTGGACATAAACATTATTTATCTATTTCTTTAGTCTAGATTCATTATTGCTTAATTTGATTAGTTAATTCATAGCTCAAATCCGTTTCCATTTATGCATTTATTCTATATTTCTCAGCTTCACATGCATTTATTATTCTATTTATGTTGGTATAACATTTTTATCATAATGATTCAAATCTATTAACAAATGCCTCATCTGGAGAGGTGGCCCATCCTACTAAGCATGCTTTGTTGTTTCCATGAATTCAGGTACAGGTATACAAGATCGGATCAAAGCATCAGGAGCACAAGCATCCCTTTAGGACCAGATTTGGAGAAGGAGGCATCTGTAAGCCCTCATACAATTTCGTGTGCAATATCGAGAGGCATGAGGAAGTGCACCACCCCTTTGCGAGGGGACATTTTATTCACCATTGTTCCACTTGTAACTTGTTATATCGAAATGGGTATCCCTCAGAGGGATCGACATGTAACCGGGGTTCAATATAAATAAAAAGGATCTCTCTTTGTTATTTCCGTGTTATATGCATTTCATGGTCTTTCTTTTCATTTTGAAATAATATTGCAAGTAGAATAAAAGGGTGTGTGCTTCTCGAGGTCTCACATTATGAAGTGTTAGGGTTTGGTGTCTATAGGGGTCATACTAACTTAGCTTTCTTAGAGGAATAGTTTATTTATGATGCAATCATTATATACCTTGGAATTCTCTTTGGCCTAAAATCTTACAACATTATATACATAGAGTTGGTTTCTCATAACGCTTCAACAAAAACTAGACAATTGGTCACAAAGTAGCTTTCTTTGGTACTTTAGGTAAAAAATTTCACCTATATCCACTAGCTGGTATAATTAGACAATATTGTTCCTTTTCTAAGAAAATAACATAGCAATAAGCATACAATAGTCCAAACAAGGTATACTAGAAGAGGACAAGAAGATGTAGAGTGTAGACAAGTATGACCGGATGTAAAATTTATCAAGGTAAAGAAAAAGGCTCCAAGAAAACAACTGCTAGGTGATATTTTGAGTGAAGGAATGAAACCCAACATTCAACAAAAGTATATTAGGGTAAAATGAGATCAAGCCAAGTATGGAAAGCCAAAAAGCCTATTGGATATATAAAAGGATGAGTCAAAGAGAGCACAATAGAATTTCAAAATTTGATGTTTCTTAGAATATCAAAGGCACATAGCCTGACATATGACAATTAAGTAATGAAGACAAGGCCAACTAGATAGACCATAATTTTGATGTCAATAAGAGGGCATAAAATTTTTGGCATGGTGTAAAATAATTCTAGGTAAATAATATCTTAAGGCATTATGGTTGACACATAATATTTGATACTTGCAAAGATTCCAACAGTGCTAGACTTCAGAAGGTGGTGACATCAACACCAAGAGATCAAAATTTTGGCAAAGCCAAACTCACTCCTAGATGCATAGTAACACCAAGAGAGGTAACTTGACAAAAAATATTTGCAAGGACTAATGAATCCCAATGTCTTCCATCATGCATAACCAACCATGGTTGTTGGACTCTAAAAACAATGACCATCAAGATAAAAGTCTTCATCTAGAACCTAATAAGGAGAAGTGTAATTCGACATGAGGAGAAGGAAGAAGACACACTCAATTGTGACAAATGCCCAAAGATAATTAGTCTTCCTCCAAGATGTCAACTTCTACAAAACAATCTAAAATCATCCATAGTAGTAGGTATGCATGTGTTGATCAACCATAAAGAATCATCATTATCATAATATCTCAATAGATGAAGCCCTTCACATCACACACCTACCACTGCTCAGATGCTATGCTTAAAAAAAAGTAATGGGCTATCAGTAGATGGTTACAATATGCTGATGTAGAATGTAAGCCAATTTCATGATGAAATCTGCATTGCACACATCAATAGAGAATGCCTAAAGTGGTTAAGCATAGTTGATCTAAATGTGACTACCACTCTCTATGCCTGCTCTAAAATCTACAATATGCCCTAATAACAATCTTTCGAAGATAATGAAACAAATTGTAAAATATCTATATATACTAGAATGTAAGACATTCTAATGGTTGGCTCTTTGGCATTTACAATTAACATGATTGTATTGATTAAGGCTATATGCCTTTTTGAATAAGAATTGGATTATTGTTTGGACTCCTTCCAACTTGTGCAAAACATGTATGTATGTCTTACTGTGTTAATGATTTTCTTGTAAATCTATAAACACATATTCTACTATAGTTATTATGCATTCTAAATTTCTACCTAGATTCTTTTTATAGTTGTAGAATGCTTTAGAATAGCTAAGAGTTCTTAATGATAAATATTTTTAAGTGCTATTCTATTAGGTGTTCAATTTAATTTTGGATTACAAGACTCTCTACACCATGTCTCTTGATGTTTCTAAATTTGTACCACTTTTAGCTCATTTTTATAATCCTGTAAAATTATTTCTTTAGTTTGCAACACCCATTTCGATAGATTAGTTAGGAAAAGGAACCAGCCTTATCTAGAGGATGACATAGAAATCCATTTTATTCGAATCTTCAAATATCTTAGACAAATTAAGAAGGTGCACATCAACTGTATTCTAGACTTAGGTATATTTTGGAACCAAGAGTTACTTTGGCATACCTACAAAATCACATACCCATTGCACAACCAATAGTAAATTTGTAGCACACCCAGTGGAACCAAAAGGTTTCACTTACCCTAAATAGGTGTTATATATTGATGTAGTAAGCATGGAGAGATAGCATTCATGATATGCAGAATAATATGAAAGAAAGTAAATCTGTTGAATGACTAAAATATAAAATATTACAATGCAACTATGGAGGAAATAAAAATTCCACTATAAAGCTACTAAACTACATTGCATCCATCATAGATGGATGGTGTCACACACTATGCTACAATCTATGTATATCTTGTTCTATGAATTTCCTACTCATATCTATCTATCTAAGAGGCCATCCTTATATAGGTAAAATAGGATACTTGGCCAACACTCTATCTAGTTGTGCAAGGGATAACTTGCACAATGACACTTGTGCACTTATTACATTGCATGAAGTAACTAGATAACTTGACCCTAAAGTAATATAAGTATGTACCTTGGAAGATACATTTACATAACCCAAATGATGGAATAGACTCTATTTATAACACCCCCCTATATTACATTATTTGGGTATTGAGGACTTCAGTCTCTAATATGGATATTCTTCTTCTCCCTAAACTTTGTCTTCTATATTTGCATTCTTTGTGTTTAGGTTCAGTAGGTAAACTATGTCTTCATAAGATGTAGAGTAAGCTGGAGTTGAGCCTTCTTATTTCCAGGGGTATTACATTGTATTTCTCCTTTATCTACTTATTTATAGTAGTCTTGATATGGTTCCACTTCTGCTACTTCAATATTTGTTTCAAGCCCTCTTGTTCTTTTCCATTATAAATTTCTTGATGTCAAATGTCTTTAATGGACCATTTCTCTCATGGTGTGGTATGTCTTGATTGGATCTATATTTTTTCTTCTTCTTTCCTTTGTATCTATGTAATACCTATTTCTCTGTCCTTCATAAATACCAACCTTGAGTTTAATGTTACTAGATCCATATGAAATAAGTTTATGAAAATAATCGTTTATTTCCTCAAGTAGCCTTCTTTCATAATTTTGATAGTACATGTATTTGAAGTTATAGGAGAAAGATGAGTGATTTGTTCCATCACAATACCTGCATGGATGGAAACTCCAACAATTGGTCTTATCATAACCATATTTATTGCAATGAACACACTGTAGAGATGATCAGATAATTTTACAATCTATTTTAGGAATATCATATTTATCTATTTCTTTGATAAGACTTTCTAACCATATGTGCACAATTGAAGCTATTCATTTTTGAATAAAATATTTTTGATCAATTTTTCTCTATTTTTGGTCATTAGATTCATTGGATGAATCTTCATCAATATGGTCATTGATTTCAAAACTTATTTCACATTGATTTTGTCCTTCATTGTAATTCATCAGGTTTTTAATCCATATTGGTATTTTTCTCATCCCACTTCTAAGAGTGTTATTTAGCATACTAGTGGTTATTTGTTTAAACTGAATTATTTAAAGTAGTGTAGTTTAATTTATAACTACCTTTGAAGTATATAAGCTTGATTTGATAAACATTTATTAGTCCTCTAGGATTCCTTGTATCTCTCTAGTTATGAATTCCTGATTTTAGATTTTTGAAGAAAGCTTATATATTCATAACTTGATAATCTATGAAGAAAAACATGTTATAATTTTTTTTAGAATTCCTTATGACTCCCTAGTTATGTTTTGGAGTATTCTATAGAGCTTTTGCAAGATATAGTTCAATTTTTTTTTATTTTGTACAAGATTTTGTAAGCATCAAAAATCAACCTTTCAATATTTCTTAATACTCCTATTGAACCAAGCACTTTTCAAATACTTTACAAAGGTTTTAATGTTGGATATATTTTATCTCTAAAACAATAATATAAATTTTCTAAATTTAAATAAAATATTATGATAACCCCTTTTGAAACCCTCAGGAATTTTAATAAAGTGTTTCTAATTTCCAAAAAACTAGTTTGAAGTTGAAAACCTTATCACTCCAAAATTTGGAAATTTAGAACACATTAATATTTGTAAATTTAAAAATATTAATTCTAAGTAGAATCCTTATTTATACTAAGTTGTGCAAATATTAATTCCCTAAGTTTTTGCTTTCAACAAAGATTGATTTAAAACAATATATCAACCTTATCTTATAACCTTATAATTCCTTTTTTATGAAATTGAAAGCAAATAAGAGATTAGGATAGTGTACCTATATAACGTCAGGTGAATGAGGCTATAAATATCCTTCTTGAGTGTGTATTACCAAGGATTTAATGCACTACGTGAATGCTAGTTTGACCAAGAGATTTCAACTAAAATTTACCTTGCTTTGGACCTCTACTGAATTGCACCCAAAACTATTTCGAACATTCATCGTCACTCTGTCGAATTCTGCTCAAATAATTGTTGAGATTCTCTCAATGACCTGCCATGTTGATGAGCACCTGAACCCTTACCAAGCTTCTACCATTGATCTATCGAGTGGCTTCCACTACTACACATGGTGTTTCCAACTAATGCACTTGTCTTCTAAAGTCCAACCAATCATTAATATGAGGTAGGATGAGTGACAAGTGTCACTATATGAGATCTTAGGCACTCATGGAAGCTTCTTCATTCGATTGGTAGAGGTTTTGAAATCACTCCATTGCAAGTGAAAAGTATCACTATTGAGTTCAAATTTTTCCTTATTATATTATTTCTTGAGTGCTATCCAAGTAACACTCTTTCCTAAATGTCTCCAAGCTATATTCTTTCTAACGTATGCTAGTTTGTGTGTAAATCCACTATTTGGAGTATTGATTGCAAGAAATGTAACATCTCCTTCATGAGAATTATAGAGTATCTTAAAACAGATGACAAGTGGAAGCTACATGCATTTATTTCTATCAATACCTATATGAAGGCTCTCCAACATGTTTTCCACCGTAATCCTTACTATTTTACATAGATGCTTCAATATCTCTAGCTAATGGTTGGGTTGTGGTGAAGAAATGACAAAGATTTTGTGGATATATGGAGTAGCTTTGGTGGCCCCTGAATGGAGTCCAAATATAAGTGCCTGGATGAATATTCCTTGATGCTTTACTCCATTGTTAATATTTTCTAATGGTAGAAATTCTTTGGTACGAATGCTCCTTTACTTTGACATCTGATTGCTTTATCCACTACTTGATATTCTCCTATGATTTGTCTTCTACTTAGTACACTATTTTTATCTTCTCTTATGTTGTGTATTCTACAAGTTCAAGAGTCCATGAAGAGCCTTTTTTGAGTGGCTTCTATAGCTTGGTAAGAATGCTTACGTTCAGCCCTCACTTGTCTATTTCCCTTTTTGGGACAGATTCAAATCTATTTTTAGACTGTAAAAATCATATTGAAATGGTGCTATTAGATGTACTATAATGTGTACACAAACTTGATTTAATGCACCTTCTTTTGCACTCTTATATCAAATCAAAAGGTCTGATTTTATGGCAAATTTTTCCTGAACTTTAAGGTTTTTAATATTATCTTTTACAAGTATACAAATTCCTCCTTTTTGCTTGGTCACTTAGATAACAATTCCAAGCTTATACAACAGTAAATAGAGGCTTTTTATTTTTTGTAATTCTTTTCTTGCATTCAACTCTTTAAGGCTATTGGATTTGAGACTCACCAAGTCTCATACTTTAAGCTTCTATTTTTGTTATTGGTTAGTTATGTTCTTCTCCAATTTTTGGAGGATTCTAACCTTCTTTGAGTGGCTCCTTTAGACCACTATGAGTTGCATATTTTTGTGCTTCAATTGTGTCTTTAGACACTTGATATAAATCAGATTTTGTGCCCTTCAATAACACAAACCTGATTTCTTTTGAGAGTAGTGTAATAGTACATTTTTTTCTCACTTTTATTGCACTAATATTACACTTTAATATCACAATCAACTTGAAGAACACAATATTATACTGAGAGGGGGGTGAAATGTATAAGATAAAACTTTTACTTTTCTTTCCAAAGTAATAACTTCAAATATTATCAATTGCAATAATGAAACAATGCACAAATCACCACACACATAAGAGACATAGATTTAATGTGGTTCACCCAATATGGGCTACATCCATTGAGAAATATTACTTATAAATTTCTCAAAAAAAATTGTGGGCACTGTTAGAGTTAATGTAATGTGCACTATGCCAGTTTGACACTTGTCAGTTTCATTGACAAGTGTCATGTTCATCATATAGGCTTATGCCTATATATTGTAACCATTTATCAATAAAATATATCCCTTCAGTTTCCCTCCCGACATTTGGTATCATAGCAGACTTTCCCTGCCCTGTGAAACCCCTTGAGGGGGGATTTCCCTCATGGAAATCCTCCCTCCCCCTATTTTTTTTTTTTTCCTATTTTTTTTTAATTTTTTACCGAGGGAGTATGCTCTCCATCATTTGATGGATCAGAAACCAGATGGTAAAAATTTTAAAAGTTTAGGAAAAAAATTTCAATTTTTTTTTAAAGGTTTTTTTAAGATCTAGATTGGCTGGACATTTCACAGCCATTTAAGATCTAGATTTTTTTAAAGAATTTCGAGTAGATATCAACCATGGGCTGAACAGTGAGGAATGAAGATATCTACTTTCTGTGCATGGAGTCATCCTATGGTTTCCTATGGAAGCAGAAGATGCAGTTGCAGTTGCTGCTGTGTTTGCATGAAAAGGCAGTTATAGCAGACATTGTTATGGGTGTGCTACAGGCATGCTATATGCGTCACACATTGACTTCAAAAGAAAATAGCTTTTCAGTTAACTGTAATGGCTGTGTGACTTTGAAATCAGAAAGTGGAGTACAGATAAATTGGCAAAATTTCCTCGAGGAGAGCAAAATATTTGCAAGAGTCAAAATTTCTCCTTTGTTGGAGGAGATGGCAAAAGCTGGATGGGTTGTTAGGCACGTGTTTTTATCTCCAAGTGAGCAGGTCACTTACGGCATTCTACAAGAGAACAGTCATTAATGGTGAAACTTTGTTATGTTTGCTGCAAACTACACGTTGTTGTTCATCAATGTTGTAATTCTTTAATATGACAATCTCTTGATGGCATGGAGGTCACTATCACACATTAATGGGGTTTCGTGGCCTGCATTTTGGAGGGCTATTTTGAATGTCAAGTGTGAAGTTTGGATCAGTGCGAACATTGATTTCTATAACCCGGTCATTGTTGTAGAATATCTCAAAATGGACATGCTTATACAGTAAATATTTGACATTGTTTGGATTTGCCTTGTTTTCTTTTTCTAGTTTTCCAATAAAGCCCCAAACAGGTAGGTCATCATAGTACATCTGAAAATAATAATACCTTATTTGGAGGGCTGAACAAGTTGCATCCGCACTAGTGGGAGATTGCAATCTATTCTGTGGATACTGCGCTTTCAGTAGGATTTTTTGGTCTTCTGGAGAACTCTCAGGCGAAGTTCAATCATTTTTTTTCCAACTCAAATCGATCTGGTTTCGAGTCCGCGGGAGCCCTCAGATCGCCATAGATTTGATTTGTTGTCTTTCTTCTACAAGAATTTTCTTGATGAACGATTCAGTGCAGGGTCAATCGGGCTCTATTTTTTCCTGCTGCTGTTGTCGGCCGCCTTCTGAAGCAGAAGCAGACGTCGACGCAGAGGGCATTTTTGACACATTGTCGTGGCTCTTGGTCGTGCATTTATGCCCCCGCAAGGATGGATATCAGATGAAAAACTGGGTGACGTGACACATGAAGATGCCGTGAGATCTCTCATCGATCGTGGTTACGAAGAAATTTTGTTTCAGGTTTCGACTGGTGGTGTTGTAGTCGGGGCTACTGTTATCTGGCTTATGTTTCTTCCAGTTGGTGGTGAGCAAACCTGCGCAATGGAGAGAACATTTTTTTTGTGCATTGAGTTTACACCTGGTTCTCTCTTGCTTGGTCGTTCAAATGGTTCTGCAAATTCAAATATTTGCCCAATGCAACTGTGTTATAGGGATCACTGTTGTTGTGTTATTGATGTTGGTGTGGCGTCTTCGCGGGGGACGTCAAGAGATCCAAAAATTTTGGGTATTTTCAAGATAATAACTACGGTAAATTTTGGGAGCGACATTGTGTTGAGATTAATGTGGAGATGCTCAATGTTTATAGCCTTCTTGTTGTACTTCACCAAAACTAATGTGTTGTCGAGTTGCGCCCGAGACTGTAGCTGCATTACTCCAAAACTGTACCTTTCGACGCTGTGTCCCTACCTATTGCACCGTCCTCTTTGCCCTTCACAGACTCAGTTCCACTCTGCTTTCAAGGGATCGTGGCAATCCAGGAGCAGAACGTGTTCCTCGGAGCGACGGCAGTGAAGCAGAACTGGTGCAAAACGATGTTGGCGTTGAACATCAAAGCCTCTGTCGCGGATCTAGAATATGAACCCGCCTAGATCCCCTTTCCAAAAATGTCCGTCATCTGATGGAAAAATTGAGTTGTCCAGGTATTCCAAAATCAGAAGGCGGTGGTTGGTGCAGCAAAATATTGACAGTGGTGAGCCAAAATTTCAGAGGAAGAATCTTCTGAAATGAAAGCCAGATCGTGAAAACAATGGGCACCCCCAAAGCCTGGGTAGAGGTGAGCCAGGCGTGGGCTCTGTTTGTTTTTCTGCGCTTGGCACTGACTTCTAGGGCCTGTGGTCTTCATAGATCTATTAATGGCCGTGCCGAAGCCTGCGTGGCGTTTATTGATTTTCCAGTTTGAGTGGTTGTATTTTTGCAGTGTTGTTTGCTTGTACCATGGTGGCCCGATATGTGTGTCAAATAGAAAGCCACACGTAAAAACTATTCAGTTGCACTGTTGTGTTAATGTGCACTTCTGCTGTGTTAATGTGCAGTTAAGTCGATGATTTGATTTGTATGGGGCTTTTCATCCCCTGGACAATGGGGCATGATTGGCATTTTTTATTCATGTTATTTCCACATGGGTAGTGGAAGAGGAAGGCCCACATGGCCTTTATCGTATTTGCCCATGTAATTCCCCTATGAGGGAAAAATTGAGAGACTATTTTTTATGCCGCCAGAGTGCGATGCTAGGAATTTTTTATTCCTGAGGTTTATTTTGCTGCCTAGAGAGGCATGCTATTGTTTTTTCAGCAAGATGAAGGCCCCTTTGATGGTGGAATATAGGGGTATTTATAGTCGTTGGAAACATTTTTCCGTGACGGACACAATGGTGGTGTCATATTGTAATTTTGAGGCTATTTCAATTCAGTTTTTTTAGCCTCAAAGTTTTTCTACCTTGGAGTGCACTTTCGGTTGTACCCAACACTCCCAAGGTAATTTCATATGTGATCCTTGTACCTAGTGATCTTTTCTATACACTTGGCGAATGCAGCGGCTGGTTACCCATGCATTTTGGTGGGATGACATGGTCACCATAAGGACACTTATACTAGGGACTATAGACAAAGACACCCTAGACTCTATCCGAGGTTTTTTTTTGGATCTACTTCTGAAGACTACAGACGAAGACACTTTAGAAGATTCTCTTATTTTCTTCTTCTCTTCTCCTATTTTGATCTATGGCTCATTTTATTGTATTGAGTGTATTTTTGGTAGAGACCGACACTTATTTTGTGTTTTTTTTTTTTTTTTTGTGGGGGTTTTTTGGGGGGAGTGACACTCTTATATGGCTCGTTTTTCCTTTGTATTAGGTGCATTTTCGACAGAGACCGACACCTTCTAGATTGAGTTCACCATAAAGAGAGAGATTTGATATTTATGATGAATCTAGTCAGTGACCTATGAGTGGCAACATCCTCTAAGGATGACCTACAGAGGCAATAGACCCAAAAGTGGCTGACCCTGAGGCACCCATGATGACCCTGAGGCACTTAGACGGCTGACCCAGTGGCAACAGACCCATGGAAGTGGCTGACCCTGAGGCAACAGACCGAGATGTATACACAGTGAATCTAGCATTATTCATAGTTGGAGACCCAAGAGCATAGAGCACGAGCCTAGACCAAATCGACAATAAGGAGGATGTATATTTTTGTTAGAGAAGTCAACATTAAGGGGGAATGTTACCTAATGTTGACTTGTTTTTTTTTCTTTAGTTAGGATAGTGCACATTAAGGGGGAATGTTAGAATTAATGTAATGTGCACTATGCCAGTTTGACACTTGTCAATTTCACTTGACAAGTGTCATGCATTTCATATAGGTTTATGCCTATATATTGTAACTCATTTCATGAATAAAATAATTCCATAAGTTTTCCCTCCTAATAGCACCAACCCATAGGAGACACCAATCCCCTATTACAATTTTAGTGGACACAAATCCATAGGAGACACCAATCCCCTTGCTCAAGTTTGTGGATACCAATCTATAGGAGACACCAATACCCTCTATTGGTTCATGGGCACCAACCCACAAGAGACACCAATACTCTCTACTCTAGTTTGTAGACACCAATCCACAAGAGACCAATACCCTCTACTCTAGTTCGTGGACACCAATCCACAAGAGAAACCAATCCCATTTCATGGATACCAATCCACAGGAGACACCACTCCCCTTTGATCTCAAAACTACTTCAAATATACTCATAAATCCTACTCAAATATGCTCACAAATCCTACTAAAATCTACTCTCACATTTTCTCACAAATCTTGCTCAAATCTACTCTCAAACCTGCTCACAAACCCTGCTCAAATTTTCTCCAAAACCTACTCAAAAATCTTGCTCAAATCTGCTCATAAATCCTACTCAAATATGATCTCAAATCTTCTCATAAATCCTACTCAAATCTACTATCAAACCTGCTCACAAAATCTGCTCAATTTTTCTCCAAAACCTGCTCATCTATTCCCAAATTTTGCATAATAATAGCATCAAGTTCTTCACTTATTTTTCAGTGTGCTTTCCTCTACTAAAGCAATTCAGACATATTCTACCCAAAAATATTTTATCTTCATGAACATATAGAAAATGATATACTAGTTTTGGAAGCTCTAACTGATAAAAATATTTTCACATTCATTAAGTTTGTTGCTTCCATATTTCTCACAAAGTGTAACCTTAGTCTAGCAATATGTTGTGAAGAGACAAAACGCAACACCAAATACTAAGACATAAAGTAGAACTCAAATAACAATATTGCATAATGAATGATTTTATATTAATGGGGGATACTAAAAACTCCATTGTTACAATAAGAATACTTGAATTCTTTGATATAGATTTTACAATGGCTAGGATTCTTTGAAACCCTAGAAAACAACTCTAGTGGTGTCTCGAAACATGTATTTACTCCCAACATAAGTGAGTGGGATTTTATTTATTTTATGTCAGGCCACTCCATATTAAGCAACTACACAATGCTAATGTAACACTTCTAGATATGCACACAATGAAATAGAAAAGGAGTTAGTAGCAATTATGAGGGATCCACAATGTGAGGCCATCTATAATCAATACAAAACCCTAGATATTTGATGTAAATAACATGAACAGAAACTAAAAATGAATAGAATGAAATAATAATGAAAATATTTACCTTGCTTATATGTTGTATTATGATATGATGAACTCTTTTGCAATGTACTAGTGTGGTGATGCCCTAACATTGCCTGATGGCTAGGAAACTTCATAATCTTGGCATAAAACACCTGCAGGCCCTTGGAGGCTACAGGAAATGCTTGTGGGTACTCGATAATGGTAGAGGGTGCCCAGAGGCACTTGGTGGAGAAGAAGGAAGCACCCAAAGATACTCGAGAATGATAGGAAGTCCCCAAAGGCATTTGGAAACTAAGGGGAAAATCTACAAAAGTAGATTTAGTAGAGAGAGGGAGGCGATGATGGATGCGAGGGCTATGGCAAGTAAGGATGGAAGGCGAGAGTACTCGAATTCTCCAAGAAACTCAGGGAAAAATGGTTAAGGACTCATAATATGGAAAACTTAGAGATTGCTTCAGATTTAGGCTACTTAGGATTTAGGGGTTGAGCCATCAAAATGGATCCTATTAATAATCCAACCTAGGGCATACTTAGGGTTTCAATGACACTAATTGTGTGGTTGAGATAAAAGCATATTGGAGGGTGGATATTAAATCTAGGGTGTGGCATGGATTGATGTAAATGGATGGATAGGATTAAATGAAATTGAATTGCTGGGATTAATTCACTTACACATATATATCTATTAAATATATATAAAATATAATATATAAAATATTAATATTAAATATATAAAAAATAAATATATATAAATATATGTAAATAAAGGGTGGAAATGGCAAGAAAATAAGGATGGATGACAAGTGGCTAGGTTTTGGTGTCTATAGATGTCCATTTTTGTACTACGTTGCATAAACACAATGCAGTACAAAAACACAAGACACATGTTTTGGCTAGGTGCAAAAGTAGCTTTCTCTTGGAATGTGAAACACGAGCTTGAGATAAAAGAATAAAAAAATTGAATTTTGCATAGCTTACCCCCTCAATTGGTGAATGAGTTTGCGGATGAATATCGTAAGCCAATTGAAAATTTGTGCAAATGAATGATGGATGATGTGATATGATACCATTTTTACCCCAATAGATGAAGGGATATGTGAGAAATGTATGTTTGATTTTGTCGTATTAGATGAAAGTATTTTTGCCAAGTGTGGATGCCATGATCATGTAAGATGTATTCTATTGTGGGAAATAAAAACCAAATGTGGTTGCCCCAAATTTGGTGTGATTCGATGTTGTTTTAAGAATATGCCTTTCAACATCATTGATATGCAAGGATGAATATGCAAAAAAGAAAAACAGTCAAATTCAAAGGGCCAACTAGTGATTGTAAGATAATTCCTATGATCAGAACCAATCACCCTAGCTAAATTAAATCACCATGATTACTATCAAATAAATATGAAATGATGAGTTGTGATTTTTTCCATGTGTTAGGCCCTACGAACTAGGCCATCAATGATAACTTTTGTGCAAATTATTCTCAACAAGGTTTCACTCAAAATGTGAAGTACCAAATATGATTGTGATTTTGAACAAGAGGATATGGAATGATGAAAATGACCAAGCGTCCTTACGGTAGGCTCTTCATCTTACCGAGTTGCATGGATGCAAATCTTTATGATCGGCAAGTATATAGAATAACCCACTAGGTACAAGGTTCACTTGAATATTGTTTGACCTTGGCAAATATGTAAATTATGATATGGAATAATTTTTATGATGATGTATGAATGATGAAAATTATGATTGTGAATCATTTTGTGATGATTTGGATCCTTTTGGAGTGCTTTTGTAACTTTTTAGGCAAATTTACGATTTTTGGTCATAAATTAAATTTATGCATCTAAATCCATTGGAATATTCACAAAACCTGTTAGTATGATGAATGAGATGATTGGATGTAATATTTAGTGATTTGGTTAGCAGAAGCCACCATTTTATGAAAATTTATCTTTTTTTGTAATTGACGCCAAACACCCATTGGTGCTTTTTGCAATGCAAAAATGCCCACCAATGTTTGGGCACTATCAAAATACCCTAGTGCACTTAAATATGCTAGGAAATTCCCATGGGCATCTCAAGAACCTAAAGTATAAATAGCTGGCAAGACAAGAAATCAAGCTCATTTGTGCATTTAAGAGTTTTAGAAGCTTTGTTTAGGAGAGTGGAGTTAGGTGAGGTGAAGTGACTTGGGTGCGGAAGCTATGGTGGTGGATGGAGTGGGTGAAGAGGCTAGGATTGAGGTTGGATTATGAGCTAAAGAAGTATATCCCTTCTTTGTGTATTATGCAAAATTTTTGTGTTTTTATAATTTTTTTTTGAATTTGAATTTGAAAAATAACATATTTTTTGTGTTGTGTTGTAGCTTAGGATTTTGGAGGCTCAAAACTTGTTCTCACCATACATTATTGGGATGAGGAGGGTGATGGTGAAGGATGAGTGGGAATTTATAGAGGTAATAGAGCTAGTAGAGGAAGCCTAGATTTATGTGGTGAGGACATATGAGGGGTACATCTCTACCTTGATAGAGAGGTGGGATGTAGATAGGGGGACTTTTTAGCTCTGTACAGGAGATATGACTGTGATATTGGAGGATGTATATTGTATCCTCAAGGTACTTGTGAAGGAGATACAATTTGAGGTAGGGTACTTGTAGAAAGACAAAGATGAGGAATATGTTTGGTAATGGTTGGTAGGGTGTGAGGGTGGAGAGTGGAGGTATACCTTACTTGTCTATGTATGTGAACAAGGAGTTGGATGCCCTTCGTGCCTTGGTAATGTTCATATTGGCAAATATTATGGCCCTGAAAAAAATTGGGTGTAGGTTCCCTTGTAACCTGATAGGATTAGTGAGTGATATGCTCACTATGCAGTAGGTGTATGCATGGTCTCCTACCTTATTGATGTAGGAATACTAGGAGCTTTATGAGGTGACAAGTCATGGGAGGAAAGGATTGGGGTACATCTTATTGCTACAGTGCTGGGGATGGGAGCACTTTAACATGGCTCAACCATATGGCTTACCAGTAGCCACCTTGGGTAGGGAGTAGACCTATGCTAGGATATGGGTAGTTGTTGAGGAGGTACAACCGAGTTGACCTATGTGAATGAGCCAATGGTACCAATGTCTATGGGTTAGATTAACATCCACCCAAGTTATATGGAGGCCATGGTGAGGTAGTAGGTGGACCCAATATGGAGAGCATCTATGATGGGTGTGATAGGCTAGGTGGGTGGTTGGGAGATATCAAAGTGAGGCTAAGTATTTTTAGTTCTCATGAGTACTTCAATAGTTCAAGTTGAGGTAGGATGTCTCAAATGAGACAACATGCTATAGGAGACATCAGGAGGAGATAGGGCTACCATGCATATAACCATGGAGGGTGATGTATTTGGATTATGAGATGCATCTCCTAGATGTGGATGTTGTGGGGACTACCATAGAGTACGAGGTATGGTTTGCTAAATAGCCACCATGGGAACTACCTTGAGTAGTGGATGACAGAGATGGGGATGAGGTTATAATTGATTATGAGAGGAAAATGAGGCCCCCAAGTGATAGTGGTGCCTTCAAACAAATAGTTGAAGGAGGAGGACTAAGGGTGCAGCTAGATAGGCTCCCATGAGTGGAGGAGATGGCAAATATGGGGATGATGTAGAGGAGACTCTGAATGGACCTCCAGATTGAAGTAAGGAGGAGCGAGTGAAGCTAGAACAATAGGTAGAGCAGCAGGATGTGATGGTGGAAGCTTGAGATGAGAGGATCATGAGGCTCTAGGCAGAGATACTAGAGAGGGAGCATCGACATAATGTAAACATAACACACCTTTGGTATCAACATAGGTATATCGAGGCCTCAGAGGATAGGTTGATGAAACATTATATTCTACTTCCTGATCCTCCAACCTCATTTGTATCCAAGGCTGCTAGGCATAGTGAGTCTAGGTATAGATCTATGTCTAGGGATCCTTCTAGATCATAGGGGTCCTCTTAGAGGGCTTAGCTAGTGCTTATATGCACTTTTTGGATATGATCCTTGGTGCTCCATTGTATGTAGCCTTTTGGAACTCATCATACATGTGATACTTATATATATATATATATATACATACATGGCTTTTACATTTTGTGTTATATGTTTGTGTGAATGCTTTTTATGGAATGCATGTTTATATGAATGATTAATGCATATGATATGTTATGTATGATTAATGCAAGGTGCAATGTATGGATGATTAATGCAAGGTATAATGTGCTAATAATAATTCATAGTTTATATCTTGTTTATCTATTTTATAGCATTGTTGTTTAATCAAGGGAGCCAAACTTGGTGGCATATGGGTTAAATGATTCATGAAGTGATATGGATGTTGATATGGAATAAGAGATGGATGTTGATATGGAAGAATATATGGATTTTGATATGAAAATTGAATGTTTTTCTAGAGACTTAGACATACTAGTGGTATCAAACAAACTCACTAACACTACCTAATTCCTCTAGGACCAAATGTGTGTGCAGTGAATTCATTTACCGAATCAAGAGCATGCTAATGACTCAAGCTAATAAAGAACCAATATGTGTGCAAGTGAACTCATTAAATCATATTTATTAAAGTGGGCAAACATTTTATGGATGAAACCAAGGATCTATCTTGTACTTATGTGCGGTCAAAGGTCTCTTTGAAAGATATGTGTTGCCATGCATGAATATACTCCACTACCAGTCAAGCATCTATAGCTCCGATGGAGGCTATCTCCATAGTCCACAAATTATGTTTTTGGTCTCTTAAGTTTTTGGTATGACTACATAACCGTCTAACTGGAAATGTAGTATGATCCTTACAACCCAATTATTAGTGGTGTGTTATGTAAAATAATTAGAGCTTTGGGGAATCATATTTTCAACTTAAGTGTGATGAGAATTGTACCCTATCCTTACTACTCTATCTTTTGAATTTGTAAGCAACTATGATAGTGGTGAAACCCACTATTCTTGTGGACTATGTTGCATGATGGGATTGGCAAGGACGACTCTTTTCACTTTGAGGTTTATACCAAGTATGGTGTTATCTCTCTTTGACACAAGATATTTTTAAGATGTGAAATTATGTTTGGTTCAAGAATGTTTTGGAGTCAATTCCTAAAACTCAATATTTTATTTTAGTGTAGATGTGTAATGATCCTAAAAGGAATTTGACATGTATTTTGGAGGTTTTTTAAAACACTAGGAGTGGATGAGTGACCAAAAAAACATAGGACATTTATGAAAATATGGTTTGCAAATTGTAATTTGGCTTTATGGAATTTTGTGGCTAATGATGTTGTGAAGGTGCCCCTGATTAAGGCAACATGACTTTTGTTGGACCAATTAAAACCTTGAACTTAATAAATGATCCCTAATATGACATGTGAAATGTGGATGTGAATGTAATACAAAATGAAATATATGTGAATGCAATGTTTTTGAAATGCAATATGAAATGTGTGTTAATGCATTGTTTTTGAAATGAAGTGTTTATGCAAAGGAAAATGCAATGTTGTGAATGAAATGTGTACAAATATTTTTGTGTATTAGCCATGTATATATATATATATATATATATATATATATATATATATATATATATATAATAGAAATAAAGTCATGCATATAATTATCTAAAGTGTATAATATTAAGTGGTTCAAATTCTTCCTCTCCCTCTAGAGTGCAAGCCTATAAGTACCATTACCCACTTTTTGAGTAACAATGTATGGACCTAACCAATAAGCCACGAATTTCTCATGAAGATACAATAATGTATTGGTGTTTTGTTGGTTCACTTTAAGTATAAGATATCCTACGTTAAATTCATGTAGATGAAATTTGGTATTGTAAGAACGCTTTAGGTGGCATTGATAAACTCGTAAATCCTCTAAAGCATTGACTTACATCTCATCAAGAAGTGTGAGTTGGTCAAGATGTGCTTGTCTATCAGTATCATCATCTATGAATTTCTACAAATAAATGTGCAAAGAGGGCATCTCAAGCTCAAGAGGTATGATTGCTTCAGCTCCATAGACCAATGAAAATGGCGTTTCCCCTGTAGGCATGTAGATGCTTGTTCGATAAGCCCATAATTCCAAGGGTATTTGTGTATGCCAATATCTAGGATTTTATTTGACAAGTTTCTTGAGAATAGAAATGAAGGTCTTTTTCTAAGCTTCAACTTATCCATTTTATTATGGGTAATAACGAGTCAAAAAACAATGTTGAATGTTATATTTATCACAAAGTGCTCAAAAATCCTTGTTCTTAAAAGACTTACCATTATTGAAGATGATTTTTGAGGGTATACCAAAATAACAAATTATGTGGTGAAGTATAAACTTCACAATTTTAGGTCTTGTCATACTGGTGAGAGGAATTGCCTCAACCCACTTTGTGAAGTATTCAATGGTTGTGATGATGAATGTATGTTGTCCTAAAGAAAGAGGTGAAATTTTTCCAATTAGATCTAGAACCCATTGTGAAAAGGGCCAAAGGCTTTTAATAGGTTGTAAATTTTGTGATGGTACAAGAGTTAAATTAGCATGTTCTTGACACTTATTGCAATGTTTAACATAAGTGCAACAATCACTTTTGATTGTGGGCCAATAATAACCCATACATAAAATACACTTTGCGATGGCAATTCCACTAAAAAGACCACCACAAGTACCATCATGGGCTTCAACTATAGCTCTTTGTGCCTCACTAGACTCGATACAATAAAGGAGGACTCCATCATAACCATGTTTATACAACATGTTCCCCAAGAGAACAAAACGAGTAACATTTTTCTTGAAAGTGCATTTGGCAATTTGAGACATGTAATATGGGAGTGTTCTAAATTTGTGAAAGGCTACTATTTTGTTTGAACAAGGATCATATGGACCCAAATTAATAAAGCAAACATTTTTTTCATCTTTAGACTCAAAAAGAATAATTATAGATTTACAAATTGCTAAAATTATAAGGGGTTGTACCTCTCCAAATGAGTCTTTTAGAATCAATGATCCAAGGTAGGCCATCGCATCTACAAATCTATTAGTCAAACATGGAAAGCTATTGATTTCATACCAATCAAACTTAGAAAGCAATTTCAATGCTACTTCATAATAAAGCTTAATGGTAGGTTATTTGCATTGGTATTCTCTGTTGATTTGCTTGACAAACAATTTGAGAATCACCAAATATCTTGATATGCTTAATGATCATAGTTATAGCTTATTGAAGACCTAGGATTAAGGCTTCATACTCTGTAGTTTTTTTTGTGCATTGGAAGTCGAGTTTGAATAATAAGGGGATAGGCACCCCTTGAGGTGTGTGAAACACAACTCCAACACCTTGACCTTTTGTGCACTTAGAGCCATCAAAGAATACTGTGATATCAATGTCTTACTTTGGAATAACATTTTCTTCTTGTTTAGTGGCAAAAAATACCAAATCATTTGGGATATCAATAATAAAAGAATGATCACTAAGTAGTGGAGCTTTCGTAAGTTGACTGGCTATGACCTGCCCTTTAATGGAATTTTGGCTAATGAATTCCAAGTCGAATTTAGTAAGGAGCATTATCCATTTAGTAATGTGGGTGTTATTGTAAATGCGAGATATCATATAACACAGAGGATTTTCTCTAGCTATGACATATATTGTGTGACTAAGCATGTAGTGTTGAAGTTTCTCAGTGGTAAAAACCACTGCTAAGCATAGATTTTCTACATAAGTGTATCTAGTTTCATATCTTACCAATGTTTGAATAATGTAATAGACAACTTGTTCTTGATTTTAATCATTATTTTGTGCAAGAATTGTCCCTAATGCAAATTTTATTGCCGAAATATAAAGATAGAATGGGACCCCCAAACGAGAAGGAGCTAAGACTAGAGGAGAAGCTAGGCATTTCTTAATATCATCGAAGGATTTTTGGCATTCATTTTGTAGACACAAAAAATTGAACCACTTTCAGTAGGCAATATTCCTTGCAACACCTAAGATATCCCTAACCATTGCCTAAGGCAAGGATAGGCCTATCCTCCATTAACCTTACCTGTTTTAGTGCCTTTAGTGAAATATTTCTCCGTCATGGTCAGGCACAACTTCATTAGAGTGTTCTCGTGCTCCATCATCACGGGATGCAACTTCACTATTTTTAATTTAATTTTTATTTTATTGTTTTTGGCCTATTTAAACCTAGGTCTAAACCCTCCCAGTGTGTTTTGGCATCAGCTTTGGATTTATTTTTCCCACATTTTTCCCTCCAATTTTTTCTATAAAAGGAAGGATGTTCCTGCTTAAATGAGAGATGCAAGTTAGATGCAATTTTAATGTGAAATTCTGATTATTGGTTAACTCACAATTTTTATGATAGCTCACTCTTCTTCCTTTGTTTTTCCTACTGCAAGCTAACCCTGAAGTGTGAATTTTGGATTTTATCTTCTATTGCATGGATTGGATTGCTATGTGACTTGGTGGATTTGTGCTGTGGTTTGGAGAGATGGAGTTCCTGTTTGGATACTTCAATTCTCTCTACCTACTTATGCGATGTCCACCAGGGTTTGATTACTTAGTTTTTGATATTTATTTCAATTCTTGCATTCACTTTTTATTTTTCATTAGTCTACATTAATATCACACCCAACATTAGCAAGATGTGACTTCGATTTCCTATATTAGGAAAAACCAGTCCGTAGAAGCGATATCTTGCCTTGTCTAGGCAGGGTGTGAATTTGTTGTTACTTTATCATGCTCACTCTAGGTGAGACACAAATTTTCCTGAGAGCACACCAGAAGCAATTTCAAGATTCTATTTTCACTGTTGCATTCCATTTTACATTTAGCTCATACTCTTGTATTCTAATTTCTCTTATTACATTTTTGTTATATAATTAATCATCCAAAGGTTATTTTATACTCTTGTTTAGAAAGGTCATCTAAGGGACCTAGGGGGCTTGACTATTGTGCCTCTGATGACTATTACACAATGGTCTAAGTAGCCCCCATAATGCTAATCCCATTTTCAAGTGTTTTATGGGTTATTTTGTAGAAACAGGTATTTCTGATACCATTGGAAAAGAAGCAAAAAAAGCTAAATCAACCACTAGTCTAGATAAGTACTCTAATCATTTTATTGGTTGAATATCTAACCTAATTATTGATTCTTAGGAATTTTTCAAGTGAAAAGCATTTAGTTTGCATCTATGGATAATTTTTGTGCATTTGTTTTGTATGTTTCTACTTTAAAGGTTTCTATAATAAACCCTAGGTCAGTGAGCATTCAAAATAAAGAATCAAATTAGGTTATATCTTGTATGCCTGCATTCTATTTTCTACTATTATATTCTACATTGTCCTTTATCTTTCCTAGTTTAGAACTAGAAAGACCAAACTTATTTATTTTTCTTAAAATTAAATACATTAGATATTCTTGAATATCTTGAGGACTTGGAGTGAGTCCTTAAACTATTCTTGGTGAACCCTTCCCCTTAGCACCGAGTGTAGAGTACAACATACCCCTACGGTTCATCCCACAAAAGGTTCTCTCCTTGTGGATCCAGCATGTTTTTGGGAATTGTATATAGTAGGGTAGTTTTCCCCCTCTACATATTTGGTGAACTTGATGTGAACACCTTATTTTTTATTTTGAAAAAAATAAGCAAGAGCATTAAATTGTGTGCCAAATATTTAAAAAGATAATTCATTTATGATAAGTGCATATGTTCCTTTTGGTCTTAGTCCTCATTCTTGTCTTAATCATTTTTCTCAATGTCTTCTGACCTTGGGGAAGGACAAAGACTTCTTAGTTTTGATGAGATTTTTCATGAGAATGATAAAAATTGATAGAGAAAATAATAACCTAGAAGAAGATGTCAATAATCATCTTGATACTATACAAGATTCCAAGGGGAATATTATATTTAAATATTTTGACAATATATGGAATTTTTATTAGTATCATAAGAATACTTTAGATATGGCCTTAGAGGAAGAAAAATTACTTGAAAAGGATATCCCACCTTAATAAAATACTTTGAGTGAACCTTTGAATCATGGTAATAGAACCTGTCAACCTACTTATGCCACTACTATGACCACCAACATTGGATGGAAACCACCAAAACCTCCAACTAGTAATGGCACCCAAAATTGTTCTCAATTTCCTCCTTCATCTTCTAATGTCAACACTATTTCATCTATTCCACCACAAGTTAATATTCCATTATCACAAGGCACCACATATAACAACAACCTTCACATGTCCAACCTAAGTCAAGGGAATATTGGAAACATACATAGTAATCCTGAAATGTAGAATTTGGTAAGCATAGTGAATCAGTTGATTTCAAGGATGGATATGATTCAGACTTCAGGGTTTACGTACAACTATAAAGAAATGTGTAGTTAGCAATTGGATCCTATTGTTGCTACTAGACCTTATCCTAAGCATTTTCCTATATCAATATTATCAATCTATAAAGGTACTGAAGATCCAATAGAGCATTTAAGAGGACTTAGAATAGCTTGCCATGATCTTATTTATGATAATATGATCTTATTAAAAATATTTCCAAAAAGTCTTGTTGGAGTGGCATTAGAATGGTATTATTGGTTGTCCAAATATTATTTGAAGAGTTTTGAGAAGACTACAAAGATATTTGTTCATCAGTTTAGTGCTTACATTGAAAAGGAAGTGACTATGAGAGATCTATGTAATTTAAAATAAAGTAAAGAAGAAATATTTTTAGAATTTTTAGCTTGTTGAAGAAGTTTAGTTGGCCGATTAAGACAACCTGTGTCTTAGAAAGATATGCTTGATATATTCATTGGTAATTTATAAGAACAATTAACTTATGCTCTAGAAACTACTACTATCACATCTTTAGATCAGGCAATTGAGTTAGCAAGAAAAGTGAAACAATCTATCATTATAAGAGGTCAACTTAAGGTTAAATAAGATAAGCCAAGTAAATATCAACCTAAGAATAAGCATATATGAGGTAAGAGTGATAGTAGGTATGTTTACAATATTAATAAAAACCTATAAAATATTGTACTTCAG
The DNA here is from genome assembly GCA_028583015.1 of Wollemia nobilis. Classification (NCBI taxonomy): domain Eukaryota; kingdom Viridiplantae; phylum Streptophyta; class Pinopsida; order Araucariales; family Araucariaceae; genus Wollemia; species Wollemia nobilis. The sequence goes on along the minus strand of JAQPPZ010016710.1, from coordinate 2,845,963 downwards.
AAGCCTCCTCAAAGGAATTTCACAAGACTTAATATCCCTATGGAATAAGTTTTGAAACAATTATTAGATGCTAAGGCAATATAATTACCTCCAATAAGACAACCAAATACTACAAATAATTTGTATAAAGTAGATCAACATTGTGCATATCATAGATTAGAAGGACATTGGACTAATTATTATAAAAGGTTGAAACATGTGGTTCAATATTTAATTGATGCTGGCCTCATTGACACTAGTGGTTTTCAATATTCCAACAACCAACATAATCAGAATAGAACAAGATAAACCAACCAAGTTTCCTATAAAAGTGTATCACATCAGTATGATAAAAATATGGTGAAGACCAAATCATTTCTATCATGGGAGATCCTCATCCATTTAAATTTTCCTCACCAGAATATCTAGCTCAAATTAATTCATCACAGTCTTCTTCTAAAAGTTTTCTATAAATGTTTCATCATAGTATCAAAATGACTCTTCTTGTTTAGATCTTATCTTTGATGAATCTCATCAAGATTTATAGTGGAGTGTTAAGGGTGAGGGTCCACCCTCTCCTAAGGTCCTAACCCCAGAGTTGAATTTTATAAATGAGAATTTATCTTAGAATGACATCATATTTGATGGGTCTATCCCTTGCATAGCACAAATTGAGTCTTCTAGTTCTCAAGTGGACTTTGGTTCTATGTCTCCTAAGGATATTGAGAAATTAGGAGTAATTCCTACCCCACCTCCTCTTGAGGATGATTTATCCATTATTATTAAGGATACCATGTATGTGAGCATAGGTTATGAGAAAGCTCCTAAAATCCTTAAGTTAAAAAATCCTTGACCATGGATGAGCGGGAGCAATTGACTAATTTATTGAAATAATATTAGGGTATTTTTGCTTGGTCATATGCTGACATGCTAGGTGTTTATCCCTCTATTGTAATGCATCATTTGGTAGTTAAACCTAATGCTAAGCCTATTAAGCATAAAATTTGGAAGATGCATCTAAAGGTCACCCTTTCAGTCAAGGAGGATCTCCAAAAAATCCTTGAAATCAGTTTTATAAAAGATATCGAATTCTTATTGGATATCCAATATCGTTCTCATAGCTAATAAGGAAGGAACAATAAAAGTATGTACCAAATTTTGGAACATTAACTTAGCATGTCCCAAGGATGATTTTCCCTTTCCCAACATAGATCAGATTATAGATTTCACTACCAAATGTAGAATGGTTTCTCTCATGGATGGTTTCTCAGTTTACAATCATATTATGATTGCTCCTAAAGACCAGGCCAAGATAGTGTTCGCTACTCCATGGGGTACCTTCTACTGGAAGTTCATGCATTTTGGCCTTAAGAATGCAGGAGCTACCTATCAACGGGCCATGACTTATTTTTTCCATGACATGATGCATGATATTCTCCAAGACTATGTGGATGACCTTTTGGTTCATTCCTTAGAATAAAAGGATCATATCCATGAATTAAGGTGAATTTTTGAAAGGCTTTGGCAATATAGGGTTCATATTAAACTCACTAATTGTGTGTTTGGGGTCACATCTGGCAAGTTTTTAGGTTTCATAGTGTCTAGACGAGGCATTTAAGTGGACCCTACTAAGGTGACAACTATCATTGATATAACTCCTCCTTGTACCCTGATTGAGTTGTGTAGTATGCAAGATAAGTTGTAGTCTATCTATCAGTTCATTGCCCAGTTCGTCGATAAGTGTTATCCTTTCCTTCAACTCCTTAAAAAGGATTTAGTTTTTAGGTGGGATTCCAAGTGTCAAAAATATTTTGATGACTTCAAAAGGTATCTCACCTTCCCACCTATTTTAGTTCTCTGTATGCCTGGTAGGCATATGTTGCTTTACATAGCAGCCACCACTTATGATTTGGAAGCCATGCTGGCTCAACATGATGAATAAAATAAAGAGAGATATATCTACTATATTAGTAGAAGTTTGGTCAGCTATGAAACCAAGTACACTCCCGTAGAGAAGCTTTGACTTGTCGTAGTGCTTGCTTCTCAAAATTTAAGACACTACATACTTAGTCATAAGATATTGGTGGTTGTAAAGTTTAATCCTTTGCACTATTTTATGTCTAAGCCACACATTTTAGGTCGAGTTGCTAAGTAGGTGTTGGCCATTAGTGAGTTTGATATGACTTTCATAGGTCATAAGGATATCAAATATTAGGTAATTGCTGATCAGTTAGCCTCTGCTCCCATAGAAGCTACCCATCCTATAGTTGTTGAGTTCCCTGATGAGTGCTTCAATGTTGAAATGGAAGAGTTCGAGTATTGGAATTTGTTTTTTTATGGATCTTGATGCATGGATGTTGGAGCTAGAGTCATTCTAGTTACACCATAAAAATAGCTCATCCCTTTGTCCTTCAATTTTTTTTTTTATTGTACAAATAACACAAAATAATATGAAGCTTTGATCCTTGGTCTTAGAGCAGCCTTAAATTTGCAAGTTAGGCTCCTTTCGGTCTTCGGTGACTCTCAACTTATGGTTAATCATATTAATGACGTTTATCATACTTGGGATGATAAGCTTAAACCATACAAGGAGATTGTTACCAAGTTGTCTTATTTTGAGAAAGTAACCATAGAGTCTCTCCCTATATCCTCAAATCACAATGCAAATTCCATGGCTACTACTGCATCTTTGTTCCCTTTAGAGTTGGAAGATGATCAAGCTTAGATTATCATTCGACAACTTTGAGAACTTGCATATTTGAGTTCTTGTTTAGATACCCTAGAGTTTTTTACCATCGGAGATTCCCCATCTAAACCATGGTATAACCACATATTTAATTTTCTTAAAGACAACTTGATGCTTGATGGTTTAGATCATAATCAGTATAAGCTATTGCACAAAAGAGTGTGTTAATTCATTATAATTGGTAATGATTTATATTGACATTATTTTGAAGGTATCCTCTTACGATGCCTTAACTCTAATGAAGCCTGGATTGCTCTTAGTGATGCTCATGAAGGTTCATGTGGAGGCCATTTTAGCAACAATTATATTACCAAAAAGCTCCTTCAAATGGGGTATTACTGGCCTTCCATGGAGAAATATGCATATGATTATGTTTGACACTATGACAAGTGTCAACACCATGATCATATTATTCATGCTCCTTCTCAAGACCTTTGGGTGATATCTTCCCCTTGGTGATTCTCCATGTGGGGATTGGACATTATCGAGAAGGTTAACCCAGTGTTATCTGATGGTAACAAGTTTATCATTACTACGATCAAGTATTTTACTAAATGGGTTGAATCCATGCCTCTAGCTATGGTTATTGGAACTCAAGTTTCTAAGTTCATCTTCAACCAGATTGTTTGTAGGTTTGGGATTCTTTTGATAATTGTTTTTGAAAATGACACTCCTTTAAAGAATAAGGATATCCATAATATTTGTTCTAAGTACAATATTCAACATAGATGGTCAACCCCTTATTACCCTTGTAGCACCCTAAAATTGGCGCAGTAAAATTATAATAATTACATTCACCTTAGTAAATAATTTAAAATTCAAATTTAACCTCCCAAACCGCCCGTTAACCGTCGGGTAATCCGTTTCCCCTTTTTCGCGCCATTTTTAGAGGTTGTTTTGACCGTTTGACGATATCGTCGCCGATCAGACGATATCGCCCTAGATCTGACGATTTCGTCTGGACTAGGACGTCCAAACGATCTTGTCGCAAAACTAATTTTGCAAAATTAGCTTCTGTTCCAACGGGTCTCCAATCTGGGCAGAAGCGTGTCTGCACCGTTAGGGACCCTTCCCCATTGGAGATCTCCCAAATTGGGATGATCTCCAACCTCCTAACTACTCCCCTAAGCCTATTTAATCCTAAGCTAACCCCTTAGCACCCCCTTGGCAGAAATTCTCTGCAATTTAACTCCATCTACGTTGAACCATCCCAATTTTTCATTTGCACTGGTCCCATACCAATTTTGTTGTAGGTACATCACTGTTTTTCAGCCGAAGCCAGCACACATCGTCGCCGATGAACCTGTTCAGATCGGAGGCGAACCTGTCGAATTCGAGGTGATTTCGTACTGATGCGAGACGATCTCGACTGCAGTCCATATTGAGGCAATCAGTGTCTCGAAGTTTGCATTTCTCAACCTTTTCTCTGTTGTTTTATTCTACAAATTAGATAGTTTATTCAGTTTTTATGTTATTTTGCATTTGGAGTTCACCCATTTAGCTTAGATTGCATACTAAGATCATGATTTTTCATTAGAATATCGTAATTTGCTTGAATTTCTGTTCATAACTATTATTCAGTATTCATACAATCATTTGGTGTTGTTTCCCCTCGTTAGCACAATAGTATTCGTTGTATTTTGTATCTATTTTTTCGCTTGCGTGTCTCTCGACGAATTCTCTCGACGAATTCGTCGATCTCGACGATTCTATCAGATCTCGATGATTCTGTCGATCTCGACGATTCTGTCAGATCTCGATGATTCTGTCGAATTCCGTATGATCCCGACCGCTTCAAACATCGAATCATCACCGGACATCCGGATCAGGTATTCCTCATTTGTATTCTGTAAATTCTCTATTTTATGTCTTTAAATCTATTTTCTATACTCATTGAATTTGCATTTTCATGTAGATTAATCTAGATTCATTTGGCCAAACCTAGGATATGAATGCTTAAAGTTAAAAACGAACACATTAAAACACATTCCAAACCTAGGCGTGGAAACTGCCCTTAAATGTTTCCTTGGTGAACCCACCATCCGTCGAAAAATCATCAAAATACACCTCCCTTGAGAGGCGGGACCTTCGCAAAGTCCTCTCAGTCCGAGGTACCGCGACATCCTTTTCCCATCCTCCTTCCGGGCACGGATCCAATAGCCTGAAGGTAAGGATGCGAAAAATTTGGAGCGATACATTTTGGTGAACCCGACGTGAATGCATCATAACCTTTTGAAAACAAAAACAAAACAAAAAAATATATAGAACAACTAAAACATAGATGCATTTTAAAACCATTTAAAGTTTGAAATCATGTTTAGATGGTAGCTCCTAAGAAAAGGTTAGAAGTTACTATAAACGTAGAAAACCAATTGGCAGCCATAGAAGTCAATTCTGTCCTTAGTGTGCCTGAAACAAGTAGGAATCAATTCCTGTGGAACGAACTTGATAGAAGACTTAGTCTCATCTCATCTAGGTCCACACAACTTAAGCAAATCAAGAGGCTAGTCCTAGATAGAATCCTGGATCCTCATCAACTAGTTTTTTATCATGAACTTCAGAGAGCCTGCCATAGATGGTTAGCTTATAGGAGAGCTCTAGTATCTTCAGAACTATTCACCTTCGAGGAATACCTCGAGAACGCAGCCATTGTGCACCAGTTCCTAGGTTGTGTAGAAGACCAAGAGGTTGTTCTTACAGATAGGGAAATATGGAATAGAGTTCCGCGAGCTGTGCTATATCGAGAGTATTGCCATGAGCTTTACTTTTATCAACCAACATCTGAGATAGATAATATCACTATAGCTCTTTTCATCAAATTTTTAAAAGAAAACTTTCAATTTGAAGAAGAACACTTCATGACTCCGAACAACTCGAACCTATTAATGATATTCATAAATTGTTTATAGAAAACTAGATTATTACTTCAGTATTATTTCTTGCATTTATTTGTGTTATTTGCTGTCTTTATTATATTATTTCAAAAAAAAAAAAAAAACCAAAAACTTAGCAAAAACTTAAAAATTTCATTTCAAATATTGTAGTAGGTATATAGTAAACATATACCTCTTAATTTGTTGCATATATATATATATATATATATTTATATATATATATATATATATATATATTTGCTGAAATCAAAATTAAAGCACCATGCCTAAACTTAGGAATGGTAAAGAAACTTTAGGAGAAGAAGAAGATTGGTTACAAGATACAACTAGAGACCCAAATGTCCTTCTTGGAGATCCAAATCCGGAAGGAGAAACTCTAGGTCAATCAAAAGAAGACTTAGGTGAAGATAAGGAACAAGAAGGGAGTGTTAAAGAGGATGGATCCTCATCCCCTAGAGTAGCTCCAAATGGAACTATTGCTTTTGACAATGCAGAGCATTTTTAGAAATTTCTCATTGATAACATTGATGACCTTAATGTGGCAATTCGTATTGATAAAGGGCAAATTAGTAACACTCAAGCAGCCATGGAATATATGTGTAATATGCGCACTAATCCCTTGTCTTTCATTGATCAAGAAAGTGACAAGGCCGGGCCATCCAATACGGATATGGTCACTATGGCTCAAAACATGTCAAAACAACAAAGTTACCCAACCTCCTAAGGAACCTCGTTATTCAACCTAAAATCACTCCCACACAAAAGAAACCTTCCTTCACTACTTTATTCCGCCAAACTATTGAGCAATATGCTTCAAGTAAACAAAAACCTAAAACAAAGCCAAATACAAACTTTCAACAATCTGGAATACAACATAATACAACTTCAAAATTCCTTCATAATACTTTTCCTACCAATAATTTACACAATAGTAACATGGCATCTAATCTGCATGTTCCTCCATCATATGCCCATAAAACCCATGTCAATGCCCTACCAAACCAATATGGGGGCAAACTAGTAATCTGGAAGCCATGGTGAAACAATTAGCTTCACGTATGGACCAGATAGATCCCTACCGTCCCTCGTATAATTATCGAGAGATCTGTAGTCAACCTTTGGATCCCATAGTTGTAGCTCAACCATACCCTAAGCATTTTCCCATGCCCATCCTACCTATATATAAAGGAACCGAAGATCCCATAGAGCATCTTCGCATGTTTAGGATAGCATGTCATGACATATCGCATGATGACTTGCTATTACTAAAAATGTTCCCAAAAAGTTTAGGTGGAATGGCATTAGAGTGGTACTATCAATTGCCCACTCATTCTTTGAGAAACTTTGAAGAAACAAGTAAATCATTTGTCCATCAATTTAGTGCCTACATCGAGAGGCATGTAACTATTAAAGATCTATACAATTTAAAACAAGACAAGGATGAATGTTTTGCCGATTTCTTAGCTAGATGGAGGCAATTGATAGGAAAACTGCACTTTGTGCTGCCTTATAGGGAAATGTTGGACATTTTCATCAATAATTTACAAGAACAAATATCTTATGAGCTATCGATCGCTACCTTAACTACCTTCGATCAAGCTATAGATTTAGCTCGAAGAGTAGAAGATGCCCTCATTAGGAGAGGCCAACTTAGGAAGAAGGATGATGAGAAAACATCCAGAAATCAATATAAAAACAAACAAGTTGTCGATGATGGAGTCACTGACAGCAAGAATGTTGCTAATATCAATGCAACGAAGACAACAAAAAAATTCATATTGAAACCTCCTGATAAGCCTCCTCGAGAATTCACTAGATTAAACCAACCCTTATCAACTATTTTACCTCAATTACTTGAAAGAGGTTTGATCCAATTACCAGCTATCCGGGAACCTGATCCAACTATACCCGGATATAGAGCTGACTTACACTGTGATTTCCATAGAGGACCTGGACATTCTACCAACGCTTGTAAAAGGTTGAAACATAAAATACAAGATTTGATTGACAATAATGAAATGGAAGTGCAAGCCTTCCAACCTAAACAAAACCCTCCTAATAATACTCAAAAGACCATTCCTCAAAATCAAAATCAAAATGCCAATCAAACTCTAGACATATTTCAACACCCTTTACCAAGACATGGTAAAGAGGTAGCCAATCAAATCGAACATCATAATGTTCCCCCTCCTACCCGATATGTAGGAACCATTAGCGGACAATTACCTGTTCAGGATCCTCAAATATTTGACACGACCTTATCCCCGGTTACGACCAGTGCCCTTACATAATTTTCAAACTTCTGATTCTAGTGATATAGAATCAGATAGTGAAAGTGAACTAGACATTACTTCAAACCAATCGAATAGTTCTGAAAATGAATCAGATCCTATTCAACCCGTCACAGATGCTATGGTTCCGTAAGAACCATTTCCTAGAAGAGTCACTACTCGACCTTCTTCTAATATATTCCTTTCTAATGAACAAGCCATTAATGCTCAACCGAGACCAGTTCAACATCTTCACTATAACATTGTAGGTACCATTGGAGTCGTTACTCGACAACAAGCTCAAAATTCCCAACAAGAACCAAACCAAAATGATGGATCAGCTCCATTCGTTTTGAAAAACCCCAATAAAGGGAATCATGCTCCTACTGTTCAACCTAAACCCCCTTACAATATTAATGAGCAATTGTCCAATACTACGGCCATAATTTCCCTCTTAGATTTATTAAGATCCTCTCCCACCCATAGGGATGAGTTGATGCTTACATTGAGCCAAATGATGGTACCTCAAAACATTCAACTCGAAGCTATGGCCAATACTATCATCACTCGAGAGATTGATTGTATTGACTTCCGGGATAAAGATATCCCACAACACAGTTTACATAAGGACAATCCCTTATACATTACCGCTCTAATTGGAGATGTAGCTGTCAAAAGAGTTTTGATTGATAATGGCTCATCTCTAAACATTTGCACTTTTGACTTCTACCAACGATTTGGCTTTAGAAGTGATGAAATGAAGAAAACCGATATGATTATCAAAGCTTTTAATGACGAAACACAAGAAACGTGTGGAGTTATTACCCTCCCATTGCAAGTTGGTCCTAGAACCCTAGAAACAACCGTGTTTATTGTACATTGCCCAACATCGTACAATATACTTTTGGGTCGCCCTTGGATCAATGCCATGCGAGCGGTCCCATCAACTTTACACCAATGTGTTAAATTCGAGTTTAAAAATCAGTTGGTCACTATTCATGGTGACCCTAGACCTTTTGATATGTGTGCTTTGGCAAAACCCGTTGGAGTGCAATTTTGCCCTCGCTCTGTCATCCACACATCCTAGTTCTTATTTGTCATCTAAAATCGTGAAACATACACCCATAACTTCACCTATTTCCTCTCCATTAATTTCATCCTCCTATATAGACCAACAACCCTCTAAACAAATCATTTTAGAACCTCAAAAAGATCTTAAATCTACAACCAATCCTTCAAGTTCTACCCCTATAAATTCAAATCTTCTAGAAACAACTATCATACCTTCCACATCTCAAGACATAGGTAATAAGCCTTCTACATCTTATGCCCTTTCTGATGAACTTTTACCAGATTTATCCACAACCTTAATATCAGAAAAAACAAATGCTTTCATGCAAGATTCAAACCTTTTAAATAACTTGCCGCCATCTCCTCGTACTTTGGGCCTCCCACAACCTATGGGAAGTACTTACCAAGTCGGGAGTTGTGCCTTCATTTATAAAGGATATGACCGGGGAAGAATCCCTCGGAATATCAAAACTCATCATGAAGGATATGCTCGGTGTTATTTTACCAATGATTATATTAAAGCTAAACCCATGATGCTTAAAATGGGATATAAAGGGAAAGGCTTGGGACCTTTCCAAAATGGCATGAAAGAACCTTTCGAGGTAGAACCGTGGCCCGCCCGCTGTGGTGTGGGCCTATTTCCTAGTAAGGGTCAACCCTTTCCTTTTGAGGATGATGATCATCTCATATGCTATCAAGATTATTTGGATAGGCATGTTGATTTGCCTCTTAAAAATCAGTCATTTTCATGCAACATGCTATCCATAGCTTACCCCGAAATGATTGTCGACCCTCGATGAAGAGTTGGAAGGAGATATCTTCCATGATGTCTCTGTTGAAGAGATGTTACACAATGGATTTTATTTTGATGGTTCTATACCAACTATAGCCCAACTTGAGGCCACTAATCCTCAAGATGAATTATCTAAATTAACCTTACAAGAATTACAAGAATTGGGCGTTTCACCCGCCCCACCTAACTTTGAAAGAGATCTACACATGGAGGTAGAAAACGTCATTAAAATTAATATTGGAACTGAGGACAATCCTCACATAATCAATATTGGATCAGAATTAAGTCAAGAAAAACAAGAACAATACATTGCATTCCTTAAAGAGTATGAAGATGTCTTCGCTTGGACATACGAAGATATGCCAGGTCTAGACCCTTCTGTAGTCATGCATCATCTAGTGGTCCATCCGGATGCTAAACCTGTTAAACAAAAACTTAGAAAAATGCATCCCAAAGTGGCTCTGCTAGTCAAAGGGGAGTTAGAAAAACTCCTGAATGTTATCTTTATACAAGCTATTGATTATGCTCGAATGGATCTCAAATGTAGTTCCAATCACCAAGAAAGAAGCTACCAAAGTTAGGGTTTGCACAGATTTTAGAGATATTAACGCTCGCATGCCCTAAAGATGACTTTCCTCTTCCAAACATGGATCAAATCATTGACTTCACTGCCGAAAGTGGGATGATGTCCTTAATGGATGGATTCTCCGGTTATAATCAAATCAGGATAGCTCCTGAAGACCAGGCTAAAATAGCCTTTATTACCCCCTGGGGTACCTTTTGCTGGAAAGTGATGCCATTTGGCTTAAAGAACGCAGGTGCAACTTATCAACGAGCTATGACCTACATTTTTCATGATATGATGCATGATATCCTACATGATTATGTGGATGATATTATAGCTCGCTCTATTATTGAAAATAATCATTTAGATGATTTGAGGAAAGTCTTTAATCGATTACGAGAATATCTCATTCGATTAAATCCAACAAAATGCATATTCGGAGTTAAATCCGACAAACTATTAGGGGTTTTAGTTTCTTTACGTGGTATTGAAATCGACCCTCTCAAGATTGCGGCCATCACTGATATGCCCGCACCTACTAATATATTCGAGTTACGAAGTTTACAAGGTAAACTTCAAGCCATCCGTCGCTTCATCGATAAGCTGGCGGACAAAACCGGTCCCTTTCTTAAACTCCTTAAGAAGGATGTCCCTTTTAATTGGGACATATAATGTAGAGAAGCTTTTGAACTTCTCAAACAATACCTCCTTAATCCACCTGTGCTTTCACCACCTAAATCTGATCGCCCATTTCTCCTATATATTTCCGCTTCAGATTCTGCCTTAGGGGCTATGTTAGCTCAACTTGATGATGAAAAGAGAGAACGTGCTAATTATTATATTAGCCGAACCTTCATCAGTTATGAAACCCGCTACACAGCGTTGGAAAAACTATGTCTAGCAGTCGTGTTTGCTACGCAAAAATTATGACATTATATGCTTAGTCAAAAAACTTATGTCATTGCTAAATATGATCCCTTAAGGTATCTCATGAGTCGACCTTATTTATCGGGTCGCACAACCAAGTGGGTTCTTGCTCTAAGCGAGTTTGATCTCACATTCATAGGACAAAAGTCTGTTAAGGGTCAAATCATAGCAGATCAATTAGTTGCTGCACCCTTAGAGTCTACCCATCCCCTCATCATCGAGTTTCCAGATGAATGCCTTCAATTAGAGGCAGACCATACCGAACAATGGTCCTTATACTTTGATGGAGCCCGATGCATGAGTGGGGTTGGTGCGGGTATTATTTTAATATCCCCACAAAAACATCTTATTCCTCCTGTCCTTCAAATTGACATTTGCTTGCACCAACAATATCGCTGAGTATGAAGCTCTAATCCTTGGATTACGAGCTGCCCTAGCGCTAAAAATTAAACATCTTTTAGTTTTTGGTGATTCTCAACTGGTTATAAACCAAATTAATGAAGTTTATCAAACTCGAGATGATAAACTATGCCCATATAAGGCCTATGTTTTACAATTAATGTCTTTATTTGATCAAGTTACCTTGGAAGCTATTCCTCGAACTAGCAACCGTGCAGCTGATGCTATGGCCGCAGCTGCATCTCTCCTGCCCTTGGAGTTAGATGACGAATATGCCACTATCATTATTCGTCGACTCTAGGAACCCGCTTCAAATAAGTCATGCTTAGAGCCTTTGGATGTGTTTCTAATCAATGAAACTACTCTTGAACCTTGGTATATGGACATATTTGATTTTCTCCAAAATGGGACTTTCCCCCGCCAATTCTAATAGAAACCAAATACGGTTATTACGTCGACGAGCAAGTCGATTTGTAATAATTGGCAATACTTTATATAGGAGATCTTTTGAAGGTATCCTATTAAGATGTTTAAACTTAGAAGAGTCTAAATCAGCCTTGAGTGAAGCCCACGATGGATCTTGTGGAGGACACTTTAGTGGTAGTGTCATTGCTAAAAAGCTCCTTCGGATAGGATACTTTTGGCCTACCATGGAAATGGATGCACATGAGTATGTGCGCCATTGCGACAAGTGTCAAAAACATGCTGACCTTGTCCATGCGCCTGCACAAGAGCTGTAGGCTATTTCATCTCCTTGGCCCTTTTCTAAATGGGGCTTGGATATTATTGGCAAAATCAATCCTATGTCATCTGATGGACACAAGTTCATCATAACCGCCACCGAGTATTTCACGAAGTGGGTCGAAGCTATGCCTTTAGCTTCCCGCACCGGCACACAAGTTTCTAAATTTATTTTTAATCAAATCATTTGCAGGTTCGGAATTCCTGCCAATCTCATCTCTGACAATGGAACTTGCTTCAAAAATAAAGATGTTAAAAAATTATGCCAAAAATATAAGATTCAACATCGCTGGTCCACTCCCTATTATCCTCAGGGTAATGGTCAAGGGAAGCATCTAACAAAACCTTAATCAAAATTCTCAAAAGATTAGTCAATAAAACTGGTCGTGATAGGCACATTCAATTATATCCAGCCTTGTGGGCCTATCGAACTAGTGTTCGAACCCCCACGGGAACTTCACCATTTGTTTTGGTATATGGTGTCAAGCAGTTTTTCCATTTGAATTGGAAGTTCCTTCTTTGGCTCTGCTACTTCAAGATACCGAAGTAGGAGATGAATATCATGTTGGCAAACTCAGTCAGCTGAACTCCTAGATGAAAAATGCATCAATGCTTTGGAGCATCTCCGTGCTTACCAAAACAAGCTTAAAAGATCATATGCTAAGAAAGTTCGTCATCGATCCTTTGAGATCGACGACCTTGTTTTAAAAGAAAATAAAAAAAATACAAATGCAACTAAGGACCTTAAAGGTAAATTTGAGCCCAACTGGCTTGGACCATACATTATTACTGCTAAATTTGAATCAGGAGCATACAAATTATCTACCTTAGATGGTAAAGAACTTAAAGAACCCATGAATATTTTGCATCTTAAACGTTACTATGCATAAATTTGGTCATTTCATCCTTGTATATAATTGTTTAAAATATTTCAAAATTTTTGTCTTATATTTCTTTCAAATTTATAAAAATCCAAAAACATCAAAAATATTCATAATCATCAAAAATCTTCAAAACTATCTATTGCATTTATTTATGGCACTTGTTAAATTTTTTGCTCAAAAACAAAAATCAAACCAAACATCAAAATAATGATAAAAATATAAAAACAGCAATATGCTTGACTCTTTCGAAACCAAAATAAAATAAAGAAGAAAGAGAGAGTCAACATTCTCAAAACTTCTCAAAAGTGTTTATATATATTTTCTTACAATTATTGCAGTTATATGTTTCAAATTATTTTGGATAAATTAGCATTTATTTGGAATCCCTCACTTGCACACTCACAACAATAAATATCTTGATTTTATCTCGCATGATTACTAATCTCTCTTATATCAAAGTCCACAAAATTCAATTAAATAAAGTTTGAGCATAGAGAATTGATCTTGTTATTTACTTAAACCAAGCACATCTTTTCACAATAAAATGATTATATTTGTAATTTCCATGTTTTGCTACATAGTAGAAGTGATTTCTTGAGCGAAAAGTTTCCCCTGCTATCCTATCATGCACATGGTCTAGAATCTTTGAGAATTGGCAAAAGGACAAGCTCACCCCTACCCGAATAAAAATCCCTTGCTCTACAACCTAATCCGAGCAAGTATCCCTAGCAAAAAAAAAGAAAAGAAAAGTTCAAAAAAAAAAGAGAAAAGAAAAATGTTCTTTTATATCATTACAGAAATATTTCAAGCACTATCTCAAAAATCAAGCAAACAAAAATACAAAAAGAAAAAAAAGAAAAGTTCAAAAGAAAAAAAAAAAAACAAAAGCAAGAAAGCAATAAAATCCCTTTCCCTACCCTTTGAAAAGAAAAGAAGGGTTGATGAGCTTGAATCCCTAGAATTCTCAATTATTCGAAAATCGTGAGGTAAGCCCCATAACATGTGGTTTGTGCCCAACCCGCTTGGCCTTGGGTAACTCCTAGCGTGGTGATATGTCTGTCACATTAGCGACCTTCTTTTGTACAGACCTATGTCTGCTTATGGATTAGCTAGCTCTTGATAATCCGACCTACATAGTAGCCTAGTATGGTTATATGCATCTACATCATGGTTAATGAACACTTATTTGGTTTCTTCAAATCACTTGCATCATATTATCTTGCTCAAAACTGGTAAATGAACAATGCAATTGCACACACATTTGTATTTGAGAGATTTTGTGTATCATTATGATAAGTCAAGATTGGAAATGAATTCACATATGCACATGGGATTCCTTATAAATCTAACTTTTGTCTTCAAAATACTTTGAAATATTATTTTTGCAACTTGTTTGGAATAAATCAAGTACAGTTGACTACCATAAAGACAACTATATAATAGAAAAATAAAAAATTTCTTTCAAACTATACAATCAAAACATATACATATATATCTGGTTGACTTTCGCGACGATGGTATAGTTCCAAAAACCAAAATTGGAATTTTATGCCTAGCGCAAGTCCTCCTCTTCATATTTTCTATTTCTTTTCAACAATTACAAATCAACCATGCAATAAAACTATCCCTTTTTGGATTTTCGCGATGATGGTATAAGTCTATACCTACATATTCTATGCCTAGCGCAAACCATCGTAACAATTTTTATTTCCCATTTATTAAAAATTATGAAAACCATATGACTTAAATCATTTTATTACACAAATTATGCTTTTAAAAAGCAAACCCATTTTCATTATTTCATGTCATTATGTCAACCTTCAATTTTGCAATGATGGTATAATTCCTAAAGAATTATCCAAAAAATTTATCACACTTAGGAATTTATGCCTAGCAAAAATCATTTTTAAACATTATTTCATGCACAATATTTTTTATGAAAATCTGAAAACAAACCATCATCATCATCATCATTTGCACTATTGCACCAAAGTCTTAAGACAGTTTCTTAAGCACTCTTTTACTTTTAACAATATTTCTATAAATGGGACTAGCTTGACGACCGAGTGAGCGGCGACTCCATGAAATGGTCTATAATAGCGACAATGTCCTTTGAAATTATTGTTAGAAGTCTCTTTTTATCTTTTACCACATTTCATTACAAACAACCAATTTGTTACATCAGATTATTTCATTTAAAATATCACAACATGATATCAAAATTATAATATTTCCAACGACATAATTACATGAATTATCAAATCAATCACACCAAAACATTAAAAGCATCATACAAATGCATAAGACAAATTCATATGATCAAAAATATCTCATCTATATATATATCAAATATATGTACATCATCAAAACTGGATTGGTATGCCACAATCTGTACCTCGGCATACTCAATCCTCTATCAACAAAAAAATATAATACAATGTCAATCCCGCCCTCTAGCCTCGAGAGCCCCTCGATCTCTCTATCTCATCTCCTCCCCCGCCCTGAGGTGGACGAGGTGGCCCCATCACAGTCTGTGTAGTCCTAGTCCTCGATCGGGATGTGGTCCTCGATGACCCGATCCTGATCGGATCTATAATGTTGGCTAGCAAGGGTAGTCTATCCGCCTCTGGCACCAGCTGGTAGTACAATGTCTGATAGAATGTTAGCTGGGCGATAGCCCGTGTCAGCTCTCCAGAGCTCGCCCCTCCGCCTCGTGCCCTGAGGCGTGCAATCTCATCCCATAGCTGTGACACCTTAGCCCGGTGGCGTGCAGCCTCATCCTATAGAGTCTACACCTGGGCCTGGAGACGATCTCTCTCCACCCGAAGAGTAGCCATCTCACTACTCTCTCCTGTGTCCACACCCTTGCCCTTATCAAGCGATGGTGGCCTCTATGGAGATGGGGGTCTCGCCTCCCTCCTCTCCCTCTATCGTGGCCTCTCTTGTGCCTGTGGCCTCCTTGCCTCTCTCTCACCGTGACCCTGGGCTGCCTCCATCGCTACCTGGCACCGCCTCCCTATCCGACGCACAACCACATGAATCAAACCCTGTGCCCTTGTCATCCGAGGAGGGTAGATGCCTACATACCAGGCATTGTAGCCATCGACTACCCCTGTGTCGTCCCCATCCACTGGCTGGATGGGGGCATCATCTGCGTCCTGGCTCTAAAATTGCTACATGTCGGGAGCCCCTCTAACTGTGGTGTTATCCTAGACAGTCTAGGAAAACTCGTAATCCCTCAGAGATGGGATCCCCTACTACAGACTGAACTGTCTCAAAACTCGGTCATAGCGGTGGAGCTCCACCTCCCCCCTCTCCATCCGTAGCCAGTAGACTCGCCTGATGCGAGCCAACTCCTGACTATCCTCGGCCCACCTTGGATGCTCCCTCCATGGCCTCCAGGTGATCTGGTCCGGGACTAAGTCATCTAGTAGCCTCCGAGACATAGGCAGATCTATCCGTCGTTGTGCCCCTCTCCGGAGCCACTAGTAGAAGACTTGGGGCCTCTCCCCATCAACCCCTATCATAGGAAGCCCTACCGGCCTCTGCACTGCAATGTACTCCCAGCACCAAACATGTAAGAGCGATGTCATGACCAGACATCATCCACCCTTGTACACGACCCCATACAGGATCCTATACAATCGGCATAGAACAAAACTACCCCAAGAGAACCTGTAGCCATGATCCCGCATATCGTAGATCACATCTACGAGCATCCACGACACCCTGCACCCGCTTTGGTGGCACAGTAAAAGTCCACCAACCACTCTAGCTAGTACCCATGTGAGCCTATATGCCCCAGGCATCTGGCGCAATGCCTCGATATTAACTTCGCCCTTCTCCAGGGTGAAGCTCGGGTCACCGCACAGTCATCCCATAGCGTGGCCCTGATTGGCCATAGGAGTAATCAGTCGTCCTTGTATGGGGATTCTCAGAATCCTCCATACATCCTCTAGTGTGGGAGTCATCTCCCCTGTCGATAGCCAAAAACAGGAAGAACCCGGATACCACCTCTCTGCTAGGGCTGTTAGGAGCCCCATATCTATAGATACTTGTGGCATATCTGCCACATGCTGCAAGCCGACCTGTGCCAGCTGATCTCGCTCTGCTTGTGTGAGAGCGGCCAAGTCATCTCTCAACCCCCCATACTTCCATTCCCTGCTCTTTAGTAATCCTCTCTGCAAACATAAACAACAAAACAATAAAAAAATCATTAATAACAATTCAAGTAATTAATAATGCAAGTTAAAATTCAATTTTGTGCAATTGATGATATCGCCCACTATTGGACGATATCGTCCCAAATTTGAGCATAATCATCTCCGATTTTGCAAGCTGAAATCGTCTCTAATTTGACGAAATCATCCCCCTTTCGACGATTTCGCCCTTGGGTGAAATTGCCAAAATTGATACGATTTCATCGAAATCGGGACGATTTCATCCTGACAACATCGACGGCCCAAAAATGGCCGCAATGCTCAAAAATCATCTAAAAATTACCTACAAAGCATGTAAATTCAAATTAAAGCATCCTAGTTAAGTCTAGACTCTTACTCGTAGACCGCGCCGGACCTCTGTCGATCTGTGCATCGTCTCCACCATTTTTTCTTCAGAGCTCTAAAAACTAGAAAATGAACAGTAAAAATGAATTAGGGTTTTACCCTATTTTTTTTAATTTTATTCAAAAATAATTTTTTGCTTTTCCGCGTTTTTACCTCAAACGTTCGATTTGGGTAAAAACACGGAGGGGGCACCATAGTAAGCTATCGTACGATTCGACCAAGAATCGTCGCCTAAAAATGGGAATAATTTTTGCTTTCTCGTAGATCGAGAAGAACTCATCTTTAACGCATTTTCTTCGAAAAATTCGCTAAAGAGGGGGCAAAATGTAGCACCCTAAAATTGGCGCAATAAAATTATAATAATTACATTCACCTTAGTAAATAATTTTAAATTCAAATTTAACCTCCCAAACCACCCGTTAACCATCGGGTAATCCGTTTCCCCCTTTTTCGTGCCAATTTTAGAGGTTGTTTTGACCGTTTGACGATATCGTCGCCTATCAGACGATATCGCCCCAGATCTGAAGATTTCATTTGGACTAGGACGTTCAGACGATCTTGTCGCAAAACTAATTTTGCAAAGTTAGCTTCTGTTCCAACGGGTCTCCAATCCTGGCAGAAGTGTATCTGCGTCGTTAGGGACCCTCCCTCGTTGGAGATCTCCCAAATTGGGATGATCTCCAACCTCCTAACTACTCCCCTAAGCCTATTTAATCCTAAGCTATCCCCTTAGCACCCCCCTGGCTAAAATTCTCTACAATTTAACTCCATCTACGCTGAATCATTCCAATTTTTCATTTGCACTGGTCCCATACCAATTTTGTTGCAGGTACATCACTATTTTTCAGCAGGAGCCAGCATACATCGTCGTCGATGAACCTTTTTAGATCGGAGGCAAACCTATCGAATCTGAGGTGATTTCATACTAATGCGAGATGATCTCAACTGCAGTCAATATTGAAGCAATCAGTGCCTGAAGTTTGCACTTTTCAACATTTTCTTTGCTGTTTTATTCTGCAAATTAGATAGTTTATTCAGTGTTTATGTTATTTTGCATTTGGAGTTCACCCATTTAGCCTAGATTGCATACTAAGATCATGATTTTTCATTATAATATCGTAATTTTCTTGAATTTATGTTCATAACTATTATTCAGTATTCATACAGTCATTTGGTGTTGTTTCCCTCTGTTAGCACAGTAGTATTCGTTGTGTTTTGTATCTATTTTTCTTCTTGCAGGTCTCTGACGAATTCGTCAGATCTCAGATGATTCTATCAGATCTCAGATGATTCTGTTAGATCTCAGATGATTCTATTAGATCTCAGACGATTCTGTCAAATTCTAGATGATCCTGACTGCTTCAAACATTAGAATCATCACCAGACATCCGGATCAGGTATTCCTCATTTGTACTCTGCAAATTCTCTATTTTATGTCTTTAAATCTATTTTTTGTACTCATTGAATTTGCATTTTCATGTAGATTAATCTAGATTCATTTGGCCAAACCTAGGATATGAATGCTTAAAGTTAAAAACGAACACATTAAAACACATTCCAAACCTAGGCATGGAAACTGCCCTTAAATGTTTCCTGGTGAACCCACCATCCGTCAAAAAATCATCAAAATACACCTCCCTTGAGAGGCAGGACCTTTGCAAAGTCCTCTCAGTCCGAGGTACCATGACATCCTTTTCCCATCCTCCTTTCGGGCATGGATCCAATAGCCTAAAGATAAGGATGCAAAAAATTTGGAGCGATACAACCCTCAAGGTAATAAGCAAGCTAAAGTATGCAACAAGTCCTTGATTAGGATCTTGAAAAAGCTGGTTAATAATATTGGTCATGACTGGCATACTCAGATTTATCCTACCTTGTGGGCCTATCGTACTAGCATGTGTACTCCCATAGGGGCCTCACCATATTTCTTGGTATATGGGTTTGAGGCAGTGTTTCCTTTCAAGTTAGAATTTTTTTCTTTGTGCATCTTGTTGCAAGATGTTGAGGTCAATGATGAGTATCGTACAAATTGTTTGCATCGATTAGAGCTATTGGATGAGAAGTGTATTCATGAATTAGACCATTTGCAAGCCTATCAGGATAGGCTCCAATGATCTTACTCTAATAATATTTGCAATCATTATTTATAGTTTGGGGATCTTGTGCTAAAATAAAACCAAAAGAACACTAATGGTCATGTTGATCTTCGAGGTAAGTTTTTGTTGGGACCCTTTGTCATAACAACTAAATTTAATTTAGGAGCTTATAAGTTGGCTTCTATGAATGGTAAAGAGCTTAAATAACCAATGAATATAATGCATTTAAAAATATATTATGATTGACCCATTTTTCATATTGCATATACATTTAGTTAGATCATGTTGCATGTTTTCTTGACATATTCTACACACTTGTCTATCATATTATGCAATATTGCCTATCATTATGTTCTTGCATATTTTTTGTCATATTTGCATCACTACTTTCTCATAATTGCTTGTTCATAAAGCTTCTAGAAATTCATGATAGTGGCATGTGATGATACCTAGTTAGGTCATAGCTCACATACATTGCACTTTTACTAGGGTTCTGATGCCTAGCAAAACCCCAACCTAGGGCCCATGCATTTTCATCCCTTATTCTCTTCTTTGCTTCCTTTGCTATTTCTTCTCTTATATATTCTTCTTGTATTCCTTGACTTTGAAAGTTTTTACAATGACTCATCATTCCTCCTCCAAGTCAATAAATGCAATACTCTTTTGGTATGTCCTTGTATTTTTGCATGATTCTTATTTCTTATTTGTCTTCTTCATTTACATAAGGATATACATTATTCTCTTATTTTATTACACATTTCCTCCCTCTTGATTTTTTGCTAGTTGAAACTCAAAGCTGGGGGTACACGCACAATTATTTGATCCTCATTTTCTTCCTCTTATTTCTTCTAGCACATGCACACACCCACATCGTGTTATGCTCACATTGATTGGTCCATACATACATATACATAAACCTTTTTAGGTAGTATTGGCATGCACATTACATTCATCATTTTACATCAACATACACTATAACACCCGTATCAAGTTATGTATCTATTTGAATTAGTAGGACCAACACCCCATTACAGGATCATCTCCTTGGCCATTGACTGTAGGTATCAACATACATCTTAGCGGGTAATCGTCCCATAGTAGTTACTAGTGAGCAACCACCCATAATGGGTTACATTATACACTTCACTTATTGGTCCATATTTAGCAATTACTACACCCATAGAAAGTTATTCACTCCATACATGAACCATATTTTGAGCATAACACCCTCTTGTTAGGGTTCAGATTTAGCTTCCTTCTTGATTTTAGATGGTTGACATTTGGAGTTTTATCTTTGTCTTCTTCTTCTTTTCCACTTCACGATTTTTTGTTTCCACTCTTCTTCCTATTTTTTTCCCTCCATTTTTTCCCTCATCTCATTCCATGCATTTCATACTAGTTGCATTAGATTCATGCTATACCCAGTAACTTTTGCTTTGTTTCATTTTGTTTTGTTTTTCTATGTGTTTACCTTTTTCTTTCTTTATCTTTGCCTTTTTCAAGTTTCTTAAGGATGTTCATTTCCTTTAGAAACTTGAGGGGGAACCCTAGCCATAGAGGTATTCATGGAGATAATACCTCATTTAATGTGCAAGAGTCTAGGATGTTTTTTGCACTACTCCATTTTGCACCATTCCTCTGTCCAAACCTAGACACCCCTTCTTTGTGTTTGCCACCTTATTTTGTGTGTTCTTGACCATAGGAGTCTACATATTTATTTGACACATTTACTTGGCCTTAAATGAATCAAATATGGGCAAAATGTAGACACATAAAATTGACCCACTTTTAGTGGGTGATCTTCCTTGCAACTCCTAAGAGATCCCTAAACATTGACTAAGGCAAGGATAGGCCTCTACTCTCTTAACCTTGCCTATTTTAGTGCCTTTTGTGAAATCACATTTGGTCATGGCCGGGTGCGACTTCGTTGGAGCGATCTCATGCTCCATCATCATGGGGCGTGACTTCGCTATTTTTAATTTAATTTTTATTATTTTGGCCCCTTTAAACCTAGTTCTAAACCCCCTCGATGTGTTTTGGCATTGGATTTGGGTTTATTTTGCTCACCTTTTCCCCTTTTATTTTATCTATAAAAGGAAGGATGTTCTTGCATAAATGAGAGATGCAAGTTAGATGTGATTTTAATGTGAAATTTTGATTATTGATTAAGCTCATAATTTTTATGATAGCTCACTCTTCTTCCTTTGCTTTTTCTACTACAAGCTAACCTCGAAGTGCAAATTTTAGATTTAATATTCTATTGCGTGAATTGGATTGATGTGTGACTTGGTGGATTCATGGTGTGGTTTGGAGAGATAGAGTTTCTAGTTGGGTACTTCAATTTTCTCTGCCTACTTTTGTTACTTCCATCAAGGTTTGATTACATAGTTTCTAATATTTATTTCACTTCTTGCATTCACTTTTTACTTTTATTAGTCTACAATGATATCACGCCCAAAATTAGCAAGGCATAACTTTGCTTGCCCATATTAGGGTAAAACAGTCCGTAGAAGTGAGATCGCACCCTGTATATGCAGGGCATGAATTTATTGTTGGGTTATCATGCCCACTCTATGCAAGGCATGACTTTTCCCAAGAGCACACCAGGGGTAATTTCAAGATTTTTTTTTCACTGTTGCATTAATTTTGCATTTAGGTCATACTGCTACATTATATTTTTTTTGTTACTACATTTTTATTTTATGATTAATCATCCAAAGGTCAATTTTCACTTTTGTTTTAAAAGGTCATATAAGGTACCTAGAGGGCTTGACTGCTGCACCTCCGAGTATTGTTACACAATGACCTAAGCAGCCCCCCTAATGCTAATCCTATTTTCAAGTATTTAATGGGTTATTTTGTAGAGACATGTATTTTTGATATCATTGGATAAGAGATAGAAAAAACTAAATCAACCACCAGCTAGATAAGTAATCTAATAATTTTATTGGTTGAATATTTGATCTAATTATTTATTCTTAGGCATATGAAAGTGAAAAGCATTTAGTTTTCATCTAGGGATAATTTCTATCCATTTATTTTGTATGTTTATGGTTTAAAGGTTTTTTGGAATAAAACCTAGGTCAGTGAGCATTCAAAATAAATAATCATATTTGGTTAGCTCTTGTATTCCTACATTCTATTTTCTACTATTATATTTTGAATTGTCCTTTATCTTTCCTAGTTTAGAACTAGAAAGACCAAAATTAGGTGTTTTTCTTAAAAATGAATACATCAAGTATTCTTGAATATCTTGAGGACTCCGAGCGAGTCCTTAAACCGTTCCTGGTGAACCTTTCCCCCTAGCACTGAGTGTAGAGTACAACATTCCCCCATAGTTAACCCCACAAAAGGTTCTCTCCTTATGGATCTAGCCTTTTGTTTAGGAATTGTACATGGTAGGGCAATTTTCCCCCTCTACAAATATTTCCAAGAGAATGACACCCCCTTTTGTAGTAGGTGATTTAATGACCTACATTTTTTAGAAAGTTGCACAATGAAACAATGAATTGATTGAATTTTTCCTTGTAAAATACATAATTCCTTTAAGTTAGTTGAGGGAGGCATCTCCATGATGGTATTGACCTTGTTAGGGTCCACCTAAATGCCTATTTTTTAGATAATGAATCCTATTATTTTCCTCAAGGTAAAACCAGAGACATATTTCTTAGGGTTGAACCTTATATTATGCTCTAGAAGTTGATCAAAAACTTTCTCCAATACACCAATATGGTCTTTTTTATTTTTAAATTTAGCCAAGAGATCATCCACATAATATTCGATAATATTATGCATGTAGTCATGGAAAATGTATGTCATGGCATGTTGATAAGTAGCACCTACATATTTAAGGACAAAGGGCATCACCTTGTAACAAAAATTTACACAATGTGTAGTGAATGTTGTTTTGTCTTGGTCATAAGGATTTATTTAGATATGATTGTATCCTAAAAAACCATCCATGAGAGAAATAATTTCATGGCTAGTGCAAGTGTAAACAAGAGTATCAATGTTTGTAATAGGAAAGTCATCCTTAAGACATGTTTTTTTGAGATCTTGAATGTTAGTGTAAATGCGTATTACCCCATTAGGTTTTTGAATGGGTACCATGTTTGAAAGTGAAGAACACAAGCTTATACTGAGAGGGGGGTGAACAATATAAGACCACTTTTTACTTTTCTTTCCCAATCAATATTATGCAATGTATAGATAGCAATATCAACAATAGTAATCAAAGCAATGCACAAATCACCACACACAATAGAGACACCAAATTTACGTGGTTCACCCAATGTGGGCTACTCCACGGAGAAAATATTTCACTAAAATTTTCTCAATCAATATCTTGGGAAACCTTTCCCTATTACAATGTTTATGGATCTCTATCCAAAGGAGACACCAATCCCCTAATCAATTTATTTCCTGTCTCTTCTTTCCCTCTCCTGAAGACTCCTGTCCTCACTGCCCTGGCTAATGGATCTCTATCCACTAGAGACTATCATCCTCTATACTCTATCACCTTCAAAGCTCTATCTCAAATCTACACTAAACATAGTCCTTCGGTCTAGCACAAATCTATCCTCAATATCTGTCCTCTGATCTGCACTAAACACAATCCTTCGATCTAGCACAAATATATCCTCAATATCTATCCTTTGATATACACTAAACATAGTCCTTCGGTCTAGCACAAATCTATCCTCAATATCTATCCTCTGATATGCACTAAACATAGTCCTTCGATCTAGCACAAATCTATCCTCAATATCTATCCTCAAGCCTTAACACAAAGCTTGACTCAATCTCAAATCAACTCTATTGGATCTGCCCCAAACCTTAACTCAAGATTTGAACAAATCAATCAATCAACTCTGCTCTCAAGTCTTCTCAAAGACTTGTCTCAAATCTACCTTGTAAGCTTCCACAAAATCTCACACTAATCTATCCACAAGTCCTCTCTAGAACTTGTCTACTACACTAGAACTTATCCAATCTCTCAATAAGTCCTCACTAGAACTTATCCAAATATGCTCTCAATATGTATTGTAAGCTTTCACAAAAGCTCACACAAATCTTTCCACAAGTCTTCTCAAAGACTTACCTCAAATCTTCTCAACAAGTCCTCACTAGAACTTGTCCAATCTCATAGAAACATAAAGAGAATTGTTAGAGACTCAATATGCTCTACATTCATCACAATGCTCAATCACTCTCTTAGAAACATATAGAGAATTGTTAGAGACTCAATATGCTTCACATTCACCTCAATACTCAATCACTTTCAATCACTCTCTTAGAAACATATAGAGAATTGTTAGAGACTCAATATGCTTCACATTCACCTCAATACTCAATCACTTTCTCAACTCAATTCAGAATATAGAATAATTTATTTCATAGAACTTGAACAATCACTTCAACACATTCACTTGACTAGGCTCAACCAACTCTACTCAACCAATCACTCAATGAAATAATCCTTGCTTACAAACCCTAGTCCAATCACATGAACACTCACTCAAATGTTTCCAACAATGCTTATCAATCAATCTCACATAACAATGATACTCATGTTCTTTGCAAACCCTAGTTCAAGTTCCTCACTCACTTACTTCAACAACAATGCTTATAAAACAAGGTTCTATCAACAACTCTTTTATTCCAAAAAACCTTGAAGCATTAAATCAAAACACTCTCAACAATGCTAACCAAACAATCCTTTTCACTCCAACTTTTCATACACAACTTTCAACAATCACTCACTAGGAAGAATATGCCCATACCTTTTGTTGGATGTAAAAGTGCCTTTGGAAAAACCTGTCTTAATCACAATTTCCTTCTTTCCAAATTCAATGGTTAAACACAACAATATCACTTCAATACTTTCTCAAAAATATTCCCTTAGACACAAAATAATCACAACTCAATTTATGCCTTATTGCTCCCTTTTAAAAATAACACTCATCATAACATACATAAAAATAATTTCTTTGATACACCTTATAAACTCCAACTTGAAATAATATCCAACACCATAAAATATCAACCAAACACCTTACAATCCTTTCAAAACCTTTGAGCAAATAACATTAAAAATTTAATTTTGCAAAACCCTTATATCTCCCTTTGCAACCTTAGAACCAAATAAAAATATGCAAAAATTAATTTTTAAATGCCCAAACTATATTCCCAAAATTTTTGGTGACCAATATCAAAGCATACCTCTTTCTTCCCCAAAAGGGGATTCGGTGAGATTCGATCCGCCATCTCCTCTATCCTAAGCGCCTTAGCACTTGGGAGCCCACCGCATGGGCTACTAAGGCCCACGTGAAGGAAGGATGAGGTCCTTCCTCTTATGCCTCCATCGTCATCTTATCTTTCATGAATTTCACATGCTTTCTCTCTTCCTTGGACGCAACACAAATTACAAGGCTCACAATTTATTTCAAAGGCATGGTAATGTTTGGTGAAGTGGGTGTTCCCCCTTATATACACATTTTTAAACTCCTCCTCACATCGGTGCTTTGTCATTCAAAATCAAATTTCAAATTTTAATTTTAATAACCCACTTTAGGGTTATTTAACCTTAGCTTAAATTAATTTTAAATAATTAATAATTAATTTAAATAACTTTATAAGTTAAGTAAATTAACTAATAAATTAATTTATAATTAATTTTAAACTTCCTTTGTATAATATTATAAAATAATATTATAATATTATTCACTTGGGCTTCTTTTAGCATTTTGGACCAAATATGACTTCCTAGAACTGGGTCTTGAAACTGAAACTGAATTATCCTTTTGCATTTATTGGAGAACCGAAAACTGATGCTGCCAACTGAAACTACCACTGAAAGCTTGACATCAATGACCACTCACTTTTGACATCAATGACAACTTATCACTCAAAATGTCCAACAATCTCCCCCTTTGTCATTGATGGCAACCCAAATTCTTTTTACCAAAACTTGACCTTTTTCTATTCTGCTCCCCTTGGGAAACTGCTCCCCTGACTCAATGCTCTCTCCTTAAACCAAATCTCTCCCCTTACTCAAATATCTCCCCCTTTGACATCAATGGCAAAGGGTCACCTTTGGGGCTCGGGGCTAAGAATGAGTCTCTTAGCTTAGCCCCTCCCCCACCTCCTCTTGAGGTGGTTAATTCTGGGGTGGGAGTATTTCTACTCCCAACAAGCACTGGTCTTTACCTTTATCCTCTTTCCTTCTCATCTGATCCTTCTGATTTCTTTGATTGTTCCTATTCCTATTCTTGTCCATATCCACATTCCTATTCCTGTTTATATCCATATCCATATTCCTATTCCTGTTCCTATCCATGCCCATATTCTTGTTCCTATTCATGCTTGATTCTGGAATGTCTGCTCTACACCATTTTGTTGTATGTCCATCATTATTGCACTTATAACACTTAATGTTATTATTCCTTGGAGGTGCAAATATCTTAGGATTTCTCCTAGTGAAGCCATATCCTTTTCTATCATGAACCCTGCAATCCATTGCCTTGTGACCAAACTGATTACATGAGTAGCAATACCCATGGAAAAGTTGCCTATTTCTGAAATTCCCATTTTCCTATCTTTCATGTGTCCTGCATTGTGAAGCCATGTGTCCAAACCTGTGACATGAGAAACACCTTCCATTGAAATTTCCTTGTCTTGACCTCATTGGTCTCTTAGTCTCTCTTAACCTATTCTGATTGTTGTTCCATCTATTTCTTCTTTGTGCATTGTTCCTTTCCTTGTTGAACTTTCTATTGTCCAACTCATCCTCAGATGTCTCACTTTCTCTTACACTATCTTCTTCTGAAGTTTCTTCTTCTTCAGAACTTGAGGTTGACTCTTCTTCTTGTTTCTTTTGAGCCTGTTCAAAACCAAGACCTATTTTGTTTGTTGACCTTCTTTGTACTTTGATCATCTTATCCACAATCTTTGAGCTCTTTCCAAACTTGTGTAGCTTATCCTTAGATTTTTCTAAATCTTCCCTTAGTAGAGCTACTTCTTGTTCTAACCTTTCACATTCTAAGACCTTTGCTTCTAACTTATCCTTGAACTTCTTTGTCTTAGCCATTGACTTGTTTAGATCCTCTATAAGCTTTCTTCTCTCTTCATCGCATTCTTGAAACTGAAACTCAAGTTTAGAGTTTTGCTTTCTTACCTTCTTTACTATGTCAAGAGCATAAATAAGTTCTGCCTTAAGATCAAATCCTTCTTTATCTGATTCTTCCTCTATTTGTTTGCCTTTGTCTACATCTTCATTTTCTTTTGACTTGTCTACTATAGGATCACCTTCTTCTTCTTCTAGTGCCATTAGAAGATTTTCTTCTGGTCCTTCAAGTGCATCCTCATATTCATCATCACTGAAACTATAACCATTCCTTGTACAACTATCTTCAAGATGTCCAAAGTTACCACATCTAAAACACTTGAGAATTATTGGTGACCTTTTCTTGACTTCTTCTTTTTCTTCAATCATAAATAGGACTTCATCTCTATCATTATCTAAAAAACTAGCATCACTATCACTTGAGTACTTACTTGCCTTGTCTGCATAGTAGCTCCTCTTTTTTATTTGAAAGAACTTCTTCCCTTGTCTGCTTTGTCCATCCTTGCCTTTCTTTTGGTACCTGTATTTTTCTGATTCCCTGTTCCTGTGATCCTATTTTTCTTCATCATTGTTATTTTTAGCTTCTTGACAATCAGTTGCATAGTGACCATACTTTCCACAATTGAAACATCTAATAGATTTTGCATCTTTGAATCTTCTTGAATCCTTGTTCCTTCTACCATAATTTGCTTCTTCATCACTGGATGACTCATTGCTTGATTCTGACTTCTTACCCTTTGTCTTCTTAATTTCTTTGAAGGTTGCTTCCTTCTAGGGATTAGGTTCTTTTGTTCTTAACTCAAAAGCTGTAAGAATACCAAGCAACATATCTCTTGTCAAAGAATCACCATCCTTTGCTTCTTCTATAGCTGAAATATTTTCACTAAACCTTGTTGGAAGAGACCTTAAGATCTTATCACAAACATCCGATTCATCCACATTAAGTCCAAGTCCTTGCATAGCATTAACAACCTCATCTACCCAAAGTAGATAAGAACTAATGTCTTCCTCATTCTTCATTCTTAATTCTTCAAATTGTCCTTTGAGATTTTGTATCTTTGCCTTTTTGACACTTTTATCTCCTTCATATATGCTTTGCAACTTATCCCAAATTCCTTTTGCATCTTTACAATGCATAACTTTTATTGATTATGTTCTATGCAAACCTCTCAAAAGTGCATTCATTGCTTTTGAATTGTAATGTTGTAGAAGCTTACCTTCCTTATCTGTAGGTGGATCAACTGGTGGTATGTATCCATTTTCAACTGCTTCCCAAATTTCATTGCCAAGTGCCATCAGGTGAACCTTCATTCTCATACTCCAATATATGTAGTCACTTCCATCAAATATTGGTGTTGAATTATCTGAGGACACATTCTTGGAATCCATTGTGTTCTTGAAAGCTTTTCCTTCAAGCTTTTAAACTCTTTCGAAGGAACCCACTCTGATACCAATTGAAGAACACAAGCTTATACTGAGAGGGGGGTGAATAGTATAAGACCACTTTTTACTTTTCTTTCCCAATCAATATTATGCAATGTATAGATAGCAATATCAACAATAGTAATCAAAGCAATGCATAAATCACCACACACAATAGAGACACCAAATTTACGTGGTTCACCCAATGTGGGCTACTCCATGGAGAAAATATTTCACTAAAATTTTCTCAATCAATCTCTTGGGAAACCTTTCCCTATTACAATGTTTATGGATCTCTATCCAAAGGAGACACCAATCCCCTAATCAAGTTTATGGATCTCTATCCATAAGAGAACTCCTTTCTCCTTAGCTCTAATTGGTGATCTTCTAGAAGAACTATTGCCCCCACTACTCTAGCTAATGGATCTCTATCCACTGAAGACTCCTATCCTCACTACCCTAGCTAATGGATCTCTATCCACTAGATACTATCATCCTCTATACTCTATCACCTTCAAAGCTCTATCTCAAATCTACACTAAACATAGTCCTTCGGTCTAGCACAAATCTATCCTCAATATCTATCCTCTAATCTGCACTAAACATAATCCTTCGATCTAGCACAAATCTATCCTCAATATTTATCCTCTGATCTGCACTAAATATAGTCCTTCGGTCTAGCACAAATCTATCCTCAATATCTGTCCTCTGATCTACACTAAACACAGTCCTTCGATCTAGCACAAATCTATCCTCAATCTCTATCCTCAAGCCTTAACACAAAGCTTGACTCAATCTCAAATCAACTCTGTTGGATCTGCCCCAAACCTTAACTCAAGGTTTGAACAAATCAATCAATCAACTCTACTCTCAAGTCTTCTCAAATACTTATCTCAAATATACCTTGTAAGCTTCCACAAAATCTCACACCAATATATCCACAAGTCCTCTCTAGAACTTGTCCAATCTACTCAATAAGTCCTCACTAGAACTTATCCAAATTTCCTCAATAAGTCCTCACTCTCAATCTTGTATTGTAAGCTTTCACAAAATCTCACACAAATCTGTCCACAAGTCTTCTCAAAGACTTACCTCAAATCTGCTCAACAAGTCCTCACTAGAACTTGTCCAATCTCATAGAAACATAAAGAGAATTGTTAGAGACTCAATATGCTCTACATTCATCACAATGCTCAATCACTCTCTTAGAAACATATAGAGAATTTTTAGAGACTCAATATGCTTCACATTCACCTCAATACTCAATCACTTTCAATCACTCTCTTAGAAACATATAGAGAATTGTTAGAGACTCAATATGCTTCACATTCACCTCAATACTCAATCACTTTCTCAACTCAATTCAGAATATAGAATAATTTGTTTCATAGAACTTGAACAATCACTTCAACACATTCACTTGACTAGGCTCAACCAACTCTACTCAACCAATCACTCAATGAAATAATCCTTGCTTACAAACCCTAGTCCAATCACATGAACACTCACTCAAATGTTTCCAACAATGCTTATCAACCAATACTCACATAACAATGATACTCATGTTCTTTCCAAACCCTAGTTCAAGTTCCTCACTCACTTACTTACTTCAACAACAATGCTTATAAAACAAGGTTCTATCAACAACTCTTTTATTCCAGAAAACCTTGAAGCATTAAATCAAAACACTCTCAACAATGCTAACCAAACAATCCTTTTCACTCCAAATTTTCATACACAACTTTCAACAATCACTCACTAGGAAGAATATGCCCATACCTTTTGTTGGATGTAAAAGTGCCTTTGGAAAAACCTGTCTTAATCACAATTTCCTTCTTTCCAAATTCAATGGTTAAACACAACAATATCACTTCAATACTTTCTCAAAAATATTCCCTTAGACACAAAATAATCACAACTCAATTTATGCCTTATTGCTCCCTTTTAAAAATAACACTCATCATAACATACATAAAAATAATTTCTTTGATACACCTTATAAACTCCAACTTGAAATAATATCCAACACCATAAAATATCAACCAAACACCTTACAATCCTTTCAAAACCTTTGAGCAAATAACATTAAAAATTTAATTTTGCAAAACCCTTATATCTCCCTTTGCAACCTTAGAACCAAATAAAAATATGCAAAAATTAATTTTTAAATGCCCAAACTATATTCCCAAAATTTTTGGTGACCAATATCAAAGCATACCTCTTTCTTCCCCAAAAGGGGATTCGGCGAGATTCGATCCGCCGTCTCCTCTATCCTAAGCGCCTTAGCGCTTGGGAGCCCACCGCGTGGGCTACTAAGGCCCACGTGAAGGAAGGATGAGGTCCTTCCTCTTATGCCTCCATCGTCGTCTTATCTTTCATGAATTTTGCATGCTTTCTCTCTTCCTTGGATGCAATGCAAATTACAAGGCTCGCAATTTATTTCAAAGGCATGGTAATGTTTGGTGAAGTGGGTGTTCCCCCTTATATACACATTTTTAAACTCCTCCTCATGTCGGTGCTTTGTCATTCAAAATCGAATTTCAAATTTTAATTTTAATAACCCACTTTAGGGTTATTTAACCTTAGCTTAAATTAATTTATAATTAATAATTAATTTAAATAACTTTATAAGTTAAGTAAATTAACTAATAAATTAATTTAAAATTAATTTATAATTAATTTTAAACTTCCTTTGTATAATATTATAAAATAATATTATAATATTATTCACTTGGGCTTCTTTTAGCATTTTGGACCAAATCTGACTTCCTAGAACCGGGTCTTGAAACTGAAACCGAATTATCCTTTTGCATTTATTGGAGAACCGAAAACTGATGCTACCAACTGAAACTGCCATTGAAAGCTTGACATCAATGACCACTCACTTTTGACATCAATGACAACTTATCACTCAAAATGTCCAACAAAAGTCCACTCAAGATAGTCGATCGAAACTATGAAGTTCACGTCTAAGAGTTTTTGAAGCTCTTTTTTACCAAGACGGCCACGGTAGGATGTATTCTCCTAATTTTTTATTTGATCAGCTTAGCACCAGGATGTAAGGTGATATTATGGACAACCAAAATAGGTTCAAGACCAGGCATATCCTTATAGGAGCATGTAAATATGCCCTTATTCCTCTTGAGAAGAGCAATTAATTGCTCTTTTTTGTCATGTAATAAAATTTCCCCAAGCTTGACAATTTGGTGATTGTATTTATCTGAACTAAGGTTCACATCGATGGTATCTTCAATGAAAATATGGAATCCTTCCTTAAGTTGATGGGGTGTAGGAATTAGATGAATGTCATATAAGATGCCATAAAACTCTTCTAGCTTATCCTCATCTATGTCTACCTAAAAAACCTTAGGATTCAAATGTGAAGGTGAAGACAAAGGCGGAGGGGATGGAGGAATGTAGTTTGCGGAATCCATTAACAATTCCTTGGATAAGAAAAATTTGGAAAAGGATGGAGGTGAGGAAATCCGGTCCATATCAAATAGACTTATGTCAATTGGAATTGGTTTAGCCAGATCGTATGGATTTTTGGAGTGGGGTGAATAAATCAATAGGAGTCATGTTAACTTATGGGCAAAGGATAAGGTTGGATGGAATGGATGGAGCCTAAGAACTAGTGCTAGGAGCATGGTAAACTGAATAGCATAAAGTAAAAAAAATATATGCATTTAAATAGATGATATATACATGCAATACTAAAAATAAAATGTTTTGTTGATTGATTAATTAATTTATTTTTTTGGTAGTGGTGAAAACCACTATTCTTGTGTTATGTACATATGTTACAAGGTTGGATTATGAAATGGATTAATGGAATGGAGGTGGTGGTTCAATGGTAGGGGTAGCTCACTCTTATGGAATAAGCAAGTAAAAAAGGTCTAATGGATGGAAAACATGTTGAGATAAAACTCATCTATTCATTATGGGGAATAATGGGCTCCGATTCTTCTTTAGATTCATCCAAAATTATCGACATAAATTCAAATTCTTCATGGATTTCATCATCAAAATTATCATAATGAAGGATTTATTCTTCTAAATTTAGATTAAGCCTTTGGAAGGCTTTCTCAACAGAAGAGGTGGTCAAAAGTGGGTGGTAACCTAGACCTAAACGATCATGCACTTCTTGATATGGAACATCAATAGGCTGAGACACTCCCTATTTATGCAATCCTAGGCCATGAACTTGCCAATTAACTATGTGAAAATAGAGGGATGGAAATCCTAACATGTTTTGAATGTTGGCAAGTGTTGGTTCTTTGGGTTCCTCTAGGGGAGCTATATTTGATGAAGAATCAATTCCCCCATTTACAAAATTTATGCTCTTTGGAGCTGAACCCATGTCATATAATGCTCCTATGGCTAAAGGTGGGGCACGTGGGAAACCAAAATCCTTAGCCTTAGAAAAGGTGAGCGACATGACGGTGATGTTTTGGACCACATATTAACCAATACCAAAATTATTTAGGTGGACCTCAACTTGGGATGACGTGGAAGGACCATGGTTGGATTATGGCTCAAGGTGTAGTGAGGATAAATATGTCTCACAATCCATCAAATCAAATTATGAAAATTTCAATGAGGGGGTGTTGGAGCCAAATTTGACTCAAACTTAGGAACCCCAAAATTTTAATTTTTTGTTTCATCAAAATAAGCAAGCTAGTCTCCTTGCATCTTATTAAATAAATTGGTTTTCCATAAGTTTAACCTTAGACATTTCTATCATGTGCACATTTAAAAAATTTATATATCAAAATAGGGTTGCCAAAGTCCATCCATTTTAATTAAAGACCTTAAATATCGACCATTGAAAATACAAGGTTTAATGTTCCATATCAATAATCATAATTGGACCTAAGTCAATTTTTAAATCAGAGTCCTAAGGTATTAAAAAAAAAACTAATCAAAAGCCATGGTCTAAAAACCCAAAAATAAAGCACAAATACAAAAAAATAAAGTTCGTATTAAAGTCTTCATTAATATCCTCGAGGGTATGCACCTCATTGCGTTAAAAATCGATCAACTCGCATAAATCTAACGATAGTGCTTCATCAAAAAATAATCCAACGGGTGCACTTTCACAAAGAAACCTGAAGGATAAGTCAAAGGTCAATGGTCTAAAAAGATTATAACCTAAGGTCAAAAATGATTAAAATTAATAAAATTCATGCAACTTTGTTAATCTAGATGGATGCACTTGAGCAAAGCCCAATCCAATAGATGCATGCTCCCCAAAGAGCAAATTATTAAGAAGTCAACATGGGTCAAAATTTTGATTAAATATTGAACAAATTCGATAGATATGAGGGTAGCGCTTATTTGAATATTTGAATGGATGATTGCGCATCACTTGGGTTATCAAACATTAATAAGGATGGTCACCTGAAGATTAATCCATCCATTAATAAAAATTAACGAGGGTCTAACACATTGGTTAATCTTCCCCCTTCGATTAATTAAAATATTATTAAGAAATAAAATATGGTACCCATTTTGTTATCTATATTATAGGTCTAAAGATATCAACGGATGCAAAATCTCTCATCGAGATCGGACGGTGGCACTCTAATTAAAAGTGCATTGAAAATGTGAAAGACCACAAGGTTGAAGAAAATCAACGGTCACGTCGACATCGATCAAGATCCGACAATCGCGCTAAAATTGAAAGCCAAAATTAATTATGCATTAGTGAGGGTATAACATGTTTCTAATTACCCCCTTTAAGCATAAAACATGATTAATAAAATGTAATAATGCACCCCTTTTGGCTATCAAGTATACAACTTCTAGGAAATCTAAAGACAATGCTAGGACGAGATCAAAGATCAACGGATGTGATTCATTCCACGACTTCATTTTATCATGCAAATATTAAAAAAAAAATTAAATCAACTGATGTGAAGGCCTTTGTCAAAATATAACCACGGTGAATGAGTCAAATTCAAAAAAAAAAGGATGAAACAACATAGAGATCTGATGATAGCGCTCATCTCCACCCAGATCCAATGACAACATATTATTAAAAATGATCAAAGGTTAATCTAAAATTTTTCTTTATTGGATGATTAATTAAATATATTATAAATCAAGTTTTATAAATGTTTGATGCATGGATAATCTTCACCCTTCCATTTTTTCTAAACCTTGCACATGTACGGGAAATTCAATGATCGCACCCCTATCATGGTATGATATAACGTCGATCACGTAGAAAGGTGAACAGATTATATAATACCTATGTTTAATACAATGTTGTTAAGGTTGAAATCACTAGGTTAATCTTGGTAAATCATGATTATATGAGGACTAATGCACCGCATTATTATAAGGTCAAATAAACGATGGTATAAACTTTGATCTTAAATATTGTTGAAAAGAATTATTACCAGCCAAGGGTTTTTGACTTTGTAAACATTATTAATCCGATTAACCGGGCACAAGTTTATATAAAATAGTAGACTAATGATCATGTAGGTCCCTATACATCGATGACTGCATTAATCCTCCCTAGGATCTGATGGTAGCGCACGAATCAAAAGTCTAAATAATAAAACTATCATGAGAATCCAATGGTAGCTCTCCATTGATATTAAGAGAATCCAACGACGGTGATCAAGTCAAAGTCAACATGATGGAATACAAGTGACGCTAATCCAACAAAAATATTCCAATGGAGCCAATGGATGCGCCCTCTCAAAAAAATCCAATGGTAGCGCACATTTCAAATATAAATTAGAAGGTTATAAAAAATTAAAAGGTTAGCCATGGTTAGATTATTTATCCATAAATAATATTTGATATATAGATAAGACCCAAAATAAACTTTAAATCAAATATTTAATAAAAAAAATAGGAGGCAAACCTTGAGTTAACATTTATTCTGAGATTGGCTAAACTATAAAATACTGAGATATTCTCTATACTATGCATGATCATTGTTGGTGCGTACCTTCGTTATTATAGGACTAACATGTTTAGGTCTGAAAGTATCAATCTAGGATGCCAAATGAAAACTTGCCTCCTGATAGAGGCACGAGTTGTAAACTATGGAGATTAATGGATATGATTGATCCTTTATAAATATCTAACGACGACGGATTGATCCAGGCCATATAAAAGGAATCAAAGAAAATGAGCAAAATTGTGTTCCAAGAAGAATATTTGATATTCTAGACTCCCAAGAAAAGTGCAACCACTCTCCAAAATACCTAAAGTCAATGCTGAGGTAGAAAGCAATGAAGTGACTCATCCACAATAAGGTACACCAAAGGACGATATGAAGATCAA
Organism: Wollemia nobilis; assembly: GCA_028583015.1. Taxonomy (NCBI): domain Eukaryota; kingdom Viridiplantae; phylum Streptophyta; class Pinopsida; order Araucariales; family Araucariaceae; genus Wollemia; species Wollemia nobilis. The sequence continues at coordinate 2,809,181 of JAQPPZ010016710.1, read as the reverse complement.
CAACTGAGATGAAGCCGACTAATTAAGTACACACAAATAATGTGAGTCTAGATGTTACTCAAGGAAGGAAAGATTCAAACCATCAGAGTAAATCCCATGGACAGTACACAGAAATGAGTAATGTGGACTAAGCAAAAGATAAATCTTGACACTCAAAGCATGCAACCAGATTATGTATATCTCTTGGGAATAATAATTTACCACAAAATAAGACTACAATGAATAATCACAACTTATAAATAGAGACAATAAGGGACAGCTAAAAGGCATCAGTAAGCAAAATAATGGAATATAAAAAATATAAATATATTCATTTTATGTTATGCAAATACTTAAGATGAAGAAAGCATGTGAATAAAATATGGTTTTGACTTGCAGAAAGTCATTCAATCTATGCTTCGATGGAATATATTTATAAGGGGAACACTCCGACGGAGTATAGTTATGGAAGTAGCCTATAGGTGTTTCTAGATCTTGTTTTCCATTCCCACCTTCTTCCTACTTATTGTTGCCTCCCTCATTTTACGCTTTCTTCCTTAACCACCCTAATATTTTTTCCAAAATTGCACCACCTCACCACCCTCCATTGTGTGAAGCCACCCCCTTTCCTTTTTTCCTTTCCTTTTTTCCTCCTTCACTTTATTGTGTAATCAGTGCTATTCCATCCATTTGCCACTGGAACACCACCCCTTGTCTTCACCACCATGTCAAGTCCCCTCTGTCCTTCGTCTAAGTTTCACGATAACAGCCTGGTCAATCCATAATAGCAGATCATAGTGACCAGGACAAGCAAAACAAAAATAAAAAATATGTTAATGAATCCTTAGTTTCTAGGGCCAACAAGATAACAAAATGGCTAAATTATTTAGTGAAAGATCTCCTTTCAGTGCAAGAATAGACCATGATAGTCAGTTTAGAGCCGCACCTGCTGGACAACATACAGAATAGGTTCAATTAGATGTTGACAAGTGTAAGACCAAAGATAAACCAAAAATAACAAAATCAAGAACTAGCAGCTATAAAAGGAAGAAGACAAGTTTATATTCAACATCAAGCAATAAGAGAATAGCATTTTTGCTAAGAGGTATACTTGAGTGCCCTTTAGAGTTTTTTTGTTGTATCTCCATTTTGTGTCTTTTTTTCTCATTAATTCTTATTTTTTTCTTTATTGTGTAGGATTTTTGATAGGAAAGTGTTCAAGAAGCTAAGATTATTTCCTGTCCTATTGAGCCTGAGATTCAGAGACTCTATTATTACTATATTGGAACAATAAGAGTAGAAGAGACCTGTTATATTATTTGAATAGATTCTTCTTCATTGTATTGATGTATTTCTTTGAGAAAAATAGAGTTAAAAGGTATCCTACCCACTCTACATGTAATATTTTATGAAATCAATATAATTATGAGTTTCATTCCTATTATATATTTGTCTTAGTACTATGTGTCACTTTATAATGAATTACATTATTTGAATGCATTATATATGTTTATTTCATTGGTTAAATTTTAGTTTTATTACGATATTCAAATAAGTCTAAGAACGCCAATTTTCTTTTCCCCATTCTCTCCGGTCATGTCAAAATTGTTGTTAAATTACTATAACAACCCAATGAATCTAGGCATCAGTCTACATAAGGCATAACAATTTGTTATTTTTTTTACTTGGTCATTTTAATATGTATAGTGTTATATTAATCTGGAGTGTGTAATCACTAATTTATCACATAATTACCACTGAGGTTTCCTTACCTATTCTATAGTTTTCTTGTAGCAATATTAGTGTTTATCAAAATAAAGAGGCAGGTTGACTAGAGCCTATAATAGCTCATTGGTTTCAAATGGATTTTTATAGCGTGACAATCGAATCCTATGGATGCAAGAATCAATTCCAATAGTTTTTTGGCACCATTGTCGGGGAGGACTTGATAGAAAGATTTAATTATCTTCTTAAAAGTTTTTTTTTGAACGACATTATTTTTAATCAACGGGTGGCTAGTCAGAATAAAGAACTTTCATTTTAATTTTTACATTTTCTGCATTCTTTATGTTACCCATGGTTTTCAAATTTTGATTTTTTTATGTTTCTTGATCTTCTTGAAAATTTTAGTTTCTTGATTTTTTTGAATTATCCCAAGAACCGACTCCCATGAGGATGAGTGATAATATCAAGCATTCTTGATAAAGCATACACTGTTATTTCTGCACCTCAATGCTGGCGACTCTGTATGAATGAATCCAAGAAAAAAATAAAAAAGGAGAGAGTAGAACATGTTGGTGAACACCAGGAGAAGAGGTAAGGAGCTATTCCCAAAACTTGAGAATCCAGAGGTATTTATACACAATCAGAAAACTCTAATTTTCAAGAGTATTGCTTGTAATAGTAGGTCAAATTCTAGTGGTAAAAAGTACGTAAATAAAAATAAAAATACTATTACTGTTGGTATCATTTTAGATGAACATTTGAATTATGTTATAGAAGATATATGTGATTATTATTATTTCCCAATAAATAGTAATATTGAGGTAAATAATCCATTAGATCATATTCAGATTACTCAACCTCACAATCCTATAAGTATTACTATTGTGAATTTTAATCCTATAGTAACAATGGCCCAGGATAATGTTCATTTATGGAGGACTAATAGATATAGGTCTATTGTGTTACCCACCAATTTAAATACCTTATCTAGTAAAGCTCACAAATACGTCCCAAAATTATTAGGAAATAATGTAGTAATTGGAGAAGATCATATCAAAAGTTTCTTGTATGCAATGGATAGTATGGAAGTTGAACATATTGAGGCTATTTTTATAGGCTTTAGAAAAATATGATAGAGAGTGGTTCAATTCCCTTCCAAACAATGATATCTCAAACTTCACCAAAATGGAAACTGTGTTTCTAAAGAAATATGGTGAAAGAAAAAATGAACAATCACTTTAAACTGAGTTAGCCACTATGAAGAAAAAAGAGAATGAGGTTGTTAGTGACTTCAACATAATATTTTCAAAGACTAGGAACAAAATACCTGCCAACCTTAGGTCTAGTGATATTCATTTTTTTATTTTTTATAAGAATACCTTTCAAGGAGAGTTTAACTATGAGCTGAGGCAAGAACAAGCCACTACCATTGATGGTTGTATGGAAAAAGTAATGGATATAGAAAGAAATATGCTTGACAGTGGTAAAATGAAGACTTATTCTCTGGAAGTCAACCTACCTGAAAGAAAACCTAAAAGAGTGACATTTGATATACAAAGAAGAATCAAAATTAATCCAATGGAAAAATTGACCAGTCAAATGACTGAGTTGTTCAATAATGTGAACAATAGGTTAGCAAGAATTGAAATAAAGAATGGAAATAATAGTGAATCTTAACAAATAGAGTGATCCCATGTTGAAAACCATCCTCCTTTTAAGAAAAATCTCAATAGGAATTGGGGAAACAAAAATGGTCCTGAAGAAGTAAATAGGGGTAGAAGTAATGGGAACAATAACTGGAAAAACCAAGAATCTTATAGAGATTAGAATAGTATTCCTAACCCCATATCATCTACCAATATAGCAGAAGGTTTTCCCTAGTTTTGCTATACTTGTGATGCACCTCATAACCCTGATGCATGTAGAATTTACCTAAGTGACCAACGCAATGTATATTTACATGTTGAATTAGAATAAGATATAAGAATTAATGCTTGTTTTTCTGTGGAATATGAGTCTAGGGAAAGGATGTTTGAAGAAGATAAGGATAAGTATGCTTCAAACAATTATCCTCAAATTTTAGTAGCTGAAGGAACTAAAATCTTGAAGAAATCACATGAATTAAGATATGACAAGATGAAGCAAGGTAAGTTAATCCCCACTGCTCAAGAGGTTTAAGAATTAGAGGTAACCCATAATTTAAATTTAATAAACAAGGTTGTTCCAGATAGGACATAGAAAGCCTCTACAAGTGAAACAAGAAAATAAAATTTCACTAACAAAAATATCAATAAAGAGAAATCTGATAAGAACCTTAAATATATTACTCCTAAAGTAATAGAATTAGAGGAAGAGATTCCCAAAGAATAAAGTAATAAACCACTGGATATAAAGAAGATAGAATTTGATGTTGGGTCAGAACTTAGTAATAAAAATGTTAATATCACATTTGGAGAGCTTATGAAAGTTCAACGGTATAGAGAACAAGTCTGGAGAGCATTTGGACTAATGGAACAAAAAGAAGACACAACTTGCCATGCTGCTAGACAAAATCAACATGATACAAGATCACCATCCTCTGTCAGGCCCTTTATGTATCATTAAGATACAACTCACATTAAGGATAAATATATGTCATTCATAATTGTATGTTAGATAGTGGAGCCTCACACAATATCATGCCCAAATTAATAGTTGACCAAATGGAATTAATTTGTACTAGAGATTCTACCCCTATTTCTGTAATGAATAATAGACAAATTTCTTGTGTAGGGGTGATAACTGGATTGTTAGTTTTATTAGATAAACACCCCAAAAAGGGTATTGTCATGGATGTTATAGTAGTTTATGTTGACCCATTTTTCTCATTATTACTTAGTAGACATTGGGTAGAACAACTGGGAGGTTCAATTCAATTGGAATGGTCCTATGCTACAATCCCAATATTAAATAAAGAGAATATAATCTTACAAAGAGAACCATTTAACAAGCACTCTATAGAGTTAATTCAAACTGATGAAACCATGATAAAATTAGTAAACTCTATGGAAGAAAAAAGGATGGGAGTTTACTCCATTTGACATAACCCATTCCTGGTAGAAGTACTAGAAGCAAAGAACATGGATCCACAAGTTATTAAAATAATAGATTCTGAATCAGATAGAGTATTAGCCCAAGAAATGTGGACCATGTATTTCGATGGAGCTAAATTCCAATTTGGAGCAGGTGCAGGTGTTAATTTAATAGTTATTAAATAAAATTACCTTGATTTTCCTTACAGACTAGAATTCCCTTTCACAAACAATGTAGCTGAGTATGAAGCCTTACCACTAGGGTTAATAAAAGCAAAAGAATTTGACATTAATTACTTGATTGTAACAGGAGATGCAAATATTATTATACTAAAGATTAAAGGTAAATATCATACTAAGAACCCTAGGCTTAAGCAATATAGAAATGTAGTATTGGAAGAAATTGATAAATTCCTATCTTTCAATATCTCATATATTCCAAGGGAACAAAATTATGTTGCAGATATTTTAGCTATAAATGCCTCAGGCCTAGACCACATAGAGATAACTACAAAAAACATGGACAAATTCCTAACTATTTCAGTCTATAAACCATTTGTGCCAGATAACATAGTCTATCTACAGGTCTTTCAAGATGATATAGATAATAAGGATTTTATGACTCTACAAAATCAATACGTAGATGTGATCCGTGATGAAAAATATGAAGAAAAACTAATTGACCAAATAGGAGATCCAGTTGAAGTAATCCAGTTGAGAACAAATAAAATACCCAAAGAATTAGTTTATCTAGAGAGTCTATTTTATGATTTTGATAAATCTTATAAGCCTTTAAGCAGAGAGGTAATATCTAAAGACGTTAACATTGGTTCAATGAAAGAACCTAGAATAGTGAAAGTAGACATGGCCTTACCTACTAAAGAAAAAGCTAGATATATGAGTTTCTTGAAAAAGAACAAATAACATTTTGCTTGGATTTATGAAGACCTTAAAACTTTCAAAACAGATGTAATGACACACATAATACCCCTAAAAGAAGATTTCAAAACATTTAGATAAAAGTAAAGGAAGTACAACCCAAATCTGCACCCAATAATGCAAAAAGAAGTATAAAAATTGCTAGATTCCAAAATAATAAAAAAGGTAAGATTTTCTTCTTGGATATCCAATTTAGTACCAGTCAATAATGGGGATATTAGACTTTGTGTAGATTTTATAAATTGAAACAATAGTTCTTTAAAAGACAATTACCCATTACCCAACATGGAACAATTATTACAAGCAGTAGTTGGCTTAACTAGATTGTCTCTGTTAGATGGATTCTTAGGGTACAATAAAATTTAGATAAATCCATAAGATAGGCATAAGACAACATTCACTATGCCTTAGGGCACATTTGAATATTTAAGAATGCCTTTCGGACTAATGAATGCAGGTGCTACTTTTCAGAGGGTAATGGATTTTCCTTTCAAAGGTTTAATGTTCAAAATAGTAGTTGTCTACCTAGATGATATAATAGTATTTTCTAAAAATCTAGAAGAACATCTAGAACACTTAACTATAGTTTTTGCTCGATGCAAGGAATTTGGAATCTCTTTAAATACCAATAAATACATATTTGGTACTGCATAAGGAAATTTCTTAGGGCATATAGTTTTAGAAAAAGGAATAAGCATTGACCCAGAAATATTTGAAGCTATATCCAAAATTCCCCCTCCTAGAAATTTAAAAGGTGTCAGGTCATTCTTTGGCAAGATAAACTTTATTAGAACATTTATCCCAAATTTTGTAGAGATGACCAAACCCATAAATGACATGGTTAAGAAAATTGGAGAAATAAAATGGACAATATAAAATATGGAAGTATTTAACAAGATCAAAGAAGCCATATCAACCACTCCATCCCTAAGCTACCCTGATTATGCAAAATATTTTAATATCTATTCTTATGCATCTGAACACTCCATTGTTGTAGTTATTTCGAAGAAAGATGATGAGAATAATGAAAGGCCAATAGCCTTCATGAGTTTAGGATTGAAAGGAACACATATTAAATACAGCTTGTTAGAGAAATATGCTTATGCAGTTGTCCAATATTTAGAACATTTCAAAGGTATATTTGGCTCAAATAAGGTTTATTGTTGTATCCCTTTTATAGCAATAAAATATATTTTCTTAATCAAAGTCGTTAGGAAGACTAGAAAGATGAATGGTAAAGTTTTTGTTGGAATATGTAATGCAACATTGTGTAAATTATTCTTAGACTAAAATATAAAGTCTAAAGAATAATATTTGAATTTTTAGTCTTACAATGGCACTGAGAGGGGGGGTGAATCAGTGTAGCTCTTTAAACTTGAATTTACAACTCTTAATATCGCAACAATTAAAACTTATTACTAGATACAACAAGTATAACACAAGAGCATCACATAACACAAGATTTAACGAGGTTCACCAATGTGGCTACTCCTCAAAAATTGACTTCTTGGACTACCATCCAAATCCAACCTTTGCAAAGCACCAACTTTACAATCAATTTACCAGCACCCACTGGAAGGAGCACCAACCCCTTATTTATCTGCACCAACAGAAAGGAGCACCAACCCCTAATTTACCAGCACCTACTGGAAGGAGCACCAACCCCTGATGCCAAGCTGCAACCTAGACTTCAATTTTGAATCTATAAGTTTTACAGTAAGATACCTTTGCTTTTGCAAGACCCTGATTGGTCTTCTTCACCTTTGTGATCTCTGCGCACTCTGCTCTCTCTGTGCAATCACTTCGCACACTCTGCTTCGTTACAGTCGAACTTCATGATCGTCTTCTCCCTTTTGTGCACTCTGCTCTCTTTGCGAATTTTGCACTTAGCATGATTCGATACGACTTGCTCTCTACGCACAATGACCGTATATCACATACATTCAACACCACTTCAATTCTCCAAACAACCCTCCTTTTATAACAATATTTTTGTGATGAAGATCCTAATCTTAGTCGGTTGTAAACCCTAATCTTGGTCGGCTTTCATAACAACTATAAACCCTAATTTTAGTCAGCTGTCATACTTCTCATTTCAGTTGGGTTCTCCTTCTTGACTTGCGCATTTACGACCTGTCGTGAAATCATGACATTTCTGCCTCTGTAGCTTCTTTTGTTGTTGTTGCCATGAAAACACATGTCATGATATCGCGACACTTTTTCTCTCTCCTCTTTCTCTTTGCTTTGGCCCTGAAAATACATGTCGCGATATCGCGACACTTTTGCCTCCGTATACTTCATCTTAGCTTTTGTCACGATATCGTCGACACTTCTCTCGTACTTACTTCTTTGCTTTTGTCACGAAATCATGACACTTCTACCTTCGAAGTCTTCTTCTTTGCTTTTGTCATGAAATCGTGACACTTCTACTTCTGAAGTCTTGCTTTTTGCTTTTGTCGCGAAATCGTGACAATTCTGCTTCCGTACGCTTCCTCTCTTTCTTTTGTCGTGAAAATGCGACATGTCATGAAATCGTGACACTTCTACCTTCGAAGTCTTCTTCTCTGCTTTTGTCGTGAAATCATGACACTTCTGCTTCTGAAGTCTTGCTTTCTGCTCTTGTCATGAAATCATGACAGTTCTGCTTCCGTACGCTTCCTCTCTTTCTTTTGTCATGAAAATGCGACATGTCACGAAATCGTGACACTTTTCAAACTTACTTTCTCTCTCCTATTTTAGTCGTGAAAATGCGACATGTCGTGAAATCATGACACTTTTCCAACTTACTTTCTCTCTCCTATTTTAGTCACGAAAATGCGACATGTCACGAAATCATGACACTTTTCCAACTTACTTTCTCTCTCCTATTTTAGTCATGAAAATGCGACATGTCATGAAATCGTGACACTTTTCTTACTTGTTCTCTTTCTTCGAACTTGTCACGAAATCGTGACACTTTTTCTTGCTTTCTTTTCTTCCAACATGTCATGAATCGTGATGGTTTTTCCACTTGCCTTTTCTCCATCGTTTTCTTTCTTTTTCTCTTCCAACATGTCACGAAATCGTGACAGTTTTTCCACTTGCCTTTTTCTCTTCCAACATGTCATGAAATCGCGACAGTTTTTCCACTTGCCTTTTTCTCTTCCAACATGTCGCAAAATCGTGATAGTTTTTCCACTTGCTTTTTTCTCTTCCAACATGTCACGAAATCGCGATAGTTTTTCCTCTTGCCTTTTTCTCTTCCAACATGTCATGAAATCATGATAGTTTTTCTTGCCTGTTGTATATGTCGTGATATCGCGACACTTTTCTTACTTGTCTTTTTCTTTGATCTTTTGCATATGGGCCACTTCGGTCTTCTTGGAAAATCACTGTACATACTCTGAATAACCTTTGAACTCCTGTCTTCTGCATCTGAATATCTTTTGAACTTCCTATCCACTGCATCAACAGATCTATCTGACTGTGTTGACAACAATGACAATACTGTTGCTGCACCTTGCTCAACAATCTCCCCCTTTGGAATTGTTGGCAACACATGTGCAATTTCCTGAAACTCTTCTCCCCCTTTGACAATAATACCAAAGGGCTACTACAGACTCCCCCTGAGTCCATGCACAACATTCTCAGGCAAAATTGATTACACTTAGCAAAAATCATGAACATGAGCAAAAAGATAATCAAATACTTAAATGCTCCCCCTAAGAATGTGATCCCTATAGCTAGTCAATTCTTGGGAAGTGTGACCACTCCCAATTTATTGTGAAGGTACTCAAAAACTTCCTTGGGCAATGGTTTTGTGAAGATATCTGCTACTTGCTCTGTAGTTGGAACAAAATCCAACTTAACCTCACCTTCTGCAACTTTCTCCTTCAAAAAGTGATACCTGATAGCAATGTGTTTTGTGCGTGAATGCATAACCGGATTCTTGGAGATGTTAATGGCACTGGTGTTGTCACACTTAACTGATATTGGCTCACTAAAGTTAATACCAAGATCTTTCAAGGTTTGTTTCATCCACAATACCTACGTACAACATGTTGTCATTGCAATATATTCTGCTTCTATTGTCGATAAAGAAACTGACTCTTGTTTCTTACTATGCCACGTGACCAATCTGTCTCCAAGATAGAATGCACCTCCACTGGTACTCTTTCTGTCATCGACACATCCTACCCAATCTGCATCTGAATACAAAATAAGGGTGAAGTCTTTACCTTTCGGATACCATAACCCATACTCCATAGTACCCTTGAGGTACCGAAGAATCCTCTTCACTACTGTCACATGAGTCTCCTTGGGATTAGCCTGAAATCGTGCTACCATGCATACTGCCTGCAAAATATCTAGTCTGGTAGTCGTCAGGTACGATAAGCTTCCAATCATAGATCTGTACATGGTTTGATCAACAGGTGGAGATTTGTCATCCTTGCTCAACTTGCAACCTGTCATCATGGGAGTGCTAATTGGCTTACAATCCTCCATTGTGAACTTCTTTAACATCTCTTTTACATATTTAACTTGAGAAATAAATATGCCCTTCTTACATTGATTAACTTGCAACCCGAGGAAATACGAAAGTTCACCAATCATTGACATTTCAAATTCTTTCTGCATCTTATTTGCTAAATCTTTACATGACTCATCTTTGTCGCTGCCAAATATGATATCATCTACGTATACAACAAGAACAATAAGATGCCCATTTTCTGTTTTGACATACAAATTACTATCCACCATACCTTTCTTAAACCTTTGTTGAGTGAGATAGTTGTCTAGCCTTGCATACCAGGCTCGGGGTGCCTGTTTTAAGCCATATAATGCTTTCTTCAACTTGCAAACCAAGTTGGGATCATCACCAAGTTGGAAACCATCTCGGTTGCTCAATATAAACCTCTTCTTCAAGTTTCCCATTCAAAAATGCTGATTTCACATCCATTTGATAAACTTTGAAATTCTTGTAGACTGCTAAAGCCAGAAACATTCTAATTGCCTCTAGTCTAGCTATTGGTGCAAAAGTTTCCTCAAATTCAATGCCTTCAACTTGTGCATAACCCTTACATACCAATCTTGCTTTATTTCTGACTACCTGTCCGTCTTCATTCAATTTGTTTCAAAAAATCCATTTAGTCCCGATTATATTTTTATTTGCAGGTCTAGGTACTAACTCCCAAGTTTCATTTTTCTCGATCTGATCTAATTCTTCATTTATTGCCTTCATCCAACTTTCATCTTTGCTTGCGTCAACAACATTTTTGGGCTCAATGCTGGATAACAGAGAGTAGTTACTTACTGCTCTTCTTCTTGTCTGAACACCAATTTTGGGGTCGCCAATTATTTGCTCTCTAGGATGATTTTTTTCGCCAGCTGCCTGTTTTGAATTTCTTATTTTCTTCCACTTCTGAATCACAACTTAAATCATCTGAGTCAATTTTTTGTATCTTTTCCATTTCGTTTTCCTCATCTCCTTCAATAACCTCTTCATAAATTGGGTAGTTCATTTCATAGCTAATTACTCGTTCTCTACCTTCATCAAATTTAACATCGACACTATCCACAATTTTCTTTAGCCTCTTGTTGTAGCATTTGTAAGCTTTGCTTCTTGGTGAATAACCAACAAAAATACCTTCATCCGCTCTATCTTCAAACTTACCAAGATTATCTTCAGTTCTTTTGATGTAGCACTTTCTGCCAAAAACTTTGAGGTATTTTGTTGTTGCCCTTTTACCGAACCACAACTCATAAGGAGTTTTGCTTTCATGTGTTCTCAGCATGTACCTATTTTGGATATATAACGTAGTATGGACTGCTTCTCTCCAAAATCTGTCTGCTACTCTGTTTTCAACCAACATAGTCCATGCCATTTCCTGCACTATCCTGTTCTTTCTTTCTACCACTCCATTCTACTGAGGTGTCTTGGCTATTGAAAACTGTCTCCTAATACCGTATTTTTCATAGTACTCTACAAACTCCTCTGAGATGAATTCTCCTCCTCTATCTGATCTTAAACATTTGATCCTCCTTCCTGTTTCATTCTCAACTTGGTTTTTGAAAATCTTGAACCTTTCAAAAGCTTCTGATTTATGCTTCAAGAAAAATATCCATGTCATTCTGGAATAGTCATCAATGCACAACATAAAATATTTGTCACCATTTATGCTTTGTGTTCTCATGGGTCCACATAAATCAGTGTGTATTAGTTCCAAAGGTTTGCTTGTGTAGTACTCTTTTGTTTTGAATGTGACTCTAGTTTGCTTCCCCTTTTGGCATGAAGCACAAATGTTGTTTGCAGGTTTGCTGATGGTGGGAATATCTCTCACTACCCTTTTTGAGTTGATTTTTACTAGATTATAAAAGCTGATATGACCGAGTCTCTTGTGCCACAACCAAATTTCTTCTTCCTGTCCAATAAAACAAGCTCCTTCTGAAGTCTCTGAGAGCGTGTACAGGTTTCCAGATGTCCTTGATCCAGTTGCTATCAATTTTCCACTATTTGTTTTTCTCACTTCACAACCCTGCTTCTTAAAAACTACTTCATGACCTTTATCACAAATCTGACTTACGCTCAACAAGTTATGTTTCAAACCATCCACAAACAAGACTTCTTCTGACTTAATTTTTTCATCAATAATTTTAACTAAACCTTTGCCAACTATCTTAGCTCCATCATTATTTCCAAACTTTACTGAACCACCTTCATATTTCTGTAACTTCTCAAATTTTTGTTTGTTACCTGTCATATGACTAGGAGCATCCACTATCAAGTATCCATGGTACATATTTATTCTATGCTTTAAATGTTGTTTGTACGATTAAGGATTCCTTTTCTTCCTTAAGTCGCTCTTTTTCTTTCCACTCCGTTTTGATAGTAGTTTTGGGCTCTTGTTTTGCCTTTCCCTTATCAACAGCTTGTGCATGTTTTACGAGAAGTTTTCTATTTTGTCTCATCTTATTTGGTTGAAATTTCCTTCCCTGAAACTGATTTGATGCAAATGTACTTCTACAGTTTCTTGCAATGTGCCCAAAATTATGACAGTTATAACATTCTACTGTATAATTCATCAGAGGAGAAAAAGCATTTCTACTGGTGAAATTCCTTGGTCTTACATTATATTTGTAGTCTGAGATTTTATGTCCATAGCCATTGCATTTAAAATAGAAACCAGAAAAGGGATAATTGAACCTGGATGATGGTCTTTGCCATGTTGTCGTAGGAGCCATAGGTCTTCTTCTTCTTTGATGTGTGACATTGGTGAATCCATCATTGTCAGTTCTCCTTTCATGCCTGGCATTATTGCTTTCTTTTGCATGAGACATTTTTCCTTGATCAACCTATTTCTTATCTTCATTCTTTATGGATTCTACATTTCTGGCCTTTGATCCATTTGAAGATTCTCCTTCGATGAAACCCAGACCAAATTTGATGCCTGTAGGCCTTTGGTCATTTATAATCTTATCCAGATTCATAGAACTTTCTTCGCGTTTGTGATAGCAACTAATTTTGTGATTCATCTCTTCTATTCGTGTCCGTAAACCAACATTCTCTTCTTCTAGTTTGCAACAATAATCTATTTTCATGGTAATTTGTATTTCGAGATCTTCAGATATTTTCTTGTATTCTTCTGTCTGTACTTTCAGACTGGTTATGATTTCGTTTGCATCCTCAAGCCTTTTTGAAATTTTCTTATTCTTTTTCCTCTCTATTTTCCACTCTTCAAGTGCAGAGATCAACTCACCTTCTAGATCTACTTCAGCCTCAGGGTTTTCACCACATACTTCAGAGTTCACTCCTCCTTCCTTTTCTGATTTTACTTCTTCAAATGCCATGAAAAGAGCTTCACCTGTTTCCTCTTCAGAATCTCGATCGAAGCTGTCTTCCGATGAACTCGGCATTCCTGGAGATGAAACTTTTCTTCTTGAAGTTGCCTTTTCTGAAATTCGTTTTCTTCTTCCAGTCACTTCTTTCTTGGTGCGATCCTTCATCATTTTTGTTCTTCTCATTAAGTGGACATTTAGTCACAAAATGCCCAATGCCTCCACAGTTGAAACATTTAAACGGTAGCTTTCCTCTATATTTTCCTTTTCCCCTTTTTAGTTTTCTAACAAAGTTTGCTTCCATTTCATCTGATGTCTCTTCTTCCTCGGACTCTTGTTTTGCATTTTTATTTTTAAGGGCTTTAAAAGCCGCTTCTCTATCTGTGGGTTTAGATCTTCCTATCCTCATCTCATATGTAGTCAAGGAACCATACATCTCATCTATACTAAAATAATTTAGATTTTTAGCTTCTTCTATCATTGAGACTTTAGAATCAAACCTTTGAGGAAGAGATCTTAATACCTTTTTCATGATGGCAGAGTCTTCGATATCCTCGTCGAGTCCTCTGATCGCATTAATGATTCCATTAACTCTCAACATATATGCCTCAATGTTTTCATCATCATTCATTTTTAATGCTTTGAACTGAGCTCGATGTGTCTGTAACTTGGCCTCCTTGATCTTATCATTTCATTTATGAATACTCCTCAGTTTATCCCATATCTCTTTTGCCATTTTACATCTCATGATCTTTACTAGTTCACTGTATGCTATTCCACACATGAGAGCATTTGTTGCTTTTGAGTTATTGTCAAACAGTTTCTTTTCGTCAGCCTCTTCTGGAGGAGTGATGGGTATTGTGTATCCACTAACTACTGAACCCCAGATGTCATATCCCAAAGCACAGAGATATGCCTGCATCCTGATTCTCCAGAATGCGTAATTAGATCCATCAAACAATGGTGCTTTGTTTGATGAGAAGCCTTCACCACCTGCCATTGTGTTACTTCCAAGATCACCCTAGCCGGTTAAGCTTGTACAAGAACTTGGCTCTGATACCAATTGTTAGTCTTACAATGGCACTAAGAGGGGGGGTGAATCAGTGTAGCTCTTTAAACTTGAATTTATAGCTCTTAATATCATAATAATTAAAACTTATTACTAGATACAGTAAGTATAACACAAGAGCATCACATAACACAAGATTTAATGAGGTTCACCAATGTGGCTACTCCTCAAAAATTGACTGCTTGGACTACCATCCAAATCCAGCCTTTGCAAAGCACCAACTTTACAATAAATTTACCAGCACCCACTGGAAGGAGCACCAACCCCTAATTTACCAGAACCTACTGGAAGGAGCACCAACCCCTAATGCCAAGCTGCAACCTGGACTTCAATTTTGAATCTATAAGTTTTATAGTAAGATACCTTTGCTTTTGCAAGACCCTAACTGGTCTTCTTCACCTTTGCGATCTCTGTGCACTCTGCTCTCTCTACGTAATCACTTTGCACACTCTGCTTTGTTACAGTCAAACTTCATGATCATCTTCTCCCTTTTGTGCACTCTGCTCTCTTTGTGAATTTTGCACTTAGCATGATTCGATACGACTTGCTCTCTATGCACAATGATCGTATATCGCATACATTCAACACCACTTCAATTCTCCAAACAACCCTCCTTTTATAACAATATTTTTGTGATGAAGATCCTAATCTTAGTCGACTATAAACCCTAATCTTGGTCGGCTTTCATAACAACTATAAACCCTAATTTTAGTCGACTGTCATACTTCTCATTTTAGTCAGGTTCTCCTTCTTGACTTGCGCATTTACGACCTATCATGAAATCATGACATTTCTGCCTCTGTAGCTTCTTGTGTTGTTGTTGCCATGAAAACACATGTCACGATATCGTGACACTTTTTCTCTCTCCTCTTTCTCTTTGCTTTGGCCCACAAAAATACATGTCGCGATATCATGACACTTTCACCTCTGTATACTCGTCTTTGCTTTTGTCGTGATATCGTGACACTTCTGCCTCCGTAGTCTTCAACTTAGCTTTTGTCATGAAATCGTGACACTTCTTGTACTTAGCTTCTTTGCTTTTGTCGTGAACCCCGTTTCTTTTTTTGTTCTGAAATCTGACATTTTAATCTTACTTTTTCTTGTCCACAATCATGATTTTTCTTTCGTACGCTTCCTCTCTTTCTTTTGTCGTGAAAATACATGTCGCGAAATCGTGACACTTCTACCTTCGAAGTCTTCTTCTCTGCTTTTGTCACGAAATCGTGACACTTCTACTTCTGAAGTCTTGCTTTCTGCTTTTGTCATGAAATCACGATAGTTCTGCTTCGTACGCTTCCTCTCTTTCTTTTGTCGTGAAAATGCGACATGTCATGAAATCGTGACACTTTTCAAACTTACTTTCTCTCTCCTATTTTAGTCACGAAAATGCGACATGTCGCGAAATCATGACACTTTTTCAACTTACTTTCTCTCTCCTATTTTAGTTGCAAAATGCGACATGTCACGAAATCGTGACACTTTTCCAACTTACTTTCTCTCTCCTATTTTAGTCGTGAAAATGTGACATGTCACGAAATCGTGACACTTTTCTTACTTGTTCTCTTTCTTCGAACTTGTCATGAAATCGCAACACTTTTTCTTGCTTTCTCTTTCTCTTCCAACATGTCGCGAAATCGTGACAGTTTTTCCACTTGCCTTTTTCTCTTCCAACATGTCACGAAATCACGACAATTTTTCCACTTGCCTTTTCTCTCTTCCAACATGTCGCAAAATCGTGACAATTTTTCCACTTGCCTTTTTCTCTTCCAACATGTCGCGAAATCGTGACAGTTTTTCCTACTTTTTCTCTCTTCCAACATGTCACGAAATTGCGACAGTTTTCCACTTGCCTTTTTCTCTTCCAACATGTCTCAAAATCGTGACAGTTTTTCTTACTGTTGTATATGTCGCGATATCACTGACACTTTTCTTACTTGTCTTTTTCTTTGATCTTTTGCATATGGGCCACTTCGGTCTTCTTGGAAAATCACTGTACATACTCTGAATAACCTTTGAACTCCTGTCTTCTGCATCTGAATATCTTTTGAACTTCCTGTCCACTGCATCAATAGATCTATCCGACTGTGTTGACAACAATGACAATACTGTTGCTGCACCTTGCTCAACATGAATTAGAAAATAATTCTATTTTATGTAAAAATATTCCCACCCAATAAATAAATTAAATAAGGGTGCTAGGAATATTTAATTTGTGGGAAAAAGTTATTTCCCCTTTTCTAGCAAATATTAAAAAGTAACCAATCACTTTTTAATATTTGATAGATGCCACTTGTCACACATTTCAAGATAATATTGTGATAAGATTAGGGTAATTTTAGGGTTGTAGTAGAAAAAATTCTCTTTAAATAGGGGTGTTGTCTACTACATATATATATATATATATATATATATCATATCATGTTGATACATATTGTTGCATAACATTGAAGCATTCTTGTATTAGTGAATCATTAAGTAATATAGTGAGCTTCATAGTGGATGTTTCCCTTCTTCATTTGAAGTAGGGTTTTACCACTTAATATTGGTTTTGTGAGTTTTCTTCTTTTGTGTGTGATTGATCTTGTGGAGCATTCTTCGATCTTGGAGAGACTTTACTTGTATCACATTTGGTATCAGAGTGGTTGGGATCTCCATCAAGTGTCTTCAATCCTTTGAGATGAAAAACCCATTAAGATATATTTTTTTGTTTTAATGCATGCATTTGATATTTGGAAAAATTTATTTTGCAAATCTGCCATTAGGGTTTATAGATTTATTGTGTTTTTTTTATCTAGTTGTTAGATCTTTTGCAAATGGTGTTTTCATTTTAAATCTATAAATTTTTGGCATTGAGCTTTTGTTGGAAGGGTTTTGGAGCCAAACGGATCCCATGGTTGCATCCGGAAGGCCCAAAAACCCTATTTCCATATATTATTTGCCCTATTTTGGTGAAAAATAAATCTGAGGCAATTTTTTTTTATTTGGGGGCCAAATGGCCCCCCACCCATTTTGCTGTACAGTCTGATTTTTTTTTTATTATTCTATTTTTTAATAAAAAAACTGTCATTTAATAAAAAAATAATAATCATTTTTCATTATTCTATTTTTATAAAAACAAATAGTCATTTAATAAAAAAAAAGTCATTTATTATTCTATTTTTTTAATAAAAAAAATAGTCATTTATTTTATTTTAAGACCTAATAGTCATTTTTTTTGCATAAATTGAAATGCATTTATTATTATTGTATAATGCAAATAGAATCCTTTTATACAATTTTTGGCAGCATTTTAATCAAATTGTCAAATAATTTAGACCTTATAGTCATTTTTTTCTCACATTAACAATGCTTGTTTGTGAGTTTGCTTGTTTTGCAAGGTTATCCAAGTATGTTTTGGAGTATACAAGGCAATTTCGGATCAACTTTTTCACTCTCTTCCCCCTATTTTTATTATTTTTTTCTAATCTCTCTCAAGCATTTGCTTGAAGAATAATGTAAAAATGTAACTTTTATCTCTCATAATGGAAGTAAAATAAAATGAGAGTGAGAGAGAGAAAGAGAGAGAGACCGAGTGTGTGTATTTGTGTTTTTCCTATTTTGCATCTCAACTAATCTAACTACTAACTTACTAACTTGCTACTAAACAATCTACTAACCAACTAACTTGCAATTTACTAATTTTCATATTAATCAAGAAGGTTAAAAATGAATCAACTTACTAACCACAACTTTAGTATTTGGTTAAAATTTACTTAATCTTGCAACATAGTTTATATTTGCTAAACACCTATTGATTCCAAAAGAATCCGCTCTATCAATACCAAGTCCTTTTCGGGTCCTCGTACCCGTACCCTTTTGGGTAGCTTGGTTGACCTTGGGTGAGATGAATTGGCAATTCGTTAGGCTATAGCAAAACCTTAAAATGAACACTAACTTACTAAATTATTGACTATCTAAAATTTAACAATGTTTTATGGTTCAATTCAAGTTAGTTTATTTTGTTGCAATATGATTGTTATGGTTAGTTACCTTCTTATTGCAAGTTAATCTATTGCAATTTGATATTGGTTTATTTCCTTTATTCAATTGTCATATGGTTATAGTTGTTTATTACAATATTGTTATAGTAGTTCATGATGATGTTGATTATATTTCATGATGATGCTTATCTATCTTGATGATGCTTAATTCTGATTATATTTCATGATGTTTATCTTTCATGATGATTATATTTAATGGTTGAAAAGTAGATTACTTGAAAGTTATGTTTTTTTTTTTTATATATGCAAGTATGTTTATCTACTTTCTTATTACATCATTTATTTACTTTGCCAATGAATCTAATGTTTTGATTATGTTCACTTTTTAGAATGACTAATCACGGAATATCCTTCACACCTAATCACATCCTTGATGGATCATTTTTTGGAAAATGGGAACCAAGGATGAGGGATGAATTTCAAGCAAGAAAGTTATGTCCCATTATGAATGGATATGAAGCAATCCCAACCCAGGCAAGGGCACTTGAGACATACAACAACAAGAGTCACCTTGCACTTTCCATGATTATCAATAGTGTGAGTGATGAGATATTTCTCACTATAAGCCATTGTGAGCATGCTAAATATGCATGGGATTTGCTAAAACAAGTCCATCTAGGGTCCAACACATCAAGGAAATTCACTTTATTGTCCAAAATTCTTAGCACTATTCAAGTTGAAGAAGAAAGTGCCTTGATATTCCTCTCAAAGATGAAAAACATGAGAACTCAACTATTGACTTGTAACTATGATTGGATAAGTGAGAAGCTCTTAAGATTTATCATTTTGAGAAACTTGTCAAGCAAGTTCAAGAATTTTGTCATCATTATTGAGACTAGGCTAGAGCAAGAAGAGGATGGCATTCCTCTCAACACTCTTTCATAATTATTGATTCAACATGAAGAGTCTCTTAATAGAGATAAAGTGAATGGTCAAGTTGTCAAGGAGAAGAATGTTGCCTTGAGTGCCACTAAGGATTCCTTCAAGAAGAAATACAAGGGAAGGAAAAATCAAAATTTCCAACCCAACAAGCCTAGAGTTGATTTCACTTGCAAATTTTGTGGAAAGAAAGTTCACAAGGAAAAAAAATGTTTCAATAAGAAGAATATTGTAGAAAAGGAAGAGCAAGAAAAGGCTAAGGGACAGGGACCGAAGAAATGGTTTGGCAAGGGAAAGAAAAAGAACAATAATGTAAATCAAAATTCAAATAAAAATACCTTTTTGTGTGCCCTCTACTCCATTGACTCATCTACTTATAATGAATGGGTGTTAGATTTTGGATGCATTTACCATATGTGTTTTGAAAATGATAAGTTTGTGGACTTTCATAAGCACTCTTCAGATTCAATTGTCATTGATGATAATACTAGACTTCAAATAGAAGGTGTTGGCAATGTTGTAATTGAAGGGAAATTACTTGATAATGTCCTATATGTGTCTAACCTTAGGAGAAATTTAATTTTAGTTTTGCAAGTTTCTATAAGTGGTCACACTATTGAGTTCAATGCAACTTCATGGAGCATTAGGAAAGGCATGCTACCAATCATTACAGGTTATGTGAAGAATAATATTTATGTGTTAGGTGATGCTCCTTCAAAAGTGTGTTTAGCAACTAATGTTTCTCCTAGTAGCAAGCTTTGGCACTTAAGGTTAGGCCATACAAACTATCAAAATATTCAAATGATGAAGTCCAAAAATTTGGTTGAAGGCTTGCCTAACATTTCACCTATTCATGGTTTGTGTGAAACATGAATCTTAGGCAAGATGAGCAAACAAAAGTTTGCAAAGGACAAGTCAACAATATCCTCACAAATTCTTCAACTCATTCATATAGATATTATGGGTCCATTACATGTTAGATCACTTGGTGGTGCATCCTATATTCTCACATTTATAGATGATTATTCAAGAATGATATTTGGGTATCTACTTAAGAATAAATTAGATTGTTTTGAGACATTCAAGGAGTTCAAAGCTTTGGTAGAAAATAAAAAGGGAGCAAAGATCAAAATTATTAGAAGTGACAATGGATGGGAGTATAATAGCAATGATTTCAATGAGTTTTGTTCTTCTCATGGGATCAAAAGGCAGTTTACTTGTCCATACACTCCTTTACAAAATGGTGTTGTAGAGAGGAAAAATAGGACAATCATGGAGATGGTAAGATGCATGTTTGGTGACCACTTACCTCAATTTATTTGGGGTGAAGTAGCCAGTACAACAATCTACATTCTTAACAGGTGTCCTTTAAGATAAGTTGATGGGAAGACTCCTTATGAGGTTTGGAATGGTAAGAAGCCGAATTTGTCACACTTAAGAGTGTTTAGATGTGATGAATTTTCATATATTCCTTTAGAAAAGAGGAAGAAATTTGATAAAAAGTCTCAAAAATACATATTTGTTGGCTATGATGCAGAACATAGGGGCTACAGGTTATATTCATCTTCTTCACGCATTGTATTTGTTTCAAGAGATGTCAAATTCAATGAAGACCTTATTGAGTTAGAAAAGGGTGGGCCTTGTGTCAAAAGGACCATGTGGTTGGATCATTCTAGGGATCCTAAAGAGCAGAATTAAGTTAGCCAAAGGATAACTAGAAGTATGACCCTTAACATGTATCTTATAGCTAAGATAAAGAATGATCATGAGCCTAATTATTACCAAGAAGCTTCACAACACTCTTGTTGGTTTTATGCCATGAAGGTTGAAATGGATTCTATTCTAAAGAATAAAAATTGGGATCTAGTGCCTTATCCTAATAAGAGAAATGTTATTGTGAACAAGTGGGTCTATAGAATCAAGTACAATTATAATGGGGAGATAGAAAAGTATAAGGCTAGATTGGTTGCTAAGGGTTATGCTCAAAAACATGGCATTGAATATGATGAAACCTTTGCACCAGTTTCCAAAATTCCCACCATTCGGATTCTCATTGCTATTGATGCTGCTCAAGGTTGGTAGATTTTTCAGCTTGATGTGAAAAGTAACTTTTTAAATGGTTGTTTGGATGTGGATATCTACATAAGTCAACCACAAGGATTTTTTGTACAATGTAAGGAAACACTTGTGTGTAATATAAAGAAAACCTTGTACATTCTGAAGCAAGCACCTAGAGCATGGTACATGAAGATTTCAAGTTACTTCTTATCTCTTGGTTTTGATAAATTCTATTTAGATACAAATCTCTATGTGCTTAGGACGGATAACTTGGTAATTTTAATTTATCTTTTTGTTTATGACCTTGTTATGATTGAAAATGAGAATGAGGCCATTTTTGATTTCATCTCCAAATTAAAGTCAGAATATGAAACGAATGACCTTGGTCTTCTACACTACTATCTTGGCATGCAAGTTTATCAGCATGAGGATTGTACATTTTTGAGTCAATCCAAGTATATTGAAGATCTTCTTAAGAGGTTTGATTTGGAGGATGGCAATCCTAATTCCATTCCTATTTCTATAGGGTTAATTTGGAAGTAAGTACATAATATCAATTGGCTAATGCTACATTGTATAGGTAGCTCATTGGTAGTCTTCTTTATGTTACCATAACAAGGCCAAATATTGCTTTTTTAGTTGGTATGATGGCTAGGTTCATGTAGAAACCTTATATTTAGCACTTACAAGATACCAAGAAGATTTTGAAGTACCTTTTAGGTACTAGATATTTGGCACTCAAGTATTGTAGGCTTCCTTTGATCTTTTTGGCTATGCTAATTCTAATTTTGGAGGGGATAGAATAGACAAAAATTCTACCACAACATATGTTTTTAGTATTGGGTCTGCAACTATCTCTTGGTCTTCCAAGAAGCAAGATACAATTGCTCTTTCTACAATGAAAGCAGAGTATAAGGCTATGACAATAGCTGCACAAGAAGCGGTTTGGCTTCGTACCCTCATGAAGGAAATTGGCTTTGAGCAATTTGGTCCTTCATGTTTGCTCTTCGATAATAAATTAGCTATTGCCTTGGCTAAAAATCTTGTAATGCATCAAAGGAAAAAGCATGTTGAAATCCAAACCCACTTTATCAAAGAGAAGGTATTCAATGGGACTATTCAGTTGGAGTATTGCCCATCATCTTATTTTTTCACCAAAATAGGGCAAATAATATGTGGAAATAATATTTTTGGGCCTTTAAAATGCAACCATGGGATCCATTTGGCTCCAAAACCCTTTCAGCAAAAGCTCAATGCCAAAAATTTATAGATTTAAAATGAAAACACCATTTGCAAAAGATCTAACAACTAGATAAAACATAATAAATCTATAAACCCTAATGGAAGATTTGTAAAATAAGTTTTCCAAAATATCAAATGCATAAAATACCCAAATATCAAATGCATGCATTAAAAAAAAAAATAGTCATTTAATAAAAAAAACAATCATTTTTATTATTATTTTGTTTTTTAATAAAAAAAAAGTCATTTAATAAAAAGAATAGTCATTTTTTATTATTCTGTTTTTTAATAAAAAACAATCATTTATTATTCTATTTTTATTTAATAAAAAATAGTCATTTATTTTATTTTAAGACCTAATAGTCATTTTTTTGCATAAATTTAAATACATTTTTTATTATTGTATAATGCAACTAGAATCCTTTTATGCAATTTTAAGCAAATTTTTAGTCAAATAGTCAAATAATTTAGACCTTATAGTCATTTGTTTCTCACATTAACAATGTTTGTTTGTGAGTTTGCTTGTTTTGCAAGGTTATCCAAGTATGTTTTGGAGTATACAAGGCAATTTTGGATCAACTTTTTCACTCTCTTCCCCCTATTTTTATTAATTTCTTTTGATCTCTCTCAAGCATTTGCTTTAAGCATAATGTAAAACTGTAACTTGTATCTCTCATAATTAAAGTAAAAGAGAATAAAAGTGAGAGAGAGAAAGAGAGAGAAAGTGTGTATTTGTATTTTGCCTACTTTGCATCTCAACTAATCTAACTACTAACTTACTAACTTGCTACTAAACAATATACTAACCAACTAACTTGTAATTTACTAATTTTCATATTAATCAAGAAGGTAAAAAATGAATCAAATTACTAACCACAACTTTAGTATTTGATTAAAATTACTTAATCTTGCAACACAAGTTATATTTTCTAAACACCCATTGAATCCAAAAGAATCCACTCTATCGGTAGCAAGTCATTTTCGGGTCCTCATACCCGTACCCTTTTGGGTAGCTTGGTTGACCTTAGGTGAGATGAATTGGTAATTTATTAGGCTATAGCAAAACCTTAAAATGAACACTAACTTACTAACTTATTGACTATCTAGCATTTAACAAATTTTTTATGGTTCAATTCAAGTTAGTTTATTTTGTTGCAAGATGATTGTTATGGTTAGTTACCTTCTTATTGCAAGTTAATCTAAGTTGATCTTGGTTTATTTTATTTATTAAATTACAATATGGTTATATTTATTTATTACAATATGGTTATAGTAGTTCATCATTATGTTGATTGTCTTTCATGATGATGCTTATCTCTTTTGATGATGCTTAATTTTGATTATCTTTCATGATGTTTATCTTTCATGATGATTATATTTGATGATTGAAAAGTAGATTACTTGAAAGTTATTTTTTTTTTATATATATGCAAGTATGTTTATATACTTTCTTATTGCATCATTTATTTCCTTTGTCAATGAATATTATGTTTTGATTATGTTCACTTTCTAGAATAGCTGATCATGGAATCTCCTTCACACCTAAGCACACCCTTGATGGATCAAATTTTGGAATATGGGAACCAAGAATGAGGGCTAAATTCCAAGCAAGAAAGTTATGGCCCATTATGAATGGAGATGAAGCAATCCCAACCCAGGCAAGGGCACTTGAGACATACAACAACAAGAGTCACCTTGCATTTTCCATGATTGTCAATAATGTGAGTGATGAGATATTGCTCACCATTAGCAATTGTGAGCATGCTAAATATGCATGGTATTTTCTAAAAAAAGTCCATCTAGGGTCCAACACATCAAGGAAATTCACTTTATTGTCCAAACTTCTTAGCACTATGCAAGGTGAAGAAGAAAGTGCCTTGATCTTCCTCTCAAATATGAAAGACATGAGAACTCAAATATTGGATTGTAATTGTGATTGAATAAGTTATAAGCTCTTAATATTTATCATTTTGAGGAACTTGTCAAGCAAGTTCAAGAATTTTATCACCATTATTGAGACTAGGCTAGAGGAAGAAGAGGATGGCATTCCTCTCAACACTCTTTCACAATTATTGATTCAACATGAAGAGCCTCTTAATAGATACAAAGTGAATGGTCAAGTTGTCAAGGAGAAGAATTTTGCCTTGAGTGCCACTAAGGCTTCCTCCAAGAAGAAATACAAGGGAAGAAAAAATCAAAATTTCCAATCCAACAAGCCTAGAATTGATTTCACTTGCAAATTTTGTGGCAAGAAAGGCCACAAAGAACAAAATTGTTTCAATAAGAAGAAGATTACAGAAAAGGAAGAGCAATAAAATGCTAAGGGACAAGGACCTAAGAAATGGTTTGGCAAGGAAAATAAAAATAACAACAATGTAAAACAAAATTCTAATAAAAATGCCTTTTTTTGTGCGCTCTACTCCATTGACTCATCTACTTCTAATGAAGGGGTGTTAGATTTTGGATGCACTAACCATATGTGTTTTGAAAATAATAAGTTTGTGTACTTTCATAAGGACTCTTCAGATTTAGTTGTCATTGATGATAATACTAGACTTCAAGTAGAAGGTGCTGGCAATGTTGTAATTGAAGGGAGATTACTTGATAATGTCCTATATGTGCCTAACCTTAGGAGAAATTTAATTTTAGTTTTGCATGTTACTATAAGTGGTCACACTATTGAGTTCAATGCAAATTCATGTAGCATTAGGAAAGACATGCTACCAATCATTATAGGTTATGTGAAGAATA
Organism: Wollemia nobilis; assembly: GCA_028583015.1. Lineage (NCBI taxonomy): Eukaryota > Viridiplantae > Streptophyta > Pinopsida > Araucariales > Araucariaceae > Wollemia > Wollemia nobilis. The sequence continues at coordinate 2,783,613 of JAQPPZ010016710.1, read as the reverse complement.
ATATTTATGTGTTAGGTTATTCTCCTCCTAAAGTGTGTTTAGCAACTAATATTTCTACTAGTAGCTAGATTTGGAACTTAAGGTTAGGCCATACAAACTATCAAAATATTCAAATGATGAAGACCAAAAATTTGGTTGAAGGTTTGCATAACATTTCACCTATTCATGGTTTGTGTGAAACATGCATCTTAGGCAAGATTAGCAAACAAAAGTTTATAAAGGACAAGTCAAAAAGGGCCACACAAATTGTTCAACTCATTCATTCAGATATTATGGGTCCATTACATGTTAGATCACTTGGTGGTGCATCCTATATTCTCACCTTTATAGATGATTATTCAAGAATGATCTTTGGGTATCTACTTAAGAATAAATTATATTTTTTTGAGACATTCAAGGAGTTCAAAGATTTGGTAGAAAATTAAAAGGGAGCAAAGATCAAAATTATTAGAAGTGACAATGGATGGGAGTACAATAGCAATGATTTCAATGAGTTTTATTCTTCTCATGGGATCAAAAGGCAGTTTAATTGTCAATACACTCCTCAACAAAATGGTTTTGCAGAGAGGAAAAATAGGTCAATCATGGAGATGGTAAGATGCATGCTTGGTGACCACTTACCTCAATTTCTTTGGGGCAAAGTAGCGAGTACAACAATCTACATTATTAATAGGTGTCCTTCAAAATAAGTTGAGGGGAAGACTCCTTATGAGGTTTGGAATGGTAAGAAGCCAATTTTTTCACACTTAAGAGTGTTTGTATGTGATGTATTTTCATATATTCCTTCATAAAAGAGAAAGAAATTGGACAAAAAGTCTAAAAAATGCATCTTTGTTGGCTATGATGCAGAACATAGGGGCTACAGGTTATACTCACCTTCTCCATGCATTGTATTTGTTTCAAGGGATGTCAAATTCAATGAAGACCTTATTGAGTTAGAAAAGGGTGGGCCTTATGTCAAAAGGACAAAGTGGTTGGATAATTCTAAGGGTACTAAAGAGCAAAATTCAATTAGCCAAAGGATAACTAGAAGTATGACCCTTAACATGTCTCTTCTAGCTAATATAGAGAATTATTATGAGCCTACTTCTTACCAATAAGCTTCAAAACATTCTTGTTGGGTTGATGCCATGAAGGTTGAGATGGATTCTCTTCTAAAGAATAAAATTTGGGATCTAGTGCCTTATCCTAATAAGAGAAATGTTATTGGTAATAAGTGGGTCTATAGAATCAAGTACAATTTTAATGTAGAGATAGACAAGTATAAAGTTAGATTGGTTGCTAAGGGTTATGCTCAAAAAAATGGCATTGAATATGATTAAACCTTTGCACCAATTTCCAAAATGCCCACCATTCGACTTATAATTGTTATTGCTGCTACTCAAGGTTGGCAGATTTTTCAGCTTGATGTGAAAAATGCCTTTCTAAATGGTGATTCGGATGTGGATATCTACATGATAAACCACAAGGATTTGTTGTACAAGGTAAGGAAACACTTGTATGTAAACTAAAGAAAACTTTGTACGGTCTGAAGCAAGAACCTAGAGCATGGTACATGAAGATTTCAGGTTACTTTTTGTCTCTTGGTTTTAATAAATGCTATTCAAATACAGATCTCTATGTTCTTAGGAAGGATAACTTGGTAATTTTAATTGCTCTATTTGTTGATGACCTTGTTATGACTAGAAATTAGAATGAGGCCATTTTTTATTTCATCTCTAAATTAAAGTCAGAGTATTAAATGACTGACCTTGGTATTCTACACTACTATCTTGGCATGCAAGTTTATCAGCATGAGGATTGTACCTTTTTTATTCAATCCAAGTATATTGAAGATATTATTAAGAGGTTTGATTTGGAGGATGGAAATCCTACTTCCATTCCTATTTCTATAGGGGTTAAGTTGGAAGTAAGTATAAAATCTCAGTTGGATGATGCTACATTATATAGACCAGGCCAAATATTGCTTTTGTAGTTGGTATGATGGCTAGGTTCATGCATAAACCTTATATTGAGCAATTACAAGCTACCAAGAATATTTTGAAGTACCTTTTAGATACTAGAGATTTGGCACTCAAGTATTCTAGGCTTCCTTCCTTTGCTATTTTTGGCTATGATGATTCTAATTTTGGAGGGGATAGAATAAATAGAAAGTCTACCACAACATATGTTTTTAGTATTGGGTCTGCAACTATCTCTTGGTATTCCAAGAAGCAAGATACAATTACTCTTTCTACAACAGAAGTAGAGTATAAGGCTATGACAGCAGCTACACAGGAAGTGGTTTGGCTTTGTACCCTCATGAAGGAAATTGGCTTTGAGCAATTTGGTCCTTCTCATTTGCTCTCCAATAATCAATCAACTATTGCCTTGGCTAAAAATCCTGTAATGCATCAAAGAACAAAGCATATTGAAATCCAAGCCCACTTTATTAGAGAGAAGGTATTGGATGGGACTATTCAATTGGAGTATTGCTCATCATCTTCTAATTCTACTAATTTTTTCACAAAATCTCTTCCCAAGGAGTAGTTTTGTAAGCTAAGGGACTCACTTGGTTTGGTGAAGTTGTCCTCAAGGGGAATGAAGTGTAGTTACACTTGTGTGATGACAACTTCATCCTTATGAGGTGTTTTGTGCTATATATGAGTTGATATTTGGTGGTATAATTGCTTTTTGTATCTCTTTTGAAAATGGTACTTTCTTGTTTTCCGGTGCAACTTTTGTACATGTTACTTTGTAGATGGCATTGTGCAATTATGGTATATGATGCAATTGATTTATTCAACTCTTTTACATGGTACTTTATTGTTGCCTTGTGCAACTTTTTACATGTTTTTATGTAGTTGGCATTATGCAATTGGTTTATCATGATACTTTCTTGTTAGCATTTATGCTAATTTTTTACATGATATTTTATGGTTGGCTTTATGCAATCGGTGTGCACACTTTATTATTTTCATATACCTTATGCAACTTTTGTACATGGTACTTTAGAGTTTGCATTATCATGATACTCCTTGTTTTTTTTATGCAACTTTGTACATGATATTTTTTGATCAACTATATAACATGTGACTATAAGTATGGCTTGGCATCTTTTTGTGATGACTTATAGTTCAATATTTGTTTGATCAGTTTTTTTATCATATTTAGATATTAATATATTCTGTGGTGAATATATTTATGATGATGTATCTAACTAATATTATGTTGAGCTGCTTGTAGCTTGCAGGTACTTCCGTTTGGGGTTTTGCAGGATTATTGAAGACACCCTTGTAATGTTTTCTTCTTGTCATTTGCAACCAATTATGGTTGATGGATGGATTTGTAAGCTACTTATATCTAAAGCTACTCCGTTGGGGGCTTGTAGTCTCATTTTGGACCATTTTGTATTGGTGCCTTATTGTAGACCATTCTTGGTCATAGAAGCTCATTGTAACTATATTACTCATTTTATTCTCATCCCCGTTTGTATCTTTAGGGGGAGAATATTTTTTTGTTTCATAATTCCTTTCCCCAATATTGCATTAAGGGAGTGTTGGAATATGTAATGCAACATTGTATAAATTATTCTTAGACTAAAATATAAAGTCTAAAGAATAATATTTGAATTAGAAAATAATTCTATTTTATGTAAAAATATTCCCACCCAATTAATAAATAAAATAAGGGTCCTAGGAATATTTAATTTGTGGGAAAAATTTATTTTTTCTTTTCTAAAAAATATTAAAAAGTAACCAATCACTTTTTAATATTTGATAGATGCCACTTGTCACACATCTCAAGATAAGATTGTGATAAGATTTGTCACACATATCAAGATAATATTGTGATAAGATTTGTCACACATCTCAAGATAATATTGTGATAAGATTAGGGCAATTTTAGGGTTGTAGTAGAAAATATTCTCTTTAAATAGGGGTGTTGTCTACTACATCTTTATTTATATATATATATATATATATATTTATATATATATATATATATATATATATATATATATCATGTTGATGCATATTATTGCATAGGATTGAAGCATTCTTGTATTGTTGAATCATTGAGTAATATAGTGAGCTTCATAGTGGATGTTTCCCTTATTCATTTGAAGTAAGGGTTTTACCACTTAATATTGGTGTTGTGGGTCTTTCTCTTTTGTGTGTGATTGATCTTGTCGAGAATTCTTCGATCTTGGGGAGACTTTGCTTGTCTCACAACTTCTACAATATGATGCAAAATTAAAAATAGTTAAAACTATCAAAGGGTAAGGTTTGGATAAAATTTTGGCTAAAAAAAAAGAAGGATTTGAAAATATTCTCACAATAGATGAGGCATATAATGTCATAAGGATCAATAAAACCAAATGCAAATGGTATGAAGAAATTTTTTCATACTTACAGACCCTGTCATTCCCTAAAGATATGTTAACAAACATAACGAGGCCAGTCAAGCTTCAAGACCTAAAATATTATATGCAGGATGGTGTGCTATAATAGAAACACCCTAATGGAGTATTATTAGTATGTTTATATGAAAATGAAGTCCTAGAAATAATCAATGAATTTCATGAAGTTTTTTTTGTGGAGGACATTTTACTCCAAGAGCTACTGCTAATAAAATTATGAGAGCAGGATATTATTGGCCCTCCATTTTTAAATATGCATATAAATATGTTAGGAACTATCATTTTTACTAGGTTTTTATAGGAAAGAAGTAGCTGGAAGCCATGCCTCTCAAGTCAGTAATCACTGAAACACCATTCACCCAATGGGGTATTGACCTAATTGGAGAGATCAAGCCTAATTCATCTGGCCAACACAAGTGGATCATAACTACAACAAATTACTTTACAAAGTGGGTAGAAGCTACACCCCTAAGAACATCCACTACTACCACTATCATCAAGTTCTTGGAAGAAAACATTCTGACCAGGTTTGGAGTTCCTCAAAAATTGGTTATAGATAATGCATAGTATTTTGTTTCATATGAAATGATAGAGTTTTGTGTTGAATATGGAATTGAATTATCTCATTCTGCTAATTATTACCCCAAAGGAAATGACCTAGTTGAGTCATCAAATAAGAATGTAATAACTAGAATAAAGTTCATTAAGTAAGAACAAAAGAGGGTGGGACAATGAACTTAAATTTTCTCTATGGGTTGATAGGATGTCTGTAAAAAGAAATATAGGAAAAGCCCCCTATGAGATGGTTTATGGATAAAAAGCCTTATTACCTTCCAGAATAGAAAATTTGGCACTTTCCCTATTATTACAAGACTACAAAAACCCCAATCCCATACATAGAAGGCTTGACCAAATTATCTTGCTAGAAGAGCAAAGAAGAGAGACCCTTAATAGAATGATGCAAAAAACCCTAAAAACTATGAAATTATTTAATAAAAAAACCAAGGTTACTCTTTTTTATCAGGGATATATAGTCATCTATTGGGATCCTAAAAATGATAATCATGGTGAAAAGGGTAAATTTGAACCAAAATGGATTGGTCCATACCATATAGCCCATGTTATAGGGAAGAATACATACAAATTGTAGACCTTGCAGGGAGAAATAATGGCTATCCCTATTAATGGCAAACACCTCAAAATGTACAACCCATGTTGAAGGTAAAAAAAAAGAGAAAAAGTAAGTGGAAAAATAAAAACCCCAAAAATAGAGTGATGTATTTTGTTATTTTTTTGTACTAGATAAGCTTTCCTTTTGTTGTTAGCATATTTCTGATTTGATATACACATGTTATTCTTAATTTGAGGAGTACACATTACTGTTGATTCCACCAAAAACAATAAAAAAAAGGAGATTTATTTTAGACTCTGATGAGATTTACAATTTTCAAAATATGAGTGTTTATGCAATAGTTATTTGATATGAGATAAAACAGAAGGAAAAAAAAGTTGATTGAAACATCATGTCAAAGCCTCACATTACAAATGATACTTAAGGAAACTTCAAAGATCCAAAGAACCAAGTTATCTTTGATAGGGTAGTTGAGCCAAAAATGATCACACTCATCTTTTATATCCAGAAACTAATCAATTGAGGCATACTCATTGCACAATTTTCTTATATCAAATACTTATCTGACAAGGAAGATAAATTACAATAAAGTAAAATTGAGTCACTACCTGAGATATCTTGGAAAAACCTCTATCGGGGCTATAGAAGCTTGAATGGTAGTAGGGTAAAATTAGATGGGATTAGAAGCAACTCCACTGGGGCTATAGATGCCTGACTAGCAATGGAGCCCTATAGAATGGTGAAAATTTTTAAAGAGTGAAATCGCATATTAGGCTTGACTGTTTTGCTCAGATATGGCAAGTTTATAAAAGATTCAAAAATCAAGATGAATGCACTAACACACACATGGGCCAAAGCATGTTGGAAAAAAAATATTTTTGACAAATTTTGTGTAATAATATCTTATAAATTAGCTAAAACAAGCATTACAATATATCTAAAAAGATCATCTATTTATAAAATTTTGGCCCTATTTTTCCAAAAAGTGAATAAAAGGAAATTACAAATTTTCAATACTCTTTGCCTCTAATGTCCTATCACTTGTACAATTTTTCAGTTTTAAAATTGTAATGTTTTGTTGTTTTTAAGTTTTGTTTATTAGTCTTGATGATTTGAATTTATATTTAAATTGCAAATTAAACTAGGAGATTCTATTATTCTCAAGTGCCTCATGTTTTCAACACATTGTCCCAGTTAGAGCCTATGTTGGAGCCAAATTTGATTCAAACTTAGGAACCCCCAAATTTAAATTTTTGGTTTCATCAAAATAAGCAAGCTAGTCTCCTTGCATATTATTAAAGAAATTGGTTTTACATAAGTTTAACCTTAAACAATGCTATCATGTGCACCTTTAAAAAAATATTATATCAAAATAGGGTTGCCAAAGTCCGTCTATTTTAATTAAAGACCTTAAAGACCGACCATTGAAAATACAAGGTTTAATCTTCCTGATAAATAATCATAATTGGACCTAAGTTGATTTTTAAATCATTAGAGTCATAAGGTATTAAAAAAAAATCTAATAAAAATCCATGCTCTAAAAACCCAAAATTCCAAGCACAAATCCAAAAAAAAAATGTTCGCATTAAGGTCTTCATTAAAAGCCTTGAGGGTATGCACCCCGTTGTGTTAAAAATAAAGCACCTCATATAAATCTAACGATAGCACTTCATCAAAAAATAATCCAATGGATGCGCTTTCACAAAGAAGCCCGAAGGATAAGTCAAAGGTCAATGGTCTAAAAATATTATAACCTAAGGTCAAAAATGATTAAAATTAATAAAATTCATGCAACTTTGCTAATCTGGATGGATGCGCTTGAGCTAAGCCTAATCCAATGGATGCATGCTCCCCAAAGAGTCAAATTATTAAGAAGTCAACATGGGTCAAAATTTCAATTAAATATCAAACAAATCCGACAGATCTGAGGGTAGCGCTCATTTGAAGATCTGATCGGACGATTGCACATCACTTGGGTTATCAAATTTTAAACATTAATAAGGATGGTCACCTAAATATTAATCCATCCATTAATAAAAATTAATGAGGGTCTAACACATTGGTTAATCTTTCCCCTTCGATTAATTAAAATATTATTAAGAAATAAAATCTGGTACTCGTCTTATTATCTATATTATATGTCTGAAGAGATCAATGAATGTGAAAGCTCTCATCAATATTGGACGATGGTGATATAATTAAAAGTGCAATGAATATGTGAAATACCACAAGGTTGAATAAAATCAACGATCGCACCGACATCGATCGAGATCCAACGGTCATGCTAAAATCGAAATCCAAACAAGTAAATGGTAATATATTGGGAAAGATGAAGGTAAAGCCAAAATTAATTATGCATTAGTGAGGGTATATCACGTTGCTAATTACCCCCTTTCAACTTAAACCAAAATTATTCAAATGTAATAATGCACCCCTTTTGGCTATCAAGTATACAGCTTGCAGGAAATCTAATGGCAGTGCTAGGACAAGCTCAAAGATCAATGGATGTGATTCATTCCATGGATTAATTTTGTCATTTTAATATTTAAAGAAAAAATTAAATCAATGGATGCAAAGGCCCTTGTCAAAATCTAACGGCGACGAATGAGTCAAAGTCTAAAAAAAAGATGAAACAACGTAGAGATCTGACAACATCGATCATCTCCACTTGGATCCAATGACAACATATTTTTAAAAATGATCAAAGGTTAATCTAAAAGTTTCCTATGTTAGATGATTAATTAAATACATTATTAATCAATTTTTATAAAGGTTTGATGCATTGATAATCTTCACCCTTTCATTTTTGCTAAACCTTGCACATGTATAAGAAATTCAATGGTCGCACCCCCATCATGGTATGATCTAACGATGATCGCATAGAAATGTGAACAGATTATATAATGCCTATTTTTAATAAAATATTATTAAGGTCAAAATCACTAGGTTAACCTTGGTAAATCATGATTATATGAGGACTAATGCACCACATTATTATAAGGTCAAATAAACGATGGTATAAACTTTGATCTTAAATATTATCAAAAGGAATTATTACCAGCCAAGGATTTTTGACTTTGTAAACATTATTAATCTGATTAACCGAGCATAGGTTTATCTAAACTAGGAGACTAATGATCATGCAGGTCCCTAAACATTGACATCTATGTTAATCCTCCCTAGGATCTGACGGTAGTGTGCGAATCAAAGGTCTAAATAATAAAACGATCATGAGAATCCAATGGTAGCGCTCCATTGAGATTAAGAGAATCCAATGGCAGTGATCAAGTCAAAGTCAACATGATGGAATACAAGTGAGGCTAATCAAATGGACATATTTTGACAGTTCCAACGAATGCACCCTCTCTCAAAAAAATCCAACGATAGCGCACATTTCAAAGGTAAATGAGAAGGTTATAAAAAATCAAAGGTTGGACATGGTTAGGTTATTTCTCCATAACTGATATTTGATATATAGATAAGGCCCAAACTAAAATTTAATTCAAATATTTAATAAATAAAATAGGAGGTAAGCCTTGAGTTAATATTTATTATGATATTTGTTAAACTGTAAAATACTAAGATATTCTCTATACTGTGCATGATCATTGTTGGCACGTACCTTCGTTAATACAGAACTAATATTTTTTAGGTCTGAAAGTATCAAGATAGGATACCCAATGTAAACATTCCTCTTGAGAGAGGTACAAGTTGTACACTATGGATATTAAAGGATACGGTTGATCATTTATAAATATCTAATGACAACGGATTGATCCAGGTCATATGAAAGGAATCAAATAAAATGAGCAAAATCATGTTCCAAGAAGAAGATTTGATAGACTGGACTACTGGGAAAAGTGTGACCACTATCCAAAATACCTGAAATCAATGCCGAGGTAGAAATTAGGGAAGTAACTCATCCACAATAAGGTACAGCAAAGGACAATATGAAGATCAACAACTAAGATGAAGCCGAATAATTAAGTACACACCAACAATGTGAGTCCAGATGACACTCAAGGAAGGAAAGATTCGAACCATTAGAATAAATTCCACAGACAGTACATAGAAAGGAGCAATGTTGACTAAGAAAAAGATAAATCCTGATGCTCAAAGCATACAACCAAATCATGTATATCTTTTGGGAATAATAATGTACCACAAAATAAGACTACGAGGCATAGTCATAACTTATAAATAGAGACAATAAGAGAGAGCTAAAAGACATCAGTAAGTGAAATAATGGAATACAAAGAATATAAATGTATTCATTTTTATTCTGTGAAAACTCAAGACGAAGAAAGCACGTGAAGAATAAAAAATGGTTTCAACTTGTAGAGAGTCATTCAATCCATGCTTCGACGAAATATAATTATAAGGGGAACACTCCGATAGAGTATAGTTATGGAAGCAGCTTATAGGTGTTTCCAGATCTTGTTTTCCATTCCCACCTTCTTCCTACTTACTATAGCCTCCCTCATTTTAGGCTTTCTTCCTTAACCATACCGATATTTTTTCCAACATTGCACCACCTCACCACCCTCCATTGTGTGAAGCCACCCCATTTCCTATTTTCCTCCTTCACTCTATCGTGTGATCAATGCTATTTAATCCATTTGAAACTAGCATGCCAAACCTCGTCTTCACCACCACGTTGGGTCCCCCTCCGTCCTTCGTCTAAATTTCATGATAATAGCCTGTTCAATCCATAAAAGTAGATCATAGTGACCAGGACAAGCAGAAAAAAATAAAAAATATGTTAATGAATCCTTAGTTTCTAGGGCCAACAAGAGAATAAAACAACCAAATTATTCAATGAAAGAGCTCCCTTTAGCCCAAGAACAAACCATGACAGTCAGTTTAGAGCCGCACCAGTTGCAAAGTATACATAATAGGTTCAATAAGATGTTGACATGTGTAATGCCAAAGATAAACCAAAAATAACATAATCAAGAACCATCAGCTATAAAATGATGCAGATAGGTTCAGATTCAACATCAATAAATAAGATAATCACATTTTTTCTAATAGGTATACTTGAGTGCCCTTTAGAGTTGTGTTGTTGTATCTCCATTTCGTGTCATTATTTTCCTTATTCATTCTTCTTTCTTCCCTTTACTATGTAGGATTTTTGATAGGAAAGTGTTCAAGAAGCTAAGATTATTTCCTGTCCTATTGATCTTGAGATTCAGAGACTCTACTATTACAATATTGGAATAAGAAGAGTAGGAGAGACCTATTACATTATTTGAACTGGGTCTTCTTCATTGTATTGATGTATTTCTTTGAGAAAAACAGAGTTAAAAGGCATCCTACCTACTCTGCATGTAATATTTTATGAAATCAATACAATTCTGAGTTTCATTCATGTTATATATTTGTCTCAGTACTGTGTGTTACTTTATAATGTATTACATTATTTGAATGAATTATATACGTTTCTTTTGTTGGTTAACTTTTAGTTTTATTACGATATTATAATAAGTCTAAGAACAACAATTTGTTTTTCCCCATTCTCTCTGTTCATGTCAAAATTGTTGTTAAATTGCTATAACAACCCAATGAATCTAGGCACTGGTCTACATAAGGCATAATAATTGGTTATTTTTTTGTTTGGTCATTTTAATATGTATAGTGTTATATTAATCTAGAGCACGTAATCAACTATTTATCACATAATTACCACTGAGATTTCCTTACATGTTCTATAGTTTTCTTTTAGCAATATTCGTGTTTATCAGAACAAAGAGGCAGGTTGACCAAAGCCTGTAATAGCTAATTAGTTTCAAATGGATTTTTGCAGCATGACAATCGAATCCTATGGATGCAAGAATCGGTTCCAATAGGGGGATGGATTGGATTAGGTAGGTTGCTTACTGAATGATGATGTTGAAGTGGATGAAAAGGATTTTGATGATGTGTACTGACTGTGACCACATGTGCATGTAGTCAATGATGAATATGATGGGGTCATGGAAGCTTTATGGGTATTGGTGATAGGGAGATCCTTAGGAATGGGAGTTTTTGATGAGAAAATTGGTGGAATGGTAGATGGATTGGCTGATGGTGAAAGGAAAAGGTGTGTGGAAGGAAGCATGGACTCATATGGATTTGAGATGAAATTGCAATACTTAAACGACTTGACATATACCGGTATGCAATGTACTTGTCCCTCATGAACATATTTCAAAAATTGGTGTAATATTGAAGGAAAACATCTCATTTTCCTCATACAAGGTCTTCCAAGGAGTACATTGTATGCAATAGATCCTTCCAATATGTGAAACATGGTGTGCACTATTTTGACCCCTACTTCAATGGGCAAAACAATAGTTCCAATTGTGGAACACAAAGCATCATTGAATGCTTTTAGGATGAATGATGACTTGGTGATATGAGATGGAAAAAGGTTCAAATAATGAAGGGTGGATGTGGTGATGATATTGATAGAGTAATTGGTGTCAATTAAAACTCTTTTAAAAGGCTTATTTTCAATTACATCCATGATATGCAATGGAGGGTCTACTAATTCTGATGATATTAGCTTAATATCAAAGTCATAGAATGTGATGGAAGGCTCCATGCATATTTGGATGCTCCCTACAAAGTTATTTAAGGGATTAGAATCTTGAGATTGTAGTTCAATGGATTTGAGAATATCCATTAATACCTCACGATGTGGAGGAGATTGTTGAATTAACTCATAAATTAATAATTTGGCAGAAGCCATCTTTAGGCTTGTGGTTAACCAACTACTCAATGAGATAATTGGTCATGGTATATGATTTATGGGAGGATTTGGAGGATTTTACTAGCTAGGGATATGAATGGATGATGAAGTATTAGGGGAAATTTGAATGGATGGCGATGTAGGAGCTTATGACACACTTTCTTGATGTTGTTTCCCTGCATGTTGATTGTTTTTTTGATATCTAGTGATCACATGGATGGCCCCTACAAACCCTTCATATTTCTAGATGTTATTGAATTGATTAGGAGGATTTTTAGTGTTAACCCCTTATATGTTTGGTTGCACCTCCTCATGATGAGGAAGTGGTGTTTGAAAAATACCAAGGTTTTGGTTTTGTTGAGTAAGGGGGTTGTCAAACTTGATTGCCCCCAAGTCAATAAGGTCTTGCACTATGTCTTCAAATATATGGAAATTATTAATGTCATACCCATTTTACCTAGGATAAGGATAAAATAGATGTTCCTGATAGTGCTTACTACGTTTAGTGGGATCATCCAATATGATTTCGATCAAAGCAAGTTTATTTGTGTTATATAACCTTTAGAAAAGGGAAGCATATGACTCAGATAAAGGGGTGTATTGGTGATTTTGTTAGATAGACTATCATTTGGAATGATTTTCTATATCTGGAACTATGTTTTGCATGGCTTGAGTTGTTGAGGGTACCACACGATAAGCAATTTATTATGGTGACTGTTGCACTAATTATTATTGAAAAATTACTGGTTGGGTCATAACCACTTGATTAATGTGATTGGGATGACTGGTTAGGGTAGCTTGTGTTGATTTTGGTTGGCCAGAATAGTTGATTTTGTATTGGCCCTTATTTTGCCATTCATTTTTCTTAGGCTTAAGTATGCCCTCTTGGATTTTGATTTCCTCAATGACACTAGCCTGTGCTAGAGATTTTTCAAATGAATGATAAGTTTATAGTTGAAGCATCAAAGAGATAGGTTTTAAGTAACTCTTGGTGAATAATTTTATTAGCTCATCCATTGGTAGGGTTAATGGAAAATTAGTGATGACAACCCTCCAACAGTTTCTAAAATTATAGATAGACTCATCATTATGTTGTCTTAAAGCATAAACATCAGACAATGAGACTTTATTTTTAACATTTAGGATAAAACACTCAAATAATTGGTCAATAAATTGCTCAAAAGTATAAATACTATGATTGGATAATTGATTATACCACTCTAAGGCATCTCCTCCTAATGTTTGAGAAAATGTTTTGAGCATGAGAGCATTGACATTTTAAATTCTAAAATAGACGTGTACGAACGTTCTCACATATTATTTGGGATCCTTAGTTCCCTTGAATTTGTAAAACTTAGGCACCGTGAAGTCTATTGGATATAGCAGTGATGGTACAGAATAATGAATAGGTTGGTTGATTAATTAGCATAAAGTTGGCTTTTGGTTTGTCAAACCAAGAGCATATTGTATCAATTGATCTATCTATTTTTGCATGGCCTTAATTTGAGGGTCTTCTTCAGTAATTTAGAAGCCTTGAACTACCTAATGAATTTGAGGTGATATGGAAAATATTGTGGGGTGACTAAATGATGTTGAGATTGGTAATGATGACTAGGTGAATTTAATGGAAATTGATGAATGGGATATTGATGGTGAAAATATGGGGAATTATGGAATGAGGTTGATGTATGAGGGTTATAGCTGGGTTGGCCAATGGTAATAGGATGGATAGTAGTATGAATTGGTGGGGGAATAAGGATAGAAACCACATAATATTGTGGTGTCCATTATAGACCCTAGTTAATGAGGACAATCTAAGTAGAGTTTGGTAAAGGCTTAGGGTTCACTTGTACTTGTTGTTGAGCATTTTGATGTTGTCTAAGAAATTTTTTCAAGTGTTCCCATGCTTCATTAATATATCTATCAGGATTAGAGGGTATGGAGGTAGATGTTATGGAGGATGTGGTTGGGGGACAAGTTACACTTGGTATGGTAACTTGTGAAGCAACATTTACATGTGATTTATACAAGGTGTTAGTGTATGTGGATGTTTATGAAGTTCTAGGAGCACTTGAGGTTTGGGGAATGGACATATGAGAGGAAGGTGTAATTGATACCTTAAAAAGAGGGTTAGTGTACACCTGGGTAAAGCTGGATGGTGGCTGGGAATAAACAAGCTCCTGTTGTGAAGTAGAATATTTTCTAGGTGAGTTGGGTACTAAATCCAAGATATAGTTAGAAGAATTTATAAGATATTCTACTCATACCATATCTATGTGGATAATATGGTGGTCAATGGTTGGTGAAGTTGACTCTTCTTGGAGCATATGAAGAACACAAGCTTATACTGAGAGGGGGGGTGAACAGTATAAGACCACTTTTTACTTTTCTTTCCCAATCAATATTATGCAATGTATAGATAGCAATATCAGTAGTAGTAATCAAAGCAATGTACAAAACACCACACATAATAGAGACACCATAATTTATGTGGTTCATCCAATGTGGGCTACTCCACGAAGAAAATCTTTCACTAAAATTTTCTCGATCAATCTGTTGGGAATACTTTCTCTATTACAATGTTTATGGATCTCTATCCAAAATATATGTTGATCCCATAAATCAAAATCATGGATATCTATCCATAGGAGAACTCCTTCTCTTATGCTCTAGCTGGTGATCCTCTAGAAGACTACTGCATCCACTACACTGGCTTGTGGATCTCTCTCCACTAAATAATCTTGTCCCCACTCAGAAGACTTGTCCTCACTACCCTGGATGATGGATCTCTATCCACTAGAGACCACTATAATATACGCAACCTCCAAATATTTGTCTCAAATCTACACTAAACACAGTCCTTTGGTCTAGCACAAATTTGTTCAATAAGTCGACACAGAACTTGCTTAAATCTATTCAACAAGTCCACACAGAACTTGTCCAATCTACTCAACAAGTCCACACAGAACTTGTCCAATATGCTCAACAATTCCACATAGAACTTGTCCAATATACTCAACAAGTCCACACAAAAATTGCTCAAATCTACTCAACAAGTCCACACATAAATTGCTCAAACATGCTCAACAAGTCCACACAGAACTTGCTCAAATATGTTCAACAAGTCCACACAGAACTTGCTCAAATATGCTCAAAAAGTCCACACAAAACTTGTCCAATATGCTCAATAATTCCACATAGAACTTGTCCAATATGCTCAACAAGTCCACATAGAACTTGTCCAATCTTCTCAACAAGTCTACATAGAACTTGTCCAATATGCTCAATAATTCCACATAGAACTTGTCCAATCTTCTCAACAAGTCCACACAGAACTTGTCCAATATGCTCAACAAGTCCACACAGAACTTGTCCAATCTTCTCAATAAGTCCACATAGAACTTGTCCAATATTCTCAATAAGTCCACATATAACTTGTCCAATCTTCTCAACAAGTCCACACAAAACTTGTCCAATCTGTTCAATTACTTTCAATCACTCTCTTAGAAACATAAGGAGAATTGTTAGAGACTCAATATGCTTCAAATTCAACTCAATTCTCAATCACTTTCTCAAATCAATTTAGAATATAAAATAGTTTTTTTTATGGAACTTGAACAATAACTTCACTCACCCACTTGACTAGGCTCAACCAACTCTACTCGACCAATAACTCAATGAAACAACCCTTGCTCACAAACCCTAGTCCAAGTATATAAACATCAACTCAAAATGTTTCCAACAATTCTCAACCACAAATCTCACATAACAATGATACTCATATTATTTTCAAACTCTAGTTCAAGTTCTTTGCATGACAACCCACTTCAACAATAATGCTTATAAAACAATCTTCACATAACAATGATACTCATGTTCTTTTCACACCATAGTTCAAGTTCTTCACACAACCAATGGCTTCAACAACAATTCTTATAAAATAAGGTTTTAACCACACTTCTTTATTCTAGAAAATATTGAAGCAATCACTCAAACACACTCAAAAGGAAACCCTAATCAAGTCATTTTCACTCCAAAATTATTTTCCAAAAAACCAACCAATCAATTTTAACTTTGGAAAATGTGCACATACCTTTTTCTTGATTATGAAGGAATCTTCTAAATCTGCCAAAATCTTAAACACTTCTTGCCAAGCTCAAAGAAATTATAAAGTGATTAATTTCCTCAAATTACAATGCAAACATTAAAACATACATACACCTTATCACTCCATCTTTGATAAAACATTCATCAACATTTACAAAAAATAAATTACCACTTACACTTTATAATCTCCCACAAATATTCAATGCACTCTTCTTTTAAAAAACAACCTAAGACAAGAATATCCTTTTATCCTTTTAATATTTCAATAAATCAATATGCCAAAACACTTTATTAGAATAAAACTTAACACCTTATTCCTCCAACTAATAAAAAAGCATTTCCAAGTAATAAACCTTTCATGCACCCTTTTAACTCCAAACTTTAGGCATCATACAAAAATTAAAACTTCAAAATTTATGACCTTGCGTTGGAGGTAAATCGAACACATAGCTCAGCTTCAACCGGTGCCCTAGCCACGACACCCAATGTCATGTAAGCTAAGCGCTTTCTTGGGAATAAATGAGCACCACATGCTCAAAACCTTCCCCTCTCACCTTGCACAAAAATGTGCACCTTATTTGGTGCTTAACACCAATGCAACTACCACAAAAAAAATGCTACTACTGAGTTTTGAACATAGACCTCCTTATGCCCAACACTCCAACATTGTACTCTTTGCCACTAGGTCACTTGCCTCATTGGTGCTTGGTCTTTTGGCGCAAGTCTCCTTGATGTTATTCGTTGGTGCTTAACAAAACTTTTCATTACTTTTTTCTTCCTTATGAATTGAAAAAACTATTGCACTCTTCTATTATCGAGCAAAAGGATGATTTCAAATGCCTTTAAGGCATAACTTATATACCAAAAATCTTCCTCCATGCATGATGTCAATGCTTGATTTACCCTCAATAATTTTTGGACGTCGGTGCTCGAATTACCTTTGGAGCTTTATCAATTTATAAAATATTTAAATTCTTTTGAATTTAAATTTTATAAATTAATTCTTTAAACCCTATGGTTTTATTTAAACCATATTTCACTTTGCACCTTGGTATAAATAATATTTATTTATAAAATTTAAATGCATTTTGAATTTAAATAGTTTATCAAATAAATATTAAATCTCCCTTTAGCTTTCAAATTAAAATTTCTTGGGTTTTTATGAAAACCATTTAACTTATGCTTCTACATAATATTTAAAAGTATTATGGAGCCCTTTGCATTTTATCTTTGGAGTGTTCCTCTTTAACTTTGACTTTATTAGAAGCTTCTTCCTGAATACCAATGACAACTTTGATAACTTGTTTCTTGACAAATTCCTTGACATTAATGATGACCTCATTTCTTGACATCAATGACAACTTTAACTTTAAGGACTCAAAATGTCCAACAATATAGCCATATGAAAGGTTTTTTATGGCAAGGAATGTGAGGGATTGAAAGATAAATATTCCTGTGTCATATTTAGGGATTTTACCACATAAGTGGTGGGGAAGGTGGGTGAAGGTTCCATTGAATTATCTTGATTTAATGCTTTCTTATATTTTCTAGTTAATACCACAAAGCAAATAAACCAAAATATAGATTATATAGTAAAATGAAATACAAAGTATAAATTTCATAAGAAAAATAAACAATCAATGCTAAGTTTATTTAACACGTGTGTCTTACATCATTCATTGATTATCTCCTTTTAATGTGAGTTCATTTTCTTAAGTTTTGATCTTCTGTGTTTCAAATGTGCTAATCTAAATTAATCCAAATAAAGGTAAAAACTATGGCTACTATGGGGCAATGAGATTCTTTTTGGTGATGAAATCTAGCAAGTTTGATCGAGGGTGAGCTAAGGTTTCTAAGGGTAGATATTGGTGGATGGAGATGAAAGCCATCGTCACCAAATATCAAGCAATGGATGGTGATGAAATCTAGCCACTACTATTAAAATGTGAATCGTGTAGTGTGTGATTCTTTCTAAATTTCTGATTTACTATTGTATTCATACAATGTTAGAAAGATAACTACTTTCGATAGTCTAAATCAGAAGCCACTACTCACAATACCAATTTTTCCAAAGGATGTAGATTACACCACTTAAAAACTGCTCTAGTTAGTTGGGGGGTTCATATAATCCTCCATATGGAATCACTCAAGTACGGGGATATTTTTGGTATATGAATAATGTTCCTACTTAGACCTACAAAAATAGGAATCCCTAACCCTATAATGTAAACTAATTATGCAATTTTTCAATTCACATGAAATAAAAATACAATATTTTTCAGTTTATGAATATAATAGAAACCAAAAACTTCAAATAGAAAAAGTGTATGAATGCAAATGCTTAATCTAAAACCTAAGATGCAAGCTAATATGAATATTTTTCTAGATTAATTAATGATGTTCTTTTTAGCTTAGAAACCTATAAAAAATGTAATATTGCTAGAATACGTAAACAAAAAAGCTAGGGTTTTAGTTGTAAACTTACAAAACAACCTATGTTTCTACTCCAACTCTCTATAAAACATCCTTGAGTATTCTTGAAACGTACCTAGGTGTTTCTAAATAGCCTTCGATCACCACTAGCATTTGTGCACCTTATGCAACTTCTTGCAAGTCCTCATAAACCCTAACCAACAAAAAATGCTCAATTTGCACCTTTAAAAATCTTGCAAAACAAGATAGAAAACAACAAATAAATTAGTAAGGCAAATCATAAAAAGGAACCCTTAGGGTATCCCACTGTGATCACCATTTGAAGAGACAAAAATAATAGGATATAAAGTAGAACTCAAAGAACAGTATTGCACAATCAATGATTTTATATTAATGGGGGGGGGCCTAAAAAATCCATTGTTACAATAAGAATACTTGAATTATTTTATACATATTTTATAATGGCTAGGGTTCTCCGAAACCCTAGCAAAAAATGCTAGTGGTGTCTCAAAACGTGTCTTTACTCCCAACAAAAGTGAGTGGGCTTTTAGTTATTTGATGTCAGGCCACTCTAGCTTAAGCAATTGCACAATGCTAATGTAGCACTTCCATATCTAAACAAAATTAAATAGCAAAGGAATCAGTAGCAACTATGAGGGCTCTACAATGTGACGCCCTCTATAATCAATACAAAATTCTAGCTATTTGATGTAAATAACATGAAAAAAACTAAAAATGCATAAAATGAAATAATAATGAAAAGATTTACCTTGCTTATATTCTATATTTTTATATGATGAACTTTGTTGCACCGGACTGGTGCGACGATGCCCTAGCATCACACAGAGGCTAGGGGAAGTTTAGAATCTTGGCATAAAATGCCTATGAACACTCGAAGGCTACAGGAAATGCCCGTGGGTGCTCGGTAATGGTCGAGGGCACCCAGAGGTACTTGGTGGCAGATAAGGAAGTGCCTAGGGGTACTCAATAATGATAGGAAGTGCTCAAAGGCATTGGACAACTGAGGGATAAGTCTATAGAAGAAGATCTAACAGAGATAGGGAGGTTGCAATGGATGTGAGGGTTGTGGCAAGTAAGTATGGAAGGCGAGAATGGTTAGATGCTCCAAGGAATTCAGGGATGAATGGTTGAGGACTCAAAATGTGGAAAAATTAGGGATTGCTTCAGATTCAGGTTGCTTAGGATTCAAGGGGTTGAGCCCTCAAAATAAATCCTATTAATAATCCAACCTAGGACATACTTAGGGTTTCAACAACACTAATCATGTGGCTGAGATAAAAACATATTGAAGGGTGGACATTAAATTTAAGGTGTATCATAGATTTATGTAAATGGATGGATATAATTAAATGAAATTGGATGGTTGGGATTAATTCACTTATATATATTAAAATATAATATATAAAATATTAATATTAAATATATAAAATAAATATATATCAATATATAAATAAAGGGTGGAAATGGTGGGAAAATTAGGATGGATGATAAGTGGCTAGGTTTAGTGTCTACATGTTGATGCTATGCTTTTTCTCAATCTTCAATTCACCATTCAATAGAAGGAAAATATGCAAAACCATAATCTTCAAAGTAGATGTAGAAGAGTGCACATTTTATTCAAAACAAATCACTTTTCCTTTTGTCTTACACATCCACTTAATATTTCATTATTTTCTCAAATGCAAATTGTTTGCCTATAATTATAGGATCAACACTTAACCTTATACCTCCAACCTTATAACATCAAAAAAATATTTTATAATTTCAACCTTATAAAATAAAAAATGATTTTATGACTCCAACCTTATAACATCAAAAATAATCTTATAACTTCAACCTTATAAAATGAAAAATGATTTTATGACTCCAACCTTATAAAATAAATAAAATTTATTTTATATAGCACATCTTATTTCTCCAACATAGAATACAAAATTTTTATTATGAGCTCTTAATACTTATCTCATGACTTGTTGTCCTGCATCTTCTTTATCATGAACAATAATGGATTTTGCTTGTGACACTTCAATTATTTTATTTTGAATGGCCTATTGTCGCTCTTCCTTTTTCTTCACATGGCATCTTCATAGATTACCTCTTTCGTCTCGCTGTTTTGGTTCTTTCCCTTGCATAAACACTAATATCTTTCACTATGACACTTCCACTGCTCTGTTTAGAATACCTTGCCATCTTTTTTTTGCTAACTTTGCTGATTTACTTCTTATATCTTGCTATTCTAGTTCTTTCTCTGGCATAAACACTAACATATTTCACTATGACTTTCTACTGCAAATTATTGCTTGTTTTTTGGTGTAAATCAGACTTCTTAGGGTTATACTCGTAACATTTTATTTCTTTATTTGTGTGCACCTTTAAAACCTTTTGCTTGCCTTGTTCTTTAGTTGTGCATTTCGTGAACCCTAACATCCTACCAAAGGTCCATGCAATAGTTTACTCTTCCCTTGGATATCAATAGTATACACTATCTTTTCTTTGCTGCAATAATGTCACACAAATCACTTTACAATTTTAACCGCACATATCACGTAGTGAAAATAATACAAATTCTAAATATGAGAAAATAAACCTTCCCTTGATTTGTATTTAGCACTTTATCGAGCTATTAATTATTGAAGATGTATGATGCAAAGCTTTTCTCTATGCATTTATGAAATCTGCCTTTTGTCAAAATATCAAAACACCCTTCTACGCCTTCATGGAAGGAATTTCAATCCACTTCTTTTGTGTATGCTGCAATATTCTATTTCATTTTGCTCTTGCATGCACTTGTTGGATTGTCCTCCAAACACAGTCATAGGCTCTCTCTCTCTGAGTGCAAAATGAAAGGCTCTCACTCTCTGAATGCAAAACAAAAGGCTCTCACTCTCCAAATGCAAAAATGAAATGCTCTCACTCTCCACTCTTTGAAAGTAAAATCAAAAGGATCTCACTCTTCAAACTCCAAACGTGAAACATACTCTCTCTCTTCATAGGTTCTTCTTCCTCTGAATGTAAACTTTAGGCACACCAAAAATCACACTCGACCATAATGTTTGGATCATATATATATGAAGAATAATTTTTGAATTTCAAAAATAATAGTTGGCCCTTACATATACTTTGCAATTTATATTTAAATCCTTTGATTTAAATAAATCACACTTCTAAAACTTTACTTTGTTATTTAAATATTAAAGTATACATCACCTTATTTAAATTTGATATTTAAATATTATAATACTTTTCATTGAAATATCTTTGCCTTGATTCAATTGAAATATATTTTCTTTGCTTCTCACATAGTATTTTTCTTGCTTCCCTTGAACTTATATGTGCCTTGCTTCTCATATATTATTTTCCTTGCTTCCCTTGAATTTACATTTGCCTTGCTTATCATATATTATTTTCCTTGCTTCACTATGTGATATTTACCATATTCAACCTTTGAAATTAATAATAACCTATTAACTCAATAATTCCAACAATCTCCCCCTTTGTCATTGATGGAGACCCTACAAAACAATTTATTTTACTGCAACTAGATTCACAATATGATCTCCTAACAAGCTACTCCTCCTTACTGAATTCTCTCCCTTTGACATCAATGGCAAGGACTCCTTGGGGCTTGTAATATAAGACACTTGGCAATGCCCTCCACTCCCTGCTCTTACTTGAGACTGTAGTTATGATATGGGAGTGAAAATCCTAAATTACTATGCTCCTCTTCTTGTTCCATTTTATTTATCCAAAATTTGGAGGTCATATTCTTTTGAACATATTGACTATTCTCCTTCTTTCTTGACTTCAAAATTTTAGGGAACACTATTCTACACCATCTAGATGTATGCCCAAAATTATTACATTTGTAACATATGATGTTGTAGTCCATGAGAGGTGCAAATGAATTGAAATTTCTCTTGGTGAAGCCAAAATAATTCATAGCATGGACCCTATAATTTATAGCTTTATGCAAAAATGGTTACATGAGAAATAATGACCATGGAAGAAATATTGAAATCTATCTAATTTCCTTGGAGGATATTACAACATGGTTCTTTCATTGTTGTTTTTGTTATGGTCCCTGTCCTTTGATGGTGTTTTGTTTTATTTCTAATTGATGCTTCCACTTATCAACATATCAGTATAGGTCTTAAGCTCTTCTTTAATTACTTTCTTTGATGCTTTTGTTTCAATTGAGATTGAATCTCCCTTTTATTTCTCTTGACCTTATTCAAAACCAAGTCCATTATTTACAAATAAAGATCTTTGTACTTTAATAATTTCATCCAATATTTTTGAACTTTTCTTAAACTGATATATCTTATCATTAAATTTTTGAAGTCCCTTCCTTATAATTTCACATTCTATCTCTTTTGCCTTTAACTATTCAACCATACCTTCTTCAATTCTCCTTGCCTCTTCAACCTTAAATTTTAATTCGGTGAGAAATTGTAGAAGCTTTACCTTTGTTTCCTCCTCCTCTTGTACTTGAGCCTTCAATATTGAGTTCTTATTTCTAACCATTTTTAATTCTTCAAGAGAAAAAATAAGTTCCTCTTATATGTCGACTGTGTCTTCCTCTTCATCTTCTGAATATTTTTCTTCTGCTTGGTCTTTAACAACAAGAGCATATTCATTCTATTCTATGGCTAAAAATAGGATTTCTTGTTTTCACTATCGAAGAGACTTTCATCACTGCTACTAGAAGAATTTCTTGCTTCTTCAACATAAAAAATCTTCTTATATCTTTGAAATATCTTCTTCTCATGCTTGCCTTGACCGTGCCTATTTTTCTTTTCATGATAAAATTTTATTTCTTTCTTTTTCTTGTATTCCTTTTATTCTTCATTGCTATTACTTCTAGCTTATGGGCACTTAGATGCATAGTGACCAAATTTACCATAATTAAAACATTTCACTGATTGTATACCTTTGTATTTTATTAGACCCTTCTTATTCCTTCACACAAAGTTAGCTTCTTTTCCACTGCTTGATTCTTCATTTGGTTTTGGTTCTTTATTCTTTGCCTTATTTGAAGCTTTGAATGTTGCTTCTTGTTTGGATATTTGATATTTTTCTATTCTCATCTCATAGGCTATGATAATTCCATGTATCTCATCCATGCTCAAGGTTTTGAGATCCTTAATTTATTAAATTGCTAAAACCTTTGCATCAAACCACATGGGAAGTGATCTCAAGATTGTTTGAATAATCTTAGAGTCTTCAATAATTTCTTCAAGTCCACGAATGGTTTTGACAACCTCATAAACACAAAGTAGATACCTATAAATATCTTCCTCATATTTCATCCTCAAGTATTCAAACTTCCTCCTATGGGTTTGAAGTTTTACCATTTTAACCTTTTTGTATTCTTCATAAGTTCTCTGTAACTTGTCCCATATTTCTTTTTTTGAAGTGCATTGCATGAATTTCACAAAATCTGATTCACATAACCCACTTAATATTGCATTCATTCCATTGAACTTATTTTTGTATGGTTTCTTACCATTTGCATCTATGGGAGGAGTTGTAGGTGTTGTGAACCCATACATAATAGATTGCCATATATTGTAACCATGTTCCAACAAATACATCCACATCCTCACACTTCGTAAAGCATAGTTAGTCCCATCAAACAATGGATCCCTATTTTATGAAAAAACTTCTTGGCCAGCCATGTGTGTTCTTGTATAATCTTCCTTCAAGCTATTAGGGTTTCATGAAGAAACCTGATCTGATACCGATTGAATAACATGAGATTATACTGAGAGGGAGGTGAAAAGTATAAGATAAAACTTTTACTTTTCTTTAGAAAATAATAACTTAAAATATTATCAATTGCAATAATGAAACAATGCACAAATCACCACACACATAAGATACACAAATTTAACATGGTTCACCCAATATGGGCTACATCCTTGAAGAAATATTGCTTATAAATTTATCAATAAATTTTATGGGCACCAACCCATAGGAGACACCAATCCCATATTACAATGTTCATGGAAACAAATCCATAGGATACACCAATCCCCTTGCTCAAGTTCATGGACATAAATCCTCATGAGACACCAAATCCCTCTACTAATTTATGGGTACCAACCCACAAGAGACACCAATCCCATATACTCTGGTTCATGGACACCAATCCATAGGATACACCAATCCCATCTACTCTAGTTCATGGACACAAATACACAGGTGACACCAATCCCATTTGGTCTGGTTTATAGACACCAATCCATAAGAGACACAAATCCCCTTTGATCTAAAAAATACTTCAAATTTACTAATAAATCATACTCAAATATGCTCACAAATCCTGCTCAAATATGCTCTCAAATATACTCACAAATCCTAGTCAAATGTGCTCATAAAACTTACTCAATTTTACTCTAAAACTTTCTCAAATTTGCTCACAAATCTTGCTCAAATATGCTCACAAATCCTACTCAAATCTACTCTCAAACCTGCTCACAAAACCTGCTCAATTCTGCTCCAAAACCTGCTTATCTATTCCCAAATTTTGCATAATAATAGCATCAAGTTCTTCACTTATTTTTTAGTGTGCTTTCCTCTACTAAAGCAATTCAAACATATTCTACCCAGAAATATTTTATCTTCATGAACATATAGAAAATGATATAATAGTGTTGGAAGCTCTAACTGACAAAAATATTTTCACATTCATTAAGTCTGTTGCTTCCACATTTCTCACAAAGTGTAACCTTAGTCTAGCAGTATGTTGATCCTCTACTTTTTCTCAATCTTCAATTCACCATTCAATAGAAGGAAAATATGCAAAACCATAATATTCAAAGCAGATGTAGAAGAGTGCACCTTTTATTCAAAATAAATCACTTTTCCTTTTGTCTTACACATCCACTTAATATTTCATTATTTTCTCAAATGCAAATTGTTTGCCTATACTTATAGGATCAACACTTAACCTTATACCTCCAACCTTATAACATCAAAAATAATTTTATAATTTCAACCTTATAAAATAAAAAATGATTTTATGACTCCAACCTTATAACATCAAAAATAATCTTATAACTTCAACCTTATAAAATCAAAAATGATTTTATGACTCCAACCTTATAAAATAAAAAATTGATTTTATATAGCACACCTTATTTCTCCAACACAGAATACAAAATTTTTATTATGATATCTTAATACTTATCTCATGACTTGTTGTCCTACATCTTCTTTATCATGAACAATGATGGCTTTTGCTTGTGACACTTCAATGCTTTTGTTTTGAATGGTCTATCGTCGTGCTTCCTTTTTCTTTACACGATGTCTTTGCATATTACATCTTACGTCTCGCTGTTCTAGCACTTTCCCTACCATAAACACTGATGTCTTTCACTATAATACTTACACTGCTTTGTTCAAAATGCCCTACCATCTCATTTTCTACTGACTTGTTTTTTTGGTGTAAATCAGACTTCTTAGGGTTACACTTGTAACATCTTCTTTCTTTTTTTGTGTGTGCCTTGAAAACCTTTTTCTTGTTTTATTCTCTAACTGTGCATTCTGTGAACCCTAAATTCCTACCAAAGGCCCATGCAATAGTTTGCTCTTCCCTTGGATATCAACAACATACACTATCTTTTCTTTGCTCCATTAATGTCACACAAATCACTTTGCAATTTTAACCACACATATCATGTAATGAAAGTAATACAAATTCTAAATCTGAGACAACAAACCTTCCCTTGATTTGTCTTTAGCATTTTCTCAAGCTATTAATTGTTGAAGACATATGCCGCAAAGCTTTTCTTTGTGCCTTTGTGAAATATACCTTTTGTTAAAACATCAAAACACCCTTCTACGCCTTCATGGAAGGAATTTCAATCTGCTTCTTTTGTGTATACCGCAATATTCTCTTCCATTTTGCTCTTGAATGTACTTGTTGGATAGTCCTCCAAACACAGTCATAGGCTCTCTCTCTTCGAGCATAAAATGAAAGGCTCTCACTCTTCAAACGCAAAATGAAAGGCTCTCACTCTTCGAACATAAATACGAAAGGCTCTCATTCTCCACTCTTCGAACACAAAATCAAAATGCTCTTACTCTCCAAACTTTAAATGTGAAACAAATTCTATCTCTTCACAAGCTCTTCTTCCTCTAAATGTAAACTTTAGGCACACCAAAAATCACACTCCACCATAATGTTTGGATCATATATATGAAAAATAATTTTTAAATTTCAAACATAAGAGTCGGCCCGTACATATACTTTGCAATTTATATTTAAATCCTTTTATTTAAATACATCACACTTTTAAAATATTACTTTAATATTTAAATATTTAATTTAAATATTAAAGTATACATCACCTTAAAATATCCTTTATAATATTTAAATTTGATATTTAAATATTATAATACTTTTCATTGAAATATCTTTGCCTTGCTTCACGTGAAATCTATTTGCTTTGCTTCTCATATAGTATTTGCCTTGCTTCCCTTGAACTTATATTTGCCTTGCTTCTCATATATTATTTGCCTTGCTTCCCTTGAACTTATATTTTCCTTGCTTCTCATATATTATTTGCCTTGCTTCACTATGTGCTATTCACCAAAGTCAACCTTTGACATCAATGACAACTCATTAACTCATTAATTCCAATACAACTCTCAAATTAATGCAGTAAGAATATGCTGCAACTAATCAAGAATAACCTAAATATAATCCCTATGATTTATTCTAAAATTTCACTACAACTAATATTGTAGAGTTTAGTCTTATTTTCCTTTTAAGAATAGGTAATAGGTAGTTGATATAAACTATTTTTAAAATCTAATAAACTCCTAATAAAAGTGCAAATGAACCTTAAAAAGAACTTTTTATTTTTGCACTTTTGAAGACTACAATCCAATATTCTTTTTGTAACTTTAATCCAAATGTAGGTGCATCTAAAAAATCTAAAAGGTAGATAAATTAATAAATCTATTTACACCATACAGTTGCATACCTTTTTGTTGTAGCTTTTTTATGGCTTCTGTAGAGGATGTAGATCTTGGTGTCTAGGATCACCAAGTTGCTACTATGAGAATGTCCTTACAACTCTTTCTAGACTATCTTGAATAGCTCCTTCACCAAATGAGGGTCTCAACCTTTATTTTATGAGCCTAGGATTTGATGGATTATTCTCCTCTTTTGCTTTTATCCTTCTGATGTAGCTTTGGATAAGTCTTTGATTCTAAAGCGATGCCTTCCTTTTGTTAGAGGTAATATTCAAATATTCAATATTTGGTGAGCTTATCCTATCTTCAAGTTGTCTTGTCGATTTCTGACTTCAAGTAGGATCTTCTAAGATTTGGTACTTGCCAAATTATTCTTCTTAGATTTGGTACTCCTTGCCAAATTCTTCTTCTCTTGGGCTTATTTTCAGGTGGTGACATTTATCCCATGTATTTCACTACTAGAGGCTTCTTCTTGATAGTGGATTTCTCTAATGATTTCTTTAAGAATATATTTAGTAAGGCTCTCCTAGACTTTTTATGGATGCTCAATAAGACCTTCTCAAGGTCTCTACTTTGATAGCTTATGATGATATTCCTTGAGACATTTTACTCAACCTTCTACTCTTGTAAGTATTGATGATGAGTTCTTCCTTTGGATATCTAAATCTGCTACTTTTGGATTCGAGAAAGACTCACGTAGTCCTTATTCTCCTTCTCCTTCCTTGACTGGAAGTTCTACAATGAGATCTTCTCATGGTCTCCTTGGGTTTTCTCTAGGTGTTGAATTGATCCTGAAGAATATACCCTTCCTAAATTTATTGTAGAAGGTTTCCCAAATCACTGAATCTTCTTTCCCTATAATAAAGTATTAGTACTAAAATCTATAGTCTTCTTTTGAATCTTCAAATTTTGGATCAAGACTCCTATGTCATTTTTTTAGTACCAAGGCTACTATGGCCTTTTCCAATGTCAAGTATACTATGGAATTTTCTAATTTCAAGACTACTATGGCCTTTTCCAATACCAAAAGGCTACTATAGCCTTTTCGTATTAAGAATTTTGTGGCTTCTACACTAAGGCTTCTATGGCCTATTCTCTAAAGCTTCTATGGTATTTTTATGTCAAGGATTTTATGGCCTATTATTCAACTTGTGAAGCTATTTTATTCAACAATGGAGATATTCTATCTCTTGGCTTTACCACAACTCATCACAAGAAGTCTTCTTCCATAGTATTTTTCTATTGCACAAAGAACCAATATTTGCACTATGAGGGCATGTCGAACTTCAAGCAACAAATTTAGAGTCTCCTAGATTTCTGTCATAGGAGGAATCCCAATACTCTAAAAAATAGTCTTCTACAAATAAAAGAAACTTTAGGCACTAATTAGAAAATTTTTATATATCCTAAATGATCCTCACTAAATGATCTATCAATCTAGTAGCATGAATCCTGAGTCTTGGTATTCATAATTTTTTGATGAAACTCTTGTGGAAAGACTCTGGTCAATTACAGTCTCAGTATTTCCATGAATTGAGACTTCATTCAGTCCTTACTCATGACTCTCTCTTAATGTACCACCTAGATTATTCTGAGGGATTTTGATAGTGGCTGGTCTAGAAGTGTGTTAGTTTTTCAAAATGCTTAGGCTCAATTATAATGGTGGATTTCCTATAGACCTACATAAACTAGATCTACCATAGCTCTAATACCACTGTTAGATTTTGATGTAGCAAGCATGGAGATATAGCAATCATGAGATGCATAATAATATGAAAGAAAGTAAATCTACTGAATGACTAAAATATAAAATATTACAATGTAGCTATGGAGGAAATGAACACTCCAATATAAATCTATTGAACTACATTGCATCCATCACCAATAGATGGTGTCACACACTATGCTACACTCTATCTATATCCCATTCTATATATTTCCTACTCTATATATATCTATCTAAGATGCCATCCTTATATAGGTAAAATAGGATACTTGGCCAACACTCTATCTATATGTGCAAGGGATAACTTTCACATGTACAACATGCACAATGACACTTGTGCACTTATTATATTGCATGAATTAACTAGATAACTTGCCCCTAAAGTAATCTAGGTATGTACCTTGGAAGATACATTTACATAACCCAAATGATGGAATAGACTCTATTTATAACAATAGGTGCCACATTTATCTAGTATTTAATAATTTAAATCTATCTAACATGCCAATAGGCATTTATAGCATAATTTCCAAGAGGAATCAATTTTTTTTGTGAATAGTCTTAACCTCGCTTGTAGAGATTGTATATTCACCTAGTGACTCTATTGACTCAAGAATCATAAAATATGGTGACTTTTTTGGAGAAAAGGCTCGGAATAAAATGGTAAAAGTATCAAAAACCTAAAATAACATGCTACGTGTAGACCAGGTGGTTCTAAAAATTATTCAATAAAAATCCTAGAATCATGGTTGTACAATATTGTTCTGCCTATAACAACACTAGGCCACTAAGCTTGCTAATTCTCCATGAAATCCTTGAGATTGCATGGGAAATTATACCCACCTATTATGACACAAAAAATTTCTATGAGCATTGCCAATATGTCTCAAATCTGACCACCATTTGCAACATTACCTATGAATATGAAATGGTGAGACTACTGGCTCATTTTTTTGAGGTAAGGCATTGGAATGGTATAGGTCCTTAGAAAAAAATAAAATTAAAACTTAGGTATAGTTAGATAAATATTTTGTTACACTATTTTATGACCCAAGGGATCCTTTCATGTGAATCACATAGATGTTGTGTATTCGAAGAAAGGTTTAGGAAAGTATTTTGTTACACTAATTGCAAAATATTCTTGAATTTTTTTAGCTTTATAGGTTTTTTGAAAAGTTTGTTGGGATTTTTCATATATTCTTACTCTACCAAGTTTTGAAAGTATCTTTATTTAAAAATATCCTCTAATTATCTATATTAATAGGCTTAAGTATTGTACCTAGTTGTGCTCCTATTGCAAAAACTCTTCTAGTTTCCTCCTCTATGGTGGTAAATAATTTTCTCCTTTATATGTTGTACATTGTTGTTGTATTTGGATCTTCATTTTTAGTATTAGTTTGATAATTTTGGGGTAGGGGTGGAAAAAAGTAGGCATGTGTCTAGACAAGAACAAATTCCAAGGAGTGGCCTTGAACTTACTGAGTGACATTTTAATTCCTTTTCTCTTCGATGCTTCTTTGAATTTCTTCAACTTTAATTTTATTTTGATAATTGGATCATGGATAATTTCCAGTCTATCTCACAACTTCTTTCTAGTCTTCTATACCTTCTACCCTATTTTACCTCAAGCTATATTTCACTAGTAGACTTCTTCTATGGATACAAGTAGAAGCAACTACATAGCTTACCTTATTGCATGGAGTATTGCAAAAATTCTACAATAATTCCCTCCTTTGATTACTAAACCCTCTAATACACATTACTTATTTTTGGACCTATTTATATAGTGAGAAATGCCAAAAAATAAAAACCATTTGTTAGCTTTCTAGGATGATTTTATCACATAAATCCTATCTCATATCACTAATAAATCATCATATAAATTACTCACAATAAATGTATTACATAAATGGAATATAACTCAAAATATATATTCTATATCATAGGATTACAAGAATAATGCAGATTGATTACATTGCATAGAGCTTTATCTCCAATATATTATTTTACATGAATTTTTAGTACTTTAACTATTTTTATTCTCAAACATCTAGGATATGCAAAATTTTATATTCCTCTAATAAAGATAAAACTCTCATATTACCACATGTTATGTGACTCTTCATTCTCTATCCTCACACTCTGCACTTTCTCTCATATCACCACATACATTATATAAAATATAAATCATCTACCAAACTAATATGACAAGGGGGCCAAATAATATAATATTTCCAACACCCCTCCATATTAAATTATTTGATAGGAAGGATTTTTGCCTTCATTCTTTAGATCTGACTCTGTCATGGCTAGATATATACAACCTTCACTAGGTTTTCCTTTATAAATTATATATTTCTATCTCTAGATGAATGTATCAGAGTCACCTTTGGTTCACCGCCTCTAGGTCTCTACCTTTGGGTCACTTCCTTTGGGTCATTTCCACTGGATCACTGTATTTGGTTCATTTCCTCTATAACTATACCTCTATATTATCATTATATCCAAGTCATCCACTAGAATATATCTGATCATCACTATAGATGTTTACTATAAGCCATCTTCTAAGATATGCTTGGGTCATAATATTCTTAGAAAAATTTGATCATACTTAGTTTCCTTCTGTAGAAACCATACAACATTCTTTTTATCTTATCTCATTCATTCATGTTTATCCATCCACAATGTATTTTCAATCTATAATAATTTTTTTTGTAGATAAAATATTTGTGAATGAGTGTGTCCACAAATTTCACAAATATGAAGATTCTAATATTTTTCTATCTTATGTCCATATCTATCACAATGATTACATTTGTTACTTGTTACAAGATTCCTTTTTCCCATTATTTCCTTCATTATTATTGATTCTCTCTATTTTTTTTATTTGTGGAAAACATCCCAAAAGGGATGCCACTTTCGGGTAAGACCCAATGAGGCAAGGGTATCCATTCTACCAAAAAATCCCAGGACTCTGACCTGGCCTACAAAATTTGACATACTCAAGGAGCAAACAAACGCACAAAACCAATTTAAAAATAATTAAATAACAACAAAAATAATAAAATAAAATAAAAAACATGCTCCTTGAGTGTGTCAAAAACAAAAGCACAACCAAACACGCACAATAAGAAAAAATAAACCACAACACAAACCACATAGAAAAACACAAGAACCACATAACAAAACACAAACAAGACAAAAACAATAGAACACTACAAAGACAACCCAAAAAAAAACATGAAAAATAAACACAACCAAAACCTAAAAAATAAAATAAATAAAATAAAAATAAGAAACAACCAACAACAGAAAATAAACAAAAACAAAATACATAGAAGACACTCACACATAAAAACACGAAATAACACAAACAAAGAGAAACCCAAGAACAAGAACGAAAATAACACAAGAACAATAACAAAAAACATAAAAAAAACAAAAAAAACAAAAACACAAGAACAACGAAAAAAAACACAAAGAACACAAAAACAAAACAAAACAAAAGAACCCACCCACCTTAAAAAACTAAACAAAAAAAACAAAGAAGAAAAAAGAAAAAAAAAAACAATGAACAAAACAATGACCTATCTAGACCAGAAGACTATTAAGGCAAGAATCAACAGAGGAAACTAAATAAAGAATAGAATGAGCTATGGAACTAAAAAAAATTGAATGAACCAAAGAGAAGCGAAGAAAAAAAAAAACAAGAAGAAACTAGGTACCTTCAGAACTGGAGCCATCCAAAGAAATGATAGAAAGAAGATCTTCCCTAATTTGAGAAGCCCACCATATAGGAGGATGGCCATAACAAGTAAGATCACCTTTGTCCAAAGCCCAATTAGCTATAGCATCAACACTCTTGTTTTGATCTCTCACCATATGACTATAATCAACTTTCAAAAATCCCATCTGGATTAACTAAATCTTCTCAATAATTATTTTTATTCTCCAATCCACCTTATGATTCTTAGAAGGAGTCTTCAAGAGATTAATCATAAGTTGAAAGTCAGACTCAACTAACACATTTTCCCATCCAACATTAGTAGCCTCTTCGAAGGCCTCCGAGGATACCATACCCCTCGTAAAGGTTATTGGAAAGAATACCCAAATTCTCAGCAAAAGTAAAAACCAGGGAGCCATCTGAAAGTCTACCAATTCCTCCCACACTGGCTTTACCAGGGTTTCCTCTAGAGGCTCCATCAATATTGACTTTTCCAAAATCCTTAGGAGGAGGTTTCCAATTTCTAGTCCTATCCATCTTACTAATACTCACATTCCATTTAATTTGGCTGCCCTTAGAAGGTTTAATCTTCAATATTTGCATCACTTGATCCCATCTTTGGTGGGAGTTTTGAGGGTGATTAAGGAGTTGATGGACTGATTCAACTAAGTTGGCTATGGTCTTTTGCCAAATATAGTGAATATCCTTCCTATCTTGATTAAAAATTTTGATGTTCCTTTCATTCCAAATATTCCAAAGAAGAATGGTAGAACCCATCCAAACTAACTGCCTAATAAAATGATTAACACCCTCTTGATTAGGCCAATCCCTCCAAAGCTGTTCAAAAGTAAAAAAATTGGACCACTGTAAGCCAAGTAAAGTAGTCATTCTCCTCCATAACTCAGAGGCTAAAGTACACTCAATAAAAATATGGTTGATATTTTCTACATTCTCTTCACACATTTCACATCTAAAAGGGCCATGAAAACCGTTGACAATTTTGTCACATTTCTCAAGGGGTAGAAAAGAAAATCAATTTTTGTACAATGTTTTGTAAAGTTTTTCTTTGTTTGAAAAGTTGCAGCAATTTTGGGCTTTCAATGCCACCCCTTTGTATATAAAATAAAATAAAAATAAGAAAGAGCTTCGCTGTCGAATAGTCTAGAGGAAAGAGCTTTGCCAAAATAAAATGAGAAGATCTTCGCACCCAAAGCATTTCCAACACTACTTCGGGTAAAAATTTTGTGAAGTAGTATTGCCAAAGAAGAATACAAGGGTAGCGATAAAAAGAACTTCGGACCCCAAGTGCTTCAAGTATCTACTTCGGGAAAAATTTGAGCAAAGCGGTGTTCAAAAGAACAACTTTGCCGAAGAAGGAAGGTCCAGACCGCGGTCCAAATTGGCTAAGGCAAGAAAACTACTTCAGACCTAAGCATTTTCAGCAGCTACTTCAGGTGAGTTTTTTGCGAAGCGGTGTTGCTGAAGTAAAATAAAAAAGAAGAAGAATGAAACTACTTCACACCCGAAGCATTTCAAAAGGCTACTTTGGGAAAAAATTTTGCGAAGCAAAATTTGAAAGAACACAATACTGAAAACACTTTGCCAAAAATCCGTTGAAGCATCCACTTCGGGTCCTATGATAGTGAACCATTTCTACTTCGTCAAAAATCATTGCGAAGCATCTGCTTTGGCAAAATTTCATGCGAAGTACTTTCACTCAAAGTAGAAGAAGCATTTTGAAGGCAGAGATACACTTCGGCCAAAACACCCCCGAACCATAGTTTTTATGAAGGATCATAGCGAAGCATCTCAAACACTCATTAGCGAAGTATCTACTTCAGGCGAAGGACCATGCCGAAGCAGTTTTGGCACAATGAAGCAATGAAAAGTGAAGAACCCATTTTGCGAAGGAGATATGCTTCGACCTCCATCACCCCTGAAGCTGTCTTATGAAGCTTCACCATGCGAAGTGCAAATCAAGGAGAATCTACTTTTGCACAAGTCCATTCTGATGTAAAGTTAAAAAACTAGCGAAGCACCACAAAGGCACGTGCTACAAGTCGAGTATTTTCCCGATGTGATCAAGCACCTCATAAATGTATTTTTTCGTTCTCGATAAGCTCGCTGCTCATTTTTGGCAATTGGAAGCAAAGTATCAAGCCATGATGAAGATCCCGGTGAAGCATGGCAGCCACTCGAGCACCGCACCTAGAGACCAAGGACGTCCAGACGGCTCATCAATGCATCTTTCCATGGTTGACTTGGTCACAGTTGCCAATTTTGGTAACGGATTTGAGAGCTCGATCATGAGAGCCTCGGGGAGCTGAATTCTTAGGGCTCGAGGGCATACTTCTCCTTGCTATGTAATTATGACTCAGAGGGTCGGGTCCTCTATAAAAACCTAGACATTGTAATGAAAAATGGGGGGGAACTTTCTGCTAGAAAGCTACTATAACTTGATGTCCTGCGATTAATACTAAAGAGATTTGGGCTCAATTTCTCTCTTTTATGCTGCCTTCTATGTTTGATTCTTTTGTCTTTCTTCATTTGCATACTAAGACTCTGAATCCTGAATCCGATGTGCGATTGGGGACTGTACCCTAAAACTTGCTTGAAGGATACATAGGAGAGGAAAAATGCTATATTGGCTTTCTTTTATGCTACTTGGTGGGTTGTGGTTTCTGTTACATTCCCTTATCCTAATCGTATTTACTTTGAACTCTAAATTTTGATGAAAGAGAGAAGGAGAATCCCTGTGAGCTTGCCTAGAGGATACATAGGAAATTCAATATGGTGTTTCTTTCGTTTATTCTTGGTGTTCCTTGTTGCTATTGAAGTTGCTAGTTAGTGATCGTGCTTCCTATTCTCTCCCACTTTAAACTACCGATTTATCTAACCCTTACTCTTTTTATCTCTTTCTTGCACCCTTATCTCAAAACACCCGAGTAGTTTAGCATAGGAGCTGGCCTTTCTCCGGATATTGGCACGAGGGGCATCTCTTCCCTTCAGCCTTTCAATGTTGGTCCAGGTCTAGGGCGCATACACTCACCCAAATTATTTCCTAGGAAGATTTGATGACCAACAATTTTTGGCACGCTCGGTGGGACCGAAGTCCCATATTTTAAGAACAAATCTCAAACCCATCTTCACCAGGGCCAATAGTTCTAACCAATTCCTAGTTTGACCTGGTCAGTCTCACCTGACTAGTGGTAGTGAGAATCGATGCTCTCATTACTGAAAGACTCTTAGCATATGGCGACTTTGTTTACCCGAGAGTCTTTAAGTCAAAAATACCGATACCAAAGTCGGTGTCTTCATGCAAATGAGATGGAGAGTTAAGAATAGAGGAGAGGAAACTAAGTTCTTCAAGCTAGATATTGATGCCTTTGGGGAGCAATCAAGGTTGGTAACCCCCGAATCACTGTTACATGGAACATCCTTGCAAGAGGCTATTGTTGACGAACAAGTCCTGACTTATGATAGCATAGCATCTAGTTTTCCTCCCAATCCTCCTAACTCACCGAAGCATCCTAGTGCCTCCATTCCTGTTAGTCGTCCTATTAGAAATCAAGAAGGAGCTTTTGGGATTCCTATTTCTCAAAATCCAAGAGCAAGTATGGTGCAACAACAACAACAACAACAACAACAAATGTAGCAGGTACCGTCACCCAAGTTGTGCCCAGCATGGGATTCTTTTTCACCACTGAATCTAGCGAGACAAGGGCAAGTGCTGCCTGCTACTATAAAGAAGATCCCAATGTTCGATGTAACTGGGAAGACTACTCTGGAGCATATCCAAGACATAATATCTTTGGTGGTGATCCATGACATCACAGAGGAGCAAATTATGGTAAAGCTTCTGGTTCTTTCCCTTAGAGGAAAACTCCTCTACTGGTATAGATCCCTACCACCTGATAGTATTACGGGATGGGACTAGTTAGCTGGGAAACTGATGGGAAAATTCAATGAGTCCTCTGATCCTACCTCTCTCCTACATCAGCTCACTTTGATCCAGAGGCATCCATAAGAAGAGATCATAGACTTCAATGTTAGGTTCGCTCGAACCTGGCAGAGAGTACCAGTTGGACTTTGACCAACTGACGAAGCTACAACATACTATTTCCTTTGGGATTTCAACCTTGATATTAGTATCATGGTAAGATATTCTAATGTTAATACTTTTCCCGAGTTGTATGAGTTAGCCAAGAGGGCAGAAATGGATTTGATAGTTGTGGGCAAGCTTCCCCAAAGGATGCCAACACCCATACTTCTTGAATTCCCTCAATTCCATTACATGAGTGCAACCGCTTCGCAAATCTCTACAACCCCTGCACTCTCGATCTCATCTTGGAACTCAAATCCTATTGTGTCTCAAATCACCGCTCCATAAATTCATTTCTCTACATTTTCAACTCCGTAGCCCACTGTCACTTCACCATTCCCTGTACTTCCAAAAACACCTCAACACCCCGCCTTGCCTCCAATATCGACAATGGCTTCAATGCCACTCATTTCGAAAGCTGATGATATACAAACTAAAATTTTGCAAGAGATGCAGTCTCTAAACTCTACAGTTTAGACGTTGTCTAATGACATGACCATTGTGAATAAGAATCAAGCGCAATAAGAATTCCTATCAAGAAGGTCTTATCCTATGCCTGCACTTACCAAAGATCAAGTAGTCCATCAAGGGAAGGCTTCAGCGAGAAATGCTGTAATTGATGAAGCTCCGA
Source organism: Wollemia nobilis (assembly GCA_028583015.1). Lineage (NCBI taxonomy): Eukaryota > Viridiplantae > Streptophyta > Pinopsida > Araucariales > Araucariaceae > Wollemia > Wollemia nobilis. The sequence goes on along the minus strand of JAQPPZ010016710.1, from coordinate 2,745,617 downwards.
GCACTTTCGATTATGTATATTGGTGCTCTACGTGCAATGATTCGCATGAAGAAAATACCTGCATGCTGCACCAACACTATGTACAAACACTAGCGAGCAGTAGTCATGGCAGTCAAGTCAACATCATTAGGAAAATGAGTAAGAACCTGACAATTGGCGAGGAGGAGCCAGTTGCAGTGCTTACCAGAGGAGGAAAGAAGGCGATAGAAGTGGATGCTACTCAGATGGCCCCATTAAAAGTGCATGTCTGATCTGAGAAGGGACAATCATTTTCTTTAGCCCTAAATGAAGTTCCTCTGCCTGCACCAATCAAATAAAAAGCTCAAAAGGCCTCTGTCGAACCACCTCAGGCAAAAACTAAAGAGCAAGCTAGGGAAAAGCTCAAGTTTCCTTTATTGACTAAGCGATAAAGAGTTGAAGCTACAAAGTTGTATCACACTAGATATGAGCCGAGGAAGGAACCTGAGGTGCTTAGTTCCCTAGCATACAATATTGTGGAGGAGTTAAAGAGGATTCCAACCAATATCAGCTTGTACAATGCACTACAACTACCTGGACAAGTGGACCTGCTACAAGAATCATTGAAGATGACTAAAGCAAAAAAGGTAGCATCGCTTGCTCTTGTGAAAATCCTATCCACATATTTTATGGGGAAGAATAGACCACCTCCGTTCTACCTTTATTTACAAATGGAAGGGTATATTGTACATAATTGTATGATCGACTCTAGGGCCTCAACAATAGTCATGTCGACGGTAGTGTGCAAAGAAATAGGGATGGAATATACGCGAAGTAGCCAAGGCATACTCCAGTTGGATGGTACCCCAGTGAAGACTATATGAGTGATCAAATAAATTCCTATTCGACTACATAAGATGCCTCAAATTATGATTATACAAGAGGTAGTGGTCGTCGACCTAGAGCCATACTTCAGTATGTGCTTGTCGAGGGAATTCATGAAAAATATGGGTGAATATCTCTCTATGGATTACTCTCATATGGAGATTCCATTCAAAGGAAAGAAGGTGAAGATCTATAATGAAAAGCCTTCTTCCTTCGTTGTGCAGAAGATGTCTGAAGAAGAGAGCAGCGACCTAGTGAATGCAATAATGGAGCAAGTAGAGCAGGTGGACCTAGTCGAGGAATCTCTTGCGCAACTAAGTTATGAAGATGAGTTATCATTGGTAGACTTTAATGCCATGGTAGAGACCAAGATAGGATGTTATGCGATCACAAAGCCTGAGAAACGCACCCAACCAGAGAATATAACAAGTTCCCAAGAAGGACTATGGAAGATGTTCTTCAACGATGCCCGATGTAAAAACAACACTGGGATAGGGATTCTTCTAGTTTCACCATCCAAAGAGAAAAAGGAGTATTGCTACTGGTTGCTATGGAGCTGCACCAACAATGGTGCAGTAGATTATGAAGCATTATGCCTAGGACTCAAGAAAGCTAACAATTTAGGCATAAAGCATCTCCAAATATTTGGAGATTCTAAACTAGTGTGCAACCAGGTCATAAATAAGTGTACTTAAAATAAGCATTATCTAAAGTCATACCGCAATAGGGTATGGGACCTGTTTGACCAATTCGAGTCTCTCAATCTGTAGTCTATCCCACGAGAAAATAATCGACATGCTGATGTCCTGGAATCCATCGCAGCCAAGTACTCTCCTACAGAAGACATGGTGCACAAGCCCAAGGCTATGAGGATAATCTATAGACCCTCTATCCTGGACAAAGACCTACATTGGCAAGTATTTGACAATGACAAGCAGATTGTAAATTTCATGATCTAAGAAGCTGCCACAATCGAAGATAGAAGCTCTAATGAAGAAGAATATGAAGGGTTGGTTCAATTGAAGAATAATCACATTCCTAAGGGACTGATCACGCTTGAAAGCCTCTTTGATCAGAATGATCGATCACTTTCTCATAGGATTAAGGTCAATGAAAAGTAGTATCAAGATTTAGAGCTTGAACCTAGAAAAGCAATAAAAGTTGGGACCAATTGCACTTCAAAAGAAATAGAACAGATCCAAACTCTGTGTAGGAAGTATCCTGACATAATTGCTTGGTCTTATCAAGACCTCAGGTGATATAATCGACAGCTGATCCAGCATACAATTGAATTACAAGAGGGAGTCAAACACTTCTGACAAAAGAAAAGGCTAGTTAACCCTAATATTGAGGTCCTAATGAAGGCCAAAATCCTGAAGATGCTCAAGGCAAAGATCATTTATCCCATCAAGCATTCTTAATGGGTAGCAAACCTAGTCCCTGTCAGAAAAAAGAATAGAGATATACGTCTATGCGTGGAATTTCGCAACCTAAACCAGGATTCTCTCAAAGACCACTATCCTATTCCACAAATCGATCAAATATTGCACTAGATGGCTGGGGCTCAATGCTTTTCTCTGCTCAACGGTTTCTTAGGGTACAATCAGATCTAGGTCAGGAACGAAGACCAGCATAAAACATCGTTCACCACCAAGTAGGGGACATTTGCTTACCAACAAATTCCACTTGGCCTTTCGAATGCTGGTGCCACTTTCCAGAGGGTGATGGATCTAGATTTTGGTGAGATTTTGAATAAGGTTATCATCATATATTTAGATGATATGACTGTTTCCTCCAAAAGAAGGGAGGATCACCCCGTACATCTACAAATTTTTTTTGAAAAATGCCAAGAGTTTGACATCTCAAACAATCCGAAGAAGTCCATATTCGAAGTCAGCGAAGGACAGTTGTTGGGACATGTGATATAAAAAAAAAGGCCTCGCTGTAGATCCTGATAGAGCCAAGGCTCTAACAAATCTCCCACTCCTAGCAGACAAGAAATGACTTCAATATTTCTTCGGCCAGATCAACTTCATGAGGATGTTTGTCCCTGACTTCATCCAAGTCATCAATCCAATGTTTGATCTTTTGAAGAAGGGCACCGAATTTAGCTGGAAGGAAGAAATAAAGGAGCCATTTGAAGAGATTAAGGCCCGAATCGCTCAGGCACCGGTCCTGATCAACCCTGACTATAGTCAGGATTTTATCCTATATGCCATAGGGGAACCCGAAAGCTATGCTGCTATTTTGACACAAAAGGGGGAAGATGGTGAAGAGCACCCAATCACATTTCTAAGCCAGGTGATTAATCCCCATGAAGAGAAATATAATTTCATAGAACGTCAGGTACATGTAGTAATGAAATCCCTCAAGAAGTTCAAGCAGTTCATCTCCCAAAGTCGGGTTATGATCTTTGTCATTCACCCAGACGTGCATAATTTCATCATCCAAGGAGAGTTGGGAAGCAAGAGAGCTGGTTGGGTAAACAAGATACAAGAATTTGACATTGAGATCAAGCCCACCAAATTGGTTCGTGATCGCGCATTATGTCAAGAATTGGCAAAAAGCATAGTGGCCGAAGCTACAGAATCTCAGTGGGATGACTCGTCAGTCAAAGGATGCTTCACGAACTAGGAGAAGGATGAGAAATATTGGATTAGTGAGATAATTGGCTACTTCAACATCGGTAGATGTCCTTCGCATCTAAGTGCATCACAGCAAAGACATTTCAAGATGCGGTCCTCCCGATACACTCTATGTCCCGAAGGACTATTTTTCAGAAACATTGATGGTGTCCTTCTCAAATGCATCAAAGATGATGATAAAAGAAAAGTCCTAGGAGAATTCCATTCAAGATTATCTGGAGGTCACTTCATAGGAATAACAATGGCACTAAAGATCATCAAGATAGGTTATTATTGGCCCACACTCTTTGTTGATGCCTTCGCAGTTTGTCGCAAATGCGAGTAGTGTCAAAGGTTCATCGGCCAAAGCAAAAATTCTTCGATGCCTCTCCAACCAATACAAGTAGAGATGCCCTTCCAAAAATGGGGGCTGGATTTCATAGGGGTCATATCGCCGAACTCTTTCGCTGGGCATAAATTCATCCTGACTGTGACTGACTACTTCACCAGGTGGGCCGAAGTGATTCCTATGAAGCATGCAGATCAAGAGACTGTAATCACCTTCCTAGAAGGGTTAACCACCAGGTTCGGCATCCCCAAAGTGATCATCACGGACAATGGCCTTGGCTTCATAGGAACCAAAATCAATGAATTCCTCTACAGATATGGGATATATCATAAAGTATCCTCCAATTACTATCCACAGGGCAACAGCTTGGCAAAATCCACCAACAAGACTCTATTAAGGGTGCTTAGAAAACTCATAGAGACAAAAAGAAGGACTTGGCACCTTATTCTGGATAGGGCCTTATGGGCCAATCAAATTTCTATCAAGAAGTCAATCAAGACTTCACCTTATGCCCTGGTCTATAGCAAGGAGGCCATATTACCCACCCATGTGGAGATCCCTGCACTACAGATGTTAGAAGCAGAAGATGGAGTTAATCCAATGGAAAATAGACTGGATCAGCTACTGCAGCTGGAGGAAGATCACAAGGAAGCCTACCAAAACTTTGCTAAGCATGCTCAGATCACTCGAGATTAGTTCAAAAGGAAATCATCTGATCGCACGTTCAAAGTGGGAGATCTGGTATGGAAGTAGGACTCTTGGAAGGCCAAGCCTGGGAATCACGAAAAGCTCGACGCCTTCTAGGATGGGTCGTTCAAAATTGTGAAGGTGAACTCGGCCAACTCTTTCATCCTAAAATATGTGGATGGCTAGGTTTTACCGATCTCTGTCAATGGTCTTCATCTGAAGATTTTTCATCGCTGAGATAAAACTCTTGGTAAAAAAAAATGTATGTATATACTTTTGTATATAATTTTGTGTATATACATCTTGTTCCAAGATGCAAAAGCCAAGAACCACACTTCAAAATATCCTTTGGGGACTTTTGATGTGAAGTAGCAATTGCAAGGAGGTTCGTTGTGAAGTACTTTACCCTTAAAAGGGTCGAACCCAAAATTCAAATAAAGGCACGAAAAGAGCTTCGCACCCGAAGCATTCCCAGTAGCTACTTTGGGCAGGAATTTTACGAAGAAGATTTTGCAAAGTAGTTCTCAAAGCACAAGATTCGGTATGCGGTGCTCAAAAAGCATAGCAAAGGAGAAGTACTTTGGGACCAAAGTGTCAAAATAGGAGAATTTAAGATGTGCCTCGAAGAATGTGCAACCAACAACCAGTAACTTGAAAAAGGTTCGAAGTGGATGAATTTAAGGCAAAAGTGGTGAAGCACATCTCGAGGCGATTCGATTAAGAGAAAAACCCATGCTGAGGTACAAGGTGGCAGCAGGTTGCATCTCCAATGCAGAACATAATCATCAAAGCATGTGGCCTCGCGTACTACGCCGCTGTAGAGCCGATCAAAGGACACGATCACTTCTTTCATTCGAAGCTTTAATTTAATTTTGGTAGGTGCCATAAATTAAGGTAGTTACCTATTTTAGTCTATAAAAAATGAAGACCTATAAAGGAGAGGTTTACTTGTCCATCAGTTCATGTAAAGCTAAGAGCCTTCAGTTACTCTACCCTTCACATCTAAGCCCGTTACATCAAAGCCCTCTGTATCAAGGATTCCACTGCCATTATTTTCAACACGGGGAAGAAGAATTCCAAAGAGAAAGGGAAAGAACCCAAAGTTGCAGGCCCTAAAAAAACAAAGAAGGGCAAAGAGGACAAAATGCATACTCCAAAGAAGATCGACCCCACCCTTCGCCCTAAAAAATGACCAATAGAAGGAGATGATTCTGAAGAGGAGTATCTTGTGGACCCACCAATTGATGGGTGGGAAAAAGTTAGAGATACAGAGCTCTCCAAGGATGTGTCTGACATCAGATGCACTATTGAGTTTATGGTGAGCCGACTCACTCCAAAGAATAAAAGGGCTGTTGTCGATTATTCTTAGATTTACTGGTATTTGACTCCTCCTGCTCACCACTGTCCAAAGCTAATTTATTTTGTCACACAAAATTACCAGCCTGCATCTAGGCAAGTGTTGGACACTTTAGGCCATAAAGTGTTTTCCATTATGAAGGAAGATGTGCAAGTAGCATTTGCGCCACGACAAGGGCCACCCAAGGGTTATTCGGTTCGCAATGTTATTCTAAGCGAATAGATGGAGAGGTTCACCTCCAACAACTTCATATTGAAATTTTTGTGCGAGAACTCAAAAGCGGGCTCACTTCAACCAAGCTACCCTAAATACCTCTACCTTTGGCAGCTTTCAAGAACATCAATATTTCTCCATCATTGCATGGGTGGCAAGCCTGTCGACAGACACTTAGGTACAACCCTGGCAGGTATATTTGGCCGAATGTATTTCAAGGGGGGAATTATATGCCCCTGATGCTGCAAGACCAAGCACCAACCCAATTTTCTTTGATTGGGTAGAATGGGTGGCCCGAACCCTTCATACGTGACTCACTAGTATGAAGAATTCGATGACGGGCAAATACTTTGCACCCTGTTCTCTCCTAGTATGGTTGTTTTTATATCAGGTTCATAAGCGATTCCCCCATATCGCCATCTCTTCAAGTGACAAGGATGGAAATCCTCTGCCTGTATACTAGTGGACTCCTCTCCTGTTGAATACAAAGTCCTACTATTATTTTAACCAACAATTCTTGGGACCCACCATGCATTTATTGAAGGGTTCTTGCCCTTGGGTCCCCCTCAGTTTGATAGATAAAATAGTGCAAGAAAATAAGGGAGATGTTTTTCAATTGACACAGGGACTGGTGATTCGTTTGTTTGGCTTTACAAGAAAACCCTTTCTGCTCCCTGTTTTCCCTTATGAGTACCAATTTGCATTAGAGGTCACTTGATAGAGTGACGTGACCAACATCGTGTATGGCCATGGGTGGAAATGGGCACATACCTGTGACTTACCCTTTAGGATGGGAGTAATCGAGGTATTTACCTTGAAACAAAACATTTTCTTGGAGGAAAAGCTTTCCAATTTTGGCCTACTCCAAATTCCTCAACAATGGCTCTATGATCCCTTGGGAGTGATGAGGGATCACTTAAAATTTAAGAATTTCCACATCTGCCCTCATCCCAAAATTGTGGAGCAGAGGAATAATCCGAATGGGAAATATCTGGAGTGGCATTTGGAGAGAATGAGGACATTGCCGCCCTGGCATGAATTCTACCCCATGGAGGTCAAATTTGACCCTGACCAGTAACCCCTCCCAACTCCAAGCTCCACATTTTGGAGAAAAGCAAAGGATGATTTGAAAGAGGAATTGAAGGATTGGAGTGAGGAAAAATTAGAAGAATGGTGGATAATGAGAGTCCATCACCAGAAGATGAATTCTTATGGACTCTTGGAAATAGATAAAGACTTCATGATTATTTATGATGTCAACATTGAAACTTGGAAGTCTATATCCTTCACTAATTTTGTTCCTCCAGCTCCCTCGGGATCGGGTGAAAGTCCAAAAGGAGTTGAAGATTCCTTAGAAGAGGAAGAAGCTGAAGCTACTCTAGAGGAACTGCCATAAGGACCATCAAAAATCCATGACACTAGTGTCGAAGAGGAAGAACAGCCATTGGAAAGAAGGAAAAGAAAGAGGCAAGAGAAAATTCAAGTGCCTCTGAGCCACCCAAAGCGACCTCGCATAAGGCCCCCAAGCACTCATGCTGAACAACCTACATCAGACTTGGCCAAAGTAGGTGTTGAAGGTGCGATGCCACCAAGTGCTAAGACGGTCCCAGACATAGACGTCATCAATGTGGAGGAACTCCTCCAACAAGAAGGGGACCCTGAAGTAGAATTCAGGGAAGTCATAAGTGCCTAAGCCCAAAAGGAGCAGGAGCCGATCACGCAAGAAGTCACCACGCCTGCTTTACCAAGAGGGCATGTAGGTAGGCACTCTCCCCCCTTCGCCTTGATCTCTGACACGTCCACTTTGGTCTCGATTGAAATTCACCATAAACCCATCCCTCCCCTACAAGGTCAATCACCCCCTCAAGCATTTCTTGTTTCCATTCCAACTCTACCTAGCCCCACTCCACCTGACTCGTCTGTACAGGACCAACCCGTTGAAACTGCTTCACCTTCCCACGTCGCTGCTCCTTTGGTCCTCAGTCAAGGCAAAGACAGTAATCCAACGTCAAACCCCATAGCCCTTTCTCCCATCATACACAATGTTCTCCCACTAGTCGAAGCCCCCATTACACCCGTCATCGAACCTTCTAGTCAGGCATTCCCCATCAATTCCTTATATTTGTTTACCCCTTTGGAAGGAGATCCAACCTTATTTGAATCTGAGTTGTCCATAATAAAGGAACGTCTTCTAGCTGAAAAGCTACTTCAGGCCCGAAAAAACATAGACAATATGCTGAAGGGGGTTAGGAAGAAAAGAGGGTGCTCTCTGGCCCAATTTGAGAAGTGTGCGGTCTTCTATTTGAAGGCCAAAAAATTACACAAGGTGAAGAAGGTCCCCAAGGTCCAGAAGCCTTTGGATGAGATGACTCCAATGGATTATGATTATCAGGAGAAGACTAAGGACCCGGAGCACATGAACATAGACAATGAGTCTGTGTCTATGTATGTAGGGATTGAGACATTCCGAGCGCATGCAAACATTGCAAATCAACGTATATTCAAAGTAGAGAGTGCCAATATCAAACTAGAAGAAGAGCTGGCAAGAATTTGATCCAAGCTAGAGGAATCAGAGGGGCAGTGCAAGTTGTTGAAAAAAGAAACACACACCCTCAAACAACAAATTCTACAATTGCAGTGTTCAGCCAAGCACCAAGTGCAGAGGCAGGCCGAGAATGAGCTGAAGGCCAAGGAGCTTGAAAGCAAGATATTGCAGACACAGCAGTAGTTGTTCGAAAAGGCAAACTTGGAGCTATTTGACAAGAGCAAAATCAAGGAGATTCGTTCGCACCTGCTCAGAAACTTTAGATCTCGGGCATCCAATGCCCTTTCAATTTTGGCCTATATTATGGAAGCCCAAAATGCTGCTATCGAGGGAGGGCCAATTATCAATCAGATAACTCAGAAAGCTAGAAGCCGGCTCAAATTAGATTTCGATGTCCAAAGCACAAAATATAAATATTTGCAAGTCCCAGCAATGAGTCAGATAGCTAGGGATTGGTATACAGCCTGGGCCATAGTGTGCGCCTTCTTCTCTAAGGTGCAAAAGATGTAGAAGGTGAAGGACCTCCTAGACATGTTCAAGAATGAGCAGTGTGCCTCGATGGGCTACTTTCAATATCTCTCTTCCATGGGCTTCCCAAGCTTCACAGATGATGATGGGAATCTCTTGTCCAAGGAAGAGATTAAGCCGACATGGATTCAGTTTGAAGATGATGTCTTGGAGATAGATGAATGGGTGGAACCAATAATAGAAAAGCAGATCATAGATTACCTTTTGAAATACTGCAAGATCACGGCCTGCCTGAATGATCTATATACTAGATCCCAACATGCTGATATTGGGCAAATTGATCGGTTTTGCATTTTGATCAAGGCTCTGCAAGATCTAGAACCTTTCTCTAAGAGTGCTTGATCTCAGGTCCGTCAAACTATGAGGAAAATCCGTGATCGTCTTGGCCCATCGCCGTTGCAGGAGGCTGCTTTCGAAGAGGCTGCACCAGAAGAGGAAGGTGAAGAATAAGAAGAAGTAGAAGAGGAAGGAGAACAAGAACCAGCTGCGAAAGTGCTCCCAGAGGAAGAAGGAGGAGAAGGATCTAGAGAGGACTCTGGCCCAATGGATCAAAATTAAGGGTTATCCCATCGAGATGAGCTCGTTTCCCCACGAGCCGCCAAGAATGTTGACAATTTTGTCACATTTCTCAAGGGGTAGAAAAGGAAATAAAATTTTGTACAATGTTTTGTAAAGTTTTTCTTTGTTTGAAAAGTTGCAACAATTTTGGGCTTTTCAATGCCACCCCTTTGTATATAAAATTAAAAAAAGAAAGAAGAAAGAGTTTCGCTGACGAACAGGCTAGAGGAAAGAGCTTCACCGAAAGAAAATGAGAAGAGCTTTGCACCCAAAGCATTTACAACACTACTTTGGGTAAAAATTTTTGCGAAGTAGTATTGCCAAAAGAAGAATACAAGGGTAGCGATAAAAATAACTTCAGACCTGAAGCGCTTCAAGTATCTACTTTGGGAAAAATTTGAGTGAAGCGGCATTCAAAATAACAACTTCGCTGAAGAAAGAAGGTCCAGACCGTGGTCCAAATTGGCTAAGGCAAGAAAACTACTTCGGACCCGAAGCATTTTCAGCAGCTACTTCGGGTGAGTTTTTTGCGAAGCGATTTTGCTGAAGTAAAATACAAAAGAGGAAGAATGAAACTACTTCACACCCGAAGCATTTCAAAAGGCTACTTCGGGCAAAATTTTTGTGAAGCGTAATTTGAAAGAATGCAATACTAAAAACACTTCATCGAAAAGCCATCGAAGCATCCACTTCGGGTCTTGCAACAGTGAACCATTTCTACTTCGTTGAAAATCATTGTGAAGCATCTGATTCAGTAAAATTTTGTGTGAAGTACTTTCACCTGAAGTAGAAGATGCATTTTGAAGGCAGAGATACACTTCAGCCAAAACACCCCCGAATCATAGTTTTGATGAAGGATAGAAACAAAGCATCTCAAAGACTCATCGGCGAAGTATCTACTTTGGGCCAAGGACCACACCAAAGCAGTTTTGGCACAACGAAGAAATGAAAAGTGAAGACCCCATTTTGTGAAGGAGATATGCTTCGACCTCCATCACCCTCGAAGTTGTCTTGCGAAGCTTCACCATGCGAAGTACAAATCAAGGAGAATCTACTTCGGCACAAGTCCATTCCGAAGAAAAGTTAAAAAACTAGCGAAGCATCGCAAAGGCACACACTCCAAGTCGAGTATTTTCTCGAGGCAATCAAGTGCCTCATAAATGCATATTTTTGTGCCCGGTAAGCTCGCTGCTCATTTTTGGCAATTGGAAGAAAAGTATCAGGCCATGATGAAGAGCCCGGTGAAGCATGGCGGCCACTCGAGCACCACACCTTGAGACCAAGGACGTCTAGACGACTCATTAATGCATCTTTCTATGGTTGACCCGATCACAGTTGCTAGCTTTGGTAACAGATTTGAGAGCTCGATCACGAGAGCCTCGGGGAGCTGAATTCTCAGGGCTCGAGGGCATACTTCTCCTTGCTATGTAATTGTGACTCAGAGGGTCGGGTCCTCTATAAAAACTTAGGCATTGTAATGAAAAATGGGGGGGAAATTTTTGCTAGAAAGCTGCTATAACTTGATGTGTTGCAATTAATACTAAAGAGCTTTGGGCTCAATTTCTCTATTTTATGCTACCTTCTATGTTTGATTCTTTTGTCTTTCTTCATTTGCATACTAAGACTCTGAATCCTAAATACAGTGTGTGATTGGGGACTGTACCCTAAAACTCACTTGAAGGATACATAGGAGAGGAAAAACATTGTATTGGCTTTCTTTTATGTTTCCTGGTGGGTTGTGGTTTCTGTTACATTCCCTTATCCTAATCGTATTTACTCTAAACTCTGAATTTCGATGAAAGGGAGAAGGAGAATCCCTATGAGCTCACCCAGAGGATACATAGGAAAGTCAATATGGCATTTCTTTCGTTTATTCTTGGTGTTCCTTGCTGCTATTCAAGTTGCTAGTTAGTGATCGTGCTTCCTGTTCTCTCCCACTTTAAACTACCGATTTCTCTAACCCTTACTCTTTTTATCTCTTTCCGCACCCTTATCTCAAAACACCCAAGTAGTTTAGCATAGGAGCTTGCCTTTCTCTAGAGATTTGCACGAGGAGCATCTCTTCCCTTTGGCCTTTCAATGTTGGTCCAGGTCTAGGGTGCATACACTCACCCAAATTCTTTCCTAGGCAGATTTGATGACCAACAAAAACCACGCTTCATAAGTTGCTCACCAGTAAGCACCCTACGATGCAATAAAATCTAGTTAAAGAACTTCACATTAGGCCAAAGCTTTTGAGCCCGCAATTGAGAAAATATGTCAGAATAATGGTTGGGATTATTATGGCATAAGGTCAAATAAACTTGAGTAACGGAATACTCACCCTTAGTAGTCTTGTTCCATCCAAAACAATATTTTTCATGGGACCAAGAGAGGGATCTCATATGAAGTATGCCTTGGATATCTTGTCTTTGCCTTTTTGGGATTTGAATAGGCCAGTCCTCAATAGGGATCCAATATCTACAAACCTTTGAATTACCAGTATGGTACCGACAGTAATTAGCTACCTTTATCCAATTAGCTCGGTGAAGCTCCTCCATCAAAGGCCTCCAATCGAGAAACTGAGTTATTAAAGGCTTGTGACCATCCCAAGAATCTGTCCAAAATTTTTCCCGTTGACCATTATGAATGATCCAAAATAATTTTTTCTTTATAAAATCCTCACCAGTCTTAAGAACTGCTAAAATGGGAGAACCTTTGGTAGGAAGTTGATAGCGAACAAGGTCTTCAGGAATTTTGTTCTCAACATATTTAGCACGGAGATTATTGGCCCAAAGAGCATTGGGGTTATGCAACATCCTCCAATATAATTTAGCAGCTAAAGCTTTGTTGTTATTAATTGAAGACCGAAATCCTAACCCCATTTCACTCTTAGGAAGACATAAAGTATCCCATTTCACCAAGGCCCATTTTCTTTTCTCCTTAGTACCACTCCAAAGGAAACGATGACTGATTTGATCCAATTCTCAAAGAACAACCATTGGGATATTCAAAATGGAAGAAACATAAATAGGAATAACTTGAAGGTCTAATTTTACCAAGGTGATTCTACCCCCAGAAGAAAGCCACTTGTTGGTCCACTTTCCAATTTTCTTCTTGACTTTGTCCAACAACCAATTCCAATCTTTATTTTTTTGCCTTTGAATATTTATGGCAATACCTAAATAAGTGATTGGAAGAGAGGTCTTCTTATATCTTAATTTATCCAAGACCATGGATTATTGTCTAGCAGAGCAGTGAAAGAAAATAACTTTAGATTTGTATTCATTGATCAACTGCCCAGTAGCCTTAGAAAAATAGCTAATTATTTGCTTAATATTAGAAGCTTCCTTAACTGTAGCTTTACCTAAAATAGTAGAGTCATAAAAAAATTGAAGATGAGAGATAGGTCTAGATCCATGAGCAATGGTAACTCCCTCAAGGGTTTTGTTTTCCCTCTTTTTGGTTATAGTCCTACCCAAGCATTCAGCAAGAATGATGAATAAATAAGGGGATAGTGGGTCACCTTGCCTAATACCTCCGAAAGTCGTGGAAAGACTGAGAAGGCCTACCATTGATAAGAACTAAGTAGGAAACTGAAGAGATACATCCCATAATACAATCCATCCAATCCTTAGAGAAACCAAATTGCCTCAAAAATTTGATAAGGAAGTGCCAATCCACTCTGTCATAAGATTTGGATAAGTCTAACCGAATGAACATAGAAGGAGAATTTTGCATATCCATGGAATGGATGGCTTCCTAAGCAAGAACTATCTCATCTACTATTTAACGTCCTTCCACATATCCCCCTTGCTTTGGGGAAATAATCTTATGCAAAAGAGGCTTCAACATTTTTGCCATGATTTTAGTAATGATTTTGAGAAGAACATTACATAAAGCAATAGGTATAAAAGCTGAGATATGATCAACCTCTTGAGATTTTGGAACAAGAGTAATATAAGTTTTATTGATAACCTTCAAAATTTCTTTAGCTTTCCTGGCATCTTCCACCACCTCTAATAAATTAACATGAAGGATATCCCATAACTCTTGGTAGAACTCAATAGGAAAACCATCAGGACCTGGGGTTTTCCATTTTTGCATTTTAAAAACTACTTGTTGAAGCTCATTGATAGTAACAAAAGCAGTAAAAATAGATTTCTCCTCAAAAGTGATAAGAGAAGGGATTGCTTGAAGAACATTTTGTTGAGAAGCTTAGTCAAGAGGAGTAGCAACAAAAATATTGGAAAAGTAATCAACAACAATAGAGTTCATGCCATCCCAAGTATAAAAAATATCTCCAGTATCTAAAGTTAAGGAAGAAATAAAGTTGTGAGATCTTCGAGCTAGAAGAGATTTGTGAAAGAAATTTGTGTTTCAATCTCCTTCTTTGAGCCATTGAATTCTAGATTTTTGCTTCCATAAGATTTCTTCTCTTTTTTCCCATTCCTCTAACTGAGTTGTGAGTTTAATTTCATCTGCACTTCTCTTCTCTGTGAGGTCATCTAAATGGATTTTCTTATTCAATTTTTCAAGATGAGCAATAACTTCATGTTTTTTTTTATGAACATCCCCAAAATTTTTCTAGTTCCAGGTCTTGATTTTGGATTTAATGTATTGCAGTCTTTTGGCAAAATAGAACATCTTAGTCCCATGCCTAGGTTTACCTTCCTTCCACCATTTTTGCACACGAGGTCTGAGGGAAATGTCTCTGAGCCACATTAATTGAAAACGAAAAGGAGAGAAACTCACGTTGGTTTTCCACATTTCCACCATGACTGGCCAATTATCCAAACCAACATTATTAAGAGTCTTCACTTTAGGAATGTGACCGTGGATTAAGAAATTTTTAGAGAGAAAAAACCTATCCAATATCTCCATTATACAAGCTAAGCCTTGCCTTCTGTTAGACCAAGTCATAAGGTCATTATCTGGTTGGATATCCACAAGATGGAGGTTTGCAATATATTCGCTCATGAGGTCAGTTATTTTGTCCAAGTTTCTATTTCCCCCCCTTTTATCATCCAGAGAGAGGATGGTATTGAAATATCCTCTGATCAAGATCCAAGCTTTAGGAAAATGAAATATAATATGAGTAATATCCTTCCACTGTCTTCTTTTTTCCTCTAAAGAAGTCAGGGCATAAGTAATGCAGAGCATAATCTGGTTGGAATGTCTACTTTGAATAGCTATAGCCAACAAACCCCAACTGCCAACCATATGGTGAATAACTACCTATTTTGGGTCACAAAGACAAGCAATGCCACCCGAAGTCCCTTGGGAACTGAGGGAAACCACTTTTCTAGCTAGCCAAATTTTATTGGCAATTAAGTCCATATCCTCCATTGACATCTTTGTTTCTTGAAGGAAAACAAGATGTGGATGATTTATTTGAATCATTCTTCTAATTTCATTTTGTTTTGAAAGACTCCCTTTGAGTCCTCTAATATTCCAAGTGATGATCTTCATTAATACAAGGGCTAAAAAATTTGGGAAGGGCATTAATATTACCTTCCTCTACAAGTTTTTCACCTTCTTTTACCATATGATATTGATTGGTCTTGCAACCTATTTTTTGATTGGAATCCATCTTCAATTTTTTTTTCCCCTGTTTCTTGACTTATTCCAATTGAATCTGAGATGACTTCTAACCTTGAAGAATGCTCATACACTGCCAAAATTTTACTAGATGGTTCAATGGAGTCTATATTGGGACCTGCATTATTTGAAGTTTTGACATTTGAAATATTGTTTTTCTTGTGTAAATTTTCTCTTTTTTTTTTTGTTGAAAACCTTTGATTTGTTGGTTTGTCTCTGAGTTCTTCCCTTCATATTTAAATTGTGTTTCTAAGATTTCATTTTCCATTATTTCCTCTTCCTCACTTGTGGAAAGTATTTCAAACATATTAGCAAATGACTTTGATTGATCCTTCATAACTATTTTTTTTGAGTGTTCTTCTTTTTAGGTATTTGGAAACTTGTTGAGTTTATATCTTCTTTCTTTTGATCAGTAATTTTATTTGGGCAAGCATTGGCCAAATGACCATATTCATGGCAAATTCTACAATGAAAAAGAATGTTCTCATAGTCCACTACTTGCTCCCAAGTGTCTTCCCCAAATTGTAATGTGATCTTTTTAGGAAGGGGTTTGTCAAAATCCATTAAAACACAAATTCGAGTATAAATAATATGTTTAAAATTTTGAGTACAATCAGCAGTCATCATAAAAGTTCCTAAAGAGTTTCCAATTGAAGAAAAAATAGTAGGATTCCAAAATTCAATAGGGAGGCCAAAGATTCTAACCCACACGGGAGCTATAGAAGGCATCTCTTCTTCGAATTTAAATTTAGTATGCCAGGGCTTCATGAAAAGCCCTACCATTCCAAAAAACCAAGGACCCCCTTGAAAAGTTTTCTCTCTATCTCTATTATTAGAAAATAAAACAAGAAAACAACCATTTGGATAAATAGATATTTGTAACTCACCTTTAGTTTTCCAGCTTTTTGCAGCCCAAACTTTGAAAGTAGATAGACTCGGATGAAAACCCACAAACCGACAAATTAGTCCTCTTTTTTCCAAATCTTCAATGCCAGTCTGAATGTTCCCCATATCAAGCTTAACAATAAGAGTTCCATCAGCTGCTTTAAGACATCCTGACTCTGTTTTCTTGGGATCAATATTAGGTATTCTTAGAGGTTTATGGGAAGCCCTAGTATTGATATTAGCATTGTGCTAAGGCTATCCACCATGAAGGGCATCCCTAAAATTCATTTTTGGGACCGAGTCTTCAAAATTCTTACCCTTGACAAGGGTTTTCATAGTAGAATTATTTTATGGGTGCACCTTAGCACCAGATTCATTTGAGATATGAGCCATTTTTTGATCAACTGCTTGAAACTTGTTTCGAGATCTCTTTAATCCTTGCCCTAGACACCGTGGAAAGGTATGGTTTTCACTTTTCTTTTGAGAAGCAAATTGGAAGTCGTTGTCACTCAAGTTCATAGTATGATCTATTGAAAGACAAATTTCTAACCCATCTTGTATCCCCTGCAACATTTACTACTAAAATATTGAGCATAAACCACAAAAATATTGGCCTCTAGGGCCCGAAGGCCCTAAAAACCAACCTTTGGAGCTGCTTGCACTCAACCTAGATGAAAACCTCGCATAGCCGCTTACCAAATATATCGTTCACACATAGGGCTGCGCTAGGATATGTGTTGCTCCAAATAATATGAAAATTGGTGGAGACGTTCTAGGGTTTTTCAGGCATCTACCCTAAAAATTTCAGCTCAATCCGAGTTTGGATGAGTGAGATATGGCCGAAACGAGTTTGGCAGTTTGGGCAGTCCTACGAAAATCGTCCCTACTAAAATTTTTTCCTCAAAAAAAAAAATCTTGATTCTATCTATTTTTATCATTAACTTGATGTCATTATTTCTTATCACAAACTTAGTTCCTGATTCCTTACTGCTTGACTATCGTGTATATCCAAGACCTTCATATTTAGGTCTTAATTTTTATATAATTATCTCCTTCATTCCTTGTCCATATTTTTCTAAACTTGTATCATTATATCTCATTTTACTTAAAAATTTTGAATCAATTCCTTTAGTATACCTTTCAAAATAACCAAAAATATCATTAGACTAATCTCTATCAATATCAACACAACTTTGAGCATCACTATCTCTATCATCATTTGAATCCATGTCATCATCAATTTTGATAGCATAAGTTTTTTTGACCAATCATGCTATACTCAAATTATTTGTAGCATATATTTTTATAACATGTTCTTCCATCCTTTCATTGCTTGCATCACAAATTTTCTTTTCATTATGACTTGCATCTTTTTCTTTTTGATAAATATCACTACTATCACAACAAACATCTTTCATCATTGGTTATCCTTTTGTTCTTCAATTTTTGTCATTATTTTGCAACATTTTATTAGTCACTTCTAGTGAGTCATCTTGAATGTATATTTGTTCTTGAAAACATAAGGTCTCGTCTTCAATTGTTTTTAACAAGTCATATTTTTGTTTATCTATTTTTTATCATTCACTTTTCTTTTCACTTGTTTTTCTTTGTCATGTTCCTTTGAAGTTGACAACCTTATAACTCCCTAATTTTTGAATAATAATTTTCAAGTTTCTAAATTTTCACAAACCTATGAAGTTGAATTCCTTATACCTCCCTAATTGATTTAGAAACTATACTGTAAAGTTTTTTACAAATTTAATTATTCCAAAATTTAAAGTAAACTTCCTTATCTCCCAAAAATTAAATAATTTACAAATATTATGTGTATATTTAACTTAAAAAAATATTAAAATCAAACCTTTCAAATTCTTATATAACTTAAAAAAGAAAACCTTATAACTAACAATCCCTATTACAAGTTGTCGTGATATCGCGACATGTTGCGTCGTTGCGGCCGCTGGAGGAAAGTTGTCGCAATTTTGCGACGTGTTGCGCCATCGTGGCCGCTGGAGGAAAGTTGTCGCGATATCGCGACATGTTGCTTCGTCACGGCCAAGAGAGGAAAGTTGTCGCGATTTCGCGACATGTTGCTCCGTCGCGGCCAAAGGTGGAAAGGTGTCATGATTTCACGACATGTTGCTCCATCGTGGCCAAGGGAGGATTGTTGTCACGATTTTGCGACATGTCATGATTTCACGACAGGTTGACTTTTTGCGGTCAGAGGAGTCTTGTGTTGCGATTTCGTGACTTGTAGCTTTTTCGCGGCCAAAGGTGAAGTTGGTGTTTGCTGCACGATTTCGCGACAAGTTGTTGTAACAGACCAATCAGCTCCCTCAGATAGCTTGGTATTGGTTCAAGAGATTTGGCTCCATTGCAAATATTTCTCTTCTCTTGTAATCATGTGCTTTCATTGTTTTCAACTGAGATATGTCTACTCCCAATTGTAACTGATCTTTGTTTTAATACAAGTTTTTTTCAAATTAAAAAAAAAAAATCCATATTACTACTTATCACTCCAAAACTTCTAAAAGAAAATAAAATATTAACTACACTATTAATACACGTATCTCTCCATATAAACTTATAAACATTAAAAAATTAAAAATTAATCTAATATAAACCTTATCTCTTCGCTAAAAAAAAGTTCAATGAAAAACTTTAAACTTTCAAATTAAAAAAAATTAAAAAAACCTTATAAATCCTTTAATAAGTTAAATTCTTATGACTCCAATAACGATGCTTTCAAATATGTCTAAAAAGAACCTTATTACTCCTAACTTTTATAATAAAAAATTAATAAACTTTTAATACCATAAATTTCTTATCACTCCAAATAAAAACTTTCAATTTCAACCTTTTAAATATTCTTTCTAAGTTAAGCACCAAATATTATAATATATTTAGCAAACCCTAAAATGCTTTCCTCATGTGAAATGATTCCAACTATTACGGAGGCTCCAGGTGAAACGTTTTATTGTTGCATGTAATATTTTCAAAATGGGTAGGTTTTAGGTGAAATGATTTTTAGTTGAGTCGCTCAATTCATAATTAATTTTTTAAGAATTCTTCTAAAAATTATAAGGTTGATTGGAGAATAATAAAAATTAGTGAGAAGATTCAATTAATTCAGATGAGATTTTTGAAAGTTGATTCTATTTGTTATGGTCACCCTCCTAAAATGGTGGGCTTCACAAATAAGATAAGCTCTTCTTTCTATCATTTCTTTGGATGATTCCAGTTATGAAGGTTTCTAGTTTCTTCTTGCTTTATTTTTGCTTATCTTTGGTTCGATTAGGGTGTGTTAGTTCCTTAGTTTAAACTATTATTTCTTTTGTTTCCTCTGTTGATTCTTGCCTTTAAAAGTATTTTGGTCTAGAAAGGTCATTGCTATGTTCAATTTTTTTCTTTTCGTTTTTTTGTTTTTGTGGTGTGTATGTTTTTTTGTTTTGTTTTGTTTTTGTGTTATTTGTGTGGTTTTTTGTTGTTCTTATGTTTTTGTTGTTTTGTGTTTTTTGTTATTGTTTTTGTGTTTATGAATGTTTGTGTTAATTCGTGTTTTTGTGTGTGAGTGTTTTCTATGTTTTTTGTTTTTTTAACTGTTTATTGTTGATTGTTTTTTTTTTTGTTAATTTTTAGGTTTTGGTTGTTTGTGTTTTTCATGTTTTTGTTGGTTATGTCTTTGTAGTGTTACGCTGTTTTTGTCATGTTTGTGTTTTGTTGCGTTGTTCTTGTGTTTTTCTATGTGGTTCATGTTGTGATTTTTATTATTTTATTGTATGTGTTTGGTTGTTTTTTTCTTTTTTTGACACACTCAAAGAGCATGCTTTTTTATTTTATTATTTATTTTTTTGAATCTTATTGTGTGTTTGATTGCTCCTTGAGTATATCAAAAGTGGTACGCTAAGATCATATCCTGGACGGTTTTGACAGAATAGATACCCCTGCCTCCTTAGATTTTACCCGAAAATGACATCTTTTGAAATGCTTTTCCACAACTAAAACAGGAAATGATTTTATAACATTCTTCCCCTAATGCTCTGCCCTTCTAACAACTTCTAAGCAAACTGCAGCTGTGTTCTAGAATAAGAAATCCACCTGTTGGTTGTTTATTGTATGGTGAGTTGGTAGGTGGAAACTAGCATTGATAAGAGCTTCAAACCTATGAATCTGCACTTTAAAAATGATTTTTCCCATCGCCCCTTTTTTTATTTGGTCATGTTCTGTTATGTCTCGAACTACATTGCCCTTTTTTTATTTGGTCATGTTCTGTTATGTCTCGAACTACATCAGACTCTTGCCCCATCATTGACCAAAAATATGCTTATCAATACTAAGAGAATGCTGAACTTTTAAAGAATCCTGAACTTTTTAGTGCTTGAAAATCTATTTAGATGTAGATTAAGGAGAGAAGTTATATCTTTGTTGTCGAAGCAGTAGGCTTCCACAACATTTTTAGGAAAAAGGATAGTTTCTTCTGGAAAAAACTCTTACCTTGTATCAATTTATGCTAGCCATTGTTACCTATTTATGAGCCCTCTGTCATCAATTTATGCTAGCCATTGTTACCTATTTATCAGCCCTCTGTCCTAATGTCGTCACTGCCTCTGTTTGACTATTATAAGTCTATGTCAAACCTTATTCCAACCATCGACAATGAATGAGGTATTTCATAAGCTAGCTAACTTCCGTCAAATGAATGCTGTCCAACCACCCAAGCTTCTACATTCATGACTATACTGTAAATTAACCATTATTTTCGATGGGTCGAAGTTCATTCCAGAAGGTGGAATTACATACCCAAATGATTGCACAAGGGTTTGATACAAAACCTTGGATTAGCTTAGCTCGCCATGAAACCTTAGGCTTTGGGCTCCTACACAATCTTGTGAACCGTTGCCATACATGTCCTATTGTTTGTTGTGAAAAATTTATATTATATTTAGTGAGTTTATAATATTTTTAAATATACTATATGGATAACTTTTATATTAGTACTATATTAGGGCAATATTTTAAAAGATTAAACAAGGTTTACTAGCTTTTTCCTTTAAATAACCCTAATGTTTATTATTATTATTTTTTAAATAAAGTCTTATGGCTATTTTAATTGTGTTTTGCAATATTATAAATTTTTTTTATTATTTAGATTTTCTCAAATAAGTCTTTTTTCTTTTTAATTTTTCTTTTAAATATTTTAAAAAAAATTAATTGAAATTTTTATCACTCCAAACTTAAAAAAAAATAATTTCTAATTCTTTTAATATTTTAAATTAAAAAAATAAATATCCTTATTATTTCATACATGAAATAATAACTCCTAAATGTTTTTAAATCATTACAATTATGACTTCATCAATAGATTTACAAAAATAAATAATATAGTTTTAGAGTACCTTCGATAAAGTGCAATTTTCAATTTACTTAGAAAAAAAACTTCAAGCACTTTTCAAAAAAGTAATTTTTTTTAGTTGGATTTGTTGTCGGATGATGATGATTGTCCTAATACCTTAATTTAGATTATATCTTTATAGCTCTAATACCATTGTTAGCTTTTAAAGACTATTTTCTCACATAAATCTTATCTTATATGAAGAATAAATCATCATATAAAAACCTCACTTAAAATGCATTACATAAATGGAATATAACTCAAAATATATATTCTATATCAAAGGATTACAAGAATAATGTAGATTGATTACATTGCATTAAGCTTTATCTCAAATATATTATTTTACATGACTTTTTAGTACTTCAACTATTGTTCTCCTCAAACACCCAGAAGATGCAACCTTTCATATTCCTCTCATAAAGACAATACTCTCATCTTGTCACATATCATGTGACTTTTCATTCTCTATACCAACACTTTGCATTTTATCTCATATTGGCACATACATTATATAAAATATAAATCATCTACCAAACTAATATTACAAGGGGGCCAAATAATGCAATACTTCCAACATCATTGTTAATAGAATGCTAGGGATTGCACATGCTTAGATTTTATGTTAAAATATTTTCTTAGAACTGTAATTTTGTGTAAGCGTTTATGACACATGTCCCTTTTCAAGATTACCATGCTTTTGACCAATGATATTATGGGGAATTCAATATTTGGAGGCTACCAGACACAATCCTTGGTCAATCAATTGCTTCTATTTACAAAGTGCTATGGTTACTACTGCTACTACAAAACTATTTACACGTGTTGCTATTTACATATATACACATTAGTGGTACACTCTTATATTCTTAATGTTTTAAATACTAACTATTCACTAGAATTGCAAAAATATGACCATCCATATCTTGAAGCTCATATGCATTTAATTATCTCCTTCCAAAGATTAGATATGGACTAGACCACAATGATTCTAGATTACCATGTTTTCCTAGTTTAACTCGATTTGAGTCACATTTGAGCACTAGATCATCATATTTGAAGGATTTTAATGATGCCATTTTATCAAACCATATTTTAATATATAATTAGTGCTTTTTTTTTAAGAAAAAAGAAAAATATTATTAAAAAAACTCAAATTATATATTTACTATTGATAACCTGCTTTTCTTGGCAAGACTCAAAATATAGCACAACTCTATTCCTTTGACTATCCAAATTTTAGAAGTTTTAGTATTTTTTGGATGACCCCTAAAGGTGTTTCATTTACCCTTTCCTTTTGAATCCATAGAATTCATATTGAGTCTATAAAGCTCTCTTTCTATTCTTATCCTTCCTTTCTTAGTTCCCATATTGTAGTTGTTTCTAGAGTTGCATCCATATATTTGCTTCATCCTCTAGCATTTGAGAGCTCTCTTTGTTTTTATCCTTCACTATCTCTAACAATTTCCTAATTAGAGTACCCTAGATTCTTTGCTCTGGTCTAACTTCCTCATTGAAAATCTTGTTATTATGTTACAACCAAAGTTACTAATAGATGAAATCCAAATCCAAATCCCATGCTATCTTCAAGGTATTTTATTTAAATCTATTAGTCTTCCAATAGTCCCAAAAGTTATTCTCAGTGAGAATAGATCTTTCTGATTGACAAAAAAAATTGTACCAAAAACTCCAAAATGTTTAGGGATAGGGACACAAAAAAGAAGGTGGTCCATTATTTCCTCCTCTTGGTGACACATTACACACTAGTTGGATCCAATAAATCCACGTCTCCTCATGTTATCTTGAGTCATAATAATATTATGTGCAACCAACCACATAAAATAATTTATCTTTGGCCATCCTTTGGGTTTCCATAATTGCAACCCAAGGGGATTTGGACCGATTTTTTTAGAATAATAAATTATATCCTAATTTGTTACTAAGAAAAGTTGAATGGTTGATATTAGCTCAGTTAATTATGATCCAATGGATCAGATTGTATACCTTTGCTATTTAAGCAAGACTTTAATCATTCAATAAGATGAAGTCTTCTATTTTCTAACATGGTATTAGAGCAGGATTTCCTTGTCCTGTGAGCTTGAGGAGTTTTTCCTCACTAGGGGATTTCCCTTATGGAAATCCCTCCCTCATTTTTTTTTTTTGGCCATTTTTTTTAGAAAATCGAGGGAGTATGCTCTCCATATTTTTGATGGATCAGAAACTAGACGTTTGATGGATAAAACCATGGCTATTTTTTTTTAAGTTTTTTTGTTGTGGATTTACTATCCTACTACAAATCTGGTTTTGCAAATCAGTGAACTTGTGATTTTTTTCTGAAAAGATGTAGCTCAAAGGCTAGTGCATTTGAATTTGAAATCCATCAATATTTTCACAAAAATTTGATGGGGTGATGGCGGCCCACCCACAAGCATTGCTAGTGTCGCTGCACATTTTAACAACATGCAGATGGGAAATCTGAGTGGGAGTGTTTTTTTTTGTGTTGTGGCTATTTGTCCTTCAAGCACGTTCATAGCCTCCTGATCTAGACATGCATGGGTGAGAGAGGCATGAACTCTCAACCTCATTTTTATTTTTATTGTTCACAATAAAATATTTTATAGAATGTGATGAAATTACACTATTTTTTTTGTATGAAAACATAAAGGGGCAAGTGGCCTATTTATGGCTATGATGGGGTCACATTGCAATTTTTTTTTTTCTACCATTTCGAAATTATCCCTGCATGGATATTTTTTATTCCGAAGGACATTTTGCAAGATTCCCTTGAGAAAGAAAGAAGAAGGTTGTTATTTTTTCCTGTAGATGAAGGCCACATTTACACCCGATCATAGGGGTATTTATGGTGTCCATTTTCTATTTTGAGGTACTTTAACCTATGTTTTTTAGCCTCAAATATATTGGATTATGGGGTGCATTTTCGTTTAAACCCGATACTCCCAGGCATTTGTAAAAGTGATCCTAGTATCTAGTCATCTCCTCTATATCATCTAGCGGTTGTAGCAGCTGGTTACCCATGCATTATAATAGGATGAGGAGGTCACCATAAGGACATGTTGAAGCTACATTGGTGCCCTTTTTTAAAATTTTCCCTTCATTTTGATGTTCATCTAGATATTTTTGGATCTTGTTATTAGTCCATTGTGTTCATATATGTGGAAACCACATACTTATGCTTGTGGAATCAATTTTGGACACCCCTTATAATTCTTGTGGTTCTTTCCACACCATCTTCACACTCTTCTTTTTGTGAACACACTTTGGTTTCAAGGGGTTTTCTTTAATGACATTTTTTCATGGTTCACAGACTTGATATGTGTCACAAGCACCAATTTAGGAGTATGATTTCAGTATTTTCGATGACGAGTGTCTATTTTTTTGAGACTTCTTATGGATCCTTTGCAATCTTCTTGATGGAAGTTTTCCTTAAGGGGGGTTGAGAATCCTCCTTCATCCTCCATGCACATCTTCCTCCTTATTCTTATTATTTATATTATGGCAGGTGGTTTTCTCCCTTGAAGTTTTCCATCAACTTTCATTAGATATTTTTTGATCACATATTGTACATGAGTACCTTATTAGGCCTTGTTTTCGAGACTCATACTTGTGGATATGCCACTTTTTTGCTTTTGTTCTTTTTCACTACCTCCTAGTATAGCTTAAGGTGGGTGTTAGAATATCCTAGTACCACTTAAGGGGGATGTTAGAATAATAAATTATATCCTAAGTTGTTACTAGGATAAGTTGAATGGATGAGATTAGCTCAGTTAGTTATGATCCAATGGATCAAATTATATGCCTTTGCTATTTAAGCAAGTCTTTCATCATTCAATAAGATGAAGTCTTCTATTTTCTAACAAATTTGAGTGCTTTGGATAAGCTTTCTATAACCATATTTGACAGTATAAATTCCTAATTGGGCATGTCCCCAAACAAGTTAATTAGGTCCATTACTACTTGACCACTTTCGTCTATCCAATATTTCTTTCAGTTCTCTTTTTTCCTCAGCCCATTCTTGCCTCAATTCCTCTAGGACTTACCACTAACTAAGATTTTTTGAAAGTTGATATATCATTTTAAAATAGTGTCTTATGAGATTCGACCCTTTCCTTTAAATTTTTTTCTTGATTCCTATTAAGTGGGGGTACTGATCAATTATGGGGGGAAATATTCCCAAGAACCTTCCCATAGTCTAGCAGTTTTACCATCTCCCACTTTCCAGTATAACCCTTCTTTGATAAGTGATGATCCTTTCTTTAGAGCCTTCTAGGTCTCTAATCCCTCTCCAAAAACTAGAATAAGAGGAAGATATTTTGTATTTTGTGAGGGATAGTATTTAACTTTCAATAATTTTCTCTAGAGTTGGTTAGAATGAGTTGGCCATATCTAATACAACTTGGTTGTTAGATATTGTTTGTTTTAATAGCTACTTGGTATTGGTAGAAATTATTATAGGCATTTTCTCTTTTTCCTCCAACATCAACAATTTTGACATTCTTTTATCAATTGGTTCATGGTCCTCTAATTTTTATTGGTCTATGAACTTCAAGGTAGGCATATAAAAATTGATTGGCAACACAACTTCTTTTCCAATAGACTAGAATGTAAGGTATGGTCTTCAAAGCTTTCTTGATCATGATTTTTTTCCATCCATAATGCTTGGATTAACATCAAATACCAACTCTTTTGATCATTGCCAATATTCCTCTTAATTATTCTCAACAAATTACTATTTGTGGACTCTGCTAATCTATTGCTTTAAGGGTAATAGTTAGAGGATGTCTTCTAGTATATGACATATCTTATTGCAAAATATATATTCTTAGCCTCTATGAATGCTATGACATTATCAAAGCATGATTATAAGACTTTTTGTTTTATTTTGAGGTAAAGGAAGTGCTAATATAGCTTTTAATCTATTTCTATCAATAGCTAGACCTTCCTTTGTTACTATATATCCCAAAAAATTCCCTTCATGGACAGTAAATATTAACATTTCTGGGTTGAGTGATACCTTGAACTCTTTGTATTTTAAAAAAAACTAGCCTAAGATGCTTAAAATACTTATCTTTCTGATGAGAGAAGATAATAATATCATCTAGGTAGACTAGTATAACTTTATTCACAAGTTCACTAAAATCTAGATCGATAGCCCTTTGAAAAATAGATCTGGCATTAGATAAGCCACAATAAATTATTTAATAAGAAAATATTCTCTATTTCGTCATGAACATAGTTACTGTGTCATGTTCCATGCCTTAGATATATATATTTTTTAATTTAGGTTTTCTTTCATTGCATTGGGTTTTTGTGCTACTCTTGCTAACATTACCATTCAAAATTATCCATCACCCTTCTTGCCTATATCTTAAACTTATTGTACCCAATATGCATTACTACAATATCAAATATTGGGCTTCTATCCATATTAAAAAAAAACTATCAATACTTCTTCATACTATATTAGACATAGGGTTTTCATTAGGCCCTTGCTAACATTCGTATTTTATATTTTTGATAGTATTTCATAATTAGTGAAGATTTAAATCCAGAATATTCTACCTTCGATTCTTGGGTGTCGAATGCTTTCATATTTATTGTTTATGTCATCACCTTAGAGTTTTTGGTAGCTTTTGACTCTTAATAAAATTTGACATTATTCTTGCCTGACTTACCTTTCTCTAATCTAATGACTATTTTAGGTGTCTATGTATGTTTCTAAGGTTTTCATTCTTAACAAAATGGCAAAACATTTCATTGGAAAATTCATATTTCTATAAGGAGATGTATGTGGTTGAGGGACTCTACCCATAAGTAGGAGGCCGCCTCTCTAACGTAATCCCTTAGTTTCAACATCTCTTCCATTTGGTGCAATTACCTGCTATAAATGAATGATAAAACTTTGGCTATGGACTCCCATATAATGGATAAAATCCTATGTAGTAAAGGTGTGCCATTTCATAGATCTTTGGAAAATAAATACTATTGATTGAAATCCATGACAATTGCTCAAAACCTAATTTATCTTACCCTCAAGTTATAAATAAAAACTATGATAATACAATCTATAGTTAAGCTTTTATAGCATGTGGAGATTTCAACTGCATTAGTCAATAATAAAATAAAATATCGATGTTAGCTTGATCAAAAAAATATGTTGTCTAGCTATTGGAATATTGTATAGGTCTCCTCTATTGCTTGTTCCAATGCCTTCTAGGTTGAATGAAAAATTTAAGGTCAATATTGTTGAGTCATCTAGGTTTACAATGAGTAGTAATGTCTAAAATTTTGTGGTTGTGATACTTTATATAGGCAATTAGCTTAGAGGAATTTTCAATAAAAAATTTCTATAGAGTTAGGTTGGTAGAATTTAGTATTCAAACTTCTAATTGTGTGAAATATGGTCATCTTGAGAGAATGAAAATAATTTCTAAAATCATAAATTTATAAGAAAAGTGTGGAATAGGTTTGGCCTTATTGTCTATTATTTTTTGGGATTAGTTGAAATGGAGGAGAGTTATGATATGAGCATTTAGGAATTTTATTTATATTGGGACATACATGGTATTTTAGGTGTTATAATGGTTTTAATAAATAAAATATTTTCGTCACTTTTGTAAAAGGTAAAGTAGTTTTTAACATCCATGAGATCATAGGCCATAAGAGACTATTCTCATGGAGGATATTTTTTACATAATGTATGGTTATCTAACCATACATTGTTTATCGAAGCATGGTGTATAACCTTACTCCCTATAGTATTCAAACCTTGGACCCTCTATTTAGAGATCCAAATTCTTCACCATTAGGCCCACTTAGGTCATACTTTGTTTGTGTTCTAACAACTTGCTACAAGTTATTGCTTGATAGAAGGTTCAAGGATATAAATAAAAGAATTCAAGAGGATGCTAAGCTTCAACCACTACTTTTGCCTTTAGAATTCAATTCATCGCAAACCAAGACTTATTAGAATTGTTCGAAAACAGTAATAAGGTTTATGATAATTTTGTTCAACAATATACTTTAATTAAGATATAATTGTTAAATTGTTTAATTTAAATATAAAGATACAAATAATACATTTTAATGAATTTGATTCTCTTATTACAATTTAAAAACTTCTATTAACTTTTACTAATATTATAAATTACATATTTTTAAAACTATTTATATTATAAATAAAAAATTATAAAAATAAAACAAAAACAATAATAGACATTAATATCGAGATTTAATTTTATGTGTTTCATCCGGTACCAAACCTCCTCCGTACAATATTTAGTATTAAACTTGTTAATGTCTACGCGGATGGGTTATAATTCTAATGTCTAGCAAACTGATGTCATGCGTATAATTTCCTTTCATTATATACTACCTTCCTCTCACGCTAAACACTTCTAACTTATTATCATTGAGATGTGAAATATCATGTAATAATAGTTGAAGTTAAACCCTCTTGACTTAGAACATTTATTGTTCACGTGGTTTTCTTACAAAATCCTTGTATTGTACACATGGTTTTCTTACAAAATCCTTAGCCGAGATATTTTCATGTGCATCAACGTCTAAATCAAATGTATAGTCAGTGATTTAGTTAAGAGAGCTTTCGAAGAATAATTCATTAGAGTCCTAAGAAAACAGAACAGTTTGATTGCATAGTTGACATGCAGCCCATTTCCTAAGGCGTTCACAGATTTTTCTTATTCAATTTTTATAATCGATAAAATCGATTATATTTATAATGTTTTAAATAAAATTCAACTGTTAAGCACGTAACTACCTTGAAAGGTGACTCCAGATTATTCTTGCGCATATTTTTAAGCCTTACCAACTATGTAAGGCAACAGGAAAAGTGTGAGTCAACTTTTATAAATTCGCTGTCCCACATCTATTCAATTGTGTTAGTGATCCGATGATAGTAAATATCTCCACATCGAATCACGTGGCATGTCAAGGTTGAGATTAGAAAATATTTATCATCTCTTAATCTTCAAAACCTTAATTGTTTACAAGTAAACCTGGTACACCCGCCGTCACCGTTTTCTAAATTTTATAATCTAAGTAAAGAGGTAATTGTCAAGGTTGACATTAGAAAAGATTTATCAACCCTTAAGCTTCAAACCAGTACACCCGCCGCCAACGTTTTCTAAAATTTATAATCTAAGTAAAAAGGTAGTTTTCAAAGCTTATGATAATAACTGTTAACAGTTTGTGCATGTGTCGTGGAACAAGTTTTCAAGCTAAATTTCAAGGCTTAGGGAAGTAATTTTCAAGGTTTATGATGGAACGGTTGACAGGTTTGTGAATCCTTCGTGGATCAAGTATTCAAGGTATTATAAACTATTTTAAAAAGTTAATTTTCAAAGCTTATGATGAAAGCTTTTGACAGTTTGTGCATGTGTCGTGGAACAAAATTTTCAAACTAAATTTCAAGGTTTTCGAAAGTAATTTTCAAGGTTTATGATAGAACGGTTGACAGGTTGCGCTCCGTCGTGAACAAGTTTTCAAGGTTTTAATTATTAAATACATTTATATCCATAGTAGATAGGACTCTAAACATATTCAAATTCACCCAAAGAAAAAACAATTGCATACCCAATTAATTCTTGTCTAAAAAGTATTAGTTAAAAAGAGATATAGGTTTAAATTGGGGGACACATTGTTAGTTTTAGTAAAGGTAGTAGTTTGTGCTGAATCCTCTGAGTGCACACTAGACTGACGACAATGGTACAAATCCCAAGTGGACAGTGGCCTGACGTCCATCTCAGACCTGATCAAAACAACAAAAATAGATTGTTGGGAACAATCCCTATAATTTAAACTTTGAATTCTACTGGGCCCAACTCTGTGTTTCATCGTATGGTTATTCTTTCCGCGTTTTGTTAGTCTGGTCTAAACTAGTATATTCTTTCCGCGTTTTGTTAGTCTGGTCTAAACTAGTTTTGGCATATAGCCTTAGTCTTTAGACAAGTTTCTGTTAAGAAAAATCCACTTGCGTGAATCTTCCCTTCTATAATTATAGAGTTGACACAGAGTTCACGCCACGTCTGCCTAAACCTAGAAATATGGGTAAAAATCGGCTTCACACAGAATTTGGTCAAGTGCAATTAACAAAAGCTGGACCATATTCAAACGAAAGATGCCGGTAATGCTTTTAATTCAGTTTCCTGTCCATGTTTTTTCCTTGATTGAAAAAGCTGAAAACGACTATATAGATTACCTGCAGCTGTCCATGAATTACGGAAGTTTCAAACGTCATGCCACCTCGGCTAGCAAACAAGAATATATACGTCTGAATGCAAGATTGTTATAGAGTAGAATATAACCTTGAATAGGTGCCCATTATATAAATTCCCACAACCGAAGTTAAGGTTGGAAGTGCATTAGCTATCAATCGAAGGAAAAAGAATGTTTGTTGCAGGAATTTCGCCTTTTGGCCGATGGATTCGTTACATGCTTTTCCTGATCATGATGTTTGTTTTCTCGGCTACAAATTGCTCAATGATTCACAGAAAAAATTTCGTTGTATGCTTATCGTCTGAACTTCGATTCCATCATTGTTTTGTTATGTTTGACTAACAGATATAATGCATAGAGATTTCATAATCATTTCCCAGAGTAATACTTGTTTTTAATTCAATTTAACTGTTTACGAGCAGATTGAATCGACAAAGATGACGAGGTTGTGCCATACGAAGAATGTGATCACCGTCAATGGACAGTTACCTGGCCCAACTCTGTACGTTAGTAAAGGAGACACCGTTGTTATAAAAGTTTATAACAAGGCACAGTATAATGCGACCATTCACTGGTACGGACTTGGTGTATTGGAAAATTTGTATATTATTAAGACTTTGTATAAAAAATAATATTTTCATGGACGGTCTGCAGGCATGGAATCAGGCAGTTGGGTACGCCTTGGGCTGATGGACCTGAGTACGTGACACAGTGCCCCATTCAGCCTGGTGGCAATTACACGTATAGATTTGACATTACGGCACGAGAGGGAACTCTATGGTGGCATGCTCATAGTTCATGGCTTCGAGCTGCGGTTTATGGAGCCATTGTTATATATCCTGCTCCTGGAAAATCGTATCCCTTTCCAAAAACGGACGCAGAAGCTGTCATCCAACTAGGTTAGGATCCATGGTGGACACTATTTTGATTAATTTTTTTTTATAAGACTTCGTTGTTGAAGGTTTTTTGTTGTATCATTGCCTCCATTAAAATTGTTCTCTGTCTAGGACGTTAATTTGATTGTTTGATTAAAAAGTATGAATATATTTTATAGATGCTGAAGACATTGTTCAAGTCAAGAATATCGGCTTAGAATATATCTTTTGAAATGTGTCAAAGGTTCCATTTCCTGCCACAGAATTACAACTGTGTTTTCTTTGAACCCAAAACTCCATCAGAAAGTTTGAGTTAAAAACATGATTATTATGGATACATCTTTCAATTCATCTGTTAAAGACGGCTGAATGAAATTTCAATGATATGACTTCGAAAATGGGATATTGATATAATCTTTTTTGTTGCTTCATTCATGTTTCACTAGGGTAATTGAAAAAAGGAACACAATGAAATAGCTCTCTTTATTCCATAATAGCCATGTTTTTATTTATTATTATTTTAAATTATGATCATCGTAAGCCGATATCCTAATCAAAATCCAAATTCTAACCATAGCCAAACTTTCGAAATTATAAGTGTTCATTTGCAGCCACAATTTCACCGAAAAAGTGTGGAACATGAAATAAATAGTTTATATAAAAACATCACATAAACTGTTTACTTATATTTAAAAAGTAACAGACGAACCAACTATGGATTTGAAGGTTTTTATTAAAGTTTGAGGGCCTTTCAAAACTGTTTTGAAACACCATTTACATTAACACAGTTTTTCGCTGAACATGACAGGAGAATGGTGGAATCGAAACCCTATCGACGTCATAAACGAAGCAATTCGAACCGGAGGCCCACCAAACATATCCGATGCCTTCACCATCAACGGACAACCAGGCGACCTATATCCCTGTTCAAGACCAAGTACAACAACACAGACAACTTCAGCAAGATACATACTTCATTATCTTTCCCACAATCACTCTAATACCTTCTCTGTTGCTTTGATACCTGCAGATACTTTTCGGCTTATCGTAACACAAGGGAAGACCTACCTTCTGAGAATAGTTAACGCCGCTCTGAACAACGAACTATTCTTCTCGGTGGCAGGCCACGAACTAACAGTCGTGGGCGTGGACGCCTCCTACACAAAGCCATACAAAACAAGCGCGATCATGATAGCCCAAGGACAGACCACAGACGTTATCCTCACAGCCAATCAACCCACCGGCAAATACTACATGGCCGCCCGCCCTTACGCCAGTTCACAGGCAGTTCGGATTGACAACACCACAACGACAGCGATACTACAATACAGGGGAAGCTCATCATCTTCATCCGTGGCCTTTCCAAACCTTCCATCCTTGAACGACACGGAGGCGGCCACCACATTCTCCAGAGGACTAAGAGGCCTGGGATCCCCTTCATTTCCTCTGAACGTTCCAAAATTCATTCAACAGGAACTCTTTTTCACGGTGGGGTTGGGAATTCTCCCCTGCCCCAGTGGTCGCACCTGTGAGGGACCCAACGGGGGCAGGTCTGCGGCAAGCGTTAACAACATATCCTTCGTGGCACCCTCTATATCTATCTTGCAAGCTTACTACTACGGTATTAAGGGCGTTTTCGCCACGGATTTTCCCTCCGTCCCTCCTGTTAAGTTCAACTACACGGGGCAAAACATCTCCTCTGGGCTTTCCACTCCCCTGCAAGCCACCAAAGTAAAAGTGCTGGACTACAATACCACGGTGCAGCTGATATTTCAGGATACCAACATCGTAACGGGGGAAAACCATCCGATGCACATTCATGGATACAACTTTTACGTGGTGGGGATGGGATTCGGGAACTATGATGAGGAAAAGGATCCCGCAGGATTCAATCTGGTGGATCCTCCGCAAAGGAATACCATCGCGGTTCCTGTGAGCGGGTGGGCTGCCATAAGATTCCAGGCGGATAACCCAGGTAAACAGCGTTTAGGCCTTGAAAAAACTTCTCATTTTTTCATACAGTTGATTAATTTGTTTTTGGGCATGTTTCAGGAGTATGGTATCTGCACTGTCACATAGACACTCATTTGACGTGGGGATTGAGCATGGCATTCCTGGTGAAGAATGGGCCGACTGCGTTAACCACAGTGAAGCCTCCTCCGCATGACCTTCCGCCGTGCTGAAAAGGAACAAAAAGGAATAATAAAGGAATAGTAAAGTAATACTTGAGAAACAAACCACCGGTTGTTTTTGGGTGATTTATGAATTCCTCAAGACTCTTCAATAAATTACTATTCGTATAGGGTATGTATGTCTGTAGTTTCATAACAGGATATTGTTCTTTTGAAATCCATTTAATAAAGGTTTACAGTGTCATCGGAGAAAAATGTTAGCTTCAATGTCAAGTAAATTTGATCGTACGTCAGTTTGTTTTTCGTCGAAGGTCGACCGTAGCCTCTAGAACAAAGTGAAGTTCACCCCATGTCAAAGGTGTATATGGGAAAGAATATTTTCTTTTTTCTTAGGAAAGAATATTGGTCAGTTCCACAATTTTTTTTTTTTTTTCCTTCATTTATAATAATACATTTCATTTATACATTGATTTATACGAAGCATATATATAGATATAGATTTGTTGAAAAAACCAAAGGTTATTAATAGGTTATTTGTATTAAAGCTAAATGAAAAGGTAAAAGTTTATTTATATTTTTAAAATAATATATTTTAATTGTTTAAAATTTTTCTATTATTTTATATAAAAAGAAAGTTTTAAATGTATTGAAAGTATTAAAAAATTAGTGGATATTTGTATGTATTTGTGTTTTTTTTTATATAACATTTTTTATAATATGTAATTTTTTATTTTTTAGGTATTTCATTTTTTTTAAAAATGTTATTCAAATGCTTGGCTTATAAAGAGCCCAATTGAGGTTTAATGCATGAAATTTTTTGTCTCACTCAAATCCCATTTAGTTCAACTTTTATTAATGTTATGCTAATACATGTTATAAAAAAACATTATCCATGATTTCAAATATTAAAATAATGTCATAAATATAAAAGGGGCAGGTTTCAATCTCCCCTAACACATACAAAAATATATTATTTAATATAAAATATTTTACTATTTGTCACATGTTTGTTCATAAGCTTATTTAATGTAAAATATTTCACCATTTGTCACATGTTTGTTCATAGGTTTAGGTTTAATTTATGTTAGACCTAATTTTAGAATACATATGCATGTGATATTTGGTTTAACATAATTAACACTTATGCGACATGTGATATGGTGTGGTAAGGAATACATATGCATGTGATATTTGGTTTAACATAATTAACACTTATGCGACATGTGATATGGTGTGGTAAGGAATACTAAGAGGATGTGAACAAATGTTTCATTTAAAAATATGTTTGCACATAAACAAATTTATGTGAAATTTGTCATCAGAAATATTTATAGGCGACATTTTAAAAATTTGTTTGTATATACTTAGAGCTAATGTCAACATGCATCTTTTATAATCACATTGTATAGTTTTATTCATTACTCTACATAGTTTTTCATTTGATAGAAACTAAATATTCTATGAAATAAATAAATAGAATATATAGAGTTATTTACATGATGTCAATAATAATATTATATTTATTTATAATGGTAGCTCAAATAAATTTATGAAAAATATGTTTATTTTTTATGATATTTTATTGTCAAAGATGATAACATTATACTTGTATTTCATATTTGTATTTATATGCCTAATATCTATAAATAATTTTATATTTTCATGAGAATGATTATGTTGTGCCCTATTTTACTACAAAACTTCAAAGCATAACTAATTTGATATCATAAAATAGTCTAGGGAGTTGTCATTCATGAGACCACATCCTTGAACCCATGATGCAAATAAAATTGTATTAAAGAAGTTACATAATTATTTGAATTGTTTTATCTTCCTCATGGGCCACATATAGATGAGGGCATGTTAATGAATCCTTCCTTTGGTGGTTTTTGGGCCAACAAAACTTGCTTATATTAATTTAAATATTTTTAAAAGGACGTACACTTAAAATTTGATAAAGATATTAATGGATGACTTAAATAATTTTTAATGTATATCATTATTTTATTTTTAAAATAAATTAATTTTTTTATTATATAAAATGTATGATTTTGTATTAAGTAAAATGTTGAAATGCATTTCAAAATAGTTTTTCTGATTAGGCACAAGGGGTTTTGAAAGGGTCCTTGAACTTAATATCTAGCAATAAAAACATCCAAAGAGAAACCAAGGTGAAACACAAGAAGGTCTAACCCACCCAAGGGAAAAGGAGACCAAACTTTAGATAAAATAAACCAAACTTAGGTGACTCTTACTCAACTGAAACCAACCTTTAAGAGTTGGATCCTATATCCAACATAAAATGATCCTGCATTCGAGAACCTAGAAATAAAGTTGGGCAAGATCCCACACATAAAAAAATAACATTCTTACCCTACTTGGGGGATTTAAAAAATAAAATCAAAATGAAGCTTCTCACCCAAGCCAAAGAACTAACTACATTAGGAATTAGGAAAATTGGAAAATTGATCGATGAATCCAACATTACAACCAAAAATGCTATCTAAAATCAATTTGAATTTAAAAAAGAGTGGTCAATTTGAAAAAATTCTACTCAAACATCAAGACAATTCCAATTTGAATCATAGATAAAATTAGGTCTTCTTGACCATAATAGGAATCCTCATTTTGGAAACTCTAACCTCCACCAATACATACCCAATAACTAATAGAAATAACTCCTTTTAGTAGTAAGTATGTAGGGTCAAACCCTAAACCAATAAAAAGTTGCTAGAGACTCCCACCAAATAGCCTTCTACCTAGCATTGTAGAGAGATCACAACCATACCCCATAACTTTTTGAGGATGAATCTCAAGAAGGCAGAAATAGACCAAATAATTGTTAGTTCATGGATAAATTTGGATCAAATTCAAATTTATGTTTTCCCCTTCTCCCACAAAAAAAATTGAAAACCCTACAACCTTAGTTATCAAATTTGATCAACCAACATTTTAAAAATTTGTCAAATTTTCTACATGAAATTCGAAAATCGTTGAATTTAAAATCCTATCACATACATCTTCCAAAAAAACTTTAAATCCAACCAAAAAAATTAGGTGCAAAATAAGCATAAAAAACCATAAAATCAGTTTTTAGCAAATCTCGGGCCTCGCCAAACTAAACGCTTGTCCCTTTACTGGTGCTTTCAGTGGCATAAAAGGTTTAAAATGATTGTGACATAGACGTTATAGGGGCGGACTATGTGAAGATCTATGTGGCGGCTTCCAGGGTGGACAATAGAATACTGTGGCAGCAAAAAAAAAACCATAAAATCAGTTTTTAGCAAATAAACCCTAAATTTGGCCAAAAAAATTGGGTGAAAAAAAAGCATCAAAAACCCTAAAATTAGTTTTTAGTTGTTGAGAAAATAAAGAGAAAGTACATCTCCCTCCTTTTTTTTGTAGGCTATGTTTAGATATTTGAACTTGACAAGAGAACATGCAATTTGGAAGCTTGAAATTTTTTGGAGACACTATTGGAAGTAATCATTTTCAATCTATTCTCATTCCCTTTGAAGGCTTCATTATTTCTACACCTACTATTTGAAATACTCCTTGTCTCAAATAATCTGTCGTTTCTTCAAAATAAAAGAAAAATAAACATTGCTTTTAACCCTAAAATAAAAGAAAAAAACATTGCTCTTTAACCTTATAAAAACATGGCTCTTTAACCCTAGCTTCTAAGGAGACCTAAAATTAAACTTTTCTAATTTTTAAACTTGAATAATATAAGATATTTTAAGTGCTTTATTTTATGCATGATCTCAATAGATTTTTATTTTATATTTTATAATTGGAAGAAATCTTATAGTTTATATTTAATATATATATATATATATATATATATATATATATATATATATATATATATATAATATTTATATATATATATATATATATATATATTTATTTAACCTTTAAGAATCTTCTCATGTGTTAAAAAATTACTATATTTACATATATAAAATATCTATATTTTAAAAATATTTTATTATATTTTAAAGTTTATATTTAAAAAATATATATTAAAAATATTACTAAAAAAAAATATTAAAATATTTGATTTTTAAATTTAATATAAAAAATAAAATTATATGAAAATATATATACATTTATTATATATCGAATTTTATTACAAATTTTTAAACATGCCAAATTTCTTTCAAACTTTAAAAGTATCGAACTCAAACTTGATAACTAATCCTGCAAAAAAACTAGGGGGTAGACTGATACAATATGAATCAAAAGGTTAAAAAAAATATTATTTGGTCCATCAGGAACCCTTCAATGAAAAATATTGATCTTTACTAGAAACAATACATCCTACAACAAGGATTCCAAAATAAAACCTTCTTTCCCAAGACAAGAAGCAAAGATCTAGAACCAAGGGTGCTCAATCATGAATAAAAATTAAAGAACCCACCCAAAATAGGAACCCAAGCAACAGACCATTGGATTCTTGTCCAAAAAACTAAGTTCAAGGGGTGCTCAAATTTAAAATCAAAATCAAAACCCACCAAAAACAAGAACCCTGATACTGGAAGCACAAACCACCACCACCTAGCACAATAGACCAATCCTACTAGAGGAACTAAAATATATGTGGTAAATATGTAAATAATACACCCAAGTTCAAACCTCGGGGGCAGCCTATTTGTAAAGATAGTAGTTTGATCTAAATACTCTGAGTGCGCATCAGACTGATGATGATGGTATGAATCTTGAGTGATTGGTCGTCCTCTTCATGTCGGATCAATAGTAACAAAGCGGAATAGATCTGGTGGAAGGATTCCCTATGGTTTGAACCTTGCACTTATCAGTTACTAAAAAAAATGTGGTTGTGACCAACTCTTGTATGTAACCAAAAGAAATATGCAAAGAGACTCACTCCCACAACATAAAGAGGGAGAAAAACCACCCCAATACTTGTGGGTTCTAAACCCATAGGCACACAAAATATAAAATAATGGGGTTCAACTGTAGTAGTCGTTCATCCAACAACCCAAATTATTGGTGTATTTCATCTAGCAACCCAACTTGCTATTGCAGTTCCTTTAGCTGATCCAACCTCAAACAAGTCTTTCACCAAACAAAGGCCAACCTTACAAACTCCTTCAGCCTAACCAGTCTTCCATACTCCTTTAGCCTAACTAACCTTCCACTTTAGCTCCTTTAGTCAGACCAGCCTTCCATGCTCCTTCAATCTTACCAACCTTTCACACTCCTTCAAACATCCCAACCCAACCTTCCATGCTCCTTCAAACATCCCAACCCAACCTTCCATGCTCATTTAGCTAGCCCAACCTTTGACACTCCTTCAGCCTTTATCCTTAGCCAACCCAGCATTTCACGCTCCTTCAATCAACCTAGCTTTCCATGTGCCATTAGCCAGACTCTAGGTTTTAGACCACCCCCAAAATTTTGGTTTAGGTTTTTTTTCATTACAAGATAGATATCTAAAATGTGCAAATATATTATTATAATTATAGATAATTTTAAATAATAACTCTTTTATGACATGTATGTAATATAAATGGTTATTTTTTAAGCATATTGATAGTTTTTTAAATAAGTATCTAAACTATAAAGTTTTAAAAAAAGTGCTTTTTTGTGCAAACTTTCTTAATAATATGATAAAACACATCATATTTTATATATCATGATTTTTGTATTCTTTTAAAATCAATTTAATTATTTGTTTGTTTTTGTGTTGAAATAAATTGTGTTTAAAAAAATAGTTTAAAAATAAAACTTTTAAATGTTCTTTGAAATACTAAATCATTTTAAAAACTATATTTTTAAAATCTAGACTATGAGATTTAACTGGTAAAATAAATATATCATAAAAATAACATTTTGAATGCATATTGAGTTCATCTACATGTAAAAATATAATAATTTACTACTTAAGAGATGAATTTGGGAGGATTTATTATGTAACCTAGGGGGTGTTTGACCAAAAGTAGTTAGGTTGAAATATTTTTAGCCAAAAGAGTTTGATATAAATAAGTTTGGTTGAACTACACACCAATATCTAGGTAAAATACACTCCTCACATTCCAATACTTGCCAAATTCACCAATAGACTCTTATCTCATTTACACATTCCATTAACCTCCTCACTTAATTACATAATTTTAGAAACTATTAAATATAAACATAACTCATCTATTTTGTGCATCTTGCTAAAGCAATTTCCTAGATTTATGAATCATTAATTTTATACAAGGTGTTTTTTTTTTTACATATAGAGGTGACAAAGATTGATTTAAATTTGTTGTTTGGAATTTTTAGGAAATAGAGACTTTTTGATTAGGTGACAACTCAAAAAATATATCAAAATAAATTTAGAAACCATTTTATTTTTCAAAGAAAAAATCTAATATTAGTAATTTTTCCTCCCAATTATACTAATAATTAGGCTATTATATATTTTCCTATAGTTGAATGACTTGGATCATCAAGGAATTTGTTTCGGCATATATTTATATTTGATATTGAAATGAACCAGTTAAACAATTTAAAAAATGGAGTTGGAGGATTGTTTGTAAAATAAACTCAACAATTTAAATCATTCATTTGAAGCTTAAAATTTATTAAAAATAGTATTATATTTCTTACATTTATTAATTTAATATAATTATATGTTTTTTTGGGTGACAATCTCTCTCTTATTTAGTATTAGA
Source organism: Wollemia nobilis (assembly GCA_028583015.1). NCBI lineage: Eukaryota > Viridiplantae > Streptophyta > Pinopsida > Araucariales > Araucariaceae > Wollemia > Wollemia nobilis. The sequence continues at coordinate 2,705,108 of JAQPPZ010016710.1, read as the reverse complement.
ATGATTTAATTCTAAATATTAATATTGATTTACAAGTTTATCTCATTTTTAGAATAATCATCTCTCCTAAATTATATATAAAAGTATTTATTACCTTATTAGTTTAGGTAGTTTAGAATATTTATTATGTTATTAGTTTAGATAGTTTAGACCAGTAGATGAAAATTTTAATTTACTGTCTTCATAGAAAATTTAAATGATTTAATTTTGGATGCATTAAGAATTATATACGAAAATATTATTTATATTCTTTAAATAAAATATTTTAGGTCAATAATTTGAAATGTGAAAATATAAAGAAAAAAATTATAATATTCATAATTATAGTAGACAAATTGATAAACAACAAATAAGGTAAAATTTTATTAATAAAGTCAAATTTGAAATATATGTATAAGAACTATCTCCATGATCATTAGAAAAATCATTTGTTGATTTATCTAATGTGAAGGAGAGTTATAGCTTTAAGAAAGTAGAAAATTGTTTTTAAAATAAATTTCAAACTTTTTTCTTGATCACTTTTTTAAAATGATTAGAATTATCTAGATATATTTATTTTATTATATTAAAACATTAAATATAAAAATTTGATTATATATATTTATATATACAACAATATATTTGGCATATATTGTATGGATTTATAGTTTAAAAAATGAAAATTTCTATTGTTTTAAATTTCACATGATAGAGATGTACTTGTTTTTTTTGAAAAAAATTGAAAAACTTGTATTAAAACATTGATCAGTTACAATTGGGATAAGATACATCCCAGCCAAAAACAATGAAAGCACATGATTACAAGAGAAGAGGAAGATTTGCACTGGATCCAAATATCTTGAACCAATACCAAGCTAGCTGAGAGAGCTGATAGGTCAGTTACAACAACTTATCACGAAAACACGCAACAAACACCAACTTCACCTCTATCCATGAAAAAGCTACAAGTCACGAAATCATGACACAAGACACCTCTGACCGCAAAAAAAGTCAACCTAGCGCGAAATCGCGACATGTCACGAAATCATGACAAAAATCTAGCAGTAGCCACAATGACGCAACATGTCACAAAATCATGACAACTTTCCTCCAACGATCTGCGACGGTGTAACATGTCGTGAAATCGTGACAACTTTCCTCCCTTGGCCGCGACGGCACAACATGTTGCGAAATCATGACAATTTTCCTCCCTTGGCCGCACCGGCGCAACATGTCGCGAAATCGCGACAACTTTCCCTCAACGACAGTGACAACGCAACATGTCACGAAATCGTGACAACTTTCCATCCTTGGCCGCAATGGTGCAACATGTCACGAAATCGTGACAACTTCCCCGCGACGACAGCGACGGAGCAACATGTGGTGAAATCACAACAATTTTCCTCCAATGGCCGCGATGGCACAACAGGTCACAAAATCGGGACAAAAATCATACTTAGCTTTTTCATTGATCATTTGTCTTGAGGATCTTTCAACGACAACTTCCCCTCGATGGTAGCAATGGTGCAACATGTCGCGATATCGCGACAACTTTCCCACATCGGCCGCAACAGCGCAACATGTCACGATATCGCGACAACTTTCCCTTGATGGCAGCGATGGTGCAACATGTCACGATATCGTGACCACTTTTCTCCCTTGGCAGCGACGGTGCAACATGTCGCGATATCGTGACAGTTTTCCTCCAATGGCCGCGATGGCGCAATAGGTCACGAAATCGTGACAAAAATTATACTTAGCTGTTTCATTGATCATTTGTCTTGAGGATCTTTCAATGACAACTTCCTATCAGTGGCAGCGACGGTGCAACATGTCGCAATATCGTGACAACTTTACCACATTAGCTGCAACAGTGCAACATGTCACGATATCGTGACAACTTTCCCTCAACGGCAGCGACGATGCAACATGTCACAATATCATGACCACTTTCCTCCCTTGGCAACGATGGCGCAACATGTCATGATATCATGACATTTTCCTCCAATGGCTGTGATGGCGCAACAGGTCATGAAATAATGACAAAAATTATACTTAGCTATTTCATTTATCATTTGTCTTGAGGATATTTCAACGACAACTTCCCCTCGACGACAGTGACGGCGCAACATGTCACGATATCACAACAACTTTCCCACATCGGCCGCAACAACACAACATGTCACGATATCATGACAACTTTCCCTCGATGGCATCGATGGTGCAACATGTCACGATATCGCAACCACTTTCCTCCCTTGGCCACTACGTCGCAACATGTCATGAAATCGTGACAACTTTCCTCAAATGGACGCGATGGCACAACAGGTCACGAAATCATGACAAAAATCATACTTAGATTTTTCATTGATCATTTGTCTTGAGGATCTTTCAACGACAACTTCCCCTCGATGGCAGCGATGGTGCAACATGTCACGATATCGTGACAACTTTCTCACATCGGCCGCAACAGCGCAACATGTCACGATATCGAGACAACTTTCCCTCGGTTGCAGTGATGGTGCAACATGTCATGATATCACAACAACATTTCTCCAGCATCCGCGATGACACAACACGTCACGAAATCGCGACAGCTTTCCGCCAATGGCCACGATGGCACAACAGTTCACGAAATCGTGACAAAAACCATACTTAGCTTTTTCATTGATCATTGTCTCAAGGATATTTCAAGGCCCTGCCTAATCACCTCATCTGCAATAGGCATGTCATTGTGCAGCTGCACCCCTACCTCTTTCACAGCACCCATCTTAGCCAAGAAATCGATCGCTTTGTTGAAATCTCTGCTTACATATACGAGAATCACATCATCTAATTCCCTCCATAATTTCTTTATTTGAGAGACCAGAATCCTCAACCTCCAATCGTTCAATGAAAAGTTCCTCATGCAGTCTAGAGCTCCAACCAGAATTTGAGAATCAGATTCAAGAATTATCCTCCTGTGACCCTGAGTAACTGCCCAAATAGAGGCAGATTTGATAGCAATGGCTTCTGCTTCATTATTTGTGGCTCTACCCAAACCCTGCAATTCCCAATAAAGCATTGATCCCTCATGATTTCGGTAGACAATGCCAATACTGGCTCTTCTCGGATTGCCCTCTACAACTCCATCAGTATTGATTTTAATCCAGCCTTCTTGGGGTGATTTCCAACTGATTCTAATTTGTCCCTCTCTCTGGTCAAATCCCTCTGCCATTGGTCTAGGAACAACCTGAGTTTCCTCTTTAGCGTAGACGACAACAGTTTCGGTGACTTTGCTCCAGATGACCTGCCAAACTCCATCTAACGAGGAAAAGGTTTCTCAAAAAATTCTAGCGTTTCTCTCCAACCACACTTTCCACCAAATGAAGTTTAAACCAAGATCCCACCCAATTTGAAGAGCGTTGGATGTAAATCTACCCCGATTCCATATTTCCCAAATATTAGTCCGATTCATGTCACCATGAACCTGGATTTTATAAAGAGAGAACCAGTGCTTCCAAATCTGATCCATGAAAGGGTACTCAAACATCAAGTAATCAGATATTTCTTTGTTCTTATGGCATAAAACACATTGAGAAGGGCCGATGATTCCTCTACATCTGATATTGTCAAAAGTGAGAATACCATTGTGCATAAACTGCCAAGCAAAAAAGTTTACTTTTGGCCAGCCCTTAGAGTGCCAAATATTTTGCCAATCCTCAACCAGAAAGAAATGGGGGGGAGGGTCTGGGAGGATCTTGTCATACCCATCCTTCACTGTATAAAAACCAAGGCTCCCATAGCCCCAAGCTAATTCATCCTCCTCATCTCTCCTAATGAGAAACCTTTCTATCAAGATTTTGGATAAGATGGGTGCCAACTCCGAGGGGATAGGAATTAGCCACTCCTTGAACCTCTTAAACTTATTAAACCTATACTCCCCCAGCTAAGAAGTGTTGAAATAACTTTCAATATATACCCAACCCATGATTTCTATGGCATATTTTATTGGAAGTAACTCAGGGAACTCAACAATGATGGGTGGATACTGATCCCAAGAATCAGTCCAGAAATGGGCCTTCTCCCCTCTCCCCACTTTCCAAAATAGCTGATCTTTAATAACCTGAGATCCTAGCTTGAGAGCCTGCCACACTAAGGATCCAGTACCACCCAGAGGGAAACGACCCACCTCATTGGGGTTAACTTGACCCAAATATTTACTCATGAGAATTCTACTGAATAAGGAAGTTGGTTGGGAAATCCACCTCCAGTACAACTTTCCAGCCAAGGCTTGATTATTTAACTTGGATCCTCTCAATCCCAACCCACATTTTACCTTAGGCTGAGTGATTTTATCCCAACCCACTAAGGCCTAATTTCTTTTTTCATTAGCTCCTTCCCACAAAAACTTCCTAGCCATCCTGTCCAACTCTTTCCAAATTGTGAGCGAGGTAGCCAAGATAGAAAATTTGTAGATTGGCATGGTTTGAATGACAGACTGTAAGAACGTTAATTTGCCACCATAACTTAACCACTTGTGAGACCAGTGATTAATTTTGTCCTTGATACACTCCAGCATATTCCTCCAAGTGTCTAATTTTAGCCTTTTGAAGTGCAAGGGGATACCCAAGTAAACCACAAGGAGAGAAGTCCTAGTGAATTCCAGGATTTCTAAAATTCTATTCTGAAGCCTGTGCTCCAGATTAAAAAAGACCAATTTGGATTTCTTGTCATTAATGACCTGTTGAGTAGCCTTGAGATAGACATTAAGAGTATCTCTAATCGTTCTAGCTTCCCTGATGCTAGCTACTCCCATAAAACCAGTGTCATACACAAACTATAGGTGCGATACAACTTCATCCCCTACTTGAATACCCATTAATCTGCCTTGTTGTCTTCTCCTCATTAAAAGTTTGCCAAGACCTTCAGCCAGAATGAGAAAAATATAAGGGGAACAGGGATACCCATGGCGCAGACCCCGAGAAGCTCCAAAAGGTTGCGAAGGAAGGCCCTTGATAAGCATAGAGTAAGTCAAAGAAGAGACATAACTCATAATCCACTCAATCCAGCCCTGAGAGAAGCCAAAGGCTGCCATCATTCTAGCCAAGAGGCTCCATTCAACCCTATCATAAGCCTTTGACATATCCAATTTAATGAACATCCCTTTATTACCAGAAGTGTGCATTGAATGAATTGCTTCCTAGGCCAAAACCACCCCATCTAGAATCTATCATCCTTCAACAAAGCCTCCTTGCTCAGAGGAGATAATGTTGTGAAGAAGAGGTTTTAGGTGCTCAGACATTACATTTGTGAGTATTTTGTATACCACATTACATAAGGCAATAGGCCTATAATAGAAAATATGAACCCCCTCCTCCCATTTTGGAATCAAGGTAATGAACGTGTGGTTTATAGCTTTAAGAATTCTCTTATTTTCTCTGGATTCTTCAACAACAACCCTTACATATTCCCCTAAGCAGTCCTAGAAATCCTGAAAGAACTCAATTGGGAAGCCATCTGGACCAGGAGTTTTACCAGTGCTCATTCCAAAGACCACGGTTTTCAATTCATCCCTATCAATGGGTTTAAGGAGGGCCTAATTTTCATTCTCCGAAATAATAGCAGGTATGACATAAATAACTTCATTTTGGGCTTCTACATCTTGAACCACACTTTCCTTAAAAAGCTTTGAAAAATAATCCATAGCATGGGAGTGAATACCTAGAAGAGTATCAAAGGAATGATCGTTCTCATCTTGAAGGGCCTCCATCTTATTCATATGTCTTAGAGCACAAGCAGTCCGATGAAAGAATTTTGTATTTCTATTCCCTTCTAATAACCAGGAAGTTCTTGCTCTCTGTTTCCAATAGATCTCCTTATTGATGTACTTGTTGATATTAGTGATTTATTTTTTATTTTTTAAATTTAATCAATTGCACCTTTAGCCAATTTTTATAAAAAAAAAAAACATAACATGATTTTATCATTAATTTTTTCTACATAGTCAAAGGTCAAGGACCTTTTGATTTTTATGGGTAAGCTTATTATTGATATCTAGGGAAAAGTAAAATTGCATACTAAAGGGAAAATATATCATATTGTAAAACAAAAATACAAAGGATCTTTGAAAATTCAATATCAAAATGAGACACACATGCTCATAATATAAGAACTATCCTAGGTAACTTATATGTGATTAACAATGCCTTGATTACTATTTTTGAATGTGATATATACTTTAAGTTCATGTATACTTTTGAGATATTAGTTTAATATGCTACTAATACTTCCTACCTAGGAAATAATCCACAAGTCACTATAGAAAATTCAATTAAAAGAGGTAAAACATATCTAATATTTAAAAAATAAATCTTACAATAATTAAAACTTAGATTATAAACCTATATATCTATTAATGTATGATTTTGAAGCATTTGGTAATATTCATCACTTAGTGGGAGGTTATAAACATGCTCTTGAAAGCTAAAGGTTATGTAAAGAGGTTAATTAATATTAGATATTCTATTTTATTTTGTAATTTTCATCCCTTTACCACATTTCTAACTATATCATATAGTAATACAAATGGATTTCACATCAATGATGACTAATTAACCTACTAACAATACCAAATTATGGGTTAACTTGACCTTGTTTGTAAATTTTAGATTAATTATTTCTTTTACCACTAAGACTATGATGTATTCATACAATTGTATAAGATATCCATATCTAACTTGACTAAAGTAAATAAAAGTGTCAAAAATAAATACCTAGAAATAAACATGTGCTGGCTACATAATGGTTGATTTCTACTTGCTACTTATGAGGGCAAGGAAATATTTTCTTTACACATGTAAAGGAGATCAACACCCATTTACATGGATCAATAATTGATCAATATAAAGGTGTTTTGCAATAAAATTTTAATTTTAGGGGTCATTGCTAAGAAGAACTTGATAAGCAATACTTTTTCAAACATCAATCTTCTTTTGTAGGATTTGTTTGACCATTTGTGGCTATTAACCACTCTTTCCTAAATGTTACTAAAGCTAACATAACCAATATTTTTTGGGTTTAATTGGTGAATAAACCCAAAAAATCAATTCGCCAAATATATTGTCAAGTTTGGTTGGGTGATCAAATGTAATACATCAACCAACCTTATCTTAGTATTTATGTTGTAAAAAGTTTGGAGTATACATGAAGTAGTTACAAATTTTCAATCAATATAACTAAATAAATATATTATTCTTATATTATTTTCTATTTCTTTGATTTTCAAAATATCCTCCTAGATGGTGGGATTCACAAATAAGGGAAGCTCTTCTCTCTATCATTTATTTGGATGGCTCCAGTTCTGGAGGTACCTAGTTTCTTTTGCTTTATTTTTTCTTATCTTTGGTTCAGTCAGGGTAGTTTAATTTTTTGAGGTGTGTGTATTTTTTGTTTTATTTTGTTTTTGTGTTTTTTGTTGTTATTGTGTTTTTATTGTTTTGTGTTTTTTTTTTTGTTATTGTTCTTGTGTTTTTATTTTTCTTGTTCTTGTGTTCTTATTTTTCTTGTTCTTATGTTTTTGTATTTTTGTGTTAATTGGTATTTTTTTATTTTGGTGTGTGAGTGTTTTCTATGTTTTTGTTTATTGTCTATTGTTGTTTGTTTTTTTTTTGTTTTTTTATTTTATTTTATTATTTTTTAAGGTTTTGGTTGTTTTTGTTTTTCATGTTTTTTGTTGTCTTTGTTTCTTTCTATTGTTTTTGTCATGTTTATTTATTTTTATTTTTTTGTTATTGTGTTTTTCTGTGTGGTTCATATTGTGTTTTTTTTTTAATATTATTGTGTGTGTGTTTGGTTGTGCTTTATCTTTTTGACACACTCAAGAAGCAATTTTTTTTCTTCTTGTGTGTTTGTGTTTGTGTGTTCTTATTTTTTATTGTTTCAAGTTTGCTCCTTGAGTATGTCAAATATGGTAGGCTAGGTGCGAGCCTTGGGTGATTTTGGTGGAAGAGATACCCCTGATTCCTTGGGTCTTACCTGAAAGTGCCATCCCTTCTGGGATGTTTTTCACAAATAAAACATATCCTTATCAAGAGTTCTTAAATCCCTTTATTCATTAGCATAAGATATTATTATGATATGAGAGGATAAGGAATATTGTTACATCATGATACTAGTTTGGTAATAAACAAACACCTTTTAATTTCTACATAACATATTACAATATTTTTAATCCATGTATACTCATTATCAACCTTACAAAATCCACTTTGGTACAATCAATGACTATCACAATTCACACATGAGTATCAATTTATATATGAGGTATATTATAATTTAATAATAATTTAAATAGGTTATAATGCACTAATAGGGTGCAAATGCATACAAGTTAGATTTACAATTAAGTGAGATAAATTATAGTGCATGACATATACACTATATCCTATAGAACCAATTTGTGATCATATATGTCATTATATGATTATAATGTATAATGATAAAAGGTGCATGTTAATAATACATAATTTATGGTGAGTTGAAGAAAGCTTTGTAAGAGAAAACTAGGGCATCAGTTGGGCTACCTGAAGAGTGAAGAACACAAGCTTATATTGAGAGGGAGGGTGAACAGTATAAGACCACTTTTTACTTTTCTTTCCCAAACAATATTATGCAATATATCAATGTAAATATCAATAGAAATAATAAAAGCAATGCAAAAATCACCACACACAATAGAGACACTAATTTAACATGGTTCACCCAACGTGGGCTACATCCACAAAGAAAATATTTCACTAAATTTTCTAAACAACTCTCTTGGGAATCCTTCCCTATTACAATGTTTATGGACCATTGTCCAAAGAAGACACCAATCCCCTAATCAAGTTCATTTATGCCTATCCATAAGAGATACCAATCCCCTAAGATAATTTGTGAAACTTTATCCATAGAAGAAATCCCCCTTTGCTCTGGCTGGTGATCCTCTAGAAGACTACTGCCTCCACTACTCTGTCTTATGGATATCTCTCCACTGAAGACTCCTATCCTCACTCAAGAGACCTTTGTCCTCACTACCTTGGATAATGGATCTCTATTTACTAGAGACTAATATCCTCTACTATGTCACATCCAAAGCTTACTCTCAATTATGATAAATCTCTATCTCATATCTACACTAAACACTATCCTTTGATCTAGCACAAATCTGCTCAATATTTATCTCAAATCTACACTAAACACTATCCCTTAGTCTACCACAAATCTGCTCAATCTTTATCTCTAATATACGCTAAATATAATCCTTCAATCTAGCACAAATATGATCAATATTTGTATCTATTATGGCATAAATATATCCTCAAATATGCACCATACTCTGTCCTCAAATCCATTCTCAAGCCTTAACACAAATCTTGATCCAATAACAACTCAACTCTATTAGATCTACCTAAACCCTTAACTCAAGTTTTGAACAAATCAATCAATGAACTCTGCTCACAAGTCTTCTCAAAGACTTACCTCAAATATATCCACAAGTTCTCTCAAGAACTTGTCCAATATGCTAAATAAGTCTTAACCAAGACTTGCTTCAAATCTGTTCTACAAGTCCTCACTAGAACTTGCCCAATATGCTCAATAATTATTCACCAAGACTTACCTTAAATATGCTCTTCAAGTCCTCTCTATAACTTGTCCAATCTGCTCAACAAGTCTTTACCAAGACTTACCTCAAATCTACTCTACAAGTCCTCACTATAACTTGTCCAATCTATTCAATAAGTCTTCACCATGAATTACCTCAAATCTACATTGTAAGATTCCACAAAGGTTGACTCAACTTAACTCAATCTCTTAAAGAATACCTTTTCAATCACACAAACAAGTTTCACACAGAATTTTTGTTTGACTTCAAAAACATATAGAGAATGGTTAGAGACTCAATATATTTCACACTCACAAAATACTCACAAAACTCAACTTTATCTCTTCCAGAAAACCTTTTCAATCTCACAAACAAATTTAACTCAGAATTTTGTTTAATCATAGAAACATATAGATAATGGTAAGATACTCAATATGTTTCACACTCAATCACTTTCAATCTCTTTCTAAAAATAGTAAAGAACAATTTGTTTCATAGAACTTGAACTATCACTCCAATGCTTTCAATCAATTATGCTCAATCAAATTCACTCAACAAATCACTCAATAAAACACAACCTGCTTACAAACCCTAAACAAGTGTTTCACAATGTTTTTAACAACTCATACTATGTAACTCGACCTTGAATCAAGATGATTCCAAAATCACATAACAATGATACTCATGGTCTTTTCACAAACCCTAACAAGCATACGAAAGTTTACTCAAATATTTCCAACAATGCTTATCAAACAATCTCACACAACAATGATACTAATGATCTTTCTCAGGAACTAATCATGCACATGAAGGCTCACTCAATATTTCCAAAAATACTTAACAAACAATCCTTTTCACTCCAACTTAGCATTCACAACATCCAATCCAACAATATTTCACTCACAAGGAAGATGTGCCCATACCTTTTGTTTGATGAAGAATTGACCTCAAAACCTATCTCAATCACAATCACCCTCTTTGCCAATCTCAAAGGTTAGGTAGAAAAAACCTTCTCAATATTTCATTAAAATATTTCCTCAAGATATTTCACCATAAAAAACTTTTAATCTCAATTACATCTTATAATCTCCACACTTAAAAATTATTAGTTAAAATTAAACAACAATTAATTTTCTTCATTCACATTATTACTCCTTCCAAATTTAATCATCAAAATCACAATATAAAATTTAATTTTCATAAACCTTATATCTCCCTTCTAATACAAAAACCTCATGCCAAATAAAACCTTAAGACAATTAAATTTAAAAATTAAATACCTCTTTTGCCCTTCAGTGGGATTCGATCCCCTGATGCGCTACCACTAACGCTCTAGTCATGGCTCAACTTCCGCATGAGCTAGGCAATCATCTTCAAAGGCAAAAGAGCCTTGTGAATTTTGTCTTCTATGTTGGGCACACAAAATAAAAACAACCACCACAAAAACTACCATCGAGATTCGATCGTGGGACTTCCCACCTTGCAACGTCTCAACACACAATCGCTTGTCGCTAGCCCAACCGCTTGGTTGGCTATGAGGCTTTAGGCCTCCCTCATTTTGTCCCTTCGTTGGATACCAATAAACCAAAAAAATTATCTTTTCCCTTGCACACAAATCACAAAAATTGTAAGCTTTCAAATGTGAATCGATCAAAGGTAAGTTCTAAATCAACCAATACACATGGTATTTATACCATTGTGCCATCTCCCTTTGGACGTTGACGAAGGGGGAAACTTCATATGACATCAGCGCTTAATAAATAAACTTTGCCCTTATAACCCTAACCTTAGGGTTAATTAAATTAAGTTAAAAAATTATTTGATAATGAAATTATTATAATTAATTTAATAAATTTAAGGTAAAATAAATTAAATTATAAATTAATTTATAATGAAATTATTATAATTAATTTATAATTAATTTAACAACTTTAGGTCTTAACATTAGACCTTTAATATTATAATAAAATATTATAATATTATTTTACTTGGGACTTCCTATTGCTCCTTTAGACTTTATCTAACCACCTTGAATATTATAGTAGGAGATATTATAATATTATTTTCTTTATGCCTAAAAGCAATATTTCTCTTGCACTGCTTACTAAAATTGACTCTTGACATCCTTCCTTTTTCTCTGCTCACTAAAAATCACTCTTGACATCAATGACAACAAACCTTGCTCATATTTCCAATAATATCCCCCTTTGTCATTGATGGCAACCCATTTAACTTTTACCATTTCCTTTACTTCTTTCAGTTTTGCTCCCCCTGAGAAACCGATTCCCCTAACTGAATGACCTCCCCCTAACTCAAATCTCTCCCCCTTTGTCATCAATGGAAAAGGGCCACCTTTAGGGCTTGGGACTAAGAATGAGACTCTTAGCTTAGCCCCTCCCCTACCTCCTCTTGAGGTGGTTAATTTTGGGATGGTATTATATCTACTCCTAGTATACACTAACATTTACCTTTTTCCACCTTCTTCCTCAAATTTTCCTTCTGATTCTCTTGACTATTCCTATTCCTGCTTGTCTATGGAAGTTTTTCTCTACAACACTTGGATATATGCCCAAAATTATTGCACTTATACCACTTAATATTATTATTCCTTACAAGTGTAAATATCTTAGGGTTTCTCCTGGTGAAGCCATATCCATGCCGGTCATGAATCCTACAATTTATTACCTTCTGATCAAACCGATTACAAGAGTAGCAATACCCTTGAAAAATATGTCTATTTTTTAAATTCCCATAGTCCTATATTTCATGTTTCCTACACTATGTATCCTTGTGCCCAAAATTGTGATATGAGAAGCATCATCCATTGAAGAAATATTACCTTGAACTCATTGGTCTCTTAGTATCTTCTTCCCTGTGTTGTTTCCTGTTCCATTTGTTCCTCATTTGTGAATTGTTCCTTTCCTTGTTGAACTTTCTATTTTCCAATTTATTTTTAGAAGTATCACTCTTCCATACACTTTCTTCTTCTAAATATTCTTCTTCTTTGGATCTGTAGATTGACTCCTCTCCTTGTCTTCTATGTTATTCTTTAAAGCCAAGTCCTATATTGTTTGATGAAGGTCTTTGTACCTTGATAATATTATCCAAGTTCTTTAAGATTCAACAAAACCTGTGTAGCTTGTCTTTAGACTCTTTTACTTCCTTCATTAGTGAAGATACTTCATGCTCTAACCTTTCACATTATAAAACCTTGCTTCTAACTTATCTTTAAATATCCTTGTCTTAGCTATTGAGTTGGTTAGATCATCCCTAAGATTTCCTTTCTCTTCATCAAATTCTTGAAATTGAAGCTTGATTTTTAAATTTTGCTTTCTTACCTTCCTTAATGCATCAAGGGAAAAAATAAGCTCACCCTCAAGATCAAATTCTCCTTTCTATGATTCTTCCTCTATTTATTTACCTTTAGGATCATCTTCATTTCTTTCTGATTTATTTCCACTAGAAGTAGTTCCTTCTTCTTCTATTGCCATAAGAATACTTTCCTCTTATGGAAATTCAAGTGTATCTTCATATTCATCGTCACTAAAACTGAATTCATTCTTTGTACAACTATATTTAAGATGACCAAATTTACCACATCTAAAACACTTAAGAATTATTGGTGATCTGTTCCTAACCACTTATTTTTTTTCTTCCAAAAATAGAATTTTATATTCATCATTATTTAAGGAAATTTCATCACTATCACTTGAACTCTTACCTACCTGTTTGCATAGAAAATATTCTTATAACTTTGGAAAAATTTCTTTCCTTGCTTGCCTTGTCCATACCTACTTTTCTTTTGGTACCTATGTTTTTATGTTTCCCTATTTTTATGATCTTATTTTTCTTCATCATTGCTATTTCCAACCTTTGGAGAATTAGATGCATAGTGACCATATTTTCCATAATTGAAACATCTAACAAATTTTGTACCTTTATATTTTCTTGAGTCTTTGTTCCTTATGCCATAATTTTCTTCTTCATCACTAGATGACTCATTGCTTTAATATGACTACTTACCCTTTATCTTCTTAGTAGATTTGAAGGCTACTTATTTCTGGCGAATAGGTTCCTATTTTATTCTCATCTCAAAAGCTGTGAGAATTCCATGTAACTCATCCCTTGTCAAAAGTTCAATATCTTTTGACTCTTCTATAGCTGAAATATTTTACCAAACCTTTTTGGAAATAACCTTAAAATATTATCACAAACATATGTTTCTTCAACCTTAAGCCCAAGTCCTTGCATGAAGTTAACAACTTCATCTACATAATGTAGATATGCAACAATTTTTTCCTCATCCTTCATATTTAGGTCTTCAAATGTTCTCTTGTAATCTTACAACTTTGCTCTTTTGACCTTTTTGTCTCCCTCATATATACCTTTCAACTTATCCCAAATTTTCTTTGTTGATGTGCAATGCATACTATTTATTAAAATTTGTTTCATGCAAACCCTTTAAAATTCCATTCATTGAATTTGAATTATTCAGACGTAGGATCTTACCATATTTATCTGTAGGTGGAGTATTTAGTGGTATGTATCCATTCTTAACTACATCTCATATTCTATTTCCAAGTGTCATTAGGTGAATCTTCATTCTCATGCTCTAAAGTAAATAATTGTTCCCATTGAACAATGGTGATGAATTCCCTGAAGATCCATTCTAAGAATACATCTATTTTCTTGAGAGTTTTTACTTCAAGCTATTAAAATCTTTCGAAGGAACCTACTCTGATACCAATTGAAGAACACAAGATTATACTGAGAGGAGGGGTGAACAGTATAAGACCAATTTTTACTTTTCTTTCCCAAAAAATACTATGTAATATATCAATGACAATATCAATAGCAATAATAAAAGTAATGCACAAATAACCACACACAATAGAAACACCAATTTAACATGGTTCACCCAATGTGGGCTACATCCACGAAGAAAATATTTCACTAAATTTTATCAATAAATATCTTGGGAATCCTTCACTATTACAATATTTATGGCCCTCTATTCAAAGGAGACACTAGTACTCTAATTAATTTCATGGATACCTATCCATAGGAGACACGAATACCCTAAGATAATTTGTGGAACTTTATCCATAGAATAACTCCTTCTCCTTTGCTCTAGCTAGTGATCCTTTAGAAGACTACTGCCTTCACTACTCTGGCTTATGGATCTCTCTCAGCTTAAGACTCTTGTCCTCACTCATAAGACCTCTATCCTCACTACCTTAGCTAATGGATCTCTATTCACTGAAGACTACTATCCTCTACTCTATCACCTCCAACTATTACTCTCAACTCTACTCAATATCTATATTAAATTTGAAATAAACACTATCATTCGATCTAGCACAAATATGCTCAATCTCTATCTCAAATTTGCACTAAACACTATCATTCGATCTAGCACAAATTTGCTCAATCTCTATATTTGATCTACACTAAACACAATTTTTTAGTCTAGCAAAAATATTCTCAATCTCTGTCTCTGTTATGGCATAAATTTATCCTCAAATCTACACCATAATCTATCCTCAAATATATCCTTAAGCCTTAACATAAAGCTTGATCCAATCACAACTCAACTCTGCTAGATCTACCCCAAAACTTAACTCAAGGTTTAAATAAATAAATCAATCAACTCTGCTCAAGAGTCTTCTCAAAAACTTACCTCAAATCTATCCACAAGTCCTCTCAAGAACTCATCCAATTTTCTCAACACATCTTCATGAAGTCTTATCTCAAATTTGTTCTACAATTCCTCACTAGAAGTTTTCCAATCTGCTCAACAAGTCTTCAATAAGACTTACCCTAAATCTACTCTACAAGTACTCACTAGAACTTGTCCAATCTGCTCAACAATTCTTCACCAAGACTTACCTTAAATTTTCCCTACAAGTCCTCACTAGAACCTATCCAATATGCTCAACAAGTCTTCACCATGACTTACCTTAAATATGCTCTACAAGTCCTCACTAGAACGTGTTCAATCTATTCAACAAGTATTCACCAAGACTTACCTAAAATATGCATTGTAAGCTTCCATAAAGGTTTACTCAACTTAACTCAATCTCTTACAGAAAACCTTTTCAATCACACAAACAATTTTCACTCAAAATTCTTATTTGACTTCAAAAAAATATAGATAATGGTTAGAGACTCAATATGTTTCACACTCACAAAATACTCACAAAACTCAACTTGATATCTTCTAGAAAACCTCTTCAATATCACAAAAAAATTTCACTCAGAATTTTGTTTAACCATAGAAACATATAGAGAATGGTAAGAGACTCAATATATTTCACACTCAATCACTTTCAACCTCTTTTTCAAAATAGTAAAGAATAATTTGTTTCATAGAACTTGAACTATCACTCCAATGCTTTCAATCAATTATGCTCAATCAACTTCACTCAACCAATCACTCAATGAAACACAACTTGCTTACAAATCCTAAGCAATTGTTTCACAATGCTTTTAACAACTCATACTATGGAACTCAACCTTGACTCAATATGATGCCAAATTCACATAACAATGATACTCATGGTCTTTTCACAAACCCTAATAAAGCATATGAAAGTTTACTCAAATATTTCCAACAATGTTTATCAAACAATCTCACATAACAATGATACTAATGATCTTTCTCAACCCTAGTCATGCACTTGAAGGCTCACTCAACATTTCCAACAATGCTTATCAAACAATCCTTTTCACTCTAACTTAGCATTCACAACATCCAATCCAACAATATTTCACTCAGAAGGAAGATGTGCCCATACCTTTTGTTTGTTGAAGAATTGACCTCAAAAAATGTATCAATCACAATTGCCCTCTTTTCCAATCTCAAAGGTTAGGTAGCAAAAACCTTCTCAATATTTCATTAAAATATTATCTCAAAATATTTCACCATACAAAACTGTTAATCTCAATTACACCTTATATTATCCAAACTTAAAAATAATTATCAAAAATTAAACAACAATTAATTTTCTTCATTCACCTTATTACTTCTTCCAAATTTAATCATCAAAATCACAATATGAAATTTAATTTTCATAAACCTTATATCTCCCTCCTAACACAAAAACCTCATGCCAAATAAAACCTTACGACAAAATTAATTTTAAAAATTAAATTATTTTACTAGAAATAGAAGATAAAATGCACAAGGTTGTTTGCATAACCTGCTGCTGTAAAATAAAACCTTATTATATTAAATTTAATTTTCAGTGGTAGTTTTTGTGGTAGTTGTTTGCATTTTGAGTGCCCAACATAAAATATAAAATGCACAAGGCTGTTTTGCCTTCCAAGGTGAGTGCCTAGCTCATGTGGAAGTTGAGCCATGACTAGAGCACTAGTGACAGCGCAGCAGGAAATCGAATCCCACTGAAGGGCAATATAATATTATTTTACATGGGCCTTCCTATATCTCATTTAGACTTTATATGACCACCTTGAATATTATAATAGGATATATTATAATATTATTACCCTTAGGACTAAAAATAATATTTCTCTTGCACTGCTTACTAAAATTTACTATTGACATCCTTCCTTTTGCACTGCTCACTGAAACTGAATCTTGACATCAATTACAACAAACCTTGCTCATATTTCTAATAATATTCCCCTTTGTCATTTATGGCAACCCATTTACCTTTTACCATTTTATTTACTTATTTTTTTTTTCTCCCCCTAAGAAACTAATCCCCTTGATTGAATGATCTCCCCATAACTCAAATATCTCTCCCTTTGTCGTCAATGGCAAAGTGCCACCTTTGGATCTTGGGGCTAAGAATTAGACTCTTAGCTTAGCCCCTCCCCTACCTCCTCTTGAGGTGGTTAATTTTGGGGTGGGAGTATATCTACTCCTAGCATACACTAACATTTACTTTTGTCCACCTTCTTCCTCAATTGACCCTTCTGATTCTCTTGACTGTTCTTATTCCTGCCTGTCTCTAGAAGTTTTTCTTTACACCACTTGGCTATATGCCCAACATTATTGCACTTATACCACTTAATAATATTATTCCTTATAGGTGAAAATATCTTGGGGTTTCTCCTGGTGAATCCATATCCATTCCTGTCATGAACCCTACAATTTACTGCCTTCTAATCAAACTGATTACAAAAGTAGCAATACCCTTGAAAAGTATGTCTATTTTTTAAATTCTCATATTCTTGTATTTCATTTTTCCTACACTATGTAGCCTCGTGCCCAAACTTGTGATATGAGAAACATCATCCATTGAAGAAATATTACCTTGAACTCATTAGTCTCTTAGTCTCTTCTTCCCTGTGTTGTTTCCTGTTCCATCTGTTCCTCATTTGTGTATTGTTCCTTTCCTTGTTGAACTTTCTATTTTCCAACTTATCCTTAGAAGTATCACTCTCCCATACACTTTCTTCTTCTGAATATTCTTCTTCTTTGGATCTTGATATTGACTCCTCTCCTTGTCTTCTATGTTCTTCTTCAAAGCCAAGTCCTATCTTGTTTGATGAATGTATTTGTACCTTGATAATCTTATCCACGTTCTTTAAGCTAGTCCGAAACTTGTGTAGCTTGTCTTTAGACTCTTTGAATTCCTTCCTTAGTGAAGCTACTTCATGCTCTAATATTTCACATTATAAAATATTTTCTTCTAACTTATCTTTAAATATCCTTGTCTTAGCTATTGAGTTGGTTAGATCCTCTATAAGCTTTCCTTTCTCTTCATCACATTCTTGAAATTGAAGCTTGATTTTTTGCTTTCTTACCTTCCTTAATGCATCAAGGGAAAAATAATCTCACCCTCAAGATAAACTTCTCATTTCTCTTATTCTTCCTCTATTTACTTACCTTTAGGATCATCTTCATTTCTTTCTGATTTATTTCCATTATAAGTACTTCCTTCTTCTTCTATTTCCAAAAGAAGACTTTCATCTTATGGAACTTCAAGTGTATCTTCATATTCATCATCACTAAAACTGAATCCATTCTTTGTACAACTATCTTCATGATGACCAAATTTACCACATCTAAAACACTTAAGAATTATCAGTGATCTATTTCTAACAACTTCTTTTTCTTCTACCAGAAATAGAATTGCATCTTCATCATTATTTGAGGAACTTTCATCACTATCACTTGAACTCTCACATGCCTTGTCTGCATAGAAACTCTTCTTATGCCTTTGGAAAAATTTCTTTGCTTGCTTGCCTTGTCCATCCTTACTTTTGTTTTGGTACCTATGTTTTCTTGTTTCCCTATTTTTATTATCTTATTTTTTTTCATCATTGCTATTTCCAACCTCTGGACAATTAGATCAATAGTGACCATATTTTCCATATTTGAAACATCTAACTAATTTTGTACCTTTATATTTTCTTGAGTCTTTGTTCCTTATGTTATAATTTTCTTCTTCATAAATGGATGACTGATTGCTTGAATCTGACTACTTACCCTTTATCTTATTAGTAGATCTGAAGGCTACTTATTTCTGGGAAATAGGTTCCTCTTTTATTCTCATCTCAAAAGCAATGATAATTCCATGTAACTCATCCCTTTTCAAAATTTCAATATCTTTTGACTATTCTATAGTTGAAATATTTTACTATACCTTTTTGGAAGTGACCTTAAAATATTATCACAAATATATATTTCTTCAACCTTAAGCCCAAGTCCTTGCATGGATTTAACAACCTCATCTATATGAAGTAGATATGCAACAATTTTTTTCTCATCCTTAATCTTTAGGTCTTAAAATGTTATCTTGTAATTTTACAACTTTGCTCTTTTGACATTTTTGTCTCCCTCATATATACCTTTTAAATTATCCCAAATTTACTTTATTGATGTGCAATGCATAATATTTATTAAAATTTGTTTTATGCAAACCCTTTAAAATTCCATTCATTACCTTTTAATTATTCAGACGTAGGAGCTTACCATATTTATCTATAGGTGGAGTAGTTGGCGATATGTATCCATTCTCAACTACTTCCCATATTCTATTTCCATGTGCCATTAGGTGAATCTTCATTATCATGCTCCAAAGTACATAATTGTTCCCATCGAAAAATGGTGTTGAATTCCCTAAAGATCCATTCTAAGAATCCATCTATTTTCTTAAGAGTTTTTCTTTCAAGCTATTAAACTCTTTCGAAGGAACCTGCTCTGATACCAATTGAAGAACACAAGATTATACTAAGAGGATGGGTGAACAATATAAGACCACTTTTTACTTTTCTTTTACAAAAAATACTATGTAATATATCAATGACAATATCAATAGCAATAATCAAAGTAATGCACAAATCACCACACACAATAGAGATACCAATTTAACATTGTTCACCCAATGTGGGCTACATCCATGGAGAAAATATTTCACTAAATTTTCTCAACAAATATCTTGGGAATCCTTCCATATTACAATATTTATGGCACTCTGTTCAAAGGAGACACCAATCCTCTAATCAAGTTCATGGATACCTATCCATAGGAGACACCAATCCCCTAAGCTAATTTGTGGAACTTTATCCACATAAGAACTCCTTATCCTTTGCTCTAGTTGGTGATCCTCTATTGACTACTACCCCCACTACTCTAGCTTGTGGATATCTGTCAACTGAAGAATCTTGTACTCACTCATAAGACCTCTATCCTCACTACCCTGGCTAATGGATCTCTATCCACTGGAGACTACTATCCTCTACTCTATCACCTCCAAAGCTTACTCTCAACTCTACTCAATATCTATATCAAATATAAACTAAAAACTATCATTCGATCTAGTACAAATATGCTCAATCTCTGTCTCAAATCTACACTAAATACTATCCTTTGGTCTAGCACAAATTTGCTCAATATCTATCTATGATCTACACTAAACACATTTTTTTAGTCTAGCACAAATCTACTCAATTTCTATCTCTGTTATGGCATAAATATATCCTCAAATATACACCATACTCTGTCCTAAAATCTATCCTCAACCTTAACATAAATCTTGATCCAATCACAACTCAACTCTACTAGATCTACCCCAAACCTTAACTCAAGGTTTAAACAAATCAATCAATCAACTCTACTCACAAGTCTTCTCAAAGAATTACCTCAAATATTTCCAAAATTCCTCTCATGAACTTATCCAATATGCTCAACATATCTTCACCAAGATTTACCTTAAATTTGTTCTACAAGTCCTCACTAGAACTCGTCCAATCTACTCAAAAAGTCTTCACCAAGACTTACCTTAAATCTACTCTATATGTCCTCACTAGAACTTGTCCAATATGCTCAACAATTCTTCACCAAGACTTACCTTAAATCTATCCTACAAGTCCTCACTAGAACTTATCCAATCTACTCAACAAGTCTTCACCATGACTTACCTCAAATATGCTCTACAAGTTCTCACTAGAACTTGTCCAATCTATTCAACAAGTCTTCACCAAGACTTACCTCAAATATGCATTGTAAGCTTCCATAAAGTCTTACTCAACTTAAATCAATATCTTATAGAAAACCTTTTCAATCACACAAACAAGTTTCACATAGAATTCTTGTTTGACTTCAAAAACATATAGAGAATGGTTAGAGACTCAATATGTTTCACACTCACAAAATACTCACAAAACTCAACTTGATCTCTTTTAGAAAACCTCTTAAATCTCACAAAACTAAACTCAGAATTTTGTTTAACCATAGAAACATATAGATAATGGTAAGAGACTCAATATATTTCACACTCAATCACTTTCAATCTATTTTTCAAAATAGTAAAGAAAAATTTGTTTTACATAACTTGAACTATCACTCCAATGCTTTCAATTAATTATGCTCAATCAACTTCACTCAACCAATCAATCAATGAAACACAACTTGCTTACAAACCCTAAATAAGTGTTTCACAATACTTTTAAAAACTCACACTATGGAACTCAACCTTGACTCAAGATGATTCCAAATTCACATAACAATGATATTCATGGTATTTTCACAAACCCTAATCAAGCATATGAAAGTTTACTCAAATATTTCCAACAATGTTTATAAAAAAATCTCACATAACAATGATACTCATGATCTTTCTAAAACACTAATCATGCACATGAAGGCTCACTTAACATTTCCAACAATGGTTATCAAACAATCCTTTTCACTCCAACTTAGCATTCAGAACATCCAATCCAACAATATTTCACTCACAAGGAAGATGTTCCCATACCTTTTGTTTGATGAAGAATTGACCTCAAAATATGTCTCAATAACAATCACCCTCTTTGCCAATATAAAAGGTTAAGTATCAAAAAACTTCTCAATATTTCATTAAAATATTCCCTCAAAATATTTCACCATAAAAAACTTTTAATCTCAATTACACCTTATAATCTCCACACTTAAAAATGATTAGAAAAAATTAAACAATAATTAATTTTCTTCATTCACCTTATTACTCCTTCAAAATTTAATCATAAAAATCACAATATAAAATTTAATTTTCATAAACCTTATATCTCCCTCCTAACACAAAAAACTCATGCCAAATAAAACCTTAGGACAAAATTTAATTTAAAAATTAAATACCTCTTTTGCCCTTGGTGGGATTTGATCCCCCGCTATGCTACCACTAGCGCTCTAGTCATGGTTCAACTTCCACATGAGCTAGGCACTCACCTTAGAAGGCAAAATATCCTTGTATGTTTTGTCTTCTATGCTAGGCACTCAAAATGAAAACAACCACCACAAAAACTGCCATCGGGATTCGATCGTGGGACTTCCCACCTTACAACATCTTAGCACACAACTTCTTGCTGCTAGCCCAACTACTTGGTTGGCTATGAGGCTTTAGGCCTCCCTCCTTTTGTCCCTTCCATGCCTACCAATAAAAAATATATATATCTTTTTCCTTGAACACAAATTGCAAAAAATGTAAGCTCTAAAATGTGAATCGATCGAAGGTAAGTTCTAAGTCAACCAATACACATGGTATTTATACCATTGTGCCATATCCCTTTGGACATTGGCAGAGGGGGAATATTCATATGATGTCGATGCTTAATAAATAAACTTTTCCCTTATAACCCTAACCTTAGGGTTAATTAAATCAAGTTATAAATTATTTGATAATGAAATTATTATAATTAATTTATAATTAAATTTAATAACTTTAATGTTAATAAAATTAAATTATAAATTAATTTATAATGAAATTATTATAATTAATTTAACGACTCTAGGTCTTAACGTTAGACCTTTAATATTATAATCAGGTTTATGCATAGTTGTGAATATTCGCAAAATGGGTGAATATTAGTATTTCCAAAATTTGAAATTAGCAAATAGAGGACCCTCAACGGTGGCCCATTCACATAAAATTTTTAGGAGCAATTGTTTCTTAGGGTCAATTCACCATAATATATATACAAACATAGTCATATTTTTACTTGTTGGAAAGCGCTTTTCAAGCTGTATCTAATGGTGGTGTTTTTATGAATTTATAAGGTGATTTAATAGGTCAAACATTACCCTAAAGATGACCTTATGTTAGGATTCACCATTTTTTTACAAGTACATTTTGGGTCCAACCCCTTATGCATAACCCTGATTATAATAAAATATTATAATATTATTTTTCTTTGGCCTTCCTATTGCTTTTGTAGACCTTATCTGACCACCTTGAATATTATAATAGGATATACTATAATATTGTTTCCCTTAGGCCTAGAAGTAATCTTTCTCTTGCACTTCTTACTAAAACTAACTCTTGACATCCTTCCTTTTGCACTGCTCACTAAAACTGACTCTTGACATCAATGCCAATAAGTCTTGCTCATATTTTCAATAGAGATATTTTTCGTTACTATGGATTTGAAGATATGATTTCTTCCCCAAGAGGTTCCAACAAGGACACTCCCAAATCCTCTTTTAGAGATACATAGTTCTTTTGTAGATTTGTTAAACATTAAATATCCATCGAGTCTGAAGAAGCACAAAAAACTACATTAAAAATGCTCTTTATGGCTACTGGAAATAGATCAACATATCAACGAGTTAATGGATGCTTTCCATAGTCAGAATCAAGGCCAAAGATTGTCATTGAGCAAAGGATGGTTGAAGAAATAATTTTATATAGAGCCAATCATGATTTGATTTATAAATTCATGGGTATTCGCCCTATCCTCAATTGTTTGCATTTTTAGGTCCGAACAAACTAGGAGCTTCTTGGTGATTATTCTTTGTGGTTTATTAGTAATGGATATTTTATTGTTAATTTTTCTTAACATATAGATAGAAATATGGCTTTCAAATCAGAAAAGAGGAATCATGGTAGGATTATTTGCTCAACCTTGCAGAGTGGGATTTGATCCTTGAATGGAACCCACTGCTGTCTCGATTTGGATCCATTTGTATGCACTTCCAATAGATTATTGGAGTGAGAATGTATTGGAAATTATCGATAATTCCCTTGGAAGAAATTTCGGTATTTATAAAGACACAATGGAAGGAAACACAACTGTTTATGGAATATTATGTGTGGAAATGGATAGCATCTCTCAAGGAGTGGGTAGAAAATCAAATAAGGAATTTATAGTAGTTCAAGGAGACAAACTGATCACTAGAGGATCGCTGAGGCCAATAGATTTTTACTGCTCTCAAGGTAACCAATGATTATACAATCATGGAATGTTAGGGGTTTAAAAAGTAAAATCCATCAATCTACTATTTGAATACTCTTAGAAAAATGTAAACAAATTTTTTGCTTATCCAAGAGATAAAAATATTGTTGGATCTTATGTGTAAAATAGTAAATAGACTTTGGAGGGGTGTTGGTCATATGGAAGTGGATGTCCAAGGGGCCTCAAGGGAATAGTTCCTCTTTGGAACTCTCTTGAATGGACTCCAATAGAACATATAGCTTGGAGGGGTGTTCTCACATCACATTTTAGAAATAATCTCAGATTTGAACATGTTTTAATCACAAATTTTTATGGGTCTCGAAACCTAGATGGTCAAATGCATCAATGGAAATTTGTGCATAACATGAGAGTCTCAAGAGAATATTTATTGGATTATTGCTATGGATTTTAATGCTAAATAATCCTCTAGATATCAGGAAGGGGGAACCCAAATTTTAGACCCAAGGGATTGACTTATGATTACCCAATTCTAGGCATTACACTTGGTGGATATTAAATTCCCTGGAACCAACTATACTTGGACTAATAAGAGGAGGGAGCCACATAGCAGGAAGGTGAAGTTAGACCATGTTTTGGTTTTAGAGGAGGTATTTGTAAAATGGAATATAAAATTTCAGATTTGGAGGGTCTAATTTCATATCACTTTTCCATTTTGTTGGAAGGGGGAATCAAGATAGTGCAACATCATAAACCATTTAAATTTGAAAAATTTTGGTTACAAAAAGAGGAACCTCAAAAGAAAATTCCACAATGGTAGGAAGAAGGTCACCTAGTATATGGGACAACAACGTTTAGATTCCACAAATAGCTTCATTATGTCAAATATCAACTGAAACAATGGAGGTAAGCTAACAAGACAATATTATAGGTCTAAATAGCTCCATTGGTGGACAAATGGGATGAGGTTCAAAAAAACTTTAGGGAAGGAACAATTACAGAGTATCTCAAACAAGATAATGATGCATTACGTAAAGTGGTTGAGGATATTAAAAATCAAGAGGAGACCTACTGGAAACAGAGAGCAAGAACCACTTGGTTATTAGAAGGTGATAAAAATACCAAAATTTCCATTAGACTACCTATTCTAGGAGATATATGAACAACATGGAAGCTCTTCAATATGATAATGAACACTCCTTTGATACAATTCCAAGTATGCATTTCCATTTAATGGATTATTTTTCTAAACTATTTAAGGAAAGTATAGTGCAAGATGAAGAGGCTCAAAAAGAAGTTCTTGTTGTCATACCCTCTATTATCTCTGAAGAAGAAAATTAGGACCTAATTAAACCTATTGATAGAGAGTAATTGAAGAATGTAGTATTTGGAATGATCATTAGAAAAACACCAAGTCCAGATGGCTTTCTAATTGAGTTTTTTTAGGCCTTCTAGGAAAACTTGGAGGATGATGTAATGGTTGTTATAGAGGAGTCCAAAGGTAGTAATAGAATGCTTAAATTATTAAATCATACTTTCATTACATTAATTCCAAAATGGTAGGAGGGGGTACATATTTTAGATTGTATACCTATTGCCTTATGTAATGTCATATATAAAATAATCACAAAGGTAATGGATGAGTGGCTAAAACCTCTTCTACATAGCATTATCTCCTTCGAGAAAGGGAGTTTTGTAGAGGGTAGGTAGATCTTGGATGGTTTGGTTCTAGATCAGGAGGCAATCCATTCAATGCAAACATTTGGTAATGGAGGAATGCTCATAAAATTAGATATGTTAAAGGGTTATGATAGGGTGGAGTGCTTCTTTTCAAAGATGATGGTAACCTTTGGTTTCTCTCAGGATTGGATAGAATGGGTCATGAGCTATGTTTTTACTTTGACATACTCAGTGTTAATCAAGGGTCTTCCCTCATAATTATTTGGAGCTACTTGAGGCCTTCATCAAGGATATCCTTGTTTTCCCTATCTTTTTTTTATATTGATTGAAGGCTTGGATAGACTCATCTTGAGGAGAAGACAACAAGGTTTTCTAATAGGTATCAAAGTGGGTGAGGAAGTTTTGAATCACCTAGAGTTTGTGGATGACACAAGATTGGTTGGAGTGGCCAACTTCAAGGAATCAAGAATGATTAGAGATACACTTAATGCCTATCCTAGGGCTACAAACCAAGTCATCAATGATAAAAAATCCAAAGTGGTATTTTTTAATCTTGATCAAAGGATTCAAGATATAATTTTAGAGATATTGGGATTCACAAGGACTTATCTCCTAGTGGTATACTTGGGGGTCCCTTTGCATTTTAAAAAACTAAAGTAGATATATGGAGGAATATTTTGGAATGTATCAAGAAAAGAATTAATAATTGGTCTCACAAATGGTTAAGCTATGGGGGTAGATTAACATTTTTATAGTTAGTCATTCAGGCCATGCCAATTTATAAATTTTCTATCCTTGCTGCCCCACATACCATATGAAAATAGTTGGACAATATGGCTAGAAATTTTTTATGGGAATGAGTAAAAGGAGAGAGGAAATGGGCTTTAGTAGGTTGGGATAAAGTAAGCCTTAGTAGAATCTTAACTAGTAAATATTTGGGATAGGTAAACCCAAATGAGGTGGGTTGTTTCCCTTTGTATGGTAATGGATCCTTAGTGTGGCAGACTCTCAAGTTAGGATCTCAAGTAGTAAAATATGAATTATTTTGGAAAGTGGGGAGAGGGGAGAAAGCACGATTTTAGATAGATTCATGGGATCAATATCCACCTATCATTGGTAAATTTACTAAACTATAACCAATAAAACAACCATAGAAATAAAGGATTGGATCCAAATTGAAAGTTATTTCAACACTAGTTAGCTAGTGGATTATAATTTTAAGCAGTTTAAGAAGTTGGATGAGTGGCCAATTTCAATTCCTCTGGATTTGACACCCATCATAACTAAAATCTTGGTAGAAATATTTCTCACAGGTAGAGATGATGAGGATGAATTAGCTTGGGGGTATGGTAGCCTTGGTGTCTAAAAAGTGAAGGATGGATATGATAAGATCATTCCAGAGCCTCCTCCTCATACATATCAGGTTGAGGATTGGAGAAATATTTGGCAATCCAAGGATTGTCCGAAAGTAAACTTTTTTGCCTGGCAGTTCATGCATAATGGAATTATTACTTTTGATAATATCAGATGTAGGGAAATAATTGGTCCATATCAATGTGTTTTATGCTACAAGAGTGAGGAAATAGCTGATCACTTGATGTTTGAGTGCCTATTCACACTTAATATTTGGGAGAGATGGTTTTTATATTATAAAATTTAAGTTAATAGTGATTTGAATCAGATTAATATTTGGGAAAAATGGAAGAGGGGTAGATTTAAATCTAAATATATTTGTATTTATTGGGATATTGGATTAAAATTCATTTGGTGGCAATTGTGGTTGGAAATAAATGCCAAAATTTTTAGAGAAACCTTTTCTTTTTTTGATGGAGTTTTGCAGGTCATTTAGAGCAAAGTCACAGAAACTATGGCAGTCTATGCTAACGATGAAATTCTAGTTGTTATAGGGGCAATGGAGAAGGAAGTTGAAGTGCAAGAGGGGTAGGACAAAGCTAGTTAGAAAAAAACCCAAGAAGGTTGGATTAAAATTAATACTTATGGAGCTATAAAAGGTAATTCGAGTAGAGCTAGAATTGGAATGGTTTACCAAAATCATGTTGGAAAAGTTATTTATTGGGACATAAAAGGCTAGGGAAGAACCACAAAAAATGAATCAGAAGCCTTAGCTATCAAATTTGCTTCTATTTGAGCAATAAAAAAAGGTTACATGAGGATAATCCTAGAATTAGATTCTCAAATAATGGTTGGAGCTCTAGATTGCATGAGGAACTTTGCTTTGAAGACATCGAGATTGAGGATTCTTGTCACACAAATTAAGGAATTATGGATGGAATTAGATGATGTGATTCCAGTTTATGTGAGTAGATATATACATAAAGTGGAATACTTCCTGGCTAATATGGGCACTGAGAAGGAGGTAGGCATTCAGTGGCATAGTGACATGGATATTGAGGATGAGATGATTACGCAGGTTGGTGAGAAAATCTGGTGTTTAGCTAATTTTAACAACCATTCTAGAAATATGGTTTAGGATATTTTGATGAGTGTCGTCAAATCTTCATCATTTAATCATTATGTGTCAATCCAGGGCGGTGTCCAAGGCTATACACAAAAATAGGGGTTAACAGACTGATTTTTAGTTCATCTAGATCATGGCCTTATTCATGGAATAGTTAGTGTTTGGGGGTGTCAGGTGTCCCTTTTAATCTCCTAGAAACTAAAACTGAGTGCCTACTTATCCTTGCATAATTGAAATTCACACAGTTGCAAAAAAAGCAAATATGAACTATTGCTGAATTGAAAATGACAAAATTTAATTGAAAAATTTTAAAATAACAAAATTGAAATCACAGAATTAACTATAACAACAATGAAAATTTTCATAATTGAAATATCACACCTACAAAAAATGAACCCTAATACAATGATGAAATTCAAAGGTTGGTAAGCAAATATTGCAAATCTGGAACAAACTGAATTAACAAGAAATTCTGGAAATGCAGACTGCAAATGCTAAATATGAAATAGAAAATATTGTGTTTTAAATTCTACCCTAGATGATTTAACTATAATGCATTCATGTGCCACATGTTAGATGAAGTTTAATTCAATATTAACCATGCAAAAAGTTGTCAAATTCCTGCTGACCTGCTGTAGCAAGAAATTAGCAGAACTCTAGTAGGAATAATCCCTCTTCTGGGCCTGGAAGTGGCCGTTGCTTCCTGAACCAAATTAGGAAAAAAGTACTTGCTCTACACTATAAAATCCTCACAATGAACTCAGAAGCAAACATGAATGACAAATATTGCACCTTTATTTCATTTTCAGCATATCAGTAGTGAAGGGGAAGTTTTGTAGACTACTGATCTGTTTTAGTACACAATTACAACACTTGGACTGCTCTATCTCCTAACACCATTATATTCCTCTATCCTATATGCTCAACCAAATGGGAGCACTTTATTTATACTAGCAAGGTACAACAATGATAAGGTTTTGTGCTTTAATACAGGACTGTTACAACTGTTACAGGATTGTGTTTCCCAAAAATGCAGGGATTTGATCCATTAAACCTTATCCATTCCAACTGCTAGCTTTATATGGTGAGGTATAGGTGTTGGAAAGTATAGGGAGGTCCCTAGAATAGTTGAAACCACCCTTTGACTCCCTTTTACTACAATTAAATATGCATTTGACCAAATTTATGTCTTCTGCACTTATTCCGGAGCTGCTTCGCAATATCAGCCAACAGAACAGAGTTGGCATTAATTCATGCAACAAAAGCATGTGTGACAAGTTGTGACAGTAGAAATAACCTCCATAGGTACCCAGATGACTGATTCCACCTTTTTTATGAGTTGGAGTGGACAAATTCCAAGCCATGCTGTATATGTACAGTTGGCTGGAATTTGTATGGAAAAATTCCTGTTTTTTGCACAGTCAAACTGTTGACAAAGTTTTGGTACCTTTTGGTTATTTAAAATGGTTAAACGATGGGGAAAGCTTATGAAAGAAGCACAAAACCAAATAAATAGCAGCACCTTAATATTACAACATTAACTTAATGCAAAATATACTAAATAATACAACTAAAACAGATTATAAAACATAGATAAACAGTCAAAACAGGTCATATGCACTTTATCATTCCAATATGCAAACATCATCATATAATGCATAGTATCACTAAAATTAGTACAAAATCATATCATAAGTGGTTCCAAATAGTTTAAAAAGTTATCAAAAGTAGTTTTTGTATGAGGCAATGTTCTGCCTCATCATTTCCCCCTAGCTTATTATAATGCATGTCCTCATGCATTCTATTCTGCTACAACAACACAAAGATCTATGTCAAGATAGCGCTCAACATATTTCCACAGTCTACTTCCAAATTTGTAATATCCTTTGTGCTCTTTTATTTCCTTGAGCCACTCTTGGAATTGATTGTCTGATTGAGGGTCATTATCAAACAAATATGGAACATGGATGATAATTGTTGGATTCCTGTACCTGAGACCTATCCACTACTCCTTTACCTCAAATATGGTCT
The DNA here is from genome assembly GCA_028583015.1 of Wollemia nobilis. Lineage (NCBI taxonomy): Eukaryota > Viridiplantae > Streptophyta > Pinopsida > Araucariales > Araucariaceae > Wollemia > Wollemia nobilis. The sequence continues at coordinate 2,674,674 of JAQPPZ010016710.1, read as the reverse complement.
GGATTATACATTCTTCCCTTCTTCTAGACCACATCAAGTTATTTGGTGAGATGGGTTCTCTCTTTTGTAGTGATATAGGTAGCTCTCCCCATCTATTTTTGTAAGTTGATAAAGCATCAACAAAAGATGCTGCACAGAAGGTTTGAAAACCATCTATGCATTTCTGCAAGTTCCCCAAATACATTTTTCTTACTCTATCATCCCTCATTAGAGTATAGTGCTCACTGGTGGAGGTCCTATGGTTCAGGTGAATAGGCCTAATGAGCAAAAATGCCTATAATTCCATGGCTTTGCTGGTTTTCTTTTCCCGTGCCCAATAAATTTTATTCTGGAGTGTAGATTGAAAAGCCCTAATCTGAAGATCACCAGTGAAGACATGGGGAAGGAAGATAACTTTTGGAACCAGACCTTATGTATGCTTTATACTAACTAGGGATATCATACACTACATAATAAATATTTACAATATTAAAATAGAAAAGGCACATACCTGAAGAAACCATTCTATCTACATTTTGTACAAATGTTGTTTTATGTTGATTTTAAGCTGACTCCTCATAGAGTGTAACAGGTGCAATCTAAAAAATAGTGAAATAGAGGTGAGAATGAATGGAATGGTAAATAGTGAAACAATGGTGAGAATGGATGGAATGGTGAATAGGGAAATAGTGGTGAGAATGGATGGAATGGTAAATAGTGAAACAATGGTGAAAATAAATGGAATGGTGGTGGGTCCATGAGGCAAACATGCCAAAAAAATTAGTTTTCATGTAAGCCCAATTTAGATGCGCCTCAAAGAGGTTTTCACATTCTGAATTATTATTATTTTTTTATATATTTTTTTATTTTTTATTTTTATATATTTTGGTTCATGTCACTTGATTGAGTCCATCTTGGAAGAAGTGGTTTCTTCCAATACTGATACATCCAAGTTTCCTACTTGCTTGAGAAACTCCTCCTTGGTTAACGGTTTGTGATATATCCGAAGAAGATGACCGTTAACCACCATTTTCCTTCTTGAATCATCTATTGGTGAAAGATGTATAGCTCCATTTGCAAATACCTCCTCAACCTGATAAGGTCCGAGCCATCGAGTCTACAACTTGCCAGGATAGTCTTCATATCGTGAGTCAAACAACAAAGCCCAATCGCCTTGTTGAAATTTCTATTGTTGGATATGACTATCATGCCACAACTTGCATTGTGACTAGATCACCTCGGTCTGGTGTAATGCATCCCTCCTTAGCTCATCCAATGCATTGAGCTGTAGAATCCAGTCCGTTTGTTCCTATGAAAAATCAATACCAACTTCCAAAGCAGTTCGAAGAGTTAGTAATTCAAACTCAATAGGCAAAAGAGGCTTTTTACCATAAACCAATTCATAGGGAGTAAATCCAGTAGTGGATTTCCAAGTGGTGTTATAAGCCCAAATTGCTTCAAGTAACTTCTCCACCCAATTCCTCCTATGGGCTGCTACAATTTTGGTTAAGATCCTCTCTAATTCCCTATTTGTCACTTCAACTTGGCCATTGGCTTGTGTATGGTAAGGTGAGGATTTTTGGTGTTTGATTTCATACAACTTTGTAAAGGCTTCAACAAATTTTGAGGTAAACTGAGGTCCCTAATCAGTGGTGATGGATTGTGGGGCTCCAAAACATAGAAAAAATTGTGAATACAGGAAATCAACAACTTTTTCTTCTCGAGCATGCTTAAAAGCATGGGCTTCTACCCATTTGGTTACATAGTCAATACATACCAAGATATGCACTTTCCCTTGGGAAGGAGGGTCAATGGGTCCTACAAAATCTAGCCCCCACCTCTCAAATGGTTCTGTTCCTATTTGAGGTTGTAATGGCATTTCACTAGTGAAGGTAGGTTTTCCCATCCTTTGGCATGCATCACAATGTCTAACATAAATTTTCACATCTTTATGCAAATATGGCCAGTAATAACCAGTATCCAAGATATTTCGAATTGTACTCTTGATTGAATAATGTCCTCCTAAAGGTTCATCATGACATGCCCATAGGATATCATATACTTCATCCTTGCGGATGCACCTGTGCAAAACATGGTCAGGACTGCATTTAAACAATAAACCTCCTATCCATTCAAAAGAAGAACTTTGCTTGATTAATTGTTTCCTTTGTTTAGGAGTAAAGTGAAGAGGATTTTTTCCTGTAGCCAAATAATTAGCTATATTTGCAAACCACCAAGGCAACATAGAAATAGCAAACAGTTTCTCATTAGGAAATGCATCTTCAACCAACTCTCCTATATCTTCATTTGGCAATCTTGACAAAAAATCTGCAACTACATTAGCTTTCCTTGGTTTATTAACTATAGTGATATCAAATTCTTGCAATAGTATTAACCATCAAATAATTCTTGCACTAACCAAAGGTTTATTCATCAGGTATTTAATGGCAACATGATCTATATGAATGAATACCTGGTATCCTCTGATATAGTGTCGAAACTTATTAATAGCATATACTACAGCTAAGAATTCCTTCTCAGTAGTAGTGTAGTTATTTTCAGCTCATGTCAAGTTTTTACTGATGTAATAAATGGCATAATGCTCCCCATTGTCAATTTTCCCTAATGCAGCTCCAATAGCAATATTGGAAGCATCAGTTTGAATATGGAAGGGCAATTCCCAATTAGGTCCTCTCAATATAGGGGGAGTTGTTAACTTTTCTTTTAATTCCTCAAAAGACTTTTGACACTTAGTAGACCAAGAAAATTCAGAAATTTTCATTAGTAATGCAAACATTGGATTGGCTATGGTACTGAAATTGGCAATAAATCTATGGTAGAAGCCAATGTGTCCCAAGAAACTCCTCACATCAGTTTGAGTTTTTGGAGGAGGAAGGTTTTTGATGACTTCCACATTTTTAGGATCAACCTTGATCCCATAATAGGAGATATGATGACCAAGGACAATCCCTTCCTCCATAATTAAGAAGCATTTCTTAGGATTAAGAGACAAATGGTATGTTTCACAACGTATTAAAACTTTTTCAAGCTATTCCAAAGTATATTCAAAACTATCCCCAAATACTATGAAATCATCCATGTAAATTTCTACACTCTCATTTGTCAAATTAGAGAATATGGCCAAAACAACTCTTTGAAATGTTGTTGGAGCATTACATAAACCAAAAGGTAGAACCCTATAAACAAAGGTTCCCCAAGGACATGTGAAAGTAGTTTTCTCTTGGTCTTCAGGTGCAACTTGTATCTGATTATAACCAATGAATCCATCAAGAAAACAAAAAAAATTTCTTCCCAAAAAGGGTGTCTAATACTTGGTCTATGAAAGGTAATGGTAAATGGTCCTTATGTGTTACTTTATTTAACTCTCTGTAATCCACACACACTCTCATTTTCCCATTTTTATTTGGAACAATGACTAATGGAGAAACCCATCTACTGTCTGATATTGGATAGATGAATCCTACATCTAAAATATTTTCAATTTCTTCCTTGACAATATCTTTCAAAGTAGGGTTCAAACGTCTTTGAGATTGTCTCACAAGTTTAACATCTTCAGTGCATATTCTATGTGTACACACATCAGGGTCAATGTTAGTCATGTCCTTATAACTCCAAGCAAAAGCCTGAACATGTCTCTGCAAAATAGCAAATAATTTGGCTTCTTGCTTATTAGTCAACCAACTATTAATGTTCAAAAAATTTCTTGGTTGTATCTCAATCTACTTAATCCCTAGATAAATAGAGTTTTCAACCTCATATTTACTTATTAAAGCATTTAAGGGACAATGATGTGGCTGTAGAGTATGAAATACTCTTGATTCAGGTGTAAATGTGATACTTGATGGGATCATTTGCATAGGATAGGTGAAAGAAGTCAGAAGATGATGATGCCATCCATGTGGCAATGTGAAGGAGATTTCTTGTAGTGGAATAGATGATAGATGTTTAGTAGTTTGTTCTTCATCTTTCCATAACAAACGATGGACAAGAATTTGATCATCCCTAAGGTCTTATTCTTGCAATGTTTTCACCAAAATTGTTTCATGTTCAAATATTTCTCTTTCTGGTGAATTAAGTTCTTCAATATGTTCCTTTACTACAACGGTGGCCAAGGTGACAATAGTTTCTTGTTCTTCATAAGACTTAGGATACCATATCTATCCAGAAAATTTGGTTGAAGGTTGGGCTGGTGGATACAAGGAAATATTTTTTAGGTCTACACCATTTGAAATAGTCATTTCACCTAACCTGCAGTCTATAAATGAAGCTGCTATGGCAAGCCAAGGTCGTCCTAGAATAATAGGATAGCCATTAGCTAAGTTTCTAGGCTGTAATACTAAGAAATCTACAGGATATTCCCAAGAAGACACTTCAATGGCAACATCCTCTAGAATTCCTTTCGATTTGCCTACTGACCTATCTACCATTTCTAAAATTGTGGTGGTAGGACTAAGATTATTGAGATGCAATTTTTGCATGGTTTCCTTAGTCATCACGTTGATTGCAACTCCTAAATCGATAAGTACATTTGGAATTTGAACCAACCCAATAGTAATTGAACTACTTGACTCCCTGGATCACCATATTTGGGGGTACTAGTTTTCTAGAGAGCAGGTTAGCCAACTTACCTTCTACTTGCATAGTCTTAGTAACGACTTTTTTCTTCCTACTAGG